>CM067088.1:37979995-40771245 GCA_034008185.1 Gorsachius magnificus | reverse complement strand
AGTCATAAGTGCTCCCTTTGAAATGGAGGGTGAAAACCAATTGGCAGGAAGATGTAACAGGATCATGGCACTGTGCTTGACCTTTGCATGGGAGGTGATACGGGGAGGTCTAATGAACTTACCTAACTTAACTATTTCTGCTCTTTGAAAGTCTCATCTACCTTAAGCAGTAAAAAGGAAGCAAAAGAAAGGAAAAAAAAAAAAAACCACAATAGGAAAAGAGCTTATCCAGGCTTATAATTTCATTTATGTAAAGAGACACTCCATAGATCAGAGTCAACGGAAACACGGTATGCCGCTGTCACTATCAAGATTTTAAATAGCAGACTTTGCAATAACTATGTAAATTATTAATATGTAAATTTAGAGTCAAATTATCTCCTCTGAATCTAAGGGCCTTGGAAGAAGCGATACACAGCTTCTTGAAGGAGCAGACAGCATGGGACTCTGCTTTAATTCCCAGGTGAAGGCATTTGGTGAAACCATCTGGTTCTGGCTTCCCCAAACACCTCCACAGGCTCCTTGTCAGCACCAATCTGCAGGGGGGGGGAAAAGACATTTCTGAAGACCACAGGCTGGTGCTGCCATGTTGAATCCTTGCCCCTGGCTCCCTGCATGGTCTTTTCCAGCAAGCATATGTACACATTTGGGGGAAGGAGGAGTGCAGGATGAGCTTTCTCTGTTACATTTACAGAAGCATAAGCAGGGAAGAAAAAGGATGGAAGAGGAAGCACAGTGAAAGCATACTGTGATTGCCCTGGAGATGGCAAGAGATGGTGCTGGAGGGTGCTGGAGAAAGCATTTGAAGAAAAAAACATAAAGCATTTGCAAGTGAGGAGGGTGGTTCACCATTCCTGGGGGAAGGAAGAGCAGTTTGGGGAATGATGCAGGAACCTAATTTTTCTGGGACAGATGGGAGAAGCCCGAGCTTCCACAATGCCTGGTTAGTTCTCCATATCCCATCCTCCTGTGGTCCCCCCATCCCTGTCTTCGCTGTGCCAGGCCGCTTTCTCCAGCAAACACAGGTATTACCTGCACCAGCTTCAGGAAAACCATAAAACAAGAAGGGAGGGAAGGCAACAAGGCACCCTGGATGCTGTCATACCTGATGTCACAGTGTCCCCAGCAGCTGGGAGAAGTAATTACAGGAGAAATCCTACTCAGTCTCTACAGCCGTCAGGAACACAGGAACAGGTACCTACAGGTGCCCAGCCTGAGCTGTGGGGCTTGCTGCAGAAGTGAATATGGGGTAGGAGAGAGAGGAGGTGAGGGTCACCCCCTGCCCTGACCCATGCTGCTGCCGTGGGATGCACGCTGGACGGCAGGCCACATCTGAAACGCTTCCCAGACATCATCACTGAAGAGAGCTTTATGTTTCTGACACCAGCTCTCCCGAAAGGAAAAGGCCCTGGCTAAAGTCTCAGGCTGTCAAAACTCCCACAGCTAAGGAATGCTAAACTAGCAAAAAACAGCTTTACTCTTCAGACACTGTTCAAGGGTTCCTCCTTTGTACCATGTAGGAGGATCTGCAGACCTGATTTATTTGGCTGAAAACAAGCCAGCATGGACAGCATTTAAAAGTTTTGCCTCCCAGCCCTGATGGCATGACTAAGGGAAATGGGCCAAGGTGATGTATCACCAGCGTTGCCAGACCTGCCAACACCGTCAGGCCTGAAAAAAATAGGTTCATCGTTGTTTGCGCATTGGACCCTCTGCTTACATGGTTGTTGAGTGTAGGTGGAAAAAAGTTCCTGCATTTCAGGATGCTTGGATGAGGTAGATCACTGTCCAAAGCAGTAAAGCGGTAGGTTACTGCTTTAAAAAATAACTACCTACCAGAACTGGTAAGTCTGCCCTGCCACCCCTGCAGCTAAAAGCCATGAGGGATGTCTTAAAAGCTCATGAGATTGATGCCAAATATATAACATAAAAAAAATTAATGAAAGTCAAGTGGTTTGAGATATAAACTCCTCTAACCCTATGTTTAAAGTGCCCAGGTGACCATTCTTCTATTAACTCTCTGAAGTGGAGCAGTACAATTTTGACCTGCTCAGAGAGTACGGGACGGGATGGGAACACCATGGCCAGAGACAGGCCTGACTGGCTGGGCCTCCTCCTCAGCACTGGGGCTGCAGTTCACAGGAGGACCAATATCCTAGCAAGAATACATCCTATGTGACTGTCTTCAGAGCTGTCTAATTGATTACTCACAAAGAAATTAAATGAGTTGCCAACAAAAGGTGAGGCCATCCCACGCTGCTTATATGGCTTCCAGGGCTATCGATGTCCAGGGGGCACTTCAAGGAGTCCTCCCACTACTCTGCCTTGTTGAGGCGGAGCCGGCGGCTTGCTCAAGGATCAGGAGGTTGTAAAGTTGGGATAAGAACATTTTTGCATTTCTCTTCTGCTTCTGGAGGCAGGCCAGAGACTCAGGAACAGCTTGGCTAGGACACCATCACCTTAGTGACAGGTGCGATGGACACACAACTCAGTGGCCAAGTGGGTTCAGCGGGAAGAGCCATGAACTTCTTCCCAGGCTGCAGTGCAGAGCAGAGCGGCTAGCCAGGAGCCAGCAGGAGTGGTGGCCAGCAGAAGCCCTTTGGAGCAGGAAAGAGGGTTGCTGATATGGGAATTGGCAATGGTCTGTATACCAAATGCTGACCACACTGGACAGAAGCATGTCTTCTCTTAGTACATAGACATGGGAGGTGAGCTTCCCAGAGACGTAACATCTGTGAAAGGAAATGGAACCCAGGCCTGAAAGACATTTTGAATTTGGCCCATGGCAAGTTGCTGTATAACACTACTTATTCTGGTCCCCTTTGTTATTGTTCACTAAAATTCTTCTGCGAGATTCATCGCCAGCTTTGAAACACGTGGAAAGCTGCTCAGCATGGTAAGCTATGGTGAACAGACAGGAACAAGATATAAAGAAAGAAAATTCACAAATTATTTCCCTATGTAAGTGGTCAACTCGCTCTTACTCAGCTTGATTAATCCAAGATGTGCATCACACAGCCCTTGGAAGAGAGACCTCACAAACCTCCTTTCTCACAAGACAAAGGCCAGTCACTGAATTGTTCAGGTACTCAGTTACATTCAACACAAGCTAATTCACTTATCTTCAACAAGTGGGATATTGATTTTTTGCCTGATTTCTAAGCTGCCCGGGGCTTTCCAAACTACAACAATAGCATCCTGCACTAAAGGGAAAAAAAAAAAGAAAAAAAAAAAAAAGGAAGAAGGAATTCAGTAGAAAATATCCCTTTGCTCATCAGTAATTAGGATGACCGCGTGTTTGCTTAGTTCTGTCAGTATATTCAGCACAGCCACAGTTTAGGAAACTTTCACAACCCTGTTTCATTTGCCTCTGCTATATAACTTGACACCACAAACTGCATTCTACTTATTTCTGGGCTGAAAACATTGCAGATCATTTTTCTCCATCAAGAGAAATTGTCCAATTGCTAGGAGACGTTTGCTAATTGGCCTACCCGCCTCCTTTCAGAATCACAGAGTCAGACTCCCAGGGCTTTTATGGTTACCACAGGCAGTCAAGAATGAAATGGCACATGACTCATGCAACTGTGGTAAAAATATTAAAACTTAAAAAAAGGATTAAACCTGTAAGTCATACCTACTATCGTGATATGAGCATATCAGCTGCACTACATTCAGTAATTCAGCCTTTTAAAGTTTATATAAGAAAGGTGCATTGTTGCTTTTGCGCCTGTCAGTGCATAGAAAGGCTGAAATGCATATTCACAATTTCAGGACTTCGATACAAATGAACCATAGGAAAACTCATTTTTTGAATGCATCAAATAAGCTTTGTTCATTTGCAAGATGAAATATGCTTCTGTGAGTATTTGTTTACCTTTTGCACCTGAGCCTTAAGATACATTTAGCCTATGGTTTAGTAAGCTGTTGTCAGTGCAGGTCATGTACTCTTATAAAGGCCATAATAGAAAAAGAACTTAATTTACAGAGTAAAGCCTTAATAAAGATGACTGGGTATTGTATTGCTGAAAACAGATTTATAGATAAAACTTGTCTAGTAAGCCAATATACTGTAATTAAAGTAATTTTCCTTTAAGTAAGAATAATCTTAACAGGAGATTGTAGCTTTGAGGGATGGGTTCCTACAGAGGTGAAACAGAGCCCTAATTTTACATACCAAAGAGGAAATCACAACCATAACCCTTGGTCCTAAAGTACAGCAGACTAACAGGTAACTAAACAAGTGTCAGGAATCTTCCAAGCCAGGCTTTTCCTCACACTTTCTCACTGAGGGAATACCTTCTTTTCTCCAATTTTTTCCCCATTTGCCTGCTACCTAAATTTCAACACTACTGGGAATCTATATACAAATGGGGTCCCACTTATACATCTATTAGATAGAATTCCCACACACACACCCCATTTTTTATTTCTAGCTATATGCTTCACGTCTCCAAATTTGGAATTTCATGGTCTTTTTGCTTTACCTCATGCTTCTAAATTGCAACTAAGAAAAAAAACATTTTTCCTTTCTGTCATGTCTTAGCAGAGAGGGATGGTGCCGCATTTTGTCCAACAAAGATGACGGCAGTGGCGGCTTTAGGAAGGCTGACATGCAGAAGCTCAGACCTGCCAGAGCTCTGCCAGTATCACACAGAGATCCACGTGGGCTGTCCCAGCACTGTCCCCCAATGCATGAAGAGGCTTCTGCAGTATGAAGGGGAACCCAAAGAGGCCAGGCTTGTAAATGGGGTGCATTTCTTCCTGTGAATCATCTATCCTTGCCAGTTAGCTGAGCTCTGCTTCCAACTCATTCCATTGCCTTTTAAAATGCACATATTCCAAATAAAAACCACCAACTTAAAGTGTATGTACCCAGCTGGTCCATGGGAGAGATGACGCTTACACACCAGTAACACTCCAGCAAAGCCAGCCTGGACTGAAGCAAAGCCTGATCCTCGCCGTGCTCAGTCAATACTTGAACGGGGGGAGGAATCTGTCAACTGCAATACAGTTCTAGTAAAGATATCTCCTCTGTTCTCTTTGTCAAATTGACACACAGAGATATTTCAATCTATACTTCATGGTTAAAATTGATCCTAGTGAGAGGATATGCGGTTTGATCAAACTTGTGTAGGACTGAATCAAACAGGATTGATGACAAAAAATACCTGCTTTTAAAAAAGAAGGAAGTTTTTCTTGTGATAACGGAGCTGAAGTCTTGCTGAGGGACAGACAGAGCAAAGAAAGCTCTAACATGACCAGTTCAGCATAAACAAGCCCAATATCACTAAAACCAGGTAATATATAAACAACAACAAAAAATTATCTATCTCTATATATAACTCTGTGACTTTGAAAATCGTGACCTTTTACACTGTGTTTAAAATCTATGTATTTTCAATTCCTGCCCTACTGTGCCAACTCTTAGTTCACAGCTCTGTGCCTGTGGAGGGACATGAGAGTGTGTGTGCCTGCATGTAGGTCTTTTAAGACCTAACGAGCTCTGCTCATTTAGGATCAAGTCCTAAAATAAATAGAACCTTAAGCACAATAGTGGTTTTGGAGTGGTGATCCCAAATAATTGTGATTCAACAGCATTTATCAGAGATAAAAAGGTAAAATTCAATATCATATAAACACAACTACAGAAGCACTGCATTTAGATTAAATATAATATAGAAAAATGACGGGTTTTACTTATCCCTGTGTACTCATAAGGCAATGTTAACCGGATCATAATTTTCACATTATAAAGGACCTGACCAGACAACTAGCACGTTATTAGCTTGGCAAACAATCTTAAATTCAGTGAACATTTCAGAGCCAAGATTCATATGCCACTGCTAGCAAAGCCATAGCTCCCCAAAACCTTTTTGGGTATCAGATCACACCTTTACACTATTGTACATCTCAGCTTTAACAAATACGTTTCAGAATATATTCTAGAGCTAAGGTGTATTCTGAAAACAATTTGAATAATTGCCATAAGGGAAAACCAGAGTTGCCAATCCAGTTTCAATATTCTTTCTGTCAAAAATTTGCTTGCTTCAGCTTCTTCTCCCACTAAACTGTACTTGGCTGTTGTTTGACAGTCATTTTGTATTTTCATGCCAAAGAAAACAATTAATTTAAATCATAAAAAACCCAAAATGCTGGTGTTAAAAAGTCATTTCACATTGGTTCTGAACCTAGAGTAAGATATGCTGGTTTGGGCTAAGATCCTGAAAGCAGCATATCATTACAGCCCTATAGCAGAGAGGTAGGAATCTCAGGCTTATCCAGAGAAATATTAAGAAGAAGATGGGAGAATATAAGGCTTCTGTAACAACAAATAATACCAAACAGAAAACAAACAAGAAGTAAAAATACATATGAACATTCAGGTAATGTGTAAGTTTAATAATTAATTTGGTACTAATGATAAAAATAACTACCTTGACCTATGAGTATTCTGAATCGCCTCCTCTGAAGATAAGGATGGAACGCTCAACTACTGCTGATGAGAGCATTGGGACTAGTTTGCTGTCTCCAAATACACAGTGCTGATGGCCCAGTAGTAACCCACTCCCACTTCCCTTTAGCGGGATTACAGTTTTGCCTCTGTATTCTTCCCGGAATACCCCATTTCAGTCAGAAAACAGAGGAGAACATTAAATATTCAGTATAAAAATAAATGTTATAATGCAATTTATTATTTGTCCTTTTGTAAGGATTTCTAGATAAGTACCCTTTAAAACCCAAAAGGGTTTCAGTCTATTAATCATCAGCAGAATTTCTAATGGTAGTTATAGAAATGTGAATTGTAGGCATATGTCTAACCAGTATGGATTTTGGCAAAATAAAAAAACCCGTAAGACGCTCTTCAATCCATTATTGCCCACAAATGCAGGAAAAGACAATACAATGTCAACATTTGCCAACCATATACCACAGAAACTTCCTGTAATAGAGAGAGAAAAACTAGAGTAATCTATGATTCTAATTTCTGTAACCCATTGAAAAAAATTGCAGTTTTAGTAACAGTATCTATAGTGTGCCCAAAAAAAGATTTAAAAATGGAGAGGAAACAATGACCCGTGAAGGGCTAAAAATGTTACACAGAGATATTCTGGGTAATCATTTAAGACCATATTGTAAAACTCAATCTCATGCAAGAATATTTACTCCAGTTACACGGGCAATCAAATGAATCAGGTTTCAACATTAGGCAGGTAAATTGTATGCGCAATTTAGCTGAATAAATGAGATTTCCATTTTGGAAATCTAGAACAAGGAGTCCCTGTTCTCCCTCCTTGCCATTCCCCTCGAGGCAAATGCAAGCCCAGGCTTAGAAGCTGCTGGTGCAACTTAAAAGCAGGTATCTCAATTTCAAAAGTGACTCGGGCAGCTGGAAGTGTAAATACCACTCAAATTTGGTAAGATTCAGAAACTTAATGTTTAATTAGGAATTAGGCTCTTAGAGCCTTAGGCTTTAGGCATCACTGACTGTATTTTCAAAGGAGTTTAGAAACTTGAAAAGGAAGCTACGGGCCTGCTGGTATTTTCAAAAGCATGAGCGCAGTGCAGTGGCTGTCCTTCCTGGGCTGCTTGAATTTTTGTTCTGAAAATCACAAGATCTATAATTCCAAGTGCCTAACGTAGTATCTAATAATTTAGGTATATGGGCTCTGTTTTCCAAAGAACACTGAAAGCACCACAAGGAAGTCAAAGATGAGCAGATGGCTACTTTCTGAGTTTTTCATTGTAATTGAAGGAGCCATCAAACAGACGCTCACAACCCTTCCACCTATGCGAACACATTATTTGTGCAAATTTTAGAAACAGGTTATCAAATTAATAACAAGTTTTAGAAAACAGCACCAACTTTCCTGGTACACTGTAAAACTAAAATTCTAAATTTCCCAGTGTCTGAAAGCCAGCCTCCAAACAGGCTCCCTCTCTCTGTCTTAACTGATGTTTGGCTGATGCTGCAAATTTATATAGCAAAGCAAAACACGGAATGTTTTTTTCTAAGAAAACAACTGAATGACATAGCAAAGCACAGCATGGCATTTTAAACACACCAGTGTACTCAAGAGCTCAGATCTGCACACTCTAATACTCCTAGTATTAATCTCACCTGTCCCTGGTTTTCCACAGAGACAATAATTTAATCAGTTAATGAAAGCATGATTATATAGCCATCTCAACCTTTTGGTCTTTCCAAAGAAAGAACCGGTGCTTACCGCTATTCCAGTTTGCAATTTTCATCACAATTTTTTCATCCTATTTTCTTATTGATGTATTAATGCATCCCCTTGCTTTACATTAAACTATTACACACTTCTGCGTTATGAAGTCTGTGTAATTAATTAAGGATTTCTATTTACTGCTCTACTTTTCCCTGCTGCCTGGTCACACAGATGCCAAGGAAGGGCCTGTAGTACAACCTTTGGACTGGCTGATTCCTTGCTGCAACAGACAGAGAAATGGTAGGACAAGAGGATGGGATTTGGTTCCCGATTCATGCGGGGCTACCTGCAGCCAGGATGCAATGTAAATCATTCTACCAACAGCAAACCTTTTCCAGATACCCTGTTCCATGTGGGTGCTTCATCGCTAAAGTAAATTTCCGGGGTGCCTGTTTCCCAGCATTGGGCATCCCAGCTGCAAGCTGCAGAAAGACACTTCCATGAGCCGTGGCTTGTTGGCAGTTTTCTACCACATTTCTGACAGTCCCTAGCCAGGGCTAACACTGATTACTCCTACCCTGCTTACTGTGCTGCTTGACTTTATATGGAATACAGAAGGATGCAAGTTGGTCAACATTTGGCATAATTGATATTCAGCTCATTTGGTCTCATTTTCCTTTTAGGGATGCTGTTGTGGTGCTGAAAAAGAGCACAAAGCTCTTGTGTGATGCTGCCTATTACTCCGATCTAAAGAATTACCAATGTAGTCAATAGCCTGCAAATCTGAGACATCGATTTATATGTTTCCTGGGATCACCCTCAACTGCATGATGTGTGGTTAAGAACCAGTTTTGCCGGAGATAATTATTGAATATTTTGGAAAAGAACAACATAAAAGCCAGCTTTTAGTCTTTTTTTCCTAGATAAGCATATCACATGGGTAGTGGAGGTGGATATATGCGTATGCGCATATGTACAGGCAATAGGTATTACATGCAGAAAATAATACTACACACACGTCTGCCTCACAGGATGGAAAAATTCTTTGCTTCCAAGAAACAACAAATACTTAAAAAAATGCAAGTAAACAAAAGCAATGTCAGCATCTCTTATTATTTATGATTCACAAAAAGTGGGGAAAATACTGGGTTTGGTAGAATGACTTCGTACTGTAGAAGAAATGACTGTTAAAAAACACTCATGTGACCACAGAGATATAACCTCCCCCCTCCACCTCACAACACATGTGTCTGGGAGGAGGGGGACAGGGATGTTGGGATTCATTACGCACGGCCATGTCCTTCAGGCAGAAAGGTCCCCATTTGCATCCAGGTATGTTACAACTGTCCTTTCATTCTTCACTGACTAACCATCAATTTATTAACTCTTAGTATCATTTCAGTAGTGACTACAAGGTGCTAGACACTATCAACACTCATTAGTATAGACCAATTCCAAGAAGGGTCCCTTCTCATTTACACCATAACTAATTGCTTTGCAAAAAATATATCCACCTTATGACAGTGCTGCAGTTTCCTAAGACAAGAGTTGCACATTACACTCTAGGAGACATCTATGGGAACACTGCAAAGTTTGACTTACATAGTTGTACTAGGCTTTTGCATAAAAAAAGTGGCTCTGACTGAACTAATACTGCCTTGATACCCCCCTTTGTCTTAAAAAAAAATCACTATTAAAGTCAAGCTATGTAGTATACCAACAGGTGACATTTCCCAGACAGGTGAATATTGTTTATAGTTCTCTCAAGTCTGAGTGATTGCTTACAGGTCTTCCTCAAGATGACTAGCTCATGAATCATCTTTGAGCCTATATTCCACAAAAATCAAGATGATGAGTCTTACCGAGAAACAAAAGATAATTAAAGTCGCAAGTGGACACCTGGGGGTCAGATCGGATGGCATTATGAATGTATATTTATGTACTTTTCTGTATGATTTTCGTTAATTTGGACTCAGCCTTCAGTGAGAACAAAAGCAGCAGGACAGAATTTAAACTGTTTATATGCGTCAACTTACAGCACCTCCACTTTCGCCGTGGCAGACCTCACAACAGCAGGACCCGCTGCACGTGAGCGGTACACAGGTAAAGGAGACGAGCATCCATCCGCCAGTAGGTTAATACTGCTAAACCGATTCAACTTTAGTGTGACTTGGTTTTTAACCCACACTTCAGGAGGTGTCTACGTGGTATCCAATATGTATGAGCCTCTATACACTATACAGCACTTACAGTGCATTTTAAAAAGCTACTCCTTTTATAAGTTAAAACCTACAGTACATTTTTAACCAGTTCTCGAGTATTCTAAAAGGAAATGTTTTCTGTTTCCAAACCAGAACTGGTCATTTCTTCTACAGAATATGATGTTTGAAAATCAGTTCTTCCTATTATAGATTTCTCCCTCAGCTTGTAGAAAATCCATGATTCCCTAAACATTGGTCTTTGAAAGCACATTGACTAAAATCTTCATGCCTAATTCATGAAGTGTAGTCTGGAGATTAGTGGAGCTGGACATAGACCAGGAATACTTTATCATATTCTAATAAGCAGAGGCTGAAAATTGCATTTCTAAAGCTACAGTATTAAAGGGCACACTGCAAAACATGACCCAAACATAACTCAGTAGTTCTACACTGTCTGTAAAGGCTTTGATATGATAAAGTATGCTGACGAGGGGAATAAACACAACTAGAAATTTCTGTATTTAAGAAGAGGGGGGAAAAAACAGCAAACACTCCATATATACATCAAAGCACATATTGTATATTATAAACTCATATAATGTGATCCCAATGGAACAACCCTTGTACTGTTATCGATTATTTGAACATACCATGGAACATCATTGCAATAACATAAAATTAGGCTTATGTAGCAAATGCGACAGTAAAAAAGGCTAGTAAAAATAGTCTGTAAGGCTAATGTAATCATTACCATAAAACTCTTAATGACATCTTGCCATGCAATACACCAGAAAAATGTGAAAATTAAAATTACTAGAGGAGAAGCATGAATATTTATGACTTACGGTGTTTGTGTTATTTAAAAAGTAAATAGCTCACCACTCCTTTTTTGTTTGGTTGGATTTTTTTTGTAACAACATAACTAGATTAAAAAAGGAATGATATACGCCAAGGTTTCTAATTCCCCCACAGCAGGATCTATTGTGGGTAGTAGAAGACCTTGGAAAAGGATCTTTTCATGTAATGGATTTTTCATCTCATGTAGAAGGGTGAAGATAGACATCTCTCTCCATGGGAGCATATTACAGTGTCAGGATCTGTTCTGGGAAGAAGACAGACACTGAACAGCCCTGGGTCAGGGAAGTACCACAAATTGTACTTGGAAGAAAGACAGAACCATAGAGCAATGCACTATTTCTGGACATCTTTTCCACCTCTGCAAGTGCAGAGACAGCAGAGCACTTCCAGGAGAGGCGCCTCAGCAGGAGGCAGGTGAGAAGACTGGGCTGTTGCAGAGGCATGGGGGGGCACCCACAGTGGTTCCTCCTCACCCGAGCATACACACATCTCCTGAACATTACTCTGGCATCTGTGCCTGAAAGTTTGTAATGTTCCCTGTACCTCTGTTTCCCCGTTTCTTCACACCTCCATAGAAGTCCAGCCCTATTTACAAGCTAAGTGCTGTCTCTAGATTTGGTACCTTGGTCTGGTCCTGGGAAATTTATAAGTAGAATAAAGATGTTGCTAACCTGGAGAACTGGTGCCATGTTCTGTAACTTGTGGTAGCTGCTCATTACACAGGTAATCAGATTGGGAAAAGCATGAAAAACAGCTCACATATTCCCTATAAACCAAAAATAAGTAGCATAAATTGAGAAAACACTAAAATTATCAGCACCTATGTTCACAGCAGTCATCTGTTGCTACTGACACCTAATATCTGATTACCTCTTGCTTTATCTGTATGTTTAAGACAGGATTTCAGCAAGTGACTCACCGAATTTTCCCGGAAATGAAGATCAACTTTTTTTTAAAAGCAAATGCCCCTCTAGAGTCTCAGGAACTACTACAAGGCTTTTTATTTGCCAGTTTATCAGTGGTCATGGTACGCACAAAACTTGCACAGATAGGGATGTTGTATTAAGAAAAAATGAAGAGAAAGAACAAAGGGATATCTGGTCAGAGCTGCAAGACTTGAAATGAGTGAAAACCATCAGTCACAGTGACCAACAGACCCTAGCAGTATAAACAAGGTAGAAATGATAGTCAATAAAATCACAATTAGGTACACTGAGTGTCAGCGTTCCTGTGTGCTCACAATCAAGGAAATCAATAACTAACACTGAAAATTCTCCACTACTTGCTTTCGGTTTATATTTTCCATTTATTTTTTTATTTGGCTTCCCCAGCTGATTCCACCAAGAATATCTTTAATAAAAAGCAGTTCCAATTACTGGCTATGGTGCAATCGGCACCAAGTGCAAGAGAACTATGGAGGCCTACTGGTTACTACTGAAATTAAAGCGGAGGGAGTAAAAACAACAGGTTTACAAATAAGTTAAGAGATTGGTGGCTGTTCTTTCACGCTCAGTCAATTTACAGAAAGGATGTTGTATAAGTTAGCAGCTTTTGCTGCTCCAAAGCTCCATGCCGCAGAAGAGTCCATACTGTTATACGCTTACGGAGAATTAATCTACCTCTAAGAAGTTAGAAGTGGATGGCTCCTGACAAAAGGAGACAGTAATTCACAGTAAATGCAACAACCGCTTGCTACTGCCAGGAAACCCTTTCTCACTTGGCTTACTGCAGGCAGCATACCACATCTTTCGGAGTACTTTCCAAACACACATATATCCAAAAGAATTCAAGTATCTCTGCAGTTTCCCAGGAATGCGTACAACTGCATTGGGTAGTTTATTGAAAAACGGCTCTTTTAATAATTCTTCAGTATTACCTCTGGGAATTTTCATCTACACCTACACACGAATCACACTGATGATTTAGTCAGAGTAACAGTTTGCCAATAAAAACAAGCTTTCTTACTGTATCTCCTAAATTTACTGGTTTCATTCCTATAGTGATATAGAGCACAAACTTCTTTAGGCCTCCTTATTCTGAACATCCATCATTCAGTGGCATATCAAAGAGCCCTTCTCCAAGTATACAAAGGTTTAAGTGTTGAAAATGGCTGTGGAATGGACCCTTCATTACGAAACAAGTAAAAAATGTAAGCTGCTTTAACACTTCTTCAGGTGTATTTTTATTAACAGCATGCGTGCACCACCCACTTATTAAAAACTGGTTCATATCTTTTGGAAATAGTCATTTCTAGACAGGAATTATACCTTATTTAAGATAATGCATGCAAATGCACATATAAGACAGAAAATTAATGATTTGAGTAGCTCCTGACGGCAGCGAGTTCCTTTATTTTAGAGTATTTTACACTTGTACAAGAAAGGCTTTGGCAGGTGTTTTGTAACACAGCATAGACCAAGAAGTGCCTTGCCTTTTGCGTGAATATAAAATCCTTAATCTTAAACTGTATAAACACAAGATATCATCTATGATAAATGCCCTTCTCTATCTGTGACATTTTCCTCATGCTGTTTTCCATACATAATAGGTACAAATCACATAATATATGAAAAGAAAAGAGCATTTTGCCTGATCAGTGTCTGTTTACAGTAATCAGAGAGAAAAAGTGAATGACTCTTATAATGACATTTTATAGCTTGTTTCCAATCAATAAGACAGTTATTTTGAAAGATTCACGTAAGTTTAGAATCAATTATGAATGGAAAGGAAAATGAAAAAAGGTGAATATTACTGGCTTGAGATTTGTTCATCTGAGAGTTGTATTTTTGCCATCCTGCCAGACACTTGTAAGTGATGCAGCATGGTTGAGCTCTGCAATAAATGCTTCTACATAATTATTCACCATCCTCAGGAATCAGTCTGGTAACTCAAAATTGAGCATATTTATTTCTAAAACACATCTACTGAGTATTCCATGAGTACTAGATGTTAACGATATTATTTTTAAACAGCTTTAAATACCATACTACTGTAAAATACAGCTCTGGCTACAAGGACCTTTTCTTCTTTTATTTTATGCTCCTGAAAAATATATCATTTGAACATTTAGCATACACAGATAAAAACGGCGAAAGCATTGAAAGAGATAATAACTGAAACTCAAAACAACAACCACAATAAAGAAATCTTAATTTTAAAAGCACGTCTTCATTCTGGGAGCAAGCTGTGGTAGCAGAGGAGTGGGATGAGGAGCTCCCACTGCAGTGAGTGCAAATGCAATGCAAGAGATTTCATTAAAAGTTTTCTAAATGGCAAAACGTCCTTGGGGTCACTGGGGGGAGAGAGGCAAAGGGCGACAGTGATCATTGTATGTGGTTGGTCTGGGCTCGTCTTCTGCCTTTGAAGCCAGATCTTGTTCCTTTTTAGAACAAGGGAGGAAAAATGGGTATAAAGTGAATACAAATCAAACCATGGTGAAATGAGGCTCCTCTAAGTTGACACAATTCTTTTGTAATAAATACCCCACACGAGCCTCCTACCAACTGCGGTTGCCATTTGGCCCCAGAACTCATGTTTTCTTATAATTAAAGCAGAGTTAATCATAACATTCCTTGTACCCTTTCTGACACACTAAACAATATTTCTAAATTTTAAACATTCCTTTCACCCACTTTGGATATTTTATCATTTCAAACAGGAGAAGGTTCTGCATTTCACTGTCCTGAGGGTCCTCTTTCTTCAGCCTCTAGTGCCCCCAGAATGCTAGAAATTATGTCTCTCCAAGTAAATGTCCAAATACATAATGCTTACAGGAATTAGCCTTTTTTTTTTTCTTTTCTTTTTTTTGGGAGTGGCAGGGGGGAGCAGGGAGAAAGAAAATAATCTTAATTTTAATGATGATGCATAAGTCATTCACATAAAAATCACAACTCTGAATAAAATATTTGACCTGAAAAACTGGGGTTCCAGATTCCACAGGAGCCACACTGAGGAGCTGACTTCATAAAGTAATTTGAACTTTCTTGCTTTACTTTTACTAAGGATATTAGAAAGAAGAATAGCAATTGGAATTATCGTTCCTTAAAGAAAAAAGTGAAAATTTTACATTTCCTCACATTTTTGTGGATAAATTTGTCTCACAAACCAACGCCTCCACTGACATAGACCCAACAGCACTGGTGTAGCTCCATCAGTAAAGCACAAGTAACAACATGTTCTGGAGTACCATTATCTTCCCAATAATTATTCACTGTGAAAACAAGATGGCCTAGCCCTACATTTTAAATTTTAACAGCATTCCTGACAATCCAGAGCAACTCTTAATGAAACACAGAGGTAGATTTAGATCATTGTAAGTGATATCAAAATCCTCTCCTTATCTAACAAGTCTTACATTTCATATTCACATGAGGAGTTAAAATGAACCCAAATAGGCTCTCTTCATCATGTAATAATAGCAAAATTTTGATTCAAATTTATAATTATTTTCCATCTCCCCCAAAATAATGAGGTATTTTATAGATGGAAAAAACAGCTAACGCCCTAGCAAGTTCTGCTTTAACAAAATGCACACTGAAGTCTTAAGGATTACCACTAATGAAGAAAAAAATGCAAATTAAAGGACCAAATGACAACACCTTCATCTGTCAAAATGCTGAGTAATAAAACCAAAAAAATAGAAATCAGAGTGTAAAATCTCTATATCTCTTTTGAACCCTTTGTATTTGAATACCATGCCTGAACCCTCTGCCTGTTCCAGATACTGTCCACATTCTCAGGTGGGAGGACCTTTATTTGCAAGGAGAATTGCCCCTAAATGCATGGCTACAGGAGCTGCTGTTTACTAAAAATAACGGATATCCCAATACCTATAATGCAGCTTTAAGACAGCAAAATCAGAGTCATAAAACTTCATCTGTGCACAGACTTTTGAACACATTGTTTATGCTCAGATTTCTTCCCTGCACAATTCTTTGCAACCCCAGAGATAGATTGTGATAGAAAATTTCTGGCAGTTTATTCTCCTGATACATGTCTTTTCACTAAACTCTCTCCGTATGCCTCTTAAAGGAACATATGATCCATAATTCTAGTCTGAGTGGAAACATTTTTGTATTTTACTATGAGGATTTATATCACATTAACAACACAAACATGCAATATTTATTCCTTTCCCGATTCCTTTTTGTGCAACTTCTCATAATCCTTTAGCTGCTTTGGCATTAACTACTAAAATGCTAGAATGACAACCATGCCATGGAGCCACTTGGATGAAGCTGAATTTATCCTATAATGTGTAAATGCATCCCTGACAGAATTTCCAGTGTGAACTGAGACCTCAAAGGACTTTCAACAATGTCAAAAGAGCACTTGTGTGGAGAAGACACACAGCACCTCCCTGTTTGGTGATGAGCCACTAACCAGCTTTAGTTCTGATAAGATGCTTTACCTGAGGTATTCAATTACACCCCTACCAGATTGTGCTGAAGGAATATTTAAAGTCTGCTTTGCCCTTGACTCTTGATTCTGCATGTCAAAAACACTTAACTCAAACCCTTTTGGATTACCAATACTGCATTAAGTTCATTGACTCCTGTACTAGATTATCCAGGACCAGATGAACTGATATCACACACAGATATTGATGCTCTTTTAATATTAGACAAAACCAGCACAGCTTCATAAACATTTTAATTTTGGGGGGAGGGTGGGTGGGCTGGGAGAGAATAAACAGCACTCTCACACAGCCTGCAGTCAAGTATTTTATGGAAACCTCCCTTGAAATTATTGTGAAAATTCAGAAATTTAGTGAAATAGATAGACCCTCAAGAAAATGCTCTTATTTGAGAATTTCTGGTTTATGAAGCCATAGAACTGTCCGCACTATTCTACAGCTCCCCTTGCTGGGTCAGCTGCTGAATTGCATTCAAGCAGTGGCAAACAAATAAAGTATTTGAAACATTTAGACTTATAAAATGTGCATCATACACATGTGCACACCTCTGTGCTGTACACATTGCTTAGGGATGGAGCTTCGTCAGTGCAAGACAAATTCAGACCACACTTCAGTGCTGAAACTGAAGAGACAACACTATCAAAAGAGAAAAATGCATACCAATTTCCCTCTGCCTTAAAGGCTTCTACAGACTTCCCTGATCATCACAGGGAGTCCTCACTTTTCTTCCCTATCCCTCCCACTCTGAAAGATGTCCATGAACAGACTGTTATTCAGAATGGTGATGAATGAGACTCAAAATCTGGCCTTACCCAAAAGCATAACCAGTCCTTGCTCACTTACTAGAAATGAGTATGCCACAGCACATTTTGTTCAGGCCACCTGCAAAGTCAGTGTTTTGTGCTCTTTCATGGAACTGGGTACTGATGCTGTTTGCCAGCTCTACGGGCTTTTTTACTTTAATAGAATGTAGGTATCTCAGTAAATCAGGGGGTTTTTTTTGCGAAGTACATTATATCTGTCATCAGCTATTCAGGCATACCCATAAACACACTGCAAAGGTTTTTCTTTCTTGAAATGTCCTGATAGTTTTCATAACAAAGGGTAAAGTATGCTCTATATCTGTGTCAACTGATCTCTAATGCAACACCAATTGCTGGGACAAATGATTCAACATAATTTCTCATTCCAAACACAAGGTACTCAGGTAGTAGCATGCAACAACATTTGGATGGAATTCCATCTACAGAAATAGTTTCTTTCCCCTTGACCTTTCTGGCTGCAATTTGCATTTTTAGGTAATTCAGAGTGTCTCTTATGCTTTTGTCTGGTCAAGTTTATCTTCGTTAGTTATCTCGACATCCCTGTGGCGATACAACAGTTGATACGATTGAAGCATAAATGATACTGCAGTGGTTTTGACACAAACGTGAGACTTCTCTCGTATTGGTTTGGATATGAATGCGAACACAGGTGTGCAATACACATCGCTGTAGAAGTTTAGTAGGAAAAAAAAACCCTTATCCAGGGAAAATAACAACATAGGCAACCATATCTTCTAATGACAATTTTTATCTGAATCCAGTGAAAATTTGGAAGCATGAACCAGTGCATACAGAAAAAGCTTAATTATGGTTATTTGTTTGGATAAGAAGTATTCCTATATTTCTTTCTCCTCAGTGACTTTGTGTTCCTGTCATTGAAATAATTGTTATAACTGACTTAAAAAAATAATAGAAAAGCAAAAAGAAAGCAAGCATATGTAAGTCAACAAACATCCAAATAAAAAATATAGATCTATTATTTATATGCCTCTGACATCCTTTTGACCATGTATTGACCATTTGTGACCATTTTGCTCAGACTAAACCAATCAATAAGTTGCTTATCCAGAATGTAAAACTGAATTTTTTTACTCTTACAAAATTGATAATTCAGAATAAGGTGAGAAGAAGATTATATTGCTATAAACTCACAGTATGGGTATCAACAAAGCAGTGAGACCAAATCACACTGGAACAATAACTACTAACTTAAGAATTACTACTGCTTCTAGCAAATGAATTATTTTTAAAATGTTTTAATAGTCAAAGGTAAATTTGACATATTTGTCAATTTTCAAAGGAGTCTGGAGTGATTAGATTTAGGGGTCGGTCACTTTAAGGTCACTGCGAGACCACAGATTTTACTTTCAAATTAAGAACAAGAAAAATAATAACCAAAACTAAACACACACACACACACACACACACAAAGTTACTATTTGGTATAAGGATTTGTGAAGTTAGTCTGTCACCCACTGAAATGAATCCCACTTATCAGACATAATTTTTTTGACAAATAACCGTGATAGGTAAAGGTAAACCACATAGACAATTTACTGCTCTTACAAAGTTCTTCAAACTGTGTGCCAACACTCATCCTCTTCAAAATGAACCAGGGAGCAATAGGTCTCATGTTACAAAGTATCTACAATTACAGAACACTTTCCAAAATGCTAACAATAAATCTAAAACAAAAATCAATACTATTAATTTGTGAGATGGATGCTAAAAAAATCAAAGCTGCCACCGTTCAAAAGTGCTAAAACATAAACACAATGGAAATCATAAATGCGCTTTAAAACTCAATTTAAAAATACAAGTTACAAGTTTTTCTAATCTAAATTTAAGACCCGTGTTGCTTATTTATTCCTATGAAAAAGGATACAGCAGATGAATTGTGGATTATGTTAACAGACATTTTCCCAGCCACAGAAATTTTTGGCTTTAATGCCCAAGGAATACAATAGCCACATGTTCACAGTCTTTAATTATCCAATTAATGTACTGTCGTTTTAGCAATTAGTTCAGATGACCATATGTAACTTTTTACAAATAGCTCTTTCTTACTATAACCAGAATGCCAAACATACCAGGATGTGTTTATATTAAATGTCCAATTTGAACATTAGAAGGGCTTCCATAATTACCTATGTCTAACATACTGCGACTCTTGCTCTTAGACTCTTTCTAAAATTGATTTCGTTTCTTAAGTAAGGTTGATTTTTGCAGGCTTGTTCTTTTGAACCTGCAATCCAAACTCCATATTTTGTTATCTCCTGTAATGGTAAAACACCACGGTCGTGAGGAGGTCACAGCAGAGCTGTCAAAAACCAGCTTGGCTCTGTTGTGGTGGTTTCTTCAGACAAAAATTGAAAACCAGCCTGATATAACAACTGCATAGACACTGCAAAACCTTCATCCCCACATTTCTTACCAAGCTCTACAGACTAACTACTTGCATTAGCCAGTGTGCCATGACAGCAGCGTGCAGGGGAAGGGTGAGGGAATGGCATCTCCGCATTTTGCAGCATTGCAACACAACGCCAAGCGCACTGCGTGCTCGTGCTTGGTTCGGGGCCAGCGGGCCACTGCCTGTCAGTGCCAGGTGGCTGCCAGGTCAGCTCTGCGAAGGCAATGAGCTGAGGCAAAGCCAGAGAGAGCATCGTGTCCCTTCATCGACCCAGAGCGGGCTGCAGGAGACAGGGGTAGGATCTCACCAGCACAGAAGAACCCTGAGAGACACCATGTCTCCTTCCTGTAAAGCCATTATGCTTATCGAACATGATTTAGCACAGCAGACCCAATTCTCATACTTAGCGTTATCTCATGCTTTACAGCTTAAGTTACACTCTAGAAGAAATGAAGACAAGGACATAGATTACGTTGCACTCTCCTCTTTTGAAGCATATGGCATTGGCCATGTTCGGAGGGAAGAAATTGGCTTACGTGGAACCTACACGAAAATTCCCTAGAAACTTTAGATTCAAGACGTAAAAGCTTTAATTCCTTATATGAGGAATATTCCCATATTCCTTGCGGTAAGAAGTTCTCGGTATTCTCCCTGATTTAGGATCTGGTCCCAAATGCAACTTCTTGTGGCTCCAATGATACAAAACAATATAAAAATACTAACAAATAATAGAGACTGGCAGAACTGATTCCTGAGCTCAGTACAATCGAATACAAGAGAAAGCTGATGAAAGCAGAATGTCTGCTTGAAATTAATACAAAATACTTTATTATCTGGCCATCACTGTATTAAGCATTAAACAAATTCAGAGAAAACTATTTTCTGTCACAGTATCTCTCTGCAGCAAAAAAATAAGTTATTTTCTCCTTAGAATACTCAAATTATAAACACTATTATACAGGTAATTGTTGAAGGAGGGAAAAGAAAAAGCAATTGGTGCATAAATACCTTGAATTTCTATTGTTTATACAACTGCATTTAGATGAAGGTATACATACAGAAAGACACACAGGTCTTTATTTCTCCTTAATTGGCTTCATTTCTCTCTAAGGGCTCTTTAAATATATAAAAAACTGTAAATATTTTGATGTAAAATTCATATCAACCTAAATGAATAGGTTAGCGTTACATTTTTCTGTCACCGTAATTTATGAATACCAAAACCACTGAGTTATAAGGCATAACATTGTAGATAATTTTCTTCATAATAAAGACATTTTTTTTCCATCCTTTGTTCTGTCCTTCGTTTTGACTACCTGACCACATTTCACAGGGCCTCTTTTACACTGGGGTTTTTAGGAAAACAAATGCAACTGGCTGACCTCTGGGCTGATACAAACTATAGCTTCCAGGATATGTTTCATACCAGCCACAAATCTGCTATAATAGCTGGACATGCTATTTAACAAGATTTGCTAAGGATCCTTCCAATTACGGACCTACAGACTTGAAATACTGGAGGAGCACAGCTACCTCAGGAGATAAATCCCTCTGAAAACAAGGGAAGCTATAGCCAGTTGCAAAAAAAAAAAAAAAAAAAAAAAAAAGACTACTATCCTGAGGGATAGAAACTTTTGGGGGGTAAACCAGTTTTTTAACTTGACTTCTACCATACATTCTCAGACAAAAAGTAATGAACTCTTTAAACGCTGGACCCATTTACCACCAGATTCAAACTCTGATTAAAATCCATCCCTCTGTACTGATTATGCTAAGAGTAATGCCCTTAGGAGAATGAAAAAGCATTAGAAATGAGTGACTCAGTATATGTTTTGGCCACAGCAATGAACTCTTGCATGTAGATACATATTGGGACAAGTGAAAAATACCTGGACATTTCCCTTGGTGTTAAAATTTGCTATGGCCTGGTCTTTTCTGCAGAAGTTTGTTTGAAGAGCAAAGGGATAGAGGAGGTGCATTTGTAAGATTCTTCAAGATTACTCTGATTACTTCCTCCCTTTCAAACACAGAGTATATTGAAGCCTCTTTAAAAAATTCATACAGTAGAATCATTCTATGCAACCATAAGAAGAAAACTGTCAGACAACATTCCCAATTCAATATTACATCGTGCTTCAAGAAAAGATTTCCATATATTCTAGATTAAAAAAGTCTCATAAATAAATGATAATCCATTGCTTGCACTGAAAAAAAAAATAATTTTCTGTTTGCATTTTACTCTGCAGAGTAAAATTTAATCTCTCTTTTAATATATTCTTTGTATATACAGAGAAGTAAAAAGATGTAACCTTATGAAAATTGATTTTTTTTTACATGGTTAAAAATATTTCTATCGGTGTTTATCTAGAAATCTTACTTTTATGAGTGCTGGAATATATCACATATTGATAACTTAAACATATTATTTCAAACAAATTATGATAATGTTCTTTTTTTCTTTTAAGAGCAAGGGAAAAGCCAGTTTTTTAACACTAAGCAGCACAGAGACAATGATGAAGAAAAGGGAAAGTCCTAAGAGGTTGCTACACCTGGCCACAGTTCAACAGAATTCTGTTAGTAATTTTGTAGAATTTATGGTAACAAGACTTCTCTATATTTTTCACAAATCCAAAATAATATAAACAAATACTATATGTGTGTGCATTTTTATAAATAAATTTACATTTTAAGTAATGTGATGTGTGAGTGTTGCACAGAATATAAATTATATAGTACAAACTACCTATACCTAAATTCCCTGGCAAGATTAGAATGATACTGAGCTTGTTTTAGCTGATACAAGATAATCAAATAAAATGTTGTCTCATAAAACGTTTTTAAAACCCTGAACTTTTTTTAAAATGATTAAATAAATTTCCCTGATAATGTTTAATTTTTCAGGAAAAAAAAAATACTACATGATTCACAACAAAACAATCTGGGTTTGGATTTTGTATAGAAAAGCAGCGGAAAACAAGGTTAGATTCACAATTCTGTCAAAGAGGCATCTTCCTCTCGCTTGTGAGGTGGGAGTAACCTGGTTTAATTCCCTTCCCTGCCCGGGGGACTGGAGCGCATCGCCTCTCCCTGGTTGATAGCTACGCACTGGCTGAGGGCTGCTCGCTTCGCTCCTCGATACAATTCCACTTTCTGTAAGTAATTAAAGTTTCACTGAAGCAGGTACTGAAACCCCAGTGGCCCACTTCCCAGGTAAAAGCCACAATCACCAGCCAAAAGGGTCATTCCCACTTACTTTATTTCTCAATTAGTAATTACTCCACACAAGATAAAACAGGACAAATGCAGTCGTATTGCTAAAACGCTCTTTTGGCACAGCCATTTAGAGACTTTTCTGGGAGAGGTAGGCTGCACAACAGAAATTGTGAACTTGAGGTAGCAGCTAAGATGTCATTTTGTATTCAGTTTTGTAGGGAATAACTGAACAGTTTGTGTGCCAAGAGAATGAAAACGATGCCCTGCCCTGCTAGTAACCTGGGAGTATTTATCTGACAACCCACCTCCGACGCATGCACAGTTCTGGGGTCACTGGTGGTTCCTTCCATCCTAGAATAATTTACTCTTTCTTTAAATAAATTCACTTGCTATAAAAGCCTTGCCAGCAGTTACTTCCACCACTGGCAAAGGGAAGAGTTGCACTGTCCTGTAGCAGTTGTATGGGAGCCTGCATGAACACTCGGTCCAGATGAAATAAGTACAGGTTGAGGAAGCTGCAAAGAAATCCCCAAAACTTAGAAATTGTCTATGACAATTTTCTAGTCTGAGATTTGGCCCTATAAATGATTTCCAGTAAAAACCACAGATAGGTCCGTGAGGGTGACCAAGCACTGGAACAGGCTGCCCAGGGGGGCTGTGGAGTCTCCTTCTCTGGAGATATTCAAAGCCCGCCTGGACGAAGTCCTGTTCAACCTGCTCTAGGAGAACCTGCTTTAGCAGGGGGCTGGACTAGATGATCTCCCGAGGTCCCTTCCAACCCCTCCATTCTGCGATTCTGTGATCTGTCAAACTGTGATTGTGTTACATCAGAATTTAGCTAACCTGGAACTACATCAGGAAAATATTATGAAAAAAACATGAAATTAGCTCCTAACAGGGTGCTGTCAGTATGCAAATGGAACAGCAATGTACTTACAGGTGACTTGCATACAGCTATAAGAATATTTTCAAAAGTGTGAAAATTATTTCTAAAATGGCACAGAAGCACCACATTTTAAATGGGAATTCTCCCTCATGGAATAACTCTCATCACTGCAGGAAGTGCTAATTTTCCTGCTCACTGGAAGCTTAATAAAAGTGCCGTACTTTGTCCCTAATTGTGATTAATCAGTGTGGCACTGTGAATGGCAGCAATCCCTTTTCAAACATGGCAATTTTCAAAATTTGGCAAAGTGTCCATGTTATGCAAATTCCTTTGTGTACTGCACGCTAAAAGAAAGGAACAGAACTCCAGGCAGGGAAAAAAAAAATAAGCCATTCTGCAGGAGAAGTAGCATCCTGGCCAATGCCAGGCACTGGCAAACAACGCAACCGCATACAGCAGCAGCCAGCTGAGGACACCAAAACCTTGTTTCTGCCACCGATTTGCAGCACTCAAAAGCCAGTCACCATTACCGCTGACACTGCCTGAGGATATGTGGGACAGAGCATCTCGGTAGATACTTTGGGAGGGAGACTTGTTGGAGGACCCAGCACATCTCTGTTGCTGCCAATAGCTCCTCTCCCATCCCAGTCCCAGATCAGTGGGAGCAAGCAAGCCCAGCACCCTGCAAGTCCCACCCCAGCCTGAGCCCTTCTCTGAACCCGTCCTTCACTGCGGCAGAAGAGGGACTGGCAGCCTTGGGTTTTGTGTGCACTGTTGGGAAGCCTTGAGAAGCCTCTAACCAAACCTAGATTACTTTGGGAACCTTTGAGAAGTACTGCTGCAATGTCTACACACAGCTAATTCTTTATGAAACTTGTATCAACATGCACCTCACTGATAAACAAAGTCTGCTGTAAAATAAAAAGCAAAAAAAAAAGAGAAATCAAAGCTTACATAATGAATATACTAAAGGCAAATATTTCCACTGCTTCTAATACACACATGATATTTCTGTTTAATGTTACAAATTTCCAAAGCTGCATGAGTCCAAACAAAATTAAAAGATCCTTAGATCCTTATTACTATTAAAGTATAAAATAGTATTCAGAGATGTGACCAATCTTCTGACTATCAGAAGCATCATTTTGCAATGCGTTCTTATCCCTAGTGAAGCTGAATCTGTACAAAGATCCTGGTAAGTGTATGGGCCACACACGCTGAAAATAAGGCACGAGAATCTCATTGCAATGGCATCTGCTAGATAACAGTATCATCGTATGGTCCAGCCTGGATTACTCATCTGTCCCTGGAAGCTAGGATTTTTCCTAACAGGAATAACAGCTTTCCTCTTTTTTTGCTAGCTAATAGAGAACGGCAATAACTAGATCTCAAGTGTAAACACAATATTGCTTTTCCCAGAGCTTATTTGAAACTGGCCCTTAAATTTAAAAAATAAAAGTAATAGAGAAAGTTTATGACACACTTATTGCGATCAGTATCTGACAATAATTTCATTTACCCATTCACTTTCTACCTCTTGTTCCTGAGAGCCTGAAAGTTCTCCTTCAGAAATGTGGAGACATTAATTTTGGGGTGCGCTAAAATGTAGTTATCAAGCAACTCTTCCCACTCCGTATTTTTCATAACAGTAAATTTCCAAGGTCTGTAGCGTGTGTTGTCAGTGTTTCTCGAAAGCGGGTTTCTGATCATTACTGCAGGTTAAAATGACTTACATGCAGCCATCTGGTCGCATGCATTAGTGCACACTTCAGAAATCCACAAACATTTTATAACTGCACTCTCCACTGGGCTCTAAGCGCAGCGAGGGTAGCGAGCACCCAAGTACAGTATGTAAATAAGACAAAGACTAATAATGCCTTCAATCCTTCGAGCGCAAGGGCTGCTGTAGTATGTAACATAGCAACACATTTTCCATTACACCCTGAGATTAATAAGCCTCATGGAGACCTGGAAAATCTGACAGAAAACAAGGGCAATACGATGTTCATTTCTGTTTCATTAAACACAGGATGAGCTGATGGATCTCTCCACACTTTGTCACTCCGCACTGTTAATGGCTCTCTGACATTATTATTCACCATGGGTGAGATTGTGTAACCTCTGCTCACATTGGTGAGCATTTACAAAAGTAGTCCCACTGGCAACCGCTTTAGAGAGGTTACCTGAAGCATATGGTACTTCACAGCTCAAGTAAGAGTGGCTGAATCTGACCATAAAAAAGTGTTTGTGAAGGATTTTAGTAATGTGCAGGTAGTTGGTGAAGGGCACTTTAGTGGATACAAAGGTTTTAATACAGCAGTTAAAAACGCTGTTTTCTAGGAAGCTAAATAGTTGAGTGATACTCCTTCCTCTCTTTATTTTTATCTGCATATTTTTAGCTCTGATGGAAGTTTTGCAGTGTTACTTTTTCAAAGCAAGCAAGTAAAATACCTGGAACAGGGACACCATGTGGAATAGGAACACAGACACAGGCAGCCAAAAGGTGCCTGCACAGAGGCCCAACACCTCCCCGCAGATAGGACGCACCGTGAGGAAAGCCCTGGGAGGGACAAAATAATTGCAACGCAAGAAAGTTTATTATTTTTTCTCCATTATGTAACCAGGGTTTTGATTGTTGCAGTGCAGTTCCAAAACACTGTCATACTTTGCACTATCTTTCTTTTAGAACTGAGCGTGTCATACTGAATTGGAAAATAAACAGCAGTGCGGAGCACAACCGCAAATTGTCACAGGCACGAAGCAGGAACGAACTGTTTCTGTGTTCCTTCCCTATTTTCATTTGAAATGACTGTAATGAATGATAATTCTTTCCTTTTACTCAACGTGCTCTCCTTTGTGAAACTCAGAGTGCTACAGAAATATGAGTAAACATTACTGGTTGGTTTTTTTTACAAATAGTCCAAATAGGCACGAAGATATGAAACAGCTTTTAGAAGAGATATGCTGGACAGATCTTTCCCCTTAACAAATCAAATTCTATTTCCAGCTCACCTTAAGTTTATATAGACTTACCTTTTCCATCTGAAAATTTGACCTGTGCACAAATCACCCTGAACCAAATCTAATTCAGACAAAGAGGTAAACAAAAATATTGCTCATTGCATATGTTCAGAGCTGCACTTGCACAGAGCAGCTCACTGTCATTTCTATTCTTGCCAGTGATCTGCTTGTTGGACCTTCTCAATATTTCTTCCTCTGCTACATAACCACTCTGCTGAGCTGCTAGCCATCTCCTGCACCAACCTACCTACTTCTAAGATCATGACACACTGATTTCTTATATTTTTTTATTTTAATTTGGCAACTAATAAAGAAATATACCCATACAGTCTTAAAAACAAGACACTGGGGAGGGGAACATTGCAGTCATACCGAAATTATAGCAAGTGAGAAGTGATGCCCAAGTGTTCCTCAAAGAGAGTTTGCATGTGCAAACCCTCACGTTTGAATTCAGATGCTCATGTGGCTATTCTGCCCAACTAAGTGAACAGCAAAGACTGAGAACTTCATATAACAGAGATCAATACATAAGTTACAAAACAATAACAGAGGACATCCATCCAATAAATATAATTAATGAACCAGCTTGAGAAAATGACTATCTGCCTGTAGATATTACACAAATAGGAAAATGGAACATTATGTAAACATAAATCACTGCGGATTATGTGTTCAACTACAGTTTCAGGTTAAAAAAGCAAAATTAATATCACCGATCATTTCAAATCATATCAGAAAAAAGATTTTAAAGAAAGCTTTGGCAAAGCGATGTATAAATTATATGTTCAAAATTATAAATTAGATTCCCCCAGACAATCATGGCGATCCCATAAATGGTTTCACAAATAACTGGGTAAGCGATTAGCTTCCTAAAGACTTCCCAGGCAACTTGAAAACAGGAATTTTTATAAACAATACAATTCATTATATGAGGACTGCTGCATGAGTTGCAATACAAATTCTGTTCTGTCTTGAGCAGAATCCAAAACTTAAGTGGACACTACAATAATTTGGGGAGATATAAACAATAGGCATTTTGCTACAGCACAGAGATGTTTTTTAAAAAGCTGAGATGGAAGCAAAACCTCAGAGGTTCAACTAAGTCAGATGATTGAAACCTAAAACAGGAATGGCAGCATGCCAGGAAATTAAAGTCACTAAATTAAAAATACGGCGTACACTGAAGACAGTCAAGTATGCTGAAGGTGCCTGGGATTCCTCTAGGCACATCTAAAACGATTTGATTTTGGTGAGGAATGGTATTAATCAAAGCACAAAAAAAGACTCAGGTCCATTAGATAAAGTTGTCAGGAAGCAAACGCAATGTGCCTAAACACCTGGTTTGGAAACGTTTAGTCTTCCATAACACTGTTCTACATGATCAATGTGTCTGCTGAGGACTGACATAGAAGGGGTAAGCAGTCAGATACATCACCAATCCAAAACAAATAAGCAAAGGCCTAAGAAGCTATCCGTTCTAGAAATACAGAATCTCCAGTCCAGAGTTTTCAGCCATGAGACAAATTCCCCCAAGGAAAATGCAAAAAGTGGAAGATTTTCCATACGTGTAGGTCCTGAGTACAAACAGCAGATGATAAGCAAATTTGGCATCTAGGCTTTGACACTACATTTCAGATATATGTAACGAACATATGTAAAAGACTCCATTAAAGGCAACTGAGCTAGCTCCAAAATTTTTATGTCTGCAGAGCAATACTAGCTCTGTACCTGAAAACAGAATAGTAAAATAATTACAAGCCTTCAATGTGAAGGGTTTGGTTAAAGAATAAGAAGCAGAGAAAAAACTATTAAAAGATAAATTAATAACTGATTTCTTCTGTTGTGAAGAATCTGAAAGGGACAACGCTGCAAGCAAAACCTGATAGCAGAACTAGAGGCAGAATGATACAAGGAGGAGATACCTGTTCTGTTCACTTGTAGGCAAAATGCTTCATCCCATCGCATCGTCACATAGGAAAAGCGTGATGCAAGCCCACCTCTCTTCTCTCTGTGCATGTGTATGTATTAAACCACTTTACAGATATGCGCTCACACATCTATCTTTGTCTTCTGTCTTTGCAAACTAATTCCCTACTGAATATGAACAAGACTGCTCGTGTACCATAATTTCCCAGAGAAAGAAAAAAAACATCTTGTACAAGTGTCTTTGTTATTAATGCTACTTAAAGAAACATTCATTTCAATGTCACTA
The DNA here is from genome assembly GCA_034008185.1 of Gorsachius magnificus. Lineage (NCBI taxonomy): Eukaryota > Metazoa > Chordata > Aves > Pelecaniformes > Ardeidae > Gorsachius > Gorsachius magnificus. The sequence continues at coordinate 40,742,030 of CM067088.1, read as the reverse complement.
ATTTCACCAAAGCGCCACAATAGCAAACTTCTGAAGACAGAACAATATAAAAAATGTAGACTCAAGTGACAGGTGAGGAATTGGGACGATCTACAAGGAACAGCACAAACTAAGCAAAGAGAAAAGCGTCTGGATTAGTATCGCGTTGCTGTATGCTTGGGGTCACTAAGATGAATGTGCATGAGATTCTTTTGTCCGTTTGTGCTATAATTTCACACACGAAGAACAAAATTGTGTTCTCTGATATGCTCATAGAAGTCCCTTTGGAACCAGTGAGAATTACACGCCTGCGTCTAAGGGCAGAATTTGGCCCTAAGTCATTAGTTAGAACTCTCTGCTGAAACCCTACAGAGAATAGGGGGTTTCAGAGGACGATGAGGATCAAACTGATGTAGCACACTCAGAGATTTACTCTCACAGGAGACCATCAAATACTGAGACATTCCAATAACCCCACCTGTAAAGATAAAAATCTTTACAGCACTAACACACCATATTCATAGAGGCTGCTTTCAGTTAAAACAGACTTAAGCAGCTTTAAAAACAGTGGCAGCGTAATCGAAAGAAAGTTTAAAGGAGAAAAATAGCCCAAGATTTTCAGACCTGTATAGAAGAGCATGCCAACTGCTAACAACCATTTCTCATGAAAAGACAAGCTCTCTCAAGAAAAGAAAAATAACTTCAGGACAGGTATTGCACGTACAGTGCACATGTTCATAGGCAGTCTTAAATCTGTTAAAGGAACTGTTCTGTCCTCAGCTGGAGGATAAGCTAGTGAAGTTATTTAACCAAAATTTCCTGCTACTTTGGAAGAGTTTTGAGGTGTGTGTACATATATATATATATGTCTCTGTATTTAAACATATCTGTGTATATATATTTTATTGTTATTTCCTACTTTCTGTTCTGAAAGAACTGTCTATGCATTAATAAATGCCACCGTAGTTGTTTATATAGAGATCTCATATCTATTATTTATATTGATCTTTAAGCGAGCAGTTGCTGTAAAAATAATCACAAACAGTATTCTGTGTCAAATGCTTTTAAATTTTTAACAGTAGTATTTAGCAATATTATTTGCAACTGGTCCTACCTTCAGACAAATAATTCACTTCTATGGTAAGTACAGACTGTTTTATCTCAGATATTTCCTGGGCACTTGTAGTGCTCTGACTCTAAAAAAGAAAGCTGTGCTTCCCATCAACTGTAGCGATAAAATTTTTCTTTTGTTTTGGTCAAGCACTGACAATACTCCAATTCATACTGGCTGCAAAGTAACAGCTTAAAAAAAAAAAAAAAGCCGCACTATTTAATTCTAAACTCCACTGTATCTGTTGCAGGATAGGCTGGCATTTGCTGTTAAAGCAGAAAATTACAAGAAGGGCCTAATTGACCCTCTTGTGTCTTTGAAAAATCCTATCTGTTGTCTCTAATTGACCCTCTAGATACCTTTATGGAACAATGAATGAATCCTCAGTAAATAATGGACGGTGATGATTAATAGCATGGTTTGGCTGGACCTCTGGCTCATGGAGTTGTGCTACTGAACATTTTTTTTTTGTTTTTTTTTACCATCACAGTTCTTTGTACTTCATAAACAAACTATTCCGAGATAACAAATACCCTGTTGTAAATAACATGAAAAGTTAAATAAAATTAAATGCTCCCTCATATAAGGGAATGAAAAATACAATTATTGGCATTATTCAAAATGGCTTTCCATCACCACCTTTTTTCATCTTTCAGTAACATGCCAGCATATATTCATATGCTTGATTTAGAAAGAAAAAAAGGTTACCATAATGGATCCCCTTCAGAAGACATCATTTATTTCTTTACCATGCATTGTAGTCAATAATAACAATGTCATATTTCTTTCTCTTGATTAGATTTGGTTTCATTATAATGCTGTCAGAAAACATTATTTAAAAAAAATTTTCAGGCTTGTAAATTATAAACACAAATATGTTAAGTTACACCATTATTCTGAAATACCAAAAAATCTTGCTGTGTTTTGAAAATAATATTTACAACTTAGTAAAACAACTGGCTCAATGCCAGTCCAAGAAATCACAGGCAGCGATGAACGTTCACATACATCATCTTTCCTACAGCTCAATGACATTTGGCAACGCCATTGAAAATCACTTTCTAAAATTCAGCATCCCATACTGAATATGTCAAGAAAATAAAGGACAAATTAACATGTTCTTGCAATATACATAACTAAAAAACCAGGAGGCTCAAACAAATTCACTCTTCCAGATTTAAGGAATATACCAAAGATGAGCACTCTTCTTTAAATGTGAAAAGCATGAGCTTGGAGTGTGTAAGTTTATTTAGATAGCTGATCCTGACAAAGTAGTTTAAGTTCAACCTTTCGAAAACAACAAACTAGTAAAGTTCCGCAAGATCTCAAACAAAAAGAAGCGTTCCAGGTCTCCCAGTGAAGAAATAGATCACATTTATCTAGTGCTCTGCATCTCAAACTCTCTTGGATACAAGCTGGGATTTGTTGGCCTATTTATGAACCTTTTATAACCCTGAAGATAAATGTAGGACCTGAAGTTCATTAAGCAGTTTTGAACAGTTCTTAACAACACCCAGAGAACTTAAGTAAATACCACCATATTTTTATCATGGGAAAACTGGCTTGACACACAGAATATCTGTAGTATATGTAAGATCTAAATTGACTTTAGCTAACACCAGATTATCTAAAAAAGATGTGTATTTTAAATCCAATAGCAGCAGTTTTCACAGCAGATACCTCAATTCATTGCAACTAAATTAAAATATGAGAAATGCTCCTTTTGAGACTAAGATTAATACAATACACATTTAATCATGAAAACAAATCTTTGCTTACTGCAATCTGTCCTTCTCTTTAATGCAGTTTAGTTTCTTACAGGCGTTTCTCCTGATCTCCCAGGAGAAGATGTCTCTCACTGCTGATTCACTGACAGTTGCCCCCAGTAAAAATGTGAATGCTTTTAGAAAGATTGGACAATTTGGGCAAGTAAAGTTTGATGATGACTGTACTAAACTGCCTGCAAATAAGCAATAACTATGGGGAGAGGTTACCTGGGAAGCAAGAATATTTCCTGAGTTCATTGATTTAGTGTAGGTGCAGCATCCTTCAGAGAATGATCTAAGTAAGCAGTTGAAGTCAACCTGCTGTTGGTGTTGCAATAGGCAGTGATATGATACAGTATTTAACATATTTCTAAGTGTTATAGACGTACCACTTCTGACTTTCACAGAGCCACAGGATGGCTGAGGTTGGAAGAGACCTCTGGAGATCAGTTAGTCCACAGTGCTCAGAGCAGGGTCACTGGAACAGGTTCCTCAGGACCACATCCAGTTCGGTTTTGAATATCTCCAAGCATACAGATTCCACAACCTGTCCAGAAAACCTGTTCCAAGGTTTTACCACCCTCAGAGTAAACAGTTGGTTTTAATGTTTAAATGAAATTCTGTGTTATTTCCTCTTGTCCTGCCATTAGACACCACTGAGAAGAGTCAGATTCTGTCGTCTTTACCAACGCCATCAGATTTTTTACACAGTAGAAACCTAAGCATAAGTTAAGGATGTATATATGGCCTCACATTCAAATAAAAGTAATTTATTCACACATAATTGTCCAATTTATGTGTTTAAGAGAAGTAGCCACTAGTGCCAAATAAACGTAGAGCCTTCACAAGCAAATTTGAGATGAACTTGCTTCAGACCCTGAAACCTACGTTCCAAAACACCGTGCGCTCAGTGGTACTTGGCTTGTGCAAACAGCAAAATGTGACCATGTGTGTTAAGTATATAAATACAAACACAAATACTATATTTGTGTGTGCCACCATTATAAATTATGCTCGTTACCCACTATCAGCAGGTGCACTGTACAACTGTGTTGTGTATGCTATGTGCCTGCAACACAAGGCCTACCAGTTGCTTTTGTGGTTACTATTAAAGGTATAAAAACTAAGCAGAGAAGCTAATTTCCTTGTTTGACTACCAGTAAATATTTTATGCGAGTTTATGTAATAATGAACTTTATCAAAATATAAATAGAATTAGACAAATGTATTTATGACTACTTTAAAAGTTTTTTACGTATATATATTTAGGGTTTATGACAGTAGGTAATTATATAAAATAAAAATTTACAGTAGGAAGTTGTTTGTCTAAATAGTAGAAAACAGTAACCTTTGTGCAACTGGGGTTAAACTAATTCTGCTTTAATGAAAAGCAAAACTTACATACAGCTTTGTTACCACAGTAAATAGGGGGCTAAGTCTCTTTCATAGCCATTCCCATTGTGCCTCCACAGCCTCATCTGCTTCCACTAAAATCATGGTATAAAGCATATTTTTCTTTTAATATCATGGAGAATACAGCAACTCAGCCATTAGGTCTGTTTCAGTGCAGAATGATCACAGAGTATAATAGATGCTTATACTTCAAGTAATTTTTTGTTCTCAACAGCATATACTGAGCCCAAACATTAGAAACTTGATTCAATTATAAACCTGACTGCTAAAATACCACATATTGGTTTAGTTATAAGCCTGAACACAGAAATGAAAACTGATTATTTCTCTTCAGCTTTTGAAAATATATATTTAGCTCCAGCTATTATCTCTGAAAAATAACACGGCGTATGCACAAATGTTTTCATAGCCGGTAACCCAGAACAGTCATAAACGGATTTCCAGGGCTGAAGACTCAATAGCATCATTTTTATCCATCTCTTAAATTAAAAGTTGTTACTTATGGTGATGATGATAGAACAGTCTCTAGTTCAGGAGTCTGACACTTCCCATTTGAAGGCTTCAGGTGCCGTTGCTCATAACTTTAGCAAGCTCTAATTGTTCTCACTGAAGTTTCCTATTACAGATGCCTGTGTGGGGCACACCTTTATGTGGGAAAGTTCAGCAAACGTGCTTTCATAATTACCAAAAAGCCAACAAGGGAAAAATAACATTATTTTCAGAAGTTTCAAAAAATTCTTACAAGTGTTTTCTGGGAAACCTCCAAGCCCCTAAGGCAGAGAGGGACCTCTTAAGTCACCAATTCCAGTCCAGCACTGCAGGAACAGAACATCTTGCTACTTTTAAGATGCAGTTTGCTAAAGTGACTGCACAGCCGGCGTGGGAAAGCCAGAAGCTCTCTCCCACTACTCTAATATTAAATGGGGGAAATTAGAGCTGTGGCTAAGCCAAGAAAGAGGTAGAATAAAAGAAAACCAGAGCAAAAATTTTTATGGAAGATTGGAACAAAATGTGTAAAGCACTGAAGCTGAAAAAGATAACTTGGGATGGAAAAGACAGAAAGAAGGAGCTGAGAGAGGATAGGACAAAAGAAGGCGAGGTCAAAGTGGGTCTAGGAAAAAAAAAATCAGACTTTTGGGGCACCAGTAGTAAAAAGGAATAGGGAACATCACTTTATTTCAAAAATTGGATAGAATACACCATTCAGTTTCCACACTGTTCTAATTTCAGAAATATTTAAAAAATAAATTTAAATATGTCACTATTCACTCTTTGGTGGCTTGTTGAGAAAGAGGCAACCTATTATTACAGTTAGAAGTGATTAGTCCAGTTCAAAGGACAGTGTCAGCACTTCAAAGGAAAGAATCCAACACCTACTAACAACTCTGTAAGGTTTTCAACCCTTCCCTCCATCTTCCTACCATCCACTGAATATTAAAATAATGAAGGAATAAAACAAAACCCTTAAACTTTAGAAAATACAAAATTTAGATTGTTTATGAAACCTCAATTCAGTCCCCTGGTGTACACAGATTGGTAGAAGGTTTTTAATTACAAGAGAATACCTGACTACATCATTTTGTCTCATGTTTTTTTTCTGTATTAGCCCAGGTGTTTTTAGCTAATTATTCTACTAAACATATGTCATCATTCAATATACTTATCCATGCCTATGTTTCCAGTGGAAACACTAAGAGGATCATATTTAGTGATTATGCTAATATTTCTATCACTTTCTTTTCAGCATGCCACGTATTACATAAATCCATACATACTGTAGCAGGAAAGAAGTTTAATAAATAAGGTCTCTTCAGTCAAACATCTTGGACTATCCCCAGATCTCTGCTGCTGCCAAGTGACTGATTTGAGAGATGGACAAAAGTAGACACACAAAAGTACAGATACTATGATTAATGGATGATCCAAATTCCCCTGAACTACATATGATGACTTAATGTGAAACCCTGAAGAGATTAAAGGCAGGAATTACATTATCATGAATAATATAAAAAAGTGATATTCTGTTTAAAAGCTTTTGAATGCAAGCGAGTTGAACAAATACATTAACACAGCTTCCAAAGATTCAATCAGGTTGAATGTTACCCAGAATTTATTTCAAAATAAGCTTTATACATCTCCTATGTGAAGTACAAGTCTATTTGTGACTGGCACTAAAGCTATTAGCCTGTAGATTTTAATTCTTTCTTCAGTTATATAGAGCTTACACTATCTGCATTGTCCTTCTTTTAATAACGGAAACTTCTCCGAATTACATGTGAAGTACATCTCAAGGCTGTAGGTATGAGACACAGAGACAGAGATATATACATATATACCTAGATTGTTATTCTTTCCTTTTATTATAATTTGAAAAACAGCCTCCTTGCTATAGCAGCACAGTAATGTGGCTGTTGCATGTTATTTCTCAGTATTGAATTCATAAACAGGGGTTTGGAGGGCATTTAGTGTTTCTTATTATTTCAATCATATCAGTTGAAAATTTGTATTGAAATTATTCAGGCAGTATGTAAAGCTCTTCTATAAAAGATAGCTGTACATTAACTTACAATTAAATGATGGTTTTAATGAAATTATAGTGTGTGACAGGTTAACGGACTGATGCTGAAAGGCAAATGTCGAAATGAAGCCAAGACGTTTATTTTCAAACTGACAAATCTTAACTCAACCATAACATATAGTTCCATTAACATTATAGTTATTACACAAAATAATTTGGCTGAAAAAAATACGTAATAAGCCAGGCTGCCAGACTGTCAGTAGAGACCCTAACCTCACCATGTTCCATGAAAGACAAACCAAGCCAACGCCTCAGTTTTGTGTAAGACTTGGAGAAACGGCTACAAACCTAGAACCAACCAGTCAAACACCTGCTTTCTCCTGAACAATGTCTTTAATCTTCACTTTTATTTGCTATTCTTAGTACTAGGGTCAAGCCAGCAGCCTCATCATTGCTTAAACACATCAAAAACTGTTAATAGGGTCCTCGGTCCTAACCTCTGCTTATTTTTCCCCGACTTCTGTGGCACAAAGTGGCAGAAAACTGTTAACATTAGAGTGAGGGATTTCTCTTTTGGAACAGCATCTCTGGATGGCATTAAAGACATCATTCCTACAGCTTCCAGCAAGTTAATATTTCAGGCTGTCAAGATACGATCTTGCTGCTAGATACAATTTCACATAAAGGAGTGAGATGTTTAAAGAGCTTCCCTCTGAAAAAGTCCTTTTGCCCAAACTGCTTAAGCATGGGCTAAATATCAGCCAACCAGAAAAAGTTATAGAATGATCAGCAGGACATGCAGAGGTGAAACTGAGGATTTTTTTCTTGAAACAAATAATGGCACAAGACTAAGTTGATTGTTGGCATGACCAGGAAAACATGAAGAAACAACAGAGGTGCGAAGAATACACCTGGAGAAATACGAATTTTTCAGTAACTGGAAACACAATGGACTACTGTAAGAAGCAAAATGCTGAAAAGTCTGCTTAAATACATTAAGTAGCAGTAGTAGTAGTAATAAATAACAACAACAAAAACAACAACAACAACAACAACAATAACAAAATAATAATAATAATAATAATAATAATAACGGAAACAGCTCATGGAAACAGCCCTGGGACAGAGACCTCCTCCTTGACGTTCTTAGCTTGCATACACTATGGTGGCCAGCCACCAGAAGGGATTCGCATACAGCAGATGTAATTTTGCTGCTGTGAAATGAGTTATGGTCTCACTCCAGCTCCTACCGGACAGCTTTTCACATCACAGAAACCAGGCAGGCTCAGGCTGTTGGGGAGGCAGGGAATGGGTATGGAGGCTTTACCCTTTCGCCCCTTCAGGTCAGAATGAAATTGCAGTGCTGGGAAGCCTGCACTATGCTTCAAAAATTTATAGCTCTTCAGGCCAAAAGGGGCTCTTTGTGACCATCTAATCTGACCTGCTGCTTAACTCAGACCATAGCATTTCAGCTAGCTACGCTTATCCATATTGCACTTTCTTTTCTCCTCTCCCTACATCTCTTTCTCAGCCTCTTTTTTTCTGCTTTGTTTGTTTTTTTAAGTACAAGGAAGCTTCTAATGCCCCAGCTGCCAGCTGACCATTTAAAAAAAAAAATTTTGCTTTCTAAAATCAAAATAAAAGCTTGAAGGGAAGCAGTACACGCATTTGCCTTATTGCCCATCTTGTTACCAAATCAATGTCATAGACTGGGTAAAAGTAATAGAGATTATATGATCCAAAGCACACTTTAAGTGTCTCAATGTATGTAAGGCATTAAACACTAAAATACAATTTATTTTACAGATTACCTTGAAGTAATTTTCGGTCTACTGCCACCTGAGCTCTAAAAGCTTCCTACACCTGTAACAACTACAGACAGGCAGTAGTCTCTCAGCAGACTCGTCCAGCGGTGCATTTTCTGGGTTACTAATTGTCCGTATATTGCTCAAAGGAAAGTTTGCCTTTGTTCACTGAGCTGTTGAAAAAGTCTGTGAATATTGCTACTGGATATGCAGATGAACCTCCCCACTTGTCCAAGTCATGTCAGTAATATAAGAGATACTTGATTAAAAAAACAAAAACAAAACCACAGGCGCTGCATTAGATATTTGAGATTCTTGTTTTAGAGGAAAGAACTTCATGTATGTAATGACCTTTATTTTTTTCCACCGAAACCAAGTATGTCGACAGCTGTCCCCAGCAATGAATAAAATGAAGGAATGCCAAGTGGTCAGGGAGGGAGCCAAGAAAGCAGATCCCCCAATCCAAATCTCTGGTTCTGTACAGTCTAAAAAGTGGGCCATATTCATCCCACTTTGTTTCACACACTTAACTACGGTATGTGAATCACAGATGTGCTGAATTGTCTTTTAGAGACTAAATAACCACAGAGGAAGACAAAGTCCTTAACTAAGGCACCTCAGTTACTTTTTTTAAAATACATGGAATCACATCACCACAGTCCCCATAGTGGACACCAGTAATTCTCTCACTCAGAAACGTTTTGAGGGCAAGCACACCAGAGCCCATGGGGTGGTACCACCAAAGGGTGTTGCAGTAGAATACTTGAGAAAAATAGTATTTGTACTTTTTACTCATAGCCTTTTCCCTAGTCTAATGCTGAACCTTCTACAAGGGAATCTGAAGAGACTTTCCATGTAATCATCACACCATTAGTTACTGCTTTTTAGGTACTGGATATTTTTCCTTTTTTACAAGACATTAGGAAGATGTATCGTACTTTAATGAGCAGTCACCACTGAAATCACAAAATACCAAGGAGCAGCTCTGTGCAACTCTTTGCTGCAAGATGAAACATGCATGCCAGAACTGATGCATTCCTGACCAAAGGAGAGACATTTTCTTCATGTGCTTTCCAACTTCTTCCAACTCTGCCTTTGCTCTAAGCCCAATGTATCTTTTGAGGGAGTTGCTTAATCTTTTGCAAGTTAAGACAGGAGCCTTATTAACTCCACTGTACTCCTTTCCAGCCACGTGTTGTTTCATAAGACCAAGCAGAATGTGGCTTGCAAGAACAAAGTGAAACCATAAATATAATGTAGCCTAATTCCAAAATGTACGAAGTATAATGATCCATATAATGTTAAAATGTTAGTAATTTCTCTTGATATTATTTCGTCACATGCTAGCTGCTATTTCCTGAAAACTCTTTGAAGGATTAAATAAAAACATATGCTATGAACACCCACTGTGTGCTGTAACAAATCAAAACTAACTTCTTAGTTTGATGAAAGTTTCCACAGCGCTCAGTACTGTAAATTAATGTCACAGTGGTAAACTGCTTTGGAAACAGTGAATGCTGCCTTGATGCCAGTTAGTTTCGTATTAGTAATATGAGAAGTCTCTACGGTATTTAGAACTGAAACGGAAGTGTCTTCTAAACCTAAATTTTGAAAAATACAGTCATAAAATGCTATGATCAGCTGGGTTGATGGAAATGAGCAGTAAGACAATTAACAAGTTTACATATCCGAAATAAACATATCATTTGCCCTCAGTATAAACAAGCAAAGATAGAGATGGACAGGACTCCTCATAAGGATTTAACCAGCCCGTGGTCTACTATGAAACAACCAGTATTTTCTCTGAAAATGGCTAGTTCAGGAAGCAGTATTCGGCTAAAGGACTATTTTTCAAAATGACATTTTAATACATATTTTGCATTATTTGGTGTACTTTTGTTATCAATATTTAATTTATTGATGAATTTACTAAATGCTTGGCCTTATATATGTATATAAACAGTTTTAAATATGCATTTCACAATTTCTTTTAGGGATAGAAATACAGATGAAAGATTTCAAATCATAGTCTTTCCAACATTGTTTTGAAAAAATCAACCTAATGCCCCAACCTATCAGCTGCTTCACAGATAAGCAATCCTACCGTTTTCTGTCCTTCTTTGTATAATAACATCTCCTCTTCCATCAGTGTTCTACTGGTTTGGTATATTCACTTTTCCTCTGCACTGTAAACCTACTCTTATTAAGTGCCGGCAAAAATTTATGATCATTTAAAAATGAAGTATCTAACATATCAGCAAGTAATATCTTTCTCTACCTTAACAGAGCATCAAATAGGCAGGGAGACAAAGTACAAAGTGCCATAGTCTTCAGCTCATACCTTTCCTTGTTGGAAGTAGTGGCCTAGAACAAAGCCTGAAATGGCTTCTAATATACACGGGACACTTTCTTATCCTCACCCAGTCAGACCTCATTTGTTCTCTGCCTCATGTCCTCCTTTCACACCTGCCAGTTGCAATTTCCTAGAAGAACCCTATGCCTTGCTATTGTTTCTAATAACTATGCATACGTACTTCTGCATAAATATGTTATGAAAATTATAATCTTCTTCATGATGTGAAGTTTAACAAATTATATTTAAAAGCATTCAGGGTGGCATTGAAGCAATCAATCAATCAATAAATAAAAAGAATAAACCAGACAAAAATAAGCAGAATAATGGTCAAATACCATCAAAGTTTTTCTAAATGTTTCACTAGAGACCGAGTTAGATAAACCTAAGAGCTTTTGAGAGCCTCACCCTTTGTATATGATACTTGCTGACATGAACTACATTTGAATGAAAAAATAAAAATTTGAAATGCCTGGAGTAGAACGTGGGGTTTTATGACATTGGGATGAAGAATTACATCTCGCCGTTCTCAGTGTCAGAGTTCAAGTCATTGATGGAGTTTAGGGATGGAGGGATCATAAAGGAGGTCAAGGAACTCCTCAAGATTTTTCATCTTCTATAACCAGTCTGACAATTCTGAACCTTTTGGAGAAAGAAGTCTAAAAATGTTTATTTGTTAAAGAAATAAATGTGTGTTGCTTGAATACAAGTATTATATTTAAGTAATACACACGTTTAGCCTTAACTTACATCTCAAATATTATACCTTCTGCATATTATAAACTGGCTTTAACGACCAAACTTACTGATATGCACCGTATTACCATTCACGGTATTTTGAGGAATTTGTACTGCTATCTTAGTACAGAACTGCCTGATAATTCTCAGAAATTACTTTCTATTGTTTGAATTTATCACACAGTTTATAGTATATAATATTCAATTTTCTTGAAAAAATTTCTTTTAAATGATTAAATAAAAAATATTACCTGCTACATTACTACCAGACAACAAAAAGCTCCAAAGCACTCTTAATAATGTGTGGGGTTTTGTCTCCCTCTTTTCATTTTTCATAGGTGCTGTTAATTGGTTAATAAAAAGTACATAAATTGTTAGGAGCAGTACCTTCTGATAAAGCAAGCAAAAGCTAAGATATGACTAACACACCATAACAATTTTCTGCAAGTGGTAAGTAATTTTTTCCTATTTCCCTTCCCAATGGAACAAGAAAAATACACATTCTTCTACAGTCTATTCACTGACACGCTGCTTATCTGATGATGCACTGCTTTGGGTCATTTTCAGGGGCTGCTATTTAGATAGAAAGGAAGAAATAGTAATATGGGAAAAACATGACAAAACAACTTTTCAAGTGTACCTCTTAGGTACGATTCACTTCAAAATGAGCAGAAATAAATAATTCCAGCAATACAGAATCTTACGGTTTTTTCCATTCTTGCAGATTGGAGAGTAACAAATAAAGAAACCCCTCTAAATGAGGACTTTAAAAATCCGAGGCTACTATAAAGAAACAAGATTAACTTAATCCCCTAACAATCCAATTTATGACTAGTAAAGGGTTATGAAAAATTCCATCTAGATGTCAAATATAAGGAAACACAAAGTCTTTGGAGACACATAATGATAAACTGCAGATTGAGCAATAAGCTCAGTGAACAGAATGAACAGTTCAAGAGTTCAGAACATGTTCATTTGAAAGGTGTTCAGTTAAAGAGAAGGGCATGGTATAGACAAAGGCACAGAAAGGTCATCATTACAGTCATTTCATCTTCATTACAATGATGCAGTCATAGCATTGGTGCACACACTTAAGTTCACACTTGCATGTCAATGCACTGCTTTGGAGATGAAACCAAAAATATTTTTTAATAGATTAACGAATCCTGGGAGCTATAGGCATGTATGTAAGAACCTGTGCTTTACTAATTCAGTTTTGAAAAATAAATAGGACATGAAATACCTGTATTTTCTCATCACGTGAGATCAATTAAGAATTACAGTCTATCAAGAATGGTCCCATTCTTCATCAAACAAGCATAAAGTATGTCCTGCATGGAGTGCTTCTACCTGTCAGACTGTAGCCCAGAATCCACTTTTTCAAGCCAGTTGTTGTCTCAAATGCAGTATTCTATACTGAGCAGAAACAAGTAGATGTTTAAAAGGTTTCAATAACATCATGAACTTCAGCTTCTGAAATCAAGACTACTCCTGTCAAAAATTCAGTGAAAAAATTGGCAGGTTACACTGAATAAACCAAAATAAGAATTTGGTTAGAATGTAGAGAAGATAACCCTGCTCTAGAAAACAGATGAGTAATAACCAATGAAGGAAGCCAAAATCCTGGTTTTATATCAGACCTCATTCAGCACCTAGCATTACGTGCAGATAAAATCACTTTAGCAACAAGCAGTAGAAGTTCAAGTCTTCATGGAAGGTCTCCAAACCCAAGTACTGACCTAATCAACTATGTCTGTAAGCGGCAGGCAATCACAGCCATAGGCAGTTCAGCCGCAGGTTAGGGACAGAGACATTAAAACCCTTTTTTTTTTTGCTCTGGTATTTTCACAGTACTTTTCATTAATAATTAACAGGAACTGGAAGCCCTGGCATGATCTTGTCTCTGATTTCTATTTCTCTAGAATGCAAACACACAGGATTTTTTTTTTTCACAAGACCATTAAGATGAATATAAACTAGAATATTTGAAATGTTATGTTTACCTACATATTTTTAAATAAAGCAATCTAAGATCTTCTTGAACCTATATATATATATGTATATATAGACAGGCATATTTACAAAAAAAAAAAACTATTGCGGATAGAATCTCAATTTTGGACAGCAACAAGGGGGCAGGAGAGTCACTCTGTAGGATAATGGTGGTAGAATTTGGCCCACAGTAACCCATAACTTACTTTGCAGCTTTCAAGAGCAGTTACTGAACATTTTGCAGTTAAGCATAATTCCCACAGACTTTGGTATCAATTATAGATGATCTGCACTTTTCAACATCTAAGCCAAATCTGGTATGAAGAAAATCTGCTGTTTAGACAATATCAAGAAGTATAGTCATTATGCCAGACTGGTGTCCAAACTCTAACTCACACACAAATACTTTGGACACCTTTTGGATGCTAACACAAATCCTAACATTAGACACTTCCAATAGAAGCTAGGAAAATTATATTTAAATGATACCATTTATTTGATGTTATTTAGAATATCTAAGGATTTGGCAAAAAAGTAAATATTTATGTATTTCATTGTAAAATGTCTTTCTATTGAAAGGGAATAGAAGATTTCAAAACTTTCAAAGGAAAAGGAGAAAGTGTCTGCAATACACTCCTTAAACATCACATGGAGCCCTCACAGTCATTGGTGATAGTCTGGTGTCCAGCCCCACAGGGTAGTGCAGTTACAACTCAAAAAACACACCAATTGACTACAACTAATCAATTCTCCCTCATAACAATGAAAAGTAGAATTCTTTTCTCATCTATTGTTCTTGATAATTCATCTTACAGTAATTGTGACAAACATAATAGCTGAGGTGTAGTAAAAACAAAAAATAAAGGATTGTATCTGAAAGCAGCACAAACGTTAAACTCATGAGTTATCTTGATTAATTTTCTTCATCATACCCAGTTCACGGCTGCAAGAGATCACATTATTTTTAAATATATAAATAAACCCAAAACTAAATCTAGACTTATCTAGATTATGGCACACTAGGGAGAAAACAGAGGAGGTCATGAAATCGGAGACTGCTGTTTCTTCTCATAATGTAATTACATTTTTGGCTAATGAAATTACTGCAGTCTCAGAGTAAGGGCTTGCAAGTCAGGGCTCTCGCACGCTTGTGAGAGATGGGGTGAAGAAATACTGTTTGCCATTTATATCTGAGGGATGCACACTAATCCCCAAGATCCAAGCACAACTTATTTTCTTTCTGAACTCTGAGCAAGACTGAATTTGTGATCAAAGTCCTTTTCTAATTACTACAATAAAAGGAAAATTAGCTTAAGAGGGAGGAAAGTCTGGTAGAGAGAGAAAGAGCGTATCATTCTGCACTGCCAGTACCCTCCAAACAGCTGCAAACACACACAGCTTCGCTCAGCGAAGAGAAGCAGCACCAGAGCAAAACAATATAGAAGGATGGCTGAGCACTCGAGGCCTCTCTTCATCGCGTTTAGGTATTCGCAGCCCTCCTCCAGCCCGCAGAAATGCTCTTAGTCACCATGGTTCAGTGAGTAAGAGTTGTTCAGGTAGAGATCTCTAAGCTTGCAAGGGACACACAGTTAGGGTCTCAGTGGAAAAACGAGGAAGCGGTATATTCGGGTCAGAATGATAAACTCCTGTTCTTGATTCCTTTTTGAGATAACTGCGCTAACATCCCGCTTACGGCCCCCCTCAGCAGTGGCTGATGCTTTCCACCATGCCAAGCGTGCCAGCGAGCTGTTTTTTCTTTTAGGCAAATTAAGAGTGGCAAGGTGAATATTTTGACTTACTACCGCTGGCCATTCAGGTGCACCTATATAATACATAGTATGATTTACCCAGGGGAAATGAATGGAAAACCAAGATTTCTCACTTGGATAAACCTGTCATCCTCTCATTTTCTATTAACAGTTAGGGGAAGGGAAAATATATTATCAAGTTGATGTTATTAGCCAGTGGAATAACAGTTTCTAGCTCTTGGTAGCCAACAGCACACAGGTGGCAAATACCAAAGGACAGAGAGAAATTCTGCCGACCACTTCTGAACTAGGCAGTAGTAATGTGTATGGAATAACTGAATGATTTCTGTCTTTGGCTAAATATTTAGGGGGAAAAGAGCTATTCTAAAATGACATAAAGATTCACGTGATATATTTTAATTATTTGAATTAAAGACGCTAAAGAGATCAACCTAATTAATAGTCAGCAAAATACTCTGTTGATCGGTAGCCTCATTTCCTGCTTCAAACCTAACTTCAGGAGACCAGTTGACAGTCTGAGCTCCAACATGTAGACTGGAACATACCTGACTCTTGGCTCATAAGAGGTGAAGTCACATGATGATTACCTTAATATGATTGTGTTTGAAAAAAACTTACATCCCAGTAGAATACAGAATACGTGGAAGAAAATGAAAAACAAACCCTTTCCTCTTTTTCCCCAAGCTCTTCTCCACAGCTTTCAGTGTGAACGTCAAACCCAATGAGCTTACAGAAATGAGTCCAACTTACAAGCAAGGAGGCCATTATCACCCATCACGTTAAATGAACCCATTTCATTTTCAAATCTAGTTGCAAAATTAGTTCTTGCCTATTAAACAATTCTCAAGAAATTAATGGCAGAAGGTTTTGCTTTGACTGTCATAAAGATCACCAAAACCACTTGTGTTTAAGATGCTAATTGCAGGGGCTCAATGCCAAAAAAATAATTCTGGTAAATTAAATCCCATGATTAATTCATAACGTCCATTTTAGCATTAATCCTAGCATTAAGATACAGAGTAGTCCCCATACACACACACACACACCCCCCTACCTCTCTTACTTTGGGGAATAAAGTAATAGTATTCCTGGTTTGGGGTTTTTTTTACAACTCTTCATATTTTATGTACGTTATTTAATTAGTATAACTAGATGGTTAATCTGTTACTTTGTATTTCTTGTTTGCTATCTCTGTTAAGACCTGCAGATTTTAAAAACTCAAAACAAGTAACTTCTTGTGCATCGTTTAGGCACAAGTGTTCACGAAACCACAAGGACTAATGGATTTACTGTTGTGCATCATACTCCTCTACTGTTTCAGGGACAACATAAATTCTCACCAGTTTATAATTTAAGCTTTAAAAGTAATACCTGGTTATGAATACCCAAAGGACTGCACCAACAGTATATAAAGACGGTAACATCACATACCTGGAAATTTCCTATAAGGTTTCAAAAGAAAATAATTACTGGATGACAGAGATCTTAAATCACTACACCAACATCATCACTCTACCGCTAGCATTCTCTACAATATCATTTCCAATAAGAATATAAAGGGTTGTATTCCTGTTGGGGAAAACAGGAAGAAACAGGGAATCTTAGATGGCCAAAACATCTTTTTCTTGTGTCTTCACTTCGCTCTCCTTGATACAATACAATTCATCACAGGCACACATGTTTCTTCCTAAGCATATCGATCAATACAATTTTTATAAGCCAATGATGTGATGGGGCTTCCCAAATTTAGCTTTTTCACGCACAAAAAAGTGACCCAGGAAAATATAGTAAAATTAAATAAAACACGAAGATTTTTCTGTCTGAGCCGGCAAAACAGACAGGAATACCAGGAGATTTGCCAAGTGAAATTTACTGAAAAGGGATTTAGTGAAAAGACAACTGCTCATATCACTAGCAGTTTCCTTCAGTTCATAATACATAACTCCAGAGTGACTAATAAGCATTTAAAATGCTAGCCCTGAATATCTGTTGATAGTATAATGACTGATGTTTTCAACTAGCTGCTGAAAAAGCCTTTAAACAACTTCTTTATTTAACAACTATCAGTTTTCATTGTCTATTATATGTGGTTTTCATTGACTCTCTTTAAAATTTATTTAAAGTCAATGGATCAATCACTTATCTGAAAATATATTCTGAACACCAATTTGAATAAGATACACTTTTACCATGGTTTTGGAAACCTACTGCTAACAATGACATTGTTACTATTCCTTTTCTGCTGATACTGTTACTGATTGTACAGCACCTTCTGGTGGTTTTGGTTTTTTTTTTTTTCATTTAGTATCTTAAGTCATATCTAAAGTTGTTCTTTAACAGCCTCTACATACCACTTTTTCAAAGTAGCAGGAGCATCTCATCTGCTCAATTACTTATTAGTGTTGCTAAAGAATACCATTTCCTCTCGTGGCTGATAAAATATTAATCAAAAACAGGAACAGAGTGATTTCCCAGTGTGGATGTCTTCTAATGGTAATACATGGAGTCTAAGGGAGATCTGGAGGTCATGTAATAGCTCCTGAAGGCAGGGAGGGGCTCAAAGATAGTAATGACATTGTATACTGAGTAGTGAGATTGTATTCAAAGAGCACTGGATAGCTTAATTACTGCGGTTCTGTAGAAAAAAATCACAAGTGTGATTACAAGGATGCATGTAAAGATTTATTGGGGATAACAGCATATAACTGAAAAAAAAATCTTTTGTAAACATTTTTGATCCTTGCTATTGCTCAGTATCCAATATAGAGCCAAATAGAGGTGAACATTCCAAATTATTACTGCATTTCATGTCCATGTATCAGTTAATCATAGTAATAAACCAGTAAATAATTACCTGGTCATTCTGCCAGTTATTAAACATCCATCCCATCCTGTCTTTTGGTATTTTTGTTCCTATTTTTTTTAATAGGACTTGAGAGAGGAAGGAGGAATTAGAATGAAGAGGGGCAATTGAAAGATGCATGGGAAAGCTGTGACAGCTTGAAAAAGAACCTAAATGTCCTTAAATATAATATTATATCACCATGATTACTTCTAAAGTTTTGATGCAAATACTTTTGACTGACTTGGAAAAAATAGTTATCCTAAATAACTTCCAAACAAACAAATACTGCAAAATCATGGTCTTTGGTGGTGGTGGAAGTATCTCAACCTGGATCAACCAGTAAACTAATTTTAACACAATAAAGCCACAAATAATTGGAAGGACCTTCTAGAAGCCATGCCATCAAAAAATACTCTTCAGCTGTGTCTGATGGCAGGAAAACCTACTCAGTACTCAAAATGTCAAATTCGACCAATCTATGGGCACTAATCAAGTCTGGTGACAAGCATATGTTCTAGGTTCCCTAGGAAAACTGCCAGACCACTTCTTCTGTCACAGTTTTGGAGGACAATGAGATATACAAAAATAAGGGTATTTTTACCTCTAATAAGTATACATCATATTAGTATCATCCCTTTGTCTCACAATACAATGAATTCTAAAAGTGCTGTAAGACTGCACAAGATGAAATATGGCTTGCATCCAAGCTCAAGAACAAATGTAATCTCTTGGCACTTGTGTTTCGTAATTCTTTGAATGCAAGGAGGCATAAGCCAGTCCTGTCAGCAGTGAAAAAAAAATAAATAAAATAAAACTGTTTTTCGTCATGGTATATATACTAGTTCACTTGACAAAAATTTGTGCCTTGAAAAAAAATTAATATCACTATATCGATGGCAAATATAGTGGACAAAAAATTTAGAATAAGCAGGTAGGAAAGTTGGCTAAAAAAATCAGTTAAAACTTCATATTTAATAGTAATACTAAGCATACAGCACTTTTCAGCTATGAATCTTAAAATATTCTGGAAAATATAAAAGTGCAATTGACTTGCTTTCCAGTCATATTTAGGTAAAACTGAGAAACTAAGATACAAATTCATTTGTACAAAGTCACTCAAACAGGTCAAAGCCTGGGTCGGGAACAGAATGAAAGTCACTTGACATTACTTCAATTTACAACCCATTTTTCTTCTGTTTTGCACGGCACACAAGATAATTCATGATTCAGAGAAAAGGCTAAGAACACAGATAGAGGAAAAGCATATAGGTGAAAGTAACAGCCAAGTTATTTCAAAATACACAAAAGTCCCCTGTCACATTTATTCTATTATATGTAGGATACTATTTTTGTATGGGAATTGTTTACTGTTCATTTAAATTAATTTTCCTCCAAGAAAATGTAAAGAATAATTTCCTTCATTAAAAATTCAGTGTTGTCTCTGCGTGATTTTTGCACTAATAATTTGGGATCCAGTTCTGTTACAAGCATGACATCTCTACTAAGGTTTCTGAGAATCCACACTTAGCATCAGCAAGACTTGATTCTGCTCAGCATCCTGAAGCAATAGTCCTTAATGAGGAGTGTGGGTGGTGAGCTGGTTTTGATAAGTAGTAATAGGATGAGCAAAAAGTAATATACCAACAGTTGATATATTACTTGACATGTCAATTGTTGGAGAGTTGCTGTATTGAATTTGTACCTACAGCAAACACAATACACAAGATTCTAATATACTGCGGTGTTTGCTACATATTTTCCAAGTGATTGTATTGACTTTGTAAACAAAGATTATATGAAAAAATAAAGACTCCTGTACCATATAATATTTACCAAGCGAACAAATCTATCATAGCTGGAAATAAAAACACAATTTCACCAGTGTCAGGAAAGGAGGAAATAAATTGACCATTTGAAATGAGATCAGATACTTCAGTTTGGATCTCAGGCACCTAAGAGAGTCTCCTTCTAGTGCAATAGTTGGTTATTATTTTAGTTTTAAATATTGCAGGGAGGAGAAGGAAAAGGGGAAGAATGGAATATCAAATGCTCAGAGTGAACAGTTCAGGTATTTCAAAAATCAAAATGAAGTAAAACGCTAAATCTAAACTATCCAGGTCTAATTTTCCTTATAACACCGCTGGTTCACTTCCCGTAGGAGTAGTACCAAAAGACCTCCAGCTCAGTCCAAAATCACTTTTTTTTGACTTTTGCAAAAGGTTGCATCATTTAGATATAAAGAAATATTGATATGAGATCAATGTTTAGGTTATATTAAACAATATTTGTACTTGAGTATTTGTCCACATACTAGCACAATAATGAGGTGAAAAGAAGGGACAGAAGAACCTGTTAAAAAAATTAGCGAAGTGCTGTGGCAATTCAAATAGAGGTGACCTAGCCAGGAGGTCATGATAAGCCTTCACTTAATTCTTCCACAGGTGGAAGATCAACAGCCCTCAGGAGCCACTTCTCTTCTATTTCTTCCTCTCACTTCTTTCCCACTGGTTCTCCCACTCTCATTTTCCCTTTCTTATTGCTTCAGCTGAGAGGTGCCATTATCAGGGAGTTAAGGAAAAACAGAAACAAAACTTACGGTCATGTCTGCATTACTGTCACTGCTGGGTTTGCATCTCTATAGGTGTAACAGAGACCCAAGTAGCTCCACACGCCTGCCATACCCACCCAACTGGCTGATCCCAGCCGTTCTGCGGGACAACCTTCTCTAAGCACCCTGCTTTCCTGGCTGCACTGTGGCAGCACCTGAACTTAAAAGCATCCTTAAGTGTTGGCTGGTCTGGTTTTGAAGAATGAAAATATAAGCAAAGGCTTTAAGTTAATATTGGGGCCATAACAACATGCAAAATTGTTTTTTAAAAAAGAATCAGAATTACTTCTGGAACAATGTTAATGAAACACAAAGTCATGTTTCTGAAACACAGAACACATTTCAAATAAATAGCCTTTTTCTTTATTTTGTGGACTTAGACCAGTGTTCAGATTTTGTAAAATACTTCAAAATAACCAGTTCTCATCATGAGATTGTTTTAAATACCTACTAGAGCAGAAGATGACTGCTAAGAACAGATCTTTGTAAATAAAGATCTATACTGGACTTACTATAAGATTCTAACTTCACAGCAGAATAGGTATTTTGTATTTGCTCCATGTACTTTCTCTATAAATGAAACTATTTGAGAAAAAAAAAAGGTTCTTTCTTTCAAATAAAGATTACTTTACATGGGATTTCCCTCCTCCAACACCATCTCTGACATAAATTTTACCTATTACCTTATCAGACACATTTTCTTTGTGCAGCTCAGCTTGATCTTGGGATTATCTATAGAATTCAGAAGTTTTGAAGCTGTATGTTTAGGCTTGAAGCTAATATTGTCAGTCTGCTCTTTAGTGTGCCAAAATATTTGTAAGCAACATAATTTTCTTAAGTAAAATAGGGTGATGCCACCCTAAACATTCCCCACACAATAAAAGTATACAAAAAAGGAACATTAGCAGTAAGCAAACTGTCATAAGCAAAGCGCTGTATTTAATATTCAGATCAAGGCATCTCTGTCTCATCCCAGCAAACCCTTTTGACAAAAGCCATCCAATGTCTGCCAGCAGTATTGAGTCCAGCTGAGGACAAATTTCAAGATGAACCTGAAATCAATTTGCCATCAAATTTTCATGCTTCTCCCAGACTATCTGTGGCATTTTAATTACAAGCACCCTAGGCGGGGGGTACTACAGATATTGACACTTAGCTCCTACAATAAACTTTATTGGCAACCTCTGTCTGAATGTAGTACTCAACTAGAATAACAAGAAATATATGAGGATATCTAAGCAATAAGGTGGCATAATCACTTTGGAGTGGTTTTGTTCCAAATGGTGGACATCTCTACTAAAGAAACTTTTCTGGGTTAAAACAAACATCTGTTTGATGGAAAATTCACTTTTGTAATGAACTTATATGAGATCCCTAATTCTTCATGAAGATAAACCACATTTAGTTCCTTCCACTTCCGATTTAATTTGATGGTGTTCTTATCTAACATCTATAAATTTCTGAAGTAGTCCCTGTTAGCAGTTGGGTTCAAATTAGATCAGTTACAGGCTATAGCATCAGGGAATCTCTTTACATTCATTTCAATTTCTACTCCTCAAGATTCCTCTGCACAATTTCTAAGGGCTACATATCTTAGCAATTAAGGATCTAAACTGGAGATGAACCAGTGATTTTCAAGTTCTGCAATATACAATTTGGAGCTTTTTTAGTAAAGATATTCAGAAGCAGTATGTGTACATGCAGTGTCTTATTGAGCACAGTGAGGGCAAGGTTGCTTGCAAGCCAATTTTCCTCACTATGAAGCGTTTAGAAGAATGAAAGATTTATAAAAGAGACATTTAGAGAGGTTACCATGCCAATATGAGGGTGGTTTGCTATACATGGTTAGGGGAGATGTAGAGAGAAGGAAAAGAAGACAAGGTCACTCCAGACTGCTTACAAATTTGAAACTTATAAAAGGAGCCTGTAGTTGCAACTAGAGGGTAAATACAAAAAAAAACACATGAAGAAGAAAGAAAATAAAACATTATCCCACAATGTTACACCCTAACACAAGAAGAGAGGAAGTGTGTAGCAAATGGAAAAGACTGTGACAGCTGAAAAAGATTCAGTAATTAAAAACTGTAGGATGCTTTATTCAGGTTTGGTTTCATATATCCTAAGCTGCAAGCTGATTTATAGGGGATATCAAGAGGTCTGGATTATGGTTATACTGGACCCCCAAAATGCACAAAGCTGAAAAATGAAGGCTTGTAATATGAGAAATTTTTATAAATTAAAGAAGAGGACTACATGACACATTAGTCTCCCAGACTCCATTTATTCAATGGAAGTAGTATTCTCTGTTTGTGTCCATTGGTCGTATATGAAATTCAGGGTCTAACTGAAACTCATTAACTTAAATGCAGAGTGACACCTACACCACTGCATAAAAGCTAGTGGTGTTCCACCAGACAATAAAAAAATAAGAATTAGGTTTCATTGCAGATGTTTCTTGCAACTTTAAAACTCATTTATGTTCTTTGCTGTTGAATATAAAACAAAATATTGAAAAATAAACAAAAAATTAGATTCTACATAAATATTGATCAAAACATTTACTTTTACAAATTGTAGTGAAAAAGGCAGTCTCTCACAGTATTAGTCATTTTTTAGAGTTCTCAAATGGTTTTAAAACATTCTGTCTAATGAGACAAGTACTGCTATCAAAATTAAGCATGGATTTCTTTTCTTAACCCTAGCACCATCTCCAGTGTGAGAGAAGTTTGCAGTGGGAGTAGCAAAGGCAGCAGTCAGAAATCTGGGTACATCCCCCACACAGTAGGCAAATCCCTTGCCCTCCGTAGCTCGACACAGTTCTATTGCCTGCATCAATGAGAAGTTTGTCACGTCTAAATACAGACCTCTGAGAATCTCATTTTAAAGGTGCCGCATGAAGTACTATCTTTTTTTTTCCTCAAACCAGATTTTTTGGGTTTTGTTTTTTTTTTTTTTACTGTGAAAGATCTATAGTCTGTTACATTCCTGTAAGTATTCAAGTCAATACAAGGTTTTCCTTAAAAACATGAATGAATGCAATTGTCTCAAATCTTAAAGTATTTTCAGCAAAGTATTACCTATACATAATTCCATCTCACATCTCATGGTATGCCTCCATTTACAATGTTCATTAAATGAAACATTAGAGTTAAAGAAAAAGATTCTGCTTACTACTTTCAGCAATATCTACCAAGCAGGTTTGGGTTGGTTTGTTTGTAAATACAAAACCAAAGCCAAAGACCCTCTGCACGCATTGCCCAGAGTGTCGCACCGGGGAGCCAAGCCACCCTTGCCCCTCATGGCCACCAGTGCTGTCAGGACCAGCAGCCCCCGTCCCTGCCATCCTGGCCATGTAATTCACCCTAACACTAAATATCTTCACTCTTTTCACAAGTGGATGCCAAACAACATGAATGCGCAGAGCTGTATGAGGGCGTGTTATCCATAGGATGTGCGCATACATATAATTTTTGGTGGGAACTACGTATTTCTATAAGCATTCTCACAAAACCAATTTCGTTTTCATTACTGAACATACGAAAGCATGTTGTATGGGGGTAATTTTTTATTCCACTCCTGGCAGTTGATATAAAGTCTGAAATATTTACTTCCTTCATATACCCTGACAACAAACATATGAACAAAACTCAAAGTTGGCTGCCAACTCCCTGCAGGAAGTTACAGAAAAATACCATGTTAATTACTCTATTTTAAATACATGGTACCCAGCCTGAATCCAATTTTTTTCAAGTGAATTCTGAAAAGCAGATACATGAAAGAAAAGCTGTATGAAGTTAACCTTTATTAAGTATTTTTCTGCTAATAACACACCTGCATAAATTGGCCTAATGGTGTAAAACTAGACAGTGAATCTGACTATGCATCAGGTATTTGTTGCGAGTATCCTGCCGTTTCTTACATGAAGCATCAGCTTGACCCACAAAGAATAAACAAAGATTCTCAGGATGATTTTAAACACCCTTGGGATATACACCTCTTCAATAACCGAACTAATAGATTTCAAATGTGAACATGGTTTGGCCAACATATTCTTTCAATTAGTTTTATTTTAGTATAAATATGTCAGCACTATAGAATCTAATGTCACATCAGGAATTTCCTGAAATGGGGCACTACTGCTATTAAAGTTATCTGATTCAAGCTTTTAGACAGAGGTCCACACACAGAGCGATGTATTCCCATTTGGAAGTGCCTGCAGTTATCAGTAGCCAAGAACAATATGTTGTTTAAGCCACTCCCCGAGGCATAAAAAGCTCAAACACCTTAAAAAATTGGTGCGTGATAGAAAATTCACCCATACATCATTTTACACACCCATACATATTACATAACGAAAGCAAGTTAATATTTGTGCTGTGCTTTGAAGATGTAAGGTGTGAATGCTTTTATTACTAATAAACTGTATTTCTCATAGATCAGCACTGAAACTTTAATGAACCTCTGGATATTGAAATACATGTTACAAATCATTTAGCGATACTGGTTTTAACTTCAGACTCCTACATGAGGGAAGAAGGATTTAAGTTTACCCTCATTTTAGGGTGCCATGTTGAAAAAACTGTCTTGTTTGAGACAGTTTATTTCAGGTACTTCAAGTATACATTAAGCTGACATATAATGGGAATATACGTACATGTATTACATTGAATAGAGAGTGCATTGCTAATACATACTTCTGCACACTGGGAAAATCTGGTGACTCAAGGAAAGTCATTAGGGAGCTGTGGGTCAGCTTCCCCTGCTGAGTAACCCAGTAGAAACTTTAGCATTTTAGGCCCAAAAATAAGATAAATGCAACAGAGCTGGCATAAATAGCTCCTCAGGATAAAGAAGGAAAATTGCAGAAGCATTGCAAATTCCATAAGACATTATAAGAAACACCAACAAGAAACTTACTGTCAACATTTCTGCTCTTTCTGGCTCTCCTTCCACTAAATGTTCAGTTTATTAAACTGTTCTGTCATAAAGCACATCAGCTCTATCATTTGATAGAGTTAATAATGGAACAGCTTCAAATACTCTGTTCCCTCAAGTTTTTGAGGATTTTACTCATCCGATAATCTTGTACAATGTACAATGTACTCACACGTGTTTCGTACATTCAGTAAAGACTAAAGTGAATTTGCATGCAAGACTACGCATTTTCATTGTCATCAAGAAAAGTTAATTAGTGAATAAATTGCAAGTTCAGAAATATAATGCATTAGGACAGAACCTATCCTTTTTGCCTGAAGAAACATCATCTCTTCGTTAGCAGACTAAAAATCTTAAAATCTTTGTTTTGGACAAATCCTTGCCAAGCCTGTCTGTTGTAGATACAAAATGAGAGGGACTCAGCAGATGAGCGTTTACATGTGAACACAGTATCATTTCTGAGTATTCCATAAAATCTGACAATATAATCTCTGACTTAAGAAACCAGCAACTCTGAGCAGTTTTTCTGCTTGTCTGTATTCCACTCAGCTCCGAATTCCTTTTCATTTATCAGCCAATGAGCTGTTAAAAAGTTGCATATAGCTAAAATCTTAGAATCATGTCCTTATGTGTGCAACCTCAGTTTCTACAAAAAAAAAAAAAGGTATTTTTGGTCTTTGCTTTGCTTTGTGCACAAACTCCATCTCATTTTCATAGATTTCCCAGTATAACTGTCACCAAATATACAGAAGACAAGATTGGAAACAATCCAACAACTAATCAAATTTTAACATTTAACTTGATGAATTTCAAGTGAGTTTGTCTTTTAGGTTTTGGTTTGTCTTTTTCTTCAGTGAAAGAAGCAAACACACCACTTTGGGGAAGATATATATTAGGAAAAAATGTACTTCATCATTTCACTTTGCATTTCCAAAGAAACATTACTTTCCACAGTTTGGGAGTCAGCTGATTCAAATGATTATTACAACGTAGGAGGAGTCGTGCATCCACAGTCCCACTAAGTCCTGTTAAGACTAACAAGATCGCACCCCTTTGCCACCAAATTACTCTTTTTTGTTACCTTACTCCCTGATCAGTCCCAATTTCTTGCATGGTTTCTATCCAGCTGGATCACGTTCGTTTCTACAGCTGTGTTGATCTTCCATAGACTTTTGGATCTGAAGAAGTTCTGACAATGGTGTACCTCCTTCTAAGCAGCAAGCATTGCCAGCTGAAGTTCTTCCCTATTGATAACGTATATCAGAAATAACCATAAGACTATCTTACCCTTTTCAATGTCACACACAGATCATATTGGCAAGTCTAAGTACAGATGCATACACACGCACTCACCCTGAAACAAGGCAGCAGAAAAAAAAGCAGTCCCAATGAGAGTAATCTATAAAGATCACAGCGTTTTAGAAAAGCAGGGACAGAATTAGCCTGGCCAAAACAGCCGATTGTCAAATAGAAATGGGTGGAAAATGAACATATTTTATTAACACCATTTCTCTCCTGGTTTCACCTACTTAATTCAGGCAAAGGAACAGGCAGTTCCTACCTCCTAGCCCTCCAGGGACACACAGCTTCTGAAAGAACAGTGAAGGATCCTTTTACCAGCTCCCCACCAAACCAGGAGTGGAAAGCATAGCAAGTAGAAATTATGTACAGCACAGGTGTTTCATCAAGACTGAACTGCTGCAGAAACTCAAGAGAAAACGTATTTCAAACGCAAGTACAGAAAAAGCTTAGAACATTGAAAAACAGCACAACTTTCAAAGACAAAATGAATAACTAAATATTTGTGCCACCCAGTGTGCATACAAACAATGTACAAAGCCGCGCATCAGCAAAGGAAAAGCATCCCACTGAGCTCTCAGGCTGATTTTACTCCAGTTGTCACATAGCCATGGAGTAGAATCATAGAATGTTTTGGGTTGGAAGGGACCCCTAGAGGTTATCTAGTCCAACCCCCCTGCAGTGAGCAGGGACACTGCTAACTAGATCAGGTTGCTCAGAGCCCCATCCAACCTGGCCTGGAATGTTCCCAGGGATGGGGCCTCCACTACCTCTCTGGGCAACGCGTTCCAGTGTTTCACCACCCTCGTTGTAAAGAATTTCTTCCTTATATCTAGTCTAAACCTACCCTGTTTTAGTTTAAAACCATTACCCCTTGTCCTGTCACAGCTAGCCCTACTAAAAAGATTTTCCCCATCTTTCCTATAGGCCCCCTTTAGATACTGAAAGGCTGTAATCAGGTCTCCCCGCAGCCTTCTCTTCTCCAGGCTGAACAAGCCCAACTCCCTCAGCCTGTCCTCATAAGAGAGGTGCTCCAGCCCTCGGATCATTTTAGTAGCCCTCCTCTGGACCCACTCCAACAGGTCCATGTCCTTCTTGTGCTGAGGGCTCCAGAGCTGGATGCAGGACTCCAGGTGAGGTCTCACCAGAGCAGAGTAGAGGGGCACAATCACCTCCCTCGACCTGCTGGCCACGCTTCTCCTGATGCAGCCCAGGGTACGGTTGGCCTTCTGGGCCGCCAGCGCCCATGGCCGGCTCGTGTCCACCTTTTCATCCACCAGCACGCCCAAGTCCCTCTCGGCAGGGCTGCTCTCGATCCTTTCTTCCCCCAGCCTGTACTGATACTGGGGGTTACCCCGACCCAGGTGCATGACCTCGCACTTGGCCTTGTTGAACCTCATGAGGTTCACACAGGCCCACCTCTCCAGCCTGTCCAGGTCTCTCTGGATGACATCCCGTCCTTCTGGTGTGTCAACTGCACCACTCAGTTTGGTGTCGTCCGCAAACTTGCTGAGGGTACATTCGATCTCGCTGTCTAAGTCATT
This sequence comes from Gorsachius magnificus, assembly GCA_034008185.1. Classification (NCBI taxonomy): domain Eukaryota; kingdom Metazoa; phylum Chordata; class Aves; order Pelecaniformes; family Ardeidae; genus Gorsachius; species Gorsachius magnificus. The sequence goes on along the minus strand of CM067088.1, from coordinate 40,713,355 downwards.
GATGAATATATTAAACAACACCGGTCCCAGTACGTACCCCTGAGGGACACCACTTATCACCGGTCTCCATCCGGACATCGAGCCATTGACCACTACCCTCTGGATGCGGCCATCCAGCCAGTCAGTTCCTTATCCACCGAACAGTCCACCCATCAAATCCATAGCTCTCCAATTTAGAGAGAAGGATGTTGTGGGGGACCGTGTCAAAGGCTTTGCAGAAGTCCAGATAGATGACATCCATTGGTTTTCCCTTGTCCACTGATGCTGTCACACCATCATAGAAAGACACTAGGTTCGTCAGGCAGGACTTGCCCTTGGTGAAGCCATGCTGGCTATCTCGAATTATCTCCCTGGCCTCCATGTGCCTTAGCATAGCTTCTAGGAGGATCTGTTCCATGATCTTCCCAGGCACAGAGATGAGGCTGACAGGTCGGTAGTTCCCAGGGTCTTCCTTTCTACTCTTTTTGAAAATGGGCACAATGTTTCCCTTTTTCCAGTCACCAGGGACTTCACCTGACTGCCATGACTTTTCAAATATCATGGAGAGGGGCTTGGCAACTACATCGGCCAATTCCCTCAGGACTCTAGAGTAGGAGTAGGCCAGATGAGCTCAGGTCCTTTTCTCAGAAAGAACAAACTGACGAGAATGACTAAACGTCCTCCTCTGCTGAGCAGACAGTATCTAAAGGGGGCAGGAAAACAGGCCGTTGGGGATAAAAAAAAATTCAACAACCAGCAGAAGTACTTTTTATTTAAGTCCAACTGTGTATTTCTCTTGTCGTGTGTAATGAGTGTCCGTATGCTGGACAAGGCAAGTCCAACCTGTGGAGGAAGATTTCTTTCTGACCAAGAAATGGGAATGGATTTGGTGTGGGAGAAGACGAGGAAGCATGAGACTTAATTTTCTTTTTAACTCAAGGCAGGATTTGAAAAAGATCCAGATTTGAAAAAGATCTGACTTTCAAACCATTTTCCAGTCCTGGATAAAAACCATTCAAACCCCATTCAGTTAAAGTGTTGGCTCTTTTTGCACTAGGTCCTTCAGTGAAAAAGCCTTCTTTTTTTCTTTGCTTTTATATTTTACATTTTTGAATAGATTTCAGGGTAGAACAGGTAAAACTAATAAAAAACACCATGGGAGGGCAAATTGCAGTGTTCTCCGAGTCAACAGATCACCCTAACTTTTTTAACCCTAGATCATTTTGGAATCTAAGACAAGTGGATAAAGGGACAGCAGCGTGAAACGAGAGACAGGTTACAACAAAACATTGCAAAAAACCAAACAAGGAGTCTTTAGTAGGTTAAAAAGCAACAGAAAGGCCAAAGAATGAATGCAGTCAGAGAGAGCAACTGAAGATATTTCTAAAAACATTTCCAAAGGTGTAAAAGGAGTGGAAGCTAATTTCAACGCAGGTAGGGTTGACAGTAGTTCAAGACCTCTTTGAGAAGTAGCTGATTTCTGACCTTGGTAAGAAAGAGAATTTTAGTAAACCAACACTTTTTTTTTTTTTTTTTTAAATTAAGGTATTCAGCAGCATAGCTAAGACTTCCAATCGCCAGAAAGGTTGGGGGGGCAGTTAATTTTAATGCATTCTTATCCCCAGGGTCCCTCTGTATAGGCAAATGAAAGCTGTAGTGACCCACTGCATAAATTAAGTTTCTCAAAGACAAAATACAATAGAAGATTGATGCATAAAGACAAAACTGGGCATAAAATAGTGGGATAACTGCATAACCACATCTTGATATGAGATTACAGACTTGAGGAGCTTAACATCTTGTTTTGAAGATATTGCTCAAGGAAAGACTTTTAAACCTGTATATTAAAACTAATGAGCTAAATAGGCCATGCATTAAAAAACTAAAATCTGGTGTCATTCTTGGAAGAGTGAAGACAAGCACGATCATTTTTTGCTCCCCTGAATGTTGAATTACAGTGATTAGATTCCTCTACAAGCTGCATTAATTTGTTATTTGCATGGAGACAGTGTAATAGGAAAACATTTTCCACATTAGTGCAACAGACAGCTTTTATGCCTGAGCTCTATAAAGAATAAATTTGCAATTTTCCAGAAAGAAATAAGGTAATGAATAACTGGAATTCCAGTGTGGGAATACTGCTTCTCTGTACAGTAGCCATTTCAATTAAATATACAAGATTTGAAACTACACCGTTTTCATTGCTGGATCCTAAGAGGCATTGGTTTGCTTGAGCCATGCGGTCAGATATTTTCAAATCATGTAAGAAAAAGTGAAATTTTAATAATCAGTAAAGACAGTGAGGTCCCAAAAGAAGACTTAGTAAAAACAGACCGACACAGAGAAAAAGGGTCAAATAGGCATAAATGACTCATTATTCATATTCCATATTCTTAAATGTGTTCAGACCCAAACTGTGGACATAATATTTTCTTGCTGTAATCCAGCAGTACTTTTGCCATTTTTAGTTAGCAAGATTGTTAATAGGGCCTCTTTGTCCTGCTGCAAAAATCTCACTATTTTTCATACAATCAAGGCAGGAATAGAGGTAGCTAAAAGCCAAAATTAAGGATAATGGCTCAGTCTAATATAGTATTTTACCAGCTTCAGTGGGGGCTGAATTTCACACATTTTTTTCTATCTTGTAAACAAATAAATAGGCAGGCTACTGTTGTTTCCTGCTACCAGGAAAACTGCTAAAGTGTTTACACTAAGTTAGAGTTATTTGCTGCTACATTAGGTGATTAAATCCAAAACACATAATCAGTTTTTTTCTTCAGATTTTCCTAGACGGCAAACATCACTCTGTTAATTCCAGTTTGCTTTGAAGAAACTTCTGATTTTTTTCCAATTAATTTTTAATAACTTTATCATGAAACAGTGCTTAGAAAGATAACGGTGTAGCATAATGGTTCAAAACTGAGATACAAAGAGCTCTCCACAAAGGCAGATGTCTTACCCCTTTAACCTGTTGTAGCTGAAGACAACCATCCCACCCTGCTGCAGGACTTTCTCTCTTTTTCAATTAACACCAGTGGGCTATAGTAAGTTTTTTTATATTGTCTTAGTTCAGATGCTTTTTCTGAGTAGAATTGTATATGAAGTGCAAAATGGTGATAAGAAAAAAAAAAACCAACACCACCTTGAAAATGTTACTGAACATCAAGTTAAAGAAAAATAGCAATAGCTTCTAGAAAACTAATATTTGTATCCCTGTAGTGTTAATTATGCCCTGGATTTTAAGGAGATTTTAAATTGCCTCTTTCAACAGATGTTCTCTTAAAAGAATGGCTTATTTGGGAAATGATAGGTCTTTGTCAAAGCTTACCCAGTGGAATACAAAAATTAGTGCCAACTAACTATAGCCCCAAGTATTACAAACTCTTTATTGTCAACAACATGCCACCCCTGTTAGCAGCTAGCTTACTAATTATATGTAAGATATCTTGAGCTGCTATAAAGAAACAGCAAGTTCAACTCCACTAGTTAAGGTGATATGCTTCCCCCTTCAGAGCTGACTGTAGTGAAATCAGTCATACATATGAAAAGTGGTTTGATGACAAAAAAAACCCCAAACAACGAAAAAAAAAAAAAAACCAAGCCCCCCACAAAACTCATCCAACTTCCAAAAGATACACTGAAATCTGCCCCCAGGCTGCCTCTTCCCTTCCTTCATCTTACAAACAAGAGGACAATTTACAAGTGATCAAAGATCAATATACTTCTGATCACTATGGATATTTATTTTATAAAAATAAAGTCTCTAAAGAAAAAAAGAGTTAAAACTCTGTATGATTTTTTTTTTTTTTAATGCATTGCTATATTAAAGTGGATTTCAGACAAGCAGATGTGAATATTCTCAACAAAATCCTGATTCCTAGAGTTAGACTCAGGAATGAGAAATTTACTATTCTGGCATAAATCAAATTTAATCAAAACAATGAAAATCATGGATATTAATTTTCACAGTTCATTTCTCACATTGTGGATTAAATTCAGAATTATTCTACCAGATAAATTTGAACAGTCTTTTCTAGTTTCTACATAAAGTAACCCACCTAGAATTAATCCAAGTTGCTATTGCTATGGAGTTCAACTCTGTGCATTTAGCTGGTGCATTTAGCAGGAGGATAAAAGACCTTGTCCATAGGCAGCCTATGAATACGCTGTATCATAAACCAAAATGTAAACAGTAGGAGGGGAAACCAAATGGACCTTGTATCAAAATGCATGCTTTTTGAAAAAATCACTTTGGTAATAATTGAGATCTTCATTGAACTGCAGTTTCAAAAAGATATATATCTCCCGTCCTCCCATGTCAGTAGCAGAGCTCCCTTGACCTTAAAAGAGCCAGGATTTCAGCCCATACTTACCCTGATATGCTTCTGGGTTGTTTTACTGAACTAAATCAGTGGGATTTCTTTTTAATAACACCAGTCACTTCCTACCTATTTGGCACTCATCCTTAGAATGTAATAGGTTTGGTACTGCCTTTTCCATTTTTGAATTCATGGTTGCTTGGTGGTCTTAATTTTCTCAGAGTATTCAAAGATGACAGATTAATAGGTGGTTCTTTGCAACTATGTGGGCAGATCTTTAATGGAGCTCATTAGTTTATATTAGCGAATAGCGTACAGAGATATGGAAGCTGTTCCTAGAGGACGACACTCCTACTGCTACATAAAAAAAAAAATTAACAAAAATTAAAATCCTCACTTCTATGATTAAATAAACACCAATTAGGTAAATTTATGTGAAGAAGAAACAAAGTAAGTTATTCATTCAGTATTTTGGCGCTACAGTGGAGTTTTTTTGCTACAAAATTCGGCTGTCCTTAATACCAGCAAAAGGGAATCTTGTGAGATTTACCAAGCATACCTCGTACATCTGTTTACTGTCTAGGACACTTAGCAGTATAACAGGCCACTGCTCAACCCAGCAGAGAATTCTGCGGGATCTCCTATCATAATAAGCCTTGAGCTAGGAATGGATTATGAAAAAAATAATAATCACAACATTAAATGCAAGTCAAGCTTGGCACTCAACCAAAAAACCCTGGACATTTATATTAACGTGGCACACATAAAAGGATTTCATTTCACACAAAACATTTTTTATTTAACTTTATGGGACTTTTTTCCAGCACCTGCTTAGGTTTCCAGGTAACCATGAAGTTTAATAAACCTGTACAATGATAATTAAACACTGTCAATAATTTATCTGCTTAATCTTCCTAACTGGCCTTTTATTCCTTTGTAGAAAAGTGATCCTTGCTGACATTCTGAATAAGGTTGGCAAAATAAGTGCAGTGAGGAGTGGTAGCATAAAGTGGATTTGCTCTCAATAATGTATGAAGCCACATGCTGGGTAGAGGAATCCTCACAAAAGCGGTACCGCAGCAATCTGTTCCTTTCATCTGCAGCCAGCATTTAAAGTGAAGGTGCTGCTCCGAATCAAAAGCACAATCATTCATTTGTGAGCAGATGTCCTTCACACGGCAGGCAGCACTTTTTCAAAACAGAGCTGAATAAATGCACTGCTGTGAGACAAGTTCCCCTACCCATTAAAGAAAGAACACAGTATATATTAATTTAGCAGGTTGTTGAATGTTTTAAAATAGAATTTATGAAGCAGAAAAAGCATGTGGTGAAACAAAATGGCTTTCAAACTAAAATATGAAAAAGCTCCCCTAGTTATTCGTTTGCAAAATGCAAGAGTCCAAGGCTCATGACAATAGTTTATGCAGGGAATAAGCTGAAATGTGAGGTGTGTGATTTTCCACACTACTCTCAGATTATTAACTAAAAGAGGCCATTAATTTGAGAATATGTGTGCGATGGTAAGATTGTATGTATATGTATTCTGTGTTTACATTTGTTTATAGAATTTTGGATTAGATCAAAGTGAAAGTTGTTTAAAGCTGTTGGGACTGTGCACCATTTAGCAGAGTAAACCTGAGAGTCGCTGAGAGAGTTCTGACACTTTTGGTTAAAGAGGTTTTTTTTTCTAGTTTCCTCTGCACGCACAAACTTTTTTTTGGACAGTATTTCATTTTCTAATAAAAATTTTTGGATGTGGTCCATGCACACTGTTGTAGACAGAAAGACTCACACTGACTCCTGCGTGAGCCAGACCGGGATCTTTGTTATGAAAATTACAGTGGTTGCTCTTTCAATTTTTGAAGCACATTCCTATTATACACATTAAAATATATATTATAAAATAACATACAAAACCTTTACTCCTTACTCACGATAATTTGAAACTCCAAATTTAAACACCGCCCCCCCAGTTACAGCAGTTGTATTTGCTCTATGTATACTGATAGCCACACAGACCTTTCAACAGCCAGATGTGATCAAATGAAGGCATGCAAGTCCAACTCTTCTGCAATGACTAAGGGGTGGCTACGCCCCTTTATGTGTACTGTTTTATAAATATCTATTGGTTAGGTAGTTCCTCTGGCTCCTTTCCATGGTCCTCTTGGAAGAAGGAGAAGCGAGCCAGGAGATCTGCACCGTAACCTTCAGCACAGCTCCCACAGCCTGTCCAGCCCCCCAGTGCCCCCTGCAGTGGCAGGCAGGCTGCGTGATACCCTCCCACCCATCGTGTGCCCTAAAAGCTTCCTGCACCCTTTGCCCAGCTCACTCAGTCCCCGGTCACGTCAAACCTTACCAGCTACTTTGCTAACTAAAGCCACGTCTTTGCCTTCCTTCTTTCCTCTCTCCCATAACATGGCTTATGAGCACATCAATATTTACAATTATTTTATCCACGTTAAATAAACACACAGAGTTTTGCTGCCCACACAGAAAAAGGTTGATTCCTTCTTGCAGAAACATACTATTACCAGCAGTATAATTATTATAAGGCTTACTGCAATTTAAAACTGAATCTCTGTTTAGATATGCATGATTATTATAGCAGGAGTCGTCTGTGGATAGCACACAGATAAAAATGCAGCTAATAACTCTTACTGTAATGATTAATCAATTTATGAATATATTATTTAAACTAATAGTTCAGGTAGGGTATCTTAAACAAGTTACAGAGTACATCGACCAATTCAAATACCAGCTACTAGATCAATAAGAAACTATAAGTAACTCTAGGGAATAGGTACACTGGCATAAGAAACTGTGAATTTTTAAAACCCTTCTATCGGGAGAACAACCTCATCAAAAATAATTGCTTTAGGCCATTATGTTTGGAATTTGGCAAACTGTATGGTGAACTAGAAATTGAAATAAGAATTTTACACTGTATAACAAACTATTTTTATACTGGTTTTCTATATTAAAAAAAATATTAAATTAAACTAGTCAAAGGAAAAATAATACCTGATAGTTCTGTTTAGTTTTTCAACTTATTACTATATAAAGTACAATCTGGTTTATGTAACATGTGAACACGCTGTCAATACTATGCCCTAGACTCAATATAAATGAAATAAACATAAAATATTTTTCTCCTACAATTTACAAGAGATTAAAAAAAAAGAAAGAACTTTAAACCAAGTATTTTTAAGGCAAAATTTAAAAAAAAAGAAAAACAAGGCAAAAATTAAACAAACAGCAAACCAAAAGGAAAACCTTACTTTCTCATAACACATTTCAGAAATTGTTAATCCTAGTACAAAAGAAATTTGTGTGATACATAACAATAAACAGACATTTATCTAAATGTCACCAAAAATAAGTTCCTTATATGCACATTCTAAGTATAAACATACATACTGAGAAGTCAAATTGGGCCAGCGAATGGCACACACAGTATTGTAGGTACCCAGTGAAACCTGGCAATTTAGCTTGCTGGCAACCACCACGAAAAGGTCTCTGTACTTGATTTAGTACTTTTTTTAATCTGAATGTATAACTTTAATCTTTCAAAGTAGGATTTTTAATTAAAGGTACCAAGTGCAAATTCACTAAGTAAGCCACTGCCCTCCGCTCACTCCGATGCTAAAGCTGTGCTTTATCTCCATTTCAAGTGATACTGCATTTTAAAAATTAATTAGTAGCTTGCAAGAACAGCCAAACATTATTGAGTAAGTAACAGCATTTAAGTGAAACAGATGAAATATTGGTAAGCAATGCAGACCACAGTATAAGTATGTGAAGGGGGTCATAGGCTAATCCCTATTGATTTTCCAAGTATACGTACAGCACCGCTGGGAAAGGCCAGTTCTGTTGGCAATCAGCTAGCACAAATACATTATAAATCTTACTGTCCACCTTCACTGATCAGTGTCACTTACTTCCTCCACTAAAGACCATGAGGAAACTACAACAAATCCACTGACAACCAACCAGGAAAAGAATTTGAAAATCTTTTTCCTAAAGGCTAATTTCAGAATTAATGTGTGATGTATGTAAGGTAAAACAGAAACAGGTTTCAAGGAGCAGCATGGTACTTGTAATAACTGTTCAAATAAATAATCCACAAGAAAACTGCTGGAGCACATAGAGGAGGAACACAAATAATGACACATAAGTCATTCACATTAGTCTTACAAACAAACATGAAAATTTGGAACAAATACTTTGCAATGGCCTCATATTTGCCTGTTGATGGAGGGACCCAAAACATTAATTTCCCAAAGTTGAAGACAACTTTGCCCTAGCAGAGAAGGAGCAAGCCGACTGCTGCCTAGAACTACACATGAGAACCTCCTTTTAGTGCAAAATTCACAACATTGCAAAAGAAATAAGCACGTCTGCTGCAGCCGCGATCACACTCCCTTGCTGCTGAATGCATCGTTCCAAGGACCCTTACTGAGCTGGGCACTGGTCACTCATGAGCAAACCAACTGATATCAGCCCAGTTTCATGCTCATTTATGAATAAGGCTCCGGGTCAGCACAGCTTTTCTGAGTAACTTCCACATTGCTGCAAGAGGAGCAACTCGCTCCCTCCCCTAGTTCTGTCCACCTTCTCTTTTTCCTCCAAGAAATAACAGGAGAAAAATCAAGTTCATTCAGGAAGACTGCACGTCGTTTTAGAAAGGCTACCACAAAAGGGTTTTCTAAAAAGAATGAGATCAGGAAGACTTTCTGGGAAAATTTTGTGCCACTGGAGCCCATTTGTTGTCTGTTTGTTTTTCCTTTTAAGCAAGCATTGCTTCAGTTAGGATATTTTTTTAAGAACCACCCAGCTGCCCCTGTGGAGAAGGACATTCCAGGGCATTTGCAGCCACCAGTGCAAGCCCAGGAATGCTGTGCCATAGACGAGGAGCTCAGCGTTCTATATATTCAAACTCAAAGATTCAAAGCCATGAGTCGACTTCCACAAGGCACAAAACAAAACGACACAATCCATTCCCTTGATCCACAGTCTATGATCTTCATCTCCTTTCTTTGCTGTCCTGTGATGAAATTTGTTGTATAGGAATGGTAACAGCACTGCAAAACAGCCAGAGAAGCATCCAGGTCTTCATCTGATACAAAAATGCAGGTATAGACTGGATTTCTTCTCAGACACCTAGTAGGAACAAACTACCCCAGTATTAACACATCTTACTTATAGGTTTTTTCTATATATTTCATACAATTCATTATAAGTACCTATGCAGTATCACAAATCATACAGATTCAGGAATTTTAGAGTTCCAGGGGTTTTTCTTTTATTGTTTTGTTTTGAAGAAATTTTGCTAAATACTCTATAGTGTTACATGTTGAATGAAAGAAAAGTGATCCATGGGTCCAGACTGGTCCTAGCAGTGGCAAAGAGCTCCAGTGGCCATAAGGTAACTCCTATATGGAGCACAATAAAAGTTCAAGGCTTAACCAGCTGACTTAGCAGGGCTGTCAAATGCACAAAAGAAGGTGCTGAAAAAAAGAGTGAAATACAACTTATTTCATGTTATTGTCATCGTCTCAGTGGCTATATGAAATGAGACTGAGGATAAGCTGATTTTGAAATGATTAGTGCCTACATAAAAGCAATATAGGAGCACTAAAGCAAATGCACGATACATTTTAGCAGCTAATACAGTTAAACACAATTTGGTTAGATTCAGATCAAAATTGATTAACTAAGTAAAGTGCAAAAATCCAGTTGCACTAATCACCCTGTAGATGAGACGTTCTGAAACAAACACTTCCACTGTGGAATGAGGCTGTGCTACAGCTCACAGTGCCAAGCCGGGTGTACGCAGTCTAGCACAACACACCATGCAGCTCACCGCTTTCTTAAACGTAACAGATGCAGCAGTTCTCCTTGCTCAAAGTGGAGAAAACCACTCGCTTCCCCTACAAATCTGGAACGCTCCTCAATACAACTTCTATGGCATCGGCTTCTGCTGGAAACCCAGTTTACGTTCACTTTCAGTACAGCATGGGTTTGTAGAAAGCAGCATCTAAAATGAGCTCAAAATTTCCATTTAAAAGTATCATTTAATGGAATTTTAAACTGTCTGAGAAGATGGATACACTGTGTTTGTTTTCTACATTAATGATCTATAAAAAGAATGGAATAGACCATAAATACAGTATTTTTTTGCAACAGCCTTTACTAAAAATGCTACTACTTGTGTTTATCATTTATATCGTCATATGCAACCTCAAAATTGATTACACTTTAAACCACACATAACTTGCTTTGTTTTTCATTTTGAGTCATATTGCAAACATTTTTATAACTCTGTTAATATATTCCATACTTTGCATTCTTATTGATTATGAATATTTCTTTAGGAGATTTTATTGCTGTTCATATAAAAAATGTTAGGTATTTTTAAAAAAATAGAAAATAGCATTGCAACTTATATACTTTTCTTCCTCATGATAATTCGAATATAAAAATTGTTAGCATGAATATTTGCAGACTATCGTTTTTCACATTTTAAACTCAGGAAATAAAATGAAAACAGCTATTAATATAAGGTACTGCATAGGTTCCAGATTTTTTTTTCTTCCCTCAAATCTCTATTTAAGCTGTTGGGCTGAATCCATAATCATTTTGAACACTTAAAGAAATTAATACACCAAAGAAGTGTCCATATAAAACATTGTGGTTTTATATCAGGTATACATTATCTCTCCTAATTACTACTGCAGTTTGCAGACTGAAATACAATTTATATTTAGGATATGATTTTGCTATTAATTATCAAATTGAAAAAAAAAATAATCTTGCATTATAAATTCTCTCTTGGAAATTAATGTTATTCTTTTTTTCCATAATCCTATCACACAAGCAATAAGTGCATTGCAGCATGAACACTTTAATTTTTCCAGTTAGTTTTGAGCAAGCCCAGAGGTGAGGTTTAATAAGGATCAATGGCACTTTATCTGGGACAGGGCCACTTCACAGCATGCAAATTACACTGTAACACTTAAAAAAAGAAATAGATTTAATTAAAAAAAAAAGTAGAACCACAGGCTCTGGAAATTCAATTAAAGGATTTATGCAAAGGTTTGCTAGGTTTTTATATGCAGTTACTGCTTATATAATGAGCTTTTCATATTAAAAATCAATAGGTAATCTAGAGTAGAAGATCATCCCCTTAAATACATTTTTGAAATCAATTTGAAAAATAGTCCATCAACTGCTGTGACTACTCTTGCTGCTTCGATTAGACTAAGAGCAATATTTAGATTGTAAGACGTGCTATGGAATATCTATGCTTGGATTTTGCTTTCAAGTGTTCTTATACTTTTAAGTGCCCAAGCTAATCATACAGCAACTCAAGACTGTGTATAATGGATAAATAATTAATTTAATTACTAGCAAGGGCATAAAAGTCCTGAAATGTGTGAAAAACCTAGGCACAATCTGACAATATTTTGAGTATATGCAAAAACCTACATCCATGAATGTCTTTGTTATCTTTCTTCTCAGCCTACTAGCCACTTAGCACACTGAGATAAATATTTCTGTTTATAACTTATTAAAGTCACCAGCTAAGGAAGCAATTAGCCTAACACTTGTCTGAAGTGCAACTTTCACACATCATGAATTTAAAGATGGATCAGGTCCTGTGTCCTTCAGGTTTAATCTAATTTGCCAAGATGCTGTGGTGATATAAGATCATTATATTAAAGTCCAAATATCCTAGTTAATATTCAGCACTTATCACAAATTCACATCTCATGCAAGCAAGTACACCTTTGAAATGAATGGAGATGGACCCATTGCATCAGCACTTAATTTGCATCTGTCTAACCAATTGCACCGTTTGTAAATATTCTGAGGTGAACATTATAAAGCGGTCACTCAACTGTCCTTTCTGCTCAACAACAACAACAAAAAAACCCAAAGCAGTGAGGGCTATCAAATATGAAGAATCCAAGGGAATCGCTCAGATTGCTGCTGCTGCTGTTATTGCAGCGTGATAGTCCCCACACAACAGAGGATAAACACAAGACTCCTTCCTTGCACAAGGAGACTTTTCACCTCCGTTCCCATCCATTTCAGTCCTTAATTTAGCACCAGGTTGTTGAGCACAACATTCCAGCCACTGAGAAATTCTTGGACTAGAATATCCTTCTGTTATATGCTTTCACATAACGCCTAGGCACAGGGCTTTGGTGGGTTTGGATGCTCACAAAATGTAGATTCTAAATAATAGACTCTAAATAATGAAATGCAGAGGGAAAACCAGCACTGACTTATCATATTATCTCACATGTTCATAACATAGGAAGAAATCTTTATTTCTGTTGTTGGTTATACATTCACATATGCATTCACATACATGTTTCGTTATCTTAATGCAATAATTTAGAAGAAACATAATTCCTTTTTAAAAGGTTTGAAAAACAGTTCTGGCATATAGCTTCTATACATGAAACAAAACAAAATGACAACCATGAGAGTCAGGGATTAGAAAAAATTTTCTCTATCTGTAACATGCTCTGCCAAGCAAAGCATTTCAGCATTTCAGCAATGAAATATCCTCAGAGGCAAACACATTATACAAAAGTTTCAGAGTAAGAAGAAAAATAAACAGCTGAAAAGTAACTAATATTTTTCAGTTAAAATGATATTTAACAACAAAACTATACCGTTCAAGAAGGGAATTTGCCGATAGCTTGCCTGTTGAAAGTTCATATTGTTTAAACCTGTCTCACCAATAATATCCCAAATTTCTGCTTCAGTACTTTACTCTTTACACCCATTCTGCATCCATCATTGCAGGATACCATGGAGTTGAAGTAAAGTGTAGACTACAAGAATAAATACCCTGGCTGTCATTTCTCTATTAAGTCAGTTAAGTATCTTCATAAGCATTCTTTACTGGATTTCAATTGTTTCTTAAAAGAAAAATCTCAAAAGGAATCAAAGAAAAATGTTTGCTTACTCTCATTTCAAAAGAAATGCGGATACAAGACTAACGCTATCTTTTTCGATAGGTTTGAAACAAAGACGTTAATGAACAGTAGCTTTATTTTAATCTTTCTTCCTATGAACTGATTTTCTCATGCACACCATATTTTTCTACACTTTTGCATTTTAAACACAGTGTAAGTACATGAGGGGATCAAAGAGTTTCAGATGAATCTGAAGAGTTATAGCAAGGGTAACGAGGGTCCTTAGTTTCTAATGACAGAAGCATATGCTCTCAACTTTCTAAACTGCATCCAACTGAGCCATTTATCAAGGCCCGAAACTTTTTCATTATTTAAAGCACTACGACAGCTTTCCATTTGATGCCTTGGAAGTACACAATAATAGAGACTCTATAGTCATTAATTATAATATCAGCTGGTTGATGAAGTTACTGTACTTGCTGCTTGGTGATTTCATTTTTAATTGCAGCAGGTGGTGTGGAAATAAAGTGATATACTGACACACAGAGTCACCTCAATAGTATTTTCTTTTTTGTGTATAGATAAATGCAACTTGGGGTGGTTTTTTTTGAAAATTCCTTCTGTTTTATATCCCACTGCATATAGTAGCTGCAAGGAAAAATGAGCACATAGAACACACTGAAAATTAGATGCCTAGAAATAAACTCCTAGAAGACATATTGTCCCCATTTTTTTTTCCTTTCAAAATATTTAAGACATTGGGGTTTTTCCCCCCATGTAAAGATTCACAGTTTCCAAACACAGATGTCAAAAATAACAGTCATAGCTACATATAGTGTACAAGTTTTTTCTTCTAATTTTTGGTCTTACTAATGTATTTGAGTAAGTAGCTATTTTTGAACTCTATAAATGTGAAAATAAAGATGTAGTTAAGCAAAATCAAACTTCAACTGCATTAAATTCCAAGACCATTCTAAAAATGAGCGTGTGAGATTCTAAATGGTGTGTCCTTTTTTTTTTTTTCTAGTTTGGAATTAGTCTTATATGCTCCACAGCTCTAGTAATTTACTAACCCATATATCCACATAGGTGTTTGCAGTTTAAAACACATAAACATTTTGAAAGCAGAACATGGATTAAGACAACAATTGTGTGTACTGATTTATCCTTTTGTTGCCTTCAGCCTGCTGGTGTATATGCTTCCGAATAGTCTGTATTGTTCTTCTGATACTGTCCACTCTTAAAAGTGTATTTTCCTCCTCTGTACTGCTTTAATTTCATTAATCTCTAATTCAACAGATTAGATAACTATTAGAGGAGATTTTGCTGCCATAGGTTTTCCATGAGATTGATAGGTAATAAAAATTTGTATTTCCTAATGGCCACAGACATCCGTCTTCTACATAAATCAGCAAACTCCCTTAAGAATCCCTGATATCCAAGTCATAGATCAATTGTACTCAGGCCTCATTACAGAACACACACTCTCTGCTCTCTGAAATAAGGCTGTGCTACCTTAGCTCAGAACTACATTAAATGTAATTAATACAACTGTGATGTAAATGGACACAGCATTAAAATGTATATCTCCAGGGAGAAGGGGTTGTGAAAGCAGCTATGTGCACTGTCATGCATGGACACATGACTAGGGAAACTTTTAGCACTCTTACTTAGGATTTATAGTAGATACACCATAAAATTAAGAAGCTGCAGTACCAGGAGCAGGAGGCCAGCTTTGCCTCAGCAGCACGCTCCTACGGCATGGCAGCCGAGCAGCGGCTGGATACCATCTCTTTCTCAAAGAAAGATGTTGCAGTCTCACATATCGTCTGTAGCATGATGTTAACTTCTATCTTCAAAAAAAGCTACACAAACATCGTTAGAAGTCAAAAAATTAAACAGGAAGGACATGTACTGTAAGTAGTGAATGTAGGGAAAAGTCTGAGGTGATGTGAATTATTTGGCTGTAAATTAGGGAAAAGGTAGGTGACTTCCAACAATTTAGTACTTTATTTGTGTACAGCAACTATGTCATTTGGAACAGAGTGCCGCAGAATCAACTGCGCAAGGGAATCAACTGCGCAAAGTGTGCGGAAGTGCCACAAGGTGTCCAAACCAGGCGAACAAAAATAAAGCTGTTCTTCTACAGACTTGTCTTCAGTGTCCCCTTGATGACAGCCCTGTTCATTTTAGGAAAGTTTGTCTAAAAACCCAACAGGCCAGTACCACCAGCTTTCATGAATATGCTCAGACAGAAAGCAACTCCAGAGTCTGAGCATGGCCCAGCTATGAACAGACTTTACCAGCGTACTCTGGGTCTTGCTTCAGACCCAAAAAAACCCCTACCTTGCCTGAACTCTCTGTGATTTTCTGACCCTTCTCCTCTTAAGAGGTCCCCCCAGGTCCCCTGTTGCTACACACAGTAGGTAACAAGGAGTTAGCTCTCATAACAAGACAGCTCAAGTGGGTTTGGAGAAGTGATGACAGGCAGTAGTATCTCTTTTTCAAAGAGTTCTCAGACAAAAACTGAATTTGTTAAATATATTTTATCTATTGCACTGGTTTCCAGAATGGGCTTGTATGACTGCTGGAAAACAAATCATGGAAGTGGGGCTTATAATCAGAGGCATTATATCCATAAAGAAGCCTGGAATCATTGCTATGAGGTATTTATCATCTGTCATATGTAACCATTAAATAATTCTCCTTGAAATGTTCCACTTTTGCTGACTTCACCTTCTTAGAAAGATGGTTTGCATCCTCCTTTTAATTCACTTTTTACATTATTATTATAGAGGCCTTTCTGTATGTGCAGGGCAGGAAACCAGGTTTGGGTTGGTTAACAATATAACTGAAGCATTCAAATATGCAAACAAACCCTCAAGCCAAACTCTGCTCTCATGCATGTCAA
Organism: Gorsachius magnificus; assembly: GCA_034008185.1. Taxonomy (NCBI): domain Eukaryota; kingdom Metazoa; phylum Chordata; class Aves; order Pelecaniformes; family Ardeidae; genus Gorsachius; species Gorsachius magnificus. Next base: position 40,697,213 of record CM067088.1, on the reverse strand, counting down.
GATTCTGAGCACTGAAAAGGGAACAAAGTTTCGCACCTTTTGCTCACACTGAGGACAGAATTAGGTTGTCTAATTTCAAGGGATTAAGCTCTCTGTATCCTGGGTGCCCGTTGTTTTCTGGTACAAGTCAATTCAAATCTACAAAATGCAGAGCAACCACATTTCTCACATTGTAGGACCACCCCATGTTATTTCCTAATACAACATAAAGTCAAAAATAATTACAATTGAAAAGCTTGGAATTTCACCACGTTCATTCTGTCGTCATATTGCTTCATGTTTCCTTTCTATCTCCTTGTAGTTTTGGCTTCTTTCTGGGTTCATGGAGTCTTAGCTCCTTACATGCCCACAGCACAAATGTGCATTGCAACCCAGACAGCATCAGCCATATGCATCATAAGCATGAGAATTTCAATAGTCTCTAAATTCACTTCTCCATCTAATAAGTAGGATTACACATTACATCAATTTTACCAGCTAATTTGTTACTTTCTTTGTCCTGTCTTACTTTTCTGTCAACTTCTATGAAAGAACTTAGATGTTTCTACAGGGGTACCAGAAGTAATACTGCATCATATTTTCAAAGGCTGCACAGCCTCATTTGCTGTTGTACGCTGCACAGATGTAAGAATTATTAAGAATGAGCTGAGACCCACAATGTCATATGATCCAAATGCAAATCCTCAAGGACATTTATTTCCTCCATTTCTGTGGGTAATTGAGCCTCTAAACCACCCACGAAGACTACACTTGTAAAAATAGCTAACCATTTGTGCCATAGAAATATTTATATTGCAAAAACTTTTTTGCGTCTATGAATATGAAAACTAAAACCAAAATGGAACGGTTGTATGCTGAATCACCAAATCCAAAACCTGTAAAATGAAGTAAATGGAAACTACAATCCAACCCACAAATGAGTAACGTTAGCATCCATCTCAAAATTAGTACAAAGGGTGGCCTTTTGATTCATCCAGCATTAAAGAAGACATCCTTTCAGTGTCTCATTTTTGCAGTGGACATAAGATTCCTCATGTGTGTATCATAGTTGAAAGACAGTAAAAATAAATCTAGCTTAGAATAGCTTTGCTGCTCTATCCCTAGCCAGGGAACAAGCAAGGGGAAACAAGTGTAGCGTCAGTTTTCCTTTTGAAGACAATCTCCTTTAAAGCTGAAGCAAGGTTAGGCAGTTACAGAAAACGTGCAATACACATTTCTCATGAAAAAAACCTGGAAACTCAGCTATCACATTAAAAGGAGTTGTTGAGGTTTTTAAATACTTAAAAAGGTCTTGCAAACAATTTCTGCAGACTGCAAGTCAGAATCTTTTGATCCTCAGCAAGAGCCAAACAGATTGCCTGATATTTGCAGATGCCCTGGCAGAAATACACAGAATGGGAAGGGTGTGTATCATGAAATTACTACCACACCTATTATCTACCACCCCCAGAGTAACAAACAATTGATGTCTACTGTAAACCCATGGCAGAAATTGCTAAAACTAACATTTTATTATACCATGGTTACAGAAAAGTAAGGAGCCAACCAAAAATGAGGCTGTATCTCAATCAATACTGGCAAGAAATTAACCCAAAGAAGGCAATTAACTCATCTGTATTATAGAATATGTTTCTACTGTTGGGAATCATTTAGCTTACCATACACACAGGTTCTGAGAAAAGGCGGAATGCACTTCATGAAACCAAGGAAAACACCCTTTCCTTTTAAAAGTAACATGAACTGAGTCTCATGTGCAAAAGATGTACTGTTGGGAGGGGGGAGGTCAAGGTAGTCCTATTCCTCAAGTGCATTTTTAAACCTCAAAATATCAGGGAAGATGCACACTACTCCCCAGAGAAATCTGTGCCAAGGACCTTGTCTTAATTATTCAGCATAGCTTTCCTAACCTATCAATTTACCTCCATACATTTACAATCTTTATTGTCATTATTAATATAGGTATTAACATAATCCAGACATCAAGTCATCAGGGACTAGTGAGAAAAGCACAGACATTTGGGAACAGAATGAGAGCAGAAAGTCTCTAATATTCTCAACAATGCAAAAGGTGTATGCTTTATTTTAGAATTAATACAACTTGAATATGCTTTGGGGTTTTGATTTTTCTTTTGTTTCCTAAAATAGCCAGTATACACAAGATAACATCCTGATTAACTGATTAACAAATATAGACAGAGAACTCACATTACCACACTTCTCTGGGAAACTAAGAGTTTCAGTTTAGCAATGTCTACTTCAAGCTTTTATCAGCACTAATTTCAATGAAAAAAATGGTCGTAAAATTCAGAACAGAGGGAAAACAGACCTTTAATTAAGCAAAGTGTTATCTCTTTCTATTATAATGAAAGCAAAGTTACAGTTATATTTTTACCAAGATTTTTCCCCACTTAATGAAGACATTATCCGTGAGTTTTCAAAGTCACTTTACAAAAGAGCATTCAAGAGACATTAAAGTCAGCTTAAACTAAAAAGTCTTTTTGAAGTCAATAAACAATAAAAAGAACAATGAAAAGACAGCCTTTGATCTCTTCTTACTCTAAAGTCTTTAATTTCTGTTTTAATCTACTAGATGCATTAAGTCTTGTTTTCAAATATTTTTCATCTGCAAAGTATGGTAAGCTTGCCTTGATTTTTTTATTCATATATATTCTTACTGTATTAATGTACACTTCTCATTACCAAGGATGGGTGTCAGCTGGAATTTCTCACACCGAAAAAAAACAGAAAAAAGTTTTAAAATTATTTTTCATTCTGTTCTCTTTTAAAATTTCTTTTAAAAGAAAGAAAAAATGTAAAAGGAAAAAGAAACTAGAATCTTCAGCTTTGAAATTTGTGAGAAGATCAAAGAGTATAATGCACATAGATTTTTCGAAGGATAAATTATTAACAACATGGGCGAACACATACTGGTCAATAACATGGTCAAAGAATGGTAAGTTAAGAGCATCTCTCTACAGCAAATACAGGCAACCTGACTTTATTGTTTGCAAGAAATTCCAAAGTTATTCACTAGATTTTTAATATATATATTTTAAAAATCCTTTTTAGCAAAGCTGCCAATTGTGACAAGCTCTTGACAGGTTCAGCAGATTGGCATTTTCACATTTCTTAACTTCTGTTTATCCTTTCCTCAGCAGCATGGGCCATGGATGTAAACAGGAAAATAAAAAATTGCAATGTGTGAAAGTGCGCAGAAAGCTTAAAGGCAGGGGCAGCCGTTAGTTCCCATTTTGCCACCAATTTCTTCCAGGTATCTAGTATAACCCCAGCTAGAAGGAGTAAAAACTCTCTCCATACCTGTTCACCACAGCCATTTCTCTACAACAGCACTGTTACAGAATCATAGAATGTTTTGGGTTGGAAGGGACCCCTAGAGGTCATCTAGTCCAACCCCCCTGCAGTGAGCAGGGACACTGCTAACTAGATCAGGTTGCTCAGAGCCCCGTCCAACCTGGCCTTGAATGTTCCCAGGGATGGGGCCTCCACTACCTCTCTGGGCAACCCGTTCCAGTGTTTCACCACCCTCGTTGTAAAGAATTTCTTCCTTATATCTAGTCTAAACCTACCCTGGTTTAGTTTAAAACCATTACCCCTTGTCCTGTCACAGCCGGCCCTACTAAAAAGATGTTCCCCATCTTTCCTATAGGCCCCCTTTAGATACTGAAAGGCCGTAATCAGGTCTCCCCGCAGCCTTCTCTTCTCCAGGCTGAACAAGCCCAACTCCCTCAGGCTGTCCTCATAGCAGAGGTGCTACAGCCCTCAGATCATTTTTGTGGCCCTCCTCTGGACCCGCTCCAACAGGTCCCTGTCCTTCTTGTGCTGAGGGCTCCAGAGCTGGACGCAGGACTCCAGGTGAGGTCTCACCAGAGCAGAGTAGAGGGGCACAATCACCTCCCTCGACCTGCTGGCCATGCTTCTCCCAATGCAGCCCAGGGTACAGTTGGCCTTCTGGGCTGCCAGTGCATATTGCCGGCTCATGTCCAGCTTTTCGTCCATCAGTACCCCCAAGTCCCTCTCGGCAGGGCTGCTCTCAATCCTTTCTTCCCCCAGCCTGTACTGATACTGGGGGTTACCCCGACCCAGGTGCATGACCTCGCACTTGGCCTTGTTGAACATCATGAGATTCACACAGGCCCACCTCTCCAGCCTGTCCAGGTCTCTTTGGATGACATCCTGTCCTTCTGGCATGTCAACTGCACCACTCAGTTTGGTGTTATCTGCAAACTTCCTGAGGGTTATACTCGATCTCACTGTCTATGTCATTGATGAATATATTAAACAGCATCGGTCCCAGTACAGACCCCTGAGGGACACCACTTATCACCGGTCTCCATCCGGACATCGAGCCATTGACCACTACCCTCTGGATGCGGCCATCCAACCAATTCCTTATCCACCGAACAGTCCACCCATCAAATCCATAGCTCTCCAATTTAGAGAGAAGGACGTTGTGGGGGACCGTGTCAAAGGCTTTGCAGAAGTCCAGATAGATGACATCCATTGGTTTTCCCTTGTCCACTGTTGTCACACCATCATAGAAACCCACTAGGTTCATCAGACAGGACTTGCCCTTGGTGAAGCCATGCTGGCTGTCTCAAATCACCTCCCTGGCCTCCATGTGCCTTAGCATAGCTTCTAGGAGGATCTGTTCCATGATCTTCCCAGGCACAGAGATAAGGCTGACAGGTTGGTAGTTCCCAGGGTCTTCCTTTCTACCCTTTTTGAAAATGAGCACAATGTTTCCCTTCTTCCAGTCCCCAAGGCTTTCACCTGACTGCCATGACTTTTCAAATATCATGGAGAGGGGCTTGGCAACTACATCGGCCAATTCCCTCAGGACTCTGGGATGCATCTCATCAGGTCCCATGGACTTATGTGCGTTAGATTCCTCAGGTGGTCATGTACCTGTTCTTCTCTTACAGTGGGAGGGGTTTTACCCTCCTGGTCCCCCTCATGGGGTCCATTGATTCAGGAGGGGTGAGGGGAGAGGTTGCCAGTGAAGACTGAGGCAAAAAATTTGAGTACCTCAGCCTTCTCCTCGTCTGCTGTTACCAGTTTGCCGGTCTTGCTCATCAGCAGGGGTACACTTTCCTTAACCATCCTTTTCCGCCTGATATACCTGTAGAAATCCTTCTTGTTATTTGCATCCCTTGCCAAGTTTAGCTCCAGCTGTGCCTTGGCCTTCCTGACCCCATCCCTACACAACCGGGCAGCATCCCTATACCTGTCCCTGCTTCCACTGCTTATGCAATTCCCTCTTTCTCCTTAGTTTGACCAGCATCTCTTGTCTCAGCCATGTTCTGGCCTCATGCTTGCATAGATAACTTTACAGATGTGAGGGACAGATGAAAGCCATATCTGCCAAAGAAGCAACCTTCCTTTTCCTCTTCTAGGCACAGTTAACCTAGAAACCTGATAGCAAATTGTCTCAGTTTCTCCTATTTCACAGATCAGCCTTTAGCTTAAACAGGCAGGCAGTGTTTGTAGGATTATAGGTGAATCCTGGGCCTTTACTGACCTAGATTAAAATGCCACTGCTTTTTGGGTATCTAATCATCCATTCTGTCTTCAAAATATTTCTTTGACAATTATCCCAAATGAAAGCATTCTCCACCTCCATTTGTTGCTGAAGTTGTCAATTTTCAGTGATGATTTTTGTAAGAGAACGTGTCTAGAAAAATTTTTAATTTCACAGACACCACTGAATATCTGACAAATGTGGGATCATAGTCACTGATTTCTACAGTGGGATATGAATGGAAACACCAAACCATTGGGGTCTGACTTTTGCCGATATAAGAATTTTATAATTTTTCATACAGTATATTTAATTTTGATTCAACTAAAACTAAATTCAATGGGACAGATCTTCTCTAAGAAAGAAAATAACCATGTGGAAATTTAAGCAATGTCTTTTTCTTACATCAAGTTAAGCAAAAAGACTAAAATTTTCACTTTGCTCATGGCAGATACACTTAATAAAAAGAATCAGACTGAGAGCACTTTACTACATTCAGACTAGCCTTTTATTGATTTGGATGTGCTATGAACCACAATATCTAATCTACAATAAGCCATTTACCAAGTGCAATGATCTATGGGCTAAAAGGCTTAGATTTTTAGTTCCATTGTAGACTTTTTGATGAAATGGTAGATCAGCAGAGAATAATAAGATTGTGAGGGACAGAAGTGTCAATATTAGGAAATTAGAAAGTTTGGCTTACTGTTTTAAATCCTCTTGCTGTTCATTTAAAAGCCCAATATCTCTTTTTCTAGACTAATCATGTCTGTATATTTAGCAGAGGTCCCAGATGACATCCCACAGGGTGTCAAGCTCGCAGGGGTTCAAGGGCTCATCCAACTAAAAATATTTTTATTTTGCAAGAACAAAATCATCCATCTGAGCACATGACAACTATTTGGTGATGCATGTGTTATAATTACATGAGGATATACTGTCTTCTTGCTATTGCTGTTTGACATGATCCAAGTTTCATCTGCTGCATAGGAGATTTTAGCAGTTTCCCTTAAAACAGATTTGATGCCTTTTGCATCAGAAACTTTTCTTTACCGATTTGCACAGAGCCTGCACATAAACAAATATGGACTAAGGCTCCCACAATCTCATCTCTGATTGCCTCCCCTCTAATTGTCAGCTTTGACCACTTTAGCACATGGGAATTCTCCAGCTGCCACTGGGAAATGCCATAGAAATTTCAAGATGATTTTTATCTACCGTTCTATGTTAATCTAGGAAGGAACCACACATATGAGAACTGCTTCCTTATTTGTCAACATTGCTTTTTGATTGAAACAGGTAACACTGAACTTCCTGGCAATGCATACCGTAACTTCTTAAATTATCAAGCCACTCATGCAAAGATAACTTCTTCCTAAAAATGGTTGCTTTTGGCTAACTTGGACTTTGAGGTTTGTGAAAAACCTAACAGTGCAAACCAGTTTTGCAACACCATAGGCATCATCAAAATAACATCTCATGTTAGCAAAGACAAACAGAACAATAATTCAGTAGCCTTCGGTAGACAGAAATAAAACCCACTATTTAGTGCTAATTAAGTGAAAACTAAAGCATATTTATGAGATCATTTTATCTATAGTTCTACGGCAAATTTTACTGCATCACTTCTGAGTAAGACTGACAGGTTACATGCCAAAGTAAATGTACTGAAGACATTAATGTCACTTTAAAGCAACTCAAGTTTTGATGTTCCTATGTTTCTGTTGTAGTGCAACTATTAGGATGCATTGCCACATTTTTTGAAAATGAAAAAAGGAAGTGTAACTAGTTCAGGCTACCGTGTAACTTTACAACAACTGACACTAACTATAATATACGCCAGTTTGTATTAAGATGTTATTGCACCTCTCCAGTTCTAATCGCCAATTATGACTCTATTAGTCCTACTTGGCAGTTCATCTGCTCCTGCATCAGCTGAGGGGGACTTGGAGACGGACCTCTGATCTTCATGTTTCCGCTTCAGTGAGTGCTCGGCACAGCGGCTGTCATCTTGAGACATTGAGGAGGTAAGGCATTGCCTTTTCTAAGATAACTACACCTGACCTTACAACAATTTACTAAGGAAATACCTGCCTAATGGCAGTGAGAGTGCAGTTTCTTTTACACTCACAACGGCACTGCAAATTAGAGACAACAGGATAAATCTATGACCAGCTCACTAGACACTTCATTAAATCACTGTTCCCTCGCCTTGTAGAGCACTAATAGAATCACAGCCCTCGTTAGCTACTGAATAAAAGATCAATCACATTCTTTGAGAGCTCTTGCTACCAGCTTCCAGAGGAAACAAGGAAAAAAAAGACATATTTAGGATCATCAGTAAGATTCTGAATGGCCTCACTGCAAGTTGGTTAAATTACCTTTTCCACAACTGACTCCGACTGTAATACTCTGAGGAACTTGTTAAGTCTGCTTTCAAAAGCTGCTATCTAATATATGACTACCAGGCCCTGGTCAAAAGTTCATAATGTGCATATGTAAAAAGGTACTAAATTGCCTGAGGGCTAAAACCAGAGGAGTTTAATTGCAGCAAAATGCTGAAAATGGTCTGTTGAGGGTCTTTCTATTGGGATACTGCTGGCACTAAAACCTTAAAATTTTCCTTAAATGCGTAAACTGCTGCACTTGTTGATTGGTTCCAAAAAAAAAAAAAAAAAAAAAAAAAACCTTCTCTAAAACAAACAAAGATTTAAGGATTGATATAATTCATAACTCAAAAGTGTGTGGATAAAAGGAAGAATTAAACAGTGAATATCTGTCAGTATAAGTCACGTTACAGGCTCCACATGTAGTTATGGTGGCAAATGTAAGTACATATGTAAACATATTTAATTGGCACCCATTAAGATTCGCCGCAATGAAAACTGGAAAACAGATTCCATCAATCTATTTATGACCACACTTGGAAATTTGGGAAACAGGCACCTATGAGACTGAAGATTCCTATGCTTAGCCTGAAAGCCAAGGATTTCCTTGTAGTAATTTGAGAGATCATTCCTTGTTATTTACATGATAAGCTAAAAAGAAGGACAGGAAGGAAGAAAGAAAACATTTTTCTCTGAAATCATTCAAAATAGACTTTTTCTACTGAAAAAGAAAATCCCAACAATATAAATCTTTAGGAAAAATGGCCATCGTCTGAAAATTAGGAAGAAACAGCAAATGCTTCACCGAATTCTATTACTTTTGATTCTCTCAAATAAAAGCATTCTTTTATCTAAACAAAAAATTGTAAGCATTTTAACTCCTGGCACAGTGAACGCAAGCAGAATATTTTTCCTTCTGTGTGGGCATTTACAAACATCTTGCCCAAGAATTTGGATTTTGGCTATAAACTGTCATCTGAAAACAATAACAAGCGATCATCTTCAAATTTTGCTCTTTTTGTAGAAAACTCTGATTTACTCCTCAATTTCTTTATTTTTATTTTTGCTTTTTTTTTGAAAACTCTAATTTAACATTCACATGGACTATTACTTGACACGCTATAGATACAAATTTGAAATTTTAAGGTAAACTTCATTGCTTCTCTGACAGTTTTTCTTTAGCTCAAGCAGAGCTTGATGTGGAAGTTAAGGCACATACTGTGCAGGAAATGACATTGGGTCAGTGTAACTGTCCCTTCATAGCAATTGCAGTAGGAATTTTCCACACCCAATTATTTTTTCCCAGTCATGTGTCTGTTGGAGACTATGCTACAAACTGCAGTGATGACTGAATCCAAGTTAAAGCCTGCCTGAAAGGAGAACACGACTCAGCTCTGAGATGGAGATCTGAGAAAGTACAGAAAAAAATACAAATGCAGGTGATAGGGGAAAAGTCATCAATGTTCAGCACCATCTGTAATATTTTGACGTTCACCTATGTATGGATGATCTGTTGCCACCACTTTCTAGACTGACAAGACAAAAATGTTATCTACAGCACGTATTTTGTTCTTCTACAGTATGTGCTGTCTTTGGGCATGTCATGGCTGAGAAAATGATCTACAGCTTTGCATAGAGGTTTTAGTTTAAATACCTATAAAAGGTTTTAAAATACTTCATCTAATAGTACGAAAGACAAGAAGAAAAGGGATAGGCAACTTTTTATTTGTACTTGAATGAATATAATATAATAGATAAAATAGCCTTTAGCCAACCATTTCCTGGTAAAGTGGGAAGTGAGCGCACTATTGATAGCACTGACTTTGCCATTTTCAGTTGGTATCAGTTAGCATACAGCAAAGTAACAGTCTTGGACAGAAACCATAGACAAGGTAACAGGAACATGGTCAAAAGCATGAGAATCACTGAAGAGTTCAAATCAGTTCAACAGACCTCCACTTTCAGCCTTGGAAAGTCCACACATCAGTATTCTGCAGTAGCTTTACAGACTGTCTCCATGTGAAGACCGTATCACCTCTGTCTTCTGATACAACAGTTATCGTTATCTACCAAGTCTCGTTTGACAACATAAAAAATACCCAGGCCAGTAGAAAGTCTCAAAAGTAAATTCATCTTAGTGGATAACAAAGAAAATTGGTAATTCATTTACCTCACCTCAGCAGATCAATTCAGAGAAGTTTGAAAAAAGCATGGTTGTAACACTGACAGCATTTACTGTAACAAATAAACTCTGTGGAAATGACAAACCAACAGTATCTGATAACAAATGAAGAATATGGAATAAGCTTTCATTTGCTTACTCTTGACATTCAGTGCTGACACACAGTTAGGAAGTCATTCAAATTGGTTTCAGATATATTTATGGGAAAAATTCACAAAATCTCCCAAAACAGAGAGAGAGGCAACAGACAACAAATATTTCAGTAGACATAATGTTTAAAACAAATAGACTGACTTCATTCGAAGTCTCTGAGTCTCTATTTCAGGTCTGGACAGCCCTTTCTTTACAGCTTCTGAGCACTACAATGTAATTAATTAATGGATATATCTGCCAGCAGAAGGGAACAAGGAACGGAAGCAGGAGAGCTGAAGTTTTTTTCTGCTGATGATACTGAACAGGAATGACCACATAATTTGGCCCAGCCACATTTCATTTCCAATTATAAACATTATTTTAGGGGAATAGATTAGCAATTAGATTGCATTTACAGGAATCTTCGCTGTGGACAGTGACAAAGTTTTCTGACGAGTCTTCTGTCCCTTCCTAACAGCAGAAGCAGCATTGAGCTGTGTGTTCAGCTTTGCAGGCCTTGAGAATGCATGCACAGTATTTGATTTTCCAAGACAAGCAATGGTCTGGATTCTGTTCTGAAGAGCATAATTGGCCTTAGCTGAAGGCCATTTAAAATACCACGTTACTGTCTATTGAATAAGCATACATGTAATGCTATAATGATAAATTTCACCTTGCCACCAAAAATAAGGTCAGATAGTGTTTCTATAAAAAGACATTTTATATGAAAACATTTCCTTTAGAAACATAAAGCAAAAAGGAGACAAAAATATTATCCACAAAAAGCCAGCTTTGTTGATACTTTCTGCTATAATCCCTTTAATACTTGGAAATTCACATGCATTTCTCTTCAAAGGAATGGAAGAACTCAACCCATAATTTTTTCTCACAAATGCAAAGTCAATGCTTTTGGTGCAAACGCTGAGAGAGAAGCTCATTTATATGTACCAGTTCAGCAAACAGAATCAGTGTAGCTCTAAGACTATTCAAGCTCAGGGTAATACCTTGTTTCTTGGTAGAACCAGTTAACCCATTTTCAGCTTACTCAAGATATCTTGACAAAAAAAAAAAAAAAAAATGCATTGCCCAGAAAACCTTTATTTTACTGATGTTAAGTATGCAGAAAATAACAATAAGTTTTACATTTATGCCATCAGATTACTAGCAGAATTGTAATATGTGTGCCCAGTCCACAAGAGGAAATATGGATGGACTTTTCAGATGCCCAACCATGCCAAGAGCCTGCCTACCCGCTCAAGCGCACTGATATTTGGGGCTGTTGCCTAGGGGAACTGTAATGGAGAAATTCCTTTCTGACACAGGTACAACACTGCTCTGCAGTGGAACACGGTCTCTTTTGTACTGGGGCAGGGAGCACCAGGACACCCAGTTTCCTTTTGCAGATCGGGCCTCTGCTCCATAATTAACGCCATTAGATAAGCAGCCCTATTTGGGATGGGATGAACTATTCGACATGAGTAGACAATCAGATTCTAAATGACACTGTTACAGAGTCATTATCATAAAAAATTGCCAAGATGGTTGTTTTATTTGAAGTGCTAAATTAGTTTTCTTGTACTGGTAGTATTCATCATAATGGAAGTTTGACATTTCAGGACAACATTTTAATATAGTAAGGCTGTTCAGTGGAAAGAAATAGTGTTTCCAATTTTCTAGCAAAATGAAAAAAACCTAATTACATTCATTCCTAGATTACAGCAACAAGACAAGGTAACCCAAAGAAAAATACCTACATTCAGGAGTGTTGAATTTAAGTGAAAACTTTAATCCTAGTATTTCCAAGTATTCTTACACTCTAGCTTGTGAACTTGAAATGTTCTTCAATGTTTTTTGCATCATGGGGAGTTCATTCATTCAAACAGAAATCAGTTCTTCAATGTTTTTTGCAACATGGGGAGTTCATTCATTGAAACAGAAATCACTAACAATGTGCCAGTTCAGCACAAGGATTTTCAAATCTGTTCCTTTTATATGAAATTTTGGTACTCAACACTTGAGTAAATAATTTCATAACGAGTTAGGCATCTCACCAGCCATTTGTACATGCATGGTCATCTATTAGAAACAAAAGAAACTAGTAATGGTGTGATCAAACATTAAAAATAAGCTCACAGTAAGTTTCACCTCCTATGCCTGCTTAACATTCTTCTGAATTAATAGCAATATCCATTTTAAATGCATTAAAGTTGAAAGTACCACCCACAGAAGCAGAGCACATATGAGAACTCCATTTTAGGAAATGTTAACTCTTAAGACAGTACTGCTACAAGAAATGGAAATCCACAGCACTAGCAAATCAATCCTGCGTATTTGGGACAAGTGGATTTTGTTTTTCAAGACAAACAATTCTCTCTAGATCTCAAAAATTACTTTACTTTTATGTAAGATGCATCATTCAACTTTACTATCTTTATCTCATTTCAATGTGATGTTTTTGCAATTAATAAAATTCCTCAAATACCTTCTATAGATTTTTTTTGGCCTGCACAGAAGACTGTGCTGTATCCATAGTGATACTTAATAACTGCAAAAACATGGTTACTGAAATAATGGAATTTGACTATGATGTTTATATTTACTGTCATCTTCCTTGCTAAAAAATGATTGATGCTACTACTCTAACAACTTCACAGAAACAGCAAAATAAAGAGTTTGGAAAATCCAAATGACTCAAGTATTGTAAATCTCAAAGGAAACTTTAAAACTAAGTAGATTCAGAAATTCTCTGATTACAAATCCTCATACAGATTATTGCAAAACTAATAAGTACTGCATCATTTGCTGTGCATTTTTACACTGAACTAAGCACAATAAATTCAGTATTATGTTCACTTTCACCCCCAAAGAGTCTGCCACTTCATCACAAGTAAGTCATACAAACCCAGGCCACGTAACACAGAACAAAACATGAAACCATTTTAACATTTCAACTGGCAAATGGATTTAAGCAATTTCTTTTTTGCCAGATCTACCTCCTCTATTCTTAAATGTAATTCTTGAATCATATAAACATTTAAAATAACTCTTCAAAACATTGCCTTCAAGGTATTTAACATACAATCATACATTTGTGCTTTCTTCCTTTTTTGAGACAAGTGAGAAACCACGGACCTAAGGACTAAGACAATATGTTAAGAAAAGGAAGAGGAGAGGCAGAAGGGCACATCACCTCACACTGATACTGGCAGTAAAACCTACATAAAATTAAGGTCAGGTTTTTAGTTTCATTAATTTTTCTGGAACATATATCCCCTCTTTCTTCCCTTTCTTTAGAAACACATACACTCTTACCTAGAAAGAAGGCACAGGAACAGTAGAAAAATTAGGTCTACAGTAGAAAGAAGTTCAGGATTTGAACAGTATCTAACTCTAGCATTTTCAATAACTCTCAGAGAGTGATATACAATGGAAGCTACTGAACTACAAAATACTAGTGAATATCTGGTGGAAAAACTAAACACACTCCTCAAGACAGTCTCAGCAACCACAGACCTATTTCCCTCCACATGGGAATCTAGCCAATGCTACAAGCTGGCCAAGGAACATCCTGCAGTTTGAATCTTGCCTTGCTGGTAATTTCCTAGAAACAAGAAAATCACCACACTCATATCCATAACACCAAAAAAAAAATCACAAACCAATAAACACAACCCAGTAAGTTCCTTCACATTTTCCTCAGGAGAAAAAAAGATACCTATATATACAAGTAATCTTTGGAATAAAGAACTGACAAGAACTAGAAACACTGTTACTATCACTGTGGGACACCTCCCAAAAGTCTAGAAATATGATTTTTCTATACATACACGTACATTTTCAATAGCTTTCCTGGAAGGAAGTTTTTAGGAACGTTAATTCAGTTATGCAGTTATCATGTCCAGGGAACGCCAACATGATGAATGACATGAAACATGCAAAAAACAAACAGATGAATCACTTTTTCAGGAAAACAGACTCTTATTGTGTTCACCTATCCAGGAATATTAAATATATTAAAAAAACAAGTATATTTTTCATTTTTATATGTATAGATAGATAGGTACATACACATACATATATATGTAAAAATAGTGAGAATACTGAAAAAACATTATATAGTACTCTGCATTTGATATACTGTATTATTTTTGGACCTTCCAAATATTACTTTTTTAATGACTGGGACTTTCTAGCTCAGATTACTTGGACACTCTTACTGTTTACTCTTCCATTTTTTTTGTAAAGTCAGAAGAGATTTCCCTGAGAACTTCAAATAAATAAGACATCCAGCTGCACAAACACTATACATTCTGTTAGATTACTTTGGCTTCCTAAGGAATATTTTACTTTCTCTGAATGTAAATGATTAAAGAGAATCTATCATATGAAACTGATTGGTGAACTGTTTAAAGTGGTATGGCACCTCTTCAAAGATGATATAGAGAGAAATGAAAAGACCATGTTACGATAAAGCATCTCAGATATCCAAGGAGTTCTAGGGAAACATTAATGTAACTAAGCACTGCATCCCCCAATTAAGAAACAGTATTTAAATGATAGTTCCATAAAGTAGGATCTACACTGCATTCTTTTTTAAACAATTTGGTATTTCATCTATTCTAAATACAGCCAATAAAAGCTTGGGGTTTCCTGAACATCTGTCCATTCATAAACAGCAACTTAAAAAAAAAAAGTAAGGAAAGATAAACTATGTTCTAGAATCCACAAAATTTATATTGCTCTGTGAGTTATGCTCACAAAATGACATGGGCTAACAATGTTCAATTATGTAATTTCATTATTTTTGCCATTTGCCATCTTAAATTTGGGCATAGGATTTTTAACTTCTAGAGGTCAAAGAAACAAAACCAACTTTGTTCCAAAACCTTGCTTTTGCTGAACTTCAGATGTGTGGATCAGCAGCTCTATTTCCTAAAGAGCTATCTGGAAGGCTTATTATCAGCAGGTAGGCATGTGCATATAAAAGACAAGGAAGAACTATGAGGAAATAAAAGATGCACCTAATCACCACGTCAAGGGACACAGACAAGAAGGCCTCCGTTCAAAGTTTAGCGATACAGGAGTTTGAACTTGATTCCTCTTCATTTATGGAATAAAGAGCAGATTTACATTTTTTTAAAAATCATAGCCAAAAGTGATCCAGTCCTGGGACTTTAAACTCAGTAAGAAACTTGATTTAAGAGAAGAAAATTGAGAAAGCGAAAAGCACGCTAATGAAGCACAACTACGTCTTACAGCCATGCGTTCATTACGCCCACACCCTTCCATCATTAAGGTCTTCTCACAGCTTCTAAACTTTGGCAACAGTTTGAAGTGGAACCCAGATTTGCCAACTAGCATGTTAACCCACATGGGTTTTTGGTTTTGCATTTCATATCACTCATAGCACCATAATTTCAATAGCTGAAAATAATCTGGTTAAACCGAAGCGCCTTGTATAAATTGTGTTTGGCTGCACTTAATTCACATGCTAGCTGCACAGCATACTAGCTATGTCTGTCCAAGAAGTTAAAAATCATTAATTAAAAAAAGGTTTTAGGGATTTCTTTTTCATAAAAAGTGATTAGAAACCCATTGCTAGCTAAAACCTCAAGTTTTACAAGTATGAATATTTGAGACTATCTTTCTAGAGTGCTAGCAACAGATCACTGGATCATTATAAACGAACTGCAGCACATTGACTCTGCTTTTGATTATAGTTATCTCATTCATAAAAAAGTTATCTCTATTACTCTCTTGTTATTAAAGAAAATGAATAATCCTGTGATTTATGTGCTAGCTGGTAACTAAGGAGGTCTGGATCCTACTGTGTTATTTACAACAAACTGTCTAAGTGACCTTGCTCAGGCACACAAATGAGAAACTGTGGGGTCACAGGCTGGGTTGAGTCGCCTCATCTGCAGTAACTGCAACCGGTGGGCTCTGGGGTGCAGCGAGGGGCACCCGGTGGGCTCTGGGGTGCAGTGAGGGGCACCCAGCGGGCTCTGGGGTGCAACGAGGGGCACCCAGTGGGCTCTGCAACAAAGCAAAAGGCAATGAAGGACATTGGGGCATACTTGCCTTTGGTCTTCAGCAAGGCACGGTAATTTCAGCCAGCAATTTTCACTGCTACCTAGGCTACAGAATCATTTCTACAAGAATCCCTTTTGTTTAGCAGATCTTAAAATTATTAGTATAACAACGTGCTAGCATAATCTGAAGAATGTTTAAGAGTGAGTGAAGGAAATCCAGTAGCAAAGGTAAGAATTATTACTTTAGTTCAGCGAAACATTAAGACAACCTAGGCTGGCACATATCATAGAACTGTTTTAGACCATAGCTGCCATTTTCCTATGTTAACAGCCACATGTTTGCATTAGCATCAAATAAATGCATGAGAAACAGTAGAGGCAACCTGTTTCAGTTTTTAAAAAGATCTTCGAGAGATTTAAGTTTACTTGCCTGTTTATACAGGAAATCACTAAATTTTAACTTAGATTATTCCCAGCAAAAGCTACTGTTAGCTAAAGATAGAAAAAGAATATGAACATGCGCATTTACGTTTTGGTTCATACAACTCAAGTACGTAACGCATTCAGAAAAGTTCCTCGCTGTGTATTTTCCCTTATATTCTCTTTCCCAATCTATTATTTTTAACAAAGCTATATGATGCTTTGCTGTTTTCTTAGCAATGTCTGTCAAAAAATATTAGACTTATTTAAACTACACAAGAACTCTTATTTTGTGTGGCCACAAAACCAGAAGTGTCACAAACCTGACCATAACCAGAGTTCTAACATGGTATCTATGTGACAAAGTAGCACACACCCATTTTTGAGAGGGAAGAACATATTTCTAATCAGTCAGGAGAAGGAAGGGAGGCCAAGAGGTTGTACGTATAAATCCAGAATATTATCTAGTACTGCTATTAGCTATTTTCTTCCCTGACAAAACAGAATAAAAACACGAAAATAATTTTCCCAGAGTCCTGTGAAAATACAGACTCCCATAAGGAGAACCCTTTTTCCCCCCCGCAAACTTTAAATTTTCATCCTACTTCCCCATCTCTTTGTAAGACTTGACATTGAAACAAAGAACAGCAATATGTAAAATAAATGCCAACGCAAAAATCAAAAAACCCTCAGAACCTCAGAATTGCAAGCATTTTGAAAGTACTGAATTTTACTACCTAAGCGCATAAAAAAATCTTTTTTTATAGTCTCTTCAAAAACACAGTTCTAAATTTCAGTCATCTTTGCCCATGGAAAATCGATACCTTACTTGTTTTTGGTTATTGCAGTAGATAATCAATTTTTGCAGCAAATAAAACAAATTATAATCTTTCAGTATGAGACATCTCACGAACACTACTGCAAGGATGAGGCAAATTCCTTATAGCGAGTATACTAAAGACATAAAAAAAACAAAGGTGAAGGGACAAAAAAAGGCTAACTATCCTGTTCAGCTCTTTCTGTCAGACTGCTATGTCTTGCCTGTCACCCAAGCACCTCAACACTCGTAATACAACAGAAATTTCCTTCCTTACGGTTTCTCAAATACATTCTGAGCAGATCAATGCTGCGTAACACCTCAGAGACACCATAGCACTTCAGCTGCAGTTTAGCTCCACAAGTGATGGTCAGTAAAAGAGAAGGAATAAGAATAAGGAAAAAAACAGGAACTAGAAATCTTCTTTGGAGGACTGCAAAAGAACACAGGAAAAAAAGTACAGTAAAGGAAAGTCTGGGACTTTCAGACAAGAAAGAAATTATGGAAGCATCACACGATAGTGCAAAAATAAAAAAAGATTTACTTTTAAAACCTTTTGTTAAGCACCCGTTATTTTACTGTAATGCAGTAACCCACAAATCCAATGCCCCCATTATTCAATAAGAAGGGCTGTTTCTGGATGGTGTAACAATCTGAACCAAGACATGAAAATAACTGAATGCAAAACTGACTTTCTGCAAGTTTCAGAAAGAGACATTCTGTTCTATGCTGTTAACTACCTAGGAGGCCAATCTTTTTCAGGTTTCAGGCAGGAGACAATAAGGTAGCAGACAGGGCAGGATGCGAGGTTGCACAGAAGATTAGCATTTGTGGCAATTCAGACCTGTATGCAGAGATTCCACAAGGTGTATATTTAGCTTTCTAATCCAAGAAAGTTTTTTCAGGCTGAAAAATAGGGAAATATGCTTTTTCATTTCAAATTCTAATTGAATTACATGTAACATAAAACATTACGGACCAAATGTTTCCCTGCCTTGCAGCCCACATACTTGGCAGGGCATTCTGAAATTCTGCAAGGATCTAGGGAGAGAGGAAGAAATTCTTTACTTCCTCCACAAAACCATAGGACATAAGAGAGCTGCTCCACAAACAGTTATGGGAGTGGGTTGGACACAGCAAATTCCATGGCCATTGCTCCCCCCAAGCACCGTTCTGCACACTGAGACCCTGAGCTGTTCTGTTTGGCACATGGATAGGTTTTCATAAAGACTTTCCATTCCTGTGCTGTAGGTTATGGGGGACGGATTTAATTTGCCCTCATATTTCACGCTACATTTACTTTAGCAGGAAGTTAAGATATGTATCAGTTAAATGTAAGTTTGATAATAAACTAGATTTTATTACATTTTATTACTAAATAGGACACAGAAATTCTAAGTGCGTAGAAGAATTTTTGTACCATCCTTCCAAAATGATTAACAACTTCTTTGGAGGCATTTCTTTACCATCCTACCACAACCAGTCAAAATATTCTTCCACATATGTCTTCTTTCCTTTTACCCAATTCAGTCAATTATAAATAACAGTATTCTGAAAAGAACTGTATGCTGTCAGGGTTCACCAAAATAACTGTCCTTCCACGTTACTAGAGGTACAGTCCACAAACCTGCGTGTTAAAAGAGAGAGCTGTTGCTTAGTATCGCTTTAACATTTACACTTTAGGCATTAATCCATAAAACAGAATTGCATATGTGATTTATACACCCTCTACAACAACTGCTAATATCCAGTAGGTAGATAGTCCCCTTTCACTTGCCCTTCCTCTTTCACTTCCTGCCTAAAATTCAGTTTGAGAAAAGAAACTGCCATTTTGACCAAATCTAAACTGTGAGGCTCTTTTCAAAAAGAACTGCCTGTTGCTTTTCAAGAAACCCCAGTGCATTTTCAGGAATGTCTTAGGAAGGAAATACAGGCCAAATTCTACTCTGAAACATGCACATACCCACCCTGCCCATGACTGATCTTGGACTTGAGCATGCACAGCTGAGGGCAGAATTTGGCCTGAACTGTGAATTCAGTAATGGAAGCCAACATCAACTCAACACAGCCCACACAGATCTTTGGACAGCAAAAAATGTTTACTTAAGGAGGGAATACTATCCCCAGCTCTAAGGGTTATTCCAGCTTCTTTAGCAAAGAACAGGGGAGAAAGAGAAGAGATTATGAGACTGCAGGGCCTCTTTTGGGCTTCTATCAAAAGCAAACAGATGTGATCATTAGGTAGAAGCAAGTCCCTCCTATGGATGCAGATTCATTTCTTGCCAGAATAGCATTTCTGAGTTGATGTTAGGTGCGAGTGCAAATCATTGCATGAAATTTAAATTTAGACACTTTCAACATATGGCAAAAGTAAAACCAGTGAAGCAGTTATAGGCACAGGGGTTTCCTCCTGCCCATACGAGCATCGCAATACATGCCAACTGCCTAAAACACTCCTGGGATAATATCAGAATGACAAGAATTCATTGTTTTATGCAAAACTAAGACATGCAGAAGACTTTTGGGCCCTTAAAAATATTCCTCATAATGCTCAATACCAAATACTTTAATTAAAAAATGCAATTCTGAAAAGCTACTATCTTTGGGGGAGGAGGGAGAAATCAAAGAGCAGTTCAAGTTTCAGTCTCTTACACAGTGAAAAATTAGGGGCAGAATGGTCTTACTGCAGCTAATTGGCTGTTTAAAGTTGACAGGTTGAGCTCTTCTAGTTTTAATGTATTTCTCAGCAACAGAACCAATATTTTATTCCCCACCATTAAAAGGGGGTAACACATCTGCTAAAACCCCAGCACAATGGCTGGCTTTGCACTGCAACAGGAAATGTAACCCAATAGTCTCAGAACTTACTTCTACAAACCCCAGCCATTCCTTAATGTAAAAGGATTTGAAAATTCAGTTCACTGAAACATCTGTTAAGCTCTTGCTACTCTAACACATGATATTCTTTCTGCTTTGTTACCTGCCAACAAAAATATTTGCTTCTATGTAAGACTATCACAAGTGTGTGATAATGGCACTCTGCTTCTAATTTCTTATGCCATTGTACACTCACAAAATCACCTGGGGGTGACACTAGAGAACATACTCATTTTAAGCTCAAAACTTAAAATAAACATATATAATTTTAATCTTGCATGTAAATAGGAACAGATCAGATGGGTTCTGAATGACTAATGTTAATTTAAAACAAAAGAAACAACTTAGTCAAACTGCTCTTGAGCCAACTTTCAAGAAGGCGGGGGCGGGGGGAGGAGAAGGAGAAAAAGAGAGAAGAACGAGCACAGGGAGGGGGGGAAGTAGGAAAAAAGCCCAAGGAAACAAAACCCTAAAGCCTTAGATCAAACCAGCTAAGCATATGCGTGGCCTACGCAGTTATTTTCAGAGCTTCTCTTCCAATCTGTTATTTACAGTGGCCACTTGTTTCAATTTACATTTAATTATCTTATAAGCTTCTCCAATTTACTGAGTAACTACAGAGTGGTAAGTAAAGGAGAGGCCCTTTGAACATAAGTAGAGCTACAGTTACTACACTAATAAAATGGTAATTTATTTGCAACTATTGCTTTCTACAAAAAAATACTTGTTCTTCATTTCTGTCTAGCAAATGCTTGTAGATTTTAGAACTTGAAAAGAGATGGGTGAGGAAAAAAGGAACAGTCTTTCAGTTTCCAGTGCTCCACTTAACAAAAGTACCTCCTGCATGCCTGTAACCATCGGTTCTTTAAATATCACATTATGTTTCAAAAGCTGACCAGACAACTCTCTGATTCAGCAGAAGAGTTCACTGTAACCAACACAAAGATACCATAATTTTTATGCTGTAGTCACTCATAAAACAGGTTTGGAAAATGTGAAGTTGCATTTCTTCTTGCAGTAATGACCATTTACAGAACAACTAAAATTATGCCTCTAAAAGCCCCACACTTGAAAGACAGACAAATCCTAGCTAAGTATGTTTGCTCTTTTAGAAAAAACAGATTCTAAGTGATCTGCAAACCCTTTCTCTAAGCAGAAACTTAAAATAGCCTGACTTCATAAGGTGTCCTAATTACTGAAATTAAGTCACTGTAGTTGCAGGAAGTAACAGCAAACAGGTAGATAAGAGTGTGATATTAGAATAGTGATTCTCAGTGCTTCAGGGAACCAGCTAAAACGGAACAGCTACCAGCAGTGATTCCTAAGCTAAATGCTGTCATGCTGAACATCCCAAGTGCCACACGCCAGAGGCTGCATGACCTCTCCCCCAAATGACAATTCACAGTATGCAATAACAGGCATTTCTGAAGAGAATCCTACATCCTCATCAACCAAAGTGAAGCTTTTCAACATTCAAGAACTGAACAACTACATTAAAAAAAAAATCTTTCAGATAGACAATGTATATTTCTTCATTGTTGGAAACAAAATAATTACTGAACTGTTATGATTTCTAGTAAGTAAATGTTAAAGAAGTTATTTTATAAGTACCACAGAAAATGATGATGACGCAGTCAAAGGCATGAAGACTAACTTCTCAGTAACAACTTGCAGCCAGGACAGAATGTAACAGTTATGTTGTTCTGTAAAAAACTAGTAGGGAAACAAATGTATTTTGTAATTTTCTCCAGCATCTAGCTTCAAAGTTTCCGAAAGAGATGAAACCATGAGTGTTATTCTGAGCTATCCACCACTCTCAGAACACCTAGTGAATCTATCTTTGTGAAATGGAAATTAAGGACGTAGTTGTTTTTTATTAACAGCTTTTACTGCAATAAAACAGAAAGGCCCCAGTTAGAATCAGGTATGTGCAACTGCAGTCTGTGTGTGTGTGTGTATGCATATATGTGCATATATCTATACAGACTCCAGGAGCCTCTACACTTCAAAACGTAATAAAGAGCTTTAAAATGGCTCCAGAAGCATTAGGCTCTCCATGTACCACAACGCCGCAGCAGTTAAAACTACTGCCTCCGAGATAAAACTGGTACAGGTGGATCTGCAGGGCACCTTGCCTGAACTGATAAACCTTGCCTCTCTCCACACACCCTTGACATGGGTCTCTCCATTCCAGTTATGGACCCAGCTCTGTTGCCCCTACTTTAAATGCTGCTGCATCATGCTGCATTGTGCAACACAGACATCCTTCCAAAACACAGGAACGGGGAGTTCACAACCTTGGGACTGCAGCTTTAAGGTCTAAGATACACACCCAGCATTCTGACCAAAACACTCAACTAAACTTTGGGGTGAGCTGCCACAGACATCCTGAGAGGAAGCCCACAGAAAGATCCTCAACAAAGTCTATTCCAGCACAATCCCTAAAACAGGAGAAGTGGCAGATCATTTGCTCCCTACAAATCTTAAAATCAAAAAACTCTTACGCTGATGATGTTGAGAATTTCAGCTCAGCTTGTTTGCATACCAAGGAAGAGGCACTTTCGTAGTTTTACTGGCAATTGAAACACTGGTAAGGTTCAGGGGAACATAACAATTCATATCAGAATATGAGTTATAAAACTGATGCTTACCCTCAACCCATACCCTCCATCATAACATTCAGATAACCTCAGTGAAGTACATACAAACATGAAGGACTTAGTGAAGTGATAGGGCTTGGACTAGAGCGCACTGTTATTCAGTGATGATATTTTTTGTACTATATTTTGTATTCGCTTTTATGTACCACCCATAAATAAATAAATACTATAAAAAAAAAAATCTATCAATTGTTTTAAAGAATTCAGAATTAACTTCGGTGTTGCCTTTTGTTCCTTAGAGGATGAGATTACCCAAGCAACAAACACAAAAGGTTCCTTTGTGAAAATATGTCAGTGCAAATAAAACTAACAATTCATAAAAGTTCCACAGACTGGATCCTTTTCATGGGACGCTGATAACATTCACATATCCATTCTCAGGAGAACTTCAAGAATTTGTTTTACAAACTATCCCTAACACAACAGAGACATAGTTTTAAAGGTCCTGGTCAAAAAAAAATGCTGTTGAAAGATATTATTACTTGTCCCAAGGTGCCAGAATGCTCACTTACCAATCTCATGGACATAAATAGGTTTTGCATATGTACAGGCTGCAACCTGCAGGCAGAGGTTGGAGGTGTTCTCTCGTGACTGACACCTTGTCAGTGCACCACACTAGAGTGTTTGTATTTTTCCTCCATGGGTCTTACTGAAGAACCAGTATTGTTCAAGAAGCTGTTCATTTTTGGACATGTAAGCAGAGTTTTAACACTATAAGATGTGTTTTCCACTTACATTAACCCAGTATAAATTAAGACTAATTTCATTATCTCAATGACAATGAAATGTACAAGCAATTTTTTTTTTTTTTGCAGCTATACATACAAGTTCCACCACTGATTTGCTCACCTATTATAGGTTATGCAATAGATTAAGCTACTTAAGGATGGATCCCTCTGCCTCAACAATTCCTCTCTGTTCTTTTTCAAATGAAGCCAATTAATTTGGTCTCTATTGCCAGCTCAGGGAGACAATAAGTTACGTTACACCACAACCACTCTTGTCAGTTGTGAAGTCTTCTGTAAAACAGGGCTAGTTTGGGCTTGAAAAAATTGTCATGGCCAGATGAGTTCTGCAGGGGTATGAATCTTTTCATTTCCCTGATTCGTAGCTGCAAACATTCAAGGGATACTCCCCCTCCCCGTTCCCTTTTGGGAATACCCTTCTTTGTCAGTGAATAAGGGATGAGAAACAGTCAACAAGGTTAAGGGAAGTAAAAGTCATCCTCTGCCTAAAAAAGGACCTTGGACTCCTTAAAATAACCTGGGTCAGAGGTTCAAGGGGTAAGAGTAACCTTTCCAAGCGCTGGAGATGCTGCAAATTCGTATATAATGAAGCCTCACAACGTTGGCTATGAAAGTATTGCGTAGCTTTTCACTATGCCATGGTCCCAGTCCAAAGACCAATGGAGACAAAGGGAAAACACCCATTGCCTTCAGTGCTTCATAAGAATCAAGAAAATCGTTGGGTGGTTCGTTTTTTTAAAAATAAATGAAGGTGCTTTTACCACTGAAAGCACTTTCCCTCAGCCATTAATAATGCCTGTAGTATCTTTTCTAACTAGGGCATCTGTTAACATAAAAAAATGCAGTCAAGCATATTCCACTTAAAAACCAAAGCAATTTTTTTGATGTTTTACGTATACTGAGCACAGAAATAACTCTAAACTATCCCACACCTAAGATGTACAACTACCTTAGTCACAGTGAAAATCATGTATTCAAACAAGGAAGCCATGCACTCCATCTAACAAGGTACCTTTACTGAAGAGAGACAAAGTTAATCTAAAATGGTTGAAGAATCCGCTTCTCGAGTGCTGTCTTGGCACGATGTTTGTCATTTAACATCAGGGTTGTAGTTATAAAAGGCAATAGGTCAAAGCAGATACATACATCTGGATTTTTATAACTTGACTCCCTTGATTTGAAAAATGAAGATGTGTAAAATACCATAAGTCATTCACTTACCATGGATTTGGTGAAAGGTCGAGCCAAGGTAAACAGCAGGGTGTACACCCACCAGTTACGATGAATGGAGGAGTAAATCATATTTCCAGGATGGACTGAATTAGACGTCACCCCATGGGGAGAAAGGCGTCGGTTCAGCTCATTGGAGAACAGTATATTGCAAAGCTTGGAACGATTGTAGGCCAACATAGCCCAATACTCCTTCTTAGACGGAGAAAGCAGGCTGAAATCAAGTTTTCCAGAGGAGTCTTTAATTTCTGTAAATCTAAAAAACAGTAAATATGCCTTAGGTATCCCACAGTTAATTTCACTTTCATTAAGAACAACATAAAATGTAGACAACAGAGTGGAACATGGCCAGAACCAACATAAAACAACAGCTTATTTAGCAGTTGAAAGCACCTAATGGAAATTGCCTGAGACTGAGGAATAGTCCCATATAATATGGCAGTAAAATTATGGAATAATTAGCAAAAAGCAAATGATAAATAAAAACAAGTCAAAAAAAGCTTTAATGATTTAAAGGCATTGTATATAACTTACGAATCATTTTATTTTAAATCCAGAAAAAAAGATTTTTCCAGAGATCCATGAAAGCATAATCAACCTGGAGGAAATAATGTAGGCTAAAATAACTCTGCGCTAGAAGCAGAGAAAACCAGCATCTTTTCATTTCCCCTTCTTCCCTTCCCCTGATTATTTCATCCAGCGTTCACATACTGCACACTTTCATTTAAGTGTTCAAGTAACTACGGATGAGTCTCACTGCCTCTTAGACTCTTTTTTAGATTAAAAATTGATGAATATAAAGGGGTTATAACCTTGGTAACTTGCCATCAATAGTCTTATATGTTTAAAAGATAAATGTAAACAAAGCCAAAATGAGTTCTGGCAGAGTATAATGTTTTTAAGTATACCCATGGCATGGGTGAACACAAATCAAAGTAACTAGTTGATGTTTTTTAATTGGGTCTGACAGAGTCATTAAACACCAGCTGTTTGTTTCTTTCTTTTTTTTTTTTTTTTAATAACAAAGTAGTGAATGTTCTAACGACATTTAGATGAAGAAAAGGAAGTTTCCATATAGCATTTTCCTCCCCAGTTCTCACAATTTGGTTTATGAATTTACTGGTATATGTTCCTATTAGAAAATAATACTACATTTAGTTACAGATCTATGTTTCATTCAGAAGAGCTACTAAAAATAAAAAGGATCAAGCAAGCTCTTTTTAATACTCAGAGTTTTCAAAATCAGCTGGGGAGAACAGGGATAAACATAATTATTGTACACACTAGAACAACGTTTTAAAATATCTTTACTAATTTTGCATCTCATGCCCAGAAATGAAGAGATCAGCTGGAATTTCTACATTCATCTGTGAGCAGAATTATAATAGAGAAAAGCAACTACAGTATTTGAACTCAAGAGGAATCCAGAATGTTCTGTCTCTTGCAGAATTAGCCCTTCAATTTCAACAACAAAATTCCTCTTTCATAATTTTCACTTAGATAAAATACATTTCTGAAATTAACAGGACTATTCTGGGAGGAATTTCCTATATTCATTCATCAAGTAATCATTTATGACACCAAAAATAATCTATAAATAAAATACTTTGTGTATACTGTGTAACGGAAACATGGTGGCATATTTTGAGTCCAGCCCTGCAAGTGTGCTTATGTGAGTCAATCTCACTCATGTTGGCAATCTCATTGAATTCAGTAGGATAAGGGCTGTACAATCAAATTAACAACACAGAAATACAGAAGGAAAGTCAACCTACTTATTATTATGATTTTAATATGAAGTGCTTAAAGTACCCAAAAGCTTAATTTAAACAGAATTCATTTGTGCTGAATCCAGAGAAGTAACTAGAAATGAACAAAGAACCAGAGAGGCAAATAAATATTTTGCCTTGGAGCAGTCTACTATAACATTTTCTGCAAACACGGGACTTTATTTTTCCCCTAACAGGGGGTCTTGACTCCAGCAAAAAGATCCAGCCAAGGTTTATGGAAGTAATTAGATACCAACACTTCTGCTTTACAACATAGTTTAAGGCTCAGAGTTCTCAGGTAGATCAGAAAGTACTACTCCCCAATAATACCTAATGTCTAAACTAACTCTTTACACCAACTTCTTGCCATTAAACAGGTTGGGGGCGGGGGGGAAGAACAGTTATTTATAATGATCAGTTTAAGTGTTAAGATAGGCCATAATACATTAATTGGACCACTTAGAAAAAGGGAAATTTACTAGTTGTGTTTATTATTTTATTCAAACTTAGACTGTTACTTATTTTTTCATGGGCTTCTATAAACCTTAGCTGATCTTACCGAGTTAGCAATAAGCACTTTAAAAAATGTTTTCAAAAACACAGATAAAGATGTCCAGAGATGTGAGCTCTAGTTACACATAGCACTTAATACAGTGAAAAACAAAGATGTCATTTAAAATACTATCACAGATACAAACTTACAAAGGGGAACAAGCAGCTGACAATTCAACATATTAAATAACAGCTCATTTATACGTATCCCGTTGTGCCCTCCACATCTGGCAAGTGATTGGAGTTGGCAGATTTATTTCTAGAGCTATCTTGCCTGCCCCGCAGTAGCCTCCCTCACTCCTAACAGGACTCTGCTACTTGCTTTCACAAACCTGGTGTGATTTGCAAAGATAAGGATGTCCAGATTTTGTTACCACCTAATTACTAGACATTTCATGTCTTTTAACGCCGGGGAGGATTATTACTGGCATTTTCTATTGCTTCCTTTCATTTCAGCCATCATAAATTTAAAATGGTAAAAGTAAATCTATCTGCAATGTGTCATTTATACCATAAGCCCCTGTGTTTGGAAGTGATAAAGGTTTCAGCCCGACCCTTGGCTGGTCTCTCTCTACCAGGTCCCTGGGGTTACATTTTATGGAAACATGATTAAAAAAAATAAGCTTCATTCTGGGTCACTAAAACATTTCAGAAATACGAAGGCAGGAAAAAAAAAAAAAAGCACTCACACATTCTTCCTTTTGGTTTGCTAGAGCTGTTACACATGACCAAAAGTGAAACAGAAATCAAGAATAATGTTTAAAGGTGGGCATTATAGGTCTAATCCTGCAGTCCCTGAACTAAATCAGAAGGCAGTAAGTACTTGGTGCCCACTAAAATTCAGAACTGGGGCATGCATATTGCACAAGGAACTTTATTTAAATCAAATCCATCTTTTCAGTTATTAACACAAACACCACAAGCATGTCTGAAATAAGGCAAACCTCATCTTTTTTGCCAACTCTACTTCTCCTGGCAGTAGAAAAGATGAGCATCTAACTTTTTAATTAAAAAATTCACCAAAAGAGGCATGGCCAGATTTCTAATATGTATTAACTACATTACTTCCCATTTTACAATTATAAAGCTAATGTCTGTATTGAATTCCCTAATTTCTCATTATAAAACAATTGGATTTCATCTAGCAGTTTTTAATTGCATTGTTTCTCCTGCTAAAATAACTGCACATTCTTCTTGGTAAGATGTTGAAATTGTTGAATGACAAATCAATATAGGTCATGCCATTCAGATTTAATCAATTATTATTCCATCTCCTCGTAAAATCAATGAGTGGTCTGAAATGCGGCAAAAATCTGCATTCATACAAAGAATGATCAAAAAATACCTACATATTGTTATAAAACTAGAACACGCTTTATCCACCAACAGAGCCAAACGCAGTAACATCCACAGGCATTAGTAATGCTTCTATTTTTAAAAAGATTGTTCAAATGCAAATGCTTTAGAGCAAGGCCTTTCATTTTCAAAAACTTTTGCAGTTCTGCCATAACTGTTCTATGCTCTAAGGATTGCGGATTTCAGCTAAATCAAAGGTTAACATTGACCAACCTGTGTGATTCGGAGGACACCATCACAACCCTAGCAGGAGATGACTGGCGTAAAATGTCTTCCAGAAGCTGGACAAGATAGAAATGTCCCAAATGGTTCACCTGGAAGGTGGACTCCAGGTCATCCTCTGTCAAGCACCAGGGAGCACCAAACACGGCAGCATTGCAGATCAGTATGTGAAGAGGCCTGAATGACCAGAAGTATTGAATAAAATCAAATCAGTGAAATACATCTAATTACATTCCTGTGTGAACTGGGCCAAGGTGTGTCCTGGGTGTAGGTGTGAAGGCTTTGGCAGCAGTGCTGCCGCAGAGGGGTTTCTGTAAGAAGGAGAGGGGCCGCCGTGGCCTCACCACAGTGCACAGCTGAGCCCCTCAGCGACACTGGTGGCACCTCTGGGAAAGCATATTTAAGAAAGGGCAAAATGCCACACAGCAGAGAGGGGTGAGGGGGAAAAAAAAGTGGAAAACAGCAGCATGAACAGCACGGTGAGAGAAGGAGGAAGGGGAAGAGGTGCTCCAGGCATCGGAGCAGGGTTCCCTGCAGCCAGGGGAGAGCCCACCCTGGGGCAGGTGTATCCTGAAGGGCTGCAGCCTGTGGAGAGGACCCAGTGCTGCAGCAGAGGGAAAGTGTGAGGAAGAGGAAGGAGCAGCAGAGAGGAGCTGTTGTGCACTGACCACAACTCCCCATCCAGCTGCGCCGCTCAGGGTGAGGGGAGGTGGAGGAGTTGGGATGAAGGAGTGAAGTTGAGCCTGGGGAAAGGGTGGGGGAGGCAGGAGGGAGAAGGCAGCATAGTTTCAATTTTTATTTTATAGAATCATAGAATCATTTAGGTTGGAAAAGACCTTTAAGACCATCAAGTCCAACCATTAACCGAACACTGCCATTCCACCACTAAACCGTGTCCCTAAGCACCACATCTAAAAGTCTTTTAAATACCTCCAGGGATGGGGACTTAATCACTTCCCTGGACAGCCTGTTGCAATGCTTGACAACCCTTTCCATGAAGAAATTTCTCCTAGTATCCAATCTAAACCTCCCCTGGGCACAACTTGAGGCCATTTCCTCTTGTCCTCTCGCTTGTTACTTGGGTGAAGAGACCAACACCCACCTGGCTACAACCTCCTGTCAGGTAGCTGTAGAGAGCAATAAGGTCTCCCCTCAGCCTCCTCTTCCCCAGGCTAAACCACCCCAGTTCCCTCAGCCGCTCCTCATAAGACTTGTGCTCCAGACCTCTCACCAGCTTTTTTGCCCTTCTCTGGACACGCTCCAGCACTTCAATGTCCTTCTTGTAGTGAGGGCCCCCAAACTGAATGCAGTATTCAAAGTGCGGCCTCACCAGTGCCAACTACAGAGGGACGATCACTTCCTTGCTCCTGCTGGCCACACTATTTCTGATACAAGCCAGGATGCCATTGGCCTTCTTGGCCACCTGGGCACACTGCTGGGCTCATATTCAGCCAGCTGTTGACCAACACCCACAGGTATTTTTCCGACGGGCAGCTTTCCAGCCACTCTGCCCCAAGCCTGTAGCGCTGCATGGGGTTGTTGTGACCCAAGCGTAGGACCCAGCATTCGGCCTTGTTGAACTTCACACAATTGGCCTGGCCCTTGACCCAGCCTGTCCAGGACCCTCTGCAGAGCCTTCCTACCCTCCAGCAGATCAACACTCCCGCCCAACGTGGTGTCATCTGCAGACTTGCTGCGGGTGCACTCAATCTCCTTGTCCAGATCATTGATATTAAACAGAACTGGGCCCAATACTGAGTCCTGGGGAACACCATTTGTTACTGGCTGCCAAATGGATTTAACTCCATTCACCACAACTCTCTGGGCCTGGCCATCTAGCCAGATTTTTACCCAAAGAAGCATACACCACCCAAGCCATGAGCAGCCAGTTTCTTAAGCAGAATGCTGTGGGAAGCGGTGTCAAAGGCTTTACTAAAATCTAGGTAGACAACATCCACAGCCTTTCCCTCATGCACTAAGCGTGTCACCTTGTCATAGAAGGAGATCAGGTTAGTCAAGCAGGACCTTCCTTTATAAACCCATGTTGACTGGGCCTGATCACCTGGCTGTCCTGAATGTGCCACCTGATGGCACTCCAGCTGATCTGCTTGCTCCATAACCTTCCCTGGCACCAAGGTCAGACTGACGGGCCTGTAGTTCCTTGGATCCTCCTTCTGGCCCTTCTTGTAGATGGGCGTCACATTTGCTAACCTCCAATCAACTGGGATCTCCCCCGTTAGCCAGGACTGCTGATGAATGATGGCAAGTGGTTTAGTGAGCACATCCACCAGCTCCCTCAGTACCCTTGGGTGGACCCCATCTGGCCCTGTAGGCTAGTGGTGTAGCAGGTCATTAGCCATTTCTCCTTGGATTATGGGGACTTCATTCTGCTCCCTGTCTCTGTCTTCCAGCTCAGGGGACTGGGTACCCAGAGAACAACTGGTCTTACTACTAAAGACCAAGGCAAAGAAGTGTTAAGTACCTCAGCCTTTTCCTTATCCTTTGTCACTAGATTTCCCCCTGCATCCAGTAAAGGATGGAGATTCTCCTTAGCCCTCCTTTTGTTGCTAATGTATTTATAGAAACATTTTTTATTGTCTTTTACGGCAGTAGCCAGATTAAGTTCTAGTTGGGCTTTGGGCCTTCTAACTTTCTCCCTGCATAACCTCACAAAATCCTTGTAGTCCCCTTGAGATGCTTGCGCCTTCTCCCAAAGGTCATAAACTCTTCTTTTTCCTGAGTTCCAGCCAAAGCTCTCTGTTCAGCCAGGCCAGCCGCCTTCTCCACTGGCTCATCTTTCAGCACATGGGGATGGCCTGCTCCTGCGCCTTTAAGATTTCCTTCTTGAAGAATGTCCAGCCTTCCTGGACCCCTTGCCCTTCAGGACTGCTTCCCAAGGGCCTCTGTCAACCAGGCTCCTAAACAGGCCAAAGTCTGCCCTCCAGAAGCCCAAGGTAGCAGTTCTGCTGACCCCCCACCTTACTTCTCCATGAATGAAAAACTATCATTTAATGATCACTGTGCCCACAGCAGCCTCCAACCATCACATCACCCACCAGTCCTTCTCTCATTCAAAAAATCGGGTCAAGAAAACTTCAAATTCCTTGATGTTTCCACTGTAATCTCAGGATGCTACATACCTTGCAGCCTCCCAAACCTCCACAGCAACAAACACCCTTTCTGTTCTTTGTCTTTTTTCAAATCCTTATGAAATACAGCAAAGACTTTGGTTCTTGGACCTCAGACGGATCTACATTTGCTAGATTGTTTCATCTCTAAGGAAACCTTGGCACCGATTCCTTGAGTCAGAGTCTGATGCAGCAGACCTCAGCAAGCGTACCTGAGCTGAAAACCTCAGACTTGAGAGTCTGCATCTGGCATCCCTGGCCCTGATATAATTAAATAGAAAAGATTGCAGAAAAAGATATTTTGTCATTATTAATTCCTGCACTAACCGCGCACTAATACCTGTGATGTCCTAACACCACAATATTAAGATCTGTCACATCTGTTTGTTTAGCCTGTTCCAGCCTATTATCTCTCTACTGAAATTGGCCAAATCCCACGATACAAAATCAACCACCCAACATTAATTCTGAAGATAATAAATGAAGCACAACTAGGAAAGATAGCTGCTTGCCCTCTGTTCTTTTTAGTACCTCCTCACAGCCCTACACACAACAGATGACAGGAGACCCAGAGTCAGAGCATGTTTCTACATGGTTGAAGGACACATATACTGCCACTCTGAGCATCTGCAAAAGGAATTCGGGAAAAGAATGTGACACATGAAACCTCAGGTTATCAAACAAACCTAAGTAATTAGATTCCTTCAGACACGTTTGAAAACGCCAGATTTTGATAGCCCAGTTTAAAAAAAAACCAAACATTTCTGGGGGAATCAAACGCACCTTAGCTGAATGCTGAAAGAGCTGCATAAGCATCAACATAAACAGTAGGCTGTATTCCTTATTAAAATAAATTCCAACTTCAAGCCTGCTGGGAAGTTACCAGTGTAGTCTGCTTTAATAAGAAGTTAACAATCTAATATCTGTACCTGTGCCAGCTTGGAAAATTTTAACAAAAAGCTTCAGAAACAGTATGAAACATCTGTGTACTTTGGGAAGCTCATTTTCTGAAGTCCTGAATCTCTGATTTGCCTTTTGGTTAGTGACACTTATACACATAATATCTTCACTCACATCCCACAGCCACAAAATAAATTGAAGATGAAGGGGGACTGTCCTTTTAAAGGCAAGGTTCTCTCTTTCTGTTCAAACCAACTTGCAAAGAAGGCAGATGTTTTCATCTTCACAGCCTCATTCAACACAGCGCAAGCAGGCTATTTACTAAGATATGCAGGATCATATTTTTTAAATGGTAAGTGACCTTTTGAGGCATATTTTATCAAAATGTTTTCAACCACAGTTCAATTCTGCCTGTTTGAGATGCATCTGCCAAGAGGAAAACAAAGCTTCATGAAGACTGAGAGTGCATGTGTGGAAACTTTGGATGATTCATCATCTCTTCTGAAAGTTTATGAAAAGCTCTAGCGAGAATTAATTTACAGATTTGTAAATCTGCTGGGAAAAAGGAACAAGTTTCTTCAACATAGATGCAATTTTTGGTATAAGAGCCTCCTGTATGAGAACTGAGGCACATGAGCAAGCAGTAATACAAAAAATACCATCGCCACTCCCCGCAAAAGCAAATATGGTACTTTTTTAAAAGATCATAATTCTATTTGATAATTGCCATATGTACTATGAAGTAACAGACCACAGTAAGAGAGAAAGGACTGACATATGAACCAAAACTATATTCCACCTAGCCAAATTGTAGTAGCCTTCATTAATAGTAATTACACGCTAGCTGCCAGAGGCAATACATACACTCTATACCTAAATCTGTCCGGTCAATTACTTAAAAAGATGATTCCAGCATTATAAACTATAAAATGTAGACACTTTTAAATTGTCAGGGCGTTTAATTGGGTTTTATAAAAGAAATACAATTATGCTTCAGTCTTTTTCAATGAGTTTTGTATTTTCCAAACAACATTTTGTTCTAATTTTTTAAGTAAAAGTAATTAAAATTAAAGAGACCATAAAGTTAAATGTATTTACAATATTCCGTTAGAAAAATCCATGAAAAAATATAGAAATAAATACAGAGACATTTTAAACTAATATCATACTGAAAATTTAATATCAGATTCCCTTTTAGAATTCCTTTATTTTTAATTAGTGTTAGTGGTTTTAAATGGTTAAAAACTGATTTCTCTAGAAAACACCATAGAAAAGAAACCTAAAGGATCGTATGAATAGATACTGCTGTTGTGCTTCATTTCAGCTTGGAAAGAACCACCTCTTGGATTTGGATCCATGTCCATTAAGCTACTGGTGTCTCTCATCAGACTGCTACAAAGGTCCAGTTACTGAAAATTGTCATCTAAGTTTTTGTGACCTGGACATTTACATGCCAGGAAATGAATGAGATTACCTATGTAACAGCCACCAGATAGGTATGAATTTCAGCCACAGATGACAGATTCTAATCTCAGCGGTGCAGAGCTCTATATCACGGAACGTATCATAATGCAGGAACAAAATTTTTAAGACACATGACAATTCACACCACACATCTGGCACTAGAGCTTTGCTTTATGACAGGAGTATTTTTAAGCAATAGCGGAACTATGACCTTGATTTCACAAGTCCATTAAAAACATTGCTGCGATTTACATTAGGCTTCCTCCTGAGCCCAAGGAAAAGAAAATCCACCCTCAGTTTAAAAGAGTTTGTATTTCTACATCAAATGCACATCTAAGGCCAACAAAAAAATGTCAGCAGCAAAGGAAAATTTTCTTTAGTGTTTACTCCTGGTATCGACATTACCAAGCTGCTCCCCCTAACCATGACGCCTATTTGATATTTCTGGAAACACTGTATACTTAAAACCTTGCAGAATGTTTTGAAAATTTACCCCTATGCCTCCTTAAAATGTCTTCAGTCAGTGACTTACATCACACCAAGTGAGCTAACATGGTCTATCATTACAATTTAAGTATGCACTGGGACTTGAACATAAGCTGCTCCATCATAGCATGTAGTGACTGTTTCTTATGTTTCACAGCATGACTGAGACTTAAGAACACCCTGCTTTAACTGCAAGCTATACAGCAATTCTAGAATGCTCTCACCATGCTGGTAAGTGTAGCTACAATTTAGTGAAAGTTAAAAAAGCCTGTAGAATCAGGAAGGACATTCTTAACTGTGAATACCTCAGCTGAAAACCATCTAATATCTTGTGCACTTCACAAGTCTGCGATACGTCGCTAATCCTTGCACTGGGCAAGTCATTCAGTTCTTATATGCTGTGCTCAGTTCACCATTAGAAGCAACAAAG
The DNA here is from genome assembly GCA_034008185.1 of Gorsachius magnificus. Lineage (NCBI taxonomy): Eukaryota > Metazoa > Chordata > Aves > Pelecaniformes > Ardeidae > Gorsachius > Gorsachius magnificus. The sequence continues at coordinate 40,661,884 of CM067088.1, read as the reverse complement.
CAATCCAGCTACTCTGCGCTCTTTGAAAATACAGTAAGCGAATACATTAGAGAGATACAGAAATTAAGTCGTTGCTATAAATCAGTTAGTTATGAAATTTAATAATCAATTTGTTAGCGCCTGATGTAAAACTAGGATCTGTCAGCAGCCTCCCAAGCTGGCTGTGTGCAGCAGCAGATATTTCCAAGGGAATTAATTACTGATGATTTGCAAAGGTAAGAATAATATTTTTCAACAAATGTAGCCTCTGCACTAGGAGGTTAAACAAACACCACCAAAATGTCAACAGAGTTCTTGGCTTTGGTGTTCTCCCATTTCAAATGTAATGAAATAGTTAACCAGAAATTATGCAAAGGGAATACTTTCAAATCTTCCCATGAAGCAGAATGTCACACCATCTGGGGCACTTCTCAAGTGATTTGAAAAGTTCACACTGTTTGGAATTACACAGAAATTCAACAGAAAAGGCCTCGCCATATCCCCAAAGTCCCATAAGCAACTGTAGACCTATGTCACGGCCAGTAAAGAAGGCAGAGAGTTGTGACTTCTCTTCCATGAAGCAGCAAAGTCACAGCCCACCAAACTTTTCCATCCCGTAACTCTGAACACCCATGCTGCTTTCTCTCAAAGTTAGAAAATGGTATTTCCTTCTGCGAGGGAATGCCTTTATACACAGAGGAAATAACCAAGATGCAGGCTAGGCTTACGGCTCTCCAGAAAAAGGGTGAGTTAAACAACCACCTCCAGAAATCCCTCTCAGTTTTACAGGCGGCACTGATGGGCAATGAGAAAATCACTGGGAGTCAGACAGCAGCAGGATGTCTCAGAACCATGTATAATCTAACACCGACCCAAAAATATTTACTTGTTTGATGACAACAAACAAACTAAAAAGCACCGCTTAACTCAATGAATTTTGGAAACAAATGCTTCATGTCTAACTTCTCTTTTACTAAAAATATTGACTGAAAAATCAGCAAAAATACCCTCTATTGCCAGCCATCAGCTGACAGAATTGCGGATCCTTGTCAGACAGGCTTCATTTTAAGGCAAGCCACTAACACAGGACTTAGAGCCCTGAGGGATGACCTCCTGCTAGAAGCACAGAAAATTCTCTCAAATTCATCCTACTGGATTTCTTTGCAGGATTTGGCACTGTTGATCAGCAAATACGTCTGCCCCACTTCCAAGAGATTAATGGGAGCAGGCTGAAACTGTTCTGCTTCTTCCTTAGTACCAAATACATGGGAATTACTATGAGCAGATGCCCTTATGTCTTCATAATATATCATCTGCATATTGCCATATAGGTCAACCATCTCTCAATCATTATTCATTACCTCTATAAAATCTTCAGAATATAATTTCAAAAAAGTTTGGAGAAGGAACAGAGGTATCAACAGATTTAGAACTAAACAGAAAACATCCTTAGTCCTGGTTTTCCCTTTATTAGCTTTTCTCACACATGCGGGGGGCAAAACCAACTAAAAAACCCCACATTGTCTTATACCTCTCCTTTGAGGAGAAATTTTGTCATTTTAGCTCTAGGGGGACAGAAGAGCTTGAGAGGCCTACTCTTCCTCTCAATGGGGTGCAGAAGCCATTTCAACTATTGCAAAAATTTTAAAGTTGAACTTCTGAAGAGAAATTCAGACACAATATTAAATAAAAAAAAAAAACCATTTAAACATTTTATGTTTTTAAATATTTGACATTAACACATTAAACTTTTGTAATGCTGCCCTCAAAGTGCCCTTAGTAAAACCTGCACTGCCCAAAGCACCTTCCCTCAAAAATTATCCAAGCTGGGATTTCTCCTTCCGCTCTGGTATGAGTTTCACAAAGACTACACTCAAAATAAGGATCAGGATCAGGTTTAATTTGTTTACATGATCCGTCTCCCACACTTGGTTAATTTATACACTGCAAGTATGGTATGTGATATTAGAAATCTGAGAAATTAGGAACTTTTTAATCTACATTTTCTTATTTGGTATCATTACATCGGTAAATCACTTTCTTTTGATAACAAATTATTGCTTAAAAGTGAAGGTCAAGATTAGTATTTGTACTTGCTTTTTAACATATTACTGCTAGGCAGGATGGATAAGGAGGAAGAATTATATTTCGCAAGTGTGTGGTGGGTTTCTTCCTTCCATTAGGTTCACACCAGGCACTCTCTCACCTTTTGGGGGCCCATGATCCACAGCTCTGAATTTCCTTTTGCATAGCTATAATCTAACCCTAAATTTCCTCTGGCTGACAGCACACGCTATACTCAGGGTATTGATATTAACAACAGGTATCAGTGCTGCTCTTCCCTCACCCCAATGCCTCCTCAGGACCACATTTCACACAAAAATCCACCCAAGAAATCACATTTTCCTTTCTCAAAGTGTTGCATCTTTGCTAGTTCTGTATCCCCGGGGACTCAAAATACCTTCATATATATGGATTTTGAAAGTCCTGGGGCCAGGTTGGGGTAGAAAAGAGATGGGATAAAACAGGACTCTGCAACTTATGTCTACATCCATTCAACCTTTCAGCATTTCCGTTCTGCATCCTCTTCCTTTTCTCAAGCCCTGGCACAAGAAGAGGACCATTCTGTTCCATTCCTTGCCATGCCTTGCAAAGATCTATTGTTTTGATTTGGTTTATATCTCCCTGATGCTTAAGAGAGAGCAACAATGAAAATATCCAGAATGTGGTAATTGTCATTCAGCAGCTCACTTAAGGACATTCACTGCCTCAAAGTGGACACACACATCTTTTTCAAAATCCCAATAGCAAATCATTATTTACACATATACCCAAGGAGTTACACATAAGCATAAGCCAGCTGTAAAGGAACATTCATTTTTGCAAACCATGGAATGATTTGTTGTTTCTGCACATACTTCTAAATACACAAATTTCATTTGTACACAATAAGTACTTGTTAGAAAAAAAGAAAGCTACAACTCATGAGGAAGGTCGATCACTACTTTTATTAAATATTAGTGATATTTCCCATTGAAAACAGCTAACTCCTTGGAAAATGTTTTCAGGACCACAGTTGATCACTCAAACAATAAAACACTTCATGCATTTTGAACATTTCACTTGCCAATGACAACTCCTTCCTCTGTTTTGCCTAGAGATATATAGAGCTGTAATAGAGTTCAGAAAGCCCCTAGCAGCTGTGTGCTGCCATTCAGACCTGAAAGATTCCATGTTGTGATAAAAATTAATGTACTTCGACATCCTTTGGGATTTTTGGTGTGTTGGGAACAGCTAATGAAGAAATACAACCTTTTCAGACTGTAACATAAATTTTTGGATTCTAAGATTAAGACACATGTGGTATATGCATGGCCTGTCTAACGCTAGCAGTAAGGCTTCCATACCCAAGTGCCAGAAGACTCTGCCTTCATGTGTTTTAATTATCCCCCATAGAAAGTCTTTAACTAAATAGACTAACTATATTTTAATGTATATGTAATTAAATAGCTACTCTTGCCTTATATTTCAGAATTTTTAGAAGACAACATCAATTAAACACACAGATCTTCTTAAAACCCATTAAGCGATAATGCTGCAAAATCCTTGTTTTATTTGCAACAGAATACATTTTAATCAGGCATATTAAGTCATACATATTTCATTTCCCTTAGATACTCAAAACAGCCTCCACAGCTGGTGCATCTTGTGGAAATTTTTTGGGAAGACAGGGCCCCAAGACTTTATGAGCCATCTTAGACTCAGCTTAGACTTAGGCATAGACACATGGCTCAAGATGGGAACCAGAACAACCACTGGAGGGTTATCAAGGTTTCCTCATTAGGTTACAGTGAAAAGAGTGCAAAGTGTCCAAAGACAAGTGGCAACTTTGCAAATTTTAGACAGCACGGTTATAGTCATAAAACTACATAGCAAATACCTAACAAAATCCTTCTGTTAGTAATGTGTAAAACCACTTAATGTTTTTGCAGATGCAACTATATGTAAAGTTATGGTGAACTGTCAATCCTACCTTTATTTTAATATGGACTTTTATTTAAAAAAAAAAAGGTTTTGAGGCAGGAGATATTTCTACGATGCAGCAGATAAAATGCAAGGTGATCTGGTGAAAACATCATGATCTCTGCCTCCAGTAAAAGGGGGGAGGGGTTAAGCTTGAGAGATTTTTAATTTAAAAAATGCTGGAAACAGTTTTTGGATCCACATGACTTGACACATGCTACCACAATGGGGTAATTGTGTACAAGAGCTTAAAAACAGAAGAAAGAAGAAAAAGGAAGGAAAAAAAAAAGTATTTATGCAGAAAGCCAATCCCTAGATTTTAATAAGGCACAGTACCACCACAAAGAGAAAAAAAGAAGTTTCACCCTAATATTATTATGTATGTTTCGAATGCAGTCAGCCTTTGATCTTATTTAAATTTAAGATACATGCTGTCTGCAACAGTAACTTCTGAGTTATGCATGTTTCAATACTTAATTCAATGTGGATATTTTTTGATATCTCAAAATGTACAATGTTGTCCAGAAGTTTGTGCCTCAGTGGCACTGTCAGAATGCCAACTATATTCTAAGTTGAAAAGACAAACATAATAGCTCAACTGTTACTAGTTTTAAAAAAAAAGTCAAAGCATTAACAGATTTGTACAGTGTTAGAAAATACATTCAAATTTTGAAAGACAATACGCAGGGGCAATGGTCATCTCTGACAGATGTATCTCCTACAGAACCATTAAGCATATTGGCATAATGGTATCACTAATCATTTGTTTAAATCATATATTCATTCCTTCTGGATCTTTTAAGTTATCTATGCAACAACTTGCTAAACAGACCTCATTTTTACACATGTATTTATATGTATGAATAGAATTTATCATGTCTATAATTTAATTGTGGTTAAATTGGAATTTAAAAACAACTTAACACACACGCAATATGTCAGTTATAATACATGAAAATGCAGAAAAACAGTATTCTGGAGTGAATTTTCAGCAGGCTCTGAAATCTTAATTGCACCCGCAAGGTTTCAGAGCGTTTCTGCTTGCAGCATGAAAAATGAATGTACTCATAGAGTTTGAGGCCTCAGTTAAGGAAGCCAGCTGAAAATCTGGCCCTCTTCATTTTGGGTCTAGTTAGGAAAATAAGAAGAGACTAAAGTTCCAAATGGAGAATCATAATTCATAACTGCTGTCTTTTCCGTATTTCTACACACAGCATAAGTGAATAAACTGTTAGCATATGCCAATTCTTACCACAAAAAAAAAAAAAAATTCCTATTTTAAAGTATAGGAAAGTAACTGCAGTGAAAATCTACATATGGAAGCCCTGCATAATTGTGAATTGCTGCTACCAATTCAGAAAATTCTAAGTAGTAGCTGTTGGCAAACACTATTTTATATCTTTGAAGTAATTCAAGGTTTTTCAGGATAATTTCATTTCTTTTTCCTCGAACATTGAGAACATTGAATTGATGTCTTACTGTTTGGCTGAAGATAACTTTAATTCAAACCGAGTGGCACTATGCACCACTCAAAACTAAAGATGCACATAAAATTTCATCTGTGACTTTACTGCTCACTTCTGCCTGCTCACTGTTTTGATCATGGAAGTGTTCTTATGCTGAGGATCAGGCAAATGCTATGATAACATGATTGTAAGTACTGACAACAGGTAGCTGTTTTGGAAATTTTAGAACTGGAACATTAGTGCTGCCCCCAATTAAAGTATGCAGTCAAATATGCGATGATTAAACTGAGAAATAAATACCAAAGTATCACATCCACAAATCCACACTCCTACACAAATACCAAACCCCACAGACCCTGAACTATCAAACACTGACGCTGACTAAATTTAAATGCTACGTTGCATACAATCACAGCAGGGCAGTCATTTTGTCTATAAAGTGGATTAATACAAACCATAATTCCTCACATTGTGCCCACTCAATGAAGAGGAGATTCAATTCAGAGTTTTTTAGTTCCAAAAGCCTAATATGAAAGATTGGTTGGTCTGCCTCTTCCAACTGCACAAAAATCTGCTAATGCCAAATCCATCTAAGCCCAGAACATTATTATAAATAGATCATTTATTTGATTTTCCGTAACAGAGACATTCAATCAACTGCCTGAGCTGGAAGCTAGCAGAGGGGAAAGACTAGATACAGACAGAAGTAGTAACTTGAACAAATCTAGCCATTTGGGTGCACTGAGACCTCTTTTCCTACTCTTACCCTAATCCTAGCACTGTCTTCACATGGAAGGAAGGTGGATGTCATTCACTCCTGGTGGAAACATACGGTGGGGAATGTATCTCCAGACAACAAGACAGGAATACTAAAAGATAGCCAGAAATTACAGTAAAAAAAAAAAAAAAAAAAAAAAAAAAAAAATCTCACAGAAATACCAACATTGCATTGCAAACTACAAGAAAGCCTAAAATTAGTCGCCATTACTGTAACATAACGAACTGGCTTTCTCTAAAGAATTTGCTCTGTAAATCCTTCAGCCCTATCTTTTGCCAAGTTAGACTTCCATTTTATGTATTAGTCACACTGTGTTCAGTTTTCAAACATTAAACAGCAATATTGTTTTATTCTGTCTTCTCCCAAAGATGACTTTGGGAGATCCAACTAAGTTATTGCGTTTAGCTTATTCTGCCCACAGAATATCTGTAACTGTGAGAGCAAGAAAAATGGGAGAGCACTATTCTGCTCATAAGGAAAGTTTATATTCTGCTGCAATCACAGAACTGCAGGATCTAAAATAATCTGCAAAAGCCTTCTCCCTTAAAGCTTTATTTGAAACAGCATGGATAAAAAAAAGTCTCAGAAAGAGAAACAGCTGTATCAACTCAAGAGTATAGATAACACAAACACAAAAAAATATTTTTTCTTTGAGGATGAAGGATTTTCTAGAATATATTTATAAGAATACAGCATATCTTACCAGTGCTTTTATACTCTGAGCCCAGTTTTTATCTGTGGACAAGGCTGCAACACCTAACAAACCCAAACAGGAATAAAAGACTCCTATCAAATCTCTTAGAAGCATGATAACTTGAAGATAAATCGTCTGATTTTTACTTTTAAAGAAGGAAGCCTTCTTAGCTCTTAAGTAGCACTCCAATTTATATTAAATGTTTCTTTCCAGAGTATCTCCTTCCTCACATTTATTATTTAGGTTTTTCTCACTGCTCCCCCTGTTGCGTCATTTGTTTTCTGTATGCAACCAGCCCCTGTTAAATTATTTCTGAGCAGAGGATGAAATTTCTTCGTTCTTCACGTAGTTTCCAGAATCTCGTAGATTCTCAAGAACATTCAAGAAGGCATTTTTTTCTTCTCTACAAGTTATTTGATTAAGGCAGGACATTTTCTTTTTTGGCAATTTTCTCTCTGTTACCTGCAGTTCCACCACCACCACCATCCCCAGATGCAATAGGTTTTGATGTTTTAACTCAATGAAATTTAGGGATCCTTCTTCTGGAGTAGTTCCATGTTAGTTTTCTCACCTAGGAAGAGATCTGTGAAACACAGTCCTGGAAGACTCTTTTCCAATAGCCATCCACCAGGGAAGAACAGGCTTCTGGGTTGTGACATGACTATGAACACACCCTTATATCTGCTGACAAAAAACAGTCCCTAGAGCCACAAAATATCCCAGAAAAGCAGAATTTCAAAAGACAAGAAAATCTATTCTCTATTCTATAAATTTTCAGTTATTAGGTCAGGTGTCACCAAGACCAACAAATTCTATAGAATACCAAAGTGTCCCAGAAACCAAGAGTGGACTGGAGATATTAAACAGACGATAAAACTATCTGCATGCAGAAGTTCAAGATATTCACCACTGAATAATAAAGGCCTCTTCTCAGAACGTGTTGTGAGAAATAAAAATACAGATCTTTATTCAAATGTGTGCATTCATATAAAATTTCTCCTTCACACCTTAAAATTATTGTAGTTTTCTCCCAGAAACCAAGATCTGTACAACTCAGAACTCAAATGATAGTTTTGATTAGAAAAAAACCCCAAAATCTTTATTTGCTTTTCCTACTACTTTATTGTTAAGGAATTTGTAAGAAAGAAAACTCTATACTCATAACACATTTCCTATGCTCATTAACAGGACTTGTAGCTACCTCATGGGAACTGAGGAGAACGTATCACAGTATGCCTTCTCCTACAGGTGCATGAAACCAGAGATACCAAAGCGTTTTAAGAAAGTTAGGCTACCAGCTGACAGACTTGCCAAAGCATAAAGAACAAGACAGTCTGTCACTGAAGCCTGTAACATTTCTTTCAATTGCTCATAAAGCCGCTAATGCAAAGGAATTGCTGATCTGACAAAAGCCTTTGGACGCTACGGCAAAACAAACGAACAAAGAGACAGAAGTAGTTAGTGTACATTAGGGCTGGAAAACACAAAGGGCTAGCATGGTAGTAATAAGATGCTACTGCCATGTAATTGCTTTTCTGACCATATCCAGACATAGTTAAATGACACAAAATCAGAGCCAGAAAGACCTAGTAGTTCTTCCAGTCCATTCTCCTGCCAGTGCAGATGACTGTATGGTAACTCCTCTGTATCTGTATCAGATAAAAGATCTACTGCTACAGGCAGTGTGTGGGGTCTGGTTTCCATCCAGCCTCAGGCTTTAAACAAAATATAACTGGAAATTCATTTTGGTCAAAACCCCACAAGTCTCACAACAGATACAGACCTTAGACTTTCCTATAATGCTTGGAGTAGTCCTGCCAGATACACACACACATCTGAGCACAGATTCAAGACAGAAATATCTGAAGGCAAGGCAGAGGTTATAAATGCTGTCTATTACTAAATTTTTTCCAAATAAAATGAGAGTGAAACATTAGTAAAACCTGTCTGTCACTGACAATGTAGCTTAACAGACCTACACTGGTAAAACAATGTATGCCAACAAAAGTAAAACAGGTTTTACCGATTCTGTCTGTACTTATTCTGTATCTTCTCATTTTCTAAGTTCTCTGGCAAAACCTGATTTAAGCATGTTCACTTGTAAGGATTTATAAACATGCATACCAAATGGACTAGCTAGGATGACCATGATATGATCTGCAACACACAAATCAAGTTAAGAGCTGCATTTGGAAGAAGGGTGGTTTTAACTTTTCACTGTACCATATAATTTTTAAAGAAATCTAGCATATTAAAAGCATAAAGAAGCTAAATTAAAACACTTAAATGTTCTTATATTATGAAATCGAGTTAGTATTAAAGCAGCAGTGCTGCAAGGATTTGTCTTTCTATTTCAAGAAAGTTTTAATATATGAAGATAAAATATGATAAGAAAATATTGTTACCAAGGATTTTGGCAGTAAAGGAACTTGTGTTAGAAGTCAGTTTTGACAATTCTTTGAATCTAAAAGACCTGTAAGTACTAAAATGTCATCCATCTATCCACGTGAGATTTAGCTTTGGTGGGCAGACTTTGACCTGCTCAGAACGCTGGTTGGGAGAGTCCCTTGGGAGATAGTCCTGAAGGGCAAAGGGGTCCAGGAAGGCTGGGTGTTTTTCAAGGAAGAAGTCTTAAAGGCACAGGAGCAGGCTGTCCCCATGTGCCGTAAGACGAATCGGCGGGGAAGACAACCGGCCTGGCTGGACAGAGGACTACTAGTGCGACTAAGGGAAAAAAGGAGAGCTTACCAGCTCTGGAAGAAGGGGCAGGCAACCCAAGAAGAGTACAGGGATCTTGTCAGGTCATGGAGAAAGGAGATTAGAAAGGCAAAAGCCCAGCTGGAATTTAACCTGGCCACTGTTATAAGGGATAATAAGAAGAGTTTTTATAAATATGTTAACAGCAAAAAGAGAGCCAGGGAGAACCTCCATCCACTAGTGGATTCAAGGGGGAACATTGCCACTAAGGATGAGGAAAAGGCTGAGATACTCAACGCCTTCTTTGCCTCGGTCTTTAATGGCCCGACAAGTTATCCCCAGGGTACCCAGCCTCCTGAGCTGGAAGATGGGGACAGAGAGTGGAATGAACCCCCCTTAATCCAGGAGGAAGCAGTCTTTGACCTGCTATGCCACCTGGACATCCACAAGTCTATGGGGCCGGATGGCATCCACCCAAGAGTGCTGAAGGAGCTGGCAGAGGAACTTGCCAAGCCACTCTCTATCATTTATCAGCAGTCCTGGAGAACAGGGGAGGTCCCAGATGACTGGAGGTTGGCAAATGTGACGCCTATCTTCAAGAAGGGCCGGAAGGAGGATCCGGGGAACTACAGACCAGTCAGCCTAACCTCGGTACCGGGGAAGATTATGGAGCGGTTTATCTTGAGGGTGCTCACCAGGCACATGGAGGACAATCAGGGGATCAGGCCCAGTCAGCATGGGTTCACGAAAGGCAAGTCTTGCCTAACCAACCTGATTTCCTTCTATGACCAGGTGACCCGCCTGGTAGATGAGGGAAAGGCTGTGGATGTTGTCTACCTGGACTTCAGCAAAGCCTTTGACACAGTCTCCCATAGCATTCTTGTGGAGAAGCTGGCATTTCATGGCCTAGATGGATGTACTCTTCGCTGGGTTAAAAACTGGCTGCATGGCCGAGCCCAGAGAGTTGTGGTGAATGGAGCTAAATCCAGTTGGCGGCCGGTCACAAGCGGTGTCCCCCAGGGCTCAGTTCTAGGGCCAGTCTTGTTTAATATCTTTATCAATGACCTTGTTGAGGGGATTGAGTGTGCCCTCAGTAAATTTGCAGATGACACCAAACTGGGTGGGAGTGTTGATCTGCTGGAGGGGAGGAGGGCTCTGCAGAGGGACCTGGACAGGCTGGATCGATGGGCCGAGGCCAACTGTATGAGGTTCAACAAGGCCAAGTGCCGGGTCCTGCACTTTGGTCACAACAACCCCATGCAGCGCTACAGGCTTGGGGAAGAGTGGCTGGAAAGCTGCCTGGTGGAAAAAGACCTGGGGGTACTGATTGACAGCCGGCTGAATATGAGCCAGCAGTGTGCCCAGGTGGCCAAGAAGGCCAATGGCATCCTGGCTTGTATCAGGAATAGTGTGGCCAGCAGGAGCAGGGAAGTGATCGTGCCCCTGTACTCGGTGCTGGTGAGGCCGCACCTCGAATACTGTGTTCAGTTTTGGGCCCCTCACTACAAGAAAGATGTTGCCTTGCTGGAACATGTCCAGAGGAGAGCAACCAAGCTGGTGAGGGGCCTGGAACACAAGTCATACGAGGAGCGGCTGAGGGAACTGGGGTTGTTTAGTCTGGAGAAGAGGAGGCTGAGGGGAGACCTGATCACCCTCTACAACTACCTGAAAGGAGGCTGTAGTGAGGTGGGGGTCGGCCTCTTCTCCCTGGTAACAGATGATAGGACGAGGGGGAATGGCTTGAAGCTGCGCCAGGGCAGGTTTAGGCTAGACATTAGGAAAAACTTCTTCACCGAGAGGGTTGTCAGGCTCTGGAATGGGCTGCCCAGGGAGGTGGTGGAGTACTCATCCCTGGAGTTATTTAAAAGAAGGATAGATGAGGTGCTTAGGGACATGGTTTAGTGGTGGGATGGCAGTGCTAGGTTAACGGTTGGACTCGATGATCTTAAAGGTCTTTTCCAACCGAGGTGATTCTATGATTCTATGATTCTATTTCAAAAGCAAAAAACCATTCTTTTTTATGTATTTTCCCTACAACAATATATTTTCAAAGCTGTCTAAGAAGCCGCGTCCTCTTGAGAAGTACAGTAAGATGTATATGTGTTACAGAAATATTTGCAGAAAAAAAAGCTAAGTTTGAATAGTCACAACAATCAATGGGTCAAACTGTGGATAAAAGCACAAAGTGTGGAATTTATTGTCAGGAGTTAACACCTAAAGATTTCAAATAATTTCTTCAATTTAGAGATTCATTGTTCTGTTCAAGCTAAATTAAACAAACCATTTGGAAGCTAACCTGATTATCTCCATATAAATTGGTCTATTGTTAAGTGATGTCATTATCACCCCTTTTTCTTTTTTTTTTTTTTTAAATTATGGACTATTCCAGATACAAGTCTGGAAAATGGAGCTGTCTGGCTCATAGGGTGCTTTTTTTTTTTAAAATGCTTTAAAAATAAAAGAGAGAGAAGGTTAGAAAAGAAAGCGAGACAAGGAGTTCACTAATTGCTCATCCTTGACCTCTTCCAAACCACTGCAAAACTGATAAAAGTTGCCTGAGCTGTTTTTTAATGCAGTTCAGCTTTGGCCTTCTTCAACACCCACAGGGTTACCAATGCCCCCTTTAAAGATGGGGCTACACATGGAATAATAAGAGATCTGTAATTATTTAAGATGAAAACAAATGATCTTTAATTTACATTAAAAAAAAATCCCGTGGGAAGATTTTTCACTAACTGTAGTTGCTGAGCAGTCCAACTATGGTGAATTCTGCCAACTGTGCTCAGCTGATAAAGACATTAAAATAACAAGAAATTATTACTTGTAATTTTCTGAGTACTTACATGTTCTTGGATTTGAATGCTTCAGCAAAGTGCTGCACACTCTGAAGAGAAGCAAGGTCTAAGGTCATTGCTTCTACCTTGGCTTTATGCTGGAACAAGAGAAAATATAAAAAAAGATAAATAACAGCAAGTTTAGTTCACAGTATCATGTTACAGTAAATGTGTTATGAAACTTGTCCGACTCCCTTGTTTAACATTACAACCCCTAAGTGAATACAAATCATCAAAAAGAATGGACGAGCACAACATTTAGTGCCAAAAGTAGCGTTGCAATTTTGTAGTTCTGCTAAAAACATATGCTATGTGACACAGAGCTTTATATAATACAATGAATTGACACAAGGTAGTGTTAAGGTTAACATGGTATCCTTCTTCTTCCATTTAGCTGGTGAAACTTCTGTAACTCATGAAATAAAAAGAGTAAGCTATCAGCTAAATTCAAACTTGCACATGTTAATCCAAACAGTCTATTGTTCATAGCAGGCAATATAAAAGTATAAAATAAGTATAGAAAACAACTGAACAGCCTACACAGTTTTTGATACAACAAGATTTTACCAGTGCATAATCTAAAGAAATTGCATATGTACTTAAAACCAAGTTTTCACCTACAAGAGGATGTGCAATCCCACAAAATGGCAGGTTAACCTGAAGGTGCTAACTTTAGGCACCACCAAAACAACTCTGCTCAATATTTTCAGCTTTAAGACCCCTGTTCTCAGATCTTTTGAAACACTTACACTCCGAATCTCAGAACAAAATGAACCAAAAGTCTGTTTTCATTGTAACCACTAAGGTGAAAGTCATCACAGAATCAAGTGGACTAGGGCTCACTCAAGCCACAGTTCTGAACTCATTTGACTGCAGCTGTGTGCCTGCACCACAGCATCCAACAGTTGTCTTTAGTTCTTCCCCAAATGCTATACTTTAAGACATCTACGATCCTCTGCAAAATACCAACTGTCTCAACATAAGTCACGTAGATCCCTTAATTATGAATATGTGTATTTGTGTTCACCCTCACTTTTAGACTCACTGCTGCCCAACACCACATAAACTCTCTGGTACATAGAAGAAAGCTGGCAAAAGCCCTGTACTCTCCCCAAACCTGAACACGTCAACTTTCAGCCCACCCTGCTTAGCTTATTCAGGAAAAAAGAAAACTGGAGGCACATTCCACGTAATTCCAGCATGCTACCTACACCTACGTACAATGGTCATGGTTCAGACTGGACATTAGCACTGCTAAAGGAAAGAGTAAGAAAACAACGGAGCAGATACAGTGGTACTACGCAATCAAAGGCAGAGTTGGAGTGGAGAGGCAATAGGAGCTCTGTTAGCACCATGGTGCAACAGGGAATCTACTGTGATTACAAGGTTATACAATGAGCGCTTCTGAAGGAACAAAAAGGAAGCAGCATGCATGTCAGCACAGAAGGAAGCCAAGAAGAGTGTTCCCATTGTCTCCCAAGTTCAAGCAATTCATTTGATCTCTGTGTTTCATTACATCTGGTACTTTTCTCCCTACATCTGTTTTCTATTTTGCTAGCACCCATTCTGCCCGCTCAATTCCCTTACAGGTTGGGTTTAAAGAGAATGTCACTCAAATTCTTTTTGTTCCGCTCCAGTCAGACTTATCAGGACAGCAAAATAAATACAACTAAAATTTCGACAGGTTCAGTTCCCATCAGGAAGTATCAACTGATGGAGTCTGAAAATGCTAAACCCAACTTTGTTATGAAGAGTTCTTTTACCCTCACAAGACACACTTCATTCTGGAATTCACTTTGCCCCACTGGGTAAATATTTTCTCCTGTTTGATGGTCAGAGACTTGGGAAAGATGATGCTGCCTTGCATTATGTGACAGAGCTCCATAACAACTTCTCCTCAACTTTGCAGTTCAAAGCTGTTTACTTAATAGAGAAGTAGTGTGCATAGTTGGGTTTATTTTGCTTCTGCTGTCCTCAGTTGAAACATTTTCCTGTCTCTCCCAAGGGTAAAAGGACAAGAATGTTACAAATCCAAGGATGTAAGGGGGGGTGGTGGTGGTGGTGGTAAAAAAACCCCAAAAATCAAGTAGTTCAACATACTATACCACAAGCTGTTAGTTACTGTCCTCTTTGGGACACAGATTCAAGTCCACATAATATGGTAATGCTTTGCCTCTTGGTACCACATTAGGCTTCTGCTACTGATTCCCAGAACAGAAGAGAGGTGTCCATATATTTCAAGTCCAAAATTAAAAAAAAAAAAAAAAAAAAAAAAAAAAAGAAAAGAAAAGAAAAAAAAGTATGATCCCTCCAAAATAATTCCAGAAATAGAAATTAACCAGACTAAGATCGGCCTGGATTTGTGGAAGAACATATTGAAAATGTAAAAATCAGAAATATAAAAATAAATTCTTGAAAGTGATAAATGGTTGACTGTTAGATAGCAAGTGCAAACTGTAGTTATGTTTCTTCTGTAGTAGTTCCAATCAATGAAATGAGACCACCTTTCTATTTCTAGACCATCAATTTCTACTATAGTTTGAGAATGTGAAATGCTAAGCCTTTAGTATCAATTCATTCCAAATTTCCCACTCTTACTTCTATGTTACAGTTTCTTTAAAAAAAAGCTATGACTAAGGCAATATATTTGCAAGGTATGCTCTTAATAATGCAAGAGTATCTCCAGTCAATGACAAGTAGGAGGTTTTTTGTTTGTTTTCTTACAGTAGCTCAGCATCACCTTTGTTATAATGTTTTCCCTCTTTCCCTACAAGCCTAGGTAGTACATATTGCAGTATTTATAGAAAAAGAAAACATGCTTTTTTTAATAAAAAATAAAACTGAAAAGCATTTTTGCTAAAAGGCATCGTAACTGTAATTGTAATCCACAGTCAGAACTGATTGTTAATGGTGTGCTGCAAATCCTGATCTAATGTGTCATAATTGTATTACGCTGATGTCTCTCACCATTTCACTTCACATGTTTTCAGTACTGAATTATGCCTCATTTTATGTTGTGAAATCTTAAATGGGACTTGTCACTTTCCCAAATACAGAAGACAGTCTTAAAACTGACATCATAAAACCAACACGCTAAGGCAGAAAACTCCAGAATTTTTAAAATTAAATCGACAAAAGGTATTAAATGCTCCCTCTACTACTTTATTTTTCATTGCATCATTTAAAGGGAAACTAAATAACAGAACGAATGTAGAATAATTTGAGGAGCTCAATTCTAAATCACAGGATCGTGACTACGTGGCGCTGTTGAGAGCCTGTATACAATGAGCTGGCGCCCTCGCTGCAGGTCCCCAGGACAACTGTCCCAACTGTGTCCAAAACCACTTTCACAACTAGACTGAGACCAGCTTCACAAACCTGCCAAAAGGAGAACAGACACAACAGGCGGACACACCTCTGCTGCCTACTGAACCTTGTGAAACCAAGGTCAGCTAGAACCATCTGAAACTCTGCTTTTGGGATGAGGAGTATTTGCACTTCATGAAGTTCAAGGCTAACAATGTCTTGGTACCAGCATCCTGTCTTTGAAGAAACAGCTGAAGGTGGAACATTCTATGATTCCTAACAAGTCGTCTTTTAAACACAACAGCGTAACTTTTTGAAAAGTGCCAAGAAGAGATTTTATCTTGTATTTGACAATTTTATGCCCAGTTCTAAAAGCATTTTATCAATACCTCCAGGTAACTTTCATTACTCTAACTAACAGCAGAAAACAGTTTGTTTAGTTTTGTAAGCAAGGTGCTCCCTCTTGGAGCAAAAATATTAAAAACGCTTACGTGCAATTGGTTATATTTGGCACTCATGCTAGAAAAATGCTTATTGAGCCAGAAACTAACAAGAAAGTGAAAACATCCAGAAAGCAAGCAATTTCACTATATGCAATGTATTCACTTTACAGCTTAAGAACTGTTTAAAAATGAACACTGCATGGTAGAGTAGTTTGGCAGTAAACATGATTGTGCATTTGTGTCTTGGTATTGAAGAAGGAGCCTTTTTTCATAGTGAATTTTTCATTCAAATCTAAGTGATGATTTACGTTAAATATAGGTAAAGCATAGCTACATTTTCCTGAAGGATTGCAAGGAAGCGAAGAGCAGTACAATAAGTTGAAGCATAAAAGCTTTCTCTGTCATAATATTTATTATAATGGCATATAAAATAGCTGAAATAAATAATAGATGACTAAAAGTAAATTCATATGATAAAGAATCTTTCAGCAGACACCATTACTTCTGACTGCTCCAGTTTCATACAGAGTTGAAGAGTCTTAATAAATATGCTGTAGCCCCCATATCTTGTGTAAGTACAAATCATTTTGTAAGGGCCTACTTAAAATGTAACATAGTGGACATCAGATAATTCACTGTATAATTTCACCCTCAAAAAAATATCATGTATACATCTTTGATACTTAAAAGTCCTTAACTCAAAACTGAATGCATAGCACAACAAAAATATCTGGTTCAAGGGACTGAAAATACAGTAAATTGCTAAAAAGCACTTTAATTTTCTTGATGACAACATCTTGGAACGCAAATAGTTCTTATATGCAGTGTGAGAAACGGAAAATCTTCAGGAAAAAAAGAATTTGGCATCAAAGCTGATGAAAAGTCTGTGGAATTATCTTGAAATAGGTAAAGTAAACAAATAACCAAAAGTCAGCATATGACAAGCCATGCCCAAATAAACCCATATTTCCATGTTGAGGACAAAGTAGAGGATGCTTTAGAAGCACGTCTGACAATTTGACACATAGCTTATGACAGTCAATCGCCAGTGCCATGCACTATTTATGGAGGTACATAATAGGGAAAAAGGCTTTCACTCAGGGTTAGGACTGTAAATATTATTGTCCCTAATGTAGTCAACATTTGGTACTTCATGCAAAGCTGTATTTATGTAATACCAGCTTCATCTCATTGCGTGCTTTGAATGCTACGCAGCTACTTCTCATGGAACTGACTGGGACAGATGAATCCTACTGCTTCAGGAGTAACCTGACACGTGCGAGATGCTTTAATAACACATTCTTCTGCTACATTTGATATACCTTAATAAAGTTCTTTAGAAGACATCATGGTGGAAGAAGACATTCTAGTTTTTCACTCCCCCCAAAATATCAGCAATTTCTATATAGTACTTTCAAATTTTCACTAACTTTATGCAAGAGATAGATGGCATACAAGACAAACCAATTTCCTAAATGCTAATTATTTTATTAACACACATATGTGACGTACAAGGAAATAGCTGGGACTGACTGTGATTCTTCATGAAAATCACAGATGAAAGGTTTTACTTTCTTTTATTATAAAGAAAATCTATTTAGTAATACTTGGTTTCATTATTTCCCAACATACTTGTTTTACCTGAATTTTGGTTGTAATTTACTGATGTAAATTTTTCCACTATTCATCTTGCTCAATCCTGTCAAACATGTTTTCATGTGTGTGAGCTCTGTCAAAGCCTAATTTTATAAAAGCCTGGTTCTCCCTGCTTAAGGAACTAGAACTTCATGTTCTTCACAAAAATAGAATTTCTGCAGGGGGTCCTGTCATCCAAGTCAAGCAAATAGCACATGTATAAAGACCTAATGGGGCAGTATGAGCCTGCAAATTGCTAGGATTACTGATCATCCTTGGACCTACACTTTGTCATGAAGAATGAATTATTGTTATTGTTGTTATTATTATTATTATTATTATTTTTTCCTCGTCTCTATCCCTTCTCTAGAACATTTATGGATGTTAGGCAGAGAACAGTGTTTATCTTTTTGGGATCATCTACAACTTAGAGCAGTAAGAGGCCTCTGCAGAAAAACCTGAAGCCCTCAAGCCATAGCAGGATTGTACTGCAGATGAATGTCTTAAAGTTGCAATGGCAGTTTTCCCACACACGATAGCCTAGAACACCTGAACTGGAGATATAACTATTGAGCTCAACAGGGTTATAAAAACCACAGAGAAATCTGGATAATCCTTTAGCTAGAGATTAAATATAAGGGCAACAAATAAGCCATTGAAATTCTGAAGGCGAGAGACGTGGAAGAGGAACAAAGATGACCTGATTATGAAGGAGTTCGGTTTTTGAGGACGCCATACACCAACCTAGCATTTGGTCCTCACATTTAAACAAATCACTATTCACAGCAATATTTTTCCTTCTTCCAAATACTTAATTTAAAATCTATGTCACAATTACAACAATGTGACTAAAGTCTCTAGGTATAGTTTGTATATTTAAGTTGGATGTGAAAGGGCTTTTGTGGTCATGCAGTAGTCATTTTAAATTCCCCACTAATTTTAAAACTGTATCTCTGTCTATCAGCAAATGTCTACACATAAAAAGAAATTTAAAATACACTTATTAATTTCTTTGTGGTTTGCTTAATTTTTGGAGTTTTAATTTTTTTTTTTTAATAAATCTCCTGCAACAAATACCACTACAATAAGCAATAATGTTATTTCACAATCTTTACATTATTTAACTCTTAGATCAATACCTCTGACAATTTGGCCTTTTATATCTTCTGAAGATAATTATAAAGGAAAAAAGGAAAAACATCTGCATTTCTTTCTGAATTTAATATCTTCAAAGAAGTAAACTATGCCAGAGCAATCCTAAATCATGCTTAAAGAGTAAGAGAAGTCAGTCTCCTAAGGACATTTTAAAAATTATTTATTCCTTAACCAGAGAGAACAAAATCACACACACAAAAATTACTAGACTATAATTTCAGAATACTTCAAGTTGTAGGCTCCAAATATCCCTGAGTTTTCCTGGATGCACATGGTTCCATTGCAGGCAGTACACATCTGCTTCAGTAACAAGATTTTACATGCATTTAAAAAAAAGTCTACCATAGGGTTTGGCAATAGGAATTTGTTTAGCTCTTAATGTACATGTACTGTGGGTATTTGCTTGGAAGCCTACTTTTAACTGGATTTTTTTTCTTTCCCTGGATATAGATAGTTTCTTTCCCTCTCCAAACGCCCATTCCTGTAAAGCTCATTTGAATTTATCTCGGGGAATCTCAAATAATCTCGGCAATATATTACATGTATATGGTTTACTATTCTAATAAACATATCTTCTTGTTTACAGAATAATCGAGGGAGCCTGGGAACATGTAACAGAATCTTGACTGCCTCCTATTCAGATGCTTTCAATTCTTTTCATTCTGCAAGATTTGAAGTGATAACAGAATACATTTTCAAAAACAGCAACGAGGCAAACAGCACTGGGATAATTTAGAAGGTACAGACTTTGTTTCCTTTTAAAACCTCGCTCAATTTGAAGTTTTTAAATAAACCCAGTTTATGGGTTGCTGAGAAACATGCAATATAGGTGGCAAACAGGGTAATGGATTTGTTGGAGATGGCAGGAAAAGCAGTATTTCTAAACAGATTAAACCAGTAACATCCCCACTGCAATACAATATTATTGTTGTTAATTATCCGTAAAATTAAAGATGTGTTATCTTATATGTACGGCTATTCATACACTGATTTATAAAACTTACAGCAGGATTTCACATACAGATTTTACACACAGAGGAAAGTTAGCATCCCTACTCCAGCTGACAAACAAGACGAGAAAAGCATGATGGTCAAAAGGGCAACAATGTTTAAGTAAATACAAAATGAACCCTTTTTCCCTGTTCTCTCATGATCCATAATCATAAGCTATGTTGTTGCCTGAAAGTGCAGACATGCACTGTGCAGTGCATTAATCCTTCAAACACTAACAGATGCTGGCAGGGATTTAGGCTGGAATGTATTTACAAAGTGACAAATTATGTTCCGTATTATACAGAGAGAGAAAGAGCACCCACAAATAGGCTGATAAATGTCAGCTGCAGTCACGACAAACGGTTTATTTTTATTATACTGTAACCACAAATGTTTTTTGCAGGGAGGCCCAAAGATTTATTTGTTGCAGGAAAAAACAAGATTATATATGACACAAAGTAATAACTGTGAGATCACTGATGTTCTGGGCAGCTTGCCCTCCTGGAAGCTATGTTCAGATTGAAAAATGTTGCTTAAAAATGGTATGTTATATGACACAAAATAAATAGTTCATAAATCTGTATTGAAACAACAATAACTAATAATTAAAGACAGTCTTAGGACATGGCTCCTATAAGTTAAAAGGAAAGCATACTGTTTCATTTAGTGGAATGAAATTTTAAAAAAAAAATTTTAAAAACATTTAGTGTAGCACAATTAATTGGCAGAATAGTGACGTCTGCAGGTTTAAAAATGAAAAGAAGTAATTCTTTATATTAGGAGAATAAAAATATGGATATGGTTAAAACTCCTCACTTCTTGAATCAGGAATAATTTCAGGATGCTTCAACATAAGTAGAAATAAATACATGACACAAACGAAGCAATGAAAGAACTGAATAATTAGCTATTTAAGACATTTTAATTGGCAGCTCACAGTTACAATCTCCTAGCTTTAAATGATATAAAATAGATATCCTACAGAACAGTATCCTCAAAAAACTGAACACATTCTTTTTTTCCCATAACTGTTCACATCCCCTGCCTAAGAGATACATTGAAAATGGTCACATTGTTATGCATGTAATTTTAGAAAGTGAAATAAAAGGACCAAATCACATTAGTAGAGATTTCTTGTACAAATAAGGGTTGGCAGGATCAGGTTCTTAATATACACTCAATATACACAATATAGACTTGAAGAAAAACATTAAGTCTTTCTGCGTGAACAAGAAAATATCTGGCATATTTTAACAGTCCTAGAATATGGAAACGCAGCAGTATGTCACCTGATTTGTGATCACAAAAGGATGAAGTTTTTTTCTGTACTTTCTTTCTAAAGAACTAAAGATTGTGTGACAAAGAAAATATGAACAAAATAAACACAAAGGCTGGAATTAAATTTCTGTGAAAATGTGGCCCATCTCAGGAATCATTTTATTCTACTTGGAAACAGCAATATAGATATAAACCCAAACACATCATTAAAAGCATAATGTAATTCCAGGCTTGTCTAAAAATCTGAGATCAAAGTCGAGAGCGTGTATTTTGCAGATGCACAAAGCTGAGGGCATTCAGACACTGGCAGGAGGGGTCATAAGGTCATGTCCAACTGTCCTAATAATTAAGAAAGTTTAAAATGGCTTTAGTGTAAATGTGAATGAAGTCTAAAATGAAGTGTCTCATTTTTAAGCACCATCAACGTGAAAAGCTCTGAAATTTTAATTTACTAAATATAAATAAATTTTCTGATAAAATTTTGATCTCTAGATAACAAAAGTACTCCAGAAAACGTATGTCTCCTGCAGCAATATAGTGGGAGAGTTGATGGTCACCTATCATTACACTTCCAAGAATGCTTATTTCCTAAATGCAAGTTGCCAACAATATAGTGACAAGGATGGAGAATATGCCTTAAAAATTATATTCTTACAAGTATTTGTACATGCAAAACAAGGAAGTGCTGTCATCACACCAACTAAAGCAGCACGAAAAGCATAATGACAACCTACTTTTATCTTAAAATATCTGCCTGAAGAAGAGCTGTGCAAGATTGATACAAATGCTTTATAGATAAGAGGGAGGGGAAAGCAAGGAAGGAAAAAACCAGCCACCGCTGCCTTTCCCCTTCACGTAAGAAGCAAAACGAAGCACAAAGAACTGCACATGAAGAGGAGCAGCATGCTAAGTTTGTAATACTCTCGCCGCTGGACAGGAAGACTTTTAGCTGCCTTCTGCAGTTCTGCAACCGTAAGCATTAATGCCATGTTTTAACATAGTCATTCAGATATTAAATTGCTTTTAATTTAACAGATATTGTTACATAGCTAAATAATTGGCACATATTCTACCTTAAAATTTTGTTTTTGAAGCAAGTAGCTTAGGCTTTTCCCAAATTTTAAGGTAAACACTGGCTGTACCTACCTGAACACCTGAAAAAATAGCAGCTACTGTATATCTTACCCATATGCCACATGCAAAAATGTAAAACATATTAAAAAAATTCAAAAAGAAAATTTCCAAGCAGATGTTTATAAACAGAAGGTAACGGATAAAAACCCAAACACAATGCTGCATTATGTTACATGATTCACTGATGAACCCATTGGAACTACAGCAAAAAGCCCTTCTGGAAAACTTCCAGAAATTAAAAGGTGCAAACAAGCTGCCTAATACCCTTGCGTAGACTGAATTCTTATGAAGAAAATAAAGTTTATTGTCTGGAAACAGAGAAAGCATGAGGAAAGCACTAAAGCAATGGAGGTGAACAATTAGACAGATGTTCACTTAAGGAAATAAAGAGAACAGAAGAAGCCATCACTGAGGAATTTTACGAGAATCCTGACAACTCTGCACCTCATCAAGGGCACTGGTAAAGTTAAAGCCACTGAAGCCATTTCTACTCAACTCCAGTATAACTGCTGACCTTGCAAAAGTCTGCATTTAGCTAATGTGGCTTAGGAAAATAGCATTATACTTTTCATTTTACTATTTTTTCCCAAACTCCATCCATATACTGTACTGCATATTTCAATAAAATTAACTTTATTTCCTTGAATAATATTACATCCTCTCAGAATTTTTTTCCTAACTATGCTCAGGTATCAGGAAAACCTCTATTTAAAAAGCTTTTGTCATTCAAATAAAATTAAAGACTGTCAATTACACCTGATCTTCATGAAAATGTATACATTAATAGCTGGAATGGGTTTTGCTTAATATGATTATATATGTTTCTAAAGCAGTTAGCTTGCATAAGATGCAACATGGCAATCTGGACATGTTTTAGAACATACAACTTTTGGCATTTAACAACTGAAAGAATAACGGAGAAAAAGCATATTTTGTTGATAAAACGTCTTGTAAAACAACAAAATATGGACATACATGCCGGCAAAAGGAGAAAGAAAGAGGTAAGATTTATTGGCAAGGACAGAAGTCTTACTTTTCTGTGCTTGTGCAGGCTGAGGTAACAAAAGTAATTTGTTCCATAAACATATGTCTATTGTTTAAAATATCATTTCAAAACTCTGGTTTATGATAATATTTCCCTTGCAGGTTTTCAGAAAAAAAATATCCTCCAAATCCCAAGTGCATTACTGATTTCTCTTTTTCTTTTGTCTACTCCTGTATTGTCAAAAATTACTCCCAATGTAATCAGAAACCGCAGCTCAGTATCACTAACACAACTTCCATCGCTTTCTTGCATGCAGTGGGCGACCTCCCACAACACATTCATCAATGGTTTCTGAACCGTAAATACAAAGTCGATAGGCTTCACCTTAGTCACGCAGTACGGGCTACACAAATACCAGAAGTGAACTCTCTGGTTATCCAATTGCCAAAGAGTTCCCACCAGCATTGGAAACTGGACACATCAAACTTGTTCTGTAATATCATTAGCATAAACAATTTGGGTATCAGGTTGTAGGGACAGGGAGAAAATACTAATTAAAAGCTATGCGTTTATCTAGATATTACTTGTACCGAAAGAAAAAAAAAATCCTCTGAAGTAGATTTTTAATACCATACTCCTGGTCTTTAACAGCACCAGGCTGCCTCTTTTGAGCATCAGCCACCAGTTCCCCCTACAAAAAGGGACAGCTCATTCATTCCCAATGGTTTTGCAGGGTTTGCAATACAATCAGCAGCTCACCCAGGTCTGTAGGGGACAGCCTGCATATTTCCCACACACTAATGTTTCAAAGTTCTCAGTTACTCGGGAGAAACACACAAGAAAATTTCATCATTCACATTTTAAATAATATAAAAGATGTGGAATGTGATTGATTTCACACTAGAGAGAATTGAAATTACAGTTATAGGATAGGTTTTTTCCTGTACTGTAAGGTCAAGTAATAGTAAATAATTAATGAATTATGAAACAAATTTCAATAATAAATCTGTCCTACATATTTTCATAAGTTTTACATCTCATAATCTGAAAAAAAAAAAAAGAAAGGATTTTCAAAATTTTTTGCTATTGCTTTTTGTAGTAACATCTGTTTCCCCATCTCTCCTGCAGTTAGAGAGGTTCTCACACATCACAGTGCAATGATCAAGTGGATCATGGCCTGGACAAAACCACGGGGCTCCTTCTCTGATCTTACTGCTGATATGGTTTTAGCTAAAGTCTAAGGATTGCTTAACCTTATTCCCCCTTTACCAGTAAAATTTTTACATTCTCTGATGCTGAGGCTCTTTCTTAAAATTTATTAAAGTCCGTGATACAATAGTGATCTTGGTTAGACTTCTGTGGGCCACTGACATACAATTAATATCATGAATGGAAGTCAAGAAGTCAAAATGGAAACCCCAAAACCACCAAAAGTCACCCACTGTATTTTTCGTCTTGATACCTTAAAATTAGTTGAATTTGGAGCTTTCTGGAGTAGTTGATGGGAAACTTGCTTCTTCAACTGCATAAAATTCATGTTCTGATTATCTTCTTGATAATTAAAAAAACTGGGGTTTGCTAAGAGATTAAACTACTTGGTATTTCAGATTCAACTATGGTGAAATATTACATACAGAAAAGAAAAAAGGGAGGGGGAAAAATAAGCAACTTTTGAGATACATATTACTCACTTATGGTGGATGCTTAAAGTCATTCAGTCATTTGAAATTGTCCCAGGGGCTAATAAATCAGAAAAGAATAAATTTGGCAAAGTTCCTGCCAAATTTTTGTATCAAATGCAGACAATTTATCACATCTATATCCTAAATAGTCTGGACTAAAACCCTTGAAATAAATGCAAGTCAGATGTTGGGTCTCCAACAGCAATTGTCTCACTCTATAATGTACTTGGTTTGGGTCATAGTAATTGCAGATAAGGACATAACCAGTGACAGTATGTACAGTCCAGAGAATAAGTTTTGAGATAACTTACAAACACCATAATTTGCATAGCTATAAATTCAAGTCAATAACCTGCAGTAGTATAGATAAGCAGTTTGAACCCAGTCCTACCAAAATACATCAAGTTCCATTTAGATGTAATACTGATCCATGAGCACCCCATGGCAACATTGTATGTTCTCCTACCAGACTGAAAAGCAAAATAGAAAATCAGAAATGAGACTTTTTTTTACTCTTCTAATGGTATAAACTCATTCACCTTGCCACTTTTGAAGACATACACATATAAACAAACTTATCACAGAAGTCTAGGACAAATTTCAACCTTTTGCTCGAGAAGAAATGCTAACTTCCAAAAAGTTATAGTAGTTCCCTTTTCAAAGATGCTTATATTAATGGCATCTTAAATAATGCAATTACCAAAACAGTCAGTTACAAAATGCAAAGGAAATTTTTTTCTATAGAAATTAAAAAAGAAAGTTATTTTTTGATGAAGCAAGCTGGTTTTATACCTTTATAATAACTATGATCATTATATGCAATGTAATACTTAAAGCAGTCAGGACTATGCAGTTTTTCATACGAAACCCATAGCTTCTATGCTGCGCTGCACAGACTCCATAGTTTACAAAATCCTATTATCCTTACATTATTTTTAGGTAAAATTTTCACAGCCATGATGTACCTTATAAAGAGTTTTCAGAACTGACTATGATACAGAGTGACTGTGAACTTTGGAATTAGATTATTTTTCTCATGTATGTGTAGCTCAAGAAACCCATGACCACTGCCAATTTCTATTTTGAACTACATGGCTGACAAAGTTAAGTGAAAAAAGCCCTTTTCTCTGCTCCCATGGAACCATTCAGCACAATTTTTAAGAGCCTTTTTTCTTTTACTTCATTCTGTCTTCTCCAATCTAGACAGCAGATTTGACCAGTTAAAGAGCACAGTGAATTGCATGAGGTACAACAGAGCATTTTGAGGCATGACTCACCAATTCTCTCAGGCCCATGTGAAAGGATATGCCAAGATGATAAGGCAGAAAAGGTTTATATTTATAAGACTTTGATTAAGTAGGCAATTTTAGGAGGAGAGAGACAAGTTAGGAGAAAATGAAAAGGCTCCAGAAGTACTGAATTTTGTTTAAAAAAAAAAAATCAATAGCATTCCTATAATCAAATAAATCCATGGATTATTTAATAAGTTAAATTATCCAGCAATGAAAAAAGCCATCAATGAAGTATATGAGGCAATGAGCATATATAAACCAACCATTCAGATGCCTTTTAGCACTTGCAAGCATTTGTTTTCAATTACTTTTTCAAACACTACATGCTATGGTGCTGGACCTCTCAGAAAAAAAACTCCCACAATATAAACTGATGAAACAAAAAACTGAGCTGCTTCTCAGAACTCCGTAAAGAGCTACGCAATAATTTTCTAAAAGTGTTAAACTTTAACTTTTTTTGTTTGTTCCTGAAGAATTGGATGACTGTACACCTACAAAAAAAGAAAAAAAAGTTCTACCAAGTAATCGTCAGCACTGCAAAGCACATGGTACCATTACAGATCTGGTTCCTAATTCCCCGAGCTTGATACAGTAATTTAGTAAGTTTAAACAACTACATATTTGATTTTTAAAGGTAAATACCTCCAACCCCTATAAACTTTTGAAAGTTTATAGTGTACTCAGTTTCTATTAAAATTGACAGCAATCAAAACACACTGAAAATTTCATCTTTCCTTTAAAAATAAGTTTTTGCAGTTAAGAAGTTAAATCATTTGCTTTAAATAAGTAAATATCTTTAAATCTTAAATATTGTCTCAAGAGCAGAAGGATGACAGCCAAAGTAAAGGCCCGAATTGAATCACTTCCAGCAGATCACTTTTCCATTTCAGTAAACTGGCGTTTGTTTCCAAGCTACATGATGTCATTTTGAAGGTGCCATGAGTTGCAGACCCCTGTGCTGACCAGACCACATGAAACCACTTTAACTTAGGCTCCAAAGCTAGAAATGTTAATTCATCATCCTGTCAAAGTAATGACATTCATTCATAACTACCATCCAATCTCCTCCACACCTGGCTGGGTCCTCTGTTCAGCCTAGTGAAACACACTAATTACACACTTTCCCCGCCTGTCCTCTGGACAGTATACCTTACCGTATTTGAAAAGAGTAATGATATAGAACTAAAAACTGGGCAAACACCCTTAAACCTGACAGAGTAACAGACAGGCCAGAGAACCCAGGCATGTTAGGTGCCATACTCAGTCCATCAGGCGCCAAGTGCACCTCTTTAAGCACCTCATGCTAAGGCTCTTCCACAAAGCCTTTTAGCTATCTTGCCCATGCAAAATTAATTTAAATGTAGCAGGCTGTTGATAGCCTCAGTCAAAGCATTTAGCTTGTATCCATGGCCCTCATCAGAAGCACAGCATCAATCTATGATCGGTGCTTGTACACTCTCCCATGGGCAAATGAAAAGGACACAAGAAATACAATTTCCTTTCCCAATCCCTGTGTGGTAACTAACCTACTACAGCTGTGCCCTTATGCTTCTCGCATAAAACAAGGGGAAAATCATCCATTTGGGAACATCCCAAACAGCATAATCCTTCCTGTCTGCAGTTGAGTGACTACTTAGACATTTTAGGCAAAGCACTAGAGAAGGTCCCTTCAGATACAATTACCTTCTACTCTGAACATTCACCTCTAAAACTGAGGATTCTAATTCAAATCCTTTTAAGTACAAAAAAAAAAAAAAAAAAAAAAAAAAAGAGATGCAGATCTCCCATGAAGCAATATGATTAAAAACAGAAGGAGGCACAACCACGTTATCTCCTGGAGCATCCCAATCCAGTACACAATATCTAAGAGCATTCACGAAGTGAATGTAGTAAACAAAGAAAATAAAAAACAAAGAAAAAATATACAAAATACACAAAAAAAACCAAAATAAACAAAACCCACCTAACATGCAGCTCCAGTGAGATTTATGTATTC
Source organism: Gorsachius magnificus (assembly GCA_034008185.1). Classification (NCBI taxonomy): domain Eukaryota; kingdom Metazoa; phylum Chordata; class Aves; order Pelecaniformes; family Ardeidae; genus Gorsachius; species Gorsachius magnificus. Next base: position 40,633,514 of record CM067088.1, on the reverse strand, counting down.
AGAAATATTAGGACTAATTGAATTCTAAAGATGGGCAAAACCAAGCACGTAAGTTATCATGGAAATTTCTTTGCAAAATTTTATGCGCTTCAGAAGTGTAGGTTCTTTCATAGTTTAAGGACAGATTTTGAGGAGTCACATTCTGAAAGGCAGTGCTTGGTGAAGCAGTAATGCAAAAGTTTGGTCCTGGTATTTTAAACTGAACTAGTCCTAAGCACTGAGGCCAGCCTCTTTCTGCAGCATTTCTTCACGAGCACATGAATTCTGTTGAACTCAAAGGGCATAAAACCTTTTTACTATATGTGCCATCCTGCCACATGTTCTGTGGGCTGCAGAAACTGTCACCTCTTTCTATAGAGTGACAGCTGCCTGACCTATCAAGTCCAGGTCTTAGATGATACTCAAATACTCTTTCTTCCTTTCTGTTGAATTTTATTTGCTTACCAACCTTTAAAAGACCTGTGCTCATCTGTTACCACCTCTGCTGTGTCCTGGAAACACTGGGCAGCTGCAATCAGGCAATGAAAAGGCTTCATTCTGAAATGACCCATCTGAAGCCAAAGCCATTTGTTAAGCAGTAATTTTGAACAGATTCCTGAATTTTAAAGCATTAAGACCCTTAAGTACGGTCAGGTCTCCACTGTGCTATGCACTGTACAAACAGAGAGAATATCCCCAAAATACACAAAGCATCTCACCTAAGGGTGAGGACAAAAGCAGACTTACAATTTCTCAAGGTTACATGGCAGATCAGAGACAGAATCTAAGCAAAATCATCCAGGTCTAACCATAAATGTTAAAATCTTCGAGGCATCAGCTTTCATGAATGTCTCTCTTAATAAGGTGCAGAAAAAAAGGAAAATTTAGAACTGACCTGTAAAAAATATTCTTGTTATACTTTCCAACCATTCTGGTGATGAGGAGGAAATGTTTTTCTGAATGAGTATACTGTACCTTTAATGGTTCATTTGTAGTTCAGAATAAAATCTGAACTATTTGTTGTTCATTGTTGTTATATTCTGTTCCAAGGTTCATAATTTGAAAATTGACTTTGGGGACTTTTTGCTTGGTCTATTAAAATGATTCATGTTGCATTCAACATAAATTGTGCATACACAGAGGAGGTTTAGCACACGTATTCACAGTATAATAACTAAAGTGAATTTTGTACAAGCTGCAGTTTGTGGCAAGGATGCAGTATCATTTGTCTTAATTTTTCTTCAGCATTACATTAGGCTAGTGCATTTACATTTTCAGGTATGGCTAAACACTTTAAAACTTTCTTTTTACAGCATGAGTAAAGAGAGAATCAAATCTACATGTTTATATGATGTAACAAAGTAATGCCTTTTTACTGTCTAAAGTACACATGGATTTACTTTCCATTTACCTTCCTGCACAAAGGCAACTGCAAAGTGCATGAAATATTCACCACCTATGAATCATGTAGTGTTCCTATTAAAAAGATGATAATGTTCTGTTTTACCTTTCAAACCGTGATATGGTAATGGTCACGGAGTCTAAGCGGTTTTGTCACTCAAAACTACCAAGGTAATATACAGTAAGGTATGAGTGTGTTTAGTGCTTCACAAAACATTAGGACAATTTACTGTCAATTAACTAAATAATTAAAAACTGAGAGATGATTTCAGATACTATGTTCAGAAATATTTATTCTGCAAAATTTGAGAAAGTGGATTTGCCAGGAAACAGTGTGAATCACACTGAATACGTGGGGCGGGGGAAGAGAAACCAAGGTTGTAATTTAATTGTCACACTATCTTCATCGAGTCTCATAAAAAGTTCATCTGTTCTACATGTTTATTTTAAAAACTAGTTTAATATTTCTAACATGGAAATTTTTGAGCAGTTATTTCAACTTTCACCTGTTACGAGTGTGATTTTTCATAATGGTTATACTCTGGCCTTTACTTCTGCTATGCAATTTTCTGCTCGTGCAGGTTTTTAGTACACAAGTGCCACTGCTTGAGGCTAAAAAGCATTCAGAAATTCATATCTATGGACAAAATGTGTGGGCAGACAGTCTGGATAAATGGGTTTTGTGTACAAAAACTCTTGCCTCTTATAAGAACAGAACGACCTTCATATTCACAAACTGATCAATCCCTAGAAGTTAATGTTAGTTCGATCTCAAGAACCACGATAAAAAAGAAAACTCTAAAAGAAAACAACTTTATTTAGATGGAATCCAATAATCTGGAATGGATTTTGCACAAAAAGAGATAAGAAGCTATTATGCACTTAACATTGCATTATGAAGGAGCCAAGCTTGTGTGCGAATTTTAGCCAACATATTATTTTGTCTCCAGGATACAGAGAAAACAAACCTTTCCTTTTTTCTTTGTTTTTGAAACTTAAGGCAATCCAGAATTATTCCTGAGATGTAATATAGACTTCTCTAAACTTGAAAATAATCTGAAAAGCATTTAAAATTGCAGTATAGTTAACACCGAACATAGTCTGACCATCAAAGTGGACCAAGGTGAACCCCACCTTCAGTAGAACAATAAACCTTCGTGCCTGAATAGCAAAAGTTTCTTGCTGTTCTGTATGGGCCCAACAAAGATAGTAACATAACTGTATACCCTAGAAGTGTTTTTAACTGTTACTTTAGTTGCTCTGCTAGGACCTCTGTCATCTAAATATTTTATTCTCCAAGGGGAGATGGGTTAATAAGCCTGCTTCCTCCACCCTGGCACTAAATGAGCCTGGCATCCACTGCAGAAAAGCTAGAAACTCCCATACAGACCACATTACACTAAGGGCCAAACTTTCAGCAGCTGACTGCTATTTTTTCTTTTTTCTAAGTAAACAACCCCCCCCAAACTACCAAACAACTCTAAAATGAAAGTCACCTTTTTCCACCAAAACATTCTCCCTCCCACCCCACCACGCTCAGGCCATGGGCACACAACCAGCAAGGCACACGCCTGGAGCCAGTCACTCCGTAGCACCTACCTACAGTAAGCAGAGCATGCACCTGAAGGGTGAAAAACCTGTGGTCTGTGCAATGAAAAGCAGGCCTGGGCAAGGCTGATAAATGTCATCCGAGTCCATTCAAGGGTAAATTTGCAAGCACTGTGGCAGGGCAAACTCACTTTCTACAGCATACAACTTTTTAGGAACTATTTTATTTGCAGTAGGCCAGCATGTTTACACATCCAAGGTTTGGGGAGAGGCAGTCTTACACCGAAATAAAAGTAAGAGAGTTCACATGCATTCAAATAGTTGATAGCTACTTGGTACGTCTTCCCTTCGTAGGCAGGGCTTAAGAGCGAGAATCCTAACAGATCACACTCCATACAGTATTCTATGACCATGTATCTGCAGAGACCATCTCAGGCCAAAAGAAAAATTAAAAAAATATAATAAACCCCTCTTGCTTCACAACATTTGTTCCACTTCCATTAAGTAGAATTTTCTCCTAAACTTGTTCAGTAATTACTATTTTAACTATAGGCAGTAAGACTGATATTGTGAAAGACTAGCAGAAGAACAACTAGGATAACAACAGATTTTATAAAGACACAAAAATGAGAAGGCCAAAGAAATATATATTCTTGAATTAAATATGGCATAGAAAACAGGAGTCAAAGCACATCTTTCCCTAGTTTTTATATGCAATAATACCCAAACTGTAGTAATTTACTTTTACTAGCTCTGCTTTCATAAGGAGCATCAGTTTCCCATCACATTTGGAAGCTATATAAATACTTATTAATATCTTGGAAACATATAAAGACCTTTATTGACTACATTAATTAAAATTCAGGAAATTCAAGTTAAAAATGCAGTGCAGAAAATGAAGAACAGAAATCCATGTAGAAACACTTAATTCTAAAATGCATTCAGAATCATAGAGGTGCAGGTACTGTATGTGTTAAATCATACAGGGTAAAAAAAATAAAATAAAATAAAAAAAAATCTATATTTTAATCTTTTTGGGTGGAAACAAATTATCTTATTTACTACATGAATGGTTTCCTCAATTTGACGCCAATCTTTGGAGGCAACTTCAACCTGTCTGAATTAAACAGTCTGCAGAAGAAAAGACTAGATTATTTATATTACAGAATACTGTTAAAAAGTAAAATTGAAAGATTACTTTACCATACACTGAAAATAAGAACATGCACATCACTCCAGCTTACAAAAATCTAATTTTACTTTTTCTGTTCTGAGAGAAGTTTGATAAGTAGGAGACATGTTTATATATGCACACACACACAAGTATATATATATATATGCACGTATGTATAAAGTCCTCCTCAAATGGACAGCACCTAAAAAAGGAGAAATTCACAAAATTGTCTTGCATCCATGTACTGTGATTATAAATGTTGCAATCAGAAGATCCTTTGGTATTTAACCTTTTTATCTGCAATAACTACACTGTATTCATATATATATAATATATATAAACTTTATCTTTCAATCTATACTTCATAAATGAGCCTGAGCTTACGCTTTCTAGAGAAGTCACATTTCTTTTCAATACATACAAGCACACTGGAAAACAATTAGAATCATAATAAATCGAAAATAATTCACTGAAAACGTGATAGCAGCCAGATGAAAATATCTTGGGATAGATGAACCTTTCCTAACATCTAATTTTCAGAGATGAGCAAAATTAAATTATCCATAAAATTTTGGTTCACCAATATACAAATCTTACTAAGTCAAGGCCTAATTACACAAATACTCACAATAGACAGTAATGCTTCTTCACAGATATAAGTCTACCAGGTATCATATCGTTTACTTTAGTGTACATGACCCCCACACACACTGAACACTTACACAAGCAGCTTTCGCGTACCAAAAAAAAAAATTGACAGAATAGACAAAACTATCTGCGTTTTACAGAAGCTCACAGTCCACTTCACCACTTGGTGTAAACTCCACTTCAAAAGCCTTAGCAGCCCCAGACAAATTCTGAAAGAGAAATACATTCCTGCTGTGAAAGTAAGCAGGAGGACAAACTCCAAGTGAAAATATCCAGGGTACCCTGCACGGCACTAGCCAAGCCTCCTGGCTGGCCAAGGAGGTCCCGTATACACCTGAGAAACCCTCTACTCTTCCCACCTTCTGCCAACCGCTGCCTGGCAAGAAGATCTCCCAGGTGATTTCATGAATTGCAACTTAAATTTGTTCCATGATTCACCTAAGAATTCTCTTAATTCACTTCCTATATTGATAGCAGCGACTACCAAACTACTAAAATTCTAACTTAACTGAAGAAGAAAGAAGAAAACTTTACAAAAAAGGTGTAAGAAAGGAACAAAGTTTTCTGTGTACGCATTGTTTGGGGGGGGAGCCTTCAAAAATTGTTTTACCCCTTAACAACCACAAGCTCTTATAGTTTGACAGCTGTTCACGTGCAATGAGATGCACCATCCATAGATAGGAAGCCCTAGTGCTTATATATTCTTCTTACAAACACTAAACTAGCATAATAACAATAGTCATCATCATCACCTTTAGTAAGGGCCACGATCCCTGTTTAACAGATGGGAAAATGAAAGCACAGAGAGGTCACATCCCCAGATGAAGTCCCATAACATTTCCATGGCAAAGCTGGAAAGACAACCACATGAATGCCCATTCCTTGTGCTAAGCGGCCATCCAAACTCTCTCTTAAAAAGACATCCATCCAACTGCCTGGGAAGCAATGGTGTTCAGCAGCCAGAGAGGTATGTGTCATACCTAATGGGGCATAGAAAATGGGCCACGTTCATTGCTGGCATAACTCAAAGGGCTTGTACCAGTGATGAATTTAGGCCAGTATTTCAGGACATGTGCTATATCATGCTACCCAAATATTCTTTTATTCTCTGATTTGAAGAGCTAGCCTATTCAGCTTGTTGCTCAGAAGCCTGCGTAGCCCTGTAACAAAAAAGGGTCACATCATCAGTACAATAAAATAATTTCATGTCCTATTTGATCCAAAGTATCTCTTTTTATCGCTGAAACATTTTAAAGAGAATATCCGTTAAATGACTGCTGCAAAGACTGCATGAAAAGTAAGAAAACTCACAGATAATATTACTCTCACCAAAGCCAAAAATAAAAGTTGTATGAATATCTTGAGGATAAACTGAGATAACCCAGACATAGCTATGTCTTGGATCTCACACAACTGTTGCCGTCACGTGTGCTAGCAAGAGAACGTCATATTAAATCAACATCTACTGCTCCTCTACTGCCATGTGACTTTACACAGAATGACTGAATTTATATCAAAATTGAAACCATAGAAAAATATCCAACTATTAGCAGAGTAAAACTGATCAGTGCACAAGCAAGTAAACCTGAGGAAAAAGTTGAGAAAATGCTATTGGCATTCCAGTTTTATAGAAAAACTATTTTGAATATTTAAAAAGAGTTGAATTACTACTGAGAATAAACCAAAAATGGATGTAATGCTGTACTCACAGCGTAGGGTACTGGTAGACTCAATAAACTGCATGGAGCTACAGCCACTCAGGTTTATGACTACCATTACGAAATAGCTCATTATGCCTTGAAGCAAAGCTTTCTACACAAGTGTTAAGAAAGAGAAAAGGCCAGGCAAGAATGCCTGAAGTACACATAAAAAGCTACGTGTGTCCTATACAAGAAGATATTGTGGGAAAAGCACCTTCACCGCAACTTCAGATTCTTGGGTCATTCTTTCCCTGCCTTTCCTTTGACTTAAATATAACGCTGCATTGCATCTGAGTACTATGTCCAGCCATTTACTTTTTCTTCTTGAAAACAATACACATGGAAGTGTCAAGGATTGTTTCTTCCAAAAAAAATTTCCTTTTCAGAACTATCAATGCATGCTTGTACTAAAGATCAAATTTGAACCATTCAAAAACCTTCAGTTCCAAGTGGATGAACATTCTTGGGTACACAAAAGGCTAATATAAGCAGTCACTTCGACTAGAGTCCCATGAAAAACACTGGGTGACAAAAGCCCCTTACAGCAATCTGCAAGAAGGAGAAATAAATTAATCAAACTGCCAAACGAAGAAGGCTGGGTTTGACCTCCTTCTGATCTCATTACTTCTCTATTACCCTTTTGAAAAACATCCTCTTACAAAGATCACTAATTGAAGATTATGTGGAGGGGAATCGCACCTCTCCATCACCGTGGTAACTTTGACTCATTTGTCATTCTAATAATTCACTTCTTTTCTTTTCTGAACAGACAGAGACACTAATAGACTATCATCAGTTAAAAAGGCAATTTTTCCATTTAATTGCGCTCATTAAATACTGCACTAGAACAATTGGAAAAGCAATACTCTCAATATTTAATCATATAATAGCAATAATGAAACATTACTTCACAATAAATGTGGCAACACGTAGGATGACATAAAATGCATGTTGCAACTTCTGAGGCATCAACATATTTTCTGGTAAAGATATTTGAACCCCTTTTCCTTACTTTTTTTGACAATTGGGTGTATGGAAGGAGTGGACTAACAGCATTGACTACAGCTACGCACTAGAGAGAAACCAGTGGGCAAACTCCTTCCTAATGACGTCGTCTCTCTTGCCACCGAACCATGACAACAGAAAGGATTTCATAGACCAAAACAGTGAGTCAGTGTATTTATGGAAAACATTGAACAAGGCTGGATTTGCACACTATTTTACTGGAACAAATTGTATCAGTTAGGAAAGTAATTGAAGATAAAAATGTTAATCGTGCTGGTAGAGCGGCTGCAATGGGCACAGTCATCAGGTGTCTATTTGCCTGGGATATCTTATTTTCTATCCTCTACAGATCTGTCTTCAGTGTAACTGCATTCCCATTACAGAGAGTTCACTATAGTTTAACCATACTAACATAACATAGTAGGAGCTATAATGAAACCCTTGTGTTGAGGAGATGTGCAGAAAACTTAGAAGTGCCTGTTTCAATTTCAGATGTCATGACACAAAACAGCTGTCAAGAAATGTTTCTTTTTTTAGAAATCTGTAAGTGTAAATACACAAAACCCAGTCAAGCAGTCAGGCTAACTTCACTTGAACTATTCCTGTCAATAGACACCATTTTATCTCTCATTTTCTATCTAGCTTTCCTATAGCACTAAATTATTTAAATATTTCACATAGGATTTGATGAACACAGTAATCAGGGTTGGTGACTGAGATCCAAGCATGCTTTCCCATTCTAGATTATAGCTTTCAAAACTGAGCAGGTTAACATTTTGAAAAGGGAAACAGACAGAAATCCTAGAAAGCTGTTTGGTTTGAACTACATATTTGCAGGATACCCATTTCTCCTAGTTGTTGCACACGCTGAGTAGTATCATCACTTGACAAATATTCCAGCTCAAATCAATCAGGCTATCTGGTAGACACAGTGCTCCGCTTGTTCAGCAGAAGTGAGGGGTAATCAGTAAAAGGGAAGAGTAAAAGTTTTAAAAAACAGTTGTCTGGGCTACCTTTGCTAGGAAAAGATGCACCAAGTGTAGTATCTCCTTAATCAATTATTTATTCAACACTTGCATGTGAGTAACCTTATTGATTCCAGTGAGCCTAAGTGCTAGACCAATATGAAAGAAAATGACAGTAGGACAGGAAGTCAAGAAGCATCATGCAAGGCCAGGTCAGAAAGGCTAAGACATATAAGATAGTGGCATATTTAATTTAGGAAAAATTGTAATTTAGTTTAATTTTTCTAGCTACAAATCTTAATATCATAAACTTTTCAATAACAGATCTCTATGTGCAACATTTTACAGTCAGGGAACAGTCCCTGAATGACTACAGTATATGAATTAAATATACAGTGATAGCAAAGATCTTATTTATACACAGCTTTTGTTACAGTTATTTATATGTTACTGTAACCCATACAACTTGTAACTTGTTATATAAATTCTAATTTACATTATGTTTAGCCACTATTCTTTTTAAACAGAATTTCACATTGCCTCACCATTCTACTGTTCCGAAATGCTCCATCATTTACAACATTCAACAGCAGAAGCATAAGATCCTTCATGGATTCTGTGATAGAATGTGCTTGAAAAAATTTGCTTTTCATTCACCACAAAGTCTCTTTAGCCAGCGAATTAAACAGCAATAAGCAGTACAAGATATCTTCTAACAGAGTAAGTTAGTAAAGCAACATGAGAAGTTTAAATTATTCACAGGACCCATACCTGTGAGCCAAAACCATTTGCAAACCCTACTGATTTAGTATAAAAAATAATGCCTGAGGTTAGACAAAACCAGAGAGCAAACCTAGACGAGGCTACCTAGACACACCTCAGAATTTCACAGACAAAAGTACATTTAATCAGTGTTCTCAGAGTTGCAAGGTATGTTTTTGTAACCTTTACTGTTCAGTACTCAAGTTGAACATCTAGACATTGAGTCAGAAATGGCTTGTATGAAAAGAGCTAGTACTTATAATATACAAATGAACGACACATAATGACTATATAGTAAGAAAGTGTCTTTTGGGGGGGGACAGTGAAAGAGATTTTGTAGAAAATAAAAGTCTAACAAAATACCATAGTTTGATACTTACAGTGCAAGTAAAGAATCCCCCATAAAGCCACAAAATACCATTATGCTAATTTAAAAAGAAAATACACATTCATTTTCATTCCAGTTCAGTAAAACTGCCTGTAAGCACAACACTTGTATGCGTGCTTTTTCCTTTAGAACATGTTCTTGCACAAATTCCAGCTGTGAGGGTACAATCAGGCTTTTAGAGGGGCACAGGGAGAAGCAAGGAATGTCTCCCCTTGCACATGTGCTTTCCAAATTCATCTGTGTAACTGGCTGCTGCCTAATTCTCGGGATGAGAATAAGCTGTACGTCAAGGCTATCTTGTGGTTAAGAAAATGTAACCTGCTGTGCTCCACTATCTAAATAGGGTTGAAAGTGGTTTTCTGACCCACCCCCCCATCCTCCATAAATTTTACAGTATATTAGAAGTAAAACTGGATTTTAGTCTGTAATCCATTAACTTCAATATACTAGGCTGTTGTCCAGCCCATGTCAAGTCCAGTTACTAAAAAGAATAGCCAGTATTAAAACAAGAAAATGATTCTCAGCAATGTAGCAGCATTATAAAACCTTCTTCACTTACATATGCTTATTTTTAATGATACAGCGGTAATCTTTAATCTTAAGTGAATTCAACTTGGTTTTCCACATTGATTGCTTGTTTGGTGTCGAGATATGAAAATTTCAAGAAAAACATTACAAAAATATTACATTATTACCAATAGACCTGCTGTATCATCATTCTCAGATGTTCCTTGTTTCAAGCCAGCAAGTGGTAATAAAAATGCCCTGTGTTGGCAGATCTACGCATTCTAACCATGAGCAAATAAGTCAAGACACAAAAGGAGTGACAACCATCAGGCCTTTCATCCTCAGAAAGTACTCAGTAAGAAAAAGATAAAGCACAAATGGGCGATTTTCTTCACCCACCCATTCCAACGTGTGTCAGGCTCTTTTTTCCCAGTATACGCATGCAAAACTCCATTGGGAAAGAAAAAACATAAACAGGTTGAAAATGAGGACTAACAAGTTTACATAAGATAAGTCCACTGGTGCATACTAAATTCTTTAAGTAGGTGCAGCCTCCAGTTCTGAAAGCACCCAAAATGCTAATTGCTGAAGACCAGAAGGGTATACCAAGGGAAAAATCATTCTGTACATATACTATAATTTACTCTCCCTCTTTAACCATCTGCTATTGACCATCAGCTGAGACAGGGCACAGGACCTGATGAATTTTCAATTTGACTCAAATGCTGTACTTAGATTTTTAATACTAAAATCTCAAATCATAAAAAGCAGGCAAATGACATTACACCAGCCATTATAAGACTTTTATTCTAACGGTTTAATTTCAGTCACCTTAAGTTTTGCATAGGCAGCCCGGAGAAATTGAGTCAATATACCTGTATGCACATAACATGATTTATTGTCTTCTCACTAGAGACATCAAGTGTAACCTTAGGCTGATGCTTTATCGATTCAGTATCTATCATGTAAAGGATATAAAATTGGTTTCCTGCTTTTAAGACCAGTAGTCCACAAATGTACAAACTTCCTTTCCAGCACCTGAACCATGTATTGTGACCACAGCACAAGCAATCACAAGGACTAGGGTCAGGTAGCGTTTATTAAAAGCCTGATCCAAGCATGCTGAAATGTGGAGATTAATAGTTTGGACATAGGAATTTCACTGAAAGAAACTCAGGGGAAAAAAAGCCTACTCTTCACTACCCAGTTTTCATTGTGAATATGGCACCTGGCATACACTTCATGCATTTACAAAATATTTCTCATTTATCTAGTTATTTGCTTCAAAAGATTTCAACATTTAAAGACATCTAGGCAGAACATCTAAACACCAACAGTCTATGCACATTGGGCATTTCAAAGGTAGCAAAGTCATGGCAGAGATGAATGAAATAACTTCATCAAAAGCTAAAGTAGCAGCACATAGAGGAATAAAACCTGCCTCCAAGAAGCCATAAATCCAGTCCCAATTCCTGCCTTCTCACCCCTCTTTATGTTTATTTGGCTAGAAGGAAGAAAAAAATTAAAACCTAATTTTTCAGAAGGACTAGTAGCAAACCTCAATACCAGCAGAAAAAAAATAGGGTAATTTATAGAGTTGAAAGAAAATGCAAACTAGGTCACTTGTGGTATCAACTAAGCGAATGCTACTATACACAAAAAGTAGAACATATAATTTAAATAAATAAAGTGCAACTTGACTTTTAAAGCACTGCTTTAAAAACAAACTACGGAAGGAAAAAAATAAGGCTTTGCATTGTTAAATGCTACAACTGATAAGACTTCAAAGAAGTCATCTGTGGTCACAGACAGGCAACCACCCTTCAGCCCTGCTATTCTGATGCCTTCTGAGGCACGGGCAGGAAACGCAAGGAATTAAAAAACCCTAAGCTACATCGCAGGACAAATAAACAAAGCGGGCAAAGGACGCGTACACTCCGTGCAAACATTCACCAGTTACCTGATAGCACACATTTTTCTTCTTACTCTGAAAGCGCTAGGAACTTCTGCATGGAAACACTGAGAAAACATGGCAATAAATACTAGAGAAATCTACAGGCTATGCCCCAACTGTTTCCAAGCATAGTAAGAAAAATATTTATTGTTCTTCCCTCCCTTTCAAGTCTGCTCAAGTAAATGGGCATCGAGATTCAGTTAAGTACAGATTTAACTGTGTGCGATAGGAGCCACTTTTTCTGAGTATTTCGAGACATCTCAGTTGCACAGTGTGCAAAATATTCTACTTTTCTGACCAGTCATTGCAAAAGGAATTACATGGAAAATTGCTCTTTTACCAGGATAAGAAAGGAGGGAATGGGGAAGATGAATTAGTGAAACTACTGGGCAAAAGTGAAAGGGAAAGCTAATTACTGGGGCAAGCTTAGGCCCCCCCAATCACACAGACCAGCTCAGTAGATGGGAAACTGCTTTCCTACATGTTGAAGGAAGCCACCAGTTCTCTCGGAACAGGAAAACCACTGCTAGAGCAACAGATTTTCTAGGTTAATGGCTAAGGACTATATAAAATGCAAGTAACTGTCACATTCACATTAAATGAGACTGTGCATGTAACAGTTTTCCAGTTGAAAGCATGGATTAGTAGAATTACAACAAAATTTGTAAGCAATTATCTTAAAAAAAAATATATCAGACCACATTTTTCAGTCTCTTTAATACCACAGAAATAACAGGAAAATAAGAATGCTACTTGTACTTCAGGCTTTCCAATAAAAATGTATTTAGCTGCATTACAAACATTTACTGTCAAAACATTCACTGAAATTAAAATGATAAATTAAGTATAGCAAAGTAATTCAAGTAACTATATAAACCAGCACAAAGGAAAAAAATACAGCCTGAAATACTCCAAACTTCCAGTCTACATTAATTCCCAATTTGCATGCCCAGGATAGGACGTTCATTGCAACTACACTACCTGTAATAAGGACTCGGGGTCTGGCATAACTAGACTCTCCAAAAGAGACTATCCTTTCCTCAATTTACAATCACCAAAACAAAATATAAAAAATATTAAAAGATCTCATCTCATAAGATGCTGAATTCCTACTGATATTAAATAAGCTGCTAAGGGAATTCAGCTTTCTTTACAAGCAAGATCTAAGAGGTTGCGTAAGGTCATAACCTCATTTAGTGACAGAAACAAGAGTTAAAATTCTGGAAATCCTGTTTTCCAGTCCTATGCTCAGCTTGTACATGAGCTTATCTCAGCTTAGATTTTACAACATAGGCAAATACCTTTATTACATGGAAGAACAAAATAGCAAGTTCAGTGTTCAGACAAACTGTATTGAACTGATAACAAATAAATCAATCTTAAGGTTTTTAGCTCCTTTATCAATAGCACTCTTACAGATCAAGAACTTTCTAACAAGAAGCTCTGACTGCTGACTATGCAATTTCAATTTATTTTTTTTTTCAAGAGTGTGCCAGATCATGCTTACTGGTATAAAACCAGCATAAATTCACTTCCTCTGGATTTACACTGGTATAGCTTAAATCCATTTCTGAAGTCAATAAAACAGGTTTAATGAAAAATAAAATTTAAAAGTTACAATAAAAAGAAATGATTTTCCCATAAAAATGTGGTGGTACATATCAAAGTACTACAACTGAGCGTACAGACAGAAAAGAAGCATCATTCTGAAATCAGAGGGACTAATTAGAATAATACTCTATTAAAAGCAAGTTAGTATAACAGCATTTATCCCCGCTATGAAGCTGGAAATCTCAAAATTACTTTTTACTGGAAACTTCTTTTCCTAGCCCCAGATCACTGATGACATATCTAGTTTCCACAGTCTTCAGTAGTCAGTGCAGCCTCCCCTGCAGCTGCCACCCATGCACCCTCTTCTACATGGTGCAGAACTTCCATCCACACTCCTGAAGGTTTGGCCCTTCTGTCCTTACCTGAGTTATATCGTAGGTGTACCTATCTTGAGCCCTGTCTTCTAGATGGGACCTTGGACCTCTGTTGAAGCCTCATTCCAGTCCTGTCTCTAGCCCCACCTTCTGCTGCTCCTGCCTGGATGCCCTGGATGGATCCTGGACCTGAGTCACCCTCTTGCCTTTTCTGGGACTGTCCAGGGCACTTGTTATCACGACCCTGCTCAGGAGATGCTGTAAAACTGAGCCCTGGTGGGTGCCCTTGGCTCCTGGCTCATCCTCCCTCGTGAAGCAACCCCGCTCTTGCTGTGCCCTGGTAGTAGCATTGGTATATCTTCCAAACATTAACATAATACATCATCAACATCGCTCTTTCTCAACAAAAACCTTCTTAATGTTCTTTTCTCACTGTTGTATTCTTTCACTGTTTTTCAAGAATTCCCAGTTCTTCTAGGAGTCAGATTTCTGATATAATTCATTCTATCATTCCAACATGAAATAAAAACATATCTTCATTTCCATCCACACTGAGACCAATTCAGATTTATTAAGGCTTCCTTGATATTCAGTGATGTCTTATAAGCACTAAATCATCATGAAAGCTACATAAGCGAGAGCCTGCAATCCTAAAAAAGCCCCAAAACCCAATCAAACAAGAAGTCCTCTGAGAAGTATACATCTCCTATAAAGCACAAAGCTTCCTAGAGTTCCCCAGAATGAGCATTGTACATCTACTGCTCCACCTTTCTTTCCTCTTTGGGTGATCAATCACATCCGGCAACAAGAAGAAATGGGAACACATTCTGATTGCTGGGCTTCTGGGATGGCCAGAAAACCCGCAGAACCCCTCCTCTCATGCAAAAGCAAAACAATAACAACGAGCTTCAGCTTCAGAAGCTTTTAAGATCCTCATACTTTAAGTGCTGGTCTTAACTAGTCCTTGGACTCCTCACCTGCTATCGCTGTATAATATGTTCCATAACCAGCAAGAGACCAGGATTATCACTACCTTTAAGGACAAAACACAGGCATAGATATATTTTTATTCAGTGTTCAACAGCATATTAAGAAATTAAGTTCTGGAATGCTTTCTTTGGTCCTCTCAGGAAAAGTGCATTACTTCTACTTTTCATACCCAAGATTTTAAGAAAATTTAAAAAGATTTTGGTTGAAAAGAAACTATTCTATATAAGGGCAAAGAGGGTATTCACTGTCTCATGGTGTAATTGTCACCAAAGGAACCCGAGACATGTTTGCATTTGCAGAAGGTTTATCCTACAGACTAATTGGAGGTTAAAAAAGCAGAAAGAACAGCAATCAAAAAGTGTGTTTGTGTTTTCAAAGCTTGGGCACAGACAGCATATAGCTACACCTGTCAATCCCATGACATTTAGGGGAATTTTAAGCCCTGCAAACTAGGCTGAACTTGTTCTGAAAAAAAACTCTTGGCGAAGTAGATAGCCTACTCCATGTCACACATCCATAAGCCTACTTAGCGGAGACTGAATAACTTTGCATGGCCTATGTGCCTGTTCCTGGCCTGATTCCTCCGGCAACGTAGCATGAGCAGTTTACTGAGGGTTTTACTTATCTCCGTTACAGTAAGAATACTTGAAGGATAACATGGCAAATGATGAACAGAGGACATTCAGAGATACCAATTCCAGCATATGCAACACACCTTTGTACAACTTCAGATGCTCCGAGAACCTTTTGATAAATCAGCAACACAAGGACATTACTCTTCAACAGTGCTTAACACAATACTTACTCCCCTCCAGTGCAAAAATCTGTATTTAAGCTTCCCTGTGAGATGCCTCAAAGTACTGGACACATTACATTTTTTTTGTACTTAAGAGCACAATCCTTTCAAACCTTCACTGCAAGGAAGTGGAATTAGTGTCTGCTGTGTCACAGAACTTAGAAGCTATTTTAAAGGATAGTTTCATCACACCAGAATCAGTCACAAGTGCTCAAAAGCCTTCTAAGCATAAGGCACTTTTTGAAAATTGTTAATAGATTTTGTGCTTTGTGGTATAATTTACACAGGATGTAAAATAGCCAAAATATCATTCTCAGATATATTTCAAGTACTTCAGGAGGCAGCCCAGAAAAGCTGTTGATCCATCAAAAGATCAAACTGGCACTGAAAGCATCCTCCAGTTTACACAATCGTAAATCAAAGGCACGAGCCATACAACAAACACAATCCAGATAGTAGATAATGACTCTGATTTGGAGTGAAGGAGCATTGATAACTCTGCACTAGATAAAAGTGAAAGCTCTTGGAAAAACGTACCTAGAAAGGGGTCAAAGCAAATTTTATATTTAGCAGCCTGAGTTCCAACCTGCTCTGCTGTAACTAAACTCACACTGAAAACAGCTTTCACAAATAAACAGACCAAACAGAAATCCTGCCTTTGCTAATTTTTCCCCACACCAAATAATCAATTTTACTCTATATTATTGAGAAGAAAGCCATTCAAAAAGATTCTGGAGTTTAATGAATGGCAAAAAGAGGGGGTTGGTCAAATTTTAATCTGTTTGACCTTGCAAACTGTATTGAATCTGATAATGTTCATGAGAGGTCTACTGAGGGACTTGCATCCTGTATGAATTATACCCAAGGCTCTTAAATTCATTTGAATGCATTAATTCCTAACCTAAATCACAGAAAAGTAATATACTGTTATTGTATTTTCAAATATATACTATAGCACAATGCACAAGAAGAAGAGTAGTTCATTTATATCATGTAGATTCATTAAAAATAAAATCACCTCCTAAGTCTGTGTGTGTTGATTTTTGAGTTGCAAACATTCATATTTCCCATGTGTAGGAAAGGAATAATTTTATACTTAGGTGTATTCAAGGCTTTGAACTTGATATACGTGTAATATTAGAGAAGGAAAATAAAAATATAATGAAAGATTCTTTATTTCATGTGTTAGAAAACAATATGTTTTCCTCATTAAACCCTCAGATATAAATTCTATAAACCATGAAATTACCTTTGAGCCCTTACTGAAATAACCAGTTCACAAATAAATGATCCATGCAGGAAGAAAAGCGAAGATTAAAATAATAAGAGAAAGTTACATTTTTATATCAGCAGCCAAAAAACCAGAAAAAAATCCCAAAGAACAATTACTAGTATAGACTTATACAACAGAGATTCTACTTGAACAGGTAATCCTGAACAATTTAATTCAGTCATTTTGTGAGATAGCCATTAGTCATATTTTCCAGCATTATGAGGAATTAACTCTCACAAGAAATTAAGGCTGGTTCAGTCAAGGGAAATGTTTGCCTAGCTTTTGTTCCATCAGAGTTCCACCAACAGACATGTTTTTCCATCCTGCCGCAGAATCAGTACCTGAACAATTGAACTGCTGTTTGAGTTAACCGTTCATTCTGCCTCCATGAGCATCCTCCCCAGTTGTCCATTTCAGTTTTGCAAAAGGGGCTCAAGTTTTTGCTTTGGAGAGCAAAAAGCTAAGAGGAAAGTTACAAGGTTGACTTTCCTGAAGGCTGGCAGACCAATTTTCCAAAAAGTAGCTAACTCAGGAGCCATTAAAATTGATCCTACCAAACCAGAGGCAGATCTGGTTAACTGGGAAAGAGACAGCCTCCATCAACAGCTTTCCCCTCAAAACCACTTGCTATTCACAGGGACGTCACTCCACGGGAATTACTCTGCATTTCTATCACAGTCCTCACTGATCCTGCCATAGTTTTCTCAGGCTCACCCCATCATACTGTGTGGATTTTCCTCACAAGACCCTTACATCAACAAGGCGGCCACAACTCAGTTCTTTTTCTGGTGCCTTTACACAGCATTTCGCTATTTTGGGCACCTTGTTGCAGTCAGGTAATGTTTTGTTAGGTTCAGGTGGGCTTCCCAGATGTGCAAGCTCCACTTGGTAGGATGATCTTGAACTCTTCTGCCCAGCAAAAGCAGGCACCTGCCTTCCCAATGCAAGCACAACTTGCTGTCAAACTACAGGGATTGGAGAGGAGAAGTCTAGATCTGAGAAGACCTTAGTTAACCTATAGAAAACTGAGAACAACCCAGCATTTACTCAATATGCTATACTGCAGTTAAATAGGTTTTTAGGGAGGTTCTCCCTTTTTTGTTAAAGTATCTTTCAAAGCATTTTACCAGCACCATGAGTAAGAGCAGATTTATTTTAAAGATATGGAAACTCAGGAAGAGAAAGATGAAATTACTACAATTAATTAATTTGGTTTTCAAGGGACAAACTGCAGGCGCTCTGAGGATAGAAACACAAACAAGAAGCCCATGGCTTAAATATCTTCAAATCTAAATTAAAAAAAATAAAAAATACAGG
This sequence comes from Gorsachius magnificus, assembly GCA_034008185.1. Classification (NCBI taxonomy): domain Eukaryota; kingdom Metazoa; phylum Chordata; class Aves; order Pelecaniformes; family Ardeidae; genus Gorsachius; species Gorsachius magnificus. The sequence goes on along the minus strand of CM067088.1, from coordinate 40,615,182 downwards.
AAAAAGATAAGAAAGTGTTTAGCACGTGAACATAAAGAGAGACCTCCTCAGAATATGATACAGAAAGAGGGAGGGGAACTACCGAGGTGGAAAAACATAACAAGGAAAGGAACGGAGAAAGCCAAGCTTGCAAGCTCAATGCCAGCCAGCACAAGGGACAAAATACTGGAAGTGAACAGAAAGCAAGCTGATTGCATCATCAGTGACAGAGCTGGTACTGCTTCTTGCTTCCTGCTGTGCCAGCTTCAGCCTCTGGCTGACCCCTCCATTCAGCTACTTTCCCCAAAAACCCATGTGTTTGGGAAAGGCTATGCTGCAGGTCCCCGGGGAGCCTCTCATGCGCAGCTCTGAGTCCATGGAGCATTTATAGAAGAGAAGTCATTATGCTTCACTCAATTAAAACAAGGGGCTGCAAGCATAATTGCCTCTATTTTTTAGAGCTGCAGGGTATCAACCAAACACTGGTGATTCTTCAGGTAATCAAGTGCCAATAATCTTAAGTCAAAACCAGCACTATTTATCTACCCTACAATAACAACAACTAACAACTCCTGAGCAAGATTAGACTGTGACTTCTGCTTGGAAGTTTAAAAAACAAGAAAGCAAACAAAAATAGGGAATTAGGTACTGAAAAATGCAGACTGCACCCCCAATTCCATTAGCACTCTGAGAATTTAACGTCTAACTTATTCTGTATTCCATACGTACTCAGCCTCTTGCCATTCCCTTGAAGTCCAGTAGCAAATATAAATCACAAGTTTTTTACTAAAAACATCAAAAGTGGAGAAGCTTCCAATTCTTTATTTCATTTGGAAGTCTTTGATAGAAAGGCAAACTAGTATTCCCGAAAATTTACTTTATAAAAATAATACTGACTCCTATTTCTCTTCAGTAATAGTGAAAGTTTAGATACCTAATTTCAGGATGACAAGAAATTAAGATTGAATTATAAATCCCTAAAACAAGGGCCTATATACCGAACACAGTGGCAAACTCTTAAACCTGCTGGTGCTATTAGATGTGCTTTAATACATCTGCCTTTTAAATTTTGCACAGATACTTCCAATAAAACCAGCTACAAGCTAGCTCCAGTCATAAAGACAGAAATTTAAGTTAGTGCATATTAGCAGCCTGCAGTGGGCAAATGTTCAAACACATTACGGTTTTAAAATAATTATAATTGTCGAACATGTTCAACCAATTAACCACAAATATTCTGTTTATCTGAGATGTTGCCAAAAATTGTGAGCTGCAGTCAAATAACATGACACTGTGGTCCTTCTGCAAAGAATAGCACTAAATCAAAAGAAAAAACATACGGAAAAAGCCAAAGCAAATATCTGATATTTTATAAATCATCAAATATTATATTTTAAAAATTTCACTCGTACAGGTAAACTGTCACATATATTTATTTGATAATCCACATTTTAAAAATTCATGTCACCTACTAAAATCAAGGGCTTCAGAATAACTTTCTCTCTACGTTTTGTTGTTGTCCAGCCCTCAGACACCAAGATTCCACAAAGCCCAAACATAATGCAAATAACTGGGAAACACCAGTTAAAAGCTGCCATGCCTTTTAAAAAAAATTTTTTTAAATATGAAAATACTTTAAACAACCAGATAAGCTCCATTGTACGAAGAAAAAAATAAACCACTACAATTTGTCTTTAGGAAAGAATTATTAAAAACCCCTGTTGTACAACTCCTATTTAGACAATATGCAATGCTGCAAAAGCACTTTTTTCAACGGTGCCCCCTAAATAATTAAGCTGTTCCTTTTACCATACTTCCTATATTACAGAAGTCATTTTCCTACAACAAATCAATAACTCATTCCTTATGTCAGTCATTTTTCTCCATTTAACTGAATGGACTTAAGTCCAACACTGAAAGTTAGATTACCTTTGAATTATGTGTGTGATTTAAAATTCAAAGTACTACACTAAGGAGCTTTTTAGAGGGACCACTCTACAGCCTCTTCATATAGACAATCCCTTACAGACCTTCCCGACAGATTTAAAGCAGAACAGCAACTCTGAAACAATTAAAAATGTGAACATTAACAGGAAACGGCTGTCACAGACCAGAGTCCGCACTTTCCTTCATTTATGGAATTAAAAAACCAAGCAACCTGCGACACTTACAATAACATCCCCTAATATACCCCCATTCTTTCGGATTAAGTAATAATTGCATCCGATGGTATAATTTAATCATACAGTTCAAGCTTCAAGCAACATTTGAAAACTCTGCTTATTTCTTAAATAATTGAATCAAAACTAAGAGCAAAGAAAATTAAATACTGAAGTATCAATTTCTCCACATTTTGATGAGTGTATAATAGAATATCTCAACATCAGCATGTAGCTTAGTCACAGGTTAAGGGAAACAGTGGTACATTTTACATAAATTTCTGGCATAAAATGTGTTCTTACTAGAAATAAATCACTGACAAGAGAATCACCGATATAGAAAAAACATAATACATGGAAAATGCCCTAATAAAAATGTTCATACTTTGTGCAAAATGTAATAAATTTGATAATATTAAGGAAAAAAAAATTCTAGAGGCAATCTTCACACAGCACAAGCCTGGGAAGCTTGTATCAATTTAATTAACTGTCCGTTCTCAAAAGAATAAAACAATTCAATCCATCCTTCTATATTAAAGGTATGGATTTGGTCACGTTGCTTTGTCAACTGTTAGCTCTCTATTAATCTAAAGCACAAGTTGTTGTGACATTTGTATTCTCCAGAAGTAACAGCCGTAATTTCACTAACTCAGCTATGCTCCATTTTAAGCTTTTCATAAAAAAAAAAAACTTCACAGCTGGTTTCCTACCTCTGACGTTTTAACACCAGAACCCAATGCAGCTGGACACCCCCCACTGCCACGCACTGCCTAAAGTTGTCAATGGTGAAAATTTTTGGTTTGAAACAAGTGATGGCTTTTATTTTTACTCAGGTTTATTTTATTGTTAGTTTTGAATTCCCACTCCCTCCCTTGAAATTAGCAACATAGGTGAGTACTTTGTGCCAAGATCTTTGATCTGGGGATATGTACAGCCAGGGAAACCAGAATTATTTTTCATGTTAGCATACCCTTACAATCAATCAGTGATTTCTAAGATTATATAACCGTAAAAACTGCAAAATCTTTTTTTTTTTTTTTTTAACTGCAGAAATTCTCATTTTTCAACCTTAGCATCATCCCACCAGACTGTGAACCTCAGCATTACCTGAAGCAATTAGAAGAAACCAAAGTGGCAAATAGTGTTAGGTAATGCTTTATCTTCAGCATTCTGGAAGCTCAGCAAGACTTCCATTCAAAGCTGCTCTCCACTCCATTTCGGCTCAGCACCCTGAATCTGTTCTTTACCAGCTGCTGATGTTCCTTGTATTAAACTGAGAATTTGTGAGAAAAGCAAAACTTCCTGCTGTGCCTCAGCTTTGCATGAGAGCACTTGATCCTAAGTCGTGATACCCTTCGGATGCATTTTTGTAAATATTTTTCATTTCAGGTAAACATGGGGGAGAGTGGGGGGAAAATCAATAGCCTAAGTACTAATTACAATTATTACAACAATTACTGAATAGCAAAATGAATACATTGTACAGTTTTGCTAACATAACATTATTTAATGTTTTACTGAAGGGACCGTGTTATTTTCTGACTGTTTATCAGCAAACTACTTTGATTTAAAAAACAAAAACAGCATGACAATTTAAAATTCATCAGTTAAATTTGTTATAATTTTTTTTTTTTATAAGGGAAACTTTTTTTTACAAAACTCATGCACTTGTACTGATATCTTAAACCAATCAACTTATAAAAACTAAGATTGAACAAAATTTTAACCATTATTGGCTGAATGATAAACAAGCTATAGGGTCCACACTTTATACATCCGGACTGTAATTCTTCTGCATGTAGAGTTTTCATGAGATCAAAATATTATTTAGCTTTAACTCAAAAGATCTGTTACTTTAGTTAAGTGTAACAATACTAGAAAGTAAAATTCCTCATCTGGGGCTGTAATATTTGCTGAAAAAAACCTACTTCAAAACATTAATCAAATTTTTCGCCTACTGGGCAGCCATATGGTAAAGCAGCATGTGAATCTCACAAACTTGCTGATCTTCTGTAACTGGGTGCTATTAATTACGCTTGCTGCATCCATCTCTTAGATTTTCGCTTTGTGAAAAAAGTATTTATTGCAACAGCTTTTACAAAACAAGGGAATGAAAATCACAATTGATTAATGAGCTGAATGGAAATATTTCCGTTAGCAGGTTTTTAAAATGAATAAGGATTAATACCATGGGTAAAAATGAACCCTACCTGTGTTTCACCCCCCACTTTTGTTTGGCAGGGGGGGCTGTGTTAGCAGGAGGAGGGTCTAATATGCATTATTCACTGTGTCGGCTTTAGGTGACAAACAATAAGGTTTAAACTAAATAGCTTAATACTATAAAGCCTGAGGACTTAATGTGTTTTAGTGCTAAATTCCACAGTATGAAATTGAATTGTTTCACAACTGCAAATCGTGTTTGGGTTTGGGGGTTGTGTTTATTTTTCAAATATATCTAAGACTTTTCCTGAAATCCAGAGAAGCAAACAATTCAGAATGATAGTCTCCATTTTGTCTTTAATTCCTCAGGCCACAGTACTGAGGCTGTTTTGGGATCTCAGCCATAAATCTAGTTAATCATAAATTATAGCTAGAATATAATCCTTGACTCTACAGCCTCGTGTGCCAGGGAAACGGACTCTCAGGAATTACTGAAAGAAGATTGTAGGAGTTGGCCAGAAAAGGTAGCAAATAAGTTAAAATTGTGTTATTTCACATACAAAAATCCCAGCCTGGGGGAAGGCGAAGCGATACCATTAGCCGCTGTACACCTCCAGAGTAGCAGAAGTCATGGCACACCTGTGAAGATTTGCCATATCGTATCTTCAAGTTAGAAAGGATGATTTTTCTTTAATATTCCCATTAGTCTTCCCTACAAAACTAGCTTATTTCAACATTTGGCAGAGTGCGTGAACTTCATCCTACGTAAGAAGGGCAATAGTTGGAAGAAAAAGGTGAGGATTAGTTCTTGAGAGGGACCGACGATGCTATCAAAGCATAAAACTCAGACTCGCTCCTTGTATTCACCCAATAAAAAAGAACGAGACAGAAAAAAACAAAGCAGCTCTAACCCAAAATATTCTGCATATGTGATTCATCTCCTCCGACTCAAGAAAAAGAACAACTAGGAACTGAAATACCAAGAATATTCAAATAGTTTTAAGAAATAATAATTATTCTGAGTAGTTTCCCTTCAAATAACTATACTAGCAGCTTACTGCAGGCAGAAGAAAGGGAAACCAGTCTCTTGAATCTAGGACCTGTTAGATTTATGATTTATTAAAAAGGATCCACTCAGATACAGAAACTTCATGTGGAGGCAGACAAAGAAACCCTTGCAATAAGATAGAATGCTGAATGATTTAAAATATTACATATTTCACAGACCCTCGAAACACAATACTCAGATATGCAAAGGAGCCACCTCTGTCCTGCCAAGTCACCTTGAACTAACGGCACAAATTCCCTTGCCTTCTGAAAGTATTTATGCTTCTTAGCTTACAGAAATTTAAGCATGTAATAATCAAAATGGCAAAATATTTAATGACCAGCTACTTCAAATTACATGGCCACCCACTGGTTGACATGTCTCATATGTATGTGTGTGTATATATATATATATATGTATAAAGAAAGAAGAGGAGGGGAAAAAAATCAAGTAACTTCAAGTGCTGAACCAGCAAGAGAAGTTTTGCATTAGGAACAAAATTTAAATAGAAAGAAACTGTGTTTTTTTAAAAAACAGACATATGCTACTCTGAGCGTGATTCTTGTTATAAACTAGAAACTACAGAAATTACAGCAGTTTCTAAGCTTACTCTTTTTTCCTTGTGTCATCCCAACTCTAACACAAAATACTATCTTTATAAGCAATGGACGATACTACGACAGTTCTTGTGATTAAAAAGCTTGCAAGCTCTACACCTTTAGAAGGGAAAAGCGTTTTAAAAAATAGTATAAAACCTTTTAAACAAGTTTTAATTAGTGACCCAAAACGTAAGCCATAACTTTTTGTCACCTCTTGGGTGATCTCTAAACCTCTCCCACATACACTGACTGTGTGCTTAAAAGTTTAAAGAGCTAACAAAATGTTTTAACGAGATACAAATCTCAGAGATCATTAATCAATATGTTCAATGTTATTTGTGATAATTCATCATGACATGATATTAATGGGTTACTGTACCCTTCAGAGGTGAGATTAATGCAAATGAGCAGCCACAATTAACTTTACCGCTCCCAACTCACAGGAATGGACAGATGATTATAAATGACAACTATATGTCAATTACAATATCCAATAAAGTGAAGCTTAGAGGGCAATCTATCTACTTTTATAGTTCTTGCTTGACATAGCTGAATTTAGCTCAACCCACTGTTGTCACAGCGTAACCACTGCTTTGAAGGAGGGGTCAAATTTTTAATTTCCTATTTCTTCGGAAGGAATTCAAATTGTGCATCTGAATGCTTGTCTGAAGAAGGAAAGCTGCAGGAAACCAAGAACAGATGTTGCTTTCTTCATCAGCTGAAGAAAATTGTATCTGTTCTCAAATTGCAACAGCAAGGCCACAAAGAAAATAATCTGTCCTGCTGGGTAATATATTATTCAATTAGAAAAAGACCCAACATATTAATACAGCAATTGGAAGGAATTTACATTTGGTAAACTGCTTTGTCACACATAGGATGCTAAGTCCACTGAGGTTAAAGATGCCGAGTGAGGTGTAGACTGGTATGTGCATTTTTGTATGCAAACAGATATTGTACCATCACCTCTTGAGCACCAATGCTTCTGTAGTGAAGGGGAAAAAAAGCAAAATTTCTAGTGACATCAAAGGAGCTAGAAGCAAAGACTTCAGACGTTCATGAAGCAAAGAGCTGGCCAGATTGAGGAAATTCTGAAAACATGACAGGTACAAAATCATAGGATACCCCTGTAAATGATATATTTACCAAAAAATCTGGAAATCAGCTCTGATAACATGCCGAGATTCAAGGCTTAGTGCCTTCCACCAGAAAAAAAAAAAAGCTTCAGTGATGATAACAAGATAAACACTGGGCAAAGCACTGTAGGAAGCCATAGAGAGAAACACCATAAACCAGATATTTCCTGTATTTTTCAAAACTTTTCTTTGTAGCACCTTTTGTACGCCTTACAGCCACTTAGCCATCACAATGCACGTGGACAACGCCTCTGCACAGGGCTCAGAGATGTGCCCTGTTGTTAAGAATGGGCCTCAGTGCAGTAACAAATATCACTGCTACATTTTTCATTTACTCATTAAGCTTACTCAGTGGGCCACCTGAAGGTACGACTTTAGCTCTTCAACACATCTGTACCCTGCAGCACATATTCAGTTTCTGCAAATCAGGTACCTATGATTTCCAGAATAAGTTAAACCTGAAAGGTGTTTTGTCGTAAATCAAGAGTGCTTGAGACAACAGTGGAACAACTTATCCCAGCTGTGCAAGGTCCCCACCAAGCACCCAATTTTCTTTGAGAAAAATAGTTTAAAGGAAGCCTCTTGCTTTCTATTTCACTGCCTCAACATAGAGCATTTGAAGTTTATTTTAGCTGTAGTTAAAAGAAAAACATTGAAAAGTTATTTGTGATTTGTTTTTCTAATTATCTTCTCTCTCCTTATATACCCATCTGAAAAAAAGTGCTAGCTGTTGTGGTTTCTCCTTTGCTTTAAGTAGCACCTAATTCTACCATGCAAGTCGCGCACAGGCACTGCAGCCTATAGGTACCTACTGAAATCAAGGAAGAGGAGAGTGGAGGGGCGAGGTATGAAAGTACCTCCCAACATGCATCGGCAGCTCCACTTGGAAAGGATTCAATAAAAGTCAGTGGGGGGGTTGGCTAAGTAATCTTTTAGGCTCCATTCTGCAAGTTATATTAACATATCACTACATTTTCATCATGCAAGTAGTAAGATCATGTAAGTATGTTCGTATCTCAATACTTTGCTGAAGGACAGCAAAGAGCTCCTGATTTCCTTTAAAGCAATGTTTTCCAAAGCATCTCTCCCCCATCTCATTTTGTTTAATCTAATCATCAAGAAAAATGGTTTTCAACTGAATAAAACTGCTGACACCATTATCATCATTTTCAACGTGGGAAAACAGGAGAAATTCTTTACTGCTTCCAATATGGATGATAATACACATTTTTGTGACAATATTTTGTCAAGTCCTGACACATTCTGTAAAAATGTGCTTTTCAGAAGAAACCGTTTCCATGCTGACCCCTAAAAAACTGCAATCTATAACTACCCCTTAAAATAACTTTGTGACAGATAATTAGCCTCAGAGCTAATATTTTAACTAAAAGCAATGTGCCCTATACATCCTCAGCAATCCCAAGTTCAGCAGCAGAAATAAAGTTTATTCCATAAAAATAACACACTACTCTGAGCACAGACAAATACCAGATAAATTCATAATTTAAACTATGTTCATAAAACATGAGGATTTCTTTTCGGATTTTTTGGTTTTAACTAATTCATCAACAAATTCGAGTTGGCTAAATAAAGCCTCTTCCAACGCCTCCTATTTAATTGCAGTTTGGCACCAACAAATATATATCAAAATTATAGTATCTCCCTTGACAGGAAGCTCCTTGCTTCCACACACAGTTACGGCTCTCTGCAGAGTAACCAAGAACTGCTGACAACCTTGAACACTGCTACAACAATATTACTATACTTGGCAGAGAAGTACCCTTGCGGCAAGAGAAAAGCTGTAATTTTGACTGTCACTTCACATTACACTAGATATTATTTCACTGTATACACACACACTCACAAACTCTTAATAGACTACAGTTTTCTCACTGCCCAGCTCTTCTATTATAAATGACAATATTATTGTATTGACCTACTGGTAGGCTCGCTAATAAAGCTAACATTTAACAGCACTGAAAATTTTCTTTTAAAATACAGTCATCATAAATTGTCTTGTCCTAGTAATCTCAAACTGCTTAAGTAGCTTAAAGTTATTTCATCTATTTTCTTATTAATTTCAGAAGAACGAACATATATTAAAACAAAAAGGAATTATAATTCAGTTGGATTTTGATAATACGCTTTTAAATAAATGTTTGAATAATTAGCATGAATTAGTTTGAATAATTGCTGGCATCGTAAACATTAATACCTTCATCCACAAGCTGCTTTGGTAAGAAAGTGATTAGTATACTCAAAAAATCCCAACAAAACCCTCTTTCTGGATTTCCAACAATAACATAAGTACGAAGGTAACAATAAGTGCTGAATAGCTGGGAGTCGGAAGCACAGTTAACTTGCAGAATTCCCGTCTGGGCCTATTTCTGTAACTAGGAAAATGAGTATGGAAGCATTTAACTGAAAAATTTTAATTTTGAGCACATAAGTAGATGGGGCAGAACTACTTTAAAATGTTAAGTACAAAATGTTCTGGTTTGAAGATGAGCCTCTCTGTGACCCAATGAAAAGGATATTTGGTTCTTTTAAATCAGATTGAATTCCAGGACTCAAAAATAGTTGACACCAAACTTTACCTCTGTGGTTTTTATTTTATATGCTGCATATGTTCAGTTCATAGACTGTCAACTGATTTCCAAAAAATTTTGCCTGTATATATTCAGAATTTGCACAGCAGCACTGTGCATTAACAAAAGAATCTCAGTGAAATATGGCCACGATCAGGTACTGTGGGTAAACCTAACTTGCTAGAAATCAAGCTATGTGTTTTGAAATATGCTGATATCAATTCACTGCAAGCAACTCCTATCTTTTTGTTAAAAGTAAAACAATACTTAATTAAGAAAACTGGATTTAAATAGACCCAAATGGCACTTGGAAACAGTCATTAATAAAAAGCATCATTCTGATTTTACCGTTGTTCAGGCACATTTTGCTTCCATCCTTGTGTTACTGATATAGTGTTTCAAATGCATTTAGAAAGACACCATCTCACTTGTGTTGTTTAGATAAGGAAGCATCACTGAACTTCTTTGCCCTTCTCCAATAAAATGTATCAAAAATTTCAGTACTGTCTGCTGACCGCACCACATTTAACAAGATTCGCAAATGAACCCAGAGTAAGTTTCCCACTGTGACACATTAATAATAAGTTCCTTATCCCATCTATCCCAAGCCATGAATATGTAATGTTATAAAATGAGTCCTTTTCACACAACAGAACCTCAGACGTGAATAAATAAAAACTATCCATCACAAGCCTGTGAAAAATTAATGAGAGTTCTGAGACATAAGAAAAAATTGGTTACTGAGATGATATGGTCCAGTATGTAAAAACTATGTTCCTCACCAGCTGTAAATTTTATTTTAAAACTTTATAAAAAGAGTTTAAAAAAAATATCTTTCCATAGCATATTTACCATAAGAAACAGAGGAGAGGAAAATTCTTTAATGGTGAGACATATATCTAAGTAATCCAGACAGCATTCGGAATCGGCAAGTGGATCAAATACTGCCATATTAGGGAGTTACATTTCCAGTTACAGCAAAGTTGTATCCTTAGATATTTAGAAACAGAGTTCCTATTCCATATCTTTTCCCTTCAGAATGGAAATTCCTAATGAAATAAGGCCATATATCTCCCTAAATTTCATTTACTTGGATAAAAGAAGAATCCATAGAAATAAATTATTTTCATTCATGTGTCTCTTTGCTGTACCAGTGGAGGCTTTAATCTCCCGATACGCAGTAATCTGTTTTGCAATACGAAGAGAAATAAGAAAAAAAACCACATTTTTCAAAAGAGTCAAGATGCAACTATGTTTATTAATACATTTTCCTAATCTTGCCCAAAAGACCATGCTGGTATCTGAGGAGCACAAGTGCTGTGCCAGGCCTACTCAAACTGCATCACCAAGAAATACTGGAACTTTGTCTTCAGGCAGGGAAACAAGCAGATAAAACACAAGAGATACTGCCTAAGTCCTTGAAAGACTTTGTCCAAGACAGACAGCACTTCTTAAACTACCAAGAGACTTCAGAAAAGATTGTATGATCTACAGTCAATTTTGTGAAGCATTAGCTATTTTAATGCGTAGCAGCTAAAGTGAAAATGATGCCTTGTGATACCAAATTATGTCGGTTATTTTTCTCCAAAATCTGTCTCTGCTCATTCAGCTCTCTCCCATTAACTAAATTTCTCTCTTTTGTATCCCACCATCATTCCCACATCTAGAATCTATGAGTTCCTCTAGGTTTGGCCTACCCAACCATTAACTGTTTCTTCCTTGTTTCTTAATGCTAATAAATAAAAAAGTGTTTAAATCCTCTTTGTTTACTTCAGTGACCATTTTCTGTTAACATATCTCATGCTACACTGGCTATACGTGACCATGCTGGGTAAACATAAGGTTTCTCCTTTCCCCATTGGCACTTGGGTATGAAGCAATGAGATTGGCAAGCGTGTTACTGACATCTCCTTAGTTAACAGGACAGGAAACCATAATGAAAGAAGGCAGTAGCAGAGCCCCCCTCCCACCCAGCGTACCGATTAGATTTCCCTATCAAGGAGTGGCTTCATCACATAAAAACCTGATTGAGCAGGATGTTTTAGTCTTGGTTTCTTGAAAGTGGTTATGTCTGAAAGGATGGCCTCCAGAGTGCTGTCAGAGGTGTCTATCTGCAAAATAAATTACCTTTTGAAGTCTGCACTGAGAGTGATTGAGTGACTGTGAAGAATTATTTATTAGTCTTAAAATGCGAGTAGATACAGTTAAGGAACTATTTTTTCTACAAAACTATCATGCTCTCAAAGAAGAAAGGGAAATATGGCACAATCCCCTCAGGATAAGCAGACTGCTGGTTTTGTTTGAGGGACATATGGGTCCCTTCTACAAGGCTCTACCAGAGTTCAGTCTCAGTTCAAAACTCGTATCTTCTGGTGCGCTTTTGGTCACTTTTGTCATGACCATTTCTCTTTCCTCCATTTAATGTTACAAATGCACTAACTCTCAGGAGGGGTTATCAGCAAAAAAACCCCACCACAACCACACCAAAAACCCAGTACAGTCCCCATTACCATAAATTTTTTCTTACCATGATTAAAAAAAAATAATGCACCCAGATCATATCTATTACAGCCCTACTTTTTTGTGTACTGTTTTCGGTAGCAACACCTAACATACTCCTCTTTTTTAGAATATCTGACATTTAAGTCCTTTGGTTTTTTACATTCAGAACTAAGGATTCTCCCACATTTTCAAGAAATTTTCATGTTAAGGTTTTTCTCTCCCGTTTTTATTCATGAAATTTCAGTCTCTCAATATGTTCACCTGACTGCTTGTAAGACCTTGCTGCTTAAACAGGTATTAGATTTCCAACTGTGCCAATGCAGCTGAAGATTTCTTTCTTAAATACCCTTATTGCAGGCTGACCTTTCTTGACTCGATACACATATTTTGCAGGGGAAAAGCCTTTGGGTCCATAATCAGTTCAGTCATATGCCCACCATATCTATATAGGCACGCATGGCAAAAGCCTGCTAAATATCTTTGACATATATTATTACTACACCTCTAGGTCAACTTACATATCAACTCCAATGAAGAAAGGCCAACTGGGGGTTGATTAATTTTCAGACATATTTTAACCCTTACAATATCCATCACCATATGTGAGCAAAAGACATTGAAATACGTTCTTTATATTGAGGGGAAAAAAATAACAGACACCGCTATTTATTCTTGGGTTCTCTAAGTCACAACGGACAGCAGCGAAGGACAACCTGGAAGGATTTCAATGTGCTATTTCTGTCTGAAGAGTAGCAGCCCCCTTAATGCACTTCCTACACTGCTGCAGCATCACCACTGCTCTGTATTTTCATGGGATCTATATTTTCACTTGTTTGGCACCATAGTGGTTGCAATTGGCAGTGCAATAGATGTGTGGGCAAAGCATGAAATTAAAAGATATTCTTCCTGCATAGTGCTGACTCTGCAATAGCTCAGCCAATAACAGCCAAACCCCAGAATGTTTATTTTTAAACCAGGGCAATATACCATTAGTTCTCGAGTTTAATTCAATTGATTTTCAAGCAAATAACAATAAAATTATCCCACAGATAGGACAATCTTTCAGTGATGGATGAGAGTGCTATAGCAAACACCAAACCTCATGCAATGAATTCTCTGCCGTCAGACAACTGCCTCGTGGGATGGCCAGGCAGATCTGGACAAAAGCGATTCTGGGGCCAAAAGGAGTTCCCCGCTTCATCACCTCAGCAAAGATGGATTCCACGACCTTCTGAGAAAAGCCTATATATAATTTTTGCTGAATAGGCCCCTCAGTTAACAGCAGAATCCAATTTGTAATTTAGCCTTAAATGCACACTCCACAAAAAGCTATCAGGTAAGAAAAAAACCTGACATGTAGATAAAAATGCTTTTTGACATACGTAAGTAAAAACTAACACTATGGCATTTCTCAAATTAGCCATTTGAAGTGCGCATACACTGAAAAAGTTTCAGAGTATAAGCATTTATTTTTGTTTTACATGTTTTGGACCAAGAAAATATTTATGAAAAGAATAATAAATAATTAATTTTTCTGGCTGCAAGCTGGGATTCTTTCCTGGTTAAACTATATGCAGTGAAATGGCATTTAAATTATATGAGAGAATTGATTCAAATGGCTTCCATTAGCCATTTGGCAGGCTGCTGTGAATTACTCCTAATCAATTTTAAATAATGCTATCCTATCTGCGAATGGAGGCATCCTCATGTTAAACATCTCCACACTGCAGAACTGTAAATCAGTGGCTAAAATACAAATTTCTTCATATCTTCTTATAAGCCATTGTGTTTAACCACGTGCCATCAGCGAAACTAATGCAGAATAAAATAACCGCATGTGTCCTCAGAGAAGTGTTCTGGGCCCTAAAGGTTTTCTCTTTTATCTTACGTTAATGAATATTTCAAACGAATGTTGTTCTAGGCCATTTTACAGTACAATGATATCTTAATTTTGCTTGAGATTTTATCAATCAAGAGTAATTAGATCAATTTGAGCTGTAAATATTCAGCACACAACTAGCATAACCATTTGAAGCAGGTGTGTTTGCATTATGAGAATTTTTATTAAAAATAATGAAAACTGAAAAAATATCAGCAGATATTCAGAATGTTCTGCTTGTTGTCTCTGGCTGTAGTTTAGAGGGTACATTTACAATTTCAGACCAAACTTCTGCAAAATCATTGTACAGCAGGAGAGAACAAATTCTGCTTTTGACGATATAATATCTCCTTTAAGTAGCACAAAGGAGACACTTTTATGGCGGGCATAAGATGACGGACACAGAAATTAAACCACAGCAGTTTCCATTAACCCAGGCACGTTGTTCAAATAAACCTGTAAATAGATTTATAAAAATATTGTGTGAAATACCTTAAATTAGCAACAAAATCTTACCTATCATTTCAGTATAATTTTTCAGTTTGACTTCATGTGCCACACAAAGAAATGTAGGTTTTTAGATGCTGCAAAACTATGAGATATGAACTCAGTAACACCATTTCAGATGGCCACCATCTTCATTGGTTTGATATGTCTGGCAAACTAGGTACTAATATGTGAGTCAGTAAGTGTGTCTCTCTCTCTTTCGGAACAGAATCTCAAAAAACCCCTTGTCCCGGTGGTTTCAATGACTCTGGTATTCAGAAAGTCTCTTTCCTTAGTCTGATGTCCTTGCAATGTCCAACTCTTAATGGATCATATTTGATACTGAGTCTTTTAAAGAAAAAAATGCGCTCATCATACACAGATGATTTAGCCTTGGTTCAGAAAGCTTTTTAAGTACAAGAAACAATTAACATACTAATGGTCAAGAACATTATAATGAGACAAAACTAACAAAATAAAATGGAAGCAGTTTAGAAAGCACTGTTTAAATCATCTTCCTCATAATGGAAAAGTATATAATAAACCATTCTAAACCAGTGAAAAAGCAGATTCAAAACCAGTAAAAAAGCAAGTTTAAAAACAGACAAGGAATTCACATTTTGTGGGCTGGGGAGACGTGGGGAGAGAGAACATGAAGTGCTTTTTGAACATGAAGAAAACAGTTCTTTAACAGACTGTGACTTCTAAAGTAAATCAAAGATTTACTTTACAAAGCAGTAAACATGGTGATGAGGAACTGCTTCCAAAAGACCGTAAAGCAAAACGCTGTAAGTAAATAAAGCCATCCCATACACTTCCACTGTTCAGTTCCAAACATTAAAGCACGGCTTTCGAGAATCAGAAAAGTTAGCATGAGTTATTGCACAGGATGCCTTTGCCTATTTATACTCTACCACCCCCCTCTCTGACTCTTCCAGAAGAAAGTGTGGAAAAATAAAGGATGAACAGGCAGATGGAGCTATACAGGTGAATAGCTCATATTAAGTAATGCTTAATTGAGGGGATTGAGTGTGCCCTCAGTAAATTTGCAGACGACACCAAAATGGGTGGTAGTGTTGATCTGCTGGAGGGGAGGAGGGCTCTGCAGAGGGACCTGGACAGGCTGGATCGATGGGCCGAGGCCAACTGTATGAGGTTCAACAAGGCCAAGTGCCGGGTCCTGCACTTTGGACACAACAACCCCATGCAGCGCTACAGGCTTGGGGAAGAGTGGCTGGAAATCTGCCTGGCGGAAAAAGACCCGGGGGTACTGGTTGACAGCTGCCTGAATATGAGCCAGCAGTGTGCCCAGGTGGCCAAGAAGGCCAATGGCATCCTGGCCTGTATCAGGAATAGAGTGACCAGCAGGAGTAGGGAAGTGATCGTGCCCCTGTACTCGGTGCTGGTGAGGCCGCACCTCGAATACTGTGTTCAGTTTTGGGCCCCTCACTACAAGAAAGATGTTGCATTGCTGGAACATGTCCAGAGGAGAGCAACCAAGCTGGTGAGGGGTCTGGAGCACAAGTCATACGAGGAGCGGCTGAGGGAACTGGGGTTGTTTAGTCTGGAGAAGAGGAGGCTGAGGGGAGACCTGATCACCCTCTACAACTACCTGAAAGGAGGCTGTAGTGAGGTGGGGGTCGGCCTCTTCTCCCTGGTAACAGACGATAGGACGAGGGGGAATGGCTTGAAGCTGCGCCAGGGCAGGTTTAGGCTAGACATGAGGAAAAACTTCTTCACCGAGAGGGTTGTCAGGCTCTGGAATGGGCTGCCCAGGGAGGTGGTAGAGTCCTCATCCCTGGAGGTATTTAAAAGACGGATAGATGAGGTGCTGAGGGACAGGGTTTAGTGGTGGGATGGCAGGGTTAGGTTAATGGTTGGACTCCATGATCTTAAAGGTCTTTTCCAACCAAATTGATTCTATGATTCTATGATTAATTTTGCTATATTCCACTTTTAACTGAATACATGATCTGGTCAGTGAAGAGATGCTATTGTGTGCTGAGGTTTAGGAATGTGCATTATATGTCTATAATGCTCAAATTCCACGGGGCCTACACATGAGAACTTGATGGCTTCCCAGGTAACTGCAACCATGCATGTCCTTGAATGAAAGGGGTACTGTTCCAGGTCCAAGGCTGAAAAGATATAGCTGGTATGGCAGGCCAGAGTCAGGAGATGAAAGGGACTACAGGCAGATATCTCCTCTGAGGACTAAACAATGCCACCCCTAATGTACAGCTAAACCTGACTTGAAGTCAGAAGGTAGGTATTACTATACAGTAACATTTTCATCAGTTAATCTCATCCCCAAATCATGCTTAAAATACTCAGGAAATAAGGGACCTGTGCTCATTTCTCTTCTCTACCTGAGAGGGCTAATGTAACCTGAACAACTCACAGGAATTTATCCCGACCACTCGGCTATAGGTAACTCTGTATGTGGTAATACTTCAGCTCTCTTGCTGAAGTTTAGCTAATTAGGAAAGAAAAGAAATATTTTTTTAAAAAATACAGCTAAAAGATAGTACACATGAAGCAGCTTATTTCCAAACCTACTTTGCTCTGGCCCTGCGATGAGCAGCAATGACAGTTCTTAGCTTTCTGTCAGGGCTGGAGATGTACAGGGTACAGTACCCACCCCTGCTGGCAGAGTTCACTCAGCACTCGGAGGCGGATGCTGCTAACAGCAGTGACACCACACATGCCACTGCTGATGTCCAAACGAAAGCTGGAGAGTCTGTGGCTTTCTGCTCAATGGGAGTCCTGAAAAATTCCTCTTTGGCACCACAAGTGTTTCTAGATTTCACTTAAACCAGACAGCAGATAAAACAGTCTACCTGCTTATAAAAATGAGATGACCATCACTGCTTCCTCTGGATTCAGTGAAAAAGAAAATTTCTTCTTCGTTCTTTCAGTTTGTGTAGCCATATTCCTGCTCTAGCTTTAACCTAGTTTTCAAATCAGTAACTACACAGTCTCAGCACATCAGTGCAAGCTAGCGACCCAAACATTACAGGGTCCCATGCAAGTTCTGCAGCCTCCACAGGACCCCACACTGCTATGCATACACGACATAAGCCCCTCTTCACTTCACTTTAAAACTAGTTGAGCTACGTCCCCACTGCATGCACTCACACTCTGCACTATGTAAAGAAGCTCAGTGATAGAATCTGCAGGGCCACGACAGCCACCTCATGCTGCTGTGGTGGAGCCACATGCAGATTTATTTTATCTTTTAAAATAAGCCATCCTTGAAATATTTCCCCCTCTCATTTTTTCACAGCTTAAACTTCAGTGCTACTGGACACGTATTAATTGTCCCAATTGTTATATAAATCCATAGCTATCACCTACTCTTAAAAATCTTTTTATCTGACAGCAGGGATGATACTGTATCATCTTACTGTAAATTGACAGTTTCTTAGTTAGCAGAGTGAGAATATACAAGACGATAGTACTTATTATAATAAGAAAAGTAAATTTAATCCAGATTCAATTATACTGAACAGAATATTTACATAAAACTGCAGTACATTTTCAAAAGCACTCATACTCTTGATATAGTAAAATAATTTCAGTACCAAGAACATCTAGATCATATCAGCAGGTGCCAACTTTAACACATATACCTCTTTCTTTCCATGATGAAAGCAAAGACACTGAAAAAAGACTGCCTCTCTCTTGCTGTCTTTGTGAAATCTACTTAAATCATTAGCTACCCAAAAGAGAAGTCGAAAATGCTTTCTGATGTGAGAAACTTGATATCAAATTTTGTCTTGCAAAAGATTTTTGTGGTATGTTAACTACTTCAAAATGCAGGTCTGTGGAGGGAAGTATTAATACATCCTACAGAGGAAACAATTAACACAACCTTCATGCTAAACAATCTTTGAACTCAGCATATTTGGACATGACTACTTATCAAAAAATTACTGTTCTTATTTCTGATGGTTGCTAAACAAGGTAATGCAGTAATACTTACCACAACTGTATTATGCAATGATCCAGTTTTAATGCACACCAGCATTCAAGAAATTAGATATAGCAAAAATCTCTCATGACTACTTAAATTTTAATCACTTTTTTATTGTTATATTGCAGGAGTCAAGAGTAGAGTAAACAACGTTCTTAACCCCACTGGGCCTTAAGCAGGTACTCCTTACAGAAAACCGAAGATGTTAGCAATTTGTACTGTTCAGAGATGCTAAAAAAGTCTGCCGTCATTCAATACCCCCTTGTATCATTAAAAGATTCTTATACAGCTCATTCACTGTCAGTTCAGATACCTTACATCCATCAATAGTATTGGGGAAAAGCTAATTATCAAAACAACATTTCAAAAACATTTTGTTTGAAGATTTTTCACAAACCTGTACAAGATCAAAAAAAAAAAGCATACAAAATTACATTGCCTAAGCTTGCTAAAGTAATTTAGGATTTCTACTGAAAATGAGTACTATAGAAATAAATAGTGTTACTTGGCTGGCTGAGTAGGACAGCTAGTAAATTAAATCTTCCATGTCTTCAAATATATTTTATGAACAGGCTTGTACCTATCCTAGAAATAAAATCCTGGAGGTTCAAAACCACAGTTTTCGACTCTAGTTATGGCCACGTGTTTGACCACTTTCCTCCTCAAACACAAAACCATTCACATGTGCATCAAACCTATTAATGTGTATACCAACTGCAGATTTAAGCCACAGGTACATCCCTTGAACACATCAACCTGGCAGTGCTGATGCATGCAAGGTCACGCAGATGTAACTCAAACCGAGTGCTGGACTCACTATTGCTTCTAACAGACAAGAGTTTTCTCACCACTGTTAGATGATGAATTAGGAAAAAATCCTAGAATCTCTCAGTGCAAAGAGATCCTAGAAACAGGCAGAACTAGGTGCAACGATGACAGAGGACACTGTACCCAAATGAAGATAACCCAGTGCTCAAGGTCTGCCACCATCGAGCTTGACACCAGCAGGCATGCCTCAGGAAGTGCTCTCTGGGCCAAGTTACTAAAGGAGAGAGAGCTACAACATTTCTAACAGTCCTGAAATATATTTAGTTCTTACTTAGAAGGCAAAAAAACCTATACAAACTTACTTCATACTGTCTCTTATTGGCAGGCTTCAGACAACTCCCCACAGCACCTAATTTAGGTATTGTAAATCCCCTGTAACTTAGAGCATTTTTCCATCACCAAGCTATATCACCTAACAGCCATCTTTATGGCACTTGGAATAAACTATGTAAATAAACACTATGAAAAGTTTGGGACCTTCACTACCTGTATTTTTCTATCCTGACCTCCCCTATCACTGGTAATAATCAGTTTAGAAAGCAAAGATGAAACAGGTACAAAGGCAAGACCTTTTCTGTTCTTAAAGTGTCTGATAAATATAAATATCAGCTTTACGTACACAGCTCATGACATCTTATGACATTTTAAAGTGTATTTAATAGCTTAAAAAAACCCCTCTGAATAGCTTTAGTCATTTACTGTAAATGTCCACTATAGGTCACATGCTCATCAGATGGAGTACATTTAGCATGTATTTATGGGCTTGCTGTTGCTTTTCAAAACAAAAAGATATAAATCTTAATACTCTCAGTTCTAATGTATGGATACAAGCCATTAATCACTCTGACAAACATATGTAGGCTGTAACCCTGTATATGCTTTAAGAATAGAAAGCAGATAACTACAGCTTACACCTTCAGGTACATCTGTTTTCTCCCTAACCCTTATCATTTGAAATTTGGTAAAGGAATTATGAGACATGCTCTTCTTTCTGTAAATATCATAGATCAAATTCGACAGTCACCTGCAGGCCACCACCTCTAAGGGATTTTTGTTTTGCTGTGATTTTTGAATGAGCCAAGGCAGACAGTGAACATTCCGCCATGAACTGTCAAATTCTTCATGCAGATTCAAGTAGTCTTCATCTTCCTTTTTTATTTAACATTAGAATCATAGAATCACTTTGGTTGGAAAAGACCTTTAAGATCATCGAGTCCAACCTTTAACCTAACCCTGCCATCCCACCACTAAACCATGTCCCTAAGCACCTCATCTATCCTTCTTTTAAATACCTCCAGGGATGAGGACTCTACCACCTCCCTGGGCAGCCCATTCCAGAGCCTGACAACCCTCTTGGTGAAGAAGTTTTTCCTAATGTCTAGCCTAAACCTGCCCTGGCGCAGCTTCAAGCCATTCCCCCTCGTCCTGTCGTCTGTTACCAGGGAGAAGAGGCCGACCCCCGCCTCACTACAGCCTCCTCTCAGGCAGTTGTAGAGGGCGATCAGGTCTCCCCTCAGCCTCCTCTTCTCCAGACTAAACAACCCCAGTTCCCTCAGCCGCTCCTCGTATGACTTGTGTTCCAGACCCCTCACCAGCTTGGTTGCTCTCCTCTGGACCTGTTCCAGCAAGGCAACATCTTTCTTGTAGTGAGGGGCCCAAAACTGAACACAGTATTCGAGGTGCGGCCTCACCAGCACCGAGTACAGGGGCACGATCACTTCCCTACTCCTGCTGGTCACTCTATTCCTGATACAGGCCAGGATGCCATTGGCCTTCTTGGCCACCTGGGCACACTGCTGGCTCATATTCAGCCGGCTGTCAACCAGTACCCCCAGGTCTTTTTCCACCAGGCAGCTTTCCAGCCACTCTTCCCCAAGCCTGTAGCGCTGCATGGGGTTGTTGTGACCAAAGTGCAGGACCCGGCACTTGGCCTTGTTGAACCTCATACAGTTGGCCTCGGCCCATCGATCCAGCCTGTCCAGGTCCCTCTGCAGAGCCCTCCTCCCCTCCAGCAGATCAACACTACCACCCATTTTGGTGTCGTCTGCAAATTTACTGAGGGCACACTCAATCCCCTCATCCAGGTCATTGATAAAGATATTAAACAAGACCGGCCCTAGAACTGAGCCCTGGGGGACACCGCTTGTGACCAGCCACCAACTGGATTTAGCTCCATTCACCACGACTCTCTGGGCTCAGCCATCCAGCCAGTTCTTAACCCAGCGAAGAGTACAAACAGAAAAGGATGTTTAAAAGAACAGCACATAAGCGCCAGACTTAGAGATCCCAATTCAGTTTCTACTAAAAATCACTGCCAAACTCCCACTGATTTCAGCAATCTGAGAGAGCCATTTCGTAAACTACTACCTCATTTTATCAGTTTGGCTTTCTTCTCCAATCCTGCTGCTAGAAATAGTCCTCTTCTAACAAAATGCAAGGGACAGTTTTAACTTGGCACATGCAAAAAAACCCTGCTAATATTGACAGGTGTTATTGCTACCAGGAAAGCTCAGTGACAGCATTCACCAGAGAAGCCACAATGCTTCCTGCGTAAGTTTGAAGTTAGGCTAAAAACTTTAAATACTTTTTACAATTCTGGAAACGGGGTAAGCAACAGAAACCAAACCAATCTGACTGTGAGAGAAAGGGATAGGCAAATGTCAAACTTTTTTTCCACTCTTGAGGGCAAGGAAAGGAGGGAGAATCAATGGAAAGAAAAATACATCTTCAAATATCACATCCAAGTTTTCTTTACACATGGAAAAGTGGACAACCTTCCCATTCCTGCCTTTTCAGTTCTAATCCTACTTACACAACCCGTCTTTACACTTTTCAACGTGTTTTTCCTATTCCATTATGGTTTTTTGCTTCCCCATGCTTGACCCTTTATACTTTTTCATGTCAACCTCTACTTTTCAAATAGTTTCCTATTCATTCTCCTTATTTAAAAACCTCTTTAAGTTCTATTTCTATCACAGAGCCTCCCAAGTTGATTTCCTTAGAGGCAAAGCCCTGCACACTAGCATTTTCCCACTTACACAACTTAGACTGCAAGTTCAGACGAGGGCTCTGTCTTCGCAACACCTTGCAAAACAATGTGGCCAAAAGACCTGAAACATACGTGCGCGCCTCAAGTCGAGCAGCTCTGTTTATGATAAACATTTTCATAAAATGCCAATTTCCAAAGCTACTGAGTAACCAAAGCTTTCAGTGATTACCAAACTACTCTAATACTACTATGGGGTTTGTTGTCAGAGACTTAGGGTATTTTAATACGAAAATCTCTTTGTTGTTGTTCTTCTCATTTGTCATTGTCTACTTCAAAATGCCTGTAGTTATACATGCTGGCAGCATTCAGCATGTCAGATAGTGAGGACAAGGGAGAAAGCAAGTAAGAAATATTTGTAAGACTAACAGGCAAAAAAATACAGGAGATAAAGATGAGCTGTGTCAGGGATGACTACTGAAACAGAAGAAACTGCATGGAAAGATGGATCAGATGGAGACAAGAGCCAAGCCAGACAGCCATCAATGGAGTGCATTTTGCACCATCTCCAAGGACTGGAGCAATCTGCTGCAATGAAAGGGTAAGGTTATTTTGCCTTAAAGGCCAGATTTGAATCTTCAATACAACATACATTGTCAGGTATCTTAAGGTTTGCTGTTATCTATGCCTTTATGGCTCAGGTAAAAGAGATGCTGAATTAAAAGGGGAGAGGAGATACCTATACTAATAACAAAATTACCTAAGATGCCAGGAAAGGAAATAGAAAAAAAATTTAGAGTACATTGGGTACAAGCATTATGTTTTTTAAACTTGATCTATAGCTACAACTTTGAAACTAATTATGAAATTAAGGTTTCTGAAATCCATTTGCTTGGAGATGATGACACACAAGACACTAAAAAACAATTTGTCTGCATTCCCATAGACAATATAAGCAACATCAAGAGCCTTTGTACGTTTAAAAACAAACCCCATCCTCTCTTAAAAGTCATAAATAGTGCCATGTAGAATTCTTACTAATATTCCAACTACCCATATTGCCCTAGTTCATATGGGTAGTACCAATAAAATATTCCCCTCCAAGTCTAACATTTCCAAAGGAATTCACTTTAAAGAATTATCTATGTTAGAACCATAAACCTCGATGCTCAGCACAGTTGCAATTCCTGATCCAGCCAATGACTTCAAAGATTAAAATGTGATTTCTGAAAACAACCCAGCATGTTCTACAGAGAAATTTTATAATGTAAAAAAATCTATTTGTAAAATTTTGGATTTCACTGATCCTGGAAAAAAAAAAAAAAAAAAAAGAAAAAAGGTTTCTATAAACATACCTCAAACATGATGAATTAAATTACTTTAAAAGTTTAGAATCTTTTGCTTTGAAAGTGAACAATACAATGTTCACTACAATAAAGAACAGAATTCAAAGGAACATTTCATAATAAATGCTTTGTGTACAAATGGGTTTGTGCTCTATTTTTACTGGAACTTTGTAGCATTTTGTGAAACCGCTAATAAAAAATGTTCATTATAGCTTAGGAAATGTGTGGAAAGAGATGTCTTTAACCAAAGCAAAGCTCCATCCCTGTTAGTCGAATATCTATTTAGACCACACACAGTGGTTAATATTTGCCAATGAATGTAGCTTTTTACAGCAACCAGGTCAAAAAGACAGTATATCAACTTTCAATTAAGTTAAAAATAATGCAAAAATGTTTAAGTTGTATCTCCAAGACCTTGTCAGCTTTTAATTTAAACAGCTGCTGGGAACAGTATACAAAAATCATACTTTATGAAGTTCTGAAATCTAGGGTCATCTTTCATCACGGGTAATCCAATAAAACTGAAGTTAACCTCTGAATGATTAATTTCAACTACAATAAAGCAAGAAGTAGTTTACAGACACAAGCTAAATATACTGAAACTTTGAATACCTTTGAAACTTCACCAGATTTACAAAAGAACTGGGTCTCATCCATTTACCATCTAACCAGCCACAAGAAGCTATCAGATTTTCATCACTGAGGTCGGAGCAATTATTGGGCCCACATTCAAACTACAGAAAAGTCGCTGTGTTTTGCATACTAATGTCCTTCATCACAAAAAAGCAGCCAACTCAGATTAATAGCCACAGGATGAGAAGTTTTTGGGGGTTTGTTTTGTTGGGGGTTTTTTAAATACTTTCTTCTCTGCAGCTCTGCACATCCATTAGTACACTGTACAGATAAACACTCAAAGTACTTAGTCTAAGTATTTTAAATGCTTAGTATATTTTTATGAATATTTGACAGGTTTCTGCCAAGATAGGAGGAATATTTCTTGGCCCACACAATCCCACAATCATTTTATAAGGTAACAAGCACAGGAGAAAATTAAAGTGAAATTTGTCTTAGACAAACGTTTTCTTTTAAAGGTTTTCTTTTGAATGTGATTAAAACTTAAATTAAAACTTTGAATCAGAAACCAATTCAAAACTTTCTGTGATTCTCTAAAAGAAAATCAATTCTCTTAATACTACCTTTGCAGTTTAAATTCATAGGGGAAAAAGAAAATTAGATTGCAATACAGAACAAGTTAAGTGTTCAAACGGAAGGGAGTAAGACGAGCACTAGCTGGACCTCACATAGTCATCCATCCTGCTACCAACACATCTCTACCATGACACAGGCTGCCATGATGTCCCTCAAATTTTCAAATCCTGCCTGCACAAGCTATGACAGAGATCCTGAGGCAAAAATATATATATCATATATAATTAAAGACTATACCCATCCATTCACATCTCACTCTCTAATGCCTAAGGAAGAATACAAAAATATGACACTGCCTTGGGATACTCTCCTACTCTCTAACAAGTTTTAAGCTCAGGACATGCAGAGTCAGAGATAGTACCTTGGTGTCTTTAAATTTCCTTTTATTAATCTGAGTAATTGCTCTTGGATCCACATAAACTTCAGCAGCCATGAGGTCCAGAAAGTTTCAGCTTTGCTATTTCCTTCTGCAGAAGTGTTCAAATACAACTTTGAATAAGATTAATTTGAACTGTTTTTATAAGTGAAAAAGCACTCTGATAAAATAATCCAGAAAAAAAAAAGAAAGAAAAAGCATGGGAAGATCAGAGTTGCATCATGAAAATGATCACATTCATTCAGTTAAAATACAGAAGCCTAAGTCTTCAGAAAGTGAAATTCTATCAACTTAAACAGAAAATTCAATAAAAATGTTTCATAAGTCTGAGCAGAAGCTTTAGGATTTGACTCATTACCGCTACTCATTCTCAATTTTCAAATCTTTCTCAACTATTCTTATACTAACAAACAGATCTTCACCACAATTGGTGTTATTTGCAGATTCAAAAATTTAAGTGCAGCTGCACAAGGCAGCATACTTTTTTAAACAGAGGAGGAAAACAAAACACGTCTCATGAGTAACTCTTAATCTGCCAGCGAATCAATTATAGAGAGCTTCTGTAAAAAGCATCTGAAAATCTGCTTCCAGTCAACACAACTTAGCCATCTGGTTCCCACAGATATCTGCCAGGAATGGGTTGCTAAACCAAATTAACAGTGATTACACAAAAATATTCAAAATTTAATTTAAACTTGCCAATCACTTTTATAGTCCTTCACATGCATGTGGAAAGAATCCTCCATTCACCTCTTTGAAGTTACTGACGTGTTTAAACCCCCTTAGAAAAAATGGCTACAACCGCATTTAGCAGATTTATTTTGAATTAGCTTTGTCAACGTTCCTGCGAAGTGTTTCGAAGGACACACCAACAATGTGGTCTTCATAGGTTCTTCAGTTAAAACATAAAGGGTCCTTTCCTTCAGTGATTATTTTAGTAGTAATTTAACTTGCTTTAAAACAGAGTGATATCTCTACTTTAAGTGTTTTATTAATGCTGTATGAATACAATTTTGGACATCAGAAGTGTCAGTTTACCTACTGATAGCTATTTATTATGCTTCTGTTCACCAACTGTTCCATCACATTTGTTGCCAGTAGCCCAAGTCTATTCTAGATGCTATATGTGCAACCAGCTATTATAATACTCCTTCTCTCTTTTTTTTTTTTTTTTCCCCCCCTTCAGTATCCCAAACAGCCAGTTAGTAAAAATTCACGCTGTTTAATGACCACCAATACAAAGTCAATCTTACAAGGCATCACTCATCATCTGGTCCTTTTTCAGCAAGCACAATGAAGGATGCTGATAGCCACACAAGAGATACTAACCTTAGATAGATGTGCAAATAATCCTTTCACATGTGGATAGTGCTGTAATTTTATCCATCTGTATTTTTAAACCAGGAAAAAGTGTTCAGAAAAATCCCTAAAACAGTTCTATACTTCTTGTTGGAAGACTTACAGTGAATTACAATACAAGGTGTAAATACTTCTCTCTAAAATTATCAGATGGAGAGTCTTTCATTCCACGCTTTAAAAAAAGGCTATTAAAGATTAAGGGAAGAAATGAGAAGCACCTATATTACTCAGCAGCCAAAGTCTCATCATTCCAATAACATCAAATTCCTTTAATACAAGTATCTAATTCTATATATAGCTTGAAATACAGGAATCTCAGGCATTACTTCTGTTATCAGAACCAGATTTTAAGGTGCTTTAGAGCCCACATTTTTATTAAATTAGAAATACTTTTTTTTTTTCAAAAAAACCACAAAAGTTTTTTCTCATGGCTTTTGATTTAAACAATAATGTTTAAAAGAATTTAAATTAATTACTTGGATGCCATTTAAAGATATAGTAAAACCCACGTGTTATCTTTAATTTTAGAGGAAAAAAGATACATTAGCCATATAATTGCAAAATTGTATTAAGATTTCTAAATTTTCAGTTCTGATCAAAGTAAAACATGAGCACTCTTGTAATGCAAATCAATTACTCCATACTCCAAAATAGTGTAAATTAAAGTGCAGAAAGCTGCAATGCTCTAACCACAGTTCAGAATGGATATTAATTTACTTTTTAGACACTGGCTTCAAAAAATAAAAATGACATGTATAAATCCAAGCAGAATCCAGGATGACTACAGAAGTAAGCTTTTGTTTGTCTCCTTTTTAAACCTTTCCCACAGGATGTCACTATTGTTCCGTGTCCGTAGGGCGTGTGACCGATGGACGTTGGGTAGTTCGGTACTCTACTCTCCACAAGGCAATGCGACACAGTTGTTTAGGTATCTTCTATTTTTGTAAATAAGATTACAACAAAGACTTATCCCTCTCAGCTGCTGTGTTACAAGCCCAAATATTTGTTGACCTATAAATGAGTTAAAACCTGTTACAGTCCTTCCAGCTTGGAAAACTAGAACACTAACAAACCTGGAAACAGTGATGCCAGTGCCAGTATGTGGTGCGTATTTAAGTAGTGCGTGCTCCAACTGAAGACATTAAGTAATTCTCTTCCTTAAATTCTTACATTTTCACCCTTTAGGGTTATATAATTTATTTTCCAGATATTCATGCCATTGGATAGACTTTTTTCTAACAAAATAGCGACACCTCGTGGTGACACTCAGAAATCCTAGCTCAAGCACACCACGTATCTTCTGCATGGAATAGATAACAAACCCACCACTCTTCAAAAGTGACAGTCCAAACCCTACCAGCTTCTGGTGCTGTAGTCACGTATCATCTCTGTAAGAGCTGGCATTCAACAGAGATCCCATATTGATCCAGACGTTACAGTCATCCCTTCATAGAGAAGGGGTCTCCACATTTCCCTGCCTTTAGCCAACCAGCCAACCTCCCCATCACTGCTCCTGTTTGGCAGTCAAACATGTAAGTTTATAGGTTTGTAAGTAACTTCTCGGAATCACATATTTCTAGCAAAAATCTTTGCGAGAAAAACAAAGTCAATGAGCATAAAGATTTTCTAAAATACAGTGGGCCAAATTAGCCTTAGCATACTAAGACATGGCAGTGAACTCAGCCAAAAATAGATTTTAATCAACATACCTCTAATTATACTTTCAATGCTAACTTTTTGAAAAGTGGGGTTTTCAGTGCTTCTGTTCTGTTAGTCAGTACCTTATAGAGATGGATACTATTTTTAAAGGTTTTCTTGGGATTTGTTTGTTTATGCCTTGCTATTGCAAATATATTTGCCTCAGTAAGATAAAACAAGAATGTTCGTATTGTTGACAGTTCAAAAAAGTTAAAGTAGGGTTGTTTGGTTCGTTTGGGTTTTTTTAGCATAGTAAACACTTTCTTGTTATGAAAATGATGTGAATGTTTTGTACAGTCCTTTTGCCTGTTAGTGCTGCTTAATGGATACTGACACTTAATGAACAACATATTTGTAAAGTGCTGTACCTGAAACAAGGCGTCATCAGCAGAAATCAGAAAAGGAAATTTCCCATTCTGCCATTACCATATATGCAATGTAATAATAATGAAGACCAGGTGCACACATGTGTGAGTTATTTTATACAAGAACAGCAAAACTGTCACTGTGGTCAGCAGTCTGTGAAGAATATAAACTAGAAAAATTACAATGTTGCAAA
The DNA here is from genome assembly GCA_034008185.1 of Gorsachius magnificus. NCBI lineage: Eukaryota > Metazoa > Chordata > Aves > Pelecaniformes > Ardeidae > Gorsachius > Gorsachius magnificus. The sequence continues at coordinate 40,586,309 of CM067088.1, read as the reverse complement.
GCAAAACCCCCTAAAGTAATTAATGAAGTTTATTTAGCAGAATGTGCACCTATGCTACTCTTAAGGTATTAGTGTTACAGTTTGCATTACCCAATATTTTAAATAACCTGCCATCTTCAGGCTCACAGTTTAAGCCAATTATGCTAGCTTTTATTGTGCTCGAGATTGAATTAAAGCCAACAAGAAAATATCCCAAGTCAACAACCCACTGATCCCAGACATAGAACCGCAGTTGTTCTGCTCTACATGTTCCAAAATAGCCACTCAAAATGATGCACGATGGGTCCAGTGCTCTAGGATACAGAAATCAATTTCCATTCTCAAAATGATGGATGTAATAATGCATCTGCAAGTTTTCTGAGAAAACTCTGAATCTTGCAATATTTAATGATTTTTCATGGTTGCAAGGCAGAGGTTAAAACTGAGATGAATAAAAATCCATAAGGCAAATGATTACACTTTTCTTTTGAGTAGCCTCAAGATATTAAAGACTATCTGATAATTTTTTGGCACCTGACTCTTGGCACGGACAGCTCTTTTGCCTAAACTCTGCAAGGAACTATGTAACAAGGAAGATTAGAAATATTGAAGAGGTCAACAACCCAGAACATGCTGCTGTTACAGAATAATATATTCTGAGATTTGGCCAAGAGCTCTATCCACAACAAAATTTAATTCCTTTCTTTTTCACTGGAATAATCATCTTTCTCCAAGAGTAAATAACCTTTATTGTTTCTTTAACTGCTCTCTATATATTGTTAAAACTGCTGCTATACTGTAATCCCAGTAAAATACTGTAAAACTGGAAATAAGCTTTCTGAACTCCTGGCACACTTCAAATGACTGAAGGGATTAGCTTTGTTGCCCTATGGTTTTCCACACGTTTTCACACACCTTGCTATGGTTCAATCATCACTATCAAAAATTCATATTCAGTCTATGGGTCTAAAATCAATCAGATCTGGACTTTTTTTTAGAGACTCAGAATTTTTAAGGCCAATGCTCTCTGAGGTGCCTGAGGAATCAACCTACCTCCTTAGCAATAAAGGAAAAATAAAAACATAGATGTAAATGTATGAGGTCAGCGTCTCAAATCAAAGGAAAACATGACAAAACCAGCTGTGAAAATAGTCAGAGAAAGAAGATTGGTCTTGCAGGAGTTAAAAAAACCTACACAAGCTATAAAGCATATATTATGGGTTTGCATTTCAGGCATGATACCACAAATCTTAATCATGCAAAGAACTGCTTTGTTTCCTCATCAAAAGATAGGGAACTAGAGGGAAGTTTTAGCTCATTTAACTCATTGTTAATGACAGTGCAAGAATTCTTTCATCAAAATAATTTAAAGTAATGTATTCATTTCTTTATATCTAATTAAAAATATCCTGGAGGGCAAATCCAGATAAACCCACAGTCACCTTGGTAAAGATGGGTTAGGTTAGGTCTCAAAATGCACACCCCATAGGCTGCTGAATGCAGGACGAGAGATGGGATGGAGAAAGTCTGTGCACAAGAATCTGCACCTACTCGTCAGAGAAAACAGCTCTGCCAAGACTGTTCTTTTTAAGCGTGTGGGACTTGGCAATAAAAGTAAAGGTGGAAATCACAATTATACAAATTCCCTGACCATCTCCCTTCTCTAGAAGTTGGCACGGAAAGAGAATGAAGGAAAAATTGCAAGTAATTCCAGTACTGTTCACCACTGGAAGAAAGAAATCCCTTCCAACCCCATATAGGACTTTGCAAGTCCAATCCAGTGACTGAATAACTCAACTGGATGTGATTTGAATCGGACTCCAAAGACATGGTTGAACTACTTCAAATGCAATGTTGATTCCCCAGCTTTTTAGGTACCAGGATGGTCCTTTAACAAACTAGCCATATGAAAAGAACAGGTTATGCTTAAATAAAGCAGAAGTCACAGAGAAAACTCAATTAAATACTAAATTGTTTCATTTCTCAAACAAATTAAATACAATGGAAATTAAATATTTACTTTCTCCTAAAAAAAAAGTAGTGATCCTGGGGAAAAAAAAAAAAAAAAAAAAAAAAAAAATCATTCTCCAGACAGCAAAGTTTTCACTATATTCTTACCAACAAAACTTTACTTTTTTGGTAACAAATTTCTGAAGACTGATAGACACTAGGGTTTATATAATTAAACAGATGAAGTAGCTTGACTTGTTTAAAATACAAATATACACTCTGATATGTTTGTATGTATATAATTTCCAGGGGGGTTGTGGGTGCCTGTCAGGAAGTCACTAGATTTATATTTATATTGGCCAATGACTTGACCATGTAGGCAAGACAACCACCTTTGGGGTGGCTCTGAGCTATTAATTAAGTTTAGATGTACTGTGAAATAATACTCTTCTGAATAAGTTATGGAAGCTAAACTAGATTGGAAAGCAGGATTGAAATTATCATCAGATACACTCCAAGATGTAGATCACAAAATAATAAGTTTTGTGTTCAAGCAATGAAAGCATCAAATAAAATGCTTGGTTACTACAGCTTATGGAAAGGATACTATTACATATCTTAAATTGCTAATCTATTTTCACCTGGTTTAGGGTTTATTGTACTGTTCCAAAAATTTGACATTTTAACATAATTGTTATTCCATTTTTTTCCTCCAGCATCTCCAGAGCTTTGTTATCTTTAATCAAGGCAGCTGAAGTGCTTCTAAGGACTACAACATTCAGCTAGCTGCTTTCTTCTTCAAGAAAAATTATCTATTGCGCCTATTACCCGTCCTATATATTGTCCACCGTTTTCTGGATTAAATCCCTGGTCTTCTGAAATCCTGATTGTTCCACCCTGGCACAAGTCAGGCACAATCTCGTAAGTACAACACAGTATGATGCATCACTGATATAAAACACAGCTACTACATTTCAAAGGCTTTTATTTCTTTTTATTTCCAACTGATATCAACCAATCACTGCACCTACCCATGGGGTATCATTTTCTGCTTTTGAGAGTAGCAATACAGAAATAAATAACAGATTTTTAGAATTTGTATTACAAAACTGACCACAGGACATTTCTTCTTACACAACCATTCTTTCTGCATATAGATCTAGAAGGCAGCCCCAGAAGCAGTTATATGTATTATAAAGTATTGATTTAAATATATCATTCTTCAGACTGTATACGTTTTAAAAGGTAAATGAAAAGGTAAAAGAAAATTTATGTACTTGTGTACTAGAAAAATACAAAGAGAAAACTTGAATAAAAAAATACAATTTGCAACAGCCTACTCGATTTTGAAAGTTCCAAACCAATTCTTGGTTTTCCAACTATATTCTAAACAAAAACTGGCCAGTAACAAATAAGTGTTTTGACCTTCTTATTTGTCCTTTCCACATTACTAGGGACATTTACTGCTGCCTCCATGTTCCTCCACTCTTTTCAGCTCCAGACACTATTACTTGTCTGCATTCCTAACTGTGAATGCCTCATTACTGTCCCATTTGGGGTGATACAGCCCCAGTATTTACCTTGCACTGTACCGTCCCAGTAGCTCAGAGGCTGGAAGTTGGACTAACTGGGGAGAGGAGGTTATTACAAAGTATACTTGAGTAAAGGAGCCATGCTCCTTTCCTGCTTGATAAGTAGGTTTGTTAACTTAAAATTTACTATCAGTTATCTAAATTATAACCAGAAACCCAAATGTCAATCTACAGCCACAGCTCCAGATACAACCATGGAATAACAATAAAAAAATATTGTAATTTTATCCTTCATATCTTCTCGCTATAAAATATTATATCAATACAATTTCAGTTCATTATTAAAGTCAAAGTGACTTGTTTCACAATAAAGTTTCTCAGGAACCCTAATAGGGTTTCTTGTTTGTTTGCTTAAGGTAGGGCATAACTGATATCCTATTTCAAGATATAAAGAACCTGAAGCAGATTTAAAATGCTTTAACAAAAGTATATTGAGAAGGGGGAAGGTTCCCAAGTTTTTCCTACTCTTAATTCTGTGTTAATTTAACACTAAATTCACTGGATAAGTATAAACCAGCACTCAATACAGTGCCTTATACACTAGATGACTTCTGTATCATTCAGATAAAGAACAGGTCCATGTTGCTGACCAGGATCACTATCAGGAATATTACTTTTCACAGTATTACAGTTCCATTGCTTTTGCATCAATGAAACTCACCCTCTTAAAACATAAACTTCTCATTCGCAAAGTGAGATTCACCGAGTTAAAAAATTAAGTTGTACAGATCAGAAATGTAATCATGGGAGACAAGCTCTGAGAGTTTTTCAATCACTGTGGGGCTGCATCAATTTAAAGTCATGTTACATTAAAGAGAAAAACGTCTGGGAAAGTCTCCCAGTTGTCACTTTAGATTAGATTTGTTGTTGTTATCAGACTGTGCATTTTGTAGGCTTTTTTACATTTTAAAGATATTGCCTCATGCAGCTACACAGTGCATAAAGAAACATGTAACAATTTTTTTAATCAGATTGCCTAGAGATTAGGAATTTGCACAAAAAAAAATGCACGCACAGCTTCTTGAAGCCTATTAACATCTAAACTTTAACTACCTTAAAGTCACAGGGAAGCCACCCCACTTAACTTTTCTTCACAGAAATGTCTACAGAAAGTTTCAGTTCTTCCACCAGTAAAATGGAACATGTTACGGAGACCTGATGTGGCTGGTCATCTCACTTGCATTTTTTTGTTGCCCAAGTAAAATTTCAACTATATTAATGGATTTACTTGTATAACCTATATTATTTCTGTTGTAATGGTTCTTGAAATTAGGCCCTCATATCAGACAACTGCACACTATGCAGAAGTTACAAGATTTACCTACATACAAATAAAATTGAAGAATTTTAGTTCGTTTCTGCATTATTGCAAGCTGACCTCTGATTTACTGCATTTACCAGAGGCTTCCAAAATTATCTTAATTACTCTGATTGTCAACCTGTCATGTAAAGGATTCTTGAATGTTACTGCATGTACTCACATTGCCAAATACTCACACAGACAAGTGCAGCAAAATCACTGAATATGTTGCTAGACATTACTGTTTCAAGCACATATTCATAATAAAATTCATACAGCGTAATGATTTTGACTTGAAGTGCATGAAAATATTTTAGATATTAAAATTATAGCTTCTAATATGAAGTAGGGGTTTTCTTATACAACTTTTAAGTGCAGTATTTCAGTAATCATAATCCTTCTGAAAAATAAAGCTACTGGCACACAAGTCTAAGTTCAAATACATACAGGATTCTCCTTAAATCAAATACACATCTTTGATCTAGACCCTAACCTTTTAAAATTTGGAAGAAAAAATACCAGCATGTTCATAATATGCAGTATCTCCCTTCTTGCAGTTTTCCCTATGATAAGAATCATTCAAAGACTTTGCTAAGACGAAACAAATAAAAAACGCCACACTAAGTTGACAGCATATAAGCAACATCCATACTGATGTCAGCCACATCAGCCTACCAGGGTGAGCAGCTAAGGGATGAAATCTGTTTAAATACCTTTCATCTTCCTAAACAGCCATCGTGTCTGCAGAAAGTTTGGCTGTAGAACTACAGATTAATGAAGCAAAGTCAGGTACCTACACATAGAGGATTTTGCTCTTCTATTTTGTATTTGGAGTCACAAGACTTTTAGTCACTCTTCCGGTGAGACTTTGGTATCATAGGAAAATTAAGTCATTTGAAGCCATCCATGTTTTCACACTAGTGAAGACTGTCTTCCTGCATACAACTGAAATTAAATTCTTTTCTACTACATAATATTTGGCTGTTGGCAAAAAAAGCCACTCCCAGTCTTCTGAGGTGTCACAGAGGTACCAGGATGGGCCAGACTAAACCAAGCCTCTAATAAAGATCATTCTGCTCCAAAAGACGACGATGCACAAGGAACATATGGCATTTTTAAGTTTATCATTTACTTGAGATCTGCCATGCTTATGGAAAAGAAGTCGAGATGTCCCAGAGACTGACATCTAAAAATAGTTAACAAGTTTCAGACTCACTGTGGTTTTTCTGAAGGTGAACTTTAAGCCTTGCAAGGACCACCAAAACTAAGAAGAATCTTATCCCGAAGCATGACAGCTGTAACAAGCTATGTCTTAGAATAGTACATCTTTAATCTAACACCATAGCTCTAAATCTGTTCTGGTTCTACAAATGCCTCTAGTTATTTCATTTTTATCAGTGAAGAAAATGAAATAAAAAGTATTTCATACTTAACACCAAACAGACCATGCTATGCCAGAAGACGTGCTTAAATAATTTAGCTGTTTAAAGATTTTTTTAACTATAAATGTACTAAATTCCAATGCAAAAGATTAACTACAAAAGAAATTAACACTGCCTTAGGAAAGAGAGATAACATTTTTCTAAAGCATTTCTAAAGCTTTTTGATATGCTATTTTTTAGAATTATATCTGGAGAGAACTAATATTTTTAAATGAGACTTTCAAAGCTGCTCAAATTGCAAAGTAACATTTGTGCAAGTTCAAGAATTCTGTAAAACTTGTTTTGCTGCGATTGAAAAAAAATCAGTACACAATCTTTACCCATCTAGAGAGTAAATACCTAGCAATCAGAATTTATCAATAAAAAGATATTCAAATAATATTCACCTAAAAAAATGCTGCTTCTAGTTCTATCAACAACTTTGTCACAACATATCAAAGCAAAATAACATTTTCTCCCCTCAACAACTTAAAAGTTTCCAGGGCTTTATCACCAGTCGAAGCAGTCTGTTTGCATTCTCCAATACAAACTGACAATCTAGTGATACAGTACATTAAAAATTCTCTGTAGTATTGACTGCCTGAAGCTGATGCTCCCTTGCTAAATGCAGTGCAGTTCAATTAACAGCTCTTCAATATACAATTTAATTTTTCTTTCATCTTGATCCACAGCCGAGCTTGAAATGAAGAATGCTGGAATAGATGTACTTTAAATATTGAAGCAAGTCTTTATAAATAAATCCATCAAACTTGTAAGATTTCTGTCATAACAGGACCAAACAGATGAACCTGAATGTCTGGGACTTTCAGGTTTGTGCATTGTTTTTCTCAACCTCACAGGGCTGTGAACTGGTCGTGCAGGGAGGGCTCCAAAAACTCCCCCAAGGAGCGGAAGAGCTTTTCCCTTACTACACCATTCTTAGGGAATAGAGGAACATTTTTCTGCTGCCACTTTATAAAGCAAAGACTTTCACATGCAAAAATCCAACTTATCACTAATGTCACCAGAACTAACTCCAGAATTATTAATATTTTGTTCATTATTTAAAAAGGCAACCAAACAGGAGTGCACGCCACCAGTTTCCATTGCCAAATCTGCACTCAAACAGGAGGCAAACAATTCTGGATTGAAAAAGTAAATATTTAATGCATAAATACTACCCTGGATAGCTTTTCTTCCCCCCTGCTGTGTGAACGTATATAGTACACTTCAAATTTTGTCTAGATAGTCACGCCATTTCACAGGAAAATGTAAGGATAATCTAACCAGGATAGAATGAAATATTGCATTTCAAAGTTACTCTAAGTGGGACACTGCTGAAGGAAGCTATTAATATCTCTTACAGCGTGCATGCTCAAGGAAACATTGTGAATCAGCTCATTTCTCACAGGTATACTACACAGCTTTCAAAATGGTAGGATTTACTACTGTTGATCAGAAAGGAAAACACTCTACTTTAAGCTAGAGGCATTTTCTACTCTTTAAACATATTCACAAAAACAAACTTGACAACGCTCACTGCCTTAGGTAGTGGAGAAGCACCACTGACATGGGAGGCTACCAATCAGCGGGAGATGGGTTACAAAGCAAGAGAGGCTTCGCTGAGTGAACACAGGCAACGTTAGAAGAACAGCAGCTTCAGATGAAGTCAGTCAAATTGTCTTTTCTCATCTTATACATTAATGCATAGCAAAATATATAGGTTTACCTCATTTGTGTCCACATTTACAACTGTGTTAGTTGAGATGCTGAGGTTTTATTCTTAATTGTTATACTTTTTCCTTCTTCATGTATTTTTAATCTTATCTACATTATCACTTTGAATGCCACAAAAAAATCTCTATAACATTGACCAGTCTCATTACTGTCACCATTTTCTTTTTCCCTTTTTTCTAGTCTTACATTCAAAAAAATGTATCTCAGTACTGTACTTCAAATTGTCACAGAAATAACATTCAGCATTTACAGTAATTAACTCATCATTACTTCGAATAACTACACTAATTGGTAAGCTCTACAAACCTGCAACACTGCAGAATTAAAAATAAACATAACAAAGATATAATTTATAACTAATCTATACTTACAATTAAAGTTAGTTTCAAGATTTATTTCATTCTATTATTTTTTATTAGCTACAGCAGACAGTAAATGGGGTGTACCACGTTCTGCTTTGCAAACACCTAGATTATAAAACATAATTACACAAATTAATTAGAAATGAGTACATACATTCATGTCTTTGTTTGTAATCATAACATGTTAAACATGACTACATTAATGAGCAGTTCCTAAAAATTCTAAGATGGTATCACCAAGTAAAATTGTAAAGCTCCCTGACCACACAAGGCACAAATGTCACCCTGGCACAGAGAGGGTTGCCACCACTTAAATTCTCCTGACGTCCTATTTTGAGGTTGCAGGCAGTATACAGGTCATTATTCTATGCAGCAGATTAGCAATTCCCTCAGAACTCTTAACACCCAATGTACCACAGCAGAATACAAGTCAAGACTGAAATTCTCCTCAAACTGGGTCCTGGACTTTCTTTCCCACCTATTCTTCTTGAGGGTTCTCTGATGCCTGACGGCCTGAAGTCCTTTCAGTTCTGCCCACTGATTGCACACTTACCCTTTCATAAAACCCAAGGCTTACAGGAACCTAATTATCCTAAGAATCTTTATCCTTCTTAAGAATTTGCTCCTAAACACTCTGAGACCAAAAGTTATTAGACAAGGAAGGGCAGACACAGTGACTGAGCATGCCTTGGTTCCCTGGGAAATCAGACTAGAGATGACTCTCCAGAAAGCAAGGAAACAAACAAAGTCATATGTATGTTTTCTTTTAAACCCAAACAAAAAGAGTGTTTATTTATTTGCTGAGACCAGATCTGTACCTGCTGCATTTTCCTAACAGTCTCTGTTATTACAATTACACTGCTATAGCATTTCAAGTATGTGTAAAGCTTGCATCAGCAAGATGCATTTATTTCAGTTCCACCTTTGCAAAATAAGCTATACTAACCATAAGCATTCTTTAGCAATTTAACTGCATCTTCATAAAGAGCGTCTACCAATAGAACTAAGCTGGATCAGATATGCCTCACCAGTCTACCACGTTGTCAAGAATCTGTAGTGTAAAACTCACCTAAGATCTCCTTTGAAGGTGCCTAATATGGTGTGTTAATGATTTTAAGTACAAATAACACTGTCATCACAGTCAACAAATATTCAAAGCCTAAGAGACCTAAAAATGTTTCAGTCAAAACCAAGCTATAGTCAGATCACAACATGTCCCTTATGAGAACTAAGGAATACGAAAAGACCAGCACTACCCTAGAATTGCATAGCTGGCATCTGTATATTAGTAAGGATTTAGAGGACCTGAAAGAGCCATCTGCAAAGTAGGAGTCCAAGGTAAAGACACCATGATTTATTTTCTTATTCAAAATTAAAATGACAACAGTTTTGATAAGCACACTTATGAAAACATGTAAGTATTTAGTTACATATTTTATGCTACCTTTTTCCTTTATTCTTTATATGCTAGGTTCAGCTAGTCAAGATTTATTTAGATGGTTCAAGGCTGGTTTTGCACGTCTCCAGCAAAAATAAACTAATAAAAACTACCCCAAACATTCCTTTTGTTACATTAATTCAATACTTCTATTTGAAAAGCAAAGTTTACTGTAGAAGTTTATGCTGTATCTCAGTGACCTCAAATGAAATACGGGAAAGAACAAGTTTAGCACGCTATTGTTTATTTTTATATACTGAGTAATAAAGCTGCTTCTGCAAAATGATACACTCACTATCTTTATTGGGACCAAATTAATAGCAGTTTAGTGCAAAAATCGGAACATTTAGATTGTGTTTTCAGTGTAATTTTTCATTATGAACATCCCCTCATCAACAGAGTACTTTTAAAGGAACAAGAGTTGCTGTTTAGAAAACAGAAAGTGTTTCCCTGCTAAACTGTAGGGGTAGCATTATACCTAATTCACTCTGGTTCAGAGTTCTCACATGGCAAGTCACAAGTGAAAATCAAAATGAATTTTTAACAGGACAAATTGCATTCAGAAGTAACGCATGCTTTCCCCTCTAGCACAATCGGGAAAGCACGTATGTGAAGTGCCTCCTTCCAAGACATAAAACAGAAAGGAGCAAAATAAAGATTTTTAAATTACCTCACTTCATAATGAAAAGGTAGTTATATCTTGTGTGTACTCCCTCAACACAGCTCTAATAAATCTCAGTAACACAGTTCCAGATTTTAAAAAAAAAAAAAAAAAAAAGAAACGAAACAAGAAAAGTACAATCACCTTTCCATGTTTGACATTAAATAACACATATTATGGCAAATATTGGCAGATATCTCAACTCTTGCAAATTAAGTGTGAACAAATGGCTGCAGACATATAGTTAAGTTCTGCCTCTTAAAAACAATCTTTCTGGATACAGAATTTAGGGCTGATCCAAAACTCTTCAAGGCAACAGAAAATTAGTATTTTCAGTGGGCTTTGGAAACAGACATTTTAATAAGATAAATATACATTCTTTTGAATAGCAGCACATAGATATACCTTAGATTTACAGCATCTTATTAAATTAAGCATCACATATATTATCAGCACAATGGTATCATGTCTCTTTACCCTAATGCCTTAAACTGAGTTAAATCAGCAGAAAATAAATCATCTTACTCATACAAAAATAAGTACGTCTGGGACAGACCAAAGGTTTCAATTTTTAGTTTGTGAAATTACCTAAAGAATCACAACCATTTTGCACCCCACTTGGACCATCTTCTCCGTGGACACATGCTAAACAATAGTTCTCATCATGCATTGCTAAAGTGGACATTTTCAAAGAAGCAGTGTAATTTCTCGCAGCTAGCACTAAATATCAGAAAGCGAGATAGAAGATAAAGTAGAAGGCTTTTAAAGAGAAGTTCAGGGGATCAAGCAAAGTCCAGTATTCTTCTGTCCCCAACTCAACCCCTCCAAAGAAAATTATCAGGATAAAAGGGAACCAAAGGATGAGAAGAAATTAGAAAGGACAGTAAAATAAGCAAAAAATATGATTCTTTGGCTTCATAGTAATAAAAGATTTAGAAATATCATTAACGATCAAAAAAATTAATAGTACCTTCTGAGCACTCTACTTAGCAAGTCTACTTTCTATACATCTTCTGTATTCCTGTTGAACTCCATCTGTTATGGGTTTATATCATTTACGCAGCTCTGTAGTCATATAAACCAGATAATTATCTTCAGTTTTATAAGCTATTGTGGATCATGAACCAAGACAGTGCTTCTTTTGATGCCCTCACATTAGTCCCTTGTCAATGTAAAAAATCATGAGTGATACAGCAATGAGCATTTTTTATTTTATTTTTTTTTTAGTGCATAACAATTATGTTCTGGAGTTGCTATTTTCCTACTCTACATATTCAGTGTTACAGTAGAACTGATACAGACCTTAAAATTTTTGTCTTTATCAGCAAGTATTCTTTAAACATTCTCACACTGTCACATTGCTGCATATACATGCAGTACAGTTTCAGAAGTAGGAAGAAAACAATCTCTCTACGTTTTCTTCCCCATACTGAATCCAACCAAGAAAAGTTTCCTCTACTTCAAAAGACTCATTTAACATATTGGCAGACTGGTTACAAGCCTAAGAAAACAAATAAATCTTAAAGAACCAATTCTTCACATTGCAGACCATGTGACCCATCAAACTAAACTCTTTGGGTTCTGAAAACATTTATAACTCCAAAAGCTTGAATGCTGAGACATCTCTTTGGTTCAGTTTTAATTTCTGAGCAATTTTTAGAGGAAAGGCCCATTTCACAATCACAAGTGACACAGAAAACCAGGAAAAGAACACACCACCTACTAGGTTAGCAACAAGTGTGCATTTCACTTAATAAATGAGATTACATTTTACTATGAAGCATTCCGTTTCTTCAGAGCATTGAAGGGCCTACGACCATTCAGTTACTGCCAGCTAACACACTGTTTACAACTAATACTAACAGCTACTCCATCCTGTTCACTTCTGATAATGAAGTAAACTAATAAAGTTGGGTTTTTCCTGTGAAAAAAATCAATTACGTGGAAGTCTACAAGATCTTGAATGTAAGTGTTAGTTTTTTGTTTACTTTTTATAATATTAAAGCAAAGAACCAATTTGGGGACAAAAATGACCCACTGGATTTCACCATGACTTTCATAAAAAATTATCACAGTACATATTAAATCATTAGCGAGACACAATGCTGCCTGTTAGTTTTAAAATGCAGAGAATGAACCTCATTGCAGAAGCAGAAGAGGGCCAATAATATAATTACAACACGGTGCCTGTGCAGTCTGCGTTAATGCCGTTCTTTGACATTGCAAGGCTATGCCTTCTCCCATGAGCCCCACTGGAGACAAGGTTCACTCTAATTGGTTCCAAAGCACAACCTACCAACAACAGCCTTCCTCCGGCCCAGGAATGGTAATTTCCACACGACTGTAAATAGTGTTTCCAAACAATACAAACACGGTAATAAGAGGCTAGGTGGGTAATTAATGTGGTTACAAAGCAGCTTATTTGCATTTTTATTTAAAACTGCCTTCTTTAAAAAGCAGCTCAGATTTCTTTTTGCAAAAGGAGCCTTGGTTAAGGAATAGAGCAGTAATTACTCTCTTTAGGGGTTCTTTTATACATCCTTTAGGGAATTAGAATGAAAAGATAAGCAGAATTATAAAGGGAATCATGTAAAATATGAAATGCACTATAAACACTTAGTACTGTATTTACCATAAGCTAAGCTTGTCCTCTTCATTAATGGAATATATTACAAGCTTATGTTACAATCAGATTAATTGTAAAGATGGTTAAAAAAAAAATTATAACCAGCCACTTTAAATCCCCCTCTCCTCTCCCAGAACTGACAACCAGAAATCCAGTGATAGCAGAACTCAGTTTATGTAAGAACACATCTACCTGCACTGTAGTAAATAAGTTTTCAATGTCAACAACACTAAATAGTTTCAGAAAATAGATTCTGAGAGAAAGGTTCAGAAAAAGATCAAACCCAAGTTACACTGGTGTAGGTAAACTACCAGTGAAAACCAAGCTTCTCTGCACTCTGTAAGCTAAAATCAAGTCAACATACAAGAGCTGCGATTTTTTTTTTTTTTAGACAGACATCTACAGACAGGTTTTTAGTATTGTTAAGTAAACAGTAGTTCCTAGTGCCATTTAATTGAAGACTGAGCATGAAGCGCACTTTAAAAGGGGTTACTATGGTTTTTATTTCTATTTGGGGGTGCGTCTTAAAGTTTTTTGCTAAAACGCTCCTACTGCATTGAAGTAGCATTGTTACAAAGCTCTACACATGGCAGGGATTTTGTGACTTACATTTCCAGATTAAGAACAGCAGGGCTGTGCTAAAGAAACAAATCACCAAAAAGCACCTCAACATTTCTGTGTATAAAATTTGGCTGACTGGAAGAAAAAATTAAGGAATGGAAAGATACTGTAATTTCTTTCAAAATTATGGTTTAGATATATATTTTATTTTTTTTTTTTAAGATGTGTAGCAGATGTTGGAAGGTGAACAGAAGTACAACAGCAGAAGTAATTTAGTCAACTCAAAAGACAATTTTACTGGAAGAAATCATGGCAAATTCACTAACTGTGTTAAAAACCTTGCAATCTCATAGCTATAAGAGTGTTCTGTTGGTTTCTATCAGCTGTCTGTAGCATTATGAATTCATACATTAGCTCAAAATTCTAACCCAGCCTAGAAATCCAAAATTAAAGACAGAACATAGGTTAAACCGTGCGTTCCAGACCATTTATTCACCACCTTATTCAAATGTATTTTCAGGAACAATTAATCTCTTGTACAAGACACAAAAGCAAAAGGAGATAATGTGACTAGACCATTGCAAAAAAAAAAAAAATTCTTGAAGGATATCACAGTCTTTTCCCTAGTACTGACATAAAAACAGTCTTCACTTATCCATTCTTCTTAAGTACCATCCCCTCTCCTAGCTATAAAGCTAAGCTGTTGCACCATTCTTTTCCTTCACCAGCATCCAATTTTTCACTATTAGTAGAAACCTTCCTGCTTGCCTTACCTATGTTTGTAAAGAAGTCCCAATTTATTTCAACATGCCTCATTATATGGGTTTTCCTCATCTTTGAGAAAAAGATGAAAGAAGACAAAAATTTCTGCCTTTTACAGAGTAGTTCCTTCAGTCATAATACCAGACTTTTTAAAAATGTTATTTCCTACACATATAAAAATTCCAGGGCTAAACCACTTCAAATTCCCTTCCACCTTGCTAGACGTTACTAAACTTTCTCCTGCATTTAATACTTATATTATCACCATTAAAAACTATTCTCTACCTAAAGACGTGCCAACACCATAAACCAGAAGCTTAACAACAAAATAAAAAAACAACGCTACAAAATGGTTATGTCTATTTCCTTAATCCTCATTTATTAAGTAAGAGCTGAGTTCTGAGAACACTTAGGACTGATTTCTTCGCTTGCCACCACTACAGTGGAAGTCAATGTGACTACGCAGGGTAGTGAGCATACAGTATGAAGCAGAGTCCAGAATTGAGACCTAAGATATTTTTACCATACATTTTTCCTGTAAATTTTCACATACAAAGAATTAATGTTAATGAACTTTACTTTACATAACCAAAATTCTGTATCTCATCGAGTACAGTATAGCAAAGATCAAAAACTGACTTAGTATATCCATAGCCCTTTTCAAATAGATAAAAGCTAAAATATACCACATTTTTATGAACTATTTTCCTTTTTTATTCATTTTCACATTTAGTATTCATTTTATTTTGAATCCCAGCCATCAATTAAATGAGAGTAAAAATATTTTTGAGTGTGCCATATTGAGAAATAAAATATACATCAAATTAATTGAACATTTTGAGTTTATCCCTATTTATTGGAAATGTAAGCCATATGAGGTCCTAAATGCTTGGAAAATGCCCACCAAATCCTTTAAAGCCTCCTGCACTAACTCACACTGACTGGCTTTATATTTCATAAATGTAATTACTTTAAAATATCGATGTATTTATCTTTATAATAAAACTCTATCTTTAGTACAGTGACAGTGCAGAGCTAACTACAGATGAAGATGTAGGTAAGAAACAGTTCAGCTGTACCCAGTACATCAACCCTATAAGTGATATCAGTATTCAGAAGGATGCCCAACCCTGAAAGTTAGGGTCTTAACACATCTGCTGTATAATTCAGACTCTGTTTTACAGTGGTTTCATTACTAACCATAAAAACTGTAACAGTGGAACTGTATAAACAAACTGAACAGTGTTTTTACTGTAAAACATGAATGTAATATAAATATTTGCCTTTCCCTTTTCTCAGCATCTGTAATAAGAGCAAATTCATGCCATATGTTTATAGTGTACAAAAAAATAGATCTCAACAATCCATCCATGTAAATGTTTGTTAAACTGTTTAATGTTTTTAACTTTGTGTGGGGTTTTTTAAGCACAAATTTCCTCGCAAATCATTAAAAAGCCTCTTGCTCTTGTCAGTGGCTACATTCACTGATTTGCAGCTGGTTTTAGAGATGAATCTGGCAGAAGAACTTGAAGATGACAGGTTTCTCGATGGTAACAAGATTGATAGCTCTGACAGGTTGAGACATATCCACGTGGATAGTTACCGTCCCAATATACAAGCCAGCAAACTGAAAGAAACTGCCACCTCAGAAGACTTCAAAATACAAACCAACTGTTTTCCAGCTTCCTATATTAGCAGACTGTATGACACTTAGTTTTTCTTAGTGCTGCATATGCACGCTACTAGTGCTTAAAAATTTTCTACCATTATTTAACAATTCGCTGTCCATCTCTATTTGGAAAACAGCTTTGCAGCACACATCACTCTCTTAAGGTGTCTCAGCTGAGCAGATTACTTACAGGACCTTACTGAATTCTTGAATGTTATGGCCAAGGTCTGGTCATACTGTTCTTAGTCAGCCCTTGTTAGCACCAGTACCGGTTAAGGCTTATACTATCAATTCTCTGCTAGCAACATAAGGTCCAATTCCATTACAATTACAGTTAATGAAGAGATTCCTTCACTTCAGAAAGATCTTGATCACACCCTTAAAACAAAAGAATAAAGCACTGTAATCTGCGGTGGCAATAATGCCTCAGTTTGAATGTCTGTGGCTGCAAGTCAGACAACTTGATGCAGATTTTTTTTTTTTATTGCTTTACCAGTTAGCTAATAAAAGATACTGCCTCTTCCTGCAAGGCCTTCACCCCATAGCGGTTTGGATAACTACTGTTATCTTGATTCTTCAGCATGGTCACTATTCAGAGCACCAGAAGATGAAATATGTCTATATGTTGCAGGCTTTTATAACTGTATATTACACTGTGATGGCACGTGAGCCAATAATACATAGTTCACAATATCACGCTTTCAAACAATACAATCCTTTACTACAAAATAACACCACAATATTGGAAATAATATTTTCACAGAAATGCATGTGCTCTACTGGTACAATATCTGAAATATTTTCTACTTTGAAGAGATTACTTTTCAGGAGCTTTTATTTAGCACCAGTTTGAAACTCTTTAATTCTGTACTAACAGACTGTGGCTTCATTCAGTATTTACTACATCTCCAAAGCCATCTTTTAGCATTCTTCAGCTTTTTCCATAAATGAAAATCTGCCACTAATCATGATGAGATGCCCTCCCTGAATCATTCACGTAAGTTAATTCCAAGAACAATTTATTGTGCTGGTTCTAATGTAGTCTTTCATAGTCTTGGTATGGGAATCCTGTATTAATAGCCTGACTGATTTACAGAAAAAGCTCACAAAATTAACAACCAGTAGATAGAAAAAGAATTTTTATCTTCTGTATCAAGATTAGCATCCATTACTATCAAGAGACTAAGACTGAAGAATATTTTACAGAGCTATTCTGTACTCCATGCACATACACAAAAAAATCATAAACCAAGGACACCAGTAGAGACGAAACACTAGGAGGGAAATCAGTCCCACTTCCTTGAGGAGGAAACACACATAGTCACCGCATGAAAACTGTTGCCCATGTTCTGTGTAAATGTGCCCAGTTTGCTTCTCGTCTTTCTGTGCTTTGCGAGATTACAACTGGAATATAGAGACTCACTTATCAGGTTTTAATTTCATTCAGTTACTTAATCAGCAAGAATATAAATCACGCCTTTGGTGGAGAATACTTTGGGGGAAAGGAATACAGCAAGGAGTCACGTTTATTTTGTTGGGTTTCTTCATAGCCATTCTCGCTTCTCTTGTCACATCTCTATCTTCTAAGGTTCTATATATAAAGAAAACCCAAGTTTTATTTTTACAGTTTAATCTAATCTTTGATGTAGCTGTAGGCTTAACACTAAGGAATAATTACAAAAGAAACATTACACTTTTTATGAAATATTAAACTTACAATTTATCTTTTAATATCTACTTAAACTATTTGACAGGAATAAATAAATGAGAGCTTCTTGACAAAGAAAAGCTCTGATTTATAAAATATTTTATTCATTCATATTCTTAAGTATTTTCCTGAGAATACCACTAACATCTGGAGCTACACAGTCTTATCCAAACATTCTGCTCATACTCAATTAGAAAATTATATCAATAATAATGTAAAATAAATTACCTAGCTTCTCTTCCTGAAGCATAGATTTCAATGTTTGTCAGAGCAACTATGTGTACAAACAGCACTGTAGTGTTTTTCATTAAGCCTTAAAGTCAATTAAGCTACGAATTGGAACAATCATTCCTCCTTTGCAAAGTATTGATATTTTTTCTTGGCTGCTTTCAGGCCTTTTCACTACTCAAGAAGAGATTTATGTTTGACAATTTCTTTCCGATTAAAATGAATCATAACTCTAGAATTCTAATTTCCTCTTTTAAAAATTAAATTAAACTGATATTGAATTCATCGTGCGTGAACAACATTCATTTTCAAGATATCAAATGTAAAGCTATACTGATCTCTTTTTATCTGCTTCTTTTATATACTTTCTCTTCCTTTCTCTCTCTATACACATGTACGTATATAAAACATTAGATTGTACCAATATAATCAACTATACCTCTCCGTGAAAATTATATTTGACAGACTAGCTAGACCAGTCACATCATTAAAACTTGTCACAACACTTTACATAAGACAATTACCCTTTCTTTGCAATATTAGCAAAATTCTGCTGTAGTTTAGAAAGAAAATAACTGGAATACTGCAGGTTGCAAACAAATGTCAGTTATCTAAAGTAATTAGCAAGTTTATATGGGTAATCCCTTCTCAAATGGCTCAAACTCTATAAAACAGCTCTTTAGACATAAATTGTTAAAAACAAAGTTTTCTAGATTGGTCTCCAACAGCCAATTAAGATCAATTTGAATTTGTTTTTTAAACATAATGGCAGCTAATCTGAAAAAAATCTTATTTTCTGCCATTATTACTCCTGTGCTCTCTAAATCTTAACAGTTGGTTTTTTTCAAGCCATTTAGCTGTCCCATTTTCTCTTTATAAACTTGATTTTCAGCTTTCACTAAAAGCATAACTGGTTGGGTTGGGGGTTTTTTCCCTAACAGCTTATTTAAAAGGACAACAGGCCCAAAGAAGAGCTGCCTTTCTGCAGCCACCCAGTTTATGGCATTCCAGACAAAGATTTTACAAACACACTCACTGAGGGAACAAGCCGCATGGTTTTCCTAAGTACTGTTACATATGCTGTACTTTATTTTTAAATGCTGCATTAGTGTAGGTTTGATTTTGGGGGGTTTTTGTTTTTTTGTGGTTTGACGGTGGTGGTGCTTTTTTAAGAATTACATTTTTTTTCCATATGTATTTGAGGCTTTAATTAACACAGACCATCAATTAGATAACTGTAACAAAACTTGAAATAACAACAGTTGTTTCTTTATACATTTAATTATTTTGTGTTCTTGCAAAGTAAGCGGAAGTCTCTGTTGCATCAGACAACAAAAAGAATGAAAGAGAAAATATTCTTTGTCTGCCATGTAAACCTTGAGTACTAAAGCATCCTGTCCCATAGAAAAGCCAGCATAGGATACACATTGCTTTTGGTAATATATATGTTATTATAGAAATACCAATTTTATTACCAACACAGCACACTTATGGCATATCAACACACCAGAATTCAATATGGCAGATATTTTTTTAGTTAGAACAGTACAGTTAATGTAAATTAGAAGAAAATGGGGTTTGGACATTCAGTTGAAGAGTTGGAATACATCTATGAAATTTCCACTGCTCAAAATATTGGAGGAAGACAGTATTTAAAGCACAGCTCAGAGACTTAATCTCAAAAATTTACAAGAAAACATAAAACAAGTAGAAACAAACACTAGAAACATAAAACACTATTGTTGCCAAAAATACTACCTGTGCAACACAAACATGAGGCTTTGTAAGGCTGCATCCTAAACAGATATATTTTTTTAAAAAATTGGTTCCAAATTAAAAAGTAAACCCTTTCCTTTCAGTAATTTTCCTTTCCCTAGGAACAAGGGAGACAAAATAGTGTGGATGCTTTGAAGTTCTTTACAGCATCATAGTTGCAGCTAGACAGAGAGAATTCATCTGAACCATATGCAGAGGTTGTTGACATTTTTCTTAAACTCTTTCATTTTAGAAAAGAATTTTCAATTAACAACTTACTGCTCTGTAGTTGCACCTATAAGCTAAAAATTAATATTTTACATCAATGTTTTAGTATTAGTATCAATCAATCAAATTAATCTTTGTCTCTCTGTTTTCAGTAACTGACTTTGGGGCAGGCTTTTGTGTTTGTTTTCCTCAAGATTGCTTACAATTTGATGTAAATTTTAAGCATCTTGTAATTCATCAACTAATTCTCTCCTGGTTACACACTCCAAGTAATTAAAGTTCAGTAATAACTTATTCTTTCTGCTCCAGCACCTGCATTTCATTTGTTTATTTTCCCAGAGTCATAAATCTGAGGGACTGTCAAAGTGCCATAATATTAGTGCAATAATCAAAGTTAATTAGTCCCTCTCAATAAACAACAACAAAGCCATTACAAAGATGCATTGAAGGTTTTCCAGCTACCCAGTTTACAGCTGAGATTCTTTTCTGAACAATTAGAATTTGAAAACTGTTAATAAATAAATTTAGTGTTTCTGAAGTAATTTGACCTTCAGTGATCTTCATTCAATTAACAATTCATTAACTTTTGGTGAGATAATATAGGTATTAAGACAAGTATTCCTGAACTCCCATTGCCTTCAAAGTGTTCAGAGATATGCTTAGAATTAAGAGGGTATTGGGATATTTTTAAGATAAAAAGGTATTCAGTTACATTAAGAACATCTATATAGCCATACTCAGCTGGTCTGGGACTACTAAATTCAAAAGACAGAGTATCACCAAATCCAGTTCCATTGAAAGAGATCAGACAGATGAACTTTAAGCAACACATGCCATCCTTGCCTCTGTTGGAATTCTCTTGGAATTCCACAATATTGAAATAAAAACCAAAAAGAGAGCTCTAATATGAAGTGTTGAAGACAGTATTGTTCTCTTCCCAATCCTTCACTGTAAATCATTAATATCACCTAGGCAAGAGAAAAAGGCCTAAATCCAAAGACTGTTTCTTGAAGAAACTTGTGATTACAAAAATTAGCAATATTATAAGCATCACTTATTTGGAAATAATTACTTGTAAATAAGCACTGTTGGGTTTACACTAATAGATATTATAATTACATGTAGACTACTTATGTGTAAATATTAATACTAGAGTGCTCTCCCATATCATCAGGGAACAGTTAAAATATTTTCAGAGCTTGAGAAATAAAGCTAAAAGACTCATCCCTGATTTTGCAGGAAAGAAATAAAATTCCGAGAATCTGATCTGTGGTTTATTATTCAAGTAAATATATATGACTGTGTCAAAAGATTATCTCCTGGAAGTCAGTGGTCATAGCAAGCTCAGACAAAAGTAGCCTGCTATCCTTGCTAACAAGTAAATGATTATGGGAGGAATAAAGTAAGAACACTGAATAAATTTTAATAAGGGCCTTAGATGATATAAAAAAGGGGGGGGGGGGGAAACTTAGGAGACAAAAATGGAAGAAAAATGAAAGAAAGGGGGAAGAAACAGGAAGGAAGAAATCCATTAAGACAGACTGCCTGGCAGCAGTGCTGTTAGGCCTGATGGACTAGGAAAGAAAAGGAGGGAAACATTCATGGCTTTGAAAAGTGTAAGAATGATTCTCTGAAATCTCTCATTGTATAAAAACTATGGGCAAAATAGTGGCTGGCTCTAATATCCGAGTGTGTACATTCTCCTTCAGTTAGTTATACACTTTGGTTCTGGAAATGTCCTGTCCTGTGAACTATGAAATATGCCTCAATGGTTCTTTTAAACATATTTGCCCTTACAAAGCATTTGTATGGACATGGACAACAGCATGTAAAGCCTTGCAGTCCAATACAGTCATATGAAATGAAAAATCTCTATCACTGATATAAGAGTGACTGAACGGGATATTACAAAGTAAGACAAAATATTCTTCTTCCTTAGATTCTTGCACAGCAATGTAATATCTATTTAACTGCTTGTACTGCATAAAAGACTTCACGTATTGAAACACATAGCTTAGTGTGGGACACAATGTACATTCACTTACCCATTCCGTGAGAATGCGTTGTACAGCGTCATTGCCTCTTGACATATTTCTGCAGGCCAGGATAACATATGCCCCATGCAGTGCAAGAGACTTTGCAGTTTCAAAACCTACAATAAAACATTTGCTTAGTCAGAAATAGATCTCAGTAACAAAACAGAGCTATAAAATTGCCTGAAAAGGTGAGCCACACACTTAAGTACACTAACACTACCTGAAGTCTGACTATCTGTTTGACAGTCACCTGGACCCAGCTTTTAAAAGCACATATGAAAAAAAGACAGACATCTCAATTTGAGCACGTCTTTGGGACAATAACTGTATATATTTTGGGCAAAATAGGATTGGGATCTTCAAAAAGCAGATGCAATTTCTCTGCCTCAATATATTCAGCTGTTAGAAGAGCAGGATTATACTTACTCCTTACTTGTTTGTGAAGAATGAGCCATAAGGCAAGACTGCAGAACTATTATGCCTGGCAACATCACACTGAAAGTGATAGTGTGTTCTAAACCTGAGCTCTGGGCTCTTTAGATGCACAGTTGGCCTTTGATTCATCAATCTGAGGACCACCTGTGGCGGGGGGAATCATCCAATGGGACATGTGAGGGAATAAGAATCAAAATCACATGGAGGTAACTACTCCTTTTTCCAATCCGAACACCACCCCATCTGTAGAACACTGCTGCACAAAACCAGGGACCAGAGAGCTATCCAAGTGTTAAACCATTCCCAGGAGGGGGTTGTCAAGCTCATTCTTAGAAAACAAGATTTTATCTAAGGAGTTCTGTAATCTACATGTATGTTTTATTATCCATGCACTTTAAAATCTTTGCTAAAATTTTCATTGAATTATCCATGTAAAATCAACTCTGGTTTTGTCCTATCATCAACTGATAGATGGAGAACAATTTTTCATGATTGTTCTCATTAAGAATAATCAAATCCCATGCAGCTTCAATAGATTGTTATAGCATCATGGGGCTAAACGGGTCACTGGACATACCAGATGATACAGAGGAAAAAATAATCCATGAAAAGTTTCCTCTTTTGCCTAACTCACTGATGCAAGCACATTCTTTTTAAGTCTGAAACAAGTGGACAGACAGTTCACACCTTGCTGCAATTAAAGTGCAACATGAATCTATATTGTTATTTTTCTTTCACCCATCAAAGCTTCACAGTGAATTTCTAAATAACTGGACACAACCTTTTTCACAATACTGTTAATTTCTTCCCCATTCTGAATTTGGACACTTCATTTCTCATTTCTAAAAGGAGGCTTCAGATTTCAGATTAATTTCAGTTTATTAATTTGGGACTGTACTGGAATTTAGTGAGATCAGTTCAAATTATGAAACTGTCCACCAAGAGATGCAACTCTTTCCACCTTGACATCATCTGCAAGCTTTGTAAGTGTCCTCTGTTTCACTGTTCAATCAATTAAAAGCTGCATAAAAGTTGGTCCAAGGTAAACTTCATTTAATTGGAAAAAATCTGTGACAATTTACACCAGGATACAAGTTCTTGGGAGCGCAGAATGCCCCATAAAGTGAAGAGAACTGAGCCAGAATCTGGGTTTCTATCAGGGGTGAGCTTCTACATATTTGTGGTGTATTCAATAGCATCACTGAGTGCCCATCTCCATGGAGAGCTGTAACAATGACAGAAATTTCCATCTAGCTGGAAGAGGTATAACATAGCTTAATGAGTTCCAATTAGACAAGCTTAAACTAGAAAATGAATAATCAAACTGAAAGGCCCAGTGATTTGAGTATGTGAAGAAGTCAAAGAGAAGAGGTATTTGTTTTAGCTTTGCAACATTTAAAGCATGTTCATGTTTTCCTTTTAAAAATTGTTTACCAAAAAACCTATTAAGATGGGCTGTCTCACTTCCAAAACACCCTGGAGCAACAAAATCCAGTTACAGCACAAGACATAACTTACATTACAGAAACAACAGACACCAAGACGAATTTATACCATTTACTGCAATTACGTACTTACGGTATTTAAGTCCAAGCAATTTTCTTGTATCTTTTTAAAAGCCATTCATTGTAGCAAGCAACTTTAATTACCTGGGTAATTCATTGCATGCACATGAATTCAGCTACAGCGTATGCAAAGATTTCCCCTGTTCCTAATTCCACTTTAAGCCTATTTAACTAGAATTTTCCATGTAACTCATGTAAGACATGTTGTACCAGAGTACCATTAGCTAGCTGTATGCTTCTTGTTTTGCACAAAAAATACACTTATTTTGACCAGCTTACCATAATACTAAAAATTAGCCGGAATGCCTGGGAATACAGTTTTTCTACTGTTTCACAAAGATCTAGAGCTGACGGCCAGTTTAATTAGCATGATGATGTTTTGCTACCTCTACCCCATGTCACACTGTGCAAAATAATAAACTCCACGCCATTCTGTTACAGTTAATAACTTGATTCTCATTATAAACTAAAATGAGAAAGATTAAAATGTAACCAAGTTACATGCTGCAAATTTAGTTAATTTTAATACCACCTTGATTTTTCCCTGCAAACTTGGAGATGAGCGTTAAACACTCCTCTTTAGGACGTACTCGCTCTCTTCTGGGCTACCAAAGGATGATTTCTTCACCCTTTGGCAGACATGTTCTGAATCTTTTCATTAAATGATGTGCTTAAAAAAAACTCTTTTCAGAGGATTTTTAAGCAGCAGTCCATCCTTCCATTCAAAATACTGCCACAGGTCAAATGCTGATGTCCCTCCCCATCAGACATATTTTAAACTACTAACTCATTCATGAACACTCTTGCACTGCATTTAGGACAGCTAGATTTATACAAAAGGTGAAAAACAAATCCAGGTACCCCAAAGCACACAAAGGTTCCAATTCAACTACTGAATTGCTGGCTGTAAGGTAGGGATTGTATGTAACTATTACTACTTGGTCTTTCTACACTTTGTGTGGAGCATAATTCATAAGGCATCTTTTCAGACCATCTACCAAATTAAATATATCAGGAATAGCTAACACAAAGTCTACTTCACAGAGCTCACTGGGGTTTAAGTATGATCTACCTACCAACTTGCTCACCCTCAAGACTAGATTTTTTACATGTCTCCTTAAAATAAATCTTCACAGATTTGAATATCCTCATTAAGCAGTACAATTAAGTACCTTTACAGTTTAAGAATCAACTATGCAGGAGCTCAGAAGAATGCAATTCCTAACCAAAATGCCTGAAGCAGGAGTTTGGAAGCACCTCAGTATTCAAGTCCTCTTACAGCTTTAGCTTTTTATTTCTCCTGCAAAAATCAAGGCTTCCTTCCTCTCCCAGTGTCACATAGCTTAAACAGGTGGGGAAAAGCTTCTAGCATAGTGGAAAACTTTTATCCTTTTAACAGACTTGTTGTGTTAATCTAGGTTTGCCAA
Source organism: Gorsachius magnificus (assembly GCA_034008185.1). Taxonomy (NCBI): domain Eukaryota; kingdom Metazoa; phylum Chordata; class Aves; order Pelecaniformes; family Ardeidae; genus Gorsachius; species Gorsachius magnificus. Next base: position 40,560,869 of record CM067088.1, on the reverse strand, counting down.
GAATATTTGTCTTTCAGCAAAATGTAGCCAAGTTTTCAATACACAGTAAATTTTAAAACCTCAGGCTAACACAGGGATTGAGTATTTAAAGTACAAAACTATTTAAACTCCATAAAGAAAAACCTTGCCTATCTATAAAAACTACATTGAAACAAAACCCATATTGAATGTGGTTTCATACACCAAAGTTAAGCCACAAATAAGGCAAACAAATAAAACAAAAAAAAAAAAAAAAAAAAAAAATCATCACAGTAGGGTTAACTAGAAAGAGAAAAATTGAAATAACCATGTTAAGGACGTGCATCATTAAGGCACTGGAACAACCTTAATTCTACACATAAAAGCAACTCTGCGGACTTCAAAAGAACCAAACATTTCTTTAAAACTTCACTTAATCTGAGACCGCAGCTGCCAACGTGCTCCCTCAGTGACCCAGCCCTTTCACAACATAGGAACGCTAACAGCAATGATACTGGTATCTTTTCCAGGAAACAAATCATATCCCCCAGCGATGACTCTGCCCTGTACCACAGTGCTGGGGTACTGCAGCTACAGAGCTATGTAAGCCAGGTAAAACAGGCAGCACAGACTGCTGCCCCCAAGAACTATTGCGGTCCGCATTCTGCCCAGCTGCAACGGCTGGCAAAGGGCGTACAGGGCTGAAGGAAACCGTGCCCAGGCTCTCAGTCTGTTACTGTTCTGTGCTTCGGTTTTCAGATTTCAAAGCAGGCAGCTCAAAAAAAGCTGCAAAACTCTAATATCTTCTCATAGAAAATCACGTTAGATACTAGTTGTGGCTTTTTTTAAAGTAGGAACAGCCACATTAGAAAAACAACATAAAATAATACACTCGAGCATCATGGACAGCCAATTACAAAGACGAAGACAGTTACTCGCTCCAAATGTGACAGAAGAACAACATGCTTAAATAATGTACACTTTCAAAAAGCAATCATAGTATGTTTAAAAACTCTATACAATACAATGTTGAGCAAATGTTTTCTAAAACTAGGATAAATTTCAAGTGATTGTCCTGGAAGTCTCAAGACTGTCCTGACACTGACTGCTTTTGCTGCTTCTGCTTTAATTGACTGAGCTCTAATCTGACACTTTAAAAAGTGACAATCCTGTTTAACAACAGGACATACATGAGGATAAACATTACGGCACAGCTCTCTACATCAGCAGCTAACCTAAAGGACTGGTAGCAGAACTAACATGAGAGCTACAAGCGCATGGGATTTCCTACAGACATTTCAAACCCTTCAGCCCTTTATTTACAGCACACTTTTCATAAAGACTCAGGCTTAGCACTCAAGTTCATTCTTCATCTTCTGTGATGATTGGTGAATTCAATACTCTCACATTCTTGTCTATCTGCAGTCGACTACTATCAGTGAATTTTGGGACAGATTTTCAGCTAACAGTCTCAATTAACAAGCAGTTAGCATCGCTCAATTAATGCTAACTACATTGTGTCAACATACACCAGATGAGTATATGGCTCTGTCAAACAGTGCAACCTCCTCTATAAAAAGAGAGGAAGGGATTCACTGACTGGAAAAGTAATTCATTAATTTCTTGTTTAAATAACATAGTATATAGTCCATTTATCACCGGGGGACATTTTGTAAAGAATTTGCATCAGGCATTTACATGTTTTAAAACATTCCTTTATTCCAAACATAAGGAAGTTTGAATACACAAGAAGAAATTCAAAAGCATTTCAGTCAACAGCAAGTTCTCTTCAGCTTCTCTGCCTTCTCCCAAACACTCCAGGATACCTTGGTTCCGTCATTTACAACACACTTGAAAAGCAGTGATGCTGTCTTTCTTTGCGACAGCTTAGTCCTCCAGTTAAAAGCCTACAGGGTTTGTTTGCATTTATTTTCTTCAAAATCATTTCTTCCTTTCCCTCCACCAACAGAAGAGCTCTGGAGGCCCAGAGATTCTAAAACATCTTCACATGTGCTTAGGCCATGATTTAAAGCTGTCATGAGTCCAGCCTTCTTTGAGCCCTATGTCACAGGCAGTTTAAATGTAAACTAAAAGGGAGTCCAAAACCATTCTTCCCTTCCACTACAGTAAACATAGCAAGTTCTGTGGAACTGGAAGTGAAAAGCATTAGCCTGCTTCTGTTACATGTTTCTGGCCTTGCATATGCTGATGGTTTACTTATGGACTGTAGAACAGCAGAAACCAATGCAGATTTTGTAAGCACAAATGTATTACAATCACTAAAAGTGCGTATTACTTTCAGAGCTGTGCTCACGTTTTTCTTTTTCCCCCACTACATTGTTCTCAAACTTTCACGCTGCTTTCTGAATTGCAGCAAACTTCTATTGGGTTCTTATAAACAGACAGATGCCCCATTTGTAGAGTGAAGCAAGTTAATTTTCAGAATAGATCTGGGGTTCTTTTGGAAATATTTCTGCTTTCTTTTAATGTAAAATTGGTAAGACACTTGTACAAAATCATTCCTTGACAAACCAGTAGCTGGAATAACAGTTTCTTTTTCATATATGGTATTATATGCAAGTAAAAATCCAGCTTCTGATGAATAGGAAGGTTTTTTATTTGTACAATTTGGTCCTCTTGGGAAGGATCAATAATTTTATATAACCTTCACAAAGTATAAGAAACAGCTTTTAAAATTAATTCTGCAATCCAGAAGATACGAAACCTTAATTAAAACATTCTTGGCACTAAACTTAAACAGAAAAAAATACTTTCTGGCCTCTCTCACTCCAGGACAGTATAGCCAATAGTTCAGGAGTTTGCATTTAAAATCTGGCAGTGTACAAAACACGCAAGTCAAGACAACTCCTTCCTCCAGGCAGAAGTGATACGAAGGAGAATGTAAAAAGCAAGACGTGATTTTTTTGGTTATTTGGTCTCCTTGCTCCAAGTTCTTTCCAGAAAAAAATAAACTTCTCCTCAGCTACTACTTCTTGAATGAAGCATAGACCAATATATAGCACTTCAATTTTACTTTGGCTTAAGATCTTTGAGAGAAGAAAAGTATTTTCACTGTTTGGCCAGTGTATTCCTACAATACAAATCTAAGACCTTCTCTAGAAAACCTATGACATGCACAGAACCAGGAGAGTCTTGACAGTTTCAAGCCATCACACAGGGGCCATCTGTAATGCATCTTTTTAAACCCTTAACATTCTGATAAGGCACAACAATTCTTACTCAACCATCAGAAAGTTCATCTACAACATCCAATCATCCCTTTTTTTTAACGCAGAAGTAAAAAAAAAGTACTTTTCCGGGTAGATGATGTTACTTCCCTTAAACCCCCCTTGCTTTGAAAACAAAACTGTACATTTTTCCTGGATCAAGATTAACTTGATTCAGCTAAAAAGGAAGGAAATGAGAAAAACCTTAAAAGCAGAACCCTGACACAATATACTTTTTCTTTTTTAAACGCAACATGTAATCTGCATGAAACACAATTTAAGTCCAGTTTTACTACAGAGGAGAGTTGTAAAAAGGTTGAACACTCAAGAACTTGTAACAAATCACCTTTATAATCCAAAATAAACTCTCATTCCAACTGCGGCATCTCAGCAAACAGACTAGGTGGGGGTTTGCTTTTTGGAACCCAAGAGAACGACATATAAATGGAAGAGATACTTTGTCCTAGACACCACTAGATTTATTTCAACTAGGAAGACCTAAAAGCCTATGACAGTGAATCAGATCTTATTCAACACTTCCTCAGAAAAGGAGTAAAGCAGATTCAAATGTGCTAAAGATAAAGCGATTAAGAATTTGGAGTTACACAAGCTCCTTTTCAGGTTGAAATACCACAACAACAATGTGCGATTTAGAGAAGAATCTTCTGCAGCTAAGATTGTCATAGCCTGCGTTGGAGGTTTAAGGGTACAATATCCAAGAGATCTTTCACATGGAGTGATAGCAGACATAAGGAAAATGTCACATCATTGACAAACTTAAACTTTTCAGAGCCCAAAAAGCACCATGCATTCTGTATCAGGATTGCTTGGCCACAATCACTGTGCTTCAATATGGGTATTTAGGATAAAAATCTCAGAGGTGCATTATCCAAGTTGCTCCAAATGCAAGTTTACAAGCAAATAAAGCACCAAGATATTTTTAAGAGACTAAATTTAAAACAAGCAATTTGCATGAAATACTAATGCTGCCTTTGTTTCAATGTGTTTGCAGGCACATGGTAATGACACATACTGATATTTTTCATTGACAAGTTTGATGTTATATGAAAGATACATCCTGCCTCTCCCTTTGTGTATAAATTGGACAAACGTGTTTTTCTTGGAGCCATAAACCACAGAAAAAGCCAACGAAAACAAAACAGGATGACTAATATATTGGTTCTGTTTTCCATCAAACCAACTTAAAAACATGCACTCATTACACATTACACTTATTTGCAATATACTGTTCTGGGCAAGGCAAAGTTATTCTTAACAGTAAGTGCATTGCCATTGTCACTGATAAAACTCGAAATACTTTGTTTCGTCTGAAGGGAGCACAACACTAAACAATTATGAAAAATACATCCTTAAATTGATGCGATTATAAAGATCTGTGACTTATTGTTCCTGTAAAAAATTAAAAATGCATCATTTGAGGCAAAGCAAGCTAATTCATAACTGAAGATGCTGCACAAACAAACAAAAATATAGTACAGTGACTATGTCAGACACATACAAATACGCTGCCAGTAAGAGCCAGAAAGTTGCAGTCAGATGTGGTATCTACTCTAGATGGTATCTACTGTCCAAAGCTGCCCAACTCACTTTAAAATGCAATTACACAAGACATGAGCAAAGCTTGGACTTCAGTCCTTTCAGCTCTCCTAAAACCTAACACCAATAATTATCTCAGCTATCCAAAGGCACAGTCTAGCAGCAGATTCAAACCCACATTTCCTATCCTTTGTGTTGTAGAGGTGCTACTACCCAATATAAATATTGCAATAATAGCCAAGGGTTCCAGTCTGGAATGAACCCTATTTCCAGATGCAGCATACAGAGCCAAGCCACTTAACACCTCCCATGATAAGATGTTTTAGTTGTGTAAAGGCAATTCTCACCAACCATTAAACGTCTGCCCCTAAAATACATGGAAATTACTACCCTGAAAAACTGTAGATTTGAAATAAATTAGATATTTTTAAATAAGTTTCATTAAAACACAGGGGGAGACAGAACCAAAACTGAAATTCAATATTAAACTGCACAGATCATCCTAATGAAGACTTTTTTTTTAGGTTGTTAGGTCATGTAAATACAAACAGGTCTTGTTAGGTGCTTGAACAGATGAACAGGGGCCAGGGATTGGAGTGAAGGGAAGGAGAACCAGAGATAACTGGATTTTCAGTGACATCCCAGTTTTATCTTTCATATCTACTATTTGCATTAGATGTACATCAGCGACCAAAAAGGATTCAGAAATGCATCTTTCATTTCAGCTAATCTCAAAGCTCTGTTTAAGTAACATACACTCCTTGAAGGCGGGGGGGGGAGGGGAAGTCTCAGCCTTCATGTTTCATCTTCATCTTGCCTTTTTTCATCTATTAAATGACAGGATCATGCTCCTACCAAATCCCAGATTTTTCCTGAATATTTTTTAATGTGTATTGTATCAGTCCAATAGACATCAGAGTGGCATTTCACCAATATTAAAATCATTTCCAGAAATTAACACAACTAGTCATATCTTAGCATCACATCTGCAAGTGAAGATTACTCTTTTTGAACTTGAGTATTTCTTCAAGCATAGACTAAATCCATGTTTTCTTTTGATTTTCTTTAATGACAGTGTGGCTTCTTGCAAGCAGGTCAGCCAGTTTTCCTAACACAAATCAATTACTGCATTTAAAAAAATATATCAGAATTTAGCATTTGGCTTTATAGTTTAGTGTTTAAGGAGAATTTATTAGTTTATTTTTCTGTTTGCATATAATTTTTCCTTTTGTAACAGATATCATGGTGGGAAGATAGGCATCTGAATACATGGCAACTTGGCACACAACTTCACATTTTCTAGACAAAAATAACCCTTCCACCTAAAAGTGCATCTACATGTATTATTACCTAGTCAGGTCAAACAAAGTGTTATATATTTTAAAAGAAACCTGAGCTAGCAACTTTGTCTCAAAATGAGAACTCATTTTAGTGTGACTCATATTCCTAATTTTAGTAAAAAACCTACATTACTCTATTTAGAATTGCATATGTTTATATTCATAAGGGATAAAAAATAGTTAGATTACAGTTATGTTAATACACTACTTCTATTTTTATTGCAAAATAAACACTTCCAAAATAAATATTTAACTGAAATCTAGAGTAGCAGAAAGCAATAAATCTGCCTGCAATGTAAGTCAACATCAAACCAGCATCCCAATGAAATCTAGATCAGACCTGAGAAGTCAAATTTGACATGACATTTAGGGCACGCTCTTTTCCAGTAAGTAATCATTCCTGAATGTTTAGTCACTATGGGATAAGTGACCAGGGGTTTTTTTTGTTTCTTTGTTTAAATAAAGCCAGTCTAATTATGAGCACCATTACTTGAATACATTATTAAGGAAATAATTAACAACATTTTTGTGTGTGCTACTGTAGCTTCATCGCTATTTTATAGCGGAGCTGAAGCAAGCTAAAGAGCAGCAGTGGCAACAAAACTTACACCAGTCACACGCACACACACAAAAAAAAAATCATTAAGGATTTACCTAACATCAGTAGCAAGGATCAAAGGCCAACAATAGAGACTCCAGTTGCTAGCTAATCCACACACCCTTGAAGGGTTTGTATTCTGGAAAAGTGCCAGCGTTAAGAGCATTCATAACTGGTTTTATAAAAAGCCTGATCAGATATTCAGTATCAACCAGGTTTTGAAAGCTGTTTTGAGGGGCATATATTTTTTTTTTCCAACTCATCCCCAAAACTTTGGGCCTTTTTCCCCCCCTCCCTTATTATTGCTATTTTTAACACACCTTTTCTTAGACAAGCTTACTCAAGTGACCAGATAAAAGCTCAGAGAATTTAAAATTTATCTTTGACTGTCTCTCTCTGGCTTTTGGGGGTTTTTAATCAGATATTTAAAAAAAAAATTAAAAATCCAAGTTCAGAGAACTGGGGTTGGCAAACTTGCCTTCTCTAAAGCTGCTCTTTGCATCAGCAGTAGCTTTAGGCAACACAACATCTTTTCCCACCAAAGCAAAAATGGAGAAAAGAGCCAGAAGTTGTCTAGTTTCTTTTCAAGTACAGTTCTGTTCTTCTGTAAGCCAAGAATATCATAGGTTTCTGTACTGCTGAGCTGAGCCCTAATTAAACATAACAAAAAAATTAGCTGCATGTTTTGAATCTCCTTTTGGCAAGTACAACAGCGCAATGTTAATAAAAGAAGTAAATTTAATAAAGAGGAATACTTCATCCAAGGCAGAATAATTAAAAGACATACTGTGGTGTCAGCTAAAGTGCTAGATCCTCCAAGCTTTAATCTAAGTTATTTCACGAGAAATACTCAGTGTTATGTAAAGATACCAAGAAAGTACTTAAACTGGAACAAATTTTTTTTTAAAACAAGCTTGATATTTATTTATATCAATTACACAAACAGTAGAAGATTTTAAAGTGTATACTAGACGTTTTACAGATAAATAATAAAACAAGGTTCTGTCCTAAACAGCTCACAATTTAGGTTACAACAAAAGATGTCTTAGAGAATCAAACATACACAGCTAGGTCCTGTTCTAAAGAGCTCACAGTCCATGTCATGAGGGAAGGGAACAGACGAGCAGACCGAAAATCAAAACAACACTACTTGATTTCTGGCAGTCACTACCCACCTCTGTCTTTGGGCAACATGAGATAAGAAAATTTGTTTAGTTAAGCAGCAGAGGAAGATTTTAAATACAAGAGTCATTTCAGGATCCTGGGAAAAAAACTGAATACAGGGAAGATGCAGTTCATTGTTCTTTCCAGTGCAAGCAAATAAAAACGGCAGTAAGAGACAGCTAGCAAAGGGCAAGATAACAAGACATGGAGGTTTGGGAATTTATCCAGTCCTGGGTTACCTCCTTAAATTCTAATTTTTCTGGATAGATGGCATTCAGGATGGGTACCAACCTCCCAAGGTTCAAAACGGGCAAACCTTTTGGGTGTAGTTTAAACTACGAAGGAAAGAGGGAGATAGGAAGCTGTTATGTAACTCAAATGATCCATCATGTGGTTCCGACATACAAAGTAAGGCAGGAGATGGAGTTCTGAAACAAAAGATGAAGAATAAGAACAGTATTAACAAAAAGTATCTATACACAAAAGCAAGGAGAATGGAAAACAAGCAAGAATTATAATGTAAGGCCATAAGCAAAAAAAAAAAAAAAAATAAAGACCTCTTTGCTGCACTTTCAAGAAGGGCAAGGCAACATAACGTGCATCTTCTCATGCCAAAACTAATGTAGATTTTTTTAGATTACATTTAAGGCCTACCTGCTAACAGCTGGAACACCAGCAACCCACTCAAGAGCTCAACAACAGCAATCTTCTAAAGCAAATGACCAATACCAACTGCATGTTCTATACCAATTTTTTTTCATCTTCCAAGAAGTTACACCTTGCAGTGTGCGGAAAGGCATGTTAAATCCAAAAATCCATACGCCTACAAAATTTTACATCTGTAAAATAGGAGAAACCACCACGTGAACAAACATATTAGATGTTTTCTGAAACCTACCGGTTTCATGATGATATTGTCTGGAGTCACAATTTGCAACATTACCGTGAATTACGTAAAAAGCATTACTTCTGCTGGTAGTCAGAATCTAGTGTTGAACAGTTCACTCGAGATCACACAGAAATCAGGCTGTACAATTCCTGATCCCATATTCAGTCTGCCTTGTCCATGACAAATTCCCCAGTTAAATGACCAAATCTTAGGCTGTGTGTAGAGTCTTGTAAGTGACATTTATTCATCAAATTATATCATATACCATTATGAAGCATCTCTGCCTTACATTCTAGATACATAACCTTTCATTTTGCAAGAGACAAGTATTTAAAGTACCAGATACAAAAAATAGAATCAGTAAGTCTAGGTCTCTATTCCTTTGACAACAGATTAGATTCAGAAACAGATACAGTAAGATACCTTCTCACAGATCACAATCTTCATTCACTCAGGATGCCAAAAGTGTGCTGCCAAGTAGGTCATGCACGTTTTTATGGACTCTTCATTGCCTATATTAGTAAGGCACAAAATAGTCCAAATTTACCTTCAGAATTAAAATATATATATATCTCCTTCAACAAGAGTAAGATTTATACCCCTCAGCAACTGCTCGCAGCTGGACACAAACCCAAACAAATAAAGCACTTTAAGAAAGCTTTTTTACATATTTCTAGTTGCCATATTTTCTACTCTTAATATATCTTAATTACTCCTTCTGCTAGAGAATTAGAATAGCTTTCAGAGAAGTATACTTTTTATCCTGTGACAGATCCAACTCCCACTTTAAATTGGAATAAGGACATGGACATAATCTGTAAATTTAGGTCAGTTACTGCAGCCATATGTTGCTTCACATGTAAAACTGATCACACATTTCTCAAGTAGCATAGTTAATGTCTGTAACGTACAAATGTATAGAAGCAAGAAACGCTGCTCATGCTTGGCAATGGCAGAATAAAAATATAACCAGAACCTCTCGTATTTCCTGGATCTCTGAATATGCAATATTGCTTTCTTCAATTTGGTTGTGTTAGAGGAGAAGATCCTCCTTGCAAACTTTTAAACAAACAGTGAATTTTTTGCACAAAGGCAGCTTTTTGTCACGAGATAAAAAAGCCCCAAGTTTTATGAACTTGAGTTTAGATATCAAAAATAAAGGAAACCCAATTAGAGAATGTACTGATAAAGCTGCTTGGATAAAGAATAAAAATAATGAGGGAGGAAGTAACAAACATACCTACTACAAAGATAACATAACCCAGAAAAAAGATGAAAAATTTCTAAGCAACACTGATTTTTCCAAACCTCAAGTCACAGTGCATGCAAGAGATTTAAATAAATATATCCAGAACTCAACTTTAACAGTTCCTTGTTCACACAGATACTAGTTTTTTTTAGTATAAAGGAGACACTAACTAAGAACAGGAACTTAGAATCAGTGACCAAGGTAACTACACTGAAATGAAGGAGAGGAAACAAGTGTATTACTACAAAACTGTTCAGATTTGAGGGCAGACAGTTTGTAGGGAGCTTTCTGAAACAATAAATAAAGTACTAAAAGCCACCATGTAGAAGTACAGCAAGAAATCAAAAACAGCTAGATGTTACAGGAACAGAAAAACTGAGGTTATATAGCTGAAATGAAGGCTACCAAGATCTCGCATATTAAAAAGAAAATCATATAGAATAATAGGAAAAAGGAGAACAAACAAAAACCCCTTTCACTCAAAGAAAAATAAAAACAGGAAGGCATAAGACTTAGTTCTGCTACTGACCACACATTAAGAACTGCAAATATTATCAATTAAATAAAAACCATCACAGAACACAAAACTACTTATGTTTTTGATGGTCTTCCCTTGAGAATTATTAAATGAATGGTATGTTTGATGTATTTATTTTCCTAAGCCACATATCACCTTTTAGAAAGGTTTGCATATCATAGACTTGAGGATGACTGTAAGATCAATTTCTTTCTCACAGTATATTCCTATTCTATAATTCAGGCAAAATTCTGGCCTCACTAATTCTGAAGTCAGTAGCAAGACTCCTGTTAATCAGGTCAGGATTTTGATCCTTATCTTCCCAAGTTCTTACCTGCCTCCTTTCACTTCCTTCTTGGTAGGGATTTACTGGTTTAGACTTTAGTTTCAAAACCTTGCAAATCCTTTACACAATCAAGCATGACAAGTTTGAAACAGACACAAGATACTGAAACCTTTCTTCTTGTGACCCTACTGCTTAGTATAGGTATAGTCACTCAGAAATCTTCTGCTAGTAAGCCAAAAACATCATGTCCATTAATGTACACCTTTAGGCTGTAACTAGAGTTGACAGTGTCTAGAAAAAGTCACTAGATGTCTCAAGATACTGTCAGTAGAAAACAGTATACATTTATCAACCTCTTCTGCCCCCACTAGCATTTAAAAAAAGACACAAATGTACAGTTGAAACTATTCAAACAACTCTTGCCACACAATTAGCTTTCAAAACATGAAGACACAAGATGATGCAGAGAGTAAGTTCTGTGTTGCAGCAAGATAGACTGAATCATGCAAAAGGTCTTTTCATCTCTGGACTATGAAATGCATAAAATAATGGAAAAACCTTTGTAAAACCAAGTATTTCAAAAGACAGGAAAATGAGTGAGTTATGTTGTGGCCCATTGAAAAGTCTTTTTAACTCCTGGATAACAGACAAGAGAGTAAGTACCATATATGAAGGCTCCTGTTCTACAAATATGATATTCCCCTGTAAAAGGAGTACCAGAAAGTATAACTAAGGCATATAGCTCAACCCCATCCTTCGTGAAAAGATTCCATTACAAGTAGTAATCATTATTGAACCCTTTAGCCCAGATGTAATTTCTTACATGTTACAACAAGTTCCACATGCATTGTGAATTTCAGCCAAGGTTGATGAAGTTCAATAACTTGGCTAACCAACCGTGTGTACTACTCATTACAGAAGTAATAAATAGATTCATCAAAATGGACATGAAAAAGCAGTATGAACATCTGACACCATTTTCAGCTTACTCAATAAGAAAAATAAATTACAGAAGTCCAAGAGGACCTTTTAATATTTACAGTATGTAACAAACAGACAGTTGGAGCCTTATGTAAAGCAGAGCAATATTAGTGTTCCACCGTATTAAGCCAGAGTTAAAACAGAGTGGTGGCACTCATGGAAAACTCACTATGACCTATCAATTTTCAGAATACAGCAGTGTAAATTAAAGAGAACCCTCTTCTATTAACATTATTCAAAGTTTGAAAAAATAGCTTTCAGTAGTTTTTTTTAATTGTTCAGAATATATCAGTACTAATCCCCGACTGACAGCTACTAACATCCCACAACAGAATGAGTTAAAAGTCCCACCCCACAGGCACCTTCCTCTCTACAAACTGTGTTTTTCTACACCAATTACCCAGATAATGTACTCTGGCCAAAAACACACTTCCTGCAAGATCCAGGCTCTCCTGGAAAAGCACTGTTACAACAAAATTCATGCCTGCTACAAAGTTTCAGACTTCTACAAAGAAAATACCTGAAAAAAATTAGCAAAGTGCAAGCTTGTTTTGTAAGACCTGTTTAAATAAGAAGCAAACAACAAAACTTCTACACGGACACCAACATTTTGATGGTAGGACTACTCATGTGGTTTAAGATAATCCATGCCAAGGCTGGTCTGCTAGCCTTTAATTTTTCAGCATTACTTTTCCCATTAATTCTTCATTAAGCAAACAATTTTTCCTCAAGAGAATGAAAAAGTCTGCTGAAGCCAGAGTAACAACATGAAACTAAAACACATAGCTGCATATACAATACCAAACTGTATTAGGCTGAAGGATGAGATTTTTTTTTCCCTGCACCCTCCCCACCAACCACATTTCAAAAGGGCTCAAAACCAAACCTTCATTGCCACTGTTTTGCTGGCAAAGGATGGCAAGAAAATAGTCCCTAAACAACACAGCTGTGCTGGCAGAAGATCATGCTGTAAGAGTTACATCTGCAAAATGGTGTTTTTAATGGGTAACTTATTTTTCTCACAAGAGGTTATTTTATTCTACCAGGGCAAAGCATACACACACTGGCTGCACCCAGGCCAGCCATGCTTTTCCGTTAATATACCGTGCTGCTTGTAATGGCAAAACATGTGATACATGGAGCCTAGAATTCACAAAAAAAATAAGATATACATCAAGGAACAGCTCTTTCATGCTCTTAAAAGCTCAATAAATACAAAAGTATCCCATGAAAACAGTCTCAGGGACAGCTAGGACTTGGCCAAGAAAAATAATCCAGGGTTATATATTGCTGATCTTTCTGTCTGCCTCACAATAAGCTCTGAACCTAAACCTCCATAAATAATAGTCACTTCAGTTCTTCACATGTGAAACACTTCCAGCATGAAAACATACAACTGTGCAAAAGCTGTAACAGTTCGTGCACCACAAGTTATGCTGGTTTAGCGAGAACATAAGATGCATCTCCTTAGCAAAACCCCAGTAACTTCCCTTCTCTCTGCACCTTCAAGCTACACCAGAATTACATACAGAAATTCTTAATAAAAACAGGCAGAAGTTTCAATTTATTAATCCACAGGAATTCATGCATTCTTGAAAGCTAATGTTAACTTTTGGGGAAAAGATCTAGGTAGTAGGAAAAGACCCCTCAAGAAGCATTGTCACAAGCTTGCTCCCCCATGTTGCATCCCTTTTTCCTGCTCTCATAAGAAAAAGGGATGCAAATAATAGACAATTAGTGGAAAGCAAACACCTTGCTGTTTATTCATCACAATAAAACATAGAAAAAAAAGTTTACACTTACAAATCTTCAAGAAAAGTTAACACATGAATAGAATTGAAAAAATAACACAGACCAAAACCAGACAGATGTATTTTCTCTTAAGGATTGTTTTTTTCCAAATTAAACTATCCAACAAAAACAGGTTGACTTTTTTTTTCAAGGCTGACAAAGTTCAGGTGTTACAGCATGAGAAAAATTCCAAAACCATACAAGAAATCATGAAGTGAATCTGAAACACAGGGCTATCTTGAGCAGCTCCTTTGTGGAAGCGCTGCCAGTTGTATAACCTTTAAATACTATTTCATTTGGAAATAAACAAGAGAAATTAGAAAGTAAACTTTGTGTTTTCAAAGAAAAATGTGCACATTTTTCAAGGAAAATTTGCGATCTAGCTCAAAAATAGAGCTGAACAATTCCTTGCTGACAGACTCAAACAAACATCTGTGGGCTTCAACCACCAAACGCCATGCAGTACAGTGAAACATTGAACACATTTAAGACAGTCAGACTAATACTATTAAAATGAGAGTCCTCAATGGTATTTGTGAGGGTGTTTTATTCTTCCCATATGACCTGAGTTTGACTAAAATGAGACCATTCACTGGTCTAATTAGGATTCAGCAAATGTTACCTTCTTTGTGAAGGCCGATAAAGGCAGCCTCAGTAAAAATGCTGTGTCACCCACAACTAATCTCAGTAAGTTCTGCAACTAGAATAGCTCCCCATATTCACAAAATTCTCCTCTCTGCAGCTACAGAGCAGTCAATTTTTGATTTCTGAAGAAGTAAAGGTGTTCTTTTTCATCATATTTTTCATACCTCTCCATCGCCAATAGATTTAAGGCATAGAGGTGAAAGCTAGCCAGCATCTGTTAGAGACCTTAAATTATCTTCACAAGAAATTTAGGGAAGTTTCAAAAGTTTAATTTTTCTCCCCTTATGGGTAGTATCTTAAATAGCCATTACTCAATTAGCTATTACTCAACTGGCATAAGAAATGCAACAAAGGTTAACCACACCTGCCTCCATCAAGGCTCTGAAGGTAGATTCTGCTTTTTAACCACAAGAAAGATTTGGAACAATACTAATATAGGAAGTGCTAATATAGGAACACTACTACACGACATACAGAAACTATAGCTCAGAAATCAGGAAGTTCTGAAGCTACACAATATGTCACTCCCCCAATACAACAAACTTTCATTAGCTTCTGCCAGCACGGCATACAAAAGCACACAAAGCACAGCCGTCTGTCTGGCCGTGTATACTGTACTGTTTATGTACAGGTTACTTAGTTTTTATACACCTTAATAAATGGAAAAAAGTAAAAAGCTACCAAATTATTTTTTTAATACAATAAAATGATGACAGAGAAATAAATGTCTTGGGATCTTTCTGAATTAACATAAGCACTGTATGCTTACTGAAAAGAGAGATTCCTAGCTTTCCAATAGTTTAAAGTTCTATTTCCACTCTGACAGTATCAGACCTTAGATGCTATTGGTCCCAGAGTTAACACAGTTAATCCCGCATCCCAGACCACTTAAACTTTATTGGGTTTTTTTCTCCAGTAAGGGAGACAGAAAATTTTCTACTATTTTGGGTAGCCATTCTACACTGCTCACAGATGTAAAGTGTTCAAATAATGTCCCATATGAGAGGTTTCTGAATTAGGTGCAGGTGATACAGTGAAAGGCACATGATAAATTGCAGAGCTACCTAATTTGTATTTATCACAAAAGCACCACCATGTGTGAACAAAATCTAATCATCTACATGTTACCATGATGATTAATACTAAGTAAATTATCAAGTTACCATTGTCAAAATGTTACCTTCTACAGTTTCACAATGATCAGTTGTGTTTGTGTATTTACACAAATCCTCACTGCAATTACCTATGACACTTGATACCAGGAATACAGCTCATTAAATATACAATGCATTTGAAAAGCTGCATGGGCTCTATTCAGATAGTTGTGCTCAAAACAGAGTTTTAGCTCTAAGTCTCTTCCCCTGATTTCACCCTTCCAATCCTCAAGTACTGGCTACATTTAAGGTGATGCAAATCAGCCACGGGTGTAACATAAATCAATTTTAAAAGAAAGAATGAAAGAATATAGCTGCTAACTGTATTTTAGTAGTTAAGAGAAATAAAAGGTCGTTTTGTTTTGCATTTCCTTTATTTGTAAAAACATGTTTTAACAAAACACATCTTCTGCTAAAATTTACAAATAGGTTTTTAAACTGTAGAAGTCTGATTAAGTTAAACATAAGTGATGTGCTACAGTGTAACTCAAGTTTTGCAATAACCATTTTTTATTACTATGTCAAGCTAGCTTTCCACACTTAAACCATAATACACCAATAGAGTCATCACGAGGAAAAAAAAGCTATAAGAGAAAGGAATAAACCAGGAAAACTAAACGGCGAGTTATTGAAAACAACTTTTTAAATGATAAAGCAGATGTTTAATTGTGATAAATTATAAGCACATTTCCCAACCTTTTGCATCAGCATGACACAAGTTGCTAATACTGAAGTTCTGTACAAGAAATAAAAAAAAAGTCAATAGCTTCTTGCATCAAACTATATGCAGACCAAAAATCTCACTGGAGCAGTGACTTGTCTTTTAAGTACTGATTAAAAGCACCTAATATACAACCTTTCTCCTGGCTAAGGCCTCTTCACTGGATAGCAATAGAAGTGCCAGAAGAAGAGAGAATTCTATTTAACCAAACATTAACTGACAATTATTTTGAAGAAATAATCTAAAACATTTCCACAATTATAAAATTATACGCTTTGCTGTGGTAAAACATAATCAAGAAAAGCAATGTAGCAAGCCATATTATGACTGAAGCTTCTGGATCTTCTTCAGTATTTGAAAAAAATTAAGCTGCTCAAAGCCAAAAGTGGTTTTCATTTTCTTGAAATAATTTGTACTTGTTCTGGGCATCCTGTACAAACGCAATTAACAGATTTCTTTTGACCTTCATATAGCAGAAAAATTAGAATTGCAGTTTGAGCAATGGTTTGATTGTGATTATCAATACAGTTTTGTGATAATATCTTGGAAAAGCATTAGGAAAGACCCTACTTTGTGCTTTACTGCACAGAATGTACACATTTTGCCCTTCCATAATATACTGCAATGCTACTTACATTTCGCTACTCATGCATACTCTAGCAGCCACAATAGGTTGGATGCAACTGCACCAGAGACAGAAAAGAGAACATGTAGTTTCAAGGTCATATAGCTGTATGAATCTTAAAACCAGCAATATTTATACAAGTCATAGAAAAATCGCATTAGCTACACAACTGTCTCCCTGATATTGAAACCAAGTAATGTTCTTTTTTAAAAAAAAAAAAAACTATTTGAGGAGATTGCTTACAGATGCAGTTGAAAGTACCACGTATTTTTATAAAATTAAGCCTAGATGAACAGCTGACATGCTTTTTAAAATTTCAGATTCTAGCCCTAATAATTAAGAACACAAACAACAAAATTACAAGATCATTTACCAAAAACAGGAAAAAGCACCAGGTCTCTTTTGTTTAGTATTTTCAAAGAGCAACACAGCCCTCTAGTGGAAAAATTGGGAAGTATGACTTTATTCATAAAAGTAGCATGCTAGGGAAGTATTTTTTCTCTAACCTAACTGATGTTGAGACCTTTAAAACAACAAAAAAACACACAAAATTGCATGCCATCTTTAATTCTTCACAGTGGAATAAGTCTTACTGATTTCAAGAGAAAAAACTGACAATTTACACTACTCATGTTTAAATGTACATAGAACAGTAAGTTTTTAAAACCAGAAGGATTGATGCAACAAAACTATTCAGTAAGTCAGTCTTAGCTTTCTACTACACCAGCTTTACCATGACCAAAAGTTACTTCAACTTCTAATGCGATAGCCTGAAATTTTGATTGAGCTTAAAAAAAAGATGAGAAAAAAATCTGAAGAATACACGGACTGCAGTCAGAAGAAAAGCTTCCAAAAACAAAAAAAAAAAAGAGAAAACATTTTACTAGTAACTCTTGATCTGCTATGATCTCTTTATATTGGAAGAAGAGAATAATTCATGACCCTTTTCCCAGTTTCTAATGAAAACTAATGGGGTTTTTGCTACTTTCCCCCCCCCCCCCCAACTTTTTACAGAAATTTTAAGGACTAAGAAAGCAAGTATGTGATACAGGAAATTACAGTCCATATTCTAATTAGTAATGAAAAGAAGAACCACAGATCAGACAGTCTTCCCATTTCACAGACACACTAAGATGGCAAAGAAGAGAAGCCAGTATGTGTGATACCATTAAAACTCTACCACTGCTGAAGTCATCCCTCAGTACTTGAGTAAGCATCTCTATTTTTCAGAAGATGAGATTTTTCAGTTATGGGGGGGGGGGGGGGGGGAAATGTTCCTAGCAAACTACACTGGATTCCCTGTATTAGATTCACAAATAACACTTAACACATCATTCCACCTTTGTTGATCTGTTTTTAACTTTGCTATCTTAAAGCACTGTATAAGGATGAATAAAAAAGTAACTTTTACGTTCATCCATCTTTCAAGGTATTTTCAGCATTTTCCAAATTTTATCTTGAGCATGCAGCAACACAGTAACTGAAAATGCATTTTTTGCATTTTGATAGACTGCAGTCTACCAATTTACACCTTGATCTTTGTTCTACCCCTCTCAAAATGAAAAATTTCTCAACAAATGTACAGATACCATAAAGTTCGTTTCAAATATACCATTGAAACGATGAAAGGGCTGATTATTTTTTTTTTTTTTTTTACATTATCAAGTACAAATGCTCAACAAGCAATCCATTCATTCTTTTTCAATCACTTTCACTTAACGGACAGCAATATTTCCTTGGAAATGTTTAGACTTACCTCTTAAAGAAAGCATGTTAGTGTTCTGAAGACAGAGTAAAATTGTTTACTTCTCAAAATACTCAGGGAAGGAAATACTAGCTCCGAAAGGAGTATCTACAACACAAAGTGGAGCACAGTGCTGAAATGCTAAAATAACTGGGCAATAAGCTCCAAAACTGGTAAGACTCTGCTTGAGTTAAGCTAATTAGTATTTCCACGTGGAGTCCTAAAGAATTCCACAGACATTCTAAAGCTCACAGGGATGTCTGCATTGCAGTCCATTACATGACACTGACACGTTCAAAGCAATTTGCCAAGAGTCATAAAGCACGGCTGAGAGTTAAGCTAAGACTGGTACATTTTAAAGACTCAGACAACAGAGTTTCAAGAAAACTTCAAATTCTGCCAATTATGTCAAAATTAATTGGACAAGAACACTATTAGCCAACCCCAAAGGGGGAGCATTCCCTTCACACAACACCAAGGAGTTTGAACCTTGTTTTTCTCCATCAAACAGGTCAATCAAGTCATAACCAGCACAAGCCCAGCTCGCATTATATGCTCTCTCAGAAGCCCTTACAGCTAGGAAAAAAGAACATAGATTATGTAAGAAGCGTAAACCCTGGAACTGCTTTCTCCTTAATCCATGCTCCATGGCAATTGGTAAGTAGTATCAGACACTAAGCCTAGGACTATAGCAATATTAAATGCAATATAGTATGCAAGACTTTTGAGTTATGTAGGCCGTAACACCACCTTAATCACAGATTTGCTACATCACCTTCATAGTTTTGGACTCCTTATGTCCTAACCTCATACAGCAGCACAAACCCAAGGATTATTTCACTAATGCTCCCTTGGTATGCTTCTGACCAGGGATGGTATCCTGACCTCACTTACTAACAGAAGTCAAGAAAGTATATACACATATGTATATATATACACGTTTGTGCGTATGTCACATGCAAAGAAGATCTGGTGCAAGGATATGCTCACTTGTGATCCATCCAGATTATAAACTAAGGGAGAAACAGGGGCAAAAAATCTTGACAAAAGCATCATACATCTTGGATTTATCTTTTACCATATATGAAATACTTTCAGCAAGTCTCAATAGTAGACCTTCTCCCACTGAAGGCAAAGCATTTGAGTCCAGGTAATTCTTAAGTGTTCTGAGACAGCACAGTTGCATACAAAGCAAATTCCACTGCTGGATGCAATGTAAGGACACGTTGTACCAAGAATGTGGAATGTAAACCTTACTAGAAAACACAAATTCCTCACTGAGGCAGGTAAGTACACTTGCTGCCTCAACTGCAATACCAATCTGTAGTAGCATATCATCCAATGACAGCAGGACACGTGCTGTTAATGCCTAAATTGCAAGCCACAATAAAGCTCTAAACTCTTCATCTGACTCCTGCAGGCTAACATTCCCTTAAATAATTAAGAGGTAAAGACCAAGAGAATTCAGAGTGATAAGTCCTGCTATTAACCCATTTTCCAGAACATCTCCAAGGTTTTCCAATGTCCTCATAAATGCTTTTAAGTCAAGATACTGCACCAAAAAAACCCCACCAAATAATCTGCGTAAGGACTCTTTCACTATTGATATTATCCCACCATAAAGAAAAATACAAACCACAAAAGGGAACAAAATATTAACAGTTATCTAGGATTTAGGTAGATCCCCTCATTTACCAAAGAAGTTAAAATCTAACACCAAATCACACCAGTGTTGTAATATTTGTGGCTCCTCCACAAATTTAAGTCACAGAAAAAGACATATCCTGTGCAGGTTGCCGAGTGAAACTTCAAACAGCCTAGCAAATTAAGTTGGAGAAAAAAATCTTGTCTTCTGAGAAAAAAAAGGCAAAGCCCCTAAGCACCAAAGCTTCATTATAAAATGAAACAAAAGCAGCTAATTAGACTCTCTCAAATACTCACCCACTATAGAAGTAATACTATGTAACAGATACCCAAACAAGCTGAGTGTCTAAGAAAATAAAACTAGCAGGGATTTCAAAAGGTCACAAACATATTTTTTTGCCCTACAGAAACATTGAATTTGACAATCTGACACAAGTTCCATCATCAAGTTAACTTGAAAATACCTTCAGGAAAAATTGCACAGCCTCCTTGGAAAATCTTTACCCAAGTTTACTTGCTGCCATTAGACAGTTTTTCACAAATACTTTACCTGAACGCCCCTTCATACAAACATACAAACCTACTCCTTCTCCTAGCCATCAAGATCACAAAAAGAAACTTCCCATCCCTTTCACAGCCACCCTTTATATATTTACATACTGTAAAACGCCTCCATTGATATTTTTCTAGACAAAAATCAATTGCTTCAGACTTGGTATCTTTCCTGTGGCTCTCCTCTAATCTCCAAATTCCCCAAGCTTTTTTAAAAAGCAGTACACAAACCTGAAAAAACTTTTCCAACTAGATGTTTTATATGGATGTAATACAAACCAAGTTTGAATACCAAAAGTACACAGATATTTAAACAACAACTGATGTCAAAGTAGCCTGCAAGATAAAGATTGCCATATTTTACCTTACATGTAAAGTTAACCTACCTATTCCTGAATTTGCTCCCGTGATTATGACCACTTTTCCACTCAAGTCACGACCCTGGAGTATTTCCATTGCAGTACTGTTTCCATCATATTTTTGTCTAGTAGTAGGTTTCACTGGATTATCTTCAACTGTAAAGGCCAGTCTTGGGTCAAGGTAGGTAGTCCTTTTGTTTATGTGGCTGCAAAAGAACACAAAATTTCAACTGTTTTGACCCTCCTGTACTCTGCATTTAGTTTTTAAATGTATTTCAACCTCTGCTGTGTACAATCCCAATGGATTATTTAAATTCCCCAAAATAATTTTTTTTTCAATTTTGTTAAAATGATCCCAATTACTTTTTTACCAACCATTTTTCCAGTTG
This sequence comes from Gorsachius magnificus, assembly GCA_034008185.1. Classification (NCBI taxonomy): domain Eukaryota; kingdom Metazoa; phylum Chordata; class Aves; order Pelecaniformes; family Ardeidae; genus Gorsachius; species Gorsachius magnificus. The sequence continues at coordinate 40,539,479 of CM067088.1, read as the reverse complement.
TGACAGCATCCATTATTAATCATATTCACTTACTTCACAACACCATTGTGAAATCCATGTGAACCCCTGACATAGAAAGCAGAATTTTGTCAAGGCAAAAGTCGCTTTATATTAGGGAAGATCATGTTCTCTTAGGAGGTCTATAAATGTGGCCTACACCCCTCCCTTGAAACTATACACAGATAAGAAATATAGCTCAGTACTTTTCTCTCAAACAACTCAAAACAAGTAGCTTCACATCAGCTCAACAAATGGCACAATCTGGGTCAGGCTCACCTTTCTAAAACAGAATTTGAATTTTCTTCGGGCGATTATCAGAAACACACTAAGCAACAACTTTCAGTCTTCAACCGTTAATTATAGGACAGAGAGGCTACACTTACTATTTTAGCCTGTGAATATTCTTCATTCTGCCAAGTAAATATAACTACCCCATTTTGACCCTGCCATTTGAAAAGATACAAAAGGAAATGTTCCCAGAAATCTCCTTCTGCTTCTGTGAACTTCCTCCTCCCTTACCTTTCTAAAAATCTTTGCTAGCTCAATCCCTGTCCTCTTTTCTTTCTGTGCTTTAGATTGCAAACAAGTCTGAGCTGCAGCAATTTTGTTTTCATCTTGTACGTTTAAAGCACTACTGCAATGTTAACAACTAGCCATGAAGTTCTATATAGGTTTTTAAAGTTATACATATTCATAAAGGTATACAAACAAAATGAGCCTACATTGCCTGAGGGTCAGCTCACATTTTGAGATGTGGCTATGCAAGTCACTCCAATCTGACACCCAAGCGAGTACTTCTGTGCATATGGAAGAATTCAGGAAACCACAAATGGGTTTTGGGACACTGCTACAACTGCAATATCTGCATATGGATTCTGAAGTTGTACTTATTAATTCCTTTGTCTTTCCAGCTGATATTGCCACACCATCGTAACTCAAAGGGGCTACCCAACATGAAACACAGTTATCCTACTTGTTCATATTCCACATTTTGACAAACTTACTCTACAAAATAGACTTGTCCATTTTCATCAGTCTCCTGCTCCCATCCATATGGCAGACCTAGGAAACACATAAAACATTATCTTCTTGCAGGCATTAGAGTACACTCAGATTGGAAGTTTAAGTGAATTCTCAGACACGTGGCAAAATTCTACATTATTTCTGTAGGTAACGCAGGTATCTGCTGCACTTGAATATTGGAATTTGAAAGAAGGATTATTTCCCTAATCACATGCAATTGCTCTCTGATAAGAGTACAACATATAGGCAATCTGGTACAACTGTAATGACTAGTATATTAAGTATAATCAAAATAATCTTTATAAAGAATATTTAATGTTATAGCACAAACCAGCAAAATGCAACCATGCTTCCTAGTATATACACATACCTATACTGCACACAGTTTAGGACCTATTCCTGATAAAGTAAATAGCAAAAGCATTGAAATAAATAAAAGAAAAGTAACATAGAAAATCATAACCCTCAAGTGGGTATGGGATATGCTAAATCTAAGTTGGAAGGACAGATAAAAGAACAAACATGACAACTCTTTACAAAATAAGTTCTTACATGAAAGACCCTATGGAAATACTTAACAGATAGCATTCCCAGTATTTCTAACCCTGGATGAAAATATTCAATGATAATTCAATCTGCTCAAAAATCTACTGAAAACATTCCAGTTAGTTATAGTCACATTACCAACACCAAAAGAAATACAGCTTGCCAACAGTATAGTATCCCTAGGCATGCCGTATAGAACCTTGTGGAAAGATCTAATTTTAGGCACTGATCCAAGGTCCTCAAGAAGTCATATACCTCTGGAAGTGTCCTGCAACACTGGCTGTCTTCTGTTCTGGCACAAACACTTAACTGGATTAGGGAAAACAAGCAAAATTAAAACTAATGGGACTTCCTTCTGTGCCATGGATATTCTTTGATCAAATACATTATTTGAAGAATATAATCCAACTATAAATATTATCTGACGGACACCAGGATATCAGAACCCAATCAGAGAATTCCAGTCTTTGACTATATGCTTTACAAGCCACAGTAAAACAATCCCTTTATCCAGGAATTAGTAGTTTGGCTTTACAGAGCAATACACGAAAGCCATAAAACTGCGAAGTGATCACTCTACACACACAGAATCATATAGGTAACACCCCACTGAAATCAGCTGTATTTTGCAAGCTCAGTTTGCCTAGGTGATTAGCTTCAACTGGAAGATCGAAATAAAATCTAGTTCCTGCACAAATTCCAACTGATGTTTGTAACATAATTTCAGGTCATTACAAACCTCCTGCAACACGTTTCCTCTTCCCAGACTTAGGATGTTCCCACTGTGTTTTTTCTTCCAGGTGGCTGTAGGAAAAGAGAAGTTTAAGATTTAAAAAAATTGCCTAATAATTTTTATGATGTAATCCAATTATTTTTTTCATATAGTAAATACAGCTTAACAACTTGGTTTTTTAAATACAGTTCAGAAAATGGCTTGTCTCCCACAAAAAAAAAAAAAAGAAAAGAGAGAAACATGTCAAACCCTCGTCTAAGAATGATCAAAACCGAAAACTGCTCTTAGAATATGGCTTCCATATTGCCACAGTTCTGCAGGAAAAGTAACGAACCAGAGAGCAGAGGAGTCAATAAAAACTCAAATAAATGTTTGATATCCAATTTAAGATTTGTTGCTTATGATGAGAAGAAAGAAAACCCAGAAGTTGTTAAATAACAACATTAACAGACTCAGAAAATGTCTCAAAAAGATAGTGATCCTTGGCAGGAAAAAAAAAAAAAAAATTTATCAGAAACTAGAGAAATAACATTAGAAAGTTTTCAAATAACAAAAGCACCTCTCTGAAACTCTTGTCTAACAATATGATTTGCAAGCTGCAAGGTAAATAAGTCTGGATTTCTACAGGAGCAATTGCAGCTTTAGAAGTTTATCCAAAGGCCTTGACTAGCAGACTGTTTATTTAACATGGGGGATAACGGCATCACCTATCTTCTAATTCAGAGATTTTATTCACTTAAATCACTATAACAGGACTAATATACTCTATGATAAGGTTTTCTGCACTACAGACTAACAAGCAAAGTGACGTACACATAAAAAAGGTCTTAAAATACCCAAAGTGCTGAAATCAGGTTGGATACTAAAATCTCAACTTTCATCAAATATTTTTTAAAAATAGCCAAGTTTTTATATTAAGAGTCAGGCAAGGATTACTTGAAAGAGTGTCCAAATCGATAGCTTCCTCAATATGAAATAAAGACTGACAGCACTATTGAGTAAATACACAAATAATCACTAAACTACAGATCTAGTAGCAACAGCAATTTACACAAAACATAAGCAACTTTTCCTTCTTATAATAATCACAGAGCCCACAGTGACAGCATACTGTATTACAAGAATCACAGCTGGTGGTCTGAGATAACATAAGTACACCTGTGTGATCTGCAGTAGCAATTGAACTTTAGGACACTCATACACTAAAGAGACAAGATCCCGAGTTAGTTCTGTGCGATGCAAGATACATAACCAAATTGCCATAACTTGACAAATAAATGCATGCCCACTGAGCTTTGGTAAGTGACTGTGGTCATACCCGATTCATCACAAAGACTTTAAAGGTCTTAAACCAAAGTAACCCTATGTCTGCCAAGTTTAAACTTCATACTGTGGATAAGGTTTGAAAACAAATTTCCAGAATATGCGGAGGTATCACAGATATAGAGCTTATGTTAAAGGTTGCAGTAGTGTAACACCTCTTCATGTCAGGTATTTGTAGGCACACGAGGCAAGATTTTCAGCTAGTAAAGATATATAAATGTCACGTCATTAAATTAAGTGGAATTAGTTCAGTTTCACAACAGTTAAAAAACAGAACTATTCAATTGATTATTCGTATAAAAACTAGTCTCAGTAACGTCTTCTTAGTCAGTAGGTTTGCTACTTTCACCAAGTGATTGCTTTTTGAAAGAGTTTTTGAAGTTAACAGAAACATACAGAAGATTGACCTAAGAAAAACAAACATCTAGAGAGAAGTTACAATGTTTACAAACCAAGTGTGGATAAACTAAAGCATTCTGTCCAGTGTTTGTAAACCAGAACTTGGGAGGAAGACGGCAGCTCACCACAGGTGAGAATGCACTGTACTTTTCCCCCTTTTTGTGGAAGGGAATAAATCTTGCAGCTTAAAACAGACTGAAATGGATTCCAAGATCAGCATGGTTATGCAAACCACAAGAGAGAAGAAAATATATATCCCACTAAGTTAGTTAGCTCTGTAGCACGTTCCCTTTCGTAACTGGTGAGGGTGCAATCATTTTCAGAGTGGCACAAGCAGACGGGTGCCAAACGCAAATTTGCATCTCTTGTCACAGCTGTGGTACACCGAAGAGCTGAGGGGGAGCACTTTTAACTTCCATGGCACCTGTTTCTCCTCTATTCCTACAGCAGGAAAACCAAGAGAACTACAGCATCGCGTAAGGCTGAGCTGCCCGTAGCACGCAGGCTGCCCGTGAGCCGCTCCCACGGCAACAGCCGCGGGAAGGCTCCCTCCCGCACCCGGCAGCGTCCGGCGCTCCTCCAGCGCCGCTCCCACACGGGGCACGGGCTCTGCCCGCCGGCGGGCGGCACCACACAGCCCCGCCTGCCCGCTCCGCCCCCGCTGCCCGGAACCGGAGTCCCGGGGCCCCCCACCAAGCCCGGCTCCGGCCCCAGCCGCCCGGCGGTGGCGGTTGCCCCTGTGGTGAAGGGTGGGAAATGGCGGCTCCTGCCCCCTGCCCCGCCACCACCCCCGGGGGCAGCAGCGGCGGCTCCACGGATGCTGCCCCAGGGCGAAGGGGCGGGCGCTCAGAGGGCTCCAGGCGTGCTCGCTCCCCTTCCTTACTTCGCGTAGTAAACCCAGCCGTCCTTGGTGGTGCGCTCCTCCCAGCCCGGCGGCAACTCCTCCTCGCTGTCCGTGTCCTCCAGCCCCGCGTACTTCAGCGCCGCCATTGGGACGGGCGCTCCGCGCTGCCGCCGCCGCCAGCCAGCGGGCGCGCGCCACCCCGCCCCTTCCGGCCGTCCCAGCCAATGGCGCGGCGGGACGGCCCCGGGGCACCATGGGAAGTGTAGTCCGGCCCCGCGGGGCGGTGAGGGGGCGATAGGCTGAGCGGGGCTTCAGGTCGCGGCTGAGGAGTAACTTCGCCCTCAAGCTGGCCGGTTTTACGTGTGTCACTGAGTTTTTAAACCTAAAAGGGCCCCGGGCTGAGCTGAAATCGTCACGGATGGCACAAGCGTCTCAGACTGCGGGGGCGTTAAGTGTTTCCAGCCTTCTGTTTTCAGAGGCGGGTGTGAACACAACAAGGCCCTGGAAAGTGACGAAAAATTGAACGGTTCTTTAAGCTTTTCGCCATTAGCTGTCGCCTCCTGATCTCTGTGGGATGAGATTCTCTGTCACAGCTGCGTCAGGCGCAGCTCCTCCGCATCTCTTTGCCCGGCGAGGAAGGCCCGGCTGGGGAGAAGCAGCTCGCTGCCCTGAGCGCCCGCCGGGGAGGCTGCAGGCTGCCTCGCCCACCCGGCTGCGCCGGCCCCTCTGCCGAACTTGTGTCACCTGGCGACGTAAATACAGTCAGCTGCAAGGACTGAAGCACCACAGGTCAGTCAATGGGCAGTAGCCTACAGTAACTCCTGTCCCTGCAGCTGGAGCCCAGGCAGCCCACTTGCAGCTGGGACAGATGAAGAAGTCCCTTGTCTGTTACCATTGCTCAGCTGGCACGGCGTACACCCCCTGACCTACCTCAGTGATTTTGATCCCGCACCCATATGCTGGCATATTCATATCTATGTACATAACCAAACCCAGCTGTCAGCACTTGTAACAGCATCTTCCCATTGTAGTCTCCTATGAGGACTCTCCTATGAGGACAGGCTGAGAGAGTTGGGCTTGTTCAGCCTGGAGAAGAGAAGGCTGCAGGGAGACCTGATTACGGCCTTTCAGTATCTAAAGGGGGCCTATAGGAAAGATGGGGAAAATCTTTTTAGTAGGGCCAGCTGTGTCAGGACAAGGGGTAATGGTTTTAAACTGAAGCAAGGTAGGTTTAGACTGGATATAAGGAAGAAATTCTTTACAATGAGGGCGGTAAAACACTGGAATATGTTGCCCAGAGAGGTAGTGGAGGCCCCATCCCTGGAAACATTCAAGGCCAGGTTGGATGGGGCTCTGAGCAACCTGATCTGGTTAAAGGTGTCCCTGCTCACTGCAGGGGGGTTGGACTAGATGACCTCTAGGGGTCCCTTCCAACCCCAAACATTCTATGATTGTAGTCCTTTGACAGGTGTTTTAAGCAAAGGGGAAAAAAAAAGCCAACCCCAGTATTGGGCAGAGCCTGTAATCACTGAGGCCTACACCAGGTGGCGGTGCAACCCCACAAATACAGTAGAGTGCTCTGATTCCGTTGGGTAACATTTTTATGCCCTATTTGAAACACTGACCTTTACTCGCTCCCCGCTAATGGCATGCATATCTCTCTAGAACAAGCAGCCTGAATTTTTTTCTGCCCTGCTGCTCCCACCACTTTGCAGGTTCCCCTCAGGAATTACACCTACTAAATTATCTCCTCCTGCTAGAAATAAAAATTCATGCATCACCAAGAGCCAGTTTTCATGTATTACAGGCAGTATTGAATAAAGGCTGTGGCCATGCTTTCTTGGGTAGATATATGGGATGGGAAACTTCAGTGCCATGCTCACTTCTGGTCCAGGAAGCTGCTGAAATACTCCATAGGTGACTGAATGGAGAGATGTGCCAGGTCTCAAGAAAATAGATTATTTAAGTCAGTATTTGACATACAGAAGAAGAGTATTATTAACCTAGCAGTAGTACTGTCAGAAAAGGTAGTAGTTAGTTTTCTTCCTGTTGCAGTCTGTTAGTATTCAGCATCCAGCATTCTGTGAATTGCTTTCAGTGGGAATGGGGAAATCATTTGTCTGACAGTTACCTATCCCAACCATCTGTACTGCATAAAGTATGCATTATGTCCTAAATGTAAACAACGGCATTACAGTATTTCAGTGCTAAGGGTGTACGGTGTACTTTAGATTAGAAAGAGAAGCAGAATCTTAAAATTACATGTAGATATGTGTATGTGCATATACTCATTGAATACAACCACCGCCTTTCATGTAAAAAAAAATATTGAATGAAAAAGCAGAATCTTTGTTTTACAGAGCAATGTGGATCATAACAAATTGTCTTGAAGTCCTTGGTACATGAGCGATATAATACCACAGAAATCCTATGGGTTTATATCGTTTTCAGTGCAATTTCAGTTTCTACAAAAATATTTAAGAAACCCCACACATCCCTCTTTGAAAATTCAGAATCAACCGAGAGTCCAATAGTTATGATACTTTTCACAAATATTTTTTTCCGCTCTACTTTTAACCACCTCCTAAATTTCATTAAGTTTTCACTGGGGAAAAAAGAAAGTCACAAGTTCTGATTATTTGGTAATTTGTATTATTTACTTAATTGTTTCAAAGAATGTTGAAATTCAACCATGTATTTCAATTTCAAATTCTGGCAAATTGAAAATTCATTCTCTTTCAGAGGGTCAGAGAAGTCCTTCGCCATCTTTTCCAGCTTTTTCTTTTTACATCAATTACCTACATAATCCAAATTACATCAAGAAACTTCATGGGGACATACAAGATTTAGGTATGATTTCAGTGGGGGTCCATGCAAGTTCAGGTTCCTATCCATTTGTATTAAATTGCAGAACTAATTCTGTTAGGTTTCTCAAATGCCAGAAAGCAATGGCCATGATTTCTGTAAGAGCAGATCTGTAATTTTAAGACACAGACTGAGGTCTGTAACAGTTTTACCACAAATGAAGACATTTATCTAAAAATGATAGGAGTAACGCAGCCTTCCTCCTTATCACTTCTTCCGCATCAACTCTGTGTTAGGAAAGCAAGAAAGTGTATACAAATTGATTCAGTGTACGCGCTTATCTTTGAGGTATACAGCATGTGCATTGTTCTGGTTGGTTTTTGGGGGGTTGGGGTGTTGTTTGGGGGTTTTTGTAATAGCAGTTGTGTAAAAGTACTATCCATTTTCTTGCACTGCAGAAAAAGAATGCGTCTCTATTACAGTGATCTTTTCTTGAGGCAGGGTATAAATAATCCATTCTGCTTAAAATCTTCTGTCACTTGTTTTCAGAGTCATATTTTAGCAAATAGTCCTTCAAAGATATCATTCTGATCCATTGCTGCAGCAATCCTGTAAATTAATTCTTCTGATGATTCTAAGCCTCACAGACCAAGACTAATTCCACAACCTGCCAGAAAGTGGATAAATTAAAACAAGAAGGCATTTAGAAATGGTTGTTGATTTCACAATAACACAAATGACAGCTAGAATCTTAATCTCATTTTCTTTAAGCCGTACTTTAAACCATCAAAATCAAATGTATTTGTCTAGTTTCCCCATGAGAAACATTGACAAAAATTTGGTCATATAATTACACTGGCAAGCCTAAGGCAGCAAAAACTTAACATTTCCTTAATGCTAGTCACAGGCTTCTATGCTTTGCTGAATCACGGCTATTGTCTGTCAAAGATCTGGGTACTGATTTATCTGACAAGGATTTGGGCACTGAGAGTTATCTGGAGAAGAGAAAAATAATCGTGGTATATTGCAAAAGCATCCAGATGACACAGCAAAAGGTTGATTCACCCTTTTGATAAAGCATGTGTCTATTTGTTAGAAATCATGATTCAGGAACATGACAAAAATCTGAACAGCCCTCAGATCATAATTTTTCAGCAGCTGCCAAAACGTGTTTGCATAGGCTGCAGCTGTTTCTTTTCAGGTGAAAATTCTGCCTCGGTGACTCATGCCTTTCCTACCTCAGCATTAGACTAAAGCAGTGTAGTCTGCATAAGGCTATGATTTTAATCCACTGGGACATGATAAATGAATATTTGAGCTACTGCCTAGTGTGAATGTGCCGTGTGCTTCAAGTGAACAATTTTTTTTTTTTTTGGTGGAGTTAAACTCAGCTTTCCATAAAAATGTTTACAAGGTCACTTTTGACTTTTTTTCAAGTTATGAAAACAGTTTAAACTTTTAAAATCCCTGAGGTTTTGCCCAAATTGATTTTTAGAAATGTCAAGAATTTTATCCTGCGAATTCTGACATGTTATTAAAAAATATTAAACTTGTTCAACATGATTAAAACATAATGGTAGGAAGTCATATTTAATAGTTTTGGTATAAATGCTGAAAAGGACAAGATTTTATCTTTTTGTTCATCATTCAAGTAAGAACTTTCTGTTACTCTCCAGGAGCAAACCTTACCTACTGCAGAAAAGTAAAAGTCAAATAACCCAAAAGACAAGGCAGTGTTCAGCCAAACTTTCAGCCTATGTGTATGTTATTTCAAGAGCTTATAATTTTTTGCCTTATACGCTAGTAATTTTTCATGCTATTTGTTTCTTTCTAAGCTTTAAGTATCCTTAGCTTTGAGCGCTCTGGTTCCACCAGTAGTGGCATTTATAGGGACAAACACACTGATAATAAAGCATTTCCTTTCTTGCATGTTGCATGACCAAGAAGTTTCTTTTTTTCAATATCTTTATATGTACATCAGCATGCATAAAAGCCTGTAAGATAAATTCCAAATTTACCAGTGTAAGTTTCATTCATCATTCTGGGAACTACTACTTCTGCAATGACACCGACCCCCTCAGCTATGGCAGTTGTCAACCTCCTGTGAGACAGTGTATCTCAGTTAGTCTCCTGCTACATTGGATGTGATGCAAAGTCAGTTTGTTCACCGTGGATTCTATATCCATCTTGGAGGCATTGAAAGATTGATGGAATATTCTTCATGAGCTGGTTAAAAAAAAGAACAAACAATAGTCTAGCCTCCCTAGGTACAAAGCCTGTATTTGAACATACAGAGGATTATTTACTCATACCTACTAAGTAATTATTCATCTTCCAGGCTGCAAAATTGGACACTGATAAGCTAGGGAAAAAAGGAAGTAGAAGTCAGGTTTCTAAACTCCTTTAAATATTTGGCTTTAATTGCTTTGCACGGACAAGAAAGCGAGCGGTAAATAAAATTAATTAGTGCAAAAACAGATCAATGGTAAAGTTCTTATGCCTCAGTGTTATGGACACTTTTATTCACTCTTGGTTTTGCATTGCCTCTCCGATTTAAGGGTACTACTCACATATCTGAAGTTAAACATGGAAATGTTTGCAGCATCAGACCTGGAGGGTATAGGAGAACATCTCGTTCATTTTTTGTTATTAGTCCAACTCCTACCTGAGGCAACAGTGACAAAGCCAGAATATGTATGTGCAACATTACTGGCAGTGGAAGAAGGGGAATTACCAGTATACTTTAAAATGAAGGTGAGAGTTGATGTTTGACCACAGACATGAAAAAGATGAAGTTTTCATTCTGAGAGATTTAAAAGCATTCAGATGATTTGTCTATAATGACTCAGGAGAAATCAAAGAGATAAAGCATAACTAAAAGAAAATAGAAAAATCATTATAACTATTTATAAATATTAATCACCAGCACCCTTTCTTAATCAAATTAGCTAACCATCCTGATTAATCTCATCTTTAATGAGCTTCTTCACACTCATAACAATGGATCCAGTCCATGCACAATGAATACAGTTCAAACGCAGTTGTTGTTTAAATAAAACTCTAGCATTTTTTTTTTAGAAAAATTGTTCTTTCCTAAAACTATTTCAGCACAATAGCAGCCCATTGTAACTAAGTAACTCCTTCCCTTGATCTAACAGGTTAGTGACCGGGACTGCCTTATTTATGAAAGCAACTGATTAGAATAAGTATTGAGCACTGACGATATGCAATCACTTTACAGCACTATGGAAGAAAATGTATTATTTAGATACAGGATCAAGAAGACCAAATGGAAAAGGCTTTATCTCCACTAAACAAAATATTCTAATCCATAGCAAACTGCTAAGAAAAAATAGAACTGCTACAAAGAAAAACAGTATTTCTGATAAATTTTACAAAAATATTGTAGTGGACTTTTTTTTTTTTTTCATAGTCTGGCTGCTGGATTGTGTCAAGGAAAAACAGGACTAATGTGTCAGAGAAGTTGGTGCAGTATGGACTGCAGTAAATTTATTTTGGAAATACTCTGAAAAATCTTGAGCTGATTCTGATCCTGCTTAAACTATTGATAACTGACATAGTGGCATATCACTTGTGAGAGGTTTGAACCCAGCTTATATTTTAAAGGAACTTTAGTGTGCAATACATTTGCATAAAGAAGTATCATAAGTCCTTCTACAGCCCCCTCTCAGTTACCTTTGGATGACCGTACACTGTTTATCTGTTTAAAAATCTTGCTTTCCTTTCCTTCTCTCTCTGAATCTCTAACAGTCATCCCAGTGAAGCACATCACTTCTGGTTTGCGGTAATAACTTTATTTCCTTGGTAAGACTGTGGGAATTCTTCCTCAATGCATATTACATACAACGCTGTAACAGCATTTCAAGCTGTCTGATAGAATTTGATTTTAAAGACGCTTCATCAACCATTTCAGGATATCCATATGCTTGGTGTAAGTGATACCGTACCTGTTAGAAAAACATCCATGAATGCAGGTGAAAGGGACCAACTATCTAAATTCTGCTAGATTTCATTCATATTGCACATGACCTTCAAAAAACGTATCAAAATCTTGGTGTAAGGCCACCTATAACAACAAAATCATGAAAAAAACCAACAAAATCGTGAAAAAACCAACAAAATCATGGCAAAACAGTGGGTTGTGACGGACTAGCCAGTACGTTTAGACACAATAGAAAAGGGCTCCTTGTATAAGGCTTACTGTGTGAGAGAAGGGATAGAGAGAAGTCCGGCAGCACAGACTAGTGACAAACACCTTGTTTATGTAAAATTCCTGTGTCAATCATTAGTCATGTTTCTTTGTTTGAAGTTAAATGGTCTACAGTCTCGCAGAGCTGAAAATGTGTCCTGTAGAGTCAGCCTTGTCATCTAAATAAAATAAATTAAATAGCGTGAGGCCTAATGCATGTCCCTGAGGCATTTCACTGGGTACTTCTCCTCAGTGGTCTATTATCTTCTGTTTATGGTCCTTCAGCCAATTTTCGTTCTGCCTGAAATCAATTTGAATTCAGTAAAAGGCTAGCAGTACATTCATTTACATTCCTGACATCTACTGTTTCTGTAATTCAGTAACAAAAAAGCAGTCACAGTTGCTTAATCTACTAACTTAGTGTTAAGATGATCTAATGAGAACAAAAGCATTTATGGAAGTGCAAATTAATGGATAAATTGGATTTCATTTCAAATGTTACATAATGACCTGGAAAACACAGTGCGTTTCACTGAATGGTATGTCCCATTCACAGAAGAAAAATTTCAAATGGCTAAAATCTCATGTTGGCACCAAGTAGCTGGATTTTCAAAAGGGCTTAAGTTATTGAGTGTTGAATGCCGTTGAAACTTGGATCTTGAGTCTGAATGTGCTCTTAAAAACCTGGTCATGAGTTCCCTTGAAAATCTAGCTTTTATTGTACAAGATGTTTGAATTAAGGTATTCACCTTTCCTTACTGAATGAGAATATATGTTCTGTGGTTTTGAAGAGGGACCAAAGGGAAAGTTACTTCCAAAAATAGTTTGTGCTTGTGCAGCCTTTAAAAATGAAAAATAGATCTTTAAAGAGTAATGGTTAACAATGTGCACTCATTATTCATGTTTAAATTGCTTTTCTTGGCACGAAACTTTTCTATGCTGGAGCCTCTATTCCGTAGTTGGAGAGAATCCAGCATTTTAAATCTCTGATCAAACTCACAAAACTCTTCACAATTACTCTATCTTCAGTGGTAAAATGAAACCCTCAAAATGTGTTAATAAAAATCTTCAAGCACACACTTTTGTATCTCTAAGCCAAACATAAGACTCTAATGGGGATCTTCTGCTACTAATATTCAACAAGTGTTTGGAATACTCAAATGTAGCACATGACAGTGTTAAAAAGCAGATCTCAGTCCTCTCATCTAAAGATCATACTCCTGCATTTTTTTCATATTATTCATTAGCTTCTAATAACAAGGGTGATTCCTTTGGGAGCAGAGCTTGATAACATACTATTTAACTTTTTCCTCAATAAAAGTCAGTCGTATCTTGATCTTACAGAAGAATGTGAGGACCCATCCTAGTTCCTGACACAAGAGGGGGAGCAGGGATGCCTACATAGTATGCATGCCACTGTCAATCAAGAAGGTGGAAAGAAGCAAAAGAGAAGCAGAGGTCCTTACCAATATATTTCCAGTAAAGTTCACTGTATCATGACAAAAAGATAGTATTAAAATCACCTTTTAATACTGCCTGGTTGACATGGCTAAGGAAGGCTTGCGAAACAGTCACAGATTATGGCAGTTGGCATTCCCTTACTTTCTCAGGGTTGAGTTTGAAGACAAAAGGTTCACCTATAGCATCTGAGGCAGACAGTGGTTGTTAGCAGAGCTTCTCAGCTCCATGCTTAGTGACTATATAGCTTCCAAAAAGGAAAATCATATCTAGCTGTCTCAGGACATGTAGCTTAGTTAGGATTTGACACTGTAGACATACCTATTCATTCTATCCTGGAAAGCATGTTCTCATCAGCTGTTTTGGAGAGGATAGCTTGTACAATTGCTACCAGGCAAAGCCGATCAGAGATCAGCTTCTCATTTTTTTGTTTCCTTTCTCCCTACCCCCCTTCCCTGCATCCAGTCTCTCTTTCTTCTTCCCTCCAAGAAAATACAATTTTAAAAAAACCTCAATATTTTCTGCTTAGTTTGATCATTTTTCCCCTCCTGGTTTTTTTGGTTTGACCACAAAACCAGACAACCCATTATTCACCCAGCCCTACTAATGAGCTCCTTTCTCAGAGTTTTTGTACCCTGCATAATGAAGAACATCTGCATTTTGTGTAAAGCTTGACATTTTCCTGCCTATTCACCAATGGCCTTTTTCTTTTTTCTCTCAATGACAGAATGGATTAACACTGCCATACTACTCATGCAATGCATGGGAAAGGAAACTGGCAGAGCCTCTAGAACATTCTATTCTTATCACCTTCCCTTAATTTTTCAGTAGAATTACCCAATTCATATGGTAATCATTTCCTTCTAATCAATGTTTCATATGTAACTTTGCTTATTCACTCCTACTTATTCCTACTTGCCAAGAAAGCTCAATGAGACTATTGGGGGTATCTGTCTTTCATGATACTGAGAACAGATTAATAATGCTGGCAGCATGCTAACAAAAAGATGTTTTTCATTAATTAACACTTATAAATAATTTGTTAAAGGTTACAGAGTGCTTAATGTATGCCTTAATAAACAGCTAGTACATGGACCAGCCAACCAATAAATTGCTTGTAACAGTAAAAGCTCTTCTGATGTGCTTAGAGTACTTCTCAACCTTTCAAAAAACAAATGGCCACCTACTATCCTGAAAAAAATGCTTACTGCCTAGTCCTCTAGAAATTGACTATTTTGTGCATCACTGCTATAATGTGTTTCATATTATTTTATTATATTTTATTATTCATATTAACATATCCCTTTTCATTTTGCCTTGATGGTTTGGTCATGTGCATAGGACTGTTTGTGAGACCATTTTTTTGGAAGGGAGAGAGATCATTTTGCAGGTTACCTTGTGATGTCTGGCAAACCATCAGGCAAACCTGAGGCATAGGTTGAGGCATAGTGATGTATGGTACACGCTGCTCATGTAAGGTGTTATTAGCAGTTTCTTTATTAACTCTTACTAGAAGTGTAGTCATGGACTTAGATTCCAGTCATGAACATTATTGAACAGCTGTGTACACACACACACGGGTGCAGATACAGCTTATATTTCCAAAGAAACCATCTGGTTTTAATTTAACACTAGTAGAATATTGAGTTTCAGTTGGGCATCTTATGAGGAAGGAAAGATCTGGATTTTAAAATTCAAAAAAAAGGCAGCAAAGCTTGTCTTCTGGTGGGTAAGGACTGCATTAAGTCTCCTAGTGTCCCTGCTATGTCCAGTGGATGGTACTTAATTGCCATATATTGGCAAAAATATTGTAGGAAAAAATACGGTGCTGTGCAAACAAAAGTTTGGGAAGATTCACATGCTTATAAAATCCCTATGAGCCCATTGTCTTCCCTTTATCACAGTGTCTCTATAGCAGAGTGTATAAAAGAAAGCTGAAACTGTTTTCTTCGTTACCTGTCTCTGATCTCAAAAGCTGCATTTGGTCCATATGCTTTCCAGGATTCCGCAATGTAATCTGGGCTGATCCCAAGAACTGAACTGGATTCTCCACAAAATCCATCCACTACCACAGGTTTTTTTGGCCAATCTCAAGATAAATGCTTCCTTACAGAATCAACTGAAAAATAATTTTTAAAAAAGGATATTCATATGTGATTACTTTATATTTGCTAGGGAAAATTGCATTAAGTAGTTCATCTTTTTTATGATGGGTATACCAGCA
The DNA here is from genome assembly GCA_034008185.1 of Gorsachius magnificus. Classification (NCBI taxonomy): domain Eukaryota; kingdom Metazoa; phylum Chordata; class Aves; order Pelecaniformes; family Ardeidae; genus Gorsachius; species Gorsachius magnificus. Next base: position 40,523,914 of record CM067088.1, on the reverse strand, counting down.
AAATGACCTCTGAAAATATAGTCCTGTGTCAGTTAAACTCATTAGGAATATGTTACAAGAAATCATAAACAAAAAAATTACACCTCATTTGGAAGTTCCCTTGTCCAGACTAAACACACCTGTCAATTCTTTAGAAAGATCTCAAAGTGCTGCAGCAGTATTAGGAAAATTTTGCACCTGAACTAGTTATGCATGTTCCATTTTATAGACATGGGATGCAGCCTAAGTGATTAAGCAGTTAGAATTTAATTTCATTCAAAGCAGTGGAGAAATTCCACTGAGGTGTTTGCGTAGAATTAGTACCAAAGTTTTCATGAACTGGAGACTAAGCAGTGTTCACATAATTGTCTTTACACAACAGATTTTATGAAATGTAGGATTTATGGTGGCCAAAGGGCTTCTTAGCAATGCCTTTCAACTATCTTTTGCAGTGTTCCCAAAAGGTTACAGTGATTCTTAGTAAGCAATATTCTCAACAAATGTGTTTTAATTTGCAAAAGAGTATACTAGATGGTTGCAGGTAATGCGTACCATGACTAGCAATAAGAATGGGTTGATAATGCCAGTAACTCCAGAGCCAAGATAAAGTTAGGCATGAGTAAACCTCTCTGAAGATAAAGTTTGAACCTCTGACCTTGGTGCTTAGAGCAGAGGAAGCTGTTTCTCATCCAGTATACCAACATAATTATGCCTAGAGACTACACCCTACACAGTCCTAAATCTTTGCATTAGCGATATTTTTATAGGAAATGGTTTAATTTTGTGTAGCATGTATGAAATATATTTGCAACAGGGACAGAATTAGTTTTCTTTCCATTTCGCTAACCAATTAAAATTGTAACATTATAAATATACAATACATATTTGAACCAAGACAAATACCTCAGTCTTCAGCAGACTACAGTGAAATTAGCTGAAATAGCACCTTCTCAAACTTGGACAGGTTTCCTAAAATAAATTCACCTGCAATATCCATGTTTGCACGTCACCATATTGTTCTCTGCTTAATTAGATACTAGCCACAGTTTGTTTCATGCTTTTAATCTTGATATTTTTCACATTGCTTTAGCTAGCTTAGACTGATTGCTCAGCTAAATATATATGATAATTAGTTTAACAGCATGTTAGATTTATAGAGCAGTTCAACAGTAACTCATTATTGGCTACACTAATCACGTAGCACACACTAACATAATTACTCTAGATGTACTGGCATAAATATGAAATACAATGTTTATCAGTTGAATGCTTGGCATAGCATTACCTGACACAAGAATCACAAAGTTAATTTGATACGGCCTTTTTTGTAGGAGGGAAATTCAGGGTCTCTGTCAGAGGACAGGGTAGCTCTGGCAGGAGCAGCCCTTGCCCTCCTCACTCTCCCAGCTGCCATCTTTGTTACCTGGCTCCCGGATCCTTCAGCCTGCTCGGACCCCCTGCTATGCCCACACGGGTGGGCTCAACTGCTGCGCTCGGGAGGGAGGCGCACATTTGTTATCATTCATCACACACCCTAGATCTGACTTGTGGGCAAGAAGGATAACCTAGTGGCTGCTGTACTGGGTCTGGAAGACTTCATTTCCTTGTCCTTGCTCAACAATGCTTTATTTCAATCCTTAATTTCTTCATGTTTCAGCCTCCCCTTTGTAAAATGAGGACAATCATCTTCCCTTTGTTTATCTAGACTGTAAACTTTTTGGAACAGCCGCTTTGTTTGACCATGTGCACAAGAAGGCCCTGAACACGGGACATGCTAATATTTTAAGTTAGAATAAGTAACTCTGATTACATATAGGGAAAAATTAAACAAATCTGTCATCTTTTGAAAAGGGCTCGTTCTGCAGCTGCTGGGCACTTCTGGTTAGAGCTGATTCTGCCCTAAGAAAACTGCTTGCTTTTTTAATCCTTACCTCTTTCCTTTCTCAAGAGTCCCACAACTCCTCTTACTCCTCCTTCTCATACTCTTTTTGCACTCCATTCCTCCAAAAGCAGACAGCAGGACTACAGGGACACATTTTCCTACCAACGTGTTTAATACATGGTAAATATCTTTTTGTCTAGACAGAAACTGTAATCAAAGCCACGTTTCGACTGATTTTCTAGATGCCTTGAACCGCATCTCACAGAGGAGCAATACCCCTGTTGCGGAAGAAGTGAGAGGGAGGCAAAAATAATGTGGTTTATTGGTGTAAAACAGTGAGTTAACAAAGGTCAGTGGTAAATGCGACAATAGTTTATGAGATTCGATGGCAAGGTACACTTTGTTATTTACTGCACAGAGGACAGGGTCAGACAAGACTGTCAGGGAGACCCTCCCGTTGAGTCATGAGGTTCAGAAAAGATCCCCTTGCTTTCTAAACTCCCTCAGAGAGGAGTCTAGGTGCGGCTGAATCCAATCCTAGTCCCAGACTTGGTCAACGGTTTATGTCTAAAGGATTATATATGCACAAGTAATCCTTTATGTCACTTAGCTAAGATTTCCAAGTTAGCATGCTGTTAGTCACTTACCGAGAATCTGTCGTGGTAAGGAATCTCTCAACCTCGAGGAGTAACCTTGAGAGGTGTCCCTGCTCCAGGGAAGATCCTGGCGTGCAGCCCGCTGCCATGCAGGAGAGCTCAAAGGGCTCTTGGACTGCTCACTGCTAATGGGGGTAAGATAATTGGCTCATAGTCATATTTGCATACTGACCACTGTGCTTAGGTGGGCACATTCCACAATATCACTTGAAAGAGGTCAAAGGAGGGTGAGTCAGAGACGAGGGGGGAGCACACTGCCACAACCCCTGATACGGCACACTAACCCCAGCTCAACAAAACAATGGCAAAAGTTACTCCAAAACCTTGAAGACCATTTCCTAAAATCCTGCATATCTGAAAGAGTGAGAAACTGGTTTTGCCGTCAGGTGCCGCGCAGGAGGTGCAGCCCTCCCTCGGGAGCAGAGGCCGGAGGGTAAATACTCCAGAGGCTGGGGACGGCGCTCCGCCGAGTCTCCGCCGTACAGCCAGAGGGACCCTTCCCCGCCTGGCGGATCCCCCTCCGGGACAGTCGCAGGGCAAGGGGCGCTCGCCCGCCGCCTCCTCTCCGCCGCGGTGCCCAGCGGGTGTCGGCGGGGATCCGCTCCCCTGCGCCGGGCCGGGCGCGGCGCCCTCCCCCGCGGGCGGCTTCAGCACCGGGGGCGGCGGACAGCGCCCAGCCCCGACAGCGGAGCCGCGCCCGCCCCGCTCAGCACCGCCGCCTCGCCCCGGCTGGGATTGCCGCTGACCCTCTGGGGACAAAAGAGTCATCTCCAAAAAAAAAAGAAAAAAAAAGAAAATTAAAAAAAAAGCCCAGCTAGTAGCGGGCTGGCCGTTGCGGAGCTCTGCGTTTCCCGGACCAGCAGGTCCCGGTGCCCCGGGAACTGCCGTCGGGTGGGCGGCGAGTTCTCTCTGCGCTTATGGGGGAAGTGCGAAAGCAGCAGCTTCCCCCGAAAACCCTCTTGGTGTTGCCCACCAGGAGCTCCCTCTGGGTCCCAGCAGGGCAGGCAGGAGAGCCGCTCTCACACCTCTTTCGGGGCAGGGACCACCAAGGGCCAGGGATGATGAAGCAGATGGCATGGGTAGTTAGGGCAGCCAGCACTCACAGGCACTGCTACGATGGGAGATGGAATCTCTTGCTGCTGAGATACCCCCTTAGCCCACCGAGGATTCATGCCTCTCTGTGGCTGGGAAATCACAGGAAAAAATATCAGGGTTTTCTCTGCTCTTGCACTGATGTCTGCATTTACTAGTTTAAATGCCTCCAGAAATGAAACCAGGGTGATAGCCAGTAAAAATAGAAGAGGAATGACAAGTTCCTGTTTTGACCCAAAGTCTGATGAAGTAAGTTGAAAAACAGTCCTTTTTCTTCAACATTTTGCAGATCAGGCCTCTGCACTCCGAATGGGCTGAAGGATTTCACTAGGGAATACATCTCCAAAGCAAACACCACTAAAACCTAGTTCTGCTTCTGTGTTTCCTTCACTGGGAAGGAAAAATTCACAGCTATTGAAGGAGGAATGAGTCTTTTCATTTACAGTTGAAATTTCTGAAAAAGCAAAAGGACCTGGAGACACCACCTTTCGAACAGCCATCTGCTGCAGGAGCACTTGAGAATGCTTGCCTTAAAGCAGATTGTGCTCCAACATTTGTGTACGGAGAGTTTGGAGTGATCTGGTTGAAACCCCCTTGATTTCAAGAGGAGTCTTTCCATTCACTTTAAAGAACTTTGGGTTATGCCCTAATAATGCAACATTAGGAGGTTTCTGCTCCATTTTCCCTAAAGATATATATTTTATTTTTACAAAATTATTACTGCTACATAATGTAGTACTTCAGTAGAACAAAGAGAAATGCTACTGTGCTACTGAGGAGGTTGAGCATCCCTGGAAAAGATGTTTTTCAATATATTTTTTTAAATTAGAGACAGTACTTTAATTTTGAAGGGTTTATTAATTACTAGCAGCTCTCATAGCTGTGATACAGTACAGAGAAAAGACAGGTCATTTAAAAGTACATCATGAACAACTAAACCATGTTTAGAGTCTTGTCCCTGCTGCATTGCTGCTTTTCTTTTTAACTACACCTATATCCATCTTTGGCTATCCTGATGGAAGCAGTCTATGTTTGTGGAATTTTCCACATTGCTTCTGCATAAGCATAGACGAATAAATCACGGTGCTTTAGTATGAGTATCATGTTCCCATGTTTTAGGTCTGAATATATCTATCTTATAGGCAGCCTGTCTAATTAAATGTGCCATCTCCAGTGGCCATACTGTATCAGTAACAGGCTTTATTCACTACCCAAAAAAAGTTTTTAAACTTCTTTTCTACTTAGTTGACTGCAAGTATGAGCCAAAATAATAATCTGAATGTCATAGGGTGATTTTCTCAAGAAAACCCACAAGTGTTACAAGTTTGCTGAAACAAAATTATTTACATTCAAACCCCAGTACTCTAAATTCTCCTTTTCTGCACAGGCAGTGCAAAGAAGAAATGCTGTGCATGCACCCCAGCCTCTGGGCTATTCCTCCCTGCCAAGTGAGACTTTGGCCATCTGCACCCTCACTTCAGGTGCTGCTGAAGGAGCAGAAGAGGCTGCATGGCACACTGCAATACTGCGTCCCTCTATTGCTCCAAGCCTATAAACAGCTGCAACTGGAGAGAGCAAAGATATCTTTAAAATACTTGCAATCCATCCCCTCCTGCCTAAAACTTGGCTGGGGGCAGGAACGTTGTATCAGGACCATTGCTCCAGGGAAGTTATCTTTTGTTTAGACAACACTAAGTGAGATTGGTGTAATATTTATCAGTGCAATAAACTCTTTCTAAGGTACCCATTACTTAGTTTCCAAGATTTAGTACTGCTTTTATCCTTCTCTAAAGTGATCCACAAGATGGAGTTTAACAAGAAAAGAAAAGCTACGGAGACTTTGTAGGAGAAAGTCTATAAAAAGCCCTCCTATATAGTAAATAGAAAATCAATAATGAAGGAAATATTTCAAAACTTTGAAGAGCAATTGCAGGCCACAGAGGGGAAGAAATAAACAGAAAAAGAAGTAGAGTTCCTTTAAAGAAGTATGCATAGTTGAGCCTCACTTTTTTTTTTTTTCCCCCCAGAAAATAGTGCTGGAACTGTTAGAGTTTTAGCTAGGCCTACATGGGCCAAATTCTGCCTCAATTTGTAAACAGTCATCCAGCTGTTAGGACAAATGCAAACAATCTAAGATTGCGCATCACATTTTTCTGTTAAAATGTGATCTTTGACAGCCTATCTGCAAGTGACTTGGTCATGCCTGATTCATGGCAGATACTGTTTTTTCATGTGCTGATAGTGATCAGTAAGAAGATTTGGGACTCCTTGAAGCAGATTGCCTCTTTCCAAAGGTGGAGGGACAAGGCTTGTACTAATGAGAAAATTATTGTGCAGTTCAAATGAGGCACAGGAAAACCCCTATAGTGCTTTTGTTCTGCATAGCACGTTTCTCCGCAGAGAGGTTGCAGGGCAGGAAGCTACATGCCTGTGATGCAAGTAAAGAGGATTTTTGTACACGGGTGGTGGCTGTGCATATAACCCCCATCTGTGTCCTGTGCTCAGTAGCCTCCTGCTCCCAGTGGGCTAATCCAGCTCCTCTGAAGGCTTTGAGCTCTCCTAGATACATATTTGCCTAGTTTGCTGAGCACAGAAAGGTGCTTCCAGCTGGGATGCAGAAATTTTATCTGGCACTACATCCTCCAAAACCACATCTTGGAGTCTGGTACAGGAGGACTTTTTCATTTTGTAAGCACCCCTACAGTGAAAGGAATACAACTTCCGGTAGCACAGCCATCTCTGTGGTCTGTAGAGCTGGCCTAACCCCAGAAAAAGCCTTAAATTTGAGATTAAGACCATGAAAGCTGAAATTTGAAAACATTTCCCAACATTTTAATGGATTTCCAGTTAGTTTTAGTTAGTAGAAATTTGGCTGTTTTCCATTTTTAAAGCTTCTACTGCTGAAATCCACAGCACATGTGAATCCATCAGACAACCTGTGCCTCAAGCACAGCTGAGAACATTTCACTGCAACCCAAGCATTCAAGTGGGGATGGGTGCTTGATGTATGCTAACAAGCTTGGGCTGAGCTTAAATATGAGCAGAGGTTCCAGTTAATGCTCTTTGCTTCTACAGAGGAATCTCCCTTAGCTTGTTGGTATTCAAAGGTAAGGCTCTCTGAGGTTGTTTCATGTTGTTTACAGATATGATTGATGTCCTTCAGCAATTACCCAGTTTTAGGCAGCTGCAGTGTGTGATTCAGACAAACCATATGCTCCTGTGACATAGCAACAGGTGACATCATAACTGGTCTGAGCTTACTGGGACAACAGCAGTGTCTCAGAAACACTGAGTGCCCCACAAGGTACTAGGATGTTGCTGATAGAGGGAGGGAGTTTAACAAGGTTGAATTTTGCACTGGTACTAGGGTGAGTATTCAAGAATTGATCTTCAAAGTCTTTTAAAATATAGACCTGGCTACAGAAGCAAACTTCTATGCTCCTAGAAAATTTTCCTTCCTTGGGGTTAATGTGCATGCATGAAGGCTCTGGAAAAGAACATATGGAGAAAAATAAATGGAAGGAGTAAAAAGTCAAGAGAGAAAGGTGAAAAAGGTGGAAATAGCAGTAAATAAAAGTACTGTGCTTACATTCTTGTGTGTAAGGCCAGCTGTGGGCTTGGCTTTGAATTGTAACTTCTATTCCAAACTGCTCTACTTTGAGCTTTGTACTCCCTGCTAAGCTCTCTAATGAAGGTCAGGGCAAATCAGCAAGCCTTGGGTTCTGCTGTGCAGTTTGAAAAGCTTGGGAGATGTTCCTGAGCACATCTCAGCTAGTATCAGAACTTCCCCTTCAGGAGCAGATCGAGGAGGGTAACTACAGTACAGGCAGGCTCTCAGCTGGACGTTGGTGCTGGCAGTCTTTCTTCCACCTCAGACTCTCCCCTTGCTGGCAGGCAATGTCAGCAGGCTGACGAAGATGAAGATCAGCCTGGTTTAATACACACAGGTAGGGCTGAGGTGGTCAAAAAGAGAGAGGAAGGAATGAAGCCAAGGGAGTTGTTGAAAATTCTGTGAGATGTTGCACAGCTGGAGCTGACCAAATGGTACTGGGTGTATTTCATGTAATGAACAGGATGAGTTAGTTTCTCCTTCTGACCACCTCTTTTAACTACCAGCTCTTATACTAGAAATAAATTACTGCTAAAACACATAGTGAGGCAGAAGCAAAGAAATGTGGATGCTGCAAGGGACAGCCTCTTGCTCTAATAATCAATGAGTTGTCTAGGAATGGAGCAGAGAATGGTGACCTAACCCTGTGCAACCCCACATGGTAACTTGACTGTGAACATCTTCTGTTACCGAGTTGTAAAAATTGGGGACGGAACTTGCTCTTGGGTGCCCACAGCCGGCTTCGTGGTCCTTTAGGGCAGGAAGGTGGAAGAACAAGGCCTCCCATGGGGTGAGACAATGGAGGAGGAGGACACATCAGATGCAATGTTGGAGGACAAATATAAGTATGAAATAAGTGGGGAGGAAAAATCACATTGCTTAACTAGCTGTGATGCTGCAATGCAAGGAGTAGTTTTAGGGGGTTTTATGTTGTCATATCATATTCAGAGCAACATTCTTGAGGTTTTTATCACACTTACTGGTCTGTCAGAGTCCATAAAACTGTTTGAGTCAAAAAAAAAAAAAAAACCAACAAAAAACCACCTTTTTTTTTTTGCCTAAAATGAAAATTTTCTGATATTCGTCATAAAAAATGAAAAGAATGTGGGTTTAGCAGCTGGATGTTAATTTAAAAAAAATTATTTTCTATTTTTTTGCAAAGATGCTAGTAAATGTTTGGACGTACTACATTGGACCTTTTCCTTTAGTAAGCTACTAGAAGCAGTATTTGTTACAGCAACCGTATTGGAGTGGCACTTCAAACTTTGTAAACTCTGCATTCTCCTGTTACACCACTAGGTGTGAGTGTTGGAGCTTTTTCTTGTTGGTTTTGCAGTAATGTGTGTAAAAGTTGCTGTCGTGTGTTCTGTTGAATTCCCAGTCACCCAAGCAATTCCCAGCTGAACCATGATGACTATCCCGTGTGCAAATGGGAAATCACTGACTTCCCACTCCATGATACAGCTCATGTCTGTAGAGCAGAACACCCCAGCTGCACGCAAAACTCTGGCTCTTCCATCCCTTTTGCCAGCTGTGTATGCATGTCCTGGGGAGCAGGGATCCCTGCTGCACAGGTTTGTGTGACTTTTGCAGAGATGAGGAACCCAGAGTTGGATTTGAAGGGAAAACATCACTGGGAGACCTCAGAGGATTTCAGAAACTAATTGTGGCCTTCACATGGATGCATAAGCTGTCAAAAATACTACTACAATTAAATACCAGTAATTGCAAATTTATTGCATAATTTAAGAAAATCTTGCACAACTAAAAGATAAAAAGTAGGAATTAGCCCCCAAGCATCAATATATTTAAATATTTAAATGAAATTCCTTTACAAAAGAGAGAAACTGCTATTTATAACATGAAGGCAAACCTCTATTGTGAGGTTAAGAACAGCAAAAAAATACCAGCGCATTTTACTTAATTTTCACAGATCAGGTGTTAAATTGGTAAAATTTGCCTGTGGCCAAATGAGCCATGGTTCGGTCCCACTCTTTTGTGCCAGTCAGGCATGCTGCCTGCCATGTGGAGAGGTGGCTGAGCGGTGGTGGTGTGGCCAGGAGGGGGATCTTTCCTCCCTACTTGTGCTTTCAGGCAGTGTTACTGTCTGAATTATAAAGCCACTTCCTGATCCTGCAGGAGAGAAGGCTTTTGCAGATCTTAAGGCATTACATAGTAGAGGTGTGATCTAGTCCCAGGTTGGTTTCTTCTGTGAGAACATTCCAAATGACATCTAATATTTAACCATAATTGAGACATTTAGAAGCAAACATATTTAAAGTATCTGATGTTTTAGAACAGATACTTCCCCCATTTTCTGGCAGTGTATTGCTTTTAACTTCATGTAGTTTAAAAATTAACATCAGATTTTTCTGTTTCATTTTGCTTTCTTAACCCATAGGTAAAACTCTGCCACAGCTCCATCCTGTTAAACTCTGTAAGGATGATGGACACTTTTCACAGGAGCTCACGTAGTCCCAAAGTCCCTCTTAAGCACTGGAACTGAAAGGATCCCTACACCTTATATTGGCACATGCTGCCACCATATAGCAATCTTCTGTAAACTTTCAATAAATTCACTAGAGTTCTGAGTTCAAGTAAATACTACCCTACCATGGAGATACAAAGTATAGAAATAGGAGGTGAATTCCAGCAACCCGAACATCAGGCTGAAATAATATGCCAAAATATGATACAAAGTTGGTCAAAACATAATACATATTCCTGTACATAATGAGAGCACTCACTAAACATAACATTTTTAGCATCTTAATAGAAAATAAATTAATAGAGAAAACTTCTGTTTCAGGAAAGAGTGAGTATGATGCAGGAGATGGATATTGTTAACTCACTGCTGTCTAAGTGGGAGGGGTTACTAGCAAGCAAAACTGCATGTTAATAACCCCCAAAATGGTCGTGGTCGTTTGTATAAGTAATTATGGGATCACAAATTCACAAATATATCTTTTGGCCATACGGCAGACTTCATCCACCCACTTGCCTTGTGATGACTGAGAAAAAAAGACACAGTTTTCACGCTTCCCCCCGTTTGGTTGGGCACGATCCCAGTTGAAGTACTGCAGAGCCATGCCATTGACATCAACAAATTTCCCTTCATTTATCATGTCATTGACACCCAACCAAAACTCAGACACTCTAGGCATACTTTTCTTGCCATAATCTCGAAGAGTGTTTGTTTCATCATTATTCCTTGGGATGGCCAGTGTTCCTCCCTTGGCTATGCAGTCTTCGTTGGCTTCATGAAAATGTTTGGTGCCTTCTGATACGAGGTAGCACTTCTTATGGGCCTTTGTCCCACGAAGACAGACTGTGAATAGATATTGGTTTGCATGTTCAGTAAAAGCTTGGGCTATAGGTTTGAATAATGTTTCCTACAATGATAGTCTTCTAAAGGTGTGTTGGGAATTAAGCAGACCAGTTCCTCAGCAAGTGAAAGGCTCTTGCGTCCACAGAGTGGGCCTGAAAGTAATAGTAAGATCAGACTGTCCTGATATTCCTCCTGTTCATGTAGAACCTTGTATGCAGCCAGCATGTTAGCATGCCTTTGGGAACTCTGAACAGACTGCTCACAGGCACTCTGCAAAGCACCTTGGACTACAAAGGATGGTCAAAAGCAGAGCATGCTCTTATAGCCACTCCAGAGAAGAGGCACTTAAGAGGAAGGACAGACATAGCTGTGATCTTAACACCGTGAAGTGCTTTGGAGAATCTTTCCTGTATTTACGCTGGTAAACCTCAGGCATGATCCTGAGCCCCAGATTCCCTCTAGCAATGCAATTCTCTTAAGGATTTTTTTATTTTGCTGTTTCACCATGCTAAAATATAACCCAAACCTGCTGTCAGTGTATCTTATGTCTTATTTCAGAAAACAGTACTGCTTTCACACATTTTTACCTTATTTCATCAGTCCAAAAACAGATATAAAGGATGAGGTATGGATGTTTGTGTTGGCAGATGTGAGTTTGTCATCAGGAAATCTACACTTAGCTTTATAGTAAAGGCACAGATCTAAAGGTCTTTTCGTATTTGTGATACTTAAGTTAAAGAAAAATAAAGTTTTATGCATTAACTAAACCTAGTTCCTAGCAAACCAAGGCAGGGCAGAAAACTATTTCAAATGTGTCCTGCTAACCAGAAAAATATTGATTTGAAATTCATAATGCACATTTCTGGATGATTGATAAAAGTGTATTTCCACCTGCAGAAGAGTACACATTCACCTCTTTAGTTATTAATTTCTGGTCTTTCCAGCAAAGTCTACCCCTTCAAACTTTAAATTCAAATGAGGTGAAGTGAATTCAATCTATAAACACTTTTAAAAAGAGTACACTTATTACTGAGCTGGCATGATAATCTGAACCAAATAATCTAAACATTTGCATTTATAAATCTGCTTGCTTTTAGTTCTATTGGAACATATCAGGGAAGTCTTGATGTAAAGTCCAAATGTACTAGAACATTAATTTGGCATATGATCTGTAATTGGAATTGCCTTGCAGAACCGCTGTCAGAGTTCTTCCAGCCAAAGGTCTGTGTGGGCAGGCTTGCAGGAGTGAATCCTTAAAGTTTGCTTTCCAGCTCTCCCAATGCAGATATGTGAAAAACTGATTCTACCAAGAAAAATAGTTATGAGAACCCTCTTTGAAGTGTTGTTCTGAACTGAGGAAGGTAGCAAAAGTCTTGAATAAAAACCTGTAACAATTATTTTTAGAATTCTGCATGTGACTATTTCCAGATTTTCATTTATTGCTTAAACTCATCTTGTGCTTATATTAGAAATACGTCATGAAACAATATGAACATCTTGTGTCCTGATGTTTTCTATAATCTGTTTCTAATTCCTGTCATCTGTTCTTGTAAAAAAGTAATTGTGTATGTGATCAACAGGATATGGAAATCCACTTTGGACTATATACTATATGTGTCAGTTTTTTAGTATTTCCAGTTGTAGTATTCATTGCATTCCTTAGCTGCATTTTCAAGGTAATAATTTTAAATTAGGGCTTATCCTTCAAATTTTATCCTTTCCAACTGCTAATGTCCAAAGAAGAGTAATGAACATATTTGCTAAATGTTTAATTCTTTAATGTATTTATATTTATGGGAAAGATCAGAGAGACCTTATCTACTTCACCAATGCTGCAGTAATGATGGAGGCTGGTCCTCTTTAGGAAGAGAGCATGTGCTGCTACATGGCGGGTGGCAATGTTCACAGTGTGTAGAAAGGAGACCCCAGAAATTCAAGCAAAAGAAGAAATCAGATTGTAATGTGTGCCTTGGAAATGTCCATAAGCTAAAAAAGCAGCTCCTTTTTCAAGTATCATAAGGCCATTAATAAACGCAGTCAGAGCTAGAGGGGCGATAATCTCTTTTTGCCAAATTTGGACTCCAGTTGAGCAGTGTGGGTTCTGAATTTAGAATATAGCTCAAAATAAGTTTTGAGGACAGAAAATCTCCTGGCTCTGGTTTCATTTCTAAGCCACTGCATGCTTACTCTCAAGCTCCTTCTGGAAGCAATACAAGAGTTACTTTCAAACAAGAGTTACTTGTCTAGCACAGGCTCCCTCTTTTAAGAAACGTCTGAAGTCGTCTTATAAGAAATTTAAAATAAAAATATTTTGTAAAGCTCAAAAAGCTATATGTAATCCAAGGTGCAAAACAGGACAACCCAGATATTACCATTCCTAAGGAAAATATGTTCTCTTTCATGCAAATGATGTCATTTCCTCTGTAGTGTCCTCTTGTACATGTTTAAATGCCAAGTTTTGTGTCAACAGCTGTGAAAAAGCACAACTGTCTAGTAGGCGCATGTGTATTTACCCTTCTTATTTTGTTTGGAAATTTCCATCTGGCTATTTAAATACTTAAAGGACTTTGATACAGGACATTTCGGACTCACAGTGGGTATTACTGTGAAGTTTTGTGGCAATGTTCACATTTGAATATTGCAAACTGCACACTTTAAAAAGGCTCAGTCCTTTTAGCTTCCTTTTGGGGGGTATTCTCAGCCTTTTCCATGAATATTTTTGCCTTGCTAGTTAACCCATGTTCATAGCAAAGCTGGGGACCTAACTCATTTACTATCTAAACTCTCAAAGCCAGCATCCCTCATTGTGTTGCCTTTGTTTATACCTAAAATCACAGCTTGGGGTTGTGCATAGCAAAGACAAAAGTAGTTCTTGCTCTTAGTGAAGATTTGTCACTTGTACACCATTAGTTCAGACTTGATTTTACTTGAATGCTTCCTTCAACGTTTTTCTCACCATTACAGCTATGGCATACTGTGCTCCTAAGGAGTTGTATTTCTCAGTCACAAATCCCCATTGAAGAGAAGGATGGGAGTGAAGGAGAAAGGAAAGGCAGTGCTGACTTTTGGAAGCCATTGAGCAGTGTAAGCTGCTTTACCTGTCTGAAGTGCTTGCATTTCTTTCAGAGCATTTACTTCCCGCCACAATTTGTCAATCTGGGTCTTTAGGTCATCTTTTTCTTAAATAAAAGAAATACAGAGAAATGAACAGATATGCACAAAAAAAAATTAAACATATATGTTAAAAGCTGTTTCAAAATATCATGGGTTTCTGCATTGCTGAGATGTTTTGATTTCTTTTAAAGATTTTTCCTTAATGAAAGGATTCCTGTAGGGTTCTTTTAAAAAAAACCAGGAGGAACCCACCTTTACCTTTCACCCTCATAGTTTAAATCTCATTTTCAGTTGGACTGTATTCTAGTATCTGTTTGAAAACCATGGATCATTGCAGCTGATTGTTATTTAGCGTGCCAGTATCCAATTTACAGAAAAATTTGGGTGTTTACTTTTGAACCTGTATGCCATACTGTATATAAAATGACACACAAATAATAGCAGGACATTTGTGTTTATTCACAGGAATGCTATTTCTGTGAGCATGAAAGTTTCACACAACTCTTGTTTTAACATAGTAAGAAACTACTAATATAATCCAACTTCACAGTCTGAATGTGTGCAGACAAGCTTGCTGAGCTGCAATCTCCCCTCCCCGGGAGGAGCCCTCTTCTCTCCATCAGTACAAGAGAGGGCCTGGTGACTTGAGTCACACAAATTCAATCTGAATCACCATTTTGTAGCATTTACAAAAGCACCAGGGAGATGGTGGGACAAGAAAAGAAGCTAATTTGCACATAACTCCATTTTAATGTCCTCTTTTCCCTTCTTTTTTCTTAATCATTATAATATTCCACCACCATTAAACAACTAGCAGGCATGTTTCCATTGCACAAGATGACAATTTGATTGCAGCAGTAACCAGACCTTCCAGAAGCCACAGTAATGAACATGAGGAATAAAAAAGCTCTTTCACACATAGCAGAACTAACAAACCCACAGTTCCTACAGATCTGTGTTACATCACCTAATCCTCCAGCTGCACCCCAGAAAGCTCATCTCTTTTCTGTGTTCTCTACTGCCTGTAGGGATAACCCCAACTGTCCCCTGTGACTCCCTGGTTCCCCAAGGCAGGACTCCCAGTTCCTCAATCTGTGCTCCTCCCTGCAATTCCCGGTTCACAGCAGCCTCTCCATGTCCCCTGTCTGCTTCAAAAGAGGCAAAAAGCAGAACAAGCTGAGCTCCTGGTGCAACCTTTTTGTAGTGGGACACTAACGCAGATCTCTCTCTTCCCCTTCCCCCCCCCCCCCCCAGATTTCATAAAATATTGGGAAACTTATCCTTAGGAGCTCTCTTCTTCTGCCAAACTGTTTCAAGTTCAAAAGTAGTGGAAGGTTGACAGACAAATGTGCTGCCAAAATAAATGTATAAGCAGCCTGTCCTTAGGACACCAGGCTAAAAACTACAGAAATTCAAAAGGAGAAGGAAGTATATATAACTGTATAGCTCCAGAGCAGTATAATCTTGTACAACGGCTTTCTCAAAGCTGCCCTTCTGTCATTGACTAGAAGTTAAATATTTGCCATTACTGTAACCTCCATCATACCCTCTTTTATTAGAAATAAGTCTTTAAATTAAATACATGGACATTTCCAAACAATATTCAGTGGGTTCTTATTTGCTCTGTAAGCTTTGCTCTGGGAATTTATGCTTTATCTTTTTCTGCTAATTCTTTTTCATTAGTTTGACTTGCAGTTTCACAGTACTTGTCACACAGGTAAAATAATATTCCACAAATATTAGACAGACATTTGGTTAAAATTAGGAAATGGTACAAAAATCTGAAGAATAAACCTTGGAGACTGAATATTTTATTCTGCTCTTTTCCACCATATGTACATGAATTTCCATTTTTCTCATCTTAGTCAATATAGCTATGTTATAAGAGTGATTGACTGGAGTCCTCTCTCAATTGTACCTGAGTCCTAAATAATGATGACAGAGATGAATAGGCATAACAGAGGAGCGTATTTACAACTGTTATATAGCTCTATTTCTATAACTCATTCTGCCACCTTATTTTTAGCTTGGCTAGCTCACATAAAAATATTTTAAAGACAGATACACTATAGACTGAACAGTCATTTGTTAATAAGCATTTGTATAATATTAGTTTCTGTTTCATGCAATGTTATTTAAGTACGTAGTAAACTTGCATCGTATATAAGCCTCTATCCCTCCTCCCTGTTGAAACCCAGTACCTTTCACTCTACGTTTGCTGTGCCTCCTGGCTTTGAATTTGGAAGCCTGGCTGATGGTCTGATCCAGCAGTAGTATGCTTATGAGTAGAAAAGTCACAAGCCCAGTTTGTGCCATGTCTCTTCTAAAGAACTTAAGCTTCAAGAGATTCACTTTAGCAGCTCTGAAAGTGAGTCACATAGACACATCTCAGTAGGGACTGACTGAGGTCAGTTTTATAAAAGTGTAGTGATAGGGTTGGCTGTACTCCTTGCTTACGAAATGTGATTAATACTTAAGCTGGCTGCAGCATAAGGCATCCCCTTGTTCTCACATCTCCTCTGAAATTCCTGTTTCCGTTTTGAGTTCAGCTGGGACAGGTTGCTTTTACAGAGGCCATACCAGCACTGAACTGCACTGATTTCCACCGGGTGCCTTATCTCCTGTTTTAACTTTGAAGCCAAAATGTATGGAAAAGCAGATGGACGCTCAAAACCACCCTGTGCAATGCCAGCCTGAAGGAGGGGTAGCCAAAATGTTTCTACAAATATAGCAGGCTCACCCATCATGGCTCTGACCCAAGCTGGCTAAGTCATGACAACGGTAATGATCTTATTTACATGGAAACATAAAAAGAACGTATTCACTCCTGAATAAATGTAAATATTGCAGCTGCACATACATATATCTATATACACTAAGGTCACATCATGAGAGGAGTGCATTTATTAATTTATGAACAGTTAATGAATACCTGATAGATATGACTGCATTTCTGATCAGTATGTGCTATCCGCAGGTGCTAGTCAGGGGAACAGAAAGTAGCGATCCTCTTCCAAAGGTTCCCACATCCTGACTATATGGTTGGAGGAAGAGGTGCTGCTCTCAGCGAAGCACAAGATGCCCGAAGCAGGACGGTGTCTCGCTGGACTCTGGAGAGCTCTATGCATTTGGATCTCTTTAATTTGCCCTTGGGCTATGTTGAGTTTTGCGGAGCTGCCTTTTAATTGGGATTGCTATAAGTAGTAGAACTTCTCACTGATTTTGGTGTACAAATGGGATTGTCTCAATAATGTGCCTATCCATCACACTTTTTTTTTTTTTTCCTTCCCCCTCCTCCCCACTCCAGTAAGAGAGGGTTTGTTTAAAATGTTGACACTGAAGTCGTCATTGGGTGACAGGGTGTTGGCAGGCACAGTTCATGCCCCTCAGAGCTGTTGTTCCAGACATCTCTGCCAGCTCTGCCTTGGTTACATTCTGCACGCATTGCCAGATTTTTTTCAGAACTGTAGCAGCAAGAGACTTAGTACTTTATTAAATGAAAGCTGAGGTATAGGGACATGCTGTTATACTACATGAATGCATGCTGGCTTTTTCCATCCTCCACATACAGTCTAAAAGCACTTCAGTACTTAGAACGTAAGACACACCTACACCATCTGTTTTGGATACATTTAAGCAACTAGCTGTATTCTAGTAATCTATAACTAGTAAGCATCTGTTAATTATTAGTTAATAAACTTTTCATAAATGCATCCTGATATGACAAAGCTTAGTTTCAGTGGTCCTGCTTCAAAATATTGAAGTATGTTACACTGTGCAGGGAAACCTCTGGATCAACAGTGCTAAGTCCTCAGCCCTATGAGGGAGCATAGCACACCAGAGGTGGTTATTGCAGCGCCCCACCCAGCCGGGGCTGTCTCACAAATCACTCACACAGCTGCACATTTCAGTACACAGTTAAATGTGGAAAAGGCTGTCATTCCAACTAGCACACCAGAAGCTGAAGTGTGAGCTGTCAGAGAGGAAAACAAGGAGCTTTGCGAGGGTCTAGTTCAAGATTTAATCTGTCATTTAGAACTAACCCTAAGTTCAGGGTTGATCCATATTTTATCCCAGTAAAATTGGGGCATCAATATAAGCTAATTAAGGGCAGGCAGCTGAATCAATAACTGCTTCCAGTTAGTTTTTTCTCTTGGTCCCTTCTCAGAGGTTGTGGAATTGCACATGAAGCTGATCCTGAACCACTGCAGCTTGTAGTCTGATATATTAAACTAGTGCTGATTTTGGGTTAGCTCAGTGAGGGAGCTGTAAACCCCTGGAGCTGTTTCACGTGGGGCTTAGCTGTTCCACGGGCTCTGAGAGAGGCAGAGCCAGCAGTTGGGGTCAGCAAGCATTTCAGTGTGCGTGTTTAAGGACTCAGTACCAGAATGTATTTGTTCCTGCTCCTAGGAACTTGAATTTTCTAACACAGGCTTTCTTTTCTTTCTGTGAAATGAGTCTGACAGAAAAAGATTTGTATTCTACTGAGGCAAGCACACAACTCACTAGAAATGGAGGTATAAAGAAAACACAGGTTTGGTATTCTGAGAGTTCTTGGCTAAGAGCCTGGGTAAAAACCTGTGCTTTTTGGAGTATGCCGTGTTATGTCCTTTTAAGAACAGACTGCAACTCTGTTTTGCAAGCTTCATCCCCCTCGTTCCTTCATCCCCCTCGTTCAGTAGTCTCTTTGAGCATTTTACTAGTCTGCAAGTAGCTCGGCTCGACTTCACTCCTAAAACCTGAATCACAAAGCTGTCCTTGCAGCTGCCGTGAGAGACCACAAGGGTATAGGGGCTTATTTTTCTAGAGTACCTGAGAAATAGGTTTCACACTTATGACTAATCTATAGCAACTGAGGAAGCAAGCTTAACTTCTGGCGTGGGCAGGAGAGTCAGAGAAAAGTCAAAATATCTTGCTGAGAAGATGTAAACTCCCAGTGCTACTGTGAGGAAGCAGGAAATGGAACCACGTAGGAGGCCTAGAGCCTCACTGAAGTGAGTACCTGGTCTGTGTATGGTCTTGAAACCAGCATTGCAACATCATTTAGAGTTGTAATTTTTCTTTTACTAGCATAGCTATAGTAATACAACACAGCCCAGAGAGTGATAATACAGCCTTATACACCTATGTATACATGTAATTTTTGCTGAGACAAATTATTCTTCTTTCTATATCAGAATGTGCTATACTTTCATAGCTGCATCCAGACTAAGATGGGATTGCACTTTTTTTATTTACATCAGTATAATAGAACTTCTGCAGACAGACAAAATTGTAGTTTCTTAGTTCAAAGGACTCTTGAAGTGTTTTGTTTGATAAGAAGCATCTTGCAAGGGCAATAGCTGCTGTACTGTGCAGGCACCTGGTTTTGTGGCTCCCATCTCCCCACCTCATTCCGTTTGCTTTCAGACAACTGAACCATTCAGAGCAGAAGCATCCTTTGGTAAAAGGTTTATTTCAGTTTCTCCATAGAGGCTCTTCAAGGCAAAAAGTCTATTCCCCTCAGAGACAGTTCTACCTTTATATGCTCCTGTAAACTGGCTCAGAAAAACTCTTCATACAGTTGTTTTTTCCTCTCCATTCTCAGCCATCACTGGGTTTGTGGAAAGAACATGCAGTTGGCCACAGGGTATGAGAAGTTGGTGTGAGATGAGGACTGGATGCTGGGCTGAGATCCTGAAATAGGTCTGGCTGCAGAAGCCATTTCCTGGTGTGTGGAGTAAGATCCTATGTAGGGAGATCATGTCCTTTACTTATCTCCTCGGGGAGCACAGGTACAAATAAAACACTACTTGTAAAAATATCTTTAAAGAAAATTAATGCTTCTGTCTGTTGAAAAGTAAACTGCTCACATATTGCTAGTAGACTGGCTGTGTTTTACTGAGATCTAAGGTCCCCTCCATGCTTAACAGCTAATTATGTGGTGGCATGTTTGATCAAATTGGAAAATAATGGGCTGTATCTGCTACTGAAATAATAGCAAATTTTTTTTTCCCCCCAGCATTTTAGTTGTGGAAAATTCAGCTTAGCATAGGATTTGGGGAAAAAAAAGCTTGTATGTGGCTAACTATTTGTCCCTTCTACTCAGAGTATAAAGAGAAGATGAAAACTGTCGAGAGCTGTTGCCAGGCTAAGGAATTTCAAGTGAGGAAACCCGAAGAGCCAGTGTAGCCAACAAAAGTAGATAACACAAAGGTTGGTAAAAGGCTTATCACTTCCCATGCATCAGTTTTTATGACTGTCTTGGGTGGTAAATGGGATCCGCTGGTTGATTTTCATTTGTTTCAATTAAATGTAACATTTTGCAAGTTTGGCTAGTCACAGATGATGTCGTGCTTGGAAAATTACCGTATGCTTGGTTTCTTTGCCCTTGAAAATTCTTGCAAAGTCTTTCCTAAGGATTTGATCTCAGTCCAACCAGGTATGAGGCAGGATTGTGGCTGACATCCCAACACCAAAGTTATTTCAGGGACATTTGCACAAACAAACTGTGCATCTAGAAAAGGGAAGGGCTAACCGTATGGTATGTGAGGTTCTGTGAAACTTATTAATGATATTTTGGGTTTTTGCAATCAGTTCAAGCTTTTTCATGTCATGCTAATTTGCTCTTTTGAATGGAAATTTTCTGGCTACAAGTGATTTGCTCCGTCTGTTAGAATTAAAGGAGGTTCCAGGTTCATTGCAAAACCAGACTGCCCACCCGTGACCTGCGCTGAAGGTCACTGAGTTTTGAAATGAGGGCATTCATGTTGTCTTCAGACATGTGATTCTGTTCTTCCAAATGTATGCCTCACCTTGGCACTGTGGCACTGATAATGGGACTGATCAATAAATAGTCTTCTCAGGGTGGTAATTTTCAGTTCCAGATCTAGCTGCTATTACCTACAGGTCTGGTGCTTTTCACTTCCCATGCTGTAAATACAAGCTTCAAAAAAAGAAGAAATTTGAGATATAAATAATGTATATGTACTGAAAAGATGAATCAGGGCAATATTTTGAGCTTCTGGAATAAGTGCTTTTTGTACCTCTTATTTGGGGTCTTTTTCACAACAGCATCTCACAGCTGGGTCACAGGAAGCAGAGAAGACGATAAACAATTTGCAAGAGACAGCAGAAAGACTTCTTGCATCTATCACACATATTTAAGGCAAATATCATTATCTTATCTATGTGACCAAACTATCTCACCTGTACTCCTTTCATTCTCTTGTAATGGCAATGAATATAGTTTATAGATTGTAAAGCTGAGAAAATACTGTTTACCAAAGTCAAAGAGGTTCAGAATTCAGAAGATTCACCAAATCTACATGAAGCAATGTTAACAAAGCCATTGCACTCCTTTTTTTTTTTCCGTTACCTATCCAATGCCACTCTGCGCTGATAAAGTTGCCTTCTTATGGGATTCAGATATCTCAAAGGAATGGCACAGTTCCCAAATCCTCTTTACTTCAGGCCTTTAGCTGCAAAAATAAGTAGGTGCTGAGTGTCCTGCTGACTCTCATTGCCTATTTCTTTAGGCAGGAAGGACCCCAAAGAAACAGCTATTTATTTAGAGATAAATGTTTTGATGGCTATGTGAAATGTGCAAAGAGAGCAAACAATAATGCCTCTCAAAACAGAGCCTTTTTTACAGATCAGCTGACTCTGTGTCACCTCTAAAGATAAGGGACTTGAGGAGAAAATTTGAAGCAGTTTCTTTGCAGTCCAGGTGCAAATAGAAGAGTTGAATGGGTTCTATTTAAAATGCTACTCCTGCAGACTTGGCAAAGTTTCCATGTTGGGAATAACTGGCAGTAGCTCAGCTTGTTTAGCCCTTGGGATGTGTGTGAGAATGTGTCTCTTTCTCTTTTGTAAACAGAAATTACCTGTTGTGTTAATTTTTCTCCTGTAATGTGTGCTGCCTTTTTTCCTTCCTGGAAATGATCTGAAAACATCCTGAGCATCTAATTTCTCCCTTTAAATATTTTATTTTTGATCAAGACAGTCTCACCAATATGAGGTTTTCCAGCTTCACATTAACATGATCTTAATAGGTTCTGCTCATCCTTACGTGTGCCAGACAAAATGATTAGGACAAAGCCTTGATTTAGGCATGGTGAAGCTCTCCAGGCAGCCTGAATTGCACATTCACAGGTTCATAGCAGGTTACCAACAGCGCAGCTTTGCATACTGCCGGTGGGGCCAGCCACAGTGAGGATTACGTTTTGGCTTGTGTAGGTGTTTGTAGGATTTTCCTATACCAGATGGAAAATCAGACCTTCTCAGGAGTGTGATCATGTCTTCCTTTGGCGGCTGCGCTTCACTGAGAACTGAAAGGTTCTGCTCAAGGGCTGAGGCCACCTGCTTCGCCAACCCAGAAACTTGAGTTCCCACCTCACATGTGGCCATATGACCACTGAGGTCCCTAACTCCTGTGCCATGGCCCTTCCACAGAGGTGCTCTGAGATGCTCCCAGCACTGCTGGTCCTACCCAGCCAGCATGGATGCCTGCTGACAGGGAGATGCTTTGGCTGGGGGCTCCCAGCCTGGCTCGAGGCAAGAAGCCAAACCACGTCTCTGCAGTTCCAGGCTGTCACAGGATCTGCAAACAGCTGACCCTGCTTTATGTGTCGTAGAAGCAGCGCTACTCCCACAGGCATAATCAGCTCATGCACCAGGCCCCAGGGTTTGCAAAACATATGATGTGGTCCAAGTAAAACACCATTCTTTAAAAATTAAAGGAAGCTTTTAGATGCCTGGTCAGGAAGGAAAAATGGCACCTAAGTGTAAATGCTGGGGAGTTGTCTGCTTGTCTCTGAAAGCAAACTCAAGCAGTGAGAAGTGCAGAGTGACCTTGCCTTGCTGGATGCTGGGAAAGGGGCAGCTGGGGGCAGTGGCAAGCTCCTACCTGGCAAGCCCTACCACCACACACATCCCTGCGACTGTGATGGGATAAAAGTGCAAATCGCACATCACCTACTGGATACTGAGGGTGGAAAAGAAAAAAATAACCTGTATCGGTGTAGCCCAGTGTGTCTATTTAACAGCCCAATATGTCTATTGAGAAATAACATTCATTTCTGGGAATGCTGCCCTCCTGCGAAAAGTGAACAATGTAACATTGCCTCCCACCTTCAGCTCGCCTGCCCTTAAGGCTGTGTTTTGATGATACACAATGAGTTATAAGCTGTTACTTTATAAGATGTCGTTTCAAACACTTTCCCTAAAATGTTCCTGATTACAACACAGAAATCTGTGAGGGCTTTTTTGAAGTCTGGGTTACTTTTCCCTGCTGAATTCTAGCTGGGTCAGAAAGAAGCATGATGAAATAGCACAGCATTCACCTTTCCTGTTAGCTGCTGTCTTTAAGGATTTGAAATCTTAGGATGTGTCTTGGGTGGGTATTGTAGCTGGGCTAGCATGGCCTCAGAGCAAACTAGGAGAATGCATATTTACCTGTATTTTCTGATATATTCTGCAGCTTGTTTGGTGATAGCACTCAAGCTATCTGGTTATAAAGCCAGCTTGTTAATATCTGTAAATCACACTCACTGCGCTGTCTACACTGTCTATGCCGATGGACCCTGGTTGAGATACTGGCAATATTTAATGTGGAGAATTAGTCTGTTTCAGAAATTGTGGGGTGTTCGAGCTTCTGTACTACATGTTTGGGAGAACCCCAGAGTTTTCAGTGAAAAGCTGAAGGGATCAGCAAGAAGGTATCTGCAGTTATACCTGAGAGGGTGCGCTCATCTGCGATTTAGGGAGGTTTCAGAAGCAGGGGTTATGGGTCTGGATATGGCATTCTTTGGGATTCAGAACCGAAGGAATTCGCGTTATGATATAACTAGCTAAAAGTGGTTGGTGGTCATGAAAACGTGGTTACAAATCCCCACTTCTCATTATGTCTTCCTGAAAAATGAGATTCCTCAGGTAGAGCTGGGGGATGCCATGAGACATGTATCTGTGCACTGCTTGGGCTGTGTGTGAACCTCGTGTCATGCTCCCGGATCATTGTCCATCTCCCATGTATTTCCAGCCTGGTGCCGCATGCTTTCCCTGCGTCATGACCCCACGAGCCAGGTGCCACCAGAAAACCTGAGCTGTGGGTTTACAGTGTGGGATTAAGCAGCTAGGGATGTGCAAGTGGTAGGGCCGCACACTCTGACAAAATATACGATGTTCTGGGAATCTCTTTAAAGAGGACTTGGAGCCACATTATTATTTGCAAGCAAGACATTTGTAAACAAGATTTGTAAGTAAAGGGGGAAAGAGATTTGTGCAATCCCCTGTACCCAACTATAAAGGCAGTTGGTGCTCACATGCATCCAAAGCCTGGTGCCTGGCCTGTACTTTAGTGTCAGAGCTTCTTCCCAGCACATGCTGCTACATATTGTGCATGTATGTCTGCTGCATGACCTTACACATCAGGGAAGAAGGGAGTTCAAAGACTTCATTCAGACTTGAAGTTTTTTGAGACTGAAATTTGATTCCTCGGTGGCAACTAGAACAGCAGGAATAAACAGGCTATTTATTAAAATATTTTCAAATAGTACTTTCAAATGGAAAATATTCTGGCATTTGCCAAGTAATTTAGACACTCTGTAAATGTTAACTTTGCAGAATGTTTCATTATTTCGTTATTCGTTCTGTCATGTACATTCTTACTGCAGTTTATTCTTGTTTCCAGCAGATGTCTTAAGTGCCCTAGGAATGATTAGGAGAGCTCTGCTTTTTTTATTGCTTATCCATCAAAGTAAAAGAGAAAAGACCAGGCTCTCCCCTGTCTGCTTAATACTTGGGATAAATCCATTTTGCTGTACAGCCTTACCACCAGTGTTACCCAGTTGAGGATCAGGCTCAGTCTGATTATACAGTTTCTAGATGCTTCATTACTGTAGGAAGAGCAGTTGCAGACAGACAGTGATCAGGTCAAGCATGTTTGTACAGTTGGGGTTTCAGAAGGAATGGGAGATTGTTTGTACTGGCTTTGTCAATATTGTTTCCTCAAGAAATGCTATGGGCTCTGCACAGATTAAATCAGCTTCATATAAAAAAGTGTCATGATTTCATAAGTTACATGGACATCTGACTGATTAAATTGGCTGATTAATTTTCTAAAGCTATTTGAGTCTCAGGATCATGTGTGTTTGTCACCACTTCATTGCAGTGGGGGAACAAACAGGTTAGGTTTGCCTGGATTTGACATTCACTGTCCATGTTCATAATCTGTGCCTCTCCAGCCCCAGGATAAATTTTTGCAGTTCTTGTACCCCTCCCTGCAGGGCCAGGTTCCCTGCTGACGTGGAGGCCTGCAGCTGGCATGGCCAACCCCTGCTGCTCCTGCAGCAGGTCAGCTGCTCACAGCTGCAGTGCAGTGCTGGCAAGTGCAGGCTCAGGTTGCAGCCATGTGCCGTGGTTCCTCCCCTCTGACGTGCACTGGGCAATCAAATAGTGGAGAGAACTGCTATTTTATGGCTTTATCGAGCCCTGTGCTCTACCTTGCTCAACAGACTTGCATGTTACTGGAAGCCTTTCTGCCCACAGAAATGGGGAAGGGGAAGTTCCTGTGAGTTAAATTCTCACTTCGGGCAGCAGCAGCATTTTGTCTGCCTAAGGCCACAGCTTTTGCTCCTTCTCTGATAATTAATGTCAAAACAGTCAGGGACCATATCCCCATGCAGAAGAGAAGTGGTGCCAGGTCACCAAAGCTGGACATGTACAAGCGAGACAGTAATACTTGTGCAGCACTAGATCTGAGCTAGTCCAGCCTGCTGAGATGGCAAGACTGCTTCCAGACACGAGCTGGCAGGTTTGCTCAGAGCTACATGCTGCTACATAGAGTTAACAGCTTGGGTCTCCGCTAGTTTGAGGAAATTGGCACTGCACACTGTACACTGATGTAGATGCTTCCCAGGTTGCAACCTGGGGAATGAATGCAATGAATGGTCTCTATCAAGGCAGTCCCTTCGCAAGGGATCTAATGTGACCAGGAAGCAAAACCAGCTGTTCTAGAGAAAGGCTAGCAAATTCATCTCTCAGTGCAGGACCTGTCAGATAAGGGCTTGCCTTATATATCCAAGCTTCTTGTACAACCTGGCACTTGATGCAGGAGCTTGGCTAGCCTTTGCATGCTGCCTCCGGTAGAGTGGAGGGCTGCGAGTCCCCTGGCATGTCAGAAGCAGTACAGCTGCAAATGCAGAGGAACAGCTGTATTCTCCATGGATTTCCCATTTTGTACTTCACTTACTTGCTCCAGTGGCTCCATAAAACCAGTATAAACCAATATTGCATCCTCAAGAAAGATAACTGGATTTGGAAATGAATATAGTGTATTTTTAATATGGATAATTGGTAGGGATAAAAATAAAGAATACTGGTTTTTTTTTTTTTTAAAGGTAATGGCATGGAAATAAATATTACTCCCTGATTTTTTAATGCTGCAGCTATGACTAGGTTAATTTAGAGGACCAATCAGCTTGATGCTGTCCCTATCAAAGCCAGTGGTAAAACTCCCATGAGATTCCGGTTTGAGTTGAATTTACCATCTTAATGGGAATAAGGAAGGAAGCTTGCAACAATTACCCTTTTTTATCATGTTTTGCTTGATGATTAGCAAACAGAACACTGTGTAATAAATTTATACATTGCTGACATGTTGAACAAAATGCAGATCAAAAACCTCTTATGAATCATATTGTGTGTGCTTTATTAAATTAACGTACAATGCCAGGGGATGTGCTGCAAGAAAGACAATGCTGAAATGAGAGTAATGTTTAATATGTGAACTGCAAGAATTGGTTAGAGCAAGCGTCATGCAGCACAGCCAAGGGCATCTAATAGGTTCGGGTGAGCAGTTGCAGACTGCAGATTGATAATTCAGGTAAGACATTGAAGACAACGCCTCCTGTGAATCTCCTGTCACACGCCTGTGCTGAGTCTGAGTACTGCCTCTCTCTTGCGACACACTGCATAAACACACCACTGATGTACGGGTCCAACATCACTTGGCAATCAGGCTTTATCATGGCACTCACAGCCCAGTATGCAACACCATTTCCCATCTGATCCTCCAATGGAGCAAGCCAGTTCCACCCGCGAGGTGAGGATCAGCCGGAACGGCGGGATCTGCAGTCTTGTCTGAATCCAGGCACTGCTTGTTGAAAAAGGCTAGATTCGGGGATCTGGGTTGCTCCTTTCCCTGTGATGCCCATCCAGAGGCAGTTACTCGGATAAGTGGAGAGGATGATCAATAAAATAGTAGAAAATGCTTATAAATGGCCACATTCAGTGTTGGTTCAGGGTCTGTATTTGATGAGAAAGCAGGGAAAATTTAGACTATTCTCTCTCAGCTGCATATATTTCTATGGGGCTTTGCTGACAGGGTCTCAGCTGAGGGTATCCAGCAGAAGGTTCTGTGCATCTCCTTTGCTTTGAAGCAGGTATGGTTTGAGACACAGCTTTTAGCCATGGAAGCAAAATTTCCAGCTCAGCTGCTAAGTTTAATCAGGATTCCTTCAGTAAGTGGAGAATTAAATGTCAGCAAACTGTAAGTCCTTAAAACAAATGGCAGTACTATGGTATTGGACAAGTCACTTAATTTCATTTTTCCTGTCTACGATAGAAATGGTCCAGGAGTTCGAAGGGATGTTTTTACAGGACCGATGAGATACTTGGCAAGTCACAGGAGACTTGGTTTGATTTTTTTTTTTTTACAGGAGGAAAATATTCCTAATATAAAATGTAGACACTAGAAGGAAAAAACAGCAGCAGAGAAACAGAAAAATAATCTGCCAAAGCAAACTGACTTAGAAAAGAAAAACACTTCACTTGTCATCATCTCTCTTCTGTGTTAGCAACAAAAGAATGTTTTCTCCTAGAAGCCTCTGGAAAACATCATTTATCTGACGCGTCCTCCAGGCCATGCGATGCCTGTATCACCAGACGACACCCCAGTCACGACTCAGCTAACTTCACCCACTGGCCTTTACAAATACCATTTGGTTATTAGCTTATCACCTGGCCAGTCCAAGGGCTAGCCATTTCGGGGAAAGTACAGAAATCCTTATCGTAAGTAATGCAACTAGCATATCTGCCATCTCACTCTGCTCTTCTAGGGCAGCTAAGACACTGGATCATTTACTGCTGCACTATAGAGTGAAACACACCTCTCCGTGCGGGAAATGTATTTACAAAGATTACCCAGCAGAAGAGCATGAAATTATTTGTACCAGAACCTGCAGCTTATCAGGAAAATGATGTTTGGCACCTAATGTCTGGCAGAACGTAGCACACTTCCAGTCGTGGCGGTTGCAGAAGCAGAGCTGCTTCCAGCAGGGCTGCAGGTAGTGGGAGGCAGATCGATGGCAGCTGGACCCGGGGCCAGCAGAGAGCCCCTGTGCCTGGTGGGCACGGCAGCTTGCGGCAGCGGTGGGCATGGGTGGCACAAGTGCTTCACAGCTGTAGCTCTAAGAGCAAACCTGCCCCCAGAGAAGCACTCACCTCCTATTGCCCAGCCCCTCAGCCCTCACAGAAGAAAGGTTTTTTTCCTCCACTATTTTTCCCAGTTCTTTCTGGCTAATTGTAGCACCTCAGCATGGTCCCTAAACAAAGAAAAAAAAAAAAAAGATCTTCCAGAGAGATCCAATCCCTCCTAATCTCAGAAGGAAAACAAGCAAGCTCCCACCCTTGCAGCTCTCCCTCAGTCACAGACCCCATCCACCCAAAACACAGCCCCCTTCCCCTTTTTATAGCTGGCAGCCACTGTTCCTAAAGTGCCAGTGGCATCTCTTAGCCCACCCATTTAATCCCTGGATGCCCAGTTTGCAACTTTGTCTGGTGGTGTCTGTACCAAGCATTAAATGTCATGAGAGTTCAGAAGTTGCACGATTAGAGTCTTCATTTGTCTTTCTAGGTTATGTTTTAGTTCAATCAGTTTTAAAACTTTTACCAACAGCTGTGAAGACTGTTCCATTCTAAATGAAAGCTGGTCTTATATGATGGCAGGTGTTTGAGTTTTTAAGTGACATGTCAATCACTATGAAGGCTGGCAGTGCTTGTTCCCGGACTTTTTTTCCCTCATCTTGCCCAAAATGCCTATGACAGAGAAGAAAGGTTCCCATATGTGAAGAGTTAATCTACCTGTGTTAAACCCACTAGAGTTTGTCTGTCGCTCTCTGTGGGGGATGAAAGTGAACATGACCCAGTATTCTTCAGGACGTAAAAAATTAATTTTCTCGAAGTGCTAGCAGAGAACAAGGATTATTGAGTATTGCAGGGGCTCTAGAAATGCTGCAGAGAAAGGCTGGGACCCCCGTGTCAAACCTGGTGAGAGGTGGGGGGCTGTTAGAGTAGCTCCGAGGAGGATACTGACTTCAGCAGCAGCAGTGTCGGTGTCAGGCACCCCTTTATTGGGTAAAAACCTTCCCTTTTTTCGGCTTTGCTCAGGCCTGGCTGGCTGGGGTAGGAAGCAATGGTGCAGCTGCCCTCTTTACCTTTGAGGTCTGTGTTGATGGGCTGTTCTGCAGCCTGATAAACGTGCATGGCTTCACACAGAGAGACAGGAGCGAAACTGAACTCTGAGCACTGAACACTTCCCCTGAAGTGAGTCAGGTTTCCAGTGACGTGGTAAAAAAAGAGCAAGCCCAGAAAGCCTTCGAGGCTGCCACGCGGGAGCGCAACAGTCTGGGCAGTGGCTGAGCCCCGTGCCTGTAACAAACCGCAGCCTCCCTTTTAAGAATACAAATGAATCAACAGATGGGATGCTACAACTTCTACTCACTTGTTGCTCTTGGGCAGAGATGTACACTATTAATTTCTCTTCATACATTCGTCCTTTAATTCTTCATCATCTGCACTGTTCTCACAACACCTTCCAGTTTCAGCACAGCATCCTGGTGGTAAGGTGCCCAACACAGCATTGCTACAAATGGCAAAGATTGAGGCAATGTTCAGAAAAACACACACCATTTGCTGCAGAAGTAGTTGGCAGAGATAGCCCAGGTAGACATGAAAGGAATGTCTTAGGATGAACCAAATGCAATCAATCAGCACGACAGCTCAGACTAAGGAGATAAAGCTACGTTTGCATTTATGCTCTAACCTGTTCTCTCAAAGGAGAACATTAGGATGTTTGCTTACATGTTACGAATTACTTGGGAAAAAGGTGCCTTGATACAGTGTTCTGGGTTCGGCTGGGACAGAGTTAATTTTCTTCCTAGTAGCTGGCACAGTGCTGTGGTTTGGATTTCATATGGGAATAATGTTGGTAACGCACCGATGTTTTAGTTGCTGCTGAGCAGTGCTCACACTAAGACAAGGACATTTTCAGCTTCCCATGCTCTGCCATGTGCCCAAGAAGCTGAGAGGGGGCACAGCCAGGACAGCTGACCCCAACTGGCCCAAGGGCTATTCCATACCATATGATATCATGCTCAGTATAGAAACTGGGGGGAGTTGGCTGGGGGGCCGCTGCTCAGGAGCTGGCTGGGCATCGGTCGGCAGCTAGTGAGCAATTGCATTGTGCATCACTTACATTGTACATTCTTTTATTATGATAATAATAATTTTCCCAACTGTTACGCGTGATGGAGCCCTGCTTTCCTGGGCATGGCTGAACACCTGCCTGCCCATGGGAAGTAGGGAATGAATTCCTTGTTTTGCTTTGCTCGCCTACCCAGCTATTGCTTTCCCTTTATCTCGACTCATGAGTTTTCTCACTTTCGCTCTTCCGATTCTTTCCCCCATCCCACCAGGGGGGAGTGAGCGAGCAGCTGTGTGGGGCTTAGTTGCTGGTTGGGGTTAAACCACAACATGCAGATAGCAGTTACAGTCTGTTGGTTGTTTTGGCTCTTTCTGCAGTGAAACAAAAGCTCACACCAAGGGACTTCGGTGCTGCCAGGGGGAGAAACTTCTGCACAGTTCTCTAGGAGCTGGAGGTTTTAAGTGTGTTACGTGCTGGCAATTGTGGCCATACTAGAAAAATTTTTTCTGGCAAAAAGTGACCAGGATTAATCACCAAGCTCACAGAAAATGCGCAGGGAAGCACAAAATGGAGGCTGAGGCCAGACTCAGGGATACGCAGTATCCTAGGATGATTTTTGCATTTTATCTGGCCCGATGCCACACAAAGGCAGCCTGCTGCATCCCTGCTGGCCTGGTCGCAGCCTCTGTGTGTTAGACTGTATGGCAGTCAAGTATAGATGGCCCAGCGGGAAAGCTGGTAAAAGGCAGAGCTTTATTAGTAATCACAGAGAGTTTGCAGAAGGCTATGCCTGTTTGCTTTCAGCCTTATCCTGACCCAGTGATTAGGGATGCACTGATTGTTATTTGCTTATTAAGACTTGAAAACAGAGGGCAGAAATTTACTCTGCTCCTCTTCAAACCAGCAAGTGTTCACATGAGCTTTTAGATTACAGAAGAGATGCAGTAACTACTGAAGTGAGATTTTCCAGGGACATTACAGGCTTTAGAACATGACCTGCATGACTGGGATGAACCAAAGTTAACATTTCCTCTTTGTTTAGGAATTAAACCGAAGGTCATTTCACCATTTCTTCCTTTCATGCAGGGAGACCTTTAAAGCCATGTACTCAAGTACAGGCTTGGGATGACCTGTAAGGTTTGGTAACAGTAATCACTTCTTTGAAAAAAAAAAAAAGGTATAAGCCTCCTTGCAGCCCTGAGTTGAGACTAAGACCCAGGGAGAGTGGAATTTTAGATTCAATCACGTCCTTCTGCTTTCTATTAGATAATTTGGTGGTGGCTGTTTTGGATCCTATTTTAAGATTATTCTCTTAGAGTATCTTCATTTCTGAAAGGAACTGTCTCTCTGAGGATAACTTGTGTGCCAACCCATCTCCCAATGCAATCTGAGGGCTAAAATTCTGGAAACTAGTTTCTATCCATACCAAAATACACTTCCCTGAACACTTCGTGAATGGTGCTTATATAATGTTTTGAATTTCTTAGACTATATAGACATTTTATATCTGAATTGTTAATGTTCTGTAAAGTAGCACACTCAGCCATTTTAATAACCTCAATGTACTCTGTAATAAAAAAAAAAAAATTCTTTGTATATCCCTCAGTGACCAAAACGGAAAATAAGACCTCAAATTTTTCTCTTAACCAATTCCAAGTCAGTTCCCTAATGTGACCATAATATTAGAATAAAACATGTAAGCCGAGGATAATGCTATGCTCAATATTTTATTTATATTTTTATGTAAACATAATTTGCTTTGTAGGCACAATATAACAAAAGCTCTAAAGCAACAAATACAATTAAACAGTGTTTCAGTTCACTTCAGTCAGGCTTAAGTTAAAGAGAAGCTTTCACAGTTCCTTTAAGGCAAATTGAGAAATAATTTGTTTCACTTGAAGAAACTATCCAATTGTCTTAGAGTTGTTTAAACAACACTGTCAGTAGTAAGCACAAGCCTTCATTTCTGCTACAGTAAGACTCGGTCAGTAGCAAGTCTCAGCATCATCATTTTCTATAGCATGCCCTCTACCACTTCAGATGCAATACTACTGTTTGTGGTCTTCTAAAAGGTACCTAGGGCTTGTGGGCCAAATTCTGCTAGCACAAATCCTGCTTCCAGAACAGACACCTGAAAATTTTCCATTCACTTCAGTAGTAACCTTCGTATATGCCATATTAATACCAGTAAAACACAGAGTAGGGTTTAGCTTGCTGATGGTAATACTCATCTGTTTTGCACTTTGGAAGATCCAGAAGTATTCCTTTGTAGTCACTGCAAATACCTGATATTCTGCTGATCAGAAAATGGCCCTAAAATTGGTATGAACTAGCATGAAGAGTATTTTTGCCTTGCTAACAAAACCAGAAAGAACTAGCCAAACTTATTTCATTTGATTGTTGCCCCTGTGGTGTCTGTGGCCATGACCAAGATCACCCATCTTTATTTGTCTTGAAGGGTAATTTAACTGTAGAGCCAACCATACTGCGGTTTATAACAGAAGAACGGATTTGCTATTCTGCTTGCCCTACTAATTTAAGGCCTTGAGAATGCCACTTTACTGCCAGCTCGAAGGTCACCAGCAATATTGCTCACTTTGGCATCAAATCAAAATTCCTAGTTATGTTAAGGTTTGTTGCAGGACAATATCATTACACTAACTGCAAAACAAAATTGGGCATGTTTCCTACCGTTGTCAGCTTATGAGTCGTGAAAACTTAATGGCCTTTCTTAAAAGCCCAATTGGCAAGCCCAATACATGGAAAACTCTCACTGAATATATATTTATTTTTTCTGTGGATAAAGTCCCTGTTCGGGCCTGATATGGCACTGGAAGTGTAGGCAAGTTCAGCTGGAGAAGAAAATCAACTGTAGTGAAGTTATGCATCGACATCTAGAGAAAACTGAAGTCCTGGTTTGATTAATACTTCAAGAGCTTTTTTGATATTTTTCTCCACGGTTATGTCTTCTCATTATTTTTGAATTTGTTTAACCCAAGGGAAACTCCTTCAGAATGAACATTCTGCACAATTATCTGGTATTAGAACAGCAACTTCATGAGTACAGTGTAAAGAGATGGACATTAATACTCAGGCAGCAAGATGAAACAAACAGAAAAAAACAAGACAGAATCTTCTAAAACCACACATAAAAGTCATCCAGACGCACAAGTCCTGTCACATTGAGTGAAGCCTGAGAAGTCCTCCCTCTCTGCTTTTCTGTATCAGTTTTTAACTTCTATCATTACAGGATACTTGTAGATTTAGGTGAACAACTAGCCATGCCTGGGGAAATACTTTCTTTTGAAAACAATATATTAGTTCAAAGATATATGGCATTATACAAGGTCTCTGACATTCCTTTAGCATTTCTACTGTAGGTGATTGCAGTCATTTTAAAATAATTGTTTTAACAAGACAGTTGAGGACCTGAGTAGCTGCTGCTTGAGGTTGAAATGCACGGAAAAAATACTTGCTTTTGTCATGTTTAGATATAGTTTCCACTAGTGGGAGGTAGATAAGACTAGCTGGTCTTTGAATACTTGATCCTGCAAATAATTACAAACGTAACTGTACATACGGAGCAGAGCTTTTGACAGAACTACTCACCTAGGTAAAGTTATCCCTGTGTATAATTTCTGATGGGATTAAGGCCTAAAACTCATTTTTAACAGGGTTAACTTCTGTAGGAGTTCAGCCCCAGCTGATCAACACATCAGCAATTTCAGAGCAGGAAACTCCGTCAACAAATTTCTTTCCACATACTGATGAGTGATCCTTACTCGGTACGATTTAAAAATTAAATTTAAAATTGCTTTGGATTTTGGACACAGATGAGTCAATGTGTCCTTAGTAGATGTTGATCTGTCAATAACAACGCTAATTGCTACAGGCAATTAAAGTTCTGGGTCTACAAAGTGTGGCTTGCTGACCTTTTTCTTTGCCTGTAACATATAGGTGATAGCTCAGATCAACAGGAAAGCATGATAGTTGGCACTCTGAATGAAGTGTTTAATTACTGGTGCTCATGACTAATGTAATTATACAATACTAATCAAAGTCTCTCAATTAATGATTTCTTGTAAAATTTCAGATTCCACAATTCTAAATGAGGTATTTTTGAAAATGAAGATTGGATTGCTTATAAAATCATAAAGCATGACTGAGGAAAATGAAAACTCATCTTTTTTGCAACTTTTATCTGTGGTTCATAAAAGGAAAACTATTTTAACACTGAAAATCCACAAACTTAAAATCCTCCCTCCGTTACTAGAATCTTCCAGACAGCAAGTGGGGAATTTTTTTGTTACTGTTTCCAACTTGCAAAAAAAAAGCCCAAACCCCCCAAATGACTTTATGCAAAATGTTGGAATTTGCATGAGAGAGATGCCCATCTAAAATCACACAGTAAGTTAATAAGGCTTTTAAACCAGAACAGAAAAATCCATGGGACTCCTACAGGGAAATTGGGTATTACACAGGAATGTCATAATACTGCACTGGATGACAATGGCACTCGAGTTCAAAACAACAATGATCAACAGCTCATAGCTCAGCTGACTGCAGACAAATACAACACACACTGTACTACAGCATTTGTTCACTGATGCACAGAATAGATTTCCCAGTCTTGTTGCCTTCTACTTCATCAATCTTTCTGCTTCCACCACCTCTGGCTGTTACTGGATGAATGGCATGCGCTCTTTATTCTCGTTGTCCCCTTCATGGTCTTCTTCCTCTTCTCCAGCCTCACTTGTCTCTGTGCTGTCGTTGGCCATCTGCAGGATGAAAGATGAAGGACATCAGAGCACCTTCCACGTTGTTTTATTCATTCATATTTCAGTTTGATTCATTTGAGAAAGTGACTTTAAAAATGGAAGACAACATGGTTGCAACAGGAAAATAAACATTCTGTCTGCGCAAAACTTCTGTTGGCACTAGGCCACTTCCAGCTAAAAACCGTACGCTGTTCCCTCGCGGCTTACAGATGAATTATGTAAGAGAAAGCTGCTTTGTGGGCCAGTTGCACAAGCAGAGCCTGATCTGTGCACTTGTAGCAGACTGATATTAAGGCTCTCAGATAGGAAATATGACTGTGTGGGAAGTTTACAGAATGTGTGAGACCTCTGGTTTACAACTCCTCCTGCATCTGCTCTTCCAGAAACAGGCAACACTATTCTTTAACGCCAGCTAATGGCTGGGATCTGGTCCCACATCAGGCGTAGTGTCATGAAAACTCAGAGAGCAACAGTTTTTGTATAACAATGAAACTTTATATAAAGAGCAGTGGATACGCAGATGCTGGCAGAATATACCCATGACAGAGTGCAAATCTTGGATCGCACAGGAGTGGGGAGAAACTGCATTTCCATATTTTATTGAAGATGCCTGTACAGGTAGCAGGCAGTTGCAGAAATTTGTAGTTCAGGATAGCATTTAAGGAGCACATCGTGGTTTTCCACACAGAAGTATTTATTACAAGCAGTGTAAAGGTGCAAGACCCTCCTGTACTTCACTTGTCTCTGGAGGCACAGCAAGAGTCTGGTTAACTGGGCAGGTGGTAGTGTTTAACAGCAGAGATTAGTATGACTGGATTCTCTTATACACCAACATTACCTCTCTTAGGACACAAAAAGATTCTTGTATTAGCCTATAACTATTTCAAAACCAACTAAGGAAGGGACCTGTTTATTTTTTAAAGAGAACTGCAGTGACATTATACCTTCCCAGTTTGATTACTAGCCTCTGCTGGAAATAAAAATAAAAAGCTCAAACACAACCTGATTTTAATGGAGAAAAGCAAAGCTCTGGAATTACCCACATTTTTAAATTAACACCCGTTCATGAAAGTGTATCAGATTTGTTCTCACCTTTTAGTCAGTGGCTATTGTGAATATACAATATCAAGAGAACAGATGGAATAAATATATTAATGTTGTTCAGGATTCTTGTTTATAGTTTTAACATGCAATTCAGCTACAAAATAATGCCCAGTTTCTGTGTGTGAGGTCCCAAAAGCCTTCCTTTTCCTTGCAGCAATTTTGTGTGAGATTTGGGGCCCATTTCAGAGTAAGAGCAAGTAAGAGCTTAACTGTAATTCCAGGATCTTTTCTGTTCTTTCAAAACAGGAGATATCTCAGGTCTGAAAGCAAACTTCATACATCAGTATTGATCTGAAGTCAATTTTTCATTATCTTTTTACTGCTCTTTCTTACATCACCAGTGAATGTTTAGGCAGGAGCCTGACTTTCATTTACCGCTGCCCTCTGTAATGTTTCAGGACCATATCAAGTTCTCCAAATCCAGTGGATGAGAGCTCCATCATAACTGTCTTCCTTCAAAACATTTCTAGAAGGAAGTATTTTGATATTGTACTTCATATATTAGAAGTAAAAGAAATTCCTACCGAAGGTACACTGTGACTTCTGTATGGCAATCAGAAAGCACTTCTACGTTTGTACGCTGAAGTAATATTGACTGTGTCTTTTTCTGTTCAATCCATTTATTCTTATTAATACAGGAATTTTCTATTATGTGAAACGTCTATTTGTTTTCCATCACAGGGGCAGAAATAGATGTGGCAGTTTTACCCTGATCTAAGACTTACAGACACAGTTCTGCAGAGGCAGAACGCCACTCAGTATGGAGAATTAACTGCCAGGACTCTAGGAATTACAATTGCATTTCACTTTGGGTTAAAAATATAAATTATAATTATTGGTTCTGTTTAAGTGCTATGGATTTAGAAGAAAACAGTATAAAAAAAAAATAATTGTAAGGGACATTTCTCCAAAGGTCACTACCATGCTTTAACTTGTGCAGCTGTACACCATGTGTGTAGCGCTTTGCACTCACCAGGGGAGTGGGTGCTTTCTCCACATCCAGAATTAGTTTTCCTATATTTCCTCGGTCGTGGATTCTCTGCATGGCCTCCTTCACCTGAAAGAAAGATAACCTATTGACAATTTTCAGGCACACACTAAGAGAAGCCTGAATTCCTTCCTTCCACAACTACCAATACCTTTAAAGCATGCTATGTGCAAGGTCATTCAGGCAGCTGCTTGAAACAAAATTAATAGTTAAACATTTTTAGTGAATTTAGAAGGCCTGATTTTCACATTGTGTTGGCAAAAATGGGATGTGAGTCTTGATGACAGTTTCTGAATAGCGTAATAAGTACAAAATGTTAATGTAGTACAAAAGTAATGGGTAGTTGAGGTGCAGAGAGAAATATAGGCTCAGGGAGCTAGTCCCTATAGATTGTTTATTGGATTTTTCTCTTTGAAGAATACTTATCAAGAAACCCTACTTTCAGTGAAAGGATGAAATATTTTTCTACTTGACCTATGATATTTTTCAATCCATTTATTTTGCGTTCCTATAGAGGGAATGCCTTATCCAGGCAGTGGCTGTGATTAATGCAACACTGTGGTCCTCACTGCGTAAGCAAGTATTTCTTTCCTTCTTTTTTTCCACTTTTTTTTAATTTTAAATAAGTAGTGTCCTACAGATACCACTAAGACTAGACATTTAACAGCTGGCTGCAATTAGCACATGTGAGAAAGGAACAGAAACCTGTGCACCGGAGAGGAGCTTATTTTGATGTATGAAGTTTCAGAACTCATGAGAGCTCAGTGTTGATGAATTGAAATTGTGTGTGTGTTGCACTGAATGTTCAATGTGCAGCATGCAGACCACTATTAAATCCTGGAAACTGGAATATGTCAAGAGTTTCCTTGCATTCATTGTGGGAAATTTCAGGAACTGAAATGTACACATAAAGGCTGTTTCATATCCTCATCACACTGTTTTTTGCTGGCATAACAGGATATGTTGAGACAAGAAAAAGTTTTACGTTAATAGGATCTACCATCTGTGACATAGTTTTACTGAATATTTTAAGAATAACAGCATAGAAGTTTGAAACTATATGCTGACTTGGGAACAGGTGGGTTCCCACAGTACATTTAAAAGCCTGAGCTGGAGTCCAGGCACCTAAGATCATTGCTGAAAGTCTCATACAGAAGGAGGTATGAGATTTTTAAAGATACTAAGTGAATACAGCTTTCAACTTCCAATTAAATTTAATGGATGCTGGGCACAAAATGTCTTTGACATCTGTCAGCCTTATTTTGAAAGCTGACTGCAGTGAACTCAGTATTACAACCTAAGTTTTGCCAAGTGCTTCCCTCAATTAGTAAATACCAGACTTAAAAAAAATCTGTTACTACAAAAGAAAAATTGCACTGCAAAACACAATGACTTTTTTCTTAGGGCATATTTGTAAATTAACCTTGGAAAACACAGTCTTATGAATACCACTGGATACAATGTTGACCTCTAAAAGTGTCTACAAAATCACAGTAACCTTTATGAAGTTACTTTACAGCATAAACAATATCCAGCTATCCTATAAGACTTGTTCTGCACTATGGACAATATTCCTTTAAGAATATCTGACAAAGACGCTGAAGAAGCAGCAGCTGTATTATTTTTTTATGACTCTTATTAGCCAAATCAAGCTTTTAGGAGTCTATAGCACGGCATAAATAACCGACATAGATGTGCTAGAATTGGAGAAATCAGCAAATGCACTTGCTCGTCCATTGAAATTTATTACCAGCACATCATGTGGAAAGCAGGGCATGCAACATTTATTTTAATATTTACCATCATATTTAGCAAGGCAAATTTGAGAAAATGTGCTTTCCCTGCATTTTTCACATGCACAATATCAAATTTAAAGACTCTGGAGAAAGGTTCAGGAGTTGTTTCCAGGACACTTGTAAGCAGCTTGCAAATGCAAACAGCAGGCAGAGGGAAAGGGAACAATAAAACTTATAACAATAATAGTGGCTATGGGACCCAGATGGAGCTATTAAAATCTATGAAACATTTGAAAAAAGTTTGAAGAGCTGATACAACATCTGTATATTTTAATGTTATTTGCAACTTACCTACCCAGTTAGTCAAATTCTGTACTAGTGCAATGCCATTCAGTACGCTCTGTCTGAGTTAAGAGACCATGAGCTATTTTATAAATGAGTAATTTTTATGTTTATGGCTGCTAACAGTCCACTTATTCAACCAAGACTGCAACTACTCGTTTCCCAAGGTGCCTGAATATTAAAACCATTCCCTCTTATAGAGAGCAGAGAGCATTAAAAACCCTCTTTGCTATGCAAGTATGGTTAAGGCTCGAGCTGTTCTATGCAGACTACATAAAAGCATTTACCTTTTCCCGTGAACGTTTAAGTGCTGTGCATAGTTTGCCTTTCGCAGAGTGTGGTGTGGAGCTTACGTGAAGTCTGTGCCTGGGTGTTTGCACGTTACCAATGAATGAAGGTGGAGAATCACCCCTGCACTTGGTTAAAATCAGACCCAGGCTTAACTGGTAGTACAGTGAGGCATGTGGGAATCCTGGAATGTATTGGAGGTTCTCTGAGGTGGCTGAAGTTTGATTCAAAATAAAAATCCCTTCCAGTAGCAAGGATCAAAAGGGTTTCCCTCTTCTTACAGAACTGTGTTCCTAAATTACTTTTCACCAATTATTCTTTATCGGTTGCTTTTTGCATTTGTCAGCTCAAATCCAAGTAAATGGATCAGACGTACTTTTGTTCACATGGACAAGTTGATTGAATTTCTCCTTGTGCAGTATCATCAGCAGAGGGCTCTTGGGTTGGAAACAGTGCAAGGGAGTGTTTACTAACAGAGTTTCCACTGGAATAAAGGACACACATTCTGTTGGCCTTTGTTTGCCTTCAGTACAGCTCAGCCCTTAGAGGGTTTGTGTCTAAACTAATGCTGAGCTACAGATTTTAGCCTTGAGAGGCCCCAGATTGACACGATATGTATCACAGAGCTCTGCACTGGGATCAGAACTATTTTTACGCGTTAGTGGACCATTGGAAAATGCTTCCACTTTCCATGTTATTTCCGTAAGGAAAGCTGGCAAACTAGTTACTGAAAAACAAGAAAGCCCTGGAACGCTGCACAGCCACGCACTGTCTGATGAATCCAGCATAGGCCCTCCTAGGCAGCAGTAGAGGAAGATGATTAATAGCAAAGGAGAAATAAAAGGAATCCCAAGTTTGCCTTTTCCCTCAAGCACACTTGCATTAATTCGTATCTTAGTCTGACATACTGTTTTAAAGCATACTCTAGAGCAGTATCACCTTCCCCTGGCTGTTCAGTCTAGTGGAAAATGATAACAAACACAGGAAAAGGACCTTTCTAACCCAGTTTGAAGCAATTTGCATCAGCTTTAGGGACTATGCTTTTATAATTGGAAAACCAATTTTGAACAAGTATATTTCTCCTATCCCTTTCAGCCCTACAAATTGTAGATTTATGGATATGTTATCATATATCCTCATTCAAGTGTTTTTCAGCAATGACACTGAATCTGGAAATTAAGACTACTTATGCAATAATAAGGTCATCTATAAAACAAAAAACATGGTCTAGAAAGACAAACCCAAGGTACCTCAAGGTCCTTTACAAGCCATGCTTACCATGCCCTGTAAGAAATATTCAAATTCTCATTTTTCCGTCATAACTCCCCAAGTGATGCAGATTTTCTGACCTTTCTACAAGCTCCTTCCTCATACCACTCTGCTGGACCCCAGCAGAGAGGCAAGGAATATAAAATATAGAGAGCTTAATTGGGAACGTTCAGAACTGTGTTAGCATTATAGGCAAAATTTAGCAGCTTGAACATTCCTTAGAAAATTTTAATTACACACTTGCACATTTAGAGGTGTTATGCTACCAATGCTATCAACAGAATTCTTCAAAGAACTGTTGATACAAACACTGGATAAAAAAAATCACAAAGCTGGCAAAGGCAGCCTGTTGTGATAAAGCCTGTTCAAGTATATTTTCCTGAGGGGATGTTATGGTTGGGATCTCAGAGCTTCTCTTGGATCAGAGCCATTTCTGTCCATCTGTATTGTGTATCATACTGAGAAGAGCAACAAGTACTGTCAATAGACCTTGGTAGGAGCGTAAGGGCAGAAATGCCTTCATGTAACCGGTCAGAGAATGCTCTGAAAGAGGTTTCACGACAGCTCTGTCTCTGAAGTATAAAGTCTGACAGCTCTACTGAACTGTATTGGGTTTCTGTGGCAAGGTCTTGGTAGTGGGGGGGCTACAGGGGTGGCTTCTGTGAGAAGCTGCTAGAAGTATTCCCTGTGTCCGCTGCTGGCCAAGGCCAAGCCAATCAGCAACAGTGGAAGCGCCTCTGTGATAGCATATTTAAGAAGGAAAAAAAAAACCGTCTGCGGCTCAGTAGCCGGAGAGAGAAGAGAAGTGAGAGGATGAGAGAGAAAACAGCCCTGCAGACACCAAGGTCTGTGAAGAAGGAGGGGGAGGAGGTGCTCCAGGCGCCGGAGCAGAGATTCCCCTGCAGCTCGTGGTGAAGACCATGGTGAAGCAGGCTGTCCCCCTGCAGCCCATGGAGGTCCACGGTGGAGCAGATCTCCACCTGTAGCCCGTGGAGGACCCCATGCCGGAGCGGGTGGATGCCTGAAGGGAGGAGGCTGTGACCCCGTGGGAAGCCCGCACCAGATCAGGTTCCTGGCAAGCCATTGCGGACCCAAATTCGGCCCGGAGCAGTTCGTGGAGAACTGTAGCCCATGGGAAGGACTCACGCTGGAGAAGTTCGTGGAGGACTGTCTCCCGTGAGAGGGACCCCACGCATGAGCAGGGGAAGAGTCCTCTCCCTAGGGAAGAAGAAGTGGCAGAGATGACGTGTGATGAACTGACCTCAACCCCCATTCCTGTCCCCCTGTGCCGCTGGGGGGAGGAGGTAGAGGAGCTGGGAGTGAAGTTGAGCCCAGAAAGAAGGGAGGGGTGCGGGGAAAGGTTTTTAAGATCTAGCAGTTTTTCTCCTCTCCTTCTCTGATTTTGATTGATAATAAATTAATTATTTCTTTCAAGTGGAGTCTGTTTTGCCCATGATGGTAACTGATAAAATGATCTCTCCCTGTCTTTATCTCAACCCACGAGCCCTTCTGATTTACTTTTTCTCTCCTTTGTCTGGTTAGAGGGGAGTGATAGAGCGGCTTTGGTGGGCCCCTGGTGTCCAGCCAGGGTTAAACCACGACATGAACCCTCGCCAGCACCACTGCAGTGTCTCTCTTGGGGTACTCCTCAAAAGTATCAAGAACTTGGATATGGTGTCCTCTTTAAAATTTCTTATTCTGCTTCAAATAGGTTCATCTTCTCCAGCCTCAAATCTTTTCAAAATCAAGCCAAGGTACTTACCTTAATCACCAGCAGTCATTTTCAGAATACTGTTTAATACTTTCATCTCCTACCAGACTAGATTTTCTCTGTCTTCAAAAACAAGCTGTAACAACAAGGCCTCCCTCTAACAATTTTTATATAGAGAAGTAATGCAAAAAGCTTTTAAAAATTCTGCATACAACGTAAAAGAGAAAAGCAAGGAAAAAGCAAGTTGACCAGGCACACTGGGTTCTAGGTTCAAGGGACAGGTATCTGCCTTGTCTTTCTACTTTCAAATATCAGGGCACTACAGGCTTTCAAAGACACTGCAGATAATTATCTACGCAGAAGAATAGGATTTTGGAAATTCTAATGATGGATAAATCTGGAATTCCATGTGGGTCTAACAGACTTTTAAAACCTGGACTGAGAAAGCTCAATACTTGTTC
Organism: Gorsachius magnificus; assembly: GCA_034008185.1. Taxonomy (NCBI): domain Eukaryota; kingdom Metazoa; phylum Chordata; class Aves; order Pelecaniformes; family Ardeidae; genus Gorsachius; species Gorsachius magnificus. The sequence continues at coordinate 40,481,114 of CM067088.1, read as the reverse complement.
CTCCCAGTGAGAACTTTGACAATAACTGGCTGTGCTGACAGTTGTTCGCAAATTCAGAAATGATGCCACACACGGGGTGATGGCGTGCAACGTTCTGCTCAACCTTCCTTTGCTGATTAAAAAATAAAAATTATTGAATATTACAATCCTGTCCAGTTCATACAAGAGACAACACAAAGAAATCACAATGGGGAAATCTCAGAATATCTCAGGACAATGCTTAGACTAGGCAGGTGTATGTGTTCTGTTTGTGTGGTTTGCGTGAGTATTTCTGTGCTTTGTGATGGGGAAAAGATTAGTCTGGTCTTTACTTTGTGGGGTTTTTTTTAAAGATATCTTTCCAATGGAGTAGGTTGCTAAAATGATTCATTCAGTGTTGCTGATTCCATTGGATTTGGGCAATTTGTTATCATTTTAGAAAGACTGATTATGTACCTTGAAATTACTGATACTTAGGTCTTGATGCTACCTATTACCAAAGTAATCCAAAAAAGACAAGACAAAAGTTAAATAATTTTTAAACCTTCTCTGTGAAATTTCAAAATGGTAGCTTTTTGCAAAAACAAGAAGTTGTCACTGCAGCAAAAGGGAATATTTTCAACTAGACTGCAGTTCACAGAGATGCCATATAGTCTCAATTTAATAAAACAACTAATTTAGTCGTATCACATTAGCTTTTGAGATTGTTAAAGGGAAATAGCATGGTATTATAAATACATATCCTGTTCCTTGTAGCAACAATATGCTAAATTGATATAGTGTCTCTAAAAGAAAGATTTCCAAATTTCTTTAGCTAATACCTCATGGCAGACCGTATGATCTGCAGTTCTTATTTCACTAAAAGCCAAAAAGAATACACTACAATAGCAGCCACAAATTATTTTTCTCTACTGAATATAAGAGCAGTGTATGCACTGGGAACATGGTATGATTTTATTGTAGCCATTCTGTCATTAGTGAGCTGACAGCAATTCTAATTTAAAATAAAATACACGCTTGCATAAAAAAAAAGAGAAAAACAAAGGTGATTTTGGTTTCTTACTAGCATTTCTAAAATAGTAAAGTACCAATAATAGCAGAGTACTAATACTGCAACTAAGAAACCAGCTCTTTTAGGAATTGTGTTATATCCACAAACAATTGACTTAAGTTTAATGAAGTGCTCTGTCAGCACTCCTGACTAATTTGCAATACATTTCTATGTGAGAAATATATGTTAAAAAGCACAGAATTAAGCACGTTATTACCTGTAACCACTCAGACTGGAAAAAAGATCTTCATACTGAAATTAAAAATAGCAGCCACAATGCATTTTTTTACTCAAATAATTTCTGCAAATCTAAAATCATGAAAAACACAGCATATTCCAAACAGAGCAAGTAACATAATATGCTATCAGATTAAGACATTATATTTGGATATTTGCAGCTAGCTTCTGATTACATTGGTTTTCTATAGCTTTTGATGGGAGTGTGTAAAAACAGTCCATTTTAAATTGACTAATAGACTTTTTTTTTCTGAAATGCATCTTGTACACCTGCCTTAGTACTGTTTTTTTCCTATGTTCTCCTTGGATTTTTGTTTGGTTTTAGCACTGTATTTTCCCCAGGTGAAATTGGTAATGTGACAGATTTCTTGTCTGACTTTTCATCTTAAATCATTCATTTCAGGTCTCCACCTCTACTATCCTGGTGGTCACGGCAGTGATCCTTCAATTTGCTGAAGACTACAACCAAAGTGAGACCAAGTGAGGAGTACAGTGCCTTACAGAAGATATCTTATGGTGTAACCTTGGATCTCCATTACAGAACAAGCTTGCAAACTGTACTGGGACCATGATTACCTTGGAAAGTTCCTCAACAGAGGTGTTTTCCTGGATGTAAGTCTGACCCTTTATAAATAATATATGCCTGAAACAAAAAATTATGCTTCAACTTTGTACTCCTGTAGTCAAGCCTCCGCTTATTTACCCATTTTACTTCAAACTAATTTGTTGGCTGTTCTGTGTTTGAAATCAAGAGCCAACAGTAATCTCCACTGAGGTATTCATAAATGCTTGCTGACATTCAGTTGTCTCCAGAACTTCATTTTGTTCTTAGAATATAGCAAAAGCAGTCTACTGCTTTATAAATATAGAAAAAGTTAAATAGAAAATGTATTACTAATTATCTGTTGCATCATTTCACAGTGTGAAAGATAAATGCAGCATGCCTAAGAAATGGATGCTATTTTCAAGCCTCTGGATATTATTTTAAACATAATGATCCATTTCTGTATTTGGCTCTTATAAGGAACCAATCTCAGGAGTAAAATAAGAGAGACTGCAAAGCTGGAACACTAAACTGCTCTCTATGCCAGTATAACACATCGGGGGCTTTAGGCCTGCGTTAGTAATATGGATGTTTAGTAGAGAGAAAAAATGAAGGCAACATGCCATGGAAAAACGTCCTAGTGTGAATGTCAAAACATAGTGCTTTCATCACCCTACGTGGAGCTGTTCAGCTCAGTAATATAATGAATTTTATCAATTATTTTTTTTTTTAGCAAAGTTATACATTTACTTCAGAAAAAAAAATGGAATTGAAAGACACTGGTGCAATGGAAGAGTGCATATTCTTTTAACTCCATGATGTTGAGGGGTCTGGAACACAAGTCATACGAGGAGTGGCTGAGGGAACTGGGGTTGTTGAGTCTGGAGAAGAGGAGGCTGAGGGGAGACCTGATCGCCCTCTACAACTGCCTGAAGGAGGCTGTAGTGAGGTGGGGGTCGGCCTCTTCTCCCTGGTAACAGACGACAGGACGAGGGGGAATGGCTTGAAGCTGCACCAGGGCAGGTTTAGGCTAGACTTTAGGAAAAACTTCTTCACCGAGAGGGTTGTCAGGCTCTGGGATGGGCTGCCCAGGGAGGTGGTAGAGTCCTCATCCCTGGAGGTATTTAAAAGAAGGATAGATGAGGTGCTTAGGGACAGGGTTTAGTGGTGGGATGGCAGTGCTAGGTTAACGGTTGGACTCTATGATCTTAAAGGTCTTTTCCAAACAAATTGATTCTATGATTCTATGTTGAATGCAGTTTGTTGCACATAAGTGCCATCTACAGATTGCAGTTTCATTTTTGCAGACGACTTCTTTACCCCCTCGTGCTCAGCTAAGGCAAGTTTATTGGATGGCAGCAGAGGACTGTGTACTTTCTTTTCTTGGGCCCCTCTGGTGATAGTGGGTTTCCCTGAGGTATAGGAAAGGATTTCGGCTTACAATAAAGGAATCCTTCATTCCCCTTTTTGCTAAATTAGGCCATAGTATGAAAGGCCAAAGAATCTTATACCAAGGTTACAAATTTGAACTAATTTCACTTCTGGCTTGAATTAATTATCTCAGTGTAATCTGTCAAACTCACCAATTGTTCCAACACTGTATCATCATGTGTTGTCAAAAAGGTGATCAGTACCCAAATAAAGGGAACGTCCCTCACCTCCAGATGGGCACAGTGGAACAGAGCATCAATTTAGTTTATGACCTACAACGGTAATTTTTTCCTCCTATTAGTTCCACACCTTCAGGTTCAATATTGCTGTTTATTTTCACACATCATCTCAAAGAATCACCTTTTGTCCTCTGTTTACACATTGAAAACATCCAAGCCTTCCAGCACGCCAAGACAGTTCCCCTCTAGCCCTGAAATAATCCCCTCATCCTTTGAAACCTGCACTGTGAAGATCCCCCCGAAGTCTTACTTTTCCAGCTACGCCCCTTCCCTCCTCAATCCTTCAGCTGATTCTTCAGACTAAAAGCAACATTTACTCTCTGCATCTGGCCATCAACTCGTCTTTTCTGCCCACATCACCTCCTATGAGCACTTTTACTCAGTATTATTTTAAGCACCTGCACTATTTTTCTTGTGCTGCATTTACATGCAAGAGAGAGTTCAACACAGACATCTCCAAAGCAGGTGCTTTAGTGATTCTTTGCTGTAATCCCCCAAATGGCAACGTCACTACACCCCTCAAATTCTTCCTAAGCCTCTTTTGGTGTGTATATGGGAGGCTGAAAACAGCTGATTATTTGAGAAGTAGCAGCCATAGTCAGGTACAGTTATTCTGTGCTCCCTCGCTCACTGCCTCATACCATGGGATGCTCTGGGACAGTTTTTGAAGAAGGGACTGTGCCACCTTAGGGGCATGGTGCATCATGTCAGCAGAACCCCCACCAGATCGCAGCCAAGCCTGCTAATCACAGCTGTAGCACAGACAAATAGCACCACCACCTTGTAACCATCTGTCATTGTACAGCCAATTTCATATATAAGGAAAAGAGGTGGCATAAAGCATTTTGCAACAGCACTTCTGTTCTCCAGAGAATGTGGGGAGAAAGAAGGGAGCACCCATTTAGCCTGCTTAACCATCAGAAACTGAATCATGTCTTTTCTCAAAAGTTTTGTTTGTTTGTTTAACTGAATTGTCACTAAAGGAACTTTCAAGTTCAGGAGAGAAAGAAATAGCAGTAAGGTAGAGGCCAAGTACAAGAAACGCAGAAACTAGTGAACTGATTTAAATAATTGTCTAAATACACAGGCATGTGCTAGAACTTAAAATTAGAAGCCTTGGTTCAGAAATAGGTTGGAAAAGACAAAGAAATACAGATTATCTCATGGGATCCTCCTAACACACAGTGTGGGCTTTGGTTTGGTAGTGCTGTGAAGAACAGGTCCAAAATCTACTTTGTAGTGCTGCTATGAGGTTCAGTAGATGTTGGAAAAGGAAAGCGTACAGCATGACAGCTACTTTTTGAGGAGAATTTGGAATATTCTGTGTATACAAACAAATTTCACTCCCTGTTCCACTGGTGTAATTTCCCTGACATCCTTAGGTTGCATGTGAATGAGAAGAGCAGGTATTGGGAAAGGATAAAAGTCTCAGTTGATAAAGGAACACCGGTAGTGTTCAATAGGCTTCAATTACTCAAAGATACATTCTGTAAATAAATCCTATCCTTAAAACATGGTTTTCACACAGGTCAGCACTTTCTGACCACTCCAATCTTGGCAGAGCATGAACTTTCCATTAGGAGAACTCAGTATTTTCCTTATGAAAGCTGAGAGAGCTCCCTTATGGAAGCCGAGAGAACTCCCTTGCCCTGGTCTTCTATATGCAGCTAAAACAATAAGAAGTTTAGCTTCTGCGTGACTTCTGTGAGGGCTCTGTCTGTCAGAGAGAAGAGCTGTCTGCAAGAGCATTCCTTACCAGCAATTAATTCCTCTCTTGCTCACTGTCGTGTGTCTGAGAAGCCTGCGACTGCATCATGTCTGCAAAATCACATGGACAGGATCTCCATGGTGATAGTGTCACGCGGTATGCAAACATCAGCTGGCTAGTCAAGGTTACTTTGGCAACCCAAGTGTCACAGGTAATGATCCAAATCTTGTTCAGATTTATGAAGAATAATCTGAATTAAAAACTTGCCCGTTTTTCATTCTAGGGCTGGTTCTGTTCTGCTGCTGTTCGTAACAGACACTATTTCAATGAGCCCAGAGCTATCGCCATTAGAATTACAAACACTAATATCAGTAATATTTAGTTAAGCATCATTTGTATGCAGTAATGAAGAAAAAGATGCATACTGCAGTCTCTTCTAGCTGAGACACCGCATAAGCAAAGCTTTAATACTAGAGCTTTCATTAGTGCTATAAGGCAACATGATTTTTATTATCAGACTCACTGCTGTGGTCTATTACAAAGCTACGTTGTCTTTAATATGAACTGTGAGCTGCATTATAATTGCAGATGCTCTGAGAACAGACCAGAAGAGTTTTCTTTCACGTCACTGGCATATATGGCTTTCAAAACTGAACACAGCACTCCCTACAAAGAAAAACCATGTAGTCTGTCTTCTGGATTATGTCTGTTTAGCTTTGGTCTGTGGAAGGGAGGAAACTCAAGAAACCAAGCATAACAGTTGCTTAACTTGCTGGCAGCTCTGAGGGAACTGGTATTCTACTCTGTGCAGATTTTGTCTGGGCGTTAGGGCACAGGAAGTATACAGCAAAAGCAAAGCTCCCTGTTAGGCTACACTTGCCACAGCCCTGTTAACGTGGCTTGGGCTAAGAGAAGGGACAGGACGCGGGCTCCCTGGATATCCTGTGGCACACACGGGGAGCAGCCACCGGGCCCCTTTGCAGTAACGAACGACTCTGTCCTTCTACTCTCAAAAGCGGCATCTGTCAAAATTTAGTCCTATTGTTTTACTGGCACATTTCCTCCTCACTAATGTTGAAATGTCTCTCCCATGTTTATGCAATATGATTTAGTGGAGTAATATTTCATTGGGAAACATGCTGGCTTTTTTTTTAAAGCTTTTTGTTTTAAACGAGTTTGCCTTTCTCAGGCTATGTCTTTGGTACAAGCCTTTATAGAAAAGCTGTTTGCCTGGGTGTGATTGCTGACAATTATCCTACCACAGACACAGTCATTTGGACAAAACCATCCTTTTGCTGGTAGGGATTATTTCCCTTGGGAGCAATGGAATAACCTGTATTGACCACAACACACTTCCATGGGGATGATCTGCATTCATGATAGGAATATTTTCCTCACACTGTGTAGCAGAATAGCTAGCAGAAAAGCGCTTCTAGTATTTAATTGACCTAACTGTTGTGACAAAATCCTCCAGTTATCTGTTTGCATGGGAGCTGGGTATATGGGAGGCTGGCAAACCCACATCTGCAATTGGCCTGGATTATCCTCTCTTTGCCAGGCTGATTCGCCTCTCTTACCTACACCATCGGTTCTAAAGAGACCTCTCAAACTCTCTTTGTTCTGCTGGAAGCTGAGGGTATGCAGCATCTTGAAAGACAGATGGAAAAGCAGGATAATATTTATGGGATTTTGAATAGGCTCTATTCCTGTCCATGATGAATGAAGCCAGTTCTTAACAGGCAGAAATCAGGCACTGAGCATATGCAGGAAGACAGATCAAACTCAGGGTATGTGGGGCCCAATTTTCATAAACACCTACTGAAAAAAAAAGTGCATGGGGAAAACATGGATGCAGTCAAAATCAACTGCTGAAGTGTCAAAGAGTTAGTATTGTTAGCAACGATTTTGAGCTGATTATTTTAGACACAGGAGTAGGAAAATAACTTCGGTCATGGAGCCTATTTCCTTGCTGTGATGCTAACGTGTCAGGTCATCCTGCTAGTATCCATCAGAAATCAAAAATTATTTTATCCAACTCACCTGTTATGCTCTGTTACGCTGAACTTTTGCACCAATGGTTTTGCTTGCATACATGCAAACAGAAAGTGCTTTTAAAATCCTTTCCATTTCTCCATTGCTATTCACAGCTGTGAACAGCAGCTCTGGCCTCTATTCCCTTCTGCTGCCTGTCAGCGAGGAGCAACCTTTTCTCTGGAATACCTTTTAGCCTCACTGTATGTTGCCATGGCAGCAAGACTAAAACCAGACCCAAGATGAGAAAAAATGTCAAAGGAATAAAAACTGACGCTACAGGCAAATTCTGACTCCGAGTCCTCCGTCGGCTGCTACTGAAGATCTCTATTAAGTTACGCATCTTTTAGATGGAGAGCTACGGCTGCAGAACTGTGCTGTTTTCACTCTTTCCTCATTCCTATAAGCTCCTGCTGACGTCAATGAGTATTTGTTTTGCCTCAGTAAAATTTAAAGAAAAAGAGATTTAAAGCCTTGTAATTGCAGAATAACAGCCAAATCCTGCCAGCTTTTACTTATGGAGTCAACAGGGATAACGCAGAAAAAAAAGCAGAACCCACATCAAATTAAATATTTAGAAGTACTAGTACTAAACAGCAGTGCCTAGATTATCAATTTGGTGGGAGCTTTCCGACACAATAAAGAGGAGAAAAGACCTTGAAATTTAATGCATCAACACAGAGAATTCCAGCAAGTTAGGACAGCTCAGGGGCATTCAGTGCTTTCACAGTCAAAGGCTAGCATTTTGGTTGCAAGCGAGGTGCTATAGAAAGAACATCTCTATGAGATTGTGTGTATTATCTTAGAAAAACCTGCACAGAGTGAGAAGGAAAGCTATTTTTGATTTAAACTGGCACAGCACAGCTTTTCTCATTATCACTTGTTATTAACATAAACTTGAAGAAAAAGGGAATTTTTTCTGCATTAACATGGGAAACAATTACCTTATTCCTTTCAAAGTCAAGGGATGGCCCAGACACTCCTGAACCCTGGGGTATTCAAAAGCGGAGTGGTTCAGATTCCACTCTAGTGAGTCTGGTTTGGTCAGCAGCAGCTCTTACACTGGCGAAAATTCCTTTGGCTGCAAAGAAGTTTTGCCAGTCACAGGCAATAGGAACAGGCCCTCTGTATTTGGTTAAGCTGCAGCAGTCTCCTGCCTAAATTGAATTCATGTATAATGCTCAGTTTGGTGTATTCCTGTATTCCATCACAATTTGTTATAACAATTTATGGCAGGAAATAAAGTTTACTACATTCACCACCATGCAATTAAAAAAAAAAAAAAAAAAAAAAAAAAAAAAGACATTTTATGTGGTTATTGACTATCAAGCTCCATGACATCAGTTTTTAAACTCTTGCCTCAGCAACGTTGCCTTGTGATCTCTTTGAAAAAAAGATTTGGAGAAAAATTGCACTAACCCACAAGTATGTCTCATTTGTTCTCTTTCACATAGGCATGCTCTAATAGTTAGTGCACCATTAAACTCTCCCCCTCCTCCATCCCCAGAACATGCAGACTTAATTACAAGCATACTGCTTTGCGTAGCGTTGTATTGCTGTCTTTCTAATTATAATGCCTAGACTGTAGAAGGTGAATGCTGTTGATGTCCTCTGCACAGCCTTGCAGCAGCAGCCCTGTCTGGTTACTTCTCTGTGGGAATCTGGCAAACCGAGACCCCTCTTCACACACAAGTGAAAGATCAGACAGCCTTTCTGGGACTATCTTGTTTCACAGCCATGTGAGAACTCAAGTCTGAAATACTTCCAGAACCACAGCTTTTCACACAGATTGTCTAGACACTTGCAGGACACTATTTAAAGATAGAAGAATCTTTTCTTTGACACCATATTCTGACTTGCCTCTGAGCTAACTAGCTTCAAGGTGTTCCAAGTCAACCCATGTCTTAACTCTGCAACCGGGCAAATGGGCACAAACATTGCTACTTGGGGGGTGGGAGGGAACCCAACAAATCAGCTTGCAAAATATTAGGGGATTCTTGAACATGCATTTATGAAGAAGCAATGTCACTTCTACCATGTTTTTGTACATGTATGCAGTCATACCAGAATATAAATGAATTACCAAAGACTAGGCTCTCTTCTAAAGGTCTCTGCTTTGTTTGAACACCACTTGGGACTACAGGGCCCTGATTCCCAAGGTTTCCAGGCACAGCAGACTTTACATTAACAGCAGTGTTAAACCTTCCCAGTGACAGCACCTGTGGGTAATATTTGTGGATTTAACAGTGCTTCACTGTATGGCTGTGTGCAAAACATTTGCATTATGTGCCTTGGTTTCTTTGTCTTTACACCACCACACAATATTTACATCGTCCATAGGAATATTGCTGTGTGCTGGTACATCAGTCAGGTGGCCCTTTAAACTGTACCACAGCTTCAGTGTACAGGCTATTACAATTTTTAGTGTTTGGAGTCAAATAACATAAGAAAATTATTCCAGAAAGCTCAAAGCGCCTGTTCTATGTGCTGTTTCTTTTATTGTCTCTCTCACCAACAGTGCTTGTCATGTTAGAAGCTGGACACTGGTGTAGATGAAACCCTGTTCTAACCTCATACAACTGTTCATATGCTCCAAATGCAAACAAATTAGGGATAATGCAACCTCAGCTCACACAGGTACGCTGAAGTTTGAGGCATGAATAAAGACGGACATTTAACTCCTATGTGTTATTGGCACTCATTAGTCTGCCTCATTCCAGGATGCAGACCTACGCACACCATCTGGGTTTGTGTGCGTATACAAAAGATAATTTGTACTATTGCTTTTTTGCTACTATGGTGAAAAAATAGCTATTCTTTTTTACAGCTGTCTGTTTAGACCAAAAGTCCTTCCAAATAGCTTCTGGATACAGCAAAACCAAAGACCCACGTGTGGCTACTTTCTTGTTCTTTCCCAAGCTTTTATCGGGACCTGTTTATTCAAATTTCAGTTTATTGGCAACAGAACAGTTCATTTTATATAAAGGAGACATTTCTTTGTCTGTACCTCACTAGGGAGGATTTGTTTTGTTTTAGGAAGCTGCGAAACTACAGAAAACTTTCCAAAAGGAAGGTCCTTTTTTATCTCTCATTATTTCACCAGTGCTCCTCTCTGATGGCCTCTATTACTCCCACCTCATTTGTTTTTCAGGCTTGTTCCAGTTCTCTAATCCACCAGAACCACCATTCAATAACTAGATCTTCACAAAAACCTCATTTCTAGTGTCTCGCTATTACAGACTTCTCCACAGCTTACCAGCATCACTGATTTTTTTCAGTATTTCTCACCAACACTTTTAAACCCAGACTTAAAGCACTACAACCTGTGTGACAGTAGTTTCCTTTTCTTCTCCCTTTAACCTTCCCTGTCGTGGCCTCTCTTCTTTGTCTTGCAGTAGTAGAGGTTCCCAACTCTGCCTTGCGTGCTTCTACTTGAACCTTGCAGTAAGAACCTGCCTCATGAAAGCGTGTGCTTCTTCCTCTACCTTTCCCAAATGGCAGGTGATTTTCTTTGGAAGTCAGGCGCAAAACCTGTCACCACCATGACTTCTGTCACTGTAACTTTTCATCATCTTTTCTAAACAACTCAAGTGAGTCAAATATTTTTACACCCAAAGACCAGGCTCTTCCTTGAGCTCTATTTTGAGCTATTCATTTCACAATAGGGGTTCTTAAAATCAGTAGTAAAAAATTAGAAATTCCTGTAATACCCATCTGCTTATTCCAAGGAACTTTAAGTCTTTCTTTATTATTACCAGGGAGAAGAATTTGTGCTCTATTCCAGAACCATTATTCCAAACCATGGGGACCAAACTTACTGGTTACAAAATACAGTAAACATTCAGTCTTCCAGATAGTAAAGATGTAATCATTAAAAAGCCTTGACACTATAATTTCCGAAGTCTGAGAAGCTTCATATACAAATCCACCTACTAGGAGCAGATTACAAGGGCACATTAATATCAGGTCTTGGAAAAAAATCTCCATGTTCTTTTGTAACATCAGATTCTCTCCAGTAAAATCCATCCCTAATCAGTAAACCAATTATGTAAATTATTGAAACTCATCAGGGTAAATCCCAAAGGTCTCTAAAGATCCAGATGAGAAAAATATTTCTCCTTTAATTTCTTCTGTAATTTTTTTTTTGTTTCAGAAAAATAGTACCATGAGGATTGCAAATCTAATTTTTCCTAAGTCATCATGGTATTTTTGATTATTCAAAAAGCTATCTAAGTCAGATCCCACCATTGGGTGCCACTCCTTAACTTCATTAAAATTATACTTAAACAAAAGCAAAAACCACCAATATATTAAACTGTAATACAGCTGTAATGCTAGAGAGTATGACTCATGCTTATCCTCAGTTTGAGCTACATCAGTTTACAGTAAGACTGAAATAATTCATCTAGGTAAGATGAAAGGTATTGGAATTTATCTTGTTTGCTAGTGGACAGTTTTACAATATATTTTGCAGTCCTATTTGCTTTATTACTTAATATTTCTCCTGACACTGTTAAAAGAAAAGTCTAATTCTAAGACTATATTAAAGATTTTAACTCCACATAAGTATTGTAGCAATGTGATTGCTATAAAAATTGATTTAGTTTACAAGTTTAATGCTCGTATGTGAATACTCAATCAGCTTAGCGTTACATTGTATTGACTGAAATCAAATTGCTATGTAATTGGTAGCAGGGAGGCAAAGCAGAAGTGTTCTTGTGACAGAAAGTCACTGATTCAGCTGAGACGGCTTCTAACCTAATTCAATTAAACTTGCATGTGTAGATGCACCCAAAAAAGCAGACGACATATACTAGCTACAGTAATTCAGGAAAACAGGCAAGCGCTTTAATAACACACAGTTTGCTAGCTCTAGACTAATATAGGCCCAGCTCTAGGAGCTCTTACACTCATTACGCTGGATGTTTCCTTCAAATTGAAGGAAAAACTAGAGCATTGTGTTACTTCTGCTAAAGAATTCAAAAGTTATGCTCTTTTTCCTTAAGAAGGTTTAAGATATTTTACCCAGGACATAACCATAGCATATAATAGAAAACAACTCCAGTTCTTCTCAAGGTTGTGGGTATTTGGTGATGGTAAGGAATTCACTTTTACACAACCTTTATTCTACTAAACTCAGTGAAATCAAAACAGTGGAAAATCAGTTGCTCATCTGACAATCTTAAATTACATTGCTTCCTTTTAGTGCTGTTTTCTCTAAGTCAGTGATTGTAACATACAGACTTGCCATACAAAATATCTTTGTGTTCAATCATTCACAGCAGGCTAATATATATAGGAACCTTTTAGTATCGACAATATTCTGCTTTGCTGCCTCGGTGTTAATTTATATCATTATCTGTAATGAGCAATAATATCATTACTAAACTGCAATACCACATAAAACTCTCAATTATCACATTAAATTTGGATTATATTATGCTAAGAGATGTCTTTATCCCCAAGAATAATTTTGCTTTTAAAACTCATCTGCATATAAAATGATTGAAAAGAATATATGAGCCATTTTCATTAGGTGAGAACATTTATCTTGATTAATAATTGTTAGGCACGAAAATACAGTGTTATTTTGGACACAGTCATTGCACAAAAGTTCAGGGTAAAATTATGTAAACCGGAAAAGTAAACTTGCATCCAACTAAAGTTCCCCACTATACTTAGAAAGGAGAATTAATCGTAGTGTGCATTAATGTTGTCAAATGTTATAAAATGTTAAAGCTTTAAACTTTAAAAATCACATTACAGGGAATTTTGGATAATTGAAAAAAATTCCAAGTCAGAACAGCCTAATAATCAGGTGGCATCAGGACACAGTTGTACATAGTGTGTGCTGCTATTACTACTACTGAGTAAGTGCCCAACTTACTTTCACAGCCTTTGAGGAAACTGCACGAGTCTCTTGGTGAACCCCAAGAGTGGCCTTGAAGCACAACCTGGAAGATGCTGGCTTCCACTGACTGGGATATTCATTCTCTTTCTTTCTAGAGAGTAATGAATTGGTCCATGTTGTGATGATCCAGGAATGAACCTCAAGGTGTGCAAGGTAGGACTCAAACACTGGAATACATTGACTCAAGAAGTTTAATATTCAACTGTCCTTCCTGATTACAATCAATACCAGCAATGGAACATCTAGTTAATATGTAGATGATTTTCTACAGAAAACTCTAAAATTATCCTATCCACAAGTCTTCTAGATAAGACAGTAGTAAGTGCTTTTTTGGGGATATCGGCAAAATTGTATGAAATAGAACATAAAAAATTGTGTCTTCTTTGCAATAAAGAGAATCTAGTATGAATATATTAAAATATGTATTTTATATATATTAATATTAGTATGAAAATAATAAAAAAAGAGAAAACAACCCAGGAGATTAATTTTGTGCTACTGCTCATGAGATTTCCAAAAATTCTACTAATCTGCCAAAACTAGTAATCAACTTGATTAGTTGCCGAGAGACAAACTTGGTTTTGCTGATGGAACTAATAATTTACTTTTTGTTTGGCTATTGTTACATAGATACACTGATAAGCAGATCCCAGGAGAAGGGCTAGAACATTCACTTTAGAAAGGCATTTCTAAAACTAAAAAGGCCCAATTAATTTCATTTACTGGAATTCTAGGTCTATTAACAACCAAACATCCTTCTACCATAGCTAAAAACTTATGTCAACGTTATCGCTTTATATACCAAGTACCCCAAATCCCCCAAAGCAGAAAAATGAGATCTAGAATATACGGCAGAAATACTGAAGGCATAGTATCCACTGATGTTTCTCACCACAGTGTTTTTGCAGTCTCTGAAAGCATCTCATTCCCTTCTGCTCTACTAACCTTCCTGCTCACTGTCAGTCATGGAAGATGGCCGCAGGGACCAATGCTGCCAATGTAACATCATTTAGACAAAATGGACCTATCACACTTAAATATAGAGAGGTATTTTCCTTATTCTTACCTTCCACTCCCTTTTGATTCTTTTCAGTGACTCCTTAGATGGTTTTCTAGGCATTCATTGATTAATGAAATATTAGTCATAGATTATAGCCAGAAAAAAACCCAAAATAATTAGTCTGTTGTTTTGCAAATCAGAGGCCAAAACCTGGTTCAGAATCATCAGGGATCTCTTCCCAGTCTGAAAGCAGGAAGGTTTCAAAGGCAGGAAGAATCTGAATTATTCGTATTCTGTATTGTGCCAGACATATAAGGATGACATCTCTCAGCTCTCTCAACATCACCAAGTAGACTTCATTATTTCTATCTCAGGTTTTTAAAAATCCTTAGCACCTGGAAAATAGGTCTCTCTAAATTTGAACTGAGACCAAAAAAAGTTCCTGAGAGAATGAAAACAATCACTAGGCATTGTTAACACAAACCTCACATTTCTCCTTCACGACACTCTGGGAGAAAAGCTGAAGTTCTCACATTAGCAGTCCCTGCCAGTTCAATGCGAACAACCGAGAGCTTTCTTTCCAAACCAGTCAACTAATTAACAAAGAAGCGTGAGTGGAATTTTTTGCCACAGAGAAAAATCCTAGGTTCCATTCACAGGCTCTGTGGCTTAAACGACACACACTAATAGCGCATAGCACAAGAATGAAATAGCATCTAAATGTGTCTTTGAAAACTTAGTTTCTAACATTTTCCCTTTAGTACCAGCTATTTATCTAGTGTTTTTAATTTACGGCATTCAATAGTTATTTCTCTGAGTGTCAGAAAACACTCACTGTTTGAAATCTTAGGAATTCCATGACGGTTAGTGGTACTACCAACTCTGTGGAACAGGAGATAAGTAAACTTACTGTTAGAATCCATTTAAAATTATTTCTGCTGGTGGATGTAACACGTTGGCACATAATCAACCTGCACGCAAGACCGGGAGAAGACCGGCAGATGTTTCATTGCATTATCAGGTAGAAATAAAAAGGAATGGACCGAGGCATGTTTGGACCAAGGGTATAAAAACAAGTAGCTTTTGTTCTCTAATACTTCATGGAAAGTCTCAAAATTGTTTTTGAATAGAGAAATGACTCCATGAAACCCTGTTGAGACTCTTGAGAACAGCTTAAATTCTAGGACACAAACAGTAACAATGAAGCAGAAAACAAACATTCAAGATAAATATAGAAGAAATACACTCTGGAGTTATACACACACATTGTCTAAAGTTTACCCCCTCTGCCTTGGTAAAGCTTTCCCTAGCTAGGTCTCTGGTTATTTTCTTGCACAGGTACAGTATCACTGTATCAGTTCAATACAAAAGGAATGTGTGCCAATCTATTACTTCACAAGGCAGCTAATATGCTTCAGTAAGCAGACTACTGTAAAATACTGCTTCTTCACAGTAATTAATCAGCAGCTTGTGCCATGTAACAGGTTTGTTCTTATTTTTTCTAATAAACGACAAACCACCTTTTCCCATACACAATCTCCTGTTGCTAATTTAATTAACTGGAAACATGCGACTAGTTTATCTTTAATAGTGCACACTTTCTTGAGTGGAATCTAGCAATGCTTCCTGTATTATTTTCCTGCCTATTTCCCCCTGCCCTCACACTATCCATCAGGAACCAAGTCTACATGTTGTTTTCCTTTGGCCTGCAGTTACAGCAAGCTATTATCTCTGTGGCACACAAGGGCAAATAGAAATGACAATCCGTCCTGACACAGAAACACATATCATGACTCACCACTGCACTTTCAACTTCCAGCATCTCGTGCCTTCTAGAAAAGTATTTGCTGCCTGTGTATCTCCATAACTAATTAATTCTTAGCAGAGTGCTTGCTAAGTAGATTAGAAAAGTGCTGTAGCTGCGGGCAGTATTTATGTTAATTGAGCGGTTTAGTCTCACACTAGTCAGCTTCTAACCTTTGTAACAGCAACATTTGAACACAGAATCAATGTTCATCAGAAATATTGTCAATGCTTTTCCATGTCTGCTACTCCATTCCAAAACATTGAGATACCATTCCCCTGAAATGAAACAGCTTACTGAAATTTGGTAGAACACAACCCGTTCTGCGATTAGAGCCCCCAGTAAACGCATTGAATCCCAAAGGCTTGCAGAGATGCTGAGACACAGCCCGGGGCCTTGGCTGTTAGAGGCCAGAACTGGAAATCAGAGACTTTTAGGCCGATCCATGATCTTTCCACTGACATGCTGCATGGCATCAGGCAAGTGAAGATACCCACCATCTCTTTTGTTATTTATCTGTTAAAGGAGTATTATAGCACAAATATTCTCAGCATGCACAAAGGAACATTCTGAAGACTCTAAATGGTTTAAACACAGGTATTCAACTGGCAGGCGAGACAAAAGAAGCTAAATTTCAGAAGCTGTAAAGAAAGGAAAAGAAAAGAAAGCATAGAGCTGAAACAAATTACTTGTTTAATTAAATTCCATTCATGAAGCTTGAATTTCTTGCAGTATTTATGAATAATATATAGCAATTGAAAATAATTGACTTCTGCTTACATACATAACAGACTTAACAAGGGAAGTCTGAGTTTCCTAAACCAGTTCATTTACCCAACCTGATTTTGTGGTAATCATAGCTAATGTGTATCTGAGGCCGTATTATGGAGCCACAGTGCCTATATCAAAGTCTTGTCTTGCTTCTTTCTATCCCACTCTTTTAATAAAGTCATAATCACATTACAACGCCATCAACAGTGTGTGAAACCAAAGAGACTACTGGGTTATGCCATCACTGGCTGATACAGGTAGGAAAGGTAGAATGAATTATGAAGTAATATCAAGTCCTGTTAAACAGCATTAAATGGGGAAGAAATGTAAATTAAGTTTTATAGGCATTTAGTAGGGACTTAATAATTCATGTAGGAGCGGCAAGGATCCCATAATCAGGTATACACAATGTTTTAGAGGGAAAAAAATTGCGATACCTAATTTATCTCCAGTACTTTCAAGGTATGTTTTATTCCTTTAAACGTATAGCACCAAAATTATTTGGAGTTTTAAGTAACATTTACTTCAGATAAGTGTCTTGGGAAAAATTCTATGCAAAGTCTTTATGAAAAATCACCTTACTCATGGCTCAATTTTCATTCATTTATAACTCATGTTCATTACATTTAATGCTAGTGAAGTAAAATTGAAGTGGAATAGCTTTCCCTTTACTCTTCCCAAAACCTGAAAAATATTTTGGCCTATAACTGTATAATTTGATCGTGAACATAGAAGTCAACCACCCTGATTTATTTAGGTTTTGCCTCTCGGTTTGCCTTCCCCACATCTCTGTTTTGAAACCTGTTACATCAGTGAGACATAGCTCCGTGCATTTTTGTATGCTTTGATATCTGCATGAAGCTTGTATTAACCTTGTGTTAGACTTCTTTGTATACAAAGAAACAACGGTGATGTACAGATAAAACATTTAAATTTACTTTGAACCACAGATATTTGTTTTATACAGTCAAAGGGAGCAGAATCTCACACATAGCAAGAACAAAGAGTTCTAAGGCAGTAGCACAGGACAGCACATAGGCAGAGCTCGTACCTGTAAATCAGGAAAGCAGCTCATGATCACCTGCAAATGAAGTACTGCCAAAGAAATACTTGCAGCATCAAAACGAGCAGAGTCTGCACTGTAATGCTAGAGGAGCAATCATAGCACAGGAAACACTGCTATGCTCGCGGGAGTTTTCATAGAA
This sequence comes from Gorsachius magnificus, assembly GCA_034008185.1. Taxonomy (NCBI): domain Eukaryota; kingdom Metazoa; phylum Chordata; class Aves; order Pelecaniformes; family Ardeidae; genus Gorsachius; species Gorsachius magnificus. Next base: position 40,463,203 of record CM067088.1, on the reverse strand, counting down.
TGAGTTACATTTCCCTCTTTCTGCAGTGTAACACTGCAAAGTAAATTGGTTTATGCTTATGAAAAAATTATTCTTTTCTGTATTTCAGGGTGGGTTATTACTTTGGTTATAAATGAACCTCCACTTTTATCATGTGACTCGAGATTATTTTGCATACTTTGACGAATAAATACAGTTTCTAAATGCTATGGAAGTCACTTGACTTCAAAAAGGTGTAGTTTGTTTAGCTGAAGAATCTGTTTTCATCAAGCAGAAAAGACAAAAACCTGCACATGCCATTATTATATCACTGATAAAAAAAAAAAAAGACACAAAATGGAATTTAGCATTCATAACAAGGTACCAGCCTGATCTGATATTATTAGATTGCCCTCTTACTATGTTAAAACTAACTAATGGATCAATTTTCTCTCTGTCTTACTATCGTGATACATGAAAGGCTTTTTGCCCTAAAGCTAAGATCAGTGAAAGGCATGAACAGCTTTTGATGAAATTAAAGTCTCTGCTTTAGGGGGTTCACTGTTACTTTTCTGCTATCATGGGCTTGAGATTTCCCACCCCCCCACCCTGAATAATGCTGATATTGTCGATATCTAAAAGCATGCACTGAGATGGTAATTTATACAAGAGGATGAGTTCAGTGGAAAAAACAGACAAACCTGGTTTTCAGTACCTGAATACTTTGTAACCACAGAGCAGTGCTAAAACCAGACATAGTGATGGCTTTGCCCTCCCCCAAAACATGCTATAAATTCTGTAAGGAAAGTGGTCCTTCACCCAGTTCTCATCGCTGGACTGCAACTTGATAAGGCTGTGATCTCAGATGTAAGGCTGCTACTGTTTTCCTTTGCACGCTAATAACATTGAAAGCTAATGCAGAGAACAGAAAGTATGCGAGAACAGCAACACAAGAAAATGTTTCTTTTAAAGGAAATTATTCTACCAGCAGGTATCCTATAATGTTACTATAACGCGATCAGTTGCATTGCACTCCTTTAGGTTTAGGTTCTTAAACACCGCTTGTTTTTCCCTTAGCAATTTACTATAGAGAAAAGCTCTGGCTTTAAGACAAGGAAATCTCACTTCTATAAAAACTGTATTTACAGCTAGACCTGCAACATCTCTCAGTTATTCAGCCAAAAAACCCCAGTGACTGATAATGCAGCAATTCTTACAAACTAAATTAAGGTGCAGGGCTCTTTCCAGTCAAAAGTATTCTATGCGCTGACCACGAGGCAGGCAGCAGAGTCCTCTGCTACTCATATCAAGATCCACAGGGATTGATCCGTAAGTGTATTTAGTGCCTCGATTCCACTGATTTCAACCACAGCCGAGTGCCGCAGTACGTTCCTGAACCTGGGCTACTGTTGTTGCGTTACTATTTGCTAAAGTAAGGAGTTGCTAAGGACATTATTACATTATCACTACAAAACAATGACATGGGGTGACATTCAGTGCCTACTCAAAGGTACCAGCCTGATCTTGTAGTATTATCAGATTATCCTCTTACTTTTTAAGAGTAAGTAGCAAGTCTGTTCCACAGGTTTCAGTACCTTCATCATTCTTACCGGCCCTAAGGCAGTACAAGTCTTGGATACCATTATTACTATGTAACAGTGCAGTCCTTTAAATCATTTGGGAGACAAGAAAGCAACGAATCCTTTGGTACACAACACAGATCTGTAGTTAGGATGTTCTTCCATAATGTAACCGGTCACCCATATGGACCAAACCAGCCCGAATCTGAAAACTTTCTGACATACTGAGAGTCCTTTCTGAAGCAGGTAGCCTGGCGTGAGGGAAAGGGTCCCACAGGTATTTTGATGACATGGACCATATTTTGCACTGCCGCTTTCCTGACTGGCAGTTCATGTGCAAGAATTTGTGAGTTTTGCTTTACATGCTATCCATACTACTTTTTACAGTTAACTGCTGCAAAGAAGGTACATAAAACTTCTATGTCAATAACCTGTTCTACCTTGACTATTTTTGTTTGCAGTTACAAAAAGCTGAACAAAACAATTTTAATAGAAAAGTGCAGTGCGTACATCTTTGTTCAACAAAAAATCTCTAGATTTTTTGAGAACCTTCGGCTTTCATCCTGCTTAATAATCTAGAATCATCTACTGTATAAAGCCGAAGATTCACAGACCCTCAGGAGAATTCTAATGCATAAATGCACACTACAAATTAATCAGAATGAAGAAGAGTGACTAATTGCAAATTAAGGCTTAGATAAGTAGTTACTAACAAAGAAACAACCACAAAGCTCAACAAATATTCACCAAATACTAATTCTGTTTTAAACTCTATTTGTAATGAAATGCAATCTTACTAATCACCTTTTTACTACAGAACAGCGTTTTAAGCATGCACCATCTACAAATTATCTCATCCTTTAAACACTTGAATGCAGAAACAAATAGCTGCAAAATAGTGAGACATCTCAACAGCAGCTAATTTATTGTATGACTTCACTCATCTCATGATGAGTAACTCCCCAGTTAGATTTCCATTTTAAAGAATCTATGGGTTTTGTTACTGTCTCTCTTAGGTAAATCTCTCTTACATTAACATCAGAAAATGGCTCTAATGGCCTACTTGAGAACTGACTTGACTTTACTCTAATTTATGGATGTAAATTTGAGATAAAAATTACCCTTCCCAAGCCAACACCAGCAGATACCACAGCAATACAAGTAGTTCTGCTCCACAGCAGTAGTCAACAGTTTAGATCCTGATCTCCCTGTGTCAGCAATAGTCTGATGCACTGAAGAAAATGAAGTAACTTCTAAGTTTCACTTCAGAATAAGTTCTGTTCCACTCTCTCTTCAGTCAGTTGGTAAATTCATTTAAGCAGCCTGTACTGAAGAGGCAGGGCAACCCTCATCCTAAAACAAAGGCCAGTGAAACTAGGAGTGCTTCCACTGACTTCCATGGCCTTTGGATGAGGCCCCAAACCAGAGAAATCAGAACACCAGAAGGGATTATATCCTAATTAGAATGATCTCATTGACACTCAGACAAACCTTCAGTGTTCAACAGGAACAGTATCAAGCTAAGTCTGTCTAAATAATTTTTGAATGCTGCTATCTTGAATATTATTCGACAATCAACTACACATCACTTCACATACACTATGTGAGAGACAAATAGGAATCTAAAGACTTTCTCTAAGCCCTGTATTACTGCCACTTGAAACACTTTAAAATGCAAAATCTCACTGCAGTTACAATATTCTTTAATCAGTATATTCTTTTAAATTCAAACTGTGTACTCCTGCAGAAAGTATTAAGAAATAAATGCTGTTCAGGGAACCATACCAGGCTTTTAGAACAATGAAATCTTTTTTACACAGTTCACTGAGACCTATTAAAACAGACACAAAACATTTCTCTGGCTACAAGCACTAGAACACAAAGCTCTCAATTTTGGGGTCCTCATGCAAGGAAGTGGTCCTGTAGCGACCAGCCTTAAGCGGCAAAGGGGAATGAGTTACAATCTACTACTGTAGATGTAACTCATTGTCTTCTAAGACTGCAAAGATGCTTTTCACCTCTAATACATAGATGGCTGTTGCAACCCATACAGGATTGAAAAGGAAAGTATTTGTACTGTAATACAGTTCTGGAAGAAAACCGGGTGTCTTCCATGTTGGCTTTAGAGAATCTGCATTTGTGCATTGATATTTGCACAAAGAAGGAATACATGAAAACAAATGCAAATGCAAAGCAAACAAAGCAAGCTGAAGTGATATGTTGGGGTATGCCTTTCATGTATAGATCAAAACTTTTATGTATGTGATGATACATTCCCAACATTAAACATTTGGGAAGGTGTCCCATGGTTAAGGCTCCTCTAAGATTTTTCATTAAAATATTTTTATTTTGAATGTCATTTACTGGATTCAAGCTCACTCTATGGCAAAATTACTAGTCAGAGGACAAATGGATTCTACTGTGAGCCTCCGGAGAGGGCGATATTCTTTCATAAAAGATTATTCAATCATTCGTTTTCAAATGCCATGCAGGGAGTCCACCATTCTGCCACTCTAGTTAAACATATTTATTCTCAGTGCTCTTACAGGTCAGGAAATTTCCTCAGGAAACATCAATGGTAAAAACTGGTCATATTGGTTTACTCCCTAACGAAGACTACTGAGAAGGGTCAAATGAAAGCGGAAATTTGGAGAAAATCAGGCTTAATAGGAGATGAAAAGCAATCAACTGTTAAAGTCTGAAGGGGGGAGATGTCAAAGCTATGGAGTTAAAAAAAGAAACTCCCCAAAACAGAACAGAAATACATACCAACATTTCTTCAGTCTGGTTCCATTTAGTCCTCCACTATGACACCTTTTCTCTGTATCATACTAAGTTGAGTCAGCCCCAAGTTAGTTTTATACCCACAAAAATGTATCCGCAAAATAATAATGCCCTGAATGAGTTATATTTCAGTAATACTTTGCAATCGATTAAGGACATCTCTAGCACTGTTATACCCCTGAAGATACTAGCCAGGCATTTCCTTTGTAAATTACCAGAGAGCTCATGGAAAGTGAGCAGGCATGATAAATGAGCTGTAGTTTTCTAGACTGTGCTTTTTAACAGATGTATTTACACATTTCACAATCTACCGGTAGGGATGGTGCGTGTTACTGCCAAATGTTAGATGAAATGTTATCAAACAGAAGTCTCCCAAAAAATTCCCATCATGTTGACTACTACAATCAGCATGCCATGTGTAATCTTTCATATTGTGTCCCTGATGAAGAATTTTTAAGCTATCGTTACTATTTTAATCATCCTTTTCTTACTCACTAATACATGAAAACTACATATTTACATAAACAAAGAAATTGCAGAATTCCTATCTAGAGACCTGTGCCACTTAAATTTTTAAAATACTTTATAAGCTTATTTAATAATTAAATAAAAAAACCCACATCAAAACCTAAATCTGACCCCATTTCTGTTTTACACTGCTCTTCAAAGGGCTCTCCCTGTCACACAATAGCAGAGGATTTTGTCTTACCTGAGCCAGCTGCTCTTTATCACAACACCTGATTCCCCTGAAGTGGTTCACAGTGGGAGCTGGCCACCCCATGAGAGCTGGCCACTCCCGTGCCACTGGCTGGTAAAGCCCCGAGGTGTTACCAAGTTGCTGTCAGTGACAGTGTGGCCTCACGTAGACATTTTAGAGAAACAGGAAGAGATTCCTGGGGAAGTTGTCATTCCTCTCTGTTTGGCTGGAGAGGAGCAAATGGAGCCCATATCATGCTGGACTGTTTGCATCTGCTGTACCACAAGAAGTGGCGTGTTGGGGCACACTGGGGCAGATGTAGTGATAGTGCAAAGCAACATATAGTTCCCCCATGAGCACAGCCTAAGGCAGTACACGCCTTGTCATATAACCTGGCCCAGGCATGTACAAGCCCCACGCACTGCATCCTGCTCCAGGAACTGTCACAGGCTGTGGAGTCCCACCACGCAACTCAAGATCTCTTCCCCGTGTCCATGACAATGGTGGTACTATAGAGTCGCTTGAATAACAAACAATGTGCTGGGCACAAAAGCCTGCACATAGGGCATTCAAAATCTTAATAAAATACAGTATTATTAATGCATTCGGTCTGATGGTTACTACTTCCTCATGGACGCACGGTAATAGCAGCTAATGTGTTCAGACACAAGACAGAATTTTGTCACAGCACCTTCTGAACAGCAACCACACAGCAATACAACCACAATCCACATTCAGCAGAGCTCTTACAGATCATCCATCTTGAGTGATGTGTCAGGCTCAGTGCACTTCACAAATGCATAAAACACAAATATTAATCTGGCGGTGCTACTATAACTGTGCTGTTTCTTTATATGTTAATGCCTGTTCACGCCTCCAAAAATACTTAAGTTCATTTATCAGTATCTTAAGTATAAAGGTCTCAGAAACAGTGCTGTGGTCAAGGGGCTTATAATTGCCCAGGCTATGATCAGATTAGTTTCTCTACATGTCTTTAAGGAGAGCTGAGCAATTAGAAGGAAAAAAAGAACCAAAAACCCCACACTTCACAAATGTAACTTATATTAAAAGTGATTTCTGATTTGACTGCAAGTGATGGAGGTTTTCAGTAACTTCCTGAAAACCTCCAAGCTTCCAAGGTTTGTTAGCATAAATATAACACTGAAACTAAAGCTTATGTATTAGATCTTTTCCTCATAATAGATTTTAAGTTGTTTTCAATTATAATATCTGCATTTCATGTTGCATTTGTTAGTCCCATGTTTCATGCACTTAGGAAACAGAAACAATTTTCTAAGATTGAAAAACTGCATTTATTAGTAGTATTTTCAAGAACTTTGCACAGAGCATTGAAACTCCAGAAATATTTATTAGAGAAATGTATGGATAACTCTGGCTCATGGAGTTTCTGAATAGCAGGGGCTTTGGAGACAGCTTGTGCACAAATTAAAAAGCAGAATACAATAACTAGAAAACATATTTAAATCTAATTTTACATCTAAAAGTGCATATATTTCAGAAATTTCATAGTGGGGAAAGAAATTTTGCTCCTACCTCTTCCAAAGCCCATAATGAATCAACCACCGGCTTGATCTTCTTATTGTTGTATAGATTTAGGAGTTTGTCCATCACAACCTTGATCAGGCCACCTCGATTCTGTTTGAAAAGTAGATTCAACAGGGAAAATCCAGCAATGACTTTGTTCTCCTCATACAGCTTGATGGGATTTACTTTCTCAACCTGCCACCACTGGAAAGCAATAAATAACAGCAGGGTTAGAAAAACATTTTTCAAGAAATGTACAGGGAAGTTCACAAAAAAACTGTCTGGGCAGATGTGATACACGACTCATCTGTCAGATCTCAAGCAACAGCCAGGAGAAGCAGTAAGGATTTTACTTAAAGAGGCAAAAAAAGCATGCTGACATGCGGAAATAAAACAGACTTGTGTTGCGTGAGATTAGGGCGTTAGAAGAATGGTGAACAGATCTGGTTCTGGGGGTGGATCTAGAAGTCGTGGGTCTAGAAGTCAGGGATTTGGACCTCCCTCCCTTACTTCTCCTATCCTTCTGTGTTATCTCAAGAGAGCCATGCAAGCTTCCCAAATGTTTGCAAGCAGCTCTTGACTTTTCTCTCAAAACCAAGGAAACCACACGCTGCCTATCAGCTTCCGTTTACTTTTCACCCATTATTATGTTTGTGATATTTGAGCAAGCCTCATAACATCTAATGAAATTATTTTATCTCATTTAGCCCAAGAGCATCCTTGAGACTGAGATCCCACTTCCTAGCAAGTTTTATTTGAATGGGTCAATTTTTAATTAAAATTTTCATACAATTTTTATGAGTTAATTTTGCAGTATAATTACATAAAGAAACTAGTTATACTTTTATGCAAAATTCAATATGCTATTTTTTATTAGTTCAATTTATTAATATTTATTGAGTTAATAGATACCAGCACTATCTGAAAAGCATTTAAGTTTTTGGGCCCTACAAATTATATGCATCTGGGTATGTTTATATTAACAGTAAAAATGCATTATAAAGATTATCTTGTTTTAGTTCACAAACGCATGACAATAACAAAGATCGTGCCACTACAACCATCAAGAAAATGCAGGAGGCAAAGAATAGCTTCTTGCTGTAGTCTTTGATTTATCTTGTTTTCAACTACATAGAGACTTCTGAAGCTAATTTCTCCTGGGAAGGGGTTGTTGCTGGAAGCTGTAAATGAGCTCTTGGCAGAAAGAGCGTATGATAGATCTTCACTCAAGGCTTCTCCCTCTGTTCTTCTTGTTTGAAGGAATCGCTTTCACTCCTGGTTAACTTATTTCTTGCTAGCAGTTTATTTGATATATTTGTCCCCTTTTCGATCTCTAGGATTTCTGAGCAGATTTTTGTTGTAGTAAGCCAAAGAAAAAAAAAATGTAACATTTGAATTTTGGATTTGTTGACATCATCAATTTGGAAACAAATGCAACATCATCATCTCTTTGATGTCACTTGAAATGAACATGGAGAACTGAAAAATGCATTTCTACATGGAACTAACTTCTGAAAAGCTGGAAATGACTGGACACAAGCCCCACCTCAAGAGATATATCTCCTTTAATGTCTCCTTTAATTCACTAAACAGTCCTGACTGTTTTCAGATATGAGAAGGCCACAGGGTACAGTTATCCATATCCATGGGTATGATACTCTGCCATAAATAAATAATGCAGTCTAACTTTAAACTTAGCTGCGTAAGAGATATACGGCTGATAGCTAACAATTTAAATATGCACTGCACACAGACCCAATTCCTGTCTAGCTGTCGTATCAGAAGAAAACACGACAGACCACACTGCAGTCAGAAAAACACTCTTTAGCAACATCAGAAGTAACAACTTAGTAGAGATAAATGAGAATGAGAAAGATGAAAACGCTACAGAAAAGGCTGAAGTTAGAGGAAAACACAGAATCACTGCACTGGGACACTTACTGATTTTGCAAAACTGAAGAAGCTTTTTGTCTCCCCAGTAACCATGTTAGATGAGCCTGTAAAAGATGAGTACATCCACATACAACTTATTACATGCTGAGAAGCAGACCGTTCATTATATGTAATATCATATCCATGATTCATATTTAAGAACAAAAAGCTTTAAAAGGCATTAGTAGACATCCTTATACTTTGCGAATAAGTAACAGGGAGGCCAAGGCGACTGAGCCCTACAAATTTATATGTATTCTGAGATAATAAAACAATCCATCAAATCTTCCAAAAACAGTAACAAGTTAAGCGCCACTAGGCATCTTGACACCAAAACTCTTGTATAGCTCTCCCCTCCTCTGCAGTAAAATGCCATTTGTCTCCGACACACTATTATTTAGCAACGATCACCACACAGGTGTGCTTTCTCTGTATCTGTAAAGATAAATTTATCTGAGCACTACGTGTGTGAACATACATGCACTGTACGCTACAACCTGTTAACAACTGTAACGACAATTCACTGGCAGGGACTTCGTTACAAACAGGCAACCAGGTTGGCTTGTATAGTCCAAGCAGATGTCTGGGTGACAACACATTCGTTATAGCCACCCTGCTAGCTAGATGAAAGCCCAAGGAAGCAGGTATGCTTATCCAGGATGCCACTGCACCTTCCACTGCAATACAGATATATTCTTCATTTCAAAGGTTTAGCAATCCCTTCAGCTGCCCTCCTACAGAAGCTTGGCCTGCTTTATCAACGCACAACACGGCAACCTGGCAGAACTGCAGGACAGGCATGTTTATTTGGTATGTGGAGCAGCCCATGTACACAAATGGAAATTTGTGAACAGAAACCTGGGCTTGAATTCCTTAAAGTCACATCAAATAAAAACAACAGCATTCTTCCTGAAACCTTCCTCCAAGCTTCCCTCCCACAAGAACTATAGTACAGTTTCCTTGGCCACACAGTGATTCCTATGGTGTGTAGAATGAGAGACCCAAGCTTTCTCCTACACTTCTCCTGTATCACCCAATAACGTTTAACAATCTGAAACCTATGTTCAGTTTCACTTTTGGATTTATTTTTTTTTTAGTTTTTTTAAGAGTTTCTTTGTATTACCTACTGTTGCTCAGTAATTCAGTCTATGCTCAGCTTCACTAAAACCCTTGGTTGGAAATGGTTAAATTGAGAAAGTATAACATGGCAGCCTCCAGTTCTGGAAGGAGGCGCATGGGTGATTTTAAGAGATTTTAAGCTTTGCAAAGCTTTAGTTTTTAAATATGTACCACTCACCATATAAAATGTACGTGCCAAGTGGTTTGAGAAGACTGAGGCCTTTCCCAGTGTTTTCTCCACAAAGACAGTCCAAAACAATATCTACTCCATCTGTTGAGATTCTAAAAAGCAAGAAAGAAACCTCACTTTGCAATAATATCCACAGGAGTGATCAGACAGCATGATACAGGCTGATTGTTAACATAACGTTAACATTTTCCAGGTACTTTAGGAAGGACTGAGGCTTTGATTACATGAAAACTTTCTCCTCATCAAAAGACAATTCAAACTCATTCAGTGCTGGAATGAAAGTTTGTTGGGCTAGCCAACCCACGCCCTTCAGGCTTAGGAGAGCAGGGAACTATCTTGTTCCTCTTTTTTGAGGGCTTTCAGTAAAGTTACATTATCAAAACCAGGTGATAGATACAAAGTTCTTGTGGAGTGAATGCAAATGTCAGAGAATGTCTTTTTTTGGTCAATGAATGTCATAGAGAAAAAGGATATTTTTTGTTATTCACATCTTTTTCTGAATTCATAAGGAAACAGATCTTCTTATCCTAGTTCTTCTCAGATAAAATTATGTCCTTGTAAAGTTATTTTAAGTCTTCTGTTTTAGATTTTGTATCAACTAGATGTCAGCAAAGAGTTAAATCAAGTCACCAGGAGCTGGAAAGCCAGTTCAGGGCCATATTATAGAAAGCAGAAAGTATTTATACTGTTTCAATAAATAGTTTGCATATTTCTCATTTTCCAATAAATAGCTTTATGAATGCAATGTCAATATGATGCTGAAGAAGAAAAAAATACACCCAACATCCTGATTTAGTTGTTCTTTTCTGGCAAAACACCAGCCTGCAAAATCCTATCACTGGTTTGATCTAAGTCTAATATCCTACCTCCTAACCAAGTAAACAGCCCAAGCAAGAGAAAATTCTTGACTCTCTTAAACAATTATGCAAATAACTGGTGCAGACACTACAAGAAAATTGCAACCTGAAGACAATCAAAGGTTTAAGGGGCAGTCAATACTATCTAATCCCCAGGAACATCAATTAGCTCCTGATGACCATGCCTTCTGCGGTGGCATAACTGCAATTAAAAGTCAGGAAAGAGGTAAAGCTTTATAGCTTGTAATGCATCTTTCTGTTTCCTCACAAAACAAAGGTGATACTCAGACATCCTAATAAATTGTTTACGTTCGGGTCACTGGATGAGCTTTCACTGTAAATGAATAATGGCTTTGCAATCTAACAGCTTTTGGAGGCTTCCATGGTTGAACTGATTTCTCATCCGCCAAGAACATTTCCATGCTCATACCACCGCTGGGTTTTTTGTTTTGTTTTTTTTTTTTTTTTTTCATTTATTTGGGGTTTTTGGGGGTTTTGTTTTGGTTTTTTTTGGGGGAGGGACTTTGCTCCCTGATGAAGGCTCTTCCCTGGAAGACCCCAGTCACCTGCAACAAAGCAGGTTCTCAGCCATGGGCCCACCCTTTCATGCTCACAAATTCTCAACAACTGAAGGGCCCTCCCCTTCCCTTAGGACTCCCCCTGACCCAGCGTGCAGCAGGCAAATGCAGACTGGCTGTCTTCCCTGCTGGCCAGCCAAACATTTTAGGTAGAACACAGTATACAGCTAATATCCAGCAAATCAAACAACCACACTGTTCCCCCCACTACCTCTTTCAAACAGCAATTTGTCTTTATAGTGTTCTCAAGATTACCACTGTACTTTTTTATTTTTTTCAATGCAAAGGGAAAATACATGGATCTGAGCAACAAATCAGAGTATTAGTGTGTTCTACAGGGTGTCAATTCTGACTTTCAGTCAGGACTATCAATTGTGCTAATACTATGCACCTCTACACCAGGAAAGAAGCACAAACAGCTTGTTGCATCTACATTTTATCGTTTGTACCCACTGGTTCTCTGCCTCGTTGGTCTATTGCAAGGTGAAAAAGTATGTGAAAACGCAGGATCACCCAAAGGGATTTTAACAGACTTAACAGAGCAGAATTCTACCCCTTCGTAACCAGGTCTCCTTTTGATTTCAGTAGTTATGGTCTGTTACACAGAGTCAGGGGTGGTGTCAGGAACTGTCCCAAAAAGAACTGACCTGATGAAGGGCAGAGGCAGCCAACATTATCTGCAATCATAAAGTTATCATAAGTTAAAGGGGCTTTAATCCTTTTTTTAAGCACTGATTTCTGTTGTATCTGCTCCCACATCACATACCCGCTTAGGCCAGATCTTCTGCTGCCCCTGCCACGAGTTAGGATTAAGGCTGGTGCTGAACTCTGATGAATGTTTTCAAGTGTTCTTTCTTGCTGAATCAATGTTTCTAAAGTGGGGATTGCTAGAATGCAGTCTTCATCTCACTACAGCAATTTTCCAGGGGCAGCAAAACACTTAGGTATGTGTACTTCCCCAAGAGAGAGGCTATCAAAGGGCTGAAGAAATGTGCTGCAATTCTTCTGAGCTGTAAGAAAATGGTATGGGTGTCATCTGCTGGACAAGTCCTACCTTTTTTGGTGAAACTACCCATACGGAAAAATTTTCCTTTGATATAAAATGTCCTTTGTGATGGATCGTTTCAAATGTTTTCTACAGCCCTTGGGAGTGCTCCAGAAACAGCAGCAAGACACCCTGCTTTCTCCTCCAAGGCCAGTCTGGATTGCTAACAGCTCAGACAAAAGCCTGCTATACACTGAAGGGCCTCTTTGAGGGCTTGTAACCCTCGCAGCAAGAGACCTTCTGAGGCTTTGCATGGCACTCTGAGGAATGCCTAAGTCTGACAGGAGGCCTGACCACTGTACTACCTTGGGGTGCCCCTTAGAGAAATTTCTTGGTTTATGCCCAGCTACATAATCTAGTATTTTGACAGACACAAGATGAAGGGAAAACATTATTCTTATCTGTCTGACAAGTAAAATCAAAACCTTTTTTTATTAATATTTTCTTATCAATTCTAAAGTTTGCTGCCTGTATCAACATCAATATCTAAAAGCAGACAAATGGGAAAACAAAGTATTTGAAAGCATGTAAATAGAAACACACATGATGACTTCAAAAGGCAACAGGATGATTCTAATCTGAATGCAAACAAACAAAAATCTAAGGGTCTGAAATTACAACAGACATCATGTGCTCTGATATCAACCCCTGGCACGGGATAAAAACCCAGGCAGGTAGAAAAACACCAGAGAACTCCAAAACTTGGATAACTTACAGATCCACTGAAAATATCTTACTTGGCGCATTAGTGAGCTACTACCTATGCAAATACCAAAGTACATTCTTCTGTTAAGACCTTTATTCTTTTTCACTTTATTTACTTTGCTCACACAGATGTCCAAGTATGAACATGGACTAACAAATCTCATGTTGCTTATAAAGAAATAGGGAGATGCTTGCTATCTTGTCCCTTGTAGTGGACAAATGGAGTAATGCAATAAACTACAGTTTCCAAATTCACAAATGTAATCTTTTCCCAGAAATATGATCAGCCCAGTGTCTTTCATAGGATTTTGCCAGATACTGTAAAACCCTTACTCAGGAAAATAAAAGATTACCTTTTTACTTCTTGAACATAGTCTGCATTTCTGTCAAACAGGTGAGTTACTGAGTCTTTGATTGCTTCATGTTTGAAAGATGAAGCTGTTCCAAAAACAGTTACATTGGGAATAGTTGAACAGAGCTGAGCAACAGCTTGACCCTGCAAACACATTATTATGTTAGTTCACTGACATGGAAATTGGTTGACAGACTTTGCAGCTGCCAGTTCACTCATGACACAGAAAAATCCAGACCAAACATGTGCAAGGACTTCCCAAACCAGTACATTGCCAGTGCAATGCAGTTCAGCCACAGAAAAAAAAATACACTTAAATCAAAAGGATAGTCTGAGGACAAAGCAACTTCAGGGATAAAAGTAATTTAATGTATCAAAAATTGTATTAGAAAAGAGTTCTTCTTGATCTTTTAACAAAGGCAGTGTCATTTAAGGGAAATGGCATTAATTTAAAAGGACAACCGAAAATGATTACTCAAAGAGTGCTACAGAAATATTTCTCATTTGCTGCTTGTACCCTATGTGCATCTCCCCCAGAGCCCCTGAGTAGCATCAGCAGTCCTTTTTGCACTTCACACCTCAGTGTGCAGTGCTGACTGCTTGCGCACACGATTCAAATCCTCTCTGCTCACAGGGAAGGCCTTGCAGCACCTGATGCCAGAACCGAATTTCTGGCAGATAATGTAAAAGTACTCGGCTGCTCTGGTACTCAGATACAGCTTTTCTGCTTCAGGTATTTTGCAGTCCTAATACAGAAGGTCTAGCGTAGTCAGTCCCAGGACAGCACATAGTCTACCATTCCTAAGCAATCATATTTTCTTACAGTTTCAGTGGGAGACAGCAAGTTGGTACAACAAATACTGCATAGTAAAGCAAATCTGGTTTACCTCCAATTAATAACAATGATTTTTACTGATTATTCAAAATGCAGGAACAGCCTAGAGTCACACTAACAGGTCTGCTTAGGCCAGTGCCCCAACCTCAAAACTGATCAACAGCAAAGTGGATAAAATGGCCTAGAGCACATAGAGGAAAATAATTCTACTAGTATATCCCTCCTGTGTCTGGGCAGGAATCCAGTGGAGTCAATCAGATGCTATGTCAGTGTTTAGGTAGGACTTGGGGAGTTCAGAGAATTTGTCTGTACTTTGACTTTCCAGCTTTGGGCTCCAGAAGGCTTTAACTTCTCTAAATTTTAACCTCTAATTTCACGAGGCTGAGAGGAGAAGTGAAGCACTGCATAAATGCTGAGCCATCTAGATTTCAAAAAAGATCCTAACAGGTCATTTTCTTACAAGCCCGGGTTTTGTTTTACTCTGAACACACTAACAAATGGAAGACAGGTTCTTGGGAGCCACATCCTGCCTCTTGCCGTAACTACATTATTCCACTGGAGCTAGCACAGTTACAAGGGTATGTCCAGAAGCAAGAAATGGCACTGTCATTCTAAAAATAATGTCTGATGGAATTTCAGCAGATTCTTACTTATATCTACAGCCAAAAGATAGTCATTTGTAAACTGTATGCATGACCAGTAAAATCATCCATGGATAAACAAATTTCTGTTCATTCCAACCAGAAACCCTGGTTATTAGTATGTAAATACCAGTAATCAGTGCTCGAGTTTTATTTACAGTAGAATAATTAGATAACCCTGCATACCCTGGGGGTCTTGGCATCCTCACATATAATGTGGAATGTAATTGCTAGTGACAATCCTCTGAGCTGAACATCGTAAGAGAGGACGATGTTATTATTCATATCTGGTGGCATCCAGGAGTTTCAGGTTGGTTTCCTACTGTCAGTAAACAGCTACACAGCAAGGCACGATTTATGTGATCCTTTGGACAGGTACCAATAGACGTAGAGAAGAGAGCAGGAGAAGGGATGCATTCTCATTCTTACTTTACAGATGAGAAATGGAACATCACAGCAAATTGAACCACCTGTCCAACAGCTCAGAGAAACTTATAGCAGGCCCCAGGTATGAATGCTGATTTGTAGTATGGTAATCCAATACCAAACATAAATGACCTTCTTTTTTTAAAGTCATCCACCATTTTCCTGGGTTGGAATCCCTAATCTCTTAGAAATCATAGGCAAATCCATTCCTGAGGGGCCTCATGTCACATGATAAAATGTCTTCAGGGAGCAGAAAACATTTCACTCTTCTCATATTTCATTTCTCTATTACTTACCATTTCATTCTGAAGCCCAGGTTTTAGCCTCCACAAATATCATAACATAAAATTACAGAAAAAAATTAATCTGGATTTTGTATCTCTCCTTTTCTTAGTCATTTTCACTAGCAATCCTTTCTTCTCACTTTGTCTCCCAGAAAACCATCACCCAAAGTGATTTAGATAAGTCAGTATCTTATAGTGTATGCTAGTTGAGTGAAAGTCTGACATTATTGATCTATTCTCCAATAGTTTTTTGCATTTTCAATCTAACTTGGGAAGAGGAGAGATAACGAGTATGTCCTGAATCAAAACCACTGGATGTTTAAAAGGTCAAATATCAGAGTAGAAAACATGTTGATTTTTATCCTGCAGAAGATGATTAACATTTAACAAACTGACAGTCAGATGAATAGGAGAAATGCACAAAAAGCCCCAGGATGCACATAACTGATTTTCCTCCTGACTCAAACTCGTTAGTACACCACTCCTTTCCCCCCCAGAGATAAGCTTATCTAAAACCCCAGATCAGAAGACTTTCCAGCTTTCTGGAGATATTTAAAGCCTAAAACTGACTCATATGACCAGTGCTTTTATAACTGGATGAACAACATCACCAAGTATTTTGAAGCAATTCCACAAAACATTCTTCTACAGCTTTTTGAAGATCTTAATTCGATGTGGACTCTTGCTTATTTTTGTGCAAAATATTCTTAGCACTTGTATTTCAGAAATCTTGGAATAAAGGCTGATATTGGACCTTTCATGTTTTCCCCACCAAAACAGGAGAACTGAACTCAGCCTATGAACTCAAACATTTCACTAATTTCTGTGGAATTCAGCTAAGCCCCAAAACAGCACTGTGGCTATGCAAGTCACTCTTAAGTCTCTTTTCTAATCCCTCGAGTCATCTAGCTACCTCTGGATTAGTAGCTAGTGTTTGGAGCGCTATACATTTTAACTGCAAGTGTGTGAGGCCCCAGTGTTCAGAATGTCCATGGCCCACAAATGAAATGTGCACAAAGGGTTTTGCAGCTGGAAGGAAGAGCATCCTTTTCCTGGGGCCATGGAGGGGCAGACAAGGTATCCACACCGGCTCCTGTCCCCCCGCCACCCCCCCCCCCCCCCCCCCCGCACACTCTCACCAGGAAGCATCCTTTGATCACAGGGGCCCTGTCCTGTCTTTTGGATTCCAAAGCCATTTGTGTCCTAAAAACTGCTTTGTCGTAGACAGAGACAAGAGAGCTTTCTGCCTCCTCCCTGCCCAGACAAAACCACATCGTCTCTGCCACCAGCTTTCACCGTGGAGACCACACGGATATGGAAGCAGGCACGTGTTATCAGAAACAGTGTATGAACTCTAAAACCTTCCGAGAGGGTGTCTAATTAGATAAGCGTAATTTGAAAAATGAAAATAAAACTCTTCACACATCTAATTTTTCATGTATGATGCAAATTTCTACATATAAGTACAGACTAGATTCTTGCTTCCTGAACCTTGGAAAATTAGTAAGTGGCAAAAAATAATTCTCACTTGAACAATTAATTTTACCTTCAACAGGATTTAGCAGTCTTTGGAAAAACTGATCAATTGCTTCACTGAAGGGAAAGACATGGTTACAAAATATTGCCTTAAAGTGGAATTAATCTCCTTTCAAATAAATATATTTTATATACTACTTATCATGCAGAACTCCACACAGTAAGTCCTCAAAGAAATTAGTAACTTGGATTAAAGCATTCTGTGGAAATGAAGCATGTCTCCTAATACTGGATTTGGCATAGGAATCTTGTGTCTCTTTAGCTTCAAAGCCTGTTTGATAGATTCCTTTTTAAGGTATCCTGTCAATTTATAAAACCAGTACGTTGAACCTAATCTACCCACATGATTATTACAGAACATTTTATAAACAGATATGCTTATAGTAGTTTTAGATCCAGTAAAAAGATTGAGATTTCTTTACATTCCTTTGCTTTAAAAATGCAACTTTAAACATAGGATTGGAAACTTCTCTGCTGAGATAATCACATAAAAGAACAGAAAAGTAGATTTTTAAGAAGTAAAAATTAAATAGATTGTTCTGTACATTTAAAAAATTTCAAAGTAAAAAAAGGTCATTGACATTTAAAAGTCAATGTAGAAAGCATGAACAGAAGAAAAGTTACTAATCTAATTAGCTTATTAATACTAACTTAACACTGGATGAAATATAAATAAGGGGTATAAGTTAGAGGATTTCTGAAAGTGTCAGAGCCAATGGCACAAGCCAGACCTCAGTCTGACGTGCAAGCTGAGCACTGAATTACAGCAGTATACTTTCAAGAAAGCGTCTTTTTTTGCTATTATGTAAACTGAGCCCAGCTTTACAGCAGGAGAGAACAAACCACCTAAGATACCACCCTGCAAAACTACATCTATTAGAACCAATAGCATCAGTAAGAAATTATCATTTCTAGGATGTATTTTTGCAGCCCAAAGGTGCTAGAGCAGTTTAAAAAAAAACCCCAAAAAATCCCCAACAAAACCTCTCAGACTTAATCTTGCACAAGAAACCTGTCTGGAACCAAACGTGAGGAGAATCCACATTTCCAAAATGCTCTGATGCCACATAACCATATCTGAAGGTGGTATGAAGTACACAAATGTAGTAGAAAATGGGAAGAGAAGACATCTACTGATCTCCTGGCATCAAGGAAAACTTTTCTGTGGTGTTAGAAGTCAGGTACACAACACTCCATCTCCTGAAAGTGTTGCTTTTTCCAATTACAGCAGAGGAAATTGGAAACCAAACACGAAGGTGAACACTGCAGAGTGGACAAAATGAAATGTGATTCTTGAACAAGCGTGAGGCTGCATCTGCTGCCTTCAGTGTACCACAAATAAGCTTTGGAGTAGAAGGAGGGGAAGAAAGAATCACCATGAAATAATGAAGTCTTTTACCCTCAAAATCTCTTATTTTCTGCAACGATTAGCAGGGTCTGGTTTCTTCCTACCCCCTTGCACAATTGTGCAGCAGAGGTGCATCCAAAACTCAGGGCTGAATCTCCATCTCGTATAAATCCTCTTCAGTTTAGTGGAGCTACGACAATATACCCCAGCCAAGATCCTTGCCCAGAGGATATAAGCTCTATCTGAAAGGTAGAAGAGCTAAGGAAGAGTTAAGCACTGCCTGCCTGCGACATAACCCAGCAGGGGATTCAGGGAAAGGACACATCCTCAGGGGAGCGTAGGGCTGCAAGAGGCAAAAAGAAAGGCCTTCAGAGACTGCAGCTTGCTTTGGTCAGGGAAATTGCTTTTTGTGTACGACTGGTCAGGCTTTTGTGTTTGATTAACAGATTATGCTCTGAGGCAGCGTCTGGAAATAGACTCAGGCATGGCACTGGAACTCTCCTGAGCTGCTGAGGGAGCACATCCATTGCTTCAGAGGCATTCAGCGGCACAGGGCAGCTCAGCATCGAGATACCCTGTCTGGCTTTAAGTGAGATAGCTTGAGTACTTAAAGCAGCCTAGACTTGGTTACACAGAGCTCTGTGTGAGCTGATTTATTCCCTTCCTTGGCTGCAGAAGATGAAATAAGAGGAAAGCACTTCATCAAAAGCACAATGGCTATGAAATGCTAATATGAAAATAGCAAGCACAGTCCTGGGAGGTATCGGGTAAAGATTTCAGCGAAGTGGGAAGTATTAATGCCGTTGTACAGTATGTTGGCCAGGACCATCAGGAGAGCGGAGTAAATTCTAATTATTCACATTCAAGAAGGACTGGCTCAAACAGAAGAGTGCTATTTAATGTGCTCCTACCTGCTAGGTGCAGACAGACCTAAATTCAGTCTACCCATACAATGTTTAAAAGGATCAAGGATGCTGTGAGACCTATTTTAAAAGGCTCTGGCTTTCATACCAGCTTACTGCTGCTTTGCTGCCAAGCAGAGCCCAGGAAATGTGTATCTATCTGCCTGGAGCAGTGTCTGCCGGATGACCAGGGAAACAGACATCTGACCTTACAGCAAAGGGGTATGAACAAACCAACCTGCTTTCAGCCTGAAAAATACAGGCCAAGGAGAGATTTGATTTTGATCTTGTTCTAGCCATGAACACATACACGTCCTACCTAAGAGATCTGAAAGAAGTGCCCCAAGAGGAAAGAATAGCTAATTTTAATTAATGGACAACATCAGCAGAAAACCAGAGATACATTAACTGGCCACAAATAAAGTCTGGAAATTGAGTAAGATGTCTCACTGAACAAGGCTGACCAGAGAGAATTTGAAGGGATAAACGCGTAAGTATTTTTTTTAAGAAGAAATTTGCTAATTCTCTTGAAGGGGTTCCTATATGCTGTCTGTGATAGCGGGTGACTAGATTTACTAAGGAGTGCCAGTTCTTTGTCAGATAAAATATCACCACTTCAGTGATTCAATTTGGAACACATCCTCAAATATTTGCAATTTATGCAGGGGAGACACAATAAAAAAGAGGGTTCCTGCCAAGCAGTAACCAATCCTGCCAGGATGACCTAGATCTGTTGCCAAGTTAGATTTACCCTTCAAATTCAAACATGAGAGCTGCATCTGTAACTTACTCTGCTTGCACTTCCTCTGCTGCTGAGCCTGAAAGGAAGGTCAGATCACAGCTTCAGGATAGCAGTTGATGCTCCTGCATGAAAGGCAGCTTAATTTTAGCATCTGTAAGATGCTAAAGAATTGGCTAATAACTCTGCCTTGCATCTGAGGGGTTAAGCAATGAAAGTGAAGTGTTTACATAATCTTGGTAAATGACTAATGACCAAAGTTTTGTACTCTAAATATTCAGAATAGGAAATTCATTAAGAGCAAACAAATAAGCAAATGGGCATAATGGCTGTCTCTCACAAATCTAAATCCCTGAAAGAATTCATTTTCCAGGTAGATATCATAAAGAGATATGACTGGATTGATTAAAGCTAGAAGAGAAGAGCCTAAGGTTTTTTGCATTGGTTTGTGGGGTTTTTTGGGGGGGTGGGGGTGGGGGTGTTTTTTTGTTTGTTTTGGGTTTGGTTTGTGGTTTTTTTTTTTAATACAACAGTCCTGTATTTATACTAACTCAACTAATCCGGGATACAGTTTACAAGTTTTCATTAATAATTTTAAAAGCAACTTTATAATCTCATACAAGCCTGTGCTGTGACTTGCACGGACTTAAACAGTCCTAATTTTAAAGCACTAATTGCTCCATACAGCAGATCAGTCCCAGCAGGGTGCATGCTATTGCTCAGTTTTCTCAGTCTGTTTTCTTCCGTTGCCACTTTGCTTCACTTGAAAAAAAGATGTGGGAGTGTATTTGTGAAGGGAGCCACTCTACCATTGACTTACAGTAATTTCAAACATTAATTACAGTGTTTTACAGTTAAGATAGGCCAATATATGTCCTACAGCAAGTCATATGTTGTTGTAAACTCATATTTCTGAAAATTAATCTCTAGGTATGGCTAATAGGAAGTTTTTGAAGTTCAGTGTTAACTGACTATGTCCTTATTTTAGCAGTAAGTTCAGAAGGACACACACACTTCCATAGCTTTAAGCACTTAAACTCTGTTTGTATTACACAATTATATCTTTTGTTAATTATCGAACTGCCCTGCTACTCAACGTAATGGTGTAAGCAGAAGTGTTAAGTGTCCTGCCAAGCAGAGGCCTGAAAGGGAGCGTATGATAACTGTTGTCCTTGTTCGATCTCGGCCAGTAACAGCTTGAGCAACAACAACAGAATGCTTTGCAAGGTATTAATTTCTCATCGAAGTCTGATTGAATCATGCAATGCAACTGTAAGCCTGTACCGTGTTTTCCTAGCAGGCCCCTAAAATTTCTCCAGCCTACTTCACTGTCCAGGTCGAGAGCTGAGAGTCAGATTCTCTTAACCACTCCTACCTCAAGAGGGAATGAGAGACAGGGAAACCAAACCAACCCCCAAAGCAGCCCCCTTTCCAAACAATCAAAATCAACAAGCCAGCCCTAGGAAACGAAGTCTCTCCTTTCAAACCCCCTTTCTAAGCACTGCAGCAGGTCCTCCTCTTCAGATGGAAGGCTACAATACACCAACAGTGTCAGAAGCAGAGTTTGTAAGTGTCTACCTCTTTCCTCCTGGTTCAGAGAGACAAGGAATGCTTCCCTACAACTAGCCACATTTCCTACCATGAACAGGGAAGATCGCAGGATGCCCTGACCTTTCAGCTGTGCGGGCAGTGGGGAGGGTACTCATTTGGTATATGGAACAGGATTAAAGCCTCTGTAACAGAGAGACAGGTACATGAGACTCTTTTCAAGCTAAGTTACCTTGTTACACTTCCTTTTTCTCTACATCATCTTCTGATGTCCCCTGGACCTTCTGGAAATAAGTAAACTGACCTATCTAAAACATCCTGTCAGACATTAAAGGATACCGTCACATACTAATCATACCCCAGGCACAGATGGAAAGACAATTGCTATAGTTACCTCACTACCAAAAATATCTATAAACAAAAATAAGGCCACATAAATAAACTGAGGCAATATGTAAGTAAAGGTCCTAGAGAATTTTCCCGGACTCAATTTATTGAAAAAGCTGCAGGATCCTCGTAAAGGGGACTGGGGATCCAGAACAAAGAACCTCACAAACATTTTTGAAGCAACAAGTTCTTTTTCATAAACCGCCTGAAGCAGCTAAAATAATGATCTTGCATAATGAGAAAGGAACAATTACAAACTTCTAGTCCCACAGGGAGTCTATTGTCTCATTAAAGCATTCTGGAATTTCTATGACATTTAGAAACAAACCGTACAGGTTTCCTACTTGCTGAAAGTGGGAATGGGCCTTCTATCTATTAAAGCAACAGTACAAAAAATACCTCTTCTCATAGCAATTTCAGTGCCAGTTTTTCATTTTATTAACTAAGAACTTTGTGAGAACGATTTGTTCGATTGAGGCTGTGAAATTTCTCAAAGGATTAACAGACAGATTATTAGAGCGGTTTAAAGAGTAACAGAGACCCCTCCGAAATCTTTATGTCTAGTTAGCAAAAAGCAAAAAATTCCATCCATCTCCAGAGTGATATTTTACCTGTAAGACCTATCAAGCGACGGGAAAAAGTCTTTCCTTTCCAATTCCAGCTACACACGCTCTTTCCTTACAAGGAACAACAGGCTGTGTGAGGCATTCTCCCCAGCGACGTGGCGATCAGCATCCTGCCTAGCAGGCCAGCCAGATCATACACAGACCTGTATCAGTTATTGGCCAACTTGGCTGTTCTTCCTGCATCTCTGATCTTTCCCTTGGAAACTCTGTTTTATTTAACTACTTAGCAGGTGATAAATCTGGTTTCTCCTTGTTCTCCTGGCAGCCAACCAGGACCCATCTTTCCTTTAGCTTCTCTGAGAGAAGGTCCATAAGCAGCCGTGGCAGAGGACCAGTCAAAAGCTGCTCATTGAGCACCTGCGATAAAAGAAAGGAAGCCCGCAGCTCCTCACAGGAGCAGCCCAGTGCAAAGGTTGGATGCTAGTGAAAAAGACCTTGTGAGAGTTGGTAGAGCATTAACAGTGCTTCAGGAAGAGAAGGAAGAAATAGCAGAGGCAAGTGAGGTTAGAAAAAGGAAGAGAGAAAGAAATAAATTTAGCAAGGATGCTTTATCTTAATAAGGAGGAGTAGTTCATTTTCTCTAGATACACACATATGCGCAGGGATTGCTTTTGGGTGTTCTGCTAATTTTGTATGTTCAGCCCAGGTCTGCACAGTGTCAGCTGGGCAAGCGGCCTTAAAGCCTAAGCTGAGCCCTCAATTCCTGCAGAATATACAGTCCCCTTGAATGCGTGGCCTCATGTTGCTTTACCAGTCCTAAATTCCACATTAAAAGATTTAATATTAAAGAACAATAAAGTCAGCCATAACGCTCTAGGTTGTACTGTGCCAAAGCATAATACGATTATAAATTCCATTCATCTACAGAAGTATTCCAAGAGGACCATTTACTGCAAGTAGGATTACCGTTAGCTAAAAATACTTTGTACAGGGAACTCATGAATTTATTCCTTTGATTACAGCCTTCTTTTATATGAGAACCTGAAAGAAGGTCTAAGGGCATAGAATTAGAGATAAGGTGTTTGGGGCTGCCCACCAGACCTCAGCAGACAACAGAATGTCAATTTGGCATAAATAAGGCGTAACAGGAAAACAGAACAGCTCCTCCTATTTGAAAAACTGAGATCTGCTAATGTTCTCAGGTCATAAAATCTGCCTTATGGAAAAGGACTGCATAATTTCAAATGTGAACAACCCCCCCTGTTAGTATCTTAATATTTTGCACAAGCTTAAATATTTTCCAAAGGAGAGAGATTTTCCCAAAAGATAGTTCAAGGAACTGGTAACACAAAATGCTAACTTTTTATTTCATTGTGTGGCCTAGTATTCCACCAAATTCATCCTGCTGTTGTTTTGTCCATGCAACACAACACCCCCTTACTAATGATCCAAACTATGAGATGCAGCAGCCACCACTGACTCAAATTCAGCATTTGTATGTTTTCCTCAGGGCTGGCATGGTAATGCTTTTCATTGCTTTCAATTCCTCTACAACAAAGGGGGAGGGAAAAAAAAAAAAAAAAAAGTCTTTCACAGAGAAAGCATCACACACACTCCAACAAGGTATTTGCAGGAGTATTCCAAGAGGGCCATTTGCTGCAAGGAAGATTATGGTTACCTAGAAATACCTTGTGTAGGCAGTTTATTTATTTATTCCTTTCATTACAGCCTTCTTTTACATAGAAGAAGTACAAGGTACATAAGTTCAGGAATGCAACGTTCGCGACAACACTTACTCCTTGGTCTCTGACAACCAATTAGGGGTTTTTGGGTAGAGTTTATTATTGTTAGAACATTTTTATTTCACAAAAATCTCCTGCCAACAATTCACATCAGCGGTTTGATGGGAAAGCAGATGCAGTTCCTCCCACCGCAATCCCTCACATAGGGAAGTCTGATATCTGCAGGGTCTGGCTCATTTCAGAAATCGAGATGCATCAGAATTCTTCAGTTACTTGATGACAAGAAAGTAAGAAAAGTTCCAACTTACCACCCCACCTCCTGCCGAGTGAACCAGCACAGACATGCCTTCTCTTAGGTTAGCAACTTCAAAGAGCATCATGTAGGCAGTTACAAAGTTCATGGGAAACGCAGCAGCTTCAGAAAAACTCATGTCATCTGGGATCTTGTAGACAAATTCTACTGGAGTACATACTACTTCAGCCCATGCATTGTAGTTTACAAAAGCCATGACTCTGTCTCCAATCTACAAAAAAGGAAGAAAACAGTGGCTGCAATTGAGACTGTAGAGAGCAGCTTTTAAGACCTGCAACTCTCCCTGTTCAAGCTGCGGGTCACTGACTGACTGTGAAGATAAAGCTGCTTCCGTTCTTTGGCAAAACAGCAGTTAAGCTGCCCAGCTTTGGGCTTTTACTATTTTTTAACTGTATTTATTTAGAAAGTTCAATTTAACAAAAATAGTGAAACAAAGTTAAAGCCACCTCTTTTTTGCTACGCTGCTTCTCTGATGGAGCAGTCTTCCATCATCACTAATACAGATCATCTTTTGCTAGCAGAGCTCCCAAATAACAAATGGGGCTGTAAGCAATGAAAGCAGCATTCTTACTAATAACCAGGAAATTTGCTTACAGAAAAAAGAAAAAAAAAGAAAAAAATATTATAATGATATTGATGAGATGCATGGAATAAACAAAATTACATCTAAAATAATTTTCACTTTGTTTTCTTAGTCTTCACACTAATTTAGAGCTACTTTTCCTCTCTGTGGATGGAGAAGGGGAGGCCTTATACTCTGGTAGATAGAGTACATGACAGGGTTCAGAAACCACTCATTTGGAAGATAAAACCATCTGTATCCACCCTTTATTTTTATTATCTTAATAACTGATTCTACCAAAACATTTCCTTGATTGTCAGTTCTACAGCCATGTGTCAGAGCAGAATTTGATCCTATGACTTTGAATAAGCCACCTTAAACATCAAAAATATATCTCTGGATTCTGAGGCACTACTAAGCCTACAAAGTGAATTTGACAGGGTTTAAAGGAGCAATGAAATACTCTCTTCAAATACAACATTCTTCTACTCAATTTCTTTGGAAAATATATAGTAGTGAAAGGGTATTTCACTACGGAGAAATAAAGATTTTATGTTAATGTTAGATACAGACAGTTGCCCCTAGGAACCTTTCAAAGGTCCAGGCACATCAAATTCATACGTTTGTATAATGCCCTTCATTGCAACTTCAGGTTTTTAAAATGGAGATAGTGACTCCCCACAGATGGACAAGAATAACAGCAAGGCAACTGGAGTTCTGAGGCTCCTGCAGGGGTACAACCAGGCTTCGAAAGCAACACTCGTGTAAAAGTGGAAATTGATCTGCTGGGGCTGCTAGGGAGAGCCACAATGAGCAGGCATTTGGCCAATACGTGTTAAAACCTTCATAGGCACGACTCTTAGAAACTCTCAATGATGGCTTGTCCCCAGCAGCCCCTACGCATCTTTTACTGTGTCTTAGACCTCTTTGCCTTTCTATATCACACCAACAAATATAGCATCCTTAACCACAAAAGGAGCTCTTCAGTGGAGCCACAGTATAAGTACTAAGGCAGGAAAAGCATCAAACTTCAGGACTTTGTGTTTTAACTAGAACGAACAGAAGCTGTCCCTCTAAAATACCTTTGCTTATCTGCCTGATATTCTCTACCTTACATTCTACTAATACCCACTAATGCTTTAGAAATACTACAGGTTGTTCTAGGACTATTTCAACTATATTCCACAGCAATGGAGTAAAGCACAGCACTTCAACCTTCAGGCAAATGTTTATAGTACAAGCACATTTTGGTCTCCCAAGTACTTGTCATCACTTTGGCTTTGGAATATTGCAGGTTTGCTAAAAGCTAAAGTGTTGCTGACAGTACTGAAGGGTTTGTCTCATTCAGAATGAGGATGCTGAAACAGAACCATCATTCCCATCTCACCGAAATGCCTCCTCCTTTTGAAAAACACATTCCGATCAACAATGCATCACTGGTAACCACTGTGTGGTTCCCTTTTGTGGTTAGAGAAGCATCTAAAATCTAAAGTTCACTAGGATTAATTAGCAAAGATGTTCATATGTCCTATATCCTTGCAAACAACCATAAATGATTATACCAAAAAAGAATGCAGAGAAGTCCCTCTTGGTGATTCCCAAGGGATTTCTTAGTAATAACAAATACCACGTTTTACCACAAACACTCCACAGAGCCTAGTCAACATGTCTGATTAGGCTGTAGCTCCTGAGAATCATCCCCACAACTAAGGAGAGATCAGGCCTACATTCGAGCTCAGTAGAAATAAGCTTTTTCTTTTAATGGGAGAAGGAATAGGTATTTACACCATTATTCCACAAAAAAAGGCTTTCTTTCAATGTAAAACATGTTCTTACACATCGCTGCCAAAACGGACTGCCATTCAATGCTGTCATTTGTCATATGATAACGCAGTCACAGCTAATGAAGACAGTAAGTGGCTGGCACTATCTCAGTTGCAGTATCCCAGGTAGTACAAACAAAGGGCCAGTAAGACACACTTTTCCAGAGCATGAAATCCCCGTGACCTTAATGTGACTTGAACTGAGAGAGATCTACAAAGGGCAAGAAGGTCAGAAGATATAGGGTGCAATCTTTGCCATTCCTGCCATGGCTATGGACAGTGGTAACAGCGTATGTCAGGGGACAAGCACCTGGTGTGCTCCTACTCTGTGCAAGAAATCCACAAAGGAACTGACAGGACGTTCTTCCTCATGGTGTGTCCTCCTGTTGATGGGTTCATACCTGTGCACAGCAGCTATTCTGAGTGTCCACCCTTCCTCTAGATCACTCAAGCACAACCATGGCTACGCAGATTATATGCAAAAAATAAAATACCATGGCTTGTTTCAATTTCAGGGAGTACACCAGAGTACAAACATGTTCTATAACCAGAACAAAGATATAACTTTAAGAGAGACCCCGTATGTTCAGTCAGGTGCAATGTTATTCAAACAAGCACCATATGCTGTAGCCTCATGGGTGCCCTTTAAAAATAGCAAGAACTTTTAAACTGAGAATGCTGATCTAAAGCAGACTTTCTACAGACCTTTCATAGAATATTCTTTGGTATGGAGTGTAACCATAAACCACAGATACTAGAGCAGAACAACTGAAGCAACAGAGTTCTTCAAACAGCAAAGTTATTGTTTGTCACAAAAAGCTTGGAAAATTTTGAATTGTTTCAAGGCAGAGATGGGGCAGGAGTGGGAAGGCAGAGAAATGTCCTAAGAAGAGCTCAACACTGAGGCCATACTAGAAACTAAATTGGCCATTATCTTTACTCAATTGAGAAATTTTACAGGTCTTCTAGAAGAGCAAAAATGTTACCTTTAAATGAAAATATTTTAGGTAATTGCTTTCTTACGATCAAGATACAGTAAGAATTCAGAAAATGCAATTACTTGATAATATGACTGACTCAGCAAATAGCTAAAATGATAGAAAAAATTTGAAATAAAAATTGAGTTAATGCACGTCAATCTTATCTACTTAGGAAATAAAAAGTGGAAGATTGGAGGGAATATAGATGTTTAACATCAGTAATGGAATAGGAGGTAGGACAGAATGCTGTTTATATGTAATATGAGACACCAAAGAGTACATAATGCCAACCAGTTATGAAATATACATTATATATACATTAACTATTTGTCATTTATCACTATTCTGTTAGGTGAAATAGATCCTTTCGCTGAGTGATCAGAGTAAGCCACATACCTAGAAACGGTGTCCCAATTTTATCTGCGCCTCATGAATGCACATGGTTGTAAGAAGCAATACTTACTGTAGATGGGGGGCTCGTTAACTCAAGATCAAAAGTTGGAACTAGAATCAGCAGTGCATGGGCTTTGAGGAGCAGAGCAATGATGACAGCACACATGGCCAAGAAAAGAAACTTAACAAGTTAACTCCACCTCTGTTAATTTCTTAAAAGCACATCAATCATGCTTTCCAGTTCCTATTTCACCATCAGAATACACACATGGCACAAGTGACTTTTCAGGAAGGATTTGAAGGAAATGACAGTGGTGGCTTTAGAAACTAATTCAGGAGGTCATTCTCATGCTTGGGAAGCAGCAAGGAAAAATTGCCCTTTCCAATCTCAACGGGGTGGTGAAGGCTGCTGTCGCTGGCAAACGAGAAGGGATTAGGGACAACACACTCAGTGAACTGGTGATTATGTAGTCTTGCTCTGCAAATACGGAAAATATTACCTCAAATCCTTTCACGCTATCTCCAAGAGCTTCTACAATTCCAGAACATTCAAAGCCAGGAACAAGTGGTGTCTTAGGAGGGTTGTCGATATTCCCCTGTCGCACCATCAAATCAATAAAGTTCAAACCACTGTAAAACATAGGAAAAAAATAAAATCAAGACTATTTTCATAGCTCAAAGCAGAGGAGGAAAACTTGATGTGAGCAGTGGGAAAGCCAGAAAACTTCAGGGCAGCCTTAAAAAGCTGGGTTCCACAGGGTAAGAGGGATGCAGCAGACATTCGCATTCTTCCTGTGTGGAATAGACTGACTTTACACTGTGCTGTATAGGCCTTGGGCAGAAGGGTACACGTGCAAGCAACCACATCTGTCATTAGCCCCAAAGTTTACAAGACTGTTTAGAAGTCACACGTAGAAATTCACAAAGGGCATTTAAAAATTCAACACAGTGAAACATTATGATTTCTATGAATGCATTACTAGCTGACAAATAAACCCAGTTCTATTTAAGAAGAAAACCCCAAACCTCACACATGACAGATGTTTTGGGCCAAGAGCAACCTGATACAACTGTCCTAAGCTCTGATGTGACTCCAGGAATAAATCTTGCATTCATCCCAGGCAGGAGTCCAAACTTTGATATGAACTTATTAAGTATCAGATAGGCTGTTGTTTTAAAACTGTTCCTCCTGGATCACTTCCGTACAGTTTTGCAAAGGTTATTTAGGTCTTTGGAGCCCTCAGAGTTGCTGCTTAGAAAAAATACAGTAGTCTCAGTTTTGCAAAAATCTTTGCTTTGTATTTTATATGCCATCCGATTTTGTTCAGTAAGTTTTTGTGGTTTTCTAGGCAGCCACAATAAAAACAACCAAAAAAGGTACCATTTATCTACTGTGTGCATATACCGATTACTGGCACAAATGCCACGCATAGTTAAAACTTCTAAAACTCCTAACTAGCTAAAATATGCTTCAGTATTAATCCATTGTTCCAAAACACAGTCCTGTATTTATTGTTAGCCGAATTTGCTGCATACTAACTCCCCCGATTCCATGAAGCTATGCACACAGCCAGTCCTACTCATGCATATGATACCAGCAACTGCTTGGATACATAAGATGACTGATATGCACAAGTATTTATAAGATGGAGCTTTAGTCAGATACTAATCAAGGCACAAACAGATTGAACAGACCCAACAAACAAAAAGACAGAGTAGACACAAAGCGTAAGCACAAAGACAAGACAGCATTCATGAGATGTAGGTCACTGGGGGGGAAAAAAAAGGAAATTCCACCAAATGTAAATATCTGTAATTGTGGTGGAGGTTTTAAGAGCAACCTGAACCCGCAACTTTTAACTGTGTCAAAATCATGTTTTTCAAAAATAATCTAGAACCTTGCTTTTACAATCTAGCTTGACAAACTCAGGAGAAAAATTTAAAAAAAAAAAAAAAAAAAAAAATCAAACTAAAACCCTAAAACCAACCCCACCATGCTCATACATAAAGCTCATAACATTGAACATATGGAAGGTTAGGAGGGGTTTGGCACAATTAAGTTGGGAGCTTTGAAATGATTTCAGAAAGGCCACTTCTTATTCAGTGGCTAAGACCACCTTCTACATCATCACTGTAATGTTGATAATGAAAGAGAAATTCCAAATAACAAAACACTTGCAAGGCAGTCATCATTTGGGGGGGTGGGGAACAATAACCACCACAAAACTAAAAGCCCCACAACATGCATGGTGGCAACCATTCTCGGTGTACGTTAACTTCAGTGATGATCTTTCGAATACATCTTTTCACACTGTGAGCATTTTAGAAAAATTAACTTTTTCTACATTCCTGCAAGAAAAGGCAGCTGGAGGAAGAACTGTGATGTGGAAACCTGTGTAGGAACACGCACCATGACATCATAAAAAGTAGGCAATAAGCAGACAGATGGATATGGCAAAGACCATAGCCATTTGATAATGACATATTATTACAAATACATTATTGCAGGTCTTTCTAGAAGCATTCATTCTTATGAAATAACTCGTCAGACAATTTTTGAAAGGGCACATATTCGGTTTTGCATCTAACGACGTAATACTAGCAATTCAGCTCTGTTTTAGTTCCATTTCTCTTTGGTCTGCCTCAATAAAAGGCAGCAATATTAAATAAGATAGAGAGTTCATCTCTATTACAATGAAGTTACAAGACTTGATACTAGAACAGGTGTGATAAGGAGAGGAACAAGGTATGTAATACCCAAGTCACATGTTTTTATCGTTTTAATTACTAGCTGGAACATAGAGTGCTGATCAGCATTTCCAGAGAGTTTCCTCTTCATTCACTTTCAACTTTTAAGATCCTACATCTACGTGTTGTCACATCCCTGTTACTCTCATACATGCATGTTTCCATTCTTCTCCACTTTCAAATAAGGACAGAAATAAGTTGTTTTATTTTACCTGCCAAATTGGAATAAGCCTTATCAACACCAATAGACCTGAAAGCACAATTTTGGAAACCCAATTTACACTAGCTTTTTTTTCCCCTTTGAATAACCTGGCAGGCCCAAAGATGAAAGGCTAGTTTAGTAACTACCTCCAAGACACCCAACCTTTCAAGTCCTTCATTGAGATTCAGCCTACAGCAGACACAGGAAAAGGGAAGTTTGGCTGCACAGACTACCACAAGAAAATAAGTCTCATGAAGAGTGATGGGTTCAGAGAATAAGCACATTTCTTGGATCAGTACAAACCCGCATAGCCTGTTTGGCTGTGCAGCCAGTGAAAGTGACTCCTGAACTTTAAGTAAGGGCATATGCAGAAGGAGTAGTGTAAATGCAAAGTGATCCAGTGACAAAAAGCACACAATTTCTTGTAGTCATGTGTTTTTAATCCTAAATCAAGAGCTGGATGCAAATGAAGATAGGGAAGGATATGAATTACCAAGATCAATACATTGACATAGGGCTTCTGCAAGAATCTCTCTGTGAAAGAGCAGGGATATTAGGCGTGAGCTGCATAGACTGAATTACCTGTGCATGTCTGGAGGCAGTTTATCAAACACAGAAGTGTCTTTAAATCTGACTTTCTAAGTCTGCAATGCTTTGCCTTAACACCAATTCTGAGGATCTTGAATATTATTTCCTATACTTGTGGTTTAGCTTTGCTGCATTTTTATTTTCTCAGTGTGGAAAGTCCTGTGGATAGAAAGCTGTATTCTAGAATCCTTTCACCATCAGACCAGCAACAGTCAACTTGGTTCTCCTTGCTCTGCCCCATGCACTCAAGGATGCCCAATACCTTCCATTACAAAATACCAAATCATGCAGACCATCCTTCACACTTTTGTTTGGAGAGGTGCTGCTTTTGATCTGTCTTATTTCACTGTAAGGCTCCACTGAAATTGATTACTGAATTTAATGGAATACAACACAGCAAATAAGAGGACCACTAAGTTTTAAAAAAAAAAATTTCAAACTCATTTAATGAAAAGGAAAGGTTTAAAATTATCAGATCTCATGCTTTTCATCCAGAAATACCCACAGTGTATGAACAAGACTGCCTTTAAGAACAAATTTGATACACTGTTCCTTACTCTGCTATACTTAGGATTTTTTTTATTTGCTACCACTTTTTTTAAAGTGCTGTTATCTCACAGTCACAGAGTCAGAAGGGTCACTTCTGCCTCATTCCTCATGACGCACATGTATAACGGCACAAGGAAGAAACAGTTGTAACAGAGAAAAGAAAAATAAAGGGAGGTAATTGCAGGACACCATTCCTTATTCACACACGCTATCTGAAATACTGCTTCGGCTTGTTCTAGCTACTGTCTGATCTTTTAAACAATACGTACACTGGTATTCTGCAGACTGCAAATTACAATACAAACAAATACAGCAATTTCAACTGCTCCATCACTATCAATCAAAAATTATTTCAGGAAATATGCAGAAGCTGTGACTCAGCTTGGACATCGATGGCTGTTCCATTTCTTAGTCACTGAATGAGGCTAACAAATGACTCATCTCAGCTGACACATTTTCAATTGGATCATTGATATTCCAGACCTTTAAAAGAATTATTCATCTGTCTTAGTGCTAAGAGCAACATATCCTCCATCTCCTCCATTTATAGTACCATACTACAAAATGTATACATATCATTTAACTGGTGTATACATACGATTCAACTGGTTTCATCCCCCAGTGAATGCAGAGACCACACAGAACTTGCACCTTTTGAATATTATCATAAGAATCAACTGCAAAACTGATTCAATTAAGACCATTACTTGTTATGTCTTACTAGAGCAGCCCACCTTTGGCGCGTTCAGCGCTGCATGCATTAACACGTGCATGCTACACTGGGCAAAGCCAGCAGACATTTTTCTCACTCAGTCTCCCAGACTAGACCGCAAGTCCATCATCATCCTGATCAATCTTCTGTATTTACAGACTCGGGTCAAGAAGATTGGCAAATTGATTTTGCCTTGTTTGGAAGCACACTTTGGTGACCTGATCGCATTTCAGCCCATGGCCATTTCCAGCCAGGAATGACAAGCAGATGCTATACAGCCTACAGACTCCTCTGGCATGAAGGGAAGCTCCCGAAACACACGTGCTACTGTGCAACCTGGCAGTAACTATGAAGCAGTTGAGCAGATCTACTGCTGTCAAACAGCAAGCGTGCAACTCGCACAGCTCACTAGTGATAATGCAACCCCGGAAGGCAACTGTAGTTGTAGCAGAGCTGAATATTTCTGTTTTATGGCCAACTGTTCTTTTGCAGGTAACTTTCTATGTGATACACATGTATCTACTGCATGGCTGGAAGTGGAATTTTCATACAGGTACTGGGAAGTGTGGTAAACCCCTCAGGCATTTAAAGGAATACGTCCGCGTGCTCAGAACATTTTAAGTTTTGCATGTTAGCTTTTGTTAACCCAATGGCTGAAAAAAAACCACTCTGAAAACCACACAGCCTATTCTCAAATGGAATTACAGCCCTGCTTGTTAGCAAAATGAGCTACCCAGCAGCCACTATGCTACCACTATTTCTTATATTCACCTAGAATGGAATTTCTTGCATTTCCCCTTGTGACTAGTAAAGAAAAAACCCAAACATATGAGAATGCAAAAAATCTCAGCCCTTCATTTATTAATCCTCATTCAGACTGACAGATATCACTATTTTTCATGGGCAACACCTTGGGGGGCAGGAGGAAGTACTCACATAGGTCACAAACCTTATGATCCCTGTGAAGTACAGGATGGAAAGCTCAGTGTCTGTACAGGCCAAGACATTCAGCTACATTAACCTACCGGGATATTCCAGGATCTGAGGCACATTCAGGGGATACATCATTCAAAACAAGCTCACTGCCCCATACCAGTACAATTTTTAATGCAAGTTACTTCTAAAATAAATAACTTGGCCTTCACCTTGGCGTTTATCTTCCAGAAGCACCGTGTTTTCACACAGCAGAAGAGGACAACAAAAGATAAATCTCTGCCTAGGCGAAATTAATTTGGTCTTTGGTGCACATCAAGTTGTGTAATAAGATCCTAATGTTGCTTCTGTCACTTAAGAAAAAAAACCCCTATTTTCATGAAGGAACATGTGCACTGAGAACCAGCTATCTAGGAAGAACAGCCTGCTCCAATTGTCTGGGAAAAAAAAAAATTAGCCTTCTAGGAAAGCTGTTTTCAGGATGCTACCAGATTGCTAGCCACTTGTCAACTGGGCACGGGAATTAACCACTGGTAAGTTATCCTCAGCTCCAGCTACGCTGTCGCGCCAGCTCCAAAGAATTATGATGGCTGAAGTAAGAGATTCCCAGGAGAAAAATAACAGCTAGTACCGGGAGGGGAAGGGACAGGTGCTGAGCACCACATGCAAGCTGGCATCCACATTTCTCAGAACGAAAACAGCAAAACCCCGAACGCAGCTGGCCAGTTTTTTGCCCCCATTTCTCCCTGCTGGTACCGCGAAAATCAACGACAGCTCCTTCTCCTTCGCAGCGGCTGCCGACAGCCTCACCCCGCGCCCGCCCCGTACCTGTGACTCGGGGCTCGGCCCTGGTCCCGGGGCGGGGGGCCCGGGTGCTGCCGCGGGGAGCAGCCGCTACCTGGGCGGCCGGCGGCGGCGGGCAGGAAGCTGCGGGGGCCGCTCGGAGCGGGGCTCCCGCCGAGGGGGGGAAGCCACAAGTGAGGGAAGTTCGTGCAACAGCCGCCCGCCCGCCCCGGGCAGCCCCCGGCCCGCCCGCCCGCCCCCCGCGGGGCTGCGGCCCCTCCACCGCCCCAGGGGGAAGGCGAGGGCAACAGGCGATACTGGACCAGGCTTTGACGCGGATCTTCAGCTCCCCCTCCTGCGGCTCGGGCATGGCTTTCTTGGACACGCGGAGCTTGTTGAGCCCCCCGAAGGCGGACAGCACCACCGCTCTCATCTCCTTCGCGTCCCCAGCCCGCAGGCTGCCGGCGGCGCTGCCCTGGCCGCTTCCTTGCCGCCCTCCTTCTCGATCATCTGCTCCGTCTCCTCCGCTCGCTGCGC
The DNA here is from genome assembly GCA_034008185.1 of Gorsachius magnificus. Classification (NCBI taxonomy): domain Eukaryota; kingdom Metazoa; phylum Chordata; class Aves; order Pelecaniformes; family Ardeidae; genus Gorsachius; species Gorsachius magnificus. Next base: position 40,427,784 of record CM067088.1, on the reverse strand, counting down.
TCCCTCCTTGGCCATGGCGGGGCTGCGGCGGCGCGGCTCCCGCCGGCTGCTCCCTGCGAGGGGCGCGGTGCCGCCGTGTGGAATGGCCGCGGGCGCGGCGCGAGGCGAGGCGAGGCGGCCCCCCCCGCCATCCGCCGCCCCGCCGCGGCGGGAGGCGGCCCCGCGGGTCCCCTGCCCTCGCTCGGCCGCCGGAGCGGGGGGGGGCCGCGCGCGCCTGGGAGCGCCCGGGGCCGCCGCCGTGCCGAAAATCGCACCTGGCGGCCGGGCGGGGCGTTCCTGGGGGCGCCCCGCGCCCGCTCCTGTGTGAGGGGCTGCCGGGGCTGGGGGCGGCCCCCCCCCCCCGGGGGCCGGTGCCTGAGGTGCTTCCACACCCCGGCGAGGCGAAGGCGAAAAATCCCGCCCTGACACTTTCACCTCAGGCCTGGGCACAGCCCGGAGGCCCCGAGGAGCTCGGCCTGCGAGCTGGGGCCGCGTGAACGGCTGTCTGGTCAGAGCGGCCTCCCTCTGACACCCCCCGCCCCTCCGTGCCCCGCACCTGTGGCATCATGGCTTAACTTCAGATGCCCGGGTCTTGATCATCGCTGGGGAACCGGGCGTGCAAAGTCACCCCTTGCCCATTCCTTGCCCCGAAGCTGTTCTCGGGGCCAACTGAGCGAACACTCGGCATCAGGAAAATCATTCAGGCGGGCAGTTGCCTCAGGAGTGACACACGCACTGGCAAGCAGGAGATCCAGGCTTCAGACTCTGCTGTAATGAACGTTTAGGCCTTCATACAACAGGGCTCTTCCTGGTGATCGATGCCGCTGGTTTCTGCAGGGGGTTTAATCCTTTAATGCGAGCTCAGGGTGTGCTGTAAGACATCCATCGGCTGGAGCTTCCTGGGACTGTCCTGGTTTGGGGGCCCTTATGAGGCTCCGTCATCCGCCACTTACCTCTGTGTTAATGAGGATGGGTGCCTGCAGCTTCACCTGTGACAGCTGAACGTGGATTTTAGAGGATTACTAGTTGTGGTTCCATTGGGTGTCTAAATTTTGTCTGTTGAGTTCAGTGTTAGACGCCTGCATCAGTTTGTTGATGGCCCCACGCTCGGAATAAATCCACTTCTTGCATGCCTAAAATTATGCATGTATTTATGGAGTTTCAAAATTCCTTGCAGCATGCTGCGTGTGTAGCGAGCGTTCCTGCAGACCTCTTTACAGACACGGTTCTTCCATCAACGCCCCTGCAGCAACTGAACTCTTCAGAAGTTTCAGGACCTTTCTGACTCATGGTAAGGGTTATCACCACCATCTCTTTGGGCTGTGGATTTGTTGTGGTCTGAGTTCATCAATATTCCTTAATTTCACAAGATGCATTTATTTCATCTTGTGTTAAGTATTCAGTGTGTGGTATTTAGAGGAAGCAAAAAAACTTGGCAAAGTCTTAGCTATAACGAGTAATGGGGTAAAACATTTTCATTCACATTAACAAATGAAGTGAGATAGCGGAGGAACGGATGTTTTCCTATTTCTTTGTACTTAGTGTGTAACACTTCTGGGTTTTTTCTGTCTAGTGTGTAAAAAGTTTGCAGACAAAGTATTTTTTAAAGCCCATTTCTGAGACTTTTTCATCTAAGTCTGTCATAAATGAAGCAGTAAACAGATACATGCTAGGAGCAAAGGAGAAGAAGCACTAGCCACGGGAAAGCTTCACTAGCTTTGTTATCCGAAGAAGTTCAAACCGATTATATCAAAAATGAGGTCTGATACCTCCAACACCTCTTACATTGTCCTTAAGATTTATGTTTTGGACAAAGATTCAAAGCCAGCTCATTAACAACATCGAGAACTTTCTATGTGACGTATTAAAGTGATGCCATCCTCTCCATTCTAAATAACAGCTTGTGGAGGGTAACCGTTTTAAAGGCCGGGAAGCTTTTTTTCCTCCCTTGCTCCCCTGGTAATACCATGAATATTCCCTTCCCTGTTCCCTACGCTTGGCTAATTCAGTGCTGTAACAGGGAATACAGAGTTCTGTCACTTTAGATCTGGCCATCTGAATGCATGACCAGGCGGGCAGCAGCTGAATAACGAATAACATGCATTTGACTCCAAATGATTCACTCAGCTGGCATCTTATTATAGTTCTAACTCAAATGAATGGTAAAGTGCAAAATGACTGGGGAAAGTAAAGCAGATAGCGTATGTCAGCTAAGTGACACCCAGAGTAATGAAGAGGCCATGGGGCAGCTCACTCGCATCACTCCAGTGGTCTGAAATATCCAAAGAAGTGAATCTGGACCTTTAGACTGCATTTGTTTTGCACTGGTTTGTCTGCAACTGCACTCCTGTTTTATGCGGATGACTTGGGAGTTTTCTGATTGACCCTACCCATAATGATTTAAAGCTTTTTAAAGCTATTCCTCCTTGATCCTGAACCAAAAGTAATTTATCTTAACCATGTACTGTTTGCACGTCAAAATGTTTGAAGGATGGCCATTTGTAGAAACATAATACCCTGCTTATGCTAGAACCAGTACTTGCACACATCAGTTGTGGCAACTGAGGTAACATGCAGCAGATACTTTTGCATAATCCTGATGCCATTATTTTGATTTAATTCATAACCACTTCTTTAAGAATATTAGATGGTGCAGTACAGAAGCTTACACTAAGATGTAAAAGCAGGATTTATTCTGACAGTTGACCATAAATTTAACCACTCTAAGAAATAGGCTGTGGGATGGCCATTCATATCACTTTAGATTTCAGTAAAAACATTCTAGTGGTGGCTTTGTACTGGCTTCAGTCGGTGGATTAGACCTGTAAAAGTGAAAACACAGGACTCCGTTTGATGGGTGTTGTTGAGTAATGATAATATTAATGAACATGCTGCGAGAACCTGAACAAAAGGGAATTAAGAGTTCTTTGATCACCATCTTTATCTGCGGTCAAGTTGGTGTGATCTACTCTTTGCAATAGTGATTTTTAAAAATGCTGTTTAGGAAATAAGGGAAACGGAAGAGTGTGCTTGTGAATAAACACTGGCAGTTACAGTCAACATCTCTTCCTGATTCAGATCCTTTATTTTCAGAACATAATTTATTCAGCAAAAGAACCTATGTCAGAGACAAAACAGTCTTCTTCACAGGTATTTTTCTGAGGGTTCATGCCTGAATTTCATAGAGGGGAGCAGCCATTCAGATTAAATCTAACTGTAGTATTACCATGCTTGGGGAGTAAGACAGCTGATGAAATACAAGCTGTTACTGAAAACACAGACCACGTGGAAGGTCAATCAAAAACTAAAGCAGAGGAGTTAAATGCAAGGTTTGATTCTGTGTGGAGATGAAAAAAACCAAACCAAGCCAAACTAAACAACCCTTGGGCCTTTGTGGAATAGAACTATCGAGGTAGGTGTCAGTCTTGTCTCCTAAGTAACAAGCAATAGAATGAGAAGAAATGGCCTCAAGTTGTGTGAGGGGAAGTTTAGACTGGGTATTAAGAAAAAATTTCTTCACAGAAAGGGTTGTCAAGCTTTGGAACAGCCTGCCCAGGGAAGTGGTGGAGTCCCCATCCCTGGAGGTATTTAAAAGATGTAGACATGGTGATTAGAGACATGGTTTAGTGGTGGACTTGGCAGTGTTAGGTTAATGGTTGGACTTGATGATCTTAAAGGTCTTTTCCAACCTAAATGATCCTATGATTCTATGATTCTATATTAGATACCTATTATGTACTTTGCATCAGGTTTTTTTTGAAGAACAACGAGGTTTGTGTTCAGGAAGGACTTGAGGTCATTCTACCAGCTTCCCTTCTTAGCAGGAACAACATTTAAGACCCTGAATAATGGCTAATGACTTTGCTCAAAGGAAGTAACACATAGATGGCAAAGCCAAACCCTCAGTTAGAATGGATACTACTGCATTTTGTGTCTCAGTAGTTTTCACTGGGGCATAAATCACATTTTGTCTTAAAGAACAAAGCATTAAAAATATTTTTAATCTAAATGATGCATTTTTCTAATAGTTATAAATAACACTAATAAATTCATATTGATATATATATTCTGGCTGCTTTAATGCATAAACAGGGCAGCTTTTAATATGTTGTGTTCCAAACCATATTTTTCTTTACAGTGTACTCTTATAAAATTCTGTTTAGTGCAGAAAGTAAGTCCTCAGGACTTTCTTAACTCTTCAGTCTTATTCAACATCTTCTCCCTAAAGCTTTGCGTGCTATAAAACATCCATATTGCTTGACAGAAGATGCATCTTACATATTATGTTTTGAGAGCATGTTCAGAATACCTATTTCAGCTGTTGCTATAACCTATAGTCCACAACATTTCTTATCAATAAGAAAATGGTTTTAGTGACTTTTCCGCCCTGTATCCATGTGTAGAATGTATTAACAAAGAAAGAAATTTCCAAAGGAATCTCTTTAAGAGTATAGGATACTAGATTTATTTGTTCATTTTTTTAAAAAACAAAGGAGACCTCTATTTCCTAAGGTTAATTCACATTGAGATAATTATTTTATCTTAGCCAGGGGCTTTCTCTTACTGGTGGAGCTACGTATGAATCACAGAAGCAATTAAGCATTTCTCTGTTTATAGTCACTGAAAAGAACTGTACATTTCCCTACAGTGGAGAGAATCAGTTTAAAGCTCTTCAGAATCCTCAGGAGTAATGGAAATGTGTTGCATTTTAAATTAAAGAGGCAAAGAAATCAAAGCATTCACGCAGGATTTGGCAAGGCCAATATATGCCAATATGACTTATCCTGTTGACTGCTCAGTTATTGTATTCCTTCATTATTTCACTATTTGTCTTGTATGGAAATGGTGCTCAGATAATTCAGTAATGGGTACAATAGAAATTCAATAAAGGGATCGCATCATTGTTGATCAAGAAATAATACAATTTAAGAAAATTTAAATAGATTGTGAAATCTTTACATCATGGTGATGATAGTCGTCAATAAACACAGACAGACCAAAGGAACCCCTTTTAACAAAGCTTCAGTTACATGTTTATTTTTAGAGCTGTACTATCCATTTGTTTGGCTAACTGAATACGTGGTATAATGAAAAAAATACTGTTCAGTATCTTCGCCTGCTGTCTGTACATTTTAACACTTCCATTGTGTTTTCTGAAAGCTCATAGTACTTTTTACACTGAAAAAATACTATTTGTTATTTTTTTATAGTAAAATTGAAGCTGTATGCTTCCTTTTTGGACTCAACTCTGAGAAATTAAGAAAAAAAAAGGGCAGGGAACAATTACAGAGATGGATAGTAAATCACAATGAGCAAAGTTACAGGAGATGAGTACATTAGTACTGTCATTGCTTAAAAGCATCACTCAAGACCTAAGCAGACATTGTTTCAACTCTTTATGACTTGTTTCCCTTTTTGTAAAGCAGAGGTCAGTTGGTTTACCCTGTATGAATACTGGCTAGTAATACACACATTTCACGTGGTACTGTGCAGGCATTAAGTACTCATAGACTTTCTTAGAATATTACAATACCATCCCTCAATTCCAACAGGTTCAAGACATTATTCATACCTTGTTCTTTAAGGTAGCTCACAGCAAAAGTAAAAAATATTGCATGTTAATGTAGAAAGTACTGTGGTCAGTAACTGGACTGTAATATATCTGGGGATGCACATGATGCTTTATGTACTTATTAATTCTGTGTGACTCCAGGCATTGAGAAAGAGTAATCCCACTTGGCATTTTGACTTAATTTGGTCTCAGTAATTATGGATCCAGAGTAACTTGTTAGAAGGTTGTGAAAAAATGTCTCTGAACTTTACAACACAGCTAAAGTGTACAGAAGAATGAGAATTCAATGAATGCTGAGAGTAAGTTTGAAAAGCATATCCAGTTGTTGTACTGGTTATATCCAGTTGTTATCCACTGGTACAAAACAGTGCACAGTATCATCAGGAACATCTGTCTCTGAATGTTATCTTCCAGACTGATTACACCTAGTAATGCATTGTATTTTTGATCAAAGTACTTTCTACAGATTACCAAGCTACTTTATCTTTTTGTGGCTCCTGTTTTTTTTCTCAGTAAGTATTTATACGTATAATACAGGTAGCTCCTGAATATGCTCAAGGAAACGAAAGTGAGCTTTTAGGTTTACTAAGCTGAACTCTGTTTCGCATATTTCTGAAGTTGCAGTCCGGGAGCATGCAACATAAAGGTTGCTGCTCTGGAAGCAGTGATGCTTCTAGCTTGAATTTAAACTTGAAGGCATTATACTTATCTATAGCTCTTGCGAGAGCTCTGTCACAGCACAGAATTTCCATAGAGTTTACAATACAAGGAACTCTCCTTTATCCCCCACAAACTCTTGATGCGGCTTTCGGTACTGCTCTGGTTGTGCCTTCTGTGATGGGCCTTTTGAAGAAAGGAACAGGATGCTCTTTAGCATAACTGTGTTTTCTATGGAGTGTTTTATCATGATCTATTAATGGTCTCTTTTCCTCAGTTCCATAGCTAGTTACTGCTTTCTACCTCATTGATTTTAATAAACCAACTGAGCATGCCACTATATTCTCTTCTACTCTCCCTCTGGAGGAAAAAGAATACCCATAACAAAAACCATAAACACCAGCTTATTAGGAGATTGGTTTACTCTGAGCACTCTTAAGATGCTAATGGAACTGTTCATTACAAAGCTGCTAGGTTAGATCTCACTTGGGCTGGCAGAAACAGGGATTATCACGGAATAAAAGCATATGAGTTTGCAGGCAAGATTTAGAACCTGTACTCTTTTTTGCTGGGATGGAGTTAATTTTCTTCACAGCAGCTCATGTGATGCTATGCTTTGGAATTGTGACCACAACATTGCTGATAACACACCAATGTTTTAGTTATGGCTGAGCAGTGCTTACACAGCGTCAAGGCCTCCTCTGTTTCTCACACTGGCCCAGCAGCGAATAGGCTGGGGGTGCACAAGAAGTTGGAAGGGGACACAACTGGGACAGCTGCCCCCAGCTGATGGAAGGGGTATCCTATACCGTATGACACTGTGCTGAGCAATAAAAGCTGGGGGAAAAGGGGGAGGGGGGACATTCAGGATTATGGCTGAGGCCCTGCTTTCCTGGAAATGGCTAAACATCTGTCTGCCTGGGAAGTAGTGAATAAATTCCTTATTTTTCTTTGCTTGCACGCAAAGTTTTGCTTCACTTATTAGTCTGTCTTTATCTCAACCCATGAGTTTTCTCAGTTTTGCCCTTCAGATTCTCTCCCGCATCCCACTGCAGGGGAGAGAGCGAGCAGCTGTGTGGGGCTTATCCTCCTGTTGGAGTTAACCCACAACACAACGAAAAAGACAGCAGTCGTCTTTTTATAGTAATTTTAACAGGTAACTGATAAATTAGGAAACAGGCCTGAAAAACCTTAATGCCTCTTCCACCTAAAGAAATAGTTCTTTAAACTACGGTTAAGCATACTAGTGAAGTACTTTAGGTAAGTTTATACTACTGATAACAGCACTGTACCCAGTATTTATAATAGCACTAGAATAAGTGTTCTAGTTTTATGACTTATTTATTGCATCTATAGCTGTTTTTTACAGTACTGGAAGATAACTGAAAAACAAGTACTGTAGCCTGAAATGGGGTCCATTTGCTGACACCAGTGTTACTACAGAAGAGTAGTACTGTGCCATTCTGTTTCTTAGGGGCTTTGAAGAACTATTGGCTTAATTTCCAATGTGCTTTTCAGTAATAATCAGCTAAATGTTAGATAAAGGTGATTTCTGGAGACAAAATTAATGTAAACCTTGCATAGCAAACCTTCATAGTTGCAACCGAGACAAATGATTCTTCAGTGCTCCAGTCTTTTGAGAAATCATATCTGGTCCAATAGACTCCACAGTTTATATGTGCATTTGGAACTTCGGGGGGGAAATATGTCAGGAGTCAGGAGCCCATACAGCTTTCTCATTTCTTTCACTGATACTAAGTCTGTAGTGTAAGAGGCATCTTAGTAGCAGGGTAGGATGTGGTTGTAGACTCAAGGTAGACAACATATCTTGTTGCATAAGGGAAGCATTCCTATTTTTCTCCCTCTAGAAACTGTGCAGATGGATTCTAATTCTGATAACATGTGAACTATCAGGAATAAGTAAAGAAAGTATTTAAACATGAATTGTAGAACTTGGCCACAGCGGACGTTAGACCTTTAAGTCTCAGCCAAGGGGTTAAAGTGGGAACTGCTTACTATCATGATGTAATCGCACTGCATGATTGTGATCACTGTGCATTTCAAAAATTTCTGTCTTTTTGAGACATTGTTAAAGGGTTTCGAAGTCTTGACAAAATGATCTTTTATGTAAAAGCTTTATATCATACCAGCTATCTCTCTGTGTGGCCTAACACAATTAGATATCCATGTAAACAATCATTTGCTTGATCTTTTGTCCAGTCCAAGAAAAACTGCAAGAAAATTTGTGCACCCTGGAAAAATCTTTCAGGGTAAAATGGTAAGGCCGCAACTACTTCCTGAGCATGCAGGTTGATTTCCCCTCACTTTGAGATAATTTTATATCTAAAGTCTAGCTGGTCGATATATCAGATGATTTAAATTAAAATTGGAAACCATTTTAGGCAAGAGTTTGGAATGCAGCCAAGAGTCACTTTGTGAAATCATAGTAGAAGGTGGACTACACAAGTGCTGGCATTTGCCTTACTCTTTAAAGAAATAATGCAAAATGCAGTCGACATCTACATTTAGAAATAAAAGTCGGGAAGAGCTAACATGGAGAGTGAAGTCAGGACAAAGGAAATTGAGATTTCTAGGGGAATGGGTATTTTACACTATACAAATAGAAAAGCTCTTCCTTCTTTTTGTTGCATAAGAAAAATAAACAGAAAATTTTCTGCTTGGTATTTTAACCATGAGCTAAGCAATGTCCTTTCATGGTAGGTGACCAGCCAGCATCTGTCTTTAAATGTGGAAATGCTGACTAGTATCTGGAATCTCAAGTAGAGGAGAAGGGGGATTGTGTTACTAAATCAGATCCAAATACCAATACTATCTTGGTTAAGCTGCAGCATCAGAATTATTTCTGCTGAACGTCACCCAAGTTTTCTCAGAGACCTTGAAATCAATGGCATTGTGAGGCATGTGTAGTCCCAAAAGACTATGAAAAAAGGATTTTTTCAGTAAGAGGCCAGACCTCTAGTCACCTTGAAGTCAGCTTTTTAGTAGGAAGATGGAAGAGGCCTAAACTACTTCAAAGTCTTTAACTGAAGTGTTTAATTACTCCAGCGTAGAAAAGATAAAGCTACTGTTGGGTTAATCAAGTTAAAAGAGGAGCAAGAACCCATCCACAATTATTAGCTAGGTTCAGAAGAGATGAACAGCGCTCCAGAAAGTCAACATTGTAGGATTTTTCTCTTGTTGCAATAAATTTTGACAAGGTGGTGGTGGTGGGGGTGTTGAACTTGCTATATTTTGCAAGAGAAGTGTGGGTAGGAACATGAAGGAATGAAGAGAGAAGGCAGTGCCCTACAGACACACCTAAGCAAAAGAATCTCATATCATTTCATGGAAAGCAAGCACATCAAAAGAGAAATCCATGTGAAGCTGTTCAAAAAGGGCTTGTGAGTTACTTTTGAAAATGCATGCCTTCTCCAAATAAAACATTCCTATAAGACAGGCAAGAAATCTTTTAAATAGCAGGATGAGCATTCAGTGGTCTGAGGTACTGCGGGAGAGAACTGGCAAGGACACAGAACAATATTTCCTTTAGTGATGCTCCAGCTTCACGACTACCGAGACTGACCTCTGCAGGAGACTTCAAAAGTCATACAGAAACTATTGAACAGAATACCTATATGCAAGCTTCCTGGATGACCAGGCAGCTGTGAATTTTGTGACCAAAGTCCTCCTCAACTAAAAATATAGAGTCTTGTCAAATTTTGGAGGGAACTGCCAAGAATTTTAGCAAAGATTCTGATGGACAGTTGCAGTGATCACAGCCCATGCTGCTGGTGAGCAACATCAGAAATGGAACAACTGAAGTTAAAAGGTAAGAGATAATTTTAAACATTAAAATAAGAGGAAATTAAGAGGCCTTTAATTTGGAAACTATGACATAGATGTGTCAATGTTGAAAACAGTGACAGTACATTAGCCCCATCATACAGTATTGCTGCACAAGTGACAGAATGGCCCCAGAAGGAATAGGTTCCTGCCAGGCTCTGATTTTTCTGCTCGAGCACCTCAGCCAGGCTGTGGGTTTCTTTGCCAGAATGGAGAACAGGAGATTCCTTCATCTGGAAAAAGCCATTCCGAGAGGGTTATTCCAGCCTAATAGCAGCACATCCTTATCCTGAACATATGTGCTCTTTGACAGAATTACAGGATATGCTTGATGATACATCCTGGTAGTAACTCCCCTTTATCATTGCTCTCTCCTTTGAATTGTGCTGTCTAAGAAGGAAGCACTTGCGCAGCAGATCTTGTAATACACCATCCAGTGTGTTCATGGTGCCTGTGTCACAACCGACACAACATACATATGCTGCTAATCAGTGGTAGAGCTTAAAACAACCCCTAAGTCACAACTTCCAGTCCTCCTCTTATTGATTTATGTTTGTGATCAATATCATGCCTTGCTGAGTTACTTCCTATCATCTGAGATGCTGTAATGGATTTTACCCATCCACAGATCACCCAATCTGTGAGGTAAACCTCTTTTTCAACCAGCCCAACACGTGGTACCTTACAGCTGGGTAGCAAAAGAGCACATTATTAGTCCACAAAGAGTTACAGAAGATTAGCTGTCAGGAACTAACTAACTAACTATAAATCAAGCTGCAACTCATGAAGATTTTCCAGCAGTTTAGGGTATTCTCACTTACCCCTTGTTCAGCTGCTTGCTGCTCATTCTCATAGCCTGCCACAGGGTGTTGCCTCCTCAGCTGGGCTGGCCCAGCCACTTATGTGGCCCCACTGTGAGACACACCAGGGAACTGCTGGGGCTTAAAACGCCCCTGAATGCCAACTATGGGAAAGTAAACATCCATTCAACAAGAACTTAGAAGAGCCGTTCCCATACTTTTTCACTCAATGATCTCTTTCCCAGACCTTTTCATTTCCCATGTGGTACCACAGACTCTGTTCCATAAAATATGTAACCTTATGTGCCACGCTGAGGACAAGCAAAGGTATGGGATTCCTGCTGTTAAATATTTTCTCCCCTCTGCAGTTACAAATGTACTCTTCAGCCAGGACTGGGCCTGATGCTGCAGCTCTTCGTCTATCTTCCAGACATTTTCCCATCAATCAATACTGAGATTTCAAACTCAAGAGGAGAAGCCTCGGTAAGGCGCACTCCTAAAGGCAAGGATACTCTAAAGTGAGAATCACTGCCATAACTTGTGCCACTTTGCTTCTGAGCTTAACAAGAGAAGCATACCCACAAGCACCCATTTTTGCATGCTCTCTAGCTCCTGACTCTTAACTGCAGATGTGCCAGTTGTGCCACAAAATGTGGATTTCTAGCTGTGAACACTTGCCAGATTGTGCTAGGACAGGGATATTGCAGTTGCACTTTGTTCAGTGGTAAGAATTATCACAACAAATCCTAGCTCCTTGTAAATGAAACAACATTCACTTCATATGAAAAATGATAGTATTTTATTTCTTGACTCAAATTTAAACTGCTCTATCTTTTCTTCAGGTTACAGTGCATTTAACATTGAGCAGTCAGTCATTGACATTATATACTCAGAGGCTCTTCTGAGCATCAACAGTCTCTTACAATTCTTTATTGGCTTATTTTGTAGGTTCTGAACAACTTTCTGTCATTTCATGTTTTGTGGGTTGCAAGATGAAATGCCAGCTTTTCTGGATGAGCCAGAAGAGTGCTTCCAGCCTGAAACCGAACTCACTAAAATTAAGCTGTGGTGACCTACTATTAACAGGTAAGTCCTGTTGGGTTTTTGGTGTCTTTTCTTCCCGTTAAAACTACATTCTTTAACACTAGTTCTAAGTAGACCAAACAGAGTTTGCTGATTTTGTTGGCAAGTACAATGGTTTGCGTAGAGTCATCAGGTGCCAATGACAACCTATACACTGTAGCAGTTCAGATGAAATAGTTGTCATGACAACTCAATTAACTAAATAAACATATCTGTATGCAGCAGCAGCTTCATCATCTTTACCTCAGCACAAAGCATTTTGACTACATGTGCAAACGAATCTGTCCCCCACCTCTTTGTCTCTCCTCCTCCCCTCCCAAACAGGCAATGATGAAAATGAGGTACCACGTTGTACTGCTCACTTCTCCTGAGCACCTCAGCTGGGATCGTTACAGGAGTTGAGCTGCTTCTGACAGTGCAGAAATCCAGGTCAAGTCGTTGTCATCTTCCTCCCACTCCCCATTCTCTCCTTGAGGTTGGCCAATTAGGTCACCTTTCCAGAACTGGCTTCTAATTCTACTATAATTAAAGGAAAGAAGGACAGTTTGTGGATAAATACGCAGTAAACTACCTGCTTGCCAATAGAATCTGTTCTTACATAAAGAACTAGCACAATCAAATATAACTGCAGCCTGAAGTTGTCTTTAAATCAGCAGGTTTTGGTAATGCATGCTCTTTTAGAAATATGTAGCACAGCAACTTAAGTTACTCCGATAGCTCCACTCACCAAAGATCTATGGGCTCTGGAACAATCTAAGTGAATGCTCAGGCCACAACTAAGTTTTAATTGCCTTCGCTACAGAAGGAGTGTAATTTTGCTTCATAAATGAACAACTGTTCCAATATCTCCCTCAAAACACAAAGCACCAAGGAAAGAATAGATAAAAAAGAAAGGTCCCTTACTAGAAAGTTGTTGAGCTTACTGCAGGTCGAGCCCTTAAATGCAATATAAAGAACAGAAAACATCCACCTGCAGTCATCTAGCACCAATGGCTTTTTTATGTTTGAGCATATCTATTTTCACATTCCATCTTTTACCTACTGTATATTTATCTGTCAAAAAATATGGTGAGGGACTTAACAATAGCAATAAACAGAGCCCAGGTCAGTAAGGCATAAACCAGAAGGAAGATGGATGAGAAATAACAAAACAAAGCACAAACATACATGCCATAGTCTTACAGAGCACCTGACAGACTTTACCTGTTAGCACCATCATCATTATTTTCATCGCTGTCACATCCTGGTAGTGTCCAGACTGATTATTGATCAGATATATGACAAAGTCCTATTTAGCCCAGGGAAACGTTCAGTGAAACCACATTTGAATTTTAAGAAGAGACTTAAGTGGCCTTTGTCTGGATTGCATTATTCTGTGCAGAACAGTTTACACTGAGGTGAATTTTATCCAATATTGAGTCTGATAGGGTAGTGAAAATTTTAAATAATATAATATAGGAACTCATTCAGGAAAGCATTTAAGCCACTTACTTTTGCCCTTCTTGGCTTTGGTGCTTTTCTAATGGGATATAAGTTCATGACTAAAATTAAACACTAATTTTTTTTTTAATATTTTTTTTTCTGACTCAAGTCCCTAGTGATTCAACTAGTACAGTTTCAAACAGGATAGCTCTGTGAGTTTACCTGGCATTGCTCTAATAGTAATTTTTAAAAAATTAGAAAAAGGTGGTAATTCTACCTTTAATATTTTTTCCTGCTTTAAAAAGACATAGAGAATTCATGCCAACTCCTTCCTCAAAACCCCAGCAACAATCATCCCCAAAACGCCACATAAAGCTTAAACAGTGTATTCACAGAAGATAACATTTCAGTATCACATTTCTGGGCTGTCAGATTCAAGCAGAGAATGATGGATGAACTAAGTCAGCATTTACTGAAGATACAACCCTCACTTTAAGAGAATAGGCATATGTTATGACTGTTTTTGAGGTGCATCATCCCATTGTACTACTGTGAAAGCTTGAAGCCTAAGGATTCAGGGTCTGTTGTTCTCAGGCACGTATACCTGCAAGTCAATAGAAAGTGCCAAATTGAAGGAATTCAGTCCAGAGAAGGTTTAATTATATAGAGTGGAAATAAAAGACCAGCGATTATTCTGAAGAATTTCAGAAAAGTTAGGAGAAATTGTGGACAGGATCAGTTTTGCTGCCCATGCTGGTGTTAGGGAATTGGGTGTTCCTCTGCTTTGTCTGCCTTTGCAAGGTAGCCCAGGACTCCAAGTCCCTGATGGCTGGAAGACACTGACTTCTGTGGAAGTGTAAAAGGACTCATGCTGACAGGCACCTGGGAGAAGATTTGGATTACCAATTCAGTAAGAGCTCTGGTCCTATTTATCTGATCAGTCTCATTGAAAACAAGGAAAACTTCTTCAAGCTTTTGAACAAAGCACATTTTTTGTACTGAACAAAGCTAGAATTTACCGTGCCTGCTTTTCTCATGGACAACTCCACACAGTAGACGAATCATCAGTATCTCTGGAACTGCACTAATTTCCACCAGCTGCAGATCTGACTCACAGTGCTTAAATGTGACTGAAATGTCTTTATATGCTGAGCTCCGCAATAGAGCTCCAGGAACCATATGACTGCCCACCACACAAAACTGTGAACCATCTGTCTGTCCTGCTTAATAAGCCTTAATGTTTAATAAGTAAATGAAATATTTAATATTTACAGAAATCAGGCTGCAGGCTGTGCGGTTGCCAAGTGCAAAATGGCCAACCGAACATACACAGCTGCATTTCTGCCTCTGTGGATGTAACTGAGGAACTCCTCTGATGTCAGACACTTTCTGAAATTAATGTTTTGTAATGAGCAAGCTTCAAGAGCAGAAAGTTTTCCTATGTTTTTGCTCAGCAGAAGGATGCTTATATCTCAAGCAGGGCATCTGGACACAAGTGTACGTATTAATAAATAGGATCAGTAGTTCAAGCAACTAAGAAACTTTTCCCCCTCTTTTTGTTCCCATTCCTTCCCTGCTTCTCTCTTTGAATTCTAAATTCACTTCTTCATGTTACACTCACAACATAAACTGGTAAAAATGCTCACTTAAAACTTTTCAGCTTGGACATCTGTGAATAACCAGTTCAGATATAAAAGATAAAACTTGGAGGATGTCAAAAGAGCTTCCTTACTGACAATTAAGACCCAAGGATGTATCTAAATGTGGCATATTAGCAATATGAGATACCAGCCCCCATGTGGGCTATCTGGGAAGTTTTTCACTGCTATTCAATGAAGTTTTACTGGAGCATTTATTTTTACTGATGCTCTTAAATTCAGAGCAACATTTTATGTATTACGTAAATTAGTGTGGTAATCAGTTATCTTTAGTCAAAGCTAGAGTAAATACCACAACAAATTCTAATAATTAAAATCAGTGTTATAGTTTTAAATAACAGGAATATGTTTGGAAGACTGTTCTCAGACCAAAGAGTTATTTTCCTTCTACTTGAAAGAAATATTCTTCCTAGCAGAGCACTTTTTCTTGTTCAATTGTAGGGCTTAAGAAAACCAATTATCAATTTGCATGGCTTCACTAAATAACCATATAATGGACTAGTAAGACAGAATGAACAAGGCAGGCCAGGGATATTTGAGATCTGCTGTTCATTCAGTCTTGAAGAAAAGCATGAATCCAGGATTATAGTGTATCTTCGTGTTGCTCAGCCATTGATGTACAGTCAGTCTGAATGAATCGGAAGGATATAATCCTTTCTTGCATGTTAGAACAAATTCCAGGAGAATTATTTAGTAAACCCATCGTTCCAGATGTCATAATGTGAGCAAACCAGAAAGCTCTATGTGGTCAATCATGTGATGCTGAGGAGATACACGAATATAGTGCCATTCTAAGTAGGTATAAATCATTTTGTTTGGATAACCCTGTATCTAGCTGCCCCACAGAACACAACCACCAGTCTGAGGTAGTTCTAACCAGCTGCTACCTGAGGGTTGCCTGTGCTGGCCCGGAGGCTGAACCAGGCTTGCTCTGAAGCACCTGGGACATGGCACCCTCTGGTGGCGGTATGCTGAGATGCTGGCTGCTCATCCCTTCTTTTCTCCAGAGAGGCATCACCTCTTGACAAGAGGCACCTTTCTAATTATTTGGTTTTTTCCCCTTATTGGCAGGGAGATCTGACCATAGCCCCTGCTAGAGCAACCCCTTGCTATTTCCCTCATCAGATAGATTCTTTTTCTTAATCACAGAACTCTTGTGCTCTTACATCCAAATCCCCTGATTTTTTCTCAGTCTTTTTTTGCAGCCTTCTAGAGCTCTGCCCAGGTTAACAGGCTCTGACAGACACAAAGCTGTCAATCAGATCAGCTGCCTTTTAGCCCTTTTCAGCCTGGTGATTGTAGAGAATGTGCTCCATCCACTGCACACACCTTTTTTCTTTTCCTCAAGTCAAGAACAATTTGATGCCAGGTGTATAACATCAACTTCCTTTCAGTTAACAGTATTCCCAATCTTCCAAGCATTGGTGGACCTTTGTTTACATCTGTTATTAATTCAACAGTTTTTGCATTTCTAGTTTAATAGTTAATAGCTGAAATCCACAAATAATGCATTCTGCATGACTTCCATTTTTAGCAATGAAACCTGGCAATGAACTATAGTACTCCCATTTTATTCAGTTTGTTTCCTATAAATATCTGCCAAACAGTACTGTAGATGATCTAAAAAGATGTTGCTCTTAGATTTAGAGCTATACAATAATATTGTAAAAACAACTAACAATATATTCTAAACAAACTTAGGCTTCTTTAAAAGTACTGATTTATTAAGTAGAACCATTGATAGCACCTCTTATGCAAATGATAAGAAATAAAATAACGAATTGAAAGATATAAGATAAAATATAATTGAGATAAGATACATTATCAGTTAAAGTAGGCATGCAGTATAAACTAAAGCCTCAGAGCATGTACTTTGGCACAACTGTGCTAAGGTCAATGAAATTATCATCTGCAGCAGCTGACTTATTTGAAAAATAAAACGGTTTCATTAATTTTCTCTAAAATAGAGAATAAAATAAACACTATTTAAACATCCTGTTTGTCATACCCTTTTCTACAGGTGTTTGTTTTCTATTTACAAATCCATCTGAATACAGATTTACATCACTATGTCCTTAATCCTTCAAACATATAGAGAGCTCTTTGCCTGGAATTATTCATATTAATTTCAACAACTGGATGTCTGACTCCTACTGGGGCTCTGGAGGAGTGTTATGATCTACCACAGGGCTCACAGATAAATTTAGCTTTCCTATGAAGAACAGTCCCTGTTTGTTGACAGCAGTTATGGATTATACAATAGGCATAAAAGGGGATGCCAGCACTTCATTAAGAACAGCTACGCAAATATTTTAAAGCAGCTGTGCTAGTGGCCAAGCACTGCAGCAGCTGCAGGATGAATTGTAGGGGTATATATTTAATACAATATATGTCCAAACACAGTTTATAATACAGTGGAGATCAAGACAGACATGGGTCAATAGATGGTCATGACTGGACAGTCTCAAGAATTACGGAATTCAGGATGAGAAGAGGTAAACGTGCCCAAAATAATAAGGCTATTGCTAGCCAGTGAACAATCTTTCCCCTGCAGCACGTTCTGACAAACAGGATGATTATTCTTCATTAATGTTTTATTATTACTTGGATGTTTTCCTTCCTAGCACATGTACTTTTCATTTTGAAAACCAAACAAAACCTACCCTAAATCTGAAGTACTAAGTACCGGCAACCATACGGTATAGTAAATTTAATTAACATAAAGCATAAATAAATTTATGTTGAACTCAGAATCCCATACACTAAAGTGAGCATTCTGGCTACAGAATTACAGCTTCTGCAAGGAATCAGAAACAAGTACGATTCCTTTTTCTGTCTACCTTATTTCTTAGATTCCATTTTCGGAAGAGATAAGGTTAGAGGGACAGAGGGATTACCTAACGACCCTTTTTACTGTAACTTTTTTTTAACTGGAGATGGTTTAACATGTGCTGTTGTGAAAACTGCATTGCCATGGCAACCTACTAAAAAAAAAAGAATCACTGTAGGTATATCACATCCATATTGACATGTAAGCACTCATATGAGGTTTTTTTTGAAAGACAAAAACACCTCCAGATTTTCTATTTTATATATATGATTTAGGCATAGGCTGAATATAAATAATCTCCTTTTTTGAATATTTACATTCTCATCTAACTATAACTGCCTTAACCTTGCATGAACTCTAGCTATGCGAGTGACATGCATTTTAATTGAGCAGCATACACTGAACTTCTTGAAATGAACATTTTATCTTTTTTCCCCAACCGAAGTGCTGTAAACTAGTATATATACTATATCCTTTTAAAAGTAATTTTATTTCTTTTTTCTGATATGGTTAGAATTGTTAAATACCAATTTGCATATCAAATACATAGAAATGTTAAATGTTCATATAAACGTTAAATACCAGAAGCCTGACTATTTGAGCACTCAAAAATATAGAAATGTTAAATGCTGGATCACTGCATGTTAACTAGAAGAATGACTAATAACGCACGTTAAACTGTATGCCATTTATTTTTAGTTAATTTATATCGTATCAGTAATTTTCTTGTTCTGATACAAGCCTTTGCACTCATTTTACTGTCATGCTAGCATTACTTATCCCGTAGCTAGAGAATGTAAACTGGAATATATTTTTAATACCTTTTTTCAACTGAGCAACGGCCTTGGTGATTTGTTTGTAAGAAAAGTACAGAGAGTAAATATAGGTGTATACAACACCTTTTCAGATTGGAAGCTATATTAACATACCATACTTCAGACAAAGCATAAGTGCATTTTCAATCAATAATTCAAAGTAAAGGAGTCCTTTAAAATCACCACATTCAAAACAAAAGCAGATACAAATCTATTTTAATAATACTCGGGTATAATACAGGAGCAGTAAGAGAGAACACTGGGACACCCAGGTCTTGATAAGTCCTTTGTTGCATGACTTTAAAGACAGATCTGAAAAGTAACTGAGGCACTGTAACACTGCAGTGTCAAACTGCAAAGCACCTGGCCCACTGAACAAAAACCAGGGCCTGCCTTAGATGCTTCAGCTGTTGTATACAAGGGCAAGCTTACTGTCCTAGGCTGTGAACCAGTTTAAGGGCTGAATACAGCATTTTCCAATAGGAAATTCTCAGAACAGCGTATTTGCTAGATCTTTTCCCTTTTAAGTTTACACAGCTTTCCTGCAGCCCAAGGCACAGGGAAAGATTCATCTCCCTTGAGGATCCACCTTGTCATGATTTTGTTCTCACACAAACAAGGCACAGTCAGTCACAGTCTCCTTTAAAAACATGAGGTGCAGAGCAGCTGCAACTTCCCTTTAATACAGTATTTAACTACATGGGGCACTTATCCAGGAGGAGCGAGGGTTACACACTTTCAGCTCTCATACTTCAGAGGTAGTATGCTGAAAAATGCCTGTATCACCAGACTTCGTGACCCTCTGTTGGGGCACTCTTGAAGGTAGGGAAGAGACTAAGAACATGATGTGGATTGGTTAGGAAGGCTGCTGAGGTTGGAGGGAGTCATGTTCTAGTTTCTGCCTCCAGAACTGTGGAAGACTTTTATCTGAAGATTGCCCAAGGAAACAACTTCCCATTAGTAAATGTGGGACTTGCAGAATTGCAGTTTTAGTAACAAGCACTTAAATTTCTTTCTATTCTTTTAGTGCTCAAAGGAGAGTTTTGGGCACTCAAATCCCAGATGGGTATCTAAATAAAGAGTGAGTCTCTTGAGTTAAGAAAGTACTTCCCAAATTTCAAAACTAATGTCAATAAAATTATGTAGGATGCATAATGTGAAGCATGAAGCCCCAGTGGTTTTACTGCAGATCACTCAAGGATTTTTGATTGGACCTCTGTAAGTTTTGTTTTTCTATTACTTCAAATGGTTGATTTGATTCAAAAATCAACAAGATTTGCATTTGCTAAAAGGAGCTGTAATTGTTGTTGCTGTCCTTACAGTTCCACACAATAATGCTTAAAAAAAAAGAAATAAAAACAGAGGTTTGAATTTGTACAATTTCTGTTCCAGATCTGGTTGAGAGATGATGAAGGAAAAAGTCTGCTGGGAACAGAGGAGGATGGTAAATTATTTTGTCTCTTGGTACCTGTTTTGTTTACTAATCAAAGGTCTAATTGCTTTGCTTTATTTTAATTAAAAATGTTCTCATTTTAATGTTACTTTTCCTGCATACATTAGCATTGAGAAAAACCACTGAGGATATGAATAATATGATGAAGAGTTTAAAGTTAAGCTTTTAAAAATGTTTTAACAATTTTACAAGTGTTTAATAATAAAAAATAAAGCTGTTCTTCATAAATATGGCTACTACTTCTCCAAGGATTTAATCCTAGCCAAAAAAAAGTCATCTTTTAACTTAAAAAGTCAACTGATATCAAATATAATTAACACAGGCTCCGAAAGAGTTAATGTAGGAATATGAAAGGTTTGATGGTACGCAGATATGCTAAAATGCTCAAGCTGGCCCAATCTTTTGAAATGTCGCAATGTGACAGCCATTTTCTTGAGAAACCATCTCAACATTATTAGCAATTATCTTTGAAACTTAGGGAACTTTATCTTCTTCCTTAACAGAGGCTGGGAAAAGGCAAACGGTGCCCTATGAAAGAACTGGAGAACTTACACAAATTGTTCCAATTCCTGGGAAGATATCAGAACAAATAACCTTTACATAAGTAATTAATAAGGACATACATAGCAACCGTTGTCTTTGTCCTGTGAACTGTTTTTGACAAATGTGTTTACTTCCTCTGTGGGGCAGGTAACAGGCGTGATGTATAGTGAGAACTATAAATCCTCAAGTTTTGGATATAGCCCTGCCTAATATTCCTGTGTGCAACCTAAGAAGGGTTGGTCTATATGAAACTTACAGTAGTATGATACACAGATAGTTAGAAAACCACACACAGTAGTTAGTAGTTCATTGTCAAAGTGGCAGTTACCGACTGGGATTCTGCAGAGGCCTGTTCTGAGTGTGCTTACTCTAAGTTGTAAATGGAACAGAAAATACATTCATTAAACTCAAGGATAACAGCAAAATGGAAATGTGAAAAACACGGTAGTAGATCTTTACAATTTGTTTTGAAAAAATCCGGATGTAGTTCAATAAGCATAAATGCAAAATGCTACATTTGGTAGGAATAATCAACTGTTCAAAACCAGAATGCAATAAATACAAATATAGGAACAATTGGCAGCTTGCTCAGAAAAGGATGAGGCAACTTGAGTGGAAGAAGTGGAATCTGAGTCGGTATTACCATGCTGCTTCACAAACAGCAGTCACAATGGGATGTATAAAAAGGAGCTGTCCTACCCAACCCAAAAAAATGGTTAACTAGAGTACTATGACCAGGTTTGATTATCAAATATTTGATGGGAGCGAGGGGGGAATGCCGGAGGTTCACTGAAGATTTGGGAAAGCAACAGAAATTACAAGAGATGTACAAAATGCGATGAAAATAATGACTGACCAAAAAACCTGAAGGAATCTAATCATTAAGTCTAAAGATGCCTTAGGAAGACACAGCGATGTAGTTTTCAGGAGTACGGAAAGTAACTAAGGAAATTAGCTATTTACCATCCTGCTATGTACAGAACAAGAAGTGTTGCTACAACTAGTATCTGTTAAGTTAGGCAAACTTTGTACCGCATGGCTAAAGGACTACAGTGGATTGTTTAGGGAAGCTTAAGAAAAAAATACCAGAGTATCATGGATCTGATTCCATCTTTGGGTAGCGGCAAGAAATTAGGCTAATTCTTGAGGCCTTTTCCAGCCCAGTGTCTGGATTGCCAATCTTTTACTTCTTTAATGCCACAGCATAAAGAATATTTCAGGCAGAATACTGTAGTAGCATACCTACCACTGAATTACCTCTGGGAAGGGACAAATAGTATTGCATAGTTGCAGCAGGGAGAGGAGGCAAAGTCAGTCCTTCCAAGAAGGTCTGCATTGACTTTAGCCGTGATTTATTTTGGCATGCTTCTGTCAGCGGAGTGCAACTCTAGCATCTTTCTCTTCTTCAGTAAAAGGTCACGCTGCAGCTACCAACCCAAGCTGGTATTTCAGTGCCTAAATGCTACTTGTCCTAGCACAGCAGCTGAAAAATGTTTTGGATGCAATTATCAGAAGTTAAAAAGATATCTTAGAATTGTGTTTCCTAGAAAATCATAATTAGCTATTCAAGCCATACTTGGGAAACATCTATTTGTAAAAAGGATGCATTTTACTAAAGTCGCAGCCAACTTCCAAGTATACTACAAAAGCTGCTTTATGTAAAAATCTGACTTCTGCTCAATTACAGCACAGTTCACAGGAATTGCCAGCAACTTTTTTACCACACTTTTACCATTAGTGAACAGAGGGGGAACACAAGGTGCAAAGACCCAAAAGAACAACTGAGTGTTTTTCGTCATCTTATTCAAGACTACTACTAGGGCACATGACTCTTGACTGCTTTCAACTCACACCTGCTACTCAGAGAAGATCAGCTGTTCAAGGACTGGTAACTTGTTTACTTGCAAAGTACATCTCAAATCCAGCCTAAGTCGACTGTGCTTTTAAAAACTTAACTGTTTGGCAGTAAGATCACGACCACTATGAATAAGCTTCTAGTTCACCAGCAACGAGGAAACAAGGATTCACAGAACAGAGAACACTGCGTATCTGACACTGCCAGGGTGACTGGTGAAGCTCTGACTACAGACAAACATTTTACTCCTTGTGTATACTCAGCTCCACTTTTCTCTCCTTAAGATGACTTCCTCTAAGAGCTGAGCGGTTATGCTAACAAACTGCTGAGAGCAAAGTTCAGTACTGTTGCTGGTATAACGTTTTCCATAGCCTATATATTTCCTTCTGAGAAATGTTAAATTGAGCAAGAATAATACAGCTCCTCAAACCTCCCTCTTCCCTCCACAAGCCCAACCAAAACAAAACAAGATTGTGAAAGCACTTGACACCTTTTATATTTTTATTGTGCATTTTGTAAGTGCTTAAAGATACCACACAAGACTGTATGCATTATGTTGTCCATATGTAGTATGCCACACAGTAACAGACAGATCCCCAAAAGTTTTCATATTCTAATAGACAAAAATTAAATAAAATAGTATTCTCTCATTATATATACAGAAGGCAAACCACAGAAAGTGTCTTAGATCATACAAAATAAAGGCAGAAACTGAAACAGATCTTCCAAAGCTGTATATTAAGTCCATCAAAAATACCATGTGCTTTTGGCAACTCTTAAAACAGATTAAAAATAGTCTTAATCTAGTTAGGAATTGTGAACTTAAAAAGACTATTTTAAAATAAATTTTAATAAGAAATTCAGTCAGTCAAATAATAGGTACAAAGGGAATAAACAAAACCCTTTTCCCTCCATGAGTATAAATTAATTGCCAGACCAGTTTGTCATAGATTACTCTTCTTTCTTTCATATATGGAGGCATATAAATTCATGAATTTATTCTCAGAGGATGAAATTAAGTTGTCAAGATCATAATCAATTTCATAGGTAGGTCTCTCTCCCAAAACTACAAGAGCAAGAAGTACAGCGAAGTGTGCAGTAAGTCCCCATATCCTGAATGACATTTTATGTTCATGGTCATCGTATGTAAAGCAGTGCATCCAACCTAAGTAACCAGATGAGGTTTTATACGGCAAGGTCTTGTAATTTAAGGGCTTGACAAAGTACTCCAATGGCACGACAAAAACATTGCTCACTTCTGCTGGATTAGGAATGGCCTGGAATGTATCCTCTATAAATCCTACAACTGGTGTTACCAAGTAATTCATCTAAAAGGAAAACAAACAAAAAGAACAAAAAAACCCAAACACTACTTTTGTACCAAGTAAAAGAATGTTCTTTATTTTAAATTTTATCTCATAAAAATTTCATTTCTTGCTGCTTGTGTCTATTGTCTCAAGAAGAGTCACCTTCTCCGTAACTACCCCAGAGGTACTTGAAGAGCGCAACTAGACCCCCTGTTAGCTTTCCCTTCTCCAGGCTGAGCAAACCCACTTCTCTCAGCCTCTCCTCACAATCCATGAGCTCCAGCCCCCTTACTATCTTTGTGGCTCTCCACTAGGCTCTCACCAGTTTACCACTGTCTTTCTGGTACTCCAGTGAGTCTGTAACTGCACATGGTACACCAAATGTGGCCTCACAAATCTCAAATACAGAGCAAGGATCTCTTCCCTTTGCTCTGCTGGCAACACAGGCTGCTCACTTTAAGAACTGGTGGTTATTTACAGTTACAGGTTTGAAATGGTCATTATCAACCTTACAAAAGAAAATAACCCAAGCTTATTTTCTAATGATATGCTGACTTACTGAGTTTATTGCTTACTTTATCAATTCCAGGCACAAGCCTACAGATAACTTCCACCTTCTCTGGCTGGAGTCCCACTTCTTCTTTAGCTTCTCGGAGAGCAGTATCAATTTCATCTTTATCAATTGCTTCACTTTTACCTCCTGGAAAACACACTTCCCCTGGTGATCTTCTCAGCTAGAATTTAAAAGAGTACTACTGTTAAATAGAACAAGTTTTACATTTCTTCTTGGATCCACACATAGTTCGTATTGCAGAATCACTTTATGTTTATCCTTCCAGTCAAAGGAGCTGGAAATGGTGGTAAGAGATTTCTGCAGATCAGAAGAAATGTGCCTTATCAAAAGCTACACAAGAAAAGGCTGGGCCTGTACCCAACTAATCCATAAACCCTCACTATCAGAAATACATTTATCACTTGTACGGTATAGTGTAATTCATACTATTCATAATGCTTTATAACTTTAAAATTTACATTTTTCATCATCTTGCTTGCGTAAGAGTCTGACAGATGAATCTAAACAGACAACTTGAATAGTGTGATTAAAAATACTCAAGGTAAGAGCAAGAAATTCTAAAATACATATTTAAATAACATACCCTTCAGTACATTATAGTAATGGCTTGTATAGGCTTATGCATCGAAGAGCTGTAAAAAGCCTGCTTACAATGAGTTTATCAGCTAAGTAATTAATTATTAGGGTCTTAACATTTCTAAAACAGACCCCCCAACAACCTTTTTGGTTTTCAGCAACAGAAAAGCAGACAAGTAAATAATCTCTGAATACAGGCAGTTGACTGGGGAGGGAGGCAAGGAAAACGGGAGTTGTAAAAGAAAACAAAATGCTGGCCTGCGAGTTCTGGGGGACTTAGGTTGTTACTTTCCCTTTCATGTATAAAAATGAGAGAACAATATTGAATCCAGACTGAAAAGTCATATTAACAAAAGCTGCACTGCATTGTCAGTTTTCTTACTGAAGCCATAGTAAACAACCATCATTTCTTTTTCTAATCTGGAGATCATCTTTTACTGTCATGGGTTTCTGGGTACCCGACATTCTTCTGGACGTAGAATTGTCCGTGTATAAAAACACCTGCTCGTAAGGCCGGCCGAGCTGCCTGGACTGACGGCTGAAAAGCAGACCCTGACTGTAAACTGAAAGCAGGATGGGGCTTGCGCAGACACCCCGAGAGGCCCGGACCGGCGTTTCCCCATCAGCGATCTCGCCGCCACTGCGCCGGGACCCTCGGAGCGCTGGGCCCGGGGCAGGGGCTGCGCTGCGGCCGGCCTCGGCGGCGGGCCCGCCTCACCTACCTGCATCGCCCTGACAGTGAGCAGCAAGTGCAGCCTGCCCTCCCGCACCAGCAGCGGCAGGAGGACAGAGGCCTTGCGCAGCGGCAAGCGGGAGAATTTGTCCCCGACATCGAACTCCCGCAGGCGGAGCCTGGCTTTCTCTTTTACGCTCTTTCTAGAAGCAAACAGAAAGGACCGCCGTGACACCCCGCGCGGCACCCCGGCTCCCCCCGGGCAACGGGAGAGGCGTTTTCCCGCAGCGCGGAACCCCACGGGCGCCGGCAGCCCGCCCCCCCCGCCCCCGGCCTGGGCCTGCTGCCGGCCCGGCCCGGGCAGTGCGCGGCAGCGGCGGCCGCCCCGGCCGACAGGGGGCGCCGTAGACACCACCTTCCCCGCCCGCAAGGCCCGGGAACGGCTCAGCTCTCCTCTCGCTGCCGGGTCTGCGACGGGGGCGGCGGGGCAGCACCCGGGGGCGGCGGAGGAAGGGCCGGGGACGACCACTACCTTTCCAGCTCGTCCTCCCTCTCCGCAGCCGCCATCTTTGCCACCCCCGACCCGAGAGCGGATTTGCCCTGTCCCCGCCGTGACCGACAGCCAGTCGCTCCAATCAACACGCGAGGCCGCCGGGCTCCGCCTTCTGATTGGCGGCGAGCAGGCCACGTGAGGGGGCTCTCTCGGGACGGCTGCGCGCGGCGTTCCCGCTCCCGGGCGGGCGTCGGGGTCAGTCCCTACGGCGCTGGCCACCCGTCGTCGTCGCTTCTGTGGGCTACATTTACCCAGAGAAGGGCGGTGTTAGCTGCCAGCTGCCCTCGCTCCATCTGGGAAAAACAGAAACTCGAGGAGCAGCTTGGCGTCGCGCCCCTGCCTCAGAGGGGCGAGGGCCGTGGCAGCGAGCGGGTGGCACTGGGCTCCAGTATGAGCCGTTCCCATTACTTTAGGTAAGGGGGCTGTTCAGACAGGCGCTAGTATTCCTCCTCTCATGCGCTCCAAGGGGCGGATGATGTGGCAGATGACAGCCTCCAGCTCTCAGGGGGGCTCTGGAAAGTGCCATTGCACACCCATCAGAGCGTTGGTCACCTGTAGCTCAGGACCTTTAAAAGCTACAGGGTGTCAGGAGACCTTGAAAACAGAGGCCTAGCTTAGTACTCTTTAATTCACAAGGGTGAAACCTCAACCCCTCAGAGCTTATTTTAATCATTTAGTGCAGGTAGGAAACAGCAACGTGCCAGAGAGTGGGCAGTAAAATTTTAACTTGCAGTTCTCATTAGGGACACACAACTAGCAGAAGTTATTTCCTGCTATAACGGTTTATCATCCAATCTTAACAGCTAGTAATCAGTATTACGTGCATTTCAAGTGACAGCACAGGGGTACAGTCAACACATGATCCCTTCCCTCAAAAAGCAAGACACAACAGCCCAAGTTATGTGGAAAGCATAAGAACTAATCTCAGTGTAGTTACCTTAATGTTTACTTTTTTTTTCATTGCATTAAGCTAAAGAAACAAATGTGTTTTCCATGTGGTATGCACTTCGTACGGGTGACTTAATTACTGTCAAGTCCTTAAATGCTTATTCAGCCTATTTGTAACATAAAGTACATGTGTACATATTTACACACACAAGCTCACATGTAAAAATAACAGCAGTTTATATACAATCACACAATGTGTTACTTCATGGAGTAAATTAAAACCCAAACATAATTACATACACGTACACTCATCCCCTGTGATTCCAGCAGAACAGAATATGCATTTTATGGCCAGTGTTTTGTTCACATTTCAATGAAACGTGAACAGAATTCATTTACCTTTAAGCTGGTTTACATAATTATTATAGGAAAAATATCTAGAATAGTGTCTTTAGAAAATGTAGTTCTTCAGTGAAGAGCACAATTTGTAGATTACTTCTTGTTACTCATCCACACAGCTGTACGTGCCACTGAACTCTTGTTCCAGAAGACTGAGGTTATCAGATTCTGTATTTCTCTTTGGCTTTCTCTTTCAGAATACAGATGTGCTTAAAAAAAAAAAAAGTCCAATTTTAGTCAATCTTTACCTTCAAAAAAAAATGCAAGATTGATTTTCAGTCATATTCCTAGCATTGTAAGGAAAACACACCAGAACAATAATCTTTGCAAGTTTACTACTTACAGTAAAATTGAGATGTTAATATTGCTTCATCTGTAATTTATAGATTTGTATACTCTGAAGAGGTCAGGTTTGTTTAATTATTGTATCCTTCATAGTGCTTTGCAATAGCATAGATCCACTATGTGTCTTTAACAGAACAGGTTTGTCTTACTAAAAAGACTTTCAAGGGAAAGGCTTTTCCACTTGACCAGATTTAAGTGCTTTTGAAAACTAAGGAGGGGAAAAAAAAAAAAAAAAAAAAAAAATCAGCTCTTTCTATCAGTTACAGTCTTTCCAAGTCTACTACTCAGTGCAGCCTAAGGAGACTATAATGGAACAAAAGAAAAAAAGATCTTTAGGGACATGTCATACAGTGTAGGAAAACCTTTCACACACAGTCCACACACAGCCATCTGAAAGACTTGGCTGGAAAAGAGCAACACAGGATTTCACTAAGACAGACAAACATCAAATCAAAGCCAAATTACAAGTTACTTTCTTTTCAGATGGGGCCAGCAGATTGTATGCTGCCAGCCAGTCTGGAGGATGCAGGGTACTGTACAGGACAGCTGGGCTAAGAGACTTGTGAAGTAGATTAATGAAAAGGTAAGGCACAAACAAGTTATTACAAATTTACATTGAATTATCGGCTTGGCATGTTAATAATGTTTTTGCCCTTTTAATGGACATTTCTAGTCAGATTTGAAGTTTTATTAATTGTTGAGAAGCTCCTGGTATAAGCTAATATTCTTGCTGGTTACCTGTGGTAGCAGTCATGTATGTAACAGTCGAGGCACACATTATGTACTTACATTTAGATCTCTGAAGTATTCATTATAATCAAGAGCATATCCAACCACAAATTTATCAGGAATTTCAAAGCCTATGTCTGTAACAAAATACAATTCTTTTTATACTTGGGTGGTGTAAATATCTTTTAAGTACACAGTTTGTATTCAACACATGCTTCTGCTATTTAAGATTAATACCTAACAAATACATCATCTTGCTTTCAAGGTACTTAGCATGCTTTTTTAAGAATCAGAGCCTTAAATTGATGGCAAAAGTTAGAATCTATACCATCCCCATCAGTTAGTAATACAATTAAATAGTTAAGAGAATGCATTTTAAGAACAAAATAATTATTTAAAACCTATTTATGAGGTGGTCCTGGGACAAGGAGACAAGGAGTGAGATTTTACTTCTGTAAAAGTAGATGCACTGAAACTCAGTAGGGATTTTCAGTTTGCAGAGTCAAAAAAAGGCCTTTTGGGGTCAAAGACAAGCGATACAAAGTTAAGGTTTGATTCTTTTTCTGTTGTCTGGTGACAAATAGCCAAACCTGCACTCAGACAAACCCTGGAAAAAAAAAAAAAGGTAGTGGTCATGAAATTTCAGCATGGGATAGCTGGTCAGCAGTTCACAAATTTTTATGTGTTTTCTCCCCATTTCTCTTGGCCCTCCTGTAATTTATATTCTGAATTTCAGACTTACTCTATGAAGTGAAATTATGAGATTGTGTTTTGGGCAACCAGAAAAATGCAATACTTACAGTCTGGTCTGTAGCCTGGACTTCGATGTGTCCTTTTAACGAGCAGGCTGTAAGGCAGAGCAGAGAAGGTTATGTTTTTGAAAATATGTCTTGCTCTAAGCTGTATACTTCACTTCTCTCACCCTTCCCCGTAAACTTCTACAATCGTGCAGTTAAATTAAAGCAATGAGATTATTGTAACAGAAAGAAGTAGCGTTCAGTCTCAGAATTGAGGAATTGAAGGTTCAAATCTAGGTTAATTCTGAAGGTCCAATTGACTCTATTGTTTTACATTTAGTTCACTTCAGTTCTGTATCCCAAATCATTATCTTTTCATGTATCAATGTATCAGCAAACTAGAATAGCACAGACAGGCAGGCAAGTTCAACTGACATGTAAAGATTTTAGTTGGGAGGGAGGAAGAAGAGGACAAACTGTGCAATGTCACTACGATTTCTTCCACAAAGTCATATCCATTCTTGCTTTTCCTGTGCACTTCTGAAGAAACTGAGAACCTCCCGGATAGTCACTAGGAGGAGCATAGCTGGTACATAAAACAAGAAGTGTTTTTGAAAAATATCATGATTACTTGACAGAGAGAGATATTCCCCAAAAATTCCTTTGACAAATCATCTAAACGCAGATCTAGAATGCTACTTGAAGTCATCTTGCAAGTGCTGACAAACTCTTAGATTCTGAAATGACTGAGAGTATTAAGAAAAATTCTGAGTGTTGTCATGCTAGTATTGAGGCAAGGTGTTAGGAAACCTATGGAAGGAGCTGGATTTCCTTCAAACATAAGGAGGTAAGAAACAGGGAATCCATCAGACTTTATGGACTACACAAAAAGAGCCAGGAAACCTTTTTTATTAATTTTAACAATGAAGGTGGTAGTGCATATGTAAATTTCCCAGTTCAATAAATACTTAGTTTTTCACCAGGAGGATAAGGATTGCTTCCTGCTTTTACTTCCTCTTCCCCCAAACTCCAAACCAAAACCGAACACACACACACACACCAGTATACACTGGCTATTCACCTAAATGATTTTGCTACATCGTCCCGTTACAATACATTAGTAAGTGGCCATATCATTATACCTCACAACTTTTACCATCTTTGGTTCTTTGTCTTTTAGTTTTGAAAGTAGTGCTTTCATTGTTCTACCGGTCTCAATAATGTCCTTAAAGAAATAAAAAAATAAACTATCCTGTGAGTCTGAAAGAAAAAACAGCTTGTCAGTGGATTAATTTAAAGCATAAAACCCAGTCAAGCAACCTTGGCAGCATAGTAACATAATTAATTGTTGGTTTATGTGCAATAGGTATTAACTTGCAAAACAGGGAGAAAAAAAGTCCATGTCATTCCCTCCCCCCACACTCCAATCTTTACTTACCTCTACTACTAAAACATTCTGGATAAGATCATGTAGGGAGAAAAAGAAAAGAAAATATTTACATTGCAACATTCAGTGAGTTATACAGCCTGGAAAAGTTTGTGCTACAAACTTCAGTTACGAGTAAGTTGCAATTGATTTCCAAAGGAGCTTGTCACTTAGCTACTTTAGCGCTTTCTGAAGAGTCTTTCTGTAAGTATTTATGGAAGCATAAAATGTTGTGAGAAAGCCACCTATGTCAGGTTTTATGTATTATTCCATCTATAGCAATAGCATTCTAGAACCAATCTGCATGAGTCAGTTTAAGATGGTTCATTTCTGGGGGCTGTGGGCTAAAATGTGGAATAGGATCTTTAGAAACATTCAGTACTGATCACGTTAAGTTTCTACTGAGATCAGTGGGAATTACTCACTGTTTGATGCATAGCATTTTAAACCAGCGTTAAGTGGCTGTAAATACGTAGTGTCAAAATCTTAGTAAAGATGGACTTCCTGGAAGATACAAAAAAACTGCTTTTTCCCCTTAAAAGCTGAAGATGCTAATTCATACCTTCCCATTTAGTGTAGACAGTTCCTCACCAACAAAACTGATTTTTTCTGTAGATGATTCATTCTAGGAGGAGAAAGAAGAGAGAGGAGTCACATAAAACATGCTCAAAACTGTTATGTTGTATGTTTATGAATAGCGTGCTGCTCTTGCTTTCCACCTATCAAATGGCACTTGCAACTTTATGCAGCACTCCTTCAGTAAAACAGCTTTAAGTACCTGAGAGCAAGAGGAGAGAGGGAAGTATCAGTGCAGACAGACGTTTGCATGGAACAAGAGTACATCCATATTCATGGAATAGACAGCACTGCACGGATTTGTTTTAGAATTCCATGAAAAATTTATAGGATATTGTAAACTGTTGTGTTTAGTATGGAATAAATTTTGATCAGTGCACAGAGCTCTAGGCTTCAAAGAGGGGAGAAGATAAAGCAGAAAAAAATAGCATAAGTCATTGCTTTATAGAAGCTGGCTCAGGCCAGCTATGATTGGTTCTGGCAAAAGATACCTGTTCCCCAGCACACAGATTATGAAAACAAGTCTCTCCAATATTATCTAAAAAGCAATGCAGAGAGAGAGATAATAAGCAAGTCTCTGGTGCTAAGCTTCTCTCCATACTCCCTCCCATCTAAGGGTGCCATGGTAAAGACAAGAGTAGAACCTGTATGGAAGCTTTGGGCTGGAGAGGAGGATATTGGAGGCCTGACCCTGGCTTTGTCATGTTAAGCGTTCTGCTATACGTTCATCCCAGTGAATGTGCAATACCCATCTGATCATTGGGGCAGGTTGATAAATCAGTTGCTTTTCAGTATGTAATAAATTGAGTTGCTTTGAACAGCCTATATGCATAAACTCAATTTATGTGGAGTTTTCATGTAAACTACCAGTATTCAGAATGTCAATCTATGGAGAGAGTCAATTTTCCAAAGAAAAGAAAATTGCTTACACAGTAGCTCCTTATTCTTACAAAATCCACAGTAATGGGCACAGATTTATCACCATTTTGATTTAGTGCTTTTATGTGGTCCAGCAAATCAGCGAAGAATTTATAGCCTCCTTTAAGGACACAGAGTGCAACAATGTGATGGCTTCCCATATCTTGCATGATATCTCTAGCCAAACGTTCTGTCCTGGAAGGAAAGAAAACCAAATCCTGTGAAGTGTTTTGTATATCATATTTGTTTGTCCATATATTAAGCAATGTTCAAGTTCAAATTCTGATCTTGCTTTTAAGTTTTTATAACCAGCAAATCGTGACCACATTAAGACATAGGAAAGTTAGTTAAATATTTGCAGTTCACAAGATGATGCCTACTCCACTTGACATACTGTTAATTTAATCCATATATCTAAACAATGCAGGATAGGAAAGCTTAAAGATATTTGAGATAACATGGAAACTTAACTGGTGTCATAGAGGAATCCTCTCCACAAAGCTCCTCTTACATTAAACTCCAGAACACAAGTGTTACAAGTGTGGGGTTTCCATGTTTCTCATGGGCTATGCAGGGTAGAGCATCAGTCTTTTTGTTTGGAGGAAAATGGGTCACTGGCATCACTAACACTGCTGTTTGTACCTGTCCAGGATGAGTCCATGAGGAATGAAGACTCTTTCTAAATCTTCTTCATAATGCTTAGGAATGCAAAATAGATTTTTATTGTAGCCGCTTTCTTCATCTCGTATCTGCAAGTGAAAGGGAAATAGTTCTAAGAGTAAAGAGAGCCACACAGGAAAAAACCTTCCAGCCTCTGATAATGTGGAGAAAGACTCCTCTCCCCACCCCCGCCAATAATGTGTCTGAGAGTTTTTTAACCTTCTGATAGGACAATTCACAACCTGTCTGATAATTCAGGAGCCAGTATGCTTGTCTCAGATGTGAATGGATAGATAACTATTTCACCCTAGTCATCAGAAGAGAAATTTGCAACTATCGTTGACTCATAAAAACCCCAAAACTACCACCACCACGGGAAAACCCTTGTATTCTCCATTACCTCTTCTGCAGAGCACAGTAGCTTGCTTGTATGGTAGACAAGCAAAAATTAAAACTTCATTTAAAGATAAAACCTAGAGAGATAGGTGTTAACAAGAATTTCAAAGAACAGATTATCATAGTACAAGGCAATGCATATAAAACCTCATCCTGGCTGAACTAACTGTATTCTGCAGGTACTGCAAATTGATAGGCCTTGATGTTCCAAGTAAGACTTACAAAATAGGCTTGCAGTTGAGCACTGTTTAGAGTGTCAGCAGTTTTTTGTGGCTGAAGTCAGCAAGTAAAAGCTTAGGTGAAGCACTGTTTTCAAATTAAGTTTGTTCATGGTTTATTAATCTTGGAAGAGATACTGGCAGTTACACTGACATCAGCTGTAGTTTGAGGCTGGACAGTAGCATCCATGAGCAGACTTTAACGCAGTGCAGAACTGCTTATTGTTATTCAAGTGTTATGTTAACCCAGTTGGCCAGTTTGAAATGGGCTAATTTCTGCCTGTGTGAGGTTGCTAGTGGTGACAGACAGAATACACTTACAGGACATGGGATTCTGTCAACAAGAAGCAGCGATCATAGGACATAATTAGAAGCACTGGTCCAAGGTAAAAGACAATATTTATTTGCGTCTACTGGAACATATAAGTATCAATTTCTTTTGGAATACAGAAAAAGCGCCTTTAAGGATAGTCACTGACATGATAAACAGTTTAAAAAGTGATTAGGGTGGGTTGTTAGGGCGGTTTGGTTTTTTGTGTTTGTTTGGGTTTTTTTTTGTTTTTTTTTCCCTCTCCCCAAGATTCCCATTTCTATAACTGCAACTTAAATACAATGACTACGCTACCTGCGATGAGCAGTTTTTCTTTTGCCCAATCATAGAATGATTTGGGTTGGAAGGGATGTTAAAGATCATCTAGTTCCAAGGCCCCTGCCACGGTGGGGAACACCTTCCACTAGATGAGGTTGTGCAAAGCCCCATCCAACCTGAACGCTTCCAGGGATGGGGCATCCACAACTTCTCTAGGCAACCTGTACCAGTGCCTCACCAGCCTCACAGTGAAGGATTTCTTCCTTATATCTAATCTAAATCTACCCTCTTTCAGTTTAAAGGCATTACCCCTTGTCCTATCACTACATGCCCCTGTAAAAAGTCCCTTTCCAGCTCTCTTGTAGGCCCCCTCCAGGTGCTGGAAGGCTGCTATGAGGTCTTCCTGGAGCATTCTCTTCTCTGGGCTCAACAACCCAACTCTCTCAGCTTGTCTTCATAGGAAAGGTGCTCCAGCCCTCTGATCATCTTCATGGCCATCCTCTGGACCTGCTCCAACAGGTCCATGTCCTTATGTTGGGGACCCCAGAGCTGAATGCAGGTGGGGTCTCAGGAAAGTGGAGTAGAAGGGGAGGATCATCTCCCTTGACCTGCTGGTCACACTTTTGATGCAGCCCAGGACATACTTGTGCACTTGCAGCCCAGAAAACCAATTGCTAGGTCATGTTGAGCTTCTCATCAACCAGCACCTCCAAGTCCCTCTTCTCAGGGCTGCTCTCAATCCATTCTCCACCCAGTTACATTTAATGGACTTCATCCTTACAATTTGCTTTTGCAGTTTTAAGTTGGGCTTTCATCTGCACAGCGAGTTAAAGCTCAGCCTCGTTGCTAATGAATTTAGCTTCTTGCTGCATTTGATAAGAGGCATCACAACTGGTTCTGCTCAAGTGAGGGATGAGCTTTGTCCATGTTAATATAACTATTGAATAAAGCTGATATTGAAGCATATAGGTGTGCATAGTGATCACTGCTTATAGCTACTCCAACAGTGCAGTTTAGTATCTTTTGTTTGGTTAACTATGCTCACTGAGACTATTTCATACAAACAATGTCTGCTACATTAATAACTTGTTTGTTGCTATTTGTGAAGCATTTTTTAAGGTCTGCTGAAAGGTTCATTAACAGAACCTTAAGGATTGGATCAGTCTGAGCTCCGTATCACCATAGCAACATGCAGCGTATACCTTACAGGCTCATAAAAGCATTTGTATTGTTGCACTTACTAAATAATACAGTAGCCTCACATTATAATAAAGCAATCTACTAAACTATCACACAAAGTCATTAAATTTTTAAATCACAAGCTTATAATTTGAGCAATTAGTTGTTTAATTTAGATTCAGTCTCATCTGTTGTTCATTTATGGATGTAGGTTTCTGAATTTAAGGGAGAAAAAACAAAATTAACTACAGCAATTATGTACAATAAAAAGATTGATAAATAAGTATTGTTTCATCAGCACAGAGTAAAAGAATATGAATATAGGTATATTAAAGTCAAATAAATAATGTCATAAATTTGTAAAAAAAATGGAGTCTATTAAGATGTCTCTGTTCTGAAAGCCAGTTTTTCCCCAAGTAAATACAAGAAAGAAGGCCTTCCATTAGTATTTCTAATGTTGTATTATTTTTGCTGAAGCTAACCTCTCGCCCATATCGAGAGCTCCCTTCAGCCAAATAACAAAATAGAAGCATATTACGCTTTCTTACCTGCAGTCCATGAGCCATAATCTTACTTTGAACTATGCTATCAGAGAATGAGTTGGTATTATTACTGCAGTTTGTCTTGCTCTATTTTCATCTTGCAGTCAGATCATGACCTGCTTCTAAAAGGTCAAAATTGCCCTCCTTCCTACAAAAAGCGTTGCTTCCTTCTACTAATGCACTGACATCACAATCCCACATTCTTACTTAATCAGATTAACCAGAAATAAAATAGGCATTAGCCCTGCTGCTAATCAGAGTAAAGGTACGGGAGGGAGGGAGATGCAAAAAGGAAGCACATGAATCAAATTAGTGGGAAAGACTAGGCGGAGTAGTGGGGTTTTTACTGAAAATACAAATCAGGTATGTGGTTGTAGCAAATGGTAATATGTGTAGAAGGTAATTTTATATACCAGTTTCTTACATAAGTCCACATCTTTTTAAAATTCTTGTGCTAACTTGCTGTCAGAAATGAGTATTTGAGTAAACAAAGCCATATTTTTAAAGGCATCTTGAAGCAGAGGTCTGCAGCTGTTGAGACGTGGTGAACCCTGTCTGACATTCTTCCAGGTCATCCTTTCATAATATGAGGGGGTGATAGTTCCAGTAACACGTTCTACATCATTTAAAATCAAATTGCATTGACATTCACTGTAATCTGATTATTTCAGTGTACCAAACCACACTATTATCTGGGATTAACATGAAAGTCTTAGATTTCTAAAAATTAATCCTACTAACAAAATGAGCTAAATCCAGCTTGCATACAACATATTACAGAATGTTCTTACCAGACTGGGTACATTTTATTAATTCAACTAGTTTAGTGTTTTCTTGGGGAGAGGGCATGTTAATGAGAGATTTTTCTCATTTCCTTGTAATCTTACAGATGCTCTTCAGATCATGGCTGGTAACACTTGGGATCAAGCAGAAATGCTCTTCCAAGTGGATTAATGGGCATATCCACAACTTTCAGTGATATATTAAATAGTAGTACTGTTTGGGAACTATGAATGCCTTGAGGCTACTTGGCCCCTATTTTATGCAGTTAGATATACCTTCCTTCTATGAATTCCCTATTGTATTTCCTAACTTACATATGTGAGCTCCCTATCTTGTGAAAAGCATTGCTTTTCTAATTCCTAGTGTAAGGCACTCCTTTCTAGTTGGTAGTAACTTGTGTTCAAAAACCTGGAGAATTTCCATAACAAAATTCCCCTTTGAAAGGAACCATTAACAAAAACCATACATGTAAACAGCGGTGGCTATCATTTGAGCAGAGATACTCTCCCTTCCTTATTCTCAGGTGCCAAAATGAAGGTGAACAGCAGCATGGCTGAGGAACTCATACAAACATACATTGCCTTTGTAAGTGCTTGTGGATGAAGCGAGAGAAAGAAAAGGGGGGGACTCCCAGACTAGTTTGTAAGTTTCTCCTCTCCTGAGCTTTTCAACCCAGCGTGATTTAGCTGTCCTGAAAGGGTGTTGGTGCTCTAGAGAGGCCTGGAGACGATGATGCCATGACAGAATACTAAGTGCTGCAATATTGCTCATACTGATAGCCCATCTGTCACACCTACCGCTTTATATGACTGGTTCTAGGATGTAAAGAATTGATTTCTTTTCTAATTATTTACAGGGAAAAAAGACATGTATAGGTTTCACATTTGTTTGTCGATTCTCTTGTAGTTTTCCACATTTAAACAGAATTTAGTGTAGTTTTGTTAAAATCAACAGTATGGATGAGACTACTTGTTTTAAACCTCATTCAAATGAAGGGCCTATTATTGGCACTATCTCAGTTTACAGTTTCCAGCAGTCTGAGCACAATTACTCAAATTACAGTGAAGAAATAAATATTATGTGCATATCTGATGTGATCTGTAGCACCCAGCTTAGCTCTGCTCTTTTTTTAATTACTCTGTTCTTCTCTATATTATATCATTTTTTGTGTGCTTAATCTCTGTACAGGGAAACCTTGACTGCAGATCATACATACTAGGTGGCCTTCTCTCTGAACAGGCCACCATAAAATGTTCTCAAGCATAATATGTATGCTTAGGTTCTGTCCATTAGAAGACCACCTCTGTTACGTAAATTACTTTTATAAATCCCTGAAGTTGTTACTTGATACAGGTTCGATTCCACATTACTCACCTTTTTATAAATTATACACTGGACCTTGCAAGTCTTTGTGTCTCCTTCAAGTACCATACTGTTTGATCTGATTTGAACTGGGCCAAGTTCCAAAGTCCTGTTTAATTCTGTTTCAGAAAAGGATTGCAGAAAATCCTTCCCACTGACTTTATTTCTGAGTTTTTACTGCATTGGGAGTATTATCTGAGCTACAAATGAACAGTGACTTTTTGACTAGAAAGAGCAGAAACTTACTCAGAAGGGGTGCATGCATATATATGCATGTATTAGTTACATTATTATTACATTTTCTTAACAAGTAGTGGTTTCTTGTTAGAGACACTGACAACAAAAGAGACTGTTGTGACATTAGAATCATAGAATCATAGAATCACCTCGGTTGGAAAAGACCTTTAAGATCATCGAGTCCAACCGTTAACCTAGCACTGCCATCCCACCACTAAATCATGTCCCTAAATTTTGTCCCTAAAATGTCCCTAAACATTGCTTCATGATGTGGACATCTGTTCAGCTGGAATGAGATCCCTCTAATTGAACTGGGAAAATAAGTGTATTCTACTAAAATCCCCATAAGTGGAAAATGTCAGACAGGCTACCATGTGGCCTCCAAAATTTTATGAAAGGATTAATGAGAAATAGTCAGGTCAACAACCCATGTGGAGAAAAAAAGGTAGATTTTGGAACTCTGGGAGACTGGAATAGAAAAGTTTAGTGTTGGGAAAATGATAGACTTTCATTAAACTTTAAGCTGGTTCAAGAAGCCTCTGCTTACTCTATCTGAATCTCAGAAAACTACTTCCCAGATCATATTTGTTCAAATAAATTTAGGATTCTCAGTAAATTCCATAGAACCATAACAGTAACCACATACCACTATCACCTGTCAAGTACTTGAAAATCCAGTAAATGTGTTAGTGGTCTCAATTACTAGTGGACTGATATTTGCATTATGAAAGTTACTGCTACAATGAATGTTTATATTGTCACATTCTGAAGAAAAAGAAATTCACAGGCGAAAGATTCATGCTAAGACAGCCCTTTGTCATCACTGAATAATGAAAATAGAATGTAGCCAGTTGGCATCCTTAGATGGTTTCTCAGTTGTAAATTACATGATCATACTCCCATAGGAAAGAAGGAAAAAGTTTAAGTGTGTATGTATTTGTTCCACATAGGAGCCCCAAGTGCATCTTTTTAACGTTAAATGTTTTGAGGAAACTGGTGCACCAAGCAAGTTGGGTATCAATCTGTTGCTGTTCTCTAATTAACAGGATACTGAAAGAGCCGGTAAGTGTAGCCCATACAAAGACACTGGAGATGAATTACATCAGCACTGATAGCAGGGTAAAACAGCAGCCAGTGAATACAGAACACCACTGCTCTTATCCTTGTATCTCTTCCCAGAACTACTGAATCAATAATTAATTTTTTCAGGACATGATTTTGCTGTTTACATACCCGTTTTACATACCTAAGTTACATTGTATTACAGTTTGAAGTAACTGGTCTTGAGACTGATGCAATAATTTTAAAGGTCCTCGAGAAACATTGTATAGGCACTAATTAAGTCCTGCCAGGCATTTCCTTTTAATTACTTTAAATCAGAAGCAAATACATAATAGTGGATGTATTGTACAACTGCTCCATTAAATTACTAAAACCTTACAAATAAAACATCAGAGAAAGTGTCCACTAGAGGGAAGCCTCTACCATAGAAGACAATACTTGCCAAAGGGGAAGAAAAACCTACATTTTATGAAGCAAACTTTCTAGACTAAGAAACTCTATGTTCAGTTACTAAGTGTATAGATATCTCACTGAAATGAAAATACAGTCAGGTAATTTAGAACAGGCATATTAAATATTTAGGCCAGTTCTGAACTTGTGTAATTGTGGATTAAAGGAAAACTGCTCTGATTTGCACCACTAAAGACCTGACCGATGGGCTCCATCTTCCAAATGGCTGATAAAGCCTTAAATTAAAGCTGAGCACTTGTATTTGGTCACTGATGTGTTACTAGGAAACCTGATTAATACACTTCAAAATGGGTCAACTTCAGTAATTAGGAGCCCATCCTAAATCTGTTTTTTGTTTGACACTTTAAAGTCTTAGATGATAAGACCAGTTGCTTAATTGATTTGCTAAAAAGCTGTTTGGAAAAACCACACTGCACATCCCGTGGTAAACAGTGCATGTTTGCAATTAGAAATTAGAAGCAATTTCACAATTTTAAGTCTGTATCATATCTACTCCTGTAGATTACGTAGCTCTTCTACACAGAAAATTTCGTGAATATGAACCTTCATACTTTCCATGGCTATTTTCTCTCTGGTCTGAATATGGAGTTTTTATTATTTTTCTGAAACAGAAAGTAATCTAAGTCTTGACCAATGTTGGATATTTATAAATGTTGTGCTTGAAAAAGTCTTCTGCCTTTACAACTCCTCTAATACTCCCAAGATCTAGCAAACACGGACTGACTGATGGCAGAACTTGAAGGAAACACCCCTGTAAAAAGTGACTCAGATTTAAGTTTGAATAATTCTTGAAAATACCCTGACACCAGTTCTTAAATAGACAAATGAGAAATTCTGCAGGCTCGGACATTCTGACTGCTGACCTGGAGGAAATGTATAGTATTTAGTAAGAAAGTCTTTCTGGCCATAACATAAATGGTGGAGTGACTGTGTGAAGGAAACCTTTATATACCATTTCCTACATTTGTTTTGTAGATAGGAAAAATGTTTCAGTCTCCTGGACTGTCTGTATTAGAAAGTCATTTTGAGAGAGGATCTGGTTAGGACTGGGGCAATAGAGGAGAGAGACAAGGAATCAGCACTTCTGGATTTTATACACAGCTCTGACACACAGTTTATTTGCTGTATGACTGTGTCCAATTTGTTTTCCTGGCTGCTCCTGTTGTATCTCTGACCTTCTTATGTGCCTGCTTTTCCCCCATTGCCTTTTTTAATCAGCTGACCTGAGTTTTCTGAGACATCTCTCCTGTGCACTACACAGGTCATTGTTATTTTGGGGAAGGTGCCATTTAAGAAACACCATTGCTGTCATTAGCTAGTGGTCAAATTAATGATTTGAAAAAAGATTGTGGTCTATTTGCTCGAATGTTAAAATACAGTTGTCATAGTTTAATACGTCAGTGAGCAGACATGAGTTTCTCCATAACTGCCATGGTGTCCAGTGTGTCTGGTCAGGCTGCCCCCCCAACAGCTGGATGAATTGTTTTACCTAGGGAGCAATGGGTGGTCCAGGAAGCAGTCTGTTCTGCTCTTGGGGAGCTGGACTCATCTTCACTACAGAGATGTTTAATAAAAATATTTGTTGAACAATGACTTTATCTGAGTGTGTGATCACAGCTGTTTTGTTTTAGCAATGGAACAGCAATAACAATTAAATCCATATTCCTCCTTGGATATTTATTTTCCTGAATTAATTCTTAGTGCAGTGAAAGAATTTGGTGTGAATTGACAAGTTAAAATAGAACTGCATGTAGTGGATTTCAGATTGCTTGTATTACCTTTGTATGATTTTTCTATTACTTGAGACCTTAAAACATAGTATAAAAATACACACCACAGAGAGGCCACATTTTAAAGTATTCTAAAATTCTTCTGTCTAGTTTTTTCTAGTCACCATTTTTAATTGTTAACAATGTTCTCTTCTGCAAAGCCATGTTTGACTATTAGAAAAGCTAAGTGCCATCTTCCCATAACAGCATGTAAGAAAAATGTGGACTATGCATTTTGGTGAAATGAAAAAAATGCTCTTTTAAAATACCATGCAATTACTGCATTTAAATAAAGATAGCTCATCTCTAAATCTCAATTTTATAAAACCAGCTATTTCAGTGTTGCCAATGCCTTTTGTTGAAATGTTGAATGATGAAGATGACACTTTTGTATGAGCTTGCTTAGAAAGATTTTACTGCAGGTACTTGTGTTTACTTATAGGCGATTCCAGTGGTTGGCAGCTTGCAGTGAAAACCACTGCTAGTATGTGTTAGCTGTGCAGGCTTGCCCACAATCTAAAAAAGAAATTTGGTGCTGGTCAGTACAGTTTCATAAGACAATGGAGGGAACCAAGAGAATGCTTCTGATTCTCATGTTTTCAATTCCTTCCTCAGATACCTATGAAAGTACTCCAGTTACTGCCTGTTGAATCTGATGGCATAGGTGACTCTCTGAAATCTGTTTACGCAGTTGAGCATCTGAATTCCATAGGGGGCCTGCACCATTGTAAAGTGAGTAAATCCTGGTAAAGATGTTCATAGGATCCTAGAACAGCCCAGATTGCAAGGGACCTTGAAAGATCATTTAGTCCAACCTTCCATGGGAAAGGAAGCCTAGATGAGATTATCATCTATCACCCTGTCCAGTTGCATCTTGAAAACCTCCAGTGATGGGAACTCTACCACATCCCCGGGGAGGTTGTTCCAGTGAATAATTGTTCTCAGTGTAAAAAATTACTTCTTTGTATCAAGATGAAACCTCTCCTGGTGCAACTTGTATCTCTTGCCTCTTGTCTTCTCCATGTGGCACCTTGTGAAGAGAGAGCCTCTGTCCTCTGTGTAGCTTCTCTTTAAGTACTGTGATGAGGTCCCCCCTAAGCCTTCTCTTCTCCAGGGAGAAAAGACCTTAACTCCTTAAGACTTTCCTCATAGGGCAAGTTCTCCAGCCCTTTGATCATTTTCTGGGCCCTCCTTTGGACCCTCTCCTGTGTGTTATAATATGCATTTTTTATACTGCTGAAATACTTTTTTTTGACTTCCAGCACTCAGGTTTTGTGCCTTCTCTCCCTTTGCAAGTTTTCTCTTATTCTACTAATGAGAGAAGAACTTCCCTTGTCCTAATATCCTGTCACCTTATTCACTGAACTCATTTCCACCTGGATCTTGCATCTCACAAGTAGTATTACAGGTTTTTCCAGTGTAAAGGCATAATCTCACTCTCTTAATCAGGCACCATCTTTCTATTCTCCCATCACGCATGACCTCTAATTTCTCTCCATTCACTGAGTTATTTTCATGGGCAAATGTTAGGGCTCTCATTTATTAATTCTGCACTTGTGGCAGCTTTTGACCTAGTTAATGCCTTCCTCCTCGAACACTTGTCCTTATTTTCTTTTGATTTTGTTATCTGCTTCCACTCAACAATTTCCAATCTCCTCTAACATATTTTATTTTTCCTCACATTTTCTTTTATGAGGGAAAGCTATAACACAAAAATAAGCAAGATCTACTTTCAACGTAATTCACTTTTATCCCCATTAGCTATAATAAATTGTCCTTCCTTAATTGAAGTGAATGGATTATGCCCTCAATGCACATCACAGTATGTTTATATAATTTGATATATTACTTTTTATTTTTTTATTTGGTGCTGCGATGGATGGTGTGAACTACTGTATTGTAATTATTGTATTCAGTTATTTCTGCTAGAGTCCTCTGCAAGCAAAAGCCTCCAGAAACTCGGAGTAGTTCACCACATTTTTATCCTGCACATATACCCTAATTCAGGTAATTGCTTTTTCTTCAGTCTTCTACAACTGATATCCCAGACTGGCAGATTTTATATATATTTAATACATATAATTTGCCAGCTTAAAAACTAAACATTGCTCGTTCATGGCACTTGACAGCTGTTACTGAAACAAGACAGGAAGTTGGAAAGATGTTATGTTGGAGACTTCTTATGTTTAGTTTTGGATTACTCTCAAGTAAATCCTCCAGTGTGAATAAAATATTTTAGATTTTTTGAAAAGCAGTAATTCTGAAAAAGGATAAGTTGTCAGCACTGATATTTCTGAAACTGATTTATTTGCCCTTTCAAAAATCTTTTGCTGGTGTTTAGAAAGGGTGCAAGAAAACAATCATCATTGTAACAAGTGTCTTCAGCTCTGCTTTCCTACTGAAGTCAGTGTTCTAACCTAGTGCAAGGCCAAGTCTTGTTTATGTAAAATGTATAGAGTGTTACAAGTTAAATCTCCTGTCATACAAAGTCATATTTGAAATACTGATTTATTTTATGCAAACCCATACTTTTTCATAGGACCAAATTTGGAATATTTGCTAGAAGCCATCTCATTGAAATCAGTTGGGTTTTTAAGGGATTTAAGTAAATGAGATATACTGCTCTCAGCATTTCTGAAGATACTAACCTTCCACTGACAGCCAGCTTCTATTCCCAGTTCTTTATGCCTCAGGTTTTCAGGCCTAGGTATTTGAATTACTTGTATATCATCTTTACTCTGACCAGAATTTGGAAAATGGGTATGTAGTTTTATGACTACACAGAAATTAGTGGGATATATAAAAGATTTTCAATGAAACATATTGTTTCACAGCTCCCTTATGCTATTGTAATGGCTTTGATCTGTGAGAAAAGTAATGAAACCAGAATCTGTTTTGTTGAAAATTAATGCAGTTCTACTTTAGTTAATTTACATCTGCTTTAAGCTGTGTATTCACCAATAGTTAAACCTATGCCATAGCCCGCTTAAAGAGTGGAATTAATGTTACCTAAATTTTAACCCTCAAATAATACTGATACTTAAAATGTAATAGTTGAGGCTTGTGCCTGTTTATATCAAATTGTTTTGTTTGAAAGAAATCGGTAAAACCAAAATTTTTCATTTATAAACAGTCTTGTTTCATCTAAAACTGTTTATCCAGTTTTGACATCTTGCCAGACTGGCACTGCTCTTGTATGCCCCAAACTCAGTGAAACTAATTTCCTATTCATTGTCATAATGATGAGTGTGTTAAGTACATGGGTATTTTCAGTAACAACAAGTTAGGTTTGCTTTCAACTCTCCTAGAAGCA
This sequence comes from Gorsachius magnificus, assembly GCA_034008185.1. NCBI lineage: Eukaryota > Metazoa > Chordata > Aves > Pelecaniformes > Ardeidae > Gorsachius > Gorsachius magnificus. The sequence goes on along the minus strand of CM067088.1, from coordinate 40,382,992 downwards.
CCTTGGCTCAGAGCAGAAACTTTGTATGTCATCAAAAGGATCTTCTGAGCCTATTAATAAAGAAGAGCCACACAAGTTTTTATGGCACAGAGGGCGCAGCAACTGGTTTTCTCTCTCTTCAGACATTCACATGAGTATGTCATAATGAAGCTAAAACCCCTGGCTGAATGTTAATGGCAAACAGCATACATTCTTCGCTCCTTAACTAGTCTTTTACACATTTCATTTGAGTGTATACCAAAACTGACATAAAACTAATAACTAAGAGGATGCCATCTTATGTAACGTTGTGTGATGCCCTCATGTGATGTGGCAACTTACTTTTCTTTTTGCTTTGTTGCTGTTAACATGCATTTCAGAAAGTGCCATCCAGCACTGACTGAAAAGAAGACAACTTTGTAGAAGATACGATGCAGTGGTAATCAACAGAAACCAGAATGTAAGACCATGGGCTCAGATGCTGGCTGAAGATCACTCAGTCTAGCCACAAGTCTAAAAATGCACCACTGTATAGTAAAGCTGGAAAATCTCTAACATCTTGGCTTTTACTAACAAAAAAGATGAAAGTTAAACTCATGGAATACAGCTGTGATAATGTTGGTCATTTCCAGACATGGTGAATTTTCATTATAGCAATTATTCTTTTAATTACTTTCTTAAATAGCTTCCATTTAAAGCATCATCCACCGTGATTGGCTTTTTAAAAATTCATTTTAATTAGTAGGGGTCCAATTTGGGAAAGCACAAAAGTAAGCATTAAGAACTATCCTTATTGAAGGCAATAGCTAAAACAATTTTTAACTTCAGACATTATTAAGGCTTCAGTCTGTCTTTAGTCATGGAACTAAAGTGTGAATGATTCAGGCATAGAGTAAACTGGAACTGAAAAAATCTCATATGTCGCTCTGCAGCCTCTCATCTTCTAAGAGGACGTCTGTGACAGCTGCATTGTGGAGGGGCAGAAGGGAGGGCTGTCTAGGTGTCATAGGTAGAAACTGAGAAATTAAGATCTCAACATTTTCAGTTAGAAAAATCCCACAAAGACACTGTCAGTAAGAGGCTGTAATAGCAAAGTTTTTGTGTGGATAATATGGTGCATATAATGAGGCTACCCAGGAAAAACAAGACAAGCTATTAAAAGAAAAGTAAGTTTTGGACAGCTAGGGAGTATAACAGTACTCTCACACAGCTGTGTCAATGGGCTCAAAGTAAAGGCTTCTGCGTTGAGTTAAAACACATAGTATGTTGTTATGCTTAAGTGTATTTTTAAAAAATCCATGATCTCAAGCTGTGTTTTCTATCTGGAAGCTAGAAAAGGTTGAGGAATAGGCTGCCAAGGAGCAACAAGGGACAACTGCTGCCTGAAGGACAGGGAGCCAAGCACAGTAACAGCAGGCAGGGCAGGGGGGCTCATCGGCCAGGGCTTAGTGCCACCGCACATGACTGAGGTGAACAAGACAGGTCTGGGGATGCAACTGGGGTCAACCATGAGTCCAGATCACCAGAAAAGGCCGTGGTGATGCAGCAGTTCCAAGGCCAAGCTTGGAAGTCAATCCACAGTTCGGGTCCATTGATCACCAGGCAGGTCCACAGCAACAAAACAGATCCAGCAGAGCTGGAGACAGGTACACGTATGATATAGCTCAGACAAGGACTGAAAGCCCAGTCCTGACCTTAAATAGAGCTACTGGGTCCTTGGCCAGAGGGTGTTGGTGGAGGCCCCAGGTGAGGCTGGCCATGACCAGTAAGGCGTATTGGTGCACACAGGGCCCTGAAACAGAACACATGTCAGGGGCACCCGAACTGCAGGAGGTTTTCTTTTTAAAGAAGCCCAGAAAAGTCATACTTAGGGTTAACCAAAAGAGAAAACCACAAATAAGACCCACCTTTGATAGTTTTTTTACATAACACCTGTGCATGTTTGAAACAGATACCTGAAAGACTGGGAAAGAAGAGGAAAAAGAGGTTTTATTTACTCTAGCAAGAGAGTTATGAGATCACACAAAATCTGTTCAAACCATAGAGGAAATAGTAATTTCCAGAAGCTCACGTACAACATTAACCATTCAGGTTTAGCACTGAGGCTTTGAATTGGGTAACAAGAACCTAATCTGTTTCCATCAAATGCTTCCACAGCAATGCATTTTCAGAGGAAGTGAAAAGATAAATGGCATGATGTAGAACAGGGCAGCTGGTTTGGATCCTTGTCCCTGTATGTGCTGAAAGAGCGAGCACTAGAACAATAATTCGTACTGTAGGCATGTTCAGACAGCCCATCATCACAGAATTAACAGAAAGCGTATATATCTCTCAAGTATCTAGTGAACTCAAACATTGCCAGAGATGTCATTTATATTCCTATCCAGAGGTGGGTTTTTGTCATTACTCGGAAAGAATATGGAAAAGACCAACTTAATGTTTTATTCACATAGATTTTCCCTGCTGTAGACTGTGAATTTGGGATATGACTGAGTCTTTTATGTGAATTTTTGCATCCCTCATCTGTTTACAAAAATCTTTGAGAAGAATTTTGAGGGAATTTTTTACTTTCAATTTTTATTTGTGTAATGGAGCAATCTGTCATATATGTGCAATCAGGTGCATTATTCAGGATAATGGAGAACTGGGATAGGTCAGGTAATGGAAAACAGACATCATGGAGGTATTGTGAGATGTGAGATATCAATGCAAAGATTTCCCAGGACAATGCGCAGTTAATTCAGTTTTGGTGGAGCTTAGCAGTGACCCTGTTAGAAACAGGCTACATGCAGCCTCTTGGGGAGGCTTCTGAGGGCTCTTACTAGCTCAGACCCAGAGTACAGAAACGTACAAAAAATACTTTTCCATTTGTTGTTTTGCCAGCCTAGAGACACAGCCATATAGGAAAAATATCTAATTACAGAAATCATTTCATCTAGGGGCTGGGGGGCAGGCAGGTTTCCAGTGGCTCCTGTGACTCATCAGAAAAGTGCAAACTTCAAAATCGTAATACTCCTGTAAGAGAAACTTAGCATAGCACCTTCTGCAAAATGTGAGTTAATATATGCAAAAGAGAATTTCAAAACTGGTATCTAAGGAACAGGAATAAAAGAGAATATCCAGCAAATATTTTATAATGGTGACCGGTTTTTCTGTCACTTCTAAATGTAACTTGTTACATTGTGTGACATTAATTTTTTATTCATTTTCCATGGTTTTCTTCAGTGCTTATTTGAAGGTAATAAAAGGTTTTTCTTTCTTTTTGAATCATATATCTGATTCTCAGGTTTTGTGCATAGATACTAATTTGTGTGTTTATTGAACATCTCTGGATAGACTGCCTTATTGCTATCTGAAGAGAAGAAAACTGAGTGCTACAGATTCTCTGTGACAAACCTGTAGTAAAATACAGGGACTGACCTAATCCCCCTTAGTCATAGTTAGTGATAACTTTGGGCTACATTCTAATTTCTTTATTTAACTAACACTACAGATAGCTATAGTTTTCTTAATATGTCTACTCCTTGAAGAAGGAGTTTGTCTGCCTGTGTAACAACGTGTATACATGGACTCAGTATCTGGTCTTGTGAGATAGATTGAAAATCCTGTCTGAGGAGCAATCGTATGACTGCACTATTGAGATGTTACTGTGTTAGGTATCTGCCAGAGGCAGATCAGGTTCTTCTCTTGTTCCAAAAGCAAAAGGAAGCAAGTATTTTCTGATCAACTTGTGAATGTTTGCTTTTCCCGATGGGCCCAGCTAGCTCAGCTTTTCAGCTTACAGTGACATTTGTATTCTTTTCCCAGTTTGTTCTCTTCCTTCTCTACATACCTAGACTGCACCATCTGCATTGCTCAAGGTGCAGACACAAATTTAGAACCAACTTCATATTGTCAGGCAGGAAGACAGTGTCTTACTTTCTTTCCTCTTGTACTGCTTCAGAAAGGCCAGCAACAAGCTAACACAATGAAATCAAAATGAGTAATTGCCAGCTTACTAATACCCAATGAGAACAGATACAGAAGCGATAGTGACTAAATCTAGGGAGACTAGGCTGGTGGCTCCTGGGTCAACTGATACAAGAGTGACATTTCTAAATTCATCTTCTCATGTGCACTGTGGAAGTTGGGCCTTCTAATTCGAGGTTAAGTTCTTAAAGGTATGCGTGTGTGCCAGGCTCTCTGATTTCCTGTGACTACGTCTGAAAATTTTGTCTTTATTCATTTTGTGGGAAGCCTCTTTTCCCTCCTCTCGGATGATAGTGAACTTCTCAGGATAGGGACTGTCTTTGGCTAGTGAGTAGATGATCTTAATGTATGATGATCTTACGTCATAATGCAAACAACTAATGATAAAAGTACTGCATTGGATACAACTCAAAAGCAATAAACTTAATTGTCAAAGTATCATGAAAAACTATGGAAGCTCCTTTGTCCATATACTAATTTTTTCTTGTTTGGAATGCTTAGAGAAGAAGCAAATTAAGCAATATAAATTAAGCAGTATTTTATAGTGGTATAACTGTGAATGCAGTTAATTAGCACAGGGAAAAAATGATCCTGAAAATAATGTTGGAAATGAAATCTGGTTAAATAGATGATAATGCTTTTGCTGGCTATGTGACAAGCCCCAGTACAAAATGTCTAGTCTGTAGATTCCACCACTGAGTAACTCATTGCCATAATTCATGTAAAACAATATAATTTTATCATTCTTCCAATAAAATTGACTACAAACTGGGCTTGTAGTGCAGCTTTTATGCTAGCCTCTATGCCCCAAAGGTCATTGCATTGTCTACATAGAATGTTCAAGTCATATTTGAAAGAAGAGTAATGGGATAAAAATGTCTTTGTTGGAAGTGTTTTCTTCCCTGGAGTGTAGGAGCTCTCGAGTACTTAACCATAGTACTGTAGCAGATGGTGAGCAGCCAAGCCACTATAATGGGATGAGAATCTCTAATGTCAACGTTGGCTTCAGGGATGAAAAACACAGTTTTTTATAGAGAGAGCTTACTTTCATCTGCAGCGTTAACAATAAGTGTTCTGCTGCATTTTAACTAAATGGTTTTATTTTCTACTGCAAATAAAGTGTCTATGTTAGCATAATAAGAACTACTGTCGTTATGCATAAAAGTCTGGTTCTGCTGAAATCAGTGGCAAGACTACTTGATTTCAGTGGAATCGAGGCTTCACTAGTCCATTTAAATGTCAAATCACAATAGCAGGCATTTGTGCTTTGATGTATTAGCACTGACAGCATCAAAATTAGATGTCATTGTGAATGACAGTATATCAACATTCACTTTATGGTTTTCCTTGTGCCTAATGACTTGGTTTAAAAGTGCGTTGTAGCAGTTCTGTGATACAAATCATTCTTAAGGTTGAATCTATGCAGATTGTATGGGAACAGGATACTTTTGTCCTGAGAATAAACAATGCTAGAGGAGTCAAGCTTATGTTGAGTCTTCACTCTACCATTTGCAGAAGAAATACAAAGTGGAATTCATGCAAAAATATCACAAAAGTGGAGGCAGACTCAACTGCAGGCTGGTCTTGCTCCCTGCCAACCCAAACAGGGAGCACTGTAGTCACTTCAACACAGAGTTCACTCTCAGCTTGCTGAGTCAGCTGAGAGCAGGGCATCCGCTGTCCTCTCTAGCAATGCAGCACACAGGGACTTTGGCCATGAGAACAGTGTACATTGTGTAAAAGTGTTTTCTGAACACTTCAGCCCTGAAGATAACAGAATTTACCTGCTATCCAGCTTAGACAGGGCATGTGTTATGTGTAACTATGTCCTCCCACTGGGAAAATATTCTGTCATGAATGACTACTATTTTGCTCTTTGCCTATCAGCTGGAGTTGCTGTTTTCAGACTGTGATAAAATGCTTTATTCCAGCTTTGCAGCAGAAATGCCCACATTCCCACATCCTATCATACACACAGATACACACAGACACTTTCACTGCTGCCTCTTTAGTTTAACTCAGGGAATGAAGCATTCTAACATCAATATGCTCATAACAGCCAAAAAGTTATTATCAGTAATAAGAAGATAATTCTCTCTGTGCCAAGGTTTTTTTGTGTGTTAGCCAGAAAAATTCCATTTTACCTTAGTTTCCGAGGTGGTGGGAAAAGGAATTATGCTTGCTGGGTGAAATCTGAAATGGTTTCACTCTGAACCAGCTGGGAGTCACAGGACTGGAATGACAGGGTCAGGAGAGCAGAGACTATTCTGGTTTGGCATGAAAGAGGAGAGAGATAGATATGAGGGACATGGAAAACATCAACATGTCTGAATACACCAAAGGGCTAGACCTCAGCTGGAGTAAATCTGAGAAGATGCAATGTATTCAGTGAAATCTATTCTGGTTTACCCTAGGCCCACAGACTTTCCAGGGTTTGACTGATCTAAATCATATAGTGATTCTCTTAAAGTTTATCCCATCACTAATTATTTGGTTTATCTAAGGGTCTGCCATTCAGTTTGTGAGGCTTTTTAAGAACTGATTTTACCAACAAACCACAGGATTTGGGGTAACATTTTTTAGACTGTTTGGTGTCAGTGGTGGCTTTTTCTTTTCGAGGTTTCCTTTGTTCCACAGCTGTGGTTTTATTGGGAAAAGCCTTCATGTAGCATCTGGTTTTTCATTGCCTGTTCCTCGTGATGTTTCCTGGAAAAAAACATAGCATTTCCAAGTTGCAAGTGAAAAGTGTGTGCCCTGTCAGGAACCTTCCCCCACCCTTGTTAGAGCGCAGGTATGCTACCCAAACCCTACTCAGAGGTCTGATTTTATAAATAGTGGCCAAAGTACAAAAGGCAAAACCTAAACAAACCTGAACATATGTCTAAAAGCTATAAAGCCAAACACTCCATAAATCAGATGATAAGATTCCACAAGATGAAGAATTCATGAATAACAAGCATGTAAGTTCACTTGGTAGCAAGTTGGAAATGTGCCACCCCCTGCAATTGGTAATCAAATCCACCTGAACCAGTGGTTTATGACTTAAATAATGTGAAATATTTTCCATCTACTGTATTAGAAGCTAGATTAGAGAAATCAAAAAAGAAAGGTTTAACTACTCAAGAAAATAAGAAGAGAAAGTTGTGTTTTCACAGACATTTCCTTTGCAGTAAATCAATGTTTGCCTCCTTTTAGTGTCCTCTTCACTTACGGAGGAGGAGGTTACCTTTCATTTAACAGAGGCAGCAAGATATTGCTGCTCTTGGAAATGTTGCCGTGAACTAGATATGTCTCAAATGGAGTCTAATTTCTCATTACTTTTCTAACCTTTCAGCCTTTGCTGATTCTAAAATGAGGAATTTTGAAATATAAGTTCAGAAGCAAACTGCATCCTTTCAGCAGCCCTCTCTGTTTAGTCAGATATGAACATCTGTGCAATTGTAAGGGAAACCTTCCAAAGTGTTAGTGATCCACTGATTTTTTTTCCGTTGGCAATTGACATAAATAAACCCAGGTCTAGACCCAAATGCATGTTTTCTTGAGACTTCATTTTTTCTTTAGTTTCTAAATTTTTGCTTTTTGGGGAGAGATAAAAAACTCTCTATGGAGGAATACATCTTATGGCTTAACTTTATCATCATGCGAAACTAGATGAAGTGCTCCTAACATAATGTAGATGACATGCTGAGCACAACTCATTCATTAAAGTTGTGACTCTTCAAAAGAAGGTTGCAGTGTTATTCTTAAAATTCATTGCTCTGTCAAGTCTATTAATTAGTCCTCTGAACGAATGCAATCATTAGCACAGTATATTGTTTGCTGTATTCAGGAACAGAATTAAAGCCATATTAAAATCTGACAGCAAAATTTAAGGAGTTGATGCTGTGAGCTCCAAACCACATTAACCTCTAAGAATTGGAAACTGCCAGTGGTTGTCTTAGATAACCATAAGAAAACATGTGGTATCACGAGTATCATTTTATGGTAACTATTGTTTGTTGCCGATTTTTTGCTTGTAACTAGGACATTTTACTTAGCTATTTATTCAAATAGTTTGATTTAAGTAAACCCTTTAATTATATTAAAGTCTGAATTAGACTTAATTGCCTCACATTTCCAGATGTTAGTTTTCCAGTGAACCAAATAAAAATATTAAGTAAGTGGTATGGCTTGAATAAGGTAGAGGCACAGGGTAGAAGCTTGCTCAGGATCCTTCAAAATAGCTACACTTTTACATGATGAGAGGAGAACGCATTATTCCCGATGTGTAAAGAACTGACCACGAAATGTATTCTTTTGAAAATATGAGAAAAATAATAAAAAAATTCCTCCTGCAAATTTTCCGAGTAAGGAAAAGTAGTAACACACCACAAGCTGCTTTAAATGTTGCTGCTTGGTGTTTTCTTAGACCTCTTAGAAGAGTCAGCAGGGGGAGATGAGAGGGAGCAAGTTGCCTGAAAACAGTTACAGTAACTCCATATCTGAAGTAATATTTAAATTGAGCAAAAGATCTGTAACACATAGCCTGTTTTAGCATTATATAGATCAGTGACTATCAGCTGTCTTTGGAAAGGGATGTGATACAAAGGATGGTGTAATACAAAGTAAAGTTGTATAAATTGCTTTCTAGTAAAAAACCCTACATCAAAACAAACCTCATAGCAATGAAAATTGGTGTAATCTTTGCCATGCCAAATGCTCAATCCAAACCCAAACTATTGTTTCACTTTGTTGGGTTCTGGAAACATTTCCCGGCCATTAATTTATATCATTAAGTACTGAATAACATATAAAAACAGTATACGAACTTGCACTATTTAACAGAGACATAGTATCACTTTTGCCTGTAATTTTTATTTTAATTTTGTGACTTTTTCATGGTTTTCTGGAAGAGTGCTCCTGAGCATTGGGGGAAGCATCAGGGGAATGGTGTAAATCAAGACTGTCCCAATATTCCTGTAATTCCGAACATCAGGTTTATAAAAAGAAAAAAAAAGCAAGCTCCTTATCTGTGTGATGCTGTGGTGGGCTCAGATCAGGTCAGACCAAAAGCCCACTAGGCTTCATTTGCTTTTGTCCTCTATAGGACTAAATTTCTTGCTTTTGCCTTTTTTCTTGCTACTTATATAGAAGTCCGAGCCTATTGGCTTAATTTCTAAACCATTAGGCTGGGAGGGGGTCAGCCAGGTAGCATCTCTTCCCAGGCCTGCACACCATCTCAGTGAACTTAAAATGATGTCAGCGTCTTCAGAACCTAGAGACCCAGAGGTATCTTTGAGTTGAGCAAACCTGTCAGCTCTGTGCTGGACCAAGCGCTTAAATGGCTGTCCTGTGCTTTTAGCCTCCTTAGTCTCCCACTGAACTTTTTTTTTTTTTTCTTCTCACAAAGTCTCTTCAGCTCATAGTGAAAGGATCACAGATATAATCAGAATTTTCAATCTAAATGTTTTTACTCATCATTTGAAAGAAAAACAGCAACAACTGAAAGATAATAGCTTTGGTAGATGCTGAAGAACAGAATAAGCATAGTGATACATTCCCAGAATAATCAAATGCCAAAATTACTTTATATTCAGGGACTTTCTGAGCCAGAGGATCATCTTTGTGTTTAAAAGCCTTTACTAGGTGTTTCTTCAATTAATTTGTTCAATCCCTTGCAAGCTTTGCAATCTTCCAGCATCCACAACATCCTGTGGCAAGAAATTCCATGAGGCAATCTGTTAGTCTGATGATTGTGCTGCCATTGTGTTTCTACAATGCATGGAAATTAACAACTCTGTTATATTTTCCTGCCCATTATCTTAACACAGGAAATCACTCAGATATTGCTCAAAGCACTAAGCTAGGTTCTTGACTGATACAAATTGAAATCAAAGGAACTAGGATAATTTATGAAAAGGTATGATGTTATTGCTGTGCAAGAGCAGTCTTGAGTTTGAGATTGAGGTCAAATTTTTCCATCTGTCCACACAATTTACCTACAGAAATTCCTATTAGATTGGCTTTGTGAGGACCCTGCTGGTACTCGCAGAAGGAAATAATTGGGTGAGTCCTCTATTGTAGAGAGTGCTGACCCGCTGTCAGGACTGTGCCTTGCCTGGTGATCTAATCTATCCTGTCTGACTTTGCAGTGCTTTCAAACGGCAAATATACGGGACAGAAGGGGAAACAAAGTCTTTCTTAAAAAGACCCCAGAATTTTTCACCCCAAGGACATATGATGTCTGTAGAAAGTCTGCATTCTGGTTCCTTGACAGTGGGGAAAAAAACCATGTAGAGCTGAGTCCTGGGATCACTTCAAGCTACAGCGTTCGTGATATCTCTCAGATCTTACGAGTCAGTATAGAAATGCATCCCATTGCACATAACTCCTTTCTACTCTGGTTTCTTTAGGATGGAACTTCCATTTCATCCTCATTACATACATTAAGAATATAACTTTATGTGCAGGAATCTTAAAGCCTTGAGAAGGTACTTTGTTGGGGCAGATTCTGTGAGAAGCTTCTGGAGGGCTCTCTTAGAACTTATGCATGAGCCCAATGCAGATTGCCTTTCTAAATGGTGTTAGAAGTGGGAAGCGTGTATCAGAGTATCATCTTTTGAACAGCCTATACTTAAAGGATTTCATGCAGGACTGCATAATTTATGGATACCTCACTGCCAGTAGTACTTTGGCTGCAGCAGCAATACGCTTAATGCTGGCTAACTGCCCAAGCATGTAGCCAGCTTTCTAGGCAAATTTTGCAGCCTGCAACCATGTCCTGTAGCAGCTATTGACCTGGATCTTAGCTGATTGAAAACTTATCTCAGCATGTAGCTTTTAGCCTGGAAGTTCTGCCTTCTATCTTCCAGAAACTCAGCACATATGTCCCACCTATCTTGCTTCCTCACAGTTTTAATTGCTTTTAATTCTGAGTATCAGATCATCTTTTCCCTTATTTTCTCAGAAGACAGTTATTCATGGAAAAAAATGTTCCTGGTGTCTGGCTGTCGGGTGGATCATATTCCAAATACAAAGGATGACCTAGTTTCGGTATGTGATGTGGCAGTTTTCCTCAACTCTGTCTGTATTTCAGTAGCACTTAGCACCCTCACCTAACTCCTGCCCACAGACTGTTTCCCACTACAGGAGTGTTCATTTCCAGTATAAAAATAACCCTAACATAATGACAGATTACCCACATTACTGCTTTTTAATGAAGCAGACTCTCTAATGTAAAATAATCAGTGTGGTTTTCGGTTTGGCTCAGAGGTGGCTTACAATAAAATATTGAGTGGTAAAATGGTAGGTCAGAGTAATGCTAGAGCAATACCAAATTGTGCATGCCTATCACATTTTATTCCTGTACTTGAAGGGTTCCTCTGTTTTTACTTATAGCAGAGTCTGTTTACCCCATTGGGAAATGTCCATTCCAGGTTCTATCTGCTGATTTTCAGAGGACTGAAATTATAGCTTGGCTTTCATATGTTTAACTCCAGACACCTTTGGTGATGCTTCCTGTGGCAGACAGGATGGAGGCTTTCATGCCGCTTTGGATGCCCTCACTAACAGAGTGCTCCATGGCAGTCCTTTAAAACAACATGTAAATGATGGAATGCCAGTTGTTGCTTGCTTGTGCTTTTGAATGTCAGCTATGGGGATTTCATGGAGCTTATCTCTCTTGAGCAATCAATATATTCTTCTAGGACGCACTAAGATGTTGATGTAGGAGATGTAGTTACAGAGCTTGTCATGCAGGCCCTAAAAAGTCATGGCCAACCATCTAAACTGTTTCTGACTTGAAAACCTATTCTACTTCTTGAAAAAGGGCTAGGTCAGTAGGTTCATTTCCAGTCCTCAGAACTGAGTACTTCCAGTTAGAATCCAGGATCCCTTCTATTCTCGGTCTGCATGCTAATGCAGTTCAAACTGCTCAGAAATATGCAAGACCAAGTCTTAAATTACAGCCTCCCCTTATCAGTTATTACCTGCTGGCAATGTCTTCAGGGTGAGCGTACATCTTTTGAAGACAGCACCAGGTCTATGTACTTCTTAATGTCTTTATAAGCCCTCTGTTTTTCACTTGATTGCTATCACTGTTGGAAGTGCCCCTTCTGGAGCAACAGGAAGGTCTGTCACAGAAAGCCATTACCAGAGAATCTTCTGTTAGTGCTAATATTTTTAATTCTTCTAGCTCCACCGACCTGGCCTAGATTGGTTGTAATGATAATGAGAAGCATGTTTTGAAGGTGACCATCCAGGAGGCAGAATAAATTTTTGTTTATTATGAGCTGATAAATCAGCTATTATTTAATTTATACAACAGCTGCAAAAGCAGTTACTTGGGTATATTGAATGGTTATGCCTAATGAAGGTGGATTTCTAATGACAGCTGCATTCTGAAGTTCTTACTCGTAAAGCAATAACCAGAGCTTTGAAAATTTAGGACAACTTTAGAGTAACCAGCTTGTGAAAGCTGTCCTAAAGAGTAAATTCTGTTCAAAGTCATTCACTCTTAATTTTTTGCTTCTTCTTCAGATATATGTGTATTATTAAGTGAAGGAAGAACAAAATTCGGTTAAATCATTGTCCATTTGAGGACTAATATATTATGCACATTGCTGAATGATGTAATGCAAGAAAAATAGTGTGATTTCATTTATTAAGATGGTAAAAAGGCAAAATAGTTGGAGGAAAGTAATTACACTATAACAAAGGAGATAAAATATGGATACTTGGTGATTTGCAGAACACTTCCCATGTTGTCAAAAGATATGGGGCATGGCCTCAAACATTAATAAGCATTTTGTATCTTTGCTCCATACCAGTGGACACACAAGCTGTCTTGTTACTTCTTTCTCTGATATTCAGTGAGATTATATCACGGTAAAATGTAAGACCTTTGTGTCTTGCTGAGAATCACGCAGGTGGGAAGGATGGCTGAATACAACACTGTATGCATTCTGAACTCAGTTCTTGGAGGTGTGATTAGAGAGAGTATCAAGGGGGCAGAAAGGAACTGAGTCGGGGAAGCTGGCTTGGGAATTAGAATAAGAAATTATCTCTGGCAAGTGGAAGAAGGGAAGATGGGTGTTGACTTGAGCTGTGAATGGGCTAGACTGTTTGGTTAAAGTGGGAAAGGAGGTAATACGAAATAGAAGGACATACTTAGGTAGATCCAGTATATATTTATTTTGTTGGAACCTCAGAACTTGGGGTCTTTCATCTCTTATCCCTCTTTTTTTTTCTGTAAATAAATACCTCATAGACTGCCAAACACTGCAGACTACCTACTTACACTACATACCTGCAAAATCTTTCTCTTGAGTTCAGTGGAAGCAGAATTATCTGTGCATATTTAGTTTATAAGCACTGCTGAGCTATGATGTTTTAAATAGTTTCATGGCCAGGCTGACTGGCATTGAACCATTTCATCCTGTTTGGTGTTTGTTGTATGTGTATGGGTCGGATGATTAACTGGACTCTCCTCTGCTTTTCAGACTGTTTCATTGAAACTGTCTTACTATGCAATGCATATATTTTAAAACATTACCTTCTGCATTGCACCCTATGGCATTTTTATGTTTGAGGCTTCCTCACTTTTTAACAATTTATGATAGATGTTATTCTGTCACTTCATAAAAATTATGGTTTCATATGATGTAGAATGATGTCCTAAATAGCACTTACATCAGCAATGATGCAGACCTCTAGCCATTCTGATTGTCAGCATCAGTCTCTATAGGGACTCCAAAGTAGGTAATTTTTGTTGGCTCAGCAATGCATCACCCAAGGAATTAGAGTAGAAGCAGCGTTTTCCAGTATCCGTGCTTTAAGGCAACCCCAGACTGAAACTGAGATTTGAACTGATATTCTGATAACTCCTATTAAAGAAGGAAAGCAATGATTGTTCATTGCTGTCAGTTTTGACAGTCAGCTTTTTCTTACTGCATTAATTTTGAGTCCAAATTCTTATTTGGACTTTTAAAAGTCCAAATTTCCTCCAAAATGTTTTCCCAGGCACAAGACAGCAAATGTCAAATAGACCTGCAGTTTTACTTTTCTGAATGTCCTCAGTGATGCTTTCTTCTCAGTAATGAACACAACTGCATAGTAATGAACTATTTTTTGTTCCATGGAACAACCTGAAGTAGAACAGGGGTACATTTTACAAAGGACAGCACAAATAGAGCACAATACAATAAGCAGAAATCCTTGCCTCAGTTCAAGTCTCCATTTTTTATGAGGGATGAGTTGGAAGGCCATGCAGTTTGATAGATAGGACACTGAGCTAGGATACCAAGATTTATGTTCTTGTTTCAGCTCAACCCTTGACTGTCTATATGACTTCAGCCAGGATTTTTTATTCTGGTTCTTTAAGGTCTTTTAGGAATTAAAGATGTAGAAAAAAGCCAGAGCATGCTTTTTCTCTTGTGTCAAGCACCTATCTTCCTGTCTTTTTCCTAGTCATCTTAAGGTAATTCAATGTTTTTGAAAATGCACTACCTTAGATGGGATTTATCTCAACAGCTTTAAATGCCAAAAAGTTTGTTGGGGAAGGAATGACTTCAAATGCCTTTATGTAAGCTTCTAAGAGTTAACCATCTAGGTCTTAGCTAGACACAGTAATGTAGGTCTGTACTGTAAGTTTGTTAGAGAAAAATAAGCACTAGCAAGAGATAGGATGGACTGCTGTGGTACCATGATTTTAAAAGGATGCAAGTTCAGACTTTAGCATTCAACTTTTAGACGTAGAAAGGTGAAACAATCTAACCTTTTGCCTGCATATCTTTTACTGTACTCCTGAGCGTTGTCTGTTGCCATCCTTGCCAACAGCACATTGTTAGCTCCTTGCGTAACAGTATATGCTGTTGCGGTTTATCCCGGCAGGCAGCTGAACACCACACAGCCGTTCCCTCACTCCCCACCTCCCCAGTGGGATGGGGGAGAGAATCAGAAAAAAGTAAAACCTGTGGGTTGAGATAAAGACAGTTTAATAAAACAGCAGAGGATAATAATAATAATAATTATAATCATGATAATAATAATAATAATAGAATATGCAAAACAAGTGATACACAATGCAATTGCTCACCACCCACCAACAGATGCCCAGCCATCCCCGAGCAGTGATTGCTGCCCCCCAGCCAACTCCCCCCAGTTTCTATACTGAGCATGACATCATATGGTATGCAATACTCTTTGGCCAGTTGGGGTCAGCTGTCCTGGCTGTGCCCCCTCCCAGCTTCTTGGGCACCTGGCAGAGGATGGGAAGCTGAAAAGTCCTTGCCTAGTGTGAGCACTGCTCAGCAACAACTAAAACAGTGTGTTACCAACATTCTTCTCATACTAAATCCAAAACACAGCACTATGCCAGCTACTAGGAAGAAAATTAACTCTGTCCCAGCCGAAACCAGGACATATGCTTATTATGGTATGTTTCTGACACTTACTTCAATTGGGGGCCCTAAATGGTCCTGTACTAGTTGTTAAGAAGGCCTCATTTCTCAATATGTTTTTGACATGAATGATTGTTTGAGCACCACGCACCTCTGCTGAAACGTCAGTCATCCAAACTGTGAATAGCCTTAGTCAGCTGACACATTTGCCATCTCCATGATAATTTCTTTTCTCATTCTCTAAAACATGAAAGATACCACTCTGTCTCTCCTTGATGTCAGTTTATTGATTGTGACAATTACATCCATAGCTGTATTAGCACTGATCATTTGGACAGTTAACCTGGGTATGTAGTTCTGTAGGGTTTGTGATTTTGTTATGTTGGGCTTATTAGATGCTTATTTTTCTCTTACACAAAGGAAAAAAATTATTTTCCTATATTAATGTTCATGTTTGCAAAGATGTATCATTTTAAAAATAAAGATTAATAGGTTTTGTTTGACGATTTTGGTGCACATCCAATCTAGATGCTAATAAAGCACAGTAAGCCATGATGACTGCAGTGCACTTCTCTCTCTGTGGATGATGACTTTCTAAGACAACATATTTCAAATAGCTATTAAAATGCTTTGTTTGTAACTTGAAGAGTATATACCATGAACTCATTAAAATCTCTTTCATCATTGCACTCATTAAATTATCTTTAAAGGTCAGGCCCTGTTATCTTGATACAGTGCCATCAATAAGAGTGTTACATGGTTGGGGCAAGCAACATTTGACTATAAATAATCTCAACTAATAGGATAGATTGGTGTAAGAGCTGTTGAAAAAACTCCTCCTAGGTTTATTATGCTGTGAGTTCAAACTTATATTACTTGACTTGAGCCAATGCTTATACAAAGCCCAATTAATTTAATGGAGAGGCTTCCAACTGGGGCCATTGGACATTTCTGGATTCCAAATAATGGAGAGGAATTCAGTGGCTTAAGTGAGCTTTGAGTATGCAAAATGTATACCTTGAAACCTATATTGGCATACAGTTTTATTTCACCACATTTCATGTAAGCATCTTTTCAAATTATAGACAGCAGGTTAGCTTTCTTAGTCAAAAACTTTTAAGGTTTAAGAAACTTCTGACTCCAAGTTCCTTTTTCTTACAACAGCAGTGTGTTTGTTGTGTGAAAAAGATTACAGTGCACATGTTTTGTGAGGTGAATAGTGTATATCCAGTGTGAATGATTATGCAGTTGCTCTGTAAAGAACATTCTGTGTGGATTCAGCCTAATGAAACATATGCTTCCTATTATATCAAATACATTTTTTACAATAACTGTTTCAACATTATGAAAACGTTTAGATGTTTGCTTTATAATTTATATCCTTCTTTCAAATGTCACCTCTTAAAACTCATAATCATTTTATGAAAAAATATTTCAGCTCTTTTAACAATTATTGCACTCAGAAAACAAAGAGAAGCCAGTCATATGCATTCCATCCCAAACTGTGTTTGACCTCATTCAGAACTCAGGATATTTTTTATAGGATTAAAAAAAATTTAATAACATTCATCTACCACTCAATTCCATTATTCTTCCTTAATTGTCTCCTGCAGTTGCTCTGTCTGCGTCTTCCATTCTGGCTTTCTCTTCCTGTAAAATACTCTAGGAGCCTATTACACAGAAGAAGAATGAAGCACATGAAGGCTGAAGCACACTCAGGCTTTCTTTTTCTGTACAGTGCTTTACCAGTGTTATGCAGGGAGGAGTGAAGCACATGATGGAGCAGTGTGTGAAACCCTGGACTGTTTGTTTTGCTTTAAAGAACAACATAGAGGTAAAGTGTGCTTTAGGAATTACTCTTTTTGCTGGAATGTGTCCTCCAGATTTCAGATAGGAGGTCCAGGAACACACAGTTTGGACTTTTTTTTCCCCCCTTTCCTTTATTGCTTTAGTCTTGTAGGGCTTAATTCCCTATTTCCTCAAAGGGCAGTGGGTCAGGACTTTACAATTCCTGTCTACTTTGATTTTTGTATTCACTACATTTGACTGCAAAACAATTTTGAAGGGGGTGATTTTTTGAATGAATAATTTTAAAATATTTTGCTAGTTATGACACTTTTCCCCCCTGGTTTGTGCCCTTTTTCTGGCACCTTAAAATGCTAAAATACTCTTCCAACTGTAAATCACATATCTTTCATTTATTTTCTTACTATATCAGACTAGCAGGATGTGCATAGGCTTTGAAAAAGACACAAACTACTGAAATGAATTGCTGTTATTGTGGGTGTGCATTGCCTCTCTGAAAGATGATGAGAAAAAATGCAAGTAGGCATGTCGTGTAAAACAGGCAGGACATACTTTACAAGCAAATTGATCACAATTAATTACTCAGGCAGTTTGTTAGTATTCCCTGTGTCAAAGTCTCGTTCTAACTTTGGAGAATAAAAAAAATATCTCTATACCTGATTTCCTTGAGGTAGATTAATGCATAAAAGTATGACTGAAAGTGGAGGTGCAGGAGAAATAGCATTGGTCAGCATACTGTAGGTGGGCAAGCAGACTGAGACACAATTTAAATTAAAGCCCTCTTTGAGTAGAGAAATCTCAATGATATAAACAGAGGTACAATAGCTGTAAGCCTGTTTGGCAACACTAAACCAGTTAAGTGAGTAAAAAATAACTTAGTTTGCTAATAGATAATTTAGTAGGACCGTTTACACAATGCAGAGTACTTAGTTGAGCAAAGAGTTCAGGATAAGGTGTATTCATTTTTCCTTTACCAAATAACAGAAATAGGAGCTTATCTGAACTGAATTTTAACTCATTTCTCTCTTGCTACCCAGGCTTCTCTACGCTTCTCTATACTGAGTGGCTGCAACTGTAATGCATTTAGTATGAGTACAGCATTAAAACAGCCTCACACTGAAAAATGCTACTTGCTTGTGGTTGATCCTCAATTCTGCTTTTACTCTACCCTGACACATTCACTGTGTATTTGTCCAGCTAGATAGAACTAACATCTTCATTTAGACTGGGAGCCAATGTGCAAATAGGGACAGCTACAGACTTTTTAAGATGTAGACAGTAACTTTTTTTTGAGTGTGCCTATGCTCAATTTTAATTACATGTTCAATCTGCTTACATGCATTTGAAAATCACATTTGGTTTTAACTCGCCTCCCCAAGTGCCTAACCACTGTTGAAAATTATCTGCAGGACATACTTGAAAATGAGACATAGAATGTGTTTGGATGTTCACAACCAATCAAGTTACCAAAATTTAATGAGTTAGTAAGCTGAAGTGATTTAAGCTATTAAGTTTTACTTTACCACTGGGGGTATCTTAGGAGTACACATAGTCTGTTTGTGAAACTCAGTTGACGCGCAGAGGCTTATTCCAAGTACTTGCAATCATCAGCACACACCACAAAAGTGGTGTTTCAGGCCCATGTACATGCTGTGACAGAGCTATATCTAAAACACAACATTTTTTTCACCACTGCAATTGCAACCAAATGATGAGAAAATGGAAAGAAACCCCCTCCCACTTCTAGTCTTCAAAGTTGAAAAAGCAGACCAAAACCCTGAATTATGAGCTTTAGTGGGTAGAAGATCCTATCACAGGAGTCAAGCCTTTTTCAGTTTGCTATGCATAACAATTGTACTCTGGGCTATTACCCAGTTTTCACATTCATAAATATTGATTGACTAAAAGAGAATTTTAATTTCCAAATACCTTGTTATGATAATATTGATAAATATGTTATGATATTCACTTCAAAACTTTCCTGCCTAGGGCAAATGTAAACCCTGGCTGTCCTACACCTTTTCTAGATAGGACATGTGATGCTAAGATGCATTCCAGATTTTCAGTGTCTTTGAGGGCCAAAGCATTAAAAAGCCCATATATATTTGCTTTCCTTTTCTGTTTTTAATTCCCAGACTTCAAAGCACTTTTCAGCTTTTTTTATTTACTTTGCAAAATCTGTGTTTGGTTGGTACTGCCTAGCCACTTCGGTTCTAGTGTGGGGACACTGATGTGCAAAGTGTGACTTGCTATTAGGGACACAGGGATATTTAGTGGAGTGGTGAGAACATGAATGTAGGAAGAGCGAGCCAAAAGAATTTCCTGAATTAAGTCTCTTTATTTGTTAATACAAAGAGTGACAATGTATCATTCTATCTGTAACTTTTTCAACTTTTTGTTTTGGCATTTTTTTTAACCAGTTACCCCATTTGCCTGTAGCTCCTATAGGAGAGCTCCTGCCTAATTAATCAAAAATATTATCACTGAAGGTACCTGGGATAAGGTTCAGCTTTCAGATCAGCATCCTTTCTCTGCAGTAGCAGGCATTAAGTAACAGCTATCTTCTTGATTCTTAGACTAAATCTGCGCTCTCTGTAGGCCTAAGTGATGCTCAGAACAGCTGAAAGGGGTTGCCCAAGATGTTTAATGAGCTGTATGCTAATGAGAGACAGTTGAAGCTTTAAAACTAGTATCTCCCTTCTCAAAAGTTGTCCTTTATCTCTTCTGCAAGTTTTGGCTATGACATCTTTATTCCGGGAGGGAGATTACTTTTATGTGAACTCTTCAGTGCTCATTTTCAGCTGTGAATGGGACTCACTTCTGAAGCTGTCTCTGAGAGATGTAACTGCCTTTTGCAACAACAAACGTCAAGAGCTCAAGAATACCAAGGACATTTTGGAAAAAAAAAAAAAATTAAATGTCAGCCTAATTTACTGGTAAAATAAAAGAGAGCTGACAACCTTTGGCATGGACTTTTGTATATTATGTGGGTTTACACAAAGCCAATAGGACAGGAGGTTTTCTCTTGTTGAAGGTTTCCATAGTTCTGTCTCCTCCGAACCTTCCATCCTGTGTCTGTTCTTGAATTCTTTTTGACTTAAGAATCCCCAAAATGTTTTATCCCAAGGCAATATGATGAGGAATTACTACATAACAAATCCCCTGTTTTTTTTGATAGATATATGGCTTTGTCACTGTGCAGTGAATATATGATATAACTTTAATTATATCATATCTGAAGTTTCTTTTTTCTTTGCCACCTCAGTTTGGTCAAAACCCCCTAAAACTCATGGTGATAGCAGGAAAACTTGCATGTGTCTAATCAAAAAAGTTCAAGACTATCTGCAATTTGGTCTGAATTACTCAAATTCGTAAGTGAAATGCTGTTTAAGTGAATTTTGGAAACCTGGCTTATGAAGCCTTCATTATAAGGAGTTTGAGTCACCTTGCCAAAAGATACTTATGTTGTAGTGAATTTTTATGCAATTTATACTATCATCTGCATCACTTACTATGGGCTATATAATATCTGAAAGAGTATTCTAATCCTTATGTGCATTAATGGATTAGGATAGTGCTAAGGGGCTGCATTGTAAGATACTTGAAAATGTGTTCCCTGAAGAAATAAGAAAAAGATTATCTTTGAACAAAGTGAGGTCCTGTGAAATTCTTTGAAATACAGTTTTAAATAGCTATCTGAAATCTTTTTGTTTGGAAAATGCAATTTTTTTCAAACCAAAGTGCTTTGTACAGCGTTGTGAGACTAGAAGCACAGACCTAGTAGTTTCTGTAAATTCCAAAACAACAGTTCAGCCCTGTGAACACCAATGAAAACAAAAATGGCACTGTCGTAGGGCCATGAAGATCTGTCTACAAGTCCTCACCCCAACATAGATGTCCTCTGACTAAGCAATATTGTGTTATACAAGTTGACCAATAGAATAGAGAGAAAAAGCAAGTATATCTGGAAGTGTACTTAGATTGGTCAAACTGCCACGGACTTCAGTAAAAATCTTTCTGTTAGTTAGTTATAAAAGGGACTGTGCTGGGCCAGTGGTGGTTATGTGTTTGCTGCAAAGGATTTTGAGATGGAGTTAGGCATCAGGATCTTTGGTTCCTTGTAACACTCATCAGGCTTCAAGCCTGTTACAAGAAGTGCTCACAACTTCTTCCTTCACTCAGGGTCCTTGGCAAAGATCTAAACAGTGATCCAGTGTATGTTCTTACCCAGGATTTACAAAGTGGGGCAACTGCAGCTTCTGCATTCCAGTGTAATCACCTGGTTAACAGCAAGGCTTTTCTCTCTAACTGAAGGTAGATAGCTGCATGTTGTGCTGTTTTCTGCAATGCTTGCTCTCATCAGTAATAACCAATAAGTAATTTGGTGATCTCTTGAGCCGGTAAAACATGCAGACTCCTTTTAAGACACCTCTTCCTTTGCAGTGTATTTAAATGAGTGTCTGTGTCGTCAAATGCCCTTTCTTCAGTGTCCTTTACCCTTTAATGAGTGTTACCAGGGGACTGAGGAGTTGATTTGGCAAAGCTCTGATTATAATTTGATATAGATCTGAATTCAACTGACTGGCTCACCCCAGCTATTCTGATTACTGTAGTCAATGTTAATATTACAAGGAATTGACTGCCTGTACATTTCAATAGCTTTGTAGTGTGGTTGAGTCCTATGTACTGCAAAATAGATAATTATATGGGCGAAATCTTAGGAAGGTGATAAAAAATCAAATTTTGTGTGGACCTGGATAATGAATTACAATATTGATCATTATCTTGAGTCTGGATAATGTGTGAGTGAGATACAGCATTTGAAAAATGCTTCCTAGCACTTTCTAAGCATGTCTGGGAGAGAGGAAGAGAATTCCAATTTCTAAGTTACAGAGTGGGAGATATGGAGAGTGGGAAAAAAAAAAAAGGGATAAAAAATGGCCCTCTGTTCCTCTCCTTTTTTGCTACAAATTGTTGTGGCTACAAATACTTTAGAGTTTCTTGATACTGCAAGAGATCTGTGCATTTGTTTTGAACTGGGGTATTATAAATAGATAAAATGGTTAAGAAATGGTTGAAAGCAAGCTAGCTTTTTCATGTTAGTTGTAAACATATACAACATGGTGAACTGACTTTACTGTTACAGCAATTAGAAAACATGATCAGAATGACCTGTGAGTCTAGTACAAGTGCACTGCTTTGGTATTTTGTACTCTTGCAGCATGGACGTGCTAACAGTCTGCTTTCATTTTGCATCTTGGTACATTTTGGATTTTGGGGGAAGAATTTTCTGACTGGCTCAAAGACAACCCTAGGCTAAAATATTAACCATTCATCAGATACGTATATACGTAACAGCAGGCTCAAAATCACATGAGGAAAGATTGCCCATTGATTTTTAATTTCAAATTTATAAAACAATGATAAAAATACAAAGGTCTGCATATATATGTGCTGTCATGAGTTGTGCATATTTACCATATCTGTGTTTCTGTAACTTCACCAGTCCATTATAACAATTTAACACAGGTAAAACCCATTCTATTACAATAATTTCTCACTGGTGTGGATGTCAAATTATTGTGAAACCTGACACCACCACAATTAGCCTTGTGAAAAAATGGTAAATCAGACTCAGGGTAATTCTCAGTGCATTCTATGCCTTACATATTCTCTGTGAAAGTTGGTATGAAAAGTAATCAAGAATAATATGGAATTTAATTCCACCTTTCACTGAAAGACTGTGATGTGTTTGGCAAATATTAAGAATGGCTTCTAATACTTTGTGAAAAAGGTGGCACTCATAGCCACCCCATTATCCTGCTTCACATTATAAGCAAATGTAAGTAAAAAGAAGTTGGGAGATTTCCAAACTTGCACAAAACGTGATCTGGAATCTTGAGACCAGATTCATCCTCCATTGCAATTACATCAGAATAAATTTGGCTTCCAGTTTGTTCTTGGTTTTGACTTGAGGCTCTGGAAATGTTGAATTGCTGGAAATGTTTTTAAGTCTGAGACTCAATAATCACTTCTCTAATAATTAACAGAATTGAGAGAGTTCTATATAAAGACAGTTAAAATTCTTGCAGAGATTAAACTTACATAGAACTGGTCTCAAACAAAGCAAGCTGTTAACTTACCGGTTAAGGACATTAATGTCAATTCCTTTGCGTAGGCAATATACTTGCTAATATCTGCTCTGGTAGGCATTGACAGATCTTATAATTTAGTTAAATAAAGATTGGAAAATCAATCCACATAAAGGCATTTTCTTCCTCAATCTTTTCCTAATGTGATCTTCATTTGTGAAATTCAATAGCAGCACAAGAAAACAAGTCTTTGGTATTTCCTCGTGTACATCCTATAGGAAGGATTGTATTGCTGTAGAGGGTAAAAATTGTACCAACAGACAATGATATGCAGTCAAACTGTTCATTATTTATCCATGGCCTAACATCTAACATTTGATGAATGAATTTACAGCAAAATAAGGTTACTGGAGTTTGTTCAATTGTTTCATGTGGTTAGGACAGCTGTAGGCAATCTGTATAGGCTCTTCTGCTGTTAGAAACCTATACATGTTTAGGCAGTATATATTTCATTTATGATCTGCCAGAAAATATATTAAAACTGAAGATTGCTGTATGAATATTCCTCTATGAATGTTTACAGCACAAGAGGAATTTACCAAGACTGAAAGTAACCACAGTAATTTAATTTGAACATCTTATGTAAATGAAGTCCGCCTGTCTCGAACGTGTCTTCTACATATACACTTTATAACAGGAGAGTTTGCTTGATATAAATTGTGTCACTCAGTCTGATCTGCTCTTAAATTGCAAAAAAAAGTCTTTACATGTCTTGTGTCCACATATGTAAAATCTCTGGTTTTCTTAAAGCATTGATTCAAGGCTTTGAATTTTAGTCTTTTCACAAACCAAGATTATTCAGCCAGAACCAAATATCACAGTTCCTGCACTCCACATGATGTTAAATCAAAATAAAAGTAGTCTGAGGTTCAGTTGTATAACAATCAAATACATGTGAAACTCAGTCCCAGGAATCAAATTCTATCTGTTTTGCCCATCCTCCTCCAACTCCCCATAAGAAGTTTTCCAGACATATGCTGATTCTTTCAGTTCTGCCTCTCTCTAACTTTGCATCTGTTGTCAATTATTTTGTCTTTGTCAGCTGTTCAAACAGAATCTAAAAATACACTAAAACATCGACTTGCAAACCTTTCTGCCCAGAAGGAGCCAGGAGGTTTTTGACAATGGTTAGCTCATCATTTATTCCAAACCAAGGAATGAACCTCCATCTTTCTTTCCTGTCCAGGAATCCTTATAAGTAAAAACATAATCTGACAGACAGCCTCTAAGGTTTGAAGTGCATGAGAGTATAGAGGGCTTATGACTTCCATGAATATACACAGGCAGAACAATTTAATTCAAGAAACACAGACTTCCTCACAGATAAAGATTTAGCCAAGTTGAACTTTCTTGGAATTTTAAGGATTTGCTAAGGACAGAAAAAAGTTATTTTGGCTCATTTTCGGTGCACTTCTAATTTAAAGAGAACATCATACTTCTGTCCTAAAAGCATTATTTAGAAATTGTTGCCTATCACATGACTTGCAAGGAACTATTTTGACATCCAGAGAGTTCAGGATACTGAAAAAAACTCATTAAACCGTGCCCTCCTGAGGAGTGGTGCTGCAGTTTTAATTACAATCCACAAGATGGTACAAAAAAAAAAGCTACCATCAGCGAGCCAAAGCTGTCCATAGAGCTTGCTTTGCTTGCCTGCGGGGTTGAATGCCTATTGCATTTCCACATGCCTGTATGTTCTGTACTGGCAGTTAAATGAGTGTATCATGTTTGTTTATATTTAGCTCTTAGTGGTAGATAGCATATGTGTTTCTATGAAGATACTAATTAGAAAATCATACCGCTACTGCTGTGCACTCACTTTAAAATTTTGTGATGATTTCTTCTGTTGTGCAAAATAATCATAGTTATATATTCACTTCCTTCTCTGTAAATAGAGCCAGGATTCACCTGACAAATGAAACCTCAGTGCAGCACGTGTTTAAGCTTTGAAATCTATGAAACTACTCATTTGCTTACAATTAAATATACATTCAAATATATTGGGGACTTTGAAATTACTTCAGAACATGCGAATTCACACAATGGCTGAGCTGTGCTTAGCCTTGGTTAACTCTAATTCACTGCGCTTGGTGTCGCCATAGGAGTTTTCAACTGGAATACTGTTGAAAAAAATAAACAAACAAGAATTCTTGTGGCATCTTCAGAATAATGAGCAGGAATACCACAACCGCTGTAAGGTTAGAGATATTTGTTTTCTTAAGTCCCACAACCCGGTGTGAGATGCCGTATTTCACCACCCCTCTTGGTTTGAAATGTGAGGCAATTCCAGCAGTGTCTCAAAGTAAAACTTCCCTCTCCATGGGTAGTAGTTGTTATTGATCAGCTGGACCAGCAGGAAAAGGTAAAAGTAAGATACTGGAGTGTAAAGCAAAATAAGGATACATTATATTAATTGAGTGGAAATGTTAGCTAAAGTGCTTTGCTTTCATATATTCATAGACTATGTTCATGCTGTGTATTTAGACTAGGCAAGTCAGGAGCACTCTCACTGCTATGCACCAGTCTCAGCTGAAGAGCGCAAGAGCAAAATACATATTTTACTGATGTCAGTCATCAGAATGCCATTTTTATTGTGCGTACCATACCAACATAGGCACCGTGGATACATTGAGGGCCATGATGCAGGACCCATCCCCCCTGAATGGCAGGGTGTGCATCTCACATGTGAGCTGGTGCATTCCTGATTGTGTGTAATCTCATGCATGTGCCTATGCCTGTTGCTTGATTTTTTTGTTGTCCGTAGTATAATGGAGGTTGCCTGCAGCTGGGTTACAAAATAGAGAAAGAGCTGTTAGACCCTGATAGAAGACTGGAAGCCACTTCTTTCTTATGTGTAATGTGCTGTCAGGAAAGGCAGCAGCAAGCATGCCTAAGGTCAGACAAGTTGTTCTGAGGGGCTGATCTGGCTTGTAGACCATAGTTTAGCATCTAAATGTTCTATTTCATTTATTACTCTACTAAGTTATGCTTGTATCCATGCTTGTATTCTTATTCTAATACTTCTGAATTTAGCTGCATGCTTGGGAAAAATGTAAGTGCATGGATCTATGGATTCTGCACATGAGAATCAGGCACATCATTATTTTGTTCTTTCGGAACATCTTTTCCTGACATTCTGAGTGGGTTCCCATACAAAGAGTGAGCTAGTGCGTTCAGGTGATTTCCATCATCACAAGTTTTTTTATTAAAAAAAATCCACATTGCCATACAGATAGCTAGTGCAGTATTTATTATAACCATTGCCTTTCCAGTTATGCATGTATGAAATGTTTACACAGTTAGCTTCAAGAATTTCTTGTTTTGAAAGTTCACACAAAACACCAGAAATGGCTTACTTAAAACATACATCAAAAGGGAAATGGTGATAACAGATGAATGCTTTTATAAAACTAGCTGGGGACAAATTCAGCTAACGGCAGCTTGGAACAGAGTGTGTGCAGCTCAGGTGGCAGACTCTGAGCAGAGTTCACAGATTTTATCTATGGGAGGATAAGTTATAGACAGAGCTCAGTTCTGCAGAGGGCATGTGCTGAATGCTGGAACCACAGCTGCTAAAATGTAATGCTCAGTACCTGGTGTGCTTGCCCATTCATGCTGTTGGATAGCTACCAAATCACTGTCCCTTCGTAAGAAAGTAAGGTCCTTCCACGTGAGGCATTCAGCCTCCCCTATCACATGTCATTCCTTTTATATACGATAAGACTTTGGAGGGTAGAATCAGATGTAACAAACATACAGTATCATTCTAGGCAAAGCAGAGACCAACAGCTTAGGTCTTGAACACCTGGAGATTCAGAAGACACTTAAAAAAATATTTATGGCCCAATTTTGATGGCCCAACTTTTAAAGGCACCTAAAAGTTAGGCTACAGAGTTACTAGGATTTTCAAAATCACCTAACATATCTAATTCATAGTGAAAATAAGGAACCTGGGCACTTTTGAGAATCTTATTACCTATGTAACTACAATTTCAGATGCTTAAGTTCCTCAAACATTTCTCCTTAGGTGAACTGGGAACTAAACTGATACTGCCTTCCACAAAAGCTTACACTCCAAGATCACTTAGATAATGCCAGATGGCCATAAAAAGGGTCAAAGACAGTTTTCCATGTTCTCAGCAGAATTTATTAAGAAGCCTAAAAAGCGTGTAACTGTATTTATACTGAGTTACCATTTGAGTAGGTACTATGGCAAAAAAAGTTTGATGCATGCAGGCTGTATTATCTGTATTTTCAGTTTGCTGCCTTTTTGGTTTTTTTCACTTTCACTCTTTTTTACTTTGAACTTAATTTATGTACAGTATTTAAAAATGTTCAGTTGATTCCATTTTGAAATGGACATTCAGTTGTCATGCACTGAATGCATCTCTGAGATCATATATGTTTCAAGACA
Organism: Gorsachius magnificus; assembly: GCA_034008185.1. Taxonomy (NCBI): domain Eukaryota; kingdom Metazoa; phylum Chordata; class Aves; order Pelecaniformes; family Ardeidae; genus Gorsachius; species Gorsachius magnificus. The sequence continues at coordinate 40,355,294 of CM067088.1, read as the reverse complement.
GAGTTTGAAGACTCAATTAGTCTTTAGATCACGGCAACGATCTTATCTAAACCTGAGTCCAATGGAAATCAAGCAGAAACCTACATGAAGCTGGACTCCCTAATGGTACCAGTTTTTAGAGATGACTTAAACCTTGCTAAGTAGAAAAAACCAATTCAGTTGGTACAAGAGTTAAAACTAAATACAGACTGTTATCATTTGCAGTCATCTGGAAAGGAAAGTGCTCTTAATGCGATGCCAGTAAAGGATATTCCCTTCAGTTTTCTTGCTCCAAGCTACTGTAGCTTGTTTACATTCCCCAAAGAAACTGTGTCAAATCTTCACACACAAAGTCAAACCTTCCAAGAAATTGAAGATAGGACTTATGTTGTTAGAATATTTTGATGTGTTTTGCTAAAACTTAACATTTGAACCATAAGAACTCCAGGATTCTGCTTCCTTTTTTTCTTCCATGTACTAATCACTGCAAGAAGCATTAGACTTCTAAGTTGTTTGTACTGTGAAAGTCAAAAGAAAACTATCCAGCAGGTCAAGTCATGGAAAATAGTAACTAACACCTGCTGCTTCTACATATGGATAGATTTTTCACTTAAGTGGAAATCACTTAGTTGAAAATAAAGCACTGGTGGAAAGCGTATCAAAGCAGTTAAAACCAGAAAAGCTCATAGAAATGTTTTATGAGAAAGCATGTAGCTTAAAGTGTTGAACTTTCACAGATAAATGTGGAGAATTAGTTAGCTATTTTGTCTCTTTCATTTGCTAATCAATTTTCCCCACCACCAGCCTATGACAACTAGTAGGCCTGCACATTTGTTTCATATGGTCAAAGAATGTTTAACCCCCTACTGACCTTCTAGTGTTTGCTCTCCTTCCCTCAAGGCACGGAAGACTTTAAAGTAGAAAACTGATGAATGAAAAGAATTAATCTCTTGGGGCCTTTTGTCAGGAAAGCTTGAAACGGGATCAGAACAGTCTGACATGTTGACAGCTGAAGTCAAGAGGAAAATTATGATATAATACAGCAAGTCAAAAATGTTATGTGCCATTGTATCTAAAAGGCAAACAAAGTATACATACTGCTTTATTTCTTTTTTGACTGCTCTTGCTACTGGTAACAACAGTAAATTCTATACTGGAACCCCTTGCAAAAGATGAAGGATATTCATGGCTGCTTTTTAAGAATAAGCTGTTGAGCTTCTCAAAGATGGGTGTAACATATAAATGAGCTTCTTCTGACCCTTGTGTCTTATCCCTTTTACAGTCTGTGATGGATCTCTGGTTGCTGTTACTGTTCTGGACAGTTTTGTTCATGCTTTGTCTTCTTCTAACTAACTTACTTTGCCTGGAAGTTGTAAGGCTTCAGTTTGATAGATTTAAATTTTTCTCCCAAAATACAGCATTGGCCAACTCCTTATGCCAACATTGTTTGCTGTATGAACTTGGGGTTTTTTAATAAAATCTCACTGATACACCTTTTCAGCTATTTTTATTCTTAATTTGAATTAGTGATTTGCCTAGCAATTCTAAAAGTGAGTTTGTAACTTAAATAGCAAGAGAGAGAAAGTTTGTTTGTTTTGTACATTTTCATTTGAAGATGACAGCCATTCTTTCCTGTTGTCTTCATTCTATGCTCTTGGAATGGCCATTACATCAAACAGAAAGGTATCGATGAACTACCACAAAAATAAAACATTTGTGATCCTCCTGTGCTTACTCCTTTTCATTCTGCTCAGCATGGAGAGCCAGGTGTGGCCACAGCTCAACAGCTACTGGCCAGTGCTCCCAAACCCAGATACATTTTCACAGCAGTGTTTTAAATCTGTGGCTGACTTTCTGGCTGACTTTTAGGATACTCCTGAGCTCCCAGAGAGCTTTGCCAGCTGGGGCAAACTGAGAGGCATTGCTTTGAGTTTCCAAATTATATTATAGTGAGCCAACAAGAATTTTTGCTTATAATTGTGTTAGAGGATTTTCTATTTGCAGTAGAAGATGTGAGAATAGAGCCTATGTTATATTAACAACAGGACAGTCTGGTTGCAGAGAGAACTGTGGGGTCTTTGCAGCTCCATGACTTCGTTGTGTGCCCGGAACCATCCATGCCAGAAGAGATGGAGGCAATAGTGCGTGCTGTATGTATGTGTGAGTGACCGGGAGGGAGGTTATAGACCTATTACTTCCTCCTTCAAATCTGTTTCTTGGCTTACGTTACTGCATGTTACTACTGGCCCTCTGGAAATGAAAGAATTACCAGTAATAGGCAGTGTTACCATTGTAATTGCAAGGCAAGTCTTGAACTACACTTGCTGAGAAACAGTGGAAAATGCTGTCCTTTTTAGTTGGAAAAGCCACAGAACTTGTTTCCCTCCCACCCCCTTGAGCACGGCGGTGTGGCTGGTGCGGAGGGGCAGCGGTGCCGGCTTGCAGGGGCACCCCTGCTCTCCAGGGGCTGTGCCGGCGGTTGCGGGGTGTCCCCTTTCCCGGGACCCCCGGGCAGGGCCCTTCGGCTCACTGGCCAGCAGATGGCCCCATTGGCCCAAACAAACCCGCCCGGCAAGGTATTTAGCTTAATCTAATTAAGTTTAAACCTGACATAACAATAGGATTTAAGCATTACTGTGGAAGAAGAAAGTTGAAAGCGCTCGCATTTCTGCTCAACCAGCGATGCCTATAACTGACACTGGTTGTCTTACCAAGCTAAGCGAAGTACGGAGAGCTGACAAGGGGAAGTACTGGGAAGTAGGAACAATGGAGAGCAAGCAGTGAACCTCCCAGTCTAATACTAGGTGAATTTGAAAACTAAGACGTCCTTGAATATGTATGTACATACACGTACTGTAGAGAAAAGCTGAAATCAAGCAAAATGGGATAAGCTTTTCAATTTTCATTTTTCAGCTGAAAAGTGTCCAGAGTTCATCAGTTGAAATAAGACCTTTGAATTTTCTGGATGGAAATGGAAAATTTTTACCTTCTAGAAACTGATGGAAGAGATGATACATATCTGCTTTTGAAGTACAATTTAACAACAGTTATCTAATTTTACTTTTTTTGAGAAGCAAACCATGTAGACCTATATTAGAACCCTGCGATCATCATGAAGAAAGGGACAGCAAATATCTCTGTCGCCTTACAAGCCCAGTTCACACTCTGATCACACAGCGTAGAGTCTAATCACCTTCCCCTAATCATAGGGTTCAGTGATGTAGGTAGCTCATGTTATGCTGATTAAAACTGGTTTATAAGCTCAGTTTTCTGTGTGGATGCAGGGCACACTTTCAACCAAGGTGTTAAATGTTTACTAACAAAATTAACCAAATTTTTCAGAGTTACTAAAGTGAAACACTGCTGGTTTCCCCAGTGTGTCTAAGAGAAATGTCTCCAGAAATGGAGCAAGTGATACTAGCAAACTGGAGTTTGCTAAAACAAGTCCCAAAACTTCAGGACTTTCACGATTTACATTTTTTGATTCTTGACAAATGCGGTATTCCCATGTTTGAGATGGTGGCAGGTAAATGTGAACACTGGATTGTAAAACAAAAAAACCTTTGCATTATGTGGAAGATTAAGAGAGCAAAAATAAAACTATAATGTTTTAAAGAACAGAAGAAAACTCCCTGCTTGCTGCTAACTTTGAAAAGACTTTTTAGATGGACGGCAGTTTGTATAAACTCCCAGTATACCAGACAGCATTTGCAGTAATTGTAGCAAACGCATAGCTGTGTGGGCACAAATCACCGGACCATCTGGCCGATATGGAGTGAACTTGGAAGAGTCCCAGGAGTCCTGAGTCCTGAACCTGGCTCTGTGTGAGCCATTAGGCCACTTTTTCATTCTGAGGACTGCAGAGTGTGCAACAGTTCTGGTCAGTGTACTGAAGTGCACTTGCAATATGACCTACAGAGTTCAACCACATGAAGGGCTTTTTGGAAGCCAGCTTAAAACTGGCAAGTGTAAAAGCAAGATGAACAGTAGCTCCAATTCAGCCCATCCAGTGAAGGCTGGCTGATTGAATGCAATTCTCAATCCATTAAAAGAACGATTTATGCTGAAAAGTGGGAAATGTTACAAAAAAAAAAATACACGCACAAAGATTAATCAGTCATTCTTGACTCAAATACCTCCTAGGCCCATGATTCTAAGGCCTTTTGAGAGCCTCACAACTCCTTTTTTTTCAGCTAAGAATTAAGCTGTCCTCAGCAAGAGGATAACTTTTGGCTTCTTTTGGAGTTTCCTTTGGTTTCATTTTTTGCAGTGTGACTGGATGCTCATTTGGGTCCTATCCTATCTGTGAAAATTCTACTGAGCTTAGTGAATATAGCTCACAAGGAGGGGCTGGAGGGGAAAAGGGCCTGAAAGTGGAATTGAGCTGAGGCTAACAAATTGGAAAATTAATGTCCACAAAAAGTTGGTGGGTTCTGTTTATGTATCCATAGTTACTCGCTACATGTCATTCCAGTGTCATGCATTCTAAGTGTAACAAGCAGTGAGAGGAAGAAAGTTACTTTATCTGAATCTTTGCTGCTTGAGGATACAAAGTTCTTTTGAAAATATCCCAAGTGGCTAATATAGTCTAATGTTTATTATTAGTGCAAGAATTCTGTTCATATCCTATATATTCAAAGAGATACTTCAGTAGACCTTTACAATGAGAGGGCGTAAAGTTAGAAGTGTGGAAATGCAATATGAAGAGACAAATTTTGTTCTATACTATTGTTTTTAGCTTTATCTAAGTATTATAAATATTCCAGGTTTTACTCTATTAATGCTGCCTAAAATAGTTTCAAAGCAAGCATTTAACTGTGAAAAGCATCTACTCTAAAAAAAAAAAAGAGAGAAATAGGCACAATCATATGATTAAAATCGTATGATTAAAGTTAATACTTTGGACATATCCAACTCTTACTTAAATTAATATAGTCTTCCACTAAATTTAATGGGAGTTGTACAGAGCATGGGATGCTAAGTTCTCATATAGCAGCAATATGGAAAATACCAACCTGAGGTTTTTGAAAATCTGCTTTAAAATACATTTAAAAATTAAATCTAGATATGCTGACTTTAGAAATGAATACAGATGTCTTAAATGTCTTCCTTTCAGCTTCAAATCATATTAATTTACAAATTCATGGTCTTTTCACTGATGATTTCAGTAAAATAGATTTCAGTAAAATAGATTTCGGTAGAATTGCTTTGAAGATCCATGTTGGGCTTAAGAATTCTGTCTGCAATTCAGAAGTCAAGGGCAGAATTTTTCACAAAATGAAAAATTATACTTTAAGTAAGTAATATGCTTAACATAAACATTTGTTATAATGAAAGAGCCTTAAAAACCTGGAGGTTCACTGAAGTTCTTGGGGTTCAATGGAGCATAAATTTGTTTTTTAAAATGACGTTACTTTACATATTTTTAAGTTTCCTTAATGACTCAGAGTAGTTCAGCTGCAGCTCAGGGTTGATCACATGTAAAGATAAAGAACATAGGATTGCACATATACTAATATTTACATTTTTATGTGCAAAGTTCATACATTTGCAACTTGGTAAAAATGTTAGCATTTACCCTAATTTTAGGTAAGAACACTGGTCAAACTGGAGTTAATAAGATCAGATATTGGTCAATAATATTTGGTCTTCAGTATTTGTTGGTAAGATTAAAATGATAAATGTATTTATATTAGCTACATCTAAGACAGTTAGCTGAATATGAATTGAGTTGACATTTACTGATATTTTGGGATAGTTGAAGCATGATTTAATAGTAATCAAATGCTAAAAATATCTAGCAGTTTATGGTAATGTTGCTGAAAAAATACATATAACGGCCTGGAAGGTAGATCACACAAATTACGTCTCATACGTTTTAAGCAGAGCTATAGGTTTCTTGTATTAGCACTAAAAAGATACTGACAAGCACTGCTTTCCTTCCAGAATTACTTAATATGTCTCTTCTTAACTAGTTGCAGTATATATGAATTACATGCTTTGGTCCTTAACTTCTGGAGTTCAGGCCATCATCTGTTATATTATCCTTCCTGTTTGAGTGTATTTGGCAAAGAAAATGAGCACTGCAAGTAAGAAAGCAGTCCGTTTTCTTTTTCCACTACTCTGGCCTCTACTTCAGTTGTATCATTCTCATTCTGTCAGGTGAGATCATTATTACATGTCTTGTCCTGGACAGTTATTCTCATTTGGGGTGTGTAGCAATCAATCAGAGGTCAGATTTGGTCAGGGTGGGACCTGTTCCAAATTACTCCTGGAAAAGGTGGGACCAGTTCCTGAAGCAACATTCTGTGAGTGGAAAAAATTATTTGGTGAAAAGCTGTAACATTTTACGGATCTTTTATAAGGCAGCACTATGTAAGAAAGCCTGAGAACAGGCAGACTAAAAAGTAGAAAGTGAACAAATGTCTTAATGAGAATTCATCAAAGTTAGCTCTTCATTTGGAATATTACTTTGAAGTAAGTCTGAATTGCTTCTCAGTACAATGACTTTCTGATGATGTGATCAGAATTATGATTCCATTCTGGAGACAGTGTTAAATTATTCTTCACCAAATGGGACTAAATCACTGTTCTGAGCCCATCATTGTGGAAGTTTGACATCACACCCAGCTCTGGATCTGCCTTTTGCTCCTGGAAATGCAATTTATCTTGCTTTGTCTTTATTGTTTGTGGGGCATAACTTGCTGTACTTAGGCAGCAAACACCAATACAGAAAATAAATGGGAGATACCTAAGTTTAGAACAAGCGCAGAACTGTAAATTACAGAGGACACGCTTGCCTGTGTGAAAGACAATTTTAAAGGTTTCCGTTTTCTGAAACAGGAGAATTACTGAGATAATAACTTAAGTGAGTGCACTTTCACTAGAGACTAGTAGTTACTAGTAATTGTGTTGCATATACACTTTAGACATTGACCTCATGTCTCAGACATTCAGCATACCAAAAGCTTGGTTGCTTAGCAGTGAATGCTAAGTGACATATTAAGTTCAACCAAATGTCAGTCATTGCAATGATGTCATGTTGTCCAAAACCCATTAATTACTTTGAAAATTCCCACAGTAACTGAAAATCTCAGATTATCTGCCTGAATTAATGGGAGCCCTGTAATTGAATGATGGATCCCATGCTGTTATTTTGTACCCTATGTACTTACATACACATTCTGATAGGGAAATTAAGATGGCAAATACTGGCTTTGCTGATCTTTACTCATCTTAGAATCACTGCCAATTTTAATATTATCATTAAGAACTATTCCACTAATAAGAAGATATGTGAAAGGCCATGTTCCCCACAGTACACCTTAGAAACTAATATCCTGTATGAGTGATATGCAAAGATTTTGTTGGAATTACACGGCTGAGAGTCGGAAAGTCTGCGCCCAAACCTCCCATTCCTGTTTTAGCAATGTTTGAGATTCCAAGGGAGAGAAAAGGAGGTTAAGTTAATTTTTTTAATATCTCCTACCAATTGAGGTATTGTTTTTCTCTCTTCTCTTCAGTCAGGAATGTAGAAAGTAAGTCAGAAAATTTTTAAGTATGTTTGTGCACTGAGTTACTGGACTGTAGTTAAATTCCAGGACAGTGCGTGTAAATACCTGGGGCTTCATGTGTTTGTCAGCCAAGCACTGGGCAGTGAGGTCTTCTTTCATAATGAGAAGCAGTGACAGGATGCAGAACACTTACTCTCAGGTGCTTTTTGCTCATTCTAGACCCCTCTTTAGGCCTCCCGGGAGAGATGGGGCAGATCCCTATTTGGTGGGTACCAACAGCCAGCCTCCCCTTCTACGTTTGCTCGCATGAGCAGTTTGTGTATTTTATGTGATCTGGCTTCGGTGCTGCTGTGTTTTATAGGGTAACACAATAGAAGAAGAAAAATGCAAATTCATATTATGAGACCCGAGGAAGTATTTCCTAGTGAATAATATTCCAGACAAAGCCTGTCTCTTTGTTAATGGAAACTTTGCAAACACTTCACAATCTTCTTGATTTTCCTGAAGCAAGATCTTGAACAGATTTTTCTTTCACTTTAATGTGAGCAACTTGCCACTGTGAACCAATATTCAGTATTCAGAATTAGGTTATGTTAAAGTTCTTCCCATTGCAGCCTGATGTATTTGATTTGTAAGGAACAGGCATGAGAAAGAAAGGAAAAAAGGAAGAAAAAATGAAATAAAAGAAAAAAAAAAAAAAAAAAGGAAGAAAGAAGAAAGGATGGAAGAAAGGAAGGAAAAAAAAAAAAAAAAAGGAAAAAAAAAAAAGATTTATTAAAATCTAGGATTAATCATCAGGCCAACTTCCTGCTGGTAAGAAAAAAATATGAAATTGTCTGGTCTATCAATCAAATTGCACTGAAGACAGACATGTCTGAAGCTGCTGGAAAGGAAAGCATGATTCACAGGATTGTGAAATTAAACATATCTGCACTTTCTCTTTAATAAAGAGATGCATACTCATGAAAAGAATTTTCTTGCTTTGCAACTGTACATACTGGCAGTAAAAGATGACTTGATGCTTCTTCAGTTATGTTTCTAATTTGCCATTGTCTCAGTCTGCTATTATTTGCATGTGGACAGGGCGTGTTCAAACAGAAGTCTTAGAAACAACTAACTTGTGGAGCAGTCAACAGGCTCTGCAAGCCAATTTCTAGATACTTTATTTCTTATGGTACTCCTCAGTAGAATGGTAGGACCAGATGGAGAAGTGATACAGAGTATTTCTTTATTTATTCTGTCAACTTGTATCTTCCAAAAACTTGCAAACTCAGCATTTGCCAGGCTGGCTTTATATATCTCAAAATATCAAGAGTGCATATTGTGGGGAATGTTAGATTCTATTCAATGTAAAACATAACTTTTTTTCTCGGTTCATGCTTTGAGGAAGAGTGTATGTCAAAAAAAAAAGGAAGGATGTTTTTTGGAGTCAGTCAATCTTATATAGCTTATATTGAGCTTAAACAAAATAATGTATTAAATACATGTCATACGGTCAGTAATAAAAAAAATCCCCCAAAAAATACGCAAGTGAGAACCCAATCACAAGCAGCAGCTGGCTATCTAAAAAGTAGGACTACTGAATGTTCAGTGAAGTTTCTGTGGCAGAGTAAACCCCAAACTCAGTTTATCAAAGTTGAACTAAGTCTTTTGGAATCAGTGGAGTGATTTTGGCTTTATTCCAGCCAAGGACCGGTCAGCAGGATCTATTTTGGGGATGAGGAATGCCCCAAAATGCTGAATGTAGAAGTTGAGGCCACTAGGGCATATCATTATCCATTTCACACTGTGGAATGGACTGTGTAAATTATCTTCCTAGACTGAGGAACCAAAGGCCTGCAGAAACCTGGCTGTCCAAGCTATCTTCTGCTTTTAGCAAGCTCATTTATTTGCAGCATTTTGCTAACGTTGCCATTTAAACTGACTAAGAACCAAAACCATTGTGACTTGCCCCTCCCCAAAGGGCTATCGCCTTTCCTAGTGTGCTAACTCTGGAAATGCAGTAGAAGAATGCAATATCTTTGAAATTGCAGTTCTCTGCCAGGAAAATAAGATTTCACTCCTGAATCTAAAAGTATCACTTATTGTTAATAAAAAAACTTGTATGTAGCAACTGTATTTGCATTACACTTTATCAAAAGAAACAAGACATTGTCTTTGCTCTGATTCATTTGCAGGCTGAATAAACCAAACATGGCATATTCAATTTATCTGTTTTAAAATATATTTAGCTTCTATTACCATAGACAGCTATCAATTTTATATTGTTGTTTGTTTGATCGTTTTCTTAAAAATAGGCCTATAAGACAGGGTAATGCTATTATTCCTATAGGGAACAAAAGCACAAGAAGCTGATTAGCTGAAGTTCACACAAAAACATATATGGCAGATGAGGGACCTAAACTGACATGTTCTGGCAACAACACTGTTGTCCTGGCTGATGTATTTCTCTTGAAATCAGGGCAACAGGGAAAGAAACAACTTTTACTTTAAATTATTTGTCTTGTTGGAAATCCTGGAAGCAAAGCCTATGAATTCTTTGCTCATTTTTAGAACCTCAGGAAACACCTGCCTTCAGAAGAAAATCCGGTAAACCCACAACTCTCAGATGGAATATATCTGATTGTCAGACTTCTCAGTCATAAAGTAGGTAGGAGAATGTAGAGGAATATGTAGAAAGATCATGTTATCACTAATCACAGAAAGTGGAAGAAGTATTGCTTAAGGCATATTTTAGAATATTTTAGATGCTTCTTGCTGTTTATTATTCAAGATCAGTGAATTTTTTTTTCCATATCTTGGAAAATGAATTTTAAAATTAATTTTCCTGAATACTGGCTTGTTCTACACAACCACATAAGGGTTCAAAGTTAGAGAGGTTACTACTGATGAAAACAGTTGCTGCTGGGAGTCACTCTTACTAGTTTTTAGAGGCAGAGCGAAAATTAAAAAATCAAATAAAAATTTGCCTTTCATTGCAAGTTATCAAGCATAGAGACACTCATCTGCCTAAACCTCTCATACACTGACGTCAGTAACCTAGTAGAAATGCAGTAACATGTTGTCAGCAACTGGTCTCATCAAAGCACAGTTTCTGAAGTCCAACTCTGTGGTGTTGCAATAAGGAACACATGTAACATTCCCAACTAATTCCCAACAATATTTTAGACATACTAACTTATCTGTATACAGGAAAGCCAAGCTATTTTAAACTTACACAGGGGAAAATAAGAAAGTTGAATGTCTTTATTGGCAAACGACTTTTTTAGACTGGTTTTGAAAGGGTCACTTTGGATGGTGATAGAAGAAAAATAGACCAATGTACTGTAGAGATTCTAAGCCTAATATCTTAACCTTGTTTTTTAATTTATAACCCAGAACTATAGCACTGGGTCATCTAGACATGAAAGAGTCCTTCAAAATTTAAGTGTCACAACATAACATTTTTTTCCACAAAATGATCATGCTTTATCTTAACAGCAGAATTCATCTGTTTTGGAATTCTCTGCACATTTTCATCTTAACTGTATTAATAATCATTTTATATTATTATCTTAGGTCATCTTTTGACTTAAGTAGCTCTTCTCATCCTCTGTGAGGAATTTCATCCTTCATATGTTTTATAGGCATCAGTCTTATAAGCAATTCTCTTTCTTCATTATAGTAGCCTTTTCTGCTGTCCTACCAGCTGATAGACTATGCCTTCCACCAGACACTCTCTTCTTTACAGTTGTTTGCACTTAAAAAATTAGCTCAATAATTTATTACAATGGAGTTGGCTACACGGTCAGTTAGGGAGGGTTCTGTGCTCTGTATAAGCTGACACTTCTGGAGGCAGATGTACAGAGCTGTTTGGAAACTCCTGATTACAACTGGCTATCATCCAGCTAGCTTTGAGTGTGGGCAAAGGAAGTGTGTGTGTGCCTGCGAAATACCAGGGAGACTCCCCCTTGGGGTTTTCTAGCATTGCCCTAGTTACAGCACATCCTTGCAAATCAGCTGTGTCAAAAAACCATGCTGAGGTCTTGGTAGATCATTTTTCAATGGTAATAGGAAATACCCCAAGTAACTGAACCTGTAGGAAATAACTGACCTGAATCCTATCGAAAGCTGATAGACCACCTTTGACTCGCTGGTCTTTGGAAATAGGCCTGAATAGACTTCAACAGTGGTAATACAGAGACAGATCTGACCATATAAGTGTACTGCACATTCTCGTATTCCCCACCATTGTCTTCTCCCTTCATGTCAAAAAAGAGACCAAACCAGTCTGCTGTATTGTTCTGTGTGGATGCTCCCAAGCCTCTAGAAAGTGCAAATCAAATATCTAAGACTGCATTTTTGGTGATAGGAAATTTGCTGAACTGTGGTGAACACTGACTTTTTTTCCTCCTGATGTGGATTTCTTAAAGCCAAGATACAACTAGTCATCCTTGTTCTCTTTCTGTGGATTATGTTTTATCCTGAATACAGACAAAGCATTTATTTTGGCTTCCAATTGTGAAGGCTTGTTAAGACATTAATTGCCATGGGGCACTTAAAATCTGTTTCTGCTTCCATCCAATACTGTTTTGGTTGTGGTTTAGTTTATAATTGCTTTTGAATGTGCATCGTAAACATACATTCTTTTAAAAAGTGTTACTTTAAAAGGCCAAATCAATTTAAAAGGAAGTTTCTTTCCCCAAAATTAGTATATATTTTGGATGTTACATAGTCATACTACATAGGAGAATAATGCAATACTAGATTACTGAATTAAACTAAAATCAAATCAAAGTCAGTGAAATTCCCTAATCTAATAAATGCCAGATATTCTGGATATCTTGAGCCAGAGTACTTGCAAAGTCCGTAACTAGTGACTAAATAGAAAAAAAGTTGACAAATTACACAGAATGAAGACAACAGAAAGAAGACAGATTTGGGAGAGAAATAGTATTGAATGAACCTTAAAAGACAGAATGTCTCCTTGGTGAACTTCTTATGTGTAGCTTATATTATGCACTACAATTTTAAACTGATCAAATCTTTATATCACAATAAAAAGAGCCAAGGGATTGTGGGTTAAATGAAACTAATGGTAGGAGTATTACTTCTGTAATGCTAACAGTTCTGTTGCTAAATAAGAAGCATTCCATTCCATGTTTAACAAATAACCTTGCAGATGGTTTAATCCAGATTTGCAAATAGACTGGCTATATACAGCTTCACAGTCAGTATCATGGCATTGAGCTTTGTGCAGTTACAGCTAAATGTAGGAAGAAAAGCAGAGACCACCTTGTTGTACAGACTTTGTGTAAATGGCAAGGCAGGTGTAGGAAGAAACCTGCTCCTGCTGAAGAAAAGGGAAGTGTGTAAATTGCAAATTCAATGTAATCTAAAGAGATCCAGACTTTATTTAGATCTACTTTGGTTAGAGAAACCACACATTAGCCAAGTTGACTTGTTAAATACAGACAAAATTTAAATAAAGTAGTAAGTAGAAATAAAGAAACAATCTTCACCACCTAGACATAAAAATTATACTAGAAGTATTGCCTCACATTTTGCTCTCCACAAACAATAACTGATGTTTTGTCTTGACTTCTGTATCATAAATAAAAAGATGAAGATAGAAATTATCGAAGGTATAGTTTATTCCATTTAGTAGTGTCTGAATTAGTCTGTGTAAAACAGGAAATGTTGTTACAGCTATTAAGTATTTGTAAAGGGTCTTTTTTTTTTGAGAAATGTTTCTAGTGAACGCAAAATAGCAAAAGCAATAATGGTTAAAACTTAACTAGTTTTAAAGTTTCTTTGAGAAAAAACTCGTTCGCCCCATTTCAGTGCAAAGCTATGAATTGACTCACATTTTGCTTGACTGTTCAGTGGATGCCAGGAAACCCTTCTACAGGCCGGCCCTGTGTTTGTGCTCTGTAACAGACTGGGAGCACTTGGTATGGTGGAATTCCACTCTGGGCACTGTGTGCAGCTAAAATGATCCCATAGCTGTGCAAACATAAAACATTAATGCTTGTAAATGGATGTCTAGTGTGAAAAGATTATCAGGTACACCACGGCAGACCTGAGAAGCCCACAGGAGCAGTTTGAATTCCAGGGAGCGATGAGTGTTTTGGTCACAACACCAAGAGATGCTGACCCTCCAGTGACTCCACTGGGAGTGGCAGAAACTCAGTATATTTAATGATCGCGTTCTTGGTTATATGGCATATTTTACATAAAACAATCAACTTACTCATCTGAGGTTTGAATATGTCCCCTTTTCCCTCAGTACCTGTCACATCAGAGATATGCTATCTTAATTGTTCACTTAATCAGCTTATCTAACAATTTATGCCAAAAAATGTAGCAAGTTCCAAATGTATAGAAAATACACATTTCTTCTACTGTTGTATCTAGCATAGAAGAAATTAGGAAAATAGGGAGCATAGGGCAATAAGCAAGAACAATAGAAGCAAGGATGGAATCTACCCAATATACTCTACCCACTAAGCAGTTTCAGCTTATTCTGTATCTGATTTCACTAGTCACAAATTATTTGTAGACATTGTCAAACTTAAGTGTGTAGGTACTTTTTCACTTAGGGAGTAGGTTAGCTTTTTGTTAACCTTATGATGTTTCGATTTTGGATTATATGCTTGAAAGGATATTTTATCATAGGACTGAACATGAGCCAATTTTATCTTGGCATTTGCTGGAATTCTGGGGTTTTTTTTGAAAATTGAGGTTTCCTGAAATGTGGTTTATTTTGCAAATTTAAAAAGTGTAGAAAGCCACATTCTTGATCTTCTTTTTAAGAATCAGATCTTATCAAAGTTGTGTTTTTCTACCATGAATTCCCGCATGTATAGAAAAATACCTTATTTCATTAAAATATTTCTACTAAGCATGTTTTAAATATATTTTAATATAGACATTTACATTCTTATACATTCATTTTGTATTTCTAATAGATCTTGTCAGACAGAAGAAACCTATAAATATCATGTATTGTACAAGCTGTATTTAGCTTCTGAATAGCTCTGACTCAGCACAGACTGTATGAAGCCAATGGCTGTTGAAAATGGGTTGGTTCTGTCTGGTTGACTGAGATGGTAGAATGTGCCAAAATAAGCACAAACTCTACTGGCACTACTAAATAGTTTTCTGTTTGTATTTGTCTCAAAATTAACTAAACACTCTTCAGTTTTGCATTAAGAATTATTTGGGTTGACCTCTGCTTCTTCAAGTATGAAAACTTCCACGTTCATCTTTTGGCATACAATTGGATTTTTTGGTGTGTCTTTTTAATATCACTTTGTGTGTAATGAGGTTTATATATAATTCAGGGGAAAAAGTGCCTCCCGAGATACAATTGAAAAAGCTCTAAACCTTGTGTGAATACAGGAAAAAAAAATCTGATGGTGTTCTTACTTAGATGGTGTCTGACATGCTCACCAACTCTTACTATCACACTATTTTTATTCAGTTCTGGAAATGGAATGGGTGACACCTCTTCTTATCAGGCTGAGTTTCCACTCAGAGGTCTAATGGTCATCCCTTGCTCAGTGGGCACAGGGAGGATAGCTGATGCACTTGTATTTGATGTGCTTGATGTTTTTTAATTTTCTCCATACCACACAGTTGGATCAGCTGTGTTTTATCAATCATCCTGAAATCACTGTTTGCAAAATTATGACACCCTTGGCCAGAGCAATGAATAATGCTCTCACTTCTTGATTCCCTGCTTTCTCCAGGCTAAAAGTAATTTGTTGGTCTTCATCAAGCATGCCCTTTGATGTATTAGGGACATGTGGTGACAATTTTGAATACACATCCTTCTCTGCCATTTAGAGAAGTTGTAGAAGTCCAGAATAAGTTCCTCAGCTCCCTGTATTGTAAATGAGCAAGTAGAGTACTTGCAAGCACAGGGTAGAAATGGAATCCGTCTGAGGTGAGCAGCAGTGTTGTACCTCACCACATTTTCCCAAAGCTTTCTAAATGCAAGATGTTCAAAAGGCGGATTCATTTGCTGTAGATTATCTGTGATCCTAAGGTAGATCACTACTAACCTGTTATTATAACAGTTTTATATGCTCAGCCAGACTCCTGATAGCTTCTCTTTCCTTGAGTTGTCAGTAAAGCCACCGTAAAACATTCCTATTAATCTGTTCTGTGCTTCTGAATCCCATGTCTTTGTACTGCCTCAGTTCAGTTCTTTTCAGACAAAAACATAAGAGAGAATTGTTTAGAGAGTTTCTACTAAGGGCACGCTGCAGATTTCACACCCATTGCTGGAGTCTTAAGGCAGCTGCAATTCTGTGGGGAGGTTATTTAAACAGAGCAGTTAAAGACAATCAATCCTAGTGACTTAGTGACTGCACGACACAAGTTTGCTTTGAGATGTTCATCCCAGAGCCGGGGCCAGTTGTGATCCTTGCTATTGTTCTTACTTACTATAAGCTGACGAGTTTCTGACAAAATTATAGGATGTGTTGCTTACAATAGCAGAGGAGTTGACTCAAAGGTCTAGGAGATCTGTTCCAGTCCTTTGTTTCTACAGAAAACCAAACTGTTGAGTTCAGAAACTGGCCCAACTTCTATTGAAGGAATGCTGAAAAACTCTGTGGAGCTGCAGTGGTCTCTGGGGAGGCTTGGTGACATATATAGATGTTAGTGCCACACTGAAGACATTGAGAAGTCATCTCTGGTGATGTCTGTGAGTGTCCTGGGAATGGCTCAGGCTGAAATCTGTGTATAAGTAACAGAGTGGAAAAAAATCTGTTGGAAATAACCACTTTGCAATTATTTATAAAATACAACTATTGCAGCTGTTGTTTTCAGTGTTTAGATACTACAGCTCGTGTTATTTGTGAAGAAGCTTCATCACTCTCTGTCTCAAAAAAGTATTAAAAAATGGAATCGTGTTCTGCACATGAACAAAAAATTTGAGCCTGGTCTCAGGAAAGAGGGTTGTATACTACAATTACCTATTTTACATCTGCACCCCTCTTAAGACAGTTGCAGAAAATGGTATTGGAAATGACAGAAATTTTAAGATTTCGCAGAATTCGAAATGTGCTGATTTCATTGTCAACATGCAATTTAATGAAAGAATGGGGAAAATACTTCCTCTAGATTTTGAGGATTTTTGACAACATATATGTTAATTATTGTCAGTCAGTGCAATTGGAAAAGGTTTAAAATTATATTTCAAGTAATTTTAGTTTCACAGAAGTCTGTTTTTAACCAATTTTATTTGACTTTCCATTAAATATTTCCATTAATGACTACGATGAATGCACATGCAAAACTTGTAAATTATAGTTAACTGGGAGTGATTTCAAATATTTTGTAGAATAGGAGGAGAAAGCCTGTGTGGGAAAATACTGCATAGTAGTTGTTAAAGAGAAATATTCACACCTATTCCAGCTGCTGGCTGCAGATGTTTATACACATCAAATATTATTCCATAAGACTTTGCTCTCTCTTTCCTTTGCTTTTACATTGCAAGAAGATTAATTTTTTAATCGTGAGACTTTGCCTTTTTTCAGCAAAATGTGACAGGCAGGAAAGAGAAAAATCCACAAGTGATATTATCTCAGCCCTCCCTATTCTCCTATTTTACAGCATAGGTTTTGAGTAGCACATAAACAAGTTAAAAGTGTTTTCCAAACAGTTGTAACAGGCAAGATTTCAGAAGGATTCAACATATTGTAGGGAAAATAGTAATAGATACAGTTGTTTCAAGAAGAGCCCTGATGGCTATTTAGCTACCACAGAGAAATCACACCACTTTGTTTATTATGTTCACTATTTATTTATAAAGAAATAATCTGCCATTGCCTGTATACTTGCTAAGGTTGATCTGCAGCTATTGCAGTTTGACTTCCCTCTGACCTTTTTTAAACTGGTATAATTCCATCAGCTTAACTGGAGTAGCTCCTAACTTAAATAGCTACAACTGAGGTACAAATGATGGATACTTGTAACTCTTACAGAATAGAGAGAGTTGAAGTACACAGATAAAACTGTCTTGACAAATAGAATTTGTGCAATGAAAGGAACATGCCTTTAGGCAGGTTTTGCTGCTGTCATAGGATGTGAAGTTTCTTCCACCTCTTTCTGTGATGTAATACTCTGTAAAATAAATAACTTTTCCTTTTTCACACTAACTGTCCCACTGAATTCAGTACTATTAGGTATGTGAGAAAAGCTGGGTGAATCTGACTCTCATTGATTCTGATATCAATGAGTCACAACCTCAAAGTGGAGAGAAAGAATAAAAAATAAGAAAAAGTATAATTTCTGAGCAGAAATAAACATATAATTAAAAGTTTCATTACGGCACAAGGACAACGAATGTATCATATTCAAGAGGAAGTGAAGGGAAAATGTTACATTCAAGTGAGAATTTTGCAATACATATATCATGCATATAGTGTTTCAGTAATAATTTATTCAATTGATCATGAAGCTAGCAGATAAATCACTAAGGAAACAATCCATGACAATAAGCTTTATTGTTCCTCACAGAAGTTCCCATGTATTATTTTCCATTATTTCATTGGAACGGTCCTCTAAACTTGTAAGACAATAAAAACATTCCAGTTGAACCAGATGGAAAAATCTAATTCCTACCCATGGTATTCATAGGACAAATACTGCAACATCATCACAGGACACACACACTTTTGTATGTAAGAATGTGATCCTCTGGGATAGCATGCCTAATTTTATGGCCTTTAAAGTAAAAAAAGGCAGTTATTTTTGAGTAGTTAAAGTGGTCATCATAGTTAAACATATTAGAAGGGGACAAGCACTGCATATATAGTGACTGAAGCACATGCCATCTTAAATTTGCAGTGTAAAATTTGAACATGTGGAAATACTGCAGAATCTTAGCATCAAGAATAGGTGGTGTTCAAGTAATACATCCAATCTATTTTTCCTCTGTCTTGTTCACAAATTGCTAGAACCAACTTGTAAAGAACTCTGTTCTTTTACCTAATGTGTGATCTGTAGTAACTTTCTGTTCCTCAGTTCCCCCTCTGTGAGAGGTGGGACAATTGATATCTACCTTTTTTTCAAGAGACCAGAAGTACCTGTGAGACACAGGAGTGATTATGGATCAATTCCTTTGAAATCATTGGACAAATGAGTCTTTGTGAACAGTTAACAGCTCAAATTGCTTTGGCTTGGCACACATGGCAGCTGGGATGTTTCTGTTCCCTGATGAGCTTGACTCCTCCAAGCAGGACTAGCATGAATGCACCATTATTACTAACTCAAGATACATTCAATGCAAATCTCTCTGCAATATTAACTCAGAAGTTAGCCTTCGGGCAAGCATGGCTTTTTGTAGCTTTATTTTAAATAGTGGCAAACTAATGACAATTGAAGTCATAGTATACACCTTTCAGAACTGCAAAGACTTTTTTGCTGCATTCCCCAAGCACTAGTCAGAGTTCATGCAAATGAACAATGAAGAAATAGGCACAAGTTGTCTTAGCTCATTTTTGCATCTTAACATGCATATTGCAAATAAAACCCCCAAAGACTTAAACCTCAAATAATGCGCTGCCATCCAGCTTATGTGTTTTTTAACCCTTAGAAGCCATTTCCTTTATCTTAAAACCATGGGAATTTGTCTTTTCTCACTTGCCAAAGCCACAGTACAGAACAACCATCAGAAGGTAATTAACACTGTCTGTCTTTTCTGATTAGATTAAACAGATGTAAGGTATATATATCTAGGGTAGAGGTTGAACTTACTAAATGAACCTCATTTAAACAATAGAGTTGGTATCTTTCACCACATTAATTTACTAATGAAGAATTTTTCCTTGTTCAATTCTGTCTTAATGCTAGAACAAACACAGTTACCCTCTTGTCATGACCATTATCACTTATCCATTCATAATTTTTAAATAACAAGAAAGAAGAATGATTATAAAACTGGAATTTAAAAAGAACGACAGTTCAAATCAGATATCAGTGAAAAATCTGTGCACCTCATTTATAGGCACGCGTAAGCATTGCACACTTCCGTATATCTGTTGAGAGCACCACCTCTGAACTGGATTACAAAATCTCACTAATGAGTAATTTTCGAATGAATGGTAATGCGGCAGCAATCTATGCCACATTTTTAGCTGTCTCCACAGGACAGAAGACAAAATGCTTTAACATGGGCTGAGTCTGTGCTGTATCTCCAGTTAATCAGCATGCACATCAGTCTAACCTAGCGGCCTGTCTAAATATCAGTCACTGGCATTGTCTTGCAAATAAAGCACCTGAGCAGTCAGTAAGGGTTACTCAGTTTTCACTCTTTTAAACACACTTTTTGTCATATACTGTGTTGGAAAGAAGAATATAATCATGGAAACCAGAAGTACTTATATACCTCATTGAATCGTATACTATTTGAACATATGGGAAACTGAACAGCACTAAAGACTGTAGCGTCTTTTTTGTCATCTGGTTTAGGTGTAATTTAACATTTCAGCATAGACATCCATCAAGTTATTATAACATGGTAGCTACTATGAGCTACAGTTCATTTCGTCTTTTGAGTATGCCAAGCCTGCTTCTGCATGTGATAAATGGTGTAAAGTATTTTCCAGAAATGCTTTGCTTCAAGGTTATAGTTTTTGCTAAGTGACATGAGTTGGCAGTTAATTGCAAGGGGATTGCCAGAGGATCATAAGGTATAGAAGGAAATCATGTCGATAAACTGCTTTCACTTTTCCTACAGGACACCCATAATGACTTTACTGTTACAGTTGTGCTGTGTGTCCTACGCAGGAGTGTGGATCTGTGTTGCACACAAGTAGAAAACCACTTGCGCAGAATGATTAGACTTTCCACAGTATCACCAGCAATGCTCCCCACCAGCAACAGCTATTTCGCAGTCTTAATGTGACAGCTTGTTGGGTGTGCTGGGTGTGCCGGAGAAGGCTTGTGGCCAAAGACCTGGCTGCACTCCAGCAGTTCCTGTCTCCAGCAACATTCTAACCGCATTTCCTTGCCAACAAATTTCTTACGCCATTACATGAAGGAGGAGGGAAGGGAAGGCTGCAGGCCATTAGAAGCAGGTGTGGCCCTAGAGTCTAACAGGCGTAATTTAGAGTATCTTACGGTTTCTTCTAAACAATTGTGGGAACCCCTTGCGGACCCCACCTGTTCTAAGGGAAAACCATAGTGGCTTACAGTAGTTTTGCCCCTTTATCTTCCGCTTAGGTGTGCCAAATGGAGTTTGCGTATCTGAGCGTCTGGCTCTGTTCTCAGGCATTTATGAGACATGGTATATTTTGGACACATCCGACTAAGCTGTTTATCTCCATAGGAATTTTTAAAAAAACCAGCAGGAAAACAGGTAGAGAACTTGTTTATCTAATTTCTTCCCTGATGAATCTGGGAGGAAAGATTATGCTTAAAAGCTTTAACAAATTAATAGAGATAATTTGAAAGTCAGATCCCTTTATGATTCAATAATCTTTCAGAATTAAGTCATGTTTGTACAATCAAATCCACAGAAGAAGCCATCACAAGAATTTACTTAGAATTTTTCAGTTTGTGTCAATGTTACATATCCTGTTCACTTTACTTTAGAAGTGATAGACTCCAAATTTTTTGTTAAGCATGCATTTTTTTTGTATCCCATGTTAGCGTGATCCAGTTGGCTGTGGTAAATGGCAATCCTTGTTCTTAATGTTGAGAGACATATATTTGGAACTGAAGAAACAGAATTCCATTATCTGTACCTTGGTGAGACATGAAATATAATCCAAATCAATTAAACTGGCTTACTGTAAAACAATAACGTCTTTTGTCTTCAGTCAGTTGTTCTGTGGAAAAAATAGTTACTTAGTATAAGGTTGATATTTATTTGAAAGCTCTTAAGTGACTATCCTAATATTCAGGATGACAAACTGTAGATGAAGAGGCTTCATATAAGCAGTACAGTGTTTTAGATAATGTTATCATATGGTTTTATATGTGTTTTAGATAATGTTATCATAATGCTCCTTAAGGACTAAGAAATGTAGCTCCTCCAGATTGCTCGCAATGACTTGCAGTACAATAGGGAGACAACAGATTTAAATGCTCTCAGTCTCCTTGCCACAGCATTAATAAGTAGTTCTCTGAGCAGAGTTCACATTATACTTACTTTGCTTTTTTACAGTTTCATACTTACATTTTATCTCAGACACAGCTCAACACCTTTTCTGAGTCCTCTCAGCTGTCTAAATTCAAGTATTTTGGGCCTCACTTTTCATGATCTGCCCTCAGATAACAAGTATTCTGATGTCAACATGAGCTGCTGGAACATTTCTGCAACTGTATTGAAATCTCTCTCCTTGCTCTTAATTGTAAGATGCTGTGCACATGTTTTGTTGGTTCTCTGACTTCTAGGATCTATGTTTGGATTGGACTCTGCCTTTATTTTACCAATTAATCATTTTCAGATTCTGTCAAAGAGCTTCTAACATGAGGCAGTTACTGGAAAGTGACAAATACCAACCCTCCCCTTGCATCTGAATTTCCAGAAATCATCATTCCACTTCGAGCTCAGTAAGCAGCACAGGGCACATTTCCCTTTCATTAGCTAGCTGCAAGTGAAGGCCTGAAAAGATGTCTTGATTCTGGTAAAAGCAAGATTTATTTGCATGGCAGGTAGCAAAGGAACCGAAGGGTATCATAGTGGCTATTGGTGGCAGAAGTAACTTTAGCAATAGAAAGAGGGTGAAAGGATCAATTCTAAATGACAGAAGCTGTATTGTAGAGGGTGGAGAGCGGAAGGGATGTGTGGAAGTGGCCTGTGGGAGTGCCAGAACACCAGCTCATTTTGAAAAGTCCAAATATATATTGCATGGAGAGGAGTTTTTGTTTGAGAGCAAGCCTGGTTATTTAGCTAAAGTCTTTTTGCTTCAATATTTTCTTGGAGTCCTCAATAGTTGAACATGTTCCCCCAGGAGTAATGCATCACAAGGGAGACTGGACTTCATTGTACAAACCAAGCAGCCTTACAGCCTTATATGCACTAATTTTGCAAGGCACTTAGTTCTGGGCTAGGCTTTGCTGTCACACTGGAAAATGGCTATTAAACATTGGCTTTGAGACCTTTAAGCTTTGAGAAACCAGTTCTTATACATTATTTTTACATGTAGTTTGCAGGTAGGTTTGTGGATTGGTGGGCCAAATCTGTATGTTGGTCTTCCACCACAAGTATCTGTGGTGCATCCCTGAATCTTGTAGTTAAGAAACTTGTATCTTAGTTTAGTGCTCATTTCAATGACTCACACTCATGCAACTAACACTAAATTAAACCCTAAGTTTGGAGGTAAAGCACTTATTGAGGTACCACCCCTGGGGCTCAGCAGCTTCTGGATTATTTCAAGACGTAGGTTAGAAGGAGGCAAATGCAGTTCACCACTGACAATATAAGATGGCTCTTGGGAACATGCACTAAATGGGAACATATCCAGATGTTGGACTCCCAGATGTGTGAGTCATTGTGGAATAATCATCCAATCAATCAATTTGTGTAAAAGCAGGAATGAAAATAAAAGGCAAACAATATGTAAACGTGAGTTGGAAACTGAAATTCAGTGGACTGTAAGGCACAAAGATGGTCCTGTCAGTGTACAGGACACTGGCTGTATCATGTCTGGGAGGCTCTATGTAAGAAAGTCAGTGTTATTAGACAGGGAAAGGAAGGCAAAATTTAGCTTCTCACTTGTGTGTTGATGTGTAACAACAATAAACAGAAATGAGATGTGCAACACATGAATGACCGTCTGTCCAACTTGCTGAAAATCAGATCCTTTCTTTGTTTACAAACTGTGCCACAGAATCACCATAGATTAATGACATTTAGAAATCACCACTTCCACTCTCTACTTTTATAATTGATTTTTTCTAATTTGTGTTTTCTTAACACATTGTAGTCACATTCAATATGATACAAATACTTGTAGTTTAAAGGATTTATAAACAAAAATGAATGAGGGAAAACCACTATGGTACTTTCCTTGACCTAACATTTACACAGAAAGTTTTTAATTTTGACATGACTAGACAGATAGAAAATGCCAAATGGTTTTAACTAACATCAATACACAATTAGCAGTCTTTGTAATTAATCAGGGCAGAAAATTGGAGACAAGGGCGTAACACAGGCTTCTCTCAGTCTTAATGTCCACTGTGCAAAAGTATAAACTTTTTCCCTACTCTTTGGACAATTTTCAAAATGGCTCCTGCACAACTCAAAGATGACAATTACTATTGTTGCTGTTCATTCAAAGATCTGCCAGTCTTTGAAACCCTGTCATTATTTATGTTCAAAGGCAGGAAATACTAATGAGGTTTGATTTCACCAGTCTCCATGAGTCTACTTGCATATAATTCTCTTCACAAAATAAACTCACAATATGTGTTTATTTTGTGAAATATAAACTTAGATGTAAAACATGAGAAAACAGTAGCTGAGAGAAAATATTCTTAAACAGTCCTAATATTGTGGTAAAGGTGCTCCAATAAAATCCTCAGCCCAGCTGTATCACTGCAGCCTGTTTCTGGATTTATGTGATTTTACATCTTTAACATGTCATTTCAAGCCCATGGAATAGAAACACACATTCTGTTTAAGAAACACTTTGGAGTCTTGGTATGATTGTATTTCAGTTTAAATATTTTATATTTCTTCTGGTACAAAGTATAAAACAAAAGCTACATTTAATTTACTTACCCCTCATGGATTTAATTAAAAGACACCAGAGTTCAGTCAGCAAAACCTAAGATGTTTACTACTTGAAAATTTAGTTGAAATTTTAAAAAAGGTGTTTGCAGTGAATTGTTATATTCATAACTGAACTGCTTTGTTGTGCAGTTTTTTGTGTGAGAGAATCATGGAAGGTTTTCGGAGTTCAGGTTTTTTACTGTTTTTCCACTGATATTTCTTATGGTCTTTCAGAATGACTCACTTGTCACTCACCAGTGTGATTTAACATTTAACATACTGACTGCTAATGTTTCTTAGTCCAATCAAAAAGGTCAAAGAACAATACATTGCTAAAAAGTCCAGTGTAATTAGGTTACTTGCAATGTGAATTGTAGCTACTTGAATTGAAATGAAATGTACTTAGATTGTTGTTTGTGTAGTAGTCATTACATGTTTCTGAATTTCATCTTTTAAAATGTGGATTTAGTGTGTTTTTAGTTTAATAGCTGAAGGATTTTCCATGTGGATGGTCCTATTGCACAGATTTGGCTTTAAGCTGGGATCAGAAGAAAAAACATAATCATGTATAAGAATTAATTACAGCTTTAGTGGATAAGCTAACTTTAAAAGATACAGGCAAATCTGTACTCATCAAATAGTGATTTTTTTCAAGCTGCTTTGTTGATTGTCTTTGTTGTGGGAAAGTATGAGAGACATTTCAGGAATGACAACCTGATTGCAAAGATAAGTACCAGAAAATTTGATCATGTCATTGATATTGATGGGAAAATATAACTTGGGTTTTCATGGGGATTGACTTGATGGGCAAGCTAAAGTGCATGTGTAAGGATTAGGCTTGTCAGTGGGAAACACTAAGTCTGGTCACTACAGTTAGCTCATTTACAGTACAAAGAGGCAAGTGAACATTTGTAAATCTTTGGTCCTTGCTGAATAAAACTGAATGATTTCAGTCAAACTGCCATCTCAGCTGTAAAATACTAATCAGAAAGGTTAGTGACTGCAGAATGATGCAAATCCATCTGTGTCTTGGGCACTGAGAAAGCACTGGAATAATCTGTCCAAACCATGAGACTACCATATAAATGATCATATTGAAAAATATGATTCCTTTTTGCAAAGTTGATGAGGAAGTTAATGATTTTAGTTTATAAGACTACATAGAAGAAAAAATACTCAACACATTGGAAAAATGCATGTGTAAACTGTCTGGTTTTCTTCTTTACATGAAGAACTGAACAAAATTGTTCTAGCTGGCCACTGCTCTGAGAGGTGAAGCAGAGACTGTATAGCCCATGCTGAAAGGTCTCAGTGCTTTTAAATCATCTTTGAAATCTCCCAACTATGGTTGTTGCCGTGGGCTAGAGAGACTCTTATTCCTAGAAAGCCAGCCTCAGGAAAGCTTCCCCACTTACTCCAACCCCCCTTTCTTAAGACTTCCGTCTATCCAGTCAGTGCTGCCAGTCGATGCCCAGGTTCTGAAATCATCAGTCTGAGCCTTTTCCTTCTGGAAGGGAGTCATATGATAGCCTTATGCTTAGTTGTCCTAGGATCTGTAATAAGGGAATCATCATCTCTCAGGTCTCAGGGCCTCAAAGAGCTCTTTATGCCCCTGTGCAACTCAAAAGCAGAAGAATGAGGGAAAGAATCTGAACCTTCGGCCACCGCTTAACATTCAGATTTATGAGTCATGCACACCAAGGTGCAGCCCCATTTTGTTTACACCATACTCTCAATGCAATTCTTTCTGCTTAATCAATTGCAGAGTCATATTTCTGTGTTTCACATGCTGTGTTATTACTGATTTTATTACAGCTCTGAAACATGTAATTATTTATGCTATTAATATGGCCCCAGTGGGAAGGGTATTCTGCACTGCTTGGTGTCATAAAAGCTGTAGTCCCCAGTGAATGCTCCATTTGTTATCAGTAATTATTCAGTAATGACAGAACAATAGTGGTGGCTTATTGCTGAAAACACAGAAGTATTTTTAATCTTTTCCAATATAATAAAACTTCAGGATATGAAGAGAGTTCCTCAATTCCATGCAAAGTTAGGCCTTCAAAACCGACAGGAACTTTCAGAGTCCATGGGCATGCAGAAGTTTTGAAAACAAAGCTTGATAAAAGGAACCTCAGTTTTCTGCTTGGACCTGGTTATATAGCTCCTTCTTTAGCCAGAACTCTAATTCAAAGTCTAATTTGTGAGATACATGTTTGAATTATTTCCCTAATAGGGACAAAGAAGCTAACACAATACTAGTGGTTTCTATTGCACAAGTAACTAATTTCTAAACCATGTACAAAACCAGAGTCTTGGTTAAGCAGGCTGTTTAGTGTAGGTGCACCCACTTCAATCACAGGAGAGTTCCTGTTTACTAGTCAACTGCAGGGGGTCACAAATTAGTCCAGAGGATCTTACTGCCTCTGTGTTCCTCCAAGTGCATTTGTACTCATGACTGCAAAGAATAATGTCTAAAGATCAAAGTAAAAGGGTAATTTTCAACCTTGTAGTGCCCTACAGTGGAGTCAAATTACGTGAATAATTCAATATATCACAGGCATGCATTGTAAAACCCAGGCAGAGGAAGTAGCTTTCTGATAACACCCCTGCGTCAAGGTGTCTCTTTGCCCAAAGTGCACTGGGACTGAGAGATTTTGCTTTGTTATTTTAAATCAGTGTTCTTTTTGAAGTTTTCAAACAGTTTTATCCTACAGATTACAGGAACAATGGTACCTGTGTTGCACTATATTGCAACAGCACTTTGAAGGGATAAGCAAACAGCTAAGTTGTTATGTTCTAAGAAGCCACCAGAAACAGACTGAATTTGGCAGTCAGTGGCCACCCCATCTTCTCCAAGGTTTCCTTGTGTTCCTTTGCCTTCCCTGAAAACCAAGCAAATCAATGGCTTCTGGTCATATCCCTGGAGTTCCTTTCAGATTCACAAGTAACCTAGAAAAGGCAAGAGGGAATCTCTACTTATCTTACAGATAAGAACCTTTATCTTAAAAAAACTATCCTACCTGTGTAAGGTAAATAAAGAGATCATGTTAAATTTAGTTCAGCTCCTCCTCTACACTCCTCTACCTTCATTTTAATCTCATTACTGATTTCTGTATTTTGAATGTTGCACCAAAGCTGTCTAGTGCTATCCTTATCCTGATTTTTGAGACCTTGGCATGCTATTGACAGGCAGAAAGAATATGTAGTCAGATGTACCTTCTCTCCAAGAACAGGCAAATGAGCATGCTCTTCAGTTAAAGAAAAGGCTGGCCTGGGAAATTCCTTAATAATAATAAAGAACTCTCGCAAGCAAGGAAACAATTTTTTCTATATAAGAATAAATTAATTTAAAACATGTTGTAGGGTGTGTCTCACATGCTCTAACGGGTATGTCAGACACATGACATTATTTAGTATTACACAGCAAAAGGCATCATCTTTAAATCAAAGTGCTGGATGGCCCATATTTTTGCTTGACACGTAGCAGATGCCATTTGCTTACATAAATCTTTAGATGAGATTGTTAAGCTACAAGAATAGGCACAGTACTGAACACAGAATATTAAAGTGTGCTTTGCAAGAAAAACTGTTCATTACCAGAAGAAAAAGAGCCTGAACTGTATCAATTCTAATACCAGTTGTAGACAACTCCATTAAGCAGTGCTCTCAAACTGTCATCCTTCTCTTTAAAGGAAGCTGAGGCAGGTGATGACATTTACTTGAAGTGGTGGTTTATCTCCCTGGTCAAACTAAAGGAGCAGAAGTAAAGGCTTTTCCTTTCATCTTCCCTACCAGCTGGATCTTTATAAAGCTAGCCACAGTCTTTGAACATAATCTTCTTCCTTGTTCTTTTGGCATGTGCAAGAAAACTCCAGTTGCTCGTAATCAGGAGCCAAATCTTCCAGTTTAAGTACAGGAACAATATACAGGATAAACTTTTCAAACAGGAACTATGTGAGCACGGAAGGAGCAGAACATCATCAGCATACAGCATGCTAGACCTTATGCTGCAGTGGACTGAAGGGAAAATCAAAGCTCTGGGCAGTAGCCATTCCTAAGGAAGCCAAGGAGATGGCAGTATTTTAAGAGAGGGGAATTAAATGTTGCAGTTGAAAAATGAAAAGTGACTGATTTCCAATTCTAACAGCATTAAGGCAATACTAGATGGTTGAAGAAGTGAAGCATAGCTGTGGCTAAAGGAAAAAAGTGGTAGTGTTCACCGTGCTGAAGAGATTGTTCAAAAGTCTTTTAAGCCTAGCTTTTGTGAGGCTACCTTGTTGACCTCAGCTGGGCGATTGGAGTGATGCTGGAAAAAAAATTCATTGCTGCTGCTTTTTGAAACTGTTTCTCGTGAAGTCATCCCCAAAACAATAAATGTTTGTTCATTAATCAACTTTGATTAATGAGACTGATTTCCTCTCTGTCTCTTTTTTCCCCTTTCTTCTTCTACCTCTTCTCGTCTTTACACACATTGCCTCAGGCATTTGCATGTTCACTAATCTTTTCAATATTCATAAAGAAAAAGTCATACATAACCTATAGGGAAGTACATACCCGTTCATATTTTTTTTTCAGGGTGAAGTACAGACCTTTTCTGAAGTGGCAAAGAACCTTTATCCTGTACTAATAGTTGTTACACATGGCGCAGACAATCAGTTGTCCTCCCAGTTAGAGTTGTACTCACAGTGAGTTGTACTCACTTTGCCAGACACATATTCAATGTTGACACTAAAGAGGGCAAGAAATGAGCACAGAGGATGTTCTGTAAGATGGAAAAGAGAGGAAAAGCAAAGATAATGAAGGAAAAAATTAAGAAAGAATAAAGAGAGAGGAAAGCGTTAATAGAAAAATTGAAAAGAAAGCAAGCTGTCATGTAGAATTTGTTTGTACACATTATACTTTTAAAAGAAACTGCTAAATATTCTTCACAAAGAGTATGAAAACAGCACTATATATTGTACACGTCATACAGTAAACTTTTAAAAGTTGATTTCAAGTCCTTGCTAAAACAAGTTTAGCAGTCTACAAACAAGAATGCTTTTAACATTGCAACACCCACAGCCATGTTATAGGTCTTGTGGCTTGGATCTCATTCTTGTTGGGGGTTAGTCTTTATTTCTTATCCAGAGTGTTTACATCTTTGTGGTGTCAGCAATACAGACCCATCTTTATAAGACCAGCAAGAAAAAAACAGCAATAAATCTCTGCAATGTGTTTTCAGTATGTCTATAAATCTAAAATATTTAAATGTAAACCAGTCCTTTTCTTTGAAAATTGTGGATTGAAACTCACAAAAGGATTGATTACAATATTTTTATTCAAGATGATCTGAACAAAGATGAGGCTAATATTTTTCCATGAATGTGACCTTGAAATTAAGGAGCACTGTGAGCAAAACCCTTTTATTTTATTTAAGGAATTGTTGGTGGTTTGTCACGATGGGACTGAAGCCAAAACTGTTGTTACAGAAAGAAGTACAGTTCAATGATAAAATTATATAACCTGTGTGTTATAAAAACATGGTAAAAAGTTCAGCTGTTTAGATGAAGAAAAAACAAATAGGCACAGATAGATCTCTCTTCTATGTCTGTGTTCATCATTTTAAATGTAATGTTATTCAGACAGGTGAATACAGATTTCTGTAGGTAATCTATAAGTAGTTTGGGAGATTTTGTACAACAGGACATCTGTGCTGTATTTTTTTGATGAACTGAGATTTTAATGTCTTATTTTGATCAACGATAATATTTTCATAGCAATGCAATCCCCAAGGATC
This sequence comes from Gorsachius magnificus, assembly GCA_034008185.1. NCBI lineage: Eukaryota > Metazoa > Chordata > Aves > Pelecaniformes > Ardeidae > Gorsachius > Gorsachius magnificus. The sequence goes on along the minus strand of CM067088.1, from coordinate 40,325,302 downwards.
AAAGATGCATTGTGTTAAGCACCTTTAGAGTGTTCAGCATTTTCTAGAGTCAAAAATAGCTTCTGCCCAACAAAAATCTTACTGAAAGTATGGGACCTGAAACAGAGTGATAAACAGATAACTGGGGTCTGAAAGGCAGGAAAAAGAAAGACCCGTAGAAAGAAAACTACAAAGCCAGATGGATTTGAATAAATCAACAGCTTCAGACTGCAACAATCTAGAGTGACCAGAGAGGAGGTAGAATTACCCAGGTTGTAAGTCTCTTCTGATCAACAAAGTGCTGAACCTAACAAAGGCAGAAGTGGATTAATACAGAGTTTGAAGGAAACAATAGAGATTTTGATTAAAAAAGAATCCTTCAAAATATTCAAGGTCAAAACATGTGTTCTAAGAGTGGTAGCATCCCCTCATGTATGTTTGTCCTCTCTCATCTCTCTGTCAGTACCCAACTGCCATGAATTCCCTTCTGATGAGTGTAAGTTTTGGGAATCTCAACACACAGTAAAGCCATTCTTCCTAAAATTACTCTACTTCATATAATCCTTTCATGAATGAGAAATTACATCATCTCTTCTCTGAGGCGTATACCCTAGAGTGCATGTGTACCTACCTTCCAAGAGATACTGTTGTTCCCAGTGCAAGACTCTAGTTAAAAAAGTCTGTATTCAGCTGTCTCCTCTGAACACCAGCATTTTTTACCTCATCTACCAAAGACACTAATTGTTCAGTCAAAATACAGGTTAGTCACTTGTCCTTGGCCCTGGTCTTGTGAGCACCTGGTAGAGATTTTGGCAACAAAAAAGGACACACAGGTCCCAGTTTTTTGCACTTAACCATGTCATATGTATGAGTGAGGTCTGTAGCATGTACATAGGCTGCCTATATGAATAATGCATAGACATTTTCAGAGGTCAAGTCAGCCCACCGAAGATCTGCATGTGGGCCACCGTGGTGTTCCAGTTTTCAAGAATTTTTACAACAGCTTCAAAATATCAATGCAGAATTCATAAGCTGCTCATAGACAGATTCCACAAATAGTCACACAAGGCCAACCCACACACCCAAATGGATATTTCCCAGCTGCTGGAGCAAGTGGGGTCCCCTGCTGCTCTCTCTGTCTTAGCAGCTGGGAAGGAGCTTCCTGCTGCTTCAAGGGCAATTGGTCCTTTTTTCCACTTTTAGAATGGAAAGAATGAAAGATTCCTAGAACAGTCTCACTATCTGAGAGGGGTCCCTAGCCACCAATACTGCAAGAAGAGAGTTGGTCTTACTCTTTGGGTGAAGAACCATCAGTGACCTTGTGTTGCTTTAATTTGATTTAATGAGGACAATAAAAGAAAAATGGAAGGGGAAAAGAGAGTTAATAATGAATATAAGTACCAATGGTACTGTAGAGGGGCTAGCACCTAAATTCAAGCATCCTAACAAATGGAGTGAATTGAATAAACAATTTTTGTTACTCTCATGGGTCAAATCCTGGAAAAACACATTAGCAGATATGTTTATGCCAGCATAAACATTTAAGTTAATCACTGTGTGTTACTACAATAGCATTGCATTTGAACTGAAGTTGTTAGAAATCCCCTTCAGAAATTAACCCAGTTATTCTTAATAGCAATTATGGCTTTTTGCAACCACATTCACATTAGTCACCTTAGAAATACAAGTATTTCTAATTAGTAAAATGGCAATAAAAGTAAAAGAATTCACATATTAGATTAGTGGCTGGAAGTGTGTTTTCTCTCAGCTCTGAGCTGTGTTGCTACATTAACTTTCAGAATGATTGCATATAGTAGTTTGCCAGGAGATTTGCTCTATGTACAGTTGTACAAGTGCTTCTGTACTCTAGAAAACAAGAAATGACAGAAATATGTTGTAAAAATGTATCCTCTCTGTTGGGAGGTTTTTTACTACACATACATTTAGTCCAAATAATTTTAAACTTACATTTCCACCAAGGCTCATCTTTGCTTTAACAAGTGTTTTTTATTAACTGGAATGATGGGGTTTTCATTTTGAACTGAAATCTCCTTTTCGTGTTTTCAAAAGGGCATATATCTGAAGGCTTATTTTTAAAGCTGAAATGCAATATGTTGAAAAAGCAGTTGTGAACTCTTCTTCTGTAATTGAAAAAATACATGAGTTAGGCTTTAAAGTGTGAAGAATGATACAGCTACTATCTGTGCTGACTCAGGCCAACTTGCTTCCATGCTGGTATGACCTTCAATAGGAGTAAGAAAAATCACTTGAGGAGAAGAGAATTTCTGTTTAAAAATGTGAATCAAAACTTTTCATCGCTGCATGCAAAATACCAAGTCTAATACATGTTATCATTTTGATCTTAACATAGCTTTTTTCTAATATTAGCAATACAGTCTGACTACATCAGGATCCTAAAACAATACTTTTGTTTTATAGTTGGAAATTATGCAGTAATAAATTCTTCTTTCTTAAAAATGTAATGAGAAGCAAGTGTCATTGCAACTGTGTTACTGTAACACAGTGCATTTTTTATTGTATCTGGCTCTATGCTAGTAATACCCAGATCCAAATGTGGTTTTTTTTTCTCTATGTCTAAATAGTACTTAGGGATCAGAATGGCCATAATGATCTGCATGGTCAGAAGAATAAGTAAAACATTTTTATTGGTCAGACAAGAACTTTGATCAGTTTTTAAAGACATATAATCCACACTGATTATGTTCAAAGGATTAATATGGCTTTATGTTCCAGAATGGTCCCAGCAGGTCCCCAGGTCAGCCAAGAAAAATATCTGGACAGATTTGCCAGTTTGAAATGGTTTTAAGTGAACTTCCTGCCCATGCGCAATTTAGCTTGATTCAACTTGGTCAAAGTCAACCTTTTCACTAATGTGCAGTTTACAGGAGAAATGTATGAAAATATCACAAAGGTATAGTTTTGAGTAGCATATTCATTAAGTAAGTGGTTATGTATTTTGACAAGTTACATAGATTGTCTGTAGAATTTTCACTGAGAGGGTAAATGATTTAATCTCATTAAATGAGAAGGATGATGTATCAGCGAGCATTGTTGGCAAGTACGCTTAAAAAAAGACATCTCATTGATGATTGCCAGTATTTTATTGTGGACATACTGGAGAGAAGGGATGGGGCTGCCACATTAAATATTTTGGCAGTTCCCAAAAATTCTTCTGATATATGGCAACATGTGGTTTGTGTTATGTGGTGTCACAGTGTGTAAGGTATGTCACATGGTCAATTATTTGTCTGCAAGTTCACATGGCTACAGAAGCTGTGATACTACGCCATACATGAAAGGCTCTGTGCCTGGAAGGCAGGTGATCTGCTGGTCAGCTGCAGACCATTTATAATTATCCTCAGGGATAACAGTGGTCATAGTTTGGGATTGCTTCTTTATGTTATACGTTGTTTAGTATTTTACCTAAGTGTTAAAGTGACTGTTTTTTTCCACTGAGCACTCTTTATGTAGTTCCTTGCACCATTTACCTAATGTGCTACCTCCTGATTAATATAATTCCCATCTGCCACACCTATACCTGTTTGTTTCGTCACGGAATCAAGGAAGCCACTGAAAGGCTAGAAGAAGCACTGTAATCGTCCTACTTGTCTTTCACAATATCCTAGTTTTCATGGGTCATTACTATCTTTCATAGATATTTTGGTACATCTCTTATCTTTATATGCTGAAAGTACAGGGTATTGAAATTCCTTCCCAGACACTTCACTACTAGTGTCTGTTGTTGTTGGACTTTGTCAGTTCCAAAGAAGGAAAAGCAAAAAAGATCACATTACATGTATAGTACAGAAACAGCACAAATTTAGACACTTTTGTGACCAGGTTCCCAACCAATTAATCCAAGTAAGCAATAAGGAAGGATATCATCATCATCATCATCATCATCATCATCATCATCATCATCATGCTGTACCCAAGACCACACCATCTGTTTCCTCAAATTCATACTCCATAATCTAATGATCAAGATCAATGTACATTATCATTTTGCTATAGCATCTGAACAGCTGAGTGACATAATGCATCCCTGCCAAACCCCTTTCCTGATGTTGGACCATTTTGTTTTGTAGTACCTTTTATTGTTTTGACTGCTGTTTTCTGCTTATAGTAGGGAATTGACAAAGGCAATTCACTAAAGAAATATTAGGAATGTCTGGTTCCAACAGTCTGGCAAGCTACATTAAAGTTGTATAAAGCAGTTTTTTACTCGGTAGCTAAAGAGCAATATCATTTGCTGGGTAAAGTTTGTACTTTTTCATTGATTGCTCTGCAAGAGATTGGTGCGGTTGTATTTCATAACTGGAGTTCTGAAAATAGTATAAACTTCATTTTGTGAAAATGTACATAAATAATAGTTTTTTCCATAGTCCATTCCTCTCAAAATGTTCCTGTAATCATCTTTCATCTACCCACTTGTTTCAACCCAGTGTCCCTCTCATCTATCACACTCAGCATAAGCTCTGTGTCCTGATGGCTCTTTCCAAACTGTTGCCTTCCTATTTCTGAAGGCTCACCAGTGATGCGACAGTGGTGCCCATCTTATGTATACCTTCACACACTCCTTTTTTAGGTTTTTGTTAAACTTTAAACACCCTTGTGCTGTCCTGTGGATGACTTCTTCCCCATGGGAGGGCCATTACAAAAGCTTCCAGTGGCAGGTTGGAAGCAGAGAACTTCATAATCTCCTAATATTATGGAATCTGCCTTATTAGCTTATACTGCTGTACAGTGACCAGTGCAGACAGCATCTTCAGTAGTAGGCAGTTCTGTACCTCCCGTGCTAAACTACTGTCTTGTTCATATGTTGTCACTCCATGGGGATCAGAGGCTACGATGATGTTCAGGCCTGCCATGGTTATGCCTTGAAACTTCCCAGTAAACCCTGTGATTTAAGCTGGCAAGTATTTCAGTACACTTGATCAAAAAGAAATGCAGTTCTTGAACTTTCTCTCTTCTACCTGACCATCCTTGTTCATAATTTGGGCTAGAAGCATCAGTTGATGGCAAACTGTTCAGACCACACAGGCATATTTTCTTTCCTCAGCTCAGGTGGAACAGTCTGAAACCACCTGAAGTCGGTAGCACAGAAGCCAGAGTGCAAACTTTTGGGTTGAGTCTAATAGCTGCTTACAGAAACAGAGAGTCTCTCCAAGATCTGTATAATTTCAGATCAGAACTGCTTTTATTAGTAATTAAGTGCTGGGTTGCCAGACAAAAAAAGGTGATTCACTTGGATGGTGGGGAGGACTACAGCTCTTCTGTAATGAATTCATTATTAACACAGTGAGAGACAGAACCAGGCAGTATCAAATTCACAAATCATCTGTCTTTTTACTAATATCTGTGGTTTTTGGCACCCCAAGAGCAGGCCCTGTTCCCCTGGAGAGACTCTTTCATAATGCATCTGTTATTATTGAGAAGGATGTTGAGAGTTTTGAACACAGCAGCTCAGCTGAAGCAGCTGTTGCTTCAGAAACAGCAAAAGCAGAAAAAAAGACATTTACAATTTTTAGATATGTGCTCCCATGTGGTCTATTTCTCAGCCCAAAAAGGGGCCTTTGCATCGCAGCTGCCACCTGTCTGCAACGGGGGAAGCTTTATAAAGGGTTTTCCTGGAGCTGCACTTGGCTGCCCATTTTAGGCTACAGCCAAAACCAACTGTTAAAAACCATTGTAAAAAGTGAATTCAGCTATTCCTTCCTGCTTAGATTTCTCATGACCCTGATCTTCCGCAGGGGCTGGCAGTTAGAGTGAGTGACATGGTAAATCTTGGCCAGTGAAAAGCCTAGCAATCTCCAGAAACAAATATAATTACCTGGCTGATGATAGGTATTTGATTTAAAGTGCCACAGGAAACAGCAATTACTATTTCACAGAAAAATGAAGTGCTGGTAACCACAGCAGAGGTCTGTATATCAGCCAGGTAATGATCCTCACCCTGCAAAGGGAACCGTTGTAGGCATCCATCGAGTTTCTCACAGGGTGGGAGGGTCTGCCTGGTGGAATATGATAGCAACACTGAGGCTAGTTAACAACTTCCTTGAAAGGATGCCTGCAAAGAATCCTATGGATAAGCTGTGTATATCTTTCAAAGAGTGCACTTTATTGTATACGACCTAACTGCCATATTATATGCCTGCCACTGCTTCTTCTGAATGGCAGATATTTATGCTAGTTTAGATTCTGCCTCCCCCTTCAACCCACTTTCTCATATTAAGTAACACCACACTCCTTAGTGAATACAGCTAACTCAGCTCTGGCTTTTGAGGAGCAATGAAAATCTGTTCTATAGGAAATTTTGTTTTTAAAGTTGTTTCATATAAGATTTTATATCTTAACTTCTTTAAGAATGCCGTGGAAAAATTGAACCATAATTAATGCAGTAATTCCCTTTGTATTTTGAAAGTGTAAATCAAAGGTAAGATTTATTCAAATAAAAACCGGCAAGTGCCCATTAACACAGGGAGTGTTGGAATTCTGGATTTGCCACACTGATGTGCAGAGACCAATGGGAGTCATATATGTTTTAATGCATTTTTAGTCATTTCTAGAATTCAAGAGCAAATACCCTGTCCCTATTGCATATTATTTTGTTTATCTTCCTTGACTTCTCCAATTAACACACATGGCCATGCTTGAACTTATGGCTTTTACAGACCCATGTGGCTTTATACTGACACAAATTGCAGCTCAAAAGAAAAGTAAGGGAAAGGAAAATTTATAGTTCAGCCCAATACTGTATGCCAAAATCTGAAAATTGTTTAAGGCATCTTCTTAAATAATCATACTTCAAACAGCACACTCAAGTTCTTAGGCCAGAAATGTTAGGCGTTTTTGTACTTCCCCAAACTCTGTGGAAATAAATTATTTTTTTTTAAAAAAAGAGACAATTATTGGAGGAAATGCTGGACAATTTTTATCCAGTCCCAGGGCTGCCAGTTCTCACGATATTGGGATTTTTTAAAATAATTCCAGCTCCTAGAGCATGAATTACAATAGATTCCTAGTTCTTATTTTATTTTTAAAAGGTAACTTCCTTGTCATTTTAACTATGGAAGGAAAAACGTAAATGTGAACCCTTAAGGCTAAAAAAAGTTGAAAGCAAATTTCATAGTACTATTCTAAAACTATGATGGTTGAAGTTAACTCCTTCATTTTGGGGACTTAGCTCATGATGCTACAGCTGCACCAATACTGCTGTCTAATTTAAAATAATAGATAATCTTCTGGAATCAACAGTGCTAAATAGAATACTGTAATATTCATGTTGTACACAGAGGTAATGCCCAAACTTAAGTGTTTTACTGCAGATTGTAATGGAACATATGAGAAGAAAATTGACCTTATATAATTCTTTAAGAACTACATATAATTTCTGGTGATCGCCCTTCAAAATAATATTTTTAAAAATCCTCTAAACAGATCAGATAGAAAATTACTGTTCCAGAAGATATTACAAGAAAAAAACCTCTGTGATGGTTTAAGACCTACTGCCCATTTCAAGGGTTTGAGTTAGATTTCTGGGCAAACTTCCTGTGTCAGTACAGACAATCGTATAACATTAAAGTACATGGCACTTTTGTGTCTCAAATGAGATACAGGAGTGTAATTATATTAGCAGTAGGAATCATATAGAGACCTATTTCGCTACCATTACTAGTTTAGATTAGGTAAGAAAATTTGGGACATTTTTAACTACGGCAGAAATGTATTAGCTATGGAAGAAATGTATATTTGGAATTTTTCTGGAGTCAATGGAGTTGCTTAGGGTGTCACAACCACACTGACATTGCAGAAAAGTGTTGGAGGGAGTCTACTTTAATACTGCGGAGAAAAATAATCCAAGGTTTGGGGCCAGTTCTTGAGCACTGGTGGTAGGATTGCTCTGTGTGTTGTGTCTCTGCTGTAGAGTTAGGTGATGCGTTGCTCTGCCCAAGCCCCTTGCTGCTAAGGCAGCCTGGCACCTGCGTGCCTGTGAACACAGGAGAAGCCAGCTGGCTGCTGGGGCACTGCATGCTGTCTGAATGGCTGATCCCAGTCTTTTCTGAACAAAGTGTTACAGGCCAGGTGGAAGTGTACACTTGGCTATGTAATTCCAGCTTGTGAAACAGCTGGAATTGCTACACTGTTTTCTTTTTACTGATATGCCATATATTAACTACCTAATTTTGTCAGGAAATAGACTGTACTTGTGATACTACAAAGACATGAAGAAGTAGTAAAGCATGACTTACAAATCTGTGCATAGGAGAATTAGTTTATTCTGCAAAAATGAAATACTGACTGATAGTGGCTGGTGGCAATGTTTGTACATGAATTTCTGATACAGTCATTGACTTGGAGAAGATAGTGGGGATAAGTAAGATCCCATAATTGCTGGGGAAGTATTCAAATTTTCAGCTGTTTATTCTTCCGTATTAGTCTCAACTCTTTCATGATAATCCACTGATTCTTTTTCTTCCTAATCCCTTCTAATATTAATCTATGTTAATACCATGTATTTATGTATCTGAAATATGGATTCTAAGGTGTTATTTAGCTCTGGCTCTCCACTTGCTCTCTGCTTCTTATTACATTTATTTTTACATATGTGAATATATACGTATATATATACACAGACATACATATAAGTATTTATGAATGCATAAATATGGAAGTCTGTATAAATATGTATAAATATATCTGTCTGTCTGTCTGTATGCATTTAATTGCTGTGTCGTTAAGTCAAAAGTACCTGGATTCATGCTTACATAGTTTTTGCCTTTTGTGTACACAACTTTCCTTAAAAAGGGTCTACTTTGAGACATCTGTTTGTGTACGCACAAACACTAAGAATTGCACAAAATGAGGTAGCATCATGTTAAAAATAAACTGTAGAAAAGTCAGACTGCTGTCCTAAATATTTTCGTATAACATATAGATACATTTGTGCAAAAAATTAATTTTCCATTGCTGTAGAGATTTATGCATAGGCTTAAGTCAATACACTGTGGATAATCTTGTTATGATCAGTGGATTGCTACCAGGATTTAGTTAAATATGAACCTAATTCTTTGTAGAATTAGGAATATATATTAATTAAATTACAAAGAACAGACATTTATTTGGATGGATGCACTTCATACTGAGAACATTTTGATCACGCTGTAGCAAACGTTGATCCTTTTTCTATGTGGCATTTAAATCCATTGGAAAATGACCTTACAGTCAAAACTCTGTATAATTGTTCATTTTAGTTAAAACTGAGGGTTGGGAGGATTGTTTTGGTTTGCTTTTTGCCCTAAGGATTGTCTAGAACTTAATCAGACTTGCTGGTTTATTTGCATATCAAAGTTAAAGAGTAAATATTTTCTCAACAGATGTCTGCATCAAAACTTTCCATTTGGATACCAGCCCTCAATACAAAGTCATATTACAGAATAAGAACAGCTCCTGTACTGCGATTATAATTTTCATTGTTCTTAGACAGGAACCCACCAGTGCCCCACTTACGGATGTTCTTACATATTTCCTCCAAGGAATAATTGCAAAACAACCAGAGCACATCTAGATCGGGCTCATAGTTGAAAACTTATAAATCACTCTTGTCAACATTTTCCATCAGTGGTTGATTTACGATATGACCCAGTGCTATAATGACACAGATATCCTAATTTGTAATCATCCATACAGCAGAACTGAGATGCAACATTATAGGAAAGCAAAAAAGCACTTTCAGATGAGTTGATTAAATGTGCTGAAGGAGAATATACCATAGACAATCCCTCAAATATTGCAGAATGGGTTTTTACAAGCCAACATGTGGAAGAACTGTGTTCCAGTAAAAACTGAAGATGAGGTAAAAATTCAGTTACAACTTATTAATAGTTTTGCGTTTATGGTGGTCATTTTGGTAAGGAGTACAGGATCTAGCAGAATTGTGATACTCTGGGATAGTTTATTTTACTCATTTTACAGCCTTGCTACACCATTGCATGTACTATATACACTGAGTACAGCAGTGGTTTTGGGAGGCTGTCTAAACTAGGCTTCCAGATTAATTCCTTTTTAGAAGTGTTTTTCCTCTCTGAAAACAAACATATAGAGTGAAGCAGCATCCCCTGAAGAGAAGAAAAAACATGGAGTCACCTCAGTTAGACTAAAATTCCCAGTTAAGTAATTTATTTCATGCTCCTAAATAGAAGCTGATTTCATTCTCTGTGAATGGAGATTGATTCAATACAATTATTCTCTCTAGAGCTTTAAACAAACCAGCTTTAAATACTTTAAGTGATGTGGCTTTTATCACTTCCTTTGGACAATATTTTCATTGTCTAATAGATCTCACTCTGAATTTTCTTCTGATATCCTGCCTAAATTACTTAACCACATATCATTATCTCTTATTCTACTTAGTTAAAATTCCTTATAACAAGCCCTGTCAATTACTGTTGCCAGGAGCTGCTGCTTCAAATGTTTCAGTAGAGATCATATAGCTAAGATTTTTCATCAAAGAAGGCATTCTCATAGGTATTAAAGCCTTTGGCATTAAAAAATACATATATTTCACAGATCATCTCTATTTCTAAGCCTATAAAATAGTCTTTAATTCAATTGTAAGGATCCTATCATTTACAATTAATGCAAAATTTAAGATTGATCTAATGATAAGGAAGATCTGCTCCTCTGGTAGCACTGTGGATTAGGATGGCCAGTGGGAAAACCTCCTGCTGGGTATCGATGCATTTGTCACCAAGTGCCATGATTTGTCTACAAGCACTGTTCATCTCCTGCAGCTGTGGGCAGAAACGGGTCTGTCTGTTCTGACAGTCATCAAGAGTCACAATTGCTCTGTCTGATGGCCATGGGATGTTAGAAAAGCAATCCTGCTTTCTTGATGAAAGGGTAAATGAGCCAGGAAGCCCGACTGATGGAGAAGGGAGGGAGCTAGCAAACTGCAGGGTTAGATTCAGGCATTTTCCAAGCAGAAGGCAGATGAGTCTTGACTATATTGGCCAGGTTAAGACTTGGGAATATCAGATACAAGTGCAAAGAAGAAAATGCTGATGACAGCTCACTGAAAATGATTACACTAGGTTTTACACTGGAGTAATCATATTCAGATTTGCTGATAAACTTATGGCTGCTTGACCAAAAACCCCCATGTGCATACCCACCCTTATTACCCACACGCCATTAACAGATCTCTTTTTACATGGGCTTTCATTAGATAGACCACAGTCTGAAGCCCTTGAACGTCAACAACCATACAATTTGCATTTTTGTCAAGTCTGGTTTACAGTAAATATTGGCATGTTCTCATTCTCTTTACCTAGTGCATCTTACCATGCTATAAGGGAGTTGGCCTAACATTCTGCTTCTGTTCTCAGCAAGGAAGATATTGTGTAGACCCAACCTGGGTGCCAGTCAGAAAGTTGTGTAAGGCAGAGTAAGCAGGTGTTGCTCACTTGCATTAGACCTTCAAGTTTACTTCCCTGTAAATTCTTACTGCCACGTGGCTTATAGCATTATTCCTATTTGAAGGGTTTGTTCTCCTGAAATCCTACAATGGAAAGCAGTATGTTGGCATGTACAGATGCAGGGAATATAGTAAATGTTGGACAATATAGCGGGACTTTTTTGGTGCTATATGTTTGACAGAACTAATGACTGTAGGCATTATGTAGGCATTGTGTAGGCAGACCCCCAAGTTAGGTCTGCTCCCAGCTAAGCTAACCTTTCTTATCTCATGCTTAAGCAGTCGTGGGTTGACTGTGAGAGATACATTTAGAAGCTTGTCAAGTAATCATATGGGATGGTAAAAGAATTCCTGACATACTTTCCTTCCCATGGGATGGCAACATCTGCAGTAGAAAATGTTTTCAAGTGGGTTTCAGTCATGCTCTCTACAAACTTTTCTTTTAAGGCTTCCTGCAAAGAAAAAGAAAAAAAAAATGTCCAAAATGCAAGATGATTTTTATTTCTGTCCTCTCAAACTAGTAGGGTATTTGCAAAGTATAGATGTAAATTACCTGAGATAAATATCAGTTTTAAGACAAACTCCTGCCAGGTGCTGTCCTGCCAGTGCTGCAGTGATGAAAAGTGGACATAGCAGAACGATGAGTGTGGTCTGTGAAAAGAATCTAATTTGAGACATTCTGTATAAATACAGAATAAGCTGAACTAAATCGCTCAGCTACATATTTATAAGCAGAGCGGCATTTATTCCTTTCTTTTTATTCTGCTCTGAGAACTCCTATAATGCCTTACTATTGAATACTTTCTTATGAGTACTTTAACATACTTTAGTATGTTAAACTAAATCAGTTGCACATCCCATTCAAGAGATTATCTTGAGGGCATGTGGCTAAAATGGTTAAATTAGTCAGTGTAAGAAATTACTGATTTTCCAAGTTTGAGCAGTTACATAGTGTCATAGGACAGGAGACATATGGCTGATGATGTCATGTGAGGAAATACACTTTTAGTGCAATGTTTAAGGAGCCAGGACAGTGGAGCAGCCCGCTTATTTCCAGGCAGTTTCATCAACTCACTCATCAGTAAGAATGAGTTCAGGTCCACTCTTTTTCAATCCATTAAACATAATAGATGTAAGAATGTAAATAGCCCCAGATAACACAAAATAACAGAAATAATGTTTTGAAGATACTTGCTAGCTTCTGAGAAAATAAGAGAGCACACTAATAGTTTAAGAAGTATTTTTTGCTGCTACTACATACAGGCCTTTTCACATCCCAGCCTTACATTCCCATTGATAAAATGAGCTTTCTCTTTTTATAGTACGTACCACTGCTGCAGGTGATATGATTTCTGTGTCACGTGTCCCTTGAAACTCAAGTTCCTTCAGTTTTAAAGCCTCACCTCTATTTCTGAGTCTTACAGTATTTGAACTAAACCACTGAATTAGCATTTGCCTTGAAAAAAGCTTTGTAATAGTGTGAATGAAGAGTCTTCGATCACTGTTAAAAGAGTAACAGACAGTGTAACAGATTGTATTTCTACCTTCCATAGCAGGTAAAACGATGAAGTTCAAAAGCCAGAGGACAGAGCGAGCTCCACATATCGACTTTAAAAAAGAATCTGATTAGCTTGTGTTTGGCTCATGGTGGCTTTAACAGCTGGGGTTGGCAGAGGCATGAGCATGGGGACTGCATATATGACAGTACCAGCACTTTGTTGCATCTTTTCTCTGGGGAGGTGCTAGTATAACAGTATTATTTTAACCATAGCGGCTACACATGGAAGGTTGGCTGATGCCAGAATACCGTGAAGTGTAAAAACAGGTCAAAATACTTCTCTTCCATTATATACGTTCCCAGGGTGGAGACGAGGAGGAGAGTATAAACAAATGAACACTTGTGCTCAGCAATATAGAGTTAGCGTAGTCTCAGAGAAGACAATGAGAGGCAGAGAAGGAGTCCAACCACACGCTGTGCTGCTGTCCTAACCAACAGTCAAGTCAGCTGGGGCAGCGAATACACAAAGCCTCTTTCTTAAGTTGTTTGAGGTCTTTTTCATTGTGATACACCCCAATAAGCTGTCCTAGACCTTGTGCTACTGTCCAACAGAATAGACTAACTCTGTATTAGTTATTCAAACCAGATAGCCAGAGCAAGCAGTTTAGAATAGAAAAAAAGACTGCTAAAAGAAACATCAAAATGATACAGTCCTCATGGAAAATACGCCAACTTTGTGGGCCAAGTGTAAGATCCCGTAACAATAAATAAAACAAACAACAGAATTGTAAATAACTGACTGAAAGGACAAAGCTGACTACAAATAAAATCACAACAATAAAAGGGAGACTACTATAATTTTTCGTCCTGGCTTTTTTTCCACCTACTCTGCCACATGGGAGGAGAATTAATGTATGCACACCCTCCACATTGCACCAGCACTGCACTTCCATACACAAATGCTGAAATGCAGATCGTATACATTTTGCTTCTCATGGCAGCTCCTCACATCCCATCAATGGCTAATAAGACATTTTGGATGCTTCATCTCATTTGTTATCTTCCTGATGGCATTATCATTCCAGTCAGAAAGGCACTGAATTCAGGCATCTCTGTCATCACCCATCACTTACAGCCATGCTAGCAGGGAAAGCACATCCAGAATTACGGTTCCCCTGCAAGTTCTTCCTCCCGTTACTGTCACCACAGACATATACACCTTTAGAGACTGTGTGTACCATATTTTTATGGAAAATTGACAGGGCAGCTATTTTTCTTTCCAAGTCCCTGCTGTAAGGGTGGCCTTAGCACACTGGGAAGCGCTCACCCTGTTACTTTACATGCTGCACACGCAGTCTGTGTTAAGTAGGCTTCAGCTGACAGCATGAAAACACTTGAATTTACACATCACTAACACTCCTCTACAGTATATGGGCCTCTTCCTCTGATAGCTTCTGCAGAGCAGTGCCCTGCAAGCACACAATATGACCACTCACAGTCTAAAGCTACCCACTGGAGGTTTGCCATGCCAAGCTTCAGGCTGTTCTTTTTCAGCACTGGCATCCATCCTAACTGCAGAGCAGGCTTTACAATAGTGTAGAAATTGGTACCAGTCTTCCTAAGATGTCATACCCATGAGATTATTTATTAAAAGGTTTATATCTTGTTAATGATCTCAGAACCACCCACGGGTTGTTTTGCTTTAGAATCTGTACTTGTAAATTGATGATTAGTAAGTAACACAAGGGATTTGTTCCAGTGAAGAACTATTTTCTCTTTAATTAATATAGGAATTTCAGAAGAAGGCACTCTTACCTCTTTGTCCTTAAGGGGAGAGTGAATCTTCATCCCAACATCAGTAAACTTTAAAACATAAGCACTGTTTGGTCCATATGTATTATTTTTGCAAGTGTAGGTAGTTACTGGGTTCCTTTGCTCCTTGTCCTCAAAGGTGGCAGTGAACTTCAAAGATTTGGATAAAGTAGAGCTCAAGGGCAAAAAAAGTGTCTGAGCAAAGGAAAAGGTTTGTGAGGGTGAGACTCTATAGTGGACCAGCTAGGTGTCATGCTGCTTTTACATGGTACTCTCACGGAGGGGAAGGAACTGTTAATTATCTCTTGAGGCTGATTAGAGAAGAACAGGAGGAGATCGCTGCCCTGTGGATCTTGCTGTAAGAAAACATGATCATTAGGCACCCTTCACAGCCCAAAACAGCAAGGAGGGGTATGGCAAGTAGGCAAATTCAGGTCAAAAAAGTCAACGATACAGGCAAAGTCCTAGATCAATGGAGACTTACAAAGGATCATTCTTTGGTGAACTAAAGGAGACTCCCGTGCATTTTCTGTAGTAGACATTTATGAAAAATTAATCTTCTTGGGTGCTGCAGTGAATTTTATTACTGAGGCTATAGCTGGACCCCACCACAGGTGTTTGAGATAGCGTGCTCTAAGGCCACGTTTTTCCAAACTATTTGGATTAGGAACCTGGCAGGATCACATAGGGACTTCCTTTGAAGACTTTGGCAAGGCAGTAAATGTGTGCCAAATTCTCCTCCCAGATAAAAATATAATGAGAGCTATACCTATCTTCAAGTGCTTAGTTTACACAGACTAAAATAAGCTTTTATCCCTGAGAAGTTGCTAAATAACTGACAACTCAGATCTCTGAGGAGACGTGCCATGGCTACAGTAAAAGGGACAGAGGATTCAAGTATGAAGACAAATCAGTGCTTGTGTAGTGAAATATGTCTGGTGAACTGTGTGTTTGGCAGACACTTCTATGTAGTTAGTAAAAGTAAGTGGTTTAAACCAAGTTTTTGGAGGTGGTAATGGTGTGTTCCTCATTTTCTGGGGCTCCAACTTGCGACATCTAAGCTAATGTTTCTGGTTTGCAGATGTGGCAAGATCTCTATAGCACTGACATCTGTTCTGAGTGGAAATGTGCTATACATTGTAATTGCTTTAAACAGTCAAGCCCTGTGCTTCTTAAACCAGGCAACCAAAACAAGATAGCACATTTGGCAATTATGAAAGACTCGTGAGTCTGATGAGGTGCAGCAGGGGATGCAGGAGGTTATGCAGTGAAGGGAGGGGAACAAAGTAAAATGCTTAATAGCAGTAGTGAGCATTGCCTGTTCCTGTACAAGGCATATGGCTGTATAATGAGCGTCTGTACCATAATACGTATATGCACGCACACCAAATTAAGACTGCATAGGCAATTGCACAGAAAACCTTAATTCTAGTACCTCCTGGTTGTTGAATCCATACTTCACAAACCTAATGTCCTTTTGTGTATAAGTTTTGGGAGACTTGACATCTTTAATATGCACTGCAGAACTCCCCGAAGGTGGGAGCTTGTTACATTAGGCACTGTACAAACCTATGAAAAGGGATGGTCCCAGACCAAAGAGTTTATAATTTAAAAATAACAAAATACAGGATAAGTGGATATAAAAAGCATGTGAGAGGTGCTGAAAGAAAAATGTGTCTCCGGGATGTATTGTAGTGATCTCTCCTGTCACATATCAAACCTAAAATGCATCAATTAATTAATAGTTTTAGAAAATGTTCATAAATTGTTCAGCCCCACTTTTGTATGACACTGAACAAGTTAAAGATACTTTAATCATCACAAGATGGTATCCCTTTCTACAGTCATATTTTCTTTAATAAAAACTATTTGTATCATATTAAAAAAAAACAAATCACCTCCTACTAGTTCACTGAAAGCAGGCAGTAATGTACCATAGGGTGCCTACTACAGGAGGGCTCTGAGCCTGGAGCCACCCAAAAATTCAATAGAACTGTCCTACTAATAGCTTTGAAACTAAAGATTCTTGAGACCTTCTTAAGTTACCCTATGAAATCCTGTCGTGCTTTTCCTGACCAACCAAAACAACAAAGTACGAGTCCGTACAAGTCAAAGAGCTGCAGGAAAACCTGTTGCAAATTGAAAAACAAAAATTCCAATGTTGGTGGGCTTCAGAGCTGGACTATTGTGAACTCTGTGAAAATCTAACAAAGCAACCCCCTAACGTTCATATAGGACACATAAACAGAGAGCCACGTTTGCAGCAACTGGACTGGGTTTCTTCTGTGGGGCTGTTATTGCTTTAGCCAGACCACATGCATGACAAAGTAAAACATATCTTTGTCTTTCCTCAGCCTTACTTCTTTCAGAATTAAGTGCAACGTGAAGCTCAGCTTCAGGGAGCCGATGGACAGAACTACATGCAGACTGCTTTCTCATGCATACTCACCTTTGTTGGCAACAGAAGGAGTAAAAAATAATAAAGATTTTTATTACTGCATTACTCCTTTTCCCCTAATCCTTCTCACTCCAGCTTTATGTCTCCAGCAAAAGGTCAGTCTTTTAAAGCATGATTTAAAATGTGCACCCATAAAAAGGCAAGAGCAAAACAACACAGATCCTGGGTGTTAAAGATGTAATCATCTGTAAACTGTGCAATCCTCTTGCGTCAAATACATACTCCTTTGCTGAGGTCTGGTTATCTTGTACTGTTTTGTGAGATATCTTTGCATAGAAAGATATAAATGATACCTCAGAGGAGCAAATGAAGGAACTAAGGTCCTGATTGTGTTCTACAAGACAACTAGTGAGATGGAGACTTCATGAAGATCCTTAAAAAGAGAGCCATACTTAAAAAAGTGTGGCTTGGGAGAGGGCAAGTTGAATATCTCCAGATTCTCATGCATCTGCTAGAGGAGGTCCACATGCTTTGCTGCTGCTTCCTTGATAGCACAGAATAACTGAGGCCTCATGCAATATTCTCCTGCTGCTCTCAAAACTCCACTTTTAAGCAGTCCAACAGTCTGGTGCCATTCTGAAGAAAAGTCCTATTAGGCCATAATAGCATCTCATGGCGACTCATGAAAGCTCACCCTGCAGCAGACTTGCCACAAGGCACAGGTTAGACAATTTGTACACTGTGAACATTAAATAATAGCAAAACTGAACTCATGTAAAATGCAGGAATTTCAGTTCTCACAGAATGGAGAATTGCTTGAGGCTTGGTAATACCAAACCCCTGGATGTGGGCGTGGTGACTAATGTATTTAATGCTTAGTAGTTCACCTCTGGAACAGCTTGAAAATGGAGGTACTTTAAGGAAGGGTGTTACGCTGCTTTCTTTCACCATCTTCCTCTGTAGGATCATTCCCTTATCCTGAAAGCCCTGAATGATCTGTAAGATAAAACAGCTGGCAAATGTGTGTGGAAAATGTGTGTGCTACTTGAAGCTTCTGCAAACACTGAAGATGTGGGAAGTAAACCTCCCCCTGCACCTCTGTCTGGCATAGGCAGGAGATCAGTAAAGACAAAGTTGTTGCTTGCAGGCAAGCTGTGTTGCAATGAACCAACCTGTATGCTTTGTACTAAGATTCATTAGGTTTACTGAAGTTGTGTAATATTCTTAGTGTGGCAGTAAAACACTTCAGTTTTCCAACTTTGCATCCACGGAGGCTTTTAAAAATCCTGTGAATTTATCTCTAGTCATTTGCAGGGACATTTTAATGGAGGAAGAAACCTCATTATAGATTTCTTTACCTCAGACAACAGGGAAGCAGTGTACCCACTGGCAAAAAACCAAAGCCAGAAACAAGAGAAAAATTCTCTAGGGGACCAGGAAAATACAGTTCTGCCTAGAGATAATATTTTTTATTTAAAGCTTTTATTGTCTAGATTTTCCGACTGAGGCTTCTGCTGTGTGAGAATGGGCTGTGTATTGTGTATGTTTGGGGTTTTGCTGTTGTTTTCCCAGGGATGTTTGGCGTCCTAGAGGAATATGCAAACTACAGATGGTGCCCAAAGCAAGGAAATGTGGAATGTAGCTTGGAGTGCAACACAAATGGAGCGCCTGAAAGCCTCCTTGTCTGCTTGTGCAGGCCAGGGGAGCAATGCAGAGTAGAAAGAATCTTTGCTCCTATTATGTTATATCAAACTGTTTGCTGAAAGACTGTTCATTTTCCTTTTCTTTCTCTCCATCGCCCACCCCAAAAATCTAAACATTTAAAAGCCCTGTTTGAATAGTGGAATGTGTGGTACATTTTTGTCTGGCCTGATGGGACAACAGTGCCATGAGGGATGGCTGAGGTAATTCTTTATGGACCCTGAGTAATTCCAGGAGCTTATTGTATAAAATTCCAATGAACTTTATTGTGTCAAAACTATGCTTAATTTAATATCTAATTTAATTAACTTTTGTATTCCCTGTGCTGAAGAATACTAACATGGAAAGACACCTCCCAGCTTATAGCCAATGCATTTTGTGGGTTACACTTGCTCTCCAGTGGCTTAAGCTGTTTTTAAATTATTATTTTGGGTTTGGATTTTTTAACTGTTTTTACATACAATTAGAGCTCACTTTTAAGCAGCAAAAGCAAATTAAAAAAAAGTAATGGTTTCTCAGATTGTTAAAGAAAATTAAGAGTTACCGCATCATCTTTGGGATTTATTGATTTTTTTACTTTTGCTTTCATTTGTCAAAAAAAGTGTATTGTCTAAATGAAGACATCATAATTCTAGTAAACAAGGGGGGGGACTAGTTCTTGCTGTCTGCAATCCCACACTGAGGGATCTACCATATCTTCTGTGCTAAGTTCATTTACACCATGGCTGCAACAAAACAAACAAACACAGCTGATTGGAACATAAATGCCTTATCTTTTCAAATACTAAGATTGTATAGAAAAGAAACACTTAGGATCAAGATGGAAACATAGTCTGTTAATTATTTTAAAGAAACTAAATTCTGAAAAATATGCTGAATTTTCTTCAAAATTTTAAATAAAGTCAGATCTTTCTAAGGTAGAGGCATATTCAGACACTTTCAAACTCAGTTGTTTCTATTTCATTAAAGAATTTGTTGGAATGGACAAAATAGTCACCTAGATATCGTGACAAATCCTCTTTCAGAACCCTTCATCCTAAAACCATATAGACTATACCATTATGCAAGATGCCAGCTTATTTTTTTCTTCATCAGCTGCAGGGGCAGTGGGCCGAACAGGCCTGTAATGTGACCCAAGCATAAATATTCTTAAAAATTTATATATTCAACTTTAGAAAAAGTTGAAGCTGTATAATATTGCTTGTGTATGATTTAGTACCTATGTGATAACAATGCAATGAAAGAGGAACCAAGTGATTTAAATGCAGTCAGAACATGAGGTTGCTGATGTAGCAATGACATTCGCCTATCTTGAAGATGTACAACTTCTGGAATACCAGTAATCAAATTTGCTAGATAATTTAATTCAGATGTTTTGTGGTTACTGGAAAACAAACAAAGACCACAAACTGAGAGAGAGGCCTAAATATCCTCTAATGATTTATTAGGAAAACTTCCAGCCTACATAAGTGGTCCTATAAAATTGACTGAATAGCTGAGATACAGAACACAGTAAAACCAGACATTTTTGTCTTACAGTTCAGTGTAACCATATCCTAGAGCAACATTCTGAAAACTCAAGCAGATGTTCTTTAAATAAATTGTTTCATGAAACATGCTGCTTTTTTCTTTTGAGAGGAAATGTCCTTTCGGTTGGGCTGTAATGGAGATACTTTACTGACTTCAGTGGATGGCAGAAAGAAAACTATGAACATATTGATTAAAGCAGACATTTTTAGTTCAGAAGCGATAATAATAATAGATCTGAAGACCTTAGCAAGATGAAAATTTATTCTTTGTTGAAGCTCCATAGCTGTAAGTGCAAGAACAGTAAAATGTTTGTTCTTTCTTCAGGGCGACGTGATGCAGTGATCCCGAGGCACAGCCAGCACGCCATGACACCCACCTGGGAGGTGAGTCGGAGGAGTAGAGTGCACAGTCTGAGTGTTCCTCCCCTTGCTGACATGGAGTGGGTTCTCTGATAGGCAGGTCAATAGGCTTGTCTTGGTACCACAGTTGGAAAGAAGGAGGCTAGATTCTCTGGATATTTTCAGGGTACCATGTTACAGCAAGGGAATATGTATGAGCCTAATCTTGCAAGTGTGTGAGTGAACGGAAAAGACCTCTACTGATTTCAGTGGCCTCTGGTGATTTACTAAAGGATCAATGGCCTTTAAAACTGAGTAAAGGCAACGGAAGACTGTAGCCTGGGTGAAGGGAATGATGTAATACTGACAGCAGTTCCCTTAGTCAGGGAGCTTTTCTTTCCATGATGGTTAAGGACCACACTTTCACACTAAAGACCATCAGGAATAGACTGTTAAAATATTTTATATGCTTGTAGGTTGCAACAGTAGATCCACAGAACACCATTCCTTGCCTCCAGCGTTTTTTGAAAATCCTTTGTAGGCAGGTGGACTTCATGCTGTGTCAGCCAGCTGGGTAGGAAGTCAATTTTCAAAAGCCTTTTTTCTTTTTTTACTCAAAAAGTAAAATTTTCAAAACCTTGTATGCAAAACCTAAAGCTGCAAAGTAGTCTGGGCAAAGCTCTTGGAGTTTAATGGGGGTTTGGATTTAAGAAATTAATCAGCTCTTCATATCCTTAAAGATTGTAGTGTGCTGAGATGAACAACAGTTATTTAAGCAACTGAATCTCTCTCAACTGATTTGTTTGCTACCCTAATGTTCAACTCTCTTGAGAAGGACTCTTCTGTGACATGTCCATTGGGAATGGGCTGTCTTCTGGGTATATGCATGTGGCAGTATTGTGATTATACAGTGGAACAGATGGTAATATTAATCTGTATCATTAAAGGATGCTCTGGAAATATGGGGAATACTCAATTTACTCGTCAAAAGATGACATTCACAATTATTATTAAGCAGACCATAAATATGAATAATGTGGTGTCAGGTTCTCTGTAAAACAGAGGTGATTTTTATCACTAAGAAAACTCATTGTGTTGATGTGTATAAGAAAGTGACAGATAATAGCTATGCTATCAGAAATGTATTTTCCCTGTACAAGAACAGCAACTTAATTAGTACTTCAAACATACAGGACTGCATATCTCATTTTTCAGTATATGCTACTATTTATAGCAGCTATCTGCACATGCCCCCAGATATACCTCTGCATCCTCTTCATGTATTAGTCCTTTAAGTTGACTGTCAGTTCTTGCTGAAAATTTCTTTTGACATTGGGACTGTTTTTTGTCTGTAAGTGTGCAAATTTCTATTTGATTTTAATTATTAAAAATGCACAAAGATGGCCTAGAGCTCTGACCTATTTTATATAGAGGCTGAAGTCAAATAAAGCAATAGAAAAATGTTTTACACCCTTCTCTGACTGAAACATAGTAGCTACAGTGACAGAGCAGCAGCCACAGCAGGTTGAAATTATTTTCTCTGACATTTGGTATTACCAGTTTTTGAAACAGGTGAAGTCTGCTCTGGTGCAGAAGGAGGTGAAACTCCTATTTCCCTGCATGAACTGGTTCTGTGTGGAAAGCACCAGCATGACAGCCTTACCAGAGGGTCAGTGCATTATTTTGGTCTGGCAGAGAAAAGGTATTCATGGGACTAGCAGTCAAAAATGTGATTGGACTCTCCAGTAGACCACACATAGGGTGTGTGAACACACAGATTAATTTGCCTTAAAATATTGTGTATGGGGCACAAAGAGCCTGTGGGTAAAATTCCCAGTGTGTTGGTTCACATAATGTCAGTGAATGGGAACATGTGGCTGTAGTGTTCAAGAAGTTTTGCCCGCACATTCTTTTTGTTACTCCGATGTACAGTTTCCAGTTTGCTTATGCTTGATGTGATTTCTGTCTATATCTCTAGTTGGAGTGAATAAAACCCTTTGCAAAACAACGGCGATTTATTTATTGACATTCATTTCTGCCTCAGGGATATTTTATATTTGGTAGGTGATTGATTTAGTTTTCAGCTCTAGGAAACCTGTTCAGTGGTGTCTCTGAGCCACATGTCTGTGATGTAGGAGCATAAACATGGCACGAATATAAAAACAGAGAATCTCACTGGAAACAACTGTTATTGTAGGTGTAAAATGATGTAAGTAAATTGCCATCAGGCACTAAGGCTGCCCCTGGCAAGCTGCTGGAAATATGGCAAGAAAAAAGCATCTATCAAACTCTAAATTCTTATAATGAAGGTACTTCATAAAAGTATTGGTATTTGCTTTTTACTTGAGAGATGAATAGAAATTACTTGCTTGAGTTCATCAGGAATGCATGTTATAAATGATGTACCAAACACCTGCATCTGTGCTCATTGTTGTAGTCATATATATTTTAGTGGAGCTATTCATAAATGGGGCCTTTTCTAGAAGAAAAAAATTCCACAGAGCCTTTTTTTTTAAAGTAGATGCAGTAATTCAAGTGAAGAGAATTTCAAAGACACCCCCAATTCTTGTATGTAATATGATTGATAAATGGTAAAATTGTATTTGATCTTTTGAAAATAGCTTAGGAGAAAAAGTTCAGAAAGCTCAAAAGCCCCTAAAATTCTTTCCTCTAGAAACAGTTCAGACTGTTTGGGGGAGTTGTTTGTTTAAACATCAGCATCAGACATCTCTTTTATGAGTTTGGCAAATTTTTACCATTTTCTTTTTCGTTTTGATTTGATTAATTAGACCACAATGAAGACATTGGAATAAAATGGACTGGTTACTTCTTCCTTTGTTTGAAAAATAAACATTTGGTTTGAGATCACATTTTTCCACTTGAGTGCATGAGAATATACTTTCATGGGCCTTGATTTTTGAAGATTTATTTGCAAAATATCAAACGTTTCTGTTTAGCTTGCTTTATTTGCAATTATGATTTCTTTTTTATTAATCTATATTATTTGAACCGTTTTCATATTCCTTGGAATATACTGTTTAGGAACTTTCAACTACTGAGCTCTCCCCTGCTAATAGGATGATGAGAAACTTGTCAAATTCATGAGGAAAAAAGAAAGAAAAAATATACCAATTATTTTCAGCAATTTTAAATCTTTTCACCTCATGACATACAACTTGTACAAGCATTAAAGAGTTCTGTGACATAACCACGTGAAATTATGAAAATATATGGGGTGAGAGTATTACGAAGTGATGACAGCTGGTTCCTAATTTCATCATTCATTATATTTCTTGTCTTTATGAACAGTTTGAGATAAGCTGATTTTTGTGGTTGGTGTATTCATAGTTAACAAGTTGCTATATTTCTTGAGACATATGTATTCTGCAAAATATTTTAACCAGTGGAAGCGCCTGTCTGAACTAAATACAATAAGGATAATTTAGGACATGCTGAACCCCTGTAGAAATCCCCCTTCCCCCTCTTCTGCATCTGCATAAGGAATGAGCCATGAGTCAAACCAGGAAAACAAGTTTGACAATGCTCCATTTTCAGACCCACTGAATAAAATGGAGAAAGATGGAGTGAAATGAGGGAAAAAACCGAGCTACAAACAAAAGTTTAGATTGTTTGCCTGTTTTGTCTGGTCTGTGAGTCAGGCTAATTTAATGCAGTAAGAGCCAGGGAGGAAGAAGAGGAAAAAGTCTCACCAGTGTCCTTTGACATGGCATTTGCACTCTACATTAAAGTAACAACTTTAGTACTTGTTGGTAATCAAAGTAAGGGGTAGTTCTCCAAAGCCTCATTTCAAAATGCTGTCTGCTTGCTAGATTACACATTGTTATTCAATGATATAACCTATGATCAAAGACTGCAGTAACAGTTGAGAATGGGCCTCAAGTGAGTTCTCCATTGTTAGCATGTTCTTCTATTTAAGACTTTTTATGTATTTTTATGGTATGTAGCAAGTGTTTCCACATTAACATTTACATACTTAACTTTCTATCTCTGTAGTTTAATCTTATTCTTATATCCTTCAGCCTTTCATGACATTACAGTTATCTGATAAATGCACAGTTCTCTGTTTCCTTTGAAGTAGTGAATTATTATACAGTATGGACTAGATTATCCATAGATTATCTTCCATGCAACAGAAATCATGAGATTCTTGAGAGCCTGGGCACACACTCTACATCAAACTGCAAGGTCTGGTTCAGTACTTACTCCAGGATTATGGAAGTGAATTTTCCTTGGCAGGTTTTAAGACGTATCTCTAGCCACAGGCACCTGAAGGCAGCACATGAGCTAGAACCTTCACAACAAGCAGCATTTAATTTTTTTTCCTCTGAAGAGTAGTTTCATCACCTAAAAGCAAAAATTGTCCCTGTCAGTCAGTACTAAAAGGAAGTTCCAAATTCCAAAATTTTGCTTTTTAAGTCCAAGATTTGATGCTTATTATCAACTTCAGTGATGGTAGTAAGGAGGAGGTTATGTCCCAAGTTCCTTGAAATCGTGTAGTCATTTAAGAATATTACCTTTCATCTAAACCCAGAAGTTTCCACCTTGTAGTTGCAAAAGAAAGGCTGAAGTCTATGAAAAGCTAAAGCAAATAACCTTTGCACAACCAAATAAACCCTCATGCAAACATGGGTACGTAATGATTTAATGACTTGTGCATTTCTCTTATGATTTTTAAGATGGGTTTTATAAATCTGATTTGATGTGAAATGCTAGAGTGAGGTCTGAAACTGTTAGTAAGTAGCCCCAGGATTGCATACAAGTGAAACATACTTACATCTATACTCAAGACTACAAAATCCAAAGTGTGAAAATTAGTGTTTCCTATAACATCTCAAAACCAAATATTCTAACATAAAGGAACAAAAAAAAAAAAAAAAAAAAATTATCAGTCAGAAGTCTAAATGAAGAGGGGTGTTGTCTGAAGATTTATGAACCCTGTAATTCTGTGTGTGGCTCCTGTTACCTGTTTCCTCATAGGGCATCATCAAACTCTGTGGTGCTCACAGAGGTTGCAGTGAAAATAGTTCTGAAGCAAATAGCGATACCGCCACTGCACTCTTCAGTCTCCTGTTCGGGGAAGGTATTCTGTCTGCATTGTGCATAATTGTTCAGGTTTCCTTAATGGATACCTCCAGCAGACTGATCTTCTGTTCTCATGCTGGACAAATGTTTAGAAGCTTATGGTCCGTGCCCAGTTCCTAATAACTTTTTCCATTCCACAGAGAGTCGGATGGTGCCCTTAGGAAATGTGTGATTCAGTCATTCCAATTCTTTTTTAATTATTAATTTCTACTCTTCATTTATATTTCATTGAACTGCAGAAAATCTCCAGTCATCACAGTGCCACTTCCATCTCTTAACAGCCTGAAATATTTATTAAACTCATTAAACTCCAGTCTCAGTAGCTAATTACAACAAATGTTTGTTTATGGAAACAAATCTAGCCATGAAGATTAAATTTAAATGAGTGCTAAAAACTCCTTGCCTTTGGAGATTTTTGTTTTCCCTCTTTTTAATTTGTCATGCCGATTTGTAAAGCTTCCTAGTTATTCTGGTAACAT
Organism: Gorsachius magnificus; assembly: GCA_034008185.1. Taxonomy (NCBI): domain Eukaryota; kingdom Metazoa; phylum Chordata; class Aves; order Pelecaniformes; family Ardeidae; genus Gorsachius; species Gorsachius magnificus. The sequence continues at coordinate 40,298,967 of CM067088.1, read as the reverse complement.
TAGCACTGTTGATAATAACAGACACTGTTTGTCTTGGAGAAGTGCCAGTATTCTAAGTACATATCTAATTTGTCAAGACAGTTTTAAATTCTCTTGAATTTAAATTATAAGTTTAACCTGAAGAGTTACAACAGCTAATTAGAGATCAAAATTTGGAATGAGAATTTTTTAAACAAAATCAACTACCAGAATTCTTTGAAGTTAAGCGCACTGAACAAATTCTACCCCTTTTGTATAATGAATGTCACCAACCCATGTATTCAAGCAGGGCTCTCAGAGGAATGAGCGTGTGGACTTGATGGTATTTAAAGGTTTCAACAGACCTTGTGTAGCTGATTTTGAGGCCGCTCCTAGACATAAACCTGTGTGTGTGTGTATTTACTGGGGTAGAAAAACACTTTGCCATTGCTGGATGCTCTTCTGGAACATCATCCAAGTTAGACCTCCTCTGAATCATCCTCTGGAGGACTATCTTCCTCTCCAGGAACTATAGATGGGCTACTAGGATGAACTCTTTAGGCTGTGATAGGGGGCATTCTAGAGTAGTCTTCAGTCTTGCATTGTCTTCCACAACAAAATCCTCAGTAACTTATTTTTTTCAGCAAAGTCATCCCATGTGTTTATGCTGCCATAGCAAAAGTATTAGCTACTTGAAAACTAACTCTTACTAAGAGTAACTGCCTTAATTTCTACTTACGAGCCTTTCTGGAAGCTGTCCCCAAAAGTATCGATGTACCTATACAGTGACTCCCCAAGAACCATTGGAATAATTCTGTGTACGTAGGCTGTCCAAAGCTTTCTGTGAGAGCACTCTCCTCTCTTCTTCAACAGGAAGGGAGCAAGCTCTTTCCCTCAAGAAATTCTGGCCATAGGATTTACTGGGTATTACGGTTTGTTTATGGGTATAGACAATATGAGACATCCAGATTGGATTAAAAAGCCTGTTGGAATGCTTCATATTCCTTAGACCAAATTTTCTATTGATGCATATTGCTCCAGTTCTGTTGATTTGTTACACACTGAGCTGGCAACAGGTTTCAGCAAAACATGACTTCAGTAGAGCTGGATCACACCAGCAGAGACTTTCAGGAGAATCTGACCCCCTGTTCACAGCAAGAAGCCTGTGAAGTCTCACTGATGCTTTTTAGTAAACTGATAGTCAGTTTTACTACAACTATGTTTACTGTGAAGTGGTGTGAAATTCAGAGCACTGTGTAACAGTCATCAGTTAGGTGGATTAACAGAACATGAATCAGGAAGATTCTCTTCTGAATGAGAAAGGTAGTATAGGAATTTTTTGTCTTTTATTGACTTTAACTTCAGTTCCAGTAGAGTGAAGGGTCTGGAGCATGTACAAAACTGAGCCCATCATGACTTGATGATGATGGGACTATAATGCCACACTTCAGTGATATAATGCTTGGTATTACAGAATTTCCACATTTCAGAGTTATATAGGAGCATGAAAAATCTAAAAAGCTTAGCTATAGAAGACAGCAGCAGATCTAAGAAAACAAGGCATAAAGAAATAAAGTTATATGCTGAAACAGTAGTTTTAAATGGCAACTTTCAGCTTGAGATTCAAAAGGTGGGAGCCAGCGGTTCTTAAATAGACAAAAGGGGGCCTCCCATATAATCACCCTTGCAATGGAAATATTAATTGATTTTTTTTTTAGTACAGCTGTTTCCTTCTTGATTTATATGTCTATGTCTTTGTCTTCTACTTTTTATATAAATGGAGTTCGGTAAATGCCCTGGAAGGAGCTACAGAAGGGTGCGTGACCTGGAGACGGGTGTGCAAGGCTCACTGCTGACATCTTCTGGGTGGAATTTCAGGTTCACTGGTGAAGGGAATTTGTTTTCACTTGCTTCTTGGCTGCAGTGGAGTCAGGATGTAAAATGTTATGGTGATGTAGAACAGAATTCCTCTATGCACATACTAGGTGTAACATATGCAAAAGTCACCAGATAAGTGCTTCTGAGTTTGTGATTGCCTGAATCCTACCCTTTGAATTTAGAAAACTTGCTTAGCATTATTTTCATACTGTTTTAGAAAATATTCGTGGGTATGCTTTGAGTTAGGTTACTTAGACAGATAAGCTTGGAGTTGAACGTGGAGTGTCCCTGTGGCATTGTATGCTGTAATGAGACAGATTTTAAGAAAAAGTAGCCCTTTTTTTTTATCCAAAGAAATAGGGGTCAGATAAGATATCATAGCTCGATAGCCATCGGTGTACATTGCCAAATAAAATCAGATTTTGTCTTAAAGTGTTTCTATAACTGCCAGTCAATAAGTATGTGCAGAACCTGGGTCATGGTACAATGACATTAGACAGGGTTCAGAGAAGTAGGCATACAGACAGCGTAACTTTTTGACGTGCGGTTGTTCAGCCACACTAGAGTAGCATGTTGCACTAACATGTTCCAAATCCAGTTATTTCCTTCAGTGTACTAAAATATTAATAGTACATTGCTGAGGGTAGAATTACTTCATCAGTTGAAGTTCCAGTTTTATAGTCCAAGGCAGGGAATGCGTGGATGTGCAGTAAGTGTACATTGTGGAGTTCCAAAGATTTCAGTCACTCTGAATATGAAGGACTGTCTTTTCCCACCTAAGGACTGCAGGGCCTTTTCATAGTACAAATACGATAAAGTGCATTTCCAAAAGTGCTCAAAATCCTTAAAATCTATGGTTATGGTCAAGATTTTTAGTGCATATGAATCAAAACTATATATTAGGCTGGAAAAAAAAAAATGGCTTCTTGGATTTTTAATGTTTCAAGGAGGATCTCTGCCTCTTGAACACCAGCACTTATTTCTGTCCCTCTTTAGACAAGAGTGGATAATGACATAATTTTCTAATCACTCTCAACTGAGCACTCAGGGCAATAAAATGGAATTCTGTGGATTCAGTGCCTTTTTTTTTTTTTTACCTGATATAAATGATATATTTAGATGTTTTTATAATGATACCATTAAGCATACCAAATGAAATTTGCACTTACGCAGTTTACCTAGGACTGCATCTGACTTTTTACAGGTATGTATGCTTTTTCCACCTAGATATTTTGTCCAGGAAAAAATTGAGGTAATGTGATGCCTGTTTAGGACTCTCATGATGATGGCTGGGCAAGGCCATTTGTAGACCTATCTATTGCATATGGTCAGATCTACTTAACAGTATACAAACAATGGGTCCCATGTATTTGGGATGCATGGGATCTAATGTGCGTGTACTGAATAGGTGATCTGTGTGAGCACAGTAAATCCAATTCACTCTGAACTTACTACATGTGTATAAATCAAGGACGCATCCCAGACACATTAGTCTCACTGCATTTCATTTCGTCTGGGAAAACCTGGACAGAAATATGGTAGCCCTAAGCTTCCCACATTCCATACTCCACACACACACACATAATAGGTTCATGTCTTGAACCCTTAGACTCTCTTGGGCTTTCCATTATTGCTGATACAACACATAAATCTCAGGTTAAGTGTTCTCATGACTTTGCAGTTATTTGTGATTTTCCTATAGGCCCAACAGTCCTTAAATCCTTCTGACTCTCTTATTAAAGTTTTAGGTAGGAAATAACAGATGCCCCTTGATTTAGCTCTGAGGATGATTCAGTAGCAATCCCTTCTCTGTGTAATGCCCTGGTATCTGACAAACCACTCCAAGTGATTTTTGCAGACACAGGCATTGTTCTCTTTGTTTAATGTTCTCTGCTGTTTTCTTAGCCAAGTTGCTTTGGTATTTATTAATTGAGAGTTGTAAGTAATTCAGTTAATCTAACACTTGATCAGCAATTTCAAATCAACATTGGAGAGGGAACATGCCCTAAGGCAGTTGCTATTTATTCTGGTCAGGTAATTCCTTTCTGGGCTGTTTAAACAGCAACATGTTTTCTGTAACAGTGAGGCTACCCAACTTAGGAAAAGAGTTTGCAGAATTCTGCCTTTCTGTTCCTTTAAAAGTTTAGCTAAGTAGACTGCTTAGTGTGATAATGATAATGAAGTATTAAGATGAGCAGATAGTGGCATAATTAAGAATGTGCAACACTGCAATATAAAGCCCAGGCATCTGGTAAGGATTAGAATTGCTGGCTATACAAAATCATGACGATACAAACCATTTTGACAGATCTGATAGGGAGAAGAAAGATGAATACATTACTATTTAAGCTGTTCTTGTAGCACTGAGAAATCCTGTAGTGTTTTCCACTTAAAATATTTCAACATCAAAAGCTAAACATTTGGCTCTCAGGGAAAAGTTCTCATATTTACATGCATCACCCATTGCTAAATTCTCCCTTACTTAAAGTATTTTATTCCTCTGTGGAGGAACTATCAACTGTTACTGCTCACATTTGAGTTTTAGGAGATTTCTTTTCTCCATTCAGAGTTTCGGAGTATGAGTAAGTCTGACTTGGTATTCCAGAAAAGTCCAATAGTTATGAAGCTCTATACTAGAGTTGCTTCTGGGCAGCCCATAAGGAAGAAGTTAGAATAATATCTCTGAAATATGAAAGACTGAGCCATAATAAAAGCACTGTGATAATTCAGGGGCTAGCATATATAAGCCACATTTGTAGTTAATAAACAACCAAGCTTTAATCACTGCAAGTAGATTGTTCCCTTTACACCTATAAAAAAGTGCTTTCAAAGTTAAGCGGCACAGGCATTTAGTGAGAACTCTGACATTACAAAAGTTATACCTTGTCATGTTTATCAACAAGGTAAAGCCATAACAGAAGCCTCCATTCTCCCTTTTCTTCCTCCTCCCAAGAACAACAACCTGCACACTACTGAAGCATTAGGCTCTATTTATTGAATTGTTAGAGCAGGTTTTTCCTGGACCTAATAAGGCAAGTGTCTGCAGCTCCAGAATAAAGTGGGAAACTGAAGAAAGCTTTGAATTTCAAACATCTTTCAGTGAGGAATTAGTTTTAAAAGACATACAACAATAAGCCATGAAATAAGTCCAGACACCATAATTCAGGGATAGAATATGCTATGAAACTGGCAGGCATCCAGGCCAGAGCCAGGTGCCTGTTTTGGATTAGATTCAAGTGGCCTTAGGCCACCTACAGAGCTTTCAGGTAAAATCTGGAAGCCGCTCACCTCAATATGCCCTACCTTACTTCTATTTCAGGTACTTGTGAAGGATTCCCAGATGGCTGGCCCTCGTCCAAAACAATATGCTTTCAGATCACATTGTCTCTATCCTGTGATGAGGCAGGTTTCAGAAAAAAATTCATCTAGAAAACAGAGGCTTAATAAACTGCCCGTTTTCCTCAGTTTGCAATGAGAAAATTTTACTCATGAGAACGGCATTTATGTCTTGCTGCTCTTGACACCCTTAGCGTGTGATTGCAAATGAGCAAGACACAAGTGTACATATATAACCAAAGGGACACAAAAGGTAGATCCTGGAAAAAAAAAAATCTTGCAGCTTAGACTATTATAGGTCATAAAAAATAAAAAGTACTTTGTCAATCTAATTCATATTTTACCTGTCACATTTTTTTGTTTACTTTTAATTCCATTTTATTCTGGATCATGAAAATAGGCCAAGGTAACTCAAGTTGTAGATTTCAGTGTGTAGCCTTCCGACTGCAAATAATTTTTGCTCAACCGTGGCTAAGTCCTAGACATGCAATGCCTTCCATAGTCCTCTGAAAGATCCTGTGCGTATCCCAGTATGCACCATGCAGTGTGTGACTGGTTTCATACCGTGGGGGCAGCAGGCAGCGCGAGCTGGCCTGGCAGAGCTGGAGTCAGCGCGTTTCATCCTGCTAGATGCAACCCAGTAAAATTATCCTGCAAGCATGGGCAAAAAATAATCGGGTTACTCTCAAATAGACTAATAAGTTTCAGTTTCTGGTTATGAAGCTCTAGCACAATGTTGCAGTGTCTGCGTTGCCAAGAAGGTTTAAATCTCATTTAAATTCAAGCTAAAAAAACCCCGCTCTGATTAAAAGTAAAATGATTGAAAAGGCCATGAAATCACTTTTATTAATGTTACACTCTCTAAGAGTTCATCCATAGAGCAAAACAATAGCACTTTCACAGTATTTGGTATTTCTTAAAGGAGAGGAAGGGAAGGATTTTGATTATAAGGCACCTCCCAGCAAACATGAACATACCTGGCATTAGACTTGTGCATAAGGTTTTGCTGAGTAGAGCTTCAACCTGCATGACTACAATTTTCATGAATATTCTATTCTACATTTCTCTTATTGTAATATGCCTAAAAATCACTTCTTCTTTAACTCTCCCAGCTACCTTTACATTCTTGCTCGACTAGAGCGCTTGTCTTAATACGCAAGTTCAGAATTTCCGCCATAAAGGTCCAATTCTACCCCTGTTGAATTCAGCTGAAGAGAGGCTGTTAATTACAATGTTACAGGCGTATAGCCTAAAATGATTTAATTTCTTTTTCTTCCCAACATCCAGCTCTGTTGAAAATAGACAAAATCAAGCACTTTCCACTCAGTACACACACACAGTAAGATATTATTAAATGTTGTCACAGCAACCGGTGCAACACTGAGTTTATAAAACAACTGTTTGACTCCTCAACATGCTGAAATCACTTTGGAAATCAACCACAGTCAGGGAATAGTTTTGTTTGCAAATTAGGAATGCAAAGAAGGCTGTGGTAAATTAAAAACTGTAAGCTGAGCTCTTGGGATAGGGACCAATTTTCTGTTCTGTGTGTGTTCAGCACCCAGCTCAAGGGGTCCTGTACAACTACTGCTACCATATTCTTCATCTGTTACCGTCATCTTTGGACAAGAATAATAGAGGTAAAAATGTCCTTCTTTGCAGAAAATAAAAGGTAAGTCATAAAGGCCTTGTTTTCCTGGTGAAAGAGTATAAAGCAAGTTAAATATCTAGAGGTAATACCCTTAGACAAAGCTGTGAAGTGATTGCTCACTGCCATTGTGCTGCAAAATAGGCTACAAGAAACAAGAATCTGGTCCTCAAAAAATACAGCTTTCCAATGTCTAACACAAACCCCACTCTTGTTATGGTACAAGAGTTTGAAGTCTTTCAGTACACAGCAAATAGAATATCTATGCAGATTTATTAGACAACGCCTTCTTTGTATAGTATTGCATGGTGCTGTAAGCCCTTTCTTATAGAAGCAAATATGGAACAGCTCCATAATTCGGTGGGAGATATTTTCCTGTTTGATTGCCAAGCTGTAGTTAGAATTCCCACTGAGAGGTCCATTTTGGGTAAGAGATGGAGGTGGTGGGTCTGGGAAGACAACTACAAAGGGAAGATGAACACACACTGAACCAGAAGTAAAAGCACCTAATTTTCATAGGAAGTGGTCTGATACTTAATCAAAAATGGTAAAACAAAGTATTTGTGGGTACACTGCAACTGTTACACAGAAGGGACTGAAAAGGCTCCTGAACTTCTTTGCAATCTATGTTCCCAGCAAGAAGGCTGAAGTAACAAAGGCTCATTGATGTGAGGGGGGGGGGGGGGGGGCGAAGTTTTTAATAGAGGAATCCCAGGAGCCAGCCAAAGAAGCATTATCTTGTGTTAAAAAATCTGCAAATAATGAAATTCAGAGGAGAGAGAAGCCAATTTTCTCCTTTGCTTGGCCCATGAAATTAGTAGCAAATAAAAGAAATAAAAGGACTGGAGACTAAATCTTCCCAGCAGCATTATTCTCAGGGTATATTGTTCAAAAGAATACAGGGGTTCATGTTCAGAAATGCTGAGCAGGTTCAGTTCCTCTTGATCTCAACTGGAGCTGTGAATTCTTGGTACTTTGGAAAATTAAGTCCCCAGAGTGCACTTGAAATTTTCATTCTAGAACTCAGACTCCTACCCTGAAACTAACTGGATACAAGCAGGAAAATTGTCATCAGATATCTTATTTTACATAGCAACACAAACTGATGGGAACACTTGTGGGAGCAAGTCACATCAGTTACCTTTCCAGTCCAGAAATAAAATGAAAAAGCAAGATAATACGTCAGGCTTGGGTGAGAGGAAGCAGCGCTACTAGGAGCAGGGGAGAAAAAAAAAACTTTTAGCCTCTGTTGGATGAAACAAGTGTATTTTGTTTACAGAGATGAAAAGAAGAACCAGTAAGAAATGAATGAGGTACCATTTCATCCCAATGCCGTTTGTTGGGGGGGGGAGAGAAGTAACCTCATGCATTCCTATCATGGAAGACAGAGGTTCAAACTTCCATATGGATTTTCTTTCTTGGCCTGGTTTATCCTTTTCTGGGGTGCAGATGCTGGCTGACTGTAACAGAGACTGGGCTTTCCTTCCTGCACGTGATGCCAAAGTATGTCTGAAACCAATACTAGTGTCTTAGAAGTAATTTGCAGGGGTTTTAAACATGTCTTTGTGACTCCGTAGGCTACACAGCCTTCCGGGTGTACTGCAAATCAGTATTTATAAAAAGCTTTTTCAAAGTGGATCTTTGAACCTGCTGGACTGCACGGTTTCTCCCGTGCCATTTTTGATCCATTGTATAAATACAAATTTTGGCACGTGCACAACAGTATAAACTGCATAATTGTTTTTATTAGAGTTCTGTGAGTTCGGAGGTACCTGTGCTTTAATTACACTTGGCAAGTTTCCAGGAAAACTCTTCTAAAATGTAGTGCTTGCAAAGCCTTAGCTCGGCCACCCACAATGACAGCTTTTATTTTTCTTCTATTAGTGATGGACATTTTCATTTCATTTTAGTCTGGGTGTGTGACAGAGCCCCCGTGTACTGAGCTGCAGCTTCCCCCTGTTCACTTTTCAGCCACAGAGTGTGTTGGGATGCTGTGGCAAGCAACTTGTGACATTCGGATCCAAGCCAAATGAATGCTATTTGCAGAGTTTTTAGGTTGTCTTTCTTGCTTCCTTGGTCTCCCCTCCCCCTTTTAAAAATTGCTGGTGACACTAGAAATGCAAGTCAGTTAACCTCTTCTAAAATGTAAGCATTAGACTGCAAGAGAAATGCAGAACATTGCTCTGTGAAGTTTCCATATGTCAGCCGTAAGCACTCAGCATGGACGTGGTTTTAGTTCCGCTCCTGAGCCCAAATCTCTTGCGTAGCAGGACAGAGCAAGTACAATGGTAACAAGTCAGCAGGATAGCTGGAACTTCATACTCCATGCCAGAAAGTAGGATGTCCAGCTAGCACAAATAAATGTGTAGAACTAATCAAATTAGGATGGGCATGCTGTGCAATACAGAGAAATGCATGTAAGCAGAAAATTGTGTTTAATATTTGTAATCAAAAGCATTTATTTGTGACTATAACAGCCCAGTGCTACGTGCAAATTGGGTGAGGAAAATATGTATACATTGTTTCTTTGATTTTATTGGGAGATAGGGTACAGCAGTGTCCTGGTTTTGGCTGGGATAGAGTTAATTTTCTTCCTAGTAGCTGGCATAGTGCTGTGTTTTGGATTTAGTATGAGAAGAATGTTGGTAACACACTGGTGTTTTAGTTGTTGCTAAGCAGTGCTCACACTAGGCAAGGACTTTTCAGCTTCCCATGCTCTGCCAGGTGCCCAAGAAGCTGCGAGGGGGCACAGCCAGGACAGCTGACCCCAACTGGCCCAAGGGCTATTCCATACCATATGATGTCATGCTCAGCATAGAAACTGGGGGGAGTTGGCTGGGGGGCAGCAATCACTGCTCGGGAACAGGCTGGACATCTGTCAGCAGGTAGTGAGCAATTGCATTGTGCATCACTTGTTTTGTATATTCTTTTATCATCATCGTTATTGTTACTATTATTATTTTCCTCTGCTGTTTTATTAAACTGTCTTTACCTCAACCCTTTTTTTCCTGATTCTCTCTCCCACCCCACCATTGCCAGAGGGAGAGCGAGCGAGTGGCTGTGTGGTGCTTAGTTGCCCGCTGGGGTTAAACCATGGCAAGCAGGAATGCTGGATCAAGCTCCTTTTCCAGTGGCTGTGTTTAAAAAGCTATGTGAAATGAATTTAGGGGCTTATTGACAGAAAATATTGCTGTAAATGGTGGTGAAAAGCTATTCCACAGAGAATACTCTTTATTGCATGGAGTTTGCCAGAATTTATAGGATGCAAACTAAAAACTGTGGGTTTAGAGACCATTTGAGGAAATAGCTTCAGTCCTAACACCACGTTTTGAGGCTTCTGCAGAAAGCAGAATTTAATACAGAAACTGGTGAGACAGTGGAATTTTATTCTGTGAACTTTCAGGCCCTTAAGGAGCAGGAATTAATGGAGGAACCAACCAGTAGATGTTTTTGTTACTTACACAGTTTCCATGTCAGCTGAAATACAGTTAACCATAAACAGAATAACCAGTGACATGGTATAGCCCATGCCATGTGTCACTGAAGAATGCAATTAGCCATCATGCAAAATCAACTTTATTACAGTAGCTCATACTATAAACTGAGCACTGACTAGAAATCCAGAAATACGCTTTTGGGAGCATGCTAGACTAGCGTTTTCTATTCCTGAGAATACTGTGGTCAGCTTCAGATTTCACGGAAGTAAACAAAGAAGTCCTCATTGTTTCTTTTTATGAGAGGAGGCTTTTAAAAATTGGGGAGGGGAGAAAGCAAATCTGCTGCTAGCAGGCATTACAATACTCTCTAGTGCTTTATAAACCTGCTCTGTGGAAGTAAGAGCAAGTGCTAATGCTGTTCCAGCTGGAGGGGAAGCTGACCGGTGTCCTCAGACCATCAGTCTGTTAGGATGTGTCATGTTCCAGCTGTGCCCCTGTGCTATATGTGAGGTGCTCCCTATGGCAGGGGGGTAGGCCACGAACTCTCTTTGTTTACAGCCTCCTTTCTGCACAAGGGACCCTTCTGGCAGGAAGGATACAATAGCCTATCTTCTCAGGCTCCGTAACTCAGCCAGGTAGAGGGGCTATGATCATTTATGCCAGCTGAAAGGATTTGGCCTCTTCCTAAACTGTATGGTATCGAGTAGGTTTAGAAAACATACAAATAGCCATGCAAATGTAATTTGATACCAGATGACTACATCCCTGCAACTACGCCTAATCTATATGAATCCTTCTGCAAGTTCTTTTTCAAGTTGTTCATATTTTGTTCAGCTAGAGGTTTTGTCCTCCTACAACTAAGTAATAGTTGCTGAACTCTTTAGACAAAGTATATAAATTCACAAAATGCTTTGAGATTACTGAATGAATAATGTAATGGGAAATAAAAGCCTCCTTAGCAGTTGTGATCTATATGGAGCATAACCAACTTTGGAGCATAACTTCACTTTGGAGCCTCTTCAACTTGGGACAAAGGTGAACTTGATGCATTCTGAAAACTACCAGCTCATTCTAAAGAGGGTCATTTTAATTTCTAAAGGGGTTTCCTTGAAGACTTCTCCACAAGGAGTCTCACCCAGCGTGCGGTTAATCACCACTCATTCTAAATGAAGGCAGAGGGCATCTGTGCTTCACAAGTGACACATCTTCATGAAGAATCCTATTATCCTGAATAACACAACAACTATGTCGTTCTGTAAGAAATAGTCAAGTAGGAATGGACAGTTGCAGAAACCGAATGTTGAGTTAGCAAAAAACGTATCTGCCTGATTCTACTATGCATATTCACTCAAAATGATGTCACTACCTGATTAAAACAAGCCATCATTGCACCATTTTCCCATGATAAGTACTCTGCTTCCAGTTATCCAATCATATATGATTTCAATATGGTATAAATTATTCAAATTAATTTCTAATAGAAGTATATCTGGAAAAATAATCTAGGTTGACAGAGGAAGAGGTGGCAGCTATCAGACAACAAGACTTCTGTGAATCATTCACTCTTCTCAGTGGTCACAAATGTCTCATGTGATAAAGAATTTGCTCTAACAAAGATGGCAGAACAAACACGATGGCATTTTAATTCAGGGCATATTTCTTCTGCATGCATGTTACTGATAATGTGAGTTCTGTGTGGGTCTAGACAACAGCCATGATAGCGTAGTTCCTGGGGATAAAAAATTCTATAGAAATTCATGAGAAAAGAGGGATTCAGAATTAGAAAGAATAGAGTTATTAAAAAATAATAATCCATTTTCTCTGGTAAGCTAGCAAGTGGAAACAAGAACATCCAATGTCTTTGCATCTAGACATCAAGACAACAGACATTTTGCATGCAGGTGTGATCTGTCTAGAGTGGGTGGATGAGAAGCCCGGGTGAAACTCGGGCTACGCTCTTGCGAGCCTCCATGTGGTGATGAAAGCAAAGCAGTAACTCACTGCTGGTATAGAGGAGCAAACCCCTTACCTTCCTTTGCAGATAGAAAAGAAATCCTTACTTCCTGTGTCATGGTACATAAATGATCTCCTTACACTGGAGATCCCTCCCCACGAAGGGTATTATTATCTGAAGTGCAATGCTGCTTAAGGGTGACAAGCTTCTACTGAGTTCCCACACTTCCTTGTATTCACTGGTAATGGAGGAGTTTCTCATGTGGATGGAACACAATTACAACAGGTGGATACAAACACACAGGGGAAGAAAAAGACCTACTGAAAACATGGCAAAACTGATCAGCATAACAAAGTGATAGCAGCATCCAACCTGACAGCTTAAGGGGAAGGGAGAACAGTCCCATAGCAGACTGTAGTATGGTAATGATTATCTCTGAAGGAGTATTTGCTTGCTGGTCATCTGAGGTGGGAATTGCTAGGGCGTGGGTGGAGGAAAAAACCCCTTTGACTGCATTGTTTGCTACACTGCTGACTGTGGAGCTTTATTTCTCTAATGTTTTGCATGGTAACTATGTTTGCACATGGTAACGAGCTGTCTGCAGGGTTCTCTGATGTTTATGACAATCACTGCTGGGATCTTGATTGACTCAGGGAGCAAAGCATGATGTTGTCTGAGCATGTTAACTGATCAATGTTGCTGCCTACAGGCCAAGAAAGGTTGGGGTCCCCTGCCTAATGCCAACTCAAATTTGGCGCTTGTCATTTATAGGCATGCAAAGCAGTGTCACATTTTTTTCTTTTCTTTGATCATATTCAGTAACTATAAATCCCCAGGGTGAAACCTTAACTCCACAGAAATTAAGAGCAAAACTCCCTTCAGTGGTGCTAGGTTTATGGTGAAAGTTGTCTTTTTCTTTCTTAAATAATTTGTGTAATTGCTAGAGAACTGTATTTATCTCCCTCCCCTCACAGCAAACAAAATGTCAGTCTTCACCATCAGGTAGTCTACTGAAAACAGCCAGCGTGGTCTGTTCAGGGTGTTGAGGGCCGATAATAAAATTACAGCCCAGTAATTTTGTATTTTTCTCCTATTATCTGCAATGCACAGCATGTTTTATGTGTTCTGCTCCCCTGGGACCATCGTAAACCTTTAGCCAGCTATTTCGTTTGAACGTACTTAGTGGGAGGTGACAGGTGCACTATTACAAAAAGATCCTGAAACTTTATCATAATATATTCAGCAAGGTGATAATGTAAAACCCACTGGGAAATAGAGGTGAAGGAGAAATTCCACACCTGGGAACTGATTTAATGTTTAAAGACAGGAAATGCTTTAGAAGGGAAAATATCTCTGATCTGTCTAATCCACTGCCCCAAACTCATTACCCCGAAGCCCCTGGTGAAGGAGGTAGGTAGAGGAGGTGACCTGCAGCTCACCTCAGCTGCCATGGTGCCCTCCAGCTTGTGTGCCAGCTGGAGCAGTGAGGCACCTTAAATTGACACAGCTGCCACTTATTTTCATGGTGTGACCCTGGGACAAGGGAGACTTTGAGTGAGATTGGACTCAGACACGTACTGGAAAACTCACTAGCACAAAAGGGAGGGAGATCATGAGGTGCGGGACACTTCTCCAGCTGCAGCCAAAACCATCACAAACAAGTCCTGTATTGATTTCCAACCTGGACCAGTCCCATTCGCTTCAATACTTCAGTTTCCTTTCAGATTATTTAGATTTTTTACTCCTTTACTGAAGTTTTCTGTAGGAAGTGTAATATAATAGCATAGACTAGATTAGTCGAGACCAGAACCTGGTGCTGCATTTGGCTGCACGTTGCGCTCGGTTGCATGTGTGAGCGTCAGCTCCTTCGTGGACCTCAGTGCTCACTGTGCAGTAACTTGTGGCGACCACAGCTGTGTTTTCTCCCCAGGCAACCTCATCTTCGCTTGATTTGTTTGGTTAGTTGGTTTCCCATGAAGCTACCTTTAAAAATAATAGAAAATAACAGCATATTCTCTCTGAGTGCATGGTGCTTGGGAAGCTGGATGGCTGGGACTGGACTCAACTCCCTCTCCCAGCGTCATCGCGAAAATTCTGGTCCTTCTGATTGAGCCCCGCGGGCCGGCCCCCCGCCTCTGCCCCCCTCCTAGCCCCGTGGAGCCCGCCCGCTCTCTTTGCGGGTCGCCCACAGGTGAGCCCTTGCTCGGCCCAGCCGCTTCCTCGCTTCCCCCGAGGGGGGGCCGCAAGCCACCCCCTTTCCCAGGTGCCTCCCTGCCTGCGCCCGCCCGCCCCGCTCCGCGTCGCCCCCCGGGCGGCGGCCGCGCCGAGACGCGGCGCCGGAGGCAGCGCTGCCCCGCGGCGGCGGCGGCGGCTTAAAGCGTGCGCGCCGGCGGCGGCGAGGGCGCGCTCACCTGGGCGCCGCTCCATGGGCTCCGCCGCCGCGCTGGGCGGGGGCGCGGCGCTGCGAGCCGGCCGCCGGAGCCGCTGCGGGGCAGAGCCCAGGTGACCATGCCGGGGAGCCGGGCTCGCCCGCCGCAGGCTTCGGGGAGCAGGTAGCACCCCAGGTGCGCGGCGGAACATGGACTGTCTCCTGCTGGTCGTCTGGACTTTACCTGTTGCGATTCTCGGCGGCAGCTCCATGCAATTCCCGACTCTCCCGTGGCTTGGAAGCGCTGTAAAGGCAGGTCGAGAGCACTTTCTTTTGCAGTCGCCTAGTGTACTTTCATACCAGGTTACTGCACAGTTTCTGGTGCCTTGTCTTTCTGCCTCCCCTTGTCAAGTAAATCTCGCCCAATACTCCTTCTCTCTCTCTCTCTCTTTTTTTTTTTCTCTTGCAGACCCTTCAGCTGTGCTGCCTCTGTTGCATGTCTCATGCAGCAAGTTTAACCAGTGACAGCATCAGTGAATTGAACCATGGTTTGTATAGCTCTTTCTGTGTCTGTGTATATGAACATTTGCATGGATGCTTTTTTTTGGTGGACTGAGCATTTAAAGGGAAGTAGCCCCAGTATTCGGGGAACATAAAGTGAAAGCAAGTTGGCTGCTGTAAAATAGCTAACTATGGACAGAGATTAACTTTTTAAGCCCTGCCTGCAAAAGCTAAAAGGAACGGTATGTAACAGCAAAGCAAATGAATGAGATAGTAAATACATCCACGTTTACATGTGTGATTAGAAAGATGAATGTGTATGTAGCCACAACAAAACCTCACGTGTCCATTATGGAAGCAGTGAGACAAAAGTAATGAAAAGGTTTGGGTGGGAGAGCGGAAGAAGCTGTGCAATGCAGGCTAAGGGAAAACAAACCTGGAGAGAAGGGACTTGTGTGAGCGAGAGCTCAGGAGCTGTTTGTTCCCAGGTTGCAGAGACTAACACTTAGATGCTGATGACTTTGGGAAGTTTGAAGTGCAGTATATGCTTTTTATTGGGTGCGAGTGGAAACAAAGTACAATAGAGAACCACACCAGGGTGCAGAAAGGAAAACCCTCTGGCACCCTATCATCTGCTCGCTGGGGGATTCCCTCTCTCCAGCAGCTGCTTGCAGTTTTTGGCCACCAGCCTGCTTAGTGTCCTCAACTCTGCTGTTGATTAACACCACTTGAGGAAAGTGAAAGTTCTTGATGTATTGTTTCCACTGTCTAAGGCAAAACAACCTATCACTGGTTATGTTTTCAGCTTAATGCGTGTCCAATAAAGTCTGTTCAGGCAAAGAGATTGATAGTTTTTGCAACATCTGTTACAACACAAGAAGGAGGGTGTGTGTGTCTTTTTTAATGGTGTTATTTCAATTCGGGAAAAGAAATGACTTGGTTTACTGTCAAATATATGGGCATCTTTAAGTATTTGCAGAGAAATACAGCTCAGAAATTAAATGGGCTTGGGAAGCAGTTTATTCAGCATAATTACTCATATAACCAGGAATAGGTGCAAAGGTCCTAGTTCAGCCAACGGCTAAAACTCAGATGCAGCTTCCAGGATATAAGTAATCCCTGTGTGGCTGGGTGAACAGCAGTGGTAAGGTACTTCAAGCTAGGCACCTGCTTATGCAGCTAGCTGAATCATGACCTCTATTTTCTTCCTTTCTTGGGTGGTTGTGAGTAGATCTTAGTCTTCTCCTCACAAATAGTTTTGTAATTTTTCACATATTTTATCCAAAACAATAAACTTCTTTGACATGCAATTAGCAATGGCTGACTAAAGGTTATTAGGTAGGATGTAATCTCTTTCTGCTGAAGGTCAGTTACAATTTGAAACCCAGTCTAATCGAGTCACTACAAAGAGATGAGGTCTCACTCAGTTAAGGCATTAATAAATTAATCCTTTAATCCATTTGAACAAGTGGTACAGTTCTACAAAGTCTCAGTCATGGTTACCCCTACAGTGATACAATATTTGCTGCATTCTTAAGGAAAGGAAAAAAAACCCCTCAAACCAGAGCAGCCTTCACATTTGACAGCAATTAATACAGGGGGAGGGGAAAATCTACAGATCTGCTGGTGATGACAAATGTCTTCAGCAGAGCGATTGTGGGAATGTTCACAGCTATGCTAGTTAGTCTGTACCTCTCAGTGGGGCAGAAAGGAAACAAACACTGCTTGAGAGCCTGTGTGACTTACAGGGATGAATTTACGCAGCCAAGCCTATACACATATAGCCTGCAGAGCTTTCAGGCCATTCCTAAATGAGGGAGTGCTTCATGCCATAGTGAAAACGCAGTGCTTGCTGTATTAGAATGACGCTTACCTTACTTGTTGGATACAAAAGCTGATGGCTAACTTTTTATTGTTACAGACTATGTATTTGTGACACCTGTCAAAGTGGATTCCAGTGGATCGTACATTTCGCATGATGTTTTGCACAGTACTAGGAGAAAGAGATCAACTCAGAGTTCAAAGAGTTCCTTGCACTACAAATTTTCAGCATTTGGACAGGAACTTCACTTAGAACTTAAACCTTCGACCATTTTAAGCAACAGTTTTATTGTCCAGGTACTCGGGAAAGATGGAGTCTCAAATTCTCAGGAACATGAAATTGAGCAGTGTTTCTACCAGGGATTTATAAGGAATGATAGCACCTCTTCAGTAGCAATATCTACATGTGTAGGCTTGGTAAGTGGTTTTTTTTAAAAACAAATCAGCATTGAAAGTATTTTCATACATGGAATAGTAGCTGAAGGTTTGTAATTTATATAACATTCAGGATACCATACACCAGTTGGTGATTTTCCTAATACCACTAAGTTGCTATTGCATTTAACAGAAGAGGTTTAGTTATAGCCAATGAACTGCAACACACCCTTTGTATTTTTTGATCACAGTCTTTCAGGAAAAAACCAGAAGACTGGTTGGTAGTTATAGTAATTATCCCATAGCAATTTTGTTATAGTTTGTGATAGTTTATACATTTTTTGCTTGCTCTTAAGCAAATGCTCTTCCTGCCTTTGTGAGCTACTATGAATAAAGAAAAAAAATTGATCCATAAGCTTATGAGAAAAAAAAATTGTACCTAGGTTTAACTGCTTTAAGGAAGGGTGAATTTCCTAGCTCAGCAGGAGTTATGAACCAATTTCCTTCCATTTCCTTTGACAATTCCAGCTTTATTTGGGTTTATAAGTCTTGATTAGTTGATCTCTTATGAATGTGTTAAATATCATCATTGCATATTTTCCATTTATGGCTGTCATCCAAGTTCATGAAAAATTATTACAAGTGATTCAAAATATGTTTGACAGTGTTCATTGCTTGCAGAGAAGTTTTTGCTGATGTAATTCAGAAGAATCACCTACAGAATTAATTGTTATTGATGGTTTTTAGGTTTAAGCCCTTGCACTTCCAAGGCAGTCTCCTACTGATGCAGATGAAAGCAGTGACATTTAATAGTGTTAGCTATACAAAGCTATCTGTATGCTTTGTTGTTGACTAAGGTCCAGAGGATATGTTGGGTCACCCTCTAGAAATCTGTTTTGCAAAGGTACTTGTCCATAAGGGCTATTAAACTGTGACCAATAAAGGAGTACTTGAGACACCCGGTGTTTCCTTTGAATTAGTAATCAGTGACTTGAGAAGAGGGTGGTTCATTAGGAAGAGCTGTTGAATACTGATAACTGGTTGAAGTAGTCTGGATTATATTTTGAATGCTCTACTTTTTTTCTCAGCAAGTTAGAAGAATTAGTACCTTATAGTTTGTTTGAACAGTTGCAAATGTGACTTTGGAGCAGGTGCCAGGAACTTGAATGAAGCTTCCTTTTGTTTAAGTAGTGTTTGTAGTGCTGAGCTGTTAATATCGGATGTGCTTAGTTGTTTCTGTGGAAGCTTCATTTTCACGACTGCTAGCTTTTTTACAATAATTACTGCGAAAAAACTTGTTTTCACCTATTGCAGTGTTTGTCTTTTCCTCTAAGAGAAGTGCTCTGCCTGCACACAGCAGCTACAGTTTGGGTGATCTCCTCTCTGGTCACGTTTTGTTTTTTAACATGCTTTATGGGCTAAGTGAAGCTGGGCTTGTCAAGTCTTGTCTGGAGAAGGAAGGTTCAAGTCTGCCTCAGGTCACAGAGGAGCAGAATGTGGTGATCTTAACTGAGACTGAAATGTATCTTTTACCACTGTCTCGACATAGATACTGTTATGACTGGTGAGCTTCACTTAGAAAAGATCCAGAAACTGATCAAAAGAGAATAAATACTGTGTGGCATGAACAAATTTATTATGGCAGAACCTTTTTCAGTACCTAGATTATCACAAAGTAGACTCTTTCTTTAATCGGTACCAAGGTTCAATAGATTTCACCTTAAGTAGTTATTTTAATCTGGTAAATGAAGTAAACCTGTACTTATAATAATAATCTCCTGCACAAATAATTTCCTATCACAAATAAAGTATAACCATTCCTTTCTCCCTATCCATTTATTAATTTCTGTGCACCTGACGAATCCCAGGGAAACTGTCAACAGGATTATTAGTCTTTCAGTTTGTAAGGCTGCCTTCTTAAAAATGTGTCATCAGCTGTCTGTAATGACAACCACGTCATTTTTTTACTGTGATCCAAATTCAGTAATCATATGTTAAGTCTGGATGCTGTTCTCTGATCAAGAGAACCTTGTGAATAAGCTTCTATATCCTCTTTGCACCAACTACTTTTGTCACTTGGTTGCCCTTCTTTCCTATTTGCTTTGTTCACTGCAATTAAAACGAAAGTGGTGTTTCTTCTGTATGGTTGGTAGCACTAATCTTTCCATTGTTCCTTTCATTAGCAATAGCTTCTCTACAATAAAACTTCAGTGACCCATTCTTCCAAGCCTGGAACACCACAATGTGATTTGGAAGCAATTGCATTTCAATAGACTACAGGGACTCTTTGATCTAATTTTTTGGATGACCCAGAGTGTTCAGTCATTCAGCTGTCTGTTATCTGCTGTTGCCTGCAGAGTAGACTTTTTGAGAGTCTATATGAAGTGGTTTGTTAAGCAGGATGACCTTAACACTGGAAAGGAGCAAAAATTTGTTGCTTTGCTATAGATCTATTAAGATACGTGTGTATCTTACTTGCATTTTAATAGCTTTGTTGACAGTAGGTCCCACATTTTTATGCTGATTTGTTGATTTGAGACCAAATGTTTCCATCGGTCAACATCATTTTCTTGATGTGTCAGAAGGCAAAACTGGATCTATGCTCTTTACCTGAATAAGTACTGTAATACATTAAGTTGGCATTTTAGGAGAATGTGTACAAGTTTACTATGAGTACTGTCTCTTGCCTTTTCATCATCAAAGTCTTTATGCTTTGATTTTTTTCAACAGGAAACTTGCTTTCTTCTGCCCTTTCCTGCTTCAGTCAGCATCCTTTACTTGCTGGAGTATCTGTTATGCAGCAAGAAAGCTGTGATTTTATTTTTTTAAAATGAAGTTAACTTGTATGCAAGAAATCTTGTTTAGATCTTCCTAAGTGTGTGTTTCACCATCAGACATTGAGTAGCAGCATCATACTTACTTAGTGATAAGAGAGTATAACAGATTTTTTAGAATTCAGGCTTATGTTGTACCTCACACAGATGTGCTCAGTCATTTTATCAAAAATGCTCAAAAAAAGGATGTATTTTGTATACCTTCAGAAAATTGTGTTCTGGACTATCTGTGGAGAATATGATACATTCCCTCCAAAGAAGTTGTAATAACTTTTTTCATTTTCATATATTTTGTTAATACATTCTCACTCTCGGGAGTGTTTTGTGGTTTGGTTTGGGTTTTTTAAATCTTTCAAGTTTGGGTCAATGAGTTCATTTATGTTAGTAAATGCAAAACTAGTTTCTCTCTTTGACATCATTTTAATGTGGCCTGAATAGAAATTAATGCAAAATTTTCAACTCCTTTCTCCACTGATACTCATTATTACTTTTACTAAAACTCTTCTGTTACTCCAGCATGACTTCTTGGAGCTTCCTTCAATTGTACTCTCCCAATTGATCTATCCAGGCTACTGGTTTGTCTTGCTGCTTCATCCTCCATTTATGTTCTCCAATTCAAGCTTTTTATTCTTCCCCAAATCAGTTTTTTCCAAACTAGGGACTTGAGCTAATTCTTACTTATTCTATGTTTTTATGACTATTATTATTTAGTAATACATTATTACTTACAATTGTCTTTAGTTATCTAACTAGGAGGCAGAGTATGGCAAATCCACAGAATGCAGGGTTTTTCAGTTTTTCTGAAGGAGATAGTGCTGCCCACTGTTAGAATAAGAAACTGGTTTTTAGGACTTAGTGTTGGCTCTATCTGTATTACTACCTCATGCATCTTTCCTCATCTGCATTAAAACCAGATATCTATTGTAGGTTTACCATCTTTAACTCCTCTTTCATGATGACATTGTCTCTAAAAGTCTTCCTAGTCTGTTTATAAATTGTTTGTCTCTATATGCTATTTTTTTTGTCTCCTTATGTGCTGCTTATGTTAGGTCTATGTATACATAATCTCTTGTATAAAGTGAGATGTTTGCAGTCACACAGTAAATCAGGGCAGAATACAAGAGAACCCCAGAGTTGTCACTAGTCCAGTTGTGTTCTAGAGACATTCTTAAAAGTAACTTATAGCTGTGCATTTAGGAGCAGAAGTCACATTCCCCTTGTGGACAAGCACTCTCTTACAGAGTCAAACAAGTTTACATTATGGTCCAATGCACAACATAGAAAATAGCTAACATAATGAATGAGGAGTTTATTATATACCATTTGTGGGGATGTTGCTGCTGTTTGGTGAAGGAGATGGGTAAGGGTATATAGCAAGTACAAAACACATGTACCCAGAGGAAAGAAACATACGTACAATGTAAAGGAACTCTCCTACTATTATATCACAGAGGAGACATGCATGTGTATTTTGGGTCAGAGAGAAAATCAGTAAAGTTTAGTGGAACGGTTCAGGTCCTTTAAAACTGTATGATACACAGTCGTCTTGTGCAGGCCAAATTCAGCCCTAAGCAAATGCACTGGCATGGAGGCCTGAGAGGCTGCACCTGCTTACACTAGAGGTGAATGTGTTGGCCATCCTCTCCCTTTTATTTATGTACCTCAATTAGAAGAGTGGAGTCAGCTTCATGCACTAGCTAGTGCATTCCTTTGTTTTTGGTAAGATGTGATTGAATCTTTCATTATAAGGGGCCTCTTTCTCTTGTCTCAAGTTCTGTTATGTTTGTTAGTGTCTAGTCAAGGGAAGAGAAAGAGGAGGGGAGGATGAATCATGTTACACTCACTGAGCTGTCAGAAGAGTCTATGACTGGAGAAAGGGTTAGATGTAGCACTGAGAGATAAAAAGGAGATGTATTAATTCAATGGAAGCTGTGTGTGCATGTCTGAGGGCAGGACTTCGCTCAAAGTATCAAAGAAGCCACAAAATTAAGGCTTCTTAATGCAGTCTGGCCACCTAAGAGGCAGGCAAGGCAACTCATGTACCCATTCTTTGTAGTCGTTTAATTGCACCCTGTATTAGCATTATTTAAGTTCATGCTAACAACAGCCTCTTATTCCTAGAGCGCACACTTTAAGTCCAATTAAATATGTTGAGACAAATCCCAAGGTTCTTACGCAGACAAACTCCCATCAAAATCAGTGAGCCAGACTTCTGGTAAAAGTACAAAATAACTGCTGTTCACAGTGAGGTTCCTTTAGAAATCTACAGCTGTAGAAATAGGACAACATTTGGCCCAGTGGGACCTTGAAGAGAAACTAAGTACAGAACTGGTGATTTGACTCATTCTCAAAATTATTTTTAGTCCATCTACAAGTCAATATAGAAATCCTATGTTTTCTGCCATTATACCAGCACAACGTGAATGGCATCTGGCATATGAGTTCTTTGACTTTCTTTATATTTATACATCATTACATCACCGTCCTTTATGGAACACAAACTGTATTTTACAGGATCATCATTTTATCCACTGTTTTGGTGGACATTTTGCCATTATTCACTCCATTATATGGTAAAGATGAAAATAAGAAAAATCTTTACAGGAAAATGAGGTGACAATGGGAAGAAGCTGTGTTCTTGAAGATATTTTAAATTATACTAGACAAATACATGACACTGTTTCTGGTCTCAGCCTTGAATTGACTGCTGATGGGGAATGAATTGTGTGATTAGATTATTGATTGCCCTTCTCCATAACTGTCTGATGAGCTTTCTGTTTAACTCTGGCTTTAGCTCTGCAAGATAAAGACAGTGTTATCCCAGCCATTTTGACCCTACTGATTCCTGATGGGTAAGAAATGGAATCAAAGAGGATTAATGATGGAGAATTAATCTGCTTCCACTGGACAGGAAGAGCAATAGAGGTTGCATATCTTCCAGGTTTTATATTTAAAAAAACCTGGAACCCTTGAGGGAATACTGTGTCACTGAGAGCACCTCAGCTCTATCAGCCTGAACGCAGTGGGCTGTGGACGTAGAACAGCTTGCAAGAGTGCCCACAGGAGCTCTCAGTCATTTTTGCCTGCTCCGTTGTTGCTCAGCTGGCAGTAAGAGCATGGAAATTGTTTGTCCATGTGTTTTGGGCCAAACTTCAGGCTGTTGCAAGCACTGCTTGCACTCTTAAAGCAGTTCCAGAAACAGGGAGCCGTCCATTTGTACATAGATAGGCAGTTCATGCTGGCCTTTCTTGTCAAGCAAAAAGGAAGTAGCAAACTCTACCTACGCTTGAAACATCAGCATTTTTCTTGCTGTAGCAAAGTCTTTCCACAAAGCTTAGTTCCCACACTTTCCCTAGTCCATTAGAGAGAAGCTTAAGTAAATCCCTCAAGGGGGGAGGATGACCGACCCTTCATAACAGGATGTTTTGATGTAAATGAGGATTTTTATTTTAAGCGCCACTATTTTCATTTGGACTATACCATCTCTACTGCTGAGATGCAACTCATTATCTTCTGCACAGCTGCGGACTGCTGAACATCTAAAATATTTCTCTTTTTAGAGGCAGATTCTAATAACTAATAACAGCTTTTGGTCACTAATAATTAACCTAAACAAAATTTAATTTCTGTCTTTTTTCCCCTTCTTCCTCCACTTCAGAAGTGTTTGAGGAAGATACCATGTCTGCAAACCTGGAGCGTAAAGGCTTTTGTTTACCCGAAACACAATGACAGTCTGTGAAACTGTAGTTCCAAGTCCAACTCAAGCAGCCCACTCCTAGAGCTCTGTACCTGAGACATAGCAGGAGAGTGAGTGGAAAGCACAGGAGTATTTTGGTTTTGCCCTGGCCCTGCAGCAGAGTTCACTTAATTTGAGCAAACAGTGGTATCAAAACTGTTCTTAAACATATTTTTTTTTTCCCAAGCTTACTCCCTCCTTAGGCTCTCTAAAAAAACTAGTGCCCTGATTATGATGACAGCTTTGTGATTTGCACACTTGTACTAAGATGGGAACTTGACTTCGGTTCAACGTAGGCTGCCCAGTTGTAACTGGTCTGTATGGTCACCGGGAGTTTGCTAGCAGCTCCATAAGTCCTTCAGTCATTTTGGCACCTACAGGTTTTGATTGTCACAGTTACGTTTAAGTCTACAAGATATTTAAGATAATGTTTTCTAATTTGCAACTTTTTAGGGAAGGGTTTGTATTTCTGATGCATGGCATGTCCCATACTCTGAAAGAGATGGTAGTTTGATCACTGGGACTGCTGTCCAGTACTGCAAACAGTGAAAGGAGAGAGGTCTAAAGTCTGTTCTCGGTGTCTGTGGTCTTGAAATTTGCAAGATAAAAGCTGGGGCCATGCTAGACAAAGGTATCCAGAGCTGTGATGACAATAATATATTGGTCAATTCTTTAAGACAATTTCAGAGCTATTTGCATCTGATTTCATTCTCTTCTGGGCATGAGTGATGTTGCTGACTAACAGATTTATAGCTTTCTAGGGATTTTCTAGAAAATACCTGCTTTTTCTTTTTGGAAGTTCCAGTGTCCAGTGATAACCTGACAGCAGCTCCATTAAAGTCAGCAGTCTTTTTAGTCACCAGAAATGTTCCCTCTGACTTGATTCCTGACCACATCCACATCGTGTGCCTCGATTTGTAATAGTCTTCTCTTTGTGAGCTGGCAGGAGAGGGGTTAAACTTGGTTATCTCTGCAGTGGGCCTACAGTGAGTTATATCAGCTGAAGCTCAGACTTCAGTATTTTTTTTTTTTTTTTTTAATAAAAAACCCTCATTTTTTGTTAGGAAGGCTCTGACTAGCCCTTAAATGGTATCTGAATTGAACTGTAATGGATAATTACATTACAAACAAGATTTTCCTCTGTCTTTTTGATCATGTCACTGGGAACAGAAATGTTGGTTCTTTCTTGCCTTTTCTTATCCCTTTTTAATCACAATTCTGTTGCTGCAGGTCTACCATAAATTACAGTATGCTAAAGGAATTTTGTATTGATTTGCTCTGACAGTGATTTGACCAGCTATGTGAATAGCTGATGGAAGCAGAACTTGTCTTTGGTACAGACAGTAGAGCACTGACTAAAGCTTTGAGGTAAACATTTACAGAAGAAACCTGAAATCATAATGCCTTGCAGCTCAGCACAATTGACAAACATGTATTAATTAAGCTTCACTGCTGGCTTTACTGTGTGTTAGACAAAAACAGCATCCTGGCTCATAATAGGTTGACATCAGTAACCTTTTATTGTTTATCATACTCGGAAGTCACTAAGAATGGGGGTGAAGAAATGTCAAATAATCAGGTCATATGCAACTGAATGAGTCTTGATGGTTGAAGCTCAGTACCGTGGGAACCATTATTGTCCGGAGTAGTTTCTGGAACACACAAGTTAATTTCTTTTTTACAATGTTAGTTCATAAGCTAGGGAAATCTACAAACAAGTTGTACAGTCAGATGAAAATCCTTTTCCTGAATCTCCTATGTGGCTGCGCAGCTAGTTCCTGCCAAAAAAATAGTAAAAGAAAAAAAGTTTGATGGCAAAGATAATAGGTCTTGAAGTTATTCTTACTGGAATAACAAGGCCCAGCACAAATCTGCTTAATAGAAGAGGAAGCTGAGGCAATAAAGTGATATTTGCTTGCACAGACAATAGGGCGTTGCCTTTTCACTCTTCTGTGGCATTAGCATTTCTAGCTGCACCACTATGTACACAGCACACTCATGGCTTTATTCTTTGAGGACTGGATTCTTGCTGTTCACAGTGGGATCACTTGAATGCTTGTGCCTGCCTAATATATGTTAATTGAAGGACTTTTGCGTCTCAACATCTTTATTAATATTAATGGATGAGATTTTTAATGGACCTATACAAAATATGCTTGACCTAGCTTGAGCCCTCACTTTTGTTTTTATACTCTGCAGCACAGTGTGGCTTCCAACTAATTTAAGAACGTAATGTTATATTCTGTGGCAGAATACACAAACTAATGAAACAGGGATTACTCTTCAGATCTGCAGTTTCTTTGCCATGAGATGTAAAATTTATATAACACCAGAATATAATTAGGGTTTTTTTTAAATCATGGAATTAAAACCAGATTTGCTTTTTCCTCATGCAAATTATTGCACTTAAGTGAAAAGAGTGAGCATTTTAAAATAACTATCTTGAGCTGCCTTGTCGTGTGCCACACACTCATTCTTTTTTTAGGAAGAAGGCATCAAAACAGTAAGTCTTAAAATTAGGCTAGACTAGACCTCAAGAAATATTTCAAGTTAATATTATGATTAAAATATAAACTGGTCATAGTAAGGGATAGCTATAAATGCTGTAACACAGTGTCGGAGAAGGAAGTTTAAAATTTTCTAAAAATGTGGCTACCCAGTTTCATTTCTTGTTAACACTTGACAGAAAGTTATGTGTTTTGTTAGATGCAAGTATAAATAAAAGATTAAAATACCGATCTTGGGCCAGGGGCGACTTTTTGAAGCCCACTGTGGATGATTACAACGTAGACAAGAAAAATGCTTTTGTCGCTTTTGTATTTTTTTTGCTACTTTTTCCAACAAGGGATCATTCCATATAGTCCATTCTACATTACATTGTTCATGATAGATGTCTGTGAAATCACTGTAGGGACACTTTTTTTTCCTCCGTTTGCTGGCTTCTCTTCATGCTAGAAGCCCTGCTGAAGGCCATATGGATATTCTTTGCACTCCCAGTATCATGTACTGATGATCAGATTGTTATTCTGCCTCTAGCAGCAAAAGCTCAAGCAAAGTGGTGGGAAAAGGACAATTTCCAGGCTAAGACACAAGTGAGCAGCTGATGTCTACTGATTCCTGCAGCACAGTATCTTCTACTCTCGTTGACAGGTATTTGCTGGGTTATGGGCTTCATCTAAAGCTTGTAGTGAGGAAAAAGTTTTTATGTTGACTGCTTTGGATCAGAACGGCCTCAGGACAGTTTTTGTCTTGGCCCTTGAGTCAAGAGGTGAACCATTTCTTTGGGAAACATTGTTACAATTACTATTTGGTTTAGAAAGACATTTTGCCAGGGGAAAGTACCACTGTCTCCTGAAGACAGTGAAGCATGTCCATTTCTACTGGCAGACCTCAAACCACATCTTGTAAATAATCCAAGGGGGTCCTGTATAATCAGATTTTGCTGAATCAGAAGAGAGATGGAGGAAAATAGCCTACTTGAAGGGCAAAGAAACCCATCTGCAGACTGACCCTATGCTGTTCTCACGTACCACTCAGACTAGTAACAGCCAGGAGTGAAATGAGGTAGGAGATCAGACAGATTCCCAGAGAACCAGCTGCTGCTACTGCTGCTAGAAAATGCATTGAAGTGTTTGGCATCTGGTGCCTGCAGCTGCCAGATACGTTTCAGTGTAGTAATGCCAATTGTTTTCACTCTGCTGCCAGAGTATTATGACAATGAAGGAGTAAAGGAAGCGCAATGGCCACCAAAGAATATGAAGCCAACAGTAAATGTAAAGAGGTTTCTTGGCCTAATCCTGTTAAAGTCAGTTCTGGCATTGGGAGTAAAAGAGGAAAGTAGCTTTTGAGGCTTGTTTCCCTTGTTAGACAGGAGATGGTCTTCACAGTTTTTGGTCTACAAAAATATGCAAGGATATTATAACTTGTCATCCTTGAAACACCTGTAGGAGGTGAGACCTCATTCATCTCCTCAATAGGAGAGCCGAATAATTGCAGAGAGGGCAATATGTAGTCTGTTACAGAAATAGTTAATTGATTCCTCTGAGTCCTGTGGTTCATCTCCCTACCAGAGAGTCGCAAGTGGGCATTTTAACGGCCTGAGGCACAGCATCTCCTGTGGGTCTCACTAGTGAAGATCATGCATGAAGCCAAATACAGGGTGGGTGCCGTGACAGAACAGCATCCAGTTGGTGCCACATGTCATCAAACATCAGACTAATGGTATGGTGACAAAGGCTTGTTTTCTCCATCAGCCTGTGTGACAGATGAAATGCCACTGAAACGACAGTTTGGACCAGAAGCCGAATCAGAAGGAGACTACCACATAGGCAGTTGAAGCTGGGATCAAAAATGTGCCTGACTTTGGTCTTGGCCTATGAATATTGTGCTGGTTCTGTTTACAGTTTCTCAGCTTTTGGGTTATAGTGGTATGAGAAGTTTAATTTTGTTGTAATTTTTCAAGCATTTTTTGAAAACTGGCTTTCTGGTGTGCAGAATAGCACCATAGCACTAAATGAGTTGGAAATAGCTTGAGGGCTGAGGGAATAGTATATATCTTTTGTTGTGGCTGTTCGCATGATTTATTTAATAATTTTAAAGATTACAGTTTGGGACGGTCAGTAACATGCTCTAATGTGAGAGACAAAACAGAAGGAAATGTTACCCAGAATGAAGGTCTGTCCATGGATATGCCACATGCCCTGAGTGACTGCTTGGCCTCTGGACCTGACTTTTTGCATTTTTTTACTTACCAATAAAAAGGAAGATAAATTTATATGTACATACATATCTATAGCAATGCACTGAATTGGTGCCAATCCTTTAATCTTGATTTTTACAAAGCACAGTACAATTCAGTGTCCATTATCTGTGAAATATTAATATACTTGTATTTCTTTAAAGTTGCACAGGGCAATGCTCTTTACAACTATTGTCTCTTCTGCTATTCTATAACTATATTATGTGCTAGCAAAATAGTAATTATAACTTAAATCAACACCCTTGTGTTTCTTCCAGGAAGAGTCTTAAATTTTAAATATGTGATTTGTGTTTGGTGTGATTTGTCTCTGATTTTTGTAGCAAGTGGATGGATGTAGGGCTACTGCAAAAAATGTTAATGCAGTGGATGTATATCAGTCTTGCATGACTTCTGTCATTATACGTTAATATATGTTAAAGGAATAAGTCACTATAAGTCTGTAAATTATCTTTACTCTTGAAAAAATCCAATTTATTTTGGATTGGTGGAATTTAGGAGAATTAGTATAAATAATTTGAAAAGATATGAAAGTTCAGTGTCCTATTCTAGTCCTTTTGAGGGGTTCAGTGGAAGTGTATAAAGAGAAGCCCTGGACAGGGGTGATCAAATGTGGAATCTTGGGCTGAAACTATTCTAACAGGATGGGGAGTGTTGTTCAAATGCTCTCTTATCTTACCAGCGTTCTTGTGCATGCTAGCTCTCCACAGCAAGATGTTTGATTGATTCATAGCAACTGATGGGCCGTTTAAAATTACAAAGCTTCCAATTTCCTTGGTCCTGACAGATAAAGAGGGTGGGTATTTCCTGATTATATGGTATACATTCAAAATATTGAAGTTCCCTGTGGTGCTATTTGTGACTAATTTACTTCCATAGCACATTAGCACTGCTGGCTTTATGCTGTGGGAGGAGTGTATAGTGTAACATGCTGTGAAGAGAGGAAATGTTTCACAACAAGAGGTCCTTCTGGCTTTACCTCTGTTTGCATTACCACCTGGGAAGAAGAAAAGGTAGAGTAAATGACTGATAATCCAGATGGATTGAATGAACAGTCACATCTTTAGTTATGACATGTTAAGCTGGGCAAATTCACACTGAGAAGTGGCAGGGTTTCACTCTAAATCCTGGAAGCACATATAACCTTACGTAGGAAAATGTGCAGGCACAAACAGGGCTTGACTACCTTCATGCCAGTAGTCTTTTTGGCAGGCAGTGCCCCTTTGGTGGCCACTGAACAGCCAGATTATTTTGGGGAAAAGTCATGGATATGCTAATGTCTGGGACAGAGGCTTGAGGACAGGCTCTAGTGCAGAAGTTAGAATCTGAGAATGATAAATCTGTGGCTATGCAAGCGACCTGGAGCTTCAGAGAGACTCTGAATGGGAGGATGACATTTTTCACTTTTCACGTTTACTTTTCTAATTCTTGCCTATGAAAGTAGACAAATTATCTCTTGTTTATGGGAGTTGGTGTGCTTTGACACGCTCCTTATTTGGCTTTGCAGCACTTCTCAGCACACAGAGTATATCGTGATTTCTAAGGGCTGAAGGTAGAACAGCAGCTAAGCTGTGCAGCACTTCTCTTGAGTTGCGCCTGAAGTCCACAGAGAGCAGCTGCTGGCTGCGGTGTGGGATGGTGCGAACTCGGGTTATGCTCCGTGGTGTCGGGACAGGGCAGAGAGCCCACTCGGGCCCTGGGACTAGGAACTACATGTGAGAGCAAAGTGTCTGTAGCTCACACGCACTTCCCTGATGTCCCAGAGCCTCTGTGACCCTGACAGCACATTCCTCTTCTTGGAGCTTTTTTCTTAACCTATGCTTAACCTGACCTTTGCTTAACCTACTGTTCAGTAGATTCATTGCACAAAGAAGGTCAGGCTGCTTAGGAAACTTTGCCTCCTAAATCTGCTAATTTTTTTTCTTTACCATCCTTTTATAACTTTGCAGCATCTCAGCTGTCAACAAATTCCGTATAATTGTATCTCCTTTGACTTTAGCGCATTTTTGTTTCAATAAGAAGGCCTATAGTGTTTAACATAGTGGCAACAGATTTCTGGATGTCTTGGACCAATTTAATAGAAAGAATATCTCCTAGAAGAAAAAGCTGCTTTCAGGCACAACCTTTGCTTTGTAACCTTGTCTTTCTTATTTCCTGATATCTCGGAGATCACTCTAGGGCAACTTAGATCTTTGGTTCTCCAATGACTATATTTTGAGAGCCTGAGAGAGTGAAAACCCTACTGTACAAATGTTTTCATGAAGAAATGCTATTAACTTGAAAATCATAGCAAATGGTGCTTGCTGACACAGGAATCAAAGGCCTCCCTCCTTGGATCAGTTTCTGTGAGAGTCTGTAGAAATAGGAACCTTATGTCCTCTCCTCAGCTGCTGCGTTGTCCTCTGTTCTCACTTCTGATTCTCAGAGGTACGTAATAGAACTGATTAAATGCTCCCACACCATCTTTCATTCTTTTCTTAAGACTCATCCCTGTTGAACAGTCACATAATTCACAGGCTTATCCTAAAGTCTGCTTATGGTAAAATCAGTGTCATGACCAGTCTAGTTCTGCAGGCCTGTTCAGTAAGTAAAAGTCAAACACGGATCTGAATCCCGGGGAACTGTTGTGTTAATACTCCGGATACTGGTTTAGACTTGTATGTTGTACTCTGACCCTGTCAGTAGACAGGATGTCAGGAGATGTAAATTGATGTATCAGATTGAAGAATGGATTTACCTCACTTCATGCTGAAAATCTGGACAAATATTAAGGTAGTATTACTGTTTCCGTTTTAAGATGACAGTTATGGCATGATGTTTTATTTCATACCAAACCAGGACCTCTGTGGCAGTTTTTGCATGTGATAACAGTTATTTCTACTACAGAGATTCTGTAGTCAGAAAATTATTTCTCATAAAACTTTCATTTATAATAGCATTAATTTTTTTTTAGTCTGGGAAAAATCCACCCAGGTTTCTTGCTTTTATTTTCAGTACAGTTACACCAGCAGGGCAGTTATAGCATGCTCACCTTTGTGCATCATTCCCTCAAAATAGAAACGTAGGCTAATTTATGGGAGAGGGGAATGAATGAGTGTGCACAGTTTTGAACTGGGACAGGGATTAGTGCAGCAGGTCTGAGCACTGAATTTGGTTACAAGTAGGAGAACAAAGAATCTTTGAGCCCATGGTATACTTGGCAATACAATATCGTGAAGGCAAGTTTTGTGGCTGTAAATGGTGCCTACAAATATGAGGCTTTTTCATGACATGGAATATAAATGTATTAACATGGCAAATACTTCATAGTCAAATGCTCATTGTAGACTGAAGTCTGGATGCTAAGGATGTTTTTATGTTTTGTACGATTATCTAAATGTGACTTGGAGTTGCCATTGTATGGGTTTCTTAATGTTGCGAAAAACTGAGAAAATGGTGAGGTCTCAGTTTAAATCAGTGCATCTTTGGGATGTTACTTCCCTGTATTTCAGATTTAATAGTATGAATTGCACTCAAGGTTTTCCTGGTTTGCCATTTCTTGGGGGGAAAAAAAAATGTTATTCAGACACACCTAGGCTGCTGTCCTGTTTTAAAAAGGTCATAACAGCAAGAGAAAAGATTAAATTTATTTTGCCCTGCTCCTTTCACAGTGATGCTAAGTTATCACGATTTCTGTATAGGCATGGTAAAGTAGAAAGCATTATGCCAAGGGAATTCCTAATTATGAGCAAACATATCAATCATCTCAGACTCCAGTGAACGTGACTGCATATTTCTGGGTCACTTACCGTGTTGCATTGTTGTTCCCCGAGTTGTTCTGAGTGGGGTCACACGCCAGAAGCCATCCAGTGATGTGATGAGAGCCAGATCGTGGCCAGAGCCATGTCTGAGGAATGTGTCTTTGAACAGGGCACTTGCTAGCATGGAGCCCTGATAGGTGGCACGTACCTAGCTAAGCTGTGACCTTCTGTGCTTAGTGCAGCTGGTCACTGGATCACAGCTTAACCTACTGAGGGACATCCTGAAGGCTGGGGCTACAGCTTATAGTGAGGGACATGGAGGCATTTTAATAGAACAACCCAACTGGGGTCAAATGTGAGCCTTCGCAACTCTCTTGGGCATTTATTGGGTTGATTACAAAGCCCTGCCTATAAAACTGAGAAATAAGGAACAGAGAAGCTGAACTGCTGAAGAACTGGGAGTTTAATCCAGATAACCCAGGCGCCAGCCTGACATTCTCACTCTTGGGCCATCTTTGCTTCTTGTTTTCCACTCCCTTAATGGCCTAAGCTCTTTTGTTCCCCTCCCTTTCTCCTTCCCATGTAGATATTTCAACATACGTATATGCCTGTGTATGTGGAATATCAGCAAAGCTGATACTTCAGCTCCCTACAGAGTTCCTTGCGACCACTCTCTCATGTAATTAATCCATAGCAATGTATACTCCAACAAGGAAAATTAAAAGGTTGGGAACCACTGACCTAACTTCTTAGTAAGCAATACAGCTGGCAATCAGATGTAACCCGACCTCCTCGTTATTGGAGCTGCCTGAGCTATTCATAGCAAAGTAAAATTGCTATGGGAATTGAGCTGGATTTATTTTGTTTGAATGCAAATTATCCCAGGTCAGACAGGCTCAGATCTTCTGCCCCCTCAAATTCATTTGCATCAGCTCTGCCAGGCTGAAGCTTTTATCTGGAGGGTCTTTGCTGGGGAAAAGTGGGTATGGGTAGTGAACCACTGATGCCTAGACCATTTGCTTTGGGGCTTTGTTGCAGTCAGTGTATGTCACTCTGAAGTGAAGGCCTCTCAGCAGGGTGATGAGTCTACCATCAGCTAGCCCTGTGTGGTATCCAAGTGCATTGGGCAAGCATGTCTCTCCATTGGCTGCAATTTCAACAAGGTATCTTGTAAGGGAGAGGGAGCCTTTCAGGCTTGGCTGCCACTCTCACTCATGATATGATATATTCTTCGGAAAGATCCAGCTGCCATAGTCCAATCATAACAGGAAAAGGGTTTTTTTACTTAAAAAAAACACCCCAAGTTTGATTCTGCTACGTGTGATCATAAAGGGTAAAAAAACACTCTTAAAAACTCAGTTGAAAATGGTTCAAGAAATCAGAAAAAAAATAAAAGACCAAAGCCCTTTGGCATTATTTAAAAAAAAAAAATATCTCAGTGTTGTTTCCTGCAAGGCCTAATTCATGACTTCTAATGTTTGGAGTTGCATGTCAGATAAGGAGGAATGTTCCTGATCGGAAACACTCAAGCAAGCATCTGTTAATGCTAAGTACCTATGGAGAAGAATTTCCAAGTACTGATTTTAGTTATCTATCATCAGTTATCTTTTTTTTTTTAAGCTGTTCATTTTCTGTGTCACTATGCCCTAATCTTACTGGTTTTGCCTTTATCACAACTGTAAGAGCAGAAGATTCATTAAGAAGGCATGCAGTTTCCCTAGAATATTAGTACATCTGATTTCCATCCACGTAAAATCGATTAGCTGTACATACACAAAGGAGGAAGAGAATCTTGCCAGAACATTTTCATTGCACCTAATCCTTCAAGCACCATGAATAATTCAGAGCAAACCATCCTCAAGGTGAAATTCTGCCCTGTCCAAAGGCCTGTTAAAGATCTGGGTGTCTTGAAGTCACATTTCAGAGATTTAAGAGGCATCTAAATGGCGTTTTTATTTTGTGCTGTTGCACAGCATGAGAGGACAGGGAGGGCTGCACTTTCTACGCTTCAAAATTTCCAAAAGGTAGACGTCCTTTCACACTTTAAGGATTCTCTTAAATTGTGCACTCGGTTACATGGGATGCTAGATTAGGGGTAACTAAGTTAGCGTCTCAAGTCAGTGGTTCTGTTGTTCTTGATATGCCGTAAGTAACTAATCGACTGTAAGACAGCACGTGACAAATAGCGGGCTCTTTATAGGAAAAGTGAAGCATAAATGCATTCATAAACCAATACTGCTGTTTCCTGTTTGCTTTGTGATGGATTTCAGAACTGTCATAACTAATAAAGTATCTAGATTTTATCTTGCAGTTCAGGGATTTGCTTAAACAGGCCATACCCAAGTGCTTGTACAGCTACCAAGCCTAAAGTCGAGCTGTTGGTTTTGGCTAATTGCTTTCCATAACCATAATAGCAAGCCAAAGAACCATACTGATAGAATCATTAATGAAGTGATCTTGAGTGCAACTTGGTAAACCTTTGGCACTTAACTTAAATATTATTAGTGTATAGTTAGTGTCATAATGCTGTAGTTTACATTAGCGTTTTCTTCTGTTCATTTATCATGCCTACTTCTGTTTTTTAAAAAAAAAAAAACAAAACATGAGAAATGAGAGAGCTCATGTACTGACAAGCAAGTATTTAATCTGTGGCAAAGCAATCAAATTTATGTTGGTTCTAGAATATCTCATTACCCTGCAATAAATACCAATTTAATACATTTAAATACCAATGTGACTGGTTCAATTACCTTAAGTGGAGGAACAAATAAGAATATTTCCTTATTTGCCATACGTTGACAGAAGATTGCATAAAGATGTTTTAAACAAGTTCAGTCAACTGCAGAAATACAAAGGCACTATTCAGAGATAACGCTGTCTTTGTTCATATAGGAATAATTAAAGACATGCAATTTTGTTACCTTGTTTTAATAATTGCTGAATGTTCTGCATAGCACTTCTTTTGAGCAACCAAACAGAGTAGTCTTTCATGACTAACTCAGACTGGCAATTTAAGCACTGTATTTTCCTTCTGTCAGATCCTCAGATAATAAAAATGCTATATTGTTAAGAACTCTTAACATTTTACGAGAAATCTGTATTATGTTAGGAAACAGAATAAACTGAGTTATTTTTGAGCCACTTATAATCTAAAGAAAAATGTGATCTGCTGTACAGTTCTCAAGTCAGAATAGGCAACCAGTGATTCTAATGCTTCTTTCATGATAAAGGCCATTAATTTAACCTAAACATTTGCTGTGGTACAGTGCCAGATATTCCAATCTGGTGAAAATCAGTAAAGGTCTGCTGAGGTTATTCTCATCAGCCGAGGACCCAGTCCAATAAAACATTACATTTGTGTTTCCCTGACTCTGGGGTAGTCGTCAGTAACTGCCCATGCACAGGCTTGATACTTTTCTGAAGGATGGGTGAATTTGTTTGGCAAACATAAAAGCTAGGGAAAAGTTTAGTTAACTTAAATTCTCTTTCATTTAGTGTGTTCGCATGCCTTTGTGCTGCCTGGTTTGGGATAGGATCAAAAATGAACATGCTCTGTGTTTTACTCGTGGGATTTCTGACTTCAGTAATACAAGCGTATTATTGGAAACCTCATGAGAGTCCATTCTCACTAGTTTCCCAGAACATTTTCTTTCCCAAATTGGTATAAACACACTCTGGAAATGCTTGCAGAGACAATATTCAGCTCAATGGGAGCTCCTGGGTGCTTAACACTCTTTTAAAGTCTGTCATTTATTTAACAACCTGTGTATGGATTTAGGGTCCAGACCTTTCACTTTTTGTTGGAGAATCATGGATCGTGTCCCTGTCGCTGTGTCTCAGAAGCTTATTTAACTTACCCAGTGCTTTGGTAACATGGGGACATCTGTGTGAAGTGCCCTTCTGAGGGGGACAGAAACAGCATATGAAGGCAAAGTATGCCTCAGCTCTGTTAGCTGCTGCTGTCCCCTTTGCAGTTACCACCCAGAAAAGGGGCTGTCGGTCATAGCAGAGAGGGAATGAACTTCTTTAATTACCATGATTTACTACAATTGGTTTGGCTGTTTGCTCATGATGCTTTCCGAGGGTAAAGATGTCTTTCACCTCAGCAACACTTTCTGCAATTTGGCTCCTTCTTTCTGCTTTGCCAGATATGTTGCTTGTCATTTTTTCTACCCAATTTCACATCTTAATTTGCTCATTTTGATTATATTTTCCAGAGCATTGACATTTTGACCCTAACCTGAGAGGTGCTCAATAGCCCATCTCTCAAAAAGTCAGTTACTGATATCTGGTATCTACAATTCCAGGTCAGGCTGTACTATACTGCTGGCTATAATTCTTGGAAGTAGTTTTACTTATGACTTTAGTGAAGTTATAGTCTCATATATTTTTCAGACTACCAACTTAACCCATCCTAAGAGGTGAGTCTACTTCATTACACGCTCTCTGAAGAAACAGTAGTTTATTTAGATTGCTTACATGATGCAGGATTACATTGAACAGCCTTGCACTAGTATTGGTTGAATATCCTTGCTTTGGAGGAAAGAGGAATCTATAAGATGGATGTTGGCAAACTTCACAGGACTTTATTCTTCCTGGGATTCCTTGGTATGTGTCAGGAAAACTATATCTTTCTCCCATTTCAAGGCTTGACCCAAACCCCATTTAAAAGAGCTGGCACTCTTCCTGCTGTCTTGGCAGGATTTTGTATCAGGCTGCTGGTATATGCACAGGGCACTGCCATCTCCGCATTTGTTTCCCTGAATATGCGTTTGAAACAGATCTGAAATCACTGTCTCTGTTCTCCAGGCTGCTGGCTGTGAACTAGAAGTTACCAAATACCATGTAGACACATAAATGTTATGCTGGGCTTGAGCTAATAACCCAGTCTCTTAGCAGCTATGTTGCTTCCAGTTTGAGCTAGCTTGCCACTAGCTGCCTTGGAGCATGTGCAGAATGAATGGAGGGCTGATTGCAGACATGATCACTTCTATACTTTGTGAAGGGCCTATCATTATCTGCTTATAAAACCTGAGGTAAGAGCCTCATCTCCCTGTCAGTCTGTGGTGGAATCTGAGCAGAGGTACAGGAGTTATGGGGAGACCTCTCCCTTCTTTTAGCACACGGTGCAGCATGTTGATATTTGAAAACCGACATCTGCACAATTCTAGAGGCCAGTCTGGGCCCGAAGGCCAACTTCTGGCTGTTGTCAGGTTGCTTTAAGTTGTGTGATGAGCTTCATGCTTTCTGATTTCCATTGTACCCTCTTTTTGCTTCTAAGATGCTAATTATTCAAGTATGGGAAATGGGTCTGGCAGACAAGACCCACAAATGGGACATCTGAGCTAGGGGAGAGTCTCTCCTTCAGCAAGGGAATTCTTTGGTGGCGCAGATAGGTCTCTGGTGTTTCCTTTGTGGTGCCAAAGTGCCGGAGACTTAGCAGAGCATCAGGGCAGAAAATAAGAGTTTGACTTGGATTAAAATGAACAGTAAGATAACTTCATGAGTTTTCACTGCAATGTAAATGAGAAAAGATTCCAATATGCTGTGGCATGAGATGGTCCCAGCAATATTGTGATGTGAATATTAGATCTATAGGCGTCTTTGATCTCAGATAATTTTAAATAACCAGCAGCCATAGTTCTTGGGTCATCTTGTTCTTATTCTTTATATTTCAGGGAAGTTCTTAATTTAAATTTGTATTTGTTTTAAGTAGAACTAAAAACTGTACTTTATGTCTCTGTACTTTACGTGCTGTAACTCCTGTTAAGATGTGTTTGAAGAATGATTTGTGTGTTTTAGGAGCTGGACAGTTGGGAAATAAGACAACAGAAGTGTTGGATCGATGTCCACTGAAGTCTGTGGAAAGCTTTATGCCAATTTCAGCTGGCCTTTGGTCAAGTCTTTTAAAACTCTGCATGAATATTGGAACTATTTTAATGGGTGTGAAACTACATTTAACTCTTCCTTTTGAGACATTTCTCATCTTGAGTACATGCACACCCATCTAAACGGTATAGACTTCATTGATTTCTTTGGCAATTGTTTTAGCTGCTTTCAGTTTAGACACAGTGGTTTTATAACACCTAATTTTATGTATATGCTCATAACACTGAATAAAGCATTCTGGATATAAGTAGTATTCCAAAGACAATGCATGCAAACTTTTTAGCACTTTATTTAGTTGAGATACTCCTGTCTTCGTACAAACTGCAGTTTAACTTTGCATCAGTCAGTATTAAGTAGTTATGTTTAGCAGAGACATTGCAGTTCATTTATTCATATGTTTTAATTCTCAGTTTCATTTCATTATACTTCTTACCTCATTATTTGCATCTGGTTTATGAAACTCCTGTAACTTTAATACACATATGGCCAAGCTGTTGCCTTTAATTTAATTAGCATGTCATGAAAATGCCTTGTATGCAAACAGAGAACCCACAGCCATGAGGCTCTTCTAATTTAGAGCAAGGGTTTGTCTCCTGTCTCATAACTTAGCTTTGTTAAATTATAGGCAAGAAATATAAGTTCTGAAAATCCTTCACTCACTGTCACTGCTGTGTTTTTTATGGAGGGTCTGTTTTTTGGAGATGCTGAAACCTCAAAATGAATTGGGTTTAGAGGCTGGTAAGCTGCCAGAGGCTTCGCTCAGAGTCTAGGAACACAGGGGGAGACAAGTGGGAGCAGCCTTTGTGCTGTCCAGTCAGAGGCCAATGAGAGCTGTTAGAAACAGATATGTTAGCATGTGGCTCAAAACTGTTCCATGTGGGTCTAAAATCTGTGGAAGATTTACCTGGCTTTGTGTAGCTAAGATGAACTTTCAGTGGTTTAAAAAAATTCTCCTTATTTTTCCATTTATAATCTAACTTCACTTTAAAACAAAAAATGAAGCAGGTCTTTTATCATTTCCCTTGTCCAAATGTCATTTTGAGATTCTTCCTCCTTTTGAAACACACCAAGAAAACAGAACAAGTGCCTTACCTTGGTGATAACACCCTGATACTGAGGAATTTCACAAAGACTTATTGGATCTGAAAATTCCTTTAGCGCAGAGCTAAGCAAACATTTCCTAACAAATAACAAGTGGGAGGAATGTTGCCTTCTCATTTCTTCTCAACTTTTCTGCAAAGAAACTGCAAGTTCCTCTAATTTATTTATTCAGAATTATTTGCTAACCACACAGATCAATATATCTCTTCCCAATGGCATGGAATATCCCTTACAGAAGGATAGCAAATATGTGTTGTCAGGGAATAACAAGAGAACAGCAAATTCCAACTGAGCAATCTCATGGGTTTTCCTTCCCACCATATTCTCACAATTACTGCTATTATTAGTGATAGCCACAGTGGGAGAGAGAGGGAGTAGGCAGGAGTCCCTGGTCTTTTTCATGCTGTGTTGTCTAGACTTAGTAAGAATGTTAGATTTTTGTCATCTTGCTTTCTCTCATGGTGGTAAAATTGCAGAGAATCTGAAATAAAAATGGAGTTTTGACCTACCTGACCCTCCCCTTCTTGGGTCCCAAACACATCAAAGTTAATGGAAAGATATCACTGAGTTCTGATTCAAGGAAAATCACATGTATACTTAAAAGCTATGCTGGCAATAGGAAACCTAATGCATAAATTTCCATGACAGTTTTGACAGTATTTGTTCATCTGCTGAAGTATTTGAGCTGGATAAACATATTGCATCTAACTCACCATTAGAGAGATGTTTCATGTATTTGTAGAAAAAATACTCAGAAATTTTTGTAACACTTGCACTGCCCAGGAGTACAGAGTAGCCAAAATCTGGCCTTCAAATAACTGGAATTCCTTGGTAGTGTAGTTAGAAAAGATGATTCTGTGCTAGTATCCCGCCTCTGTGCTCTGGTGTTTCTCAGCTGGCATATTTTCCAGCCAACATGAGCATAGCCATAGGCCACTTAGCTTTACTTAAGGCTAAAATTCAAGAACCTGCAAGAAAAGTATCTGGCAGTTATTGCCCAGTTGCGCCCTTTGCAGTGATCCAGAGGACTACATCTCTGTCAGAAGCCAGGTCAGCATTCTCAACATTACTTTGGATTTATCAAAGAGATTATTTTAATATGAATCCTTGAAACCATCCCTTTACCTGGAAGAAATAGAAAATGGACTGTGATTGAATGAGTGTCCAGACCACTCTGTGGCATTTTCCCTTTCTTGACAACTTCATGAAACTAGATGTTATCTAAAAAGAAGGTATCTTTCATTCACAGAACATCTTTCAATTTGGAGGATGTGTCTGAAGTAAAACCCAAAGGAAAGAAGTCTTATTGGAGATTTAGGGTTATTTCTGCTGGAAAAAAATTAAATTCATTTGTAAGGCACTCAGGCAGCTACAGCCTATGTAGAGATGCAGCAATATACACACAGTACAGGGCCCGGAATTCAGTTTGCTTCCTCACCAGCCCAGAATTCTCAATCCACTGTTATAATGTTAAATATAGAAATTACATTTTGGGCTGAGACTTGATGTACATCAGGGACAGTTTCTTACAGGAAAATGTAGAAACCCCTTTGTTCCATATGGTTCGAATCATTTACAAAATGAATCCTACAGGAATAATTTCAGATGTGGAAACCTTTAAAACGGGGAAATAAAAACCAGATTCACTACACTTCTGTTTTCCAGCAGAAAAAAAAAAAAAAATCATTTAGCAGTGGCTGGTTATCAGTGCACTCTAGTTAGATAAAGATTGCCTCTCAAAACCACTTCTAAATTGTGTGATGACACACATCATAAGGATTAAAATATTAGTCTTCTTCCCTACAGGAAAGTACTTTGTCATGACCAAATGTGATCTGACATTTGAAACATGCCAACTTATTGCAGTGAGCAGGCAAGTTAAATTATTGTCAATTGTTAAAGCTTGTCTCTTATTGACAGAGGTAATTTTAACCTTCATTTAGAATGTTAAGTAGATATAGACTGAGAGACATAATTATGAATTCATCTTGAAGAAAGGAGAAGGGGCAAATTGTTAATCCAAATATCATCTGTGTTTGTTTTCATATTATTTTTCAGGAGTCAATTAGATCCTCCCAGTTCATAATATGGAATCTTTTCTATTGTCATAATTAAGATCACAGTATGATTTTATGAGCGCTATTATCAGGCCCCAGTGAAAGATGCTTATATTGGGGAGTACTGCAAAGACACCTTTGATTTGGAAAGACAGAAGTGAATTTCCATGAAAAGGGCGTAATGTATGACTATAGACTGTTGAGGACCTGTATATCTCTGATAAATCTTTTCAGCTGGAATAGCCTTAAAGTCAATTTTAGCATTAGCTTAGTAAATTGTTAAAGCTGTGAAGATTTCATATGTAACTTCCTGTTTTCACTTGCTTTTCATTTTCTGCTGAGTTTTCCTCATGGGAAACAGTTCTGAAAGTGCAGAAAATTCCACAAATCGTTCAGAAATACAGTGCTTACATTAGGCATTCAAATGGCTCTCTTTCTGGTACACTTGGCCTTCTGCTCCTAGGAGGTTAGGCTAAAGGCTAGGCATCCATTTCGGAAGGGCATAGGTGATACATGTCTAATATGTGCATTTTCAATGAATACTTTTTGAGGGAGGGGGTGGACTTAAGATGTCAGGCAAGATGGTTTGCAATTGACATTTGTTTGTCTGCACATATTTTTCTGAAGCATAAGAGATATGTAGTCCTCGTGGGATGTCAATTTTGGCAGGAGGGTGTTGGCACGTGGTAGAGCCTCACTGATCCAAAACAAAAATCTGTATCTAGTATTACGTATATAATGTAATAGAATTACCTGATGAAACTACTTCTTGGTTTTTGACTTGGTAAAAAGGAGTGTTTATTATAACATGTTTTACAAAACCAAGAAATGAAATAAAATCATAACTGATTAATGAGCTGCATGGAAATACTTCCTCAGTGCCACCCACATTTCCCTGGCCCTGATCCTGGAAACACTTCATCACATGTGCAGTTTTATGCACAGATACTATGTGAAAAATACAGTGTAGTTTTCCCATACTTACTTCTGTCTTTCAGGGATCCAAGAAGGAAAACAGTCAGATACTTGCTTTCACTGCTCAGTTTTATCTTGTAGGAGGGCATAAATTTTAAACTGCCTTCGTGATGATTAAATTGCAGGGAGTTGATTACAGAATGATAGTACTAAAACGTTCAGATGCTTCAACTTTGTGCTGCTGTACCATAATGTGCTTATGTTTCTACTTAGAGTAACCTGAAGTCTGGGATTCCCATCTGGTAATATCTGGTTCTGAAATAAACCTGAATCTTAATTCAAATATTTTTATTTACTAATGTATGCATTTATTAGAAGTTGCATTTTCCAAAAGCACTTTCTTTTTATGTGAGGCTGTATATCCTGTGCACAAACACACATACAAACAAACTATACTGCGAAGAATGGATTAATGTTGCATATGAAACTATTCATGGTACTGTGTGAAGGTGCCATGCTGCCAGTCCCGCAACATTCTTGTTTTGTGTGTTACCAAATGTGAAACCTGGTCATCTCCAAAGTGAAACAATGCATACTTTAATCGGGAAGACTATCTAGATTATATCTTGAGTAAATCTAATTTAGAGGGAGCACATTTCAACCTGTCTGGAGTTTGAAGGAAGATTGCTTTAAGAGCTAGCATGTTCCAGCTGTGAACCTTGACAGTCTTCTCTCTAATTCGTGGTGGTGTTTCTTTTTTCAGTCAGGTTTGATAAGGACACGGAAGATCGAGTTCCTTATATCTCCATTACCACAGCAGCTAGCACAGGAGCACAACTACACTTCGCCTGCTGGACACCATCCTCATGTATTATATAAACGAACTGCAGAAGAGAAGGTGCACCAGTACACAGTAGAGTCCAATCCCAAATACTTTTCTTTTGGTCATCCCAGAATTCACACTTCCTACAAGTATCATGCTCAAGCGAATGGTTACCACCATGGAAGGTTTCAAAAGCAACATTTTTGTGGACGTCGCAAGAAATGTATGTAAGGAAACTTCCTCTCCTTGTTTGAGATAGTGGCTCTTAGAGACTGTATGGTGATTCTGAGGTGTGGTTCATAGTCACCTTTGTGATGGAGACATGGTATTTTTAAATTATACGTTTCTAAAGTGAAATAGATATGAGAAACTTGATTATTCCTTTAACTTGATGTCCTCATCTGTTTTATTAAGCCATCAGAATCACTGTTTAGTTTTTCTTGTTCTCTATCTAGATTAAAAGATCCCTTGCCTGATTTTTTTGACATTGACATAGGTTTCATTAAGCAATTCTGCTTTAGACTGCTGGTTTTGTACAGTGATGGATGCCAAGTCCCTGAGCTGCTCTCTGTTAGTTTGGGGATATATAACTCATTAGGCTTGAAGATAGAGAAAGTCTTCCAAATTTTTAATTTCTGAGAGGACAGAGAATAAGACTTTCAGAATTCAGGATTTGATAATGAAATTTTCAGCAACTGAGATCTTAAAAAGAACCTCCCATGTAAATTGTTTAAATAAGATTTTGGAACCATGTCTTAAAAAACATATTGGAATATATTGTCCTGCCAAAGTCTATTCTGAGTCCTTCATTAGGCCCTCAAATTGCAGAGCATTTTAGAGCCCCCTTGGACCCTATATCTGTACGCACAGCATTCAGTTGATTCTTTTTGAAAGCTGAGCTGCTTCTGAGCTGAGTTTCTTAATGAGAGTCTCCAGGACTGCACACAGTATTGAAAACATTGTCTCAGTCCAGTTATATTCTTCCAAATTCCTACTAGAGTTCTGAGAAAATGAGCAGGTTCCTTTTCCAAAAGGCATGTAAGGAAGAAAGAGAAAAACAAATAGAAGGGAAGGAGTGAGAAAGGAGGTAGTGGGAAAGGTGGCTGTCTGAGACTGAGGCCTATTTGAGGCCTGAAAACTGCTTATTAAAAACTGACTGCTTCTTCAAAAATCCTTCTCCCCAGATTTGAAAGCTAGACCTCGAATGCCACATGCACAAGATTTGACCTGTGAACATTTGCATTCAGATGTGGTTCAAAACTACCTCGTTACATACTCCCTTTCCCTCCTCTCTGGTTTTCCTGCTGCCTGCTTCAGAGCAGAGGGTAACAGTGCTAAGTTAGCTCATCTGCTCTACAATGGTTTATTTTATTTGTACTGTCCACTGTGGTCTTGTGCCTTATTCACTGTACCCCTGTGGCTGCTTGTCCCAATTGAGAATTATTCATTTACTCTTGAGCTTTTACATGGTGCTTATCCCCTACAATTTGAACAGTGCATTTTCATAACCTCCTGGGATGTGAGAAGATATTATCATTATTCCTGTCTTATAAGTGGGACTCACAGACATGGGAGTGGTCAAAGATAACCATTGCTTCTGGTTACCAAATCGATAAACTGAGTTTTTCTTTAAAATACTTATGAAAATATATGCTCCTGTAATTTTATATGTGTATCTATATATTCCACAATTTCAGGTACAATTAGAATCCAATTAAG
Organism: Gorsachius magnificus; assembly: GCA_034008185.1. Classification (NCBI taxonomy): domain Eukaryota; kingdom Metazoa; phylum Chordata; class Aves; order Pelecaniformes; family Ardeidae; genus Gorsachius; species Gorsachius magnificus. The sequence continues at coordinate 40,254,121 of CM067088.1, read as the reverse complement.
CAAGATTGCATTTAATTGCCTTAACCGTGAAACTCTTTCTTTTCACATCCTGCAGTCTTTAACTTCATGCCTGTAACCTGAGAGAAAGGAAGGAGGAGTTCTAAAAAATAGGAACTTATTTCCATACCCAGCCTTGGTTAATGCTTAGAACAAGTCAATCTCATGTTCACTGAGTGAATGCAGTCCTGCAGATAAAATCATGTGTGATCATTTAACTGAATAGGGGCAAATATAGGATGTAGAAGAAAAGCATATCGCTCTGGTAAAAGCAACACCCCTTCTATGAGTACCTGGGGCTTTTAAATTCTTCTTCGGGTTTTTGGTTTTTGTTTATTTGTTTGTTTTAGTTTTCACATTGTTTTCCTGGTCTTGTTCTGAGATCTGGAGTCCTATCAGTTTGAAATTTTCAGCCAGATCAGTCTGGTCACCTGGAATAGAAAGTTTCAGCTTGAATGAACAAAGACATTGAGAATGCAGTCTTACAGGAGGCAAATTTGCTATTAACACTGCCTAGTCAAGGTTAATTTATCGTAACCTAAGAATGAATCCGAGCTTGCCGAACAGTAAGAGGGAAGAGCACACTGCCACTTTTAGTGTTATAAAAGTAGCTTGGCCCACTCAGCATCTTTTAAAATTTCATATGTTGGCAATTTGTAGGCACTAGAGAAGCCAATTAATCATCTTTCACGCTCTCCTTTACAATCTAAATGTTTTTAAATCATGAGAATTGACTGGACTGTAATCACACTCGAAACATTGCTACTGCTTAGGTTTTATTAGTAGCAGTGAAGTTAATTCAAGAGCAAAACTCCACTGCGCATGGATTTATGAGGCAAATGCCTTGAAGTTGTATTGGCTTCAAAATAGTACATGGAAAACTGATGTGCCTTGAACTGAATGCTTCACTCTTGGGTGAGGCGTGCCTTCATGTTTTGACGTGCTTCCAGAGGAGAAAAGTTCTTTGAGCTTGTAAAGGACAGTGGTTTATAATGAGTGATATATTTTAAAATCTTACTAGCATGGTCACTGGCAATGTTATATATAGTTTAGAGCGACTTAGTTCTGGAAAGCAGACCACTGCTGTGCATTCTATGGTGTTCTTGATTTCCCGGTTTGGCATGGCAGGAAGTAACGTCTGTTTTAGTTCTGTTGTTGGAGTAACTTTCTGATGAGGCACAGGCAGGATTTTTTTAATTACCTGAGGCTCCCTCACTTGTGTCATGTCACACATCCTGTTAATCCCAATAGTATGTTAAAGTGGCCTTTAGGTCAATTCTTGATGCAAAGGCAGTGTAGGTTTATGCAAAAGAAGCTATGAATAATGGTGGCACTATATGATGCAAGATACAGATTTCTTTTCCCATTTCTGGCTCTCTGAAGAAATGGTGTAGAGCCATGCCGTTGACCATGCTACACAAACACAAAGGGAAAAAGTACACCCTGGCATTGGGGTGTGTGGGCTGGATGCACATACCCTGTTGTCAAGCCCTCCTTGCTGTTGCCTGACATTTCCCTATACTAAATAAATATGTTCCCAGCAGGAATAATCTCAGTGGCAAATTTGTGTAGAAGGCTAATGTCAATCACAACAGCAGGCTGGCAGGGATCTTACTTGTGGTGTGTCTGCTTTCTGTACTGACGGTGGACATCTGTTGTGGAAAGGAGTTTTTTACCAACTGCTATATAAGTAGCACATGCCAGACACCTCAGGAAGTTATCAAAAGGAAGGAAAAATCTAGATATTCTGTTAAAAATTCTGTGTGTATTTCTTGCCACAGATGCTACCATTTTATTCGATTAATGCCTTATTTTAAACTGCTTATTGCATACAAATGTGGTTCTCCCATTTCCTTCTCTCCCTGTAGCCATCCTTCCCTCAGGAACGAATCAGGTCTGTTTTAATAAATATACAAGAACTTAGCCATAAGTATTAAATCACATTCTGTAAAAATAATCTAAGGCTCTAAATCTGTGATACTTCATTTTCTGATGAAACTGTTCATGGGTGATCTGAACACTTTCCAAAACTGAGTTTTATTTCCTTTTAGATGCACCTAAGCCACCCACAGAAGAGACATACATTCGCTCGGATGAATATGGGACTTCTGCAAGATTCAAAAGATCATCTGCAAAAATTCAGAAAAATGGAAGTCTAAATGTTGAAACCCTTGTTGTGGCAGATAAAAAAATGTTGGAGAAACATGGCAAGGAAAACGTAACAACGTACATCTTAACAGTTATGAATATGGTAAGATGTGGTGTAACCGAAAGTATGTTTTCTCTGTGGAATATTGTTATGTCAGAGTAGGATCTTTCATTAGACAAATAACAATACCAAAAAGAGCAGGGGTGCCTTACATAAGCCTTTCTTCAAGCCTTGTCTAATGTATTATGCAGGTCAAAAAGCTCTTGAAAAATCCATCCCTAAGATTATCACAGCTCTGTCAATAGTAGTGTAGGATAAATTAAAAAAAACAAGGAAAATATTTAAAATATTAAATTTTAAAATACTTCTTGTGTAGTACAAAAAAGGCAGGTACTCTGAAATTGAAACTTTCTTTTAGTATCATGAAGCTTAGTCTGTTTTGTCTGATGTCTCTCCTTGAAACAAAAACTTATTTGAGAAAGCACAAATTTATTTTGAGAAAAAATATATAATTTAACTAGAAATATGTTTTCATTTGTACTACAAAACTTGAACTTTGAGCTTGATTACACTTGATCCAGGAAACCAAGGACAGAACAAAGCACACTGAAATCAATAGAAGGTTTTCAAGTTTTTTGAGTAAGTGTAGTGGTTTGGGGCATAATTCTGGGTTAAGCTCTTTTGGATTAATCCTACAAGGTATATAACTCCCTTCATTTGTATTGAAAATTGAAGCCCAATGCAATCATTCAATACATGTGTTTATTAAAAAAAAGAGCATGTAGATGATATTTCCTCTTCAATAATCGTTCCAGGTCTCTAGTCTGTTTAAAGATGGGACAATTGGAAGTGATATAAACATTATCGTTGTGAGCCTTCTTCTTCTGGAACAAGAGCCTGTAAGTTGTGTCAGAATTTGTCTGCGGTACACTTCATTTGCTGCTGTTCACAGGGAGGATTGGATGTTCCCATGTTATGTACATGAACTTTCGTTAGAGGTTTCTTAAGATTTAAAGCATGAGAAGATTAAAATAATGAAACCCTCCAAAATCACACGTTCTGCATTTCATTGCTTCTCAGGTTTTGATACTAAAATTTTCATTTCATATAAATGTCCTTTAGAAACATTGAAATGCTTCCAGTAAGATAAAATTTAACAATTTCCAGCATTTTCTTGACGAGTAATGGCTGGAATGAGAAATCTACTAAAGAAGTATTTAAATAAATGAAAAGATTTTGAACTGGGCTTTCCAGGATGTAATGATCAGAAAGGGGACGGAGTCAAAAGTCCCAAGCTGAAGATTGCATGCAACAAAAGGTGGGAATGGAGCCAATTTTTTTGTCGAGGGTGCTGAGACAAATGAAGACAAAGTCTCTTTTGATGAAAAGAAATTTGTGATGGGTTGATCAACTTGGAAAATACTTTTCTTCTACAGAAATCTCCAAACATTTTAATCCCATGGTTTTATCAGGAATCAAATATATTTGCACACTGTAATTCCAACCACTGACTTTGAAAATATCTATGTGTCAGGGGAGAGATGCAGTTTTATTTTATAATTGTAATAGATTTACTCATCAGCTGAGTCGGTCATCACAGGCAGTTAACATGGGAATACATAAGTTTATGTAGAACAAATATGAAAAAGTAATACCCTTTTCCCTAACCAGCTTTTATTCTTTCAATCACCTTTCCCAAGTACTGATGGAAGCACCTCATTTCTGTGTCTGTGAAATATCTACAGGGTGGATTACTGATTAACCACCATGCGGACCAGTCACTGAACAGCTTTTGTCAATGGCAATCTGCTCTGGTTGGGAAGAATGGAAAGCGCCATGACCATGCCATCTTGCTTACGGGTTTTGATATCTGCTCGTGGAAAAATGAGCCCTGTGATACTTTAGGTATGATATGTAAACACATTCAGAGGAACTCGTGGGTGTCAACAGCAGCATCTTGATTGATAGAGACTGAAATGTTTTAAAATAAAAAATTCCATTTTTGCACATAATGTTAGCCTTCTTGAAGAGCAAAGAACAGTCTTTGAATGGGATTCCTCCCCAGTTTGGGAGCAGTGAAGGCAGGAGGGAGGGAAAGAATAATCTTTGAGTGAAGTGTATTTTGGGAGTGGATACAGGAGTCCCTCTATTGTCAAATAAAAGTATGCTGTAATTATTTCATGATAATCCTGATGAATTAGACAATCATCTTCATGCACCACAATAGACTGGCTTATTAGGACCAGTGCAGATGATATATGTATTTGGAATTCTGTAGAGGAACAAGCTATTCTACTGCTTCCTTCCTTCAGGATTTGCACCTATCAGTGGCATGTGCAGCAAATACCGTAGCTGCACCATTAATGAAGATACAGGCCTTGGACTGGCTTTTACAATTGCTCATGAATCTGGACACAAGTAAGTTTTGTGAGTCTTACATGCTCCTTCCATAAATAAATATGTAAGTGAATGGAAACACAGCATCAGTTAATATAAATCAGGTAGATATGAATCATTTATCGAGAGCTATATAATGATTGGAATATATGGACCATCCAGTTGAGGCATTTGCCTTATTAAATAGCATCTCTTCAACAGTCGTAGAAATAACCACTGTGGGATTTTGAGTGATTTTGCTGCCATAGGCAGAGGGACCTTATTCTGATACAGGTACCTCACAACTGTTTCTAATTTGACGGGGTGCTACAGGCAATTTTAGGCCAGAGTCAAGACTCAGAGGTGTGTCCCCTAGCATGAAATGGTGAATCAGCTGTCCAGGATGTTTTCCTTTTATTTTTTTGACATTTTATATATTCTAGGTGATAACAAGAACAGTAAAAGCTGACAACAATAATCTATAAGCTTCCTACGCTGCTACCATGTTCTGGTAGGAAAATTGCTTCTAGTATCAGTGTGGTTGCTCCAAAAAGAGAAAGGACACTGCAGTTTGCAGTATGGAGAAGTGATCTCTCTGAGTCTCTTAGAGGTCCCTTTCCGAGAAGACCCAGTGTTTCATACGATCTGGGAACCGCTCATTCCATTCGACCTGTCCTTCTTTGTTCTCTCTGTCTATTTAATGCATGATTTGGCTAAAATCAATCTTTGTGGTGGTTTCTGCCTTTCTGTGTCTATATCCATTGGATTTCCATTTGATTTCTATGGTTGTAAGACCGCACTTTTCCTAAGAAGCTGCTGTCTCCAACAAAATCAGTAATAATCTTCCAGGAGCTTCAGCTATTCTTTGAATTGTTGAATTAAATCTAAAGAAGATGGTTAGGTTTTGCTCTCCTATTTTTTTTCCCAAATAATTTTGAACTACTTTTTCACAACTTTTTGCATGGTTTTGATTTTCAGTTTTAACATAGCTCAAGCTGGAGTCTGTCTAACCACTGGCAGTATAGAAGCATAGTTTCTCTATGTGGCACAAACCTGAAATTAAGGGTCAGATAAAACATGGGCATAGGCTCTTTATTTTGTGCAGCAACAGTGCTGTACAGAGTATCTTTGAAAAGCAGTGGTACTGTATTCTGCTGTTTGGTCAAGGCATGAATCCTTCCGATTCTGCATGACTGAATCAGGACTATTTAGTTTTCATTGTACAAATATGCTCTACAGTATATACTATGACCTAATGTCTACATGAGTGACCCTTTCACAGGTTTCTGTACATCTGAAGGGAAACAAGGAATTAAAGAATAATCCAGCTACCAGTGAAGCCCGTGGGAATTGTGCCAACGCTTTCAATGGGACTAAATATGTAAAATATATCTTGTTTGATCCTCCTGTCACACTAATGCGATTTCACTGACCTCAGTACATTTTTAATGCCCTTCGATCAGTATTAGGAGAGAATCAGGCCCATAGCTTATTTTTCAAGAATTATCCCCTTTAGTCTCTTAATGTCCTTCCTTCCTGTTTATTTTCTTATTTGCTTTGAGAGATTATGCTTGGACATTTTTTAATGTTGTTGTTTTTCTTTTTCACCACTGCCTTTGATTCTCATATTATTCAGCCTTTCTTTGGTACAGTTCCATACTCTTAATAAAATGCACCTTATCTCCTGGAAAAAATCTGCCCCAGATGCAAAATATCTTTATTATCATTTGTTCATGTTCCTGAGACTACCTAGTATGTGATGTAAGACAACAGAATCCAGTCTCCGTGATAGAGATTCCTGGAAGAAAAAACTGTGACAGCTGTGGAGGTGCTGAGGTCCACTGTGAATATATTAACCTAAGGACTTCATAGTAGGAGAATATTGTACACTGTATAGATACACTCTGTGATCCACTGAGGAGCTTCAGTTTTTATACATTTTTATGGTTTCTTTAAATAGTTTGTGTTTTTATCTGAAAGCTTAACAATTCCTTTGGGAGTTCAGAGCCCGTTGTGTCAGTGGGTATAGAAACCTGTGGATTCTTGGGCTGCAGTGCATGTGGACATAGTTAATATCTTATACAGGATTCTAAAATACTAGCTCAGCTGGGACTTTTTTTGTCCATTTATAGAAGGAGCCATATATTTTAGCAAATTTGGAGCCTCAGCTGGTGGCAACACATGCAGCAATTCTGATGAGCTTGCAATGATTTATAACAGTAAAGGACTAAGTCCAGTAAATTAGATGTTCCCTGCACGTGCACAGATTACATTCATAAAGTTGCCAATGTACTACTGTGTTGAAGTAATAGATTATGAAATTTCTATTCAAACCACATTGAAATTCACAGATGTCCTGTACAGTGAGTAAATATAAAACAGCAAAAGGAAAAAACCTGAAAATAAGGTTTCTTATAACCATAAGCTCCACATGATTTATAATTTTTAATATGGTTTTTATTATTGTTTATATTTTTTTATATTATCCCAACACCTCTCCCAGTGAAAGCAGGGCCTCGTGATGCTGCAGACTGAGCAAGGCACCCAGTAAGAGGCAGTATTCCCACGAGAGAGGTTACAGTCTAGACAAAGTAAGTGGCAGTGTATAACAAAGGCAAGGAAGAGAAAGGGATTTTCCTCAGATAATATAGCAAATTAGTGGCCAAAATTAGAAAAAGAATCCTATTTTTATATTTGTACTTTGTATTTTATTCACTGAATCCCACTTCCTTTGCTATAGATTGAACGCAGCTATGTAGTTCTTCCCTCCTGATAGGACAGTTATGTTCTATTTTTATAGCTGTGTAATGCTGGTATTGCCCTGGATTCTGATCTCCATGCCATTCATGTTAACAGGCATTATCACTAGGCAAAGAAAGGCTCAGACTGCACACGTGTTTTAAGCTGATAGATTGTAGGCAAGTACAAGTGTGACTGAACATGAGATCCGCTACTTCCATCCATCTCACCATAAAACATTTCTCCTTCAGGAAAGAGAAGTGGTTAAACTGTAAAACTTCTGACACAGTCTGCAGCTCTAGTACTTACGTGCCAGTGTCTGTCGTTAGTTCACATTGCAGATCTCCTGTGCATCACCAGTATGGGTCTTCCTTGAAACTTGACTAGCTTTTTCTCATCAGACAAGTGTATGATGACAATAAAATTTGAATGCTATTAACTGGAGCTTATTTCATACTAGTAGTCATTTGTATGGTGCATATGTTTTCATCCCTTTGGAATGAAATGGATGAATTTCACATTCCCCGTGGAGTTCAAGCATAGCACTATTACCCAGAAAGTGTTTCTTCTGCCCCAAGTTCTGTCTCACTTCTGATTAATCTAGATTTTCACTCTCACGCTTGGTTCTTTTTTCAGCTTTGGTATGATTCATGATGGAGAAGGAAATCCTTGTAGAAAAGCTGAGGGTAATATTATGTCTCCCACACTCACAGGAAACAACGGAGTGTTTTCTTGGTCTGTATGCAGCAGGCAGTATCTCAACAAATTTCTCAGGTAGGTCAGATGTAAATCTGGGCTGGTGCCAGGGAATGTATCTTTAGTAACTGGGCTTGAACTCTTGAACAGACATAAAAATTACTTAAGTGTGAAATTCACCTCTTTTAAAATGTGCTCAAACCCATGTACTGTTTGAGCCCACACACTTGGACTTATGAAGCGTATAGGTGGTATGGCATATAAGTGGTTTTGTCCTGCCTCGTTTCAAAAGAATGAATTTCACCCTCCATGAATATCCTGCAGTAATGACCAGCACATCGTTCTTTCCCAGACATTTCTGTCAGCAGCTAGGTTTATTAGAGAATTAGTAGGAAGTGAACACAAAAGAGGGCAGACATAGTGGTACCAAAGTCATTGCAAAATGTAAATTGACATTAGTGGCCTTTCTCACTGGAGTTTCTCTCTTGATCTAGCTCATGTCATGAGTAAGGACATTTTACATTTTTCATATACTGTTTCTGGGGGAGGGGGGGGAAGGGAAAAAGTGATGCCAGTTATTTCTCCAGCATGTTGGCATTGCTCAGTGATGCTTTTAAAGGAAATGTTTTTCAGTCTATGTTTAATGTCATCAGAATTGCAGTCCTTTCCTGTACAACTTCCCTTTTATTTTGTCATATACGGGTAGGCTACACATGATTACTGAAAAACACGTAAGTGGTGCTAAGACCCTGATCCAATACAGGTATTTTAGATGTTAATTTCTTAGAGTGAGAATCAAGCACCTAGATAGTACTGTGGATTTGATCCTTGAATTCCAAGTTAGTACCTTAGAGTAGCCACCAGGAAAGGTGACAGAGTTCAGGTGATTTTTTTTTTTTCTGCTGCAACAGTGAAACATATTCTGAGTACACAAGCAAACTGCAAACTAAAAAGTCACATAAGCCCTCCAACATGCAATATGGTCCAAGAGACTTACACTTGGAAGAGAAAACCAGCATAGAGTGACCTTCTGTATAGATGGGTTCTCAAGCACATACAAAGGAAAAAAAAGGTAGACCAGAGCGTACCCTTGGTCTTAAGCTGGACACAGCCGACCCAATGCACACAATCTGAAGCAGCCTTCTGCTTGTCAATCCACACAAAGCGAATGCTGAAATGCGACAGCGTGCCTGTTGATTCTGCCGATTCCTGACTTTGGGAATCCATTTAAGGGAAAGAAGCAGACTGGATCACCTTGCTCTTGGTTACACAGGAATAAAGGGAGGAAAAGAATTTGACATCGTTTGTTCTTGTTGTCACAACAGTCCCAAAGACTGGAAATTCCTGCTTCCCTAAAAGTTTGTAGGTCCAGGCTACCAACAAGATGTCAAGATCTTTTGGCTCCTGCAAGCAGATATTCTCATTTCAGTGCATATCTCTAAAGCTAGTTAAAGGTACTGTATACTATGTGTTTTTGCTGGTCTGTAGCAAATTAAAATATTTTGATGTAAAGATCATAGTCATGACTAATGTACATTCTCATTATAGTACAGCTCAAGCTGCCTGCCTGATTGATGAACCTAAGCAAACAGGACAGTATAAATACCCTGACAAACTGCCAGGGCAGATCTACGATGCTGATACCCAGTGCAAATGGCAATTTGGAATGAAAGCAAAACTGTGCAACCTCAGCTTTGTAAAGGTACCTATTGATACCCTTTTGAAAAGTTAAAGTTACATTGGAGAACTGCAGTACGCTAAATAACTACAAGTAATACAGTGTTCTTCAGAGGCCTGGGCTATTTCTCTGCCTTATCTTGCTTGGCAATTTGCTTTGAAGGTACTGGCCTCTTTTGAGGAATGTCACAATCCCAGGGGAGTTTCAGAAGGAAATGTGTTCTTTCCAGGAGTCAGAAGGAGTACAGTTGAATACGCAAGATTCATGAGCCCTTGCCTACTAAGGGAAATTGGCAGGCAGTAGAGTTTTGATCAAAACTTGCATGGGGTGTGGGGTAAGAAGGACTACGTTTCCTATGTTTTATTTTACTCTTATGCATTGACAGCAAAGACTGGAACAGATCTATAGGGTTATTTTAGAACAATAAAAACATAACTTACACCCTTGACTTTGCGATGAAAGTTTCATTTAGATTAACCTATTACTTTAGTGACTGCTACATTCCTTGGGTGATCTCTTCAGAGAAGTCATTTTACTAAATAATCTAGAGCGCTCATTCTGGAAAGAAGTATTGCCATTTCTTTTACTCCTGTTATTATCCTGGAGTATTTTATTTTATACTAACTACATTTATCAGGTGATGGCAGCTGTGTTTCTTCTACAGCTCATAAAGAAGAGAGTGAACAGCACTGTGAAGAGACTATGTTCCCAGATATCTCCTATTTTAGAAAATCTAGTGTCTTCACAGTAGTCACTGTACGCTTGATGAAATTTTAGCCTTGAACTTTTTAACACAGTTTTTGTTCTATTATAGTCTCACACTCAAAATAGTTTTAAAATCTATAGGGAAATGGTGCATAAACAAGAAGGCAATATACAGGATATGGCTGTGCTATAAACCATAAATCCTGGATTTTCTACATTTAGGAAAGGTTTTATTAATACGGCTTTTAAGGTAGCAACGGCATGATCATTTGTTAGTCTTTCAAAACACCAGAAAATAATGGGAATTACGAGTACTATAGTGAGTACTTTTTTTCTTTTCAGGATATATGCAAATCTCTCTGGTGTCACAAAGTGGGTCATAGGTGTGAGACAAAGTTCATGCCAGCAGCGGAAGGAACAGCTTGTGGTATAAGTATGGTAAGTTGATTTATAAATAGGACGATGTCATTCTAACTTGGGTTTAGACTGTATTGGGTCAAATACCAGCTCCTGTCAAAATCAGTTTTATCCAGATCCCTTCAGGTTTGCTATCACGGACTTCTGGATTGCTCTGTAAAAGATTGCAGTGTGATACATAGTCAAGACTGGTCCTCACAGTGGCACCTATCTGATGGTAGGGGGGGATGCCTCTCCCAACGAGCTATGGAATAAGGTACATCTGGCAAATCTCAATCAGTAACAAAACCCGTTAATTATCACAGAAGTTAGATCAAGGCTTCAAATTCCACTGTGATATAAACATTCTTTAGGCCATGCTGTATAGACTGAGGCCATCATGCATCTTATCATCAGTGATCACTACTAAAAGAGCATGGATATTTGTTTTAGTTGAACCTTCTAATTTACACTCACCTATAGTTACCCAAAATCCTTTATTTTGCTGTAATGTTTCTTCCAGTAGAATACTGGTTTGATTTTTTAAGTTACTGACAAATGTTCTATTTTGCTTTTTCTCTTTGTGCAGTATTTCATAATTGAATGATAAAAGGGAGAAATTTTAGCAGGCTATTTTTAAATTACGTGGGAATTTTTGACGTTCTGACAGCAAAGGACCATAAATTAACAAGGGTTTCTGGGGGAAGAGTAAGCCCAAAAGATACACTCCAATAGAACAGTTTTGCAAATTTGTACCTCAAAGATCTTCAACTCAGAACTTGGACAAATTTTAGGACATTACTTATCTGTACCATTGTGAGGATCAATGTCCTACTTCAGAGTCCTTGTCTTACTGTGAACTATCTCATTGAGTTCAGTGGGTGACCTCATGTTTATTAGGGTTAAGCACTGGAGCTTTTAAATGTGGTTTTTTTTCTTTTTTTGCATCTACTAGGTACCGCTAACTCTGATGGGATATTTTTTGGCATTCTTTTGGCAGTGGTGTCGAAGAGGACAGTGTGTCAAATACGGTGATCATGGACCCAAGCCTGTCAATGGCCAGTGGTCTGCCTGGTCTGAGTGGTCAGAGTGTACTCGCACTTGTGGAGGTGGGGTCACATATCAAGAAAGACACTGCAATAATCCAAAGTAAGACATAGATATGAAAAGGTATTATTTTTATACTATTTAAGTTTTTAGAACAAAAAAGAGTCCATTTCTGAAGAGAAATAGTACATACGAAAATGTTTCTGAGACCTTTCTTTCATGCCCATTATGACCAGTCAAGAGCTGAAAGACAGAAATATGTCCTGATACTAGAAAGTAGTGGCTGTCTGAAAACTGCTAGAGTACCGGAACATCCACAGCCCAACTTTCTCAATTTATTTTGTGACTCTACAGTTTATCAAATACTTGCAGGAGTAATGAAATGCCACACAGACATATTCACACCTAATAATTTAGGAGCCGGGGAAAATGTCTTAAAAGCTATTAAGACTTCTGATGAGATCATATTATCCAGCATAGTAAACCAAAAATGGTTAAAGTCAATATCAAAATGGTTGTAGACAGATGTCTTTGTATGTCTGTCATGTTCTTTGCAGTCTTTTATGTTTCACAGGTCAGAATTAAGTTGCTGAACCCTAGAATTGTATGCTAACTCATGAAACGTTTCTGGCATTTTCCTCTAGTTATTGTCTCATCACTGGAAGTACTACTATTCCTTACAATGCTATTTCAGTGTAGAGGTAAAGTGTTATCTGACCAGCGTCTTTACCAAGTACTCAATTCACTTCAACTTACAAGAAAAAAAAGGATTTAACTGTTTTATTTCATACACAACTTTAACAGGCATAGACACATGTATTCTTCATTGCACAGAATAAAACCAGCATTTAAGCTGAAGTAATAAAAAACAGAGAAAATATGACACAGTTTATATGAGGCTGTAAAGAAGCCTCACGCCTACTATACAGTGCTGCAGTAATAATATCCACGCTTCATATACTATGTTATAGGAAAATGTGAGTTAGTTAAAATAGTCTTTATTACTCTCACTCAGTCAAGCCAATTTTCGTAGATCCATAGCGGACCATTTTCTCAACCTTTTCTGTTGTTTCTCAGTGTATTTTGATAAATAAAATTACTTGATAATTTTCTTTATTAAATTCTTTAGCAAAAGAATGGAGGGTCTCAATTACGCGTCCTACATTATTTTGGTCTTCCCACTTTGGTCCCTGTTTTGCCTGCTGAATTTGTATGAATGACAGTTCTTTGCATTCATTCATAAGCCTTCCCTTGCTTTCCCTGTGTGACAGAAGATTGTCCAGTAATTGAAATGTTTCAGTTTGGCACGCTATTATAACTGATAATGATTTAAAATGGTCTTCAAACAGAAGGGTGTCTGTTACTGTAGCATTATCTATTTAATGCTTGCATTCAGTGATCTGTCTGTTCTAATTAAAGGAAGACTTGATGCAAGACTTGATGTAACCAAGTAAGACTTGATACCAGAACTGGATTGCGTTTATACTAAATTTAATTTTATTGTACTTGTGATAATTCAGTTAGAACAAAGAGAAGATACTAGAGATCCCTCTCCGAGTTAGTGTGATGAAATGACAGGAGTATAAATAAGCCATCCACACGGCAGTGTACAAATATCCAGGTAGCTGTATTTCCCATCACAGCACTTCTGTATAAATGTGGAATCATTAGAAAACTGATACTATCCATTTTCAGTGTTACACCACATGGAACAATTTATAACCTAGTCACTGTTCATTGTTCACCTCTAGAACTACACATAAAGAAAGAATAATGATTCCTTTCTTTCTGAACTGCTGAAATATTTCAGATGTTTCTGTATTTCTGTACATATATGTATATTATTTCATATGTAATATATTTATTTCACTTTTCCTAATCCAGATTTGTGTAGGAGCTAATGTTTATTTTGTTCAAAAGCTTGATAGACAAATTTGGATAGCAAAATTTTGAGAATGACAGAGAATAACATATATTTCTGTGAGAGATTAGGACAAGGGGTGTGGATCTCTGAAGAACTGACTGGACTCTAAAATTAGGGTTTTAAATAAGTAGTCCATTTTTCAAAACAAGACTTCTTATGAATAGTGAGGGAGATTTCTAGGTTTCCAGTGACTTTAAAGGTGACACATCTTATTAGGAGCTTAAAGAGAGGTGAAGAACACAGATTCAGGCTGCTGCTTATGAAAATCTCATTTACCTGTTTGTATGTGAAATTCTCCTCTTGCAAATAATATCCAACCAGTTCCATTCCCTTTCACTTGACAGTTTTAAGACAGACCCTGTGACCACACCCAAACAGCTCTGGGTATGGCTTCTGAATTACCACCTGGGTTATCTAAGAATTCATACTAACAAACACCTATGGAGGTCATCTGAGAACACAGAACTATGCAGATTTGCTAAAATCATTATATTTCTGTAAATTGTCACAGTGTAATTTCATGGATCTAGTTTTCATCCATCATGACATTTTACAATTGAGGTAGTTTCCAAGATAGAAATAGATTGCATAATTTAATAGTTTAGCTGGGAAAGAACCTGAAGAGTGCCAGAGAGATTTAAATTAATACCCAATTCATATCTGTGGGACTGCATCCTACCCACTTCACAACAGCGCATTGTTCAGTAAGAGTGGAATGGAATTCTAGGCACGTATGCAATCAAAAGACTAAATCAAAATTGCTTGAGCACCTCTTTTTAATCTTGTGTGTTCAATATCTGTAACAGTGATTACAGACAATGCAGATGTAAACTAATGCAAAGTAATGATGCCATTTAAAAGTAAGAATTAAAATGAGTACGGTGAAAGACCTTGTAGACCTTTCAAATTCACGCAGAATAAAGTAGTCTAGCTTTGTGATACTATCATATTATGGTCATAATATGAGCAGAGATGTTCTCACTTGAATTTAAATTATTACAAAACATGAAAAAATAGGAGTCCAGAATTTCAGAGTCTAATTCCCTTTGTAATGCATAAAATACTTTCCTTGATCAGCTTAATTCCAGGATTTCCCACTCTCTATGTTGCATTGCCGTGAATATCCATTTTACTTTCATTGTTCATGAAGTCTGTAATACCCTTAAAAGGGTACTGCAGAATTAATTTAAGTGACTCTTATAGCATTTTAATATTTGAGTCTTACACGGAGTATTTACATCTTTGCATTTATAATTCTTTTACAAATCATTCTTTGGAGACTGTTTTTTGATGGCCTTTCTCACCAAATTTCTTCCTTTTCCAATTATCCTCAGCACGGCCTCAGCTCTAACAGCATCTGTTCATGCAGGTATCTTTACCTGTACATGCCAGCGCTGGGAAGGTACACAGATGAGTGAAAAGGTTAGGCTGTATCAGTATTAGGAGCACGGTTATCACTACGGAAGTTATTGGAATACCCCCTGTGCAAAGTGTTCCGTTGTAAGTGCAGTTATACCAACAGAGCTTCTGTAGGCAGGGAGACCAAAATCTACGGGTGGTATAAATGTCACCAATAAAAGTGTGATTTTGTCAGTGTAGAAAATAGTCTTTTCTCAGAGATTTGGTTTTGTAGATCTACATCTCGTTTCCTGTGAATTACTTAACTCTTGCAGACATCTTGTTGGTAAAAAACGAAGGTGGGGAAGTTTCCATAATTCTCTGGCCAACAGTTTCAGTAATGGGAATGTACTGTAATATTAAAATGCTGTAACAGAGCTGGGAAACAGAATGCCTCTTTCAGTGCTCCCTTAGTTTGGTGGAATTTTATACCATCTTCAAATGCAAGACTGTGGCTAGAAATTATGATCTAGCCATAAATAATTCTATTATATTGATTTTTTTGGTGGCACTTACTTGGAAGGAGGTTGCTTCTTTTCCTTACACTAATGCAGATTTGTTCTCTGAGGCTGAAAGAGGTCAAAAATCGTACGTGTGCTGAAGCTGTAAAGAAAGTCTGTAGAGAATTGAGTCAGGACCCAACAGTTTGGCTGCCTTAACTCAGAGCTCTCACCAATTTTACAAAGTCAACATAAATACTCCCTGACTCCACAGATGTTACATATCCTCCCTGCCCTTCGCAGACTGAATTGCCACCAACTAGGACAGAAAATTTGGCTTTGTTTTCAGACCTTTGCCATTATACCTAGTGTCAGGGCAGCTAGCAGGTGACTTCAAGAAAAGTGACTGGAAGTTGGGTTATGTCCCACAACACGTTTTGCTGGTGCTTTAACCCAGTTTTAAGTAGAGTGGCAGGTACCTTTCCATCTCTTCGAAAGACTTTTGCAGCCCAGGATTCTGGAAAAGCCAAATATTGTGTACATTCAAAGCTGATTCAAAACACAAAAAACAAGTCCAACTTGTTTAAAGGGTTAAAATTTATAATAAAGCAAACAGAAATAGCACCTGATTTTCTCATCCATGTTGCACCAAGCTGTCTCCATACTACTCCAGTCAGATGCATCTCAAGAGAAGTCGCATGGGATACTTGATATGTATATAGTTATATATATTCCATATTATGTATATGGAATAGTTATAACATAGTGTCTAGGGATTTAAACAAACAAATTATACTTGTTGCAACTGTATCTTCTATACTAGTCTTATTAATTATTAGCATTAGTTAATATACTATTATAATTTAGTATCTTTTATATTGCTCTATTTTTTTCTTTAATATGTGTGTAACATGGGCAAGCTGTCCACTAAAAGATCACAGCTTGTCTTCAAAGTATGTATGTTCCCTAATTTTTAAAAATCTTTATATAAATGTATGCAAGTGCAGCGTTGTTACATTTCTTTTCACTTGAAGCAAGAAATTGTACAAGATGACAAACGGTTCTTAGAATTTGGTGTTTTGAAGGTTTGGCTCAGAACTTGCAGATGTATATCTGAGCGTTGTGAAACTGCAAAAATAACATCAGTGAATTCCTACGTAGCTCCATAAGGAATACAAAAGTGAGTGAATACATTTCTCAGCAGCTTCTGAGACCTCTCAGTCACTGTAAAAAAAGCAAGTCTTACATTTTACATTATTTTACAGCCATGTGCGTAGACCAACTAATTAAAAACTATTATTCTGATAACATAAGATACTAGCAAAGTAATAGAATATGCTCTTTTCATTCTGCCCAAAATTAAGGGAAATTCCCAGGTAAGGTTTGCTGAAGTGGATGTGACATGTTTAAAGTTCTCCATGAATTCCGACATTTTCCTAAAGGAGGACAACTGTGCACAGACCTTGTTTCCTGTGACTGTTTAAAAGCACATTTTTTCAAAATGATTTACAAAACAAATGAACAACCAAATGTAATTATTCATTCTGTTTATGTTTGATCAGTGTTATATTATCCGTTATTAACTCTTATTGTGATAGGTAATTCTTTGCACATGTTCATTCCTGGGTTACAGCAGAGTAAAAATGGTCATATAACAAGATTGAAACCAGTCAATACAAAATAGCCCTATGAATTTAAATTAGTGAAAACACGACTCACCTCTAGATGGTTGCATTTTTGCTGAGTTTGTAGTGATCCGAGTAGATAATTCATGGCAACTACTCTGCTTGGTTTTAGAACCATGAAAATTAATGGTCCATATAAGAAATACCTCCTAAGACAATACATCCTCTCGTTTTCTCTGTTGATACACACATAACATGCCAATTGCACAAAAAGTAGGTTTTGAAGAAGAATCTGTTTTTCTTTTTTTTTTTTTTTTTTAGGCCACAGTATGGCGGCAAATTCTGCCAAGGTTCCAGTCGTATTTATCAACTTTGTAATAATCAGCCATGTCCAGCAAATAGTTTGGACTTCCGTGCCCAGCAGTGTGCAGAATACAATAGCAAACCTTTCCGGGGATGGTACTACAAATGGAAGCCATACACTAAAGTGGAAGGTAATTATGCCACAGCTCTGATGGGCAAAGGCCATTGCAGGAAGTGAGCTGTAAGCTGCGATTCATCCGTATTCTTTGGGCAAATATCACCAGAAATTCAGTTGGCTTCTTGGAGATGTTTGCTTTCTATCATAGCTGAATCCGGACTCCTGTCCAATACTGCCTGTATGAACATGCAGAATTGATTTTGGTTGTGAATTTAAATCTCTGACCTTAGTGTGACTCCCTGACTCCCTGGCTGTTGCTACCTCTCTCTTTCATTTTATATTACATTATCTGTTAGTGTAAAAACAAAACAATTTCCATGGATTTTTCAGCATGGGAAATGTGAGCTCCCACAATAACACTACCAGAATCTTCCTTCCTTTGGAATGTTCTCAGATTTCGAAATGTAACAATAAATCAACCTTTTGACTTTTCTGCTGGTATAGTCCCATGAGAATTGGAAAAACAAACAATATACTGGCATAAATTTTTTTAACCTCATCTTTTACTAAGAGATCTTTATAAAGTTCAGGTCTCCATAGCTATTTCTTGTCTTTTGTACAACCAAAGTTTATTTTTATGCGTCTTAATTTTGCAAATATTTTTAATTTTTATTATATGAATTATATTCATTTTTATCAGATACAACAAATTTTCTGCAGTTTGAAAGCACAGTTTGTAGCTGCAATTGCTACTACTTGAATAAAAGTGGCTGGATTATGTCACATTGTAGCTGCTTCATTTAGTGCATGCACAAATTTGCTTTTTTTGATAAGCGTATAATTATATATACCTATATACACACATACATGTAACTTTCATTCATAACCTGATTACATTTTCTTCAGAAGACTTTGCATTTTCGTGGGTGTTTAGAAACCCATGTCCTAACAGCCACTGTGAACAGAGAAAAGAGGAATTATGGTTTCATGCCATGCAATGATGGATGTTGTATAACAGGGAGAATAATGCATCTTGTTTAACAGAAATTAAGGTAGCCTACATTGGTTTTAAAGGTCGGGGCTGTGTTTTGTAAAAAAACCCAGGAGCTTAGAATTAGGGACAAAAGGCATAATTTTCAAAAGCGAGATGTCCCCAGGTGACTCTGAACTTGAAAATGCCTGTCCTTACTCTCAGCCGCTTTTCAAAATCTCCCCCAAGATCTACATTTATAGTCCTGAAAAAATGATCTGGTTTTCAAAATTGCTACAGATGCCTTGCTTCTGTAGGAAGTACTATTGAAAATCCAGCTGCCTGTTTAAGAATAAAAGGATATTTGAATTTGAATCCAATTTCATGTTCTTCAAAATTTTGATATGCTGTTTTATTTGTTGCACTTATTATTTGTACTAAAATTGTGTAATTCAGCAGTTGTGACAATATTTACTATTGCAAAACTGGTTTTGTCTATGTAGAATTAATCAACCCTTTATAAGCATAACATACTATCTGTGTATAAGAAGAAATTTGATTGACAATAGTTGGGATTTTTTAGAGGAAAAGCCCTTTTTTTAGGGGAAAATCTGGCCCCAGTCCTAGCTTTCAGCTGAACTGACCATTTGTGCCATCTTATATCTTTTTCAAATTTTAACTAAAATGAAATAAAATTAGTACAATCTCCCATTCCTCTTAAACAAAATGAATTTGAAGCTGTGGTCTGGTGGAACAGAAATCAGGGCCACATCAGCAGAGGTGAGGCAATGTGCGTGTTTTCACACTGGCTTTGAATTTTAATTCTGTATGTGGACAGTCAAACCCACGTGTTCTTTTAAAATAGCATAATATACACTACTGCATTGGGCTATATCTCTACCCATCTTGGGGTCCTAATATGCCATCACACACAATTAATGCTTTAGCTTGTCATCTAGCATGCAGGAAGAAACAATATCGGGATGCTTTTTTTTTAAACTGTATTGCAGGTCTCCTAATACTTTGTCTTGGTTTTTGGTGTTTTGTTTTCTTTTTTTCCCCAGAGGAAGATAGGTGTAAATTGTACTGCACAGCTGAAGACTTTGACTTTTTCTTTGCAATGTCCAGCAAAGTGAAGGATGGAACTCTGTGTTCTCCAAATAAATACGATGTTTGCATTGATGGAATATGTGAAGTAAGATAAAATTTCATTTCTTACAATCCTAATGTCTATTTTTTTTAAGCGAGCAATTGATTCCTTTATGGAAAATGCAGCTGTTTCTTCAAATTCCCTTATGTCTGAGTCCTTCACTTGTGCCTTTTGGTTGCAGCAAGTAGGGTGTGATCATGGACTTGGTTCCAAAGCTGTGTTGGATGCTTGTGGAGTTTGTAAAGGAGATAATTCAACATGCAAGTTCTTTAAAGGCCAATACTTGATCCAGCACAAAGCTAATGGTAAGGAAAGCTGTTCCACATGATCATCAACTCATTGCTCTGCTGTATCCCCATGTAATATATATGACTCCTTGCTCATTAGGGCAGTGGCTAAAAGTCCAGATGTGAACTGAAAATCACAGGGAGAGTGAGAGGAGAGTTCACATTTCTCCTGTTTCTTGGTAACAAGAAAGCTATGAGCATAAGTCTTGGTTAGTTAATTTGCAAGCATTCCCCTTGTTTCTTAAGCCACATTTTCCCTTTACGTGTGAATTTCCTCTTAAAAGAGATTTTAGGATTCAGGCAAGTGAAAAAATAGCTGTCAACAGCTCTGACTGGAATGGGACTGTAGAAGATATAAAAAGTGATACACAGCATAATGCCAAACATGACAGTATTTCCATGTCCATTTTCAAATTAAGTTCACTGGAAGCTGTCCAGCTGATTCAGTGGATGATCCAGTCACTGGGAGGTGGATTTTTCTTTAGTGGACTGTCACAGGCTTCTTGTGAAATAATCCCACTACGCCTCAGTTTCTCACACATAAAATGCAGATAATATTTCTTTACCCATGGGGGTATTTTGAGGATCCATTTGCTGTTGATCATAAGACATGTCAATACTACAGTAATATACGTCAGGAAATTGTTTAGGGTATAGTAATACAGAGATACAATGCTAGAAAAATAATCTAAACTGAATGCTCTGTGAAATTAGCTGTGTGCAGTACGTGTGGGAGACTGTCAGCAGTGTCTCATCTGACTGTAGAATGAGTGAGATTCCTACGTGCTGAGAGTGCAATGGGTTACAGCAGGGAGATCCAGTGGCATACAGGGCTTTGGGAAAGCTCTCTGCATCCTGGTGCATCTCACCTCAAAAAACCCATCCATGATGGAAGTAGTACCTTCCAACTACTGTAGGGAACTACAGGGAAAACATGGTAAAACAATTACAGTGAAACCACCATTAGTCTGTTCTGTGTTTTTCTAAGGTGAACTTGCTTTTTCTTGTCTTTAATCACAAAGAAAAATTCCAGGAATTGAAATTCCTCCGAGTTACTCTGATTACAGGCTGCGTAGGGGGGTTCAGAAAAGAACTGGTTTCTCCTTGTGAAAACAGAATAACTTTGGATCAGAACAGCTGTCTTGAATATCTTTTAAACTGCAAAAATTTCAAATTGGCTCAAAAATGATAATCCATCTCTATCTGTATGACAACTGCAAAAACGTTGCTTCTTTTATTTCAGACTACTACGCCGTGGTCACTATTCCGGCAGGAGCGCGCAGTATACAGCTCCATGAAATGCAAATCTCCACCAGCTACCTCGCAGTGCGCAACCTCGGTAAAAAGTATTATCTAACAGGAGACTGGACAATCGACTGGCCAGGAAAGTTCTCTTTTGCTGGAACAGTTTTTGATTATCAACGCTCTTTTAACCATCCAGAGAGTCTATATGCAGCAGGACCGACTAATGAGACGCTGGTCTTTGAAGTAAGCTTTCTTCTGTTTATTCTTCCCTTGATGTCTATTACAGAATTAGTAACGACAGGTTTAGCTCTGCACTGTAGCTCTCAGCGAGATTAAAGAATAGCATCGGTCACGATAGTATTCAGACTTAATTGTGTGGTCGTGCTAGATTGAAAGGCCTTTCGCCAGTTTATCAAGGTCTGAAGTTTAGTAAACTGTCACGAATTCAGTGAAAAGGAAGGCGCATAAAACACACAGTATAGCATTATTTGTCAGTTGCTGCACAATGGTAATAGAGATTATAAATGCATCCCATAAATGGTATACCATAAAATTCAGTGATGTAAAAATTAAATCTAACATTATGGCAAGGCTTAATGGCAACAGTTTCAAATAGTGCTTCTGAAACTGAAGGCACATGTTGCCATTTTTACATCTACCTTGGAACACAGATGGTCAAAGTACCACACGCAGGCTCCTGTGTAATTTGTGTTCAGTTTCATTGGTGATAGCGTCTAAAATAGTGAAGTTTTACATGTTTATCTCCCAGTCTAATTTGTATCACCTACTCTGTCTGCCAGATGTCTTGTGTTGAAACTATATTTAGTAGAAAGCAAATATGGTACTTACATGGTTTGTTCCAGTGTTACAGTTTTGAAATTGGCCAAAATAGTTCTGTTCTAAGAAAAATCGCTTTCTGCATTAGGTTACTTTACTACATTTTCTTTTAAAATGTGTTCAGAACATCTGAGGGTCAATTTCTGGCTGAATCTCCACAGTCTTTACTCCCTGTTAACTACATTGGTTTGCCTGCTTTGTTAGAAAGCTCTAGCAAATCCTGGGCTTTGTAACTCATCTGTGATGTCTGGTCTGACAAATCCTTCCCCGGGAGAAGGAAGGAGCCCTCCCCGGAAGGGATTTGGTTCCTTCCCACACCTTCCAGCAATGCTCTGGTCAGCTCACTGTCAGACACATAGCTTTCTCTGGCCTGCACCTGGGGAGCACGAGAGCAAGCGCTGCACCCGTTCTCCGGGGCAGCAGTCTGCGGTTCTTCACCCCATGGTGCAACCTGGTCACTGAAAACTGCTCTCTGCAGCCGCGTAGCTGTTAGCTGAGCGCTCTGCTTCCCGACTCCCTTATGTGGCTTTGTTCTGTTAAACTAAGAAACACAGTAAGTGCAGACTGTGACATGGAATCTGTTCTTCAGGGATTATTTAAACTTTCACAACTATTCAGTAAAGTTTTTATGTGGCACACTGAAGAGCCTTCCTGCTATTCATACTGATCGAGTAATGTGCTTAAACGTATCTTTAAGAACCACTGAAGTTCCTGGACCATGAACACATGTTAAAGGACTTTAGGATGAACACATTTTAGAACGGAGGGTTTGACGTGGGCTAAGAGTGTGTATTTTCACAAATTACTATCACAATCTTCAATGCCTTTTTAAAACTTTTTTTCTCAGCTGAAGAATTTTCATTTGGGGTATGTATGTTAATAGGGATACTTCAGTCCAAGGAAGAGTTTGGTCTACACATTACAGACATGCTTCTCTGTCTGCAAATCACCTCCAAAATAGCCTTACACCAAAGAAACAAGCACACTTATAAATACTATGAAATGTTAAGCTGCACTCTCAGGAATCTTATTTGTCATAATACAAAGAAGATTGGGCTGTATTATTAGAGAGCTAAAGTATGAATAATAAATTGCCTTCAAGATGATTTACTTGGCTGCGTATCGTGCACATACTTTGCAGAATAAAGATTAAAGAAAAAATTTTAATGCCAAATAACACTTCTATTTTCATCCTATCAAATTATGCTAAACAGTTTTATTAAGATTTAACATTTAACTGGAGGCTATTGCTCCTGTGAGAGCTTATTTAAACTTCCCTTTTATTTTTATTGAAATACCTACACCACTGGCATTGGTAACTAGGGATTCTAATGACTGAAAACGTTACAGTTACGTATTCCCCAATTATATATATCTATGAGCTGTAGTTAAGATTTTTTTTTCCTTCCAATAATATAAGCAACATTCAACAAACTGAATTCTGAAAAAAAGTGCAGAACTTTGTGTGTTCTGAGATCAGCATTATTTATGATTTGCCAATAACTCTAAGGAGCAAAAATGCCAATGAAAACTAAAGGAATATGCTTTTAGGAGAAAACGCACGTATTGCCATATTGCTGAAGATCTGTTTGCAGCAGGAATAACGAAACAAATCCTACTTCAACTATAAATAACAGAAACTGATAGACGGCTGGAAAAAGGAATGTTTAAGCATACTACATTGTAGCTGTTTTTTATTTTTTATCTCATCTGTAATTTTCAAAGAAGCATACCAAAAAAAGCCTTGCCAGCAATTTTTTTTATCCAATTAAGTTGATTTTCAGTAAGATAAGGCTTTCCATGGTTTGGATCTCAACTTCCTCCTGTAATGTTTAGATATTTTTTTTCTTCATTTTTAATTGGGTTGTGTTCAAAAGGAATTTAATACTTACTTTCTAGATTAGGTTTTTTTTTTCCTAGAAGAATTCAGTGCAAGCCATTGTAAAAATGCACACTGCAGGTACTGAGAAATTGAATATATTTCATGCATAAATATAGGAAATTTTATTATTCAGGTGGGCAGAAAATACAAGGTTTTGTAGGTGTATTTATTGCCATTCTGCTATGATCTGAAAGACAGGTTGACACACAGCTTGTGCCTGTTTAATTTTGTAGCCGTAGCTTTGCTAGACATTTGTGTGGTGACTCAAACAGTCCAGGATTTTCACTGTCTCTCTGAATGCAAATCAGCCACCATGTATCCAGAAAGCTCAGGCTGTGCACATCCTCTGAGCAGCATTCACAGGAGAGGATGGGACCAGCGCTCTCCAGGTATGGGTCCAGACAGGCCTGGCACGTCTGTGCTCAAGGCAATCACTTCCTTTGAAATGCAGTCATCCTCCAAAATATTTTCTTGAACGAGACATCTGAAGCGTGTATTAAGAGAGGAGGAGGAAGACCAAATAAGAAAAAAAAATCTTAAAATTCTCTATTGTCTTGCATATCACAAGTTCAGCCTTGCAATTCTACAAAATGTTTTGTATTTATATCTTATTGTATAGTATGTTCCTATGCATCTATTTTTCTATCAGGTTTTTCAATAGTTCAGCTGAGCATGTATTATTTAATCAGACTTTGAAGTCCTAAACACTATTCAAAAATGGGTAAGAGACAAGAAAAAGACTGATAAAGTGTTTTTCTTATTTACCCTGGACTTTCACAAAAAATGAATACATATATATATATTTACTTATATATATGTAATTATGGGAATGAGTCATAGCAAAGAGGACAAAGGGCAGCGAATCTGTAATTTAACCAGATTGTGGGAGAAAAAATACAAACCATAGTGGCCAAATATTTTCTGAGGAGGTGGTGAACATTGTGAGATGAATGTGGAATCAAATGTGTAGGATTAGTATTTGCTGAGCACAACTACTAGAAGTGTAAATGCATTATGAGATTTTAGAATTCATCAGAACCCTTTCTGGATTGTTCGAGAATTAATTTCACAGATGGACGGAAGGCAAAAACCAGTAAACCGGTGCCTTTCAGGATTTGTGTATCTGTACCCTTCTGAAGTTAGCATTATTGATACTTGGGTGATTGTGGGTTTGTAGAAACCAATAAAAGCTGAAATGAAAAATATTCATGGATTCAGAAGGCAGTTCCCAAAACGGTCAGATTCAGGTTAGATGAAGTAACAGACGATGGTCAAAGGGATAGAAATATGATAGTTCAATGATGAGCTAGGATCAGAAATTAATACCAGGCTTTTAAAATATGGTTTCTGTAGCATAATTGTCTCTTCTTAAATGGAAACATGCTGGATTATTTTTTTTTAAATGTAGTTGAATATATTCAGCTCATTTATCTGTCATTTGGTCATAGGTAACCTAAGGTCAGCACTTTCAATTTAAAGACCTTGTCAGTGTTTTTCTGTTAACTGAAAAATATTTAACTTGAGGAGAAACAAACAGTAAATTCATCATTCAATTATCCAGCTTTGCAAAAAAAGGGCTGCCAGTGGGCACCACTAACTGCTGAAAATCCTTTCCAGAAGAGGCTGGCAGGGCACAAGGGACATTGCCACCACAGGGCTCTGTCAATACAGAACTCGTTCACTCCTGACATCCGTTTGTTGAAATATGCAGTCACCCTCCACAACTGACTTGAAT
The DNA here is from genome assembly GCA_034008185.1 of Gorsachius magnificus. Taxonomy (NCBI): domain Eukaryota; kingdom Metazoa; phylum Chordata; class Aves; order Pelecaniformes; family Ardeidae; genus Gorsachius; species Gorsachius magnificus. Next base: position 40,228,424 of record CM067088.1, on the reverse strand, counting down.
TATGGGAAAGATTCTGGAAGGGCAAAAGAAACTGAACTGTTATGTGGGCATGAAAAGTATTGCATGACCAGGGATTGAGAAACTAACCCACAAGAGTTTAATAATTTGGTTTTCCATTCTATCAATAAACAGATGAAGAATTGACTGATTTGAGAAGTCAAGTATGATTTGAGAAAGCACCGTAAAGTTGATAGGATCCGTAGCCTCACTGAAGTTTACCTCAAACTTGGTGAAGTCTTGAATCAAGAAATTGTGAAACCTTTGTGACAAAAGATAGTTTATTTTGACAGCAGTAAGCAACAGATGGAAAGGATGCTTTGCGAAGAGGCAGACACTCATGGGAAGAGAAGGTGAATGGAGCTTCAAGGCAGGAATATGTCTAATTAGAACCAGTAAATCAATTCCTCTTTATCAATAGGGGGGAAAAGAGAAAGGAGGCCAGGTGGAATGACTTTACTGATGGTCAAGCTGCCACTGGGAGAAAGCCAAGCTGCAGTTATAAAGCATTACATTTATTATTAGCTACTAGATGATAAATTTGTACTGATTTCCCCTAAAGAGAAAGTAAGCTAAAGAGAGCTAAGATGTGCTTATAAGATACAGATGTTGACCCAATGCAAGGGATAAAAGGGTTCTCCTTTAGTGAGGAGAGATTAGCTGGACAGTGTCCCTGAAGGTTGTGCATTTAGCATGTGAACAGTAAAAAGAAGGGAGACACAATAACAACAGAAGATAAATTTGAAACAGCTGAAGTAGAAATGAGATCATACAGGACATTTCAAGGATACTCTTTTTTTTTTTTTTCTTTTTCTTTTAATGACCTTATGCACTTTCTTGAAAAACAGTAGTTTGTCATGAGCTTTTGGTTAAGATTGTGCTTAAAGTGACTTTAGAAATATTGAAGAGAGAAACACCCTTTTGTTTTAAGGTTTGGTTTAAGTCACCAATGGGTAATTCTTCCTTTACTGGTGCTTTCCAAACAGGTGTTCTCTCACTTCCCTTTGAAGCTCCTGGGTTAGCCACTGTCAAGAATCCCATCCAGTAACTGCCCATTCAAGACAACGGTCCTGTTTTAAAACTTGTTTTAAACAGTTTTGCACCAGCATCATATGCTGCATGTGTAGAGTGATCCTACTGAAACCAGAGTAAATTCATAAAAGTCAATGGAATGAATCTTGATTGAACAGAGAAACCAGAATCTGGCTTAGGATGTTGGATGTTACAGTATTTATTAAACAGCATGTAGATTCACAGTGGATGAAAACTGCAGGTCTCGCAAGCAAATCACAGCCAGGCAGCCGTCTTCCACACAGACAGACCTCTCCATCTGCCCTTACTGGGGTAGTTGATGGCTCACTGCAGAAAGCTTAACTCCGTTACATCCACCTAAAGAAATTATCAAAGACTTAGAAAGCATGGGAGTGACCCAGGAAATGCAGATGCAATTGAAGACCCAGATCAAAGCTACCAAGTATGCTGGGAATCAAAGTTTGGGCTCATGCCCATATTGTAAATTATGCACATGCAGAGTGAGTAAAGATGAAAATACAGGAAGCACATCTGGGTAAACAGCAGCTATTCTTTTACCTGGCTTTTTCTGTGCTCGGCTTCACTCTGTAAGTGATTTGTAAATGTCTATTAGTTCTTCACAGAGATAATGAGTCTTTTTTTCAGCTTGTTACATGCCAGGTGTTAGTATGCTTTCCTATACATTGGCCAGAATATTGTGGAAGAAAGAGGAGTTCAACTTATGTAAGTCAATCTCTTTTAATTCAGTGTGTTGCAAGTAACTTGACATACGCATCTTACAATAAAAAACACCTGAAAAGCACAAGAGTATCATAACAGAGAAATGTTGATAGGCTCTTTAAAAATTTGACCTGCAAAATGGAATGTTGTATTGGAAACTTAGGATAGCCATGGGAAAAAAAATAATCTCTAACAAAGGAGCAGATGCACAGCTACTTTAGAAAATTTATTGGTTTAGCTTTGAAATCAAAATTAGCAGCAAAAAGAAAAGGTTCTTTACTCAGGATAATTCAATTTATCCATTGTTTTAACATTTTGTGCCCTAAGCAAAAGCCACAGTTCTTTTTCTTCCAAATAGATCTGGCAGATTCCAGCCATAGAGTCTGTGGTTTTCGAACTCAAGAAGCTGTAAATTTTATAACTCTGCGCCCTGCGGTCAGAGCTGCTGAGTGTTGTGTCTGAAGTCAGGTGGTTGGTGTGTTAAAGGTAGACATTAAACAGTTCTATTGAGGAACTGGAAATGTTTAAGGAGGTTGTTTGCCAGCTGTAAATTTGGGAGCAAATGCCAGTTGGCTGAAAAGATGCTGGAATGCATCCAGTTAAGTAGACTAGCACTGGAGGTCTTCCCAAATTTGTAGGTCTGATAACTTGGCTGTATATGCAGACTTCAGTTATTGGGTTGTTAAGGAAGGGCTTTATAATGAAAGTTTGAAAATACGATAGAAAACTTTTTATATGCTCATTACTTTGGCAAAATTGCAACTTTGCAATAGTATTGCATTCCTGACGAAAACTTGAACATTATACATTGTATTCTGGTTTTCAGCTGAGTGCCAGGGACTTTAAAGTATATGCTTTTGTGCCCTGCAATATTTTGTCTCCAATACTTTTCCAGAGTTTGATTTTGCCCTTTTTCTAGGTAGCGGGGATGCTACAGGAGGAAGGAGACCGGACTCTGATGCAGCTCTTGCTTTGTAAATGTTCCTCCTTGTAGCCTGCTGGGTGGGAAGGGGCTCTAGCTTTGGCTGCCAGCTGGGAAACAGAGAGGACGTTCACTTCATCTGCCCGTTATAATCGTGTCTACTTTCCAATGCACAAGAAGGGGGTGTAGCCCAAGGTCTTAAAATGTGTATGGCCCAGCTTGCCTGGTGTGCAGGATTTATCCCCCAGGCACACATACAGCTGGAGGTTGCAAGTTTCTTACATCATCGTGTGGTGGTTCTCTGAAGCAATAGACACCAACATGTCTTGTTCTAACTTGTCGGAGACCATTTCCTCTTCATTCCCTTCACTCTGTTGAAGCACCAGGAGAATATTGCTGTAACAGGAGTAAAATGGGTTGCCACTTCTATCTTCTCATCCTCCCTCTTTCATGTTCTGAATTCTGTTGTTCAGGATGCATTCATTCTGTTTCTTGCCTTTACTATCACAAAGTAAGGAGCACTTTCAGAAGACAAGTGTTCAGTCTAATACCTCACGATACTTTTATCGGAAAAGTTTTAAGCTTTATTGTTTTTTTGGCTACTGACATAGCACAGTTTTATGACAGCTGTCCAAAGCAAATGAGACAAGGGCTAACCCTTACGCAAGGTCCTGGGGTATGGGCAAAACCCTCCTCCTCTTTTGACACATGACTTACTAAAAGGCTAGACTGAATTTCAGCCTCTGCACTTGAAGGAACATAGAGCACCCACTGCAATGGGAGAAAGTGCATCCTCATAGGACCATGAAAGAGGAAATCTGACTTCGGCTGTTCATACATTAGCCAGATCTTTTCTGACACAAGAAGAATATAAAGCTACTCTCTGAAATTGCTTCTGGCTGCCTAAGATGCTGAGATCTGTGCTAAGACCTTGAACTTGTAGGACCTTCCAATGAGTAAAAGCAAATTAAAGCATTTTGAGGTCTCGTCTCTAAGAAGAACCAGGAAAAGAATTGTTTTAATCAAAGAACAGTTTTCCAGGACTCAATTCTTTTTGGGGTTAATGCACCCTATTTTTTACTGAAGCACATGTTCTGAAACTTTACACGTTAGATATTTGTCTCAATTTGTCCTTAAGAGAAGGACAGTACAGCAAACACATATTATTGCAACCTGTTTTTTCTCTCTAATGCCCATGGATTTGAGGTTCAAGATTCAAATTAACAGTTGGACTTTTTGCTATCAGCAGTTCGGTCAGCTTTCTAAAAATAAAAAATTATATAGAAAAGATATTTTCCTTCATCTGAAGGGGCTGTTAAATCTTATAAAACATCTACATCAGATAGTGATGAATAGCCAAAGAAAAAAGAAAGGTCCTGAAAAAAGTTACACTGGTAACGGTTTGAATGGAGCACAGCAAACAGCACAGAACCACACACTGATGGATGAGCATAAAGTGAAATATGGGAACTTTGTAATGTGCTCGTTAGTGAGCACCATGTGCTGTGGGCACTGAACGGGGTAGAGGCTTTCTGAAAACTCAGCATGAGATCCAGAGATGCAGAGTGCATCTGTGCAGGGCAGCGTGACGTTGCACAACAGTCTCAATTCTAATGTTCTCTAATTCCAGCATATTTGTTTTTAATCCTGTAAAATAGCTGTGATATATACATACATATATGACTCACCCCTAAAGCAGATATAGTAATATTATTTCTATCAAGAATATTCAGTAAAAACAGAGAGGTCTGTAGTCACTCAGATCTCTTCCATAATCTCACAGGTATTCCAAGGTGCTCACGAATTAAGCTTGGATGCGTGAGATGAAAACTTGCACGAGATGTTTGCATTTACCTGTGCTTGGAGGATCTTCTAATCTGAATCTTCCAATGAGAAGGCACGTGCTCTCCAATTCTTTTGGAAGTATTTTGCCTTTTACAGTCCTAATTGCTATATTCTCAGTTTGGATCATTGTTAAGGTTCACTGACTAAAATAAAATCTTTGGCTACTAAGAATGGAAAGTATACCATCCATTTTCCTTTCTTCTAGAAAAGTAAACAGTATGCAGTCCAGAGCCTTCATATGTTCAACATTATTGAGCTGGAGGTCATGTAAATTTGGTCTGAATTTTCACTGTCATGGATAATTTCTGTTTTCCAATAGGTACATTTTCAGAATACTTTAAAACCCTGGGCTACATTTCAAAATGTTGTTATATTTCTTGGTCTTAAACAACATAAATGCAAGTTTGTTGCTATTTTATGAAATCAGTCTATACAGAGATCACTTCTACCTACATGGATTGCTTAAGCGCTCGGGTTAGACATCATGTGAATTTAACTGATGTTTTATTAATATTTTGAATTATAATCATTAACATAGACTGAAATTTTACTTGAAATGCTAGTGCTTATCAAAAAGCATACTTAGGAACTGAGGTTAACTGCACCTGCTCTTTATATTTATATGGCCAGATCCAGATTGGTGAAGAATTGAAACTTAGTGGAGCTCTGTAACTGTAAACTCTTGCACTTTTTCTATTAACTATGAATATAAATGCACTTCGCTACCAAAAATAGTTTTTAAAATAGATGTTGTTAAATTCTCCCCAAATTTAGGTATGTGTCAGATGTTCATGCATCTTGCATTGATTATAATTCAGAGTTGAAATGAATACGGTGCATTTTAGAAAGTTGCCTACATGAAAACTGCAATATAATTCACCACTAAAATAGTTCACCCTCAAGAGCTAGGCTCCCTGAGTTAAATGACGAACATTGTTATTATAGTCAGTAATCACACTTTCTATAAATTTTCTAACACATTATGCTGAAATCATGAATAAAAGATTTTTCCAATCCATTTTCCTTTATGGACACTCAGGGATGGGTCCTCTCCTGGACTGAAGCTTTATCAGCTTCAATCATCATGAGAAAAATACCAGCTGAGGGCCTTCCCAACAAAATTCATCAACAGTCCGCATAGAAAAACATTTTTTACATGAAGGAAAAAAGAAAATCTATTTTACACGCTCAGCCTCAAGAACTGAGGAAGCCATCTCTAGCCACCAGGCCCCACAGAGCTTTACTACTGCTTTGCTCAAGCTTCTTTTAGTAACGCATTTCAGTCATGCTTACTTAATGGGCAAAGGCTTCTTCATTCATAGCAGGCACTGTGGCAGGATCAGCTAGCCTGGACTTCGCTTACTAAGAGAGAGGAAATTTCTTCCCCCCTGCCCCCTCCCCCCCCCAATCCTTAGCCCATCCACCATGCTGCCACAGGCAAATGCCAGCACCTGCCAGCGACCCCCCCGTGAACGCAGGGACCCCCTTCTTCAGGGCCAGTGGCAGGAGCAGAGCACTGAGAGCTGGGGCAGGGGCAGCAACCAGTGCTGCGTTGCCAAAAGTCTTTGGATGGTATTTCACATCTGCTGAAGGCATTTCTGCTTCACGCAGATGCCTTCTGATGTAAAGGAGCATTATGCTGAACTGTGCATTTCTGCACTCTAGTTACATGCCCTGCAGGTGTTAGTCCAAGCAAACGCTTTGCTCTTTAGGCATTACTTTGATGGTTTTTAGCTTATCGAAAAATTAAGTCTCCTGAAAATTCTTCCACAAACATAGTGTGTATAAATAAATTCTGTAAGTCTCATGTTTAGTTCATCTTCCTTCAGAATGACAGAATCCTTTTTTTTCACCCCTTCCCCTTTTTTTTTTTTTTTTTAAAAACAAACCCCAAATACCCCTCTACAGATCCTGTTACAAGGCAAAAATCCTGGGATTGCTTGGGAATATACATTTCCCAAAACCAACAATGAAAACAAGACATCCATTAAAAAACCCAGCTACTCCTGGGTGACGGTGCAGTCAGAGTGCTCGGCTACTTGTGGTGGTGGTACGTAACTTCCAATTGCCAATCCTCTTCCTTTTCATTTTTTAAAGCATCTCAAACAGTTCAGCTGCCTTTAATTGCGCAAACGTGTATCAATACATATGGGTGGGTTACACTGAACACCTGGTCCTTATTTTTTTTATCTGGTGACTAATAACATAGATGAAGTACCTTCATACTGCCTTTACGGTAAAAAAAAATTCATGCCAGTCTCAATTCGTGTCACTTGCAGTGACTCAGTCTTTTTTCTTTAGGTCAAGCCGCATGCATATGATATCTCGCTGCTGAAGTAATGTGGGAATTAAATATGTGCTTTTTGATGTTTTTGTAATTTGGGAACACAGAAAGATACCAAATAATGCGTAAAATTTATCTTAGCTGTAGAGAGTAATTGAAGCCTAAATATTATCAAGACCTTTACTGACAGTTGTACCCTGATCTTCTCACTGTTTAATTACAAATATTTGAGTTCTTCAGGTCAAAGTCTGAAATTCTATATAAGCTAAGGATTTCTTATTACCATATTCCTCTAGGTATTTGCTTTGTGCAGACCATCTATTTGTTTTTCTAAATCCTGGATGTTCTGTCAGTGAAAGTAAAACCTGGGATGTAGTGAAAGCAGAAAATTGGCATGTGGGAGGTTCTGCAAAAAGAATAGAGAATTAAAATTTTAGTGGCCTTCAAATTGCAACTGGATCATATAAATAAGACTATATGATGCAGTTGTCTTTAATACCAAAGAATAGGACTTGGTGACCAAGGAAATGTCATGTTATGCTCCTGTATTAGCAAAAAAGTCCAGAAGAAAATCAGGAATATCTTGCTAGTGTGTCAGACTTCACAGCATCTCCGTAGACTGTTTTTAGAAGAAAGACCCATGAGGAGCACTGCAGACAAAGCATGACAACTGTGTTTTTCTTGCTTTCCTTTAAAACAAGTGAAGGTTGCAGCATGGTCATAAAGATGATAGAAGCAGCCGTTTCCAGATTTGAGTTGCTGTGCCCAATGAACCATGTGTGAAGTGAATGATCCATCTCAATTAAAAGATAAATCTATAAAATCACTTCATCTCTTAAGGCATTTGTAGTCTTCTGTGTAATCTGTCCTGATGTTGACACTAGATAGAGTTTAGGTACAGGAGCCTGCAGAATTCCAAAGTCTGTTAAAGATACACTGTAAAAAGTCACAAAATGTTTTGTTGCGGTTTGCAAGTGCATAAGGCGATCTCTAAGGCAGCACTGCTAGTTTCTGCAGGGAACTAGGATTTGAAGAATTATTTATTTTTGCTGGGGGAAGATTCTGCAAAGATGCCGTTTATAACTAAAATGTTTCATCTGACTTCAATAGTATCTGTGTTACAGAGAGGAAATTAATGTTAAAAACACGTTGCCAAATTAAATCCTATTTTCTTTAGTTCAAGTTAGTGGAATTGTACCAAAGATGAGCTTGGGCTTGTTTAGTTAAAATTCTTCCCTACTACTTTTTCTCTTATATTTTGGGTAAATGTTTATTTTATTGTATTTTTTCCTAATACTTCCACAGGACACATTACAGCAAAAGCCATTTGCTTAGAAGATCATCGTACACGAGTTAATTCCTCCTTTTGCGGCCCAAGGACGAAGCCTTTAACTGAAACAAAACTATGCAATACTAATCCCTGCCCAGCATAGTAAGTTCTCTATTTTTGTACCTTTTCGCGGTGTCTCATGCCTGAGTTTGCCACGAAAGAAGTCCTCTCCGACAGGCACACAGGATTGTATAGCCTGCTAGACGAACCCACTTTTATTCTGTAATGTAAAACAGTAATTGTTTAAAAATGTGAGTAGTGTAGGCTTCTGCCCAATGATAATAGAGGCGGTATTTCTAATGCTGCTACGCAAAACCTCCTGAGGATTGCTTGCAGCTCTGTCACCATGCTGGGGTTAGCTATGTGACACTGAGTAAATCTAAGTTACTTAGAGGCCCGTTCTGCCACCTTTACTCACCTTGAATCAATAAGACCATTTCCTGAGTAAAGTGCTACTCCCTGTGTGGAAGCTTGGCCCCATGACTCAGATTCCACATATTAGATTAGGTTAAAAGAATCCTGTGAAGTGTAATTAGTGATTTTTGGACAAAATGTCCCACAGAGTATAATGATACCAAGAAGAAGACTATCTAAACCAAATAAATGGTGAGCAATGCTCCTGGTGCCCACAAAAATAAATGTGAAGACATTGCCTATGTGAACAATCTTATTGTCTAAAAGACATAAGGAAGGTGAGATGCAAAGGAAGACAATGACATATAGATAAGCATTTAGAACCCAGCTGGTCTAAATCAATAGAGCACTTTTAAAAACAAGGGAGTTACACTGATTTATAGTAGCTATAGTAGGGGTCGTTTTGAAAAGAAATGTTGTGTACTCATATAATTAAACACAGTGTTATGTGGCTTAGAATACAAATGGGTAGATTTAAGGTCATGTTGGCCATCTTTCTTCTGCTGTTTTTTTTGACTTTTGGATTCCTGACTTTGTAACCTCAGCATTATTTTAATTTTACACTAAAGATCAGAAAAGCTGTACTGCATTGGACAAGGCATTCTGACCTCCAGAACAGGACATTTGTTGAAAAAATGAGGAGTGTTTTAGTGGGAAATAAAGACAGTTGATGCACTGAAGGGCACAGGCAGCAGAAGGCAGAGGAAATGGAGGAAAGCTCTACACCTGGTGTCATCTGCTGGTTTTACTCGGCAGTGATAAAAGCAATGGGTGGTAAAAGCAATTGGCTAAGCCTGCTCCCATACTTCAAAAAATAACACATTTAGTGAAGTTTAACAGGAAGCATTCCCCATCTCCCCCAGTCCAGAAGAGGATAATGGGGCAAAGCAAAAAGATGTGTATGTTCTGCAGTGGCTTTTTTTTTTTTTTTTACTTAAAAATCCATAGTTTGCAATATGTTGAACATACTAAAAAATAGTGCAGTAATAGTTTGGAATTTCCTGCAAAATTCAAAGATTACAGCAGAGTACACAAAATCCAAATGGCAAATTATACACTATGACCACAAAACGATAGAGATAAGGTTTAAATAATGGTAACATGTGACATGAGAGCCCCATGTTCCTGCTTCAGCAGTTTCTTTAGATTGCTTTTAGCCACATGATTTTCGCAATACCAATTTTAAGTAATCTTTGTAGCCAAACACAATCTTTTCCTATGTGACTTATCTTCTGCCAGAACTATTTTTATCCAAAGCACTCAGTATCATGTACACAGAAATGTATTGTCTATTATGTTCCCAGGAGCCTTTTTAAGCTGTTCATGCTTACCTTTGGTTTGATGTGGCATTGTTATGCTATAAAGCTTCATCAAAATCATATTCCTTTCTGTTGACCGCAGACAACATTTCCATTTCTGTTAACCAGAGATCCCGATGTATTTTGAACATCCACTGATATACCTATTGCTGAAAATGCTGAATATCCATTTTGACATGCAGTGCAACGTTTTCATACTGAAATTGCTCTGATATTCTTAGGTTTACTACTTTAAAACACAATTAGTGACTTGAACCCTAAAAAGAGTACAAAAAGGAAAAATGTAAAAGCCCCAAGCCACCTCTAGGGAGAAACAATTCAACTCACTAATTATTTTTAAAACCCTTAGGATATTAATGTATGGAGGATCTACATGTAGGACCATGTCTTAAATTAACAGATTGCCATTCAGCTGAGTGAAACTATGCCAGAATATCTCTGCTGAGCAATCTGCCCAGAAAGTCACGGCATGTAATATTTCCCATAAAACCCAGACTGCCAACATCAAAAAATGTAGTATTAATAAATACCATGGAGGAAACAAAGAATGCTTAATAGCCAGCAAAGAAAGCAAAACCAAATACGGTAGGCGTATCAGGCAAGGGAAGGAGGTGAGTAAGAGATGAGATACAAGCGTGTCAGTGTTGTGACATAAAAGAGGCTCCAGACTTATAGAGGTCAGTGAGGAATAATTACTGCATAAGAACAAAGACTTACTAGTCTGAGTAGGAACAAACTACTGTCCCAACAGTACGAACACAGAAAGGCATCAGCACCGCACACTGTTGTTGTTGGATTTCAGAGCTGCCAAATCTGGTCATAATTACTTAGTTATTTGAGCTAATGAAAGATACTCTTGGATCACAGCCCAGATAATCTTGGAAAATGGCAGTTTACTAGAGGACATTAAAGTAGGTTTATTGCCTTCTCCTCTGTGAAGAGGGGAACTTTCTGGGCAGTTATGGTGACTAAACTCTTAAAATGAACCAACACTTTTGGTTGCTCTACCAATCACTGTTGTCAGAAACATCAAGGCAAACTAATTAAAAGTTGTAAAATGGATTAGAATTATAATTTTTTCCAGAAGTTTTTATTGCAATAGTTCAAATATTTATAAATCAGACAAAAAGGAAACTTCTGAAGTGGTCTGGACTATACATAACTACTGACTTTTCACATTAATTTTTCTTGTCCTTAAATTAGTGCTTTTTATATTTCCCACTACTTTTGGCAATTACTGAAGTTACTAGGCTGAGAGTTGAGATTTCTTCTATTCCCAAAGGAATTTTTCAAAAATAGGCTTTTTATACATTTTTTACAAATTAAAATTAGCTTTGTTTTCAGGCAGATGTGAACAGTCAAATGGGATGCTGCTCATCTTTCACACAGTAAGAAAAAGAAAAAAAAAGCTTTCTTGTCATTAAAGCTGTATGTAAGCTGTATTCCAGTGGTCACAGGGCTGATGCTGTGAGAAACCACAGAAGTAGGATAGGCCAAGCAGTCGGATTTGAGATGAGAACCTTTTTTGTGGCATAAATTATTAAAAATTCGTAAAACTGCCATTTTAAAACCTTTAGTTTAAATTTGGTGCTGGGCCTTTGAATAAGAGTTCTCAGCCTGAATAATCATTTAGCCATTCATAATTTGTTCCTTCATTTCTGTTTTCCTATCTAGTTGTTATTTATGCTCTGTTGTAAGCCTTTGAGGACAAAGACACTTGCGTCTGTTTGCAAAGTGCTCCACAAAGGCTGGGGAGCCACTCAGTTCTTCAATAATAGAAATACTGAGCAGCGATTTACATTTCAAAACTGAACTTATGCTAAGCAATTGGCAATAATTCTTCAGTCTCTGTGTAACTTCGGTGATGTGATGCGTAACTGGAGCGTGTCTGTGACTGCAGTGTAGATTTGCCCAACAGCTTTTGCTGGTTAATTTTCCTCTGTTTTATTTAGATTCTACATCATCTGTCTGCCAAATTTATTAGTCTGAGGACATTTAAATCCTCCAGACACTAATGACAGGACTGCTGATTTTAGTAAGCAAGTTCTTTTTTGTGAATAGAGGCCAGTAAGGTTTGACACAAACACCACTGGGCAGCACCATGCCGACATTTGTCGTCCTGTCTGGGTGTGTCTATGCACAAACACATTGGGAGGTACCCGCTCAGCTAAACTGGCCCCATTCTTTCCCTGCCATGCAGCTTTTCCTTGTATCAGCTTAGGTGAATCTGCCTCCTCCGCCCTGTCTTCCCAGAGAGATGTAAAAAGGGAAAAATGTAACCACAAAGGGCAGAACTTTCCAATAACCGAATCTTACCGATTTAGAGAACTCTCTCCATTTTTCTGGTTTCTTCCTTTGGCCTGGGGTCTGTTAGCCTATCTGGAGGTCTCTTCAACCAGCTAAAGTGACAAAAGTGATCATCCTGCCATTTTTTTAGAAAAGATTTTTTCAATTAAAAGCATAGACGTGGTTAAAAAGGAATGGTGATTTGTTAGCCGGACCCTCAGATCTTCCAGATACTCCACCAGCTTCAATGGCAGCATCTCTGTCAGACCCTGTGGAATTCCAGATTCCAGGTCGGATTCGTAGACAAGTTGGTTCTGGTAGATGAGAACTGTAAATAAGTAATACTAGTTTTTCTAGTTGTGTGACTTGTATTTCATCCCTAGCAAAAAGTTCCATGCTTTAAACATAGATTATGCAGCTAAGGCTTTTTGATTGCTTGAACAGATACCCGTACAGCAGGGGAGGAGGCTAAGCAGAACCCCTGAATAATTCACATTTGATAGGTGGCTCATATGTATTGATTTTATGAAGCTAACTGGACTCCTGTGTTTCTAACATACATGTTCTCCTTTAAGCTGGTCAACAGGCGAATGGAGCACATGCAGCAAATCTTGTGGAGGAGGGCAACAAAGTCGTCTCATTCAGTGTGTCCAGAAAAGGGCTTTCCAAAGAGAGGAGGTAGTGGCCCATTCCCTGTGTCCTGTCAGCACCCCTACACAGGTGCAGATGTGCAATAGTCAGGACTGCCCACCTGAATGGAGCCCTGGCCTATGGTCTCAGGTAATTTGGAGAAAAAACTTACATTTTTGTCTGCTGGCATAATGAAAATATTGCCAAAAACTCTGCTCAAAAAGAGTAACAGTGCAAACTTTGTGAAGATCAGTATTTTGCAGGTAGCTCTATTAATGAAGATAATATGTAAACTATGCCCATATTTTACCTAGCCTTCCTAAGTGCTTGGATAGGAGGGCTTGCCAGAAGTGGGCATGTGCTGTCCTTTTTGGTACATACAAACAGACAGATAATTTTTTTTTTGTTTTCATAACTTAAGGGTCTATGAATTCTTCAAAGCCAATAAACCCCCCCTACCCGAGCTTACTTCCCACAGCAATATTAACTCAGAGATGACAGGCAGTCAAGGAATGAAGAAGTATTTGGGGTTAGAGTTGCATGTTAATGCACACAGATAATGTGAACTGAGGGTTGATATTTACATGTTCACTAATCACATACGTACTCTTGCCCTTGTTAGAGTAACTATTCTGCTGCAAGGAGAGTCCTGCTGCAGTTAACTGCCATGAGGGGCATAAGCCCCTGGGCAGATTCCTGTGTGTACACACCCTGCTTCACAAGCCTGCGAACTGCCTGACGTTAAACCAGCATGAGTGAAAAAACACACACACGTATACACAAAACTCACCTCTGCTCTTTCTTTCACTACTACTGCTGCTGGTATGAACTGGTAATGTAAGGATAAATGAAATACCAGGAAATCTGGGCTTAAGAGAGAGCTGACAGTACACTGATATCAAAAGGAGCTACGTTATTTTTATTTTTCCATCTTCCTTTAGTGAGATTCAAGGTGGATTTAAATTTACTGAAAAATCTATTACTTCTGTGTACACTTCTTGGTACTGTTACTCCTTAGGTGTTCCAGAACATCTTGACCTAAGCATTCCCAGCTGAGAAGCACAGACTGCCTCTCCAGGGGAGTGCCCTGTGATGTACTATGACAGACGAGTAACTACTCCATAGTCCATCGTAACAGAGTTTTAACACTCAAAAAAGAAACATTTTCTTCCAGTGTATGTGAAGGAAACCTTAGTGTGGCAGGAGATTGTTAAAATCAGGTACGATGACTAGATACTTAAAAATGAAGAACAAACATATCCACATTTGCAAACTTTCCTTCCTTTAAAGTAAAAAACAATGAAAAAAAATCTATTTTCCTCCTCTTTAGGAGGTGTAGAATTCAAGCTGGAATTTTCAAGTAAGCCTATGAAAATTAAGTCCACAAGTCCTGCAGAATGCTAGTGAACGGGCCTGTTGAACAAGTCAGTGAAGATTTTAAGGTTCAGCTGAAAGCTCTTACATCACAGGCTCAAAGGAGTTAAAAGGAAAAAAACGCAAAATACCCAGCTTCTCTACACAAATCACAGTTATTTGAAATAAGGGATTTTTCTGGGTTTTGTGGGAAAGTTTAAAACCACATATTTTCAGCATGCACGTATTTCTGTTGCACCTCTGCTTTCAAGAACTCTTAAAAACATTTTTGAGATTTAATACGGATCATGATAGTGCAGGATTCTGCCCTGAAATGTGCCCCTTAATTATTAGTAAAAAGAAGAACAATTAGAAGAGGATGCAACAAGGTAGAAAGCTGGCAGCATTATTTCAGGGCCATTTATTTCTTCATTTCATCAGAAATGGCTCAGCCGTGCATTTTGTTGTATGCTAAGGCAATAAAAACTATTGAACGTTTTTTTCAACTGAACCACGGTTCAGCAATGCATATTTATTCACTGGTGATTTGTCCCAAGGTTTATTTGTAATCATGGCAATTAAAATAGCTTTGGTCAAACTTCTTAACCATTGTCTGTATCAGATTCTGTCTCATAGAGAGATTCATGTGGTGAAGGAGTTACAGATTCCCTGGGTAGTTTTCTCTGCCTCTATCTCATCCCTCGAGGCCAAGGTGAAGACAAAATAACAAATAGTGGAGAACATCTTGCTGGAGGAGATTTTGAGACGGGAGGTTAGGACCAACTTTCAACTGTGCTGTCCAGGGAAAAATGCATTTTGCTCACAAGTCCAACTTCCCTCATCTACGGAAGAGAGATATTACTTATCTGTTCTGTATGGGGGCTGTAAGAGTCCATCGTTTACATTAAGAAAGCACTTAGGGCAATGTTTTAGAAGTGACATACAGATGTTACTGTTACATATTTACCAACAAAATTTCAAGTTTACTTATAATGGCAGCTACACAGCGCATTAGCCATAGTTTCTATGCTCTGTTGTAAAATGCAAATAATGCCGATTTTCATTTCCTCTAGTTCAAATGAATATTTATTTCCATCACAGTGCTCCAAGACTTGTGGGAGAGGTGTTAAGAAACGGGACGTCTACTGCAAAAGTACCGGTTCTCCCAAGGTTAAAATCTTGCCTGAAAGTATGTGCAGCAGAGACCATAAACCTGAGTCCCAGCAGACCTGCGTGCTAGGACGCTGCCCCAAAAATGACCGACTCCAGTGGGTGATTTCTTCCTGGAGTGAGGTAAAGTGCTGCGGTTACATGGCTCACTGCCTGCCTTTGCTGCTCTTGGAAACGTCGACTCAGGGACATGCACAAACCATGTGGGGGAGAGAAAGCTGAGCTGTCGTTTAAGATCAGGTGTTGTAGGCAAGACACTATAAAAGCACAGTTCTTTACATCCAGATGTAGTTAGATGTGCCCCAATGTCTTTGTTTTTCAGGACTTCCACTAATTTAGATTTGTATTTCAGTTTACACGTTACAGAACATGCTCTTTTTGGTTTCAGTTATATAATGCTTTTGTAGTTTCGCATAATCTGGGCTCTCTTGGTCACAGTGTGTTCTCCTTTATCTGAATGTGTTTCTGTAGATTTAAAAGGTGTACTTTGCCTTTGCAGTGCTCAGCCCCCTGTGGCCCAGGTGTGCAAAAGCGAGAACTAAAATGCGGCGAGAAAAGCATCCATGGGAAATTGATCACCTTTCCTCAGAGAAGATGCAGAAACATCAAGAAACCAAACACCAACCTGGAAGAAGCTTGTAACAATGGAGCCTGTCCATCACAAACGTTGTATAACATGGTGTCCGGCTGGTATTCCTCACCCTGGCAGCAGGTAGGAATGGGAAACTTTCCCACCTCTCTCTCCCTCTCCCAGCTAGCTCTCTTCCTCCAGCACTGTTTCACGTCTTGGCTTTTACAATATTCACAAAAGGAGCAATTTTCTCTACACAGTAGTTCAAGTAGCATCCGCTGGTGCTTTTCACTACACAGCATTAAAGGACAAAACAACTGCAGTGTGACTGCCGACTCCTTGACAGTGTAACTGGAAGGTGAGGTTGTGGTGCTGGGCTTAGAGAGCACCAAACCTAGAAAGGCCGCAGTGTCACATGCCCCGGAATGGACACTAGCTGTGGTGGCACAAACACCTGGTGGGCATTAAAATGCTAAAGACCACAGCACTGTAACTTTAGGGCAATGTGGGTCCAAGCTATCGAGATTAAAGCTAGCTCCAGTCTTACAATGTGCTGTAGTCAAGTGTCCGATTGTGTGGAGGAGACCTCTCCAGGACTAACAGCCCACAGGTGTCTCCAGCACGTAGCCATTCCCTAAAGAAGGTCGCACCACTCAGCCACTGAAACACAATGCAGCTGGTCCGCATCCATCATGTACTTTGGTGCAGCTCATTTCTTTGTCCTGAAACTGAAGAATGTCACCTAAAAATGTTATTCATGCTCGAGAGGCACTACATTCCACGCTCATTTTCCAACGCTTTCTTCTCAGTCTTCTTCGAACTGCACTGTGGTTGAACTATTACATAGCTGTATGCACAATGCATTTGAGCATCTGCACAGATCGCCTGGAATTCCCTAAATGCTATGATTAATTACGGGATCAGTCTGTATTTGTTTCTACATTCTTGCAAACAAGCTTCTGTATTTCTGGAACTTATCTACTTTATGAGTCACATATCAATGAGACACACACTCATTTAATAACATTTACATGAAACAATGTATGCCTGACAATTGTACTCAGATGAAAATGATCACATTTATCTTAAAGACAACTTTTCATGAAACACATACAAGTAAAAGGCTTATTCATTTTCAAATACTTCATAGATCTTCCTGCAAACGCATAGTGTTTTTCCCTAGATACTGCTGTAATTATGGTTCCAGTGGGAGTTTTACCCCTGTTCAGACAGCAAGATTGGGCCCAGAGGCTCAGAGTTCAAAAGAAATCAGTGCAGACAATCAGGAACAGGTTTTCTAAAATGTTCAGTTTCTGTCTCGATGCCTAAGTAAGGAACCAAATTTTCAGCTGAGTCCTTAAATAACCGAACTTTCGGAAGGAAGAACAGATGCACAAATTTTTGAAAAGCTGGTCGTTGATGGGGGTTGCTGAACAGCAACACATCCAATCCTGACCCCTCTCTCTTTGAAAGTCTCATCCAAAGCCCTTGAAAGTTACTCCTTTGGCTTTCGTGGGCTCCCAGAGAGTCTCTATAATGAAAGACGGCTTTTCCTTTTTTCTTCTCTACAGTGTACAGTAACATGTGGAGGGGGAGTGCAAACCCGGAGCGTACAGTGCCTGCGCCATGGAAGACCAGCTTCAGGGTGCTTGCCCCATCAGAAACCAGCAGTCCTGAGAGCCTGCAATACTAACTTCTGCCCAGTTCCTGTGAAAAGAGGTAAACTTCAGCTCTTCGTGCTGCAGCAGGGTTGGTTGCTTAGAACTCTACATCCAGCAAAAATCACCTTTTCCAGTTAGACCCACTGAAGATTAGTATTTGGCATGCTCCTTCATAAATGAATGTTCCCCAGACTTTCCAGCTTTACAGTTACTCTCTGATACTAGAGCATCTCTCTTCTCAAAGTGAACCCTCTTAAAGCAGACTTGACAGTATAATTGAGACAGGAGATTTTAAAAATAGGGATATGTTAAAAAAAAAGGTATGTGAAAAATTTATGCCATTTGGTTCTGAGCTGCATCTTTATACGAGCTTATTGAATAAAACAGAAGCATCCTATGCTGGTACTGTTTTATGATTAAAAATAGCAACTTCTGAACTAAGCAGTAAGAACTTGCCATTTATTTTTAGTCTTCTGAAGTATGCCCAAGCTTCAGATTGCACCCATACCCTGGGAGTCCTAAAATGCTTTGTCTAGAATGTACTTTCTCTTCTTACTGCTTCTGATCAGTGTATGACGTGCAGTCAGGGAACATGAAATGAAGCTCTGTCCCCACTTGTATGTCTGCTGTATCCCTCTCCACCTCTGCAGGGTGTTTTGCAGTTCTAGAGGAGCAGGAAGAGCAAGAGGGTTTGTGTCACTCTGAATGATGGAAGGGGAATTCTCTCAGAACCACTACAGAAAGAGAGAGGTGCATTAGCCCCATCCCAGATATTTGCTTACAAGCTGGCTACAATTTGTGACTCCTTAACTGCAAGGAAAAAAGCTCCTGGAGCTTTTTGTCCCATGTTACGCTAGTTACTTAGATATGCTAAAGCACTTTAAACATCAACTTTCGAAATACATTAACTGTCTTGTTACCATTTTAAAACTGGGAGCTGACAGTAACCTCTATAAAACTTTGGCCAGATTGCCAGAGAAAGGTGGTAATAGAGCTGGGAGCAAAGGTCAAGCTCCGGCCCTGCATCTTGTGAATTGACATTAGCCAACCGCCCTTCTCATCTGTAGCGATGCCTGGCATTCACCGCGCCCAGAAACCCTGTGAAACCCAGTCATATCTTAAGAGACCATTCCACTGCATCAACTCAAGACACTCAGAGTATCAAACTGATATATCAGGGGACCTGAATCCAAACAAGGACATACAGATGAAACAGTCCTAAAAGGATAAGTAAATAGTCCTGCGGGTTTTAAATGTTCTTAATGCTTCAAATGCTAATTAACCTTCCTAGAAGTGCTGTACTTTGGAGTTTCTGTATTACATCCTCTTCTGTCATGATACAGCAAGCACTTTTCTTTCACCCCTGCCTTCCTCTGCTATATTTCATGTCTGGAGTAATGTCTGTTATTAATTTTGGACTTGGCCTGTTTCTCTCTCTCCTCAACATCTGCAGGAGCCCTTTCCCCTTTATTATAACGGGGTCGTCAGGCTCTAGAGATCAATTACCTCTTCACTGCTCTCTAACTTTCTGTCTAAACCAGCAAAAAGAGAGGGAACCAGCTGTGCTGGAATCACACTGAAGCAAATCAGTCTCTATTATCAGCCATGCAGCTCCAGCTCAGTGATCACAGTCAAGAAATTAATGTTTCAGGGAAAGTTTACACACTTTCCTAGACAACTGGGTCATTTCCATCCCTCTGTTAGATGCAGTTACGGTCACCATAACTCCTAGTAAATCCCACTGCTTAAAATGAATGAAAATTTAAACATATAAATACTTGAGTAAATAGAAATAAGGAACTGACAGCCTTGTCCACATCCATTGAGTTTTGTGGGAGTCTTTGTGCTCATTCCAATGGTCTTTGGATTAGGTCCCAAGAGTAAAGTTTTCGCCCATACCTCTGTAACGTTAGCATTGCACTCTGATCTTCAAAAGGGAGGTAAAGATTTATTAACACTGCCTCCTCAGCACTTTTGGGTTTTTTTTAACAGTAATTTGTAATTTTTGAAAATTTACCCTTGCATGGCAGAAGAGCTTCTTCCCAGCTTAATCAGAACAGCTTTCCTCACTTTGTGCTGTGCATGTTTTTCATCTGTTGTCTGCTTTGCCTCCTCCCAGCGGCAAATTCTGTCTGGTGCACAGCAGGTGAAGCAACGTGAAAGCTGGTGCTGAACTCCCAGTTTCATCCCTACTGACACCCAATTAAGAACAGAAAGGCAGTGCTGTGGAGCGGGCGGGCTGCAGTTCGGTACTGAGCTTCCTAGTTCCTGGACAACTCTTTGTTCAAGGATGGTATTTTCTTTACATAACATTAGCATTTACAGAGAGGCTCATGTTTTTAAAAAGTGAGGAATAAAATGGCATCTTTAAAAAAAAATATCTTACTACGAAATTATTTTCTTATTCATTCAAATAAATTTGAGGGTGATAAAGGTATACAAAATCACCTTTGCCATCACATAAAAGGGAACCAAAAGCAAAGTGGTGACTAATCAAAAGAAGTTCCTACAGAGAGACGGAGACGACTCCTGGCCCACAGAATACGAAGAAGTTGTCTGTGCTCTGTGAGGGAGCATTAATCTTCTGTGACTCAGCTTAGCCGATCTGAGAACGCAGACAATGGTGGCTAGATTTTTCTTCGCTGTCTCCTTGTAAATTCCTTTTATTGACCATGTAAACAGCAGTTCTGAGAGTCAAACGGATTTTTTTCCCATGCTCACAGGAGATTTCAGTTTAGCTATAAATTTTGCTAAACCTCATTTAAATGTCTTACTGCTCTCTCAGACGTGGCGAATTTGTTTATAAATCATGCATATGAATCATCACTCTGCTCTTTTAAAGAAACATAAAGCATCCACTACAAAACTGTAGAAAGGAGCAGCTATGAAATGTTTTTAAAGCAACTGGGCTGTGTGTATAAATGATCTGTACATAAATTTAAGTGAAATAAAATCTTAATTGAAAAATATGTTTATTGGTAATTAAAAGCTGGGCTTTTCAGAACTAAGCATTGTCAGCCTGTCTCTTTCCCCATTGTGGTTAATTAAGATTTCACCAACATGGTATAGTCAAAGTCCTAAAAGCCTGATTCATGCCTCCTAACTAAAGAGTCTAAGAAGAGGGATTTCTTAGGCTCCCTGCACAGTCAAATGAAGAGACGTACGTCCCTCTAGGAAGTGTTGGAACGCCAACATAGCAGAGCACTTTGTGCACATGTGTGCAGAGCAGGGTCCATGCACTCAGATTTCCGTGCATTTTGTGTGCACACAGACGCAAAGCTGGCACTGCTCTGAGGTGCAGGTAAACGCCATGCAATGCTGATGGCAACAAGCAGTCAGCATCAAACATGGAGCAGGCACGTTTGTAAAAGTAGCTCACTTTAGAACACAGCATTTGTAATCAGAGATGAAAACACAGATGACTTTTTTTTATCCTCTACAGTGGGACTTCCTCCTCTTTTCCTGAACTTCAGTCTGCTCTAAATTTTTTAATTCCTTTACCCTCTGACCCTGCTATTATACTAGCTCTATCTCTAGCAAATTAACAAATGCCATCTTTTCACAAATTAAAAAAAATAAACTAGTATTTTTGAGATGAAAGCATCATCTTTGAATTGAGTCACCCATTGTGTTTTTTAACGTTACCAAATGCCTACAACTATTGCCTGACTTGTAAACTTGCTAAAACACAGCCTTACCATATTGCTTGGCTTTCTCTCCTTCAGATGATCCTTCTTGTGTGGATTTCTTCACTTGGTGTCATCTGGTACCCCAGCACGGTGTCTGTAACCACAAATTTTATGGCAAGCAATGTTGTAAATCATGCACGAAGAAGAACTGATAGCAGCGTGTTATCTGAACCCTTCAGTGACAGGACTCACCACTTCAATTTATGTTGGAATTAACTTTGCTTTGAGGCAAGACATGGTGCCACATAAACCACTGATGGAAGAGATGTTTTTTCTAAGGGAATGTCTGAGGTACAGTAATTGTTGGATATATGTTGAAAAAGGAATGCTTTTCTTTCTTTTTTTTTTTCTTTATTTGCTGACCTCACTGAAGTACAGGGTACTGTGGATCACTTGAACACTGAGGCTTGAGGGGCAGTTCTTCGCTCTTTAAAAGTGTCATTTTGCACTGTCGTATGTTATGAGGAAGAAGTTGAGGCAAGAAAGCCTGTTCTGGCTAATTTCCCAGAATGCAAAGCAAAAGAGATTGGAAGCTTGAGGAGGAAGGTTACAGTGTGGCAGCATCACAGATCCCACCATCAAAAGTGTTTCCTTTCATATTTTTTATGGTGCTATCGTCCCAGGGTAAGGAAGCCGTTTACTGCCACTTTCACAGAAAGATGTTCAAAAGGCTGTTGTTTGGAGACCGCAGCGTCATGCGTGTGACCATGAGAAGTAAATAGTGCACTACAAAGATATATGGTGCTTCTCTATGAGACTTGCTGCTGGAAAAGCAAGTTTTGCATCATGCTAATGTTTTTATTGTTTTGAAGAATTCATTTTCTGCTTTGTGTAGAAACTCAGAGGTGGTAAACTAGTAACTTGAAATGTATTCCTAGAAATATTCAGCATTAGAATATTTGGACTTTTAATATTGCTGTGTTACAAGTAAAATAGAATTTCATATTTCAACTACTTCAAGGAACTCAGATTTATTGAGCTCAATGGTTATGTTTTCAACTTTCTAAGCTCATTAGATATGTAATTTTAAAATTTAAACTTGATATTTTAAAGTAGTTTTTTTCAGAAGCTAGGTTGTTGGAATGCCAAGATATTGAAGAATGTCTGCCTTTTAATCTCAAATCTCTCTGCAAATTTTGATGCACCCGTTACCCAAAGGAAATAACATCACAGCCCATTAATTCATGCTAAACTTCTCTAAATAGTTATTTATTCACACAGGCTATAGGAAAATTTAACCAAAAAAAAAATAATAAAGATAATTTATATTTTATCGAGATCTTCGGTGACACTATATATCAAATGGTACAATTTAAAAAGTTTCTGCATTGAACAAATAGCCAAACCCATTCGAGACAGAGCTGTGTTCTACTGTAATTTTCTGGGGAGTGCCTATCAGGGACATATTTATCTAATTCCACCCAATCCCACAACTTCGTTTGATGAATGTAGTTCAGTTTCACTGTTTTTTTAAAGTATCGTTTCAGGGTAAGATTAGCCAGCTCAGCACTAATGCCAGACAGTGGTCACTTAAAATTAGCAGTTCCTTTTGCAACAATTTAAATTAAAAACATGTATTCTATGATACTTTAAGAAACTATGATTGGAAACATATCTCAACCTACACCGCTCTGTCTTGATATTGGACATTGTGTAATTATAACCATTTTTCTAGGAAAACTACAAGGGTTTTTTTGTTTTGTTTTTATAATTGTGTCCTTTTTATTATTTGATGTAAAATAATTAATTTATTAATGCATAGCTTTTCCTTTATATTTCTTTGCTCACTTCCTTAAGTGAAAACCGAGGAAAGAAAATGGTAGTGTCACAAAGTATGAATTATGGTGTAAAAAAAGCAAAAAATATAAGTGTAATATTTAATTATTTTATAAGCTTTGTAATAAAGTACTCTCACTGTTTCATTATATTTGGAATTGTAAAACTCATGAATAAAATATGGAGGTTATAAGTAAATATCAAGTAATATAAGTGGTGTAAACCTTCATTTGTGTTTGTGTCGATCATCCCACAGTATCTTTAAGTACAACATTATCCTGTTTTCGTCTGCTACGTCACTAGCTGATGTTCGTGACTCTGAGCCTGCGCCAGTTCTGTGGCGGGGTAGCAACAAAAGCTGCCCGCAGGAAAAGCCCGTTCTTTGGGGCAGGGAAACGTAGCCACCATAGCTAAGCGTGACCTCTGCCTACCCGTGCCCCTACCGTTCAGGTCTTGTACGGGTTAATATTGGCAGGGAACCCTCAAAACAGTGGGTTTGAGTGTTAACAAGCCATTATGATGAATGGGATGGAGGTCATTCCTTTCAGGCACTCAAAGTCAGGCGTATGTGCTAAGGTCATGTGAAACTTCTCTACTTTTGAAGGTCCCATTATACTGGCAAGTGAGGAATGCACGACTGGTTATTCAACAGAGTGAATATATTGTGGCTGCCTTTTAAGAGCAGAAGATGTTTCTCATTTGAATGAGTACCCTACCATTGAAGCAGCTGGCTTGGGCTGTGCCCATTTCAGGCACAAAAAGGCAAAAACTTCATAGTTTTATTTTCATAACACCACAAAATCTAAAATACACAAAAATACAGTTCCCCCCTCCCCCCCCCGTGCAAGACAAAAACTGACCTATCTCTTCTCTCAACAAAGACAGTGGAAACTTGTGTATCACAGAACCAGCACCATCCTTCCCTGTATGTATTTATCTGCAAGGTGGTTTGCAAGATAAGAAGCCTCATTCAACATAGCATTAGGTTTTACAGCCTTTCCTGTCTGCCTGGGGATACTTTATTTTTCTAAAAATGACTCCGCTAAGACGTTTCCAAACCAATCCCTATTAGGGCCTACATCGCTTCACTGGATCACTTTTTTTATATATTCTCTATCATGTATTTGCCTCTCTTCCCTTCATTCACCATCACTCAGTTCGCTGACACCAGCAAGCTATACAGAGTATTGTTGATTGATAGGAGATACTGAGCGTGCCTCTGACTTGCACTATAATCAAGTAGGCGATAATAAGCTATAGATCAGGCTGCTTCTGAAGGATTCTCAGCAAGCACTCTTTTGAACATGATTTGGACTAGTGATTTAAGTCATTAATATGCCCACACAAGAATTCAGACTCTAAACTGTTTTGTGTTCTGGGCTAGAATTTTTGCATTAAAATGAACTGGCGGTTGTCAGTGAATTACAGCATTGGAGATGGATGTTGAAAGAGGAAATATTGCATAAAGATGTGCTATTGTGTGGTTGGATCAACCCCAAGTCCACAACTGTTTTATTGCTGAGCCCTTACAACGATATTTGGTATACAAAGCTTGGCTGTTTTCTAAAAGTGTATTGCTGCAAGGCTCACTTTATAAAGCAGAATGGGGTCTTTTCAGAAAGGAATAGCTCCATTTCCTGTAGTCAGATTTCATCACTCAGGTAAAGGATGCATCATCTGCCTAAAACTCAAACAGATATTTAATGAATGGCTTGATTGTGTAAATCAAACTCAACTATCATCTCAGATGCCCAGAAGACATGAAATGTTGGAGACAGAGGAACTTTTCGCTGCATGTGGTTCTATGGTAACATGATCCACATCCCGTAGTTCCTGTATTTTTCAGCAAATCCGACTCAAAAGCATCAATAAAATAAATTAACTATTATTTCTATTGTAATAGAAGCCCGACCCTACTGAGCCACCAGGATCCCATTGTGTACAACATGGTATATGCATGTCAGGAAAGGCTTACAGTCCCGGGCGTACAGCAAGCAACGCTAGGAAAAGAACACGTTAACAGTGAGCTCGTGATTAGGAGAAAAAGTGTTGCTCGTGGCTCACTGTCTGGACACTGCAGAAAACTTCAAAGCAGCTCCATGCAGATAAGATCTGAAAGAGCAATATTGAGGAACTTTATCTTGACTCTGTTTTAAAAGCAAACACTGAACATCGCCGACGTCTGAGAGGACAGGAGAGGGGAAAGGCAGTAGGGAAGCTGGGATACAGCAGAACAAATCAAAAATGAGGTGTGTTCAGTGCCGAGCCCTAACCAAGATAGTGACTATCACGAGAGAAAAGCAATACATATGAATCATTCCAACTGTTAGCCTGGCAGTTATCAGGGTCTGAAGAGATGCGCGTTTTTGGCAAGGCAGTAAGTCTTCTTTCCATCAAAAAAAGTTCTGAAATAAGGAGATGCAGCTGCTAGAAAATACCTTAAATTCCTCCCCAGCCAATATTGTATGAACAGCAGCCAAATCAAGCTGACCTTCCTGTCTCCTTCCTACACACTGCGCACCACTATCATCGATACTCTTCATTCCCTGCTCTTCAGAACAAATCTGGGTCCAGGCTGGGCTGGAACGTGTCCTTCGAAGTATATCACCTTCCAAAGTTCGTCACCTTCTTCACTTTGCAGCTACAAATAACACTCGCTCCCCACAAGAACGGGCAGTGGGGCCATATTGATTCTCAGACCTGCACTGCAAATACTACAGATGTGGTTGCCATTTACAGCATTTGTATTGCACTGCCCATGGGAAGCCATTGCCTCTGCACTGGTAGAGGCAACCAGAAGCACCCGCTGGCCCAAAGAGCTTGCCTTCTAACAGCCAAC
Source organism: Gorsachius magnificus (assembly GCA_034008185.1). Classification (NCBI taxonomy): domain Eukaryota; kingdom Metazoa; phylum Chordata; class Aves; order Pelecaniformes; family Ardeidae; genus Gorsachius; species Gorsachius magnificus. Next base: position 40,202,586 of record CM067088.1, on the reverse strand, counting down.
ACATGCCAGGCAGGGCTAAGGGAAGCAGTGTACTCATCTTCCATGAGAGACACTGGGGCAGAAACAGTCTGAATGCCCCAGCTGAGCTGAACTAGAGACAAAAACCTGCATTTCTCAATTCACAATGCAATGTAGTAACACCAAAAGCAGCCTTTCCTCATGCTCCCTGAAGAAAAGCATCTATCATGGGACCTATACTCAAACTACCAAACATTTTATGTACTTTCTGTTCAATAATGAGTAATCAGTCAGGAACAGTATCCATTTTAATTTCTGGATTCTGCCAATTGAAGCAGGAACCTTCAGCCAAGCCCTAACTTCCAGGCTTACTTTCTAAGCATTAAATAAAAGCTATTGCCACCATCCATTTCAGCCTTAGCACTGCTGTGTACCTACTGCAACTTAAGACAGACCTTTAGCATCCCTTAGGTGGCTTGGGCTGCCAAACATTAATTTATTATGTTCTGTAGTGATACTGTTCACTAATCCTTCCATAACAACATAGGAGAGCTGACACTAAAGCTCATTCAAAGAATATGAAAGGGTTTATAATGGAAACATTTACTTATGAAGTTCTTACCTATGGGAAATGAACAAATTTCAGAGAAAAGCACACACAAGAACCCCCTCTTTGGGGTCTTCACCTTCTCGTATCACCATAATATCTGAATTAGGTCTGTCTAATAGGAGAAACTGAAGGCATTCTCCCCAAAGCAGGAATCCCCTGCCAACACTCCCGTGCTTCCATGGAAATAATGGCCCTCTACTAGCTCTATTTAGATTACAGTTGAAGAGATTCAGGGTATCTGCAGAATTCAAGAGCTGTTCTTGAACAAAATACTTAATCCTACCTATAATGCCCTTTCTGACCAACGGCCACAGTGCCTTTAGCGTGGTGAGGTATTGCAGCCACCCCAACTCCTCACCTCGGGCACTGCAGGATGCTGCAATGACACCCAGGATTCCTGCAGGCCTCAAGCAGAGAGGGGAACCTGAACACAGAGGTGGCTACGTTTCCCTTCCATAAGGAAAGATAAGAGACAATGCCATTAATGTTTTCCCCGGATGCAGTTATGATTCATCTCACAGGAAAAACCATTCTGCTGCAATGTGTTCCCCAGAGCACCAGAACTCACATTTCCACATTGTATATTCAACGTAACTGTTGAACAAGTCAAAAGCAACTGAGGTCTCTATTTCCTCAAAATGCACCACCAAAAAAATAATTTTTGTAAGCTACTAAGCAAAATATTTTGTGGCTTTCATTTCTGGGGGCTTTTGATAGCTGAAATATAACTTTTGATTGAAAAAAGGCAGAATAAGCTTTCTATGTATATTTTTAATATCCAAACAGATAATCTCACTGATTTTTCCCCAAATGATATAAATAGATAAACCCTGCAGACAGTGCTCATAGATTATTCATTGTGTATGATACGTCACTATTACATCCACAGGAGCTGAATAAGAAGTTTCAATGTATAAATCATTATTTCACCCTCCACAAAAAGATACCCTACTTTCAAGACCATTAAAGGAATTTTAACTTTCAAAGAGTTTACTTTAACTGTACAGCACCCTGCATAGACAGACAGTATTTAACTGGATGAGAACATTTCATTTCTAGCCAGAGATATTGCCTGTCAGCAGAAAGCTCATCAGCTCAGCCTTTGTAAAAATACACTGCAAATGCCAAGTTGCCCAGAACTACCATGACTTACTCATTCCTGCCTTTGTTGGTGTGTGGGGAAAAGTCAACCAGCAGAGACAATAACAGGCTGTAAACACAGCTCTCTCCAATTAAATACAGTATATACTTCTTCAAACTGTATCATTTACCACAATTTAATTTTGAGGCTTTTGGTGTCCACTTCCAAAATACTAGTTGCAAAACCAAAATTCTACATAAACAAACTGGAACATCTAATTTGAAAAGCATTCAGCTATTGAGTGAGACTGTAAGACGGTATATGGGCTACTGTGATATATATCCACCATATTACATGTTCTGAACTTAAATTGGCATTGTATCCTGTGGCCAGTTAACATCTAATGCTGACTTTTTTTTTTGTTTGTTTCTCAATTGCAACTGAACTTGTCATGAAAATCATGAACTTGTTACAAGCTTATTGTTCAGCTGAACATACAGCTTGCTCAAGCGTCAGAAACAGTCAACTAATCTCTAGCTAGACTAGACTTAGACTAGACATTGATTCAAGAGTGTATCAGTGCAACTCTCAGGTAGCTGATACCAAACACTTAACTCACTAAGACACATTTAACATCTGGCGTGCTCATCAGCCATTTTATTTATTCCTTAGCACAGTGATTCTATCCTAGAGCTTGCACGTTTCTGAGAATCCTGCTCAGTTCTACCATCCTGCTCTTGTATGGTGCTTGCAGGTTGGTTGTGAGCACTGGTGAAAAAACTTCATCTGGGCTAAGGAGCTGAGAAGCCAGAAGTTCACCAAACTGCTTATATGAAGGTTGGTGCCAGAGCTATACATTTAAGTTTGGGATTACAGGGCTTCTGAGCTCTGACCTATTGTGATCAACAACTGTGAGGTTGAAGGGAGGCCAGACTGAGTTGCACTTGCTGCACAGTATTTGCATTGCATTGAATTTGTCCCACTTGTCAGTACTTCTGCTGGTCTTCTGCAGGGACCAAGAATCTTGAAGCATGACTTGGAAACACAAAATGGAAAGGAATCTGTCTCTGACTGACAAAAAGCAGAGATGAGATATTGTACAAGATTTGCTGATACTCTCTTGTTCTAAATTGAGTGATCTGCTCACTTGTTTTTTACACCCAATGCTAAATCTGTGGTCAAGGAGAATGATTTTTTCTCATCCAGTTAAGATCATCTGGACGTTTTTAAATACATTCCCAGTATTATTGCACGTATTTTAACCTCTTCTACAATCTTCCTGTGAATTACCAGGTTTTGAGACTTTGGCCTTTTGTATCAAGTCTGCTATAAGGGGGTAGATTGTGGTTTTGCAACTTCTTAAACTGTGGAAGGAAGTGGGGAAGGGGAACAGAAGAGCAGATACTCTTTTGGTTCATTCTGGACTCTACACATGCCATCGCAGTCTGTTGTGGTCAGAGACTGATAAAGCAAGTGCTCACTTTCAGTCCTTTAACCACCTCTCTCTAGCTCACTACATCCACTGTCCCCACTTTGATTAGTTTGGTTAAATGGTTAATTTTATTCAGGGCAGGTACAACTCACACCTCATGTCTGCATGAAGGCAAGCACAATGGGGCCCTCCTGTTGACTGGTACTGATAACAGCACTGATCTGCTGAGAGGTCGTGACTTGAAGGGAGATTAAAGGTCTTACTCTTCTTTTAGGTCAGAGTAGAGGTTCCTCTAACAAGGCCAATTTTAGAATCTGCCACCCAAACGCTTCTTATCTACATACATACAATATATACCATATAGTTCTTCCAGGCTGTTAATCTAGCTCTGTTTTTATATGAGGAACATAATTAAGGTGGAAAAAACCCAAACTATTTCATATATGCTATGCCTTATTCAGGAAACAGCCAGAGTAAAGTAGTTCCCAGCTTCCTAGATTACACAATCACACTTTGCCCAGGGACAGAGTACTTCAAGAACTGGGTTATTCTTGGTGCTGGCTTTTGTAAATGCTCTTCTCTGAACTTCTCATTAACCTTCTGAACCTCATGCCTACTGGATGGATCCCAGCCAGCATCCTTCAACTACCAAAAGACTCTTTGAAAGGAGAGTTTACACCTCAGTTTCCAAATTGTGTTACTGTGCCATACTAACTATATAAAAGAGGAAGGTAAACAGTGGATTTGCCTTTTTAAAATCAACGGTCGATTAAAAAATAAAGTACCAATAATGTGAGAATCATACAGTCCTGAAACCTTCAGACATTTTGGCACATAGCTCTGTCTCTCTCGGACAATTGCATCCCCTTTTTCACTGCCTCTCTCCTCTTGTTCCAAAGCTCCCCCCCGAAGCCATCGGGGGGTGGGGAGCAGAGCGGGTTGTGAAGTGTCTTGGGGTAATCTACTCTGACAGGGAACTGTGCTGATTAGAAGTTATGGCTTTGGAACAGTAAAGCTCCCACTGCTGCCCATGTACAAGTTGCTGCTTTCTATTTAAACCTTAACAGTCACATCTAATCAAGAGAAAATAAGGACGTTTTTATGAATTCCATGAGAAAAATTCCCCTCAGGTGTAGGGTGCACGGTTTGATCAGCTCCAGTATCATGTTTTAGCGTTTCATATTAATCCTGCAGGTTCTGAGCCAAGAATGCTAGCTTTCATACTCGCCTGACGGCCAGGCAAAAACGCTTTGGCAATTTGCTATTATTTCAGCTAAACTTGCAATATGCAAATTAAGATTTATGGCAAATGAAAGCTTAAAACTATGCATTTATCTTCACGTAGAAAAGGTATCATATAGTTGCAAGGTGCCAAAAAATACCAGACCTGGGCAGAGAACAAGCGAATTACAACTCCCAGAAGGCACTTGAGAGTTGTACATCAGCATTTTGTGTCCTGATGACAGGAAACAAACTATTTCACAGTCTGAGATTTTCTGAAAGATATGGAGTTGACCCAGCCCTCAGACTAAGTATCTCGTTTCAGTGTTTCCAACTGAAAATTGTTAAAAGCGTCAGGTAAATCTACGTTTTTCAACAAGGCTAAAAACTACAAGAAAAATTGTTTTATGGAATGTAAGTATCATGTTGAAAACACAGTGATGGGAAAAAACTGATTAAGTACCGACAACATTTCTATTCCCTACTATTCTCCCATCCTCCCCCTTGTTTCTCCATGCATAAGCAATTAAGATCATTCCCAGCCGTGTGCCGCCAATTCAGCTTTGCTGCAATCACATTAAGGCAAAGAGACAAGATACTGCCTACTCCATACCTCATCTTTCTGGGGTAGTACAGAGTAACAGAAACCATGTCAGTAAGATTCAGAGGTGCTCTAGAGAGATGTGTTACTGTGTGGTCTTATTCCCTGCTTTATATTCTGCAGTGCTGAAGACAATAGGATGACACATGGACTGGAGATAGATCCACGCATACTTTCCCTCATAAGTCAGGGTTTCCAAAGAAAAGCATTGGAAAACTGAGATACATGCCCAAAGTTCAGCTCAGCCTGAGCCTTGGGGCCCAATTTTCGTCTCAATCAGAATTAATTTCCCTTAAGTTAAAGGATTCATAACCCTACAAAATCAGTGCGTACAAGCCAAACTCAAGCCACATCTGGTAAGAAGGACTTCAACAACAAGAAGGATGTTAAGTTAACAGCACGTATTTTTTTCTCAGTCTATCCCCTCACATACAACCCAAAATTTCCAGGTTCTGGAAGCTGCTTTGCCTCACTCCTCCAGTTTACTGGAAAAACAACCTAGCCTTAGTTACGCACAGTCTACCTTAATCCCTGTTTTTACCTAACTCCTATGAATACCACACAGAATTATAAAAAATGGTGTTGCAAGGAAGTCATTCAAGCGACGCTTGGACTTAGTTGATATAAATACTTAATTCTGTCTTGGAGAATAAATGTGGTTTAATCGAAGGGATCTGGTGTCCAGTACGTGTCAGGCTGGGCTCCCTCAGGCCAGACCTTGCAGCCGATACCTGGTACTGCTGTGGGTGATGAGAGGGTGCTCTCCAGCGTGAGACCAGAGAACAGCACAGCAGTGAAAGAGCTGTGTGTTACAGCAAGTAAAAGAATATGAGTGTTCTTAGACAGCCACCTAGTGAGTTTAGTGAGGAATCAAGAGCTGGAAGAAAATTCAGTGAACTCTTACAGTTACAGTACAAATACAGTGCTAAACCGGTGCTAAAATCAGCAATGCACTTCATAGGTTTTTTCACCTCATAGTAAATGCAGTAGCAGAGCAGAAGGGGTCTTGAATTACTTAACAGTTGTGAGACAAGATTCCTCATCACTTTATGATTCTGGAAATGAATGTTTGGGTGAGAGTTCAAGTATTAAAAATATGTCTGAGGGTTAAGCGAATTTCAAAGTTTTGTTTAGGAACAAGTATATGTGTATGGTTTTTTTTTGGTTTTTTTTACCTCACCTTTTTCTTACGTACCCATTTCTAAATCAAAACATTACTGTTGACTGAAAACCCTTATACCATGCAATATAAAAAAAGGGACAAATTCCAGAGGGAGAGATCCTTAGCACTGCCCTTGGGAATTTGCACGGAGAGCCTGCTTTGCTAGCATGTTTATATTCTACCATTTCTGCTAACCTAAATTTGAACGTGGTTGTGAAAATAATATGAAGTCTTCTGAGTAAGACAAGAGAACCTGCGAGCCCAGTTCATATCAACAATAGCACTTGAATTTACTACTTGTGTGTGCTAATTTCTAGCTCTATAAAAGAAAACAACAAAAAAAAGCCCCCAACCATAAGGGTCCACAGAAAAACATTCATGTATCATTTCTGAGTTTGCCTTTGCAAAGTTATTCCAGGGAGACCTCTGACAAAGTTATACGCTTACGGTCTCATACTGTGCTAGTGCTCTGGATGTTCACAGAGCCACAACATGCAACTTTATCCTCATGTTAGGAAGATGCAGAACCTGTGGAATTACAGTCAAGCAGCCACAGTTTGCACCTCATCAGTCCAGCGGTTACCTATTAACCACTGCTTGCTAAATAACTTTTTGCTATTAAGACCACTTGTGAGAAGAAAGCTCCCAGATGGTCTCTTTTTATAACTGTGATCATTGAAAAGAAAATTAAAAAAAAAAAAAAAATTGGCTGAAATAAAAAATTAAGACACTAGTGGAAAACCTTATCAAAACCGTGGTTCTCCAAAGGTCATCTAATATTAATACGCCACAGAATAGTTGCAGGGGCATGAGTAGGTTGGAGACAATTAAACCCTATTGATGATACTGTTTGGGATGCTGTAGAATTTCTACTTAAACAGTTACTGCCTCCTAAAAATCAGATCCAGAGAATTGCCACAGCTGTGGATCATGCCAACCCTGAACCACTGCTGCAGCCTTGGACATATAGCTTCTTTGTTCTTATAAACTTGCAGTGCTTGTAATCCCCAAGTCCAACAATACACTAATATACTAAAATTAGCTATGACTGCGCTTTGAATTCCTCTCAGAAACATCAGCTCTACATGCCTAATTAAATACCCTCAACACACAAAGAATAATTGCAAGGAAAAGGAAATCTCCCTCATGAGGGCCAGATGATTTTAATTAGGTCTCACTCAAAATCCTCCTAGCCTCAGATGGCTCAGCTCACTACAAAATGTTTGGTCACACTGAGATTGCATGCTGTGCTCCAGGCCTCTCCTTTCCCTTTCACACTGGTTGCTGCTCTTCTGTCCCAATTTCTCCCTGTTCCTTAAGAATTTACTGTCATCCAGCCCTCAGAGCTCCAGTTCTCAAACTCCCCAGACACGTGGGGCTGGTGCCATTTGCTGATTTCTTATTTTTTTTATACCTCAGGAAGTGCTAGCCTGCACAGATGGCATGCTTCCGTGTAGAGGCTGAACATATGCACAAAGGTTCCTCACAAAGTCTGTGGAGCAGGAGAAATAGTATTTATTTATTCCAGATACGAGTTACAGTCCCTTTATCCTCCCACAGCCACAGGCAGACCTGCTATCAGCCAAGTAACTGGAGTACAAACTCAGACCTCACTGCTTTCCTTACAGGGCAAGAGGGGCTAAATCCTGATGGCAGCTCACCAGACCTGAAGGGTGTCACCAGAGGGAGTGTGGGTACCACCACCACCAGAAGAGATCCTAACAAATTCACACTTCTGCCATCCCTCCACGCACCTCAGTTTTTCATCTCTTTCGTACCCAGGGAGGAATTTGTGCCGGGATGCTGTGGTGTTCTGTGACCCTGCCGAGACATGAGAGCTAAGCACTTTTCAGTGTCCCAGTTCCAACCCAAATATTTAAGGCTTGGGAATTAAAGAACTGGGGCATCTCTAAAGTACAGTCTTCCATCTCCCCCTTCCCCAGACATACTTACCGATAGCAAGTCTTAAAAATTATACTCCATGAGAATTGGAATGATATGAAAATCATTTGCTCTAAGTAGATATTTAAAATGCTAGAATTATTTCATCCACTTCAGTGTAACAGATATTGGTTGTCATAGTTAAAGTCCTGCAGTTCATTCTTGTGTGATTTCTCCTTTCCTGGTCCTGAGTATTTTTAAGCACAGGCTTTTGGTTTGATTTTTTTTGTGTGTACTGTGGGTTCAAACACATTCAGTATTGTCACAAGCCTCATCCTGGCCCTGAATGACTTCTGTTTATACTACAGTGTTTTATTTGTCTTCAATGGTTCATTCTACATCTTTCAATGACTTTTGAATGGGGGTTTTTTGTTTGTTTTTAAATGTCAAATTAGAGAGTCTGGCAAATTGTAACTTACAAGATTAAATTCCAGCTGTTGGAAAGACTTACTTACAATACAGAACATGGACCTTCTGAAACCTCTCCACTCCAGCATCATACTTTTTCCCCACTTGGGGTCTCCTACAAGTGTTCCCCAAATGGCTGCTGGTTCCCAGTGCTCCCCTGCTACTGGAATTCAACACTCGCAGGTGCTGCATGTGACATTTTGGGCTGAACTTCTGCCAGCCACTTCAGCAGCCACTGAGGTTTCCAGCTCTGCTGTTCGGAGTTCTATTCCTCCACGCTGGGTTTTTTGGTTTTTATCTTACTTTTAATACTGCAACTTGTCCAGGAATTTTACCAAGAAATCTGCTTCTAGTTATCGTTTAGACACACACAAGCCGCTTTAAAGGGACAATCTCCATGATTCCTCTGTATGCTTCTCCAGTTAATACACATATCCGCACAGATCTTATTAGCAAAATTTAGAAGCCTTTCTCTTTAATTATTAGATGTTGAAACAGCAAAATTAGATTGAGTCATATTTAATTTGACCAAAGAGAAAGCTGCTCAGTGCTGTTAAGATAGTATTATACTAGCAATTACAGTTATAAAAGTACTCTAACCTGAAGTGGTTTCTTTAGCTGTGAAGCCATGCCTATGTTGAGCTTCCTACCTACACCTCTACTTCTTGCTTTTATGCACCTCACCTGAAGTGCGAGTAAAATTCATCCCTATCAGACTATGCAGCAGGTATTGCTTCTTAACACTTGAGAATGTATAGAACCTATTTCCTTTATGTTAGACATGTAAAAGTTAGAGTGTGGGTTGTTTTTTTTTTAGGTTAATACCCGTATGACACTAATTTCTACATTATGTGTCTAAAATCTTTTCACTGACAATCCCTAAAAACAGTCCTTCAGAATACCTGAGTTCCCCTGGAGTAGTTTGACCGTGTGCTCCCACCACATGTCTAGAGGTCCCTTTCTGAGAGTATTTGACCTCTGTTCCTGCGAAGCAGATGAGTATTGCATGTTTATAGACATCTGCTATGGAGAAACAGCTCTTGTGAAGCCTGATTCAGATTCCTTTCCCCTCCCCGCAACCTTTTGTTCTGACACAACCTTGTAACCAGAATCATCCCATGAGGTACCGATTAATAGCCATACGACATTTCAGATCTTAAGCCCGTAGAAACAATAATGTGAACGTCTTCTGAACCTATAGAGAGCTTCAGGAATAGCCTGCAATGTTGTTCTAGGACTTCTGTTCATTCATTTGACAATTTAACACCATTTCTCTGCTGTATTAAGTAAGAAGTCTAGGCAGAAACAGAAAGGATCCAAAGAATTGAAAGCAGACCAACTTTGTGTGGCCCCTGGAAAAATACCTGACATCTCATTTGTATGACCATTAAACTGCATCCATCTTCCTGTGGTTTGAAAATAAGGGCAGGACTTGACTGATTATCTTTGTGATCATGGGTTTAACCTTTAATGATTTAGGGGAAAAAAATATCTCTCCAAGGTCTTCTAATTTAGAAAGAAATGCTACCATTCTCTTCAGTGAACTACCCCTGCACATCGAAATTTGGTATTCCCCAAAGGTTCTGGAAAATACTTGAAGTAGACTGGCAAAATTAGAACCATGAATTCTCTTGCAGAGGACAGTTTGGTGGATTTTTGTTGCTTCCCAGATCTTTAACTACAGAAACATTCCTTTTAAAACTTTGTAGAACTTTCATAAAATAGAGTTCGGATTATTTTATTGTTTCTATCCCTGGCTTACTAACTGGAGGTTTTCTTTTTAAGTTCTGAAGGCAGACAAGAACATGAAATTACAGCTGAAGCTGGTGAGAACTTGAAGTATGGAACTACTAAAATTCACCTCTGATGTCAGAGTAAAGCCATTTTATAGCAGTAACATGGTACATCAACATAACAGTCTAACACTCTCAAGCATATGAAATTAAACAAGTAGGGGAAATTATTTTAATATGCTTTTATTTTTTTCAAATCTGACATGCTGACACAGAATATGGCAGAGTAACCCACGGTACTAGGAAAGCCTATGTTTAGATTTCCAGTGTAGTTTATGTAAAAGTTCATGTTATCCTGTGAACATGAGATACGCAAGAGCACAAATTTAATGATTAAAATTTGCTTGATTTTTTTGACTAATTCAACTGAGCTGCAATCAACCAAACTAATGCAGTGTGTGCTTGCAAAAGATGCTGGGCAGACATGATTTGCCTGAGATTCTCTGCAGGTAGCAGAGTTTCAAAGTCATATCAAGAATATGAGAAAAAACCCTCCATTTGCTGGATGACTTGCAAAAACTGATTTGTCCAATTTTAGTGAAAACAACCTCAGAGACACAAACTTGTCACACTTTTTGTAAAATGGGAGAAATGTTGACCCATGTGAAAAACTAAGATATACCTACTGGTTTAATAAAGTTACATGGATTAACAGTATGCTTGCATTGATAATACCGCAGGGCTCAGGGGACAGAGCCAACAGAAACATGCAACTGAGCTTGGAGATAGCTTTTCTCTTGTCAGCATTGCTCAATGCTGAGCCTGTCTAATTTTGGAGAAAGTCTCATATTTTGGATCTGAAAGAAATAAAAAGCCCAAACCCTCTGTTTTCACAGATTTAGATTTAAATTCAGGCACTCTGTGAAACTTCATAAAAGCAAAAACTTCCCACAGCTCATCTAGAACTTAAAAGAGGTGTTTGCTCATTCTATTTGATGTTTTACACTCTTCATGTGAGACAATTCCCTCCACTGATCTCCCCTAGTGGTCTTAATTTCAGAACAGAAGTGTTGTATCATAGAAGCAGACTGCATGGTGAGATGGTAGAATAAGTTGTAGAGAAACTCTTATGTCATATGGGAAAACTTTGAAAGCAAGTTACAGGTGTTTAGATTATTACAAAATGAGTGATAAATCCTTCCTTTATCCACTTTTTGGACATTATTAGAAAAAAATGCTATAACAACCATTCCCAGAAGTGTGCTATTCTTGCTGCTCATATCAGAAAGACCTGAAAACTTTTAATCTTTTTTTCCCCCCTTATTCCTGTATCTACACATCAAGAGGGCTGTGGAACAAAACTGCAAAGAGGCTACCGCTAACAGGATCTGAAGACATGAGAAGAAAGAGCTTGCAGAGGTCCCCTGACCATGGCTCATTGCTACGTAAGCATAAGAAGAATTGATTAAAGGTCAGTGCAAGATTTGGAAGAGCACATCATGCAACATGGGAAAGGTATGGAACAAGACAACTGTTCAGGTAGATCTGACTGGCTTGACATGCTTGCTAGATTAAAATGAGTCCAGGTTAGACCTAAACAGTATAAAGTCTAGTGTGCTCTGAGCAGCGTAACATAGAAGGGTTGGCTCGTTACAGCTACAGTCACAGGTCTGGAGATGAGATGGCCTAGTTATGGTCAGACAGATCCAGTGAGTCTTTGCTTAAGGGCATCGCCACCTTCAAAATACAAACCAGAAATAGCTTTGGCTTAATTCAGACCATGGTAGAATATTCAAGATGGTACATAGGGGAAACCTTACATAAAGAATGGCACAATTCTTAATTTAATGGTACTAGTCATGACTTACTTTCTGTGATTTTATTGCAGTTCTCTCTAGCCTTCTGAAAGCACTGTATAGAAGCACCTAGCAAAACAGCTGCACTGCTACAAGCAGCAGGATCCTTGCTTCCTTTTCTTTCATATTATGCCTATTTCAAGCTACTTTTGCCAGTAGCATCCTCTCTGAGTTGACAAAAATTGAAGCAAGTTTATTAATGTTACACCTGTTCTTTTAACATACACCTTTAAAAAGATGTTTAATGAGAATGCTTTCATAGCATGTAACCAAGCTCCCTAACTCCCACTTCACAAGCTTGCTTCATTGAACCAGGCACTAAGCACAATGCATAAATGAGCAATTGCATTCATATTGTTCGCCTGAAGGTTTTGAACATATGTGGATCTACTCATATGCTTGAAGAAAAAAATATTCCTGCAAGTAAAAACATGAACGTGTCCTTAAAATTGCCCTTCTGAAAATAGCTCAGCCTATTTGTAAGAATTCCTGCAACTTAGCACATGCTTCATCTTTAGCTCAGAGTGTTAGCCAGGTAATAATCAGCACTCAGCAAGAATTAGAAAGCCAGTTTGTCACAGTGAGGTCATGGGGAAGATTATTCCTGCTTTATGTCTCCATTTATAATAAATATTCCATAGCCTGTCATGGAAAGGATGTAGAACATATTTATACTTCCAACCTCCCTTTTCACATACAATTCATCAACTTGTTCTGGTAAATTCAATAGCAGCCTATTCCCTTTTGTCATTTTTTTTTACATGCCTCCTAGGCCAGAAGCACCAATAATCTTCTTTAGAGTGCAATGGAGATACTGTGTGTCTTTGAAAGTTAATGTAGTACAGATCTAGATTAGCAAATGTATTGAGGTATTTTCTTCAAGGTAGAACATAACTGTGTAAATCTTCTCAGAGTCAAGTCAAACATGTCATGCACTCACCTCATATTTAGGCTGCTTATGACCATCTGTTGAGATATCATGATTCAGTTTCACAACTTTCTCTTACTCCTATCCAACTATTTATTGCCAGATAACTGTGGGGTTGGAAAAGCAGCCTACATGACAGTGTAATGGCTATCTCTTCCTCTTTCATAAACACGTTAAGAAAAATCTAGTGCATTTCTCAGAACAGAAACATTATCTTCCCTGAAAAAGGCAACAGGAAATGTGAGCAGTGTCTCACTACATAGCAATGAGCTATTGGAATAACTTGTGGTAGTCATTAAAGAATTAGTCCTACCCTAAGTGATCCCATAAGAACAACCTAGATAGTGCAGTTATCTCTGCATCTTCACATAGAGGTGCCAAGGTGATGAAGTTGGCTGTTGCATAGCTTGATGGGAGTATTATACAAAAAATTTTCTGCAGATGGGATTGAGTATGTTGGAGAAATAAGTAACCCAATTACAGCATCTCAATAGTCAGGGAAGCTAGAGTAACTACTCCAATCTATAATGGGTGGCTTCCAACATGACATCTCCCATACCCAGATGGTCAGAGTTCAGCAGACATGAGACATGATTTTCCTATGTCCTCAGATTCTCCAAGGGAATATGACAAAGGAGCTGGTTGTGGTATTTTTACAGACTGGAGACTCTTCATACCAGGAAATTCCCTTGAGAATATGTGGCACATGCCAACACCAGTTTGCAGCTTGGTGTTGCCAAGTTTGCAAAACAGGCTGAAGAAAAACTTTAGGTTAGGTTCTTTTCCTTTTCACTCTGAATATCTTAGCAGCACTGCGGTGACCATGCAACTTTAAAAATAAATCAGATTGAGGAATGTATTATAATTCAGGTCCCAAACCACTGAAATGTTACAAAGACAGGAAACAAAATATGTCAGTGAAGTTTTCAACGGGATGATATCTCAGAAAGGTTTATAGCATAAAATTGGCCAGCGAACAGAAAAAGCATTTATTTACAAGACATAAAGATACATGTTGTATCTGTGTCCACTATAAATATATAACGAGTATTTTAATGCATACTGTTGAAGCAAATTGAGTACAGAAAACTATTTTTTTTTTTACAAAACATATGGGAATGATCATGATGGAATTACCCTTTTCAGAAATTCAGGCATGAAGTTTTGGGGAACTTCCAGCTGTACTCCAATCAAATAATTGCTTAGAGAAAGCAACTTTTTTTTCTATGAAAAAAGTTTCTAATCCTACGTTTCTTAATCCTGTAATTCTTACCCAAATGGCTTTCACTGAAGTCTAATGCATAAAGAAGTACTCTCAAGTGAGTGAAAAATAATAATGAAAAAATTAGTAACATATTTAAGCTTCACAGAGAAACAGATGTTTGTCTTGAGACAAACTTGAGAAATAACTTGCATATTAATTTTTTTTTTCACAACAGTATTGAGATTGCTGATAGGGTTGTGTGGCATATAGCTGAGCTGATTCTGCACTGATATTCAATGCCTAGCAGCATTTAACTATTTCACAAATAGAGGTAACAGAGCAAATTAGTGCGCCTATCTTTAAGAGGAGAGAGGACAAGGATCCTGGAAATATAAAGGAAGAAGGATTCTCCCCCCCTGACCCATGGTTGAGAATTTGTTAAAACCTTACGTAACTTTGTGGAGTTTTTCAGCCAATTCACACAATTGTTATTTCAGGACAAGAAATCAGAGAAAGGATGAATGAATGAACGAACAGTTAAAAAAGCCACACTGAGAACAAAGCAGTAACCCAGTCTAGGTGTTGAAAGATGTCAGAATTTGTGTTTTTAAGTCTTTAAAATTATCATCTTGCTATGATGACCTGAAGATAAGTACCCTTACCTCCAGCTCCTGATCTTTCTTCGAAACCTACATCCCCTCTCAGTTGCAGATTTGACCTGGGTCATTTCTCATAGCCTCTCCTTAAAAGCTCCTGACACCAGCACCTGGCCATTAGCTCTGGCTGCCTAACTTTACAGTAGCCATATATATTGTTTTCTGTATCCAGGAATTGTTAACATTGCAACATTCAGTTCACTGGATATTTCCATCATTATTCTAAGCAGGATTCTGTGACATTTTAGAGGTTTTGGGTTTGGTCATTTTAGTCCTGTAAACTAAAGCTGCTGGTAACCCAAACAACAGACTTTGCATTCCAATATATACACATACAGGTTTTCAGGTTACATGTAAAATACTGGTGTTTATCTGAACAAAATGTCAAGTGATCTTAAAACCCTGAGGTTTTGCGAGTCTTTCCAAGGTTGCAGCATTTTACAACTATCAGCACAGTGTATAAAACAGTGAAGTTAATACTGTTTAACCATCCTTTTCAACCAGTCATTTGCAGTTGAGAGAGTAGCATTAGCATCTCCATGCTCCAGATGGGGAGACAGAGGCAAGAAGGTTATGTCCCTCCTGAAGTAACACCTACCATTAGGATCAGACCTGCTTAGAATTCAGGAAAGTCACCTTAAAAACCTGTATACAATCCCACTTACTTTTCTGAATCCTTTCTTTTCCCATGCTAACAAAGCCTAAAAGTATTTTGCTGAATAAATCTTACAGAAAACAATTTTAAAAAGTGTAAGATGCAAGCCAGCTGAAAAGTGAGAATAAGAATTACAAACTTGCAAGACAAAGATCAGCACTGAAGTACACATCCTACATCATAGGTAACATCTTCAGTTAAGATGGGCTACACAATAAACTTGTCACAAAAGCCTTCTGCAGACCCATGAACAACTATATTTAAAAAAAAAAAAATCCTATAAAAACCCCATTGAACATAAACCCAATTCAGTATAACTAAACACTATTTCTTCTCGAAGTAAGCTAATGTAGCACGAGTGTGGCACTCAGTCAAATCTCTAGCATTTAACAGCACTTAGAGAAATACACAATGCAAACTTGGAAGCCAGGCAAAGACAGATGGAAATGAACAATAAATGAACGGGTGGCTACACAGACAGAAAATCTCACCCAACATTTTATCTTCCATCTGTTTCTCCTTGTAACTGTACCTTTACACAATCAATTCAAGCCCCAGATTTCCCTTCCTGACACTGGAAATGGCACAAGGAGTGTTTATGACAGAATGGAATGTGTTTTAACACAAAAAAACCAAAGAACAAAATTAAAATCTGAAGGTAAGCATTTGGGAGCAGAGACTTTTGAGAAAGGTTTCTTTAAAATAAAACATTCTTGTTATTTTCTTTGTTTTTCCATATTGTTCTTTAATCTTCCTCCTAGAGGGGGGTCTGAACAACAGCAAGAGATAAGCAGAGAAAAGATGAAAGAAGGAAGGATGCAGCTTTGAAAAAGTAAAATCTGTTTCTTTTTGCCTGGCTCTGCAGTATCACCTACAGCAATATGGAAAAGCAGTAGGAAATGTGCCAGGGTGGGAGTTTTGCTGCAAGCTTGTGTTACAACCAGTGCATTTTTACATGGCACAGAATACAGTCTTTTTCATCCCTCCCATCAGATCTAATGATATTTGACACAAGTTAACATATACCATGTTATTTCAAAACACTGTAAATCATCTTTCATTTAAATTTATGTTGCTCCTGTGGGACAGAAGGGAGGACAAAAAACCCAAGTGGTTAAAAGCTAGGTAGTTACTGAACAAGTTTCCAAGCAGTGAAGAGGCAGTGAAATTCTTTAATGAGTTTTATACAGGAGGATTGGCACCTGTGATACTATGTAACATACCACCACACACACCTCAAAGATACATATGGTTAATATTTTCTCCTGTCACCAAATGTGCAGTGATAGTACAAGATCAAAACCTTCTCCTCCTCTGCATAGGAAGAAATACTTTGCTACCTAATATAAAGTTAGCTCTTCAAGAAATAAACAAAGCATACTATAAAACATACACACCCTAGTTGAACGTACATTTATAATGTAGCCCTATATCACTTTTTCAAACAAAACAAAACACCCCAACTTGCTGGACTTCAGTTCTGACTCACCATCTACTTCATAGTGCATCTACCGTAACTATCACTTTCCATCCCCGTTTGCTAGACTCAGAGAGAGTACAATAAAACAATTTTCAACAGGATTAGCAAATTTAGCATCAATCATTTTTATTGATGCAAAGGACAGAGGGATTTCTGGTAGCAAAAGAAAACATACACCTCCACTTGAGGCTTCCATTAATTTAGATTTCTTACTTAAAAGCAGAAAACCACTTCAAGCTGTCCCTGGCGACCAATTTCTGATGAGAATGGACTTGGCAGGGAACACTAAATCAGTGCAATGAAGGACACTATTCCTTGGCACTGACGTAGTGTGTTTTTATGGCAAAACCGTACTGATTTTAGGACCATTCTGTAGCCAAGCACTTCAGAGTGCTGCAAAGACTTTGCAAGAGTTGCATCACTGAATTTTATCAGTTGTGTCAGTTTGATTGGGTTGTATTCCAGCTTCAGAGATGCCAGCTATATAGTAATATGTTATTGCTTGTACCTCTGACAAAGACTGTATTATCTAGCTCTAGAAATGTACTTACAGGGCTGTAAATAAAAAGCAAAATTTTGCAGGACTAAGATTCCAGGTTGTGAATGGCAAGTGGGCGCATTCATAATAGAACACTGGTAGCATTTTGTGGCCCCTAGTCAACTGTTATTGCTATTATAGCAATTGAATAAGGATGGAGAGAACTATAGGAACTTTACCTTGGGTCACAAGGGAGACGAGTGTAGATGTTCAGAAAAAACCTCTGCATGTCTGTCTCCCCGCATGATAGTTCCCCATCTTAGGGAATACTGTTTGTTGGATAACTATAAAATACAGCCTTTTGATTAGATATCAAAATTAAGTACAGAATAAAAAGACTAATTCTGCTGAGCAGAAACTTTGCATAATGCACATCATAGCACATATACAGCACAGAGATGGCACTTCTGAAAATATGTACTTACCTGCATCTAGTGCCTATCACTACCTTCTATTTTTAATTCCTTTGTGTTCGTATTGCATTTACTTCAGCTACATAGTGGAGAGCTCCTCCGAGAGCAAGAGCTGCAGCGTTTGCATTTCTACGTTGTATTGAACCTGATCCAACATCCATTCCAACTGATGGAAAGACTCCTGTTAACTTCAGCATGCATTATATTAGGCCCTTGGTGCAGTTAGTTGCAGTGAACATGTTTGAATGCTGAAGTTCTTGAACCCTTATGCTACATGGATATGTCACAACTTAAGGAACACATATAAGACAGAGCTAGAGAAAGTTATTTTCCCTCCCTCCTTTCAGTGCTCATTTTACAGTCTTCCACAAAAAATAACAGTTTCTCTAAGCCGTTGAGCAACCTCCCTTGCTTTTACATGCTTTTATTCTTGGGAAAAAAAAATCAGACAAAAATATCAGCTGCTTGTCTCAATATCAAACAGCTACTTCAGAGCAATGACTGTCTTATTGTTTTCAATATTTAGCAGTTCAGAAGTGGATTGTGTTGAGAGTTGAAAAGAATCAGCCATTTCATCTAGTGAATTACAAAACCCTAGTTAAAAACTTCCTTTTCAGGCATGTCCCTGTATTACACAAGGCCGTGCACTGCCTTGATCATGGACTAAGAGAAGCAGTTCTCTCAAGAGACTCAGCTGAAAACTTCTTAAACATCACCACATGCTAAATACTTTAAAACCAGGTCTGATTTCTGCCCTGCCACTTGCTTCTAAAATTGCTATTGTTTCTAAAATCCACACAATAGATGTAGAAATTATTCCTTTCATAACTGTAGTTATCTAGTGCTTTGTCATACTATTACTGTGATTAAATGTATTAGTTCTCAGCAGCATCTCCTACTGACAAATCATCAGAAACTGAAAGTGCTTTGGAGAAAAGAGGCCGTATATATAAACAGGATTTTCCTTGTCTTCTGTATTTTTTCTATTCCTAAGTGCCTCCATAATATGAGATGTCACAACTGACATAAGAAATTTAAGTTACCTAATCATCTTACACTGCATTCTTTGTCCCTTCTAGCAGTGAACTCTTTCCCTTTACTGTTTATCAGAGCAATGCCTTCACTTGCTAGCAGTGCTGTGACGAAGGCTTACCAAGTTACAAGCCATTAAAATTTGAAATCAAGGTGAATTCTATTACTATAAGAACATATTTGGGTTTGGGTTTTTTGGTTTGTTTGGTTTTGTTTTTTTTTAAAACTTAAGATAGCATCATCAGGAGAATGAGGATTACAGGCTATCCATGGAAACAATCTACTTGAGGTATTTTCTAGAGATCCAATCACTGTCATAGTAAAATTTCAATGTGTGAGGCAGATAAATATGGATGGCAACTGAGCTGCAAATTGACCTTGTAGGCTTGGGATAGATTTAGTCACTGCTGCCAAAAAAATTTTCAGGTACATCAGAGATTTGTGCCCAGGGGTCCTCTTCTTACCCAACTAACTTGTAATCACAACTGTCAGTTTCAGAACATTTATATGACCCTGTGGAGTGTAATGTGAGTCAACCATCTGAATGTGAAATTCGTTAGACAACTGCAGCATGCTCAGTGGGAGCAGACTGTAAGACAACAGTGATGTATAAGAGAAGATGAAAGAACAGGTTAAAAGGTTCCTGCAGTGGTTTTGCAGGTTTGGGAATAGGTGTGCACATATTATGTGCCAATGTGCCTTCTCACATACCTCAGAAGAGATCATTTGGATGCTGTGAAAACTTCAGCAGTAACAGAACCTGACACCTATCTCTTCCAGTATCAGGGTTTAACAATGATTAGACTACACTTTAATAAGTCTTGCCATTCTTTGTTTATCAAGGACATCAGGCTTTGAAAGCACAATTCGCTAGACTATAATTTTGCTGTAAGAGGTGTGAGCAGCTCTCCCCACACCACTCTACCCATTACCCACAGCACCTCTTAACCTATGCCAATCACTCATCTGTAAATCATTCTAATTGTATAAAGGGATTTTGAACACTACTAACTTGTGTCTAGTACAAGCAGGGCTGATTTATTACTCGTCCCCCACTTATACTGTTTTAGCTTTCAGTAGTCCAGAAGGAATCTATTGATACAGTTAAGGGCTTTATGTAATGTTGAACCCTTAGGCAACATGAGACTACTTGGCAGGCTCTCGCTGAGTTATCAGTTACATATTTTTTTCATTTAAGTCTAATTTTACTTCCCACTTCTATTTTTCCCCATAATTTCTCATTGCTGAGGTGGGCACTTACAGAGAAAAGCAGTACTGCTATTAAAAGAATCAATACTTACATTGTACAATACTTACACTGCTCATTCTGTTTGCATCCTGTGCCCTTCATCTGTGAGGAATAGCGATCAATTATGAAGATCTGTCAGGTTTGTTATTACATGAGACCATTTATTCTGTTAAGAGGATAAAGCAAAGTCAGCAAGACAAGAACATATCAAGTCAGCTAGTTACAGCTTATTAGAAATACAAGTTATTTCCTACATTCTAAACTCAAAGCTCAAGAACAAAGGGACAACTCTCTTCAGCCTGACCACTAATCACAACATACAGCTTGAAAATTTCTGAAAAATATCTTCTAGTAGTGTTTCTGCCTAAAGACCTTCCCTCTATCACAAACACGGTCAACCAGAATAGTACTTATCAGATTGTTTTTATATTGGACCAACAGAATTACTTAATTTTCTGTAGCTGGCCCAGTTCAGGTTCTCTGGGAATTAAAATTAGGGCATGCAGCTGTGGTCTTCTCTTGCCTCACTAAGACAATGTCAACTTGAATTTGCCAAAACTAGCAGATGACCAAGTGAACTGTCACAGGTAAAAAGAAAAGTATTAAGTATGAACAGAATACAGCTTCCAGATCTCTAAGAACTTGTTATTAGGGTGATTAAGCTCTAATATTGTAACTGAATAGGTTGGACACTGTATCACTGATCTTGCAAACATATTCAGTTGCTGACTAACAAGACTCTAGTTCCATACTCAGTTCAGGCAAGGGTAAGGTCAAAGACAGATATTGTTTCTTAAGGTTTTATGGTTTTGCTTTTCTTCACAAGATAAAGGACAAAGACAAGAACAGAATTGCTTATAGTGATTTTCAACTAATGCTTTGAAGGGAATTTCTGAATACTTAAACTTTTCCTCACAGTGGGAATTCTGGTATTTGTAGCCACTGCCAAGGAAGGATCTTTTACTACTAAACTGTTTGAAACTGAAAGTGAACATACTGCAGAATCTGGGAGAGATGCCAGAACTGTGAGTTCTCTGCGTAGCTACAGAACAGGTATAGTGCAAGTACAGCATGTTCAAGATATTTTCTATCCTCGGCAAACGTCTTATCCTAATCTGTAAAGGACTATGTTGAAGGTAAAAACTTTTTTCATTCTGCACTTCCATTCAGCAGTGATTTAAGGAGCTAATTAGTGCCAACATCTGAGGTCCAGATCCCAAATAAGCTTAAGTACCTATTATCTATTGCATTGAATGCCAGCTGAAAGCAGTGTACCTCAGAGGATCTGAACCCAAACTCTACTGTAAGAGATATAGCCTTACATATTGAATCCTCTCTTGCTCTCCAGTTAGAGGAAACCCAGGCATGTAGAGGCCAGTTTACACTTGTGCTTAGATCTTAAAGGTAGAAGGAATAGATCTGACTCTGAGTATATGAAGAGGAACTTGACCCCAGGTCCCAAAACTATTAAGGTTTAAGCTACTTGGATCTTCAAAATCCTATATGAGTGTGCTGGTTTTAGCTGGGATAGAGTTAATTTTTTTAATAGTAGCTAGTATGAGGCTATGTTGTGGGTTTGTGCTGAAAACAACATTGATAATACAGGGATGTTTTTGTTCCTGCTGAGCAGTGCTGACACAGAGTCAAGGCCTTTTCTGTTCCTCACCGTACCCCACCAGCAAGCAGGCTGGGAGGGGACACAGCCAGCACAGCTGGCCCCAGGGATATCCCACACCATATGATGTCAAGATCGGCATATACAGCTGAGGGAAGAAGAAGGAAGGGGGGGATATTTGGAGTGATGGCGTTTGTCTTCCCAAGTAACCATTACGTGTGATAGAGCCCTGCTTTCCTGGAGATGGCTGACATCTGCCTGTCCATGGGAAGCAGTGAATGAATTCCTTGTTTTGCTTTGTTTGCATGCGCAGCTTTGCTTATTAAGCTGTCTTTATCTTAACCCATGAGTTTTCTCACTTCTATTCTTCCAATTCTCTCCCCCATCCCACTGGGGGGCGGGGAGTGAGCGAGTGGCTGTGTGATGCTCAGTTGCTGGCTGAGGTTAAATCATGACAATGAGCTATCACTTAACATTTAAAGTCATTAGCTCCTGAGCTAAAGAATGATGCTTAAAATACACTTTTCTCTGTCCTTCTGCTTTATGGAACTCAAGGCAGGAACGATGGTCTTAAACCACATAGACCCAACTCTCCTTCTAGCTTAGCATGCTCCTGGCTAGACCTCTACAATGCAGCCTGTGCTATGTCCAGGGCCAAATTTTCTTCTCAGTACACACTTAAACTATAGAATGCAATGGAGACTTTTCAGACGCAGTGGTAGGAATGCATTTAAGGCTCAGCTTTCCTTGTTTCTTGTTATTCCCCCATATATCTCATGTACAGCTTTCTTTTAAAATGTGAACAATATTGAAATACATATTTGCATATACGAAAGCCAAGTTTGCATCCTACTCTGAATGTGGCCCAATGACATTTGTGTTACTGTGCCTGTCCTGAGTCTGCTGGATGTTACACAAGCAATGACAAGCTGCAGAGAAACAATTTAGAAGAAAGGAAATGCAATTCTAAATGTGTTATGCTTATCTACATTTGTAATTCCAGTCATGGATCCTATCTGTTTGTAAATTTCAAAGCAAAATATTTCTGAACTTGTTAAGTCAGTATGGATATGCTCATCTCTTTCTTGCTGCATAAAATTAGACACATACCAGGCAACTGTGAACTGATTAAAAGAGTCTCTCCAGCAACATAAAAGAAGATGGGTCTTGTTATAAACTTGGTTCCTGGCTCTTGACAGAGGTAAGAATGTAAGGTGCATTGAGATGCTTATGAGATTCCTACTGACTATTATGAGAACTTTAAGAAGTGGTTATATGCTGAAAAGTGACTCTGAATAAATAGCATTGTGAAGTTCCAAATTTATTTTCTCTCAAAGTCTTACAGAATAAATTTGCCTGCTTTACAGGTAAAGATACATTTTCTCTTGCTGACAGCCCTGCAAACTGAACGTCACAGCTGTGTTCTCCTTGACTTGTGCATTTTATTACTGCTCTTCTGAAGTGGCGTCTTAGTTAAAAGTCTATTGTTAATGTAAGAAAGAAAAAATCAGCCAAACTACTTCCCTATCACTCTGTTGATTCGACAGGACTAACAAGAAAAAAAAAAGACCCTGGAAATTGTTTTTGCCACATAAAAGGAAAAAGGCACACAGGGAACAGGTCTAATGAGTATGAAGGGATCACTACATGTGGCTCCATTTTTGACCAGAAGAAGAGAGGGAACACAGGGACAGGCAGGTGCAAGCAATGACCTGTAAGTCTTCTGAACTCAAAAGAATTTTCTTGCGTTCTTTGGCAGCCGAACTTCTAGTCTAGGTTGCTCATGCAAAACTTAAGGAATAAATCCCCCCAAAGTTAAACAACCCTTGCATTCCCACCATGAAAAATATAATGTCTGTGTGCCGTTCAAATCAGAAGTAAAGGTGCAATCTTCCTTACATACACTACTGCTGTGACTGGCTCAACAGTAAATCTAGAGTGCAAGTTCAGTCACAGCCCAAAGGCAGCTGAGTCCCAGAGCCAGCAGATGAAGGTAGCTTATGCACCATGTTCAGTTCCTTTGCTCAGAGATGGGAGCTTCCAGTTTCTTAAGTATCAGCCTACTGCTCAGAACAGAAAGTGAATAGCCAGAGCTTATTTCCACACGGTGTCTTTTGTAGGGTTGTGTGGAGTCTCCTCTTGCGTTGATACAAATGCGTTTAACACATATGAAGAGCTATGCCAGGTGCCTCTATGCTGTGCTTATCCTGACCGATTCCTCTATGGAGACAAGTGTTCACAACTGTGATGGCTGCAGTTGCTGTGAGCTATGAAGTAAATCTTCAGACATTTTTGCTGCTGCTCTGAAAGTCTTCTCTGACTCTACTGGAACTCCTCTCTGGAAAACTTGAGCTGCATGCATGAAGACAATTGGCCTCATGATGTACTAGGAAACTGTGCAATCTGCAGTATATTTACCTATTTAGTTTGAGATATAAATCCTTTAACAGACCTTGAATATAAAAACCAACTAGTGCACAACCTAAGATTACTATAAAGCTGTAACCATAGCTAAGGGGGGACACAAATCACTCTGAGATTTGATTCTCTGAATCATAAAGATTCACCATAAAAATATAGTTATGAGCATCATTAAAAATATGAGCTTCAGAGCATGAAATGTTAGACACGTTTGCAATCTTTTAGAAAAATAGTGTCTTGTTCAAGATCAGATTTTAAATCATCCTCCCTAAGTTGTCTGAACGCTAGCTTCTTACAGGCAGGTCAAGGAGATGTGTAAAAATGTTGGCAAAGTGTGTCTTACAAATGTCATGTAATACACCCAGTACTGGGATGTCATGGGCTACTCGGAATGGGATTAGGGCCACATTTTGAAAGATATTTAATTTCTAAAGATGTAGATAAATGCTTATTAACAGTTTTGAAAATCCTTTAAGTCTAGAAGTACCTCAGCTGTTTTGAAAATTCTAGGAGGTACTGAGCATGACAAGTGCCCAAATGACTTGTGAAGTCTAATCATCAGTGCCTTGAAATAGCTGGCAAAAGAACATAAACAACAGACTCCTTACACATTATAAGAAACAGATAAATAGATCACAAGATGTAATGGGATATTGAGCATTGCTCTGATTCTGTTCCTTTTATCAGGATAGGTCACTTTACATCATCGAAGTTGACTGCAGTAAGCAGCTGTAAAATCAGTATGGCATAAAAACCATGCCCGGTATAAATACATAAAACCCATAGTAACATTTCTTGTTTGTAAACAGCTAGGATGTCATGATTCAGCTTGTGTTGGGGATTTCAGGATTTTGAATAAGAAATGAGCAAAGAGTTGTTTGCTGGATTTCCTCAGCATGATCCCAGCAAAATCCTTTCCAGTGGTGCATGCGAGCTCCTGCATGAGCACAGGATGAAAGCACCTGTGAAGGAACTGAAAGTTGTACTTTGCATGGATCCCTCTGGGACTCTTGACTTGAGGCCTCTGGATTTTTCCTTCAAACTACCCCCTAAATGGCAGCAAAATAAATAGGATGCATGGATTAAGAAAAGTGCAATTACCTGCTGATCTGGGCTTGAAACTTTCAGGAAGGTTAGAGAACTTCTCTGAAAAACTACTGTGAGTTTGAAGAAAACTTTAAAAATCTAGCAATTTATCCTATTAAGTTTAGAGCTTTCAAGAGGAAGTGTCGTGGTTTAACCCGGCTGGCAACTCAGCACCACGCAGCCGCTCGCTCACTCCCCCCCCCTCCCTCAGTGGGATGGGGGAGAGAATCGGGAAGGGGAAAAAGGGTAGAGCCGAGGGCTGAGATAAAGACAGTTTAATAAGAGAAAATAATAATAATAGTAATAATGAGAATGATAACAAAATATACAGAATATACAAAACGAATGATGCACAATGCAATTGCTCACCACCCGCCGACCGATGTCCAGCCCGTCCCGAGCAGCGATCAGTACCCGAGCAGCGACCGACCGACCCACCAAACCCCCCCCCACCGAGCATGACGTTCTATGGTATGGAATAGCTCTTTGGACAGTTTGGGTCCTAGCTGTGCTGTACTCCCAGCTTGTTATGCACCTGGCCAAGCAGGAGAAGCTCAAAAAGTCCTTGAGCAGTCTGAGCACTACTTGGCAACAACTAAAAACATCAGCGTGTTATCAACATTCTTCTAGCACTAAATCCAAAGCACAGCACTATGCTAGCTTCTGTGAAGAAAATTAACTCTATCCCAGCTGAAACCAGGACAGGAAGTCTGGACATTATCTAGTAAAACCCCATCTCTGATGGACCATTTTAATCTACAGATCTCAAAGAATTCTACATAAGAGAATTATTTTATCATCCTATTTTATAGATGAGGAAGATGAAACACAGGAAAACAATATGATGCAGGAAATCCAGAATTTGAACTCTTAGCATCCCACAAGTGGTAACTTTATCCACTAAGCCATATGATATACTTTCCAGCAGACTTCCATCAAACAAGGAAATAAGATCAGCAAAATGAGTAAATACGCAGTATTAGATGCCTGTCTGGTAGTAACACTGAACACCATTTAAATACTGACCAAAGCGTGATTTTAGAGGTCTCATTTTCAAAGAAACTGAACATTCCTGTTGATTACTTTTACTTAAATTTGCAACTAGCCAGTATATTATTAGATCAGGTTTAATGAGTTACCTAAATAGTGATACAGGGTTATAATTCTCAGCACCCACTCCAGCAAACTGCTAGTAGCCTGTCTACTAATAAATAATTTTTCCCTGGCAGGGTGACAACAGTTATTTTGTCCCTACTTTCAATGGAGAGGGCAGATCTGGATCCACACTCCCTTCACAGTCTGGGACTATTTGCATTAAAAAAATTGTTTCAGACATAAGGAAAGAATTGGGACTTAGTAATTTTCTTCCCATTTCAACTTGTAAATTTCCCTGGATATTGGAAAGCCTTGGAATATTTCCACAGAAAATTATAATTATTTACTTTTTTCCCATTCTTTGATGCACATCTAAATCTCATGAACCAGACATGATAACAGGTCACACACTAATTTGTTCATGCCATTCTACAACAACGCTGTTTTGAGCTTACATTGCCATGTTTATTCATTGCTAAACCAAGAGAAACTTTCAGCCACAGGAAAACTGGGATTAGATCAAAATGCCCATATGGCACCAGCAGCCTCCTCTTTGGAGTACGAATAGAGATGTGGAGAGCAAAGTAAAGATCCCTGTTCTCCCCCCACTCCCTTTGTGTGGAAATGAGTATTCAAAGCACTGGTTCTTAGTAAAGACCTTGTATAACTGACCCAACCAAGATCAAAGGATTGCAAAATGCCTCTTTTCACGGATATATGGTCACTTCTTCTCAGGTTCAGATCTGGCCCTCTCTCTTAGAAACATGCATTTGTTGTTCAGTTTTACAGATGGAATCTTCTACATACATTATGAAGTAACACTAGAGGGCAATAATGCATGAGATATTCAGAATCTGTGAGCCTGAGAATATTTGAGATGGGTGGTCTTCATTTGTTAATGGTTAAGCAAAATTCATAATTTGCTTCATGTGTTTGCTTTAATTTGGAAAGGACTTGTGCTGGGATAGGAAAGGAAGAGTAAAAAGCTTCAAGGAAGACTGGAAATGAAAAAATCACTTGCTTTCTTTCACATTGCTGTGATATTCTTAAAAGAAAGTGAGAAACTCCTTTGGGAAGGATATCTGCATACAAGGAAGGACTGTCTCTTCCAAACAAAATATTAAAAGACATTTTAAGATCCCTGAATTTATTTTGTATTTTGGTGAAGCACTGACAGAGAAAAATCTCTTGGAAAGAAAAGTGGAGAACAGGGAAAAGGGAAAACAGAATGAAAAAAAACAAAAGGGGGAAAGAGAAGAGAAAAACCAAAAAGTTTATAGAGGTAGGTAGAATAAAAAAAAAATAAATCTCTTTATTAGAGGTATCCTACCAGCACAGCCCAAGATTTTACTTACCCTTACTGTCAAGTCTCTCTATAACTTTTATCTTTAAAGCTAGTTGAACTGTAAACTGCCAGAGTTTGGCAAGGGAGGGAAGGAGGGAAGGAAGGGTTTGGTTAGGTTCTCTTTCCTCTTGAATCTTATTTATCACCCTTTCATATAGTGTCCTGGGCCATGTATTATTTTTAACAACTTTGCTTACTCAGATTGCTGTTAGTAAAGGATATTGTCTAAAGCTGGGACATTGTATGGTGCTGGAAAATAAAATAAAAATCTTCACATCTTACTGATTTCAAGTCTCAATAAATTCAAGGTACCTGGATGGCATCTTGTCTTGCATTTATGGCTTGGGTGATTAACATCTTCAGGGTGCATTCAGACATCAAGAGACGGTTTTGCTTAAAAAAAGCTTCCTTTTAGGAACGTCAAGTGCAAAATTAATGATTCAGGATTCAGTCTGGAAGAAAGAGATGTAAGTGTGAAGTGAACCTTTAATGGTCTGTAAGAGGGAGTGACTGCTTAGAAGAGTTTTTATAGCACTGCACTTCCTGCTACTTCAATAATAATAACAGTAACAGTAATAATGCCTGCCTCTTGTATTTCACTTCCCATCAGCAGAACTCAAGTAATTATGTTCACCTCTTACCTTAAAGCAAGTGTTACCAAAGAAAGGAATGTGATAATGTGGCATGTGTTTTCTACTATTTGTGTTTCAAGCAACTTAGCAGGACCAGTTTTGTCTCCTCTACTGAGGCAGGACGCAGAGAAAGACCAAATAAGCAGATAAAACTCTTTCTGAGCACCCACATTTTAGATAGATCACTATAATTTCCTTAAAGGTGAGGTGGGGATCATGTCATGGTACACACAGGATGCCTGGCTCCTTTGAGTAGAAAAAGAGAATGTTTGTTACATTCAAAAGCCTCACCATTTCTGCTTTCAAATATACAGCACAGGACTAGCATGAGGCCATGTTAGTACGGCATGTTATTGATGGCTGATGCTACCTATTGGTTCAAGCCAGGCAGTTTAAAAACAGAGGATTATGTTCTTTTTAAGAAAAGAAATTAAAGCAAAGTCTTAAAATGCTCATCAGTCTAAGTGGGCTTCATTTTTTTTCCTCCTACAGCCAATAGAAAATTATCATGCCATATGAAATTAATTCAGGTCATGATAGAGCAGCTGTAAAGCTAGAGGACAATTCATGGAGATTGCTCAGAACAGACTCTCTGTTTTCATGTTGCGTTTAATGAGCCTTTTGGTTGAAAAATTTGTTATGATGCACTTCGTTTCCAGTATAAGATGAATATGGCTCCTGTGTTTCTGAGCCTCTCTGAGATAATTACTGAGATTCAATTGTTTCTACTTTATGTACCTATGTTCCATAGGTCTACATTCACTTTGTCACTGGCAGGGTATGAAAGGGAACAAGGATATTCACATAGGTCAGGTTTCCCTGAAGAGATCTTGCCTCTCATATTGGTGTTCTTTCTGCTAATCCAAACGTAAAGATGAATAGTAACAATTCATTTCAACTATATATTATTAATTTTAAGCAGTCTAATTTTTCTTTCAGCCACTTCATATTACACACATGTAATGACCCTTGCCCACATAAATCAGCCAGGAATATTTAATTCGCTTACTGATGAACTGTTCATTTCCAGCCTCTTCCTGCAAAACTCTGAACGTAACGCTCAGTTTTTTCTTAGTCTTCTTGAAGAAGTAATGCATAACTAAACCCTTCAGTGAAACTTAGAAAATGGCCCTTCAACTCCTAAATGCAACTGCAGGACTCCTAAATTCAACTCCCCGCAACTCCTAAATTCAACTATTAAATGCAGGAATTTCAAGTGTTTTGGTCTGTTGTATTTAGCTCTACTATGCCTGATTATCCTTGATTTTTGCACTGTCCATTTTGGTTGAATAAGGTTATAGTTAAACATGTGCAGTCTATAGAAGAGAAAGTGTTATTCAAAACTAACCAGCAAAGGTCACAGAATAAATACACTGACAACTTGCTAAGAAAGGAGATTATCCAAAGTCTTGACTTGGTGTTATTTCAAATCCCAAGACACAAGAGAGTTTTTATTCCCTCTCAATTCCTTTGTTGTTTGGGGATTTCTATGTATTGCTTAGCTTTAATTTCTGTCAAAGCCATCCAATCAACTCTGTTGACTGCTTGGTAAAATTCCCTTCTACACTTGGGTCGGTATGTACTGAAGAAGAAGGTTATCTGCACTATTAAACCTTTGACTTCTTGTCTTTTGAAGAGATCATTTTGCATTTTGCTATGGCAGAGCTGTAATTAGATCTGTTAATTAAGGACAGAATGAACTTTTTAAAAACTCTAAACCCCTTTGCATTTTTGATAAGTTTGCTTAGGTTGCTGCTGACCTTCGTACAGGGTTTGCCACTGCTTATTAATTGTTAAATTTTAATTAGGCATGCTGATGAATGTACTAGCCTTTGCAATAAATAAAAGGTAGCTTCATTTATAATCGGATATTTACCAGTCTACAGTGAAATTATCTGCTTTCCTAGAACACAGTTAATTTAACATATTTTGATAACAGTAATTGGTGGTATATAAAACCCAAACCCAAACAGATAAATATAATGATTCCCTGGTTCAGAGATTGGATTACCAGTGCAAACTGAGCTAGGACACTGCATCTTAAAAACATTCCATAGGCACTTTAACTAAATGACTTTAACAACTGGTCAGATATTCATGGTATTTTTCCTGAAATTCTTTCAAAATGTGTTTCCCAGAGAAGAATCAACCCTTCCTACAGAAAAAGCAAGTCAGACTGGGGAGATAGAGAAGTAAGGGGATGAAGAAGAGGATCATCTTTCAAGACTAAGGGAAATGAAAATTTGCAGCACTAGCAAGCAACCTGCTTTTTTCTTCACCAGTGATAAATATGTGGCCAGTACTTGTGCCTGTGTGACCCATCCAGGGACTCCACAGACTAACCCACCAAGAAGGTTATGAAGCAAAATAATGGGAATCTGACCCAAACTCCCTTGAAGTCAAAGGGTACCGAAAATCAAAATAATTCTTTCAGGTTGACCAACAGCCCCATATCTGAACAAAATAGCAAGTATCTATCCTGTTTCATTACTTTAGTAGAATTAGTAACCACAATGTTTAAATTGGGCCTCCTGCCACTCTCATGTCTTGCCTCTGTGAAGGATCATCAGAGAATCTTCTCATAATAAATGAGATATTTAATTAGCCATGTCCATTACCATGAAGACAGAGTTAACAATCACCAGCTTCTGACACAGCACACTCAGGTATGTAACTTCATCCCAAATTTCAGTGCCATAACTCTAAGCTGCACAGCAAACTATAAAAATAATAGAGACAGTGACTGAAGTCCTGGTTCAGGCAGAGGCAAGTGGCAAAAGTCACCCTTAATTCCTACACAGTCCCTGCCAAACTTCAGAGATCAATGGCCAAACGCACTGCACTGCTCTTATCAGGACCCACCACATACATAATGAAATGCTACTGCAGCCGGTGCTGATTTTCCAGCTGTTTCACTATTTGCCTTGAAGAAAGAGCATGTATGATTCACTTTTTGCTGGGAAGTTTATTAAGTATCTCTTCCCAAGGACTGAATAATTAGATAATTATCATGCTGTCTGCATTATTACTGATGAAACGCTACCTAAATTTCATTAGGGATGGTCCAAACAGGTTTTGAAAGCCAATGAAGTGCACTGCTCAGAACTGTGTGTGTAGTGCCAGGGGTTCCCTGTCCTCTGACCATCTCAAAGCATGTGGTCACTGCTGTTTGGTTTGATGCCAGTTCTTCAAGTGTCGAGTGCTGCTTTCAAGATTCACACTGCAAGCAGCAGGGCTGATGATTGACTTGCCAGGGTGATTTCAGGCAGTCATGAAAGTACTACTTTTCAAAGGCTGGTGCTTTGGGAGCATTCTACCATACTGTGGGAATATTTTGCTAGTGGTACACCTAGATGCAAACTGGACTTACAGCGAGAATTCAGAGAGTGTAGGCAAATTCATTTTCTGGGTCCTAATAAGTATGTCTTCCCAGAAAACAAGTTTCAACAGACTCCTTATGTGGGACTCAGAGATATGTGTTTGATTATCTCCTGACACTGAAAAAGAGACCTAAGCCAGTTTTCAGAGAGTGTTCAAGTAACCTGTCTGCTGTTAACCCTGTTCTATCCACAGATGTACCTGGCAAGTCTACTGAGAATCAATGCTTTTTCTTTTGAAATCAGGTATGATTGCATGCCTGGCTTTGCTTTTCCCTGCAATGAAAAAGCAAGAGAAATATCTGAAAGCTTTCCCCCTTAGAGACATAAAAATGACATCATGTCTTCGGCACAGGGTGGGGCATGCTTCATCTGATACTTCAAGACACAGGCTAATGCATCTTATGCAGTGCTGTTGATTTAAGTGAAGACCAACACCCTAGAAATACAGTTGTTACTGCAACAGAAAATGGGGTATGAAATAGAGGCTGCATATCAGTCTTTTTAATAATGATCTCCTTGGAGCTGTATTAACGAGCTGGAAGCGAGGAATTATGGTTGAGCAGGATTTCTTCCCCTTGAACTTAGAATAGCAGCAGGACATGAAGGAGCTGTAATAGAATGTTATTTTACAAGAAGTAAATAATGTAATAGAGTCTATAAGGATGTCAGCAGGAGAGTTAGAACTGTCATAGCATAATCCTGACTTGAGCAGCAATGTGTGAAAAAGTAGCCTGCAGCAGTTTTTCCAGTACTTCAATAATTTCTGCTTTCTCACTGATCTTTGTTTACTCTACTTACCTTGTCAAAAAAATGTTTTACCTTATGTTAAAATGCAAGTTAAAAGAAGAAAATGTATTCCCAGAAATCCCAACTTTTCAAGCATACACATTTTCTTTTCTTTTCGAGTTGTTGTTGTGGAAAAGATGGGAGAATTGTATTCCCTTCACTTAAAAAATATGAAGCATAGTAAAACCATAAATAGAAAGAAGCCTGTGTCTTTGTTGCTTCTTTTTCCTTCTGACTAATGAATAATTCAAAAATTGGCAGTATTACACTTCATATCCTTGTGATACGATGTCAGTTTTTCCAATGAGCCCTCAAATGTAAGCTCAGGAGGGTCATGAAACTACACAGTTATCATTGTTGGAATACAACAACATCTTCCAAGACACTTCAGCACCTTTATATCATTATTGAAGCAAGGCAGAGAGAAGTTTGCAACTAAATAAAATGCTAAGTATTAAACTGAAGTTACAAAAAAAGGGGGGGGGGGCTAAGTCTCTTTTTTGTCATGTCTCTTCATATGACACCTATTTAAATTTTCTTTAACTGTTATTACAGGAATGTAGTAAAGCCTGGGAGACAAACTAAACCAAACTTTCAGGATGGCTTTGCTCCTGCCTTGATATCATGCAAAGAATTCAGAGTATGTACCCACAAAAGAATACTCTCACAAGCCTTCCATGGCACAAATTCAGTCTGACTTTCCACAGGATCTAAGCACCTCTACTTTCCTTAAAAAAGTGTTGCTTCTGTTGCTACTTTGCAAACTGGTAGTCTTGCGGAACCCAAGATCCTATGCAATTCTCTCACCCCAACCTAGTTACAGCCTCACGAATACTATGCCATGCTTTTAATTCAAATTGTATTGGCTTCTGTAAGTTTGAGACAGACCTTTAACATCAGTTTGGTGTAATGTGTTTGTATGGAATATTTGTCTTGGTTTTAAGGAAATACATTAAAAACCTTTCACTGAGAATGTGAGATATTGCATTGTCCTTGAAATTCTGCTAGGTCCCTCAAAGCCATTTAATCTCAATTAAAGCAGAGCATACAAGATAAGGTGCTCTGAAGATGCATTAAAGCGTGTTATAGTGCCAAGCCTCCGTGCACTTTGACACATCCTAAAAGCACTGTGGCATTGGTTTAAAGGTACGGTTCAAAAATCTCGTTGCGACCCATTATCCATGGATCATTAGCATAATTCAGAACTATTACAGTGTATTGTGCCAATGCGTGCTAACAGGAACTGTTAATGTATCAAGTCTTGACATGATAGATTGTAATGCCTCTGGCTCTGTCATGTCAATGGAAGTTTATGCATTAAGTAAAACACACCAGGGGATTAGATAGCCAAGAGATTGGAAATGCTCTATAAAGCCTTTTAATTCAAAATCACCATTTGTAATCTATGCTGGGACTGCAAAGTACAACCAAAAGTTTGACCTCAGATGGACGGTCAGAAATTTATTTGAAAGGAGTTTAGTGTCCTCGGTCCAGTCCTTCCACCAGAGGATGGCATCCTTCATATCATTCCTGCTGGGATCCTAAGGACTGTGGGCGAAATGAAACCCAGACTACCCTCACAGCTGAGTGAGCACAAGACATTTCAGGGTGACATGAGCAAGTTCATGCTGCCATTGATTTTGCTGCACTAATTCAGAGGATAAACAGAAGACTCAATTCTCCAGAGTTCTCAATCTGGCACCTTTAGATTGGCACGGGCTTTTGTTTTCTGTTTTCTTTTTTCCCCTTCCTAATTACATGTTAAGTGTAGCAGTGTTAACAGATGTCATGAGGATATAATTCCCAAGGATTTCAAGAGCAAATAACACTAGAAAAAAATTGATTCACAAAAAAGCGTTTCTTAAATGCCTAGTTCAAATACTGGGTTTAGAGTTATTTTGTCATAAGATTTTGCCAAAGTTGCCAGCAAACAGTGCTGAATGACAATCACGTAGGAAGAAGATGGCGCAACAGTGAGAATTCACCAGCCACAAAGATGAAAAGCTTTGGGCCATACTTTTTACAGTGGTCTAACCTCCACACCTATAATATGGTACATATTGCAAAATCCTACTGTGGCAGAAAATGTGCTTACATGTGTACCATGCTAAAAAATACCACAGGAGTACCATGACATCCTGGTTCTATTTCCTACTTGGGCTTAGAAAACCATTTTTGTATTTCTGTCCTCCCTAATATGTTAACAGTGATTTTTTTTTAAGCAGCTCATCTACTGTGTAAAACTGTTGTTAATAAATTTACAGCTGGTTTGACTGATAAATTTTTAAAAAAAATAATTATGTAGGATCCTGAAGTAATTAATATACCAGAATGCCTATTTAGAGTCAAAATAATGATCTCAGAAGCAGAGAGTTCCCACAGCTTCCAAAGAAAGCAGTGAAAGCAGCAAAGATTAAGCCTCTCTGTAAGCAGAGCTGTTTTAATACATCTGCCCACATGTGGACATATACGCTAAAACTGATGCCCACAAATTTTATAACCTCAGGCATAATAATAACTGATTAGTAGTTAAACTTCTTTTTGGAGTTCATTACCACTGTCTCTTTATTTTACACTAATACACATTAGTAATTTTTAATATGTATCTATTTTGGACATGGCAAAGCAGGTCACAAACAGATGAACATACTTACATAAAAATACTCAACACAGACTGTCTTTGTAGCTCAGGTACAAGGACTGTATGTTTGTTTAATGCTATCCAGGTCTGCTGCCAAAAGTAACACTGATGAAAGTAGAAGAATAATCTGTGAAAATTGATTTCTTTGTAAGATGGGAATATCCCTGACCCTTGTCAGAAACTCTGTTGTTCATCTTCTACTAGACCACAGTGCCTGGTACTGTATCAGCACATCAAGTTCAGACAAGTCTCTTCTGCACGTCCTGAGCTGGCTGGCTGTGAAGGAGGTCTGGCCTGGGAGCCATGCGGCCAGGCCAGCTAACAGCCAGCTGAAACCTGACCAGAAAGAAACTAGCTTGTCTGGCCAGCTCAAAGCATGGGGAAAGCAGATGTGTATCTGTCTGCATCTGATCACAGCTTTTTTCCTTCCAACTTTACCCTTGGACTTTGGGATGAGATCTGCTCATTTTGCCCATTCTGAGGACGGTCTCAGGGAGTTACTATGCCACTCGGAGAACACCCATTAGCACCCTTCCCCACTGACATATGCCCACCCGCCCTGAAGTCTCCAACACCAAAAGAGAAACTGGCCAACACCTGTTGCAGAACAACTTCAACTGTGTGCTAATTCTTCTATTCCATGCCATGGAAAAAGCAGTTGCAGCAAAAGACATAAAATTCTGCACTTTTACACTCAAACTAGCATATTCTCCTCACTTAGTCCATTGTTTAAAATGTGAACAGAATCTGGGTTTTATCTTATTAGTGACCTGGTTCCAGTACTTCTGGAACTATTTCAGTGATGAACTGTAGATGGAGTTATTAACCCACCAGAAGCATCTGACAGAGGAAAAGGAAAAGGCCATCAACACATTCTTCTCCAAAACATTTCTAATCTTTGCAATTGTTTGTTGATTTACTAAAAATAGTGTATTTAAAAGCATGGAATGGCAGAAGGCTGGAATTATTGAAGGATATGACAGACATGACAGATACCTGGTTTGGAAATGCCACATGATTTCTTGTCCATATACCATCATCCACCTCCAAACACTTCTTAACAAATTCTAGACCTACAGAAAAAGAACAAAAGCCATAAATGCAACAGGAAAAGAACAGGAGAGATCTCAAGATCAAAAAACCCCTACAACAAAACACATTCTTAGAAGCACAAATAGCCCAATTTGCTTGATTAAATTTCATTTTAAGAGTAGCAATAGCTCCTCACTGTTCCCCAGCTATCTCATTACATCTCACTCTCTCTCTGTGTTTCAGCCTTGTTTTCAGCTGAGCTTCACCAGTTTTTGAACTTGGGCAATTGTCAAACCCCTGTTCAGTAACCACCATTGGGCTAATACAAATAAAACCATCTTCACTTTCCAGGACATGCCAATTGCCTATTGAAAATATTAGGATGACATTCTCTTTCTTTGTAATGAAAGATCTTCTCTCAATTGTTGTAATATTTGCACATTTCTAAGGAAACAGAAGACCCAGTCAGCAGTGAGTTAAGAAAATCCCCTGGAACTGCATCATAAGCAAGCTTTGTTCCTGTTCAGTGATTCATTTAAATGCAGTTATCTCTGAAGGATAAGAAACATAATCCTTAGGGTATTTACAGAAGTAGGGAGTTAGGGCACAAGGGGATTTTTCACCTTCAGATGGAATTAACTGACTATTCTAAAATAAGGATGGTCAACTGGGATGGTCAACCAAGCATTTGTTCAAGACTACAGAACATGACTAGCAGAGGAACTCTACTGACCTGAAGGTTTTCTGGGTAATCTGAAACCTCAGCTGTGGGAGTAAGTGAATTAGCAGAGACTACTGGGGCTGAAAACTAACAGCCAGTCCTAAACAGCATCCTGGAGAGCTGTTTGCTTTTAAGACGCTCCTCACCTCCTCCTCTATTCATTTTACAAGGGGTTGGGTATGCATTTTCTTATCGCTCTCAGCAATATGAAGTTATCAAGATGCAGTCTGTACAGTTAGGAAAGCTGGTCTAATCTCTTTTAGCCAGCTGTTCTCAGCAACTGAGTGCCCAGGCAAACATGGAAGCATCTTCTCACATCAGGAGGTCCACAATGGAACCTCTAGAGCAAAGGGGACACTACAGCCCAGGTACCACGGCTGACACACTGCACTAAGCAGGAGGAGGCACTGGTCTGTGTTTACAAAACCCTTGTGCTCCAGTACAGAGCACATTTGTCACAAGGCCTGAAGGTAAGCTGCTTGAGGGGTCCTCTTCCTTCAGTGAGACCCCCTCTGCTTGTTTTGAGGTCAATATTACTTGTATATTTTCAATAATCACATAGATTTTCCTTTCTGTCTTCTGAACATGAAAGAACATGTTGATCACCTTAATATGACTTTCTTCTACAGACATATATGCCCTTATTCATACATACTTCCACTGCCTGCCTAATATCAGACCTTTAATTTATGCCAGAGCACTGTAGGAGGTAGACTAATTCTGAAAATTGCCAACACAGACATTCATTATTGTCAATCAGAACAAGGTGGTCCTAGTAGTTTAACCTGTATAATAGTTAAATATGCCAGTTTTCTTATGCAGATAATGCCACAAGATAAATTGCACACAGAAAATTGTTCACATTTATAAGCAGTATGAAGATCATGCCTTTTAGCTATCTTTAAACTATGCGGTTACCATTTAAAAATAATATGCTTTGAGAAATGTTATAATCCTTATGATACTGCAATTATTTGAACTGAAAAAACTCCACACCTAGCAAGACAATAATTTGATAGCTTGCAAAAAGAAACAAGCCATAATAATGTATTCACGTTAAGATCCTGCATTAAATGGAAGAACTACTTGCAAAGATGTATCTCTGATTCTCTGTTACCCTAGGGCCACTTTAGACTACTCTTTGATAAAGCAGCCTTAGATCATCAGTGCTGTTTATGCAGTATAGCAGAAATGGGAGTTCTGGCTAATATTTATATACTTGTGAATGTTGTGTATTGTATTAAAAAGACCCTGGAAATGCTAAATGAGATTTAATAGCATTGATGATATGGTTATGCTGAGTCCTTTTGAGTATTAAAAGAACAGCAGTGCGTAATACATTTTTTTGCGAAGGAACACTAGAGGTCTCTCTAAACCTGTACTCTTTTAATGTCATCTCTCACTCTTGGAGTGCTTGTGTATGAACTCTTATTTTGGACCATAGTTTCTGTTTATGCTTTAGACAATTTACCTCATATAACCTGAATGCTAGTGTATAACACCTACTTATTGAATTAATTGTTTAATAGGCCAATTAACTTCAGCTATTTCTCTCCATAAGCGCGCAAATGAGATCATTCTCTTCCTCTACATAATATGACGCTATTGTAATGAAAAGTTAAAGGAGATTGGATACAGCAATGTAGCATTAGCCTTTCGAGCACAATCCAAGAATTATTGCAGGCAGTGGGACTTTTGATATTGACTCCAGCTGCATCGGGATTTGCAAAAAGCCACTTTACTATAACAGAGATGTCCATTAAGCTGTGTCATTTTAACAGGTTCATGTATCACTCCACTCACTAATGCAGAGTTTACCTTTTAGGTTGTGTATGTGTTAACTAATCTGTCCTATATTTTGTATTTCTTTCCAGATCACTCAACTAGTTGGTTTATGAAGCATTTTTCACGCTCCTTTCACATTAAGAAAACCTGACTTGCACACTCAGTTAGCACTCACTAAACAGTGTTTAGAGCTGAGCTTCTGAGAAAATGCTGCCATAGACATACTCAAGGTAGCATTTGCTCAGTGAAGCACATAAATTTGTTACAGTGTAATTCAGTGTCTTTGGCTAACTCCTGTCAGAGAGCCTGCCCAGAGATCCACCTCAACATCATCTACATCTCTAAATTAACCTGTGGCAACTAAGCTAGTTACAGCTTCCAGCCATTTATGCCACTCCTCCCTGGGATTCATTGCCTCGTGGCAGAAATAAGAGGACCTCTTGGGTGCTTCCTCAGGCACTGAGGTTTGCACATGGACTGTTCATGACAGTATAGCCAAGGGCTCTCACCTCAGCTCTTAGAGAGAGACCCATGCCATTTCTCCTTCCTCTTTTCTCCCCTTATTATAGCCTTTACTACCAGTTGTTGGAATGAAGTAGAGAAGTGCTTAGGATTAGATGTCAAAAAACTTTAAACCTGACTTAAGATCCATTGTCATTGGTATATAATTTGGCTGTATTAAGTACATCAATGAACACATGCCTTGCATATGTTGAAGTCACTCATAGTTAAGAGTCATGCAGTCATCTAGCTTATTTTTCCTCACAGTAAATAAACAAGTCTTTCTTTTAGTTTGTGGATGTGCTATTACCTCCATTTCCATTTGGGAAACTCTGTCAGAGAGAGCCTGAGTAACTTGCTAAAGGACCACTCACAACATTTCTGGCACACCACAGAGCTAAAACCAGGTATGGAAAAGACAACTAAAGACTTGGACACTCAGTGTTTCATCAAGCAATGGGGTACCCAATCTTCTTACCAGGCTGCAGGTTGTTATTAGACAAAATGAAAGCATTTCTTCACATAATGCTTATTACATTATGGAGTTCAGTATCATTTAATGTTATGGAGAATAAAATTGTAAATGGGTTCAAAGAAGGAATTAGAAAAGTTGATCTCCATGAAGACAGACCCATTAGTCTATCTAAGTAATAGACTTTTTTTTTTTTTAATTGGACTAAATACAAAGGTCTGCGTGCAACAGCAGCAAGTCCAACCCATCGGATGAGGGGGGAAAGGTTCCCTGTTACATACATATTCCTTAAACATTACCCTCACTTTCCACCCTGCTCACTCTGGAGGCAGGATGTTTCACAGAAAAGGATTTGTGTTGAAGCTACCACTCCAGCTGAGAGGAGAGAGGGGAAAGCTCTATTTCATGAGGGATATCTAGCAAGCAAGTGCAGTTATGGTTATATAATGCAAATAGGATTTGCAGGGAAGGAAGAGTTATTTTTATGTTTTTCCTCTAAGGTTCAGAGACTTCATTCCTATAAAAAGTATCATGTCTTATTTCAGAACAGCTGGTTCAGGATATGCCATGGAACAAGCATACAATAATGACACAGTTTGCATCATGGCCAGAAGACTAAGCTTGTTAAGTCAATCCAAGTGGTTTTCCCCTTCCACTGACAGGAAATCAGGCCTTTCTGACCTGATGCATAGACCTACCACAGACTACACTACCAAGTATAGAAATCACACAAGAAGAGAAGACAGAAGTCCCAAAAGGAGCCTTTCTACCTTTTTCAACCCAAGCACAGTACAATGGTTAGATGGATAATCTTGAAACTAAGGGCACTGCAATGTTGTTTTCGTTTTGCAAAGCAAATGCCAGTTCTCCAAGCGTAATGGCAACTGATGGCAGCTCAAGGCTATATCCATTTTTATTCCATGCGTGTACCAGGAACAAGTCGTGCTGGGAGGTTGCTGTGGAAAATGAGGGGATCTAAACGACTACTTGTTTACATAAATATTCTAAATATGCTTTTAGTAAAGCATCATGGTTACAGAACTAATTACCCTTCTCATCTCCTTACTGACTTCTGTGGCTGCACCTACTCCCTGATAGTGCAAATCTCCCATTTTTCATATGGATCTGTATATGCCCTGGTTTTATTGATTATCATGTGAAGGTCAAACTAGATGTGTTTTTCTCTCCTCAGGATCCTGTTACCAATACTATATTTATTAAGCAAGTATATTATTAGCAAATGTAGCAAAAAAATTGTAGCAAATGAAAATCAAACCCAACACAAGAGTCTATTTACATCCTTATTCTTATCTAATGATACACATCAGTGCATGTCTAGTTAGATACATTGCCTTGCAGTTATAGGAGACTGAAGTCAACTTAACTCACACCTCGTTCACTTTCTTAGGTCACGGACCTTTTTGTTTAGCAGTGGCTGCTTTGCCCTGTGAATGCCTCCCCCACTTCGGCTTTGCCTTTCAAAGAAGCTGGATTTCCTCAAAAAAATCCTAAGCTTTTCATTTTTCCTCTCATTTTCATACTGCTCAGTCATCCTTGTTACACAGGCTTTACCTTCTTTTTTCTACCATTAATTTTTTAAAGCTGGCAAAATTCTAGCCAAATAGAAATATCAGGAGAAAATGCCTCTCTGGTTTAGTTCAGAACTGTAAATCTTCAGTGTAGGGCTTTTTTTTTCTGAAAATGAGAAAATTCTCCTGAATCAACTGAAAGATTTTGTTAATTTCCAAACACAAACGTTTCAGGTTTTATTTTTCAGGATTTTTTTTTTCTCATAAGTTTCTAAATTACATTTAAGTAAATTTATCTGTAAACAAGACCAAATGATTGTTTTCTGAAATGTAAAAACAAAACCAAACAACCTTTAATTTTTTTTTTTATAGTTTTCCTTTTTAGGCAAAGAATCTTCTGAATTTTAAAGATATTTGTAACTTGTGTTTATTAACCTGAAGCTGCATTTTTAGCAAATGACTATTGCTTCTTCATACTTAATTTCCCAGTTAGGCAGACGGACCATCCATGAGGATGGTCTTGACATTGTTTCCCATCTTAATGGCTTAACTGATCTTGTGCTTGCAAAAAGATACGTGGAAAGTATCTTTGTGATAACCTGCTCTGACACTGAAGAAACTCCATTTTGGAAGAGCATTGTGAGAAGCCCACCACAGACATATCACTCCTGAATAAGTAGACAGACTGACACTATCAGAACCCTACCTTCTGTTATTTTTACTCTACGTAACATGGGATATAGTTTGGCTCTGAATATTTTCATTTAGACTCTTAATAGATATGTACTGTTACCATTCCCAAACCTTTCAGAGACATCAAGGAAACAACACTGAAAAGAGAGGGAATTGTAGGTAAAGACAGTGAGATAAATCTTTGCTCCTAAACAGATGTCACACAATCTTTAAAATACATGCAGCTCAAGATGTCAGTTCCTAAGGTCTTATTTCAGCAAGTCTTACAGATAAGAAAATTAACACAACCTCACCAAGCAGAGCTGAATCAGCCTGCAGGATTCATGGATTTTAAAGTAAGTAAAGACAGCTATGACTATCCAGTTTGATTTGCATTGCTCAGGCCGAAGACTTTCATCCAATAAATCCTGCTATCAAATGAATTATTGCTTCCTTCCATGTAAGCAGTCCTTAGATCCAGTAAGTTGTGGCTGAATTACAGCGTATTTTTCAGGAGGGCATCCAGCTTCCTTCCATCCTATAATGCTTACGAGGCTAGGCATGAAGCCCAGTAAGCCATCTCCTTTTCCATTTCATAGTCCTAGAGCTTCATCCAGCTATGATGTGAAGGTAAACTTGTGTTATTGTGACATACTACTCCCATATACCACTGTCCTTACCCATGCCAGAATTCTACCTTTACTCAACGAGATAAGTATTTCTTCAGAAATGATGACTAGGGTACAGGGAAGAAATCAGTCAACAACAGGACTGCTATCTCTACAAAAGGAGTACTTCCTGTTTGGATCTTTTCCCAATTTGTTTTGCAAACTTGGTGGAATTTGAAAACTGAAACATAGATCGGAAGGAGTAGCAAAAAAGACAAAATGACAAAGGGTAAGAACACAAAAATATCTCAGGTTTATCTTGTGCCCCTCACTGGAAATTTTTGAAAATAATACCCTGAACTTTAGGAGCATCACCCACAGTCTCCCTATACTGTCAGGAGTGAGTTATACACTTCTTGACGGCCACTCAGATCAAACAGGCTCTGAATCTTCTTTGGGTGCCTCTTTGTATCTGCGAACATACAGCAATATAGAGGGAGAGCAGCAATATTCCTTACCTAGATACCGGTTTTGTGGGGTAAATTTGAACATTAATCACAGTTATGTCTAGATGATTGTAGACTGAAAATGGTTCTATTTATTATACTGACAGGCATCTGAAATCATCTTGCAGTTTAATTTGTATTTCTATTACATCATTGCAAAATAAAATATGTTTAATAAGCAGAATCCCAACAACTTCAGGATGGAGGAGAGATTTTGTTGTTGTAGGTGTTTGCCATTGGTGACATAAGCAAATAAAAGATGTCCCAGCTGCAACCCATTCTCCCACCTGATTCAAGATTTTAATTTGAAAATGGCTATTTTTAGGCTAGAGCTCATTTGAGGTTGTTCTCTGTCGCCAGCATGTAGCTGATTGCTGATAACCCGTTTGGGGGAGTGGGGGTGAACTAGTGCAATTTGCAAACATTACGAATCAGATTGACTGAAAAGCAGAGCAGAGCTGCAGAGACCTTTCTGAGATTCGAGCCTGATCTCTGATACTTTGCCTTCTCTTAAAGATCCACTCTTTAGTTACAAGTGACACTTCTTTCACATTTTAAATAGCTGGCAGAAAATAAAAAGGAAAAGACCCTAAAATGCTTTTGCCAGACTAGTCAATGCATTTAAGATTAAGCTGAACATTTCTATACATCTGTGACCTTTAAAATCTGTTAGGAAGGTGAGATGTTAGGATTTAGTCTCAGCCAGGTGATTGATGGTTTTTTTCAACTATAAAGCAAAGCTATAGTCTGTAGTCTAAAGCCTATTTATAATCCTCTTTAACAGCACTTGGTATAAAGATACAACTCATTTCTTTGTGAAAATAGCCTGGCTCTGCAATAGTATGATACATTTAAAGAAAACAAAGTAAGGACCTGGAGCTTGTCTCCAAGATATATATTAAAGAATCATCAGTAATTGCCCTGCATTTGAAGGAATTTTTTCAATACGAAAACCTGATAGCATTCCTGTAAGATAAATGTCAATAAAGGTATTTCATTCATCCACTTACTTTCTGAAACAAATTGGCAATGACAATAAACAGGAACAGAAGCAGCTTTGCAGGTGGGGTGTTTGTTTCTCAGGCTGCTCCCAAGGATGTGTCACTTTATACCACTTGCAAGTAAGTGTCGGTGCAGGAAAAGCAGTCTGAGGGTCAATTGCCTATTGACAGTAATGCTAAATGCAGTCCCCTTCACTCTTCTTAACCCAGTATGCTCTACTGATCCATTCCTCATGTGCTCAAGGAATGGTATACATCCAGATGTAAATGTGCATGCCATTTGAGGTTTTACCACACAGCTTTTTTTTCCTGTCCTTAGAAAAGTAATG
The DNA here is from genome assembly GCA_034008185.1 of Gorsachius magnificus. Taxonomy (NCBI): domain Eukaryota; kingdom Metazoa; phylum Chordata; class Aves; order Pelecaniformes; family Ardeidae; genus Gorsachius; species Gorsachius magnificus. The sequence continues at coordinate 40,158,271 of CM067088.1, read as the reverse complement.
GAAAGAGAGAGAGAAGGTCTTTTGCATTCACTGAAGAAATGGCCCAAATTCAACAGCTTGGCACCTCAATGTCAAATGGAAGTCAGAGCTTGATTGTACTTTAGTTCTAATTTCCCATCACAATGATCCTGCTGTTGCTTTTTGTTACCTCTCATTATCTGACACTGGATTGCAAATCCCACAGTAAACCATTAATAAACCCAGGCCATGTGCTTACACGGAACATTTTACACTGGTCATCAGCAAACCTTTACCTTGCTTCTGGAAGGCTGGGCTTATTTTTATTTCTCCTTCACTGTGATTCTTCAATATGCAAGCCTGCAAATAACACGTTGGAAAAAGCAGCAAAAATGACAAGCAAAATCTATTTGTTTTACTTAAGGGGATCTATCTTAAAGTCTGTCCTGATCCACTTTCATCTACTGACATACAGAGCATGTATCACTCTCTATGGGTTGGATAAGTATTAAGGGCACATTACACACTCAGGTTTCAATCCTGCCACCACTGAAGTTGCTTGATTTCAGTCTTAAAGCTGCAGTAAAAATTTAAAAGGAAACCCATCCCTGGTGCCTCCGTGCAACTTCGTTTTGAGTTTTCCAGTGAAGGGAAAGGTGGGAACACTGCCTGAGTTATAGCAGGCTGATCCCCCTGTGCAATCAGTCCCTCCCTGCCAGTCAATCCAGACGGATGTGTTCCTGGCTGCTATCCTCTTTCACTACCCTTTTGTCTTACAAGGTGAAGTATGCCTCACTGCTGGCATTCAGAGTGATGCCTCTGCCTGCTCCCTTCAGAGCAGAACCACTTACCCTTGATCTTCACCCCAGGGAAAAGTTCCTTGCACTCTGCAGCTACAAGTCTCCATCACTATTTGCATGCTTTTTTTCATATTCAGTAACTAGAGGAGTTAGTCATGAGATTTTGCTCAGGGGGATTTTAACATGAAAGGGATGCTATTGACTTCAACAGTGTCACCTTCCTTTTGCAACAAAACAGCATGTTTGTACAATAACAAAGTAAAGCATTCCTTGCAATCACAGACAAGGAGCTTTCCAGGCTATGGATGTGCCAAGAACTAGGTGTGAATGAACTAAACAAATTTAAAAACACATAAAGGTTCAGGCTCTGAAATGAAGTCTCACTTGAGCACCTATCTGTCTAAATACCACTGGGACTTAAGTACACAGTGCACACTCTCCAAAAAACCCAACCAAATATACATTGGAAAAGGGTCAAAAGACAAACTTAAGGGCAATGTGATCAAACCTAGGGTTTATGTGGGCAAGAAGAAGAAACTATTAACCAGTCTCTCAGAGGAAATACTGAATCAACATAGTGGAAAGCAGGTCTCATTCAATTCTGTGTAGTCAGTTGGAATTTCCCAGCTTCTCTGAAAGCATTGCTGGAGGAACACAGCGTATGTATTCCTTTTACCTGAAACTGCTACAGGATCATTTGCTGTTACATCTTGATATGAAAACGTTAACTGTTAGTGCTGCACCTCTCCAGAAAAGAAGCAGAGAAGAAAAAAAAGCTCAACATCCCTGCTACTAAATCTTTCTCTGCATATCCAGCCTTTCTACTTTGGTTCTTTGCTGAAAGGAAGTACAGGACCATACCTAAGAAACATGACTGTCAGCATTCATTAAGACCAATGCTTAATCTCAGTTGACAACATCAATGTCAGAATCGTAGCTGGGAGCTGGCAGCATTTCAATAGAGGATTCTTCTGAGCTCTTACACACTACTTCAATAAATAATCCTACCGGGAAATATGGAGAAGAGCATTTAAAATTATTTTAGCTGGCACGTCACTACAAGGTTGAACCATCATGTAGCAATGTGCCCACTGCCTAATTCCACTGTGAAATGTTGAAATACAGCTTTTAGCTCCACAGAAGCATGTAGGCCTCTATTTACATGCAAATTGATGCTATTCATGTGTGAACTACAGCAGGTACTGACTCTGCCAGATGGAATAATTTGGGGATGGGCCCATTCTCTTTTGCTGAGGGCTGCATGTATTCGCACATGCTGTAGATAATTGTTGGAGTTTCTATGTCACCAGAAGTCCCAATTAAATAACTATTTAAATAATTTACTTTTTTCCAAGTGAAACATGGTCATGCATGCAGTTGCACAGACTAAAAATAATGACGATGACAAACACAGTTATAATACCACTATTAGTAATAACATCATTAGCAATAAGGGAGAAGCAGGTGGTTCAGGGCAGAGTATCAGGAAACCTGGACGTGTCACTGCCCAGTGATTTTGGATGCGCCATTTCATCTTGTCTCTTTTTTCTCTTTGCTTTCAACCGTAAACTATTCATGGAAGGCATAATACTTTATTCAGTTTCCTGATCTGAAGTAGGCAAAAAACCCCGCAAACATTGCTGTAAGACATTTACATACATTTTGTTGCATTAGCCCACATTTGACCTTCATCAGCTGTGAGGGTCACTTGATTTTAATCAATGGCAGCCCCTTTCCACAGAATAGGATGATACTGCAAAGCAGTAGGTGGCTAAACTGACTGATGAAAACAGGCCTGGCTTGGCTGATAGTGCTTTATTTGAAGCACTGATATGCTTAATATTTGTTCAATTATCATCAGCAGAGAAATCAGGATATCAGTGTGTAAGCCTCCTCAGCATGTGGTGGCCAACCTAATATAAGGCAGCAACAAACACAAGACCTGAGAGGAATCGAACAACAGAATCAGCTGATCTATTTACAATTGGAAGCAACAAAGGGGTTTTTAGCCAGTGATTTTCATTCTCTTGAAGCTGGAGATGCAGAGACAGATTTTGACAGTTGCACAAAGAAAAGGATTTAATTAAACTGAAGAAAATGAGATAAACTTTGCATAACAAAGAAAGGAGGAAAATACAACTATCTTGCAGAAATAGGCTGGGACAGGATGTGAGGGGCTGTCCTCACCTCCTGCTCTCCTTGAAACCTGCTTCTACGGTGTGTACTTCAAGTCATGCAACAGGGGAGCCACCTTGCTGCTGCCAACCTGTCCTGGTTGCACCCAGGGTGCTATCACCCGGGCAGCCTCGGATGGGGCTGGGCCTCCACCAGCTGCATCCAGTTGCTGCCTGGCATAGCCTTGCTAACAGTCTCTGCCTGGCTTTCCAGCAGCCACCTTCCTGATTTTGCCCAAAACAACCTGCTTCCCCAACGAACATCAGAAGTATTCCTACAGAAAGCAATGAGAAAGGAGTACGGCAAGCGAAGAAAATTACACACATTCAAAAATCTGTAAATGGAAATGACTGAAAAGATCATAAACAAACAAAACAACAAAAAAACCCCACACCAGAAAACCTCTAAATTCAAGCTAAATATGCAGCCATTATGAAGGTTAGCAGAGCCCTTTTCTTTTCCAGTTTCTCCTATTCCAGAGCCATTTCATGAATATTTGGCTCCACTGCTCCCACCTCTTGGAAGACTCCCAAATGCCTTTACATCTCAAGGTCTCTAGGGCTAGTGGAAGGGTTGCTTCACCTGTAAATGTTGGCTAGCACTGCAAAACATAAGACTTACTATGAAATCATTACAGTGGGAAATACAGCATCATCTTCCAACCATGGAAATATCCCTTTATTGCGATCCCTAACTCACAGGAGGGAAGTCAAAGATATTTTTCCCTAAATAGAATTTCTAAAAGGCCATTTAAAAATAAGATCAGACAATCATATATTCCTGCAGAAGAGAAAAGAAAAACCTAAGGTGTGAGCATCATGGGTAAAATGGCACACATTCAGATACTACTATCTGAATCTTTTTTTTCTTTAACAGAGATGAAAAAACACCAGGAAATAGTCTATTCTGGACTTTTTACTTTCCCCATGTGCTTGATTCTAGGACACTAGTTTTGTTTTGGTTTTTAAATCCAATCTTTCTTTGTCAATTCTATGGGATAATAATAATTAGGTCAGAAAGTAGAATAAAGGGCACTACCATGAAATTGATATCCGCATCTGTGAATGCTTGTCTCTTCAGCTGGTATGCATGTTTATGAATAGAAAGGCTTGATTTGCTTGCCTAGCTCTCCAGGAGTTAATCAGCATACACTGACAGACCTGCCTGACATGTAACACACTTTAAAAAGCCCTAACAGAGGAAAAACAATGAAAAGTTATTCTGTGCTGCACTTCCAGACACTAAAAACTACTGCACTGGCTTAGATGAAAAGACCACCTAGTTTTGTACTTGGTCACTGAGAGTGACCAAGGAGAGAGTACAAGAAATGGGAATGCACAGGGAAATGCTTTCCCTGCTGTGCTCAACAATTCAACAGCCTCTATGACAAAAAATTTGAACACAGACTTACTTTTACTAGCCACTAATAAGCTTGCCCTTAGAGAGTTTAATCACATTTTGAATATACGTCTATCTTCTAAAAATCCTGTAGCAAGAAGTTCCACAGATTAATTCTATTTCCTCTTCTTTCTGTTGAACACACTCACCAGTAAGATCGTTGGTTATGTTCTTGTACACCAATCTTGAAAAGCAGTAAACTAGTAAAATGCTTTTACCTACGTTATTTATGATTTTATCCATGTCCATCACATGTATCCCCTTTCATTTATTTTCTAAGCCAAAGACTTCTAATCAGTGTGATCTTTCCTCCCATTTTGAGTATTCTTGTTGCCTTTCTCCTGTTTTAATATTCTCCACTGAGATTACTAAATTTTATCTGCTCTTTTATTAGTTCTGTGAATTTAAGGTCTAAGCTTTTCAGTTTTCAGTTTGACTATCCCTATGATTTTCTTATTGCCACGACAAATGAACATCCTCTCCAGGATCTCTGATGTTGATGAGTACAAATCCTAGCTCAAAGCCTTGGAGTACCTCTCTTCAATGGAAAAGCTGTCCGTGTATTCTTAGCCTTTATTTCTTATCTTCTAACCAGTTTTTATACATGAGAGGACCTTTCCTCTTATGCTTTGACAGCTTAGTTTCCATGAGAGTGTCTCATGAGAAAACCTGTCAGAAGTATTGAATGGAAACCACTTGTATGAAATGTTTTCTATCAGGAATTAGAATATTCATTCAGGATCAGCAATCTATGGAAAGGACTATTTAATTTCTGGAGAAAGGGAAAAGGAATCGTGACTCATTTATAGGATGTTTTCTATGTCAAAGTAGATACTGCAGATGACATTAAAATACCATCATTTCAGTAGCTTAGCTGATGTTTTAGTAATACCTGTTGAATAATGAAAGTGATAATTTTCTCTAATTTCTATATAATCCCACTTTCACTTCTTTTCTTTTTTAAACTGAAAACTAAAATGAAAACAGGGATGACCTGAAATTAAATAGAACAGCTGAATTTGCCTTCAAGCACATTTGGGTAAGGCTGACGAAAAGGAGCCTCACAAGAGCCAATATTCAGCGCTGGAGCCCCCTGGCAGCTCACATCAATCCTGGCTCAGAATATAAGACCTGCTCAAGGTACAAGAAAGACAGACTAAAAGAAGTGGCAGACTTTCCTTTGCTGTTGTCTATTCCACTCTTTAACAGCGGATCAGCCTGAACTGTTCTGGCAGATGCTTCATCACCATCAAGCATGTGTAGGACATACAGTTTCGGGTACAGGCCACATTCCCTGCCAGTGCTGGCAGTCACCTCTTGCAGCTCCATCCTGGCAGCAACAGCCACAAAAAGTCCCACTCTAGCAGTCTCCCCAGCTTGGCACCTTTCCGTTCCAAAAGCCTAGGAAGCACTTCAAATATGGAGCGCTCTGATGTAGGGCTGCATCCTTTAAAACCCCATAAGGAGAGAGCAGAGAAATGCAAAAACTATGAACTACGTGGGAAGTGGGGACCTCTTTCAACTAATCTCCTCCAGAGCCTTTCTGACCTCTCTCCTCCAACCTTTCTCTGTCATAAACCCCCTAAGCCTCACTGCCAACATTCTCAGTTCTTTTCCTGCTTACCTGCCATAACCTTAGGGACTGCTGGCAGTCCTCCTCTCCCAGCAGAACCCACTCCTCCATCCCTCTGAAACTGAATTTTTCCCACTCTGCTGAGAAGCTGTAGAAAAGCAAAGAGTAAATGGAAATTTATATTGCTGACACTGAGGAGGTCTCTGTCTGTTTGAAATACAAGTTATCACAGTAATTTGGAGAGCTAAGCAAAGTGAGCAGAGAATCTGTATGAGCAGGCTTTCACATTCTGTTTCCTTCTGGTCATGGCATTGAGAAAAATAATTTACCAAGGAAATGATCTCACAAAGACATAACGTAAGAATTAGTAATGTCTAAAATAAAATAAACTCTTAGTATTTTATATTTTCGTATAATTTCATTAAAAGAAACTTTTTATCTTGAAAAATCCAAGTTAGCTTTTATTTAATTTTATAATCTTGTGTTACTTCCTGATGAATAATCACATGGAGATAAAATTCATGTGTACCAGGCATTTAAGGATATAAAATAGCAGAGGCATATTGTTAATTCCCCAAGCCATAAACTGCAAACCCAAGAATACCAGCATTAAGATTACACTTAGAAGACATCTGCAAATACTAAGGACAGCAAAGGTTATTAAATAAACTTAACACTTCCCTGCACTTCAAATAGAACAGAGTTTGAATTCCTGCTGTAATTGCCAAGCCCACTCTGTTTTAACTCTCTAATTATGACCAATTTAATACTGAAAGTTATGAATATAACAGAGAAGCTCCCTACAAGGTATATATGGAGCTAGACAACTATTTTAGAATAAAAGCTAAAACCAGAAATTTTAAATGGCAAAAAAATCCCTGAAAAATAATCTAGAAACAGTTAATGTGAACAAAATGGAGAAAGATACTCTTAGAATAATTTATCAGAACATTGTTAAAATTTTTCTTTTCTTAGGTGTTTTGTGTTGGTTGGGAGCCATTTACTCCTGCACTGCAATTGAAGAGAACATTTGCCTCCTTGTTTTTTTACTCTAATATCTCATAGCGCAAGCAGAGCTTTTGTTATGCATCAGCAGCTGCCAATATTTTAATGAAAGGCTCCAACAAAAATGATTGTCCTTTGCTTTTGATTTATTTAGCTGGCAGCTCTTCAGAGTTTCACTCCCTGGTTCTAACCCAGTCCACTGTAGCTTCTGTACAGAGTCCTCCAGGATGTCCCAGTACTCTCCCATTACAAACTGATTGACTACACTGTCAGAACCTCTCAACAAACTTTCCAGTTTGATTTAGTCTGCAAGACTTTTGTTTTCAGCAAAGCAAATTCTCAATTCTACCCTCATCTCCTATTAAACGGGAAGAAATATTTTACATCAGATATGTTCCTGCTGAATCTAGGCATTTAGCAAAGTCTGTAATTCTGTCTCTTCACCCTATAGTCTGCATTTGTTTCTCAACAAGTAAGGCCTTTCTTTGCCTATCAGTTTATTTAAAGTTTTAAGTTTTGATTCTTCTTCTTTTTTTTTTTTAATTCTTGTATGAGTGTGTATTTCACTAACACTCCATCTTGGATGCTGTGATGGGCACAGGCAAAATGTCAGGCACCTAAGTAATCCTGTGCTTAAGGCACATAAATCTGCGGAAGTTAAATACATGTCTAAATGCTCTCTCAAACTCTTACTGCCAAAAAGATTTGCGGGCTTTTTGTACTGGACTCTGCTGATGTCTCTGTTTTATACTATGGGTAACAATAGCACTTAACCAGCTTCCTTTCTGGTGTGATATTCCTAGGAACTTTCAGTAAATCAGTTGCAACTGGGGGAAAAAACCCCTTGAAAGATAATAAATGTCAATTCATTTGTAAAATGAGGATAAAAACGGAGGCTGATTGCAAAACACAGTTTAGATAAAAATGGAAACACTATGAATTATATTCCTATTCATGACACAGAATTTAAAAGCACAGAATTTGCCCAGACTAAAAGAAGTCTTGGAGAGATTATATTATTTTACCCATTTCTACTAGCTTTCACGATTTATCTTGCAGTGATGGTTCTGGGGAGATATAACACTGCTTGGCGTACTAAATAGTGTCACTTTCTTCTGATTCTGTCGAGTTTTAATGTCGACTAGCACCAGGAAATGTTAACCTCTCCTGTTCTCACTCTTTCAGTGTGATTTTTAATACATCTGACACAATCCCTTGCAAGTCCTTATTTCTCTGTAATTACATTAACATGATGATGTGCCTTCATCTGGGACTTCATCAGGATTTCATCTTGTAAAGAAAAAAAAGTCCTAGATCATTGAAGTACCTTTTTCTTATGAAACCATCTTCAAAGCCTTAACCTCAATGTTTCTAGAGATCTGTCAGCTTAGAAGTAACACCTGACACCGTCAAATTATTGCCATTATCACGTCCAGGGCAATCACTCCTCCCTCCCCTGCCATCCCAAGGTTTTCAGAAAACAAAAAGTAGGGTTTCTTTCAACTTTCCAAGTTATTAGCCATGAGTGTGACTTAGATTTACTGAATTATTCTACTGTAGTATCCCAGGAAGACTTGGCAGAGATTGATTCCAGACACACCAAGGATGGCACATATCAAACTCCTTCACAGATGCTTATTCACCCATCAGATTATATATTGTTGACCCTGGAATTGCTGAGAAGTAAAAGGAGTAAAAAGAGAGTTGGATGTGTTTTATCTGGGATGCCAGGTCATTAAGACTATTCTGGTAAGATATAACAGAATGGTATGATGCAGACTTTCTACCTCAGGCTATGAACTTGTCATCTTAGAAGTGAAGTGAAGCCAGTCTGCTTAACTGCCTGAGCAATAAATAGAACCTCTTTCCTAGCACATAATAAAAGCAATGGACAACTTAACTTTTTCTTCTTCATTCTCTCTTCTAAAATGTGCCCTGAGCTCTGCTGGAGTACTTGTTTAAGAGTGTTCACTGTTGATACTTGTAAGTAATTAGCCATGGTAATTGTGCTATTTTTTATGCCATGAATGTCATTTTATGTTTACAAATACAGCATCATAACTTCATGAAGTGGTGAAACGTGGCTTATTTTTTGCAAGCTGAAATAATGCTTAAGATGGATACGAAGAAAAAATCTATTTCCTAAAAATTTCGCCCAGTGTGTCATTAAGTAAACTGGAATATGAGCAAACACAGGACCTAGGTCATTGCCATAGAGCTAAGACATTTATCTGATGACATAGTCTAATGCTAAATATGCATTCAATTAGATGTTCCATTTTAAGATGGTTTCTTCCCTATAGCAGAAACCTGCCTATTGCACAGGGGACAGAACAGAGGAAATACAGCAAGCATCCAGTTCTGACTCCATTGTTATAAAGGTTGGTTCTGACTGTACTACTGAAAAAGTGTTCTATAGTTACACAAAAAAAAATGTATTTAGGGTTTATTGAAAATCCTACACTGGTGAAGGGCGGATATTACACTGACTGACCTCTCTCCCTCTCTTGGTATTCACAGAATTTAAGGCAGCTGGGCCAATCTGATCTCCTGTATCTTGCAGGACATTAATTTCAGTTACCTCCAGGTTCAGCCCAATATCCGGGTCTATACTAAGGCATTTTGATCCTCAACAGACAAACCCCTGACAACCAGAGGCAGCCAGTGGAAAAGCCTAATGGTATGCCACACCACGCAAGGCATGGTTCACACAATAGTGCTGACTGCATATGATCTGAAAAAAGTTCTTTGTATTGGCAATCTACTAAAGCCACATGTTGAGGCAACTGTACATCATCACCCATGACGGATGTAATCCTCTGACTGCTGCTTTTTAGTTGCCTCAACTTTGCAGTAATAACAAGTTGCCTTTCTTGCCAGATAGTTAAAACTTTATTCCTGGCCATCGTGTCATACCAGTCATTAGGTTTCTTTACAGAAAATGCACATTAAAGGCTAATATATGATCACTGGTACTCCTGTCTTCTGAGGAATATGTTTTCCTTCCTATGAATGGCTTCACATTGACCTAAATAAAAACATGGCTTGTCTTTAGTGCACTGGTACAGCCCATATATTCAGCTCTAGCCCGCTTTTTCTTAGGTCTTTAGGCTTTGCATTGGCAGAATTTGCATCTTCTGTTATTGCAACAAAATTACATTTACAAACGGGGAAGATAATCAGGTCCCTTTAAGAATCAGGTTTATGGCAACTAATCTAAATGTGAAGTTAACTCATTTTTAAAGCTGCAGCTTAAACTGTCATTAAAGCAAAAAAATAAAGGCCTTTAGAGAGAAGGGAACATTAAGAGGAAGGAACTGAGACATCAGGTTACAGATAGTTATTTCCTGCCCAGCAAACAAGTAGTAGAGCTAACCACTTCATCTTCCATCCCACATAAACAAGTAGTTGATGATACAATAAACGCAGCAAAAGTGAATCTCAATACTGCAAATGGTTTTATGCCAAAGCACAACAAAAATCAGGCTCTGAGGTTGTATAAGCTCTTTACAAACAGGCAAGTTAAGACTGCAATATTACACAAGATCATTTAAAGCCTCTAAAAAACTTTAAAGTTTCTCTCCCTCTTTCACTGGCACTTTAATAAGGCAATTCCCAATATTTGACTTGTGAAATAGCCTGGAATATAACAGTTGTATCAGCAGCCTGTAGCTAGGCTGCTCCTTATTGGTCCTCTGTGAACATTTTGAACACCCTTTGTAACATGATGAAAGCCATACCTATTTCAAGGCTTATTTGCACAGAGGGAGTAGTTAAAAGTTTTGATTATTGGGACTGCAGATGGTGGGGCTGATTCTGGGAGTAGCAGTCTATTCTCCCAGTCCCCAGCATCTGGAGACCACTGGCTACACTGGCACCCTTTTTTTCTGAACTAAGTCCTTTTCATCTGATAACAAATCTGTGACTCGCATTGTTCATTTCAGTAATCCAGCTTGGTGTCACATCAGCTTTGTCCCCATCTTTAAATATATTCATTTTTTTGGGGAAAAGACTGATAAATGATTTTTTATAGGAAGATGATCAGCTTAGGATTCCCTTTTTTCCAAAATTCTGTTTTGACTTTTCCCCCATATGGTTTTGGTTCCTCTTGCAAAGAAATGTGTTTCTCTCCATATGTCTCTTATCTTGAGCTTTCAGTGTCATCTTTAATTAGAAACTGAAAATCAGTTGGTTTGATTTGTATCAGTATTTGTCACTGCTGCTATTGTCTTTCAGACAGTCATATTCAGATGTTAATGTCAAATTAAAATTATTCTTTATAGGGTCATAAATATGAAATATGCAATTAAAACGTTCCCATTAAGAAATAACAGAGTGTATGACAGACTCTTGTTCACGAAGCTTCAGCAGCACACCCAGTCAGCACTGTCCTTGTGAGAGAGCGTTGTGAATCTCTGTCACTCAGACCTACCACAGCAAAAAACTAGATTAAATCTGTGGCTGCAGGTGTGACACAGTTCAAATTCAGACACCAGGGGAGTTAAATTTGCTTTCAGCTCTTGCGATCATGATGAAATTGTCAAAGTGAATGATGACGCATCATCCAAATGGGGAACGTAGGTGGTCCTGACTGAAAGCTGTATATCAGGAGCCATTGGGTCCCCTTACATCCGTGGGAACAAAACCCAGGGGGAGCAAGGCTGTGGTTCCTGGTAGGACACAGCTGCTCCCTTCAGGATATGAAAGGCTAACCATACGCAGAGAGAAAAATGAAGAATGTGGAAAAGCACAGGCCTGAACAGGCAGGCCAGCACTTGCTACACGGATTTGTAAGAAAATCACTCTCACCCCAATTCTATTTCTGAAAGTACATCACATTCCTAATTATTTTTTCGGACTTGAAAAACATCCAGCTTCCTTACGAGGTAACTCCATGCTAACCTGCGGGTTCTAGTTACAATAGGTAGGTCCTTGCCTTGAAGTCTCTGGAAAGAGCTGGGTTTTGTCTTTTTCTTTAAATGAAAGGAGCCTGAACAAATGTATAACTTCATTTTGGTAGGTCCTTTTTCATCCTGAGTCTATAACCAGCATTTCTCTTTCATAAGGAACCTTCTACAGTAACTTAGCTGACCCTTTTGTTCTGTTACACATGAGCACAGTAGTGTGAGAATTTCCAGCATTCACTCATTACCTTACCCAGAGGTGGTAACAGGGCCTCAGATAATCCATAAATAGTGCTAAGAACTATGTGTGAAGAGCTGTACACAAAAGAAGCCTTTTACAATGAAGCATAAAACAAGGTATTTGATTTATCCTGCAAATCACAGGAACAAATGCTGCATACTCCTGCATGCTAGCTACTGACACGCTGTCTTCAAACTAGTCATTCAAGCTAGTTATTTTCACATTCTCAGAGATCAGTTTTGTCATTCTGAATGACTGCAGCCGTCTGGATGTTCAGAGTTGTCCCAAAGCAGAGAGTATGCCCCTCTTCCCCCGCAGCCCCTCACACATGGCGGTGGCAGGGGAAGGGAACCTCAGGGTTCCTCGAGAAATATGGGAAAGCAAGAATTTGATAGGACTGATGGTGTGGAGGACAGACTGGTCCTTATAAGTAAGGGAGCAGGTAAAATACCCATTTTAGCAAACTTCTAGTTTTCTTGAATGCAGAGGACACAAATTCAAGCACAAACTGCCCTACTGGCTCCTCCATCTGTGCTCAATGGTTGTCTGGAAAGATGAGAAATACCTTCCAGAAATGGCCAGGCTTCTATTCTGTGGGAATTTTATTTCTGTGTAACATCTTTGATCATTCAAACCAATTTGAAAGTGGAATTTCTTCTGCTCTCAGCCGTTCTGCGAAGCCCTGTTTTTGTGACAAGATGCTAGTTATCTTGGAAATTGTTTTACCACCTGAGATGCTTCAGCTCTGTGCAGGGTTATGGGGACATTGACCATAAAATAATAATATCTGAAACACTGCTTCTGGACACTGACCTGAGTAAAACCAGTCACATTTTTGGAAGGCACCCAAGTAGTTCTAGCCTCCATATTTTCTTCGCTCCTACTAGGTAAATTGAGAATAAATCACGGTCTTTTATTGTGATACAAAAGAAACAACGTGTTACACTGGGCTTCATGGGTCAGTGCTTTGATGTCTGTGCCAGTATAAATCTGAGCTAAAATGTATTTCCTAACTACACAGGGAGAACAGTAAAGAATGTGAAAGGAGCTCAGAGGATAAGTAGACTAAAACATGAATAATTGAGATAGATTTTCAGTAGACATTGCATTCATCTGCATGAATAAAATTGGTATGGTCTTGATTTTACTTCCATCACAGTCAATGGCAATACCACCTTGTCTGTACAGGGAAGAATGGGACCGCACAGATAATCTCCTACAGTGTACTTGCAAATTTCTGCTTGAACAGACTGGTACAAATACAGCGTATTGTATATTTTCTGGAGGTCTATTTCCCCTGTAACATACTGACTGAGCAAGAGGGAGAGATGGTAAAAAGATTGAAGCACTGCATTCAGGATTTTCTCTAGCAAGCCTTAAGAGGGGTCAGTGAGATTGTAGAGTCACAAAGTATATCGAGAAGCAAATTAAAATGCAAAATATGGGGGAGTCATACTTCAATGTCACTTCAAGAAGTCCAGTGAATATCAATCTAAATTAATTTTGGCCTCTTTAATCAATCATCTCTTTATGAAATACAAATAAAGCCACGTCAGTATGACATGTTATTAAGGAAGAAAAGAGATGTGCCCTAAGCTTCTGGTGACAATTTACATAAATGTCACTTGAGGCAGCAAGGTTAGACCTCAGGGAGAGCATTATAATATTCTAAAGAGCATCAGCAACTTCACTGTATATAAACCATGAAACAAAGAGGATTGCTGCCCAGGAACCAGAGGCTGCTGGAGGAATCAAAGAAGAGAAAGTTAATTTGGCATCTCTAGAAATCTTAGTGAGTCTTCATGGCATAAAAGGAATGTAAACAAGTAATCAAAAGAAAATGGCCTGAAAGAAAAATATTTAGTGCTATTTTTTCAAAAGAAGAACTATGATCCTTAACTCAATCAAAAAAATCCTGTTTTAGTAAAAGATCTGTGTAACTAAGGTACATGGTTATTGTATTTATTATACTATTACTGTTACCATTACAGTATTTGTATTACTGTAACTCCCAAGTCACCAGATGAAAGTGGGACCCTGTTGTGCCACACGTTTGCTATACAGGAAAGTTACACTGGGAATTTTATATTCTAAGGAGGGGAGAAATGGAAGGAGACTGGTTTCCTGGAGATATATTTATCATGGCTGGTTAAACCACGATTAAAGCTCAGGAAATGCCATTCTCAGGCAGTGCCCTAGTCAGTACACAACCCAGCTCTTGCACCCTATATGCCTCTGATACACACCATGGGTATTTTTCACAAAAAGGTCATTGGATCACACTGAAATCTCAATTGTAGCCAATTTCTCTCATCAGGTCTCTAATGTGTGTTTTGCTTTCCTTCCCTCCAGCCTGTTTATCATTTATTCCCATTCTCCTATATCAAAAATGAACAAAGACACTTTCTAAAGGCCATTTCACAGCTTTAGGGAGCTGTATTCAGGAGAGTAATGTGTGATCTAAGGCAAGCTGAGGAGCATTATTTTCCTATCACCACCCTACAGATGATGGGGAGTTACAGATTACATGTCAGTCACCACACACTAGGCAAAGGGCCAGTCTGCCAGTAGTTCTGTCCTTTCTGGCTCCAGCCAAAGCATTGTTGAGAATGAAAGAATGGTTTATAAATAGCTCACACCAAAGTCAGTCTATCATAGAGGCTGCAGATCAGCCTGGTCTTTATTCAGGCTGTTCAAGATGATGTCTGTATGCTCATGTACAGGCAGGTGTTGCATACACAGCCTGTAAGGATCATGTCCCAGAGCTATTTCCTTCCTAGCTGTCACCTTTCTTTGCAAGAAAAATAAAACCTACTGTGAGCACATTTACCTTCACTCCTTTCACTCCTTTTTAACTTCCCTCTCGTTTGAAAGATTCCACATTAATTTGTACTTTCTTAGAAACTTTTTTTAACAAAAATAATTTTCAAGTATCCATCCTTTCCCTGAAAAGCTGACAATGAAAAAAGGACAATATCTTATTAGCAATTGTGTTAACAGATCTCCCACAGAAAGTGTAATATGGAGAGTAGGTATTCAGTAACAGAAGTGAGCAAAACCTTCTGCCCAAACTGAAATGAATCGGTCTGGAGGCATCACGGATGAGTCATTATTCTCTAACCCTTCCCTGAGCATTCATACACAAAAACCTATATGGATTTTTAAGACTTTTTGCTTATACTATGAAATTAGATCTATCTGAATCAAAGTATGAGTGTCCTCAGTCTGCTGCAAAAATTTCTTAGCAGTCCTAGAGGCAGAGTGGTCACGTGACATTTTTATGCAGTCTTTCTCCTACTTAACCTGCGGGCAGACCCCAGAAGACCCCCACCCACCCAGGATTTTGTGATGCCCCAGCCTCTCTGTCCTGTAATTGAACACAGCTACCAAGAAGCATCTCGTTTGCCAAGTAAGTGACAGGAAAGACTGGTATGGAGCCAGCTGCAACAGACCTGCAGCAGCATTCCTTTTTCTAGATGACTCCTGAATTGCTGTGGCGTGGTGGCTTTACACAAGGGGACTTGAAGAGGAACTGACTTTCTAATGTATACCTCCACCTGGCTTATTTTTAAATAACGTCTCTGAAATTAACTTTTTGCATTATCCATTAAACTTGTTCTTGGTGCTGCCAATAGGAGGGAAGATGAGTAAGGCTATTTGTTTCAGAAGAGGAGTCCTAAGCTACAATAAAATTTTATTGCCAAAAGCAAAAACAGAACAGATTGGAACAGAAGCTGTGCCCACAGAAGATTTTTTTTTAATTATCATTAAATATCATTTATCCTGTTTTAATCTGATGTGCAGAATATCATTACTCCTGATACATTGACCAAGAATAAAAAGCGACAAGTTAGTCAGTAGCTGAAGGTGTAAGATGAAGACTAATGAATTATACATATGTTTTGGACATACCTTAAATCAAGACAGTATGGGTCTAAATAGGGACTCAAACCTATCAAAATCATACCATCTGAATTTTTTAGCCATGTACGTTCTGTCCATTCTGCATCGTTCTCACATGTAAGAGCAATGACTGCCTAGTGCATCAATAATTGTATAAAAACAGAATTGCACTACAGCTCACCTATGATACTGCATATATTGTTTGTGGACTTACTCCTCTAGGAGACAGAGCGGGGAGAAAGAGGAAGACAGACAGATGGACAGAGAGACAGATAAGATATAGCATGTTTGTTCTATCACCTATACTGATATAAATCACTGAAACAGACACCATTTTTGCCAACTTAAGGCTATGCATTCAAACCATGGCTGCTATGTAATGGAGAGATACATAATTTAGCTTCCTTACAGGATTAATCTACCCTTTAGAAAAACTCGGCACAACAAAGGCTGCTTCTAATACCTGACATGTAGGCTTTTATAGCTAACCACGTATCTTAATACTGCAGTACTACCTGCATATTAAATATAATCCAACTGGAAAATGCATCAGGCTCTCCTTCAGTATTGCAGAATTCATGTTTCTATGTCTGTGGTGTTCTTCCATTAAATATGGGTCTGGCTCTGAAAAGACTTCCTACCAAAAGTAGTGCATAGACACAAACAGGACGATTCTCCTGAGTTCACATTGCCTCCACTGTTTCCTGTTTTCTGACTGTGTAGGGCAACGCTGAACTTCTGGCAAGCGCCAGAAAGATGGTGACAAGCAGTTCTTTGTGCAACAGCTGAAAATAGATCTGTCTTAAAAGAGAGCCTAAGTGTTATTCATTGGCCATGTCTGTTATTGTCTACATAAATAGAAGCAGCTGATTGCAAAAGTCCTCCACTTTGGGAAAATGAGGATCGCGCTGCCAATTTAAGGCCAGATTGCACATGGCTGAACAGCAAACTAAAGACGGAGGAATGGGAAGTGCTCTGCTCAAAGGTAGCAGTGTACCGTATGAGTTTTGTGGTTGATCCTCTCCTAGGGGGTCTTCAAAGCAATTAAAAGTCTAGGTAAGTGTTTACTTATGAAGAATCATCCTCAGCTAATGAAAATTGGCATAGTTTATTAACTTGAACAGTGAGATGCTGATTTACATGGATGAGTATATGGCCTGACAGTTACATTGAAGTCATTGACAAAGACGACCAGAAACTATGCTAACAAGGATAACTAAGTCTCAGAAATCTAGGCCTGAACTTAATCATCAGCAGAATTTTAAAGCTTCTGTGCCCTGAGGTGTTTATATTATGAACAATACTATTACAAATAAAATTATTTTATTAGGTTATTTACTGCTCTTGTGGTCATTTTTCTACCACTGCTTCCCTGGCTAGAGAAGGCACTTATGAAGTTTTACCGTATTCCTTCATTGTGAAGACTGAAAATTTAATGAAATTTCTACTCTTTTTTTTTTTTTTTTTTTACCAGTAACTTTATTATTGGTCCTTCTCAGACAGTAAGCCTGATATTTTCCTTGAACCTTGACAGAAGATGAATCCTGCAGGTTTCTAAGTGCAACTAAAATCACTGCAGGCATTTCTTGCAATGAATCCAAAATAATTCTGTTTCACTCTGCTCCTTCATCCCTTTCAGTGGTGGGAGGTCAGGACCTGCTCTACCATCAACCAGAACTTGAGGATGAACTTGGTTTCCAGAAGGAGAGTAAGAAAACCAGTGATGATAGGCCTTTTGTAGAAAGCATTGAGCCTCAGGCATCTCAGCACTTTTGAAAACCCTACCAGGGTCCCAGCAACATCATTTGGAGGCTAAATACTTTTCAAAATCTTCCTTTAATATTTTAGACTCCCTTAAACCTACAACATAAAGGACCATATTATCAAAGATTAAAACAAATATATTATGTCTTAGTGCCCTCTGACTGAAGCTATCCTTAGAGGAAGCATAAAGAATGGAAAAGAAATAAAAGCTGTACCACTTATCTCTTTAGTGTATAAGAACAGCAATGCTATGCTAATACAAATATTGCTTATTGATATTCCAGTGGTGCCTATAGTTCTAAAATAGTATCTTTAATATTGAATTCCCTAAATAATTATTCACTATAAAAGATATTCAGTCCATAGAATTTTTCCTTTTAATTTCAGGGATTGAATCTGGAAGTCCTTATTTAGGTAAGATGCTGCAGAAATCCACAGGGCTTACCTGAGTTAGGAGCTCAGGAACTGATCCTGCATATGCACATAAATTGCTTTGGGAACGGAAAGACTGTAATGTAACAAAAAAGAGTCCATAATGCATGCAGGCTTCTGACAGTTTTTGCAAACATCAAGGAATATGACACCTACCCTTAATATGTTTCTGCTCTGATTATGAATCCCCACCTGCACTGAGTCCATCTTTGCATATGCCAGATGAATCATTTTTCCAACCTGAGCTGTCTGGTATTTCTTTGAGTGGATGAAGAACTTGTTAAAAATGAAATACAGAGTAATGGGTACTTATAATTTAAATGAATCACTGCATGCAAAGTAATTTTTTAAACTATCTGCCAGGTAAATCTTGAATCACCCACATGACACATTTGAAATTTTAAAAATTTGAACATATATTATTTAAATACTAGTACCATTAATTGACATTCAACAGAGTACAATTCATTGTTTAAGGGAAAAATCCCAAGATGCCTGTGCAAGAAAAATGTCCAAAGTCAAGAGAAGTTACACCTGCAGATGGAGAACAGGTTACAAAGGTCGCATTCTTCTCTGTTAGACAGGCTAACCTAATGTTTACCTTTATCAAATTGCAAGGAAGAACACTCACACTTTGTATGATGGAGGAAAATGTTATCTACCTCATTATCTAGAGACCTTCTACTAGGCAAGCTACAAAAGGCTTAGGAAGGTAACTCTATTCCAGCCAAAACCAGCACAGATATGCAGTTGCCCAGCGAATCAAGATTTTATGTGTATGTGCTGTTTGCAGAAGCTGTGAAAATGCACACCATTTGCCTTACTTGGCTTCTTCTGAAGCTGCGTCAATGCTATTTGATTCTGAAAACACCTCACTCTAAATGTATTTGGAATTGGTCAAAATCTTTGATTTTCACTATATACAGTTAAGATTCTGATGTAATAGTTTCCCCTTTAATAACACTACACACTTTAGGAACAGGCCTATCTGGGGAAGAACACAGGAGGATGAGGCATGAGGTTGGTAGAAAAGGATTTGAGGCGGGGATATTGTGTCCTACTGTCCTGGGAGATTTTCTGCTATGTTATTTTTCAAATTTCATCAACCCTAGCAGTAAAATTCAGGCATATTTGCTACACAACTGACTGAAACAGGCAAAGCATTATGATGAGCAGCTAGGCAGATGCATCAATCTATGCAAGTTTTACACAGGTCCAAAGTGAGAATGGGCAATGTGTAGATGAGTAGATTTTATCTTGCAGATATGTTATCCTTCCCTTTGAAAATGTTGATTGTTGCTTTGCAATACCTTAGGTACACTCCTATGACATGAACTAAGGAGACTATGGCATGTACTTCCAGCATAACAGCAGGATCAGGCTCTATATGGCTGTCATCATACATATCACAAACTTGTCCTGGTGTGATTGTTACTCATGTCTAATATTTGGGACATCTTTTCACTACTGTAAAATGCTAAAAAATCAGATTACCTATAACTGGCTTAAGCTAAACACTCTTGTTCTAAGAAGCCGTGCTTTTCGTATAGAAGTTACTTTTTTTAAAAGGGTAAGAGGTTAAAAGCTATCATCGGTTTAGAATCATATAATAGAATCATAGAATCACTTTGGTTGGAAAAGACCTTTAAGATCATCGAGTCCAACCTTTAACCTAACCCTGCCATCCCACCACTAAACCATGTCCCTAAGCACCTCATCTATCCTTCTTTTAAATACCTCCAGGGATGAGGACTCTACCACCTCCCTGGGCAGCCCATTCCAGAGCCTGACTACCCTTTCGGTGAAGAAGTTTTTCCTAAATTCATAAGGATCACTAAGATTGAAAACTGTAATGAGGAAAAAAGAAAAATGCAATTATGTTCAACACAACACTTTCAGAGTTTTTAAAACTCTGTATTTCCCTTTACCAGACCTAAAGCAAAGCTATGCTATGCTATGTTATTTTATTTTGCCTTCATCACTGGGAAACCAGAGTGGTTTTTTAAAGTGCATTAAGTGATAGGACTGGGTCACATGAGGACTGATGTGAAATTGAAGAAAATTGAGAAATCTGTTCTTTAATGACAGTTTTCTGTTACCTTTGAACTTATTTTTCCCATGGTGATCTTGAAAGCTTTGCCTTAAACTAAAAATAATTAGTCTAATACTCAGTAATGCATTTGAGATCAATGAAGTTAAACAGGTATACAACTGGTGTAACTAGTATCACCTATTAGAACAAATTCTGGTATTATGTGGGTTGCTTTATGTCAAGGAGCAGTATCTCATTGAGTTCAATGAGTTTTAAATAAAGCTCTAAAATTCTCTGCCTCACTTGATTTTGGATTTGTATAAGGAGGACAAAACAAGATGGTTCCACTGAAATAAATGGAGCTACACTTGTAGAGAATCCAGGTCGGATCAGAACTGGGATTACTGAAATTACATTTTTGGCAGTGTTAGAGAGTTCAAAATCAGATTCCTATTACAGTCATTTTGGAAAAGCATTTTCCTTTTGTTTGTTTTAGTAAATGTTTTTAATAGAACAAAAGTGCTTTACAAGCAACATTCATATTAGCAAACTGTCCTGGTTTCGGCTGGGATAGAGTTAATTTTCTTCACAGAAGCTAGCATAGTGCTGTGCTTTGGATTCAGTGCTAGAAGAATGTTGATAACACGCTGATGTTTTTAGTTGTTGCCAAGTAGTGCTCAGACTGTTCAAGGACTTTTTGAGCTTCTCCTGCTCGGCCAGGTGCATAACAAGCTGGGAGTACAGCACAGCTAGGACCCAAACTGTCCAAAGAGCTATTCCATACCATATAACGTCATGCTCGGGGGGGTTAGTCAGTCGGGTCGGTCGAGTCGGTCGGTCGGTTGCGGGCAGAGTGGTCGCAGCTCGGGCTGTGTGATCGCGGCCCGGGGGGAGTGATCGCTGCTCGGGACGGGCTGGGCATCGGTCAGCGGGTGGTGAGCAATTGCATTGTGCATCACTTGTTTTATATATTCTGTATATTTTCTTACCACTATTATTATTATTATTATTGTTATTCTTCTCTCTTATTAAACTGTCTCTATCTCAACCCACGGGTCTTACTTTTTTTTCTTTTCTCCGATTCTCTCCCCCATCCCACTGAGGGGGGGCGGGGGGGAGTGAGCGAGCGGCTGCGTGGTGCTTAGTTGCCAGCCGGGTTAAACCACGACAGTCCTATTTTGGCGCCCAACGTGGGGCCCGAAGGGTTGAGATAACGACAGATCTGAACATTTTTAAAACGCATTTGTGATAAGCATTCGTTATATTAGTCTAATAGTCGCTGATCGCAATGTTGTTTTATTTGCTCTCAGAGTTGTTGTCCTTGTTCATGGAGTTCTTTTATGTATCACCTTACCTGCTGTATGCACTCCCTGTGCTGCTGGTTGTCACTTTTCGCAAGTGGATTAAAGCTACTGTTCTGCTGTACTGTGTAATACTGGCTTATGCTATGATAAAACTATTGATCATCAGATTAAGCTCATATTTGTACTCAGTATTGCTGTCACCTCTGTATTTTGGGAACCATCTATTGGGAATTATGAATAATTACACATTTTACTTTTTATCCTCGGAGAGCCAGCCTGTGGGGGAGTCACCTTACTCCATCTTCCCCTTCTTCTCTGAGCTAATTACAACAGTTCTTGAGAATGTTGAATATCCTTGGGATGTTCCAACTAGCATGGCCCTATTGCTAGGTCTCCTGAATATAGTTCAGCTTTTACTCAGGGTTAGACTCCTACGTAAATTATATACCATCCAAAGATTGATTCCTGCAGCAGGCCCTGCAGCTACTCCAGCTGTGGGCACAGGCACTGCTGCTACTCCAGCCTCAGTAACACCCACTGTAGCTCCTCCAACTGCAGACACAGGCACTGCAGCTACTCCAGCCCCTGCAACACCCGCTGTAACTACTCCAGCTGTGGACGTAGGCACTGCAGCTACTCCAACCCCTGTGACACCCACTGTAGCTATTCCAGCCGTAGCCGGCACCGCTGCTACTCCAACCCCTGCAACCTGCACTGCAGCTACTCAAACCCCAGCAACAGGCATTGCAGCTAAGACAGGGAGCGAACCTGTGCCGGTATCAGTTGCCCCTATACACAAGAAGAAATCTTGGAAGCGAAAGTCAACTCGTTTAGAAAGGGAGGATGAATCAGGGCCATCACAAAAGGAGGAGGAAGAGGAAGAGCTCATAAATGAGACAGAAACGACACGGTCTCTATCCTTGGGTGAGCTGCGAGATATGAGAAAAGATTTCAGCCGTCGTGCAGGAGAGCATCTTGTCACCTGGTTGCTCCGATGCTGGGATAATGGGGCCAGTAGCCTGGAACTGGAGGGTAAGGAAGCCAAACAGCTGGGATCCCTTTCTAGGGAAGGTGGCATTGACAAAGCGATTGGAAAAGGGACACAAGTCCTCAGCCTCTGGAGGCGACTACTGTCAGCCATGAAGGAAAGATATCCCTTCAAGGAAGATGTCATACATCGCCCAGGCAAATGGACCACCGTGGAGAAAGGCATCCAGTACCTGAGGGAATTGGCTGTCCTGGAAGTGATTTATAGTGACCTGGACAATGACCAGTTGCCTAAAGATCCAGATAGTGTCCAGTGCACACGACCCATGTGGCGGAAGTTGTTACGGAGCGCACCAACATCATATGCCAACACATGGGCAATGCTGAACTGGGAAGCTGGACGGGGACCAACAGTGGATGAAATGGCTAGCCAGCTCCGGGAATACGAAGAAAGTATCTCTTCTTCCCTTGTCTCTGCTGTGGAGAAACTGTCCCAAAAGGTTGAACGACTCGAAAAGCGTATACCCTCCTGTACAGACCAGTATCTCAGCCATTAGAAGTAAGCGCCCTTCTGCTCAAGGAAAAGAATATCGAGGGTACACACCACGGGGCACTCTATGGTTTTACCTGCGTGACCATGGAGAGGACATGAGGAAGTGGGACGGAAAACCTACCTCGACCCTAGAGGCACGAGTACGCGAGTTGCAAAGAAAAACAAGCACGAAAGGGGGCTCTTCCAAGAAACTTGTTGCTCCAATTTCCAAAGACGGGGTAGATTGTCATTTTTTCAGACAGAATAGAAGAGCTGATCTTAATTCTGATTGTGATGAAGGAACTTCTGACTCATACACACAAACCATGAGCAACAGTGATCAGAATTAGAGGGGCCCTGCCTCCAGCCAGGTGGAGGAAAGGGACAACCGGGTCTACTGGACTGTGTGGATTCGATGGCCTGGCACGTCAGACCCACAGAAGTATAGAGCTCTAGTAGACACCGGTGCACAGTGTACTCTAATGCCATCAAGCCATATAGGGGCAGAATCCATTTGTATTTCTGGAGTGACAGGGGGATCTCAAGAGCTGACTGTATTGGAGGCCGAAGTGAGCCTAACCGGGAACGAGTGGCAAAAGCACCGCATTGTGACTGGGCCAGATGCTCCGTGCATCCTTGGCATAGACTACCTCAGGAGAGGGTATTTCAAGGACCCAAAAGGGTACCGTTGGGCTTTTGGTATAGCTGCATTGGAGGCAGAAGAAATTAAGCAGCTGTCTACCTTGCCTGGTCTCTCAAAGGACCCTTCGGTTGTGGGGTTGCTGAGTGTTGAAGACCAACAAGTGCCGATTGCCACCACAACAGTGCACAGGCGGCAATATCGCACCAACCGAGACTCCCTGATTCCCATCCATAAGCTGATTCGTCGACTGGAGAGCCAAGGAGTGATCAGCAAGACTCGATCACCCTTTAACAGTCCCATATGGCCAGTGAGAAAGTCTGATGGAGAGTGGAGACTGACAGTAGACTATCGTGGCCTGAATGAAGTTACGCCACCGCTGAGTGCTGCCGTGCCGGACATGTTAGAACTTCAATACGAACTGGAGTCAAAGGCAGCCAAGTGGTATGCCACAATTGATATTGCAAATGCTTTCTTTTCAATCCCTTTGGCAGCAGAGTGCAGGCCACAGTTTGCTTTCACTTGGAGGGGTATCCAGTATACCTGGAATCGACTGCCCCAGGGGTGGAAACACAGCCCTACCATTTGCCATGGACTGATCCAGACAGCACTGGAACAGGGTAAGGCTCCAGAACACCTGCAATACATTGATGACATCATTGTGTGGGGCAATACAGCAGAAGAAGTTTTTGAGAAAGGGAAGAAAATAGTCCAAATCCTTCTGAAGGCCGGTTTTGCCATAAAACAAAGCAAGGTCAAGGGACCTGCACAGGAGATCCAGTTTTTAGGAATCAAATGGCAAGATGGACGTCGTCAGATTCCAATGGATGTGATCAACAAAATAACAGCCATGTCTCCACCAACTAGCAAAAAGGAAACACAAGCTTTCTTGGGCGTTGTGGGTTTTTGGAGAATGCATATTCCAAATTACAGCCAGATTGTAAGCCCTCTCTACCAAGTGACCCGGAAGAAGAACGATTTCAAATGGGGCCCTGAACAACGACAAGCCTTTGAACAAATTAAACGGGAGATAGTGCATGCAGTAGCCCTTGGGCCGGTCCGGGCAGGGCAAGATGTAAAAAATGTGCTCTACACCGCAGCCGGAGAGAACGGCCCTACCTGGAGCCTCTGGCAGAAAGCACCAGGGGAGACTCGAGGCCGACCCCTAGGCTTTTGGAGTCGGGGATACAGAGGATCTGAAGCCAACTATACTCCAACTGAAAAAGAGATATTAGCAGCATATGAAGGGGTTCGAGCTGCTTCAGAAGTGATTGGTACTGAAACACAGCTCCTCCTGGCACCCCGACTGCCGGTGCTGGGCTGGATGTTCAAAGGGAAGGTCCCCTCTACACATCATGCAACTGATGCTACGTGGAGTAAATGGGTCGCATTGATTACACAACGGGCTCGAATAGGAAACCTCAGTCGCCCAGGAATCTTGGAAGTGATCACGGACTGGCCAGAAGGCAAAGATTTTGGAGTATCACCAGAGGAGGAGGTGATGCGTGCTGAAGAGGCCCCGCTGTACAATAAATTGCCAGAAAACGAGAAGCAATATGCTCTGTTCACTGATGGATCCTGTCGTCTTGTGGGAAAGCATCGAAGGTGGAAGGCTGCTGTATGGAGTCCTACAAGACAAGTTGCAGAGACTGCTGAAGGAGAAGGTGAATCAAGTCAATTTGCAGAGGTGAAAGCCATCCAGCTGGCTTTAGATATTGCTGAAAGAGAAAAATGGCCAGTGCTCTATCTCTATACTGACTCATGGATGGTGGCAAATGCTTTGTGGGGATGGTTGCAGCAATGGAAGCAGAGCAACTGGCAGCGCAGAGGCAAACCCATCTGGGCAGACTCATTGTGGCAAGATATTGCTTCCCGGGTGGAGAACCTGGTTGTAAAGGTACGTCATGTAGATGCTCATGTACCCAAGAGTCAGGCCTCTGAAGAACATCAAAACAACCAGCAGGCAGATCAGGCTGCTAAGATTGAAGTGGCTCAGATAGATCTGGACTGGCAACATAAGGGTGAATTGTTTCTAGCTCGGTGGGCCCATGACACCTCAGGCCATCAAGGAAGAGATGCAACATATAGATGGGCTCGTGATCGAGGGGTGGACTTAACTATGGACGCTATCGCACAGATTATCCATGAATGTGAAACGTGTGCTGCGATCAAACAAGCCAAGCGGTTAAAGCCTCTCTGGTATGGAGGACGGTGGCTGAAATACAAATATGGAGAGGCTTGGCAGATTGATTATATCACACTTCCACAAACCCGCCATGGCAAGCGCTATGTGCTCACCATGGTGGAAGCGACCACCGGATGGCTGGAAACATATCCCGTGCCCCATGCCACCGCCCGGAACACTATCCTAGGCCTTGAAAAACAAGTCCTGTGGCGACATGGCACTCCAGAAAGAATTGAGTCAGACAACGGAACTCATTTCCGAAACAGCCTCATAGACAAATGGGCCAAAGAGCATGGCATTGAGTGGGTCTATCACATCCCCTATCATGCACCAGCCTCTGGGAAAATTGAACGATACAATGGACTGTTAAAAACTACACTGAAAGCAATGAGTGGTGGAACATTCAAACATTGGGATACACATTTAGCAAAAGCCACCTGGTTAGTCAACACTAGAGGATCTGCCAACCGAGCTGGCCCTGCCCAATCAAACCTCTTACGTACTGTAGAAGGGGATAAAGTCCCTGTAGTGCATGTAAAAAATATGCTGGGGAAGACAGTGTGGGTTTCTCCTGCCTCAGGTAAAGGCAAACCCATCCGTGGGATTGCTTTTGCTCAAGGACCTGGCTCTACTTGGTGGGTGATGCGGAAGGATGGGGAAGTCCGATGTGTACCTCAAAGGGATTTGATTTTGGGTGAAAATAGCCAATGAACTGAATTATATAATGTTAATTGCTGTGTAATATAGTATGTCTTCATTTTTACTATTGCTGTATATTCTATCAATGGTATAACAGTAAGGATCGCCCAGATTAATGAAGAATGAATTTTGAAGAAACTGAGGAAGTGCAGCGAATGGAACCAGAACTGACTTCAGCAAGCAACAACCCAACACCAGACCCCATCTCTCCTGCCCTGAAAGACTGTTACGACAGATGGAGCCCAAAACCATGGACTAAATGAACCCAATGGACATTTTAGAGGGATGGTCCATAAACTAAGGGAATGATATCTGTGTATATATATATCAAAATGGTGGTGATTAATTGGAATGTATTGTAAGGGTAGGACCTAAGCATGACGTAAATGGTATAGAATAAGGGGTGGAATGTCCTGGTTTCGGCTGGGATAGAGTTAATTTTCTTCACAGAAGCTAGCATAGTGCTGTGCTTTGGATTCAGTGCTAGAAGAATGTTGATAACACGCTGATGTTTTTAGTTGTTGCCAAGTAGTGCTCAGACTGTTCAAGGACTTTTTGAGCTTCTCCTGCTCGGCCAGGTGCATAACAAGCTGGGAGTACAGCACAGCTAGGACCCAAACTGTCCAAAGAGCTATTCCATACCATATAACGTCATGCTCGGGGGGGTTAGTCAGTCGGGTCGGTCGAGTCGGTCGGTCGGTTGCGGGCAGAGTGGTCGCAGCTCGGGCTGTGTGATCGCGGCCCGGGGGGAGTGATCGCTGCTCGGGACGGGCTGGGCATCGGTCAGCGGGTGGTGAGCAATTGCATTGTGCATCACTTGTTTTATATATTCTGTATATTTTCTTACCACTATTATTATTATTATTATTGTTATTCTTCTCTCTTATTAAACTGTCTCTATCTCAACCCACGGGTCTTACTTTTTTTTCTTTTCTCCGATTCTCTCCCCCATCCCACTGAGGGGGGGCGGGGGGGAGTGAGCGAGCGGCTGCGTGGTGCTTAGTTGCCAGCCGGGTTAAACCACGACACAAACCCAACTGGATTTACAATTTCTTTTTATTACCACTAAAGGAACACTAATTCAAGTTTTGGGTGCAATGTAATGCCATGAAACAACAATAATCTTATTTTTATAGCCCTACACATGTAGAATAGCTTAGGCTTTCTTCTATTACATAGTGCCCAAATGGCATTATACTTGGTAAATGTAGCTGACAGTCATGATTTGTCTTTCTGTTGTGTTCATGTTTCTAAAAACAAGTATTTTTGTTCAATATTAGGCCAATTCTTCAGGTTAAGCAGACCCCCTACATTTTCAATGTATTTCAGCCAAAAAAGCTGTTGCTTTATCCAACTTTCTCAAGCCCAACTACAATTCTCAGAAATGCTGTAAATATAACAGGTGGAGTCGCCTCAACATAGAACACTTTAATAATATTTAGATGTTTGCACAGTTCACTGCTTGGCTTTGTTTACACTCAGTGCCCATCTTTCTGTTGACTTTGGTAGCCTTTAAACCAGCCCTTTAAAGACTACGCTAATTCACTCACTGTGTAAAAAGTCAGCTAAGTCAGTTCAGCTATGACCCTTTGCGGGAATAAGCTATTGAATTAAGTTTTATGGGGAAATAATATTCTCATTATAAATAACCTGCTGCAAAACCAATGTTATTAGAACAAAAGAAGACAAACTAGCAAATCAGTAAATGCCAAGTTGGAGGCTGGATGACAGAGCCTTCCATCTTGTCCCAGAAGACAGGAAATGTGTTTAGAATTGAAAGCTGCCAAAGTAGATTGCACCCTGCAAGACAGTGGATTGCAGGGCTTGTGAAAGCTTAACCGGGAAATCAACATATACGTGTGCACAGCTTCTGAACAGCCGTGACTCCCAGAATCTCCTCTGCCAGACTAATACAAGTGTCACCTTAGAAGGAAGGTTGTGGGATCCAGCTGGAGCACATTCACTCTCTCTAATATTTTCATCTATGAAGCACAGAGTATTCTGCAGTTTTGACTGGATGATTAGAGTGGCATGAGGAAGAAGACATAAGCAAATCAGAAGGAGCTACTACGGTCATCTGTCAGAAAGGTGTCATCAGGGAAATTGCCACACTAAAGCTGTTGGTGGGCAGTTCAGAGCTTGCTGTCCCTTTGCAAAGGATCGTTAAACTTGATTGTGTCTTTAGAGGTGATTCTACAATGGAGGAATATCACTGATGAGCAGGGAAAGGATTAAATGCCGAGCAGCTGATGAGAGTGGGACCTGATGAAGACGGTATTTCTACCAGTTCCTGTATTTGACACATTTGTTCAAATAGAATGACAGGAGTGAATTCTACTCTTTTGTAAGCTCTGTTTGATTGGTACAATTTGTATTTAACATCTGCCTTTGATTTCCTGGCTTTATAAAGTTACTCTCATGGCTCCTATTATCTAGCCCAGGCATACCACTAAGTTAAAACTGGCAAGGTGTGAAGGGCACGTTGAGGCTCACAGCAGAAAGCCCTGACAAGTACAAACTACCTAATCTTTAAACAAAGAAAGCAACTGACAATCTTTTATACATGTTTACATGTATATTTTGCCATTAAACATGATACAAAGTTTGTCACAGAAAGCAAAAAGTGTACGAGCAATGTGCCGTTGCTTTATTTCGAAGTGTGTGCTTGGGGGAAGTTGCTGGGAGACAATGGGAGAATGTCAGTGTTGAGAAATGGTTGGCTTTGTTCACAGCTGTGTAATTTCCAAGCTGATAGATTGTCTACACACAGACAGAACAAATATGTCTTGTCCTGAAAGCCTGAACTTTCTTTTTTGTTTCCCTTCAGAATTATTTTCTTTTTTCAGTTGGGAATGAACATATTCCATCAGTGTAGAAACCCCAGACTGCAAATGTAATTTCCCATAGCTAAAGCAGAGCCCCCATAAAGTCACTGATGTCTATCATTCTTTCCCAGGAAATAGTTTCTTCAGTGGTATTAATAAAATGGACAACTCAAACATTTCCTCAAGTGGCAAAGGGGGATATTTTTGAATACAACTTTTACTTCATATATTCTTCTGTTACAGTGTATCCTTAAAAATCAAAATGAAATTAACATACCTATCTGTTACACTGAAGAAGTTATACAAACAGGCCATGGACTCAAATAGGTTCTTGGGCATTAGTAAGCTACACATAGATGAGAAAGTATTGCTCTTTTTAAGGTGAGCACCATTATTCTTAGGGACCTGAATGCTTCAGCTTGTAAGAGTTATAGGTATGAGATGATGACTGAAACCAGCGTCCGATGGGAAGAACATGGAAATGTTGTAAAGTTTAGAAAATGACACGATAGCAAATTACAACAGAAAGAGCAGTGGAGGCCTGGAGACAGTTTTAAAGTGTTCCCCCTCCCCAGCATATTTATGTATATAACAGCAATTCCTGTAAAAACACAAGCATAGCCTCAGACGTTAAACTTGAGAGACAGTGACTGAAGTGATATATTTGCCAGATGCCACTCCCAGCTACTGCACAGCTGTGCGCATCAGTGCTTCCACCAGAGTGACTAAATCTAGAACAACTCCACTGGCCCTAATTAAACTTTTATTAGAAAAATGTTATGGATGTTATGGATATACAATGAAAGCAGGAGGCGGTCCACTGTATATCATTTTCCACACAGCTTGTTCACATATTGTATGTCATTTTGATAATCTATAAACTGTTCTTTATAGTTTTTGTTCTGAGCTTATTTATAATACATAATAAATTATGCAATCTAAAAAGTTTATGTATTGCTATACCATAATTTTGTATGAACACTAGGCTGGTGACCTAATCTTTCAGAACTCTTTAAGCAGGCACAAAAACCAGAGAGCTACTGAAGTTTTAAACTTTGTTAGCTTAATAAAAGCATGCTGCATATACTTAGTGGGGAAAATGATAATTTACATGTGAGTTGACACCAGTCAGTTTAGGATTTTCTAATTAATAGTCAAATAAATATACCAAAAGATAAAGAAGACTCTAAAAATGTTAAATTGTCTACTTTCCATCTCCCTTCACTGATCAGAATACTGGTCTTGAGAGAGAAAAAAAAGAATTTAAAGACATTCTGATTCTTTGTGCTTAACAACATTCTCTCTTTCTTTTTAGAAACAGGCTTTTGTGAAAAAATAATTGATGTATCAGCCAGTACACTTTGTTATTCCAGAAGGATTTCCAGTAAGAACTTATGCTTTGTGTTTCCTTATACAGATTTTTTTCTCTAAGAAGGGCTGAATTACTGACGCTGTACTAATATAGTCCATTGTTTAAATACTCTGCTAAGTGTTTCAGTGTGCCTTTTCATCAAGGAAAGAATTTGGCCAGCCATCAGTATGTTAACCAATTAATATGCACAAAGCAACAAATATGACAGCAGGTACTTACACTGAGCTGTAATTATACCTATTGTGATATAATATTGTTGGGATTCTGTGCCCTAATTGCAGACGTTGGGGATCTGGCAGGTCAGATTCTCAGTGGAGGAGAAATTAGTGTCACGGAGTATGGGGAATACTCTTAAAGCAGCTTGTTATTTTAGTCCTGTATGCAGTCATCTTGGAAACAGTGTTGTTCCAAATGACAGTGGTTGCTGACATCATTCAGCAACCTTGCCCTATATGCCCATGACTGTATCTAGGGCTTGGCTCTGCCTCAAGTGCTGGTTCTAGTTTGAGAGATGAAGATGACAAATTCCTGGGCTGCTCACTAGAACTTCCTCCATAAAACCCCCTCAAGCAAAAGCCATGACATGTTTCTTCACAAGCTACACATCATTTGTATGCTATCAAAGTAAGCTGTACAGAACTGCCTCTCCTTCCTGCCGTGGGTGACTTCTGCTAAAAATGATACAAAATTCCTTTCTCTTAGTACAAAAAGGATGGCCAGGTCAAAGGACTGAATAATCCTTGAAGAACCACTTTTCTTAGAAGAAACTCTGCGATAAATACTTTCTGTGAAGCCATATATTTCTATCTCATCCTTTCTATGTAAAGGAAAAAGATGCACAATCTGTTCCTCACTACCACTCCCTTAGGCTAATATAGGTGAAGGGAGAGCTTGGAGTGGTTTGTGAAAATGGAGGATGATGTAAGATTGAAAGGCAGGTCAGATGGGACAACACATGAAAGAATGAATAAAAGAGACAAAGGATGATGGGTGAGGTACATGAGGGTAACATTTATACTATAGTCATCCTAAAAGGATGTCATAATTCTCTGTGTCTCTTAAAAAGGTCTCAACAGGCTTCTCCTATCAGCCAATTGTGCCACGTTTTGGGAACTAACTTGAGAAAAAATGCCACTTTGTTTGCAACCTTTCAGAGAGACTTAATTTATTCATATTGGCAATGTAACTAATGAAAAAAGAAATGAGAGACAGCATCGGCACCAGCACAGTTCTAAATCTGATTGATTGTTCATTTTTCATAAGCGATTGATTTATTTTATCCCACCGTGATGCTCACCGCCATTTTACTTCCCTGAAAATGGAGGTGTGAAGGTCTAAAGATCTCCCATCAGAAACAAAGCTATTAGCATCTCCTACACAGAACTCTATTAATCTCACGGCTACTATATTAAAGCCCAAAGCAATTTACTAAGATGATGTGTCTCTCTTTAAATCTAAGAAAAGAAATCATAACTCTGCATCAATCAGGTGACTTGCAGGGGTGTGTTTATTATGAAATACACATATTTATAGGGACCACTCAGCTTGTATATAGCAAAATGCCCAAGGATATTATTGTCTCATGATAATCACATCCCATGCTGGGTTTTACTGCTTATAATTCTCACTTTCTTATTAGAAAGACCATCTTCCATTAAGTTTTTTATATTATCAACTAGCATAGACAGTAACTGAACCTTATCTCCTGTATTCAAAGTAATTATGAGGAGAGTTCAATTGTTGGTTTAGAAACCAATTATTTAGAAAAATCTCTCATTTTAGTGCTTCTCTGAAAGGCCTGGGTTTTATGATGTGCATGCATTTTACTTTCACAGCAAAGTGAACTCCCCAAATCCATCTGTCAAATTTGTGTGCTGTGCAAATACATGTAAGGAAGAAAATAGGAATGTGTCTGGAAATTATTATTATAACCAAAACCTAATAGTTAAAACTATACAAGCAATTTTAAAAATGTTTTCTTGCTGTGGCACATGTTGGGCAACAAGTTTTGTTAGGTACTTGTCCTACTTCAACGGTTTTACATAGTATGATCAAGTCATGAGGGAAAAGAATCACCACCTTTAACGTCATTCGCACTGAAATGCAGATGGGCTGTGACCGTGACATCTCAGGATCTGAAAATGACAGGCTAGGTCCCAAACTCAGCTTTGGTTACATGATGCAATGGTACTGTTTTCCAGGCAAGCAGTATTACAGTTCAGAATCCTATACGTGGTAGCAGGGAAGACTGTTTCATCCTTTGTTACTCTTTTGTATTTTAGGGCACTCCTTGCTTATTAATATTAGTCTGGAAATATTTTTCCTGAACATGACATAGCTGACATGTTCATAAATAGTTCTGACCTGATATAAGAAAGAAAAAATTGTAACAAGGATAACTAAGCACTGCAACAGGGGTCAAATTAAGGCTGTGGGAGTCTCCAAATGTGGATGTTCTTGAGACAGCCCTGGTCTGAATTCAGAGGTTGGAGCAGGATCCCTCTTGTGATCCCTCCTGACCAGACTCTTCCCATGATTCTGTGAAATGCTGATGAGGCACTGTGGAGAGTCACTCTAGAAAGGGTTTCCCAACTCCGTGGACCACGGGACTTTGGCTGTTAACTCTGCCTTCAGTGTTTTTCAGGAAGAGAGGATGCAAACCAAGTAAGTAATAACTTATCCACCCCTAAAGCAGAAAAAGCTGACAAAGAATAAATAAATGAATAGTAAAAGCTCCAGGGTTACAATCCTGTGAGATGTACTGTTGGAACTGCACTCAGTTTTCTGAGAGTTGAAAGATTAAAAGAATATGATAAAACTGTAGGTTTTCAGTATGTTTATAGTTCTTTCTTACGTAAAAGAACAGCTCAATGCCTTCAGCAAATTCCAGCTGCTATTTTGCACAACCCCTCCAGAAAATAGATTTCATTGCATAGGCTTGCTGGTACAATCTGGCCTGGAGAAGAAGTCATTTTTGAGACATACAAGTGAACACTGCAGCTCAAATACGATATCCTAGTTGCAGTTATACCAGCCTGTATTAGACAGACAGGGGTAACACACAGATCTGGTATTTGTTTTGGGAACTTGCTTAGAGAATTGACGGTGCCACTGGCCAAAACAGACCAAGATCATTTTGCAGGTTGCAAAATCAAGATCTTGAATCTAAATCCAAAGGTAAGATTTCTTTTTCACTTATCACTTGCTTGCACTACATCACCTGTTGCTTACACAACATGTTACTACTCTTCATACACAACAGTCAAAACAAAATTGAGAATAAGAACTTTTGCTGGTGACCTGTATTTCACTCAGTGTCTCAGTCAAGCACCTGTATCCAAATGCCTGAAACAAAATAAAACAGGGCCTTTGGGTTTAGATTAGAGTTGTTTAGAACATAAACATAACCAAGGTGGGGTAGTTTTTTTTTGAAGTTTGCTTCTTTGTCAGGCTTTAGTTACTCTAAACCAATTATGACAGTTCTGACTGATGGTGATTGATGTTGATGCCTAGATTTATATGCTGCAAATTGACTCAGCCAGTCTGTATCGGGGTACAATATTAATTGAAGCAGAACGGCATGAAGGAAACCTGCTCTGCTTACGTTTAGCATTTACTTGTGGCAAATGTTCTCAACATCCTAGTTTTATCATGTGGCAAGTGAACAGGGAACAACTCAGAAAGCACCGGAGCTGTGACAAGAATGGCATTTTCATTTTTCTAAAGAATTTGTAATTTCAAACTGTTTTCATGCCCATCGGGAAGCAAATCCTATCACTTCAAAATTCTCCATGAAAGAAGATTCCAACCGTAACAAACCAAAATGCTGTCTCAGGCCAGCTACTGACAGATTTTATTTTGACAAAAATCAAAATGCTTCATTTGGTTGCAACTGCACTTTAGCATAGAATACAAAATAGAAAGACAGTTGAAACGAAGACCTCATTTGAAAGGAAAAATAAAAATATTTTGTTAGAAAATGTAAAGGCTGGGCAAGTCAAAAAGTGCTTCACCAGCACATGTCTCTATTGTTCCCAGAATAAAAATTCAACAAAACTAACAATTTTTCAAAGCACTTAGGTATGATAAAAATGTACTTCTCAATAAAATATCAAAAATATTTTCCATAAACCCTTAAAAAATACCTGAGGGGAGATTTACTGATCAATCAGTTCCTGATATATTACCTCTTAGGAATCTGAGACAAAAGTCCCTTTTAGACATAGCTTGCAGCTGCGGTACTGTACTGCCACAGTTGGTTGCATCCTAAATGCCTTCCGACATAACCACGGATAAGATTATGAGAACCAGGGCAGACGATCAGAGCCAGCCTTGGCAGACTCAGAGGGCTCCCAGCCAGGTCCTGCTGGTAAGGTCTACTCCTGCTGACGCCTCCCACCTCTCTGCAGGATAGCGCATTCCACTGCTCAGGAACGCGTTCACAGGAACACTCTCGTTGCCACCTTCTTCTGTGTGGTGTCCCTTCTGTGCTAAGTGTCCTTTCACCTAACTTTATTTGGCCTATCGGGAATAAAAGATGCCGGAAGTCTCTTGACTAACATCCTGACATGAATATTCTTAGGAAAATCAGTGATTTTGTAATTACATGTGTAATTACTGCTGGAGTAATAACTTGAGTACAGTATTACTCCTTCAAACTGTTGTATTGTAACACAAAAATATGCCAGCAGCCTTTTACTTTGTCCTCCTGTCCCTTGAAATATGATCCCTTCGTTCTTAATGCACAAAAATATACCTGGAAAGGAATATATAACCATTTACTAGGTCAGCTTTTAATACAGTCTCCAATGTAAATTGGGCAATGCTCCAATGAGCTCTGTGAGTTTACACAAGTAATCTGCTCATACCTTTGCATTCCTAATTAGTGCACAGGACCAAAATGTTTAGACCCTTAGAAGTTAATAACTCATTTATTTGTACAAGGATACAGTACTACTAGCTCCATATTTCACAGACTTCTGCAAGCAGATGTAAGTCAAGGAAGGTATTATAGGCAATGGAAGTATACTCCTATTCAGAAAAAAATGGTTGAATTTTGCAGATATTTCTGAAGTGTACACTCAAGGAACGTAGCAAAAAAAAAAAAGGTATTCATCAAGCTACTTATTATACTTTACATTTAACAGGCACACTGGAACTGTTTTTGCCTCGTTTTAAGAAGAATAATTTCTCATTGACCTTAGATTTGTGAAAATTAGGTAGAATTAGGTACAGTATGTCAAACAGGAACACCTGTTTAGTAACATAAACATATTTAAATATCAACCTTTCCCTCTGATTGGTTTTTGTAGAAGCAACTACTGATTAGAAACAGAAATTGCAAACCATGACCTTCCATGACAGGAGCTAACATGTAGTGCCATTAAATTCTATTATTGAATCATCTCATTAAATAAAAAGGGCAGTTTTCAAAAACTAGGGTTTTTTTATTTTTGCATATCAACATGACTTGCACTGCTGTAAAGAAATCTTGAAAGCAGAATTTCTGGTCTGTAGCCATGCTTGCACAAAACACTATAGTCAACACATATATTACAAATAGAAATAAAACATACCAAAGGCATCTGTCATAACGAAAGTCTTCTTTTTCTTTTAGAGATGTTTTGAATAAGCAGTGGTTTTTTTGTGCCACATTTCTCTCCACTGAGTTGGAAAAGATATTGTTCAGAATATAGGTAAGACTGTTAGTCTAAACAGCATCTGATACAAGAAAGTCTATTTTTTTTGTTGAACATTTATTACAGCAAACATATGCACCAGCATCACAACTGCTCAAATCCTTAGATTTTCTAATAAATCCTTTGTTGGTGTTAAAGTTCAAACTTGGAGCAAGTGCAGATGCAAAGAAATTATATATTTTGGGATATTTTTTGAAACCATAATCTTGTCACAACAGATTATCGAATGATCAAAGCAATAAAATAATGAATTAGGGTTTAAACTTTTATGAAAAAGCAGTTATATTGTAGGATCAGACTTTTTAATAGACTGCAGGCATTAAACAGACCTTGTATTAGGCTTTGAAATTAATGGGTCACTGTATAACATTCCAGTCTTCATAGATTGATAAGATTAATGCTTGCTTATATAGCAAATTCAATGGCTCGTTTAATTTCATATGAATGTTTAAAGTTAAATTGCTTTTGGATTAAGTCTAAACTCATTATTCATTTTAATGTCTGAAAGAACTTTCACTTTTCTTTCATTTTATTTAATCAAGTGCATTAAAAAGGAATTAGATAGCTGAGAAATAAGGAAGTTTATTAATTTAGTTTTAAAAAGATCTATTTGTTAAACTTTAATTAATTTTGGTTAATAAGAAGTTTGGAAAAATAGTGACTGCAACTTATTCAGTTTTCCTGTAATAATATTAGAGGGAGAGGGCACTTTTGGGCAATATGTTTGCAGCATATTAATCCCTCTGAGAATGTGGAAGGTAAATTTTGTTGTTAAACACACTCTTATATTCACATCTCTCTTTTGCGTTTTGAAAGACTGATCCTCCTTCACTGTAACTCGGAAAGACTTTTGCTAACACTGGGCTCATGATGCCTATAAATTAATTTATTTCACTGAATATACATCAGTTTACACCAGGTTAAGACTCAGACTCTGCATTGCCCACTGATGTACTGGGGTACACTGGGCTGATAAAGGATTTTTACTTAATACTGTATTAAACTTCAGAAATCTGAGTGCCAAGCAAAAAATACAATACACTTTCAAATGGAAGAAGACACATTAACTTACTTATCAACAGAAGCCATACATCAGTTTCCACTGCCATTCCATGCAGAGAGCACTCTATTACCATACACATTCACTTTCATCACAGAATTAGACACTGTGCACTAATTACAAGTTCCAGAATAAATATCTCTTTAAAAACACGCACACATCCTCTTTTTATGTAAACCTTAATGCATTTGATGAGGAGCATGGCTGAGGGACCACAAAACCCCTCTCTGGGATTTACCTGGGACTATCAGAGTTTAAGAGTGTTATCTAATGAATTATTCAAAATGAATTAATAGCTTGGGAGAGTCCTTCACCTGTCTGACACAACTTCATTTTCCTTAGATAAGGTTTCTCAGCAGAGTCAGGCCCTGGCAAACAACTTTGTTTTCCCTTTTTAGTGTGTGTGTGACGATCTGCACTACAGACAATGAAAAAAATAATTCCTTGCAGAGTAAAGATAATTTCACCTAGCCTCAAAGTTCCATTTAAAGATGGACCTCTGTATCCTTTGCAGTGGAGGTGCAATTACCACCATTACAGAAGATAACCTGACCATGTCCAAAACCCAGGACAAAACCCAGGCTGCTTTGTCCAACTGAGTGCTCTGTTCTTTAGGTAACATTGCTCATTTTCTCAGAAAGGAAGCACAGTTTTCCATAAAGATATGAGATAACATTTTAAATTACTTTTTCCTGTTCATTGTATATAAAAAGCATTTTTTAATGAGAAGACATATTATACTTGCATCATATTTGTCAGTTCTTTTTCCTGAATAGTATCTTATTCAGGAGGAGAAGAACAATTTGCCTGTCATCGTACTGCTGTCTTTTATTTACTTATGGATTTATTTAATTAACAAGGGGAACCTACTTTATAATTGACTTTGCATGGTATGTCTAATGCCAGTATCTCATAGTTTGCAAATGGTGTGAATCTGTGTGCAAAGGCACACACACACCTACAAAAATTGTAGCATCGTGTCTTCGTTTGTGATTTACTGTAAATTGTTAAGCACTTCTAAATAAAAACACTTTATTATTATGCTTTTTACAATGTTTGAATTAGTGTTCATCATGCAGTAACAGAATAAATTCAAATCAGGTCTATGTCCTCTTGCTGGATGTTCCTTTATATAAGGAAGCAGAAAACAATTCCCAGAGCTTCTAGTAACCTATCACTAAAACCAGATATTTCAAACTATATAATGACTTTGACTCCATGCTGAGTCAGGGACACATAAAATTAAGATTCCTCCCCCCTTCACCTCAAATGTCAACCATGCGGAACATAGGTATGCAAGATCAGTGAGTTTTATAGTGTGATACTCCTCCTGCACACCCTGAGAAGCCACAGGAGTTATTGCTGTGCTTTCTCTTCCATCTTACATGATGGGCAGGCAAACTGACCTGCCATCAGTATGGTGCAATTTGTTGCTGCCTTTGGTTTACAGCAAATTACTACTACCCTGAAGCAAAGGGAGAAGCAAGGAGGGAATATGTCTCTGAGGCACATTTCCTTTGAGGCTATTCCAGGGGTGATGGTAGCTTATGCTCAACATATGATCAATGTTGTTGATCAACAGCTATCTTTGAGAATAAATCTGCTCAAGAGTCCCTGGAGGTTTGATGCAGCCCCTCAATCACTCACAACTCTCGGGGGATCCTGCTGCAGCACATCCAATCCTCTCACTCCCCTCTCTCCTCCAGGGAAGACTAGCCACAGCTAGACAATGAGATGGGAAACGAATATGGACTGGAAGTAACAATAATGAAAATAGTAATGTAACATGGCATCAGTAGTGACACGGAGGCTGAAAGAGCAGCGATGTTGTAGAGATCAAAGCAGTGGGGAACTGTTCTTTGTACTATTAATATGTCCCATATTTTTAAAGTGGAGAAGAAACGTAAAAGCAAACTGTATACTCTTTTCCCTCACGCCACCACCATTAGAGGCACTTGATAAGCCTTGCAAACTCCTACAGAAGGACAGCAGACCACTAGAGTATAGAATATAACATGCACTATCTAAAAAGCTAACATGACAGATACAAAGCAAGGCAAGTATTCAATTTGGGCTATCACAAAAAGAAAAAAAAACCAAGAAAATAATCTTTTGTGACAGTTCACCAAGGAAATTGCTCTGCTATATCTGGAAGCACAGCCCTGAGCCAAGAGTCTCTGTGTTGTGTGCCTGTATGGAGGCATGTGAGA
Source organism: Gorsachius magnificus (assembly GCA_034008185.1). Lineage (NCBI taxonomy): Eukaryota > Metazoa > Chordata > Aves > Pelecaniformes > Ardeidae > Gorsachius > Gorsachius magnificus. Next base: position 40,118,573 of record CM067088.1, on the reverse strand, counting down.
TGGTCCTTATCAGGAACAGTCTTGGGAAACACTGATGTTCCCAAGATTTTTGTCATGTTTTTACTTTCTTTCCTCCTTACTCTTGAAGAATAACTCTTCAAGCATTTGGTTTTTATTTCTAGCCAGACCAAAAAGAAACTGCATCATTCCTCCTACTTTACTGCCCTCCACTGTTAGATCAGAGACCCTGAAGGGCAACATGAGGTATGTTCGCAAGACCAACCTTTATAATTAAGCAAGTAGCATGTTTACTCTTGTAGGGTTTGATTGTAGATCTTGTTAACCCCTGCAGAAAAAAGAATTTTCTTGCCTGTATAGGGAATCAGCTGAATTTTTAAAAAGCAAGTAATTTGTAAAAATGGATTAAGAGAGAACATGGATGTCTAGAAATGGTATAAAGAGTCAGGTCACTTGGTTTGTTTTATTCATACAGCCCTTATTTCCCCTACTGTCTCTCCATCCTTTCTGTATATCCCTCTCTGCCTCATCTAGCTACACTGCAAGCTCTTTGGAGCTGGAACTGTCTCTTCCATAACTCAGCAGGGGCTCTAGGAGAAGGGGGGGTGTGTGTGTTGATCTCGCTTGTATCCATGGGTAGCACAAATAATTTTAGAAGCGGGGTTACTGAACAAAATATTTGCTAAAAAAGACAGTAGCTATTGTAACAGCAATGCGCTGCCTGCTTGACAGAGACTGAATATAAATGTATCCTTAGATTATAAGCAAATTAATTGGTTTAATATATTCCCAACAAAATAATCTTCTGTTGGAAAATATAAATTTACTTATTTTTATTTCTTATTAAAATAAAATTTTTTTTTAAATTTAATTCTAAATATTTGTATTTTTATTCACATTATTTATTCAGTAGTAGAAAATGTAACACTACATCCTATATAAAGTTACAGAAACCAGCTCCTTCTCTATTGTACTGGTAAAGAAATCAGCAAAGTCTCTGATGATGCTTTTGTTCTTAGCAAATTCTTCCATACACTGTCATTTCTTTAACCAGACTACGACATCAAAATAATAAAAAATAAAAAGACAATTTTAAACCTAAACTTTTGAGTTTGAAATGCACATTAGTTTTTGAAGCTGCTATGTAGAATTTTCCTTTTGTAGGAAAGTTATTTGTTCCATTTCTGAACAAAATTGAACTTCAAGATGTCCACATTTCCCAAATAGAAATTCTATATTCTGTTCAGCTCTGTTTAAAAATTCAGCATGTTATGTGGTGCTCTCATTGCTCAGAATAGTGCTATTTAGAACTGTGCTATTTGTGGAGTATTTGACAATTATTAACAAAATATCATTTCAGCCTAGCTTATAACTTCAGTTCAAATGCTACTTGATAGTGTTTATGTGCTAGCTGAAGTGTTTTTCATGTGTTACAATGACATCTTCAGATGTCTTGCACTATCTTACAGTTTTCAAATGAGGCAGCTCAAACGGGACTCTTTTTAGTGGCAATTTCATGAAAATCATCTAAAGAAAAAGGTTATTTAGAAGTAAATGGAAGGGGGGAGAGCAAGAAAAGTAAGTGAGGCAATACATTTCCAGCTAGGTTAAATGTCAGATTAGAATTCAAAGAAGCAATAATGGTAGGCAACTGTTGTCAGATTCAAATGACTGAGAAATGATGGGTCTGATTCTATGGATGCTATAGAAGCTGACATATTTGGTCATTTCAAAAGCCGAGTGGGGCAGATTTTCACTGGATGTAAAACTTTAAAAGCCCTACAAGATGTCAAATGGAAGCTGACATTTATATCAGATGAAGATATATATATCATATATGCAATATATAACATATACACAAACATACCTAGTATGTTAGATTACTTATGACCTTCCCTTAGTGTTATAAGATGGTCCTATCCCCTACTATCAAATACCCTTATATTATTTTTTTCAACTAAGTGGTATAGTTTTGAAATATTCCCTATGCAAATAAAATCCGGAATGTACATTTGTCTCAAACTATGCGGGTATCTCTGCTTGTCTTAAGCATGCAAAGAGACACACCCTGCTGTCCAAAATATTTGCTCTAGCTATTAAATGTTCTCTACTTGCCTTTTTCTTCTGGCAAGCAGAGAGATTCTGGTATTGCAGGATCATCCCCTGAGAAGTGGCATGTAAAAACATCATATAACAAATTGCCAGATTGGTGGTGGAACGGCACAGACTTCATGTTTACCTTCCTCCCTGTAGTGCTTTGACTTTTAGGAACAAATATGCACATTTCCCTGTTGGTCTCTAGCAAAATACAAGAATAATATTTTTTTTCTTTACCTTCCCCACTCCTTTGTGAATTATGGAGTAGTAAGCACATTTTTAAATACAGCTGTGCAGACAGTGAGATACAGCTCCACTCTGTGCAAGACAAATTGAAGCTCATTTATGAAAGTACATCTAAAAATGCCAAGGGAGTAGACTTATCAAAGACATGACATCAAGTTGTCACTCATTCTTCGTACATGCACCTGTGATTGAGAAAAGTGTTTTCTTTAATATAACTTGATATTTGAAGAGAATATGACAAAATGAAGTCCCATCCCTTCATCATTTACATTATGCCTTAGGGGTACAAAGTTGATCTAAGACAATTTGATTTATGCCTATTAGTGAAACTGTACCCACAGATGATCAAAAGGCTCATTCTGATTCCTATAAAATAGTCAATACCGCAGTTAGGGAAACCTATTAGGTATAATTAAATTACAGCTATAAATGACATAAACCTGAGGTATATCATTTGATATACCAGCCCTTTTAAAGAGTTCATCCCATCCACCCTCCTTCTAAAGATAGGTCCTAAACTATAGGGCATGAAAAATGATGAACATAAAAAAAGAAGGTACCCTGCTTGCAGACTTTCAGCTAACCTATCAACATCTTGTGCTTCCCATTTGACATTGTACAAGCTATATCATAAAAGGACAAGCATAATGAAAGTACCTTTTGTCTTTCTTTCGATCATATGTATCCTTTGCTATTCAAGATGTAATAGAGATGTGCAGAAAAGGAAAACAGAACGATACACTGCCACTGGAATCTAGGAGAGTTTGATGTACAATTTATAAAAGTCAGTGGGCTTTTGTATGCAAGCAAAAAGCTTTGGATGGGACTGAGATGAGAAAAGAAAGACAGCATGTTGCAAGAAATTTATTTCTCATATTCAACATGAAGAAGACATGCAGCAGAACATACATCTAACCATATAAGGGTCAAGAGTCAGAAGTATGCCCATATGTGCACATTAGCCAGGAAAAACACAAAGCAAAACCAGTTATAATATCCCTAGTGTGTCTGGAATTATTAGGTTACCTTTACAATTGTAATAAAAGGTAAATGGGCTGCAGATACTCTAACCAAAAAAAAAAAAAAAAAAAAAAAAAAAGAGATGGGTTTAATATATTGTTTCAATTTGTTTCAGGAGCAGAGATCTGGAAATGATTTCCACATGGAGAAAATCCTAGTTAACAAGTGACATGAGGACAGGGAGCAAACATGAGAATTGCAATTACATTTGACCTATGCTCAGTCTAGTCTGATGTACTCTCTGGATGATGCAAGCACAACATCCTTAGGCTAGGTGTAAGAAGCTTCCAGAAAAAAAAAAACCCTAAAATTGTGCTAAATCTTATTACTGAAGGAGTTCGTGCTACCCTCACACTTGGTAGGAGTTCACTGTAAATACACACAAAATTATTGTATAATCCTTCCTCCTTAGGACCTTTCCACTTCTCAAAGCCCATGAAAAGCTATTGAAGGACAGGCTGTAGTGCATTGAGCCAGCTGTCCGTCATGCCAGTATATATAATTTCCAATATAATTTTCTTCCAGCAGTTGGTATTCTTCTGTTAGCTCTCATTTCATTCTTCAGGCTGCAACTTTCCTGCGCATAAAATCATCTTTTTGTTCTTGCATGAGCAGGAGAAGAGAAGTGATGGAAGGCAACAAGGCACATGACCTCTTAAGGGATGCCCATGCATAGTAACTAGACTTGCCAGATTAGTGACAGAAGTATACCTAAGGAAGGCGGGGTAAAACAGAAGTCATATGAAGGTATGGAGTGCAAAAAAGTTACCCAAGAGAGGAAGTGCACAGCCAGCTTGGAGCATCTTGGTAAAAAAGAACAGTTTGCAATGTGGCCAGGCATTTTGTAACCATCTGAAACAAGGTGCTCCACTCGGGTCCTGATTCAGCAAGGGGTTTTGGTGAACAACTAATTGTAATTATTTTGACTTCTGTGAAAATGCTTGTCTGTTCAACATTAGACATCTGCTTAATTTCCTGAGTGGATGGAGTCCTACAGAGCTGAACATACAGATATGACAAATGTTAGTTCAGGTGGGGGATTATGTCATTTTGAGACAGGTGTTCATAAGCCACTGAATGTATCAAAGTCAACAGCACTCAAAGAGGGTTGAATTTGGCCCTGTTTCTACATTTATACATCCTGCTGCATGATGCCTTTTCCTTTCCTTCATTTTTGCATTCCACTGTCTCACTTCACTACAAACTGTATGAGACAGAGCCTCCTCGGGGAGCAGCTAAAAATTTGAAATTCACATCACTTTTACCCTTAAGCCTGTCAGATGATCAGATAGCCGAGAAAGTGCTAATAGCTTATGCTCTGGTGAAATATGTTTTTCTGTACATGATTACCTTTGTATTTTGTTCCCCTTATCCCTGATTGTCAGCATTTTAATTAAAAGTAGAGGTGTGAGAACATGGGAAAACCTGTCTGCAGAACAAGGCTGACTTTGATTTAAGTTAGTGTACCAAGTTTGTAAATGTGGAACCCAATTTTCTGCTGCTATCATCTCTTTGGAGTGGTACCATGGAGCTTGATGCTGAGCAATTCAGCTTGCTTTCTGAGGCACCTGTATGTCCCCAAATAGGGCAGAGGGAGCGTAGATAGCAAGTTGATGAAATTTTCCAAAGGTGGTTTAAGCTGCTATTCCTTCTCTGAATAAAAGTTTATGTCCCTACTACAACACTGGGAGACCATGGGATGGCCACTCAGCTCCGCCTGCCACTCAGCTCCTCCATGGCCAGTTTACTGGTGCTTAAAGGCTCTGTCTCATCAGCTTTATGGCTGGATTTAAGAGCTTAATATCGACAACTTTTGTCTTCCAGGGACTACTGACCTTGTAGACAACGCAATAGGTATCTCACCTAATTTCTCAGCTGCTGTAGTTCACAGCTTCTGTATTTTAGTTTCAATTAATCCAGCGGTTGGTAAGGAGTACATTTACATTCATTCAACCACCTCTGCCATGGGGCTGTAACTTCCAGAGCAACATCAGGAAGGACAGGTGCAGACAGCAACTTCTCTCATGAGCACAACTTCAATCTCTCAAGCTTGTAAAACCCCTCACCAAAGAAAATGGCATGCTAAAATGTGAATATACACTCCCCTCTACTGCAGGGAAAAAAGCTGCTGCAGAAGGATGGGAAAGACAACGAAGGGCAGTAACCTTTTAATCTGCCACCACAATATCGGCTAATTTATTTGCCAACTTCTGTGGTACCTTACATAAGGCTTCATTACAGAAAATCCCCAGTAACCTCATTTATTAACAACAGCCCTGGCTTTGACACGGTTGGCCTGTTCAAAGCTACATTTAAGCGCAGTCATCACCCACAATTAGATCTCCTCCCATATTCCCTGGGAGGCCCAACTGGTAGGAGCCACAGTTCCTTACTGGATTCAGCTTTGTGTAACTCACTTCTGGAGATGAAAATTTTGCTCCTCAGTTACTCAAAGGCTTTTTAAAAGTAGGCAATCTCTAGTGAAGTCCATAAAATAGAAATTGTGAAAGAGATTACACATTACATTTGTTTTTTCTCTGGGTTTTTAGGATTAAAAAAATACTTTGATGCCAAACCAAAAAATTAGCACTCCATCACAAGGAGAAATGTACTGTTTTATCATAAATCAGTGAGAAGATTAGATGATGATTTTTTTTTTCCAGGTGGAAACATGCTGCAAAGCAACCATGACAGACCAGTATCGATTGCTGAGGTGACACAATAGTTTGACAGAAAAAACTACAAGATGAAAGGAAATAAAACAGTATGATAAAGATGAACAATGATACAGCAAAAGTACCATGAGGAAAGAAGAGAGCATGAAGTAATAGCATTAGGACACAACAGATTATGATGTGATGGAAAAGAATTAGCCTGATATGGTTCATGATGCTGCTGCATAGGAAGAAGCATTATGATGATAGATTACAGCAACAAAAGACAATGTTGGATTACACAGAATATAACACATAAATGGACAAAGCAGAAAAATGATGCAATACACTAGGAAGAAGACAAAGCATTCTGATATTTATATTTTAGTGATCTCATTATAATTCTACATAGCTGAAGTCAATAGCAGTGTTCATATGGACACACTAACTTAATTGAAGACACTCATTTGATATAAATAACGTAAAGGTCTCATCAGAGACAGCAATAGCCAGCAGAAATACTCTACAAGCACTAAAGCCCTGCTCCCGTTGCTGTATGGTGGCACTCTCAGTGGTGGCAAGACCGATGCATGACTGGGATTTGGGAGAGCAACACTTGACCCCCACCTGTGTGAGCAAAGACAAGATGTGCATGTGAGTCTGCTTTATTTCACTGTAATGTACCACACTGTTGGGTCCCTAATAATAAAGTCCAGTATCTCTACTGTGTTTATGTATTGCCATATTTAAACCAAGATAAAACCACCAAAGTTTAGACAAATCTCAGTTTCAGATTGTCTGTGTGACTTTTAGAATGCTGTGCTTTCTTTCACTGGCAGGAAAGTAGGTTGCTGATATTCTTGGTTCATCTTTGCTCACAGAGGTAAAATTAGAGGCCTTGAGTCTCCTGCTGGTAGAACAAGATCTCAATTTCTCACTGTCGAAATTCAATCTGATTTCTATCTTTTTCACTAAAAAGCTGTCAACAGAAAATAAGCAATTCCCATCAAAGAGTTATATTAGTTTCTGAGGTATATACATTCAGCTGGTAGATGAAGAAAACCTCAAAGTAATTTAAATTGTTTTTTTATTTGAATTTGTATTTTCTAGGAAACTAAGCAAAAATATTAATGCAGAGTGTAACTATAACTCACCCAAAAGAAATAATAAAAAAAGAGAGAGAGGCTGATTCACTGTTAGATCACTAACAACTTCTTTTCTTCCTAAGGCCCTGGGTCTGATTTTGTCTTCCTTATGCTGGTGTAACTCTGTTGACCTGGTTATCCTTCATCTGCTGTAGTGGAAGCAGGAAGACAGCATTTATTTACAATGAATAACATATAACTGAAATCAGAAGCCTTCTCTGCAGTGTAGGATAATATCAGATCTATCAGAAGCCAATGGGACTGTCTTGATATGCCAACAATACAACTCCACTTTTTGTGCATGGAATAGCAGCATTCAAATACAGAGAATGTATAAAGCTGATTTGAGGTATGTTTTAGCATTTGCAAGTCACACTTTGAAAACTAATTTATGATTTATTTATAAAGAAGTATCTAAAAAAATAAGTGATTTTTTCCCCAACTATTTAAAGTCTCAACAGAACAGTAGAGTTTTTACATTACGCAATTTCTCCAGGGAATTTAAAAAGTGGACAATCCATACTTTCTGTGAGATCTCCTTCACCTTTCTCAGACATTTGAGAGTAACATCTGAACTGTCTACTTTTCCCTCTTTTTTGTCAGATATTTGAGCAATAAGGTTGTTGAGATTAGGGTTCTATGGTCATTTAAGATTTTCTCTTTCTTTGTTACAGAAAGTTATTTACAGCTTTTTTCTTCCTATTGAGCACTACTACTGGAGCTGAGCAAATAAGTAGTTTAGAGATTTCTTTTCTTCTCCTGCGAGGTAGCTGTGCTAAGTGCTAGCTCACTGGAAGTAGACTGGTCTTTGAATTATGGTCCAGTTTAGCTTTATTTCTCTTGGCCAAAGAAGTCACTACCCCCCTGTCCACCCTCTCCTTCTTCTGGAGATTACTTCCCCCAGAGCAACAGTGGCAAAGCAGTGGTAGGGTATCTCTGCTCTTCTACATTGCAGTTCACAACCTGGTATATTAACATAAACTGAAACTGATAGTGGGTTGAGTTCATATGCCAGGCTGCAAGTGGTGGCAGCTGTGCCTTTACTACTACTTCCATTCTGCTGGCTTTGCCATGGGGTTGATAACCTCCTTACAGGGACAGAGACCCCAGCGACAGGCTTAGCCACTGCCCCTAAAGCCAAAAGGAACTATGAAACTGAGCCCTGATCATTAAGAGCTGCCTATTTGTTTTTTTCTCACAGATCTTTGTTCTTGCTCATTTTTTGTTTACCTTGGATTCTTGGTAAGAACTTTAACCATAGTTCTGCCTTCCATAGCTTTCACTGCTCAGAATTATCTAGATAGCCTAATTAACTTCAATTTCATCATTTTTGTTTGCAATATAAAAGATGAGTGAAAGAGAATGGTAGTGTTCCAGCTAAATATAAAAGTACAGATGCAGTAGAGAGCATGAAATCCTTAAGAAAACCTGCAACAAGAATCCCAATGTATTCCCAAAAATCCCAGAGTATTTCCCTGTAGAGGCACCAGATCACAGTATCTACAAGTAGAGCAGCCTATACATACTAAAAAAACCCCACAAACCAAACCAGCAAGTGAATGAATAAATTAAATAAATGAAAAATATAGGGGAAATTATCAAAACATGACACTTGATGAAAGGATGAGAAAAGGCAAGCACATGACAAACTTGTAGCTCATTCACAATAGCTTCCTTAATGGGAGTTGCTTAGGTGCTTTAGTGCAGAACATTGTCTAAGGGGAAACATGGAAGAGAATACAGAGCAAGTAAAGATCTGAGTATTAAACTCAATGCTTTCTCCCATGGGCTACATTTGATGCTTGTAATGCACTGGGGATATTTACTGTGCAGCATTTAATGGCACTTAAAATCATGCTTTCTCCCCATGGTGTATTGAGGAAGTGCCCACTGTATAATCGAAAACCTGTAGGAGAAGTAGATTTATCCACAGCTGCTAATGGCTTTCTTTTGCTTTCCCTGAGATTCTTTATTCACCCAAATATATTGCTTTCTACCTGAAAAATATTTATCAGACTGGAAAGACACACTAGGAAGCTTCTTCCCAGGAGGGATTAAATGACCACAAATCTTGTAACTTTCAGGAAAAATGTAAATAGCCATATTTTCTTCTTGCTTTTTTATAAGTAAATCGTCAAGAAAAGAAGAGTTGAGGAAGGAAACAGAAATCCTTGACATTTGTCTCAGAAATGTTTAAGGCATTTCCTGATGAACAGGTTATAACTACAAAGACAAATAAACTGAAATACTACATACAGAGAAGTTGAAGTAAATTCAGATATTTCAGTGAATTGCACCGTTTTTCAAAAGAACAGGTCCTGTGTTATGATTCAGGACAAGAATATATAAGATCTGAATTTATGTCTATGTTCTGCCCCAGAACGTGTGTATGGCTTTAAGCAAGTCCCTTTGAGCCAGATTTCAAAGATGCTTACATACCCAAGGAAATAAATAGACGTGTGAGTACTTCATGTAGGAAATGGACATCATCATACATTTGAAAATCCCACTTGGCACCACAGCAGCCACTTGATCTTTAAGTCCCCAACTGTCTATAAAAAACCCAGCCCTTAATCCCTCTTCACCTTAGTAAAACAGGAAGAGCAGCTTTTTTTTTTTTCTGTCTTGTGTATTTAATTTGCAGCTTAAAGCAGGGGTTCCCTTACTAAATACAGCTATGTCTTCCAGCCTTTTCCATAAACAGCAGTGAATAATCACCTGCACATTCAGGGCTATGGTCAAAATATTCCAACATCTTTGGGCTGCAATACAAGACCAGAAGTCTCATGAGAAGAGAATAAGCGATGTAGAAGGAGACGCAGATGCCACCAGAAACCTCAAGGGCGGAAAGGAATGACAGTATATGCCTTTGTGTGTATAAGGATGGAGTGGTGGAAAGGGAGATAAAGAACTTGGTTTTTTAGAAAAGGTTCAGAAGAAATTTGATTCAGTTTTGCACTGAATTCAAAGTATTCTGAGGAAAATCCTGCAGAAAATCCATGCAAGGATGATAAAAACAGGCAATAATTGTCCCTGCTAACACACGGCTTGCTTTTTGTACCTGACCATTGAGTGTAACTGTGGATGGGTCAGCATCATGGGGAGAAGGGGGGGCAGTGTAGCCTTCTAGCCAGCCCAGATGATGTGACCCAGAGGCCTGTGATGGGCTGGCTGATGACAGTGATGGCAGGGGAAGAGAAGTCCCTTTGGCACCGACCAACAGTCCACTCCCACACACAACACAACACAGGAATACACACTCATGGGACCAACCATCTTCTTGGTGTGTCACAGCTGTAAGAAAACCTGGGTCCAGAAGAAAGAAAACTCGGAATCTGAAGAAAACGTTCTTAACATGACAGGCCTGAAAATGCATAGAAAACGACAGAGGGAGTAAGATGTGATAACAAACTTAAAAATATGAACAAAAACTCAGAAATTAAAGGGAAGGGGGGCTCTAAATCTTGCCCTAGTACAAAGCATGAGCAGTTAGGAATGTCGAACAGCTGCACTTACAAATACCTTGCTCAGTTCTAGGTATCTGAAAAGCAAGATTTTCCTTCCCCCATGACACAAAGCACCACACTGCCTATTTTGTTTTGTGAATATTTTGTACTTGATTGCTGCAGCTGATCTCAACCCTTTATAGTCTTACAGTGCCCAGTAATAAGAATTCCATAATCCAGCTGTATTTCCCACATGCTGGAACTGCCATCTTCTTATTACATTGCCCAGCCAGTCAAAGCTCCACAGTAAATTTCTTTACTGTTTAATATAGATAGATAAAACCCTCCAGAGATGGGTTTAAAAAATCTTTTTGTAGTACCCTCATGGGTTTGATGAATATTATAACAAGCCAGTGCTTTTATTCTCATAGCACCAAGATGAGGCTGAGATGTACTAATATTCCTTCATAATTTACAGACCAAGAACTGCAGCATAGACAGAAACGGAGAGTTTGTCTACATGATAAGGGTGAATATTCCTGAGCCCTGTACTGGTATAATGAGAGCCAGTTCTGGTCTCAAAGCCACTAAATTGTGTTACCCTGGGACTTCCAAATCAAGACAGGCTTGTGCATGGGATCAGAGGGACTTGAGGCTTGTGACTGTCTTTTCCTGACTACACTGACACATCTTAATCAGCCTTTTCAAGGTCAGCCAAGAACCCATGGCAGAAATTGCTCCTAGAAATTAAGCTTTTTGTTTCCTAGGAAAATCCTCAGGGATTTATAAAAATACAAATAGATACAAAAGAGACTTTCACTTCCATACAAATATTTTCCATTTTCTATCTTACACAGAATCACAGAACAGCAAGGGTTGGAAGGGACTTCGGGAGATCATCTAGTCCAACCCCCCTGCTAAAGCAGGTTCTCCTAGAGCATGTTACAAAGGACATCATCCAGGCGGGCTTTGAATATCTCAGAGGAGACTCCACAACCCCCCTGGGCAGCCTGTTCCAGTGCTCGGTCACCCTCCAAGTAAAGAAGCTTTTCCTCATATTCAACTGAAACCTCTTTATGTTTCAGTTTGTGCCCATTGCCCCTTGTCCTGTCGCTGGGCACCACTGCAAAGAGTCTGGCTCTGTCCTCATAACATCCACCCTTAAGATACTTGTATGTGTTGATGAGATCCCCTCTCAGTCTTCTCTTCTTCAGGCTGAACAAGCCCAACTCTCTCAGCCTTTCCTCATAGGGGAGATGCTCCAGTCCCCTTATCATCCTAGTTGCTCTCCTCTGATCTCTCTCTAGGAGTTCCTCACCTTTCTTGAACCAGGGAGCCCAGAACTGGACACAGTACTCCAGGTGGGGTCTCACCAGGGCAGAGTAGAGGGGAAGGAGAACCTCCCTCGCCCTGCTGGCCACACTCCTCTTAATGCACCCCAGGATACCATTGGCCTTCTTGGCAACAAGGACACACTGCTGGCTCATGGTCAGCTTGTCGTCCACCAGGACTCCCAGGTCCTTCTCGGCAGTGCTGCTTTCTCCTCAATTCATTCTGATATGCTACTGCAAATTACAATTAATGGAAAAATTGTGCCATAATTTAACACAGTGCTAACTGCATGGAGCTCTGCATTAAATTGCATCGCCCCAGTCACTGTCATTTCTCTTGTCACTCTAGTTCCAGCTATTTGGGGGGGAAAAAAACAATATGCACTTCAGAAACATCTTTATTTGTGCAGATAAAAAAATTTGGGGGGTTGTGGAAATTACAGAACTGTAGCAAGTTAGCTATTTTGATTAACTTAGAAATAACATAGTAGGCCACAATCAAACAGAAAACAATGCAGAGCTCTGCAGAACAGAAACCGAATGAAGAAACAGTGGCATATTAAATGAAGAGATAATGTCACTTAAAGAAAATTATGCATACTATTTAAAATAGTTAATAGACTTTCTCAGAAAACTTCAGAAAGGATCTATTGGTCAAATATGTAATGGATACATATGCATGCAATGGATGCAATGTTCTAAATTTATTTTTATTAATTTACATCAAAAACCTTGATTCTTTACTAACTGCTGATTATTTTTCAGGACTGTCTGGAAATATATGTAGCCTAAAGGAGGAAAAAAAAATTAATAAAAGTCCCAGCTGCAGTGTTATTGAATAGAATATGAATGAAAAAGAGTCCATTTTTACACTCCAGAGTACACACTATACAGCTGGTGTTCCAAAGTAAAAAATATTCACATTCAACTTGTACTTCAGAAAATAGAACAGTTCCAAACCTTATGAGGGTTTGTGTTTTTAAAACACTTTCAGCAGCAACCACCATCAAAGACCACTAGCAGCTTAAATTGACGGAAACTTTCCGTTTTTTCTGAAAGTAGCAGTGGCACTTTTAGCCTTTTCTGATTTATGACTATACAGAATTTATTTGTGAGAGACATAGATTGCTTAAGAAAGTTTCGATATTCAGATTTCAGTCTAGCTATGTGAACAGGCATTTATTAATGGCTGTTTATGCACTGTTTAGGAATAATTCACTGATGTAGAAAAAATTGCAGACCACAGATTGACAATGGACTGCAACACTTCTTAGGTACCATTACTTTTAACACCAGTGTTCACATTCGGGGATACTAGTTCAGAAATAGGATTTATGTTGGCATTTTGAGCCAGGATAGACCAAAAATTGTTTGTGACTAAGAAAAAGGTATTTTTCAGAAGCAAAACATAACTTGGTTTTAACCAGGCTGTGCTGTAAGTCTTTCTTAAGAAAAGCAAGATATTGCATTGGGAAACTGTTAGATGAGTGCACAAATGATGGAAAAACCACACTCTGTGTAGATATCAGTAACTGTCCAATTCAACTGTTCCATCTCTAACACAATTCAATGTACTCATTGACACCTTGGTGTAAAGGAAGATAAAGTACACTGCATATTGTGGATGATACTAAGCACTTTGGATGACAGGATCAGAATTTCTAATGATTTTGACCCTATTAAATTGGAGAGACAGTCTGAAATCAGTAAGATGAAATTCAGTAAAGACAAGTACAAAGTATTCTACCAAGGAAGGCAAAATAAACTTGTAATTACAAAACTAGGGAATAAGTGTCTGAGGCTAGAACAAGCCATGAAATGTTTCCAGCTGACCAAAGTAACATTTTGGGTTAAAAAAAGAAGACAAATGTAAATCAGGGATGTAATTATGAGACACTCTTACAGAACACCAGTGAGATAATTATTGCACTTTATAGGCTGTAAGACTTATCTAGAATACTTGGTCTTCACACTAGGAGATATGCAGTCAAATTAGAAAAGACTCCAGAGGATAGCAACAAAAATTACTATGAATTTAAAAAACATTACTTGTTATGGAAAGTTAAAATAATTGGATTTGTCCAAACCATAAAAGAGAAGATGGAGGGGGACATGATGTCTTCATAAATGAGGTGATTATAAAGGAGATGGTGATCAGTTGCTCTCTATCTAAACTGAACCTTAGACAAGAAGACACAGGCTTAATTTTCAGCACAGAAAATTTAAGTTAGACATTAGAAGAACTATGGTAACTCTTAAGAGCAGTTAAGCATTGAAATAAGTTATCTGGAGAGTCCAGAAAATCCCCTTCATGGAAAGATTTTCAGAACAAACTAGGGAAGAATTCATTAGCGATGGTCTACATTTACCAGCTTTTTCATTAGATTGGGAGACAGGATGAGACCTATTAAATGACTTCCAGTTCTGAATTTCACAGATTAGAATTCTGTGATACTTAAAAAGATTACAATTTGCAGTAGACAGTTTATGCTAATATTGTAAAGAAACCAATTGACAGGATCAGCATCACTGTATTACTTAGCTACAGGTCTGGCTCTTTTCCCAACCTATACACTATTTTTATTTTTTTCTTTTAAAAGAGACCAAATTTCTTTAAGGTACTTTATAACAGCAAATCTATAGAAGACATTGGCATTACCACTAATGTAAAACTGATGCAAGTGAAAAAAACTCTGAGATCCACTCAGCTGAAACAGGCACTGTAGATACTCATTTTAAATTCACAAACCTCTTAATCTTATCTTAAAAAGTAAGCCCAGCTTTCTATTAATGTGTGAACACCTTAGAAATAGTGCTGCTGATTACAAACAAAATGCAAGATATAATCCAATTCTCTACAAGCAGAACAGGAGGTAGTAGAGCATATTTCTTAATCAAGACTACTGAAAATATCACAACTTGTGAATAGAAAGTGTAGAAAAGGTTAGCACATATCTGCCTTCCCTTTTCTTAGCCTTCTTCCGATTACATATGCTGCCTCATTCATTTCAATTATTCTGTTGTACTTAATGGTAAACAGGTCAACATCTTTGTGTGACAAAGACACAAAATGGGATTTCATCTCCACTGCTGCTGATGATAATACTCCTATCAGCTTCACAAGATTTCACTAACAATCTTCTACATTTGTGGGTCCAGGCTGTAAATTTGCATTTTTGACCATGCTTTGATCTAAACGTATTATATTGTTTGCCTGGATAAAGTAAAATCAACTATCTAGCAACACTTCTGTCAAGACTATACTATGCAATTTTTTATTTTAGATTGCCTAGAAGTGACAACCCATATAAAGCATATCAAAGAGAGAGCTCTTGCTCACCTCAAATGACAAAACACAAGTAGTTCCCTTAGATGGGGCCGAGGTGCTCCACACTGAGCTGTCACACCAATTCTTTTCTTTCAGTAGTGCTGCTAAGATACGCTACCATTTCATTTGTCCTTTTGCAAGCCGCAGGAAAGTCAATGGAAAGCCGAAATACAAGTGGTTTAGCAAATACTTAAAATTTATTTACATGTCAGGATAACAGGGAAAAAAGTTGCAAAGACTTACTAACTAGGAGTTAATACAGTCAGTCAGCTACGCAGAGTTGCAGATAATTGAGGCGCAATCCAACAATGACTGAAAAACTTTTTCATCTGTTTACATTGCATAAGGGAGGGAAATTAAGAGCATGATTCTGAAAATGCATCTGTATTTGTCCAGCATGACACAAATTGGCTCTCTGAAGCTTGCAGATTCTTGATAAGATAAATACAAGCAAAGAAATAAAATGTAGTGATTCTAATTGGTTTTGAAGTCTATCATAAACAGTACAGTTGAATTAAAGATGGATGTTACCAGTTATGTTTTCCAATATTGGAAAAGACTTTTGATCCAAACTTTATGGAAAGAAACAGAATATAAATTCATTAAAAATTGGTGGCTATATTTTGCAGTGATCTAGATCCAGGATACTCTCAGATATATCTACTGAAATGTCCACTGTGTTAAAAAGAAAATAAATTCTCTCTGAAAATGACAGGCATTAATATTAATTTGCACTGTTACTACTTGACAAAAAAATCTGCTTTGTAATCTCTGTGACCTTTCCTTACTAACATCACTATTCTTGACAAAAGTTTAAATACTAGCTGCTACAAATAATACTGTGATACTTCTTCACTGTTATGATAGACAGTTTCCCAATTGAGCATCCAGAGGTGAACAGGTTGGTAAAGGTTTCATGCATAAGATTATGTCTAGAAAATTTGAGAGCTCCACAGGATATCTGAAAGAAAGAGTAAAGACTAAATGTTGTACTGCCTTGGCTTTCTCTATGTTTTTACAAAAACTCAGAACCTGGTATCAAGAATGAGTTATTTCCTGCAGAGCCATGAAATATGAAATCATGAATATTTGAAAAACCTTCCTAAAGAAAAAAAGAAAACTATCACCATCATGGCAACTGAGATTCAAGGGAAGTCAAGCAGAAATATGCTGTGAAACTGCACATTCATTGTGACCACTTAGAAAAAAATTACTAAATTGCAGTGGGTCTGGATAAAAAAAGGAGGCAAAATAAGAGCTCATGTGACTCTGAGATGTCATAAACAAATGCCATCACATCTTTTAATAATATCACACAATCAAACAGCAGCAGCAGATTGAGAAGGCTGTGTAAAATTCTAGAAGAGGCTCTGCGAAGATGATGTTGGAGTGTCAGCTGCTAATGTAGGTTCTCAACATATATCAGTTATGTCTGACTGCATAGCAAGACTAATTCATGCATATACGAGACAAAAATATTTCACATATTATGGTATATGTGTGTGTACATAGTATATGTATATAGTGGTATTAGGGAAGAAAGGTTCAGGTACTCATACGAGAATATTCATAGAACCTGTGCTAACTCTGTCTTTACAGGTTTAAACAGATACAGCATCCCATCCAAAATACTGAGTTGAGTAGACACAGAGAAAGTTCACCAACAGGGCACAGGGAAAACATGAAAATACAAGAGAAAATATGCCAAAACTCTAAGTTCAAAAGCAAATTCACAAAGAGGAAATAAACAGAATGCAAAAGAAGACCTATTGATACTGTAGAGGAAAAATATGATAATGGAAAATGCCCTGCATATGAGGTCATAAGCAATAATTGTAGCAAGAGAAAACATCATGTCAAAGGTTGTAGTTGAAAAAAACAAAGTACAAAGGCATCATATCAAGGAAGCAGGCAGTGACTCAGGGGATGAGATTTTGCACGTCCAACATTAATGCAGCACAAAAATATATAAATGGTTTATAAAACTCAGGCTAGCATAAGATTCAAGGGCAGGCACAGAAACAACCAGAAAACTGAATGCCAATGAGAAAGTAGAGCACCAAAGACTCTGCTGGCCTGTAAAGACTCACTTAGCCTTAAATAAGAAAAAAAACCCCAAACAAAACTATCAAGACAAAATTGCACTAACCTGAACCAAATAAAAATTTCACTGATGCACAGCCATAATGCTACTAGGATAATGTAAACTATAATCAAAATACAAAAGTAAAGTACATAGACCAAAGTACGGACTGTAAAAATATATGAGACACAGCTACCAGCTGAAACAAGTGAACTTACAAACCTAGGGAAATTATTAATAAAATAGAAGAATGAGCAAAACACAAATAACTCCGAGCAGACAATTCTCTATGGTATCCCTATAGTAAAGCTGCTAAAAATTACCAAGCTGTATTTCAAAGGCTGGGATGTCTTCCAAGGATGTTACACCTGGAAATAAATAAAACAATTCAGCCTGTACAACACCTGTCTTGCAGAACACCCACTGCATTAAAACAAACAAACAAACAAAATAGTAGGAGCAATAAAGAAAATGAGTAAAAAAACCCAACCACCCCATCATTGCTAAACAAATATCAAGGGAGTCCCTGAGAACACTAGGCAAGCTGTGAATTTGCAAAGGTCCAAGTAGTTTAAACAAAGTACTAAGCTGAGATAATTACCAAATACTTACCTGTGCAGAAACCTGCTTGATTTAACAAAACCTAACATACTATAAAGATAGATACTATTTGGATTAGGAGGACAGTAACCTCTCTACACACCAGCAGAGACACAGCTTGCCTGTGGCAAGTAACAAAAGACTATCAGTTCTTACAGATAGTATTCTCTTGTATGGAAGAAAGACTTCAGGACGGAGTAGACAGCACTACGCAGGCAGTAACAGGTCCTTAACACAACCTTGTATGTTTGTAAGAATGAGTCAAGAAAATAAACAAGGAGCTAGATAAGATTAAGCCAAAATTGTAAGAAAACACAGTGTAATTCATAGCTTTGCAAGGGCTATAAATCCTTCACTAAACAAAGAACAAGAATTGATGGACCATACTAAAGAAATCAGGTCAGTTTGAAGACTATTGAGAATCATAAATCATATGCAAAACATGCTTTCCATTGTCTCACCTGTTTGTCTTCAGGCCATTTTCTCGTCAAAAATTCAGTATAAGTGTGACTCTTGTTCTCTTTACAGAGTATCAACTTATAGAAATACAAACCCGAAGACACGGCAACAATACATGGAATACCAGAAAAAGAAAGGCTGTAGTAGTTGTTTTTAATTAAGATCAGTATTTCCAATGGTTCGATGGATTTGCATGGGAAAACTTCATTCTGCATGCTAAGGATGGAGAATCTTTGGAGCAGAAAATGACATAATTGTCAGTGCCTTGAACACATTCCTCCACTTTCCCTCCCTGGGGGTCGGCTGCCTGGGCTCGTGGCCAGCTTCAATAGTGCAGCTGTGTGGCCTGGAAAAGCTATTGGAAAAGTCTCAGCTCACTTAGGAGCTGCTTTTAAGCTCAGTCTCTCATCCTTGGTCACTGCCTGAGCTACCCTGCAACCATGACCATGCCCAGCCATGTACCCCATTGATCCCGACCCTGACCCTGTCATACAGATTTGTACTTCCTGGCTTGACCTCAGACCTGTCTGTTCTCTATCGGCTTGTCTGACGATCTGGACTCTTGACTGAAGCAGGTCACTGTCTCTAGACGTGCTCTGGTCTCCTTGAGTGCCTGCACTGTGGGACTGTCCCCATGGTAGTGAGACCCCTGCCCTGCCTGCCCTGCTGTCACACTCAGCTCCCAGCTTGCCTTCCCATAAGGAGTAGTGCCTGCCCTTGCTGCTCGCTGGTAAAAGCCACCAGGAGAACATTTCTATGACAACACTGCTAAGGAATCCCAAACCCTCCTGTTTATGCAAATGAAATCTCAAGAATTAGGCTTAGAAATATGCAAGTCCAGAAAGGAATCAATTTATACTTGGCTGCCTGCTTATCGTGAGCAGAACAGCACTGCAAGATCATGAACGTGACAGAAACAGAAATCTTGGGAAGCGTCGTCCAAGGCAATTATATGCTAGGTTTAAGACAGGGCTTGGAAAGAATTGAGGAATCCACTATAGGCAAATATTTACATGTGCTGTGATCCATCATCCTGTTCAAACTGCCAAGCACTGCAAGAGTAGCTTCACCTGCCACCTGACAGCATCAGAATCACTGGACATGTAAATTGCTTCAGATAAACAGGTAGAAAAATCACAGTCCTGCTTTCACATAGCCAAATACAAAGCCTCTCTCAGGAACACAGTGATCTAGAACAAAATTTTGTATCCAGAAAGCTAGACATGCTGGACTAAGATTAATAACAATATCTGAGGTCTGGTGGATGGATGTGATACTTATGAAAAAATGCAAGCCAAGCAACAGAACCAAATGACTTTTGTAGCACCAGGACCCAGACTGAAACAGGAGCAGGTCTTTTCTCACAACAAACCATATATGAAATACCTCATAATTATAGACAAGTCAGACTTCTATAAAGTAGATGAAGTGACAGACATGACTGTAATGACAGTCACAGGCAAAGCAATACAGCATGTCAGCAGTTTGATGGCAGAACTGGGTTTCCTTGCAGTGAGTTCCTGCAATTTTCCTGGAAATGCAAATTGAAGTTCATCATATTATCACCACTTCCATCACCAGCCAGTCAAAAGCAAAGCTGAACCAGTATTACAATTTCAAAGCTTCTAATAAAGAGATGTGCTAAAAACCTTACCATAGGCCAGAACAAATCATTCTTAAGTGGCGAGACGGTCCCATAGAAAGCCCAGTAAATACTCTGATGTTGAGATATACATGTATGATAACGTCTGTAGTGTTACTAGAACTCCTGACAGTTGAAGGGTAATGCACTAAAAGGAGGAAAAGACACACTAACATCAAATTCTACGATGACGAAGTGAAGACATCTAAATATACATTTTTGATATCACGATTAAACTGTTCCTTATTTACAGAGTCCTGTGGTGGATTAACATCAGCTTTCCCCAAACCACAGACAGATTCACTCAATAGCAACACAGAAACAGACAAGGGTTGAGTGTTCCTAAGTCCTTTGAGAGAAAAAAAAGAGGCATATAAGTTCAGAAGTTGTTTTCTGGTTGTGAAACAGATACTTCCCCAGAGTCCCACTGTAGGACTGATAAGTCCTTTGCTCACTCTCAGACTTTGACTGCTGGGTGACTTTAAGCAGCTTGCATACTGTCCTTTGGTAGCTTATCTTTCCTTAGTCGAATACGTTAGATTCCATTAAGAGGTACCTAAGTCTTCCTATAATCGCAGAGATGTACCAAGGTGCTTCACTAGGGGAATTTGGGATTTCACTGTGGGAGTCAAATGCTTAGAAGTTAGATGTTTCACACCAAGTCCTTTACTAGATTTGTTAGGAGTATTTACGGACTGCATACATTTGTAACTGTAGAGAGGTAGGAGTAAAGTACCTTAAAATGAAATAATTAAAGGAGGCACTGAAATGCACAAAGATAAAGATAAAGCCAACAGGACTGTGAGAGATAATAGTTATCTGCAGTAATAAACATTAACTGAGAACAATTCATGATTTGTGATAACATTTAATGTGAGGATATAAATCAGATGAAAAGAGTACAGTTGAAAGAAGGAAAACACACACACAGCTAGACAGAAATAAAGAAAATATAAAGAGCCTTTTGTTATCTTCACCTTGTAATTGAGATAATGCTTGTCTGTAACGATACACCCTTAGAGCAGCTCCTGCACTTAGCTGCAAGGCTGTAACAAAGACACAATAACATCTAAGTTTATGGATATACCTGATTAGCATAGGTCTATGTTAGGCACTGCTAAGCCTGTTGCTTGCTGAGTCACACTGAAGACTCTGAACTTATCATTGTATGCCTGGCACTTTGAAACATTTAGCTGTAAATCTGTACATCAGGAAAGGATTCAAAATTTTTTAGGCAAATGATGTATTTATTGATGTCTCAAAGCCTGATGTGTAAAGCAATTAATATTTTCAAGGCCTAAGCTGCACCTGCACATGCCAAATTAAAAAAGGTAAGAATGAAGCAGAGATGCCATTATGACCAATGGTATCAAGCTTCTGGCTTTAAGAATGCCATTGCTATTGCAGGAGGTACTGCTAGAAGGCAGTTGGAAGGCAGAAGGCAGCAGTTTCTTTTTTTCCTCACAGGAACAACATTCAAAAGAAAAAAGAAAAAAGAAATTGAAAGAGCTAATATACCAGAATTTTAAAGACGACAACATGCTCATACTGGTTCCCTTGAAGCTTCTGACATTGCTTCACACAACATTTTCTAAACCTGTAGAAGCATCCCACAGATGAAACAATTACAAGGGGAGGAAAAATAGAAGGAAAACTTTAGCCTGAGATTAGTTATGAATATTTCACAGCCTTACTGAAAGGATATTTCAGGTGAGTCTCCATAGCAATCTGATTTGTATCTGGTATCATTATATAATTTCAAATTAATGACTTGGCTATTGGAGCAGGCATTAAATCTGCACTTATAACTGGGGTGGAAGGGACTTCTGGAGGAATAAAAATGGTAATATCAAGCTGGAGAAATGCTCCAAAGCAAAGTGCAATTGTTTAGGGATGAGAACAAACTTGGGATGAGAACAACTCTCTGCACCAAGCAAGAAAAAGAGTCATCCAAGACAGCAAATTGCTAGCTGAGCAAAACTTCTGCAGAAAATCTAGGGTTGCATACTGGATCATAAGCTCAACACGAGTCAAAAATAACATGCTGTTGTGAAAAGCATGCCACAGGAGGACAGGCTGCAAGACATAAGTAGTACTCTCTCCGATTTTTTTAGCAGTGCTGACTTTAGCTAGACTTCAGATTTTAGTGTTGGGCACTGGATGGCAGTATGGCAAGAACTAAAACAGCACAAGAAGAGCAATTAGAAATAGAAGACCTGACTTTTCAGGAAAATTGAATGAACTGGGGTACTTTAGCCTGAAGAGGAGAAGGGTGAGGCAGAATATAGTAACAGCCTTCATATGTAAAAGCCAACTGCAAGGAAGAACTAGAGAATGATTTGTGAAGTACATCTGTGAAAGATAAACAAGAAGTAGTGGGCTCAAATTGCATCACAATGTTCAGGCTAGACCTTAGAAAAGCTTTTGTACAGTAAGGACAGTGAAACAATGATGAAATAAATTGCCAGAGGAGAGTATAGTACTTCCATCTTTGGAGGTATATAAAACAGGACGGCCAACCATTTATCAAGAATAACAAAGAAAGAGAGTGAAATAAGATGACTTCCCGAGTCCCTTCCAGCCCTAATTTTCTATTTCTTTACACTTCTCAGCTACTATGTTTCCATGATTCAAAGAGCATAGTTCTCTAGTATTCTGTTCTCCCAGTTAAGCCTTTCATATTCAAAAATGCTGTGACTTTCCATGACACTAACTAAGCACAAGGAACTTATCATGAATATATATGGACAGGGAATTTTCACATGAGTAGCGTTTAAACATTAAACCTCATTCTCAGAAAACCTAAAAGTGTCCCTACCACTACTGGTTCTTTTCAAATCAAAAGGCAAAACTTAATTTCTCTTGACAGTACTTCTTTACTGTCATTTTTACAGCGGGGTGTACAAGGCAGTTATTTTCTCAAAAAAAACCCCCAAAAACTCCTTAACATACACTTTTAAATTCAGGTTGGTGATGGAAAAGCAGCAGGAAAAATGTCTTAATATGGACAATGCTCTACAGGGCCATAGAAATAAAGAAATAAAAGAAAGAAAATAGCATGTAAATACAACAATACAACTTTGAAAATAGTTTTTCTGCCTTTAGAGAAAATAATTTAACTAAGAATAGGATACTTTGGAGCCTCACAGCTTTAGATCCCTAAATATTTTTAAAAATCTAATAATGTATGATGCTAACTCTGTCAATATTCTCTGAGGCACACAAAATTAAATGAGATTTTTTTCCATTCTTATTGGCCAATGAAAACATTTTTCCTGGCTGTTCATAAACAAGTATTTAACTATTACTTCAGCTGTGGTAGCTCTTACCCTTATAAAATGAAACAGTCTTTTCCACTAAATTTCCCCATGCCTTCCATGTATGCTTTTGACAATTCAGTTTTGATTAAGAAGTAGCAGAGTAGCAGCCAGTATCCTCTTCTATTTCAAGAATTTTCTAAAGAACCCATGGAAGTCAAGGCCTTTGAAAATTCCTGTCTGTTTATTTGCTTTCTGGATAACTATCCTGAATTGTGAAAATATCTGTATAGTCCTCTATTCACTGGTAAAATGTTACTAACACTTTTTAATTTCGTGTCTCCAGCAAGCATTTAATTCAAATTTAGCAAACCAGATACTGCTTTTTAATTAAATATAAGATGATTGTTAAAAGAGAACTTACTGAGCATTTAGAAGATAAATCTAATAGTCTTGTAATTAGCTCGAAATTACATAAGCAAGAAATGCCTAATCTCATTCTTAGTAGCACATGGACTTTGTAAGGAATTTGTAGATACTTAATTAACAGTTATCAAAATAGCCCATAGCAAGACAGGTTTCTATTAATTGTTAAAATAGTGATATTTAATAAGCTTGTTAAATTTTAATACACTTGGGACAACAGACTAATTTAGTTTTTAAGTATTCCATTGTAATTCCCAAATGTCTTTATCGATATATTATATTGCTGGTTTGTCCAAAGTAACTGGTGATTTTGCATTAGTTAATTTTCAAATTTGTAAAGAGGTATCACCTTCAGAACTGTCTGTTTAGCTCCTCTTAAATATTGCTAGTCTGTGTTCACTTTTGAAAGTTCTGATCGCAACAATTTAAGATTTATCTTTTGGGCAGGGGGGAAAAACCTCGCCAGTTCATCTTTCTTTGTAGACCTGAACTGTTCATCTTCCACAAGCAAGTTACAGCCAGCCATGAAGCAACTCTATTAGAAATTCTTTCCTTCACTGTGCCTTTCATTTCCCCTTCCTTACTACTACAAAGAAGGTAGTTTTTCTGGGAAGCTTAGTTTTTTAGCATGAAGAAATCTTTAAGTAGTTTAGAGAGGCTATACCGGCACTGCACTTAGTACTTCAAGAAGACTTTATTCTCCCTGGTTAAGACTGTTTACAGTTTCTCCGATGACAGCGTTACGTAGAATATCCTTCCCCCTGCTTGAATTTTCAGCAGTATAAGGGCAAGGTCTAACTTAATTTTCTAGCACTGAAGTAATCAAGGCTGTGCTTATCACCAATGCAATAAAAATATATTGGTGATGGTACATAATTGCAAGATTAGATTTCTGAGCCAGTGAAAGAACGGGACATTGTAAATCTCCAAGTTCCCAGGATAAACTATGTGTTAAGTATCACTAAATGCTGTTTACAGATAGAAAAAGATTTGCTAATGCAAGCAACAGTAGTAAAGAAACAGTATTGGTAAGGGGTTAAAACAAAGAAAACAAACCACCATTTGTTTAGAATTCAAAAGCGTAGAAGTACCAATCCTATCACAAGTTCCTTAGAAGGATCAGTAAAAGAGAATGTTTACAGCTATTTTTTCATTTACTCAAAAAAGAAGCTGCAGCTTCTTTTCAGTCCATGAATAAAAGGAATCATATCTGTATAAAAGAGATTTGAGAGGAAAACAATTGACCTATATAATCTTGTGCAGTGGGGATTGGCTTCCAAATATATTTTCTTCAGAATGTCCTTTAGGACCCTAACAGTGAGAAATTACTTCAGCCCAAGTAACTCAGAGAAAAAGTATTTTTCTCCTTCTTTTTGGGGTTGGGATTCTTTTTTGTTGTTGTTGTTTATTAAAGAGCTGGTAGACTGGAAAGAGGGCACTAACCCATAGCCCCTAGCCACAGGAGGTTAAATTAATTAGAGGAGTTAGAACACTTAGTATTATACATTACACAGTATGCTTCATACATTACGCAGCATGCTTAATTCTGAAGAGCTCAGGCTACAGTTGCTATTGTTAACTATATAGTGATTGTCGCCAGTAATGTCTGTCAGTCTGTAGGGGCAACGAGAGCACTTCTTCTATCTGATACAACTGCAAAAAGGGAATAAGCTTTTCAGGAGCGGGTCCCTTCATGACATCTGACAAAGAAGCAGGTAATTCCAAATTAACAACAGATTCCAGTTTGACAGATTCCATCACCAACAGATGGGTACCTTGCAAGTTAAATGAGGAACAGTGAAGAGATTGATAGGATCTTAAGTTTGCATTGTTCATACCAGCCTGAATTATACAGCACATTTGGAAAAGTATTCTTACTGTTTCATAGCACAACAAAGCTGGCTGTCCCAGCAATGCCCTGTAGATCAGGAACGGCAATGCCTATTCAGATTGCATATTGATGTGTACACATTGCTTTAAATGGCATTTATTATTTCACAAGTAGCATGGGAGTCAGTGATGTGGTAATTCATTTAATTTGTTTAACCTATTTAATATACTGGAGACACTGTGCAAGTACTTGTCAGTCCATTAGCTGCCACAGTTCTAGGGGCTGTTTCATCTACATTTAAGCCCATTACTTCCCTAAAATGTTTGTTAAAATTGACTAACTATTTTATTAAGTAAAAGTAACAATGATGCATTTCCTTATACATTGTCTGTGATAGACAGAAGTCGAGATATGATCAGTAATCAGTGAATGACAAAGGAAGCAAGTGTTACCAATTCTGCGAATAACCCTGGCAGTGAACACACAGAAATGATCCTCCATAAATAATGTAAGACTAAAACCAAATACATCATCATTATGGACAGAAGACTTCTACAGGCAACTCTTTATGATCACAAAGAGAGAAATAAGTACATACAGTACTATCTGTGGTAAATGTAGTTGCAGCAGAGATAAAATGTATGTTTGTGGGTGGGGAGGAAAAAACCGATAAGGAATAAAATGTGGCTTAAGTTTTTATTTCCTGGCTTTTGAAGTTTGACAACAAGAATGTTATAGGCAGAACTTAAATGTTTCATTTAACAATATTTTGGAGAATTAATTTTATAGCTTTTTAGGAGTGAGTGCTTTAATGTTTTTAATAGTTTGTGTCAACAGGAGTGAGAGCTTTGTGAAATAGCTTCTGAAGTTTTGCCGCAGAGGGGCAACTTCTGATAGAGAAAATTATATCTGCGTGCGAAGTATAGTTGCTGATGGAGAACATTTTACCTGCAGAGAAGCACAGATACTGCCAAAGCAGATTTTATCTGCTTGCAAACAGGAAAGATTTTACCTGGTAGTGAAATGCAACTACTGACAGAGAAGATTCCACTCATCAGCAGTTGAACTTCTGTGGCACATAAAACTTTTTCTGTCAGACACTGCACATAAATTTTTTTCTCCATTGTAGGATAAAATCTAAGAAAAAAGCAGTTGCTGATGAAGCTTGTGTGTGTTTGTGTGATGGGAAAAGGTTCATCGTTTCACTACCTGCTGGGGCATAAATTTTCACCAGCTGAGAATCCAGCCCAGTTATGTATTACACACACAAATGAAGCACTGCATCTCAGAGCAGGAGCCAAAACTGTAATAAACTCCAGAGAAGTAACCTTATTATGCAAAATTTAATATCAACACTGTAATGACTTCATTTTTTAGAGCAGTCATGTGGAAAAAAGGATGCTTAATTGTTATTGCCATAGGCTGGAGAACCAAGATGACTGGCACACAAAGACAGAAACGAAGAGCCCCAAAGCAGCCTCAACTTAATGTATCTGGCTTTGTTTTTCATCCCTGGGTTACCTTCCTAAACCAGCCACACAACTTGCTTCTCCAAATTTTTTTGTGAGATGATTGTGTGAGTGAAGCCCTATTTGTGCAGGCACAAAGAATCTGTGTGTCCAGTAATCCACTTGGTAAGCACAAATGCTCACCTGGACACAGATGAATATGCAGGCAGCTGGCAGAGCAGTAAGTGGCAAAGTCTGAAGAAATGTCATGTTACTTGAGGTAGAGATACCAATCAGGAATAAAGACCTTTGTCTTTCTAAATACATACATGGTGTTTGATTTCATGGGTTTCAGGCTGCTTTCTACCTCCCTACAACTGCTAAGCAACTCGCCCCTGTGCTTTACTTTTAAGAAGAAAATGCACAACTGCAAAGGTAACCACAAATCTCTCAGACTGCAAAATATACATATAAAAGACATTTCCCACTATTCTAGATTTCAAATTCTTTTCACGTAGGCTATTGAAAGAGATGAAAATGGATAACTGTGTAGCCACCAATGGCGTCCGCCTCTCACTTTATAGAGAGCTACCATTTCATTAAGTTTGAAGTTTTTGAAATAATATAATCATAATGAAAGAAAGGAAATAAAATTCTCAGAAAATTCTCAAAGGAGTATTAAAAGATGAGATTTGAATAAGACTGATCAAATGTTGGAATGGAAGATGCAGATAGGTCATAAGCCTTTGCTTTTTTGATTGCCCATATTGTCTCGAAACTGTTCAGCAGAACAAAGAGTTTTGTGGATGAAAGACTGGTGTGAAGAAACATGAATGTCAACTTCAGTTCTGAAAGACAGTCTGCTAATGAAATATTCTAAAAGTCATTTTCAAGGTGGTAGAAAGTTCTCACTGATGTGCACCAATGCTTCTGATAAAAAGCATCAAATAGTTATGCAAGTATTGGCTTTTAGGTCTGAGAAAATAAAGCAATGCTTGTCTGACTCCAAATGTTGCAGAAACATATTTAGTTTTTGTACTTTCAGAGGATTAAAAACAATAATTAGGATGTTTGTTTAGAGTCTAGTTTAGGCATACAGAACAATTCTGGATGAGTTAATTTTCAATATAACAAAATAAGACAATATATAGTGCAAACTGAGTAGACTGAAAATAAAGACAGATCCTAAATGCAATTTAATTTAAGAAAACAAAAAAAATGCACTATTTGTTTGTGCAATAAGTATAAGTATAATTTGAGACAAACAGTAAATAATACATTTGCCTGCTCCTAGTAGGATAGACTTCTAAATCTGACATTGTGTGTTATTTAATAGCTTCTTTATAATAGGAGTTCATAAGAGAAAAAGATCTAAAAGCAGTAAACATATTTCCAACAGTTCTAGGTGAGCAGATCTAATTAAATTTTGGAATATAAAAGCCTCTGAAGTAATACTGCCAATTCCCATCTTCTACAGGGATTTTCTTGCGCACTTGAACTAGCTTCTAAAAAACTTGCTTTATCTTTGATTTCTTGCAGGGCCAAATCTTAACAGTATTGAAGTTCATAAAGGGGAGGCCTAATTTACCTTCAATGTCCATTGCTTCTGCCTTGCCACCCTTTCTCATTAAACTACTGAAATAAGACTGTAAGTCTGTAACCTTGGTGTGAGGATGAGCTGTCAGACAGAAAGATATCAAATACCTGAAAGGAAATTTAAGTAATTTTTTTGCTTTTAAAACAACATACTGAAGCAAGAAGCAGTGCCACCTGTAGCTACCTAAGCCTTAAAGGTGGCCTTTAGGAAGTTCCCTGTATTCATCTCAGGGAGAGCCCTGTTACCCCCATGTTTACATGTCTACGGCACCTCTGCACGCAGCTGTGCCCACTCCTGACTGGCTTTCAGAAGCAAGGAGCTCAAAGTGACCTGACACACTGAAACCTGTTGGCATATTCAGAATATGCAGACCATAAACCAGCAGGAGAAAGGATGCTATAGAATTAAATTGCAATGATCATTTTTTTGTCAAATACAGTCAAAGGAGAGCTGGTTCATAGTCAATCCAGTAATTAACACACTGCAAGAAGTGAGAGAGTTTCTGCCACAGTGGCTGAAATCTTACCTTTATCACCTTCCTGAAAACCCCAGTGAAGGCCACTTAAAAACAGGGGAGGGTCATCCCTACCCCATCTCTGGCTTAAGCAGTTTCACAGTGTAGGAAAGACATCAAGTTTAAATAGGTCAGAAAGGAGGTACGTGAAATACGATTCTTAAGAGGTGAAGCTAAACATGATGGTGAGACATATAACTCCAACTGTTACCCTCGGCACACCTCGATGGCTAACTTTGAATAGCTGCTGAGTCAGTATCTTTCTTATCTTGAATCCCATTTGAAGGCACCTAGCTCTTGCTGTGCAGTGCATAGGGACCTGGTCATCTAAGAGAGAGCTCTGAGCCCCACACAGGCAGCCTCATTTTAGTTATGCCAATCTTCCTAAAATTTGGCTGTAAGTCTGCAACCCACAGCCATTTTCTTTTGCTTCTATTTTGAGAATGTCATAAATACATAATATATCTTCTTGTTTGAGTTACAGCATCGGCTTTTATTCCTAGAGTCACTATTTTCCATTAGATTATGGTAGGGCATAGGTTCTTTGTTACAAAACAATTCAGCCAGGTTTCAAAAAGATAATACATATTGTACGCTAATGGAATAAAAAGTCTGTACTTGCTTTTAACACGTATCCCTTTGGAAACAGGAAATGACTGGCTGTTATTGGCTGCTCTCCCTTATGATTTAAAAGAAGAACTGTAGGAAGGCTTTGCTGAATGGCCTTTGATTTTCTGTCAATGCAGTTTTGCCAGAATTTTAACCGAGGTCCCATAAGTAAAAGTAAAACATTAATCTGCTCAGTCAGTCAGTCCCTGGATAAACCTTAGAACCTGAAAAAATGTTTACAACAAAGATATCATAACCCTTTGAATACTTAAAAGAATGATAACAAAGCAAGTAATTCTCTGGTTAAAACTATTTAAAATGCAACACTATTGTTCTGAATCTAGATGAACAAATAAAAGCCAAAGACAAGTTACAGTTTATATTTTAAAGTTACTTAGCCTTTTTCTTAAAAACAGCCCTAAATGAAATGTTTAACTCTCTTTAAATGTGTGACACCATCCATCACAATTTTATAGTTAGACACATAATAATGTATAATCTCAGCTTGCTGTCCACTTGTAAAAATGGGAATAGACTTCAAGAAATAAGCAATTTCCCAACAGAAAATTGGAAATTCTGCCAACCAATTCCAGGTGACCTGCCATCAATCAGTGTTAAATTCTCCCGAGCTATTGCTGAAGGGTATTGCCATTACTGACGGGCTTCACCTGGTGACTAATGGTATATAACAAATACATTCAAGAACTATAGAAAACCTAAGAATCTGTAATTGTCAGTTAACTTCCAGCAAAGACCTTCTCAGGCAATTCAGAGTGAGTGAGATTTCTATAACCAAAAACCTACTCATTTTTGTTATAATGTTTTTAAAAAAAAAACAGAATGACTTGAGCCATGAAGCTAAATTAAATCAGACTGCAAAATACTTATTTGTTGCAGAATGATTTAATGTAAATCTGCTTTGCCATATGCACTGAATACATGCTAATGTGACAATTACTCTAAACCTGGACTTATATTCAAGTTTCTAGAAAAACTTTGTGTGATTAATAATTATGATTAATGTTTGAAGTGTGCTGTTCCAGGGTAATAGTTTCCTTCATTTGCCTGAGTATACATTTAGAATTAAGTATTCAAGTGCTTTGGTTACCCAGGTAAAGCCAGAGTAGCTATGAATTACTTTACAGGTGAGAAACATGCTACAAACAAGAAATCTTGACTGTGTTCAACCAGTACCAGAGAAGCAGAGAAATAATGGATTTTTACATGGCATCTCCAATATGGGGAAACAGGGTTTTCACAGTTGTCAAAACCAGAATCCATCAAGATTTAAAGCTCTTTGTGAAGTACAGAAACTTTAATTTCCACTGAACTTTCAGAAAAAAAAAAAAGTAATTTTAAAAAGTAGTGGGAAGTACTTCTGGGTCCATCCTGGAATAAGATCAGATGAGGAAGCCTCTCACCCCATAACAGCCCTTTCACTAAGTCACTAATCCTGAGTTTAAAGGCCCACAGGACTGTCGTCGTCAGTGAACCTATACACAGAGATCCAATGCAACAATTATGCTTGCCTGATTTCTATGGGGCAGCCCACAGGGGTGATGAAAAGCACATCTATGAATATTAGCAGGACCTAAATTTATAAAACCTGCAACAAGATGGGTAATTAATCATGTGTTACGGGAGCAAGAGATAGATAGCAGTACTGGAATACATCTTTTTTTCTCTAAATAAATCTGCTTCATGCTGTGCTATGTTAGGATAATAATTGTGGGTTTCTAAGATACTGCAACATTTTAATTCACAGTGAAAAGCTGTATTATAGTTCTACTATCCATAGGACACAGGGCCATTCCCCAAAATAACACAAATAAACAAAAAAAGATGAAAATATTTTATATGCATTCAGAATCTGCTTTGTCCAAAAAGGCAGAAGACGATGAAGGCAGAGATTTAGATGTGACCAGAAAAGAAACAGTCTTTGTATCCTCGCTTATGTTCAAAATAAGAAGCTTCCTCATGCCCTTTGCCACGGCTCAGGTAAAACATAGACAGAAGGTATCTCAGAGAGACACCTGCATTTTACCTGTATGTATGTAACAGTGGAGATTTCATCCCATGTAATACCAATGGTTTAGGAGTTCTGGTTTTGGCCAGAACTCATTACGTGCAGCCTTCTTATCCCTTGACCAGCCAGCCAGCAGTTACAAGAGCCAAACACTTGGCTTTCCAGAATTACTTTTAAGAACAGAAATCTTCCCTCAAGCAGAGCAAGAGCCTTTTACTTTCAAATGACATCACTCTTCATTTAGTTGGGGTTTACTTGCTGTTGAGCAGGTTAAACACAGAAAAATAAATTTTCAAAAGAACAGTCAGTTTCTCAATAAATACAAGGCTTGCTATGATGGGCGGCAAAGTTATCATGCACATTCTTTTCTGTTAAAAAACAGATTTTGGTGTGTTGCACTCACAGGTCCATGCCAGTGAGGGCAATACTAAGAGTAGGTATCGGTTATGAATAGAAGACTGAAGTAATGCTGAGGTCTTCATTCCCAAAGTCAGGAGATGCTCAGCATTTAATAAAATTCTGTGAATAATCAGATCATCTTTGCAGTGTTTATTAACTTTCTCACTGCATCCCTCTGTCAGAGGTGTTACTTAGAGCCATTTTACAGATGAAGCATAAAATGGAGAGGTGCTAAGTGGAAAAAGATTTACTATCCAAGGGTGGGTTTCAGTTCCTTTGACATACTGAGAAATGATACATCCCGTTCTCTCCATAACTTGCTGTGCTCTCTCAGAGTGCTTAACATAATTTGTAAAAGAAATCGGCTTAGATTTTCAAAGTGGAGACTTAAAATAGCCTTAAATACTTCATGGCAGATTGAAAGATTAAGGAATAAAAGTAGAAATATATTGAACAAATAGCATCTAAGATAGTAATTTAATTACCAAGTCTCCTCTAAGGGTTCAGTAACTGATCTGTGGTAGCATGGACTTAATTTCTCCCTTCAAATTTGGAGCAGAGAAGAAGCAGATGGCATGATCTTCTATTATTCTCTAGATATGTATCAATGAACACTGTAGTGCTGTATTTCATAGAACAATGGTCCTTCAAGTTTAGTATCTTGTCTCAAGACATGTTTTCTGAGAGTAGTCACTAATGGAACTCACTGAAAGACTTCAAACTGAACATATATTAGATTAAAAATTAGATTTTCCTTTGAAATCACATTTTATGGGATAATTGCTCTTTTTAAAAAATTTAAAGACAATGTAAAAATTATTTCAGTTTGCTGAGTTAAACCCCAGCCTACCAGATACTAACTGAATGGCTCCCTGCCATTAAGCAGCCTTAAATATTTTCAATCTATTCAGTAACTGCCCTTAACATATACTGGTATTGACTGAGTCACTGATGCTTCCGAATAACTTTTTGTAAAACCTGGACTTTGGTTATTTGGATTACGTTAAAACAAATTAAATACAAGCATTTCTCTCATTACTGTTAAAAACCCCCAAGGATTAACACAACAACAACACTGCAGTTTTCAAAAGTCTTGAATTCTGACCACATAAGTTCCATAAGCAAAGGATGAATTCCCAGTCACTGTAAGTCACTGGGTAAGTTCCGCTGATTATGCAGGAATAGCAGGAGTGTAAACCAGATGATTTTTAAACAGTTCTAAAGAGATTTAGAGCTGTAAGTAACAGATCTGTATATGACAGAATATATGCAAGAGATAACCCTAAAAAAGACCTTTCTTCTTATGAATACTTGTACTAAATTCACAGGAACAGCTCAGACAAATGTATTCTACTGAGCAGGAATAAAAATAGGCCGGTACATGCTGACATCTGAAAGAAGAAATAAGCAGGTATTTTCATAACATATCACCTTTTTACTGTATTAAAGAGAGTTGCCTTAGAAATCCAAAGAGCTAGCATTGCTTAGGACAAATACTAATTAAAACTGCTCAAGCCTGAAGCTACGTGTCCACTTCAAGCAGAACCTCTTACAAAACCCATCAAGCTTTCCAGGCCTGTCCCATATTGTTCACACATTGCGCACTAGCATCGCCATCTGTGACGCTTCACAGCCGTGACACAGAGGAAGGAGAGAATGAGCATTACAGTCCACAAAGAAATATGTGCTATGGATTGTTTACAAAAATAAGCATATATAAAAAACTACAAGAAATGGGTCTCCTTACACCTACAGTCTAGGAAGAAGAGCTTTCTATCTGACACACCTCATAGTAAATTATTATGGAAATTATAGGAATACTTTAGCTTTATATCATTATGCAGAATTATGCCATTTCTGTAACATCACAGAAGTTACTGATAAACCTTGGGATATAATACAGAGTTTAACTGAATATTTTCTCAGAGTATCACACTATTAGGGAAACCTAGATCTCCTGAAGGGGTAAATTCTGACATGCATACTCATGCTAAGCAGAACCTTACATCATGAGTTCTCGCACTGATTTAATAGATTTATTAATTGAAGAATTTCGTAAGAGTGGTCTGGAGGCCTGTAAGCAAGCCCCTACTTTTTAATACACAAAGATGGTTTTCCAAATCCTTCCTCAGCTGACAATTTCCCCATCAAAGGCAGAACAGCATTAAAAAAACATGCAGCATTGCCAAGCTTGAAATAAGTGATTCTGTTGTTTTAAATACAAATACTGAGACGTGGTTATGCACTTTGCAAGGAAGACATTCCTCTTCCTCGAAAAACGCAGAAGGGCAAAAACACTAAAGTAGTTTTGATAAATGCAGTCATTCTCTAAGGAAATTTAGGAATTAGAATGCTATTAAATGGAGCTACTTTATACCCTCTTTGAGTTTTCATTTCTTCAACGATGGAAACTGCCTTTGGGAAGATGACAGATGCTCATCCCATGAGTATGTTAAGTGGCTCAATTATGTCCTTGTGAGTAGACTGAGGCAATGAAAGCCAGAGTCCTCGCAGTCCCCTGGCCTACTACTTCTGTAGTAAGCTTCTCCCAAGCCATTAAAATAAACAAGCAAACAGCTCTGCCATTCTTCACACACAGAGACAAATTAATGCGATTCAGTAAATTTCAAATATCAGAAAATGTTTGAAAGTGTATATTATAACCACAAATACGCTCTTTTGGAACTTCTGTGTTTTGAACATAGTAGTAAATTTGGCCCAACTTTCGTCTCACATCACTGCTATCAGTGTCACTGTGGCTTATTTCCAACCTGCTAAATACAGGCAAGATTATATGAAGTAGTCTCATTTCTTTCAGCTGGCCCCTCACAGCATGAGGATACCACCAGTCTGTGGGCTGGGCACGTGGCACCTTCAAGATTCTGAATCAATAACTGCAATTACAAGCAATCATGAGTAAAGAGCACAGTACCTGTTTTGGATTGCAACTAGTAACACCCTTTAACAGGGACAAGCCAATTTGGAAAAACTTACAGTAAAAGAACACATAGTCATGATGGGAGAAGAAATATAGAAGTCAAAACAGTATAGTGTGAACAGCATTGTTCTGAGATTTAAATATCAAAGGTTTTAGGAGTTGTTCTTTCAAAAAATGAATAGAATAGAAGGTTAAAGAAGTGAGAGGTGTTCTCTAACCCATAACAGCATGGCTCACTTTGTAACGGCCTCCACTGCAGCCTTTCATTGAGCCACATTCTATTCTCTCTGAGTAGGAGCTGTAGAATATTTTGTAAAGTTGCATCTTTTAGAGTCCAGAAAATAATCAGTGAAGCAAGATCCTTTAGAAAGAGGAAGCCATCAAGCTTATGGCTGAGCAACGCATTGTAGAGTTGAATATAATGAGGCTTCTGTATAATGTCACAGTACAAAAAACTGTACAACACTATAAAAAAAAAAAATCCTACTGCATTCTCATAACACAGCTCCCTTTCCCCCTACTAAAAAAGGTTCAGAAGAAAACTAGGAAATGGATTCAGGCATAGCAATCTCTTATAGTTCATGTTAATTAGCCAGTTTTTCAGTCAAAATATCCGCAGTGAAACACTCAGTTGAGATTCTTCAAGGATTATCAGAAATTAAGTATATGAATTGCACATGCTGTTATAAACTGATCTTTCTT
Source organism: Gorsachius magnificus (assembly GCA_034008185.1). Taxonomy (NCBI): domain Eukaryota; kingdom Metazoa; phylum Chordata; class Aves; order Pelecaniformes; family Ardeidae; genus Gorsachius; species Gorsachius magnificus. Next base: position 40,082,817 of record CM067088.1, on the reverse strand, counting down.
CACTATAAATTAACACGACTATGGACAGCAAAATCATGGTTATTTGATTGCTAAAATATTATTTTTGGAAGTGACCACTAATTAATTCCTCATTTGCAATTTCATCACTTGAAAACTCTATTATGAGGAATTCAACCTAACTTCTAAATGGTTAACCTCTGAAATGGATGCCGAGTCAAATTATTCTTTCATAATCCCAAATTTGGGGCATCCTTGAGTATCCCAAACTTAAATAGACTTAAGTGTGATGATGAATCAGACCTTAGACATTTTCCTAGCCTTATATGTCTGTAACATTTGGAGGCTTTACCTTAAGAATAACCATATAAGGAGGCAATAAAAATCAGTTGTTTGGCAGACTGCAATAAAAATGGAGTAAGCAACAGTAAATAAGAGAAATCCTTCGTATGTCTCTTAAGAAATGATCCTGATGGCAAGAACCATTTTCCTGTGCAGAAATCACTTCCTCATTTGCAATTTATGTTTGGCTATTTTTCTTCTTTATTTGAAAATTGAAATTTCATAGTCTTTTATATCCTGCATCTTTAGAGGAAGGGAAAAAAATGCCAACAACTAGAATATATTCCCACAGCACTGAAGAGAGTAGCTGGCTGCCTCAGTCATCTACACCTGAGAAGGTTCATGTAGTGCTTTCCCAGGGCCGTGCCACAGATGCTGTCTTGCTACATGGTGGCTTCCTGGTACAGCTACAAACTTAGTTCGTTATTGATCTATATACCATTCTATACCAGGTAAGAAGATATAGTTTGTTCTGTGTTTCAATACGCACCAGGCTGTGGACTGTGAAAGGCAAGTGTTGATAAAGAATCATAGAATAGTCTGGGTTGGAAGGGACCTTTAAAGGTCATCTAGTCCAATCCCCCTGCAGTGAGCAGGGGCATCTTCAACTAGATCAGGTTGCTCAGAGCCCCATCCAACCTGACCTTGAATGTTTCCAGGGATGGGGCATCTACCACCTCTCTGGGCAACCTGTTCCAGTGTTTCAACACTCTCATCATAAAAAATTACTTCCTAATATCTAGTCTAAATCTACCTTCTTTTAACTGAAAACCATTACCCCTTGTCCTATTGCAACAGACCCTGCTAAAAAGTTTATCCATGACTTCCTTATAAACCCCCTTTAATTACTGAAAGGCTGCAATAAGGTCTCCATGGAGCCTTCGCTTCCCCAGGCTCAACAACCCCAACTCCATCAGCCTGTCCTCATAGGAGAGGTGTTCCATCCCTCCGATAATTTTTGTGGCCCTCCTCTGGACCCATTCCAACAGGTCCATGTCTTTCCTGTGCTGATGGCTCCAGAGAGTTTTTAAGAGAGTTCTCATAAGGAAGCAGTACTAGTGACACAGATCTTCTAATCAGGCATTTAGTAATTTTGCTTTGCAGCTTGGAAAATGTCTTTCATTTAAATTCACCTCCTAGGAGCTATGTGTCAGGCAATTATTCTCTACCAGAAGATTTCAAAGTCCAAGCAAATTTAATGGCCTCTGTTCTTAAAGTAATACTGCCCTCAAAGCATCATTACTGTTGTTAAGAAATAGCAAACCTGAAGGCACAAAGATTTCTGTTTTCTCCTATGAATGAATACAGCTGCAATTCCTATTAATGTTACTGGCAATCGGATCTGCACATTTACAGATCTAATGTAGGGTTTCTCTGGATGAGGAACACGGCTGAAGAGTCACAATTCTGAAAGAACACCACTGATAAGGCGAACTGAATTCAGTTTCCAAAGACAGAGATTCTGAATTAATTTAATTCAAAATATGATGGCCTATAGTGATATTAGTTCCAAATCTACCCAGATATTAGCTAGGTAGAATCAAGTTTTGTCAGGAATAGACTCCTGAGGAAGAAGAAAAACCTTGCAAGATATGGCACCAGTGAGCATTTCTCTTCCTTTGAGTTACTACTAGGTGAATGCTCTTGTGAAGTACAGTGAACCTCCACATGTTGCTGAATTTTAGTCTTAGGTTGCCTTCTCACTGAAATACAAAGTAAATGGTTGATTTTCATGTCAGACATTCAAAAAACTTATGGCCACTTACAATCAGTTAGAACCACTGCCCAAAACACAGGTCATCTGGAAGCCTACAGATGGGTTTGATATACAAAGGTACAGAAGTAGTCTGGGGAATTATAGGGTGGCAGTCCACTTCTGCAAAGAAGAACCACAGCCCACAGAGAAGCATCACAGCCCTGAAAAAAAGCAATGCAGCAAGCATCAAAAAAGAGGTGAAGACAAGTTTTTAACAAGTCGGGTACATTTTCAAAGTGTTGCAAGGGAAATCAGGCACAGAAATCCTCTCAAACAGAACAGATTCTTTAGATAGACCTTCTGAAATAGAAACTATTCTTCTAAGTACCTTCTGTAGCAGTATCATACCACTTAAAGAAGTGTCAAAAGAAAACAATGTCCAGGTTTACTTGAGAGACTGCAGAATTTCTGGGCCATTTGCTGGTAAAACAGATCTAAACAACATAAAGCCAGCAACAGAATTCCAGCTTCTAATCCAGTATAATCTATGTTCCTAAAATACTACTTAAAAATGACAGCATTTCCTCTGATCCCATAAAGAACCAATGCAATAATCAGGCTTTCAACTCTGTAACACTGTGCTACTGTCATCCTTTCTCGGCCAGGTTCGCAAAAGCAATATGCTCGCAGCAGTTCCCACTGAGAACATGCGAGTTGTTGGTTGTCAAGCATTTTAGTAAATCTCTCCTCTTTCATTTATTTCTCTGTTGTTTCTATGCCCATCTTGCATGTATCTATTCAGTAATGACACAGTCTAGGTTGTATGGTACTGCAGTCACTGTGGCTATGAAAATCTACAATTGGTTAGACAGCATAACAGTTTTGCCACAGTAAAATTTTTATTCACTGTTTCATGGAGGTCAGGATTTATGCTTTTTTTAGTTTGCAAGTTGTTTGCATTCTCAACAAAAAGTATGCAAAATTTGTCATAGTCAGTTTACAGGTATTGTCCCCTGGTTATAATCTTTAGATTAAAGTTTTCCAATTTAACTAGCTAGATATTTAAGTATCATATCAGCTCCACAAAGTAGCACAATTTATACTTTAAAATCATTAAACTGAAGAAGATAAGACAAAAGACAAACATGAAGGCACCTAAACACTACTTTCAAAGGCAACTTAACATTCCTAAAAGCTTCTCAGTGATCAGAGATCTAGAAAACCTAACCTGTGAAAAAAGGCTAAAAGTAGGGTTAAGTCTAGAGAAAAAGGACATTTAAAGACAGCAATATAATAATTGTCTTCAAACACATGAAGAAACACTTCATGAGGAAAATGTGACAATTATTCTCCACATGCACTTGGAATAGGACAATAAATAATGGGCTTAAATTGCAGCCAAGAGAGCGGAGGACGATATCACTCTCACAAAAGGGCTGGTAAACTACTAGAATGAACTGCATGGACAGGCAGTGCAACCTCTAGCACTGGAAATTTAAGAACAAATTAGACGAACTATTTCCAGGAAGAGTTTAGACAGAGCCGATCCTACGTGGAGATGGGGGCAATGCATCAGATGACCACTTCAGGCTCCTTCTGTATCTATTTTCTATGATGTTACTATTTCCCATGATTAGTCCCAAGCTCCAGGATTACAAAGATACATCGGCATGTGTAGAGCAGAATAATGGAAAGGAGGTCAGCTGGCACTTTAGAAATTCTCCTTTTTACCTATCTTCATTTACCGGCACTTAAATGCTTTAAAAACCACCTAGAAGTGTCCAGATCACTTTTAAAACCAGGCTCCCAGTCAGATAAGTAGCACTGAAAATCTTAATCAAAGTGACTCTTCCAAGTGTACACAAAAAGCATCTAATGATAGCACTTGGGTACTGTCCTAACTATAGGAGAGGTCAGACTGAGCTGAGTAGAACTGTTCATGTTATTAAAGTTAACAGCAATAGAAACACTTCACTAAATGGAGATCTTATTGCCAGAATTGTATCCAGAATGAAAGGAATTGAAAGCCTTGAATACCAATACTGTGTTCTTCTGTCTCCCATGCTTTCAAAAAAGCCAGCATAAGATACAGATAAAGATAGGCAAACACATGTAAATAACCTGTCCAAATATTTACCGAAAGCACGTTCTTTGTGCAGTGTACCAGAATCAGCTCCCGAGCATGTGTTTTATGAAGGATATTATACCTCATACATTTAAGTTAACTACTGTTAGAGACTAGAATGAGAATTCTGCCAGGCAGGTTATCTGCCTATCACACTTTCACAGCAGCTACTGTTAGAGACTAGGTACTGGAGTAGCTAAAATTTGGGCCAGATGGCAGTTTTTATGCTCCTACAGTAGTTTTGCCTCATGAAGATCCTTACGTGCCCTCATGATATTCAGTGAAGTTCATCTATTTCAAGTCAGTGCCATATCAAGTACTCAGTCACTGATTCCAATTAAATCTCCACTGAAAACCAACTCTTTCCACTCATTTTCCATTCTTCTTGCTCTTTCTTTCATTACTTCACTTACAAACAGAAAATAAGCTGTTTATTGTTATTGAACCAAATTCTTGTAAGCACAGTGACATTGCAGCAGTACCTGTGAATGATTTAAAGATATTTAATGTATTTTACTGTCTATAAAGCCATGGTGCTTTGACATTTAGGTATTAGTGTAATGCAAATAACAAACAATAATGCATAACTGTGATTAAAATTGAAACACTGAACAGTGCATTATACAAATGTAAAAAGAAAAGAAAAGGTGGTTTAGGTAGTAAACAAGGACACAGGAAATTCCATCAGGAGTCAAAGATAAGTATACTTAAAGCCATAAAATTACCTTGCATCAAAACTAATTGAGGGAAGCAGCTCGTCACTAATGCAATTGTGCTTTAATAATTGAGATGGCATCTACATGAGCCTGTGAGAAAGGCAGCTCTAAAAGACATAAATGAAAACTTTTGAAGAGATTGGGTTTGTTCTCTCAGCTATTCGTGTTGTGCATCAAACTGAAATAATTGGACACATCGTTTCAAAATATACAGTTTCTGCTTGAGTGGGTAGGAGGACCTCCTGTAGTTCAGGGTAACCCACAGTCTGTTCTAGGGACCTTCAAAATTCACCAGGTGGTCCCCTGAGAAACAACCCATGTCATCTGATCTCCTAGCTCTTTTCTACTCCAAATTTATACAGTCTGTCAAGGTTGTCAATGCAAAAGACATTTAGATGTTGTCGTGTTTTGCATTTTCTGCTCTAAAACGTTCCAGAAATGAATCCACTATCTCGGAATAGAGAATCAGTCTAAGAATTGGCAAGGACTTCATTTTGACTTTTATTAAGGGCTTATCAAGTAAAAAGGACTGGAACAAAGAAGAATAAAATATTTTATTTCCCAGCCCTCCACCTAGTCTGAATGGCAGTCCTTTTGAGGTCAGTATTGCTTCAGCCTGTAAAATGAAAGTGCTAGGAATCACAATCAAATAACTGTCAGGCGCCTTATTAAATTTCATTCAATTCCATACAAAATCTTAAGGGACCATCGCTATCTTCCAATTTAGACAAAGATTAAATAAAAGCTGATCAAAGATTTATAGAATTCTAAAGTGATACTAAACACAATGTGCTATGCCTGGAAAGCTTTCTCTAGGTACAATGGAGTTAGAAGTGGCCTGCTTTAATGGTTTTATTTAAGCAACACTTTTCATTGGAGGAAAAAATTAGCAGTTTACAACCACCTCACCTAATTAAAATCTCATAATTCACAGTCTAAATCAAGTTTACACTGATGCTAGGATTCGTATCATTGGCCAGATAGAATAAAAATCAGTAACGACCTCAACAAGAGAGGCAACATTACCATTCTTTTTTTTTTTTTTTATAATACAGAAAAAAGCTAAAACTTCATTTTTGGTGGGTTTCCTGACTAGCAATTTTCAATCTGCTGTCAAATAAATGTACAGGTACGGTAAGGAGGTCTCCTAAGTGCAGGTAGTAGTAGTAGTAGTTACTAGAGCATCTATTTTCACCGCTACAATACACCTCTGTTCTATCCATCCATAACAAAGTATGACATGTAATCATTACCCCACTATATTAAAAACATTAACAGGACATATAGGGAAAAAAAAGAAGCAATGGGAAGAGGAAGGTACATTAAACAGAGAGAAGTTGCTTCATATTTTCTTTTCTTCCCATTGAAGGAAAGAACTCCTAAAGAGGAAGAGTCACAAACAGAGATGAGTCTGCCTTACATACTTAGACAGGAAGCTCTTAAAATTGTGTTTATTTGTTTTCAAGGCAACCAGGTTCATTACAAACTGAGTGCTTTGTAAAGTGTTCCAGTGTTCATTTACAATAGAAATCATACTTCCAAGAAAGATTTCAGCCCAAGGCTTAGCATGAAATGCATGACTCTGAACATAAATTCAGAATTCTTCTGTGGTAGAACCTCTTGAGAGTCAATATACAATTATAGCAGATAAAGTGATTTCTGAAAAGGTTTTAATGATATGCAACTCAGAATATTTTCACTGTTTTGTATATTGGTCTACTTTCTTCTACTGGGGCTCTTTGCAACCTTATCTCAATACCCACAGAACCCTTTGTTAGTGAGGTGATGCTGACTGCTTCACTACTGGTGACTAAGTGTGCCCTGGAAACGTGGTTCTATATTTATTGAAAAATTAAACATAGGACAAAGACACAAAACTTGGATCCTCCCACACCTTCCTGACATTGGTGCAGCCTCACTGACCTCAGAGAGGTGTGAAAGCAAAGGCAAAATTTGCAGCACAAATGCCAAACAGCAGCACTTGTGACTCCTACAAGTAGTTGTACTACAAAACCACTTTCAGACCCCAAAAGGAATATAAAGCAGGATATCAACTAAGCCATATTTCTGTTAGCAGTGCATGTAGTTTTCCATATTTCTAAATACATTTGGCACAAAATCATAAGGACTACTGTCAATGGCAGTGTTTATACTTGTAATTCATCTATAAGGTTCATATATAAGGTTATTCTGTTATCTATAAACAAGAAAACTAAACCAGGCTCCTATGAAAGCAATTCATAAATGTCAGCCACAAGGAAAAAGACAATAAAGTCATTCACAATAAGCATGTTTACTTTTTACTAACAAGTTCAAACTGAGAACCTTTCACCTCTACTCAGTAATATCACTGGTAATTAAGCCAATACCTTTATGTTAAGCACTGAAAAAGGAAGATGTAAAGTAAACTGAAACATAACAAGAACCATTGCCTGGTGATCACAACTTCAGTGCTAGTATGACTAATTCCTTTTGATACTACTTAAAAAAAATGATTAGGATGGATTCTGAAGGAGCAAGGTAGCTGCAGAGAGAGATGGATTAAACAGAAGTTAACAGGCTTTCTTGTATATCATTTCAAATAATCACTTTGGTCTTTTTTTTTAGGCAGAGATCAAGATTCAAGATCAGCAGATTAAACAATAAGAGTAGCAAAAATGAACTGAAGTGAAAACACATTGTATGCCACTCATTTATCTGCAAAAGATTTTATTTCCATTCTTGCCTTAATGCAGGATCTTCTCACTGATGTTAAGCATGTGAATTGTAAGTTAACATTAACACGTGAATTGTAAGTAGTTCTGAAACATATTAATTTCCAACTGTCAGTGCCACAGAAACCTCTCTGTGAGCCTCTCCGATGGGACTCATGTCTGAGGAAGGAGCTCCATCTGAATTCAGTACACTAGGATGGTTTAATATTCCTTTTCTGGAACATCTCCAAGGAAACAGAGATGAATAGAAATGAGACAAAAATTGGGAAATCCTATCTTCCAACTTCCGTTGTTAAGAGCCATCTTACAAGCAAGAAGAAAAAAAAATACAACAAGCAAACTCTCACAAAACCAGGACATACACATGGTGGGAATTTGGGTGAAAAATGTACATCCCACGATTTTCATTCTTCTGGGGAAATAAGGGATGCAGTTCTGTTAACTGGGCCTGACACAGGCAGTGCTTTTTCTCATCATCCATTTTTGTCTGTGAGAAAAGAATTAGAAGAGAAGACTCCTAAATTTTCCCTTCTACTATCTCTTGGCCTTGAGCAATATGAGGTCTGTTACTGCCCAAATCCAGGAAAAAGGCATACAGAAATTGTAATTTATATTACAGAGAAGAAAAGCCTATCCTTAATCCAGCACTTGGTGGCCACAGAGAAACGATATACAGAGAAAAAGCCTGCTTCTCTTTTTCATCTGTCACTCTTCCCAAGGAAGCTGCCCCTCCTATACCTCAGTTTCATCCAACATATTCCTTGTATATCTTTTTATAACATACATTCTTGGATGGGTAAGTTGGCAGAGGAAGGACCAGTGATACAACAGCAAAGGTAGGTGAATTCTACTTCGGCCTAATTTAGAGGCAATATATAGCATTTGCTCTCAGCAGTACCACTGGTCATGAACCCTTCTGTCCCCTTACTCTTACTAGTCCTGTTCCTTTCAAAGAAATGACATTTTACTACACGATTTCCCAGTTCCTACCTCAGCTCCAGAAAGAGCATTCAGAAAAAGCCCACCTTGAAACCTTTATCCATTCTTGAAGCTTAACCCTATTATACAGACCTTAACCTAAGTTTCTGGAACTTTCAGATGTCAGTGCTGGCAATCTACTGAAGAGGGCCAAATCAGTTTGAAAACAGGCTCTTGGTCTAATATATGGACAGGCAGGATAAATCACAGTTACACAGCAGGGGTCAAACTCTGATGAAGCAATCTTTCTTTGTTTTATCAACAATGTCCACTATTAGATGAGCATATACCTTGAAATTAAGCCAATGGAACCTATGTGGAAAACTTTGCATTAACTCCTTAGACAAATTAAAAGCCAGGCACCCGATGAAATTACCTGTGTTCTCAACCTGTCCTGTTTCACAGCTACTGAATTTCTGAGCTCATGTAAACTACTTCTACTTCTTTTCACTTTGGGAATACAAAAAAAAAGAAACATTTGATATTTTTAATGCTGCTTTTGTATTTAGAAGTAAGAACTGAGAGAAAAAAATCTGAAATGGAAATCAAAGTGCATAAACAACACATTCATGTCCATTAGGAAAATAAATTTAGTCCTGAAACCTTTATAGGACAACCTATTTGATAAAATAAGAAACATTTTGCATTTTTTTTGTCCAAAGCTATTTGAAGGATAAGAACTATAGTGTAAAAGTGTATGACACATTTCTTAGTAATATTTGACAAATCAGACAGAAGCTATTGAACTACTTAAAAATTATAGCGTATGTGTTGAAGTAGAAAGCCTTAGTAGGGCTTAAACATACTGACATTGCTTTCTCTTTTTGTTTGAAAGAGAAGTTGAATAACATAGTTGTTTATTTAATTATTTATAATCAATAAAACCAATTGTAGAAACATACACACTCTGCAAAAATCAAAGTAGCCTCACTTTTAAAGCATGCCCTTAAATTTTCTAGAAACCAGTTTGAGATCTGTGCAGGGGTCTGCTTTTCAGCAAATGCTGAGTACTAGACATAACAGCTATTTTATTTGTTTCTATTTTTAAAAGATAGCTTCATATAGTCCCTGAATATTTTGCTTTATGCATATAATCTTGCATCAGCATTTCTGCCACTTGTGGCACTTTTTTTTAAATCAAAGTCCTTCTTTCCACATGAAAATGAAACTTTTGAATCCCTGTTGACAAACTAAAAGCTTATGCATAACATAAAAAATTCCAGTGAACCAAAGAATGTTTAATAGAAAATGGCATCTAAAAAGGACAAAGAAGCCAAGGCAGTCTCTCGGTAGCTAAAACATGTGACAGACCCATGGGCAGCTTCAAAGCTGCTACGATGACACATCTGCCAAGCAGCCAGCTGCTCCTGCTAGACAATCTTCTTTGTGACTTGGCATCCAGGTCTTGTGCTTGCCATTCAAAAGCAACAGAAAGTCACAGGATATAGGATGGTAGCTATCCCTTCATGTAACATCTGTAAAAATCCCTGTGGAGATAGTGGATGCTGTGGGCAGTGACATTTTTGCTCTAAAATGCTGATGCAGTCATTCGCAGGGGGGAAACACAAACCAAAACCTAAATTTACCGTAAGAGCTCCTTTGTCCTCCTGATAAAGTATCTCAGGACTCAGAAAAGCTCCTGTGGCATAAAGAAGTACTATTTTCATTATTTTGAAGACAACTTAAGGTACTAAAGATTAGATGGCTCAGAAAAGGTCACAGAGGGTGTCTGTGAGAGTAAGAATTCAAGTATGTGTCCCCAGAAGCAAGCCTGACATGGTACTTAATAGATCATCCCTTCTTCCCTATAAAGGACAGATCATTTCTATGTATAGCAAGAGGTTTGCAATACAGAAACCATCAGGAATGAAACCATTACAACTAAGTTAAATTATAGTTGCACAGAACCTCCTCTTAAAAGCCTTCCACAGTTTTAATGAAGGACCATGTATTCCTAGATATTGTATTTTACACCATTCTATATAATATTAAAGAAAATCCATAATTTACTATTACATTCTGTAAGATGAATCTGAGAAGTTAGCCTCTTCTCCCAAACCTTAAAGAATTTTATAATAAGAGTAGGCTTGATTTGATTGCTTAACCCTCTTCAGGCTTACATATGAATTCTTATTTTTATGGGTTCCTTATAAGTGAATAAATTGCTGTTCAATCCTCTATAAATTTAAAAGCAGCAGGCAACAATGTCATGATGGAAACATCTGGGTTTGTTGCTACAGCCATGGACAGCCAGGTTTAAAAGCTCATAGAGCAGCGATTTGAAAGTCTCAGACTAATTTCCAGCCAGGTTCATTCCCTGGCAAGAAGTGATGAGGTGAACAGAACACTGCCTACTCCCTCCTGCAGCTTTCTATCCTAACACTCACTTCATATACATTCATGGAGCTAGTTTCTGTGTCTAGAGGGCAGCCTGGCACCAACTTCTTTGAAACATTCATATATTATATCATATCCAGGGATATGGCAACATTTAAACAAGACAGACGATTAAAAGATAGTGGGAGCCATGCATTATGGATTAAAGTGTAGAGAGAAAAGTTTTTGGAACATTAGCATTCCAGAAATATTAACTATAAACCCATGTGAAGTATTGAAAATCATCACATGTAGTGATACTCTATGTTCTTTCAGTGGAAAATTGAAAACTAAATAGTAGAGATCACAGTTGTAGGAACAAATTATAGATTTCTAATTATTTATTAGGATTTTCTGAAAAGACAGTGGACAGTGTGCTCATAATCACACATAGGCAATGGAGGAGTTATGAAAGCTAATATTTGATCTTAATAGAGTCTTAATTTATGTTGCAGTAATTTGTAGGAACAACAATCAAAGATCCTCAGCTTGTATGAAGCTCCAAAACTAAAGGAAACATAAGAAGAGAGATGATGTTCAAAAATACACTGACATGTTCACTGTCTTTGTTGTGTCACCTGTGGATTCCACCAAAAGATGAAGGCAAACTGAAAATTATTTGTCTTCTAAAAATATATGTACAGGAAGTACTTCTTCTGATATATGACTGATTAAATATTGCAGCAGTCTCAGAAATACTGAGAATTCCACTGGAAAACAGAGACAAGACATCATCTGGGAGGCTGACAGTCCAGACCAGTTGGGTTGTTCAGGTTGCTAGGTCCTCAAATTAGCTATGTCAAGATGCCATTTAGAAAGTAAATCCTACTGAGCTGTGCTCTCAGTTGCTACAAAACAAATCTCAAAGGAAGTTCCACTATGATAGAGATTTCCCTACTGTTGAATCCACCTTAGCTACTACAGCTAAAAAGATGTGTTAGAGAAATGTGACACCTGGAGTATTTCAAGCTCGCATGATGTCATTGCTGTAAGATGCCTCCTTAGTAGACACTACTTGTTACATCTTTAGATAGTGCAGAGAAGATGTACAGAAAACCCTGAAAAGTTTACATTTCGCAAGTACACTGTGGTATTAGTAAAAAAGACATGTTATAGCTTAAGATACAGTTCTAAAGCAAAAAACCACAATTGAAGTATGATCTTCACTATGAGAAGAGGCAACAGGTAAGACAACAGGCCAAACAGAGCAAAGAGGGATGGATAACTGGGGTAACCACCAAAAGGGATCCCATTCTTGTATTACAGCATTTTCTACTCTTTGGAGTTTAGCTGTAGGGTTTGAATGAAATGACATAGACCAATAGACAAGGCGCTGTGCATTTCAGCCATGGATAAGGATGCCACAGTGATTAGGATGTCTGGTGAATCTGTTGGTGTTCTGAGGCCTAAATTTATGGGAAGAAGCTACATTCATTGAAATCATGAAGGGGAAGTAGTAAAAAAAAAAAAATGCTACAGCTGCAACAAAAATCTTGCAAGAAGGGCAAATAAGCCCTTCTGGAAGTTACTCAGATGAAGTTATCCTCATTTGGGGGAGTAACTACTTGTTAACAAATAAAACTTGACTATTATGACTATGCTAGTTTGTTCCTCTGTTGTGCAAATTTCCTGATCTCTCTCGACTTTCAGTTCTGACATACACATTGTCAGGAACTAAAATGATTAAACTGTGTAATCTGTTTAGTCACATCATATGCTGAAAAGTATCTTATTTCATATGTATCTACTGTAAAGTGATGCCAACAAAGCCACTAAACAAAAAATGAGCTCTCAGATGAAGGGAGACAATCCTTATCTTCTCTTTGACACCTGTCTGCAGCCTCAACACTCCATTGATAAACCGCCATATAAAAATTTACCTATCTAATTGTCTTTGGCATTTAAATCATATCTATCATAACAGCAGGTGAATTGTTCAAAGCACTGCATTTTGACACGTATAACCTCTGGGTTATACTTCAAGAAACACTGCAGCTCAACAGGACTGTGCTATATCTGTGTATGGGTTAATAAAAGAAATCTGCCTGAGACACTCCTTAGCCTCAGCCTCTGACTTCTCCATACTCTGCTTCCCAAGATCGTCCATCAGTATAATTAAATATGTCCATGCTATTTCACGGAGCTAAGCCTACTTATACCAGCTAAAGATCTGGTTCAATCTGCCTATGCAGCTACCTCATGGTTTATCTATCTTTTGGGATATGTGACAAATACAGATGTCCTGCATGAGAAAAAGTATGTACGATCCAATCCACCAACACTGTCAATATTGGCTACAGCTTACTAATTAACTTGCAAAAAGTGAATGAGCTAATTAGCAGGGCACACTAAATAGAATATCATTAGTCAGTCAATCAATGCTGGTTTCCACTAAATGAATGAGTAATTCCCACACATTCTGGGTCACTGTCAGCCTCTCAAATTTTCCATTGGACTACCTTGTCCTCTCACCAAATCTAAAACTGAAAATACTAACAGCATGACCTGGTTCAATTTACTACTTGTACTCCCGCAGATCACCAGCGGTTACATTCTGGGAAACACTAAACAGCCTCCATTGCTTCAGACTGGTTTCTGTTCCCTCCACTGAGAACAGCAAATGAGACCATAATTTTTCCAGGTCCCAGGAGACCTCAAAAGTTGTTCCAACAAATATTTCCATTTGGGGAAGTATATGCTGAGGTATAAAACTCACAGCTATAAAGAAGCCCTGCCACAGGCACAGGTGACCTAAGGAAACTGCTTTAAGTGGTGCCTAATCTTTGGTGATTGGCAGAGCCCCAAGACATTTTGAGTGTGGTAAAGTAAATTTAAGATTATTGACATCAGGCTCTCTTTTCCTACTTATCTTTCATGGATTCCTCCAAATCAGTCTGCTGACCCCCAGCATGCTCCCAGCGTTCTGCAGATATGTAACCCTAGAAACATTAGTAAAGTAGAATACAATAGGCAACCTCCAAAGAATATGCTCAAATATGCTTTCACTACAAGGTCCACTGCCCAAACTTCAGCTCATTTACTTTAGTGCTTAAAGCCTTACAGGAATGTCTCAACTCTCTAAAGACTGATAGATAGCTGAAAGTGTAAACACTGACTTCCAGTCATGGCCCTTGCATATTCACTGATAGCATGTTTACTGTACCCTTCTAATACTAAAATAACAACAAATACTCGGCTGGAGACAAGGCAAAAAGATAAAATGCTCATGGTGCCTGTGAGTCTTGTCGTGCTCTGATTTTAGAGTTTTTCTTGCACAAGTAGTTTATTTTGACTAATACCAATCCTTAATGCCTGTGCCATGCAAAATCTCCTGCTACATGTGCTTTTGGACATCCCAAGTAATATTTTGGAAATGAAACATTTCCATTAGTTTAGATAACATCATCAAATTCAGTGGGAGAGAATGACTGATCCATATAAATACTGGACGGAACAAGAGTGCATGATGAAGCATCTCTTATTGATTAGTAGATTTGCTCTTGTGTATGGTATTTCACAACATTCTTAATCAAGCCTTCTCTGAAAGATCCCAGCAAGATTCAAAGAAATTCTTGATATTGATAAATAGGCTGTCAAGCAAGGCTAGACTTGCAATGTTTTTAACCATCAGCTGGACCTTACATTCTCATTTCAGACACAGACCTAAGTCCTAATATGTAATACAAAAAAAACCCCAAACATATATACTCCTAGAGAAATGATATATTTTGCTATGAAAGAGTTGGCATTCTACTTTGAAAAAAAAATGTGTTACCAGCATATGAGGTGATCTCATTCTGAGAGTATATGCTCTTTGTAGCCTGCTCTTCACAGATCTGTGTCTGCCTGTGATATAGCAGAGAGGTATGTAGCTCTGCAGTAAATACAGGCATTGGAAGTAATCTCAAATGCACTTTCCAACATGATACCTTTTTTGGTTGCCATTTCAAAATTTCCATGTAACATGAAAATGCACTGATCACCAGGAAAGCCAAAGACAAAAGTTTGAGATACAAGACCTTTTCTCCACCAAGCACAATGAAATAAGGGAAATTACAATGTCAGCCAGTGGAGGTGAGAAGATATCTGGAAAACATGCTTGTGGCACGTTGCATAAAATAGAAATAAGGCTTCATTCAATCATTGCTGTTTTCCTACGTTATCCCATCTGTAGGACATCCATCAAGAGTATTTTTCCCACAATGTTGTCTACTAGATCAAAGACCAGTTTAGAAACACAAGAATGCTTGGCTGCATTAGTACATATGGAATTAGTTGCTAATTATGATTAGAATTTGTATAAATTATCAATTAGCAGTATACAGATGCCAAATGTCTGGCAGAACCTGGAATCAGATCCTTAAAGTATGCAATTTTTTCTTTCCTTACACTGTAGCCATCACAGAGGAGATAACTGCACATGATGCTGGCATATAAATTTCAAACCTTTCCAATATGCACCTTTAGGATTAAATACACATTTTTTTTAAATGCTTCCGTGAAAAAAGATTTTCAAGTACATAGCTTCTGTTTTTCAATGACAATTTTTTACTTTCACAAATAATACTTGGATTCATTGGAGGCAAGCAAGACTCAAGTACAGAAAGCAAACATTAAGGCAATAAAATACCATCACTTCTTTTGTCCATAAGAGACCTTTCCTGTGGAACACCAAAAATGAACATTCTCTTCTAATACCTACTGGAGGATTTCAGCTAGCCCAAGTGAGAAGCATAAGCACTGCATCATTGGTATATTACATTTTTAAAGTATTAATCTCCTTTTGATTTAGAGCTGATATCCACTTCATACTTTATCCACTCATTTGGCAGGTGTATGCTAAGCACGGAGCATGTAGGCTCAGAAAAGCACTGAAATGAAGCAGTGCTCAAAATAATGGGAATGCTTCTTCGAAAGTTAGAGACTTGATTTATTAGAAATGGTTCAAACATTTTTCCTAATTAATGTGAGCAAAGTGCCTAACAAAACTAGAAAAATGTCTCTAGTTTGGACTCCACTGAGACTAATACTCATCCTTCACACTTCAAAGGGCAAAGTTGGGTAGGAGAAAAAAGGGAGCACTGGTTTTAGTCTCAGTGACAACATTAAAAAGTGCCATTTAATGCTAGTATGTGAGCCATGGCTGATGAGCAAGTTCTGTGTTTTTCGTCTTAAACTGTAAATAAATCTTGAAGTTGAGTTGAAAAATCTTGCTATTATCTCATACCTATATTTCTCTTCACATCTTAGAGTCAGACAGCTATAGAAATACATGCAAATATTTTTCCTAGCACTGCAAGGAAGTTGTGCTTCTATTTTCTGACAGACAAAATGAGGTATAGAGTCAAGATTCAGCTCTGGAAGTGAATCTAAATCAGGGTTAGGTACCTAACTGAGGGAGTCTCATTGCTCACCTTTAGCTTTCTAAAAGGTACATGTCTAAAGCAGACACCCTGAGATGTAGGTTTACTTCACTGGTAACAATCTTAGGATATGTCTACGCATAACACACATCTGACCATTTTCACTTCTCTTGTTCTAGCCTTTTTTGCTACATTAAGCAACATACTCATTCAGTGTACTGCCTCTGCCAAAGCCCATTCTGGGCTGCCTCACTCTGTATATTTGTCAGGGTTCTGCGTTGTATGCCAGGAGCCAACAGAATACCAAAGTCCCTCTGGAGATCTGGCTCAGAATGATTTGCCAACAGGTGTGACCCATGTCATTGTCAGCGCCAGAATTAGGGTTTCAGGATTCCTCGCTTCCAGTCCAAAGCACAAAAATTACTCTTGCAAGAGATAGCCAATGCTCAAAAAGATGTAGAATCCTTCATCCAATTTGCATGTACAGTCACTGTGGAGCCATGTATAAAAATCAGCCAACCAGTACCTCAGCAACTCCAAATGCTGAATATAGTCCTGGCATAAAAGCAGAGGGGGACAAGACAGTGCTTTCTTCCCCACTGTTTGCAATTTGACGTCCATATAAAAAGTCCCAGGTAGAAGGACAGCTGCCAAACTTCATGAAGTTAACCCTTTATATATCTTTCGTGCAAGACTTTAGCTCAACTATTTATCGATGCTACTCACATTGTCAAATGTATACTGATATATTAAAAGCTGTTCACTTATCAATTTCCTTCTGCCTAGGCTGAAGTCATGCCTCCAAAAGTAGATTTCTTTCCAAATGTACAAATCATCTTGGGTCAAATTATGAGAACTTTGACAAATCACTTTTTCTAGTGAAACTAAAGAGCATTTACTTTAAAACATGTCTTCTGGCTTGGCCTTTGATGGCACAAACAGTACAGTAAGTATTTTAATTCTGGGATTTGCTAGAAGAAATGTCTCAAAACTGTAAAGCTGTTTTTGTCATCCTGCCAGTGGGATGTGAAGAAAACACCTTGTCTGAAAGCAAACAAGGAAGGGTTTGAAAGTGCAAGTAACAAGGTTGGAATGTGTTGTGTGTGTCAAACTAGCAGATCACTCACAGAGCTTGACACTCCTCTTCTACATGTTAGTTCAGTGAAAAACCCCAAATGTTCATAGATCTTTACACAAAGAATAGCAGTATTGACAATACTAGCGTGGATACAAAAGATCTTGTTCTGTTCTGACATCTAGCGTGGTCTTGCTATCAATGTGATTTGGTATCAAGAGTTAGTCAAGTTGGCACTACTAACAACAATTTAACAAAGTCTAATGAATTATCTTTTAAATTTCCTACATGCACAATCCAACTCATTAAGAAAAAACATTAAAATCAGTTTAACTACATTTATTCATCTGGTATTTTTCTTTTTCCTTGATTCTAGTTAAAAGCAAATATAACTCATAATGGTATGCATTTGTAAGAAAACTGCAGGAAGTCAGGTAGAAAATGACTGACTAACAAGGAAGACTAATGACACCAGTAGCAGTAAAATGTATAATAAACTGAAAAATTAGTATTTCATAAGGTCTTGCATTCATACACTCATGCATACATACTTCTTCCAGTCACACTTATGGATGTAGCTTATCATTATGTTTAAGTGTTAAAATGTTGTGTAAAACTTCCTTAGACAATACAATTTTGCACTTTACTGTACTGATGCTACTGCAGTAGTTATAGGTTTTGGTAAGTATGTACACTAAATGTAGGTCTGAAGGCCATCTTTACTGAAAACAATTAGAATACTACTTATAGCTCTGGGAAAAAAAAACCCTTAAAATCTGAACTTTTCTATATAAAGCTTGAGGTTTCATTGAAGATTTTTTTTAAATTCTGTTTAGCGTGAAAATAGGACACACACACCCTCATACCTAAAGAATCCAAGCACCCTTTATTCCAGGTAGACTGAGCTACCTTACTGAACTCATCCCTTTTTATTAGTGAATGACCATTAGATAGGTTTCAATTTTTACAGAAATGTTCATTATTCAAAACCCTTTAGTGAAAGGTTTATTACAATGTATGTCTGCTTACAGCTTGTTCATGAATTAGTACCTGGGACTTTTATTATTCAACCTGTGGCATGACTGAAACTGGCAATATTTAAAAAAGTAATTTCCAATTCTGATTTGCTAGTTTTTGGACACCAATACAGTAGAAAATGTGTTTCTGCTGACACAGGATAGATTTGCCTCCACTTCCTCTGTTAAGCAATTTGGCTCTGGGTTGAAGTAGTAGATCCTAGCTCTGGCATTGTAAAATGGGGTTGTGTCCCACACTAAGGTGAACATCTCAAGGCCTGTGAGAAGAAAATCCAAGGTCTTCAAAACCAGTTAAACTTAAATATTTGTGTGAATAAACATCTGTGTCCCCCATTTCCTATTATTATTGCAAGCAGAAATTTGTTAGTAGGATCATTCTCAGAAAGCTGATAGAAAAGCTTACATAGAAAGACAGAGTGCTTCAGGAAATACCCTCTGCCTTTGCTGGCACTTCAGTTATGATTTATCTTGCCCAGTATCAAGACACAGGCTAGCTTTGTAATACTACCAACATCATTCCTGTTCTGTGAAAAAAAGAGGGAATTCCATACAGTAGAACTGTCAGTCTTCCCTAATGCACAAACCCATATAATACCTACAGATTCATACAAATTAAGTATCTGGATAATTCAAAATGTGGTTTACTGTTCTGGTATTTCAGAATGTTATTTTAGCAATACAACAATGACATCAACACTCAGTTCAGCTTTGAGCCTGACAATAACTGGAAAAAATCTGATACATTCATACTTTCACATGAAGTTATTCTTTATTTCATGATGCATTTTGTGTATGTACATGCATGGAGATGGAAACAAAAACATTAACTGTCTATGTTTATCATGTCTTGCAAACGGTGAGCTGATGGTGTTTTGGAACACTTCTCATTTAAAAAAAACCACCCCACCATCCTATTTAAACGCAAATTTGTGTAATTCCAAACTGTATGTTCAAAAGCATCCACGGTCAAACTCTGTTACAGAATTAACACCCCAATAAATAAAATATATTATTAATATATTATAAAATAAATAGTTCAGCTTTAAGCTTCTGTTGAAGGAAAAGGTGCTCCAAAGTTAACAGCTAGTTTCTGGCTAGTTTCTAGGTTGACCTTACCCTAGAATTCTCCTTGTGGCTAAGTCACCACAGTTATCAGTCCTGGAAATTATTCTATTTCTCTCAGAATTAACCATAGATCCATCCAAAACAATGATTAATCCACAGTTCTTTAATGCACTAACCACATCAAAATTCAAGTATGTATGTATCAAACACACATGTGGCAATCCTTTACGCTATTTATGGTCTTTTTTTGATATGAGAATAATTGATTCAAATGGGTAATTCAAAAAGGTAATTTACAGTCTGGCATTTTAATTTTAAAGCTTTATTTTACTAACATCCACCAAGAACGTAATCAATTTAGTGGTGAGGCATAGCTAATAATTCCACAGAAGTTTTGCATCTTCATGCTTTAGCATGCTTTAGCATGAAGTTTTTGCTTATCCCTCTCCTAAATTTGTGTAACAGGGGCTATTTATTCCATCCACACATTTTCTTTTCATTGCATGATTTACTGAATCACAAAAGAAACAAAAAGTTGATCAACAAGCAAGTGAGTAGTTATAAACCACTGTTACTTTCTGATTACCCTCCATTTTTACTGCAGCCTCCTTTTAAATCTACTTTTGAATCTGATGAACAAATTCCTTCTCTATATGGTATTTTCTTCCCTTAAGTGCCTTAATATACCAAGACTCTCTTTTTCAGTCATATAATTACAATGATTAGGCTTTTTTCTATCCATTCTAACTCAGGAACACAGTACTATATGTAACCTTTCAGTATTGCTTTTATGAAAACAAAGGCAGTTAATATGTTTTGTAAGGAAAATTACAGATGAAAGAATTTAATGTACTTTTGGCATCGGTTCAAATTTTCTTTATTATAGTGTTCAGAATTAAATTTAGGTAATATATTTGGAGTCAAGTGGTGTAAAAAATACAGTGGACATGTTAAAGGCTCAGTCTCGTTACTAAGGCATGTTGCCATGGATTGTTTACAAATATCCAGATGTTCTTGAGCTTACCTTGAATTTATTTTGAGAGCCCAAGGCCATACACATGTATTTTGTTTCCCCATTCTGTACAATATATACTAATAATATGTTATAATCGAGGAAAAAATATTCTGAGAAATATGGAGGTAAAGAAAAAGTATACTTGACCTTGCCAGCAAAAGAAAAGGCCCACATTTATTGTTTTCTTCACATATTCTCAGAGAGATTATGTAAATGCTGGACAAGAACCAAATGAGATACTGCTTTACAGCTTTAAGGCTAGCTCACACTGTCCCTAAGTGTATCTATACACCATGCCACTAGCAAAAAAGGAACGAAAAAGGAACTAAGATGGCCAGAACAAAGTTGTGCAATACAGTGAGTTCATGACCTACTTTAAAAATGAGTCACCTACTACTTTCACAGCTGTTCACTGCTGTGAACTGGGCAGGATATTCCATTGTACAAATTCTATTTCTTTCTAATTTAAAAGGTAATAGTAATTAAAAAAAGCCCACAAAAAACACAAACCCAAACACAAAAAAAATCCATTAATTTATGAAGAAGTTTGGTTTGATTTTGAATTTAGTTTTTCTAAGACGGAAATATGAAATCAAAAGTCATTTCAAAATGCAAAATTATAGTCTTCCATTCTATAAGCGACAAAATAGAATACTCACACCACCTGGTTGGAAAGTGCTGCTCAAAGTAAATGAAATATCATTAAAATATTTCTCTCAAACTTTTTGCATTTGACAAATCACACTTTCCTCCAACCAGAGAAAACATTCCCTCAAATATTTCCATCCAGGCAATCACAACCAACGTCACTATATTGTTACAGACCTAGAATTTCGCAACAAACTGCTCTGTTACAAAGTTAGAGCTTAAAAGGACTAGTGAGTGTTTTCACTCCTCGTTCTGCTGGACCTCTTGCTCTAAGAAAGAGTCCAATTATTTAGCAGATAAGATAAACCAAATTTTGGAAACACATGGTACAGGCGAAAGTATTAGAAACTGCACCAAGCTGTAGATATATTTTACCTGAGACTTTGACAAAGTTGTTTAGGTAGGCTTTTTTAAAGAGGAATGGATAAATAAGGAAAATGAATGGGTTACTTGCAGGATAGAGGCAGAAACTGTAGGTATGTTCAGACAGGAGGTTAACTTAAAAGGAAAGTTTTGCTTTTTCCACTCAGAAGAGTTGCTAGACTCTAAGTATCTTTTTTTCTGATCCCTCACTAGTACTCTGCAAATTTATTTATACAGCCACTGAGTGTCCACCTGATATACATAGCACACTGTCAGCTGTTGGCTTTAGCAAGCAGACCACATCAGCAACCATTCAGTACCAGATTTTTAATACTATACCCTCAGAGCCCTGGCTCACTCTTCCCCTCTCCTCTGTCCCAATCTGTTAATGTATTACTTGAAACTTTAAGACTCTGATGTGAACATAGACATCTCCATACCTCTGGTACTAGTACATAAAAATGTTATGGTCTAATTTTGCGAGGATGTAAGTTCCCAGCCAAACTGTATCTATGTAAGACAAAGGGAAATTTTACTAATCAGGAAACATTTTTAGGAACTTGATTTTCTCTGTGTTTCATTACTGCAGTATGCCATACTTGGGCTACTGATAGAACAGTCTATAGCAGCTATCTTCTTTGTAAATGAGGGAATTACAGCAAGAAATCACCTTTAACATTTACATTTTTCACTTATTCACTAGGAAAGAAAACTATTAAAATGCTTTATAATCATGAAATAATAAAGGCTGGACAGGGCTTTTGTGTTGATGCTTTCCCACCATGAGTTGGCACAGTAGTAGTCTTTCTTAAGATGTGTTTTATTTCACTACAGCTGGTGAAAATTTGCCATTTGCACACATACTGTTGCTGAAATATGAGAATAACAAATAATAGCTTAGTGGTTTCTCTATAGTCTAAGGAAGGAAGTTCTTCTGGGTTATAAAATGTTACAGTTCCAGTCAAAAGAGCTGTACTTTGCCACTGCCAAGGAGCTGTACTTTGCCACTGCCTTTTGTCACATTAAAACACATCTTACATGTATGAAGGGAAAAGTTTCTTTACTCTTTTCCAAATCATTGCATTCCTATGAAATTTTGTATCCCAAAAGTTTTGCCTCAAATTACTGCCTGAGCAGAAATCCTCAGCTTCTGCTTTGTCTAGTCACAGTTTATTCTTGTTCTCTTGATTATTATTTCAGCAATTTAATCCTTCCTACCAACAGCAGCAATGAATGTAAGGTTTCTATGTGCCTCTAAAATTATATTACCTTCATCCTCTGTGCTTGTCTCTATATCCAAGTCACCTTTATTAAGTAACTCCCCAGTGCAAGCTCTACAATGCATCAAGGAACAGATGTTTTGAGTGTCTGTACAATAGTTATTGGGGTATTCTGTTTATTTTAATGGGACCCTGGATCCCTGTAACTGCAAGGAACATTCACACATTTACAAAAGATTTTATAATGCATTCCAATGAGAAACCATAAGCAGATTCAGCTCTTTTGCACTCATGCAATAAAGAAATCTTTAAGGCCAGAATCTAGAGACACAATAGAATGATTCAGCCACATGAGAAGAGATAAGAGATTTCACTTCTCAGGAGAGCCACATGATTTGACATGGTTTTAAAACAAACTTTAACTATTAAAGAGTTTCTTGTCAGAAAATGTTCATCTCATTCCCTTCAGAAAGGAAAGATAAAAATAGCTGACCATTCCTATTTTCCTGAAATGGTCCCTGTGCTCTCATTTTTGTATTTACTTTCCCTCCCTCAGCCTGAAAACTACAACACATACATACTGAGTTAACAAGATAAAGGGAAGGATTTTTAGCAGCAGAAGAGATAAATGCAATGGGTAAAATACTCAAAGGCACAATGCTAGAAGAAAATATGACTCAGCATGCATTGCACACAAAGATCCTAAGGCCTTATTGAAACAAACTCCTATTGAGCTGAGTGGGAAGTAGATATTTAAGAGAATAGTACCTTACTTCCAAAGAAAGACACGTGTGAAACATTCCTACCATGATTCTAACAAACTGTGCTGGTCCTAAACCATTCTTTCCTTTTACACTAGCTACTGCTGCCATCGATGCTTTCTGTCCTCATACATACTGTGGTAAACACCACCCCCTTTATCTTTGTCTTGGTATGGTAGGAACCACTTGAAACTCTAGCTATCTCATCTCTATTTTTACAGAAGTTTACTCACCACCAAAACCACAGTCCTGCCTCATTCACTTTCATGTTCCTACTTCTCAGTTCTCACGCAGATCTGGA
Organism: Gorsachius magnificus; assembly: GCA_034008185.1. Lineage (NCBI taxonomy): Eukaryota > Metazoa > Chordata > Aves > Pelecaniformes > Ardeidae > Gorsachius > Gorsachius magnificus. Next base: position 40,059,064 of record CM067088.1, on the reverse strand, counting down.
CTGGGCCCAATTAAGGAGCTGATCTTTCTGAAAATAAAAGATAACTTCGATTTGAATCACAATGTGGCTGCATTAAAACTACTTCCAGTAGAAGAAAAGCCCTGGGAATGAGCATGCAGATAAAGGAGAGATGGTGGGACTGCCTCTTTCAGTAGTGGCATGGATTTCAGTCAGACCAAAGTGGCCGTCTAACTATGGACTTACACTGCAGGTGAAAATAAGCCATTAGAATGGGGGACTCCTTGGGGAATCACTTGGACCTTCACAGGATGGCTTAACAAGAGGAGCTCAACTGCATAACTGCTTTCAGCTCCCTTTGGTAAAAGAAAATAATGTAATATCTGGGGGGAGGCACGTAACAGTTATTACACACACACACACACACACACACACACACACACACACGTCAGTTGTTAATTAGCACCTATGTTACTGAAGTCCCTAGCCCTTTTGACGCCCCCTCAAGTCACATATAAATAAAATACTCCCTTCGTTCCTCCTTAACTCTTTCTATTATCTCTTCCTACACACAACACAGAGACCCTCCTACCACAATGATATGACAGGGAGAGTTTCAGAGTTAAAACCTCCTAAGTTATACGGTCACAGAAGATAATAAAATTTATTCTCCTGGGTTGCCCCTCCCTCTTATTTAGGACTAAGAATGTAATTAATTTTTATTAAGATACAAGGTTAGCGTAAATTTTAAAAACTTAAAATGTTTCTTGACACCTTTGCAAAACAACCATCCCTTTGCAAATTTGAGAGAAAAAGCATTCAACTCCTGAACATTTTTTTTAATGCAAAGTGCTAACAACCACAGCAGACCATGGAGGGTAGCAGCACAGAAAATAAACATGAGCGGCAGGAAAGAAGGGGAGGAAAAAAGCCTTCTTGTGTGATTCCTTTTTGGCTTTGCAAAAACTTGCACTTGATACGTGAAGAGAGCTCTGTCTGAAACCATTAATAACAAAAACAATCACCAAATGAAAGAGCAGCCTTGCAAGCAACCATCCATAAAAAGAAAGCCAGTTAATTAAACAAATCACAAGCTATGTCCAGACTGTCTCTCTCACTTTAAAGTCCTCAGTGCAGAAAAGAGAAGAAAAAAATCTCATCAAATGATATAATCATAACAGCCTCAAAATAACTCACACATATTTCCAGATAAATCACTTCTGAAATACTAAGTGCCTGGAAAAGCTTGGAGGGAAATTGCACCTTAGCTGCAATTCCTGCTTCTTGGAGGGGCTTTGGAGAATACTGGATCTTCCTTCCCTTTGCTAAATGTTTATTTGTATTCCTTAAATTGTCAATTTTTAATATAAAACTTTAATTAATCTCTAGATTTATTTCACTCCATGTTGCAGGGCCATTTCACCGTGTCTCAGAAGGCACTTAATTGGAATTGAAGGCTCAGGGTTAGAAACACAACATTTATCCCTTGCCAAAACCTACTAAGCTTTCTGGGTAGGGCCAGGGAGCCACAGCTGAACTGAAGAATTGGCTGCGTGAACATGGCTAAAGGCAGTACTGACCCTATGCACATTATTGCCCTGATGGAAAAGGTAGCCGCGAGTTAATGGAACTGGATGTGCATTAATTTTTCTGAGATTATACAATGTGATGAGACTCTTTAATCAGCTTCTACGGGTCATAGCAGCTGGTAGGAGCCTTAACAGTGTCATTCCATTATAAGACTATTATCGATCCAAAATATAATTTGAAGATCAATTTGGATTGGAATCAGAACCCAATATGACAATGATTTCAGAGCAGATGAGAGGTAATTTGCTCCTCTAGGTGCCAGAAATCAATTTTTGGTTTTCTGTACTGACTCAGCTGCCAAAAAAAGAAGGGAAAAAAAAAGAAAAAAAAAATTGCTGAGGATAACGTGCAAATAAAGGATTATAGTAATCCAATCTGGAGGTGATAAAAGCATAAACCCGGCTGCAAACCCATCTGAGGTAAACAAACATTTAATCCCAGCTAAATATCTCAGATAATGGCAAAAAGGCTTCATGTTATTTTTGATGCATTTGGCTAATACAAAATACAGCTTTGAATTCAAAGCAACTCCTTGCATTTCTCACATAATTCTTTGTGGCAGTCAGCACCCAGGAAGTTTATGTGGGGATCTCAAGACACATCACTACTACTTCTATTACAGCTGTGCTGGACACACTGGCAAATCTGCATTAAAGGGCTAATATCCAGATTCACCCATGCTATTAGGAGTCAAAATCACTTTGGCTATACCTACATTGTGGAGTGGCTTTTGTTTTTGTCCTCATCCCCATGCATCCAGTTTCTTCCCAAAGAAAGGGAGGATGCACAGGTAGCTGACACATCCTCAGCTTGCTTGCTGTGTGCATCCAAGCCTGTCTTCACCAGGAAAAAGGACCTCTGGGTGTGCACTGGAGCACATACCTGTGCCATGGTGCAGACAGAGTGACTGTGAATCTGGTGCCGAGTTACCTCACGTATCAGAGAAAAGATCTTTTGCAAACATACAGGCACTGTGCAGCACCTGCTGCTGCCTACCTCAGCATCAGGAAACATTGAGAGTAATGTATACCTAGGCCATTCCTGCACCAGGAAGACAGGGCAAACAACAGGCAAGAGGTGGCATGAAAAAGTGAAGGGACTTTTGCTCGAAGTTGTTGGCAGAGCTGAGAATTTTCCGTTCTCTACAGGGCTGGCCCTTAAACCCTTTTCACTTTTATTAAGTGCAGACGTACTGCAGAGATGCGAGACTTAGTTATCTACAGTGAAACTGGAAAGGGTTTTTTCTTCTTTTTTTTTTTTTTCTTTTCCTTCAGACAACCGCGGTGGAATCAGTTTTATTCAGATTTGGCTGTAATTGGAGCGAGGCTCTCACTGAATCTAATTTCAGCTGGAACTAATTATAGGGGGAAAAGGTCATAAATGTAGGACGGCAGCATAACTATGTTGGAAGAATATTGACATCATATAGTATTAACTCTGCTCCTGTAAAGGCCATAAATACTTAGACTAAAAACAGCTATTAAGAGACAGAACAAAATGTACCTATTTCTTTTGATTAGAGGGGGAAAATGAGGGAGGAAAAAAATCTCTAAAGGGAGATTTAAACTCATACAATAAGCAAGTGCTGCACAAAAAAAAAGAAAAAAAAAAACAATCAAGAAATAGAGATCGACCGCGTCAGATGAAATCCTAAGCCATACTAGAAACCAACAGCACTGCTGCATCTGGACTAAGCCCCATTAAAAATCTAGTAGGAAAAATTAGTTGCAATAACAAAAACAGCCGCACAAAATTGCCAAGACTAAATTACCAAGCTAAAACCAGCAGCACTGATTCCACACGATCATACCATGTGCGAATGCTGGACACACCATGCCACATCTTAAGGAAAACCCTTTATTACTTCTCCCCTCAGCCTTGGCTCACTGTGGCCAAAATGGCTGCCAAAACCCGCCTGAGGGTGGGGCTGACCAGAGCTGCGCTCCAGGTGGGCGAGGAGGCCCTGTGCCCTCTGTCCCTGCCACCTCAGTGCTCAGCCCATCCGAGCACTCCCTCTGTGCCAGGGGAACCCCCGTCCTGCCTTTTGGAGAAGACTTCCATCCCTTTTAAGTGAGCGGGGGACACCACGCCAGGCTGGCTCCCCACTCACCGCTGAGTCCCTTGGGCAGCCAGCAAGGGACTTTGCTTCTCCTCACAATCTTCCTCACCAGAGAAGGGAACCAGCATGTGTGGTGGCTCCGTATGAGCCCAGCCCTCATGGAAACTGGCCGGATTTGCTTCTCACCTGAGCCTCAAAGGCTTCAGGACGTTTCACCGTGAGGAAACCCACAGGCAGACCCAGCCAGGACTCCTCATCAGGAATCTTGTTGTTAAATGTTTCAGGGAATTTTCTGATAGATTTTATTAAATGAAGAACTTGAGTATTTTCTCTATACATATATTTTCTTGTAATCAACACACCAGTATAAGCAGAATGACATTACAAATGAAAGTAAATTATACATGCAGCCTAAATTTTGACCATAATATGTTTCAATTAGTCAATGAATTGTTATTTAGACATAGCTGCACACTTACTCATCTTTCTGAAATTAAGTGCTGCTTAAGTACTTAGATTTACAGAAGCTCAATACCTAAACCAGTTACGTGGTCTGCTTTAGCTCCGGAGCTGAACTGTAGTGATGACCCAAGTCAAATTAATAAAGACAGAAGCCTGCTAGACATCTCGTGACGAGCTGCATTGCAATGAACCTCTGTAGAATCTGTAGGAAGCAGCTGAAAGTAATTTCTGAAGTATCAACTGAAGTAAATTAGTAATTAATTTTTCTCTCTTTCTCTCTTAGCAACCCCACAAATGCATGACACTATCGGGGCCTGAATCAGACCATTTTGCAGTCAGTGACTCTGACTGCAGTCTCTCCATCAAAGCTGTATGTCACAGGAGCGAAGGCTCACACTTGGTTAGACTGTGCTTCATGTCACCTTCTTCTCCCCTCACTTCAGTCTGAAGCAAATTCCTAAGTTGATGGAGGCGCATAAAGAGATCAATCAACCAGTCTGCCTTTGACACAGCACAGTGTTTTCCTAACGGCGTTTATTGTTGCATCTGTATCAATGGAAAATCATGTTCCCTTTTGGGTTGCTTGCCACCACTAAATTCCCTCTGTCATCCCTGATTCATGTCCTTTTTATTAAGTTCTTCTCAGTTGCATCTATTGCCATCAACTGATCAGACCTATGTCTCCTCTCTGCTATGACCACAAGGAGGAGAATGACTTGTCCTTTCAACAGAACACGTTTAATAAAGAAAAACGGGACAATGATTAGCTTCTCAGAAGAACTCACTACAGATTCAGGACCAGATGATCATAAAACAAATGCCAGAAAAAGTGGAAAGTCAAGATGAAACATTTCATCATGAAAAGGAAGAAGGTATTTTTATCCATACTTCGCTCTCCAGTCATTATTCTACTTGCTGGAACATTAGTTCTTCAAATTGCTTTTAATTACATGGCCTAGAAATAAATATGCACCACTATTAGCATGCTCTCAGGTTGAATACAAGGGGTACTCACTTTCATTCCAGTCAAGGCACTATTCCAAGGTGATTTATACTCTCATTATAGGCTGTTGCCTTTCCTATGCGAATTTGTAATCAAATATTCTAAACAGGTGATGACAAATAATTTGGGTAACTACTGCTAGCAGCCAAACTCAGAGCCATAGGACCTCAAGACTCTAACAGGAGAAGTTTATGCACATATACATGAACAGTCCACACAGGTACGTTTCCGTGTTATTAAATCTTCTAACAACATCTGAATACATGAACCCAACCTACATCAAATTGGTGACAAAATTTTTTTACTATGCTTAATTTAGCAAACTTCCCTCTCATTATATAAGCTATTAGGATAAAAGGAGCATTAATTAACTAACAGAATTTTTGATCAGATGTTGCAATGGTAATTTATCATTTTAAAAGTCTGTTCTAGAGTGGTTTGTTTAGAAATGTTTCACAGAGTGAACCAACAAATGAATATAATAATTGTAATTCTTTCACATGATTCAAATATTATGAATCACTCTGTGTTGTTTAATCACCTTTTCAGTGCAACAGCACAATGGACAAGCATCTTTCCTACACACACGAAGTCCTTTGCTGATAAACCATCAGTTAGTTCGCGTACCATCCCCAAAGGTAGTGTTTAATATTTTTCTTTGTAATTTTTTTTCTTTAAAATTTCAGAGATCAGATTTAGCTTCAAAAGGATCTTCTAAAACATTATGTGATTTTCTTCTTATTTAATTTCTGAACAAGTAATTTTTTTGGGCAAGATTCCAGGACCGGACATCCACAGCCTGTTTGAAATGCAAGCAATACTGTATAAAACTTTACTTGGATGGGGAAACTGCAGAGAATCAGGTGAGCTAACCTGTTCTCTCACAGCCAGCCCTGTTTTTCTGCACCAAGCTAGTCTCAGAGTAGGACGGAATTCAGGAATATTAGGATGCCAAACCCTGGAACGCTTATACTGAGCATATCGGGGCATTAGAGAGTCCCACAGAAACAAAAAAGGAAGAAAGAGATTGCCTTTTCTAATGGCATAGTACAATTTGTACAGAACTGTGCTGTCCCAATTCGACACTTCTCACTCTTGACTCTCTGCCTCTGCATGCAATTGCTAGTCTTTTAAAATTCCAGCCTTAATGAAATAGGTAAGCTGCAGAAAAGATTAAGCTGAAAAATACAGCAGGAATACAGAATGAGGACAGGTGATTGATCTTTGAGTGGATATCCAACAGTGCAATGAAATTCTCAGGCTGGTTCTTCTTTACTTCAGAATGGTTTTGATTCAGAGGGATTTTATAGCAGCTAAATCATGCAGTTGGCACAGATTGTGCAAGCTTTTCAGCATGTTATACTCTGAAAGATGTCACATTTGGCAGAGGCAGTAAAGCTCCATGAATTTATTGTTGTTTCCCATTGAACACCAAAATCCAGGGCATCAAAAGATGATACAGCACACGTTACAACACTATTGTGTTGAGTCACCTGCTACCCTGGCTAGCATAAACCTCTGGTGGAATGCCAAATGGAAGCCACCTGTGTACGAGGAAAAAGAAAGTATAACTATGGATAGACTAGTGAGTGACAGCTGCAAACTCAGCCCGTGGTCCTGTAGATACACTGCACACGAGCAATTCAACTTACTTGCAAATCCATCTTTTAACTGCATTTCAAGACTGCTCCCAAAAATAATAACTTTACTTATGGGAGTAGTATTTTTAGAGTCAGTAGGACTTCTCATGCATGCCAAATTATAGATATGCTTCAGTATTCCCAGAATCAGGATCATGTATTGGGTGTTAAATTACTTAATCTACATAATATGGACAACTGCCTGTTTCATAGTGAACAAGAGACTGATTTATCAGCAAGTTTACCTTGTGTGAACATAGTGCTAATTAGCTCTCTACAAAAAGTGTATAAAGACACATGAAATAAGATGAAAATAATTTACTTTTTTTTTTCTTTTTCTGTCCTAAACTATCAATAAACCAAACATACTGAAATTTCACCATGTCTTAGTAATCTCTACTAAATTCCAAGTGAAAGTCAGTCCATTTTCAGTCAAAAGCAGAGTGGAAAAAATGTGACTAGAAACAGATTAGAGCGGCTTCTTTAACACTCATTTTTCCTTTCCACTCAACCTGAGCTAATGGCAAACATTGAAGAGCATGCTTGAAAACTATATAATGATATATTCAAAAACCAAAATAAAAAGCCACTGTCTCATAGACCAAGACACTAATATATAAACAATCAACAGAAAAAGCTATCTGAAAATTTATCAGGAATTCTCTGAAATTGATATAAGGCACAGATGCCCTCTCATTATTTCCTATGAATCTACAAACTCAGAAAAAAATTTCTGTCTTTTAAGATTCTGGAAGCCTCCTCCTTTAATAATTTATGTTGAAGGATATGAGAGATGTTTAAGAAGCTTGTGCTTTTGTTTTCCAATTCTAAATATCTAGTCAGGAATTCAGTATCTCAGCAAGTACATGGCCACCACCTAAGTAGCTATACTATGAGCAACTACTGCAAGAAAGTTCAAAAGAGTGTTCTGACCCTCAGTTTAACCTTGCAAAGAGTCTATTCTCACTACTGTTGGATATACAAAAGCAGCATTAATAGAGTTCGAGGTGTGCAATTTCTCAATGCATTAAGAGCATTAGTAAGGTTTTACTATGTACATCACAAATAGGTAAAGCATATCCAACATCCAAGTTTCTCATTATGGGAGATATTGTATTAGATTATTATTCACAACAGCAGAATGTCACACTTTTCTGTGTACTCTAGTTCAGCACTTTTCTAATTTCACAGACCTCAATTTACATTTGTCAGTGTTTGAAGTTAGATGATACTGGTCTACTCAGGAAATGAGTTAAAGGGGAGAGAGGTCATTCACCTTTTGGGCAGTACCATACTTTGATGATGCATAAATAAAGCACAGCACAAGTGTGTCAGCAAAAAATGGATGTCCTAAAGCCCTTTGATGCAAAGGATGATGTTTGTTAGAAACAGAAGGTTAAATATATAGAAACTGTAAGGCTGAAGTGATGATGTGAAGAGAATCTGGCTAACATCTTAGCAGAAATCCACCTTGTCATTCACTGTGAGTTTACAGACATGGAGATTTCAATAGATTACCAATGCTGATTAGTGAATGTATATGGAAATTGTATTTGCAAGCTGAATTGCTAGCAGTCTGGGGTGTATGAATCCTAAAGAATTGGTATTCATAATGGCCTGATCCAAAGACTTGTCAGCATTGTTTTCATTATTTTAATGGGATTCAGATAAGACCCTCAGATGTTAACCTCCAATAAAGCGGCACCTGTGTTACCTACACTTACAGGTTTACACTTCTAGAGAAGGTAGTACACATTGCCACCAGTTACTTCAGGCTAGGAGAACTTAGCAAGTATTTTCTCCTAAGCATTCAAAAATATTTTTCTAAAGCTGAATGGTAGAGCTAAAGATAAAATTCCTTGGATGCTTAACTCAATTTATCTGAATATTAACTTGAAAATGTTTCAGAACGTTATCCAAATTTCTGATGCAGCTTTGTTCACTTTTGTGGCTGCAGTTTAGAATCAGTTGAGGTTACACACTATCTTACCAAGGCATCTATACACCTGAATGAAAATGAACACATTCTTATGTACTCCTGCCTTTCTCTTTGGACTTTGTCAATGGTTTGAATAAGCACAAAAGTCTAACATGAGAGCTTACATACACAAAAAAGAAGTCATAAACAGGCCACAGGTAAGCTGTCCAGCAGTACATGGCAGACAATCTTGAGCACACAGTTTAAGACCTTCACACTTAAGCTTTTTTTAAATCTAACAAGTCAAAAAGATTTGTATTTACGTATGACATTTTCCATCTATTGTACAGCAATCTAGACTTTGCAAAAGGAAGTAAAATCTTAAACCAGACACAAAAGTCAAAAGAACAGTGAAGTTTTGAGTGAGAACAATGAATTCATGAAACCAAACCAAATAAACAAAACTCTAAAGTGTTAAAACAAGGCATTTGAATAGTAACAACTGTTAAAATGAGCTCTGAAATCTCCATGCAACATGAGATTTTTATTGGCAAACAATTAAATCTCTCTTTAAGTGCACTTTCTCTGTAGAACCTAATTTATAATCTTATCAGGCATGTCTCTCAGAAGAATTTGCTACTAGTCTAAGTCTTTATCTGCACAACGCAGAATACTAACAATTGTCTTGTATGTTTGTTTCCAATGTCAAAGCCTGAAATTCCAATTTAAGGTTCTAACTGCTTTCAGAATTTGATATTATTTTTAAAGTGCTGTCACTTTTGTTCACATAGTGTGTCAGAAAAAGAAAATGTAAGAATAAAAAAACTGTGTTGATGGTAAGAAAGAAGGAGAAAGGTGATGTACTCAGGAATCAGTTTGCTATAGCTCATTCGCTGTTTTATCACTTCCCTGTTACCCTCCAGGGCCCTATTTTTTTTCAGCCCTACTCATTAGAATTTAAGTTTTCCAATAAGCATTAAGGTAAAGGAAGTTAGAGGCAAGGTGGAATTAACGGTGTGCACTTTATGTATATTGCATCCAACTATGAATTTTCGAAACCTGTAGTAGGTATACTTATACATACAACTCTGGCTGCTGTGTATTTTGTGCTGCCTAATTCTCATATCTCACTGTCTTTGGTTTTTCTAGAAATCTGTAATAGCTTAATCCTTCCTAGCCATAGACCTATACCACCGTGTACATTTCTAACTAGAATAACAGATAATAATAATTTCAGACAAATAGTATTAATTCTAAGAACTGCTAATCTACCTCTTTTTTTCACTTTAGCAGAATTCACAAGAGAACAAGAGATTTTTTTAGCAAACAAATCATACAGCTCTGCGCTATTATTTCCTTCTGTTGCCCCCAGTCCAAGTTCTGAAATTCTTTAAGAAATAGAACCATGGCAGTCACATACAGTACTAGCCTAGAGAGTATTTGTTTCATTTAACTTTTTTCCCTTAATCCCACATAAAATCCTGCTAATTCTTTCAACATAAATAGGAGACATACTATTCCAAGCTTCCCCTCCCCTTTTATTTGGCTCAGAACACCTGATGGTTAATTCCCAGTTGAGATAATTAGTCCTTGGTTATCACCAGTTATTGTCACCTATTCAACTTGCAAATGTCTACAAATTTGAGTTTTCCAATTAGCATCATAAGATCCCTATAGCATACAGCTAGAATGTTTTTTTTTTTCCACAAGGCAAATCACTTTTCACTTACACACTCTGTCTATTGAGTCTCATTTGGTAATAGTGCTTTAAAAATTATAGTGTTTTTCACAGAGTAGACTTGTCATTGCCCTACCTCCTATCAAGCCCAGATGGCTGCTCCTATAAAGGAGAGAAAAACAGAAAAGGGAATTAAATGAAACCCTCTCCTTAATAAGTATCCAAGTCAATTTAAATAGTTCCATTTCATTTTTACATCAGAGTCATGCCCTAGTATTAAGGCATGAAGAACATTCTCAGTGTGCTAATAAGCCCCATGACATGTTGAACTGACATTTCAGTAAGTGGAATAAGCTGTAGTTTATTTTTAACTTCTATGGCATGAAGCTGTAGGTAAACTGTGCTAGACAGTGGCCCAGTGCATTAGATCTGGGTTGACTTCCAGCTGAACATAATGAGGTGGCCTTCTGACTAAAACCTATACAAAGTAATACTTGAAATTTAGATAAGGTCCTTCTGGAAGCACCATTTTAAATCCCGAAGCACGTGATACAATTTACCCAATATCTTAGTAATTACTTCACTTTGTTCTCTGTAAAGCCTGCAGTGGATTTATGGCCCTTCAAGGGAGGTGATTAGTACACCTCCTAAGTCTGAAGTTCTGCGGTAAAAATGAGCTCCAACACTTTTTGTGGGAGTACATCATAGAAAATCTGGTAACATCTTTCAAGCCTTCCCTTACTGTTACACAGTACCTCTGCAAATGTGAATGGAGTTCCCAGACACAAAAAGTGGAAACTGCTGGACTTGAAAGGTGGAAAAGGTTGTGTCGTTTGGGAGACAAGCTCTTCCACTTCATAGAATTGTTTGGGGTTGGAAGGGACCTTTAAAGGTCATCTAGTCCAATCCCCCTGCAGTGAGCAGGGGCATCTTCAACTAGATCAGGTTGCTCAGAGCCCCATCCAACCTGACCTTGAATGTTTCCAGGGATGGGGCATCTACCACCTCTCTGGGCAACCTGTTCCAGTGTTTCAACATTCTCATAATAAAAAATTATTTCCTAATATCTTCCTCTGGATGTGCTGAGAATTGGCCAATGCAACCATTGAATCCCAATGAAATACAGCAAGAAAGAATCTCACTTCAGAGATCTGTGCAGGTTATTATTAAGGATGAAACCTTTTCCATAACTCACATCCCCCCCCTGGGGATGTCTGTGAGGATTTTCTTGTACTGCAGCTGGAGTTCTGAGACAAGTTTGGTGACAAAGACAACGCTGTCTAAAAACACTGGTGTTTCTAAACAGAATTATTTTCAAGACAGCCATATAGAAATATATATAGCTCTGTAAGTGAGGTTTAGGATGTATCTAATAACATTAACAATGGTATAGACAGGCAGACAGTTACTGAAAGGTAAAAATACTATCTTCTGAGGCTGAAAATAAGCAACCTAATGAAAGATTTTATGAAGAATGCTAGAAAACAAATGGTTTATTGCAGAATACTAGGAAACAAATTGTTTCTTCCTAGCCTACACTAACAACAAATCACAATACTTTGCTGGCTAGAACAGATGTTAACAAACTCACCTGCACTTTTCTCTTGTCCCCACTTATCTACCTTGGGGCAGGGAGTAGAGCTCAGACTCCCAGATCCATTTGGGCATCAAATTCCCTTTGAAATTGAGTTGTTAGATTCCTAACTGTTTTTGAGAATCTGGGTTTAAATGGGGATACAGTGACTGCTTATTGCTTTGTGTCTGGAGCCTATGAATCAGATAGACTTACACACAGTGGAATCGGATTATTACTTCATGGCACGGGCAGGCAGCAGCAGTCACGATCTAGCCCTTTGAAATCAAGACAGCAAGAAATTCATGAAGATTTAAAGTAGTTAAAGGAGTTTATTTTCCAGGTGGGAAATCCAGGTGTCAGAAGGAAAGTAACAATAAATTTTCAGCCCAGCTTTCCACATAAAATGTAAGCCATTTGGAGCACACAGAAAGCTCAGTATGAACTACGGCTGATAGCTGGTGCAAGGTATGGTCAGTGGTTTTAAATGATTGATGGAGCTATCTCTGCACTAAAGTACTAAGGTTGGAATAGAAGAAAAAAAATGAGATCTTTTATAATGGTGCTTTATACCTTTTTTTCTTCCTCTGATGGTCACATAGAGTTCAGTTGTACAGAACAACTGTTACTTTGTACCAGTGATACATATGGTAGCTCTCCATACATGTACTAGAGAACTTTATTACAATAAACAGAATAATACAGCATGTGGAGATGTTTTTTGAATCATCTCCTAATTTATCATTGTCTCTTTAGCAAGTAAAGCATATTCAAATCAGTTTAGTTATTTTAGTTGAAGAAATGTGTATATGAATAAATACTTAATGTTGTGCTTTATTCTTATTTAAATATACAGAAGGGCTTTAAGGTATGTCAGTGAGTCATCTTAGCTCAACAGATTTATTACCTTTCACTTGTAACAACTTGGGGTTTTCCCCCACAACGTCATGAAAAATAGTCTGGTACAGCTAGGAAACTCAAACAAGGCTGAAATAACAGCACACTGCAGATACTCAAGATAACACTGGGAAGTCACTCCTTCCTTTTCCTTTTCATATACCAGAACCATATGAGTTTTCCACCAAGTATCAGATACTCTAATATAATTTTCCTGAAATCAGTGACACCACTCAAGGACTATTCTACGTGAAAAAGATAGATGAACAAGTGCTGAAGGAACAGACTACTAAACACTAAGAAAGAGTACTAGACACTGACTATTTATACTCAGCTCTGAGATCAGTGTATTAGCTGACTGGCATTTCTCTTGCTGAGAAAAGATCAATGAAGATCAGCTGAAGAAAGATCGATGCTGACCAGACAAACCATTAATTCATAAGAAAAGAGATTTTGCTTGGAGAAACAGGACATTACCCTGAGGCTCAGGCTCAGAGTTGATCATTCCTATGTTTTACACGTTGACCTGAATTCTCACTCCAATAAACTGCAAGCCCTGAAAGAACAGGGTGAGAATGAACTCTATGCTGGACAGTTGCAGACAGACATAGCAACAGTGAAGCAAAATGACAGAATAATATCATAAATACACAAGTGGAGATTTCTCACATGTCCTTGTAACAAAATGGGGCTATTCCTGATAAACTAGAATTTGGTATTCCTTCTATTCTGAGGTCTGCAGGTTCTCCTGCAGCTGTAATATCTGAATGATGTCTAGTTTCTCTTCAAATACTGTCACAAGCACTCACAGTGTGACAAGCATCTCACTCGTACTCCTCATTCTTTCTGTAGGGAGAGAATCATACTACATTATGCTGGATTGTTGTATTGTTAGAGAAAAGGGGGTTTTTTTGATCTGTTTAGTTATCTTCCACTTAGGGTATTGAAACTCTAGATGGTCACTATGCTCAGACTGCCTGGGAAAAAAGCTCTCTTTCAGTGATAAACTTTTGCAAACATGAAAGATAAAGAGGAACTCAGATAAATATATGCCAGAATGTGTTTGTATATACTTACAAAAGCATTCTGCAGTAATAGAGAAATGAGGTGCCCAGAGGAAAGTCCTGGGTGCTGAGAAAAAGGCTTTGATGTTTTTGAGACATTAAAGGAGTTGTTAAAGAGCAGTTCACCTGTGGATATTGCCAAGGAGAGGTAGCACTACTGTACTGATCATGTTTTAAAGTGTCAAGTATAAACAACACAGCAGCTTTAACCAGAGCGTCCTGCTGTTTCAACAATAGAAAATAGCTTGAGATGAGAGTGTAAGCTTCATTTGGAGCAAAGTTCCAGCTTTTCCAGAATAAAGGAGGCATTTTCATTCTAATATATTTTTTTTGTGTCTAATGTTACTCCATCAACTCTTTGAAGCCGCACAGGACCACACTGGCTGTTAACTTGCTGCACTGCGGACAGGGGGATGCTACCAGCACGAGGGGAGGGTAATAGTGGGTCATTCGGGGGAAGTCCCAAAAAGGTTGTTTTGATTAAAAAAATGGATTTTGAAAGAACACCAAAAAATCCCAAGTGGTAGTAGGCATATGCATTTAGCAATGAGTAGTCAGAATTTTCCAGACCAAAAGGGGAATTCTGAAATAATATCCAAGTGTTTCTAGGATTACAAACATCAGATCAAGTCCTGGAAACACTGAATTCTACCTGATGGATTTAATTAAAAAAACAAAACAAAACACACCATGCAAGACACAGTGTACTCTCCTGGGTTAAGTCACTATGCTTCACTGTTTGTGCTAGCAACGAGATATAAAATCCTAACCTGTCTAATATTTATTTAAGATGGCATTCTACTAATGATGATAAAGTAATTTTTGGACACATACTTAATATATACCTGGAGCCAATACACACTGTCTTAATGGACTGCCACCTGTACCCAATAAAACTATTAATTAAATCAAGCCCTACTCACTTCTGTGGTTAAAAGGAAAGTAATCTGGTTTATAAATCTAATCTCATATCACTCAGTAATAGCTATTCCTTACTTATTAAATTTTTGCTACTGTTATCAAAAGAAAAAATAATTAGATTAAATTTGAAGTATTGCTTTAACAATATTTCAAAAATGCTTTTAGAATAGCTGGACCTTCCCCATTGCTTCCTTCCATGGGACAAATGGAGAGAAATAATTCGGTATTATAGGGAGACAATTCAGAAAGTGTATAATATACATAAAAGTGTTTTCCCTGATTCTCTTCCTATTGCTACCTATTCCCTTGGAAAGGTGGGGTGAAAAATCTTGGTATAGCAAGAATTTCCTAAACCAAAAATACTTAAAAAAATTACATATTTTTATGTGATATATATTTCAACATAGAATGTTAAGTACCTTCCTAAGGAAACAATTAAGAATTATGCAAAATTAATTTGAACCAATTTTTGGTAAAAAGCCAAGACCCACATTTTTCAAAAAAACCCACCCGAAACTCTGTTCACACACTGAAGCCCTGTGCTCTGTTCTGTTTGACTAGCTGCACATGTAGCTAACCTGCACTGCACTTCCAGCAGATATTCACAGAGCCCATGGCTGGGCTCCAGCTGGTCACTGAACTCCATGAGTTTTTGTTATTTGATAAGTGCAGCGGTGTCCTAGATATCCTAGACAGACACTGGGAATAATCTTAAGAAGAAAAGGGTAACAGGATAGCTACAAGATAGTACGATTACTTCAGCTAACAATGTGCACTACTAACAGTTTCACATTTCTTTAACATATTATTTTTGCATTTTTTGGGCACTGTTCTCCAGTACCCATTAAGGGAACGGGTCGTGCTGGTGAATTTGAAGGAGGAGAATACACAGCTTCACATCCCATGAACTGTGAGAGTCTTTTTTGCTTTTGTTCAGATTTCAGCACAACTTAGTGGGTGAAATCCAAACCTCTTTCAAGTCAGTGGGACTTTTGTCATGGATTCAAAAAGGCAGAGCTTCTTTGTGAGGATAAGCTGGAGCTCCATTTTGCCAAACTCCACATGACCAAAATGCATTGTTCATTTATAGCTGCCTTGATCATAAATATGTCTCATTTTACTTTATTCTGAGTAACTCCCCTGAAGTTTTAACTTACATATTTATTGTTGATTCAGAAATATCTAGCTAACAATGACAGTCTGACTTAATGGCTAATACAATTCAGACATTTGCCATTTTTAAGCAGAACTTTAGGAAGAGAAGCATTTAGTAAAGTTCACATTCTTTCTGGATAAAACTCCACACTACCTAATCAGCAGTCCTACAGCTTTGCCTTTATTACAATAAATTATTTCCATACTCTCTTGTCAGAGGTTTATCAGCTAACTAGCACAAGAAAACACTCCTTGATTTGGCTCCAGTCAGAGTTCACAGGCGGGTAGCTAGCTCAGGGAAACCGCACCTCATTCATTTTTGGGGGGAGTTTTAGCACAGCTGACAGTTAACCTCAAAAGCTGAATTTACAGCAGAAACTTCACAGTGCATTTTAACATGGCATTCAGTTTAATTAGCACTTGGGCAATTCCTTTTGTTCTCGGTAAACAACAGTAAGATTTGACAAGACAGAGAAGAGAGTGTATTTGTTGCTTTCATATGTCACTCAAACTAGCCCATCACCATTCCCAAACTAATACTTCTTTACACGAACTTCTGCTAAATAGTGTTAGATTTTTAAGTCTAAACCTGGCAGGTTTTCCCAGGGTTGCATCTGATATCAAAATCAAGGTTTATTAACATTACAAAGAGCACTGCTGTCCTGTAGTGCCCCTTTTATCATTCTAAGCAGCTGCCTTGAGGCAATGCGTTTAACCTTGGGAAATGGGAGAGGAATTCTGGGAGCCAGAAATCTTTGACAGCTCAAGCCTTTTACCTCATCCAAAATCTGCTCTACAGCTTCAGCTCCCACACTAAAAAAGATGAGACCCTTATTTTCATTTGATGTTTATCTATTCTATTCATTGCACTTAAAATCGAAAGATAGGACAGCATTTACTTACAGTGATCTTCCATTTGTGCTTCAAGCACACCAGTGATAAAAATTTTCCTTTTCTCTACTGAGACTCCTAATAGTGCCAGTGTGTGTGTGTGTGTTGGGGGGACACCAAACAAAACCCCAAACTGTTTAGCAGTGTGCTAAATGTTTAAAAAGTAGTTCTGCAGGTTATTTTATTCCTACCTGTTTTATGTTCTATAATAAATTTCACATTGCATTTTACTATTTCATCACCTGTTGCAATAGCGAAGGAACTGTCACTGGTTCAGATATAAGCCCTTATTTGTCAGGGTTTAAGGCTTAGTTGTAAAGATAGAATTC
The DNA here is from genome assembly GCA_034008185.1 of Gorsachius magnificus. Taxonomy (NCBI): domain Eukaryota; kingdom Metazoa; phylum Chordata; class Aves; order Pelecaniformes; family Ardeidae; genus Gorsachius; species Gorsachius magnificus. The sequence goes on along the minus strand of CM067088.1, from coordinate 40,041,926 downwards.
ATTTTGATGTTTCACATATCAATTCTCACTTTATACATAGCTTTTTCTTTCAGATGGTCCCAAAGTATTTCCTAAGCTATACATGAATATAACCTTTGAAATGCAGCTAATTCCACAGCTTCTAGCTGGCCCATGGCATATTGCAAAACACCAAAGCAGTGGTTTTGGATTAATTTTGGATACAAATTAACCATCAGACATTAAATAAACATCTACAGTTTTAAATTTTGCTATGGCATCTCTCAAGCAAATAAAACCCCAAAGTTATTTTTTTTCCCGGAAGATTCCAATGAAAATGCATGCAATAAGCTATGCTGTTCAGGGCCAAATTCAAAAGAGATAATCTGCAGATCATCTAAGGGAGAGAGGGAATTACGCTTTATCTTAGAGGAAAATTAAGACTTCTATGCTTTCCTAAGGTATATTTACATGGCACAGTTATAGTGCTTTTCCTCTAGCCTAGCCAGAAGTCAGAGTTAGTGCAACTACACTACTTTTGCAGCCACTTGTAGCCTGTTACTCTGTTGGAAGTCAGGTACCTTAGTACAAACCAAGAGTGAGATGACAGATCAAAATTGGCATTTTAGCCCTCTAAGCTCAGCGGACATGGTCTGTACTCTCTCTATTCATAGCTATATCCATCTAATGAGATTTTGCTCTTATTCAGGTGAATTGCTCAGCTGCTCTGACCATAAGGAGCTTATTGTTTTACTTCAGCTGTATGAAAATGTTTCATCCAGCCAAAGCCACCTTGACACATGTTACTGGCCAAGCAGCATGTCTGGATTCTGACAGATCACAGTGTAATTCCAACTGTATAAGGATCCTTTTCACTGAAGTATTTTACAGGGCAGCAAGTCCATTTCGAAATCACAAGTGAAACATTGCCTTCACAAAAGAAGAAAGTGTGGGACCTATTTATATGTTTGCATCTAAAACTGGAGTTCCTAATCAACACTCAGCCAATAAATCAATCTTTAGGTCTTGTCTAGGATAGTACTTGTGCCCACAGGCTATTATTTTGACTATCCTATCCACAGTCTGTGCCTTCTCTGATGAAGAGGAAGCAAACTACTACCAACCAGGAAAACTGCCCTATGTAAGAGCTCACCTTCTCTTGCAATAGTATGGTCCAGTCACATTTAACCATCATATTTATATCCCCATTTCTTTTTGTTTCAGCCATTTCCCTTGAAGTCAACTTGAATGGATGATTAGTGCCACTTCTCCAATTTCCCTCTGTAAGGCAGCAAGCCATTCACTTACAAAGTGAGACCACTCTTCAAGATGGAGAAACTTCTCCCTGACCAGCCTAGCATTTCTACAGACTATTAACAAGCACTGACCCACTGGCAAGGTAATGTTTCTGGTAAAACTGAAGTCCCAACAGCTCCAATGTATTAAATATAACTTGAATATTTTTGCAAGCAGCAGGTTACTTTCCAGCATCCTGGTATATCATTCCATACTCCTCCTCTCTGTAGTCTCAACTAGCTAAGTTATGTTTTTTTCATTACACCTCTTAAAATCAGGTATGCTTCGTGTTTGTACATCAAAAGTGATGTATGTATGCATAAACATTCAACATCCATAAGAACAACTTCTTATCACTGTTGTAAAAGTGTATCACTGATTTATATACCACCAGTGCATTATAATAAATATTTTACAACTTTATATACATACTCATATAACATATAAACAAAATATATTTAAGGGAAGCTGAGGCTATGAAATCAAATATTTGAAAGTTGTTACTCCACTTTACTTTCAATTGTCTTTTCAACCTTACTCCATGGTACAACATAGCTTTTACTTACATCATTTTAAAGTATTTATGCTTCATTCACACAAAGGGTCTTGGGGACTTCTCCAGAATACATGTTTCTTCTATAGTAGACACATCAGGCACAGTTATCACTCCATAGGGGATGACTGCAGCTTGAGGAAATAGGGTGAGTTTTACATCAATTATCCTGAAAAACACAAATAATACATTGTTTCTTGCCATAAGTACTGCAGTGGCCTCAGCGCTCTGCTTTGAGACCTATGTCAGTATCTGCTGCTTTGTCACAGTTTGAAGCATTTTGCTCTGAACAGTCCTTGATAGGAGAAAGATAAGTAATGTAGTTGCCCATGCCAGCAGCTTTCATGTTAGCATTTTCTAAGAAAGTAAATGACTGTAGGAGCTTCAATTAAGGATGTCCTTTAACTTTCATAAATTTCGTTTTGGGAAGCCTGATGTCCTTCTGCTTAGCTCTCACCACCTGCTCAGAAATGCTTCTCACCTTGCCATCTCAACTGGTGGCACTTGTCTGCTTGGTCAAACACCTAGATGTACTGTTCAATGAGGAATGGAGCTTTGAAGCTGACATTTGACACATTATCAAGCTATCTTATTACCACTTTAGGGATGTGACCAGATTAAAATGTGTGCTCTCACATGCAGATGCAAAGATTCTTGTTCATGCTGTCATTATGTCCAGTCTTGAGTACTGCAATTCACTTTTCTCTTTCCTATGGAACAAAGCTTGCTATGTCACATCCTTCCAAACTTGCTTTTTACAGAGATTTATTGCTATACCTACCCTATTTGATTCTCCATACATTCCACAATATTCCAGATACATGATACTGGAATATTGTGAAGTAATTGGACATGTAACATTGTAGTAGAGGCCAATTTATTTTATCCTCTTTTCTTTTCTTTTCTTTGTAATTTCGTATGTATCTTACACATACAATAGGCCCAATACAACCTTATTTCAAATCACTGTGTCAATGGCATTTAACTGAGACTAGGGATGAAATTAATGCATTTATTATATATGCATTTCACATATTTTACATTCTTTAGTGACAGAAACAGTCTCTTGGGATAAACCATGTCATTATCATGGCCTCTTATCAACAAAAGAAACAGAAAATTTTAAATGAGTATTTTACATTCCTCCCTAAATTCTAAGGCACAGATTGTGAACATGGGTCTTGAATTTAGAGAAAAGTTTCAGTTTTGGGAAAAGTAATTCAGTTTGTTGCCTCTAACCTTGCCCTTTTCCGATGCTGGAGGTAAGATTCCACTGTTTTAATTCCTTGGCAAACTATTTCTTTGACTAATCTATTATTTGGAAGACATTCAGCCTACAATTTCCTTTGTTAAATCTCACCTCATTAATCCTAGTTATATAACTTGTGACTGCTAAACAATTGCTTTCCCTTTTTGAAGTTTATAGCTATGTAATACTAGTAGATAATTAGTATATTCCCCTTAGTCATTCTTTGACCAAGCAATGTATATTTAGTACTCATAATCTTTCCTTGTTAATCCCCTTACAGCTTCTGTTACTCATCCTCAAAACCTCTCAAGTTTGTTAGCAGTCTCCTAGCACTAGGAAACAGAAATTAAAGCCATTATTCTAAAGGCAAGATTTACTTGTGCTGCGTCTCATAAAACTGGACTTGGTGTCTCCGCTCCCAGAACTGGATCCCAGCATTATAGAGGCTGATGAAATGCTCTTGAAATCTGGTCCAATTTAAACTTCCTCTTTGCTGTCTTTAATATTGAGCCTGTCAATCCAGCCAAAAGTTATTCCCCCAAGGAAATCCTTTTCTTTGGGAAGTTCTTCATTCTCAGCCAGATCACTGTGACAAAGTGAAAAACCACTTTCCTGAGTAAGGACAGGTTTTCATGGAAAGGAGAAATCCTGAACAGAAAAGCAAAGTTAGAATTCGTATTTTTAGGAGCGATGGGAAAGAGGGAAAATGAAACTCATTTGTCTTGTTTAAACATATGTAACATTAGCAATAGGAGTTGTATTACATACTAATTATTAAGCGCTAGCTTAGATGGAAGGAAGCTACACTTGAAAGCTGGAATTCACTGAAAACAGAATATTTGACAGCGCTGCCACATTCTGTTACTCCAAAGAATTAATTTAGCATTTTCTGTATTTTCATGGTTTTTGGTATGAATTGGACTAATCAACTTTAGATTGATTGAAAACTGGCTGGACTGCTGGACTCAAAAGATAATAATCAGCTGTAGATGATGCTAAATTGGAGGAGTTGGGTGGCATGTGAAACATCAGACTTCCAATTTAGTGACCTTAAGAAAACAGAGGATGAAGCCAACAGAAACCTCACGAGATTCAAGAGTGCAAAATCCTGCACCTGGGGAATCATCCAATTTTGCACCTGCCTCATTAGAGGCCAGGAGTCAACTGGCTGAGGAACAGCCCTGCTAAAAGGACCAGACTGAATGCAAACCAGCAGTGTGCCCTCATTGCAGATAAGGCAAACTGCATACAAGGCTGTATGGAGCAGGAGCATGGCCAGCAGAACAAGGGAAACCATTATTTATTCCCTTTTACTTGGCACTGGCAAGGCCACAACTGGAACACTGTGTCCAGTTGTGAAGGCTGGATTTTGGAAGGCTGCCCAGTTGAAGAAGGATGTTGAGAAACCAGGGAGAAACACACAGTGAATTACCAAATTACCTCTGACATATGACCTATAAGGAGAGACTCAAGCAGCTGGGCTTAGTTAGTTTGGTGAAGAGGAGGCTAAAAGGCAATCTAATAGTAGCCTACAACTATTTTGGAGGAAACTACAAAGACAATGGAGCCAAACCTCAGTAGTGCTAGACGGTAAAACAAGGGGCAACGGCCACAGACTGCAGCCTGGGAGGCTCCAACTGGAGATTGTCTTTTTCAGCTAGAGCTTACCCCAGTCATCATCTCCTGCTGCTAATCATCTTCATCTACCATCCACATCTTCACTCGCCCTCTCAGAAAATGGCACCCTTCACACGGGATGATTTAAATACATAAACAGTTTCCCTAACCCACTTGTGCAGAAATGAACCAGGTTAAAATCCCTGCTGTTAGGCATGGTCAATTAGCCTAGATAATTTTAACAAAACTGGGCAAGTGAGCATCCACATATGCAGTTACGCCATCAGTGTCAAAGGGAAGATAACCTCTGGAGGAAAAGGGAGAGCAGTAGTGAGCAGCTGGATGCAGTAACTGCTTAACCACGCTAAGCTGCAGTGAGAGCACCATCTCCCACTGCGCACACAGATCCCTATCGAGGAATCCATTGGCAGGACATAAGGCTTATTGTAAAAAACATGAGGGGACTGTGAAGCCATTGTACCATGTGAAGCAGCACAAACAGCTTTCTGCACCTTCCATAACCTCTCTTATACTTCGAGGATTTCTAATGCATAAGGTACAAAAGGAGTAAAAGAGGTAATATGTATAATTCATAAGACATGTAAATTATTTCTGCTCGTTTCCAGATTAAAAAGTGTGTGGGTGTTTGTGTGTGTGAGAAGGGAAATTCACGACCATCCTGAAGAAAGGTAAGTGGGGAATCTAAAGCAAAGAAGAGGCTATAGAGAATGGATGGGGATCACTGTTCCAACAAACTGGACTAACTGGTCCTGCTCAGGTACCTTTTTTCTATGCAGAACAGGAGCCATGAGCCGTATAGTAGTTCTCTGCTGAGTCTTAAATTTTATGCCTGTCATCAGGTCTGAATCACCGCCACAAGAGCAACCTACTGAAGCAAGGCACAAGGCCAAAAGGAAGATCTGCCTAGAAGATTTTATTGCTCATGTGCAGTAGGCACCATCTCAGGGTCCTTTCTTTTTTTTTGTACAGAAAAGTCTGTAGCATGAGCACAGTAGAAATGAAGAGATATTATACACATTGATGTAGATTTCCCCATTTATTGATGACAACACCATGTTCTCACAATTTCTCAAGAAACAAGATGACAAAATCACGTGGATCCTATTTGGAATGAAAAGTAAATTATGCAGAAAGTGGAGAGGTATTCACTTACAGGCATTATGGATATGGCATCTTTCCAGCAGCTGAGTCAAAGCTTACCAAAGATACCTAACCTAAGACAGAGGACTAGGAACATGGCACTTGTGATGGGAATGTTCATTCACAATTAAAAAGTATAATCTGAATTGAGCCATGGCCAACAAAGCAGATTTATAAAGAAAGGAGCCTGCGGCATCCGTGGATCACTAGACAAAGAGATACCTGTTTTGGCAATAAACTACTTAGGAGTAAAACTCTAGATCTGCTTATAGATGGGTTCTGTACAGAACAGAAAATCTAGTACGCTTTCAGGACCTGTTTCCTCTTACCAGATGCTGCACAGATTTTTTGAAGCAGGGAGATCATAAAAACAAACATTACAGGAGAAACTAAACTGGATTATTTGGGGATTTTCTGGCATATGTGCAAGGTGGCCAAGAGAAGTATATTCTGATGGACTACTGAAAGCAGAAAGAAATCCATGGCATTTACAAGCCTCTTTCCAGTTCAAACGAACTCAGCAATAATGGATGAGTGCTCCCTTCGTTAGAATTTCCCACTGGATTGAGCAGCATTGCCAAGGTTTCTGGTCCACTGCCAATAAGGATATAGCCAGGGTTTCTTTTTTTTTTTTTTCCCCTCTGCTAGAAGGAGCTGTAGTACAGCCAATTCGGTGTCTTATACCAGAGGGGTTACAACACTGGTAGGACATGTACAATTCTTGTAGATCTCTCAGGAGATGGTAAAGTTTCAGAGATAAATTTTTGGAACTAGGCAGAAATTCAGACTTCAAGGAGACAGTAAGGAATTAAAACACTCCAGGGAAGCATATTGCTGGAGAGTCCTAACAGTAAAGACCCAAAGAGCAAAGGTATTAAATTAAGCATGTTGTCTCAGAATCCTGACGTACTGACATATGCCATCAAAAGGCATTTCAGGATGAGACAGAGAGGCTCTGACTATGTATAAGGCAAGGGTAGCAGCAGCTAAATAGACCCTTGTTTACTTTTGGCTGCAGGACAGGTTTCCAAGTTAGGCTAATTGCAAATGCTGTTGACCCAATATAGACTGAAAGTAAACAGAGAAAATTGAGGGGTGTTTTGTTTTTTTTTTTTAAAGAACAACATCACACTTCCAGTGTATTTTCACTACCCAAGCACTTTCTTAGATTCCCCTTCTGACCATTTGTCAGGAGTTCAATACATTCTTTATCTCATTTAGATACACAATAACATCTCGCAGGACATGTTAGCATTTGCAAGATTTTAATTCTTCCTAATTTGCCAAACTCATTCTGTTCCATTTTTTCTTGTGGCAATGGTTGTTTAAGTTAGATGGCTGGATCTGTTGTAGTAGAGCAATTTCTATTTCCCCCTTCTTTCCTTTAACCCCCAAGTCTGAGTCTATGCTTCTGCTTCGTCATCACTCTGTGCCTTTTGCTTGGTTCTCTCCACACCTTTTCTTTTCCACTGCCAGTTTTCCCTACTTGCAAACCATAGTCAGGTGTCTCCGCAGCATGATCACTCTGGTATAACTCACTGTTCCTTTCATTTTACCTGGGGTACAACATTTCATGCTTTTTTCCCTTTCAGGTTCAGAATCACAGTTATAATAAAGATCTAGCCTTCTAGTACTACGCTATACTGTGTTTAGGAACGTAAGGCCATCCCTATGCTCTGCCAGTGCTCCTTAGCATCTATGATACATGCTAGTTCTTTTAGTATCTCATTATATGTGTCATCGATATCTTGCTTGGCCTAAAGCCACATGGCAGCCTGACAAGATTGTGCTGCAGTTTGGCAGTTTCTGTACCGGGCACAGCTGTCAGCATCTCTTATCCTCCATTTCAGAAAATCAGCTGGTACTGGCAAGAGATCATAAGCTAAGACTAAGCAGTAACTGTGCATCCTTTTTAGCAAAGCAGAAATGGAAAAATCATTCCAGAGATCGTTTTCTGTCCTAGACTTTTTGGCAGCCCTTTCTTACTGATGGCAAATCTGATAGTTACTTCTTTTGTGTTTCAGCACTTCAAATCATATAGAATGGGTTTTCCCATCCTCCTTCTTGTTGCAAATGCACAGCACAATGCTAGAGGAAATATAAAAGGAAAGCTGCTCATTACATATATGAGCATATGCTCTGCCTGTTACGAACATATACTCCAGCTGCTTCTGCAGGCCACTGTCAGGAACACAGGGAAATAGCTTACTGAAGGAGAAATCGAAGGCTGTCTGCCATGCTGACTGATGTCCCACTTTATTATTTTATGTCAGAAACTGTGAGGATCATATGATGTAAAATATAATATCAAAGGACAGAGGACAGGAAGCAAAACGCGGAGAAAGGAGCAGCAGAGAAGAGAAAAAAAACCAGTAGCAAAGCAAAATAAATGAAAGGAAAACCAGGAAGAAATGATTTACAGAGAATGCTGAAAAATACCACACCTAGCTCCAGAACACCATGTTGATTTTGGGGATGATTTTTTTATCTCCATCATTTGATACACCGATATATTAAGAACCAAAATGGCAGCACAGGTAAAAAGGAAATATGATTGTCATGCAAGAGAAGGAGATAAACAGGATAAATTGAAGAAAGGGAAAGTGAAGAAAAGTGGAAGTTGCAAGGCTGGGGTGCCTATAGCTGACACTACTATTACAGCTTCCCTAGAGAAGCAGGCACACTGAAAGAGTCCTTGATGATAAGTCAGCCCAGGATCATCTATGTGAAAGTGATGTTAATGGAGACGAGTAGGGGTATTGAGAAGTCTGGGGTAGGGTAAGAATGCAGAAAGAACATGGATCTGTGAATCCACAGAGGAAGCCCACAGGTGGTGGTTGCCAGACTTAGAGATGTTATGTTGGTACAATTAGGACCCTTAGACAACAGAATTACTCACACAAATAATTACTCATCAGTACCAGCCAGGGAATTGCAATCTGGCCCATTACTGTGAGGCACAGGTGGCACATCTGAGTGCCTCATACCCTACCAGTGAGCACATGACTTCCTCCAAGGGAAACCCTATACACTGACATACTCCTGGAGCACTCACCACTGTATTTAAAGTAGATTCTGAGACCTATATCCAAAGCTAGGTATATGTGTATATCCCTGATAAATAGGATACATAACCAAAGTGTGAGTACAGCCCTTAAGAGAGAAAATAAGTGCCCATCCACCAAGACAAAGAGAAGCTGTATAATCAGGCCTATACCGTCCAGCTTCTAAGCTGTCGCAGCTCTCCTTGCAGCCGACTAAAAGCACAGAGAGAATCTACTCCTTACATGGGGTGAAGCGGGGTGGACCTGCAGATTACATAAATAACAAGCCAACTCTGCTGGGGTTGCAAGGTAAATCACCTGCTTTGGAAAAAGTATGTGAAATACTTATTGATTATAGTAAAGTTGTAATGTGGGGTATATTTCTCACCTTGATTATTTCACACTTGAATTGAACCCACATTGCACAGTGCCTTGCTATCACGATGTGCTTAAATCCCCCATGTCACCTTGCAGGCAAAATTGACATCAGTGGTCCAAAAGAAAACTTTTAACAGGTTTCTTCTTTATTCTATGAAATAAGGTTTTAGACACATGAACTCTTAATAAGCCTTATTTTCTCCAATATAGTTTTGTCTCATGTCCTTGCCTGTGCTCTGCTGCCTTCTTTTATCTTACTTTTCACCTTGTGTTTTGTTCAGAAGCCTTGTCTGCAAACTGCAGGGCCACTTGTGAAAGGAAAGAAAATAAAGGGCTGGATCAAGGGCAGAGTAACAAATCCACATGGTAAATGATCTGCTCTAACGCCTGGCAGGAGCATTGACGATCATAGATGTGAGGACTTAGCTGGAAGAGCTGATGCTGTCTGGAGTGATCTTCCCTAGCTGAAGCCATTAAAAAGGCTGTTCCGGAGTGGATACATGACCAGCATATGTACATGAAGCCAAGACGCATGTGAATTGATTGCTTCGCAGTGCTGTGCTTCACAGAAATCAAGATGTTACTTCCTGGAAGCTGCTGACTTCGTTAGAACCTCCTGGTAAGTTTTTCCCATGAGACAAATTAAAGCAGGAGAAATCATATATGGGTGACTTTCAGGAGTTCTGTTGCTTCCCTAAGTCATTATGACAAAAAGTCACAAAACACGAGTTAAGACCACAGATATTAAGTGTTTGATTTAGCTGGCGAGGTTTTCAGTCTGACCCTTCAAATCCATGTATACCTTTACACTAACTTTTGGACTTATTATTTACTGGCAAGTGTGGATGCATACACACACATACAAACAGTAAATACATGCTGACTGCAGATGTGCAAATGCCCAGGACCTTTCAGCCTTTATTTTGTGAAAATTGGTGCCAAAAGGTTCTAACTACAAAGGTGTTAAAACAAAACAGCCACTGTAAGCATAGCATTCATTTGATCTCAGAAGGAAAAAGGACAAAAATCTGAAATCTTTCTGTGCCTCTATGAAAATCAAGTGGCACAGGGAAAACCCAAGAGCAGATTCTTAAGAAGTAAGCAGTATCTTGTGGGAGCCAGGGGTAGCAAGTGGAAGAAGCAAGATCATACATTCCATCTACATCTCAAAAAGCCTGTGTATGCCTAGATTTCTTTCAAAAAGATATATTTTTATCACTTTGATATTTCCCTTGCAATGAGGGAAAAAAAAATTCAAAATGATTATAAATCTAGTTGGATTTGGGAAAGAACATTAAAGTCTGAGATCATAACCAAGCTTTTTTAACTCAACAGAACTCTCTTGAATTCTCAATTTTGCAAGATACTTAAGCATGTGCTTAATGGTAATCACCAGCTGAAATCAGTGGGACTACTAGCATGCTTACAGTTAGTATGAATGCTTAAGCACCTTGCATAAATTGAGACCTATTACTCTCAGTATATATGGGGAGCCCGTCAGGAGATGAGTGTCTTGTGGCATTCTGCTATTCCTACTTCCCAGCTGTTACAATATATACCTGCAAGTTCACAGATTCAAAAATACATTAATATTGTGTTTGTAGCTGCAATGAAAACCGAGCTGGAGTTTTAGTCTGTTACTTGTCAATACGATTATTGTCTGCCTTAGCAGACAATTGTCTCTCAATTTTTTAAAGTATTTTCACTTCTTATAACGAAAGTAGGGCTTATAACTTATTGTCCCACAAGAATAAAACATTTCCTTGTGTTTTGGGTGGTAGATGTTTTCATGAATATAAGAAGCTATTTCTTTAATTAATGGCAAAACCTAGGGATTGCTCACTGCCTCCGGTATGATATCCAGTAGTGTGATAAGCAGATTGTCTATCATTTCTATCAGTCCTATCAGCACACTATCTGCCCTGACAAGCAGAACTGCCATGGCTCAATCCCGCCACTACTCTTACTTGACATCTTCGTAGAACCATCAAGGGATACTCTGAAAGCAGCTGCCAACATGTCTTTGACAGGCCACTCACGTTTTTCTTTTGGTTTTTTTCCTTATCCAGCTCTGACTGTGCCATCTCAATGAAGACTAGACATCAGGGTCTGAGTAATAAATACATAAAATGAAAAACATCAGGAAAAACTAAATGAATCAAAGCCTGACAGAAAGAATGTGTTCTAAAGAATCTGTGCATAGAATCACCATTCATCCATTCTGGATGTTGCAGGTAAAGCAGCAATTGGTACTGGTTCATGCTGGGCATCATACCGCCTTCGTACTGTCAAAATCATCAGAAGAAAATTCTTCATCTTCAGCCAGCAGAAAGGCTCTTCTTAATCTTCTCAGACGATGGCCTGGCTTGTCTTTGTTCCAGGCTGATACACTCTAATTCAATCTGTTTGGGTCTAATCCAAAGTTCTTAGGAAAACTGCAGATAAATCAGAGTTCAATGGCCTACTTCTGATGCAGCAAGAGTGAAAGATAGTATAACGTTCCAGCTTTTCCCATCTGCCAATGTCTCCCCATTCACTATGCTCACTTCAAAGTACTGTCCCTTTACTGAAGTAGGCAGTATTTGAAGACTGGTACTTTTTAAAAGTTTGTTACGTTTGTCAGGAACTGTGTGACTGGAGGAACATGGCCATAAACATGCAGAGCTAAAGGAACAGCCCTCTGAGTATTAAGTCTCCCAAACTAAAGCAAAGTGGGCAATGTATTACTGAACACAGACCTATAGCAGAAAGAGTGGGGTTTTTTCTGCACCTCACAGGTACTATTTATAGGAAGTGCAGACATGACTGCAGATGAATCCAAGTCTTTTTTTCAGTTCATCCTGGATAACACATAGTGGCGAATTCTGGACCAAAAGTGCACGTTCGCATTAGTGTATATAAACTAGACCAGCACACTTGGAGATCTTACTACCCCGCAGCCAGCTTCCCGGCACCTGTACTCTTTTGTAGTCCCTGATCCTTGGAGTACATATGGTTGCTTTGGGTTTTGCAAGAGAAGGAAGTTTGAAGGCTGCTCTAATTTTTTAATCAAGCAATAAGTCATCAGTGAAGTCATTCCATCATCAGTGCATGTTGAGGTTGTTAACATGTATCCTGTATATCTCCTAAACTGGGAGAGGATGTGATCAGTGACAGAAAAAGTATAGTACATAGGCACCTCTAATGCCTTTATATACAGCCTTGGCTATGCAAGGGGAAATCTTAGCTGGCTGCTTAACAGCAGCGAAGGGAACAAGGCAGGACTGAAAATGAGTCCCCTGTTTTAAAGTTAGCAAAGCCTAGGAAAGGAGACACACTGTGTTTCATACTGTGGTTGTTTACGTTACAGCAGAGTACTCAAATCCATTGTGAAATTAAATGATTAGTGTACACTACATCTCCAGATATCTCCAGCAAATCCTAGAACAGGAAAGTATATCCAACTGTTTCTGCTCTGCCAAAGTTAACTATTATTACAGCATGGAGATATAATATTAATTTTGTTCCAATGAAATTGGCTGGCATATGTGTTTCTGTGAGCCAGGCAACAGGTCATTACTGAAATAGCAAAACAAACCTGTTCACCATTCTTGTTCCAGCACATTGCATTTAGATTTTAAGATCACAACTGTTGGATACCTCTCCCGCAATGATGTATAAGACGCACTCTGCCAGAAGCTATATTCTTTCATAAAATGACTTTGCTGTATCTTTCTTTTCCAGACCCATCTCAATATAACAAAATTTAACAGTCCTGCAGACAATGCCAAATATCCTTCATTCATAATTAAGGTGAAGGCAAGTGGTACAAATCTCTAATTATCTTTTATGTCATATTTATTTTCTAGTGAATTATTAAGTAATGATTTATAGCCCAAATTCCATATGTGTACCTGATAATTCAGGGGGAAAAATATCAGCCTTTCATACTCATTCAGCTAATGGGCATCGCTAATTGAAAAAATGTTCTTTGCACATATCACTAACTTTCCAATCATTTACTTGTAGAGAAGTTTGAAAACTAAAAAAAAAAAAAATAAAAAAAAAATTAAAAAAAATCGGTGGAACTTTGAAAGCTAGGTAGGCAGAAATGAGCGACAGAAATACCCTGTCACCTCATACTAGTTTCTGCCAAAGTAGGAGGTTGTCAAAAACAACAATTGAAGTCTGAAACCAGAGCTTATATCCCATGCATTCCTTTTTAATGCTCACTGTGCTTCCTGCAGGCAGGATGTTTTCTGCAGTGGTATGTCTTGATGATCTCACAACTGAAACGCACTAATCTCTTAGGAGCACGATTTCAATAAACTTCTTAATCAAGGCTACGAAAATGTGTCTGAACCTGAAAGCATCTCTGGATTCTTTCACTGAACTGAATTTTTCCTGCAAAAGATGCTTCCCTCTCAGAACTAAGGTTGCCTCATGTGCTGGATAAAAGTCCTTGCAAGAATCCTCGCTCCATCCTGAGCCACTGCTTTTGTATAAGGACTGGTCCTTTGATAGTAGCAAAGAAAATCCCTGAGCACCACGAAGCCAGGAAAAGCAGAATCAGAGACTACCTGCTGAAAGAGCTGCAGTACCAAACCCTGTAACCTTTCTTCACTACTTATCTTTTTTTCATTTTTATTGTTTTCTTCCTAGGTCCAAGTAACTTCTCTTCCCAGTGCAGGTTTCGCTGTGTGGACTGTGAAGTCAGAAAGCTTGGCGCTCTCTGAAATGCATTTTTGTATGCACTTTTGTATGCCCTAAAAATTAATTGTTCGGATTGAAATTACCACATATTTTGATATGCTGACAAAGTACTCTACTTTGTCTGGAAATATAAAACCATTCTTTCCTCTTTCTAAATCTCACAATCTTTGGGGAGCTGATTTATAATTTTTGACCTGTTGTAGCTGGCAATACTGAGAAACAGTCCTAAGCAACCTGCCTGCTCTTTTCACCACTCCCTAGAGTATCTGTGTAGACATGAGGCAGAATGGCTGCTTTGCACACATGCACACCTCTGTACCTATCCTTGAATATTAATTAGCATCTGACAACATGTGCTTTTTACAAAGCAGCTGTAAAGAGTGCTACAAGGATTGCTGCTTGCTGGTTCCTCTGAGGCATTTTGGTCTGTTCTCAGGAAACCTCCTGCAGTTGATATAACACCAATCCATCCACCACCAGAGCAGAGAAGCAAAGCAGAAATTTGTCCCATAGTGTACATATATATACCATGACTTTGACTTCAAAGCTGTTAACCACATGCCTTCCTCGGTCACATGCTTATTTTTAATAATGCATTTGGCTGCCATATCCACATGCCTAACCTTGGCCTCACATCCACCATGGATTCTGTGCTGTATGATGTGATTAAGGCCTAAATGAAGTCTGCAAACACATTCTAGACTTAGAGGAAAAAACAGAGGAGCAAATATTGCTTTGCCAACCCCTTTGTTAATATTGGAAAACCAGACTATTTAGTACACAATATTTTTCTGTCCCTAAACTTTATAATAATTTAAACTCCCATTGTTAACACAAGTGACTCAGAATAATTTTCAGCAAGGAAGACAAAGGAACTAAAGTTTTTAATTGAATGTAAAGAAGAGAATTAATCAGTTCATAAAGTACCATACATTAACCACATTGTCCGCTTCAGGACTCTAACCTCTAAAGTTGATACAAAGGTAACCCGAATCCCCCCTGTGAGGGTTATTCATATCCATTAATCGTTGCAATACAAGATACTGTAGGTTTGAGCTGGTTGCCAGTTCTTCAGTATCTGAAACGTACTCTCAGCAGAGTGGAGAACACCACTGGGACTCATTTAACTCTGACTTTCACATTAATTTTGCTGTGCTGTGAAGAGCAAAGACAAAATCAATGTCCATCAGTGATTATTCAAGGTAAAATATCTAGTGATATTGAATACCAATGGTAGTAGTGAGCATTAAACTTACTTAAGGATTGTGGAGTTGACAAAGCCATTTATTCCAGTTTCACTTAATTTTCAATGAGGCATACGAGTTTAGAAAAATATAACAATTACAATGAAAATACTGGATTGTAGTCCCCGGCAAGTTAGATTTTAAATCAACAAGAAGTATCGTATATATAAACTTTTTGTAGTGCACAGTTCAGGGAAGGTTTGAATCATGCAAGGACATGCTAAATCTCTGCAAAGAACATTTCACGACCGAGGGAGCTAGCCTTTGTAACAGCTGTATTAATTTTGGCATCGGAACACTTCTTTGTGGCTTCAGTGCTCAGTGTAGAAAAAAAAAAGTAACTTATGTGACAGCTCTCCCACACCAGTCCTGTTCACTCTCTTCTCTCATTTACCCCAAGAAACTGTGTGTAAAATCCTCCCTAAGTTAATGGGAGTTTATCAGATTTCATCCTATCACTTAAGAGTTTGTAAATGTAACAACAAACTGAATGAGCATTAAGGGTTTCTATTGACAGTTGTTATGAACATTTATCAACTTCTCCACTGAGATTCTCATAAAACCATTTTTCTTTCTTCCCTGAAATTCCCCCTGATATTCCAATGCTATTGGTTATGTCCCACGTTCATCAGAGCTCTTAAAACACAGTATTTATCTTGGCAAAAAGATAACATAGCCCAGTTCTCCACTCATGTAAACCACTGACATAAAATCCAATTCATTATGCTTAAAAGGCTTCACTAGTATTGAATTTCAATGGAAATTATTTTCTTTTATTCCTCCCAATGAAATTTTTTTAAAAATTAATGTCACAACTCAGTGGAAAAAAATACTTTGAAGAGCAATTCTGGATGACTATTTAGTCTTATTTAGCCATAATTTATCTTATGGAAGGTGGGCAGCTTTCAGACATAAAATAGTATCAGAAAATCAAACCTGTTACAAATAGTTTTGAGAAAAATGCTTAACCACCCCTCATAAGTAAATACCATGTTTTGGAATAGCATCAAGGCAGGAGAATTAAATCAGCCAGTTTTCATTGTCCCTAGGCAAATGCTAACAGAGATGCTGAGAACCATCTTGCAAAACTGCTTTTTATTGGATTCTTCTAGCAGTATCCAGGAGGTGACTGATACACAAGTGGTGAAACATTGTCAGTTAAGCCAAATATTGTCATCTCAGATTTGGAATAGCTTTGCAAAGACGGTGTTTTGAGATGTTCTTGGTTTACAGCAAAGTAAGGGATAAAGTGAACGTATTCGGTACCTGTTATAAGCACAGTTTCTTTAAAAGACAACGTATGTAGTGTGGTCAACAGGAATTTTTTTCACTGTAAAGAAATCTGGTGCATTAAAAGGGCACAAAGAAACCCTGAAGAAGCAAATGAGTCTTTCCCAAAACAAAGACTAAGCTCACAACAACAGTGAATGCAAGCAGAGCAAACAGCCAAATGAGAAATGCCACTAAAAGGGTCTAATAAATGATTATGTCTTTGATTTTCTTGTTTCTCAAGCTGTAAGCACTATTCACTGGCTTTGACCTATAGCAAAATCTTGTTCATAAGACACAGAGGAAAATGAAATAGGATTTAAACAAACAAAATCTTCTTAAAAACATAAGCCACAGGGGGGATGGAATTTTTCTCCTATCTTCAGTTTACACTTTGTCCTTTAATTCTGGCATCAAAATTGTTAAATAATTAAATTCTTTCTTGTAAGTAAAATTCCCACTGAATATTTATTTCTATTCTAATGATGCTTTTTTTTTGCATCTAGCCATAAAAAGACTAGCAGTATTTGAACACATTAATCTCAGCAGTTAAGCAGACAATAAAACCCCTACAGAGCCTCTTTCGTACCACAACTGTTTCATTGTTTGAGGTAGCATCATTTTCCAATGCACTGCGTGTGCAGTACAAAGTATGGCCCTAATCCTATACTGTGATCTGCCCTAGCAGAAAATGCATCTGCCTAGCTGTCCAAATCCCAGCCAAGACGAGAATGTCTTCAAAGTGTTACAAGGTTTACTGTACAGATCTACTTGAAAATTGAGTTTAATAGAAGCTGAGTCAGAACTTCCAAATACAGCTAGAAAATGACAAAGCCAATGAAACAAAAGGAGAAGAGGCAGAGTCTGACACTGGGATAATAATTAGCTATATTCAGGGAACGATACATCTACATTGAAATTACTGGCCACAGCTATTTGATGTTAATACTTTTTAATTGCTCGTTTATAGGTAAAGCACACTGATATTACTGTCTCTAGTTCAGACACTCAAACACAAAGTGCCTTTCCCGAAGTGACAGTTAGTCTCAAAATCAGAACTAAGACCAGCTCTCCTGCCTCCAAATGCCATGCCCAATTAACTAAACCATAGTTCCCCACAGGAACGGAATCTGTGCTCATACAGGAAAATCTGTGTGTGTGCTACTCAAGGAAATTAAAGTGCAGCTATAAATCTCAGCTAGTAGCTGCTGTCTGGCCAGCTGCCCAAATTAAGGCCAGAGGTGTCCTCACTATGAAGGAAAATATTTGCTGCTTGTAAATTGATTTTTGTTTCTTCTTCCAAAGGAAAGGAAAAAAAACCCAAACAAAAAACCAACAGCCACGCATATCCAGCCTTCTCAATTTAAAATGTCACATAATACAGCATCACAATCATTCAGGTGACACTCTTAAGTTTATCTCATGCAATGCATTGTAAGTTCAAGGGACATACCAAGGAGAGTTCAGTGACATGTTAATTATATCTCCAGCAGGAACATCCACTTTAAAAAAATGTATGTAGGTATATATATGCCTTTAGAAGGACAAGAGACTAAGGAGATTGTTCTTTTGTTCTCATTTGAGAAGAACCATTACACGCCTCTCAGGAACCAAGAGGCAACAACCTTGACAATATACACTTAGCTTAAATCTACTTGCTGAAAAAAGCCTGTAGAGTGTCAATAGAAACATATATATACACAATAATTATATTGATGATTATGTACTGTTCAGTTAGGAGCTTTTGAAGTGGAGATTAGTGGGTGAAGATGATAATGCTCAGGTTCAGGATGTGGCTTTTCAAAATGTAGTTTTGAAAATGAATGCAATGTGAAGCAGGTCCATTGGTTCAGATAATTCTGAATTATATATCTCCCGTGGAAGGAGCAATGGGACTCAACTTCTGTTATTATTAGTCAGAGCACTTATGCCCCTGCTGCTGAAGAAAAGTTCATAAACTCAGGTTTGCCCAAGATGGATGAGCTATAATATGCTTATCAGGAGTTACCTACTGCTTTATCTTTCATTACACATTTTCAGTGTTTCATTTTTCCATTGCCATAATACGTTGTGATGAAGATGGCCAAATGGATCATGTCAAATTGTATCCCCATATATATAAAAATGCACTATGTCACCATATAAGAAAAACAATTCTCATGCCAGTTTATCATCATTGTTACTATCGTCTGCATGGGTTACTGCAAATGTCTTTATCAAAAAGGTTTAAAATGGTTCTTTTGGCATCATCTGGAGAACTATATTTACTCTCAGAAGCGTATTTCTGTCCCTTCCAAACTGATGACAGATTTTTAACTACTAGCAACAGTAAAACAAATCTCTTTCCAGCGCATGATCTCCACTGAAAAAACCTTCCAAGCATATAGTTTCTCTAATGTTTGACAGTCATTCCTGCATCATAATGTAGAGTGAAATGTACTGCATCGTAATATATACATACCTGAGATTATAGTTTTAAACTTTAGAATCTGGGGGTCAATCATAGTTTAGCAGTGGCAGCAGAGAATTTGGTGTGCATTGCGAAACTTGCGTGAGGATTTAAGTACATACTTGACCAGTTTTCCTGTCCTGAGCTCTGTGTTGCTCCTTAATTCAGCTATAGGGATACTAGCTCAAAGACAAACAAGCTATATACCTACAGCAACATCTGCAGTACAGCTATGCTAAAGTCAAGATGAACAGAGAATGTTGCCTTGAGTCCCATTACTAAGTGTTGCTGTATCACATTAGGAAGTTATTCAAGAGAGAGCAGCTGATGCAATTAGTTGGTATTATTAATTTAATAAACTGTCCCTCAACTGTTAATCTTTGGCAGAACTGTGATTTGCCAACCAATAAAACATTTATTTTTAGGCTATTCCACCAATACTACTGTACTCTTTGTAATGCATGTCTTTAAAAATCCATTATGGTGTCCCCCTAGCGAAAAGAGCAATAATGTTAAAAGGGTTTTTGTATTGGTACTTATCTTAAACTACTACGTATTTTGCTGAATGAATGGGAAGAGATTTGGATGTGACTTTGGAAATTAGTTTTAATAAATTGTCAGTCCCTCATTTCAGTGAAATGTTTGCCAGAGATGAATATTTGCTATCATCAGTACTTGCACCACATCTCAAGGGCAGAATTAAAACATACTTCTAACTCAAACTGACATAAATTGCAGGAAGAATCCTTTCAAAAATAAAGGGCTGAAGGCCATGTCATAAAATGCCTCCCCTACTTCCTCTTCTCTGTTTTTCATCTTCCTGGCAAGGTGAGCTTTCTGACAAAAAGTCTTTTGAGCACAGCCAGGAATGCAAGAGAGAAGTAAAACAGAGTCACTATGGCATTACCGTTACCAGCTGAGGCAGTTAAACGGGGTAGATGCCCAGCCCCACACTACATTTAAGAATAATGCAGCCCCCAGAATACTTTGTCCTTTTTTTAGTACAAGAATCGAATACCTGATATTCTGAAACATTAGTTCAGAGGAAGTTAGCAAATTATGCCATATGTCTGGCTTTTTATCTTGTACTTTAAAGATCAAGTTAAGTCAGGTGTCAGTGAATTACAATGTTAAACAGTATATACATGTCTCTTTTCTTTGTTAGAAACAACTGGATACTCATTATTTGTGAGGCTCCACAAAGTGCAGCTTCTAGACAGTTAACATATATTTTACTTTATTCACTAATTATACGCACATAGATGTTCCAGCCCAGATAATTTGCTTTTAACCATTAGAAGGCAGCAGAGCTGGCTCCTGAAAGGTATTGGTTTCAGAAACCCTTAAATATTCTCAGGATACATTAGCTGATATGATACTTTCTCTTCACTTCCTGCTTATTATTCCAGTAATTTTAACCCTGGCAGACAGTGTTCCAGCACAGCTGATCCCAGTTTACATTTCACAAAACCAGTTCATACAACTGGACCAGACAGTCATCAGCTGCATATATGAGATTTTTCCATATGCTGCCATGCCTAGAACATTCTTTTGTTCAGTGAAGATCTTGGATGTGCCCTTTACCTCTGACTGTAGCTTTCAATTATTTGAAACTTACCAACTGTAACAAGATTCAAATTTTGCTAGTATTGTAACTAGTAGAGAAATTTCAGGATTTAAGTAGAAAGGAGTGTGGATTCTTTAGTGGAACACTAGAAAGCGTTTGTGCAGATACACTTTTCTAACTTTGTAATTTTAATGGTGACTGTATTAATATGCATAACCAGGAATCCAACCCTGGCTGGATTCACAGAAAGTCATTCTATTCTAAAATTAAATGTTGAGGACAAGTTTTGTCCTGATCTGGTATGCTATGACCTTAGCATCAAGGGAGAAGCTCTGGAAAGGAAGAAGTAGAAACAGGTCTTTCAAGGCAGGACTGATACCCAGAGAGAACCCTTTCATTAGACACTGCCTAGTCATTTGCCATTTGGCTTCAGGAAGCAGGGCGCAAAGGCCACAAGTGCTATTTGGGTACCATAGATTTGATTCTTTTCTGGAGGGCCTTTGTTCCCACAGCTACAAGTGGATGTTGGCTCTGGTAGTACCTAACAGAATTGTCTTGAACCTCTGAAAAGTAATACTGCTACAGTTTCAATCAGTCCTGCCATACAACACTAAAGCCATATTGCCATCTTTATTTGCAGTGAATTACATCTACGCAGGAAGGCTCTGACATCAGCACCTCACAGCTCCTGTTTTTCTATCCCTGAGGAGAAATTTGCTCTTTTACCTCAGTAGCAAAATACATAGGTAAGCTGAACAATGCCTGTTCTTCACAGGCATATTACAAAAATATTCGAATACTCAAATATTTGTGTAGTACTTGAGTAATATTTTCACTCTTTGATATCAGGAGTGAAATCCTGGCCTGTAGGAAGACACCAGCAGGTCTACAGTTGTGTGGGTGTAGCAGTAACATTCCAGCACTAAGACTAGCAATATAATCAACAGCTTCGCCAAGGAAATGTCACTGGTGAGGTCCAAGAAGCACTGATACTTCACATGGGGATGGCTTCTACTTTCAGGCACAGGCAGTTGCCATGTTGCACTGTGCGCCAGGGCTCAGCCTCTTTGCCAGACAAACATCTGAAGAGCTCTTGGGTTTTTTAGACTTGTATTTTGCACTCACTCTGCAATCTAATTTCATGCTGAGTTATGCTGTTCAACAAACTTCTAGTTCATATCATGAATTACAATGTTTGTAAGCATTTCTTTTCTTGCAGATAAGAGTCAGTTTGGTTTTATTTTTTAAATTCCCTCAAATGCCAGGTTGAATAAGCATCTGCAGGGGTATTTTCACTCAGGGGACTCTCCTCTTTCCACCTTGAAGGGGCTTTCTGTATGTCATCCTTTGTGGAGAGGCAGCACAAACCCTGGGCCCTTTGTAAGCATACTTAATATGTCATATGGTGTACTAACCTTGAACTAGGCTTTTACACAAACCTAGCAAAGGTGTCACTCACACAGTTACAGTGGGCCAGAAGTGATATAAGAACAAGTAACTTCTCTTCCTACTTTAGATAAAAATAAGATACACACGAATATATTATGTATTTCCTAAATCAGCTTTAAAATGTACAGTTCTTGTTTGTGCTTAGCATTATCTATCAATGATTTCTTTTCACTATTGACAGAGTATTTCTTTTACAGAAAAGGTACTCGACACAAAAGGAAACAGGAAAATGGCTTCTGAGACTGTATTATTGTTTGTGAAGCTGCAGAACACAAAGCAACAAGGAACTGTTTTAATTTGCAAAAAATTCCTTGAGTGATTACTTTGTTTTCCTGCAATTTAGATCTGCCAGCTTGGAAATGGCTATTTAAAGGTTTGTGAGGGTTGTCAGCATCATTTTAGAACTGCATAGTTTTATATTAGTGGTAGGTGCTTTCACAGTCAGCTTGTATCTTGACTGTTTAAATCTCCTAGTTTTACTAGGCAACACAGATACCTTGGGATATATTTTCCACTTGGCTGAGGCTTGAAATCTTTTTCTGGTGGCATAAGTCGCCCACTAAAATGTGTGCCTATTAAATAAATTGCACCCACAGTGCAATGGTGCAAATGGTGCAAAAATGTATATCCCTCAAGGTTTTAATAATAAAACCCCCCTTTAAATACCAAGCTAGCTTATTGCTTTTGAAATTCATTCAGGTTCCCCCATGGATCACATTTTGACAAAATGGACTTTTTCATGCATATTTTTTAATTTTATTTTGCCAAAGTCGTATTTTCAACTGAAAACATAAAAAGGGAAAATGTTCAAACTAGGTCTAGCTAGAACATTGCAATCCAAATGATAAGGCCAGCAGTCTTTTAATATCACCTTCAAGGACTAAATTTATTTGTGATGTTAAGGTGGGCTGAATTTAACACTCAAAAAATGTAAGTCAGCATGATTAGTATCTACGGAGAAAGGACGTTTCTCACAGAGGCAAAAGGCCATGCCTGTATTAGGTGGATCCCATGGAGTTCTGATGAGTTGGAAGTGTTTATAAAATAGTCTCTATGAATATTCACGCTTCATTTGTTTTTAATGTATGATGAGACACCTCAGAAATATTTCCATGCAATTTCACCTTATAAATGGAATGACAGCTTTTATATACTCACAGATAATCTGAGGGTATCTGAAGATACCCGAAATGCAGATTTTGCAAGATTCACTTGCAGGGTTCTTTAAAACTGTAATTTTTTGGACACTGTCATCATAGACTATGATACTGGCAGTCATTAATGCTTCTCCTGCCTTCCTCAAACACCTAAAAGCTCACTTTTTTTTTTACATACTACTACTACGTATTTCCCAACAGGAAGCGGCTCACATGAATTAATTAACATCTACATTTAAAAAAAAAATAAATTGAGTGTATTGCCTGGGAACATTTTCACAGACTTCAGCAGAAGGAACACATTCCAAAACAATTGGGGTAGCTGGTAGGCAGCTGAGCTTCCTGGGCTATTCTGAGAAACCGACTGTTCCCCAAATGGACATCATGAATGATTTTTGATCCTCAGAATTTTTTGGCTTAATTACTGTGTCAGCAACCCCCTTAACCAATGTATAAAGAAGAGTGTCTTGTTATTCATCTGTTTGTTTTCTAGTGAAGTCACAGCTCTCCTTTTTGCATAAATAATGCTATGGAGCCATTTAACTGGCTAGAGAGAATGTGTAAATTATATCATTGTTATCTATATCATCTTCATAAAGAAAGAATTTGCGGCCATGGTGTCCTATGAAAGACAGAAGAGAAGAGGATTAACACCAATAGGAACTATAATTTACACAAATTGCACAAAACTATGTCAGCCCAGAATCAACATCATGAAAGCAGTTACACTCACAGGCACCTTTTTTTCAAGACTCCCATTTACCAAAAGGAGGATGGAGAGAAGAGCCTGCACTAGCTCTTTACAAGGTACTGCAGACATTTGCTGAGGTTTAGCTTCTATTTCATAGAGTGGACCTTGTGGCCAGGATTGTTTCCCAACATTTTGTCTGTTTGACCTTTTCCGGAGCATTTTTATGCACTCTCTGATGTTCTACAACACAGAAGCAAAGGATTAGTGGAAGAGGGATCTTATTAACTGGTTGTGCTACAATGATGAGTTCGTTGTTTATGCTAGATAAATTCATATCATAAAATGTGAACATATCTGCAAAAGTTTTGCTTACATTGTTTTTTTGGAACTAGGCCTAACTGGACTGAATTAGGGCTCAGATACAAGCTCAATACACAGCACAATGAAGTTCCAGGAAGAAGTTCCAGGATGAACTATTCCTAGAAGGTCTGTACCATACTTTACTGTAGCTGATCTACACATAATACCTTGTCCAAAGGGAAGGTCAAAATACGTTACTCCACTGGGTTGGTAAGAGTGAAATGTTCTAAATAAAAAGAGATAGAGAAATAAAAAAAACTAATAATACCCGATCAAGGAACAGTGGTAGTCTAAATGGCTTGACACTAGTCACTATCGATGTGTGGGATACAATAAGTCAAGAATACTGAATGTCACATTGCCCAGTGATGACCAGCAGTAGTCATAACAACAAAATAACAGAGGTGCCAAAACAAATCCAGGCCAGCTGGGGTTTGAAACAAAAGAAACTAGGCATTTGTTTTGCTTGCTTGGCAGTAGATTATTGAAATGCCTTACACTGTCATTGACAGACACAGGACTTAGAACTGTAGGGTATGCAGCAGTAGAACAAGGAAAACAGAGAGTATGGCAGGGCCTTGCATATCCTTGTAGAGAGATCAATTTTGGACTTGCTACAATGCCAGCCTCAAAGAAAGGGTGATCACCTACAGTTCCTGGGAGCACACTGGGGGAGTACAAAGAAAAGGGCCAGACCATGTCCATTAACTCCAATTAATGTAATAAACCTCCCCTGAATTTTGTTCAATTTTAAGTCCAGGTGTGTATTATTTTCCCTTATCAGACTTTCCTTCAAGCCATTAGAAGGAGTCTGTGTCTTTCTTTCCCCACAAATGGAGATTCTACACAAATGTGGTCCCACAGCGGGAAACTATACAGTATAGTATAAAAGAACCTTTTATCAAACTTAAAAGGATTAATGCATTTCTTTCAGCAAAAGCTCTGCATGTCTCCCAACTCAAGCAGTTTATAAAAGGACAAGGACTGTTGTTTAAAATGCAGGTAAAGCCCAATTATCCAACATGAAATCTCAAGCTGTTTGTTTGGGATCAAAATTGAACGTTGGAGAAGCAGCCCTCTCAGTAACATGTGCTGGAATGTCAGTGCATGTATTTTGTGGACAAGGAAGCCACCGGGAAAACAGAAAGATTTTAGTGTTTAACATCTCAAGCTAGCACTGTTATCAGCTTTTGGGCCAGGGTAGCTTAACTACAACAAAGCACCACGTCCAACAGAGCCTGTCATGATTTCAATTTTCATAATGAAAGATGTTAACAGTTCTTTTTAGAAAATCTTTTACCAGACATTTTTTGCTGTGCTTTTTAGAGCAGTAAAATGAAAATCAGTATCGATTTCTTGTCATTGTTACGGAACCGCAACCCACAAAAGCATTAGGTGCTACAATGGTGGACATTGCAGAGCTGAATGGCTGGACATTCAAGCTCTAACAAATCTTGTTGTGATGGTTTCAGAAGTTACTTCCCCAGCTGCCCTCTCCATTCCTCTGTCAGTTTACCACTCACACAGCAGAGGAAATTATGCCCAGCCTTCAGCCATTATAATGCAGAGACTGACATTTTAGCATAAATCCACCCTTACGGCGGTACAAATGAAGTGGTCTGACTTTGGTGATGGTTTAACGCTAGTGATTACTTCACCTTTCAGTACTGAAGGTGCCCCCTACAGCAGATGCAAATATATACTTTCTCCTCAAAAAAGTAGTTCCCAGGCCATTATACTAGCTTAAACTGCCAGTGAAGGTAATATTCTGAATATCACATTGATGTGTTTTTACTTGGCGCTTAATAATATCGAGTATTATATCACAATTGCATCAGGGAATAATATGGATAAAGAACTGTATCCAGAGAGTTAAAATCTTGCATTGATATTGAATCTAAAATTAAAAACAAACAAGACAAATTGTAGTTTGAACAGACTCCTAAATAATTTGGAATTTCGATGTGTTACTTTGCTGTTAATCAAAGACCCCTTTCTTTTAACCTTAACTGTTGGAATATCTCTCCTGCCTGAATGTCAATATGAGGCAACAGTGAAGGTCAATGAGAGTGCCTTGCCGTTCACACCGTGTCCTTTATCAACATGTTATACTTGTTGGGAGTCAGGCAAATGAAACACTAAGCAACATCAGCAGAACTTACATTCTTGAAGTCACGGGATTTTTTCTTTTATATTTCAATTAAGTGTGGAGCCTGTTGACAGACTCCATGAACTACAGACACCTTGGTAAGTGCAGCGGGGAGCTGGGGAGCTGTGAAATGCCATTATGTGTAACTGAGCTGGGTAACTGTGACACAGGTAAAAGCAGACCCATTGGTTTTGGGATGGAATAAAGGACATTTGCCCTCAAGAGGCATTTTATTGATAAAGGGACAATAATGTCGATATTTGGAAATTAAGTGTCAAATGAAAAAAGGCATAGAAGCATTTGTTGCCGGTATTACCAAGGCTGAGTATTGCATTTCCACTGATATCTGCAAGAATTGATGATGCTCAGCAGTTTTGATATCAGCCTCCATTCTGAATCCCAGCCATGATGCTAGTTACAAGGAAGAGACCAAAAGATGGCTCAGCTGCTTCTTCCCTGTTATTGCCATGGTATATGAGGATAACAGAGGTGCTGACAATACTAGGTGTTAAACTGCTGGAGCATCCCAAATACTCCAACTAGTGGGTTTTTCTGTCTTTCAGACAAAGAAAGTAACCCTCACCCCAGGAAATTTGAAAGGATACAGAAGAACCTGCATGAAAGAATGGGCTACATCACCATAGGGGAAAAAACAGGGTTAGTATATAAGGATGAAAAATGTACATGGTTTGTGCATAGACATTATTTGAATATCACCTCAGTTACTATCATTATTTGTTAGCAACCTGATGTTCCTTATCATGCACTTTTCCTCTCAATGTTTGGTCAGGCAACCTCATCACTGACCACTGAAATGTTTTGTGAGCTAGCAATTCCTGATTCCAAGAGATGAGGACTGGGTAGGGTTAGCCAAGGAAAGGATCTTACACAGATCTCATGTTACATGCCCTGGCCTCTTAGGTGGAATGTGGCAAGCAAGCCGCTGTTTTTGAGTTTTTTTTGTTGTTTTGGGTTTTTTTTGTTTGTTTGGGTTTTTTTTGGTTTTTTTTTTACACTTACAATACTGAAGAGCTGTAGCATAATGTTTATTCAAAAAGTGAATTTACCTACTGGCAAATGTGTTTCAAGCTTTTAATGGTGTCCCTCAGACATCACTGTTTAAAATGTGCTTAACTACATTAAACATACCAGAATATAGGGAGCTCAGATGCTTAGGAGCTCCCATAAAGTGATGACTATACTACATGAAAGTGAATTGAAGACATTCAGTATTTTTCTGAAAAGCATTCAGTGGCTAGCATTACTGTGCCTGAAACCAATTTTGGATGCTCTTCTGCTAGAATTTCAGAAGTGGTTAAAGAGAGTCACTCTTCACCTCCCTGTGCCTTTTAAAAATCTTGGATTTTGTAAGTAACAGCACCATAAAATCAATAAAAAACCCCACCAGACAGTTCAGCAGAATGAGACAGAACTGGGAGGTATTTGTTGGTCAGTGTTTTATATATTTATCTTAAAAATTTTTCCAGATCTATAATGAACATATTGACCAATCTTTCAATGATTAGATATGCTTTCACTGTAATTTTGCCATCTGCCATGATCATAAAAGGAAAAAATACATACTAAAAATTGTGAAAGGATTTAGTTATGGTACCTGGATTTGCTACATGTCTAAACTATAAAAAATAGGAACAAGCACATGCACGTTTGAAAATGTTATCTGCAGGGAAGGCTTTTATGCAGTGAGGTCCCTTTATAATTAAACCAACCTCCTTTGGTTCTGCACAGTCTGCATTCATGGCCTCTTGGAAGAAGCATTTAGTCAATTAACTATTTTATTAACCAATTGATTTTTCCTGTTAGTCCTTAACCTCTTTGTACCTGTTAGGAATGGTTATGAAAGCTGAATAAATTGGTTTCTTTCATCTCTAAAAGGCAACAATAAATAATAAAACAGGTTGAACAGGGTTTCAGTGGGGAACCCAAATACGAATAAAAATACCTGCCGTGTATGATATAATATAAAATACTAACTGCTAGGAGCAGCACAGTATTTCAATAAATCACATTGTCACACTGACCTTTATTGATATACTGTTTCTCAACTTAAAGGATTGGCCCTGCTGCTTTAGGAGATCTTTTGTTGTGAAGGGCCTGCAGATTCATCACGTAATAAAAAGATTATTTGCCCACATAGGGATGTCTAAGTCTATATGCTAAGCAGAAGCAAAAAATCCAAAATATTTTAGGGACAGTTTAAATTTAGAGATTTATCATAGCATCACAGGAAAACAAACACGCATTCCTGAAATAAGTACAAAATGTGATTTATATTATCACTTAGTACAAAGTGGGAAAAAAAAATAGAATGAAGAAAAGAAAAGCTCTTTCATTTCAAGTAGATAACAGACTGCTTGATTTTATGGAACGTATGTTGCAACTAATCCAATGACAGTCCAGTATTATAAAATTAAATTCACCACACTGGCTGAAACTCAGCAGAGTTACTGGTTTCTTTGTTACCAATGGCTGAAATGAAAGACTAAGGAGGTGTGCAACAAAAAAACCTCACAGTAAAAAAACCCATGTGCCCATCTGAAAAACTATTCCCTGCTTCCACAAAAACAGCAGAAACAATCTTAAGAACATAACTGAATTTGTGCTATCTAAAGAAAATCCAAATTATAGTCTAGAGATTCTTCCAACATATAGTCAAGAGCTGTAGAATATTTTCAGCCATATATACAAGACTCTTGTACAAATTAGTGAAGAGCTTGTGAAACCTTATGTTCTTTGTGAGGTTCCTACTGCCTTAAATGATAAGGATCTCCTGGGAACTTTTGTTCCTGTTAATTTTAAGGTTGACTCATGCTGATTTGAATAAAATTCTGACTCCAGATGCAGCTGTCCAATGAGGAGGGAAGTTGTATTGTTTTGTAAAACAAATAAACGAACAAAAAATGATGTGGGGGTCTCTTCCTCTTACTGTAGTGGTAGGTATTAATCTCTCTGGTTTTATGTGCGTCTGTAATGAAAAAGGTGCTAAAGGCTGAAGGAGAATATATTTAAAGAATAGCTCATTGAGTGCTCAGCAATTTATTCACTGAGCAAAGGTCCATGAAGACAGGTGAGGAACCCATACCTTGCATGATTCCTTCAGCTGTGACTCCTTTTCTGGTGGTCTTACACAGAATAGTTATATGGTAGACTGGTTGCTGCTTCTGTATCAGATGCTAGCATAATATTACCCACTTCTTGCTATAAACTCTCCAATAAATAAATAAAACCATGTATAGCTCTTCAAATAGTTAGCCAACTTTGAAGGGACACTATAACAATGCTTCCCCCCCTTCTTCCTCTAAATAAAAAATTTTGCTAAATTCCATACAAAAGTATTCATGACTAAGCTAACGTTCAGGCAATGCTTGGCTGTGTTATCTGCCCTCTTCTTCCTCTGACAGCTTATTTTCTGCACTGCCTCTGCATTGCTAGCTATTGGCACAAATATGTCCTCCCACTCCCCCTTCTTCAGCCTCTTTTGATGTTCCACTAACCCAGCCTTCTCCTACTCCACCTGCTCTGCTTATCTCCACCTGTTTCTCCAGCAAAAATTCTACCACTTGCTGCTTTTCCTTGCACCCCTCCACCTGAGGCTCCCTATTCCAGTTGTTCATTCCATGTAACTGCCAATGCACTTCATCCACTGCACAACTGAGACCACTGCTAATCACCCCCACCTTCTTTCCTATTTCTAATCTTCTCTTCACCAACCATGAATTTCACAAAGGAGTATGGATGATGGGGCAGAGACAACAAGTGTTGCATTTAAATACAAAATTAAAATGCCACCATATGGCACAATCAGATCAAAATTGAGCAAGATGTGCCAGGGTAATGCCTTTGCTTTCCCAGAATATGCCACCAATGATGCAGACATGCCATTCCTTTTGTTGGCAATGTTTGAGTTGGGTGGTAACACACGGAAGAGCTGGAGGCACTAGATTTGTTGACATTTTTGGATATACCTGTCATGCACCCTGCCTTCCTGGCCCCAGAACTCTACAAGAGAAACAGGGCATAATAAAGTTGATTGATTTGTGTTTGTCACTCATCCAAGTGGCTTTCATTTTGGTGTCCCTCAATCTTGCTTTTTCATTTTCATTTGGAGCCACTGAAATCTCACCTTCCAGAGAATCCAAGCTGTTGGACCTGTCATCTGGTTCAAAATGTCTGCACAGCATGAACAAAATTTACTGTCCTCTGTGCAAACGGTTCTGGTGGCTCTAATAGAAAACACAGCAATCCCTCTTTTATGCTCTGCTAGGAAACAATCTACATTTTTTTTTCCATGAGGAGAAAAGTTTTTGATAGAATTTTGCTAGCTTTATATAAACCAGAAAATCCTCAAAAAACAGCGTGCAGCCAACAGTACTTACAGTGAATTTGAATCATTGAATGTCCTTACTATTGTTTCCCCTTAGATTTAAAATCTTGGCTAAAGCAAAACTTTACTCTTTTAAATTGCCAAGGATAAAATGTGGCAAAGCAATTATATGACTCACGAAACACTGTGCTCCGTTGAAGTGTTAATGTCCTCAGCACTAATTTGTTTTTGTCTTTTCTCATCTAAAGTTTGTTGTCCATTGACATGTATCACTAGTGCATCATCTTATGTCTCTTAATCTGCAAAAAAATTGTATTCTCAACAAAACTTTTCAACTGTGACATGTTTTTCAGAAATTTTTAGGTCCCTGAGTTTTAAACAAGGAAACAGATTTCTTCTCTTTCCCCCTGCCTCCCCCCCCCCCACTTTGTTTTTTTTGGTTACACTTTTTTATATAAACTATATGGCTTGCTGCTGTCAGCTAGAAAGGCCCCAATGGGAGACCCAAGGTCACTACTAGCTGAAGAGAGACACTGCAGAAGTAGTTAGGATGAAAGAATATCCCACTGGGGTTTTGGACTTACAGTTTCTTGGCTCTTGTGATTTGAAATAAATGTATCATCGCTGTCTGGAGCTACCAGCCATATTCTCTCACTCACGAAGCTAACATTACTGTTGGACTTAAACAGGTGAAAAGGATAAAAACCTTTATAATTTATTTTATATATAATGATACTTTGACTTCCCTCTGGTAGGGACAGGATGAAAATTTTTGCTGGCTTCTACAGAGCCTGGAATTTCATACAAATATTTTAGGAAAGCTCTCTGCTCAACAATTTGTCATAGAGATTTAGGGATATGCAAAGTGATGTGCAAAGGGATGGTGACTTAGCAAAACCCTCAAATTCTCATACATACTTAACTAGTCTTATTCAGAAGGTGCTTTACTTTTGCAATCCTTCAAGAAGAATTTTGTGTCCTTCTGGGATTTCCCCCCTTCATAACTGCAGAAGAGAGAGACTGAAGTGAAAACATCTTGTGTTTGGAGCCTTTAAAGTAAACTCTAGGTTACCTTTCAGGTTTTGGTACTAATTTCCCTCGTGATCTTCTGCATGTTGATTAAACCTTTCAGTCCCTATCCTTACAAATGGGATTAAAACACGTCTGTGATTTATTTGGATATTAAAAAAAAACATCATTGAGTGGCTACTGTGCTAGCTTATAAAAAAAGTTATCACAGGAATACAAACCTATCAGCAAAAAGAAACATCCTTAGTGCTTGTCACATGGGACACTCTCAGCCATCTGGGAACTCACCACAAAACGTCACTCTTTCAGAGTAATTTAATGAACTGTCTAGTCAGCTCAGTCTCCTA
This sequence comes from Gorsachius magnificus, assembly GCA_034008185.1. Classification (NCBI taxonomy): domain Eukaryota; kingdom Metazoa; phylum Chordata; class Aves; order Pelecaniformes; family Ardeidae; genus Gorsachius; species Gorsachius magnificus. The sequence continues at coordinate 40,009,922 of CM067088.1, read as the reverse complement.
TGGTTGGGAAGAAATAAACTAAAACTCTTTACAAAAATTTCCAAATATAATAAGCCTTGCAGGAAACTAAACCCCATCTCTGACCTCCTACACTGCCCATCTGTGAACCACGCTTGGCTCATGTACTTTAAAATCTAAAGATATGGAGAAAAAAGGAAGAGGGACTGTAGATAACCTACTTAATTCTCTCACTTACAAAACAAAAATGTCCTCTACACCTTGCTTAAACCTTTTATCTTTAACAGACATTCAACAGGGAATCCACTCAATTAAGTTTGACTTTACCTATTATTAATGGTATCTTGGATAAAAGGATTTACCAAGCAATGAAAGAATAACTGAATTTTGGCTCTCCAAAGTAATAAAGGAGGAAGCCATCAGTGAGATATACTACTGAAACAGGACTGGACAGAACGTCTGATGTTCTGTTGAGCTGACAGGTCTTGAGCAATGATACAGTACTGTATGATGGATCCAGCTGGGCACGAGGTATCACAAGCCACAGTCATCCAGTACAGTATGAATATGAAGCTTTTTCCATTCCATAAGCAGGGGTCCTCAGAAGTGAGCTGTCAAAGTAGAAAATTGCAAAAGGTTTCCCAACACCATTACTTAATATTTAGGAATCAATGGTCTCAGAAGAAATTGATTTCTGTTCACTCACTGGATCTGGAAGAAAGAATAAGTCAATAAATTCTATCTGTCCTTTGGGTCCTGGTGAAAAGTGTGCTTTCTTAACAAAAAACCTCAAAACTCTATCTGCTTCAAACAGAAATCTCAGATTGTCTGAAACATCAAGGCAGCAGTCAAAATGAGATCCCTGGGAGAGACAATGCATGAGGTCAGAATGCTGCAGCTTCAGAATTTTCACAGTGGAAATAAACAGAGCATCAAGCTACATTCTACACCAAAACCAGCAGAATTAAGGGCTACATCATGTACTTGGCCTTCAGAATCTTTCAGAATTCATCTTAACTGAAGTTACTTGCATATAGATGGAGGAGAAGATAGAGATAAGTGTGTCTTGAGGGTCTGAATGAAATAACAAAAGGTAGGAATTAGTCTCTTACTAGATCACTAAGTGCATCTGCTTCTAAATTGTGCAGGGACATCTCTGTCCCCCAAAATCATGACATATTCTTTTCCACTGAGGAGTCTTGACTTGCCATTTCTGTTTTTCCTTTAAATGACAAAGAACTGAAACACTAAAATGTGGCTTCTGTGAATTTGTTTTAGCTACAGCATTTCTCTCTCTTTCTTGGCTGTTGCTGTCCTTACCTTCCTACCCGTATAGCTCACAAACTAGACAAAAAATGCAGATACCCAGACGCTTGATCTTCCCTCTGTTCCAAGCATCAGCAACACACCCTTCACCATTTAGATCATTATAGAAAGATCGCCGGGAAGAACAGAAGATTGAAATAAAGTACTGCAATCTAAACACATTCCTTACTGTTACAAAGTCCACTCTGCTTGTAAGCTGGAAATGCCCCAGGAGAGATGCAGCCCCAGGAGCACAGCAGAAGAAAGGACACTGCCCACTCTCTGGAGAGTAACTCTTTCTGTCAAGTGCTCTCTTGATTGAAGAGCATGGCTGTCATGCTAGATCACCTTACAAAGAAAGACAGTTTATAGGCTGAGATGCTCTGACCTCAGACTGCTAGATCAGACATAAGATGGAGGTCCTGTCATGGTTGTGCATCATGGAGAAGAATACGAACATTCACTTAAAGAGTGGCACAGCTGGTGTGTACTGGACATGACACAGGGTTCCAGATTGTCCAAAGGGTAGTCCCTAGGAGGACACATTTCTCAACTCTAGGGTACAACACTGAGAGGTGCTGATAACTGCGTATCACTTCTTAAAACTGATCCTCACAGTGAAAACCCAAGCTCTAGGAAAGAATTTTGTATGAACTATGGATACATACTGAACATAGTTAAGGGCAAGATGGGACCTTCTAAGGCTGAGTGACAAAAATCATAACTGACCACTCTGTCTGAAGTGCCAAGAACGCTAATGTTTGATACCTGGAAAATTTTAGTTCAAATGCAATTATACAATTGTAAATCACAGAAGAGTAGAGGTTAGAAGGGACCTCTACCAATTGCTTAGTCCAACGCCCCCTGCACAGAGCAGCATTAACTAAACCAAGTTTCTCAGGACCGTGCCCACTGGCATTTTGAATATCTCCAAGGATGGAGATTCCACAACCTCTCTAGACAACCTGTTCCAGGGCTCAATAACAATTTAATCATAGTCTACAAAGTTCAGAGCAACTACCCTCATCACTTCATTTTCTGTCTCTACAGATTTCATGTTCTTTCAGATCAATATAAATCTCATTTGGGTCCTGCACATTCAGCTTCTGTTCCTAGAAGTCAAGGAACCGTTTTCCTGTGATCTCCCTTTGTTTACAAGAGAACATGCCTTTGGCAAACACTGGTTGGACCAATACATAGAGGCAACATACTGCATCCTTCAGTTCATACCCAGACCTTAAAATACAAAAGTCTGAACAATATGCTTTGAAGTAAAGTACTGGGAGACCATGCTGAATGTATTTCAGTTAAAAATACATACATACATATACACACAGGTAAAATGCAAACAAGAAAAATGGTCAATATATACAGTAATCACACAAGTATTGAACTTTATTTGCACAAGTAGTCCCTAGAAGCTCAGTGGATTATTTAAATTTGTGAAGTTATACATCAAAAAAGTATTTCCAAGACTGAAGGCGTAACTTTGGAATTACAAAGTCAGACCATCACTCCAAGCCATTTCATCCTTTATTGTGGGGAATGTTTTTCTTTCTTGCTACCCACAATAGATAAAAGTATAAAGAGTTGCCAAGGGTAATTTTTCCATTATCCAGTTTATTGTGTCCCTCTAAGCCAGCCCTCATTCTCACCTAGCTGTTACTTTTCCTTTCTGAGCTAGCTAAACTGTTTAATATCTTTTGCAAAATGCATACAAATTCACTACAGACAATTACATCTGACAAATCAGCAAAACATTCTTGCATCTCTGGACTCCTGAACAGCTCCACTGTATCACCCTATGAATATCTGTCCAAATTATTTTAATGAGTTTTTAGGGCTGTGGGAGTTCTAGGACCACCAATTCATTTCACATACCTTCAATAGCCATCAGATGGTTGTGATTATCCTCTATTCTGTGAGGAACTTGGGTTAAACTTTGAAATGATGAATAAGAGCTATAAATCCCTGCATTTTCCTTGACCATTATACTGATTTAAAAAAAATATCAGTTGAGCAATGATGTATATTTTGCCAATGTACCCAATCTATCAGACATTTATTTGACTCTGCTCTCAACTGTAAAGATAGACTGGTATCAATTTTCTTACTGTCAGCAACTCAAGTAGATGATTCTCGTGCATTCAGTTCCATTCACAGAAGTCAACACTAGGTTTGTTAATTCTGATAAAATCTGCTCTAATTTTGTGAATTCTGATACACTTAATCGACACAAAATATCCCTGAAGGATTTCAGAGAATCACAATTTGACTGAGATCAAAGCTCTGGCAGTCACTCAAGTTAAGTTTGATTTGAAATGACAAACTGTAGACCGTAAGACTTCACTGTGACTACAGCCCTTTGGGATGCTGAATGGGTTTCTGATACAAATCCTGTTCATGTTTTGATCACCCAGTAAACTGCTGCATATAAGTAAATAAACTTCATCAGTAAAAAAATCATATAAAACTTTCATTTTACAAAATAATAGACAATAGTACTTTTATGCCAGAGATCATCACAGGAAGTAACCTTCTAATACCAGCTCTGTAAGCACTGATCATGGGCATAATATCACTTGTGAACTGTACTACAGCCTTTTGCATAAAGCACTGGCATGCTACAAAATAAAGCAGCAAGGAAAACTGTATGCAATTAATATGTTTGCCTTCTCTTGAGGATTAATAGATCCCCAAGCTATTAGAACTGTGACAACTGTCTCTAATTTAAATGAGCAATACTAGTTTACACCTGCTAAGGAACCGACCTTATGTAAACTGTTACAGTGCACAAATAAAATCCATAAAAGCATAGATATGTTCTTCTAGTCAATCCAGATCGTCTTAGGCTGCACAATTAAGTAGGTCAACCTCAGCAGTTTGATAAAAGACTTCAAAAAGATAGTGTCATTATGGCTTTGATGTTCTGAAGACCTGAACTGCATTTGTAAGTGAATGCATTGAAAGCATTAGCTGAAGGAAAGAGTGCCTACCATAACAAGTAGGAAAAACAGTAAGAGAGTCCATAATAATACCCCCTTGCCTTCAAATAGAAATGCTTTCTCATTTAGATAGGAAATTGGACTCATAAACCTTAGCTAAGTATGACCTTATTCTTCTGAGTGTCTATCATCGTGGATAACTGTTGTATAGAAAAGAATTTTACATCTGCAGCTCTTTATAGTCAGAAGTGCTTCTCATTATTGTATCCATTGCTCATAAACTATCATATAGATTTTGTGCTACTATGTGTAACAGTACAAAAAAGCTAATTCAGTGCTCTTTGGGGGGCAAAAATCTATATTAGAAGAAAAATAATCTTTTACATGCTGACGTCTAATGTAGCAATTCTATCATAATCAGACAAAACATGCAGACGGGTCATAGAACTAGTTTAAGTTAGTCTGTATTTCCTAAAGAGAAGATTTAAATATTTCTGTAAGGGGTCCTTGGTTCCTGCAATTTACCATTTCAGCAGACTATGCAAATAATTTACTGTCTCTCATTTCACTGTGATTGGCAATTACAGTCATATAAGACATTTTCACTGAGAAAATTATGTTATGGAAAGATGTATTGCTCATACAGTCATGAGCAGTCACAAATCAGCCTTTGGTATTCCCTTTGTAAGTTGAAAAGAAAATCACCAGTCATCTTCCTCTTCCTGAGAGGACATTTGAGGCTTCATTTTTGGCTTCAAAATGAGACTGAAGCAGGAAACGTACTCCTTTAGCGAATGCTCACAGAATCTTTGCAGCCCAGCAGCATCCACCCATTTCCAGAGCCAGGGTACAGCATTAAGAAACTGGGATACCATCTGGAGCTGGATAGTGTATCTCTTCCCCACTCCACCTTGTACCAAATTTTCTTATCTGCAAGGATGAACAAGGACTTGGCTTTAATTTAGTGAGTTTAACAAAAGCAGATAGGAAAATTTGGAACAGTCATCGGAAATGTGAAGGCATACTCTCTTTATTTCACCTGTCTTAGTTCTGTGGCTTGCCAAGGTAAAATGGTTTCTTGAAACTGCCTTGAAACCCTATGAAACCCCTTCATACTTGCATATGGCAAGGCAAGGGCAAATTAGGTTCAATGACTAATAGATTCACACTGGTAATTCGTCTTGAATTCTTCCACTGGGAAGTACTTCCTTTCATGGAACCAGCTCATCACACAGTAAAAAACAAACAGCTTTTGTGCTTAGCCATAAAAACAGATCCCAGCTCTCCAATGCAATGTGCCCTGTAGGGATGTTTCCACCCACAACCATATGAGCAACTGCAGAATTCTAAATTAGAAATGATTAGCCACTGGGAAAGATTTAGAATCATACTCCAGTGACACAAACTTGCTTCGTAAGACTCACATGCTTGTCTATATAATTACAAATAACACCTTCTACTAGGAAAAGGCATTGTTCAATACAAGTATATTTCTTTTTCTATTTTATGATGTATTATGCACATATTTCTCCTGAGCGGCTGTCCCCTTATTATTAGCTGTTTTAAAAAACAAAGCAAAATAACTGAGGTTTCAGCCTGTACATATCTCACAAAGAAATTTGGATCAATAGGTAAATATTTAAAGAACTTGAATATTCAGATTATGAATTGCATGCATTGGAAATGTGGTTAGCCAACTGCAAGGCTTCAGAGTTATCAATATCAATATGAAACAGTTTATGCCCTTTACCAAGCAATTTTAGACGAATAATATCACAGGCAGTAATCAGCCTTAAGTAGCATGAAGCTTCTCTTAAAGGCAATTACACCCATCAGCATGGTGTCTCCAAAAATCATCCACGATCTCCCTGAAACTTGGTTGTAGTTATAATGATTCCTCCCACTGCAAATTAATACACCGATTTTTCTCTGTCCATTGCGGGCTTGTTTACATCAGGAATGTTTGCTGAATTTATTAATGGTGCTGACTTACTCCCACCATATTGATGGCATCAATTTTTGCAAAATCAATAGCAGGTTATGTGAGTAGTTCTCATCCACTACTAGCTAGTTCTTTACATTATTTTAATGGTGACTTAGAGCTTCCCTTAATTGAAAGCTTTATCTTCCAGCCCAACAGATAGCCATAAATCATAGGAATCACTATACCAGACTAGTACAGCACCACTTATAATAGGTCTGTGGGTAACTGCCACATGCTCCCTCTCTGCTTTATGGCCATGTTTTACTGATCAATTTAGACATGGACATGCTTCAACTCTCAACAAAAGAGACTAGCGCTTCACCAAACTCCACTGTGGTAGGTGATAGTGACAAAAAGGGAACACATTTGCACTGTGAAAAAAATATCAGGTACAGACAGATCTATGAGACACTAAATCATCATAGTTTCTAACAAAAAACCTTTTATAAAACAAATAAACATTCTGGAGCTGTTTTTTCATCTGATGTGTTTCATTAAGTACACAGAAGAAAGAAGCTCCTGTCTTGGGACTCAAAATGGCCCGAACCTGGAGAAAGATCTGCCTAGGACTTCTCCTGTACTGAGCTTTCCAAAGAACACAGAGAACTTTTACACTCAAAAAAAAAAAAAAGTCAGATTTTATTAGAATATAAGTGAGAAGAAAGAACAGAAATTAAAACGTTTATAAGTAACTCTTCCTTAGTTAACTCTGTCTCTACAGCTGCATCCTTGCCTCCTGACTTTTAGATGAATCAATGACTTGTGAATTGTAGGAACACCAACCCATCCCCTTCAACCCCCTTGAAGTTTTTCTTTCTGTCTTTTCTGTGACCTGGATGCCTGCTGTCTGCTCCTCTCAGTCTCTCTGCTTGATCTACAAGCTCACAAATCCTTGTTGTATATCCTCCATATATCTTTCTGCCTGCCTCCCATTGCAGTCTCTGCAATCCTCTCTGCCTTGAATATTCTCAGTTGCCAACAGCATATAAAGCCTCTCCTTGTCCTTCCAAAGGGCCCACTTGACCCAGTCAGTCACTGAGAAACATAACATAAATGAAGAACAAATGAATAAAACACATTCTATCTAGCATATCCACTAAATATATAATCAGTTCAAGTATGAACACTTGCTCAGAGCAACAACACCAAAATCCTCATTTAGAAGCGAAGGCGAAAAAGCTGCACTAATGCCTCTTACAAATCCTTTTCCTCTGTAGATCTCAGAGCACTTCACAGCAGAAGATAGTTGTTGTCGCCATTTTATTCAGATGTGGACTAACAAAGTTTACTAAGATACTGGTAAAAAAACCCCAACCTTGTTTGATAGGTTTCTTCTCAAAACATTAAGGTGGTCAGTACCATTACTTACTTTAAAGCTGGGGAAGCCGGCATAGGGTGACATGATATGCTCAAGCTTCCTTTGTTAGTAAGCATCATAGCCACATACGGGCCTAGTGCTCAGAAGAGAAAATAGAAGGGATCTCGCAGAAAAGACAGGATCCCTCAAGAGCAGAGTCCTTAACCTAATGTGGTGCAAACACCAAGATGTATCAAACAATTTCAATTCATGTGGCCACAGAATCCCATACATAAGCATTTAAGTGATAACCATAATGTGTTCAATCCCTATTACTACATCACAGTACTTCTGCTTTGCAATGCTCATGATGAACTTAGTTAATTATCTGTTACAAATAACATTCAGAAGTATTCAGAATAGTATGTAAAAAATACAGTAAGTTGGGATTCCAGTCATTAAGGAATCTCTACCCTTAGAGATTGCTGTCATCACGGATGGTCTGGTAGCCATTTGAGCTCTGTATTTGCTGAGGATAATAATAATTCTTTAGGGAAAATTTATACACTGTTTAGCAACTCTGGACCTTCTGACTATGCCCAGAGGCATCAGGAGAATCCCAGTGAGATTTTTTTCTCTGTCTCTCTCTCTTCCATCTCTCCCTGCATCTCCTTTATCTCTTAAGTGTATGCTAAAGAGAGAAGATATAATCACATTATGTCAGTGAAAATACAAATGAGAGAGTCTCCTAACTGTCAGACCACCCATCTCTTCCAACAGTGTTTGGCAGAATGTGATAGGAGAAGAAGGGCACAGAGTATCCTGCAGCTATCCTGGAAGCCACTACTAAGCTTCATTTGCTCTTTAGACATATGCCATACAAACCCCCAATATTCTGATGACATAGGAATGCCTGAATGCAGGCACACACACTAAGCAAAGTACAATTGCATTTGCTTCTCTTTCCTAATGCTACAACATTATCATAAATAAATCCTACACATAATTTTATATAAAATCATAAATATTAACTTATGTACTAATCCTTTTGAAGACAATCAGCAAGCTTCCAGCTTTACAATTAGTCCCACTGACATATAGATGGCTGAAGTGAACAAGATTTCCATATACAGGCTAAGAGTATCTTGTGCTACTTTGTGATTACCTCAGCCCAAAAATCAAGGGCCTGGTTCACGCAGTATTACCCCAGGATCAAATCCTGCTGTAGTTCAAAGTCATTTTGCTGGTGCACAGACTGCAAGAATGTCGGTCAGGGTAACTAAATATACAATGACATGTTAAATGAAAGACTTCTGAATCTGTTACAAATTGATTTTCCCACCAGAGTAAGAAGGAAAAGTCAGCATTTTATTAGATGCCATACACTTAAGCAATTTGGTTTTGGTTTCCATATTCTCTACATTTGCTGCATTCAGGTGTGCAATAAGGTTACCCTGGAACACTATACTGTTACTAGTTCCCTCCTATTTCTGCTGTAATTTCTCTCTTCTCTCGAAGGCACAGGTGAGTTAATGAAATACTTTTTGTCAAGATAAAACTTTATAACATCTCCTGTTTCTTATTACAGAACAAGATGAGCTGAAGTTCTGGAGGTATTCTAACAACATAATAATGCTCACTTTATTAAGTGAAACATTTGTGCTTATTTTAAAGGAAGTTGATTTTTAATAGTTTAATAATAATTTACCTCGTTCCGTCATTTTTCAATTTCGAACAATTTTTCAAATTTCAAATATTACATCATGTCTTCTTTATATTAATGATATGTAAAGTACAAATTAACATTAACATCATGAACTAGCATTATTTTTACATCTATGTTGAAAAATACAGCATCAGACAGATACTTTTAAAGAAAGATCAAATGCTCTGATATAACTAGCACTGCACTGCATTAGCACTGGGCAAGTAAATTGCAATCATTGTCATGCCTCACTTATACCATGGCTTCAGAGACCACAAGACAAAAACAGGAGTTGCAACTCCAAGATTGGAGCTATATTCTGTCCCCACCAGGAGGACTTTCTGAATTGTTATTTGCTGGAAGCTTTTAAAACTCCTTTAGCCACATTGAATTCTGCATTAAAACTCACTAGGACAAAGAGTTCACCTGAGACATTGCTTAGTTTAACTGAGCCATATTTACAGTTAGAGGAATAAACCAGTTACATAGTTGATGCAAGAATTTAAAACATTAAAATCTGGTCTATTTACTTTAAATATGTCCTGTATCATGATGTTAAAGATATGTATTTCTTTTTTTACCTACAGTTTGACCTACAGACGCACAATTTGTTTTGTTCTGAGAGCTGTGTAGAGAGGTGTCTTTTTAAGGTGCACAGAGTTTAATGTGATGAAATTACAAAGATATCAAAATATAAAGTCTTTCTGGTAACTTAGGAATGACTCTAGTGAAACTTTTCTGATAAGCATGCTAGAAGTGACAAGTACATGAGTAGGACTTTTGGTTTACCTCCAAGACAACACGGTCATTCATAGCCTGAAGAAGCTCCTCTGATGATATTACAACATTGTGTCATATTTAATCCATGCATTAAAATGGCTCTGCATAAAATACTGAACAAAGACCTTCCTGGGGAACACAACAAATAATATATCATTGAAAGGGTAGCCAAGAAGGAAAGTGGGCAGTGATGGTGAAGAGACAGTAATTGGTTTCCTCTGTACCTGTCAGAAAGCTGCTTGGTTGCTATGTATTTAAAGCTCTGTTCAAATATAAACTAGATCACAAGGGACATCTATACCTGGATGTTACCAACAACTTTGTATAGAACATAGAATACAAATATTAAGTTTACAGAGCTCGCAGGGAATGGATTTACCGAGGAAGTCTTATCCAATCTAGGTTATTAAATTAGCATATCTAGAAACTTCAGGAAGGAAAAATGTATTTTAAAAAAGTGATACGTGGGCTGAGGAGGTGACTCCTACTGTTCTCAGCTGTAGCTCTTAACTTCTGTTTGCAGCACCATTAAGAGAAGTTTTACCATGTGTTGAGTGTTTAACATTTAGGGCCAGTATTGCAACTTATTGCAATATGGCAACATTAGTGCAGAACTGCAAACCTACTTTGCAAAGGGATGACCTGTTACAGGCATCAGTAATCTCACCTATACAGGTGAAAGTTCCAGAACTTAACTTTCTTTGTGCTAAGGCAAACTGGACCAAATATTATAATTTGTTTCTGATTTCTCTTACAACAACAAACTGATAAAACCCAAAACTACTCATGAAGCCTAAGGAATTACTTTTCCTGTACTGTTTATTTTTTGGCATAATAATTTTACATTCATCTTCTCCTCTGGATCCCTGTGGAAATTAAATTAACGTTTTTAACTGCCTGTTTTAACTTTGCCACAATAAAAGAGAAGAGTTATGGCTAAGCTTTGAGGCATCAAAATCAAATGTAATATTGGTAAAGCAATTTCTCTGAAATTTGTAAACAATATATTGCCTGGGAGAGCCTGCTGTTGTCAGTAATTTTGGACCAAGTCCTTTATAGCTGCTTATTCTAACATGGCATTTCCATCCTTTTAAAATGTCATATGGATAAAGGAGCAAATTTTGACAGCTGTGACAAGATTATCATTGCCAAGGAAATCACATTCCTGGTACTCATATGTTTCAGTACATCTATTTTGCTTTGTCTTTGGCATTGCCTGAACTAAAAATTACCTTCTGAGACAAGAAGAGAAACACAACAAAAGAAAGAAACAAAGTATTGTTATTCCCTTAAATAACTTGATGCTTGAAATTATAGCAATAAGAAACAATCTTTTAGGGTTGTTATTAAATTCACTGTCCAGATTTTGAGGGAACACAAGACTTCTCTCTTCAAGGACATAGCCAATAGCATTTTATCTGGGCATATTTTGCTCATACGTATGTTAGACGAGAAACAGTATGGAAGATTCCCCTAGCATTAGCCACGCAATCTGTTCAGCCATGTGCAAAATGGACATGAAAAATCCCAAATGATATTTGCAGTATCCTGAACTTTTGGATCAGGGGAACTGCCTGCCATGCTGGATCCATCCGATTTCAATATCCTATCTCTGATGAACACCAGTATCTGAAACCACAGAACCTGAAAGGATCCTGCAGTGGACAAGTGTAACTTCATGCACTGGTTCTCCTTCTCTTCAAACATTACAAAACTGAAATAGCAGGAAAGACAAAGGGTGGCAATAACAGTTATTAGTGTTGGCATTCACATATTGCGTCCCAGGGTTCACTCCTGAAGATTACTTGATATAAAGGGCATGTAAGTTCCACTGACTGAAATGCTGATTTATGGGCTCTGAAATACTATCCCCAGAAATATAATCTCCCAGTATCAGTTACCGTAGCAGTGGTAGTATTAAAGCGATTCCTCTGAGCAACTGGGAAAGGAGGTATAGGGGGAGTAAAGTGGTGCTAAATACTTGACTCAAAGCTACCAAATACTTAGCATCAGTCTTAACTCATGATAAGGCTGTGTTTAGAAATATGTAACATCTTAGGAACGTTCTTTCCTACCCACCTATTTAGTTGAATGCAGGCATTTATTTTTGGAACTAGCAAGATGACCATGGATTTGTCAAGACACCTTTCTGTGCTGTATTTATACTTACATGACTAAATGAACATTTCTTTTGATTCCCTGGCTTCCAAAACTGCCACAAAAAGGTTTTTACGAGGTCTTAATATATTGATTAATATCCTCAGATTTTGTCTTCACACAGAATTGTACTAATTCACCTGCTCTTAGGCTACTGTAATTTATACAGTAACAGTATGGGGTACAGTTCAGTACTCCACCATCAGACCTCATCCATATACCTTTACATCCAACGGTAAAAAGGCCTTACTTTCCAATCAATGTGCGTCCATACACTGGTGGTATCTGTTTATACTGTCAAAAAGATATTCATATTGCTATCAGTTTTGCAACAGTACAAAAATAGTGTATTGACCATTGTATTCTCTTCGGCCAATCACATACGCCTTATGGTTCTTTGACAATCTCTTAAATATGAACCCTATGTTTCAGTGTGTAATTTACAATCACTGAAATACTAACGTTACCATAATTTTTTGTATTCATTACATTCTTCCTGAAGGGCAGCATATTCCCTTGAGAAATGCATTGTTCCATCAGAGATAGCTTTCCTGTTGGTTTACTGAGGCACTTCATAGTTTGTTCTCGCCTTCATCCTTTACCCCCTACCCCCCTTTCATGATGAAGATCAAAATGAACACAATGCTAACACCCTACCATTTCACAAGCACGCCCTAAAGAACAATCAGCAGCAACAAAAAGGGCACAAACACACGGCCACTTGTGAAATACATGCTCTTTTCAAGCAGAAGCAACATTTCCCATGTGTTTGTTGTAAGAATAGCCCCTTTGTCGACTAGCTAATGAAAATGTTACATCTGACAGTCAGAACTTAAAAAAAAAAAATGACAAAGGCCTTAAGGTAAGGTTAGCTACAGAAGTTTCTTTATATATGAACTGACCTAGGATCAAAGCTGCCAAGGTATTTAGGTACCTAAAGCCAGATGGTGTGTTAGGTATTAAAAATACTTGAGTGCTTCTGTAAAACTCACTAGGCATTCATATTGTGTTAAATTCCTAAATACATGAAAAATCTGGTCGCTGATAGGCAAACAACGTCATGTGTGAACCTGATTGTACAGTACATATAATGTAATAAAAGTTGCTGTATTGTGGCATACATTATCAGTCTCCCTTTAATTGCACACAGGAAGCCCTGCAACTGCTTGCAGCATCTATTTCACACTTGCAAGCTTCACTTCACACTTGCACTGCTTGTGCGAATGTCATGCTCAGTCAATTTGCATTCATGAATGTAGGGTTTTACATGGGCAAACAGGTGCACTCAACACCGATTATGTTTTCAAGGCTGATGCCAAATGCTAATGCTTTTAGAGTTAAAAAAAAAAACAAAACCCTCATACATTTCCTTCCCCTTTACACTGTCCTGTATAGAAGATGAGGCAAACATAGCACCTGACCCGTCTGAATATACTTCTCAAGAATGAACCAACTCCCACAACTATCAGGGGGCTTGTATCAAGTCCATAGGACAGCAGTTCTGTTCAAGACTGTTGTTCCTCTCTATTCCGTACTTGTTCCCTTTCATTTTTGACATTGTTTGCATCATGCAGAAGTGATATTCATCGAATAGTAAAAGTAGTATGTACTACACAAAAAGCCTCAGGCTGTTGTTGTCTGAAAGATTTTGTAGCTTTAAAAATTGACAATATCCTGCCAATGGTCCTTCAGTCGCTTGAGTGAAATACAAAGAAGAAATAAGCACACCGTTTAAAATCCTTGAGAAAGCCATAATTATACATTCATAGACAATTTCTTTCTTTGGAGATTTTATTACCCACATGCCTCTACTTAATCCTAGTAGTTTTACAACAGCAAAGTTAATGATACTGCAGCCAAGGTTTTGCCATCACTTTCATTATTAACTTACTTTCACCATGACTACAACGCATCTTGCTTGTCTGAAACTTGACACAGAGGCCTCACTCTCTTTTAACAGTTCCTCAGGTAAGCCCTATGTCTGCATCTTGTGATCTCCCAGCTCTGCAAGGAGCAGGCTTAAGACCTTAAGACCATTTGGAAATGCTTCCAAACCTGACGTTTGAGACAATGAGCATCCTTTTTAACTTGTCAAGGATCAACAGTAAAATCTTTCAGAATGTTGATGACAGCAAAAATTACCAACTACTGGTCTAATTTCTGTAGACATTTAAGAAAAAAATCTTGCTTTGGTACTAGAGACATTTTCACTAGTAACTTCTGAACAAGTTTTGCCCCCAGTTTTTGCACATTTTGCCCTCTTTTAATCACATTTTCCTGTTGTCGTGGTTTAACCCTGGCTGGCAACTAAGCACCACGCAGCTGCTCACTCACTCCCCCTACAATGGGATGGGGGAGAGAATCAGAAGAGTAAAATCAAGAAAACTCGTGGGTTGAGATAAAGACAGTTTAATAGGTAAAGCGAGAGCTGCGCACGCAAGCTAAGCAAAGCAAGGAATTCAATCACCACTTCCCATGGGCAGGCAGTTGTTCAGCCATCTCCAAGAAAGCAGGGCTTCATCACACGTAATGGTTACTTGGGAAAACAGATGCCATCACTCTGAATATCCCCCCCTTCCTTCTTCTTCCCTCCGCTTACATACTGAGCATGACATCATCCGGTATGGAATAGCCCTTTGGTCAGTTTGGGTCAGCTGTCCTGGCTGTGTCCCCTCCCAGCTTCTTGTGTACCTGGTAGATCTGAGAGCTGAGAAGCCCTTGGATAATCTAAACATTACCCAGCAACAACTAAAACATCAGTGTGTTATCAACATTCTTCTAGTACTGAATCCAAAACACAGCACTATCCCAGCTACTAGGAAGAAAATGAACTCTGTCCCAGCCGAAACCAGGACACCTGTTGTGTGTTTATAAAGCTTGATTTTAAGAATTAGAAAGATTGTAACGATTCAAAAATTCTCCTAGTTGATCAGTTACTGTTTTAAGTCAAATGCAATTAATTAGTAGCCATATTGATGAAATTTCAAGAGTGTTAAGGGTCAAACTATTGCCACTGTAAGTTAAAACACTCCCTGCAGTGCAGATTCAATAGGTTTCCAAATCTTAGAAATGATCTTTGAAATCTTACATGAGCAGCAGTACCACAGAAATCAGGTGCTCTAAAGAGTAAGAGGAAAGGTGGGGGAAGAAAGAACTCCCCAAGACTCCTCTATGAAGCGACACTGCAGTGGCCTACTAGAGTCATGCTGACACAGGATCTAGATAAACAAGTTATTTGCTATTTGCCTCAAAGTTCCTGAACTAATGGGAACTGATACCAATATAAATATTTTTCATCATTTCTGCTAAAAATATTAGTTATATATAGGATTAGAAAAAGAATTTTACATCACATGGATTTTTGTTGTTTTGTGTGGTTTTCTCCTGCAGTGTGACATATTTTTTAGTTGGTTAATTGGTGGTCACATTTACAAATGTGTATCAGCCCCTAAAGACAAAGTCATCTCAGAACTGAAAAGTGTCTGTTGCTCTTCAGACAGCTGATGGAACTGAGGAGCTTTTCTACTTCTTTTTGTAGTACTTCATTATGTTAAAAAATTTGGCAAGTCAGAATCATACAGCCCTCCTTTCCATGTGATAATAGTTTTGTTAGAAAAAAGGGGATAATACACCGCTGTGGCATTTAAACTTCTTTTTCTTGCCCTTGCATGTTGGCTAATTATTTCTTTGAGGTTAAATGAGCTAATTATGCCTGTATCAGAGCTCTTTGAGAAGCAGGAATCACTTTCTGTTGTTGTTGATAATTAAATGAATCAAGCTTGATTTTTGGTTTGGGATACAGTTCTAGGCATTTTTCTTTATTGTACATAGTATAAAGTGGTAAAAATAATTACAAGTGATGTTTTGTTGATGACAGAATGGAGGCAGCTTTTTAACTGTGGTGTAAAAGGTTTTGTAAATTGATTTAAATTACTAAGGCTGAGAGGAAGGAAAAAGGAAGGGGAACGGTACCCCTTCTACTCATCCCTGAACAGCTTTAACAATCTTACAAGAATTACAGAATCCTTTAAAAATTCACATGATGTTTAAGGAAGAGAATGTTATGTGAATTCCTTTCACAACCATCATATGACTAAAATGTATATTTTTTTTTTTTCTTTCATTTCACTCATCAAGTCATGTGCATATTTTTCCCTGTGACACTTGACAATAGTGGAACCACAAGAAGCTGAAGGCTTTTATACAAAGGTCACATACTGTAGACAGCACCTCTCCTCCTTACCCTAGAAATGATGCCCTCTTTGAGCTGAGAGATATTGTCTGCTAGAGTAAAAAAAGTGTTTCAGTCTTCATGCTAGTTCTGCTCCAGCTGTCTCCTGACCAGAGAATATCACCCAAATCCAGTTGTACAAATTATATATAGCACAGAAAGGTAGAGAGCTCTACATCAGGGATTAAGCTATGACCTCTAAATTCAGTAAGAGCTGAGAGCTGCAACAAGACGTGCAGCTTTCACATACAGTTACCCTCTGAGCTGGCACACAAAGGCAAAATGCTGAAGTTTAATTAAATGCATATATATCATTCATTCTCTCTTAGGCCACTTCAGCAAACCACAATTTTACTTCAACCATCTTTGTTGGTATTACTAATGTTGTGGACAGAGGGAGATTAATTTTTGTAGACATTATCTCACTGTGTACAAATCACATTTGTATAATTTCTTGTCTGTGTATAAGGCTTGAATCAAAGCCTACTGATATTGATGGGAAAATGCATATTGATATCAATGGGATGTGTACCAACCTAGGCATAAATTGCCAAAGCAGTTTCTGAGCATATGTGTAACTTGCTCATGACAACCTACACTACAGTATGAAGACAAACACTAAATACAATAGGAAAGGGCCTCCAGTGAATGAAAGGAGGTTTGGGGAAATAAGAGCACTGGAAGGAGAAGCAGACTCATAGGATAACCTTTTTGGTTAGTGACTGAGTAAGAAGTAAGCAGCCGCTGAGATTGAAGGCTCTAGACTGGCTCTCTGGGTAACCCATGTACTGCATTACTTACTGTTAGTTTGCTATACTTGAACAGGCCCAAATCTAAAGCAAGCCAATGCAGATACCTTGATTCATTGTGTTCATCTTTAAATATTTATGTCCTTTTGCAAGAGTTATTTAACTATTTTCAAGTCTACTTTAAATTATTAAATTTCTCATCTCCTCATTTCAAAACCAAATCTGAATACAGAAAATCACGTAACTTAGATATATGATTGATACTACTTGACTAAAAGAGCATATGCTGTAAGGATCAAAAGTAGAAGTCTCAAGCAATTAACCTGTGGCACTCTGGGAACCCAACTTTTTACTTTCTTCTCCAAAATGTCTAACATCCACTCAAAAAAACTGAGCGCAAAGTAAGTTTCCATTCTTATGCTGCCAAGGAATCATTTAATACCCAACTTTAATCTTCCAGATGCTGCAACAATGTAATATGTCTATGAACTGGCAATGATCACTTAAATCCAGGCTGTTCTTTGGCATTAGTATTTGACTGTCTCTAGTCGTTGTGCAATTACTTTCATACTCTGTATTTTTAGTATGTGTGAGAACACATTCCTTTTTGACTCCTAAAATCACTAAGAATCTTTTTAACATCTGACACAAACTTTAAGTCAATTAATGCTTCATTTGCAGTTCCTTCTCCTGCATTTACATTTATCAACTGTAGAACTGCTGAGAAATATGTTTCTCTAGATTATAGCTGTGTCAGCCAGGACAGTTTTGAACAACAAAAAAAGGCTATGACCCTTTCACTGGGTTATACTCTCATATAGGTGTTTGCTTCTCTTCAGGAAACAACACATGTTGAATATATAGATGTTTATATTATCCAAGGGTACTATTAAAATAATTCTTTAAAAAACCTCCATCTGTGAAATGGTGATTTTTATGGAAGGGTTCTTCGTAACTCTAAAAGTAAAGGCTTATGGAATATAATAGAAAATAAATACTTCTTTTGTATGCTCACATCTAGGTTTGCAGATAGTCTATATAGTTATATTGCCACCTTTATTAAAAAAATCAGACAAACTTATTTGCATGACTGAAAGATATTTTCCTTCAACTAAATTATTCTAATGGGGCTTGGTAGAGATAAAAGTAAACTGTTAAAATATTCTGCATAGCTAAGTCTGCTATCTGCAGGTAATATTCATTCACTAAGATAACATTTTTAGGGTTTGGTACCTAGCTTCTTGAGGGTAAAAATAAGCCTTTATCTGTCCTGCAGTATTATTAACAGTAAGTGATTTCCACATTAACATCAATAGCAATAATGAAGATGTCCTTTTCAATTCATCCTGGGGAAATCTGAGTGAGAACTGTTATTTGGTGAGGCTTCATTCTTTAATAGAGTCCAAAGATAATTGGGTATTGAAAATTCCATCTAAATCAACCAAATAAATCTTTTGGTTACCAAATTAATAATTTCATTGATGCCATCAGCCTTCAATTTTCACTCCATTAAATTCCTAAATTCATGTGAGAGCAGCACAGCAAACAAATTAAAATTAGTTTCTTATAAAAATGAGAATGATAAGATTATGCCTTCTAAAAAAGCAATTTAACTCCAATAAATTATTTTTAAATTATTAAATGAGGCATTGCATTAACTATAAAAGAGAAGCATAAAAGGGCACTGGCCTATGGAAAATAAGACATCTATAGACCTCTATAACCTTGGACAATTATATCTGGAATAATTGGCTCATAAAACTTTATGGCAACTTGTACAGTATTCCTTTTCTTAAGATAGCGTTCTGATCAGCAGAATGATTAGACAGAGAGGAACAGAGACATTCTTTTTCTCAGGAGCACATGGTTAAGTGTTTTCAAATAGCCTCTTGTTGCTTTGCTCAACACAGAGCATTAGAGCAAAGTGTTACCTGCTCTGTGTGGAATATTAAATCACATTTAAATGCATCATGTTGCAGTGAGGCAGATTAGTGTCAAGGAGGTCTGCAGGAAGAATTCAGGACACAAGACAAGAAAATTCCATAACTGTTTTCTTTAGACTATGTGCTCAGTACATTGAAGGTTTGAACCTTTAAATGTCAGGTTTGATATGTTGTCTCCTTTTCAGTTCTTGTTCCCTCAACTTCATAGAAGGCCAAAACTCTGAAGAATGAGAAAAAAAAAAAAAAATAGCAAGAGACTGCAATAACATCTTGATAGCAAAGCAGTTTGAATAACAGAGGCTGTTACATACCTCCTGAAAAAGGAATAAACACTGCCTGCTGCTTGTGGTGGAATCCCATCAATGACGCACAAAAAGTAAAACACATGGAGCTGAAGAAGTGTTTCACCCATGCACTAGCCCTGGAAGTCTGTACAGGTAAAACAAATGTCTGTTAAATGAAAACGAATTCAGCCTTTCTACCTTGTGGCTGTCTTTGCACAGATAACTCCTCATTGTCGTCAATACACACATACATCTCTTTACCAGTGCCTTGTTTTCCCTACCTTCTGTTCACTTGAAAAAACAGGAATAGAAATATGAACTATGTACTAGAGTTAAACATTTCATATTCTAATCGTAAACCTGAGCAGTAAAGTGTATGCAAGCTCTTTCACTGACTTCAGTGAAGTACCATGCCTTAGACAAGAGAACTGCAGTGAAGTCTCCTTGTTTTCAGGAGATAGCAGGCATATATAGCCACCAAAACTTCCTAATGAAAGCCTTGTGGGCACACGTTAAATCCGTCTCAAAGATGCTCTGCTTCCGTCCTCTCAGTACAATGAACCAGCCTACCCTCAATCCAGAAGCCAGAACCCCTGCTGATTCCAGTAATTCTTGCTTCTATAAGCTAAATCCTTTTGTGGTTTCCCTTCGCTCTCCATTCTGCACATTCCAGCTAATTTTAACATGAAAAAAGTACCAAACCAGGCAACGTTAAAGAACCAGAGGCATGAACTCTATCCAACAATGTCAGTGCTGTTTGAATTAATGCACTACAGGGTTTAGATATCCCTGATTTCTTCACCTTTGATTTCCCAGTGATGTCCAGAATAAATAATTGCCTTATTAAAGGGCTTCTGAAGCCAATAGAGCAAGGTAGAAAACACTGAAGTCACCAATTCAGCCTTTGATTCTGTCTGACAGAAAATTAAAAATGAATGAGAAGAAAATTAATAATACATGTATTCATGGCCTTATTGGGATTCATGACTCTCTTGCCAACATTAAACAAGTTCAACCAATTGTTCCTCTTAAAGTGAAATAGCATCAGAGTTGCCAACTGCTCAAGTAGCATCTGTATATTTTTTCCTTTGGTATAGTAAATAAATAAAAAAAAAAAATCCAACAGACTACTGCCTCAGTTGCAAAATCCTTAAAACTAAGACTTTAGCAAAGTCTTTCAGAAAATCATACTTTCAAATCTTATTGTAAGTGTGAAAGTAAACTCTGTACTAATGACCTTTAAGCCAAGCAAGAGTTTGAAGACTCTTACCCTCTTCCTTCCATCAAATAGTAACTTGACATCAGCAGGGTTCTCAGAGTTACTGCCCCCCCATCACCCAAAGGACATGGGGCTTTTTACTGGAAGTAAAAAAACATATTTGCCCTAGTCTTGTTTTCAGATGACTGAAGCTGTACAGGCAATTAATAAATCCTTCTTGAATTTCAGCTCAAACACACGGGGTTTTGACAAAGTTATAAAACTGTAGCAGCCCAAAACAAAGTTTTATCATGGAAAATGGCAGAAAACTAAAGCAAACTTGTATTGTGATTCTGTCTACATATGTACTTAAAACAATACACATTTATTGTAACGTGGAGAATCATAGGAGAATTCAGGTTAGAAGGGACCTAAGGAGGCCTGCAGTCCAACCTTCTGCCTAAAGCAGGGTCAGCTGAGATCTGAACAGTTTGCTCTGGGTTTACCCATTCAGGTCCTGAAAACTCTCAAGGATGGAGACTGGGCAGCTTGTTCAATGTTTAATTGTCATCCTGGTTAAAAGGTATCTCTTTATGGCAATTCTGAATTCTTCCTTCATTTATTTCCATTGTCTCTTGCCTGTTCAACATGCACCACTGTGAACAGCCTAGTTTCATCTCCTGGACAATCTTCTCATAGGTATTAGGAGGCTGCTATTAGCTCCCCTAGAAGCCTTTTCTTCTCCAGGCCCAGTGCCTTCAGCCTTTACTCACAGGGCAAGTGGTCCAGCCCCTGAACATCTTGGTGGCTCTCTGCCAAACTCACTACAGTTTAGAGATGCGTTTCTTGATAGGGGGACCCAAAATTAGACACGTTATCCTAGATGCAGTCTCACATGTGCTGAGCAGAGGAAGGTAATTGCTCTACTCAGCCTAATGGCTATGCTCCTGTTAATACAGCCCAGCATGCTGTTGGCCTTCTTTGCTGCCAGATCTCTCCGCTAGTTCTTGCTCAGCTTGCTATCTGCCAGGCTCCAGGTCTCTTCCAGCAGAGCTGCTTCCCAGGCACTCAGTCCCCAGCCTTTACTGTTATAAGGGGTTATTCCTTCCCAAGTACAGGCCCTTGCATTTGTACTTATTGAATTTCATAAGATCTCTGTCAGCCCATTCTGCCAGCCTGAAAAGGTGCCTCTGGACAGCAGAAGGACTTCTCTAATGTACCAAATACCGCCCCTTCCAATTTGGTGTCATCTGCGAATCTGACAAGACTACAATCTGTCACTAAGCCCCTTGCTGTACTCTACTTGTCATGAGCGTCAAGGTAGAGTATGACCACTATGCTCTGAGCATGATCATCCAACCAGTTTTTTACCCATCTAATTGTCCACTCAATCAGACTATGTAGTCCTAATTTGGATATAAGAATATTGTGGGCTAAAAAGGACACCAACATCATGAGGCAATCGCTTCTGATTATACACCTTAACTCCCTTTCTTAGGGAAGCAAGAGTTAATTTACAGAGACAATGTCACACTTATCATGAAAAGAATCCTTTTATCAAAATGGTGAAGCCCTCAAGGAAGTTCAAGAGCTAAATGTTACAGAAGTACTTTTCCCCCTTGTGTACTCTCTCATCTGCATATTAAAACTCTCTGACCCATGGCAGGATTCAAGCAGCACAAGGTGGCCAGTTCAGTCTGTGCTATGAAGTTGGGGAATGATACGAAGCCGGAGTCATAACTTAGCATCATAAGAGCAGCCAAGGATCTGAAATCGAGCCCTGCATCCTCTTACTGGGACCAGCATCAGATACTTCTACAAGAGTCAGCTACCACAGATACTCCTTCTGCTTGTTCCATCCCACAGACAGATGAGGCTGTTCAGTTCTAGTGATGGGTTTTTTTTCACCTCTTCCACAATCAGCCTCACCACAATTATAAACATGATCTCCAACCAATGAAAGTCTGAGAATGAAAGAAGATACCCCTTAAATTGCCAAAATCTGAGAGAAGAAAGTTTTACTATTTTCAATGCATATTTCGGAAAATTAAACAAAATGAGAATAAGGAACTCGGCCTGTAAAAGATAACAGACAGTGAAAAATAAATGGCCACGGGTACAGTTGTGAATGAAGTCAGAGTGACTTTGGTCAGGAAAGCACAGATTCCATTTAGCTCAGGGACAAAAGTGAGAGCTTGTTCACTACAAGTCAACCTACTGTGTGCCAGTACAATGTGGGAGACAGCACAAGAGTAGTCCTTACTCTGCATGAGATGCACAAACTGTTCTCATAAGAGCAGTGTTGAGCTTTGTGTCTATGCTTTTTCATGCTGCACAGCTCTGCATAGAG
The DNA here is from genome assembly GCA_034008185.1 of Gorsachius magnificus. Taxonomy (NCBI): domain Eukaryota; kingdom Metazoa; phylum Chordata; class Aves; order Pelecaniformes; family Ardeidae; genus Gorsachius; species Gorsachius magnificus. The sequence goes on along the minus strand of CM067088.1, from coordinate 39,987,036 downwards.
GCAAAAGGATCTCATGAGCCAACCACCTCTGCTGCAGCCGAGTTTTTCCAGAGGCATTCCAAGCTTTAATCTGTCTCTCTGCACAGGGCTGTGGCACAGAAGCAATTAGCAGTTCTCCCTGCAGTCCTCAAGAGCAAAGCATTTTTGCTGTCTTAAGAATGGGATGACATTCTACATACCAGAATAATACTGATTTATGAGGTTGAAATCAGTAAACTTACCTCAAGAGCAGTAAGTGATGGGAAGGAATGTCTAATACAAATTTTTTAATGTCATGCATGTTCCTGTGTTTCAACTCATAAATGACATTATCTACTATTATACTTTCAATGAATTTGTTTGGTTAGGGTTGACATTTTATATCACTGTATTTACTGATTGGATCTAGAGTCAAAGGAAAATTAATACAAGTTAGTTTTTCTAATTACTGCAAGGCTACTACACACTGCCAGTCTATTTCAAAAGTAATTTCTGTGGTTGATTCCCCGGAAATCAACTTGCAAAACACAAGACTAAAACAACTCTAAATCTTTGATTGGGAAAAAAAAAAGGAAAAAATAAATCCTGGCAAAGACTGTATCTGCACACCTGGTGAGAAAACTGATTGTCCAGACTCCAGCACCAAAGCCTCAACACCACATCACAGGATATCCAGATCAAGTGTCCTATTATGTTATAAGAGCATGCTATAACCCCACTCATTCAGGAAAATCGAGGAATATCTGCCTTGGTGTCAAAGTCAATTCTGGTGCCATAAATAAATGTAATGCTAAATTAGCGGCAAAGATATAAGGAAGAAGATGTGTGTTTTTTAAAAAGCAAATTGTTTCTGCAGGTCAGAGAAAAAATAAACACATATTTGTATATAAAAATAAAGGAAATAATCTTTGATGAGAGAATTAGATTTCCTATCTTTATGTGCGTGGCTTTTCTATCTTTTTATTTTGAGAATTTATTTAGTATTTGGCCATTGGATCAAATTAATTAACAAGATAACTCCAATAACTTCAGTGGCTTTTTCATAGGGATAAATTTAAACCTAATGTAAATATATCTGTTGATTTCAATTGGTTTTGGATCAGAACTTCTATGCAAATGTGCAAAGTGATACGGAATGTGTCTCATTGGAGCACATGAGCTTAAAGATTCTTGTCAAAACCATACACCATTTTCAATCCATAAAATTAAATAGAAGCTCATAAACTTATAAATATGTTTATTAGCCTTTCAGAGATAGGCACAGACTAGTAAACATTTCAAAGTCTGCATCCCTCTAGCCCCCAGGGTGTCTTCTCTAAAGAAGTCATTGATTTTTGTCATCAAAAAACAAGTATTCAAGTAACAGTCTCAAACACAAGCTGATGGTAAAGTACCTAGGATTCCCAAAGGTGCCATCTGTAAAAGGATCATTGATTTTGACCTTTTGGGTGGATTTGTCTTTTTTCCTAGTGTTTTATTATGTGCATCAATAACAGGGAAGGCAAAGAAGACAAAATGAGAGAGATAAAATATAAATTTTTAGAGATGTATGTTTGGATTTCTGCCAAGAAAATATTTTTGCATTCAAGTATTCTACTGTTACCAGGTCCTAATCAAGAACAAAACCTAAAACCAAAATACCCCTGAAAAATGTGATTGTTTAGACCAATATTTGGCTAAAAAATTATTCTAATTATCTGTTTTTCCTCACATTCCTTAGGACTTAGCATCCCTCATGCATTGCTTTAGTAAACATATCCATATCCATTACCCTCTCCCCATATGAAAGTAGAGATCTTGATTTAGGAGGAGGAAGCTGGGATCATATTCAATTGTCAGCTACTGCTAAAAAGTATCTAGAGAAGCACCAGTAAAATCAGCCCATAAACCCACGGGAAGAGGACACTGAATTTGCCCTACACTAACTTGTATAAATAATTTTTTGCTGTTAATCCCAATTAGTATGTGATAAAATATGGACTTGTCTGGCTCCCGTACATCTCAAACAGGGTGAGGAAAAGGCTGATAGTCTATCTTTGCACCAGCAGAAATTCCATGTGATGTCTAGACCACAGGAAGAAGGGCAGCAATGTTAAAAAAATAATTCTGCTTATTCTCCAGCACTCCAGATGAACAAAACAAAGAAGGGGCATCCCTTCAGTGAAAGTGGGCCCATGCCAGGATATTTGGAGAGTATTTCACATGCACAATGCTGAAAATAGCAGAAGTCATGTCCAGTACAGCTGCTTATTCCACCTCCAGACTGGTAACATTCTGCACAGGATTGCCTTTATCTTCCCCCAGCAATGCCGCGAGAGAGCCAGTGGAGGAAGAAGCATGGAAAAGTACTTTTACTGGTGCCAGATAGGGTTTGGCAGGGGATGAGACCAGCAGGTAAAGCCACGGCCTCCAGCCCTGGTTGATAATAACAGGGAGCACCTTCAGATGCCAAGCCCTCCCTCTGCACCAGCAGTCTGAGCCCAGTCAAAACACTTAAGGCTGTGTTTTTGCTGCCACCTGTACACCACATATTGCCTATTTTAATGAACTTCAAACAGGAAGGCCATGTAATCTTTATTTTCCAGCTTAAACTAAGCCATGTCAATATATTCTGCTGCAGCTATTCACATGTATCTGGAATCATATTAACCATAGGTAAAGAGGGAGTGCACTCTCCAAATGTGGAGTCATGAAGATAAAAATGCATGCAATTTGCCCCATTAAACCAGTTGCATCTGTTCTTCACTCTCCAAGCATATGCTGCACGTGAAAAATGAGAAGTGTAAGCTACATCCACAGTAGCTATCTGTACTCCAGCTGTGAAGGTTTATACTTGTATTCCTTTTCAGCTCCTACAATGGATTTAACTAAGGGCAATTTCACACATTAGTAAGAATTCTTCCAAACAAAACAATCCTTTCAGTGAAAATGAAGAGGCTTTGAAAATGATTGCAAAGTGGATTAGGATCACTTATGGTAGATAGCTGTTGACAAGATATTGCTTGTGATTGCCATGAACATACATTGATAGGTGCCAGAAAGGAAGCTCGTCATTGAAATGATATAGACATTTCAACATATGCTCTAACAGAACATGTTATATCAAAGAATTCCTGTCATTTCAACAAGAAAACTTCCTTTGGCTACCTACCAGAGGACATTCAAAACAGACCCGCACCAAGCTGAGAGTCAGTTACCCATATGATTCTAATCTACCTTGGGAAGAAGCAATTGTACCCTCATGCTAAGTGTTTGTACACAGTCACTTTACTTGTGCAACAGATGTTCAGTGATAAAACAGTTTTGGTGAAAATGCTGAATATTAAACATCTCTCGCTTTTACTGTTTCATTTGTCTTTATAAATGGGTATTCTATTACAGGATTATCACCCTACCCTGTGGTAATCAGGCTAATATTTAGCTATCGCTCATGGGACCTGCAACAAAGGCTGAAAAAGACTTAATGCAACATTTGCTCCCACACCTTTTACAAATTTTAAAAATTATTCCTTCAGAAAGACAATCACTACTGTCCTTTCTCACTGCTGCCTGCACTCAAATTTAAAGGAACAAGAAAAACACAATGGTTTGCAAGTCTCTTGGTCCCTATATATGTGCAGTTGAATATGTATTTTGTATACTCAGGTGAGCGGAGAATGGAATCTGCTCCGATTTACTGGTTTCTACCTCTGCATTAAAGTGTCACTGCCACCATTATATAGACCAGGAAATACAATAAAGCATTTTATTTGGGAATTATTGGCATTTTTGATTCCTTTATCTCACTTATTTTTAGCTTTAGATGATCTGACTTTGTCAGATAATTCTTACAGCTGCCTTCCAGTGCAGAAGGCAACAGTAGGCCATCAGGATATGGAAAAGGATGAAAACAGTCTCAGAGGAGAATTCTTTATGCAATCCACACTTTCCCTTGACACCCTTTTGCAGTCCCACTCCAAATGCAGTGCTAGGCTCTGGCTCTCTCCAAACCTTACTCTTTACCATAGGTATAGGCTAAGCCCTAGCCCAAGAACCCCAGACATCACCCAGACTGAAGAAGTTCACAGGGGAGAATTATTCTGCAGCCTAATCCACCCTGCGAGGTAGTTTAGGGTCTAAAATTAAGTTCTCCAGTTACTCTTTGCTCTCTTTGACTTTGGGTCTCCTATTTCTCTTCCTGCCCTCCTCCACACTAAGAGACAAGCCAGACTTTGGAGAAAAAAAGAATTCTGGGGCTTTATGGGGAGAAACATCCTGTACATTCCCCCAACACCCTTCTGTCATATGCTGCCATGGTCTGTAAGGCACTGATCACAAAATAACTGTCCCTAGATTGTGCCAGATTCCAGAACACAACTATGCTTTCAGAAAGGAAGCAACATGGAAGCACTAACTTATTTCAGATCAATGGCAGAACCTGGATTCAAGACAGAATTAGCAGTAACATGGAGAGCTTAATCAGCTCTTTATAGGCTCAGGCCCACAGACCATTATTATTTTTCACAAACATGAAACACAATGCCAGAAAAATCACTGGGGTAAGCCATCAGTTTGTTTCATCCTGGCACAACCACTCCTTCTTTTGTGATGTTGTTATTGTGTCTGTCAACGGGTGGTCAGAAACTAGGGGAGACTGACCAATTAGTGGAGTCCTCATCTGGCGGGGTGTCATGCTGTGTGTTTGTCCTACGCACTACTGCATCTGACACTCAAAATGGGATTCATGTGGTGCCCTGGCAGCAGCTCTGCCTGAGGAGCCAAAAGGGAGCCTCCCTCTGGGTAAGCCAGCAGGTGTTAAGTGTATGCTAAACTGGTCTCAGCTGGAAGCCACTCTTTCAACGTTAGAGGATTGTCTTGCATATCCAGTATAGTTTTCTAAGCATTTAACTAGAAATACAGAAAGAATAATGCTGCTTTTATCTATTTCAGCTGATCATTAATAATAAAATTAGTCTGTCTCCCTTTTAAGGCAGGTTCAATAATATTGCAAATTTGGAGTAAGCTCTAACTGGAGCAATTAAATCAATTCAACTTCCTGATTATAATAATAATAATACAGAAATGACATGCAGAAAGTGAATTCAACACACAATTTGGTACAATGAAAGACTCTGGTAACACAGTGGTAATGTTAATAACAAGCTTATTTATGAAAGGTCTGTGTTTTGAGATCTGAGGGGTCAGCTATTTCCCTTATTGGTACCCCAGAGATTAAATAAAAATATACACATAGCAAAGTTGGTTTATGCCTTATCTTCAGTTAACAAAGAAGTTAGCAAGTAATGGGCTTGTTAGATATCTACCTAAGTATATATAATATATATGTATATATGGAGATAATTAAATTATATAATTTTATATATGTATATATATGCAGTGTTACATTTCATTGACTCTCATGGACAGACAATTTAGTGTTGCTTTTTTTCCACCTTGGGGAAAGCAAGACAGAGAAGGAAGTAATATTTAAATAAGCTTTTGGACAGTTAGCACATTGTTTAATAACAGGGAATCCATAGGAATAAGAATAGGTGATTTCAATAACGCTTGGAAATATACTCTTATGGATTGTTCTTCTGTTTCAGTAGTAACCAGGGATGTCCCAAAAAGTTGAGGCATATGCTCAAATGCTGTGACTATATTCTTTGACTACGGGTAAGTATGGATTTAAAGGTGTGATGGTGAGTCCAAAGGTGGATTAATCTTATCCATTTATAGTAGCAGCCATGACACTTCTTTCAGTAGCCTGAAAGAGATTCCAGAATTTTCTGATGCAAAAAGAAGTGTGGTGGAGGAGAGGATGAAACTTTACAAGAACGCCTACAAATATCCACACAAGATATACTCCAACAAATCTGAAATCACAAACAGAGGAAACTGACGGTGTGCAAATAGAGAACGTGCCGTCTTTCCTGGGTCTAAAGGCAAATGTTTAGCATAAATGGAGTATTGGGCACATAACTCTAATAGCAGAGTCAGGTCCAACATCGATACTCCTGACCTGGTGCTGGGAAACACAATAGGATGCACAATACCTGTGTATGTTTAGGAAGTCCAGGGGTAGCATAACTACTAATACATGTACTCTTCAGGTTGCTCTGCTTGGAAGGTGAAAACCACTTTCATTTAATCTTAACCTTCTTTCTCTGAAGTTTAAACTAATAATGTATTTTAACTCTTGACTGGGAGAGGATAAAAGCAAGCACATACACTCTCCATGGATAATGACACTGTTATGGGTCACATTATTGATGTCATAGATTGAAATTCATTCTCCCAAAATATTTCCAATTGATACACTTTTAATGGCCATAAGACAATAATATCTTGTTGAATATGCACCTGTAGTGGGTTTAAAATTAAATAGTCAAGCCTTTGTTCTTTTTTCCAAGCACAGCCTGAACTGTACTGTCTCCTCTTAGCTCTTTTCCTAATGAAAAAGCTCTGTCTCTTGTCATTTTAAAAGATGACAATAGAAAGGGGAGGCTGGAAAACAAAGGCGGACAAAATGCATTAGCAAGAATGTCTACAAAACAGTTGTTAAAATGAAAAGCTTTTGCCATAATTGAAGAGTCTTGGCTGGTATCTCTATGCAACAAAATAAAAGAGAGGGCAAGTGCAGAGACAAAGGAAGAAGATCTTCATTAGGAGTATTGTCTACCACATGGTTCCTCTAAACAAGAACTTTCTAAAGGACTGACATTTCCATTAAAAGGGCAGGCAGTTTGCTATGAAATGACATTCAGTTTTGAAGGCTCAGCTTAGAAGCAATTTAGAGCACAAACAACAGTTTCCAATGCCATCTTTTCATTGCTTGGTTGGCTCTTTACGCGATATCACAGTTGCCAGATGAACAATAAGGGAATGCCATTATCATCAACAAAACCCCTTATACACATCAGAGTTTGTTATTTACCCCACAGTCCCTTTATACTGCTTAGGAAATCAGAATGTGCATGCATGACATTTAGACCCACATTAGGTTTGTATACACTGGCAAAGTGGATGAAAAAGAGTCTTCTGATGGCAGGACTCTGGCGCACTGTAGAGTAAAAAATATTAATGTCAGCAGCAGACAGTAAAACATCCTTCATATCCCACTTTTCCTTTAGGAACAATGCACAGACATGGACACTAAAGGTAACCAATTCTTCTAACTTTGTGTTTCCCTGTTCCCACTTCACGTCTACACTCAATGCCACTCTGAATCTGTTAGCACCAGCAAGAGTCTTTTAAGGGTTTTCATCATACTTAAAAGGCAGGACAGGGGAGCTCTAAATTAGCTTCCCAATCAACTTTTTAAGTAAGACTTAATAAGCCTACTGACTTTTCAGGAGTCATTTAGTGCCACTTCCCTTCCCTGTCTTGCTGTGACACTCAGCAGCACTTGAGAAGTGACTGCGCTTGCTTAAATGCTGAACTGGAAGCTGATTTAGGTCTCTTCTCCTTCCCACTCCAGCAATTCACACTCACAAGGCTAAGGACAGTTAAAGAAAAAAAAAAACCTACAAAAAAAAAAAAAAAGAAAAGGAAAAAAAAACTCACCAGAAGAGGAAAGAAAAAAAACACTCTGCTAAATTTAGGAAAAAAGTAGCTTTTTGCCAACTGCACATAGTTCCTCTTTCTCTCACCTAACCTTTGAAACAATGGAATCTCCCTCAATATTGCTAAGGACATAGTAACATAGAAGTATCCTATTCCTTTTAAATTTACTTTTTATCTTAAGCCTAATTGGAAAATGGCTGGAGGTCTGCAATCTTTTGTAAGTTTCTTGAATTATCTCGTGTGCAGCCTGCTGCAGTTCTTTTTATTAACCTCCAGACCTTACTATTTAACCACAAATAGATTTAGGTCATGCATATTGAATTGTTTTGATGACAGTCTAGTGTTTAATAATAAACTCTTCTCCAGAAAATTAAACAGTTCCAAAGTGCTCTACACTGTGCTCTACAAACGTGGTTTTGGGAAGAGCACCATATGACAGCTCAGATGGGCAAAGAAACCACAGGACATTAACAGTGCTCAGTGCAGAATCTTTCTAAGTTGAATAATTACTTAGCAACGATTATAACAGAGATAACAGGATATAACAGAAAATAAAGAAATAATAAATTATCAAACAGCCAATGCCAGACAGCTGGCTATTAAAAGGCTACTACCAAACAAAACTAATAATTGAATTACAAGTTGTTTAGGACCCTGAGAGTCATCTTTTTCCATATCTAGTAAGCATTTCTCATAACTTTGATAATCTGATGTCCTTTATGGAACTTTATTGTGTAAAGACGATGTAATATTTATTGGTTTACAAATCAGTCCATCTTAGATTTGTTTTTTCCTCCTTTCTATTTACCACAATATATTTTTTTTTAAATTTATGTATCTACCCGCTGAAATATTTATGCAAGTTGGGTCCAGAGGGAAGCAATCTTGGTTTTGCAGATTGTAGTTGGTGCTTTGAGACAACTCCGTAGAGTAAGTAAACACAGACTAAGAATTGGTTTTGTGTGTGCTTTCCTCGGGCACGTGCTCCCCACTCACTGTAATATTTGGAATTACAGAAGTGCTAGCAACTCTGCTGCAGCCAACAGGAGTGAAACATTTGAAATGTACTGAAGATCTTCCCAGAGATTACTGTTTTTGTTCTTTATCAAAGTTGATAGAAGCACTTGTACTCTCAAACACAATAAATGGATTAGGTTATCTGTTACACTGATCTGAGGGTCAACCACTTCATTTGATTTGCTATTCACAGTACTTAATTAAAAATGTACCGTTTTGAATGTAATAAGGAAAATGGACTTCCTTGCAAAGATTAAAACTTAGAGATGGCTTCCTGAACATAGGCAGAAACCCAAGTATCTTTATGCGAAGTGAATTATTTAGAACGGCAACGCACATCTGAGCCTTTTACCACAACTTTGTCAGTGGGGATCCTCTATTGTTGTTGATACAATCCAACAGTGCAGTATCTTACCTGAAAAAAATGATGGAGCTCTCTCCAGTTCTAGACCATCAGCAACCCAAATTCATATTTGCTGGCAACATTACTAAGGACAGCTGCAACATCACAAAATATGGTGCCACACACTAGTGGGTGCTTCACAGTGTAATTTACAGCTTTTGTGACTAGGTAGTGTGACATATCCTATTTTATAATCATTGATTTGTATAGCAACTTGTGTGGGTTAAACAGCAAACCTCAGTCTATAAACGTCAGTCTGATAATTTCTTTGAATGGTAACTAACATGAAATAAATGTATTACAGAAGAAGACTATGCAAATATGAGGTTGTTTTCCTGTTGCACAGACTTTCAATAACTAGAATTTGGGCTCTAAATTTGAAAGTATCAATTAAACTTTATGTGTTAACATAAATATCCCTGCTAATATGTACTTGCTTGATTGAAACTCTCACTAAACTGCATCTGTGAATTTTTCTTGACCTTGCAGAAGCTGTAAATAACAACATCCTCTCTAGCTATTTTCAGCAGCAATATTAATGCCTTTTTTTAAAAATCTCTTCCTCATCCCATCTCATGTACTTTCCTCTTGCTTCTTTCTCAGAACTGACTTTACCTATCAACTGTCTATGCTGCCGGTTCACTTCTAGTTAATCCTTCCACACCTCATTCCACATCTCTGCTTATGCTCCACCAACATTACCTTCACATCTTTAGTAAAATTTCAGATTACTTCCTTTCCATCAAAGCAAAAAGCATTCTTTTGCTTTCTTTCTCCATTGCCTTAGGGACTTCTCACTATTTTTCCTGTCAGTCAGATGACTGTCCATTCATCTTTCTTCTAACATATGTGAAGTGTTACGAAGTTTTGTCATTTGTTCATCCACAGATTTGTAAATTATCCAGTACTTCTTTTTCATTCTGACAACAAAACTACTTGATAATGCATCACTTGTTTTCCATCTTAATTCAGTAGTCTCCATCTCTTCTTTGATTTTTGTGATGTCCACACAATACCCTTTTAATTCACACAAATGGATGGATATGGCAGGCACTCAAGCAGCCTCCCTGGGAGAATTCTAACGCTCTCATATGGCCAGAAGAACAAAAGCAGGCAGCTGTTGAAAAGGTCATCAGGAAATACAAGCTGCAAAAATAGCCCCATCGTTTAACCCATATGAAGTCTACCTTTCAGCCCCTTCACTACACCCGTGGCACATCTCATCAAGCCAAATTTTTTATTACCTTCATGATATGCATAGCTTTTCCCTGCCTATATTGTAACACTCTTGTGAGAAGCTGCCTGACATTTACACCCTTACTCTCTAACTAATGGCAGCCTTCCCACCTTGTTACTTTTCTTCTTCCATTCAGTTTTGGCCTTAATAGGCCCAAGTATGAAGCCACTGACTCACAAATGTTTTTGCCCTTGTACTCAAATAGGTTTCTTATGCCCATGCTATGTGGAGTTTGGTAGGGAAAAAAAAAAAAGCAAGTTAAGCTCTTCACTGTGTCTACCTCATCCTGTTAAAAATTAACTTTTGCCCACAATCATCTTTTTGTATGTCTGAAGACCGTATTCACAGCCTGGCCTAGCTCTTCAGCTGATATGAAGTTGCTTCACACTTCAATACAGTTCTCACACACTAGGGCTCTTTTCCCAGTTAGAACTATTATTAACAACAAAACTTTTTGCCAAACAACAAACTAGAGAAAAAAAAAATAAGCCAACAGTACAGAGAGGCAGTAATGAATGCCAGTTTACATGCTATAATATTGTACCTTGCCATATGTTCAAGTAGCTTTCCTTGGAGAATTCCATCTCACATGGACAGAAGAATGAGAACAACAAACTGTTGAAAAGGTCATCAAGAAATACAAACATCACAGATGGCATAGGTGAAAGCACTGCAAAAAAGCAGAGTGCAGAAAGAATGTGTAGGAGTATCATTCTCCATTTGGCAGTACCGAGATAGAAAATGCACTTGTATGCTACCTTTATTAATATTAAAACGACTATTGCAAGGATACCTTACAATGTACTTGCCAACTGGTCCTTTTTCTAACAGAGAGATGAAACAATTTCTCCTATCACTGACATTTCATGTTGAATGTTTCTCCTTTTCAGTAGGTTTTTTAAGGAAAACAGATTAATCTAGTGATTGCAGAGGGGCACTCTGATGTCCTGCAGAGGAGTTCTCTCTTCAGAGCAAGTTCCCCTAGAATCCAAGGTTTTAAAGTATAACTCCTGTCCTAAGCAGGAATAAATAAATTTCTTGTCTCCCTGATATCCAGAGACCTTCTGTGTGCCTGTCAAAGAAACTTATGAAGACTACAAAGAGCTTCACCAGTTTCCTCAACAAATCTCTTAAATCAGATGAACTTTCTTACATAATGCAAGGTCATTGAATCACATTTCATCACAGTCATAAGTATATAGAGAAAAATACTCGCATACCATGACTAAAGCACAAGGTGAGTACAGACACTGTTAGAGTAGCTTGGTTGAAAGTCCAACTTGCTAAAACCAATCAGAGTGTTTTCTATAAAACTGGTGTTTTTTCAGAGAGCCCTGATCCTCAAAAAAACCCCAACATAGCCACCCCCCCACTTGACACAACCATTCCATTAGGACAGTACCAACATTGATATTATAAACCCTAAATTGGAGGGATGTCAGAACAGGTCCAGCATCCTTCTCTTTAAAGCCAACAGAAGTTGTTCCAGTAGCTACAGTACCAGAAAATACTGGAAAGTACTAACCCTACCCAAGAGCTCAAAACGCAGAACTCAAAATGCATTATAACCTTGGATGTAACTCTCCTCCATCCAGAAATGATAATGTAGACTTCAGCACTTCACTGTGCAGTATGCAACTGCACAGAGAAGGACAAAATGTACTTGGAAAAAAGAATCACAGCATCACCTAAGGACAGACCAAGATCATTCAGGCTGCCATAATCAAAAAGATGATGGCAATGACTCCTCATAGTGGGAGAGAGAATAGCATAGCCCAGAGATATTCACTATTTGCAAAAAATAATCACAACAAAATTGTGATGACTTAACAACCATTCTTTTAGGAAAGCTGTTTAATGCTAATCTGCTGCTCATCAGGAATGTTTTCTTCAAACTAAAAGCCTAAGAAAGGCTTAGGCCAAAAGGAAAGCCATAAATAAGCCTAAAAATCAGCCTGATTATGCAGCAAACCAGAAAGCTTAAGATAAAGCTTTTCAAGAAAGCATACAGAGATAGTCTAACCTTAAGAGCTTGACTACACAAGAAAATTACTGAGCATAAATTATGACATGAATGTAACACGCACTAGCAATTCCTCACTAATTTACTAGGTGGGAATACTAAGGGGTTTGACTTACAGTCCATGGAGCATGTTAGGACTGCTGACGAAGTTATCCTCTCCTACTGTTTGCTACAGCCCCCTCCAAAGGGCTTGTCAAAACCAATGAAGTTTAACAGCCCACATGACAGCTCCTTACTTGCTGCAGACTGGCATGTTACTAACAGATCTGGCAGCAAGTTTGGAAACTTCTTCAAAGTTACTATGGGCCATGCTATGGCATGGTAACGATGGAGCCAAGTCTGTCACAGAGAACTGGTCCTAGGGACTCTTGTCAGTCTTACCATTTTCAGCTGTGGCTAATAGTGAATCAATAACTGCATTTTGTTACAAGAATACCTTTTAATCTATTTGCAAAGTGGATTAAGTAAAGGGTACTCTAATTGTGAAACAAGAACATCTCTCCAGGTGTTAAATAAGAGCATCCAGAAGCAAAGCTATTGCAGAAGAGTGATACAGGACACAAATTATTTTTAGCTTAAAATATGCAGAACAACAGAGAGAAGAAGAGACTGTAAAATGACCATATCAAATGAGAAAAAGAAATCGACTGGGAATAACTCTTCCTAATGACTAGATCAAGTTTGCCATAGTATTCATGTGGCCTTTCAGAGAGGACAGTTTCTGTATATAATGTATTGGTCACTGCTCTAGAAGGGCAGGGCTTGCAAAAGTAAAAAAAAGAATTTTTTTATCTAAAAAGGTGGGGGGCTTTTTAACTTCAGGCTCCCTGCCTGAAGTTCTGGGACTTGAAAGAGAAAAAGCATTTTCTCACATTCACTTTCATTTCCTTTCTCCCTTTTTATTAATAACGAGCAGTTTCAGAAATGTGATCACATTGTATGCCCTTTCTCTGTCTTCACCTTTACACACTTTCATAGAAGCCTTCTATCAGAGCACGGCAATTCATTTAGCACCATCATTAATTGTTTACTAGATCTCTTAATTGTGACAGAGAGGCTTTCTGAGCCCAAGGGACTACTGCAGTTTCTTAGCTGTACCAGAACTGAAGAGCAAATCTACATTATAAATGTGGCTGACAATCCTGAGGACCGTAAGTCAGATGGCATCTTACAGAAGTAGAACACTGTGCTGGGGCTGGATTCAGAACAGCATATGCTTTGAGTGGGGGGAACAGGAAAAGGGCAGAAGACAATGCACAACAACACTGTGGGAGAGGAATTACAAAAAGGGATGACAGGCATGGATAAGAACAAATGAAAACATGCAGCATTCTTTTCCTTGGAGGTTCAGAGGGAGTTAGGAAGGGGAGACAGGCAAACAAAGCCACAGAACTAGCCTTGACCCAAAGAGACATTCTCCCACGCATAGACAGTTGCCAGATACCTGGGTCAGGTGTAAAGATTTATGCTTTACATTCCAACTGCAGGGCATGAAAGAGGTTTCTGAGGTGGTCACTCATGGTGAGGATGTAAGAGAAACAGATATTCTGTTCATCATCTTTGTTACAAACACTGACACTCAGGACAGTGCTATGCTTATTGAGAGATCTGGCCTTCCTGTCAATGATCTATTGCAACTGCACCTAGACTTTAAGCCTCAGGTGGATGTGAATTTTATTTTTATTACCAACAGAGTCTTTCTAAAAGGCATAGGTGGACCCCAGTTGGGTTGGCAAGGAATAAAAAAAAAAGGGAGAGAACTGGTTTGAATGCTAATTGTCATTGGGAAGAAGGTGGCAGCGTGCTGGTTTTAGCTGGGATAGAGTTAATTTTCTCCATAGTAGCTAGTATGGGGCTAGGTTTGGGATTTGTGCTGCGTTGATAACACAGGGATGTTTAAGTTCCTGCTGAGCAGTGCTTATGCAGAGTCAAGGCCTTTTCTGCTCCTCACCCCAGCCCACCAGTGAACAGTCTGGGGGGGCATAAGAAGCTGGGAGGGGGCACAGATGGGACAGCTGACCCCAACTGACCAAAGGGATATTCCATACCATATGACATCATGCTCAGCATATAAAGCTGTGGAAAAGAGGAAGAAGGGGGGACAGTCAGAGTGATGGCATTTGTCTCCCTAGGTCATTGTTACACGTGATGGAGCACTGCTTTCCTGGAGATGGCTGAACACCTGCCTGCTGTTGGGAGGTGAATTGCTTGAATTCCTTATTTTGCTTTACTTGCATGCGCAGTTTTGCTTTACCTGTTAAACTGCCTTTACATCAAAGCATGAATTTTCTCACTTTTACTCTTCTGATTCTCTCCCCCAACCCACCAGAAGGAGTGAGGAAGCAAGTGGCTGTGTGGTGCTTAGTTGCTGGCTGGGGCTAAACCAGGATAGTCAGGAATGACCAAGTTTACACAGGAAGTGAAGCAAAGGACAAAAAGTTTGGAAAACAATGTGTTAATTTTAAAGCCTTCTGCCCACCCACAATCTTCCGTATTTGCCATTTGTTTGTACTACCTGGGTTATGCCGATAATTTTTCTGGAGAAAAGCTTATTTTCCCTGTTTTATTTAGGCATCAGTCCAACAGTTTTTTTCCCCTCTGGCTACAGCAGAAAGGCTGATGCGGGAGGATGCTCACCTTTGCTCTACTGGCAGTAATACTTAGTGTGCTTTCATTCCTGAGAGAAAGGCTGCTGCTACCCATCACTTCTGAAGTGCTTTTGGCCTTTCACTGGGGCATGGTCAACATGGTCCAGCGCTAATTTATACAACATAGTCAGCAATTACAGGAACTACCATCAGGTTAAGATTGAAGATTCCCATTTTAAGGCTCATTTCCAGTGTTTCTAAACACAGGGAAGACATTTAATGCAAGCTTCCAGACTACAACTCTGGTGGTTTTTTCCTGTTGGTTCCTGAGATTTTAAGAGTTTGATAAAGCAATCAGAAAAACTACCAGAAAACTGTGGTGAAATCCTAGTCTTTAGTGACATGGGTAGGTGACTAGCCAATGGAATCAGGGTGATAGGAGACTTTGAACATGTACCTAAAAGTTCTCTTGCAGTTTTAAGACCTTAAAAAAACCCCACATAAACAATTTAGGAAATAACAGAAGCTGACAAGTGGTTTTGTTTCTTTGGTCTGCATGAAGACTATAATTATTACCTTGATACTGGCATCTAAATAGAAACCCAGGGTAAATTTCTGACATATGAAGTTAAGATTCATTAAATTCCTGTGTGAACAGAAGTCATACAGCAGATTGCCTCACAAGCTATAAATCTGGTACAGATAGGTATTTTAAGACTTCTACATCTCTAACCCAAACCCACAAACTTCTCTGTCATAACTCATAAGAGACCAAGAGCATACTTTTTAAAATGTACTTTGATTAAGATGCCTAACATTTGCGCTTTTACTTAAATTTCCCTTAATTAACAGTGTGAACAAGCTTATAACCCAGAAACTGCCAAAGCCCCATTCCAAATGAGAACAGGAAAGGGTCATCAATGAGGTTCATTAAACAGGCTAATACTGGTAGGGTGTTAACAAGATACATGCATGAAAGTGCTTGGGTGAAATTTATGTCCTTTGCTCTTAAATTGTTGAAAGTGTTGTATACCTTTAATGGCTTCTTGTTCATCACCTCAGAGACCCTGAATAGTTTTTAAGCAAAATAAATACCAATCAAACTATTGGCTGTGTTGTGGTTCAGCTGCCTTCCACATTCAGCATTGGAAACACTAAAAGAACTCTACTCTTCATCAGAACACAAAAGAAAACTAATAAAAATAGTGTAACAGACAGTTTCCTGAATAAAAATATTGCCTGATCTAAAAACAAGGGAAAAGGATTCTTGATAACATTAAGAATAGCACACAAAGACAGTGAGTCATAGTGGGCAATCTAGAGAGGACCACAAATCAAATACAAAGGAAATCAGAGGGATATCAGAAGTGAAATATTAGCATGGGAAAAATAAATCACATGGCACTGTAAAACTCACAAAAAACTCCCCCAAACTAGATAGGGCAGCTGGACTCATCATCTTCCTGTGCACTGTATGTACACCTACAGAAAACGGAAGTAAAAAAATTACAATAGTGAAAACTGCAGGTTTCCTTGGCACTATGTGAGTATGGCTTTAGCTTAATGACACAAGGTGCAAGCAGATGGCAAATCAGGTCCAGGGTGCTCTTCTTGGTCTGCTACCTCTGAACATTTAAGTTAAACCTGGAATACTAAGCTAATGTTGTTGATTTGGAGACGAACCGAGGGCCTGACTCTGATGATCAGTGTCTCACATGGCTTTTTCTACTACCTACATGAGTACATGTGTTAGACTGGGTTTTGCTACATAGCACCATAGCCACCAAATCTCAACACCCTCCTTTCTCCCCCCCAGGGTGCTGCTCTATCCTCATTTCAACAAAGTATTTAAGCAGATTCTTTTGTCCATTTGCATTTTAGAAAATACAAAAATTCTTCAGTTTAGGCATCAGACAACAATGGGACTTAATCACAGTCCTAAAAATAAGTCTATTTCAGTTTCTGCTGGATATAAGCAGGAGGTTGAAATGAGGACTTGTGCACAGAAAAAAGTCTTATGAAGGCATGACATAACCAGCTGTGCTGTACAGTATGTTAAAAAAAAAAATGAAGGCTGCAATGGTCTGCCTTCTCTTCATGTGGAGACAGGGAAAGGTTTTAGAATGGACAGATTATTCTTGTAATAAAATGCCCCTTTATTCATTCAGAAGACAACCAGAGGGGAAAAGTCAGAGGAGGGTGGCAGGATGAGGTGGGAGGAGCAGAAAAATCTCTTTGGTGTAGAAAAACTTTGTTTCATTTCTCCAGTGAACAAATATTAATACTTTATTTCTAGCCATCTAAAAGAGAGACACAGCAAAATGTATCCCCAGCCGCAAAAGGCACTGCCCTATTACCTTCCCACTGTACACATTTAAACCAAAGGGCAAATAAATGTTGGCAAACAGAAATGTGATGACTTACAGTATTTTCTTTGCTACAGTAGCTGGGAGGAGAAAAAAATCCCCCAGAAAGATTAAGAAGCAAACATAAAACTGATCTTGAAATTCCTATTTGTTGATGCCCCAGGGCAGGTACTTTTTCAACATTACACCTATTTTTGAAAAGTACCTGCCTATTGGGGCACCTCTGCTACTGAAAGCTAGTCTGTTTTCAGATACAGAAACACTGACTCACTTGGTAAAAAAAAAAAAAAAAATTAACCAATCCTCCCCTGATTAAAACAGGTATTAAGACATATAGAAAGTCTTCAGGAAAACATCTGCTGAAAAATACTATTTAATTTGGAGGGGCTTTATCCAAAAGGAAGGGAAAACAATGTATTTAAAAGGTCCTGAATTTTAACCCCATGAATGATTCTGCATTTTGTAAGCTGTCTAAACTGCAGATTGCAAATCAGCAGAAGGATTAAACACTATCCATCTCCAAACTAGATTACTGGTTTGCCTTAAAGGTTCCTTTTTCCTTTCCCCTCAATAATTTTGACATTCACTAGCTAAATCTTTTATTTGTGGTGCATATACAGGTCAGAATAATAATATTCTTAATGGACATAAGATGTTCTCATTGGCATTTAATTGTTAATTCTTAGGGAAACTTTCCTAAGATTACCTTACCCCCTGCCTATTACTATTCTAGCCTCTAGCAGGAGGGGATCTTTTATTTGATGCTTACTAATTGTGTTTATTTCAAACACATTTGATTCTTAGCAAAGCCACTGAGGTTCTGTTTGCACTTAAAATTTGCAGATTTACTGTAAAATGCCAGGCACATTGAGATGAATCAAACTCATCTGAGCATGAATGAAGTGTAGTGAGAAAGTCCCTTCTGGCATCATTTCTGGGATTAGTAATTTGTGAAATTGTGGTGATGCAAGGGAACAGCATGAGAAAGCCATTTCCTTCCCCTTTGTCCAGTCTAAATGCAAATCTGAACTTTCTTGGCAGTTCATTTGCATATTAATGCATATAGTATTCCACTCCAGAGATCACTTCAGATTTTCTAAATTAAGTTGGGTGGGTAGGCTGAGGGAAAGGGGTCATTTTTGTGATACTAGCACAACTATTCTTAGATACTTTACCAAAAAGACAGAGAGCAGGCAATTATTTTACTTGCCCTACCTTTATTTCAATTTGCCAAGTGGACCACTGAGGAGATGCAGAGGATAAAAGGCAATGGTTGACCAGAAGGAGGGAAATGCTTCATGTCACTGAAGAACAAACATGATGAAATTAAGAAAGGGTAAGAGTGCACACCAGTCTAATTAGCATTTCTTCCTAGTAGCTTGGGAAATGTCAGCCACCAGTTGGTGGCAAAATAAAGATGTAATGTGAGTAATAATGAATTAAATTGTGGCTATTTGCATTGAAATGTTAAGATAATGATCTGATATTACTATTGTAAATATTCCCTTTGACAGTTGAAAATTGGACTTAAAGCTAATAGTACTTTGGATGAACTTTAAGCCATGAAATCACTTTTAATGCTTTACACTCCTTTTGGCTATGACAGTGTGTTTCAGAAAGTTAATTTACCTCTGCTTTGTTCAAGCTGTTTGGTAATTGATGCATACATCACGGAAGTTTTAATGAACAACTACAGGGACTATTTGCCCTATTCACTAAGTATAATTGAATCACTTGATTACTACTCCTGAGCTGAGTAAACCAATAGTCAAGCACAACAAATATTTTTGGCTGGGGACTGGTAGAGGTGAGATCAGTAAGGATCTGTTTAAATGCAAAGAAAAAGGCAACATTTTCAGAAAATGCTTACACTTTTCACATACATCTTCTTGCATTAAGCTGCAATTTATAGTTTTGCTGTTAGCATTACAAATCGCTTAGGGAGAATGTACAGATGTCTACAAACTAGTACTGTCAGAGTAAGGTTAGCTGACAAAATAGAAAAGCAGCAGATATCTTCACAACATCTGCTGTGTAAATAGCTTTCCAGTAATACTGCATTTAAAATGAGCGTTTGTTTCCAAACTATAGAGTCTAATTACATTGTAACATTATTTTTGCCATAAGGCATGTTTTTATTTAAAGATAGATGATGCAAAAACTTTAAGATTACACAGAATTATGCCATGGTCACAAAAAGTGGTTTTGCACAATTAAAAGGAATGCTAAAGACTATAAAAAAAGAGCAATGAGGCTTTGGAGCATCTAAACTGAGATCTCCTTAAACCTCCTTGATGGCTCTTGCTTTCAGAGCATACTCACTTCCTGGAGGTGTCCTGCAATGGGCAGTGATAAATGGATGCACTTCAAACAATCACAAGTTTTTCAGATGTAACTTAAAGGGCTGATGAGATTCAGTATATCAATCCCCCAAATCTGCATGAATATAGTCAAAACTGCTTTTTCAAACTCCTCCAGCCTAAGTCCTGCCTCCTTCCATCTGCCAGTAGTCGCAGCTTTTCATGAACTTTCAAGAGATGGGTCTGTAGGCCCCAGTCTCACAATCTCCTGAAGTCAAACAGCTGTTTGCTTTCATGCGCTGACCCTAGCATCAAATAATTAAGCCAAACTACCTTCCCTTATTTATATGGATCAGCCACTTTGTTGGATCATCCACCCTTTAGTTATTAGAAATACATGTTATATATATATGAAAAAAATACAGAAAAACAAAAGCCAGACACTGTTAGTACTTTAAATTTAAATGATTTTATAAAGAAAAAAGGCTCTGTAGTCTGTATATGCAGTTACAGTGCTTCGGGTGTTAACTGTTAGCTCTTTTTCCAGATCTGTGCAGCTTCTGCACAGTGTTCTTAACTGGGTTACCAGAGACCAGACGAAAAATAAACTCTACTGAATCATCTTGCATTTCATACATGTTATGTTATAGTTAGGTAACAGCAAAAATATCGTCATTGCATTTTTCAGGCACTGTCCTACTGCAGGAACAGTTAAGAAATTTTCTTTTCCAGTTCACATTCAGACTCAAGTGAGTCACTGTGTTTCCAGTCTTCTTAAGATTTTTGTATTTTAGTCCTTCTGTATTATTTTTTCTGGACAGATAAAATATATTTTCCATCTCTATAGAAATGTCATTGTTCAGGCAGCACAAAGGCCTTATCAATGAACAAATATCCCTTATTTGCTATATCCACTGCTCTGCATCCAGGACTGGATATAAAGCTGCACAGGCTCCCACAGCCTGAGGGAATTAAGAATAATTCAAGGCATCTTGGAAAAATACTGGGAGAATACACTGGTATTCCCACTAGTGGGAAACCACTAAGCATCCCTGGGCACCTCTCTCAAATTGTGAAAGCCTAGAAATGACATACAACGTATAGCCAAAAACCTGGAAGCAAGAAATATAGTATTGGCAACGTAAAAATTTTAAGGCACTGTGTAATTCATTTGATATAGGCTCTTGGTGTCACCTCAGTATCAAGATTCTGTATTGTGGGCATATTTTCTGTGATGCAAATCTGTGTAAAGCATGGATGAAATTTGAGACTTCTGTAAGTGATCTGTCTTGAAGCAGAGTAATTCAGAGATGGAACGTAAATGAGATCTCTTTGGGGATTTGGTCAAAATTGACATGGAATGCAGACAGCTGAATGAGAAATTGGGGTGAAGAAGATTCTGCGTTGGAGCCATCTGCCCTGCTAGGCTCCTGTTCGTCATCTCAGTTGCTGCTTCTACACTCATCTCCATCATGGAGAAGCATAGAAAAGACAGGCCAAGTAGCTCCACATCTACTTACAGCTTTGATGCAGTGAGTGAAATGCTTATGTGACAGACTTGCTAAAGATCTGACTTTTGTCAGTTCTGTGTTATATTTATATATTGCATCAGAAAAACAAAGATGGGAAATGCTATACATGTGAATACAAGGTTGATCATACACTCCTAAAACTCCCGACTTCCCTCTTTTGCCTCTTACATAGCATTAACAGCTTTGGACATTTGACTGCCTTGATTTTTAAGGGTAGGGGGGAGGAAGGGAGGGTGGGGGGAAAGAAGGTTGCTTCTTGTTTACAGTGTTACTATTTAAACAGTTCCAGTTAAGCTTTGAAAAGCACCCTACTTTCAGGTCAATGAAATGGCTGCAGGCCAAGTTCCCATCTGTGCTTAACTTGTATTTGCTGGCTGGAGACAACTTCCTACTAGGCCTGTTTAAAAACAAAGTAGTGTAGCATGATAGCTCTCTGCTAGCATGTGTCTAAATGCAAGTTCGGTAACTATGATATCTCAAAAGTTTAAGTCACACCACTGTAATACATCCCATATTCTAATTTTGCCCACAGACAAGAAGGAAAGCCTTAGTGGTGAAAGTCAGGATACTTGAGTTGCACTGCAATCACTTACTAAAAAAAATTGCAAAGCATTCCAAAGAACACAGCTCTGAGGTGTCCTAGAAGAGACAGAAGCAAGAAGTTTCTCATTGAAGTAAACACACTTTCTTCTCCCCTTTCCTGCTTCACTCCCACATACATGCTCCAGCTAAATTGATTGATGATTTTCTTCTAAGTCTTGTCCTTTCTCTTTTTGAAGGAATACCAATACATTCTGAAAATTCCTACATTACTACACTACTATCTTGAGGCCAGTTTCTTCCTGTACAAAGAGACACTATTCCACAAGAGAGGACCGCCCCGCCCTGTACAGCTAACAAGAAATTCTGAGACAAGAGGTGGTTTAATCTACAGACAAAGCCTCAGCTTTCAGGCCTCTTGATCCCAAAACTTAAAGTTCTGAGAGTTGAGCAACATAGCTGAGGAAACATGGAAGCATCCTTACTCAGTCCATAAGCAGACAGCTCTAGGGCTACTGCTGTAAATTTTGCAACTCCACCTTCATTTGGTCGTGCTTTTCCAGCAGACATTGTACTTCAGTGGAAAACAAGCACAATAATTTTACCAAATCTCTGCTTGGTGGAGTATTACCAGGTCATATTCAGATTTTGAAAAAAAAAAAAAATTGGTTTCAATCTGATACCGGAAAATGCCTCCCCTCTCCTTCCTCATCCCCTTGTGCATATCACTACAAACCAGCCAAACGAATGTATGATCTTTGCTTCATTTGTAGGTCCTGTCCCTCCTCTCCAGAGTGGAACTGCAGCCATTGCAGTATCAGTACTTTCAAAGGAGTGGCCCTGCATCTCTGAGAACATGGAAAAACATGGTGAAAGTGAAACCAGAAAAGCAAGAGAAGTTGGGGTGACAACACTGCACAGCACACCTAAAAGACACAGAAAGTTGCTCACAAGAGAATGCCACAGTATGTCTACAGCAAAACATACAGCAACAACATAAGAAACAAAGCAAAAAAAGAGATGACAAGGAGAGGTTGATGGGACATTTTGGAAGGCTGAAGACTGGTTGCCTGAAACGCTGACCTATTCAATATATAGGTCAGCCTGCCATATGTAATGAGCTCTTGCAGTATGTTGTAGAACTGCTGCAAGAAACCACTGCTATAGCTTTATCTCTTTCCTATTAGGAGTAAAGGTCAGGCACAAGCTCCTTCTGTTGCTCTTGGCTGTTCTGAGTGAAGGCCATGGAAGGAACCCATTACAGAATAAAAGTGAATTGCTCCAGGCTCGTAAGTTGCATTGCCAGCGGGGAGGCATATTGCTAATAAAAATGGTCTGGTAGTAAATCATTTAATTTCTTGGCTGCTCCTTCCCTCATTTTCAGATGGAAGTTGATGTTTTAATAGCTTTAAAATTCAGCTCTGATCAGGAAATGAATTTAGTTGTTTGAAAAGCAGCTGTTCAAAACAGCTTTGTTCTGTCTTTAGCCTCAGTGGAACTTGAAATCAGCTGCTGATAGAGAGATACAAGTGTATAATCCTCTTGGTTTTAGGGGTTTGTCTTTTTTTCTTTTAAATAAATTACAAGGAAATGTCCTTTCTCATTGGCACGTTTTTTAATCAGGCTTGCTAGGGCTTGCTACAGAAGCATCACCTCTAAGTCTGTTAACTCATGTGAGAGCCAGGGAACCTGCGTTCTACCCGTGCTGCTCTCTGCTGAGTAGTTTTAGGAAACCACTCCATTCTCATGTGCTTTTGTGCCGGGTTCTGTTTTAGGCCATCAGATCTTTAAGGAAAAGACTGAGTTTATTTGCAATTTTGACTGTGTTATAAATTGAGACCACAATGGATCACAATCCAATTAAAATTTTATTAATTATAGCAAGTAGAATATGAGCAAATACAGCGCTGGACGGCAGGGGAGTCTGCGCTCCGCCAACTGCCGTACTGAGCAGTTCAAACAGTCTCTTTTTATACATCTTTGCTTCCGTGTTCAATGAAGTAGTGGAGGTACTCTGCGCATGCTTCAGTTGTTGTTAGGGGGTTGTTTGTCCTGTTTCTGTCGGTTTCCTGGACATCCGGCGGTTATCTTGCACAAGCGGTATCTGGTTATCTTATCTTGCACAAGCGGTGTCTGGTTATCTTATCTTACACAAGCGGTGTCTGGTTTGCATAAGCGATTTCATATCTTTTGTTGCCTAACCTTTACATTGAGCTTAACATAAATCTTAATAAACAATACCCTAGTCCATAGTTTCTCACAATCCCCCCTTTTTCTTTTTATCCTATTATTGTTTATTAGATGCTACTTTCATTCTCAGCACTATAAGCAAACCTTTTTCCACAATCCCAACATTTATCATAACACTCACAAGGTAATACTCACAATTACAATAGGCATAATTTTCACGTGACATAACGCATTCACAACAATCGTCATCTTCATTAATAGATACACTCTTATATTTTGCCTCAGACCTCGTAGTTAAAATAAGCAATTTAGCTATGTCAAACCGTTCTTTAATAAAATGTAAAATATAGCGTAATATACAAGGCCCAAATATAAGTCCTAGAATTAACATAATAAGCGGTCCTGCTAAAGCAGACAACAAAGTGGTTAGC
This sequence comes from Gorsachius magnificus, assembly GCA_034008185.1. NCBI lineage: Eukaryota > Metazoa > Chordata > Aves > Pelecaniformes > Ardeidae > Gorsachius > Gorsachius magnificus. The sequence continues at coordinate 39,962,885 of CM067088.1, read as the reverse complement.
CAAGGTGAAACATTAAACCAGTTTTCATACCATGACTTGCCCGCTTCACGATCCTTTTTACGTTGATCTAACCTTTTCCGGAGTTCAGACATGGTGTCCTGGACTACTCCCGTATGGTCAGCAAAAGAACAACATTCTTCATTGAGAGCTACGCATAACCCTCCTTCTTTTAAGAACAATAGGTCTAATCCTCTTCTATTTTGCAGCACTACTTCTGATAAAGACTTTACTGAAGTGGCTAAATTTTGGATAGATTGTTCTATTTTTGCTAAATCCTCATCTACAGCCATCTGCAAACTTTGTAATTCCTGACCTTTTACTAGGGAGGCTGTGCCTGTACTTGCTCCAACTCCGCCCGCTATCAGCAGTGTAGCTAGGGTTACCGCTGTAATTGGCTCTCGTTTTTGTCTATTCAGGTCTCCTTCAAAGTGGCGTAGCACCTCCTCAGAGGTGTGATAGATTAGACGAGGAACAATAATTACATGTATGCAAAACTGAGATTGATTAAACACGTTTAAGGATAGGCAAGGCGTTACTCCGATGTCTGAACAAACCCATTTAGCTCCTGGTGTCGGGATAGCCCATTTGTCATTTTGATTTTTGTGTTTCTCTATATTGGTGTTAGTGACTGTTCGGTTGCACAAAGGCTGATACTTTTCGGGCACTGTACCTATACATTTTCCTTGACCTATTACTAATTGAATAGTAATTCCTTGCGTATGATTCCTCTGGTCATCCCATGGACATTCTTGTGGGTTTGAACTATTAGACCATTGAATCCTACCTGGTTTTCCAATTGCTTCAAAATATGGTGGTCTAATATTATAACATAACCAGCATTCTTCAGTTAAATTTGGTTTGCTTTCATTAAGGGCACGATAAGAGGCTTGCATCAGATTCCATAAGGGGTCTTTGGATTCTGACAACTCTAGATCCTTGGATAAGGAGAATTCAGTCACAGTGTCATTAGTTGTTTCTGAAAGGGAGTCTGGAGAAGGGGTTACGACAATTACGGGGGCAACCTTTCCTTCAGAGGAAGTGGGTGGATTCAGGACCAGATTTGGTCCTATTGGCAAAGGATCATGAGGAAGCTTCTCTTTAACTATTCTAAAGTAACTTCCCCTATCTGCTCCTGATTCCCAATATCTAATTCCCCAGATACGGCCAACTAACCATGTGTCATCTTGGGGTTCTTTTATAATGATTTCAATTCTGACACAGGACACGCTGCCACAGGGTCTTGTAGGGTGTCCATCAAAATCATGCTTTGGGGGAGCGCAGCCTGGGGGTCCCCAAGCTACATCTATATATTTATCTCCTCGCGTTTTCCAATTTGAAGCAATAGTTTCACAACCCCAATAGCCACAGTAAAAATGACCTGGATAATTACAATAACTTCTGCCAGGGTTACTTGCTGGACATATATAAAATGCCTTGCACTGGGCCTGAAGCTTTGCTAGATCTGGGGTAAAAACAGGGGAGTCCTGTTCTATAGGTATCAGGGAATATAGATGCACGGAGAAATTCCACTTCCCTGGACCGATCTGAGTTTGAATTAACTTTGACTCTGGTAAATTATATAATTTCCAAGCCATAGGTTCATGAGGGTTTCCATTTGCTTGGGTTATTATCAATAACAAAACTAACGGTATACCAGAAAAAAGGGTGTCTGTCAATTTTGCCAATTTAAGTATTTTTTTTTTACCAGTCCTGGGGAAGTTCGGCCATTGCTGCTTTTGTGTCCCATTGTTCTGGTTCTTTTCTCCACAGTTTGTTCCTCCTCTGCCTTGCCCGTCGACTCGGTTGCTTCGAGCCACGGGGTGTACCATCTTCTCGGCAGCAAGGGAATTCTTCAGGAGAACAGCTGTTTCGGGCTTTCTGCCTGTTTATATAGGCTTCTCACTTTGCAGCTTTAACTAATGGGACAAAGCAAGACACAGTTAGTACTTCTCTTCTGCACTTTATAGCCAAGATTTCAGCTACAAAGGGGACTGGTTCGTTGGAATGGTAACAATAATATTGAGGGTTTATTCCTTTGGCAAAAATTTCCCACCACTCATGGGATTCTTGAATAATTTCTTGTTTAGACTCTAATTGTTTTAATTTCCACTCAGTGAGAGTTCTTTGGATTTTCCAACACTGTGTGCAAACTCTTATCGGAGGGTATCCACATTCACAGTGTGTCCACCATTTATCCTGGCATACCTTACACCTGAAACAAGCAAATGGATAACAATCGCAGTTCAAACTATTGCACCTAATTCGTACATCTAGAGTGCTTATATTATTTACATCAGCATATCTTCTATATTCAATATTGTGTGGTTGCATAAGTTTAGCAATTTCCTTCAACACACTTTGTACGCTTCCATATATCATAGATAAAAAGAGAAATAATTATAGCAAATATAAACAGCAATATACACTTTATACCAAAAGGTAATGCGGCAAAATAATCAAATAAAGTCTCTATCATTACGTTATCTTTTCAGGGTTATCTTGGTGTCACCTGGAGTACTGATTACTTTCCAGTGGGGTCTCGTCTCTGGGCCTTTAATACGACTGGCATGAGTCCATCCACGCTCAGCAGTCCAGACAGCTGTTTCTGTTGTAAGCAAAACAAGATAAGGTCTCTCCCAATTGGGTTTTAGGGTTTCTTCTTTCCACGTTTTAACCAATATCCAGTCCCCAGGTTTAAAATTGTGAATTTTTAAGTCCAACGGGGGTCTTTGCACAATCAGTCCATGTTCCCAAAGCTTGTTACGATGTTCTGCTAATTGTGAAACATATTCATTAATTACACGATCTCGAATTAAAACATTTGTTTGTGGACTTTCGATTCTATAGGGCATTCCATACACCATTTCAAACGCTGATATTCCTACATCTGCTCGGGGCCTGGTTCTGAGAATTAATAGTGCCATGGGTAGGCACTTAATCCATGATAATTTGGTTTCTATCATTAATTTAGTCAAAATAGTTTTGATTTCTCCATTCATCCTTTCAACTTTTTCCGAACTTTGTGGATGCCATGGCGTATGGTATTCCCACTTAATACCCAAGTTTTCTGTTAGATCTCTAACAATTTTTGACACAAAGTGTGTTCCTCTGTCCGAGTCGATTACATCAGATACTCCATATCGAGGTATAATGTGTTCAAGTAATACCTTAGTAACTTGGTTAGCAGTTGCCTTGGAGGTAGGAAAAGCCTCCACATAATGTGTTAAATGATCCACCATTACTAATAAATATTTGTAACGCCCTACCCTGGGTAGTTCAGTAAAATCCACCTGTATGTGTGAGAAAGGTCTGTATGCTGGGGAGCGTCCTCCAAGAGGTTTTTGTCTCATGTTGTTTCGATTAACCTTTTGACAGGTCTCGCAGGCTGCCGTGACTGTCTTTGCTATGTTATATATGCCTATACAGGCAAACTGTTGATTGAAATGATCAACTAACGCCTGGGTTCCCCAGTGTGTTTTACTGTGTATTTTTGAAAATATTTCGAGTGCTATGCCCTTCGGCAAGACTTCTCTCCCATCTGGCAATATGTACTTACCATCCTGTTCCTTAGCTCCCATTTGTTCTAGTTTTTCTTTTTCTGCAGACTCAAAACTCAAATTTTTACTAACAGGTACTTGTTGCATAGTCAAAATCGTACTATAATTGCCTGCCACTCGTTTTGCTTCTGTATCAGCTGCATTATTTCCCCTAACTTGATAACTTGTACCTCGCTGGTGTCCCTTTATATGTACAATTGCTATTTTATTCGGCATTTTCAATGCCCCCAGAACTCGCCGAATTAATTCCGGGTGTATCAGTTCTTTTCCCTGTGAGTTAACAAATCCTCTTTCCTCCCATATTTTTCCAAAGGTATGTACCACTCCGAACGCATAGCGTGAGTCTGTATATATAGTTCCATCTTTTCCCCTCAGGGACACTAATGCTTTCCACAATGCATACAGCTCACAGGCTTGAGCCGACCAGCTGGCACTCAGGGGGCCCGATTCTATTGTCTTAAATTCTCCTTCTTCCAACTTAACGATGGCATATCCGGACAATCGTTTACCTTCTACTATTCGAGATGACCCATCTATGAAAAATATTTCTCCATGTTGTAATTCCTCTTCTTCTAGATCGTCTAGATCTGGTCGAATTCGTGTTTGTTGTTCAATCGTTTGAAAACAATCATGTACTAACTCAGTACTTTCCCCTGGGTATAGAAATTCTGCAGGGTTAACCGCTCCGACAGTCCTTAGGGACAGTTTTGGAGATTCTATGAGTATTCCTTCATACTTTAGTAGTCGGCTATCTGTAAGCCATTTTTCTGCTTTTTGTTGAAGCACCCCCCTTATGTTATGAGGCGCATATAGGACAACTTCTCCATTAAAGGTAATACGATTCGTTTCTTCAAGTAATAAGGCAGCAGCAACAATGATTGGTAAACAACTTGGCCAACCCCTGCTCACAGGATCCAACAGCTTTGATAGGTATGCCACCGGTTTCTTTTGTCCGGCCCATTCCTGAGTTAATACTCCGAATGCCGTTCCTTCATGTATGTTAACGAATAAATGGAATGGCCGCTTTAAATCTGGGAGGCTTAAAACCGGTGCTTGACTTAGCTCCCTTTTGAGACTGGCAAACTGCTCTTGATCCTGAGGGGTCCACTTGGGTATTTTGTCTTTAGACAGTTGTTCATATAAAAATTTAACTTTAAAGCTGTAGTTCTCTATCCATTGCCTACAATACCCAAATAGCCCTAATGCCTGCCGAATTTGCCTCTTAGTGACAGGCATAGGTAATTCTAGAATTCCTTTAATGCGCTCCGGATCCAATATCTTCTTGCCGTTAAGCAAATAATGCCCCAAATATTTCACTTTTTCCTCCACAAATTGTAACTTTTCTTGTGATACCCGTAGTCCCTTTTGTGCAAGAAAGTTTAGGAGTCGAATGCTTTCTTTTCTTACATCCTCCTTATTATTCCCTGCTATGAGCAGATCATCTACATACTGTAACAGCACGTTTCCCGTTTGTACCTGGTATTCTTTTAAGAGCTCTTCCAGGGCCTGTCCAAACAGATTAGGGGACTCAGTGAACCCTTGGGGGAGCACGGTCCATCTCAATTGCTGTCTACGGCCTGTCTCTATGTCTTCCCATTCAAAGGCAAAATAATCACGGCATTCTTCTGCCAGTGGACAGGCCCAAAAGGCATCCTTTAAATCAACCACACTATACCAGGAGTTATGGGGTCCTAGCTTGCTTAGCAGTGTGTATGGATTTGCTACTACAGGGAACCGGGTGATAGTTCTTTTGTTTATTTCCCTTAAATCATGTACAAGCTGATATTTCCCATTTGGCTTCCTTACAGGCAAAATGGGAGTGTTAAAGGGTGACATACAAGGCTCTAAGATTCCTTGTGCTAACAATCGATCAATTTCTGGTTTTAATCCTCTCCGTCCTTCTAGGGATATGGGATATTGCCTTACCCTCACAGGTATGTGGGATTCAGAAATTTGAATTTTAATCGGTGGGATTTCCAGTTTACTTATTGTGTCCGGAGAGTACCAGACAACGGGGTTAATTTGTTTTTGATCATCCACGGTCAAAGGATAAGCAGACACCGTTAGCTCTTGATTTTTTACTTTAATTTCTAATTGCAATTCAACAATTAAATCCCGTCCTAACAGATTAAATTCTGCTTCAGGGACGAGCAAGAGTTCACCCATTCCAAATTTATTTTCAGTTTCGAATACTACATTTTTGATTTTGCTTACTTTAAAGGGTTCTCCTTTTGCCCCAATTACTTGTACTTTTTCAGGGGAAACTTTACATCCCTCAGGTATTTGCCTAATAGTCGATTTCTCAGCCCCAGTGTCTACTAAAAAGGTGAACTCTTGTTTATGGGGACCTATTTTTAATTTTATCAAGGGCTCATGATGACTCCGGTCCCCTAAAATATAGAGCCCCTGACTCTCCTATTCTGTTTTCAATATTTCCTCATCCCTGATCCTTTCTCTGCAATTCTTCTTTATATGTCCCTTCTTTCCACAGTAAAAACATCTCTGTTCCTTCTTTACTACTACGTTCCCTTGTTTTGTTCCAGCAGATCTGTGTTCACCAGTCCGCCCTTTGCGATCCTCTCTGACCACTGCTACCATCATTTTTACTTGTCGCTTGCTGCTCTCTTCTTCCCGCCTTACGTAGACTTTCTGAGCTTCCCTCAATAATTCATCCAACCCTCTATTCTGCCAGTCTTCTAACTTTTCAATCTTCTTTCTGATATCTTCCCATGATTTTGCCACAAACTGAGTTTTGAGGAGCGCTTGCCCTAAAGGGTCGTCTGGATTTACCCCAGAGTACAGCTGAAGGGCTTTCCTCAGTCGTTCCAGCCACTCAGTAGGGCTCTCATCTTTCTTTTGCATTTCATTAAATGCTTTATTGATATTCTGGCCACGGGGTACTGCTTCTCTAATCCCCTGAATTACTATAGTTCTCAGGTCCTGCATATGAGTTCTATGCACCGGATCCTGATTATCCCAATTAGGTCTTTGGAGTGGCCATTTAATATCTGCTTGGGGTCCCTGGGCATGCTGAGCATCCCACAGTCTCATTCCTGCTCGTCTAATCATATCTCTTTCCTCGGTAGTAAATAATTGACCAAGGATAGATTGCATCTCATCCCAAGTATAAAGGTTTGGTCCCAAAAATTGATCTAATCTTTCTGCCACTCCGAGTGGGTCCTCAATTAGGTTTCCCATCTCGGTTCTTTTAAAATCTCGTAGGTCAGCCGAGCTTAGGGGTACAGAAATATAACCAATCACAGGTTGAGGTCCCCCCATGGGCATTTCCCTTAGAGGATACATCTGAGCTGCCCCTTTTTGACTTCTAGTCACGCGTCTAGGAGGAGGGGGAGACCCTTGTTCCAATTCTGGTGGGGGAGTGGGCGCTCTGGGGACCTCTGGAGGGGCTGCGGGAGCAGGAGGAGGAATGTAAGGAGGGTTTCGTCTAACTCCTCCTTCTTTTTCTTTTGTTTAGTTTTTACTTCATTCAGTGGGTAAAGTCTAGCTTTCGGTCTTTCTAGCCACACCTCTGCAAAACTGGCAAAACTGGTTTAATGTTTCACCTTGGCTAACCACTTTGTTGTCTGCTTTAGCAGGACCGCTTATTATGTTAATTCTAGGACTTATATTTGGGCCTTGTATATTACGCTATATTTTACATTTTATTAAAGAACGGTTTGACATAGCTAAATTGCTTATTTTAACTACGAGGTCTGAGGCAAAATATAAGAGTGTATCTATTAATGAAGATGACGATTGTTGTGAATGCGTTATGTCACGTGAAAATTATGCCTATTGTAATTGTGAAGTATTACCTTGTGAGTGTTATGATAAATGTTGGGATTGTGGAAAAAGGTTTGCTTATAGTGCTGAGAATGAAAGTAGCATCTAATAAACAATAATAGGATAAAAAGAAAAAGGGGGGATTGTGAGAAACTATGGACTAGGGTATTGTTTATTAAGATTTATGTTAAGCTCAATGTAAAGGTTAGGCAACAAAAGATATGAAATCGCTTATGCAAACCAGACACCGCTTGTGTAAGATAAGATAACCAGACACCGCTTGTGCAAGATAAGATAACCAGATACCGCTTGTGCAAGATAACCGCCGGATGTCCAGGAAACCGACAGAAACAGGACAAACAACCCCCTAACAACAACTGAAGCATGCGCAGAGTACCTCCACTACTTCATTGAACACGGAAGCAAAGATGTATAAAAAGAGACTGTTTGAACTGCTCAGTACGGCAGTTGGCGGAGCGCAGACTCCCCTGCCATCCAGCGCTGTATTTGCTCATATTCTACTTGCTATAATTAATAAAATTTTAATTGGATTATGATCCATTGTGGTCTCAATTTATAACAATTCCTTATCTTAATAAACAATACCCTAGTCCATAGTTTCTCACAACTGTTTTATGTAAATTTGTGTAAAAATGAATGTCTAACATCAGATACTGTTATTATAGGCTGTAAATATCATAATGAAGTAACAAAATAATTCTTACATTTCGGTTCCCAAATACTATGCTATGCTATTTTGGGGGGTGGAGGGAGAGGGGCAGGGCTTGGACCATGAGCAACTCATCAGGATCATTATAATTTCTAGGTATATTCAAAGTTCAGCTTACTCATCTTTTCTTTCACCTTCCCTTAGAGACTGCCCATCTTACTTGTACCATATTCTAACCCATCTTGGATCTGCAAGATATTAGACTGCTTACACAAGCGTTCTCTATGATCACCCGTACCACTACACTGCTCCAACTTCAATCTGGTCACTAGTTTGCTGGATTAAGAATCTGAAAGTAAAAAATACTTCTTAGCTGTACTTGCTGTATCTTTATGACAGCTGAAAGTGATGCATTATTACTGCAATCAGAATGTTACTTTCAAATATTCACGGAACAGCATAATTTTTTTTGGTCTTGTCCAATAGCTGAGATTGATAGATTTTAATGGTCTACCTCATGGATCTTTTACTTTACACCAGCCTAGTTTATTCACCAATTTCGTTTTAAAGGGTCTTATGTACTCTATAAAATTAAGGTAAATCAGTATATTTCTTGCACTTCATAAAAATCTACAGAGGCCAGACACTGCTATGAAAGGTACTTACATTCTACTGAGATGATTACTTTCAATGTGAGAGGTTTTAGGGAATGTGCAAGGGTTTTAATGAGATGCACATAATAGAATCTTCTGCATCATAAAATAAGATTCTGAAAAGCAGACTATATTAAGAAAAAGAAAGCTTAAGTAAACATATAAAAATAGTTTATTATATTTTCTTTGTGGCACAGTTTAAGTTACTTGCTACCAATTTTAAAACAAAAATAGATTTGTGTGACTAAAGAAGATCACTTACGCACTTCAGTGTAGGTATCCCACAGCTAACCTATTTTCCCAGAGTGACATAAAAAATTAGTAAAAGGAAATCCAGCAGTTTCGTGATACCATGCAGAGGAACAAGTGTTTCTGATATGTATAACAAAATTAATTAGAATGAGACTGGCAAAAATCTGCTGCTTAAGAATTGATTCTTAGGTTTGCAAAGTATATTGTGCTTTTCTTAATTTTCATGCTAGCATAAGTATTTCCTGTTTTGTTGCTTCCAAAACCATTAATATCAGCATCAACAGTGGGTGGCAGGAAGTGGAAGAATCTCATCTAAGTCATTCCATATCCATCTTTTTCTTCATGTCTAGCATTCTGTCAGAGATAATACTGAAAATATAATAAAAAGAAGGTACTTATTAACCCTGAAAAGTAGAGAATTGGGTCATTCTTGACTTTTGTTAAAAGCAGAATGTGATTAAACAAGCTTGTAGGTTTCTCTGAAAAATGTTTATATTTTTTCAGAAAAGTCCAAACAGATAAAGAAAAAAGGAACAACAGGAAAAAGATAAAAAAAAAGAATTAAAAAGATATTTAAACTCTAAGTTATGAAACCAACCTTTTCAATTCCAACTTTGTCTTAGGCTTTGGTTTGGATGAAAGTATGTTCAAGTCCTTACAGTACCTGACTTTGAATCAGAGTTCTGAGGTTCTATTTCCAGCTCTGCTACTACTTTGCTCTGCATTTTCCATTTCTGTGCTTAATTTCCCTTCCTACTTTACGAATAATGCAAACTCTGTCAAGTCACAAAATATCTTAGAACACACAAATATGAGCAGTGACTTATGGTACTTCCTGTATTATGATGCAGTTACACACTTCAATATACTGCCATTTTTAATTTGTTAGACAGACCTAGAGATACACATGACTACTGCAGTTAATAGGGTGACTCAGTTATTTAAAAAAGTAATGTACAAAGTCACCTATTTTGTGTGATAGCAAATGATAAAAAATGATAGATTCAGAATTTCAGCCTCAGATGATTACAGACTTGGCAGTCAGCCTCCAGTAAGCTGTTGATGGGTATATACAATCCCCCAACTGTTCAGAACTGTGCCTGTATGCTTTGTAATAACTGTTTTGGCTGATGGCATTCAGATTTTACTTTAGAACACATTATTATACAAGAACAAATAAAAAGGTAAATATTTTAGCAACTCCTCCTTTGCACTTTAAACAATAAACATTTTTTCCGTTATTGCAGATGTACCTTGGCTTTTTGGGATATAGAGTGTAAGTACATGTAAACTCTATTATCTACCACATATTCATGATTAAAGCTTCCAAGCAGATGGTGAAGTACAAATACTGCTACAAATAATAAATAGCATCTCTTTTGATTTCAGATAGCTGCTCAAAAACACAACTGAGGTGCTCACTAAGTTATAGCCTCTTCTTTTCTTTTCAGGTGATAAGCTCTCAACAGTATTTCAAGAAAATGTTGTGAGGAATTTGAGATGTCTGAAAAAAAATCAGTGATTTTGAAAATTAAATATAAAGTAACGTTAATAAAGTAAGCCCTTCCCACATTTCTTTGCTTGCATTCCTTCAGTAAAAAGTCATAGAAGACAAGCTCAACACCCATCAAGTCCAATACTGTATTTCTACTGCGCTCACTTCCAGTTCTTCATCTAAAGTTTCAGATACTTTGAACTTCACCCATCTTCCTTTTTTCATGTCTTGCTCCCCTTCCCTAGATAAGTTGTTTTCAGTTTCTGTATCCCTATCTTCTTCTGGAAGGCTGGTAATTTTCCTTTCACAACAGCTGAAACTTGGTAGTATCCAGTAAAACCCACAGTAGATTTCAGAAAGAGGACAAATACAAAAAAATCATGTCTAGATATATCCTCACAGCCTCCAAATATCAGCAGTTAGTGAGCTTCCTGTAAAGCCTGATTCAGAGGCTGTACAGCCCTGATGGGCTTTTCCTCTATGAAACTGTCTACCCTAATATATACTCTCTGCCTCCACAACAACCTGTGGCAGTGAATTCCACAATTTCAGTACTGCTGAGCAAATGTACAGCTGGTAAACATAGACTTATTACTCATTTTACTGCAATTCCTATCCTTGTCACTGTTAAGGAATGTGTCCTTAAATGCCTATGGGATATGCACATTACCCTGACTTTATAATCTAAGACATGCAAATTGGTCTTTATACCAATGTAAAACCCATTAAGTCAATGGAGTTTCACATGGACGTATGGTCTGCCCACACAGATTGAATTACAGGTTGAGGGCTATAATTGTAGCAAACAGCACATAATTACTAGAATGACACTCTCTTTGTTACCTCTGAACACTGAGAATATTTCCCATACTAAAAAGGTTATTCACAAAGATAGTACAGTTCCTTTACAAAAAATAAAATTAAAAGCTACAAGAAAGCCATAGCCTATTTTTAATACTTCCATTTGTCATGAAGTGACAGAGAAGTCAAAACTTCAAATTAGTAAAATAAGGTAAAAATGTATACGAAACTTCAATAGTGTCTGGTAGTTGTATTGTGCAATTGTACACATCAAAAGCTATCCTGACGGCTTTTTCATGCTAAGTTAAAGGAAAGTATAATTATTTGTTTATATTTGGAAGTTCTAAGAATTCTGTGTACATGTTTCATGTCACTGTATCACAAAAGAATAATTTATTGCAACTACCTAACAAAAAGCTCCCAAACCTGGCCGTTTCAATTCCTCACTCATTTCCTTCAGAATGTCTTTTTTATATTGCCGTAAGATTTCATCTCTCCTGCCCTGTGCTGTAAGCTTCTAGACTGTAACAAACCTCAGCCTCAAAAACGTCAAACACAATGAAAAATGGAAATCACCACAGAGTAAGTTGGTCTCGGGACTCCTCTGAGCCTCACTCACTCTGGCTCCTGGGTCACTGCCTGAGCTGAATATGCAAGCTTACCACTACCACCCCCACTGTTGTTGATTCTCTGTGCTATGTTACTAGAGTGAAGTTCACAAGGAAAAAAGCATCCGTCAAATTCTCCCCCTTCTCTCCTCTTTTCCAACTGTAAATACATAAAAATAGTTACATTTTGAAAAATGCCCATTTTTCTTAACCTCTACCGTATGACACACTAGCTCAGGACTTCTGTGAAAAACAAGCTGATCTGGGAAATACATTATCATAGAATGTTTTGGGTTGGAAGGGACCCCTAGAGGTCATCTAGTCCAATCCCCCCTGCAGTGAGCAGGGACACCGCTAACTAGATCAGGTTGCTCAGTGCCCTGTCCAAGCTGGCCTTGAATGTTTCCAGGGATGGGGCCTCCACTACCTCTCTGGGCAACCCGTTCCAGTGTTTCACCACCCTCATTGTAAAGAATTTCCTCCTTATATCCAGTCTAAACCTACCCTGTTTTAGTTTAAAACCATTACCCCTTGTCCTGACACAGCTGGCCCTATTAAAAAGATTTTCCCCATCTTTCCTATAAGCCCCCTTTAGGTACTGAAAAGCCGTAATCAGGTCTCCCCGCAGCCTTCTCCTCTCCAGGCTGAACAAGCCCGACTCCCTCAGGCTGTCCTCATAGCAGAGGTGCTCCAGCCCTTGGAACATTTTTGTGGCCCTCCTCTGGACCTGCTCCAACAGTTCCATGTCCTCCTTGTGCTGAGGGCTCCAGAGCTGGACACAGTACTCTAGGTGAGGTCTCACCAGAGCAGAGTAGAGGGGCAGAATCACCTCCCTCGACCTGCTGGCCACGCTTCTCCTGATGCAGCCCAGGGTACGGTTGGCCTTCTGGGCTGCCAGTGCCATTGCCGGCTCATGTCCAGCTTTTCATCCACCAGCACGCCCAAGTCCCTCTCGGCAGGGCTGCTCTCGATCCTTTCTTCCCCCAGCCTGTACTGATACTGGGGGTTACCCCGACCCAGGTGCAGGACCTTGCACTTGGCCTTGTTGAACCTCATGAGGTTTTTAATTTAAGAATTACACTGACTATAAGCCAGGGAAGAAGAGGGTCAGTGTCTTTAGACTTACTATGTTATGACATAAATACAGAATATGATGAATGCCTTAATATTTGCTTTGATAGTGAAGGAAAATTGTAAGAACTCTAAAAAGGAAGATTTAGTCTGCTATGTCAGCTTTAGCAATCTGGTGAACAGCTCTTCCTGCAGTCCCACCATAGCTAGGCTGGGGCAGCCAGCGGATAAGGCAAGGAAAATACCTTCCTTTCAGACTAAGCTTCTTCCAGATGAGAGGAGGCAAGATCAACCTTTTAGTAATTGTAAAAGAAGAATTCAAAAGCAGCGTTTCAAAAGAGGCCCCGTATTTTCCCAATGGTCTTTCAAGATCTGTGTGGCCTCAGTGCCTGTCCCAACACTGACAAAGACATTGCGACAGGAGATAAAGCTATGGCAGAAGCTGATGTGCTAGAGAAATCAAACTGAGATACAGACAAGCAGAATGAGGTGATTGTATCAGGCACTCTGATGTTACATTGAGCTATTGTCTGGTAGACCTAAAGGTGTTTGATTTTTATTTCCATGCTAGATTGTGTGATATTTTTTGTTTGCTTGCTCTGATAACCCTAACCTCTCTAGTTATAGAAGAGTTCAGCTCTGTTTTCCAGCAGATCTTACTCTAACAAGCAGTAAGACCAGATGCTTTGGTGGTGTGACATTGTTTCAGTGAAGTGAAGAGAACGAAAATGATTTAAAACCCCAGCTGAGGAGCTGCCTACACACATGGAGTTCTCATTAAATTACAGGAAGACAAACAATGACTAGCTGTTTGAAGTATATGGATTCCTACTGGTTCCTCATGACTGCATGCGTGCATTTGCACACTTTCTGACACAAGTTTAGTTTGGTCAGAATAACGCTTAACATGATTTCAGTGTGCAGAGTCATACGTTATAGGTAGATGCGTCCTGCTGTACAACAAGCAGCTCTAACTCACAGTGACTGGCAGAGGAACAATTAGTTCTGACATGCAAGGTTTTCTCACAGTGTGTGGGCTCTTTTAAATTATTGATAGGGATTTGGAGAATACAGAGCCATGAATAAGAGTGCAGCTGTTTCAGTTGCTTTTTTATGGTTAAAAAAGACAAACAAATTGTATGTCTTAAGTGACAGTCTATGGAGATTAACAGTAATTCACCTTCCTCAAACCTAAGGTTTTAAAAAATATTAAAGAACAACAACTTTGATATAATTCTCTGAAATCAAAGAACAATGAAAGTACCTGGAACCCTGCTGATTAAGAATACTTGATTATCCAGAACCAAACCTAAAATCTATAGTTTGAATCAGACTATGTTTTTAATAATGTTCATGTATGAATTTCATTATCATATCCAACTTCAGCAGTTCTGCAGACCAGCTGAGGTCTTCGGTGGTGCATACAATCAGAAATCCACCAGCATTACGGCAGGCATGATAATGTAATACAAACATGTATTCAACTGCTATGACATCTGTGATTAAAAACATTTCAATATAGAATAATCATTGAGTTTACTTTTAATTCACTTTTTAAATCAGCTTTAATCAGAAAATTGTATCTAGCAAAGCTCATTAAATGATACCTGTAAGGAAAAAAAACCCACCACACCTTACTATTATGGTGGTAGTTTTTATGTAAAGATTAGTTTATGGCCAATTAGCAAGTTTTTGAGTAGAGAAACCACCTGAAAAATATTAAATATGATACAATCCAGTAATTTATTAAATAAAATCTCAATCTCTTATTTTGGTAATATTCTCTAGTAATCCATTTATAGCATGAAAAACAATTCTGTTGTAATCAAAACACTATCATCATTGGGAAATGCATGACTGTATTAACCTGCATTTTATTTTTCTTTATAAAGACCACCAAAAAGATGGACTAACAGGTTTTTTGCAGTCTTTGACTCTACTTGCCTTTTAAAGCCAATGTCTCTGTATTATTTTTCATCTAATCTCTGTAAGACTAGAGATAAACTGGCTGGCTTTCATAAAATATCTTAATGAGCAGGTGCTAGGGTTTGCATGGCAAGGTTTTGGCGGGGGGGGGGGGTGCTACAGCAGTGGCTTCTGTGAGAAGCTGCCAGAAGCTTCCCCTATGTCCAACAGAGCCAATGCCAGCCAGCTCCAAGATGGAACTGCCCCTGGCCAAGGCCAAGCCTGTCAGTGATGGTGGTCACACCTCTGGGATGACATATTTAAGAAGGAATAAAAACCCCTGCTGCAGAACAGTAGATGGGGAGACATAAGTGAGAGGATGGGAGAGAAAACAGGCCTGCAGACACCAAGGTCAGTGAGGAAGGAAGGGAGGGAGGAGGTGCTCCAGATGCTGGAACAGAGATTCCCCTGCAGCAGCCCATGGTAAGGCAGGCTGTCCCCCTGCAGCCCAGGGAGGTCCACAGTGGAGCAGATCACCACCTCCAGCCTGGGGAGGATCCCACACCAGAACAGGTGAGATGCCCAGAGGAAGCTTCGACCCTGTGGGCAGCCCATGCTGGAGCAGGCTCCTGGCAGGACGCGTGGCCCTATGTGGAGAGGAGCCCAGGCTGGAGCAGGTTTGCTGGCAGGGCTGGTGACCCCGTGCGGGACCCACACTGGAGCAGTCTGCTCCTGAAGGACTGCACCTTGCAGAAAGAATGGACCCGTGCTGGAGCAGTTTGTGAAGAACCGCAGCCCGTGGGAAGGACTTATGCTGGAGAAGTTTGTGCAGGACTGTCTGCCACGGGAGGGACCCCAGGCTGGAGCAGGGGAAGAGTGTGAGGAGTCCTCCCCTGGGGAGGAAGGAGCGGCAGAGACAGCGTGTGATGAACTGACCTCAACCCCCATTCCCCATCCCCCTGCACCACTTGGGGGAAGGAGGAAATCATAAGTAAAGCCTGGGAAGAAGGGAGGGGTGGGGGGAAAGGTGTTTTAAGGTTCAGTTGTGGGTTTTTTTATCCTGTCCTACTCTGATTTGATTGGTAATAAATTAAGCCAGTTTCATCAATTTGAGTCTGTTTTGTCCATGACAATAACTGGTGAATGTCATCTCCCCGTCCTTATCTTGAGACACATGAGCCTTTTGATATATTTTTCTCTCCCCTGTCCTGTTGAAGAGAGGAGTGATAGAGCAGCTTTAGTGGGCACCTGGCATCCAGCCAGGGTCAGCCCATCACAGAGGGCTATGAGAAAAAGACCCAGTTTGGAATCGCAAGCTGAATCGAAGCCTCCCATTTCCCAGGAAAATTCAGTAAGCTCCTGGTGCCACTTGGCTACTCCGGGTGCTGGTGGTAATAGGGCTTACTGCAAAGTATGAAAGGATTTAGTGTTATTCTGATGTTCAAGTTAAAATGAAACGCTTTGTGTAGATTGTCATGGAAATATGATTAGTGATGCCTAGCATTGTTTAGCCAGCTTCCAGCATTGCAATGAAACAAAACCCCCAAAATAATGCTGCATGTCTCCTGCAAATCAAGTTCTTTCCCAAGATGGCTAAACTTAGCAAATAATTATCCACTGAATACAAGCTGTTCACAAGTCTGCAGATATTGTTGCTATCTATCCACTTAAACTATTAGGTTGGTAACTGTCTTTCATATTAACATTGCATTGTTTTTGATAGGTATTCTTCTGGGACTGAGCTTTTAATTAACACTGTGACCATTTCCCAGAATTACTGTAGGAGGAGTCATTCTGGTATAGAACCTGAGGGACAGAGAGCATCTCATCTACGCAGCTGAGAAAGAGAACTACCCACAACTGGGAAATATCAGGCCGCAAACAAGGTCATAGTCATACAATACAATAGTAACAATAGTTACTATTTAAAACTCCGCGTGTTAGTTAGGAAGATGGTATTGGATTAAGACTGTGCACATGCAGCTATAAGCAATACCTTGCCAAACTATATAATTGATTGCTTCTAATCATGTGACAATAACCTAGTGTGTCAAGGGAAGTATACTGCAATGCAAATTATTTTTCACCATCTGTTTATTGCATAAATATTTTTACTTCCTCTATTAGTTACCATCTGCAGGATGATACCAGTCAGTTTATAAAACTTTCTGTCAAAAAGCAAACAGTGCAGTAGAGCCAATTCACCATCACTAACTTCTTTGCAATACTCACACAGAAATAATGACAACTGTTCTATTATAAAGCCACAACTCTATCAGTTTCTAAATAAAATCAATTGATTGTAAATGGAATTAGAATTTCTTATTTAGTAATTTAGATGTTGAAATTATAAAAATCAGACATACTTTTAAGCACAGGTTAGTTTCATACCAGGTTTCTACTATATCTGGTTATAGGAAATTAGTAATGTTATTTACATACTTAAATAAGGACTCTGACAAACTGAAGAAAAAAAAAGTTACACCACAGAACTGCCAAAAAGTATTTGCTTTAACATGGCTAAAAAAATAAAAATAAATCACGGAGTTACATGTAAACCGCAAGTATTTTAGAAGGTTGATTCAGAAACTGTCCTTGAGAAGGCAAATTATCTGGACTTACTGCTTATTCTTTTAGTGTATTTTTACCCACAGGTCTCAGGTAATTAGCATTTTTATTTCACTGACATTAATTAAACGCATGCTTACTTATGCCTAAAATATTCTTACAATTAAAACATTAAAGTTTTATATTTTGGTCATAATGAAATTTACCATTTTGTTCAACCCAATATGTTCCATATTGTTTGGTAGTAAATACTGAAAAAAGTTCTTTTTCAGAACAGAAAATTCTCATCTACTAATTTTCTCATGCAGATACCAACATTATAGTTCCACAAGTTTTAAAAAGGAGATTTATTTAAATGGTTCATAATAAAGATCATTAATCTATAGGTGTCAGAAATATAACCTTAGCAGTATTACAGCAGCACCAGACAAATTATTAGGAGACACATTATATATCCATGAGAGATATATAAATCCTTACATAGTACAGCAATAGCTGCATCTCTACTTCAGTACAGAAGTTCTGGTGAAACAGATGCTGGCTTGCTTACTGTTCCTGTCAGTGAGGTGCATTTTTTGTAGAAGCTTAACCCTCAACAATGCACACATAACCTGGACATGAATTTGAACACTCACAGCATGCAGTTTTCATGAAGGGGACAAGCAGTTTCTCCCTGCTCTAACTGAAGCTTTGCCATAATCATAACATGGCATTCTGACGAGGTCAGATTAGCATATTTTGTGAGTGCTAAAGGAGTACATGCTAGTTCATGCTATCCACTCTGGAAAGATGCACTTGCAGCCTGCTTACCTGTTACAACAATTGAAAGATTAAGTTCGGATCCAGAACCAGTATTTGCAGCATTCAGGTAAAGAGTCTCAATGATCAGAGTACACAATGCTTCACAGAAAGGCCTATAACCCCTCCTTGTGTTTCATACCCACGAATTAGAATACTGATTCTGGTTCATAAATATTTAGGAAATCTTGTCCTTCTCGTGGGTGCACATCTATTTATTTGGTGATGTTTCTGAGGCACGCATGCAGCAGAAAGGCTTACAAAAAATGCATCTACCTTCCTGTTTCCCCATGTCATTCTCAAGTACCTTTTCCCTTCTTTCTTTCCAACTGCTTCTCTCACAGAGCAGAAAAATGGGGAATGTGACATGTAAATTCACTCCTCACTACAAACAAACAGTGCACACACAAATTGGGTAAGTGCATACTAGTTCTCTAACACAGTTGTGGCCCATGTGTAGAAATTCATCATTCCAACACCTGGCTCTGATATTTAACTTTCATTGTGTGAGTGTGCATATATACT
The DNA here is from genome assembly GCA_034008185.1 of Gorsachius magnificus. Classification (NCBI taxonomy): domain Eukaryota; kingdom Metazoa; phylum Chordata; class Aves; order Pelecaniformes; family Ardeidae; genus Gorsachius; species Gorsachius magnificus. The sequence goes on along the minus strand of CM067088.1, from coordinate 39,944,199 downwards.
TTAAGGCTCTACATAGATATTTAAAAAAAAAAAATCACTAACAGATCCAAATAGAGATTTGATCCATATTGATAGGTAATGCAAGTACATAAAGTGTATTTACACTTTGGCAAAAGAATGAAGAGTTTGCAGATGTACATCACATGACTCCAAGGATCTTTACAACTAACTACGTGGAAAAAAAAAAAAATCTATAGTTAAATTATTTAAGAGACTAACACTGGTATATTTACCAGAACATTCTCTGGAACAGTTGCACCCATTTTCCAAGCCAACAGTCACATGAAACCAGCAAGCAGATTTACTTTTTTTAAAGGTCTAAAGGGGTCAGACTGGTTCAGTGGTTCTGAGAATACATTGTCTGCAATTTGCCACTGCCAGATCCAAATCTTACGATATAGAATAAGAAAGGTGAGGGCAACTGTTTTATGCTGCTGACATCTGGATTTGCTATTATTCAAGTGCATTTTAAATGAATGGGAAAGATTATGATTTAAAAGAGGTATCAATGTAAAGCATACATATAGAGTACAAAATACTGAAGTACAACTGACCAAAGGGAACAAACACTAAAATGATAAATGAATCTCCACATCTCATGGAGGCTCATTAACCAGACAGTTGAACACTGAAAAGTTCTTCCCACATTCTCTGCAGGTCATGAATTGAAAGGTGATTAGATAATGAGGGAAGATGCAAAACAGTGCTAAAAGAAAGAAGAAAAATTGGACTTCAGAGGGACTGAGACATAGACATTTTACAGTAGAAGGAAAAACATGGCAATTTAATGTACAGTAGCAATTAGTTTTGTTCATAACAGAGAAATACATCATATCTGATATCTGGATCAAAAACATCACTTAACTGCCTCTGTAAGTTCACATCTAAGTGAGGCTCACAATTTCATTGGGACTTTTTAACAAAAAAGAATGAAGACCTGAGTAAGTCCACAAAGATTTTTTAGCTCTTTTTCTACCTAGCCTTCTTTTTCTTATATGTATTTCTAGAATACACAGCTTTTACTTATTGCATTGAATTCACCAATATTCAACATCTTGGACCAGTATCACGCACCTTAAATACCATGGTCTTGAAGATTTCAAGATAAATCCATGAAAATATATTTTCTTTTCTATGAATGATTTCAGAGACAAAGGTTAATCATAATGTATAGCACTACTATGTAAAAAAAGAAAAAAAAGTCTGATATACATGGCCATAGATGCACAGGATGTTTCTTCAGGTAAATTAATTCTAATCTGTAATACAGCTACTAAGTGGCCAAAACTACTATATTTTCTTCAAAATGCACAAACAAGGCTCCAGCCACTACTGTCGTTCTGATTAACATGGTTCATGCACAAAAGAAAAGCAGATTGTGGCTTTAAAAAAAAAAAAAAAAGTAAATGCATACTTTTTTCCCCCCCAACTTGGAAATGTTAACTTGTTCCTATTTAAGGTCTTCAAAATCCTTTTGGCATGACCAACTTATTATAAAAAATACTAATTAGTTAAGGTTTTTGACAATATTATATATGCAGATTTCTCCTCTTTGCAATTTCTTCTGCAAGTTCTCCATTTAGCAGGGAAACCAATTGTTAACAGCTTGTATTTTACCGTTCCATAATTCCTAAATTTCCACTTGCTTTACTGGAACTTCCTGCCTGAAAACAATAGTTTAACTCACAAATAAACTTTAATTTGGGATGTAGAAGTATTTTATTTTAACTGATTTCTATTTGTTATTGAAACTTTTTCTCCATACTAAATTTTTAAAATCATATTAAGGAGGAATAGAGGATTGTGATAATGTTATTCTTCTACCCTTCAAAGACTATTTAAATTTTTCTACAACACGATATAGGTCAAATTGAATTGGATAGTATGTAGGGGGATTACCACATGGTATCCACACATCATCCCATTAATCACACTCTAACCTTTCAAGCTGTTTAGCACCCTCTTCTTGCACATCATAGCCAGATTTTTCAGCAGAGTGAAGGATAAGGAACCATATGGAACCTGGTGGTTTCTGCTTTTTCCACTACCCAGTGATTTATCTCTTCAACTTTTTTTAAGATTTCAAAGATGGCAATCACACATCTCCAAAACTGTGTATACAGAAAGCTTTTGGTAGGTTCAATTTATTAGGCCTAGATCCATTAAACTCTTTGCCCTAAGAGTTAAATTAAGAACCTTGTATTAGGCAGCCTCTACACTTGTTGTCTCTGCTTGGCATAGAGAGAATTTGTAATTTGTTCTATAAAAAGTTGCTGTTATGATGAGTGGGGGAGCTGCTTTGAGTTAATCAGTAGCAAGTGGGAACCTGAGTCAGCCAAAGCCACACCTTTCCTGAAATAGAAGTATCAGACTTCCACTCTCTGCAGTTAAATCTTGTTAAAACCTGAGAAATAAACCTGGGAAAACAACCAAAACCCTCAAACCTCCTTATTAAACCATTAAATAAAAAGCTCAGAAAACAAACCCTTACCTGTACGCCTATATAAAGTGGCCTATTCTTGCAGCCGCACCGCAGAGCGGGGCCCTGAGTAGGGCAGGGAGTCCTCTCAGGGGCGCAGGAGACACCACCTTCCCTCCCTCGAAACTTCCTTTTAAAGCTGCTCCCTGTTACCAACAGCGGCACAAGGTGCCCTCCTTGCTAACTACCTACAAGCAGGTAAGCAGCGCCCCCCTCCCCTCCCACCATTTCAGGGCAGGGCAAGCCAGAGCCGGCTTCTCTTCCACCAGCCTCATCCTCCAGCAAACCACAAGAACAGAGGTATTCAACCACAAACACGTTTAAACAATTCAACCAGCCACTACAGCCAAAACCCTACCTTACTCAACAGACCTTCGTATGCTGAAGGCAATGCCTCGCGCTGCCTTTAAAAGGAAAGCCAGAAATCCGCCGGCGTGGGGCTTTTCCTTAAAGTAACAGCGACGGCCTCCACTCCTCTCACAAAATGGCGGTTCCCTCATAGCGTGGGAGGGAGCGCTGCCGCCCCTTTCCTGAGGTAGCTCCTAGCGGCCATTCCTCGTAGCCAGCTGCTACGCATCGGGTGCGGCCGCTCGTCCTGCCGAAGCTACCCTGTAGGGTAGGACAGCAAGCAATATTAATGGCATCAGAAAGTGGAAATACTGCAAGGAGAGAGGTGAGTAGAGGGGTTAGAGAATCATACCTGTGCAGGTTTTGCAATTAATCCAGCAGTTACTGTGCATACATGAGCAGCCAAGCTCCTTTCTGAAGTGTGTATCCTACTAGGTTGTAGAGTCTGGGCCCCTCTTTCTTCCTCACCACACACTTGATTATTTTTGGCAGAATTACTTAGCTTTAATGAGGAAAAGTAGAAAAATGCATCCTAAGTAGGCTCCTAACCTCAGAGATAGCCATTTGTAGATTTGAGAATACCCCATAATGTAACACTTCCTACAATAATATCCATTAATCAGGGGCTCATGGTCTTCCTATTTCTAATTTGTGTTCAGACATGATTTCAAGGTAAATGCTGTTTTACTCAGCCCTGCCCAAACTTGGTCCAAGTTAAGGTGGAACTTCAAGTTGAAAATAAAGATACAGGAATTTTGGAGTTCATTCCTCTGTAGGATCAACTGAGCAAGCTTTCAAGATCATGATTTTGGGCTCATGGGGAATTAAGGTGCTTGAGTTGCATTTACAAGTCTACGTCTTTCTTTGAATCTGCCCCTAAGGCCTTTTAGTACAAGAGATTTACAATTCCTTAGGTGATATTGTTCGTTTTGATCATAACCTCTCCTTAGAGAGACATGGGAGTTAACTGAGAAGAATGTTCCTTGTGGAAGAGAAATATGAATTGTGAAAGAAAATGGGCAGCCAGCTTTTTAATTTAAGCATAACCAATACTAAAGTGCGAAGTAGGGTTTGATTAATAAGAAACAGATTCAACCAATTATAAGACATGGAGTAAATGTTCTTTCACTGATTCCCTCTACCAACTTGCTCCTGGTTATTAATTGTAATAACATTTTACATGTAGATAGGTTTGATCACATGCATAATCTTATGAAAGATTGGGGTCTAAATCACGTGGAGAGGTCAAATTACTATTCAGACTAATGATTCCCTACATACTCATTCAACTCCAGTTTATTGTGCCATGGCATCTAATGACGAGGGCCTAAATTTATATGTTAACAGCAAAAGCAAAGATTTTGAACAGAAACCTGTAGGAAGTATCATTTGTAGAACTGATGTGGACAGGCCTTTTTTATTTAAATAGACAGGTCAGTGACCTCCATCATCCTCGTATCTGTGCTCAGTGTTCCACTGTGCAGCACAATCCCTTGATTGAGAAGAGCTATTAGAAAACTCAGCCGGCTGAAAAATCTGACCTGCTGAACACTCTTGGGTACTTTATAATCAAATAAATGATCACATATATTCTCTGCTGACAGTTTATGGCTGTGATTGCAGAACTGCTGAATGTTGTTAATATGCCTGCAGTTCTGTAATGAATTGTTTCTTCAGTTTCTGATTTACCTTCTTTAACAAGTTTATTTTACTTTAATATTTTTCAGGATTGTAATCAACTCCAAGTTTCTCCCATAATGTTGTCATAGACTTCCCTTGATAAGCTTGTTTTTAGCATTTGTAGCTCATATGTTGTATTTGGGACTTTTTTTTTTAACTCTGGATTGTCACAGATTAGTTCAGAGTTCATCTTTCAATTCATGCAGGGTTTTTCAAGTATATATGAATCTAAAATGACATAATATTAAAGTATCTTTTTGTAATTCTTACTTAAATATTGATTGCTTTTCTATTCCTTTATTTGGTAACTGTATTTCAAAAAGCACATAATTGTCAGAGCCATGAATTTATTTCAAGTTGTTCCCCCTCTTTTGAGTTAGCCTGAAACGTAGATTTGCTGTTACCCTGTTTGTGCTCTTACCCTCACAGCATTATAGCAGACAAAAGAAGTCAGAAGCTATGCTGTGGTGGAGATAAAATGGCAACGTTAGCTACTTAACCAAAATGTGCTAGAGTTGTGAATGAAGCTTGAGCTATACCTTTGAGCTTCATTTACCCTTTACCTTTGATGCAACTAGGACAAGCAGAAAGACTTGCTTTAAAAGGCAGTCATTTGACTTCTATAGAGCAAAGCGATTAAAGGTGTATTAAAAACCCTGTTCTTTTCTTGAACATTATGATTTACCACTGGAAGGAGCTAGAGTAATGATGTTGAATTACTGAAGAAACCAGCATAGGGCCAGCAAAATGGTTAAATAATCTATGAGAAAAGGAAAAAGGGATTCAGATTCTTACCAGAGAGAAAGAGAAAGGAGTAAGTTATTTTCTAGATGATGAGAGCTGTGGTTCTGATTTATAAACTCTTATGTATGAAAAATGGGTCGTGTGAAAAGCAAGTATGATAATTTCAAAAAGGAAATTATTTTCTTCTCTTAAAAAATAAATTATGTGGGTGGAAACAGAGGGAAGTTAGCAGAAAGTAAAAGCTGCTTGGATAAAACAGATTGTCTGTCTTGCTTGGTAAGGCTACAAGGTCATGTACAGGGACTGCTACCTAAGTAAGAAAGTGAATCAGTTTATTAAACAGATTTTTTAGTTTGTTTGTTTGTTTAGAACTCATCATTTTCATATGGATGGTGAAAATTGATCAATAACTTGACAGGAATAGAAAGTCTTCTAGTATTTTTTTGAGGCTCCATATAATGTAACTGAAATTTCATCCTGTTTAAATGTTATTTGTCTTGGAAACTTTCACCTGCTTTGCTCATTGAAAATTTGGTTTACATTTCTAATCCAGGGGATGGTCAAATGAGGATTAGGGAATCTTAAAGACTAGCAGGGTGTTTGATCTGTCTATTTTATTGTGAAGTGCAGGAGAGAGTTTATTTTAAGCAGTTTTAATATACAACAGCCTGAAAATTCTGGATAGAGAAGCAGAGTCTGACTAAGTTACAGCATAGAGAGTAGATATGATCTGACAAAACCTTAACCTATAATTAATAAGTCATCTTATATGTGTAAGATAACGTACATATGTGATTTTACATTAGGGTCTCAATCATGTAAGACTTTTCTCATCAGAACTTGGTAGCTGATGTGTCCTTGCTCTGTCATGACTTGAATACTAATAGCATACCTAAGCTTGGTAGCTCATTTGATGCCATTTTTCTTCTCATGTTCCTCCATCATAGCAGGTTAGCTGTTTTTTGTTGTGCTGTTTTGGTTTTGGTTTTTTTTTCCCCCCCAAAATCGGTATTACTATAACCTGACTTGTAGCTGTGGCTAGGAGAACCATGTAATGTGAAGAGCCAAGATCAGCACACACTTAATGAGCTCTTTCATATTTGCTTGTATCTGTTATTAGGTAGCACAGTTCCTGGCTATCATCTTTGTTCTTGTCTTATAGCATCCTTAGGCAAAAGACTCTGATGAGGAATCAATCACCCAAACTGATTACCATCTGTCTGGTCTCATTCAAGAACTAGTGATGAGCAATATACCTTTATCCCATCCTAATGTTCACTATTGAAGTTGCTATAGAAGAGTGGAAAGAGTTTATGCTTTGGTGAGGCTAACCGTTATTAAAAGATGCAAAAAGCCTAGGTGATGCCATATGATTTAATGAAAACATCTTCCTTTTCTGAAGAATGGTGCAGGGGGTCTAACCCACAGAATGCAGTGTCGAATCATCTTTTGATTTACAAGTCTGAAGCAAATCCTCTACGCAGAACCTGCTAGTAGTTACTTGTCTCCTGTTCCATATTGCTGCTTGCAACAGCCTCTTTTCTGCCTTATATCGTATGTAGCTATTTGTGTCCCTACAGTGTAACCCACTATTTTCTAGGTCTGATTTCATTTACTTACACACTATACAGAATCGACCTCACAAGGACAGCAGGAAGGCAGGCCTGTTGCATTTAAAAGCTCTGTTCCCACATCAGCCTGATAAATCTGACACGAGTGTCTTCTGATTCACTCCCATTCCCTGTATCTTGACAGTTGCTCAAGCACAGCATTTTGTTGAAGTTGCTCTTTTAAATTAAAGTATTTCAGAGTTGTGTCTACTATCCTGTCTTTTAAGAACAAATTCTTGCAATGGTTGGGATTACAGTGCTATGGCTGTTGACTAATGGCTTAGGAAAAAAACTCTCATACGTCCTTTGGTGTTCCCTTTATTTATTTGGTTTAGGCTGATCCATTTTCTAGCTTTGCCATTTTATTGGGATAGCTAAAAACATTAATCTGGAAGAGCTGCACCCAGCTTATTTTAGACTGGTTTGGGCATGGGAGGATGGGTGGGGAGAAGGGTTAAACAGGCACGTATGTTTCTGTAAGCCTCTTTCCTGATAATCCTCTGTAACATTTGTCTCTACTTTCATGGAACAGAAAACTGAAAGCTTTCAGTTGTAATAGTACAATAAAGAATGTCTGTAAAAAGTTGATTCAAAAAGATAACCATTTCAGATTATGAAATTCATCAAAAGACATGTCAAAATATACTGACAACAATATTGACCCGATTGCCTCTTCACAATTTATCCTTTTCCCAGTAGGAGGCTATATACAGCCTATATGAATACAAAATCCTGTATGCAACTTATCTGGGACAGTGAGCTTCCTTGAGAACCATTAATAAGGCTGTAGGAACAACTGATTGTTCTTTGTCTGAAATTAAAAACAAACCTTTTTAGCTAGCCCCACACTCAAGTTTTTAAATATTTTGGAAAATCAAAAGTCTTCTATTCCTTCTGTTACTGGCTGGTTTGGTAGATTTTTTTTTTCTTTAAAAATCAGCTTAAAATTATGTGCAAAATTCAGGCTCTATTTATAAGTAGTTGCTGGTCAGGATGGTGCTTTCCACAAAGACTCTAGAAACTTAAAATTTATGCAGCCCTATCTATTAATGAATAAAAAATGCACTAGAGTTTTATTTATATAATAATACTATTTGATGCAGAAGGAGCAATAATTCAGTGCTGCATTTTTAAGCATTCATGCACAGCAGAACAAGTAATGTTTGTAAGACTGCAGAATTTGAGTTAATAATTAACCTCAATTTTAGTTCTAAGTATGAAGATAGGCATTACATTTACTACTGTAAACATGCATTTTATACCTAGACTTTTCCTCCTGCATGCTGTTTCACAATCCATACTAGGCTTAACCAGAGATACCATTATGCCAAAGCTGACTATGTTATCAGAAGTATATGCATCCATTTGCAGTAATGTTGAATGTCAAACTTCCTTCACTCATAAAACTATTGATAAAGAGGCATGACTAACAGTTAGTTCTGTAGACTTCATCTGAAAAATTAATCTGCAGAGAAACTGTGTGGTAGGAATGCTAGAAATCTCTATTTTCTATTCAAGTATCCAGAAAAAAAAAGAGGAAAAAGAAAAAAGACATAGTTAAAGAAAATGAGTTATCCACCAAGAGAAGGTGCCATACTATTGACTGACTGTAAATTTAGCAAGAAAGTTAAGAACAGAATAGCACACCATTTCAAAAATTCCTAAGGCAAAGTGAACCATTCCATTTTCAGGTGCATGTGGGAGAAAAGTATATGAATAATGAATTTTATATAATATTTTTCCCATGCATTATTGAAAATATTATTGCTGACTACAAATAATCACATGCTTTTTCCATTTTCCATTTTCATTTCCAGTTTTGTGATGCACTTAATATCTTCTGTTGATTCCATTAGTGTAAAGACATCATATTGGATGTGTTTTACAGCTTACAGTATTTTTATTTTTTTTTTTGAAACTTGAGATGACATACAAATATTTTAGGAGATGATTCATTACAATATAAATTCTTTATATCAACATTCGACTGCTGGGGGGAAGATTCTTTCCCCAAAGGACTGAAGTAAAAATAAAAAGCACTTGGTAAATCATGTTTTCATAAATGCCTAAGCTTAATAGCACAGCTCATTAGTTTTGTGACTCACCTTTTATGATATTCTTGAAAGCTCTAGTGACTCTTCAGTAATATATATTACCATGTTAAGACTGCTCCTTACTACACAACTACAGCATGATTTGAAGGTCACGTGAAGGTTTTACAAATACCCACATCGTACCTTATGTGGAGCACCAGGGGACAGGTGAGCCACCAGTTATCAGTGAGTGACACATTTCTCACAAGTAGCTGACCCACGTACTACTTCAATTAAGAGCAAAATCCCAATGCTGATGACATCACTGATAGAATCGATTCCATGATGTTAGTGTTGACAAAAGTTTTGCTATTTACTTGAGCAGGTTTAGGTTTTGTAGTCTTAGAAAGAAGTGCTAAAGGAGTATTCCACAGTGTAAGTAGCAGGAACTAGCAGGTGAATTTTTTGTCTACAAATAAAATTAATATGAAACAGCATATCATATATCTGATTAATGCCTGATACAGGGTTTTTATAAATAAGACTAAATCTAAAAGTATATGAATTTAGCAACTACTTGCAGACGAGATAAACGTAGTACACTAGAATTGTAAGGGGTTTGGAAACAAGTATAATTCACAAAACCTTTAAGAATGGAGAAGTATTTGTGATAAATTCCCCACTGTAGAGTTTTTAAGTAACAGAAACCATATTAATTCTGTTATGAATGGCCTTTATACTATAAGAAGGTATTTGAAAATTGGCAATAATGTGAACCTACTGTCAGAAAATAGGCATGCATGTTGCATCAGTGAAGTTTCATAAAGCCCCAGGATCCCGTTCATCTTGTTTTATTGAAGACACTTGATTATTTCTATTGAATCAGTAGGTTCATAAGCTGTGGTTCATGCTGAACAATGAAGAAGGAATGTTGTACTTTAAATGTAACTGAAATTCATTATCAGACCCCTTCGGATACAACACATTGATAAGCATTATTTTTTTGTCACAAGTCTTATTGCTTGAGAAACTCTTCTTATATGAAAACAATCATTTTTGTCTTCAGTATGTCTAAAAATTCTTTTGACCCTGTACTTTAGTGACCTATTTTAATGATGTTATTGAAAATTGAAATGCACCATGATCCATCAGTTATTCAATTGTGATTCTGTATACATGAAGGTCAATGATAAAGCCTCCATATAATATTAAGAATTAGATTCAGAAGGGTTTTTTCCACTCAAATAAGTATTTCAAAATTAAATAAACTTATCACTTTAAGCAGTATGGAAAGTGCAATTTTAGTTTTCTGGAAAGAAATGAGAACTTCCTAGAATTGCTTATTACCACTAATATTTACATTCTTGAATAAAGAATTATTTTTCCTTACACTGTTTTCTGCATTCAGCCTCCCTTATTCTCTCTGGGTTTTGTTTAAAAGTAGCGCACAATAGTTGCTCAAACCCAGGAATTCCTGAAATCAAAGAAGTGACTATTGCAGGTCAGACCCCTCAGTCATGTAACCTAAAACCTAACTCAGAGCTGAGTGTCAGTAAAAAGTTCTGGTTTATGACCTAAAGCAGGAGACACTTTTGATTCTTAGCAAACAAGAACAATTTTCCTTTACTAGAAAATTATTTTTGGTGACTTGTCTATAGTGAGAAGTATATTATTGATATCTGTTATTATCAGGCTTCAGTTATTCAGGTAAGCTTTTATTCAAATCAATTACAATTCCATCACTTCCACTCCTTTTCTCTTAACAAAACCAAGCAAGCAAACAAACAAAATAAAACCCAAACAACCCCACAGTTACAGTCTGTAAAATGCATGTGAAAAAAATGCTGAGTACAACTTATGTTCTTAAACTTTTTCTCTCAATATTAATTTGGGCTTTTTTTTTCCTACTTACAGTCCACTTCACTGTAATTTCTAGAGTACTTTTTAAGAATCTGAGTTAGCATCTTTGCAGGAAATGTTCTGAGGGAAGTTAGTTTATTGATTCTAGCTGAAACAAACTGAACAACTGCTAATTTCCAGTTATCCATAGACTCCACCTCTTCTTTACTCTGGCCTTTGAAGTCTTGCTTTTTCAGACTCACTGTTAAACACAATTGGAAGGAGAAGGAAGAAGGGCTAGTCCAGGTGAAGGACTACAAGGAATGTGAGTTTCCCAGAGCTTTGAGGTGACTGTGCCCAGGCCTTCTCTTACTATGAGCTCCCCAGAGAAAATCAGAACAGGATAATCTGTATTTTAAATAGAAAAAAGGTACTAAACAAGACAGATCAGAAATTAAAGGTGTTTAAAAGGACCTTTTTCTTCCCTGTTCTTGCACATAGTCTCCTACTTTGAGTATCAAATTAACTCAGTGACTTTGTGTTTCATCACACTCTGATGCCTATGTATTTCTTTCAACCTCAGAAGCCTGGCTGGCTGCTTCCTAAACTAAACTTCCTAAACTACTAAACACAAAAAGTGCAAAGAAAAGCAATTGCTATTATATCAGCTTGACAAGAGGGAGAAAAGAATAATTTCAAGCAAGTTTTTGCACCTTATTCTTCCTATTAAAGGCAATCAAGATTCAAAGTGGTAGAAAATGCAGGAATAGGCTTTTGGGGAATTTTGGTGGTTTCTTTCCTAGGTATCATAAAATGTCCTTTGACTGCAGCCATCTTCATATTCTTGAAATCTTAGTCAAAACTGTTCATTTTAGTCATCCATATGTGTTAGCTGTCATAATTAATTCTGCTCTAAGCAGGATGCAGTAGTTGAAGGATCAACCAGGTAGTGCCATAATTAACACCAAGTTCAAAATCTAATAAGATCAAATAGAAAAATAGGCTGTCAATAATGTCAGTGAGCTTTGGGTCAGGCTGTAAGCATGCAGGTGGAGAGAAGTACTGCATCTCTTCAATATCTTTGCCGTTCAGTGCTAGTCCTTTCCAGGCCAGGATAGTTTGTTTAAAATCCGTTTTGTGAAAAATATATCGCCTCTCCAGTAGTTTTTTCTAATTGTAAGAATGTATTTCTCACCTGTGAGAAAAGGCCATTGGTTGCCTCCTAGACTACTATAAATAACTATTTCAGGAGCATTTTCACCATAGTCCTAACCTGATTGACAAGATCACTTCACATAGTGAAAAGATTGTTGTTGTTACCAGAGATATTTTGTCATGGGAAATTTCTCTGGGAATATTTTTTTCTCATTACTGTACACACAATTGGCAAAGTCTGTCTGTGCAAGACTTCCAGCTCAATTTTGAAAACCCAAGAGGCCTGAATAATTCAGATAATCTGCAGATAAGTGCCACAAAGTCAGCTTGTTTATCTGAGTTGCCAAGCCTTTTGAGGCTTTGTCATCAAATTCTCATTTACCAAAGAGTTATAAGATTTGTTAATGTTATATAATTCATCACTCCACTGTGCTGGATGGTGCTCCAAGAGCTCAATTCTATTTTCACACAGTTGCACTGATTTTAAACCACAGCAATTTCAGTAGATGTAGTTCTAAACTGAATGGCTCTGAGTGAAGAATCAGGCCCTTAATGTTTCATGTGAATAATAAATCAGCACTGTGAGTCACAGCAGCAAATTCCTACAGATCAGGTCAGATACAAAGTTGTAGTTTTTCTATATTGCTCTTGTCATGGGAGGAACTGTCAACTACTCTTAGTTTTAAGGCCTCTTTCTACTACTGGAGCTCTGCAAAGTGGTCAGAGCCTACCTGTAAGTCCAAGTGAAGATTTGTAATTGCTTTTGCTTATTTGGAAGTAAAGGCACAAGACAGACACAGCTAGATTCACACTTCCCCCCCCCCCCCCCCTTAAAAACACGCTGTCACACTTGGACGGTCAGAACCAGATTTTAGAAGTCTTTAAGCATGTGATTGTGGGACTAATTTGTGACTACAGTTACTTCCCTTATGTGTGCCAGCTGGGTAAGTAAATCTTGAAATGCCAATGTATGATAACTCATCACACAGCTATCTATCTTTATAATCACAGTAACTGGACATCTAGAATGTCTGAAAGTCTCTCCAACAAGAGGAAGAGCAACTGAACAGATTTAAAACAATTTTACATTAAAAGTCATACAAAATACTAAAGTTTACTGTGTGCCACAATACCTATTTGAACCAATACTCAGTTTCTTACCTCCCTAAAGTTCTGAAGGCTGATGGTTTGGTTAGTTTAAAATTTTTGACAGTGCAAACTAGCCAGCATAATTCCATGCTTTAATAGCTTTATAGAAAGTATGTTCTTTTGTGTGGCCAAATAATTCACAGCATAACCATGATACTTTTTTAAAACTGCTTTAATTGTGACCCCAGTTATCCTCGTACAGGTTAGCTAGTTTTGCTGAGCAGCTTCCAGCCAGTTTAAAATACTCTTGATTAAAGTCTTCACTAGCACAAAATGCCAGTCAAGGCTGTTCTAATGTTTAGTCTAGTGACTAAGGGGCTAGCCCTGGTCAAGCCCTCTATTCAGGGAGAGAAAAGGGTAATGCAGAGCCTTTTGAAGATAGGAATCTTTAGGGTATTGGATACATTAGCTTTAAGAATCTTGAGTAGTACTGAGTATCTGAGCCATTGTTTTTACTCTGGTCTGCTAATAAAATGATCCCCTGTATCCTGAGGTTTGGGGTTAGCTATGTTAAGAAATAATCAAGCTCCATTAATAAGGATCTCTAAAAAAACTTTCAGTTTTCCTGACTCATACTTGGGTTTGCTATTCAGTAATACCAAACTACTTCTCTGACCCAGACCTGTGGCTCTCCTTTCCTATTGCTTTTACTCATATGGCAAAGAGTATATTTGCATAAGGGAAATACACTGAAGAGAAGCAGATAGATGCAGAGTTATACACCTGTACATATATTTTATGCAAGAATGTGCGTCAGTTCTCGTATTACTCCCCTCAAGTGTCTCAGCATGGTGTATTGAACAATGTGACTAATCTGCATTAGTCCATTCCTTTCCATCAAGGTTTCTTTCAGAGACACTTGGAAAGATTTGAGTCAAGGGAAGGCATATACTACCCAGAGACCTGGCTTCAATAAGTGTCTCTGTAGCTTTTGCAGTAATGCTGGCTGACTGCACAAGTGTTCCATTAACAAACTGTCTCACTCTTTCCCTCCCACACTCTGCATTTAGCCCAAGTATGTTATGAAAAGGCCACATCTTTTTTCCTCTCCTTGCATGTATTTAGCAAGCCTATCCTTAATCTCTCTTTGGAGCTTCCTTAATTTTCTTCCACACGCTTTTGCCTCTTCCCCCACTTGTTATGAGTAGCCTCCATGTGCTTCACACATTATCATTTGCTATACTGTATTATTGACTAACTAAAGTACTCCCTGCTCTTAATTTTGATTAGGTAAGGTGCAAAAGCACAGAACTGAGGTTTATTAAGGTTTAACTACTACTATGATATGTGGACAGCACTTCTGCTTATGAAACTAAGAATGCTAATGCTAGAGTTTATCATGTCTTGTTTCAGACACTGTGTGTCTTGCCTTAGTTTGCCTTCTCTTTAGACCAAACAACTAATTCTAGCTTTCCAAAGTGCTGTTTCTGTGGTTGTATACCTTTGGTAGTCTCCCCCTGATTTACAGGCCTAAATCTCACAAACTTCCTAAACTGAAGCATGTATCTTCCAACAAATCTTCAGGTTCTCCAAACTAATCATCTGCATCAGAAACAATACTTTCTAGCTACCCATTTTTTCCTCAAGGGGTCTGCTTTGATCGTACATATGCTTCCCAGTTACTTCAGCATGTATTTCCTTCACTAGAATAGTTAGCAGCTGAAGTGAGTTTGAACTCCAGCTCCTGCTGAAGTGGTCAGCTCATTCCGAAATACTGATCCTTTAACTGACTTTGGAAGTCTCCGGTGTAAAGAGTCAGCACCTTCACAGTGATATCATACTAACTTGCTCCCCTTCTGTTGGAAATCTTGCTTTCCTATGATTTGAAGCTTAAGTGTATTTGGAATTCCCTAAAAAGTGTCTCTTCCTGGTGGAACGATGGCAGCAAGTAGAAGTAAGGAGGATTTTCAGACATAGGGTAGTTTAGATTCTTTTCTCATGTTTAACAGGGTGAGTGATTCTGTTGCACTGAAAAGCAGTAAAAGGTTTGATGATGTGAGGTGGGACTGGCCACTTCCATACTACAGAGCACTGATCTCTGTAACTACAGACTTTGTTCTATTTTGCCAGATATAACTTATGCGTATGATTTTCTGTGCTCAAGCTATACTAACCTTTGTTCACTATCATTCATGAAAAGTTTTAGAAAACAATTTCTGTGAGCAGTGGGAGTACCAGTGCTGAAATGGTAACTGAAACAGTACAGTGTGGGTTATGAAGGTCCTACAGCTGAGGAGAAAAAGAACTTCATTGTAACAAATACAAAATACTATTTTCTCAGGCTGCTGAACATGGACTAAGACCAATAGTTTTCTAAAACCTAACATGAAAAGAGGTTGCGGTATTAAGTACAGCATTATGAATGGAATAACACATCCTGTCCTGAAATTGTAACACAGATTGCTTTTATTTTTAATCAGGTGGATGTTATTTATATATTGCAGGGCTAATTCAACAAGTATCAAAAGCTCTGCACAAATCCTTAATCTAGTCCATTCCTACACATGCAAACTTCCTTGAAGTCTCTTTTTGTCTTTTAAAACCTTGTCTGTCAGTTACAAAAAAAGAGAAGTAAGTTTTAAATGCCTCTGCCAATCTGTTTATATTTTGTGCTGAATTAGCTGCTTGCCACGTGCAGTTTCCTCCATTGATGCACAGACAATGGTGAATCCCGTTTTCATCTAAATGAGTGTAATTAAATGTGTTTGGTGGATAGGTACTATTCTTTGAGGTTTTGTAGACACCAAGCTCCTTACAGACTGGAGCTGCTGTTAAAACAGCTAAATAGATCTGTGTATTATCTTAGTGAATAAGAGCACGAACTGTCCCACAAAAAAGTAAACATGTTTTGTAAAGAAATGTAACTGAGGAATATGCACTTTTTCCTGATACTTTTGAAAGCAGAAGAAATGAAGTTACATGAAGCAAATGCAGTGGAGTTTTTGCTCATCTGAACATAACAGTCACAGTAGAGGGATAGTGCACCTATCACAAGGATCCATTTTAGGTATCTCCCTTTTGGTACAGGATGGCAGAATCAGTACCAGTCATAATAATGATTGAGCTATAGTATAATGACTCTTTAACATTATTTATAGGGGTTACCTAGTTTCCATTCCTTAAAGGGGCAAATTATTTGTCTCATCCAGAAAATAGTTGGAAATACTACCCTCTGTTACTTAAACTACATCAGAGCTTGCATTGGGTAGCATGTCCAGCCATTTCAGTTTGAAGTGACCTTTTGCTCTGACTGGTTCCTGTCTTTTCTGGAGGAACTATTAGCAATGTGGGAATTAGCACATCCAGCTGTGCTGGTTATTCAGGTTGTAAGTACTACTCATTGGCAAAAGTTTTAAGAGTTTGTTGATTTTACAATACCAGACAAATTTTGTGTGACTCTTAAAAAGTTAAACTTTATGTTCAATAAATAATTACTACTAACTGTCAGTAGTTCTGGTAAACTTTCCTGTTCCAGCCTGTTGGTTACAGCCATGGACAGTGTCAGTCTGAAATTGGTTTTGGGCTACTGTACTAGTAATTTGAAAATTTCCAGCTTTATTAATGATAGCTTTGGAGTACTTGGGTCAATATGTAATAATCAGTCCTGAATTTATGCTAAAATTAATGGCATCAGTGGTCATGTTGATGTCAGCTGCTTTGTGTTTGGGTCCTCTCTTTGGCTTTCTCTCCAAATGTTAAAAATATGTTCTTTATGATGGTCAGAAGTGGCACGTGAGAATTTAGATGGATGCACTTAAAAAAATAAAATTGAGCAGCCTTTAGTATGTCACATAGTAACGTAGTAATTCTCACTCACCTGTAGAATACCACTACTTATAGCAGCGTGGTGCAATTTTTGATGGAAGTTAAATGAAGAGAAATTACCTTAAAATGAGCCCAGGGAAGAGATGGTGATAGAGAACAGATGAAAACATCTCAAAGAATAGAAATCTCTTTTGGACAGTCAGTTCATCTTAAGACTTCTCACTGTTGCTAATCTGCTGTAGCAGTGTCCACAGTGTTTAGTTCAGTCATGTTCTGTTGTCTTAGGAAGCCTATATACCTGAAGAAGAAGGATAGAATGACTCAGTTACCCATACATTTGTCACTTCCTGTCTAGATTATGCAGTAGGACATACCAGGGTGTGAATCTTATTCTGATTAGGAAACTCTAGTAATAAAAAAAAAATGCTGAAATACATCTCTTCGGCACTTTAAATCTCTCTCTCTCTTCCCCTCCCCCCCCGTGCTGGTTGGCCATAAACTCAAAGTTGAATCGAGTTCTGTATCCTAGTCCCTTTTGTATGCTATGGCATTCATCCTAGATTTTTAAAGATAAAGTCTGGCAGAGAACTTCACCTTTCTTTCCCATGGAAATCTGTACATGGCTAAATCTTACCTGTACAGGAGACTGGAATAATTGCCCGCGCAAACAGGAGGTCATCATCATTTCCCCACCTGCAGCTCCATGTACCAGGAACATTTTACTGACCCTGCCATCTCTAAGTTGGAAATATCACAACATTTCCTTAAAAAAGGCAACAAAGAAAGCAAAAAAAGAAAACTGTTATTAAAACAAACAGCACTGCACACACATTTCTCCCTGGGGAAGGGATAAGACAATAAACTACACATCAACAGATATTAGTAACGTTGCGGAATGTGCTACTGGATGATACATACAACAGGAATTGACATAGTTTGAAAATCTATATGGAGCAGAATATAACAGATGGATTTTGTGAAGTGGCACTAGAGGAATCTCTTCTAATCTAACACAATTATCCTGTGTAGGCAAAATGATAACAGATTACAGTGTTGAAGGAGAAATTAAAAGAAAACAGTTTGTATTTTATTCTCTAATTAAATGCTGAAAGTGCTGTTTTTTTCTACAGTTGTAGAAAATGCAAAGGGTAACTAGATCATTTTACAGTAGTTCCTGAAGAACACTTTGTTTAGTTTTTTTTTTAATTTAGTCAGTTATTTTTAGCTTCTCCCAAACTATTTGTTTCTTTGTGTTAAGATGCTATTTTTCAAGGAAAGAAAAATAATTTTAAAATCAGTGCATTCCTATACCATGACATTTTTTAGTTTTGAAGTGTATCAGTAGACATGAACACAACAAACATATATTGAAATATTTTAAATAAATATTGGAATTTCAAAAGTACTTTTTAGTATCAGATATTTATTTATACACCTAAGTAGAAGCAAATCTTTTCTGACAACCTGCTGCAATTATGGATGCAGTGCAATTGAAGACCTCTTCTTGTGGAACTCATTTGAAAAGGTGTTGAAAGCCTGTGCGACAAGAAGTGCCTGTGCTCCCTCAGAAGCAGGCTTTAACACAGCTCTAGAGTTATGT
Organism: Gorsachius magnificus; assembly: GCA_034008185.1. Classification (NCBI taxonomy): domain Eukaryota; kingdom Metazoa; phylum Chordata; class Aves; order Pelecaniformes; family Ardeidae; genus Gorsachius; species Gorsachius magnificus. The sequence continues at coordinate 39,925,797 of CM067088.1, read as the reverse complement.
TACACTGTCAAAGACGACACTGAAACATGACCATTAGTTACATGCTACGATGTAAAATAAATGATGATCCATGCATGGCCTTGTACATCAAATGAAGTTGCAAAGTAGGACACTAAAATTATAAGTATGGTTCTTGGCTTACCCATCTCTACTGTTGCTCTGCCATCCTTGACTGAAATAGATTCATGGTCATGATGGGAAATTAATGCCGACTGATGACAGGCAGACTATAAATCTTTGCCTCCCTCCTCTCTTTCCACCCATGAAAAATACAACTGTTCCCATCACTTTAGCCTGCTATTCATTGACTCCTAAATGTCTCAGTATAATCTTCAAAAAGTTAATCTCCCATAAGTGAGGAGAAATCTTTATTTGTAAACTTAGTCTTGTAAAAATTTTAGTTGTGCAACTTCAGTCTATTTGTTCCAAAGTTTAATGTACCTACCCAAAATCAATTCTGTCACAGAAAAATACTCTAATTATGTTTTATTGCTATGACTGAATTTATTGCTTTTACAGATAACATCATTTACGCATAGCATGCACTTAAATGGAAGAATAATGTCTCTTGAAGTAATTGTTAAGATATTTATGGTAAAATTCCAGTGAGCAATCTGTGACTGAAAGATAGTTTTAAAGCTCATTCTGCATCTTGGTCCACCCCAACCTTTTATGGCTGAGGTGATAATGGCAAAAATGACATAGTGATGCATCTGTCTGTACTTATCCATCAGTCATCTTCTTTTTTCTTGTACCGCACATTGTTTTCTTACAGCAGTATAGACAAATTCCAGTGTTTTGTCAGCCTCAAACAATAAAATATAACCAGATTTCCAATATCAAAGCTGTAAGACTTCTTAATCATGACCAAGCATTGGAATAGGGTTGAAGATCATTCTTCAGTAGCAGTTTAATGGGTTTACAGTCCAGATTTTTCTACTGTTAGCATTAGCCTTTTTTCTCTGCCTGAAAAGTGATTCTTTAACATAAATAATAGAGTTCGAGTGTGCGTAAGAAACCAGGTTATCAAGAAGGATAACGTATCTCCCCAAAAGAGTGAAACAGTGCTGACCAATTAAAGGGAAACAGAAAAGGCTATGCTATTTGTCTGGTTTTCAAACTGTTCCAGTCCTTTGTGTGTGTTTTCTGTTTCTATACAGCAAGCACATGAGAGGACCTGACATGTATATACATAGGAATGAAAGTGTCTGCAGTTGTTGTGCTGAGAGTCCATGTGTTACCAAGGGAGAGGTGTGTCCACAGTTGTCTTCCAAAGCTCTCTGCATTAGCTTGGGAAAAATAGCCCAAAGGTCATCACAGCCAGCACAAGGGATCACCTATGGGGTGCCTCCTCAGCTTTCAGGGATTTGCAAGAGATTTACAAGGTTTTCACTCTGGATCCAAAATGGCTTTGGTCCTAGAATACAGGATTAATTCATATCAATCCAGTGTGTTAGGGACTGCCAGGGACAATGAGAAGGGCCACCTAAGCCACTTCTCCTTAGTAGAAACTGTCTGTGTAGCGTTGGAGGCTGCTTCTGAGCTTACAGAATAATTGCTACACTCATCTGGGCTCCCTGTCCTGATAACCATATAATAGAAGGGTATGGAGAATCTACTTTAAGCCCATGTCCCCTCCATATAGCTCCCCTCCACACTCCCCCCACCTTGGTAAAGCCTTAGATATATCCCTAAGCAGGCAGTTCCTTGGAAGCCTCTCCTGCCTAATCTGTATTGTAAATGGGGGTAGAAGCAGGGAATCCTTGGCATTGGTAAACCTTCCAGAATTGTGCTAATCACGACAGATGTTAGTATTGTGCAGTCTGGACAAAGACAGGCTCTTGCAAACTGTGTAGGAAAGGTTCAAGAATTTATGATTGTGACTGTAAATATCTTTATAGAAAGTGGAGCTTCCCTTTTCAATTGCTAGGATGTGGTAAATGACCCTGTTGACACTTCCAGTCTCTTTCAATACAAATTAGAACATGTTAGCCTAAACTGAAAGCATCTCTTCAAGCCACTTCAACACAATCTGTAAGAATGTGTATGTCTGTGCCCTTTCTTGCTGTTCATGAAGCTTCAACTGTAAATATTACTGATACTGACACATATGTTCTGTAGCTAGTTTGTAGGCATCTCCATCCTTCCACCCCCTCGAGGAAGGAGAGCATATTCCTTTTGGGTTACTGCAGTTGAATTCCTTCCATAACTGGTCCTTCCATCTCATTTATGTGTTTAAGGAGTGATATTGATTCCCAGTCATATCTTCCCTTCTTTACATATCAGTGCAACACAGAGAAATGCCTAACTTTCTTCCTTGGATTCTCTCAAAAGAGCAAATCCCTGTGAAAAAGGAAGAGTACTAATGTATTACTTCTTTCACAACCCATGGCTAATGCTTACTCTGCTAATGAACTAATAACTAGGCAAAGTAAGCAACCTTATGGAAAGATACACTGAAGAATATAGATCAGAAATATGTGAATATCCTTGACGTGGCGTTATTGGATTACCGTCAACAGAAGAAAAGGGGCTTACATGTACTTCAGCGTAGAGTCATAGAATCCTAGAATCATTTGGGTTGGAAAAGACCCTTAAGATCATAGCATCCAGCTGTAAATCTAACATTGCCAAGTCCACCACTAAACCATGTTCTTAAGCACCATGTCTGCAATGGTAAACGCATTGATAGGAAACCCATGTCCCTGAGTGCCACATCTACAGTGGCCAATGCATGATAGGAAAGCAAACAGGACTGCCAAATAGAGAAAGGTGGGAAAAGGCCACATTATTAGACTGTTCTCCACACTGCTCCACTGATCACATACCTGCAGGAACACCCTTGTAAAGACTTCCTGGGATGAGACTATGTCCTTCTACCACAGAATTTCTGCCTCTATCTATAGTGTAGCTATTTAAAAAAAAAAAAAAGTAACTTACAGATTTTGCATGAAACAGGTAAGATAGTGCCCTCCAGGCTCTTGCCAGCTGATTATCAAGTGGCTCATCACCTAATACAGGGAGAAAGGAAGTATGAAAGATGCATTTTAAATCACAAATATTTCCTTTACCTGCTTTGTTTGATGTTTTCTTAACGGGGGAGTGGTGTCAGGAGGGGTCTAGGAATCCCGTAATAGCTCTTCTTATTCCCACATAAAGGCCTCATAATTTGCAGTAAGATGGCTCATGCTTCATAGGTAGTCTCTGAAAAAGAAATTCATAGGAAAGACCTTTCAGTTTTCCCTCAGAAAAAAACAGTCTCCCAGGGCTCAAGAACCATGGGTGTGAGCCTAAGGTATGAACCTGAACCTCCTGCAAAATAGTTTATTCCAGTAGGTGTGTATTTCTGTTTCACCTCTCTACTTCCTGGCCTCTCCCTCTTATGAATAGGATGAGTATCTGTAGCCCTTTATTCCTGCATGATTTAATGAACTAGCTACAGAAGGCAAATATAATGGCTTCTGTAGCACTTGTGTAAAGAATAAGAAGAATAGTAAACATCACAGCAGATGTTGCTACTCTTTCCAGCATTATTCAGTTCCAAACAATCTACTTTCCATTAATGAAGAAAAATACAAATACCGAATCTGGCAGTTGAGAGGGAGAAACAAAAAGAGTGCTGTGAGTGAATTGGTTTATTATGAAGGGGTTTTACTATTGCTAGTGTCAGGGGGTATTTACACATATCTCACTTCTTGTGTAACAACTGACCTTCTTTTCTAAAACGTGTGTGTATGGTGAGTGTGGCTACTACCTACGTGCCTCTCAAGCACAAGCTTTTCTTGTATGCCATATACAGTAGTCATACTTAAATTTGCAGAACGAATTGTATAACAGTTTCTTGACTAGGAAAGAGATTCAATAGTCACAGAGAAAATCCACAGCCGTCTGGACTAAAAAAATCTTAATGTCTTCATGTCTTCTGAATGTTTGTCTCTGCTCACTTGGTCTTGTGGTTTTGTTCTATGTTTAATCTTCTTTATGATAAGACAGCTTTATTGAATACTGATAAGACAAAACATAGTTCATTTCTAGGCAATACATTTTTTAGTCCTTTTTGAGAGCCCTCACTATCTGACCTACAATGTTTTGGATACTGTTTCAGGCAGCTTAAGCTGATGGATTACATTCAGCTGTTATTTGGGAGCATGGAGGAGGAGCTAAAAGGAGGCTGGTAACAGAGAACACCTGGGATGATCAGGTTTTTAAACTTTTGCCTGTCTAATTTTTTCTCTGCCAGTACCTCTTCTCATATTTTTCAATATCTCTATGATTTCTTACATTTCTTTAATCTCCGTGATCTTCACGATTTCTTCAGTAAAAACTTGCAAACATGCTGTGTGTTGTAAGTAACATGTAGAACTGCATACATGTTCTCTAGTGAGAGAAGCATTTTTGTCAGGAATAATATATTTTATTTATTTAAAATTCATTTTTCAAATTGCGCTGCTTTTTGTACAGATTATATTGCATTTTTGTAAAATATCAGATGAGATGTCCTCTAGCTATGGAACTGTCAACATTAGATCCTCAACTGATGTAGTTGCCGTGTCTTCAAGCCAAAAGAGCTTTAAAGGGTTGAGCTATGCATGATTAGCTCATTGCAATGCTGTAATATACACATTAGAGGTTAACTGTAGTAAAATCTGGACCGTATTTCTGCCTGCAGTGTTATGACTAGAAATCTTGTGCAGCTAAGCTAACTTTGATTGTAAGAAGATCTACAAGCAAACTAGTATTTTGAAAATTAGGTCACTTAGATAAATCCCGTAATGGATTTAGGTAAGTACAGTAGACTTAATAGTTAATAAAATCACTGAAGGGCAAGTTGAGCCACTTGGAATATCTATATAAACTATTCCTCCCGAGATGGGTGCCTGAAATAGAACTGAGTGTCTACACAAACCACAAGCCCAATAAAATCTCTATCACATTTCTGCATGACTCCTCCCTAAGTCTGCATGTTTCAAAAGAGGAATTAAAATTACTGTGGTGCACAAAGCTTTCCTTAGCAGCATTGCTCATTCCACATGCAATTATTTCTTTATGTATGCATGGTTTCCCCAGTATACCTCCCTTAGAACATTTGAGTTATCAATTCTGGAAATCAATAAAACACATCTGGTAAGTAAAATTTGGATGGTATCATGCTGTGATAGCTTTTGTAATACTTCCTGCATTAATTATTAATGGGTCATTATGGAGTTAATAATTTAAAGTTATATCTGATAATTTTAACAGTCCCCAGTCTGTTACGGTTTTTTTTTTATTATTATTATTATCTTATTTGGGTATAACTTTGTGTTCTGGGACCAATATCCTTCATATACTTTCAAAGCTTCAGGGACTAATCAGAATACAGTAAAGCTCAGGGAAAATGAATATATAAATGTTACTTAATATAAAGAAAACGTAAGTTGTATATGAAACTCAATTTTTTCTTCTTTGAAGCTTTCTACCTTTTCCTATATTAGTAATTCACTTTCCTATATTAGGAATTCACTTCTCTCATACTCACTTTACAGCTATAAGGGGTCTATCACTTCTGGGACCTGAATAAAGATGAGGTTGAGAATTCTACCATTTGAATCAAAAAATCAGTATTCAATAGTTCTTGCAGCTAAAGATAGTGGCAGTCCAAACAGGAAAGTGTTGGATTTTCAGTATCACTATCAACCTATCACTGTAAAGAGACAAAGTTAATTCTTAGATGAGTTGAACAACAAAAGCAGTGATGACCAGTGACTTAAAAAGAATTTTGTCTATGATATATTAAGTCTTTTTGTATACTGAGTTACAGAGAATCCAGTATTACAATGTTTAAAAAAAAAAAAAGGCAATTATTCTGCATAACTTTCTAGTGGAACTACCTCAGAACAATCGTTCCTGAAAAATATTTTGTTTCCAAATCTCCAGGTAGCAGAGGCAACAAGAACGGAGGAGTATCACTGTGTAATAAACATACAAAGCAACCTAATTTTAGTCAAAAAGAGTTTTGCTATTAACCTCAGTGATATCAGGCTTTTTCATCTCTATGATTTGTTACATTTCTTTAATCTCCGTGATCTTCACGATTTCTTCAGTAAAAACTTGCAAACATGCTGTGTGTTGTAAGTAACATGTAGAACTCTGCATACATGTTCTCTAGTGAGAGAAGCATTTTTGTCAGGAATAATATATTTTATTTCTATTTAAAATTTCATTTACTTTTAATACTTCACACTTTTCAAATTGCGCTGCTTTTTGTACAGATTATATTGCACCAATCGATAGAAAATATTTAGATTTAAGAATAAGAAAATCTTTAATTGTTACATATACTCATATTTTAAATATAATAATGAAAAGGTATTGAATACCAGATAGGGCTTAAAATATATATTTGAATGATCAAAACCAAAATATAAAGTTTATTTAGAAAAAACCCTCTGTTTTCAATTCCTATGTCAGTGAGACTGGGAATCAGATCATTATAGTTCATAAGATGAGAGACTGGATGAAGCAGAACTGAGTTCCAAGTTTGGTGCCAGTTGAGGACTTGGCAAGACTCCAGCTAGCATCAGTGATGTGGGAGAAGAACTGCTGAGAGTAAAAGTATGCAGGATTGGAGGAAAAAGAGATCTAGAGAATCCAAAACTTTATGGTTTGGTAGGCAGATTTTCTATCTGCAAAAGGAAGAGTGCTAATTTTGTTAAAGTCCATGTATCAAAGAGCATTCCTGAGAACTTCAGAAATACATTTTATTCTACTTCTGAAGCTCACACTGAAGAGAACTTTACTTTCTTTTTTTATTTTTTAATTGGACAATTTTTAGGCAGTAACATTCCTACTAAAATAACTGAAGTCTTTTTGAGGAAAAAGAAGTCCTCCAGCTTTCTGAGCATTGCTTGGAAGCAATGGAACCATTTGTTCTATAAAACTCAGATTAGCTGAGGATTCTTGTCAGAGGAATAGTACTAAAAAAACTCCAACAAATTTGAAAAGGGAGAGATCAGTCAATAGGAGAGATCGTTTTTAGAATGTCCTCAAACAAACTGTTAGAAGCATCTTTGTTTGGACAATAGAGTTCACCATCACTTTGTGCGCCTGCTACAGAAAGAACTGACAAACATTGCAATGGGAGACACTGAAAAGGAAGCAGTAATCCATTTTTTGTACTCTGTGTGTGTTTTCCTTACAGAAACTGGATGGAAAAACTGCTTCATTTCTGGCAGATCAGAGTAGGTTTTTGATGGTTATATATTTCCAACACTTTGCCTCAGACTAGATGTTTTTCTACTGCTACATAGAAATAAAAGCAGCTTTTAGAAAATTCCAAGGCTATGAGAGACTGTTGCAATCCTTCAATCTTGACTCCTGCATAGCACAGGCCATAGGATTCCCTGGAATTAATTGTTGCTTTGAGTCCAATAGCTGCTGTGTAATTAGAGGTTTTCTCATAGATAATTCTTAATTTTTCTTGTTGCCCTTCTATGAAGCGTGTACACTTCTTCAATGTACTTCTGTGGATACTAGAAACAGACACAGCATTCCAGAATGGTTTACTGACTTGCCAGTACTGGGGAAATTTGACCTATTTCTTTGTTTGATGCTTTCTTGTTTGTTACATCTAAGGATCATGTAAATCTACTTGGTGCTCACTATTTCAGTACCAACTCATGTTCTTCTAATCATCTGGATTTCCATGTTCTTAACAGAATCCTTGTTTACTAGGACAGATAAGTGTCCTCTCTTGTAAGCATGGCCTACATTCTTTATCAGAGACCTGCAGCTTCCCATTTGAAATACTTAATCTTGCATGCTTACCAAAAGATCCAATACTTTGTTTCAGGGACCTGTCGTCTTCATTGTTTTCATTCCATTAGTCTTCGTATCAGTAAGTATCTCTCCAGATACGCAGGTTACCTTAAAGGTAAGTAGCTAGTGAGATCCACGTTGTCTTTCTTTGTTGCATGAAAGTTAATTATGAAATTTTGAGTTTTCCAGCACATGTCCAGATACTGTAAGACATTAGGTGTTGCCTGCTATTTGATTTCAACACATAAAATCAGGGAACAAAGTGAACACAGCTGATAATATACCTGTTGTTACTCACTCTTCATTATTAGTCAGAAGCCCCAAAGTAAGATACCTTTCATAGTAGCTTTAAGGAATTACCAGGCTTAGTAAAAAGCCTCTTTGTCATCATCTCTCAAGATGGTTATCATCAAGTGATGTGTCATCAAATGGGTAGTTGACATAATAATGCAACCAGCTTGCTCAAGCTGGATCCATCATGTACAAGGGATTCGTCCTATCAAACTGTGTTGTTTTATGCATTTTGACAGACAATACTGAGCTAATTTAAACACAACATTTTAGTAAATAAATACAAATTGTTGCCTTGCATTCTTGTTATTTGAATTTTAAGTTGAAAGATAACTCTATTATCTCACCGTTGGATCTGTCAAGTTAACACATACATGCATTTTACAATGATAAATGTATGAGCTACAGTCATACAGAATCACAGAATGGCAAGGGTTGGAAGGGACCTCGGGAGATCATCTAGTCCAACCCTCCTGCTAAAGCAGGTTCACCTAGAACATGTTACACAGGGCATCGTCCAGGCGGGCTTTGAATATCTCCAGAGAAGGAGACTCCACAACCCCCCTGGGCAGCCTGTTCCAGTGCTCAGTCACCCTCAAAGTAAAGAAGTTTTTCCTCATATTCAACTGAAACCTCTTATGTTTCAGTTTGTACCCATTGCCCCTTGTCCTGTCGCTGGGCACCGCTGCAGAGTCTGGCTCAGTCCTCGTGACATCCACCCTTAAGATACTTGATGTGTTGATGAGATCCCCTCTCAGTCTTCTCTTCTTCAGGCTGAACAAGCCCAACTCTTTCAGCCTTTCCTCATAGGGGAGATGCTCCTGTCCCCTTATCATCCTTGTTGCTCTCTGAACTGTCTCTAGGAGTTCCTCATCCTTCTTGAACGGGGGAGCCCAGAACTGGACACAGTACTCCAGGTGGGGTCTCAGTAGGGCAGAGTAGAGGGGGAGGATAACCTCCCTCGCCCTGCTGGCCACACTCCTCTTAATGCACCCCAGGATACCATTGTCCTTCTTTCAACAAGAGGTTATTTTGACCCTTGTCTTTTCAGGGGCAGCAGTTAACACACCTCTGTTTTCATGCATGAAGTTTTATAGGCCCTATTCTGTACATAGAGCAATGTGCTTTATATGAGTTTGATATAAATCATGTTTCTTCTGTCCATTTAGGATGTTTGCAATTATGGGCCTCATTAATGTCATAGCATATGTTGTATAGGATACATAATCAGGAATACTGAAATGTGTGAGAATCTAATTTAAGGCTCAGGGCTACAAGCCTGAGGAATTTTCACTGATGTTCATGGGAGTCACACATATGAAAGGTTTCATTGACTTACAAAATTCATATTCCTCCATCAATGCTATCAGTAATTTTTAAGAAATATCTCTAATTTCTATCAAATCTGGCCACAATACACTAAACATAGTCCCTAAGCACAACGCAATAATGGTTGGAGAAATTAAAGCCTTTCTGAAAACAGTATGCTAATAAAACTTTTAAAGATTGAAAATCTTCCAAATATGTAACTTACAGTGTTATAACATAGCTGGTTGAAAGCTTTCCTTTGAAAGTGTTTTTAGACAGTTTGGGGGTTGGTTTATGTTTCTGGAGAAATGAAATTAGTCACAAAAAATGATTGTTTCTTCAGAAATTGTCAATACCTTATAAAAATGAAACCATGTATTTCAGTCAAAGAATAAAATCTAAGTGATTTGATATGGCACTAAAGAGTCTCATGGAAATACTATGTAGGTGCCTGATATTCTCACTGTCTTCCATAAGCTAGACTGTATTGGCTAGATGGGCCAGTACATCTAGAGAAGGCAGTAGGTCTAAAAATTGTAGCAATGTTCTTTGAACTTTGGGAAAAAAAGAAGATTGCTTGAATTGGTATTTGGAGCTAATATGTTAAAATGGAAAGCCACGGTCCTCCGTGAGGTAAAAAACCAGGCATATTTATGAATAACTGTGTAACAGCAACCAATTTTCCTTTATGAACTCCTACTCTGGGCCCACCGAGTCAGCTGTGGTTCAGATTGTGCTCCTGGCTGTTTGCCAGCTAAAACTGCAGCCAGATGAGTGCAGATGGGAACTATCATCCTCAGAGTGAGCTGAAAATCAGTGTTCATAGAAGGAACTCGACTTCAAACACAGATGACTTTGAGAGGGTTAATAGTTCTCTCTTTCTTAAAGACTTAATATCATTCGTTTTGTAAGAAACAGGAAAGTTATAGTGTGGGAAGGGGATTCAGTATAGCTCTGGAAGTACTGTGGATGTGATTTATACAAACATTTAAATTAAGAATAGTGAAGGTCATAAGCATTATATTTGGTTTATATATACAATGTCATATTTGGTGTCTCAGATTCTGACATCAGATCTCAACTCTGGGGTGAATCAAGGTCTGAGTATGGCTGAGAGCTGATATAAACTGGAGCAGTCTCAAAGTCTATTTTGTTATTTGGGGAATGCCAAAAATTAGAGGTCCTGTGCTCTCTAGGAGTCATTTACCCCCCAGACTGCATCTTTTTTCTGGATGCTTGAGTCAGAGTGGCTGGAGAAGAGCTGAAGATTGGCCTATTATATCCATATTTTCATCTGTCCCCCACACTGTTAGGTATATCAGCTTTTATTATTCAAAATTATTTGCCTTTGACATACTGCATTCTGAAAGTATATTTATAGAAATGTTATTAAAGAAGTGAATCTTTCATTGCTGAAAGTATTCTATGATGTTATTTCCCCCTAACAATATCATAGTCGAGTGTTGGAACAGACAGCTTTATAATAAGATAGAATGTAATTGATAATGCAGACTTACTTGATAGTGAAAAATGAGACTGTCACCAGCCTCATGGAAAATCATTTTGGTAGAACAACCTTGCAGCTGAAAGAAAAGAAATAACCCAAAAGAGACAACTGGTGTCTATTAAAATTAGTTCACACATGCTTTCCTATTCCATGCTGGTTTAACACTTATTTCTTGATTAGACCATCTTTGATCGCATTTGTCATTATCAAATCATTGGACGTACTAATGTTTCTCTGAAAGACCAATAGACTGAAATAATCAATAAACCAGACACTTCTTAGGGCAGAATTCAGCCAATCTTACTTGTTTTGAATATACTTATTCCATACCTGCTCCTATTATTCTTTTTTGTGCATCTCTGCTCACTTGTGCTCTGAAGGGTTTTGAATAAATATTTTATTCTTATTAATTAAAAAGAATTAGTTCAATGAGAAAAATGTTAAAAGCATCTTCAAACACATGAAGGTTACTAAAAAACTAGAGAAGAGATGTTACTTACAGTAGTATATAAAGGCTTTATACTCTGAGTAATGGTATAGATTAAAAGGAAGTGCATTGAGGGTGAACAGATACAACATGTGTAGCAAAATAACCTAAAACTAAAAATATATTTCAAAAGAGGCAAAGAAAGTCCCCTGTAATGCATGTTTCTGCACCATCAAAGTTAATGCATTAACCATCTATATCCATTTTAAGATGGACGCTAGAAACAAATGAGGAATAAATATGCTCTAGAGGAACTTCTGCATTAGCAGAACCCATCTATGCACATTTTTAAATGGACATGAGAGGTAGATGAAGAATAAATATGCTCTAGAGAAATTCTTGCATTAGCAAACCTAAGTGGTGTAATAAGGCTTTTCTGCCTGTAATTTTTGTGACTCTTTGACAGATCTGTAATTAAGCTGCTGATCCTTAAAATGCTTGCTGATAAAATAAGATATAGTACAGAGTGAGTATTAGCAAGCTAGCCTTTCATAGGCTGGAGATTGTTTTTTAAGCACAAAAAAGAAAAGCCAAATCCTGGCAGAATTTTTCTTTCTGGAGTAAACTTTACAGTTGTAAGTGATATCCAAGATGTCCCTAGAAGGACATGTCATGTATAAAGACTAGAACCTAGTAAAAATTAGCATCACACAAATTAGGCAGATTCCATTTCTGTTAGCATTTAAAATTCAACTTCATTCAAAAGCAAACAGCAATAGCCAGAATTAAAGTCAAAGATCATAGTTTCCTGTGGAAGAATGTTTTTAAATATCAGCTTATTTGATTAAACATAACTTTTGTAGAGTTGCCCAAGCAGATCTTCTGCCACAGCAATTGGTCTCACAAAATCATCTCCTCCACTTCCATCATTAAGCCTCTAGTGATCCACTGCTAGCATTGCACCATGGCCTTTTCAATGCTATTGTGATACCCTGGGCTAGATTTTTTTTCCACAGAGGAAAGGTGATATGGTGTTCTTGATCTATGGATATGGCACCTCTTTCTTAGGGTCTTGCATGTGAGAGGCTTCCATTTCCCCTTCCTCATTGCCCCATCACCTGCCACTGAACATGGGACCTCAAACACTGTTAGAGAAAAATGTGGAGAGGAGAAAACTCACCTGGTGCACAGGAACCTGGTGCAAAACTCCTGTGATTTCAAATAAACTGCCAGATTGCTGACACATATGGAAATCACGCTTCCAGAATACTGGAGCCAGTGAAGCAACACCACCAAACATAAAGTAAATATTTATGTGTAAAAAATTTTCTTCTTTTCTTTTCCATGCATTTGGTTCAGGCCTGGCATTCTGGATGTAATGGCATCCTGATTTGAGCAAATATCATCTGACACATCAGGTTTACCAAGACAAACCTACATGTTTTATGTTTAGTAATGCCTTAATAATAACTATTGCTGACGTTCAGTAGACTGCTTGACATGCCGACTGAAAACTCATTTTATTTTAAAATGGAGTTAAATAGATAAACTGTTGACTGCAATAAAGACGAAGAAACATTATCTTACTGATTTTACACCAGCTTAATCTGATTTTAAAAGAGTAAATTCTGTAGGATTTAGTCAGTCATGTAGACAAGTATCATTTGCTGTATAAGTAGCTTTGACAGAACAAAGATGTTAACTTCATAAAAGGGCTGCTAAGCACACACATTGGCAACTTTTCATGTTTTTATTAACGATAAATGATTTTGAAGCTATCATGACCTGAAATAACGTTGTAATGCTACTACAATCTTTTCTGCATCACGCCACTGAAAATAGGCCAAATTAAGTCCTATCTAGCTTTCTGTTCAAATGTTTGATTGTTTAACAACTTTTTTGGTGGCTTGGCAAAGAATAGGGCTATAGCTATGTAGGGGAGCTGAGCTAATTTTATTAGAGAAAGTATATTTGCTGAGAATTGGATGCCAACCTAGAATATGAGATACCTAAACTGAGCTTACAGCTTAGATATCTTGCTCAGAGCAAGCTTTCTTGCTCTGCTGCTGACTCTTAAGGCCTTGGAGCAGGCCTTCCAGGGCAGCTTTTTAAAGTGAATTCAAGAGGCATCAGTGGTATTTCGAAAAATGTGTTGGTCACACAAAATTAACCCCTTTTTCTATGCCAGTGGTTTTATACAACAAATCCCTCCCATATTGTAAGAGTTTTCAAACTACTATAGGGGGAAAGAGGAAGCAAGAGAAGAGGGGCACTTATCTGTTTTACTTGGAGATGTTCCAGTATATGAAAAAGCACATCAAGAAATAAAAAAAGAAGGGGGGAAAAAAGGCAGAGAATGAACTTTGGCTTAATGGGTTAGCTTGTATCTGCTAAAAAATAGTTTTCCTGGTTGCTGCTATAGAAGCTAATTCTGTGTATTTTGTGTTGAAAAATTGTTGAGCAACATTTAAAAAATACGATTATTTCCAAGACAGAAAAGTTGGGGGTTGAATGTTTTTGCTGTTTAATAATCTGTATTCAAATTATATGTTTGGTTCTTCCTCTAAAACTTTTTTTTATTCTGGTCAGATTAAGATAAATTGGGCTACATGGAGTTACGGACATGGCAGGAGGCAATGTTCTGTCCATGTATTTAAGACTATAAAATGTTTCTTTCTTCCCAAGCTTCCTTATGGCAGGATATAAAATTGAGAATTAACAACAAACCGTTCATTTGGAATGAGTGGTCCTCTAGAGGCGTAATGGTTATAAATGATATTGTAATACAGGAACATTTTTATTCATTTGCTGCGGTTGTAAAAAAATACAATTTACCTGACAGTCATTTAAAAAAATACCTTGCGTTGAACTGACGAATTACAGAATTTTTCTCAGGTTTAATCACCCCAGATGAGGACTCTAAATTGCCTTCCCATTCACAAAATGAGTAGTTTATACCATCCAACACATTTGGGGCTGATGTTTTGCTACTCAGTCTTTGTAGCATCAAAGACTGGAACATTTTTTTTATTTTTTAGCCCTTCCCTTCAACTGTTTATATTAGAAGCAGTCTTTGTTGACTGCACACACACCTCAAGTGCTCTGAGTCTTGTTGTAGTTGAAAGAAACCATTATTAATACCAAAGAAAAAGAAGGGCCTGGAACCAGAAAAGGCACAAAAGCTGTGCCTCTGCCAAAGATGAATAGTCAGCGCTTGTGATGGTTGGGGCAGGGAGCCATGATCTCTGGTATCTTCATGAGTTATAATGTATGTGCCTACTGTATGACTGTGATCCATATATCCCTGCTCTTGCATAATACTTTTCTTCATAGAATCATAGAATAGTTTGTGTTGGAAGGGACTTTTAAAGGTCATCTAGTCCAACTCTCCTGCAATGAGCAGGGACATCTTCAACTCAATCAGATTGCTCAGAGCCCCGTCCAGCCCAACCTTGAATGTTTCCAGGAATGGGGCATCTACCACCTCCTTGGGCAACCTGTGCCAGCATTTCATTGTATCTCACCTGGCTTTCAGTGTACGCAATATGGGAATTTTAATCCATCCATCTAGTTGGACAGCCTTTTTGATATGCTAGATCATGGAACATGAGAAAATCAGGCTTTCACTTACCTGATGCTCTTTGCCTTAAAAATCGTTACAGAAAAGGAAGTGTTAAGTCCTAATTTTACAAAACAGGATGCTCAGTCATGTTGAAGAGCAGTAGCAGTTAATGGCTTAACCACAGCGTGCAGAAGGCCAGATTAGCATATTTAGTGTTCCTGATATTAAGAGAGCAGTGCAAGGGCACCCAACCCAATTCTGCACAGAGTGGAAATGTGTCTGGTAGGGCTTATTAGCTCAGGCTCAGCACTCGCTCTTACAGCCCACGAGCGCTCAGCAGGGAACCTTTCAAATGCTTCTGCACTACTCTACCTAGAGCATCTAGGTTTGAGAGAACTTGATCAGCTCAGGCTCAGCATAACATGAACATGGGTAGATTTCTTTAAGTTTTGTAATATTCCTGTGCGTGTCTGTGGTGTTGTCTACATAATTATATTTGAAAGTGAGAATGCTTGGGAGTACAATTCAGAGAAACATTTTAGAGGCATGTCAAATTGAGAAGCAGAATAGGGTAAGAATTTTTGAATGATCTGGGTTTCTCAGTCTCTGGTTATCACAGTTAATGGAGAGCTCACTATAGCTACTTAGTCTTTGTTAATATTAAAGGCTGGAGATTTTTGCTATTAGCTCTTCTCACCAACCCTTTGAATAGGAAGCATCATTTGTCAGCTGCACAGACTCCTCAAATACCTGGTGTTAGGTGAACAATCCAGACCATTAAATATCTTTAGCAAGTCTAAGTCCTCTTAACCTACTTAGCAGTTGTTAAGGCATTTATTTTCTTCACTCCTCTCACCTATTCTTTTTAATTTTGTATTTTATTTGAAGTGTTTAATTATCTCTGGTAGAATTACCACTTCTGTCACAAGCTTTCACATACTGACAACTGTACTCATATTCCTTGGATGCAGCCTGAATGTATTCCTTGCTTGTATAGATTTTTTTTTTTTTT
Organism: Gorsachius magnificus; assembly: GCA_034008185.1. Classification (NCBI taxonomy): domain Eukaryota; kingdom Metazoa; phylum Chordata; class Aves; order Pelecaniformes; family Ardeidae; genus Gorsachius; species Gorsachius magnificus. Next base: position 39,909,893 of record CM067088.1, on the reverse strand, counting down.
AATTGGGAAGGGATAAAGCATTCTTTTTAAATTACTTTGGTTTATTTTAACATTAAAATAAATAAATGTTCTTCCCACTAAGGAAATTCTGACAAGATCTAAGCAGTTTATACTTCCCCTGAAATATAACAATGTTTCAGGTAGATTAAACCTTGACAAAAAGTTAAATCAAATTATATTCTCTATGCCTAATTTTCTTTGGGGAGCCAAAACTCACTGAAGTGTAAAAGTCTAATTAACTATGTAGTATGCTAATAGTTTTTAAATGGAGAACACTTGTGATTTAACTCTTAACATGCCATGAATGTGTTTGCGATTCTTTGACAAGAAGATTGAGAGCTGAAAAAATCAGAAAAATAAGAAACAAGTTCTTCTGTGGAGATTCGTACAGTAGTGGTGAACAGAATGACAATCCTGACTCAGACAAAAGGGATCTCTCTTATAACACTGAGGCACGGTGAAGGAGTAAACAAGTTTATATTACTGTCTTCCCAGATATAAACTTCTAGCTTCAGGACAAATACTCTTTAGAGACCTTCTGAGACAAAAATTGCAGCATGAAGATCATATCAATAGCTATTTTTAAACATATTATTATATGCCATTTGTAGATCTACTCTTCGAACCCATTTAAGATTTTGCATGCAAAGGAGCTTGTAACACTGTGGATTTTGCATTGTAGAAAAAGGTATTTATTTCTTTGAAACCTCATGCCTTACAGATTTTGTTCTACTAACTAGACAATAGAACTTGGATTTCTCACATTCTGTGTCCTCTCTGCATTTTTTTCTTCAGACTCAACAACTGTTGGTTTACTTCTAGATAGCAGTGGTTAAATACTGTGCGCTTTCACTCAAAACCTTCTTGGAGTCAGAAACCAACCTGAACAGATGCTATAATACATTCCTGTGGCCATGGAAGGGCTAGGAACAATCTGTGCTGTTTATAAACACTGAGGCAAAAGTAAAACAAGCTTTTCTGTTACATAGACAGATTTTGAGATACTGATCCAAGTAATTGTGTAAACCTTACTGTAGCTGTGTAATACTGCATCTGTCTGGAATGTCACATCACATATTTCCATCTCACAGAAAGACATCCAGAATCAAAGTTTCATCCATAATAATAGCATGTGATAAAATATTCATTTTTACTTGCCTGTAGTAGTAATACATTAGGCATTTCCAGAAGATGAAGACTTTTTCTTAGGATCTGATCTGGTAACTTTTTTTTGAGAGATAATATATTTCAGTGTATCAAATTGAACTCTCAAATTTACCAGAGGTACATAAAAAATAGAGATGTAGGACATCCTGCACAGTCTGAAAGGAACATGCTGCAAAGGTAGCAAGCAAAAGCCCCATAATAAGAAACTGAAACTCTATTTTTCAATATACTTGTGTCATATCATATAATATTTAACCAGAATCTCAAAAGTGAAGGAGGCTTTAATGTGGACTCATAAATCAGATTTTTGCACCTCATAGGAAAGCCTTGTAAAAATTGAATTCAGCCACACAGTGGATAGTAGCACATTACACAGTACAAAAAAAAAAAAAAAAAAAAAAAAAGTTTTGCCTTTTGTTTCCGATGGTGACATTTTGAAAAGGTTCACAATTTTATATCTGATAGGGACAGAGAAGATAAAAATCTGTAATTGTGTGCTAGATCTCTTAGTGGCATAAACTGTAAAAGAAGCCAATATAGAGTCTTATCAGCAATGCTGATGTTCTAACATGGAAAATCAGACTCTCAAACACAGTAATGTTCTATTCTGAAGCACAGCTACAAGTGGCAGAACCTCATTCCTGGCAGTGATGTTGTGTCCACTATGATATCTTTATAAAATAGGAACTGCTGGTGCCACATACTATTTAGTATTCTTCTGTAAGTTAAACGGAGTCAAATATATGTTACAGCAGCTGTAAGTGAAATAATAGCATAATAATAATAACACTACCTACACTGTATTGCATTTTTTCAAATGCTTTAGAAAGAAAGCCAGTATTACCATCCCTACATTAGAGGAAAAGAGGCCCAGAGAAGGATATAAACTTACCTAAACAGATCCAGGAGTACAACAGCAGTCTCCAGTGTCTCAATCAACTTTCATAGCAAGGCAGAAGGTGTCTGGGTTGGTGCAGGGATAATAGACCCAATTCTATAAAGTGCTAAGTGACTTTGGGAGGGAAATGAACCATGCTTTTGTCCTGTTCTCATGGAATTAAATGTAATTTCCTTTGAATAAGAGGAAGCCCAATTAAAATTGTGTCAAACCCCAAAAGGTAAAAATTTTGAGGAATCCAGTATGCCAAGTAGAGAGGAAGGGTACTGCTAGATATTTTAAATATTGCTATTTACGAGAAGTATATTGTGTAAAAGTAAAATTACTATGATTGGTTTTCTATGTATGATTATTTATTATTTCTGCCTGTATCTGGTAAGAGCTTCTAGCTTGTGCATCAGGGCTAAGTCCCCACTCTCACTTCATCTAGCTCCCGTCAGAGCACTGCATACAAAAGAGCTAAAAGATAACAGCAGTATATCACACTGTTTCAGAAGTACTTCTGCATCCATCACCTTGAGATTTCTGCTTTATATGAAGAAGATACTGCTATAAATTCTGCTGCAAGAAAATACATGAAGGTAGACAGGAATGCAATGAAAAACTCTTTCTGAACTACTGGAGAGCTAAACTTTAAAGTAATAAAGATCAAAAACTAACTGCATGAGAATGCTTTTGATTTAGGGAACACTATGACTAGTTGCACAGCAAGCAATTAAAAATGATAACTGAGAGAAATTAGTTCAAGATAACAGTATTTACAATGGATATTTTTTGGGTTTCTTCCTCCAGTTTTTGAAAGTGGTTATTTTTTTCACAGAGTTAAAACTATCATGCAGTCAATGTCTTTAACAATACAAATTACAAATGCTAATATATAAATAGTTCAGGAGGATGACATTTCTATTTAAAAAAAAAAAAAAAACAAAAAAACCAAACAAACTGAAAATGTGTTTACACTTCTTGAAAGCTAGATAACCCTGCTTCTTTCTTCAAAAAAGTAAGAAAAGCTGTCTGAAAACCAACCAGATATTCAGCTAAAACCAATATGAATCTAGAAGGCAAGAGTTCTGCAAAATTTAAGAATGTGAAGCATCTTCCACAAAAAAGTTCCTGTCCTGTGAGTTGAAATGCACTAAATAACACTGAATGCCTTGAAGCTTTCTTAGGGTAAAATGGTATTCACATGGTAATGAGACTCCGTAGCAAAGCAAATCTTAGTTGGAGTAGCAGTACCAAAGTGATGTCCAACAGCTAATGTATTGCAAGGTCTTTTTCAAAGAGAAAGATAGGACTAGATCTCCAGCATGATTTAATCAAGAACTGGCAAACAGCACCTTTCACGTAGGAATATGCAAGAAAACGTATCTTAGACTGGGACCTCATCGAGACCAAATTTAAAGCTCATTAAGGTCAACAGAGTAGTTTCAGAGCAACTCAGCGCTTCGTACGAGCTACCAGAGATGTGCAGATCCCTTTGAAGTCACAAATTTAAAACCTAATGGGACAAGATTCTAATTTACCAAAGCTGTCATTTCTAACTACTATACCTGAAGCTATTTTGTACTTCATTTTTTTTTTTCCTAATTTATGAGTAATCTAACATAATATCAGAATATCCTTCTTCAGTTTTCTTGTGTGTTCTATAGGAAATCCTGGTCTGTTACTTCATGCACAAGCATTTGCTTTAACTGGTTTATTCAGCATTATCCACATCTAAACAGTCTCAGAATGAAGTGATTTGCTGGCCTGCATGTTAATGTTGTATATACTTGAAGCAGAAAATCTGCATTTAGTTCAGCAGTATCAATATGTAGGTACTGAAGCAGAAGGTAGAAGCAGCATGCACACCCATGGAGAATAGAGCGCTTTTGCAAAGAGTGTAACATTTTTTTGAAAAATACATCTGTTTTGCTCAATTGACACTCCATGATACTGCAATTATGAGCCATATGTGAGTGTGGTAATTTGGGAAGATAAATTAACATTTTAAAATCAAGACTTGGTGATGTTTATATCATTGTGCAACAGCTTCCATAAAGATGAAGGGGGGTTCCCTTACCTTTAGGACAGAATCTGTCCTAACTGCTATTAGATACATTAAAAGATCTGTACGGGGGCTGTGCTACAACACAAATCCCCCGAAGGAGTCCTGGCAAATTTAGAGCTTGTGTTCATGGCATGGCCTTTGCTGGGTTTGAGCATGTTTCTACTGCTAGTGTAGCCACAGATCAGGCACTGTCCCTACTTCTTTTAGACATTGGCCCCAGATGTGTTAATACCAAGATTATGCCATTTGTTCCCCTCAGAGGACCTACACTCAATGCATGTTGGACCTGACTAATGAAGCATTAAACATTTGAAGTAAATGGCATTATATTAGGTGGATGTTAATAATTTAATAATTATTACATTTGGGATTGGGAATTGGGAATTTCTCAAATCTGTAATAAAATGGTGAAATAATCCAAAAGTAGACTGGAATCAAAATTATAATTTGAAAGAAAAATGGAAGGAAGGAAATGTACTAATGGCATGTTGTAGGCAAAAAATCTGCTTAAATTGTGAACACTAACAGGTGGCAGATAATTGGGAGTATGTGCATGTGTGGACAGATATTCAAAATTAAACTTCTGAACTATCAAGAAGAAGTCTGCTCCTTACTAGCTGCAACCAGTATGGACTGGCTGTAAATGTTAATGACAACTGGCCTAAACAAAGGTGGCATATCCCAAACCTTCCAGTTTATTAATAGAGACATGGCACAGAACAACCAAGTAGGAGGCTGAGCACATATGGTACTTCTGCACATAAAGTATTCAAACTGGGAAGATCAGATTCTGGAAAGAAGAGTTGGTGGCAGAAAGAAGAATTCATGAAGAGAAGTGGTCTTGGAAAGAAGTTCAAAATCTCAGCTGAAAGAAGGATCCTGGAGCTCAGAGATGGATGTGGAGAGAAATGCTAGGGGATGCACAGGGACCTTGGCCTTAACACCCAAGGCAAATCTAACTCTGGGGAGATACGTAGCATGGGTGGACTAGAAGTGACCTCCCAACTGGGAAGAAAAATCAAGCTCTCATTAATGTAATGCCAGGGATGTGTGAATGAGTAAGTGTGTGATGATAATCAGGCAGGGTAAAAGCTCTAGTTTTGTTGGTAATAATAAACTGCAGTATCCAGATCCACCGCAGGACTTTACTCTGCCTCACTCATGACATGGTAGCAGATAACTGAGAGAGGCAAGTGGACTAATGTCTTTTCCTTTCTGCATACAAAAAACAATTCTCAGGATTTTCATGGTGGACTGAAAGTGCTTTGAGACAGTGGTCATAGCGTAAGTTTGTCAAAAACATTCATGATTATATTTAATTTTAGAAAAATACTAATAAACTTCATGAAACAGGCTGGTTTTATCCAGCTTTATGCCAACCTCAATTGGCTCTAAATAATACAGGAGACAAAGCATTCCATGTAAGCATAGAGATAGGCACCCATAGTAGATCTGATAGTATACTGAGACTTCAATATTAGATCTGAGTTGTGCAGCAAAATGAGTCTTGAGGCAAGTCAGCCTTGTAGCTGGCTTAGGTAATCAAAGGGCAAGATTTAAACTTATTTTATTAGACTATACAAAGATCCAGCCTTGCAAACAGCCTTATAGGATGTGATTGGTTTGCAAGTGGGAGATGCAAGAAATTGGAGTTCCTTCCCATTGCCTTTGAAATTTGTATTTATGTTTTTAAGTGTCATAGGTGGAAAAGATCTATGGGTGTGTCTATCACACAAAAAGTTCCCTACAATATATAAAAGCTGAGATATTTGAATAGAGCTAAGAATTTAGCTGTCCATCCTCTGTTGCTGTTTTATGACTCGATCCTTGATTCAAATTTTCAAATTTTGGAGTTTAAACCATGGTAATTATGTGTTCATTTCAAGATAAATGAAAAACATTACATTTATTATGGGTAAGAGATTTAAAATGCAAATTTGGTAAGAGTCCTGGTTCTTGTCACCCATGAAATGTGCTGTTAAAGCACCATGTCATTTATTTTTGCACAATGGCTGTAGCATACATTCAGTTTGATCTGTATGATTGAAGGGAGGATCTTTGTCTGTATGAAGGACTGCTAGTACAGGTCAGATAGAAATAGGGCCTAGTATAGCATCACATGTTGCACTGTGAAAAAGCTTTAAGGATTCAGCTAGGGAAGTTTTGTCTGTTACTTTGCAAATAAGCTTATCCTTTTGAATTCTAAATAAAGAATAAATCAGGTATTCCAATCCTGTTACCATACATAATAAAGAAGAATAATATACTCTGCTATATAGGTCATCAGCATAGATATTTTTATCCTAGGTTGCATTTTAATTTAAATACTGGGGTGGTTTTTTTTGGTATGGATCTTTTTCATAATAATGAGGCAACATAAGTGCATTATAGAGTAGGCAGGTAGAAATTATCATAAAGTAATGGGGAGGATAAAACCATCATTACAGAAAAATGAGAGCAACTACAAATCTACAGTTTATCATCAGTCATTTATTAAACTGTCATTATTTATTTTCAAAAAATTGATTGGAGCTAATGCAAAACTATGGGAGTCATGCATGTAGTGGCATCATGGGTTAAATTTCTTTGCTCAAACTCTGTTAAAAAGATGGAAAACGTCTTAATCCAGAGCTATATTTTCTACCTTTTCCAACATATTTTTTCCAACAGGCAGTTAGAAACAGTTCTTGTGTTTATGAAATTCTTTCCCACTATAGTTTTCTGCCAATTGTAATAGGCAGCATGTTCTGGCTATGACCAGAACTCAGCTTGCATTGTGTCCATTCCCTCAGTGAAGTACCATCCTCAAGTGCTGTATCAATAGCGTAATTTAAGCTGAAAGCATTTTCAGATGAGGTTTGCCCAGGATTAGGAATTCACAGTCTGCATCTCAGAAGCACTTGGTGCCTAATCTCTAGATGAAGCTCAAAGCCAAAGTGGTGCCTTTCCCTGACAGTGGCTTACTTTCAAATATGAAAGTAAAAGTTGCTGCCCTCTATACAAGAGCAAAGTGAAAGGACACGAAAGAGCCTTCTTTTTTCCTGCTTTGACCTTAGCCTCCTTTTCTCTACGATGTCTTGAATCCAAGGTTCTTTCATCCCAGTGAGAGCCAGTGGTACCACCTCAAAGTCTTGTTGCAGAAAGGATGTTGAGGCAGGGTGAGAAGCACAATGATTTATTGGTGTGGGCTGTAGCTGATGACATACTTTGACTCCAAAAGTGAAATTTACTTTCAGGGAAAGTTAACAATGGGAAGAAAGAAAGTGGGAAAAGGAATGGAAAACCCTCCCCAGCCAGTAGGAAGATGAAGCTATGGAGTTGCCAGATGTGCGTGCTTCCCTGGACATTTCCCCTGTGTAGCTGGTGGTCCCACTGTGACAGTTTTCCTTTAGTGACTATATGCTTTCCGTCAGGAGCCATGCAAACTCCTTACTGGTTGTTCCTGTTTGCGATGCTATTAGTCTGGCTGGGGAACTCTGTGATCAGAGCTACATGTTATGCTCATGGACGCAAGTTATTGCATCACTTAATGTAAACCAAAAGCTACAATGGAGGGGAGAGAAGAGGTGATTCTCATGCCAGTGACAAACTTTTCCTGTGAGAACTTGCAGTAACAGCAATATCGGGGTTTGCAGGTACAAGGCAAGGAGAGCAACAGCATAAGAACAGCAGCATGAGAACCAGAAGAGAAAAATATGACCAGAGTCTGTGGGAAAACACTGCCACAACACTTGAAAGGTTACAGAGCTGCAAGTTAAAGAGAGAATACCAGAACTGCAGACAGAAGGCCCTTAGCATTTCAGTGGCTAAGCAGTTAAGGCACTGTAAATGCCGGTGATGAGGGTAACTGATATTCCTGCATAGGTGGACCTGTGGTGCCTCAGCAGCCTGTAGTCTCTGGGTTCATATAGTTTCTACATTACTCCCTACTACAAGCTCTAACTTCCCCATTACAAACTGATTGTGGAAACAATGTGGAAAACAAGTGGAAGAATTATGCCTTTAAAACAGAGGACAGTACTTAGCTAACTGTAAGCTTTTGACTGTATAATTAAGCAACAGTACAGCAAATACATCAGAACACCAGCACTGGAGTCTGAAAAATAGTTCTTTATTCCATTTGCTCACTTCCAAATCCTGTTGGCCAGCACATACCTCCTGCCAGGTGACTATTTGCAGTGCAATAAGGGATTTTTCTTCCCACTACTCCCCAGTCAAAGAAATTATTTGCTGCAACCTAATATTTGTTTCACCTTCTGCACATGTGAGGTAACCCTTCATGGGGCAAATGGGAACTGGCTCCCAGCTGGACATTTGATTTTGAATGGGTTTAAGCCAAATGGCTGCTCTTGTAGTGACAGTCAGAAAATATCACTTTTTTGTCTTACTCTGTTGTGGACAGCCAGCTGGCAGTCCTTCGCACATTGGAATTTCAGTGGACTCCTGGCAACTGTTTCCCACTTATCCCTCAGAGGAGTGGCACACTGTCTTACAATGTCATTTTATTATAGTTTATTTCTGGCATAAAGAACAACATTGACAGGGATATTTGCAAATTCTTAAATATTCTGGCATCCCACTGGTAAAACCAGTAGATTACCATTTTCATTTGAAAGAGCTTCAAACAAGATAGTGATTTTATACCTTCCAGCCTTGATATGTAGAAAACCAAAAGTAACCGGGATATCTTTATGGTCGCCTTTTAAAAGTCAGTATTTACCTGTAACGTGAACAGTGAGCCTAATCCTTCAGCCTTCAATGACCAGTTCTCCTAAGGAGAATGCCTTTTACCTAAACAGTCAATAATTGCTTTTCAGGTGTTTCAATACTTGGTGCAGGAAAAGGATTCAGAGTGCATGTGCACACCACAGCATGTATGCAGTAAATACATATTTGGTCATATGCTTCATATGGAAAAAAATAATAATTTACCAGTATGCTTGTTAAGAAGCCCAGATATTTGGAGGATCTTTTGACAATTTTAATATAATCACTTATTTCTGGTCATGCCTAGTCATATCAGTTCTTCAGTTATGATTAAAACTATGAGCACAAAAGAAAGAAAGAAATGTTAAGGTTTATCATTATGGGATATACATGATTTTCAGTCTATATACACATCAAATAGGAGCTTTTTCACAGTCATGCTACTATGCATGTAAACTCCTTTACTGCGCGGCGGTGACTGGACTCTAAAATTCTAAGTTGTTTGTCATGGATTTTTTTTGTGTATGTTTTTCTTACGTCATATGGGTCAATACAATATCATGTAGGCATGGTCCTGTAGGAGGATAAAGAAAGCAAGTAATGTGTTTGTCTAATTCCTCACCTAGCAAGGCTTCCTACGCGAGTCTATTAATATTTCATTGGTTTTTTAGCAGAGTTCTTTTCACACTTCTGTGTTCTCTCTTATTTACAGCTGAGGAACATGGGCTCTTTTATGTTATTCATTAACAGACATTTATTTGACAAATGCTAGTGGTTGTTTTTTTCATGCAGAACTTCTGTGCTGCAAAGACTCTGCTGGCTACTTGGTTGAAGGGAGTTAATGCAACAGGAGGAATACTTGAAAGAGTCTATTTCCGATCTGCATCCAAGGCAAGTTGGTTCAATCCATATTTTAATACAAGTAAGAAAATCCCTTCATTTCATCATAGGAAGAAATGAGACATGTTTTAGCCCAGGATCGTATAGTCTACTGAATGTATGCACTACCTGGATGGAAAGAAGTGGTCTTGGTCACCATATAAGGCACAGGGATATGTTGTTTTAATTATTCAGAGCAGTAAGAAATTCACTAAAGAATATCCAGTTTGGCCTTGTTAGAATCACAAGTGAGGCACAGACTGTATGTATAATAGCAACTGAATGAGTTAATTGCTTCTGCAATATGACAATAATAATATATGCTTGCTTTGTCATGGGCAATGGAAACTGTAACTGTAATTGGGAGATCTGCTTCATCATACCTAGGTTTTGCAATAGAACTACTTTAAGGAGAAGCCACATACTTAGAAAGCTCTCAGGAGTCACAGGTGGTTTTAAATCTTGATTGGTGGACATGAGTTGCCATTTTTGGTCATAGTTCTGTGCTATTTGCATTGCTTTGCTTTTTGTTTTTTTAAACGAAAGCTGTACTGATAGCCAATGCTTTCAATAGATTTTAATTTCTGTCATAAGGCAAAGGTGCAAGTCATCAGAATTCCAACTCAGGTGATACATCTGGGCCTAGAAAATGGGATTTTAGTTTCATACGACTTTTCTTTATCAGTTCACATCAATTTTGTGTATGCATTTTGTTTCTCTGTTAATACCTAAAGCAGTATATTTCAGTGTTGGTGAAGAACACTGCATACTTTTAAACAAATCATACCTTTCTTATGATACACAGAACTACTTGTGGCTCACACTCAGCTCCAGATATATCTCCATCCAGATAGTGACCAGAATGAAAATCTATCCTTGGCTACCCAAGCTTACTAATACATTATAGCTCAAAGGCCTGTGAACTGAATACTCAGGTCGGACATGTGGTCAGCAATATGTATGCAGCAGCAGGAAGTAAATGCTTCTAACTAACTCAGTGGTATTAAAATTACTTTTATTCACATGCCGATCTTCATATTAAGACATTTCCTTCATCATTCATTTAATTTCATAGTGCTAATTCCATATACATATTATTCGTCTTACTTAATCAAACCAAAAAACCAACAACCCTGAACTATGTATTTCATAATCAACCAGCAGAACTCTTACTGTATGTGTTCATCTTGTCTAAATGCTAAACTAAACGCAAAACTTCTGTTCTCTGACTTCCAGGAGCTAGGCTGAGCAGTGGGGGTTTCAATTAAAAACCACAGGAAAGGAAAGGAATATGTCAATAAAACCACAGACTTGTAAGTACTGCATACTAGTTTGCAAACAAACACAGCAAGCATTCTCCGAGTATGAGTCTATTACTGTAAATTTAGACTGAATGCATGATGTTGAAGGTGACTGTCCCAGCATGATCTTCCTTCATTTCATGTATAGTGAAATGCTCTCTAGCTTTACGTTCAATAGCTTGATCTAGTCAGTCTGCAATGAGACTATTACTAACAGAGAAAAATGCCATGAAGAGGAGAATGACTTGAGCCAAATTAACAATGTTTTGTTCTATTTCAAAAGAAAATGAGAATTGTAAAGGAGAGAGTAGAAGGTGGAAAAAAAAGAGAAACTTGTGAATTGATTCTAAGGCAATATCCTATGTGAGATTTTAAAGGTAGACATCACTTGAATAGAAATGTAAATGTCGTGATTTGCATTATAAAGCTTTGTTAAATAATAACTGTCACTAGAACAGATTATGTTGATAATTAATTAGTTACAGACTGGGTGCAGTCACTTTAAAAAGGTTGCATTAGGGATCACATATTTTATATTGAAAAAATCTTGAGTAAGAATAGTGAAGGTGAAAAAATTTCTAAACAATTTAGATTTCATAGAAAAATACATACTCTAATGCATTTTTTAAAATACAATGTACCCTATGGTGCTTTTATTGCTCTTATATTAAAGAGAGGAATCAGTAAGAGAAAAACAATGTAGTTTACCTAATTAAATGAGCAAAACGCAGCTTAAATTTACAGAACGTTAATAACTAACATTAAATGTATTGGCTTCACATTATGTTTGAACTGTTAATAAAGTGAACTCACTGACTGCTCAAGTATTACAATTATTTTTCAACTTATAAATGAAAAGAGAAAACCTAGTAGCAGAAGAAGTGCACAAATATTCAACTGATTTTTTTTTTTTCCACTTCAGCAGTCATTTTTTATGCAACTCTTTCCTAAACAGTAAAAAAGGCCACAAAGGATAGAAAGGACATCAGCTTTGAAATTTGATGCTGAGGTTCTTTGACTACGTAGAGGCTGAGCTACTGATTTTATAGAGATTTTCAAAGGTGCTGAGCACTGACCTAATTCTGCTGCTTTCAAAATCTCTTGGTATTTACCAATGTCTTCAACAGGACTGGAGTCACACAAAAACTGAACACTTTTGAAAAGTCTGGGTTTCATCTTATTCACAAAAATGTAAAAGGCTATGGGTAATACAGAATTATGTTCGCCTCCTATCTGAAAAATGCAGTCGGGACATGCTCTAATGATTTTTCACATACTTAGTTTTTTTAATTGTGAGCTGTTCTGTCCAAATCAATGTGAAAGTCTTTGCAGGACATCTGAAATGTCAACACAGCACATAAATATAAACAGGTGCCTGACAGTCATTGAAAATTAGTGCCCTGCAATGTATGTTTTAAGATTACATGGGCTCAAGAATGTGCTGCCATAATCCAAGGAGTAGTTGCTATCTTATGACTGTGAAGCCTAACTATTTGAAGAAGTGATGCTGGTGATTCTGGGCTAAATCCTATTTAATCTGGTTTCTAAAGATGCTTGGTGCCAGGAAAAGAGAGCCCAGGCTGTAAGAATGGTAAGCAGGAGAGATGGCAGATTTGAAGAAAGAAAAGTGCACACTCTATCTAAAGGTAGAGCTGTTAATGTCTCAGTACGGATGCCACAGTGTGAGTTCTGATCTGATGTTGAAGCCTGCCCTTAGCTGACTTAGCTGAAAATAGCCAGATCATTTAGTCTAAGATGTCAGAGATAGCCACATATGATGGTACCTGGATCGCTTTCCTGTGTCCTCTTAGTTAGAGGAAATTAATTTCTCCTAAATGTGTTAATGCAAACAGTCGTCTTGATTCAGAAGGAGCCTGGCAGCAGGAGAGGGGCTGCAGAGCCTTAATTAGCTCCCCTTACTGGCCCTCCCCAGCACTCTACCCTGAGAACTCCCTCTCCACATACCTTCCCCAAAAACTTTATAGCTGCTGCTACTTTCTTAGTTCTCATTTTTTTCCACTGAATAAGTATAAAAAGAAGGGCAAGGCGAAGGAGATCAAGAAGAGTTTTAAGGGGAAGACAGCAGAGATGAAGGAAAAAGAAGAGGAAGTGGAATGTTCAACATAAAGGGGTGGTGTTCTAAAGAATACATTAGTCTAATAGCTAGAGGCATGGAAAGTTTATAAAGCTTCCTTCAAATCAGGAATTATGATGCAGCTATAGTTTAATGAGCGTTTTGTAGAGCATGGAGGCATATATTTTTTCATTGTGTTTTTGCTCTCTACACATGGTAAAGGTTTCTAGTATCATGTACCAACGTGAAATCTTATCTTTGTATACAGAGGTGTATTAAAATATACTGCTTCCAGTTTTAGATCATCTTGCTTCCAGCTCTGAACACCTGATTCAGTATGGTCTACTGTTAACATAGTCCCTGGTGAAGACGGGTCCTGTATGATGGCTAGACTACAGGGTAGCTTTTGAAATCCTCATTTGGCTCTGTTTCTTGTAGTTTTGGATAGGCAGATGTTTAACTGGCATAGTTCTTAAGGGTGTAAAATGTTAAGAGTTTTCCCTGTCTTCCGTTAAACTCAGTGGAAAATCTTCCATTGACTTAAATAAGATTTGAATTAGGCCATTTGAAATAATGTGCAAAAATAACTATTTCCACTTTTTGTCATCCATTTTTTCTCAACTGACAACTGATCCTAGAAGATACTGAGTGTTCTGTGTAATTATAGAGCGTAATCAGCTTCCACTGAGTGCTAAGCTCCTCCAAGAATTTTCCATCTCCTGGAAGGGTCAAATCCCCAGTTTACCTATTTCTCATCCTGAAAAAGAATTAACTACATGTTAATAATGGACAATTAAAACAACAAGAAACAAGAAAGGAAACAGAAAACGAAGGATTTTTACACAGTGAAAGGTCGATGAATTGGTAGTAGCCAGCAAGATGAATGAGGGATACAAAAAACCCATGTCATATTCTGAACTTTACATAACAAGTGTAACATCACTCATTTCCTTTGCAGAGACAAAAGAACTATTTGAGACACATGAATATAACCCTGCAAAAGATGACTGTAAAAGCTCATGCTAAACAAAGAATACAATGTCAACTAATTAATTTGAATTTGATCCAATCACTTTTATGGGTGCACTTCACTGTGATTTTTCAATTGATTTTTGGATGACAGTTGTGATGAGTGAATGATAATGAATATGTACCTCTTATGAATCTAAAGCACAAAACATTTTAACATGCTTTAATAATGGGAAAGATACCTTGAGGATCCGAGAATATGAATACAGCGTGTCTTAGAGTTTAAAGAACTTACTTTGCGCAGAGTTATCTAATTGCATATATATTACATAGGTGTATACTTGTCGGTATTTGCAGTTCTTCCCTTTTCCTTTTTTGTTTCCTTTTCTTCCTTTGCTTTCTTTCATATTCTTAAGGGACCGTAAAGTTATATGCATGAATGTGTGAAATAAAGCAGCAGATTCCAGAAGGACCTTGAACACGTCATCAGTATGTGAATTGGCTGGCTGAAACTTTATGGTATATTTCACTCCAAATAGTGCCAGATTTCACTCATTTCACAGTTCCAGCTGTATTTTGTGGTATTACAATGGCTGTCCTTTGCCTCTCTCTTGCAGTATGATGAAGGCAACTGCCACCAGGGTCCAGTCAGAAGTGCAATTGCCCTTTCACTTATCAAATATTGGTTCTGCTACTCCTCCTGTCTTCTGAGACCACATTCTGAAGTCCAGTTATGGGCTGTCAAAATTAGCCTTCTTGGACATAACATGAAGGTGATCCCAAGACTTACCCAACATATAAACCCCAGGTTAGAAATCTAGAGCAAAACAGACTTTTGGGTAGAATTTCTTCTTTAAAGTGGAGCCTCCTGTTGCTATTTTTTAAAGCTGAATCTCTAAAAACTAAAATCTATTCCCCTTGAATTCAGGATAGGTAAATTACTCAAAAGATTTTTTTCTGTAAAATTTCCATCCCCTTTTTCCTGAGTGCAATTACAGTGATGATTAACAAATGCGGGACTATGGATAAGCAAATGTATGATTCATATGAACGTACCTGGTCAGAGCTAGGGATTTCTTTTTCTCTCATTCTTTTTAAATGGAACAGAGATTCTATCTTCTTAAGCCTTCTTGCTCTTCCTTATTTCACAAATGAAATACTTAATTTAAATAATATCAAAATTACATAATAAGTTTTGAAAACTTTCATTTTATATTTTTGGCTGAAACTATTCTTTGAACAGTTTCTCATTTTTTTTCTAAACACTGTTTACCACTACTGGTAGAATTTACCCAGCTGTATAACTTAGTGTTGTTTTGCTTTTGTAAAGTATGTAAAATGCTCTGAAGCTATAAAATGTAACATGACATCTCATTGTTATTCCTTTCCTTTGATTTCAGATCATTTCCCATTGGCTTCCACTGACTTTGAATAGGACTTCAGCTTTTTCTGGTTGTAATCGTTCTGCAAAAGCAAAAGAGTGAGTAGTAAGAATAAGCAGCATTTGACAGTCTGCACAGGCATTCCTAGACCTACAGACAAATAAGTAATAATTATCTGTCCATTTTTTGGTTGTGTGTAAGACCCAAATAACCCTCTCTCTTTTCTGTTTGAGAAGTATAACTCTTCAGGATTAATCCTAAATTGGAGTGCATATTAATTATACTGGTTAGTAGCAAGAAACCTTTTTTCCCAGGCACATTAAATCTATGTCTGGTATGTACTTTAGTGATGGTTAAGGATGCTTGTTGTAATTACATAATCTCATTCTGAGATCAGTCTGGGTTCCAAGGCTAAAGCATACAGGATTGCCTAGTATCTCTAAAAGTAAAAAAAAGGAGGATGAAAAAGCTGCCTTGCACTGTTATGTTTTCTATGTGTAACTATTAAAGTGGTTTCATTATGGAAGATTTTCTATGTAAATACCGTTTTAAGTATCTACCAGAAATATAACATATATACTCTCCTTATTTACAGAAAGATACAGACATTTTCTACAGTCAAGAGAGCAAAATCTGCCATTGATGACTTTCAGTATTCATTACTGGACCTGGGTTCGGACAATTTAGAAGGAGCTCTGTGTTACAGTAAGCCATTTTTATATATCTTTTCTATACTTCTTTTTCATGTTATGTAGCTAGGAAAGCCAGCGTGCCAGTTCTCCTCTCCAGGTATAGTCTGTGTGTTTGAGTGAAAGAGAGAATTGCAAGTGTGCTGAAAGCAAAACTGGAAGGAGATGTTGGCCAAAACCTAGACCACAAAACTTCAGAGCTACAATCATATAAATAGTCTTAAATTCCATTTTAAATTCCAAGGTAAAATCAAGAAAACCAAATTATTGTATACGTTTACATTTTAAGTTGTGTAATCGTGTTATTATCTGAAACTAATACCATGCTGTTAAAATTTAGATAAAGTGTCCTGCAATGCATACAAAATGTTCATTTGTTGAAGGCCATTAAGTTAATTTCCTGGGAACAAGATTAAATGCAAGGCATTTACATAATCATTAGTTGTGAGGTGTAGAATAGATAATTAAATATTCCACCACATTAATTTATATTTAATTAACTGTGCTTCCATGATCCTTCTGTGTGAATATTAATATTGTGTAAATAAACAATTAGGATGCATGCTCACTTTGCAAAAGCTTTATTGTAAAAAATGTGATCAAAGAAATCCTATGAAATCTACTTAAATTAATAAACACTTAAAGGTTTTGTAAAACAGAGTTGTCAATCTTGAAAGTTTTGAAGTACTATGATTTTTAACACTTTAATTCTTCAAGTGTTCAGTGTGTCAGAGTTGTCATAACAAACTTTTAATTATAATATTTCCTATTCTACATTTCACAACCTTTCATTTAAATTGTTAACATACATGATAGCTAGTAAAGCATGCAGAATGAACTTTGCATTAAGTTTGGAAAAGACAGTAAAGCCATAGGAAATTAATGAACATTATATTTTCTAGTAAAAAAGTACTGTTTCAGAGCTCCTGTTTTTATATTAAAGGGATATAATTTGAAAACACTCAGGCCATACCTGACAACACCAGAAAAAACTCTTGGGTTTTTTCTTTCCTTTGAAAATAATACATTCTCACCAGAAGCATTTTCAGCTGTGTACATAGATGAACAACATGCAAAAGGCTGAACTGAAATTCAGAGCATGTTTTGTTTCATCTAAATATAAGTTATTATTTGCTATTGGCCTATAAAGACTCAACTGATACTGTCTTCTGTTTCTAGTAGGAACACCTCTAGGAATTACCTGTACTCTAATATAGCATTTTACAAATGGAGAAGTAACTTACCATAACAATAGGGAGAAGATATCTGTGGACACCTATCTATACCCCTGTCTGAAAGGGAACATGACAAAAAAGGAGACTGTCCAACAGACTCTGGAATTTTGGGGGACAGTGTATATCATAGGAATCCTTTGCAGACCTGTGGTTTTCTGTGGTATGTGCTATGAAGGATGGAGAAAAGACTTAATAGAAATTTTACTTTTGTAACTGAAAAATCTAAGTTTTCATTAGTTTTGATTCACAGGGTACTGACACATCTGAATGTCCAATTGCAGTTAGTGCAAGTTTGGAGGGCTTTATACTTCTGAATATAGATCTATCCAGAAAGTATCTTCAGGATTCCAGAAAGTATCTTCAGGATTCTTCAGAGCAAGGAAGTGGTTTGGCGCAGGTTCTCTCCTTTGTGAGATTACAAAAAGCTCCACCTCATTATATATAAAAATATATGCTCATATATTTGAAGAGATAGTAACTTTTGATGCAGAACCTCCCTCCGTCCCTTGCTCTGGAACCTGAATACATTCCAAGTGTCTTTAAATAGGTATGTTAACATTATTGATAAATTACCAATATATGAAGGGCGGCAGTTTAAAAGCCCGCGTACCCGCCATTTCGACGAAGCCACTGAGGCGAAGGGTTCGGGAGCAGAGGATCGCGCCGAGGGACCCTTTCTGAAGCGGCAAACCGCGGAAAACCCGCAGAGGCAAAAAAGGCGAAAAAGGGAGAGAGAGGGGACCCCAATCCCCTCCCCCCTCCCAGGGCGCGAAAGAGCGGGCTCCTGACGAGCGGGCAGCTCTGACTCAGCGGGGGCGGAGTCAGGGGTGACGGCGGCCGGACCCTCCTGACTAAAAAGCAGCCCCCAGGGAGCGCGAGCGACCCGGAGCGCGGCGAACAGGACGGGCAAACAGGGCGTGGCGCGGCAGAAGGGCGTGGCGCGGCAGTTTGCGCAGGCAGTGCGCGCGGGCAGGGCGCGTGCTCCCCTCCTGGCTCGGAGGCTCACTCGATTAGCACCCATAGACACCCAAACGAGGAGAGCGCAATGGTTTCTACTCATCCGAAAGCTGTTGCCAGACGGAACGTGGCGACTCAGATGGAGTCCCCGCCTAAACAGAAACATGCAGCTGTCCAGGTCGATGGCTGCAGGGAGTGCCTCAGCCTGTCTGCTGTACCAGAGATTGGTAAGGACAGGGGCTGTCTCAGGTGTGAGCAGGTCGATGATCTGCTCTGCCTGGTGGCAGAGCTGAAAGAAGAGGTGGAGAGATTAAGGAGTATTAGAGAATGCGAGATGGAGATAGACTGGTGGAGCCGCACTCTACCATCCCTCAGGCCACGGCAACAGATAGAGGCTCCACAGGTGGCAGAGGATCCTCTGTCCTCTTGCCGGCAGACAGAAGCTAGAGACCCAAGGGATGATGAGGGATGGAAAAAGGTTTCTGCTCGGGGCAGGAGGAGAGTCCCCTCCCGGGCTCCTTCACCTTCCCAGCTGCCCTTGCATAACAGCTATGGGGCTCTGGAAGTTGAGGGCCAGGCAACTGAAGATGGGGATGAAGGCCCAACCAGGGGGTTGGCTAGGGAGAGACGGTCACCCCTACCTATCAAGACCGACTATACAAAGAAAAAAAGAAGGGTAATTGTTGTGGGCGATTCCCTTCTGAAGGGAACGGAGGGCCCGATATGCCACCCGGACCCATCCCATAGGGAAGTCTGCTGCCTCCCTGGGGCCCGGATCAGGGACATTGCCAAGAGACTCCCTGGTCTGGTACGGCCCTCTGACTACTATCCGCTCTTGATTATACAGGCAGGCAGTGATGAATTGCCAGAGAGAAGCCCCAAATTGATCAAAAGGGACTTCAGGGCACTAGGGAAAATGGTTGAAGGATCAGGAGCGCAGGTAGTGCTCTCCTCGATCCCATTAGTGTCAGGAGGGAACACGGAAAGGAATAGGAAAGCTAGAGCGGTTAACGTGTGGCTCAAAGGTTGGAGCCATCGGAAGGGCTTGGGCTTCTTTGACCATGGAGAGGTTTTCATGGCACCGGGCCTGTCGAGAACAGATGGTGCCCAGCTCTCTCAGAAGGGAAATAGGATCCTCGCTCATGAACTGGCGGGGCTTGTAGAGAGGGCTTTAAACTAGGTCTGAAGGGGGAGGGGATATAAACAGGCTCACTAGAGAGGAGCCTGGGGGGTCACCCCATTGCTGGGGGTGAAACCGACAGCCCAGCTCAAGTGCATCTACACTAATGCACGCAGCATGGGCAACAAACGGGAGGAGCTGGAAGCCATTGTAAGGCAGGATGGTTATGATGTAGTCGCCATCAGAGAAATGTGGTGGGATGCCTCCCATATCTGGAGCGCTGCAATGGATGGCTATAACCTCTTCAGAAGGGACAGGCAAGGAAGGAGAGGCGGTGGGGTGGCTCTGTATGTTAGGGAGTGTTTAGATTGTACAGAGCTTGACACTTGTGGTGAGGCAGAATGCTTATGGGTGAGGATGAGGGGGAAGGCCAACAAGAAAGATATCCTGTTGGGAGTCTGTTACAGACCACCCGACCAGGATGAGGACGTTGACGAAGAATTCTACAAGCGGCTGGCAGGAGTCTCTCAGTCACGAGCTCTTGTTCTTGTGGGGGACTTCAACTTCCCAGACATCTGCTGGAAATACAATACAGCAGAAAGGAAACAGTCCAGAAGGTTCCTGCAGTGTGTGGAAGATAACTTCCTGACACAGCTGGTAAGTGAGCCTACCAGGGGAGGTGCCCTGCTTGACCTCCTGTTCACTAACAGAGAAGGACTGGTGGGAGAGGTGGTGGTTGGAAATCATCTAGGCCTTAGTGATCATGAAATGGTAGAGTTTTTGATCTTTGGTGAGGTAAGGAAGGGGGTCAGCAAGACCGCCACCATGGATTTCCAGAGGGCAGACTTTGACCTGCTCAGAACGCTGGTTGGGAGAGTCCCTTGGGAGATAGTCCTGAAGGGAAAAGGGGTCCAGGAAGGCTGGGTGTTTTTCAAGGAAGAAGTCTTAAAGACACAGGACCAGGCTGTCCCCATGTGCCGTAAGACGAATCGGCGGGGAAGACAACCGGCCTGGCTGGACAGAGGACTACTAGTGCGACTAAGGGAAAAAAGGAGAGCTTACCAGCTCTGGAAGAAGGGGCAGGCAACCCAAGAAGAGTACAGGGATCTTGTCACGTCATGCAGAGAGGAGATTAGAAAGGCAAAAGCCCAGCTAGAATTTAACCTGGCCACTGTTGTAAGGGATAATAAGAAAAGTTTTTATAAATACATTAACAGCAAAAAGAGAGCCAGGGAGAACCTCCATCCTCTAGTGGATGCAAGGGGGAACATTGCCACTAAAGATGAGGAAAAGGCTGAGATCCTTAACGCCTTCTTTGCCTCAGTCTTTAATGGCCCGACAAGTTATCCCCAGGGTACCCAGCCTCCTGAGCTGGAAGATGGGGACGGTGAGTGGAATGAACCCCCCATAATCCAGGAGGAAGCAGTCTTTGACCTGCTATGCCACCTGGACATCCACAAGTCTATGGGGCCGGATGGGATCCACCCAAGAGTGCTGAAGGAGTTGGCAGAGGAGCTTGCCAAGCCACTCTCTATCATTTATCAGCAGTCCTGGAGAACAGGGGAGGTCCCAGATGACTGGAGGTTGGCAAATGTGACGCCTCTCTTCAAGAAGGGCCGGAAGGAGGATCCGGGGAACTACAGACCAGTCAGCCTAACCTCGGTACCAGGGAAAATTATGGAGCGGTTTATCTTGAGTGTGCTCACCAGGCACATGGAGGACAATCAGGGGATCAGGCCCAGTCAGCATGGGTTCACGAAAGGCAAGTCTTGCCTAACCAACCTGATTTCCTTCTATGACCAGGTGACCCGCCTGGTAGATGAGGGAAAGGCTGTGGATGTTGTCTACCTGGACTTCAGCAAAGCCTTCGACACAGTCTCCCATAGCATTCTCCTGGAGAAGCTGGGAGTTCGTGGCCTAGATGGATGTACTCTTCGCTGGGTTAAAAACTGGCTGGGTGGCCGAGCCCAGAGAGTCATGGTGAATGGAGCTAAATCCAGTTGGCGGCCGGTCACAAGCGGTGTCCCCCAGGGCTCAGTTTTAGGGCCGGTCTTGTTTAATATCTTTATCAATGACCTGGATGAGGGGATTGAGTGTGCCCTCAGTAAATTTGCAGATGACACCAAACTGGGTGGTAGTGTTGATCTGCTCGAGGGGAGAAGGGCTCTGCAGAGGGACCTGGACAGGCTGGATCGATGGGCCGAGGCCAATTGTATGAGGTTCAACAAGGCCAAGTGCCGGGTCCTGCACTTTGGTCACAACAACCCCATGCAGCGCTACAGGCTTGGGGAAGAGTGGCTGGAAAGCTGCCTGGTGGAAAAAGACCTTGGGGTGCTGGTTGACAGCCGGCTGAATATGAGCCAGCAGTGTGCCCAGGTGGCCAAGAAGGCCAATGGCATCCTGGCCTGTATCAGGAATAGTGTGGCCAGCAGGAGTAGGGAAGTGATCGTGCCCCTGTACTCGGTGCTGGTGAGGCCGCACCTCGAATACTGTGTTCAGTTTTGGGCCCCTCACTACAAGAAAGATGTTGCGTTGCTGGAACATGTCCAGAGGAGAGCAACGAAGCTGGTGAGGGGTCTGGAACACAAGTCATACGAGGAATGGCTGAGGGAACTGGGGTTGTTTAGTCTGGAGAAGAGGAGGCTGAGGGGAGCCCTGATCACCCTCTACAACTACCTGAAAGGAGGCTGTAGCGAGGTGGGGGTCGGCCTCTTCTCCCTGGTAACAGACGATAGGACGAGGGGGAATGGCTTGAAGCTGCGCCAGGGCAGGTTTAGGCTAGACATTAGGAAAAACTTCTTCACCGAGAGGGTTGTCAGGCTCTGGAATGGGCTGCCCAGGGAGGTGGTGGAGTCCTCATCCCTGGAGGTCTTTAAAAGAAGGATAGATGAGGTGCTTAGGGACATGGTTTAGTGGTGGGATGGCAGTGCTAGGTTAACGGTTGGACTCGATGATCTTAAAGGTCTTTTCCAGCCGAGGTGATTCTATGATTCTATGATTCTAAGGGAAGTCTGACTAACAGCAGCTAATCATGCACAGAAACAGGCTATTGGTAACGCAAAATTACTATTGGTGAAATGCAGACTAAATGAACTCATATTAAAAACAACTTTAGGATAGTAATGTAATTATGTTGCTGTCATTGTGTTTAATTAGAGATCTGAAGTTTTACAGAGAAAGGTCTTGTTTCGTAAAAAGCAGAACCCATTTTGAAGAAACACAGTGAATTGTGAAGGCTGAGTATTGCCACTGAGGTTTTAAACAGTGTACTCCCTGAAAATACCAAGTTCAGGTGATTCATGGATGTTAGACAATCTTCCTCCTTTTTGCAATAAGACGAATAGGGTCATAAAGGTCAGGAGGAAAAAGAATAAAGAATATCTCCAAATAAATTGAAAGTAGGCAGCTGGCATAGAACAGGTGAAGGCTGTGGCAGAAATGGAGAGCATCAATTAGTAAAGGCACACCATGACATGCATGCTGCTGGCTAGTTGAAATAGAAGTTAGGAAACAGGCAGCAGTAGAAACTGGTTAAAAAAAAGAAGGATAAGGTGGGTTTTGTAACCACCAATAAAAATAAATGTAAAGAAAGTGTAGTACATACAAAGTGTTGCTAAATAAAACTAGAAAACCAGAAAAAACAATTAAAAGTTAGGCTCAGAGCTGATGTGAAGGTGCACTAGCAGTTAACATCTGATATTCCTGCCTAATATCAGGGAACTAATACTAACCAATTGGCCAGAATAGCAGTATCTCAGCAAATATGTGTAGGATGACCAGAGTGGTGTCAGAATCGTAACTGATTTCAGTGGCAACTTACAAGAGTAATATTGTGTAGTCTGAGGAAGTAGCTTTTGAGTAGGGTCATTTTGTTTTAATATAAATGAATACTGCCATTTCTAACTTTGTTGTACTTGTTCCAGAAATTAACTGTTATTCATGTAGAGACTCATTGTCAAAGTAGAAGGGAAAAAGCTATCCTCAAAGTTTTTTAAAGTAATTCTTGGTAACCAAATGGACACAAGCCTATGGAACGTGTAGTAAGAACAGCACTAGCAGGTCCAGAGTCAAGAAAGAATGCTATAATAATAAGTCTTTGTCTAGAACAAGGAAGGTTTCAAGTATGATCTTGTTGTCTCTATGCTTTGGAGTATATCAAAATGGGCAGGGCCTTAAGGATCAGAATTTCTAAATTCTATTTCTATCTTTACTACTATTTCATTAGCTGTGACAGGTTGATAGACCGGTAAAGAATCATAGAATCGTCTAGGTTGGAAAAGACCTTTAAGATCAAGTCCAGCCGTTAACCTAACCCTTCCATCCCACCACTAAACCATAGAATCATAGAATCACCTCGGCTGGAAAAGACCTTTAAGATCATCAAGTCCAACCGTTAACCTAGCACTGCCATCCCACCACTAAACCATGTCCCTAAGCACCTCATCTATCCTTCTTTTAAAGACCTCCAGGGATGAGGACTCCACCACCTCCCTGGGCAGCCCATTCCAGAGCCTGACAACCCTCTCGGTGAAGAAGTTTTTCCTAATGTCTAGCCTAAACCTGCCCTGGCGCAGCTTCAAACCATTCCCCCTCGTCCTATCGTCTGTTACCAGGGAGAAGAGGCCGACCCCCACCTCACTACAGCCTCCTTTCAGGTAGTTGTAGAGGGTGATCAGGGCTCCCCTCAGCCTCCTCTTCTCCAGACTAAACAACCCCAGTTCCCTCAGCCATTCCTCGTATGACTTGTGTTCCAGACCCCTCACCAGCTTCGTTGCTCTCCTCTGGACATGTTCCAGCAACGCAACATCTTTCTTGTAGTGAGGGGCCCAAAACTGAACACAGTATTCGAGGTGCGGCCTCACCAGCACCGAGTACAGGGGCACGATCACTTCCCTACTCCTGCTGGCCACACTATTCCTGATACAGGCCAGGATGCCATTGGCCTTCTTGGCCACCTGGGCACACTGCTGGCTCATATTCAGCCGGCTGTCAACCAGCACCCCAAGGTCTTTTTCCACCAGGCAGCTTTCCAGCCACTCTTCCCCAAGCCTGTAGCGCTGCATGGGTTTGTAAAGGCACTGAAAATTACTAGATCTTCATTAACATCTGAAGAGGCTGTAGTATTTGTGGGAATTTTTTACTGAGAGTGATTAGTGATGCATTGGTTAAGTCTTAATCCATCTCTAAAAATGGAGGATTCTCTATTCTTACCTAAGAATAATTCTGTGAGGCTTACCATGTGTTCTAGTCTTGTGTAATATTAACTACTAGAAACTGCTAATGGAAAGTAATGCTTGTGGAATCTCATCTAGGAGAAGCTTTTAATGCAATGTGTTAAAACCTATAATGAGAGAACTAAAGACTATTTCTCTGTAATATACTGTACTGTCAAAAATGCTGTTCATAGGATGTTTTGCAGAGACATAGAAGTGCGCTACCTTGATTTCCACTGACTAAGATGTAGTTTAGTATGTCTTTTAACCTTAAGACTATATATTGCTGCTTCAGAAAATATACCATATTCTTGGGAAGAACTGATGCTCTGAATCTTGTAATGCAATTATCTTGAGACAAGATGCCGGAAGATTATCCCCAAAAACAAGATTATTTGGGTGTATAAGACTGATCTAGAAAATGCAATGAGTGCAAACTAGACTGAGCACTTAGTTGAACCTCAACTCTATATGAAAGTATGGAGTATGTTATATTTTTTGTATCCATATGAGGCTTCAGAGTGAGTTCAGATGGAGGTTGGTAGGGAAAAAAAGCATGAGCAATTTTTTTGCAAATCTTAAAACTGGACATTCCTGCTTTAGTTGGTCAATCTAGCATTCACTGTAGAATCTAGTTAAAGAAATGTCTCTGCTTTCACTGAAATAGATTAAAAACTATTGTATTCATTTCATGGCAAGTATAGATAATACTTAGCTTAAAATACATAGTACACACATGGAACCTGAAATAATGGATTGATTATTTTTGTCTGATAATTGCTATTCATCAGAGACATTTTCTAGTTGCCAAAACATTGTCATGCTTTGTGTTTTCTCTTAGAGGTGGGAAAAGGTTGATGATGTCAGCTTCCCTTTCTATGTTTGCTTACCAAATGCATTGATTCTTGATACTATATGAGAGATACTAACATGAGGTTCCTAATACAGGATCCTCATGCAGTGAGTAAAGAGAAAAGGATTTTACTGTTTCCCAGGAAAGAAAATATGAAAACATAGGGGGGTTTATCATCAGTTCTTGAAGCCTCTGCAAGGTTGAGGTAAATACTGTTATTGCTGCCAAGAAGCTGTAAGCTTTAGATGAAAGTTAATGTGTTGGAGAGTGTCCAAATATGAAATGATCAAAGGGACATAGGTCTGGAGGTTTTAGCTATGCTGATGAGTAGAAGAATAAGAAGTTACAAAGCCAAACTTTGAGCTGACCTTAAATACAGGCACCACTTGTGTAAGCAAACACCATATTTTTTTCATGAGAATTAAATACCTTTTCTGGTTTGGGTTTTTTTTTTTTTTTTTCAATTAATCTAAATGTGGATGTTGTAGTTGGAGGTATTAAAGGGCTGTAAAATTGAATACAGTTTTGATTCGATCTATCACCTGAAATCAGCAGTTAGTCCCTCAAGTTTGTAATCTGTTGCTTGTACTATGCACACAGAAAACTCCTTCCTTCTTTAGGGAAAGAATCTTCCACTCATATTGGCAATCTTAAGAGTGCCAGATTATCAGGAAATTAAGAAATCAGTCTTTGACTTTAAGAGTTAGGAAGGATGTTGGAATGTGTGGGGAGTGGAGAGTTTGTTTTTACCCTTTCTTTCTATATCAAACTATAAACACAGATCATCTTGGTCAGCTAGCTTTGGAATAGCCAAGAGAAAGGCTTAGAGATACCCTTGAGCAATGGTATATCAGCTGCCTGCTAAATCACAGAGCCATCATATACGTGACAAATTTTCTTTCACTGTACAGTCTTCTCAAAAGAATTCTGTGGTTAAAAGAACAAAAAGCATGAAATAGTCTTGAAACAACTCCAGTGGGTAAGCCTGCTAGCTAGGATTGACCTACAGCTTTTGCGCAGGGAAGAGTGCAACGCTTTCAATAATTCTGTTTACAGTATTCTTAGTCTGCCATCCTTAATTTTTTATTACATTCTTAATTTAAATTTAAAATGATAAAATGGAATATTTTAAGTAATTTATAGATATGAAATATTTCTTGATCACTCAATCTTCTCTGAAAAAGACTCAGTAAAATCATCACAATAAGAATGTCTTCCCCTTTTGTTCCAAGATGAGCTTATGTCTTTGCATTAATTTCTTTTCTTCTATTCCACAGATAATTAATAGAAGATACTGGGAAGTACTTAACTTTACTTCAACCTATTTGAAGTTTATTACCCCTGTGACTCATATATCACAACCACCAAAAATGGATAAATTGTAAAATCTACAATACTAAATCTTCACTTCAAGGACTACTACTCCCAAATCTCCTAGCAGTACATTTTTAGACTGCCCTTTCTAATAACTTAGTTTCCCACTGAGTAAAAAGCCTTTAGTATGTTGAAAATGGAGCAGTGTTATTCTTAGCTATTTGATTCTCAAAATTCCAGTTCTGCTATGGTTCAAGTGGCAGCTCCTTCATACACTCATTCAGCAAACCATTTTTATGACATTAATATAAAACATTTCTTTATGACATGTAGTAAGTTAATCAAATTGTCATTTGATTGATGAGATTAAAATATATTTGACTACACCTAAATTCCTGTATCTCTTAAACATTTAACAAGACATTTTGAAAATGGCACGGAATTCAGAAGGCTTAAACACTTTTCTACTTCTTTAAGTTTAAGAAGGTCTGGTAATATTTTCCAGCATTGCAGGAATGCTTGTTATACCCACATGCAATTTACTTGTTTGAGTTTGAAGATGAAATAATATGGCATTTTCTGTCAGGTTTGAAGATAGTTAGCTATCTGTCAGAAATTACTGACTAGATAGATATAAGACTGAATTTTAAAATTAAACCCAAAGAATTAAGTTACTTTTGAATGAAGGAAAATTTGTTTGTAGCACAAGATGAGAAAAATATTAAATGTGAGAGACCAAAGACAGCTTTAGCAATAGCAAGTGAAATTTAAACTCCAAAGTAGACAGAAGATTAACCTGTGTATAGCACACTTTTCATCAGTTCATAGATTTTAAGGCCTGAAGAGGCAACGGTGATCATTAGTTCAATCTTAAATCAGTACTTCCTACATGACGTATGCAAAATTCCCAGTTTGATGGAGAAAATGTATCTGTTAGAAAGCTGCCTAATCCCGATTAGAACTGAACAGAACATAGAGAATTTAAAAAACTAAGTTTGCAACCCAATTTTTAATGCTAATTTTAATGTTAGTACTTCAATACTGTACACAGACACATAGCTAGTCCCTGCAAATATATATCATGTGAGCAAATGACCAAAATATATTGCATATATTGAAATTTGATGCTATTTCTTACTCCAGAATGCATTCACTCCAAACTACACTTATATACTCGGTATATTGCTAGAAGTCTTTTAAGTAGTTACCGAAGGGCTCTTCAGCAAGAAGTCCACTTGCATTAGTTTCATTTAAAGGAAATTTGTGAAATGATAAGTAGAAGCACAATCAAATGATGGGGAAATAAAGAATCAGGAACTAATTCATCTGATATCACTCAAAAGCTTCTCTGAGTATAGAAAGTAAGTGACAGTAACTTCTGGTCATCTTCGAGTTAGGTAGGTTGTTTCACAAGAGCAATTTTTGAGCAAATATAAGAAAATATACTTACAGTATCCTAGTACAAAGTAAAACAAGCATTCAGAACTAATTACTCTCATGGTTAGCTCACTGTTAACAAAATAACTTGTGAATAAATACGGCATCACTACAAAATGAAAAAAAAAGAATCTTTTAACAGTGCTTTTCCACTAACTCTTTTCCACTAACTTTTTGCATTTTCTCTATAGCATTTACACTTACATCACACTTATCCAAAGTGATTTATTCCTTTGAGGTAGAGAGTGAGATTAAAAACATACTATTGTACAATATTCACAAGTTCTTTCTGGACTTACAGTTATTCTAGAATTAGATATGCATTTACAGTCTGTCCTACACAGCTATGTGTCCCACTCTGTAAAATGGGAAATCCCTTAAGAAACTTATTTGGAAGCTTAAAAACATCTCCTTTTTCATTGTCTGAAGATTCTTAGGGGGAATTAAAAAGAAAAGAATAGCGGCACCAGAAGATATAGAAAAGAGCTCTAGTATCCTGAATCACATTATATTATTTTAGACCATATTTTATAATATATGCAGAATTCAGTTGAGATGTTATCCTCCCAATATCCTTCTCAATACTGCACAACTTACTAGAAATTAGTTACAGAATGATGGTTCTTTTGCGATTAAATTAGCCCAAAGTCAGGTGTCTTTAAAGCAAGTAATTAGATAAATAAATAAACAGGGAAGGATTCTGCACAAAATGAGTTCATCATTTGTCTGTAATATTTTTACTCAGAAAATGAACTGTATAGTTCTTCCCCTCCTTTTGTTTCATTACAATTACCATTCCAATTCTGTTCTAACTCAAAACAGCCTGCCAGAAAAACAACAAACAAGGCATGACTGTTGTCCCAAAGGAATGTATGTTTGTGAAAACAGTTTATGTCAAGATTTTACTTTTATAAATGTTGAGCCCTACCTTGCTGCACTGGTACTTTTATTCATGGATCAAAGTACTGCTCAACATGAACAAATGTCCAGGGACTGTTTATATAAAGATCAAAGATATACATAAGCAGGGCAAACTTACCAAGTGTAATTGCACCAGGGTCCACAGCTTACTAAGGCCCAGGAGGCAGATTCTGAAAATCAGGAAACACAGCCTCGGCACTAGTGGTCCTCTGTTGCATTGCTTGCCTAGCACCAACGCCAGCTATGCTATGCCATGACATGTAAACACAAGTGAAAGCAAGTATCTCAGCAGTAGTCCTCTCCTTTGATGCCAGCCTAAGTTGTTTACACATAATCCTAATATTTCCAGTATGCCGATATCATTTACTGGAGTCTACTTTCTAGGTATTTTTTTAATCATTCTCTTAGTATACATGCAGCAATTTCTTTATGCCAAAAGGCCTTTCCTTTGAATTTTCTTTGCATTTTGCCTTTGCTAAATTATTGCCGGTCTTCATCTGCTAGGGTTTATTTTTGACAAAGAGGAATTTCCCTTTGAGTTGAAAATGTAGTAGTAGTAGTTCTCATTGCGTGTAGCTCCAGGGAGAGAAGAACTCATTTGGAACCTACTCAGAAGTGTGTGATCCAAGTAGAGAGCTGTGTTGAAAGCAGTGAAAGCCTAAAGTTCAACTCTTGGAAAACCTGAGTCCTGGGCTGTGAATATTAATACCAATAATTCTAGAAGCAAAGCATACTGTCAAACAGGAAACATACTATGTGCACAGTCTTTTTAATCAGAAATAACTTGCAGGTAGTTTTTTCTCAATTTTTTTTTTTTTTTTTTCCCCCTTAAATTGGAATGTTTTCATAGACGAAGCAATGTATCAGAGGGAATAAAATCACTATTTTTGCCATGACTGATTATTTTTATTGTCAGCCATTCTCTAGCATTTTTAAGCAGTTTTCCACTTTAAAAGTCATCTCCAGCAGACAGATAAACTGTCTAAAAAGAAATCACTTCTGTCAATCACCCAGTTTCCAAAAACTCTTCCTTGTGACACTGTTCTCATAGTAAGAGTTAAAAATACGAATTTGGGTGGGAAAAGGGAGTTTTTCCCTGAACTTAAAGGAAAAAAAAATATTTTCAATAGTTGAGTCTGATACTTGTGGTTTCAGGATTCTTCTCACAGTGCTGAGTGTTTCAGCCAGATGTGGAAGCAAGGTACAGGGTCAACAAGGAGATCATTATACCTCTAGGCTTTCCGAGGAAAAAATAGTTCCCATCTTTCCATTGACCTATGTTCTCAGAGCATTTTCTCTAGGATGAAATGGCAGCATGACGATGAGACATTCAGAAGTTTTATAATTCAGTCTGGGACCCAGAAAAATGAGAAAGCATAAATAGAAACAAAAAAGGGTTAGCTCGTTTTGTTGTTTTCCACATCAAACTGTTACTCCAAGTCAATTTATGGAGCTAAGAGGCAACAGAAGTGTTATTATTAAAAATAATAAAAAACCCCAAACAAGAACCTGTGATTTATTATTCTCTGTGAACACAGGTATGACATTCTTTTGACAAAAATATATAAAACTATGAAACAATATAAATAACTTTCTGGAAATAGAATGTTTTGTAAATACAGTGTAAGGTTATTTCCTATCTTCACCATCCTTTATAAAAGAAGTGTCTGAGAGCAGGTCATGAATTATGGGAAGTGACCAAAAATCTCTTCTTATCCCAGTGAAAGCTTTAAGGCAAGTAATGGGAACATGTAAAAATGTCTCAGATAGTCACCTATTCTTGTAGTTCTAGCTCATCTTTAAACTAACTTGAATATATTCAAGCTTGAATTCGTAGTCTGAGAAACCTAAATCAATTTATCTTGAATTCATTTGATAGCCAAGAAAGGAAGCCTGAGTGGAGAAGGGTATGTACTACATGTAGAAGTTATATCTGTATTTGAAATCAGTTATTGCTCTACACTGTACTTGCTAGCATAACACAGGTAAAGACAAAGAGCCTAAAGGTGACCTAAGGTTAATACCTTTATGGCATACATAGCTCAGTAATTATAATAAACACAGTGTTGGCATGAAGTAGATTTTACACCCTGCAAAATTTATTTGAAAATTCAAGCATGTTCCTATTCTGCTTGAAGATAAAACCCAGGTCTGTTTAAAGAGTTAATTAGAAAAAAAGCACTCAGATAATCTAGAGTTAAGGATACTCGTACAAAACACAGAAGACCCAGATTCAGGACTTTGCTATTCCTGATTTTGAGCAAGAATTTACATCCTTGTCCATATCCTTATTCACTGTCCTAATTCCCAGGCTATTAGGAAGTGTTTTTTTTTTCCTAACATTTCTATCTGTAATGGTATCTTTTGGCTCAAGTAAGTTAAGATGTAGGGGGAAAAGCAAGACAGATACCACCCCCCAACTTTATCTGAGAATACTCCCTGCTAAGTCTACCATGATAATGGTCCCCCTTGCCATTACATACTAGGACCATCAATCATAGCACAGGTTTCAAGTCTTTTTAAATTCTCTGTAGCTGTAGACCCTATTTTGTAAAAAGAAAAAAGAACGTAATAGAAATCAAAGCAGTATTAATGAAGCACTTCCTTTCCTCCCCCAGCTGTGATGAAGGAGTCAATTAAAAACAGAAAAAAGATTGTGGCCTAGTCAGAACAGCAATGGTGGGTGGTTATGGGTTGTACCTTTGCAGTATTGAGCCTGTGATAAAAGAATGTTAAGTAGAATTGGTACATACAGAGACATTAGAAGGGAATTTAAAGAAGCAGTGAAGGATAGACAGGGGCAGTATGCTTTGCCATGCTAGACTATACAATTTAACTCTCTTTGTGGCAGAAGGAGATGGGTATGAGTTTCCTGGGTTTCTGTCTTCAGTGTAATATGAAGTGATGGTCCTGGAGGCAAAAAACCTAAGAACTAATGAACTCCAGAATAGGGAGAAGCCTAAAGCTGGGTATAAGCTTTTAGGGAATGAGTTTGAGTTTTTCCGTTAGCCTGAGAGCAGTGAGCCTTTCTGTCAGACTGAAGAGGTCATGGGTGAGAAATTCTCAGCTAGATCAGACGTCATTATAAGGGGTATGACAGAAAATGAAATTCTTCTGACATACGCAACATAGACTCTTCTTAAAGACAAACCAGAATCACAAAACAACAGCCAACAAAACCTTCATTTGTGTGGGTTATTTATTACTAAGTCTGTACTTTTAATCCTCTCCGTGTACAAAGGGAGTACAGCTGCTCCTTACCACAAGTTGTAAATGAAGCATGGTAGCTATATCTTCTTAAATGTGACTTTTTTTAATATTACTTTTTTAAACTGAAGATCTATGTATTGAATTAGTGGAATATATAGGTATTCATATTCTGTGTTGCTATTCTTTCACCAGTCTCTCTGCAGGTGAAATTTACTTCTGTGCTTTCACTATAAAGCATAATTGCATTCTGTGCTCAGCTCTGGCTGAGTTTAAGAACAAACATCATTTGTTTGTAATCACAGATGCTTCTGAGATTGAATAGTGAATCAGCCCTTGAATTTTTAGGAATGTTTCAAGTGTGTATTTGTGTGTTACTGATAAAAAATGTAGGAATAAAAAAACTCCAAAATTAAGTCTAGTCCCTCCTGCCACAAATAATCATATACTTCACATGTAAAATTAGCAAAACAGTTGAAGATCCTCTATCTTTTTTTTTAACCTCTTCTGCTCCAGATTGGCTTCCAGAACTATATAAAATCCCTTGTCTATGCCGATTGTGTTTAGATTTGAATCAGTAATCAAACACATTAAATCAGTCCCTTAAGCTTCATGATCCCCTTTAAAAATAACTTTAGTATGTACCTGTCCTTATTGCTTGATTTCTTAGTAGTAGTATAGGGTGAAATGGTGCTGAAGATTCCTCTTCATGGAGCATGGGAGAGACAATTCTTTTTACTGGTTTAGTTCTTAATAATATTTGAAATTCTGATGGAAAAAGGCTTCATATTCAAACTAAAACAGTGTATGATAAGTTAGAAATTCAAGCATTCACATTAGAACTCTGACATACATATCATCTGGAAAGAAAAGGCTAGCTAAATGAAGCAGAAGGGCAACTGAATGTGAATGGGATATGAATGGGGGCCTCTATAGGCTTCACATGCCTCTTGTGAACATCTCATATTGTAAATTGGAAATGTAGTAGCTGGATTTAGAAACTTTGGAGAAATTTTTGGTGGGAAAAAACCCTATGGAAGGTGAAAAATTTCAACTTTCATCAAAGGAAAAGAAAGAGTATTGGTTTTGAGGAGAAGATCATTATTATAATCCATCAATTAGAAAAATATAATTAGAAAAAATATTCTATTGGTTGCATATATAATGCATAGTAGAATCTGTCTTAGGTGTAATTCTAGCATTAATAAACCTACTGATAGGTAAAAGATTCCTTTTTATGAGGATGAAGGGGGGAAAAAAGGCAAGATTTCCGTTTGAAGATATGTCCCAGATACAAAATAAACTGGTAAGGCTAGAGTTGGGAATCTAACATTTGGATTTGGATCCAAATCTGAATTTTTCAAAGCATAGGGAAAACTATCTGAACAGAACTTTTACTTTGTGATTAATGACCAGCAAATGCTGAAGTAAAGATGGAGGGAGGGAAATAAAAGGATTTTGCCTTTTCTGGGAAGGAAGAAAGTATATGGAGCTCTTTCTTTCTGTATTATTGACTCAAGTCCAAAATTACTGAGGTAGTGACTTTTTTTTTTTAAAATATATATTCTCTTGTACATATGTGTAGTATGTTTTACCACTATTACTTTCAAAGGTGCTACATTGGCTTGACAAAAACTGCTACAAAACAGCAACCCCAAACAAGTGTAAATCTCTTTAAGAAATAAATGTGTTGTAAGGAAAGAATCATGAGAGATATATGATAGTGAATGGCATTTCTGAGGGCAAGAATATTACGACTTTAATATTAATTGAATGCATTTATTTTCATTTTTTACTCAGCCTTTCAATTAAGATTCAGGTTTTGTTGAAAACCTAATGATCTGAGGCGAGTCCTCCTTTAAAAGAATGCATAGTTCAGCTGTTAACATCAGGAAATTTTGGCAGACATGTTGAAAAAAACCTTTTAAATATCTCTTTTATAAATGTAAAAAATGCAGGATGGCTTTATTACTTGGGAGAAAAGATATTATAGTTTCCCTTGGCAGAATTCAAAGCTATCTACCCCAGGGTCCAGTTTCATGGTCTGCTTAAGCTGATCTGGCTGGGGGGCTGTTACAGAAAAGAGCAATCCTGATCTCCCAGCCACTTGGCTCCCCCCATATGTGTTTCCCATAGCCTGGGTGAAAACTAACCCATTGTGGGGGCAGGGAGGAGTTCTCAAGCATCAGCCCCATACAGTAATTAGGGCTGACATGCTGATGACAATGGAAGTGATGAGAAAGCCTTCATTCTCAACATTCGACAGATACAAGAACTCTCTTTTTGAACAAGAGTAACTCACACAAATATGCTGTAAAAGAAGCTCTTCGTACAATATTGAAGGCCAGATGTCCTTCTGGTGTCCTCTGTATAGTATAAAATTAGACCTTTACTCAGCTGATCTGTTTCCAAAAGGTTCCATGTGTGGAAGTATCTATTGCTAATAAAGGGCAGCAGGAAATGTTTCCATTCTGTTTTGATCATAATCTCCACAACTGGGATCCGAACCTCCTGGCTTTCTATCTTTGTGCAGTCATTTACGCTCATGCAAACTGAGTTTAAGTTATTATGAAATCAGTGCCTTGTATGTCAGTGTTTAGCATTGTTCTCTGCATACCCAGGCCCCTGAGCTGGAAGACAAGGAGCAGAATGAAGCCCCCCATAATCCAAGGGGAAATAGTTAGCGACGTGCTCCGCCACTTAGACACACACAAGTCTATGGGGCCAGATGAGGTCCACCCAAGGGTACTGAGGGAGCTGGTGGAAGTGCTCCCCAAGCCACTTTCCATCATTTATCAGCAGTCCTGGCTAAGCAGGGAGGTCCCCATTGACTGGAGGTTAGCAAATGTGACGCCCATCTGTAAGAAGAGCCAGAAGGAATATACAGGGAACTGCAGGCCCATCAGTCTGACCTTAGTGCCAGGGAAGGTGATGGAGCAGGTCAGTTGGAGTGCCATCACGTGGCACATGCAGGACAACCAGGTGATCAGGCCCAGTCAACATGGGTTTATAAAGGCAGGTCCTGCTTGTCTGACCTGATCTATGTCTATGACAAGGTGACCCGCTTAGTGCATGAGGGAAAGCCTGTGGATGTTGTCTACCTAGACTTTAGTAAAGCCTTTGACACCATTTCCCACAGTATTCTGCTTGAGAAACTGGCTGCTCATGGCTTGGATGGGCATACTCTTTGCTGGGTAAAAATCTGGTTGGATGGCCAGGCCCAAAGAGTTGTGGAGTTAATTCCAGTTGGCAGCCAGTCACAAGTGGTGCTCCCCAGGGCTCAGTATTGGGCCCAGTTCTGTTTAATATCTTTATCAATGATCTGGCTGAGGAGATCGAGTGCACCCTCACTAAGTTTGCAGACCACACCAAGTTGGGCAGGAGTGTTGATCTGCTGGAGGGTAGGAAGGCTCTACAGAGGGACCTGGACGGGCTGGGTTGATGGGCCAAGGCCAATTGTATGAGGTTCAACAAGGCCAAGTACCGGGTCCTGCACTTCAGTTACAACAAACCCATGCAACACTACAGGCTTGGGGAAGAGTGGCTGGAAAGCTGCCCATCGGAAAAGGACCTTGGGGTGCTGGTTGACAGCCGGCTGAATATGAGCCAGCAGTGTGCCCAGGTGGCCAAGAAGGCCAATGGCATCCTGGCTTGTATCAGAAATAGTGTGGCCAGCAGGAGTAGGGAAGTGATCGTGCCCCTGTACTCGGTGCTGGTGAGGCCGCACCTTGAATACTGTGTTCAGTTTTGGGCCCCTCACTACAAGAAAGATGTTGCGTTGCTGGAACATGTCCAGAGGAGAGCAACCAAGCTGGTGAGGGGTCTGGAACACAAGTCATACGAGGAACGGCTGAGGGAACTGGGGTTTTTTAGTCTGGAGAAAAGGAGGCTGAGAGGAGACCTTATCACCCACTACAACTACCTGAAAGGAGGTTGTGGTGAGGTGGGTGTTGGTCTCTTCTCCTAACTAATAAGTGATAGGACAAGAGGAAATGGCCTCATGTTGTGACAGTGGATGTCTCAATTATATACTAGGAAGAATTTCTTCCCTGAAAGGGTTGTCAAGCATTGGAGCAGGCTGCCCAGGGAAGCAGTTGAGTCCCCATCCCTGGAGGTATTTAAAAGACGTGTAGATGTGGTGCCTAGGGACAGGATTTAGTGGTGGACTTGGCAGTGTTAGTTGGTTAGTAATGGTTGGACTTGATGATCTTAAAGGCCTTTTCCAGCCTAAACGATTCTATGATTCTGTATCCAGTTGACACAGATGTGAATGGCTATAGAAGTGCGTACTAGGAAAAAATTGCTTTATAGGCTGAATGTCAGGACAGAATACTAGCCCTCAAGTACATCTAAACCAAAGGCATCCTTGTTCTTTTGGGAGCAACACGTTTCATCCAGATTAACTCTGGCTTTTATGTATCAATTAGCATTAATGTAAAAGAAAATATATTTAAATATTTTCAAAGTATTTGTTATTTTAATCAGCATTAAGATTTGTAATACACTGGCCTTTATTTCAGACTGTGTTCTTTTCAATATTTCCTTAGCCATATTTAATTATTCCCTATTATAGTATAGTTTTTCTTTGCTTAAGCCCATTGCAGCCAATGATAATTCTGTTTAATGTATGAGGCTCACCCTTTGTTTATGTCACTGGAACTGTAAGGAGACATGGGCTTTCTTGGTGCCATTCTATTTCAGCAGTAGTTTTCTCAGTAATATCTGGCCAGAGTACAAACTCTGATGCTCTTTTGACGAAATGTTGATAGCATTAAAAAGGGTTCACTGTGTCTGAGAGACTGCAGTTAATACAGAGAATGTAAATTGTAACAGAAGGGGAAAAAAGTCTCCATGATGTGTTTTGAAAGAGTAACACCCAAATGATGATGATCTAGTTTTGGTCATATCAGAGGACCTTTGCATGATACTGTCTGAAGATGAAAAGTTGTTTCTTGTTGAAGTAGCATAAGAGCAGCATACTAAAATTCAAATACAGTATTGCTGTGGTTTTTGATTAATATTAGAAGACAATGGATATGTATCTATATTTATGCAGCATTCTCACTGAAGTATTTAACTGCCTTAACAAAATGTTAGTATCAGGAATTTAGAGGTAAGCTCTAGGAAGTAAATGTTTGTCTGCCTTTTGAATACAGTCAGAAATCTTGTGCCTTCCCTTAATATTTGTTGATTATGGCAAAGATTTTTGTCTGTTACCATATCTGCTTATGATGCTTTTGCTATGCAAATTCTCCACATGGAATCATAGTACTGTGACAGCATATATATTACATTAATAGATAACAAATGTAGTAAATAACAGGGAGAGGTTTTGCTGTTGAAACCTACTTCCTCTTTCTGAAGGAAATATAAACAACCTCCCACTTCTACAGTACCTTTAGATACAACCAAAGTCAATGTGAGCAGAATGTATGCACTATATAACAAAACCATATTTGGCTGTATCCTAACTATTTTAAGTTGCTTTATAGCCCTGCTTCCTTCTCCTAAAGTTTAAGCCCATCTACCATTTTCAATTTAGCTTCATGTGCACTCTAGCAATGCAAACTCTTGTTTTGTATTTTATAAAAGTAGATCAGGGAATGCAGTACTGTTCCTTTGGCAACAATTAAGAGAAAATGAAAAAAATGTTTTCATCCAGTGAAGTTGCCTACACCAAAAGTGACAGCTCGGTTGTAGCGTAGGCCTCCAGCTTATAAACATGTAGGCAGGTAAGACATTTAACATATGTGAGTACTCCCTTTGAACTAAATCAGATTATTCACTTGTGTAAAATTGCTCAACTGCCTAAATGTCTGCAGGATCAGGGCCTTAGATTGCAAACATAAACACCAAAGTAATTTCCCTCTTGCTGTGCTGTTTAGCCCTGCTCTCCCATTCAATGCAATTGAAGTAGAGGATGGGCTGTTTTCAACTCCTGTGTTCTATTATCAAAGGCTATAGTGGGAGTATAGGGGTACATAAACATTTTTTTAATTATAAAACATAGTAGTTGAAAACATTTCTATAGCAAGTAAAATCATAGTGTTAAAAACAAAAAATTGAAAATCACTGTCCGAAGATGAAGGGGAGACTCTGGGGATCAAAGAAGTCCTGGTCATTAAATTCCTGCACAATTTCAATTGACGGGATTTTTAAAGAGACGACATCATGTAGTCTAGGATAATTTTTAAGTTTGTTGGTAAAAATGTTTTTGAACACAGGGACTTCTGTTAAATTAATAAAAGAAAATAGCCTTGCAAGCTAAATGAAATCCCTATCTTTGTTAGCATCACCTTGATAACTTTGTAATATGAACTGCGTTTTCAGCTGTAGGCACTGGTTGATAATGCTTGTTTAGTCCTGGTTATCTTTCTGAGTGTATCTTTTGATATTCTAAATATTATCTTGATAAGATTTGCTGGGCAATTGAATTTTGTACCTTTGAGACATTCACAGCAGTAACTTAGAAATAGAAATGACCATGCTTTAGTTTTAACTTTTTAAGCTTTAAAATGGCTTTAATTGTTTTTTTACCTAGGATCCCAAAAGGCTGCTCAGATAGCTCTCCTAGCACATACTAGTCATTCTGCCATAATTAGTTTAAAGTAAGGTCTTCATTACAATGAAGATGTCATCTCAGAAATGACATAAAGTTCTAATGTCATCCTCCATTTTCTTTGCATACCAGTTGGTAACTAATCTGATATTGGCCTTAGAAAATAAGATATTAAAAATAGAGAGCATCTCCTTAGGACCATGTATTCTATAATCCTTTCAGGCTTAGTTATTTTTGAAGTTGCACGTCTATATATCTTTGATTTCTATTTAGAGCCTCTTTGAATCTTTTCTTATGAGAGTGAAATATGCAAAAAAAGAGATTGTTTCATATTCTCACAAATATGGGCTTTTTTAAAAAGGAATGTTAGGTATATTAATTCATTTCAGTCAGTTCTCCACTCTGCCTAAGATGGCTTTAATGAATGCATAATTTTCCTAGATACACAAATAATCTTTTAACACAGTAGTGTAAAAAGCCTATCTTTCTATAGGCAAGTTATTGAGGCTCATGAAGTAATCCTTCAATAAGCTCATATTCAGAAATAGTACTCACCTGAAATGGTGTATGGAGTAGTAAGGGAGGCTGTCACTCTTCAGCGTTAAATCTATGGATGCATCCTCACTGTGCATCTCCATTACATACATGAAAAACTGTGCTGATATATGACCTTCAGCAAAACCTAAAGATGTGTCTGAAGGGTAGGAAAGAGCTTGTGTCCATGCTGACTGTCTGCATGGCCCCAAATTTGTATCTGACCACGTAGGTGCTAGAACAGATTCTGTGTATCCAGTTTGTTATCATGGCACCCTCCTGTAGGTGACAAGCCACCTCTGTGGCTCTCTCTTCAGCTGCCACAACAACAGATGGGACTGCAGACAAAGGGTCTCGATTGTGCTTTGAACAGCGTGGACACCAGCAGCTGAGTTAAAAGCCTTCTGTTGGCAGAAATGAGGACGTACCATTCTGGGTCAGGGAGCTGCTCACAGGGTTACAGAGATGCAGTGTGGGGTTCCAGGTGCTCTAGGAGAGTAACGCATGGAGCACTACTCAGGGACATTCATCACATAAAATGGATGCTTAAATGGAAGTGGAACTGGTCACTTTAAAGTGTTAGAATTTGAAGGGGTTAAAATCTTAGAAACTGTATGGTTTCAGAAAGTGCATTAACCATGGTAAGAGCTAAGCACTGCACAACAGAGTGCTTTCAGTGGTGAACCTTTCAGAAGTCTGTGTCCATACTGGTACTAGTCTGTGTGTATAACTCATGC
The DNA here is from genome assembly GCA_034008185.1 of Gorsachius magnificus. Classification (NCBI taxonomy): domain Eukaryota; kingdom Metazoa; phylum Chordata; class Aves; order Pelecaniformes; family Ardeidae; genus Gorsachius; species Gorsachius magnificus. The sequence continues at coordinate 39,869,690 of CM067088.1, read as the reverse complement.
ATATCATAGAATCATAGAATCATAGAATGTTTTGGGTTTGAAGGGACCTCTAGAGGTCATCTAGTCCAATCCCCCCTGCAGTGAGCAGGGACACCGCTAACTAGATCAGGTTGCTCAGAGCCCCATCCAACCTGCCCTTGAATGTTCCCAGGGATGGGGCCTCCACCACCTCTCTGGGCAACCCGTTCCAGTGTTTCACCACCCTCATTGTAAAGAATTTCCTCCTTATATCCAGTCTAAATCTACCCTGTTTTAGTTTAAAACCATTACCCCTTGTCCTGACACAGGTGGCCCTACTAAAAAGATTGTCCCCATCTCTTTCCTATAGGCCCCCTTTAGATACTGAAAGGCCGTAATCAGGTCTCCCCGCAGCCTTCTCTTCTCCAGGCTGAACAAGCCCAACTCTCTCAGCCTGTCCTCATAAGAGAGGTGCTCCAGCCCTCAGATCATTTTAGTAGCCCTCCTCTGGACCCGCTTCAACAGTTCCATGTCCTTCTTGTGCTGAGGGCTCCAGAGCTGGACGCAGTACTCCAGGTGAGGTCTCACCAGAGCAGAGTAGAGGGGCAGAATCACCTCCCTCGACCTGCTGGCCACGCTTCTCCTGATGCAGCCCAGAATACGGTTGGCCTTCTGGGCTGCCAGCGCACATTGCCGGCTCATGTCCAGCTTTTCATCCACCAAAAGCATCTTCTTGTACTTCTATTTTACAAGTCAAAAAATTAAAGTGATTCGTCTCAATTTTCATATAATAGTAGGAAAGAAAGGATAGTGGTCTGAATTGCAGACCAGAGCTTAGATTCTTTTCTGTCCTTTCTGCTTCTTGAACCTGCACCCTTTTCTAAATGATTCACCTTGGGCAAGGGGTAGAGGAAGAGGGCAGAGGACACTCCACTTTCAAAGGCAAAGCATACTAAATCTGTAAATCAAGATAATAAGCTGCAAATGCTTCTCTAGTTTCTTTCTTTCTTTTTTTCTTTTTTTTTTTTTTTTAAATGCATCCAATATGATTAACTGACTTTTAAATTGTTTTTGAATCCTGGAAGTTAGTGTGAACAATAAGAATGGCATTTGAGCCCTTGCAGGCACTGAAGCACTTCTAAAATGCAAATGATCAATGACCTTAAATTATTTTATAGGATTTATGAAAAAAAGGCAAAGGTTGATTAAATGTTGAGTCTTGGGTGGTATTTAATTGGTAACCATTGGATTAGGAAATAGACTTACAATAGTTTGTACAGTACAAATGGGATACAGGCTGTAAACAATGAATGCTAATAAACTTAATGAGCACTCAATATATGGGCAACAGCAGCCTGTTTAGAGGAAAAGAAAAAGATTACTTCACTGGTACAAAGCTAAAAATGAAAAATAAATCTTTCTCTATAAGAAATATGACTTCTTGCCTGTCCCTTTGCTGTGACTTGTGTAGTGTTCTCATGTAAAACTTTTGTTATGTTTGTGCTAAATATAAAAGGGGTCACATTAGTCTCCTCAAAACTGAGGTGAGGAAAGGTATTCACTGCAGTGAAAGCTGCTGGGACAACTCTGTGGCCTTAGGTCATGGTTAAAAGTTTGTGTATCATTGGTGGTAGATCTGATTTAAGAGTTCACAACCTGCTCCATGCTGCTTTGAGTAACTGCTTAGTTTGCCCTCAGTTGTCTTCATTTAAATCTTTGAATAGCTCTTCTCACAAATGAAGGCGGGGGGGGGGGAGGGGGAAGAAAAGACTGAATTAAAGAAGCAAGTAAAAAAAAATCCTACATAGAAAGTAGATTTCTCTGGAATGGGTTACTTTAAACCCAGGTGGGTTGTTTGGGGTTTTTTGGTTGGTTGGTTTGGGTTTTTTTAACTGCTCCAGTGTTAAGTTCTCGCAGGATTTGTGGGAGTGAGAAGCACAGCACAGAGGATCTGATTGATGACAGCAACATGATTATGTGTACTCATAGTCTCCGATGCCTCTGAACAGCAAGTGAGCATGCATTGTAGTGGTCGTCCTGTCACACATGACTGTATGTTACTCCAGTTTGTCGGAGTTTTGGCTTGTGGTCAGAAGGCAAATGAGTCCTTGGAGTTTCTCAAACCTCAAAGCTGTGTGGGTCCCTTAGCTGAAATCACAGAATAATTAGTTCCAGGAAAGTCTCATACTCTGGTTGTGCCTATTAAGCAAAATTTCAGCCTTGTGGAAGTTGACAGGAATGCTAGCCTTCCTGTCAGTGGAATTGAATTTTCATCCATTATGCTAGAAAAATAGCGGAGGGCGAGTGAGAAACAGTACTATTGGTAGTAGTGGTGGTGCAAACTGTACAGATGAGCATGGGAGAAGCTGCATGGAAGTTTGAATAGCAGACAGAGACCTTGACAGACAAGAAGGGGATGTTTCAAGCTGTTGGCTCTTCATGTTGGAGAATGTACTGCTTCTTTGGATTACTCCTTTTCTAACAACATACAGATTAACGCAGAGCCACCAGTTACCTCAAAAAGAGTAAAAACTCTGTTGGGCTACTCTTTCTGATGGTATCAGATCATGGGCTTCTTGTGGCTCAGTGTTAGAGTGAAAATAAGGAGAGATCCAGCTGATAAAGCAGGCTTTAAAAAAGAGAATGGTGAAGGGCAAGTAGAGAGAAGTAGAAGGGAGAAGGAACATATAGTATTTATCCAAAACAGTGACATTTCCAGTCTTTCCCTAGATAATTCATTTTTCTATTACTGGAAATGGTTATTCTGACTGGAAGAATAACTACAGATGGCTTTTTTAAGAAGCTCAAAATATGAAATGAGCAAGTTACACTTTAATAGAATTGAATCACTTCAAAGTATACATTCAAAGACTGCTGGCAAATTTCTCAGGTGGCTGACTACACACAGAAAAAAAACCCACATTTGTGGAGGTGTGGTTTAGCAGGCCACTTCTCTGTACTGACTGATGTTTGTATATTTGTCACTTCAAAGGTGATGAATTAGAAATATCAAGCATCATTAAAATCAATGGGAGTTTGCTCTTGACCTTACTGAGGCCAGAATTTTACCCATTATCACTGATCTCTTTGTTCTTCTATTTTGTCACTTTGGTCTGCAGCTGTGAAACTTTCACTAACTTATTTTTTATCTCCTATGTAGAATTGTAATCAGAACAGGATTGGCTTCCAGGGGAGCTATTCTGTACTCACCATATTATTATCAGGCTAAATTATCCTTAATATGCTGACTTTACACTACTTTGAGAAGTCCTGTCACTAAGCATTTTTCCCAATATAGCAAACGTAGATGACAAGATAATGTTGATATACCTCTTCCCTATCTTAGCATATAACTTTGATATGTGCACATATGTTGTCATCCGCAGGTTTGACAGGGTCTTTACATGGTAAGATCAGTATAAGCATTAAACAGGGGTGTCTAAATACACCATGTGTTTTAAAGCAGCAAGAATCCTGTGGACAAGTAGCTATTTTTGTAGAGCTGACTACAAATAAGCCTAGGGCACCCAAAACATAAATGGCTGATTTTTTATTTTTTTTTAAAAGACCTCTTCCATTATTCTGAATTAAATCACTCTTTGTCTGGGAAGATGTTGGTTCTTCAGAAAAAAACAGCCAAACAAAACCAAAGCAAGAAAAAACAAAACAAATCACTAACAAACTCTAGTTTCATTTCAGTGCAAGCAACTTAATAGCTAAAAAAGAAAAAAACACCCTCTCATCTGTTTTAGGACACAAAATCCATTTCCTGAACAGGTCTATCCCCAAATAATATTTTCCTTCAGCTGTTTCTTGTGGTCTCTCCAAGATCCACTTGTAGTTTGGCTTTTGGCCAGGAGGAAATCCATTAATACAACATAGTGGAGATGGAAAACATGATGCAGCAATTTGTTAATAGCAGAGTATATTTTTGTTGTATGAGAAAAAAATCACTGATTATGTGCAGTGATAAAGATGCAGGGTCTGCAGGGTCTTTTAAGCCCTCTTTCTGTGTAGTGCTAAGTTCTTATTTCAGTAGGAACTCTAGTAGCTCAAAGTCTTTCCATATTAGCTCCTTAGTGAACCAATGCAATCAAATGTGAAATGGAAAATGAGAAAAGTAATTAATATTACCAATGGCATTTGTTTAAATGTTGCTTTTCAAAAGCACTTTAATTACAATATGCTTTTCATGTTGGTTGAGTTCATTTATATAGGGAATACAATCATTAATTATCATAATTAAGACACCTGAATTCAGCCTGACTGGCATTCCTTCCACCCTAAGTTGTATCATTGTTTTATCTCTGACAGTTAGGTTTTCAATCAGATGTTATCTACTTTTTCCTTTTCTAATTGCACATGAAATTCATCCTACATCAGACTGAATTGAATCAAGGTCTATTATCTTGAACAGTAAGACACTTCAGAATTCACAGTAATAGGGCATGAATATGTGATACAGTTCATACACATTTCATGAACCTCCACGTTACCGTTATTTTTTCAAGACTCTGCAATTAGTTATGCCATTTTCAGGTCACTTAATTCTCTCTCACTGTTTAACAGTCTGTTAGATTACAATGCTCTGAAATCATGAGTTAACTCTTCCTGTACCATGTTTTTTTCTCCGGTAAAGATGCATTTCTGAAATGTTCCCTCATGTGCTGAGAAACAAGCTGCCATGTACAAAACTCTTTCCTTGCATATTGTTTATTAGAAAAAGAGGACATATTTTCAACTATTATGCCAGTTCTAATTTTAATTCTTTAAAATGAATAATGAGTAACCACACGTAAAACAGAAGTTCTTGCCTTATCCCCAGGACATACAGCAATCGTGCTCCTCAATTGATCTTCCACTGAAGATACTGTCATCATAGATGGAATAGGCCTAACCAGCTTGAGACCAATCTAAACCTCATTAAAAGGTTTTAATCCTGTTTCTAGAAAACTGTCCTACATGCAAGAGGTGACATGCCCTTGCCCTTCTCTGTTCTCCAAGGCACAGTTCTGTAGTTGTGAGCAGTTTTAGTTTGTCTTGATTAAGTATGGGAAAGGGTGTTGGTTTTTATATGTACTTACTGCAAAACTGCCAGAACAGATGGAGTTGCATGTTATGAAGGCCAGGCTATATTACTGCACAGAGATATTAAAATGATTCTGTACAATATTAGGACTTGTCATTTATGCAATAAACCTTACAGGGTTACAGTCTTTATATTCATGTATTTGGCACAAATTTTAGACAGAATCTCTTGCATGTGTATTTATTTTAAATACATGAATTTGTGTCAGCTTGCAAACATCTACTCTTTAATGGCTCTAAAAGCTTCAAATTTCTCATTTAGGCAAAATAAAAACACAGAAACTTTTTGATCACTAAAAATGAGAATGATGTGGTATAAATTCTGGATACTTAGACTTTCTCACAAGGCCTTAATTAGGTACACAAGCCATAACAGCAAGTGGAAATCCTACCCTTGGCTGGACTTCCTGTGCAACTACCAAAGCACAATGGATTTAGGAGCAGATTTCCATCACAACAAACTGGGTTGTTATACTAAGAAGTATCTAAATAAATCTTCCACAATCTTGTCATGCTATGTTTGAGACATGTTTGTGGATGGTGACAACTTTCTGAGGTGGAATTACTAGAGTGCTTTTAGCTAGCTATATCTTTGACAATTATATCCAGTACTGTGTATTTTACCATAGAAAGTCTGAGAGCTTCCTACCTGTGCTGGAGGAATGGTGCTTACTGTAGGGAAGTAAACATGGCTGTGTAGAATTGGAATAGGATCTTCTTACCTCTCCAGTCCCTATTTTAAGAGATAATGGTAAGAAAAAACATCACCACATTATTGAGGGTTTCCCAGTACAGAGCCATGAATGCCTTTCAAGCCATGTACCAAGATCTAAACTGTAGCTTCTAAGACAGGAGTGCAATTTTGTGGTGTGCATCTTAAGACTGTTGATCCCTACTTTATATCATATCAATTATCTTAAAGTAGTGTTGACTTTTTTAAAAGCAATGTATTTCTGACTCATAAGGGCTACTGGAGAAAAATTCTTTTTCTATGTAATCGTACTGCAGGCTTATGAATGAAAGGGCTTGAGTTTGCGATCTCCGAATTAAACAGGAAGTAGCTGGTAGCAGAACACTTCCTCAAGGGGACTCATAGCTTTAGAAGCCATTTCCCAGCTTGCTCCCTTAGAGTCTGAATTTCTTGACCTTAAGTATAAGCTGTAATGGGCTTCTGTTTTCCAGGACAGAACTATCAAGCTTTAGTGCTTCAAGAATTCAGTTTAAAATGTTCTTATTTAAAAGTTGAATAAGTGGCCAGAGTTTTACAGGTGTTGACTCATTTTACAACCTCAGTATCTTCAAAATAATTCATCAATGAAATGCTCAGAATATCACAGAGCTTCTGAGATTGCCAAAATACAGTTTCTACCAGCCCTAGTTACATATTTGAAAATTTTAATCTTTTAAGTTCAGTGAAATGGTGCTTATTGGGTCTTCGTAGCACATGTAGGATTGGGCCCATGAAGATGAATTTGCAGAATCATTTCCCTAGCTTTGGTCCTTTAATTTCAGATAAAGAATTACTGTGGTTGCTTAGAATTCATTTTAGGGTTTCCTTCTGTAATAAATGATAGTTCATGTTGTACTTCTGTATTAAATATTCTGTTAGAAGTGTGTCAGCTATGCAGATAAGAAATTACCTCTTCCCTGTTTTCCCTTTTTAACAGAGAGTTAGTGTACCAGCTTATATGAAGCACATTCAGTGAGGAGCAGGAGAAAATACCCCAATTAAAATAGCCATACTGCTGAAAATGAATGATTACTCTTGGGGGAAGAATGTAGGGTGGGAGAAGAACTGCATCATACAATTCAATAGAAAATAACATTTGTATGGAAGCAGGAGAGTAGCGTATGATTTCCTTCCACATCCACACTGAGCAAGTATATTTTTGTAGTTCATCATTTCTCTTTAGATGGTGTGTTCAGTTACTGCTCATCTCCCTGAGGGATTTTTATTAGTAATGAAGGAGCCTTCACCTGAAAATGGAGTAGCCTGAAATTTGACAAGTTGGAAAAATACTTACATTTTTATCTGAATGAAAAAATGTAGTATTAAAAAAAAGGGCAGGGGGGAAGTAAACATGTATTTCAACAGTCTCAAAAGGTTCCATGGATTTATGGAAAACTGTAGTTATGACATATAATTAATTAGTTAATTACAGTGGTATTTATTATTCTCATATGGGGAACCATAATGTAAATAGTCCATTAATATATTTGTACGCATAGAATCTCAAAGCAAGTAAATAATGTTCTTCCAGTTCTTGATATGTATACTATGAGAGAAAGCATTGCCACTGTGACTAGAAATGAGGAGATCTGGCTTTCCAAGAAGCTAGGTATGTACCTTTGGGCCTGAAGGCTAAGGGTCCTAGAAGTCAAAGATAAAGTTTATAGTTGGATCTAATGTATTTATGAAGTTGAGGCACAAAAATAGTTTTCAACCAACTTCACTATGACTTACTAGTGCTTTCACACAAAGGCTGTGTATAACATTGATTTCAGACATTTAGTGAGCATAAAGTCACTTCCAGGAGCATCACTGGTTGCAGTGTTAGCCCAGCGATAAGAATGTTACTAGAGTTTATAATATTTCTAAAAACCAAATTGTTTCTGTGGTTGTGTGTGCTATTCCCTTTCCCATCATCTACCTCTGTGTCTTTGTTTCATCGTCCCGTGGTCTGTTATTTGTATTTAGCCTTTTGCTTTCTATGACTGGCCTGCCTCCTAGCTCTCACCAAAATTCTCGTTTTGCAGAAGAGTATCTCCTAAACTTGTGCATTTTGCCTTTGAAGCTGAATGTTGGGAACTAACATATTCCAAATGACAACCAAGCAGAAAAATGTCTTCCAAAATGCTACAGGTTCTCACAGTGGAAGGGAGATGGAAGTGTGTTGTGCAATACATAGCACTAAGAGTGTGTCTGACAGTGAAGAATGATAGCATCTGGCTTCTGAGCTGCAATATCATGATCAAAATTGGCATTGTTTCCAACTCAAAACTTTCTGTGTGAGGACAAAGTATCCTTCTTTGTGTAACCTTTACTGCATAACAACAGCTCTACCTTGGCAGCACTGAGAGTTGGTAACGTATGACAAATGGTTTCATAGGGGCTTGCTAAGCTAGAAAGTGAGAAGGAAGGCAGAGTAAGCATACTACCATTTTCCTTTAGCATTCTTTTATTTCACTCCTCAGGGGAATATGCAACCCCAGTTTTGATTCAAGGGGATGAACATACCCCATCATCTCACATCATGTTTCCATATCTCATGGCTGTAGGCAGGGAGAGCCATGCACTGTCTGGGGGCCTGTATCTGCCACACATAGTCAGGAAAATAGAGGACTTGTAGCACTGGGCTGGTTACATGTGAAATTCTTATCACAGCAAAGGGAGTGGGAATTGAAAGTACGCTGTTGGGCTGACACTCTCTACAGAATCTGCACTGTGACTTCAACCCATCCGCAGGGAGCAACTCAGACAGGAGCTGACCTTGAATAGCAATCACAGCTTGGCCTTACTACAGGTAGCTTGTCTGTGGTCAATCGTGACTTGTACCATTTCCCATTTATATCAGTTCCCTCAAGACAGGTGTTTCAGTCTGTGCTCGTAACTCATCTCCTGTAGGATAGCTCTGTCATGAGTGTCCCCACTGTGATCCTTCCCAGAGAAGGTGAAAAATCAAGCAGACCAATGGTGTCTTCTACATTCAGAGGCCAATGTCTTAGTCAGAGCTGTGGCACCGCATTAGTGCCACATTTTAGAATGTTGTTATCCTCCCTGCTGCTTACCATCTCTTGGTAAATGCATGACTTCAGTTTTCTCTCTTACAGACCTCATGAGCTAAAACCGATTGTAAGGGAGGGAAAATGTAGAAAAACAGCAAAAGTGCTACCCAGAATGGCCTTGTCTGTGAACACATAAATACTTGATGTAGACAAGAACTTGGAGGATAGATGACTAAAATTTCAAATATAACAGAGCTTAAATTAAAATTATTTTGTTCTACAATCGCAAGATGCTTATGTGTAAAACCAGACTTATAAGATGAAGAGACTGCAAAAGCAAATTACTTATGCCCCAGTTTTTCACTGGTTCCTTTCTCAGCACTCTAGTTTCCACCCTCTTTATACATGCATACCAGCTTCATTTTCTTACAAGTAGTTATTTTGTTTTGTCTTTTGAAATAAGAAAATAGAAGGTTGTATTAAGAGTAATTTTCATGTATTCCCCATCTCATATTTTTATGTGTTTTTTTTCCCCAGCAGTTTCTCTCTCTCAAAATCTCTGCTAGTTGTGCTTATAAAGCAACCCACACATTTTCCAGTAGTATTTCTACTCTCCAGAAGAATACTTTTGGACCGATATATTGTAATATTTAAGAGGAAGAAAACATCTTCTAAGAATTCTTCTTATTTTCACCTTTTGATGTTCTCAACTGCCTTTTTTCTGAAATCTGATGGGTTGCAAGACAAGATTTTAAGTATTTACAACCATCTCTAATAAACCGCTTCATGGATATTTATGAGGTGCTGTTTTAGCAGGCTGTATTATAATATTAATCAAAATCAAGGCTGCTGCTTGGAAACACTCCAAGAGTTAGATCTTTGTTGAAATCTTTCCAGGTATCTTTATTTTCCCCGTTCCTTTTGTTTTTTGTTGTTGTTAATTTCCAGTTAAGTTATTTATCAGACGATATTTGAATACATATGAATACAGTTTTGACAGAAAGTCAGAGAATACTAAAATTAATCTTTGTTTTAATGTTTATTCAACACTTTTATATTTGTTTTCTGTTTATTTTTAAAGGAAAGGAGTAATATTATCAGGAAAGGATACAAGGCACCCTGTTGTGCCACTGAAATTACATTGTAGAAGTTTATTGCTTACAACTAGAAATGTCCTAGCATGTTCTGAAGACTTGTGTGTGAAGCCTTGATGTAATTTTCCTATCTATCACTTAGAGGTCTAATGAATCCAGGATGCCAACAGGTGCGTTTTCAAGTACCCGCTTCGGGTTAAGGATTGTTATTTCTGGCTGCTCAACTTCAGACCCTTAACTCTTAATTTTCAGGACCATATAAGTCAGGTTGTCAGTGTGCTGAATGATTCAAACCTCCAAGGTAGTGGACAAGATTTAGTGGGTATTTTTCAGATTTAGTCCTTAACAAGTTTCACAAGTTCACAAAGGTAAGGGCAGGCCAACCAGCTAGTGGGCACCCAAGAAACTACATGTCCTTGATAATTTATGCATATATTTCTACACTGAACATATGACATCCTTACTTTTTAGCACATTAACTTGGAAGTCACTCTGATGTGGTCAAACAGGATCAAGACCAGAAATTATTTCTATTATATCTTGCTTAGGGTTCAGTACTCAGGCAAAACATGCCTGCTATGATATGAATCTCCAAGAATTATTACAGAATTGTTGGGGATAGGACTAAACCAATTCTTAGTTCTCTGCTTTAATATTATCATTTGCCACAAAATCAGTTGTTGTATACAACCACACATGAAAACTCTAAAATAAAACAAAAATCTTCAGTTACTATATGAGAAAGACGAAAGACATATGAAATACTTACACAAAACAGAATCAAAACAAAGGCAATTCAAAGAATAAATGGTCAGTCATGAAGTATATTTCATTTTAAAATATTTTTTCAACTGTAATCATCTGAGATATTACCTGCAGCACATGTCATTTGAAACCTACAGTACCGTTTTTACTGCCTTTCCCATTGCCCTTACACTGCAGTCATTGCATTACGTGAAGGTGTAGTTAGAAATAGAGATTACCGAGGGTTAGTGCTGATCATTTCTAATTAAAACATTTCTTCTATGTTTTATTGATACATAGTCGGCTTTGCTGTAACAAAGGTACTTTGCTACTCAAGTGTGAAACTTACCAGATTTGCGTGGACGAGTGTAGATTCATAAAATACCAAGATTAAACCTCTGTGCATCGTGTAAGAACCATCTGCTTTCTCCATCCAATAAGCTGTAACAGCTGATCTATCTGATCACACAGAGACTTCCTCTATTCTTACCACAATGTTTTCATAGAATCTAATACTGTAACATTTGGTCAGTAGCTTTAGGGAATATCATGGCAAATGTATCTGAGGGGAGATGACAAAGTCTGAGAAATAATAAATGTTGATGTTCAAACAGTCTTACAAGAGTGTTAGGAGTTGTCATAGTCACTCTCCATCTCTTACAAAGCTTCACTTAGTTCTTCCATATTGAATTTAACTCTAAGGGCCCAATTCTCCACTCCATTGCACTAATTTGATGCTGGTGTAATTCCATTGACTTTCACAGAAATACAACAGTTTAAGACTCATGAAGTAAAATGGCCATCAGGCCTGAAGTTTTACAAACAGGCTCAACCCACTGTTACATTATCTGTTAGCCATTTTGGACAGCAGCAGCGCTTGGTAAATGTTACTATACTTAGTAGGCTAATAACGGGCCACCAGTCCCTTCTGCAGCACCATCCTGCAGCTGAGAGCTGTAACAGAGTAAGTTGTTAAAGATCAGATATAAGGAAAGAGGAGGTCTCCAAGAGAGCAGCTAGAAATTGGTGGAAACCTCAGTAGAAGAAATGTGTCTGACTTTATCAAAACCTCAGGTTTTTTACTGTTGTTGTTGGAATCAGGATATTCTCATTAATGTTACGAAATCCAGTCTGACTGAAGTTTGGGGTTGAGGAAGAGGTTATGGAAGCTGCCTTTAACAGTCTGTGGAAGTTGCCTTTAATAGAATGTGGAAGCAAGCAGAATATGTTTAAGGGCAGGAAGGAGGAATATGCAGGGACAGATATTTTATATTGGCGGCTGGAGTTCCCAGCAGAATGAGCTTTTGACTATTAGACTTACATGGAGACTTCAGGCATAGACCTTGTGGTCAGTGATGCTCCATTTTGTGCAGTAGATCATCTGTACTAGAATGGCATACTCTTTAGCCATTAAAGATGTAGGCAAAACGACTGTGGCTTCTGTTGTACAGAAGGCCTCTGGACAAGGTAGATTTGTCTTGTCAAACCCACTTCTACATGTAAAGACTCACCTTTCCTCACTGAAATGGCACAGGCATTCTTCTGCAGATCTCTGCACTGAACTGAATTTCATCCTAATAGATTGAGTGAATAATTAAACTTTAATTTGCCTGCGCCTACATTTCCAACACTACAAGTTTGCAGAGAGAGTGAATGCAAACACAGTACTGTCAGGAAGGTTATATGCAGAAATCTGCTCTGATTGACTGAGAGTGCATCAGCCTTGATGTATTCTTGCAATATTTTTCAGCAACAAAGGGAAAGAGAAGGATGCATTACATCAATCAAATTAACAGGGCAAAAAGGTAAATACATGAGAAATATCAGTTCATTCTGCAGATACAGTTCTTGCCCAAGTTAAAAGGAGGCAGTAAGGTGGGTTGTTATACCCATTATTGGTTTGCCATACAAAGTAGGCAATTACTTCTGTTGTTTGAGACAGTTTTGCTGTTTTCCTATGCTGAACTGTTGCATTCAGTTCCAGTGGTATACAGTTCTAGCTGGCACGCTGCAGAGAGCAAGCAGAGAAAAGGCTGTATGCCTAAATTAAAACAGCAGCCAGTAAAATCTGTTGTATTTCATATCTTTTAATAATTCTGATTTGTAATTATGGAAATTCTTTTATCCAGTGCGTCAAAGTGCTTTGAAAACAATTAGTACAGCTTTTAGCTCTCTGAAGCAACCACACAGCATAGGTATTACTTGCTGTAGTATGATATCAGCTCTTGGAAATTTACCTCAGGTACACTTAAGCTGACAGCCTAGCGGTCAGTGCCAAAGGGGTATATTGCCTGTGTTTGCATTTTCCAGATGCCAGGGAGATGAGGCAATGCTGAGTGAACTAAGCTCTGCTGCACTTTGAAAGTTCTGTGTAAACTGGGTAAGAAATCCTGAGCCCAAGCTACTTACTCAAACTGCTTTCTTTACTTCCAAGTACATATGAGAGAGTATCTGATTCCTTTCCTGGGGTTATTCAGATTGGTACTCACCTCTTTGCGATAGGATGAGTGCTTGTGCAGTTTATGTCCCCTGTGGACCTGCCTGCAGTATGTAGCCTGGACATCACAAAAAATGTCTAGATTTTTAAGCAGAGGCATTGCCATCTCAGACTGCCTCTCAATAATCACAGCGTGAAAAACTCTAAAAGCAGAATCCTGGTAAAGTACAGTTCAGGCAACAGGGGGCTGGTTCTTAACCTCCTCTGTTCTTCTGACCCAGGAGGATGTTTAATGGGAGAGGGTTTTGGAGTGGATCTCCTGCTGAAGACAAGGCCGCTCATGCACTTCTCAAGCTAATTTCCCCTTCACTTTTGACTGAGGTGTTGGCAGCCTAAAGATTGCACTAAGTTCTGTTAATGTGCAAAGCACATTCACCCTATATTCAGAAGCTAGCTGCCATGGTCAATTCTTCCTAAAAGCCATTTGAAAATTCACCCTTTTTGCTTAAACACACTGCAACAATATCAGCCTTTTGCACAGTTCACATATCAGGCTGCTGATGCTAAAGGGATGCATTTTATCCTTGATGAGCCTGTTAAAAACAGGTGCTCACCCCAGGAGTTTAAGATACCCTAAGGGTTTGACTTAAATCCAGCAGAATTAAGAAACGTTAAAGGAGGATCTGCATCTTTAAAGTAGACCCATTGTGTTGTAGATAAGCTTCAGTCAGTATAAGAACAGGGGAAGTTTCACTCCAGTAAGAGCAATGCAATTTGAAATGTTGGCAGCTGATAAGTGCAGGTGAGGATAAAGGCATGTCTGCATCATTCACTTGCATTACATTTTGAATATATTTTTCTTTGTTGGAAAATCCTGCAGATATATGCACCTTTCTGCTTTTCAATCCACATTATCTTACTGCTAGTGTGCTTGATTGTATCCTTTCCACAAAATCCTCAGTTTTAATGTTCCTGGGAAGTATATTCTACCACTTTTCCCTAAAATAAAATATCCCAAATATCTCTCCAGGCCTCCAACTCCAGAGGCCTGTGTTTACACTGAAAATGCAAATGGGAATGTTTTTTCTTCTCAGTGAAGACATGTCTAGACCCCTAGATTATGCAAAGTCTTGTCCTTATATAAGGATTACTGTATTTTCTCCTTCTGAAAAAATTGACCCAAAGGGCCTTTCCACACTTCAGTCAAAACAAACACTGTAGCTGAGTGATAGCTGTACATGAGGAGGTACAATTTGTAAGTGTACTATCTATTAATTTTGGTAAATTTTCACACTTTCCCATATAGATTTTGTTCATGTTTCAGTCATGCAGGGAGAAAATAATGCAGTGAGCTTTCATTTGCGCTGAGGTCCCTTCCAATCTACATTATTATAGGAATATGTGACACTATGTATCTTTAATTTCACTTATTTGTATTGAGTTTGGTTTAACTCTTTGGTAATAGGATCCTATTCAAATATATTGGGTTTGTCTATTTTGAGTCTGAAAGTACAAGTAATGTCACAATTTCAGCTGAACACTTTTGATTATGTGCTTTCATAAAGCTGGTGTTGTCCTGTAATAAAGTCAAATAATCACGTTGAATTTCACTTGGCATCTAGACTGACTCTTAAGGAATATATGTAGTAATTGATTTGTATGCTAGAGTTGCTGCAGGGTTTATTTTCAAAATGAGATTTTGGGGTAGGTTGTTTTTTGTTAATTAAATATATTTACAAGGATTTATGTTATCTTCTTGTTCATATAAGCAGAATTTTCAGTGACTTCCACTAAAATGTTACGGGATCCTCTGCCTTAAGTAACCCTTCTTGTAAGATTATATAGGAGTCCGATAAATCCTTATTTTTGCATTACTTCTCCCAAGCAAAATCAAATAATATGATTATCATTTGTTTTCCTGTTGTTTTAATGACATTTTTAGGACACCAGCTGAACATAATTTTCAATTTTTTAGTTTAGTTCCTAAATTTTGGCTCTTTGTTAAGCAATTAATTTCCGCTTTTTTAGAACCTTTTGAATAAGAATTACACAGATTGCATTGAGGAGTAGCCCTAATAGCATCGCCCCTTCATCTTATTGTTGCTTAGTTGTTGTCTCTTGCCACTTGTTCTGGCCCCTTCTGCAGTCCAGGTGAAGAGCTATGGCTAACCTCCCATTCTTGGAGCTGCACGTGTCTGATGTAGTTGACTGGTATGATGACTGGCTGCATCTACCAAGTGGGCTCCAGAGTTTCAGAAAGGCTGCAGGTGATGGAGTGTGTGTCTTTGTCAAGCTACATCCTGACTTTTGGCATTTGTCCCAGTGAGAGGGAAGGGAGAGAGCTCTCCTGGGTCAAGTAGTAATTGCAGACATGTAGCCAAACACCAAATCATTCACTGCAGAGCTGGGCTGGGCATCCCTGGGCTGAATGCTAAAATAAAATCTAATCACATGGGATGGGATTTTCAGAGTGTCGTGGTTTAACCCGTCTGGCAACTCAGCACCACGCAGCCTCTCGCTCACTCCCCCCCCTCCCTCAGAGGGATGGGGGAGAGAATCGGAGAAAAGTAGAAAAAGTAAGACCCGTGGGTTGAGATAGAGACAGTTTAATAAGAGAGAATAATAATAATAATAATAATAATGGTAAGAGAATATACAGAATATATAAAACAAGTGATGCACAATGCAATTGCTCACCACCTGCTGACCGATACCCAGCCCGTCCCGAGCAGCGATCACTCCCCCCGAGCCGCGATCACACAGCCCGAGCTGCGATCGCTCTGCCTGCCACCGACCGACACCCCCCCCCCCCCCCAGCATGACGTTCTATGGTCTGGAATAGCTCTTTGGACAGTTTGGGTTAGCTGTCCTAGCTGTGCTGTACTCCCAGCTTGTTATGCACCTGGCCGAGCAGGAGAAGCTCAAAAAGTCCTTGAGCAGTCTGAGCACTACTTGGCAACAACTAAAAACATCAGCGTGTTATCAACATTCTTGTAGTACTAAATCCAAAGCACAGCACTATGCTAGCTTCTGTGAAGAAAATTAACTCTATCCCAGCCGAAACCAGGACACAGTGGAATTGTAAGTTCTTTTTTAGTGATCTGTCAGGTGATTCGGGTTTATTTTTACGTGATCATAAAAGCTCATAATGCAGACTTTTTCAGAAGCACATTTAAGAAGCCTAATGTGTGAGTCTTGACAATGTTGCAAAGCAGGTGAGAAACTTAACTGCATCTTTCAGTGTTTAATATTGCTCTGATACTTAGCTCCAATGGATATCAGTTGTATGTAAACATGGCTATTAAAAGTGCAGTCTCATCCTTCCTGTGATAGCCTTCATATATTTATCAAATAATTCTGTGGTGGTTTCAGGAGATGACAGCACAGGAAAGGAATGACATCTAAAAATTGGTTGATAAATTGGGCTAATTTTTGAAATATTTGAGTCCCTGCCCCTGATTTGGCAGACTACATAATAACTTTGCACAGGTAATTTGGCCTTTCTAAGCTTCTGTCACTCACCTTTAATGGAAGCAATAGCTTCTGTCTTGGGGAGTGGAAGGAGAATACATCTGAAAGATAGTAGTAGTAAAGGAATAAACCAGGCAATATAAATACCTGATTAAAATAAAAATTAAAAAAAGAAATCACCAGGTTTTGAACTGGGCTTGCATGGGGTCAACAGTCATTGACATATTTAGGCCACTCCCCACTTCAGGGAGTGACTTTAAAGCTTGTCACCTTCAACTGATATACACTAGGGATATGTTATAAGGATACTTGACATTTATTGAGACAATTATTTAGTCATCAAAACATCTATGTACTTGTGCAAGGTAATCAACCCTTATCTTACTCGGGGGGCTGTAAAGACATACACATCACTTGTCTCTGGCCTCAAAGAGAATTAGTGACAAATCCAGGTTTACAGTCCACAGGAGGATTCCTGGCCCCCAGTGTTGTGTTTAGACTATTGATGACATCAATCATAGTGAAGGCACAGTGCAGTTGTCAACCCGCCCCTATGTATTGCTGTTTTTTAAAGATAGCTAACACCAAGTCACAAGTACTTGAGCTTCTTTGCAGGAAGAAAGAGATCTAGCCTGCATCCTGTCACTGCTGAAGAAAAATGCAATGCATTTATCACAGGAAAAAAGTGTAGACTTAAGATTTAGGCTTCTTACCATGTATAAAGAGTTGATGTATGTTATTAGAAACTACTTGCTTAGGCTGTATTTCATTTAAGCTTGTAGAGCCATCTAAATCAACTTCTTTAGCTTTAGGAAGATAAAGATTGTAAAACAAATTATCTGAGCATCAGGAGACCTACCATGTTGATTTATACCTGCTACATACAGTAAGTATGTAACTCACTTATAAATCACAAGGCTGACGCATATTTTCAGAATTATTGGGTATTTGGTCAGTGGAAGTTTAAATGAAATAATATGAGCATGTGTTTACCTTTCGTAAGGCAAGAAAGAACCACAGGCAAAAAAAGGCATTAAAAATGATTAAAGGTACCAGGAATACAAGACCATTTTTCTTATGTTGTCAGTGCTTAGAAAGTAAGCATCTGCCTGCTGAAGCATTGTTCATAATAGTAATATTACCTATATAGATCAGAATGCCTTACCAAGAACTGAATACATTTGCTTTACCTTTATGAGGCTGTATTTGAGAATCAGATGGTTCTCCAGCTGACTGTAACTGGACATCTGGAATGAATTTCCTCGCAACTCATTTTAGTTGCATTTGCATGCATGAGAATTATTTATTTAGAAAAACTATTCTGGACATAAGCAGGAGCTACAGCAAAAGATAAAATGACTGTGTGTGTGTCTTGGTCATTTAAATGGAAAAGTTGTCTGAATTGCGGCATTTCTTTATCTACCATACAGAATCCTTTGCCATGCTAACTCAAGACCAAATACCCATCTTGGTTGTAGCACTCAGCTGGGCCAGAGATACCAACCTCTGTAGCCAGCAATATGGCAGAAGGTGATGTGGCTAGGATCACAGCCTGGTCGTCTTTGATTTCCCTCACTTGAATGCAACCATTTACAGCTGATCTGTACCCATTTCTCATATTCATTGCCTTTGTTTAAACAACTTGATGACAATACTCTATTAAAAAAAAAAAAATAGGAAAAGAAAATATAAGTGGTGGGTTTAACATGATTGTTTCCTAATCTCTTTGGTCTTTATTTCTAAAAGAAACTACAGAAATGGAGGGAGGAGAAAATGTATTCATTTTTTTTGCCCCCAGGAATTAGGTGCTAGGCAAAGCTGTAACAGTATTTAATGATCTCTCCATTTCCCCTCTTTCTTAATGAACTTGACTAATTAAGTACTACTTACATTGTCTGTGGAGCTGTTTGTCAATTTTCTCATAATTCTCTATTCATAGGGAAATGATGTATGTGTGTGATATTTTCATACGGCTGGCTATTATGGTCTTTACAACACCCCTGAAACAAGCCCTAATCATTGTCTTCCTTATGAAGCTATTATGCTAGACAGCTGAAAAAGTAACTGAATTCTGCTTTGCCAAGAGCTCTCCTTTTAAACAACAATTTATATTAAAGAAGTGTAAAGCTGTGCTTTAAGAGTTAACATCTGAGTATAGTAGGGTCTTCATATTTCCATGGCAACAGCTTAACATGATCAGTAAGTAGAGTGGACTGTTTTGCTGTGAGGCGTCATTAAAACAAAGATCATGCTGGGAAACACACATGTATCATAGAATAAAATCCCTTCTTCATGGTTTTGAAAACAGACAATTTCTTTGTTGCTCCGTATTGATACATTGTTTTAAAATTGTTGTTACGTTAGAAATGGAAACAGTAATTTACATGGCTTTTAATTACAGTTTTTGTGATTGCAGTGATATAAATTTAAAGGAGCAACTTTACAACAGAAGTAATCTGACAGCTGCCACTAAACCTCTTATTTACAATATGTATCGCCAAATACACTTATTTTTTACAGCAGCTTTTTGTTGCTGGTGTGTTGCATAGTTTTCTGTGGTAGTAGGGATGGGCTCAGCTGCCGTTTTAGTAATTTCTATTTAGAATATATTGATAGCTAGTGCACCAGCAGTGGCCAGCCTTTTCTGCCAAATGTATTATTTTTAAAAGGTCAAAGGTCTACAATTAATGTGGTGGGACATATTTGCTGTTCCTTTTTGCTTCATGTGTGTCACTCACAGGTGTCATGGGAACATAAGGCATCTGTAATTTTCTGGAGGTTCTTGTTAATGATTATTACCTGAGTCCTACTGCACATTTTGAAAGCAAGCAGAGGGTGTTGCTAGAGTATGCTAAACTCTGGTTACTCCTCTTTGGCATGTTACTCTTTTGAACATGGTCTGGATGGAGAGAACATTTGAAGGTTCTAGTTTATTCTCTACTGCCAACTGTCGTCCAAGTCAGGGCACTCTTCCTCATTGACCGTGTGCCCCAGCTCCAGATGCCAAGCGTTATTTTAATGTCCTGAAATGAACTAACCTACTTATAGATTGCACCATCTACAGAAATGACTACTTCACCCCATGCCATATAGAAAGGGGTAAGAGATATTTTTATTAATCTTTTCATACTGCTGCATGAAATAAATCTGGCAGTAAGAATTTTTCGGCAAATGATGGAGTTCCTTATTTTTAACTATCTGAATGTTGGCACAGCAAAGTGAGTCACTCAATCCCCTTTACTTTCCTCTTCTTTAATTCCAGGTCCTTTTTTTGCTAGAATTTTGAAATTTGTTTCATCTCTTCACTGATACAATGTTCTTTAGCCCCATTTCTCTGTGTTTTCCAGGTTATGTTATGTGATACAGGCTCCTTATCAAATAAAGCTGCCATTTCAGTTATCTTTTCTCCTTCCATTGATTCACAAGCAGTGGACGCAAGCTGCAGTACTGAACACTCCAATTATACAAGATAAAATTC
The DNA here is from genome assembly GCA_034008185.1 of Gorsachius magnificus. Taxonomy (NCBI): domain Eukaryota; kingdom Metazoa; phylum Chordata; class Aves; order Pelecaniformes; family Ardeidae; genus Gorsachius; species Gorsachius magnificus. Next base: position 39,849,694 of record CM067088.1, on the reverse strand, counting down.
TATCGTCATGAGGGTAGTCAGATATGGGTCAAGCCCATGATCTCTGTCATGGGTTCAAACTGTCAGAGCAGGGGTTCATAGAGGAATATTTATTCTTTGAGATATTCAGAACTTGATTGTACAGTGACCCGAGCAACATGACTTAGTTGGCCCTGCTTTGAGAGAGAGGCTGGATTAGAGACCTTCAGAGTCCCTTTCAAATGAAATTCTTTTGTAGCTGTGTTCGATAATCCTGTTCAATGCTAATTATTTATTTCCCATACTTTTAATTTTAAACATAAAATACATTACAATATGGCTTGATCTTATTAAAAATTGTATAGTGGAATAGAATCTGGAAGCAAGTTTATTTAGTAGTAAGAAAACATACCCAGTTTTGGTTTTGCCAGGCTAGGGTGTGCATTAGTGCCTAGCTGTGCTGCACTGTGTAGGGGAAACATCACGAGGCTGCAAGAGAGAGAAATCAGTGCTGATACAAAGGGTGGGAAAATAAAGAGAGCAAGACCAGTTACAGACTGAACCTTGCATGTCAATCATGATGAAAAAGTCTTCCAGAGTTATTTGAGCAGATCAAGAAATCATGCATGAAGATGTCAGTGTGTCTTAGACTGTAGAACATGAAAATCCATTTATTTTAACCTCCTTTTGCCTCACTTGAGTATTTCAGCAACAAACGCTTCTTGGCATAACTATTTTACTATGCATATCACAGAGAAGACCTAATTGGACCTTCTAGGCACTAATGTCATATAAATAATATTATAATGGAGCCCATTTAATAGAAGAGTCAGAATGTGGTAAATGTGGAAAGTTATATTCAACAGAAATAAATAATATTATATTTCCACTGCCAGGAAAGAAATAATGTGTCAATGGAATCCATAAATCAGGTTATGTCATTCTCACTTAATCAAATTTACCTTGACATGATTTTACTAAGTATCACCCATGTATTACCTAGTGTCAGCAACTATTTGCATCCTTATGCATAACAGTAATGCAGATGACATATAGAACAGTCTTGTATCTTGGACTCAAAATGTATTTGTCACATCTTATTGCTGTCATTTGACACTTAGTATCAGACCTATTAAAGTGTAACTCTTAATAAAAATGATGTTAAGATAAGGGTACTTCCTTTCTTTTCAGTTCTATCGTGGAGCAGTGAATGCGGAAGTTGCAGTCCCCTTGTATATTACAACCGTGTATGAAGTGGTGGTAAATCCAGTGGGGTTGGACAAAGTCTGAGTATAGGATTGTCCACTAAACAGAGCACTGACCCAAGTAGGATTCAGGTAATCTCAATTTTGTTCTTGATTCTGCCATTGTCATACTGCATGATATTGTGTAAGCTGCTTCATCACCCTAATGTTGTATATCTCTTTCTGTAATTTATTTGTTTTATCCAGTTAGATTGTAGCTTCAAAGGGACAGGGACTTTCCCATGGGTTTGTACAGTGGCAAGGACCGTAGCTGAGATTTCTGGAATATACTGTATATTCTGTATAGATAAGAACAAGCAACAGTATAAAAATATATATACAGACTTTGATATTCTCCAATCTATACAGATCTTGTCAACTTCTATGCAGGATCTTTGCTCAGTTCTTCAAAAGTAAAAAAAAGTTAGATGAGATTTTTTTTTGGCACAAAGCTGTCTGAAATTCCAAGACTGTGCTTTGTTGATTTGACCCTATTTTCTTTTCAAAATAAGGACTCATGCTTTTTTCCTTTTTTAAATATCAAGCATACGTTATAAGTATTTCAGTTTCCAAGTCAAATTTTAATGCCTTCTAAAAAGCTGTATGCTGATCCCAGGTCTATAAAAAATGTTTTATGTAGGCCGTCATCTAAGGGACACATTACTTTTTGTAAGAAAATAAAAAAGGAGGCAATAAGTTGCAAATCCCAAAGCAGCTAAGTGAGAGTGGAAGAAAGTGCCTTGGGTTTGCAGAAACTGTAAATTGTGGTTTAGTGATCCTGCTGGAACCTAAGGGAAATGAAAAGAAAAAAAACGGTGTTAAAAATAATCAGAGAAAAAAAATACAAATAATTGAGGGGAATGGGTTAAGGGTGACAAGGTGACAACAAACTTCTGGAAGGTCTGCATTCTGAAAATAAATTTCCATCACCGTAAGCATTCTCAGCACCTCTGCAAAACAGTATCAGACCCTTCCTGGAAAACGTCCTGAAACAGTGAGAGCTGTGACGGGAGAACAAGAAAACTGGATTAATGGAATCACAAAGCAACAGAATGCAAACTATGACCGTACCCCTCCTTCTGGACATGGAATAAAAGCAAACACAGATGTGCCTATATAAAAAGTTATATGTTTCTGCCAGCTCAGCAGGGGGAATGCAAACATACAGCTAGCACTATGATGCAAGGTATTGTTTTGGGTTGTCTGGCCATGAGGGGATCTCCTAGAACTCTTGAAGGGTAGTATTATTCCTTATTGTCTGCAATCCCTATGGCTCCAGAAGGGAATCCAAGGTAAAGCAGTTCCAGCAACATGCTAACAGAGGCTCTCTGATACACAACTTGCCATAGCCTGATACAGGATTTGGACTCCAAACCTCTTTTAGTTCTTAATTTACATTTGATGCCATTTGTTGAATTTTATTTTTTTATTCACTGCTTCTTATAGAGTGCTTCTGTAATGCTGCCTTTGAATGTGGTGTTTGCTTGTAATAGCAATTATGGAATATTCAATTTCTGTGTTTTACTACTCTGCTGAATTTTGTTCAAAAATATATTTCACGTAGTGTTGTTTTTCTTTTTTGATTGGGAGATCTGGCCTATAAATCATATTTCCGGAACATATAATCATCTAATGAACTTCAAATTTATAATTTGTGAAAACAGGTGCCCTTTCAGAAGGAAAAAAGTTACATTTATGCAAATATTTCTTCTAAAAATGAATTTGCTGTCTATTCATAAAAATGCAAGGAAACTTTATCTTTGTGGTTTCCTTGTTCCAATTCATTTCACAAATGAATTTAAGACAGCTAGCAAACTGAGAAAAAATTACCCTTGTTGAGGTGTTATTTCATTCAGTTTTAAATATTAATGTATGATATTGCATCGTTATGTAGTACTCTTCACAAAGATGATATAAACCGTTTGTTAAAGAAAATATGAAGCTTCTGAAATGTCTGCTTATAAATGTTTACAAGAGAGATCATAGGTAGAATTATAGGCAAGGAAAATGAAGAATAGATGAGCCTAGGGAATGCTGGTGTAAGACATGGTTGGCAAGCATCCCAAGCTGGATTTCTAGAATTTTTTTTTCTTTTCTTTCTTGAAATCATACTATTTTTGCACCTCTAGGCCACATGACCCCATGATCAAAGTGCCTGTATCTTGGTTCTGTGTATGAAGAGGATATGCATAGTGAAATGCATAAAATCAATAATGAAAATGGGTGGAATTTTTCAATGCCTCTACTGTGATTTGTAAGAATTGCAGATATATGAAGTCCTAAAAGCCTAGACTCTTGCTATGGTTTGGCTAGTAGAGGCACGAGACGTATGGTACTACAACAGAGAATGGGAAGGACAGACTTAGAGTCCCATCACACAGCTGTGATACTGGGCAGCAGTATGATGCAAAGGATTTTACAGAGAATCTTTACATGCTGTCTGACTTATTTGAAGTGCCCTTCATCTCCCAGAGAAGCCCAGGCCTGCACAGATAAATCATGACTTAAAGTCTCCTTTCCTCCAGGGCTGCAAATCTCACTCTTAAACATGGATTCTTCTGGCCTAGCAGGCAAAGCTAAGGCAAACTTCTTTCAAAGTCTTAATAAAAAGATAGTGAAATGAAGCATGCTGTGAAATTCACTGTGATAGAAATAAGTAAATCTTAATGGATTTTCTTACGTGTTCTGTTTGGGTAATTGTAAGATAACCCCACACAGACATTGTTGGGCTTCTGTTTGTTTGTACCGTGCTCCAGTAAGTTCACTCTGGTCTACGCAAATAACATCTTGCTTACATAGTTCAGTGTTACCATATAAAAATTTTACTGAGTTTCCTTAACTAGATTTGGGCTTTATTATCTCTTTGCCAAATGATAGGCAATATTAATGCTACTGCTTTTTGCCAAAATACAAATTATACAAATGTATTTAATTTCATTACAGCAGTTGAATTAATTGTGTATAATACGATATTGAGGAGTGTGCTACATGGGAAGAAAAGCAAATTAACGTGGCAATGAGCATAATTGAAATCCTTTACTTGTTTAAAAATTATTTTTTGCATTCTCTTTATATTAGTTCTTCATAGTTTTGGTTGTCCTATTGTTAATTCCAGCAAAAACAAGTCTTCCAGATCTGTAGCTGTTTTGACATGCCACTGTTAGCTCACTGAAAAGTGACAAGTACAAAAGAGAACTTCTGATTGGATTCTATTGCAGTATTATGCTATGCCTACCAGTAAAAAATGCAGAGAAAATTGAATCCTAAAATTATCTGCCTCTCTTCCATTTACTCTCCAAGCCATTTCTTCTATTTTTCAATTATCATCTGGTAATAAATGTGTCATAGTGCAAGATGAGACCTCAGTGGAATACAGTAACACTGAAGACAGAATGGAAAATTCAAGAATATTCAAGCTTGTTTGGATGCAAATTTGGTCATTATATTGAACAGAAAGGTATGTGCTGTAGAGAAGGAAGGTAGTAAAGCTCTAGAAGTTTCCTGTGCTAACAAAACAGTCCTCTGCCACATCTGCCACCAGGCACCAAGACATCCTTCTTTCCAAATGAATTTCCTGTTCTGAGACAGACTATGAGGTTTATGAAGCATTTAATTCCTTTTGAGTGTTTATCTGGGAATTAGGTGGGGTACAGATGTTGGATAAAAGCCATGTCCTTTGGAATCAACGATTAAATTTATATTGTCTCCTATACACAGCCAGGATTTTTGTCCTTGCACTGATTCCCTAAATGTATGAATCTCACTCTCCATTGTTAACTTTTCCTTACCTGTCTCTGAATTTTACCCCAGCAATGACACACAGAAGTGGATTTCCCATCCTGCTGTTAGTCTCACCCTCTCCTAAGACATCCAAATTTCTGAGGAGGAATCTTGAGAGAAGAAAACAATTTTCAGTTTTTCAATTTATCTGTAGCCTGAAAGGAAAATGACTGTAAATTCTGGAGCTTCTGCAACTAATTCTAGGGGGAACAGTTTGCCAGCATTTGAATCACTAGGAACCAGCTTGTTGGGACTCTAGACATCATTTAACCTAACAGTGCAGAACTCTCAAAACCCTCAAGAGTACCCTAGTATGTTTTCAATATGCTAGTCAAGGCTCAATGGCAGTTACCCATTCCAAATGTGTTTCTGCCTAAAAATGCACCAGTTTTCCTGAATAATAGTGTGTAAATGCTAGGATGCCTGTTTGCAGTCTCTCCTGGAGAGAGACTCCGTTACTGCTGGAGCTAGATAACTGTGCCTTATAGAAAGGATCAGTAACTTATTTTATGTGGCTATCAATGTGCATATGACACATCTGCTCATTCCTGATCTCATCATGCCTTTCCGCTCATTCTTTGTTGACTCTTTAGTTGCTCAGCTCAGGGAGAGAGGAGCAGGCCTTAGCTTCAAAAGGTCAGTTCATTTCTTGAATCTTTTGCCAGTTACAAGCCAGTTTTAATAACAGTTGAACATATGATTTCTCTGATGAGCTTTGGGAAGTGAAGTGATAGTCATGGCCCCTCCACTCCCCTGATACTTAAGGACCTTATCTTGTTTATTTTTTTAAAGCAGAAGATGGTGTTCTGTAACTTCATCTGTAAGCTCATCATCTGACTCAGGGAAGGATGAGCAGCATAAAAAGAGCTGCCTAACCCATAGACATTGCCATGGATTATACACTGGCCATGAATAAATCTGAGCTGGAATTCAAAAGAAAGCTCCTCTGTTAGAAGAGGCCTACAAGTGGAGGTCTTCAAACTAATTTGAAGATGACATTTTATAATGATGTGTCTGTGAGAGCAATAAGCTGACAATTAGGTGTCCTAGGAAGTTCTTTGTATGTCTGAACTCCAAATGTGCTGAGTTTCTGCATGTGTGGATAGTGAGACTAGACAACAGTCAAACATAAGGACCTCATCTGATCGCACAAGCTGCAGTCATTGACTGTGCAGCTGAATCAGTATAAATAGAAAACTGTGATCATGTAGGGCAGCATGATCTACCCCATGCACTGGGATATGGAAATACAGATTTCCTGGATAAAACCAGAATCTAAGATGCTTTACATGCCATTAGATTTTGAACTGTGTATGACTGTCCTGCAGAAAACTGGCTAACATTTTTTTCTGTGGCTACACATGAGGAAAGTGCAAGAAAGGAATAAAATTAATCTTTTGGGGTTTGCCTATATTTCCAGCCAAATTTCCTATTGTGTACATTCACAATAAATCAAGTCAAGAGTAATGTGAAAGTAGTACAATATTGCTTAGTAGCATACTGGCCCACTGATTTCATTGTAGGTATTTCTGACTCATACCACGTCACTGAGAGGAGAATTAATCTAAGACATTTTATAGAATACATGTGTAAGTTTTGAGGAGCTTCAGGGCAAACCATTTGAAATTCAGTATTTCCAAGAGTGGAAACTTAGTTTCTTTAATTCTTTCAGCACTAGAGAGTGACAGTGAACATAGCATGAGCCTCTAGAAGAATCCGTCATTTCCTATGAATCACATTCTTACTGGTCTAAAACAAAAACAAAATTAATTTGAATATTTTTTACATCTCTCTTCAGAGAGATGTTAGATTTTACATTCCTAGATATGTAAATACTACACATGCATCTGTTTAGTTATTGTTTTCTTCCTTCAAAGAGTCTCAGACCTCTTGTTCACTACTTCATTACTGAATTTGAGAATCTTCAGCTAAACCCTTAGAAATCTTGGAGGACAAAAACCAGTGATGAGAATAAGTAACTTACAAAGTGACCCATGTTTCTTTACCCTGCTAGTCATCTCGGTTATACAGGGACTCAAGAAGGGGATGCATTCACTTTAGCCAGAAGAGACCACATAGAAAGCTAAGAAAATAATTCAGTCTATGTGTCACTGCCGCCTTCTGCTATGACTGTTAGATGTGGTTCTTTGTCTTGTAACCTGGATAAAGTTAATTCTCCCTCAATCAGGCTATTTCTTCATTTAGCCTAGTAAGAGACAAGTTAAAAGGAGGCAACCCAACAAAGTCCTGGTCTAATGCTATTATCTCTAAAGGCTCATTGTAAAGGCTGATTTTTATTTCATTTAAAGCTTCCAGCAGGAAAACTTCACACAGTAAGGTTGGAAAGATAACCCCCTCACTATTGTTCTCCACTTTTGATTTGCTGTGAAAGGATGCTCTATTTTAAGAATCATGATTGTCTTCTTTTAAGGGCAATTTTAGGACTGTTCTCTTCAAGCAGAAGTAGGTGGAGGTGGAGATAATAAATCCAGCAAAGTACATTATAAAGGCCTAATAAATGCTAGGGCCGCAGTATGTACTTTAGCCTAAGGGGATCAAGACCATTCTCTCTGTGTCTCTCTCACACACACATTCCCTGATCATAACAAGATGAAATACAGATTTTATTGTATTTGTGTGACAATTCTAACCTAGATCAAAAACAGGGAAATGCAACAAATAGGCATCTAAATTAAAATAAGATTTTCAAATACTTTAGCAAAGCATTTTTTAATCTGACACCTTTAAGCCACTGCCTCAGCAGAATGGATCTTGAGAAGAGATTAGTTTTCAGAACTTGCTACCACACACGTCTAATATTGTTTAAATTAGATTTGATTAAATACTTTTCAGGCTTAATAATAACAGGATTGCTTGTCAGATTGTAATTCTAAACATACCTGCTGTACCTTGTTAAAGGGATGGGAATAAAAAATGATGGGAATGTAGTAAATATGTTTGGGTTCATCTGAGTGGACATCCACAGCATTTCCAGGAATTTCCTGACAGCCCTAGATGGTTCCCCAGCTTTGTTTACTCTATTTCTTTAATCAGCATTTTACTAGAGAATTTCAAAATTACGTCAATGAAAAAGTAAACTCCTTTCGCTTAAACTCTGTCAGCAAAACCCATCACTTACCAGGCAGTTGCAAACAATGTTAGCTTGTACTTGGACTTGTAGAGAATGGAAAATAAGAGTCTAGCAAAAAAAAACCCCAAAACCCAAAAAGAGAAAAAAAGAAAAAAAAAAAAAGGTGGAATTTCCAGGCCACAGCAAAATGAAAAGTTTGAATTCTGAGATATTTATACAAACTAAATACAGATGGCTATACATTTTTGTAAATACATTGCAGGCAAGTGCATATTGCTCTCTGATCTCTTAATGTTGTGAGGCTTGAAGGGTGCTTAGTGTCCAGGCATAACCTTGTGAAGTCTCTTAACATTGGTGGTATTGATAAGGGCTTCACCAAATTGAAAGTTCTCTTTTTTTTCACACATACATACAGTGATGTTCATAATCAGTAACTCCTTTTCCATGACTTGAGTAAACTTCTGAAGAGAAAGAGCATAGCACAGCAATAGTTTAAATATTTACATGATAGCATCATTCAGTGCATTTACAGAGGAAAAAATGTTCTTGGGAAAGTCAGTATCTAAGTGTCCTTTCTTCCCTATTTGTTGCAAGCTAAGAAAAATAATCAGAAAATTCTGAGGTACTTGCAGATAGCTTAAAAGATATGAAACAAAAGCAATTAGGCTCAGTGGCAAACTGTTTGTAAAGGCTGGCATTTTTGTAGGGTCCTTGCTGTTTGAACTTTCAGTTGTATGAAGGATTCCCATAATGATGTAATTTGTGACTATTTCTAGAGTCTCTCCATAAACTCTTCCCTTAACATGCACCAAAACTTTCACTTTCACTGATTCTAAAGTGAAGTTATGAGATACTAGAATCATTCTGTGTGCACCTCTCAGTATCCCCATTCTACAGGTCCTTTTTTATTCATTCCTTTTGCAGGACAGTCTTGCTTTGATACATTTTGCAGAAGGGGATGACAGGAAGGGTACAAATATCTTACCTGAGTACAAGAGCAGGAATACAAAAGGCTTTTCCTTTGAAGAACACACTTAAAGTTGTAAATTACAGAGTCCAGAATACATAGGATCTAGCACTCTGATGCCATCTTCACCATCCTGTTCAGTAGCTTATGAATGAGGATACAAAAGTGCAAGGAAGAATAGCAGAGATACTGAGAACCAGATAGATCAATGCCAGCCACAGTGTTTCCATGTTTGTGTTGTACTAGAAAATGGCTAGAAAACGTTTTATCTGTGACATTTAACTATTAGTCATTTCTGTATCATACTGGAAATCTCCACTGAGGAAGCCCATATTTTGTCAGCAGAACTCAGGAAATTAGTGCAGTGCAAGTGATGAGGAAACCTTAAGGTCACATCAGCTGTCCCTCCCAAAGGGAGGACTAGACACAGATTAAATGAGGTGTCAAAATACACGAAGGCTACACAATATTTTATTCTCAGTATCTTTCATTAGTCTCCAGCTGATGCCCTTTTATTGAAGCTTCCCTTGAATTTTTCAGCATTTGTCCTCATCTTAGTATATCAGAGCTTTGTTATATTGTCAGTGTAAAACACACCTCTTAACAGTATTCACGTTTGGGTTTGCTTTTTGTGTCAGGAACAGCATGTCTTTTTTTTTTTTTTTTTTTTTTTTTGGCATGATTCTTCTGCCCAGTCAGACCATTAATCAGTCTATTACTGATGTTAAGCAGGCATATCTCTAGAGAATGACCCTTTCTTAGATAAAATCTTGATTACCGGACAAAACTTGATCTTGTAAATAGTGATAACATAACCTCTTTTTCTTCTGGAAATCTACGATTCAGCAATAAGTGGCTAGGGGCCTACCGTTAATCATTCATGAATATCAGAAAGAATATTCAATTAGAGATGTGCTCTGGGACACTTTAATATTTCTAAATATGGCATGTTTCCGGTGACTTTAAATAATCCACAAGTGACACATTCAACTTTAGGCAATAAAACAACAAATAATGCAAATTTATATGAAGTGAGTAAACTGGATACAGATTTTAAATACCTCTGAGTTAATTTTGTATTTCTAATACGTTGGGATGATGTTTGCAAATACCATTAGTAGATGTAGAAGCCTTTTTTCTTTTCTGTTTTCCTTTGTATATAAAAACTCAGGTGAACTGATTAATACCCAAGTGGGTGGATGCTATTCAGATACCCAGATATTACTATTTGTATACATATGGGTATTTAATTACATTTGTGATTCCAGCTTGATTTTTTTTGCTTTTGGAGAAGGGATGAAGACTTTTGATTTAAAGTATATTTTTTATTTCACATCACATTTTACTCCTACATTTGGCAGATTCTTCTTTTCTAGTCACCTCAGCTCCATGACCTGGGTGTTCAGGCTTACAGCACAAGCAGTGCCAACCTTGGCTGCCTTAAAGTAAAAATAAAGAAATGTCAGGTGTTCAGATAGTTTTTGATGTATTGTTCTACTTCTGAAGATAATATTCCTGCAATGGATAAAATAATCACCTAATTCCCATATTTGTGATATAATGTCCTCTTAAAGAGCACTATCAGAATAAGGGTTTTGTTTTTTTTTTTTTCCAAGAGAGTGATAACTTAATCTCTGGAAAGATATATCCTTATTAGGAGTTTTTAGGAAGCTTATGGGACTTAGATACTCTGGTCCAAGTATTACAAACAGTGGCATAATGGTAAATAAATCAGTGACGCTTCTCTGTTCAGTGGGGATAGGAAATAAATTCTATATCTCTGTAATTATAGGAAAACTTCATTTTATCTACATTTGTGCTTTGCTGAAGGCAGTAAGACAGACGTGTGTTACAATAAGCTTTTTTATTATGACATTGCTTTTTTATCACACTTTTTATTTACGTTGTGATGTTTTTTACTTACATTTTTTAAAGATGCTTACTTTTTTTGTTTTGACTTTTTTATTATTATTACTACAATGACAGTACAATGTCCTATAAAATATTTTGGAGAATGCTAACATGCACATTCTGAGAAACAATTTGATCAAACGCTCTTAATAATTGGAAAAAAAATGACAAATGTGAGGCATTCCCAACCGTTTCTTCCTTGAGTGTGTTCACTCGATAAATCTATCTCTATCTTCTTAATGCTCAGAGAAGTGTAATTAGTGCAAGGTTCCCCTGCAAGTGAAAGATGGATAGGTGTGTGGAGAATTCAGGAAAGGAGGAGAGGAAGGAGGTATTAATGTTGAGCAGGAGCAATCTACAGCAGCCGCAGTCAATCTTCTTATCTAAACAGCTGATCATTAAAAGTGTCTGAGACATTCAAATCATATTTGCTGTAGTAAACTCTTCCCACCAATATATATTGAAGGCACATCTCACAACTATAGCATTTCTACGTTTCTTTTAGGACCGGATAATGAGAATGGCTGAAAAAATGAAACTTTTGACTTGATATTGAAAATTGAGTTTCATTTTGAATGACAACAAAACATAAATCATATTGGTTGCAAGAGAACCATTTTTTGAGCGTTTTATTCCACGTCATTGAAATATTATATTCCTCTAACGGCAACCCATTTGTTTCAATTATATTGAATACAAATGTTTCAACAATTAACATGATTGTAAAAATTTTAAAAGTAAATAATTTTTTCTGATTATAACAAGCCATTTCAAATATTTTCTTTTTAGAATGTCACTGGCATGTCAGTTCCATGAAGCATTCTGTTTGGCAAACTGGTATTTACTGAGGGTACATTCCTCCACCATGCAGATAAACTGGGAGAATGTACAGGCAGTTAAGGCTTGAGATCAATAAATCCAAAGGGTTACTGCAAGTGCATTATTCCAGTTTTGGTATATTCATATATGTGGTAGATTAATAGGATATACCTTGACAAAATTGCAATTTGAACTGTACTGTAAACATCGGAGCTATTCTTTCTGATTAAGTTTTCTTAAATTAAAAAAAATGGCAAAAGAGAAGGCTAGAACTTGGTAAGAATTTAAGTTCCTGTCTTCAAACAAAACCAGAGACTTACACTTTGGCTTTCTAGCTAATACATAGGGAGAGTAAGATAACCCCTAAGGATGGTATGAAACTCCTCACAGCCTCTGTAAACAGTGCAGTTTATTACAAAAATTGCTTCTGGCATGCTCCTAGGAGCTCCAGACTGGTGGTGCCCTCATCAATATAAAACATGCCATACTTCTCAACACATTTTAGAAGAAAATAGTTACTTCTGGGTTTTCTGCGTGAGTTCTAGAGGTGCCTTGGAATTCTGAATCCCCTGTGGGACTTAGCCAAAGAAAAAAGCCTGGTTTCTTATTCTGATGGGGCTTACGTGGCATTTAGGTGCTGAACTCAAGTCACAGCAGTCCTGGGCATTCAAAGAAAGAAATGAAAATTTAGAAGGAGATGCATCTGAAGAAATTAGGCATTTCCAGTATTAGGTAGCAGCTGGATGTAAAAATTCCTGGCTTAGAATTTTGCATTTAGATGCATAGGTTCTGCCTGCATTCAATTTTTAATCTGACCCTGAGACTCAGCCATTAGTGAACCCAAACATTCCAGGAAGGAAATAAAAGAACCCAAAATGTATTACTTTTTGAAGCATTATCCAGTTGGTCTCACCATTTCTGAGAGCTTGTGCTACCCGGTTAGGCCAAGGAGTAGAATATCTGCTCTGGAGGAAATCCATCAAGCCTGTACGGAATCATTTTTGTGGTTTTCTTTCATCCTTTCCATCTAACTCCTCTTTCCTCCTTGAAAGTAAACCAATGGGATGGATATATGTTGTCAAGAGGAGTTTTGCATTTTGAAGGATGCAAGATACTGCCCACTGCCTGTACTCATAGTCATTCAGCCTGTCATATACCATAATACTGCTGTGTGTGCGTGGAACAATATAGGCTGCATTTATCATAAAACTTTCCCCCAGGCAACTGTCTGAGCATACAGATAAAGGGAATTCATTTGTGCCCTGATCATTATGACAACGTTCTTCAACAGGTAGAAAGGCAGACTGATTTTGTCTCGTCAGTGATAGGCTGTTCAGTATTGATGGCAAAATGTTTGTGCCTAATGATGTCCATAAATGCCAGTGAAACATTTTTTCCTTGTCTTTTAGGGTCTTTAGAAGTATAAATATTCCCTCATTTTCTTTTGTTTTGAGAGATACAGATAATATTTTGATCCCTGACAAGTACTCAACCTGTGATGATTGAAAGTGGAGAGGGTGACAAGGTAGCGGCTGCTAGATATAACAAATGATATATTACTTATATCAGAATATCACCTGATGTTTTTATAAATAGCCTACATTTCCACAAATATGGTTTCAATACTGCATTTGAAAATTGGGTCAAGCAGTCCTGTAATTCTCCAATTTTTTTTTTTGATACTACTGCAATAATAGTTCTTCTGCTTGAAAAATTAATCCATCTTAATTCAAGGAAGTATCAGTTTAGTAGTAATCTCTGGCTCCATATTGTGCCCTCTAGCTTCTCTTTCTTTCTGGCAGGATGACAATGTCAGAATTAAATCATGTCTTTGGCCAGTGGTTTTCCTAGCTGCAGCTGTCTGAATGAATGCCCAAATATTTTTATTTCTCCATGTTCCATTTTTTTTCACACATGATTTTCTATGTGTAGGGAATTCAAAACACAAAAAGCAGTAAGTTGATGAGTGTCAGATGAGGTCCAGAACATGACATAGAAGGTAAATTTTTGTAAAAATAAGAGTAGTGGTGCCTGATTTTATCTACTTTTTTATTTCCAGTTTGGGTTGTTTCCCTTTATTGTTTTGGCAAATACTGAGTAGCATCAGGTCATAATAGCATGAGGGATCATCTGCTTTATTTAAATGAATCAGAGATCTGGCCCTAGCAGGTTGACTCCCTTTTCTGACCTCTCACCGTTCCTCACAAATGAGGCAGTCATTGAAACCCTGTTGGAAACCCTGTCTCATGTCTTTGTAGATCACCATTTCTGGTAAAAGAAAACACAGGCAAAGGGTAAAGGCATAATATTTTAAGAGGTTTTATTATAGACCACATACTGTTAAGGACGGGTCATTGCCCAGTCTTCTCTGCTCCTTAGAGTTGTATGCAACATGTGAAGTGTATGATCATACATACTGCAGTATTCATAAAAAAGGTTAATTGCTTCTAAACAGCTAAGAGTACAATGTCTTATCTTGCAATCTGAAGGCCAGTGAGACTGTTCTCATTATATAGCACCTCTTACTTTCCTGGGCTTCACTGTGTGTGTCTTTGCTAAAATTCCTGCTGAGAGAGTTGCATGGTTAGCAATTTTTAAGTCAGAACATTCTTCCTTGTATTTATTTGGTAGCTGAATTTAGTTCTTAATAAAAGACAGTTGTTACATTTCCAACAGAGCTTTAAAAATGTTAGATATTACTCCAAACACAGTAGTGAATACTCTCGTTCCCTTTTGTCAGTGAAATTAAGGATGCAACCAGAGCTTGGGTCATGAAAAAAATAGGGAAAATAGTGAGCAGTCCAAAAAACAAGAACAGGGATTTGGACTAGCAGTTATTTTCAAGTTGTTGGTCAGCATCCTCTGGGAGTCTCAGGACCACTTGTAAAGGGGTGAGAAAAGGAGAATTAAAAAAAGTAAAACTGCTTTTTAGGAGGCTTGCATTTACTATATGAAGGTGTGAATTTCTATCAGAGGTTTGCAGTTAAAAAAGGTTTCCCCTGAAACCAGTAGTTAACAATGAATGTGTTTTCTTCAGCTTTTATTCCATGCTGTACTCTGAGAAAGAAAAGCTTCCCCTTCCCCAAAAAAGAATTTAAACAAAATTCAGAACCTGAAATATGAAAAGCAAGATGGCTAGCAGTGGACTCAGATCAGATGAGCATATTACTATAATGAACTTAATTACATGGGGAATTTCTAATTATTTTATATTGCTTTTAAAAAAATCTGGTGTTGAAGACTGCAGGGAACGACTAGTCTCAAAACCAAACTGCTGGTAACATTTAATACATGCACCAGAAGAACAATTATCCCCTTAAGCTTTTGTAAAAAAATGATGAAAGAGAAAAACAGGGAAATAATACACTGTATATCATCTATAGTTGTATGCTTAATTGTAATTATTAAAAAAGAATTAAAAATCATCTGCTATCCCTTCCTGCAGTTTTATGCACATTCTGAACACTTTTTAGCTGCATTATCTTGTACATAAATGTATGAAGACATATATCAGCCTTTATGTGTGAATAAAGATGAGTGAATTAATAGCTCTTGTCTTAAGCTAAAGCTCTTCTACTGTCTAAATCTAAACAGGTATTAAAACTCAAGGGGCCAGATTCTAATCTGTTATGCCACTGTAAATTAAGAGTGATTCAAAGGAAGTGAAAGTGGTGAATCCTAATTTCACAAAGTGTAACTCGGATTTGAATTTGGCCTTGGGTTCTATGAGTTACATCATCAGCGACTGCAGAAGTATTATGTGTTGAGGAAGAAAGTGTTCCCCCTGAGTGACTGTGGCAGAGTTAGCCCCTGGGTATTTGGTTACGCAAATTTGAAGCATTAACCTGTCTCGTTTTCAGAGTTTCCTATTTTCTATCTGCCCATGGATTAGGCAGCTGCTCCACTGACTTTATGGTAATCCTGAGGAAGAAGAGCTATGCATTTGCTTGCTGCAAGTTAATTGTGAACTTAAAAAACCTACTCCCCATGCCCTGCCTCTTAAAAACAGATATTGCAAATTTGTATTCACTCTTTTCCTTCTTGAATTCTGCACAGTTGTTATGAGCTTTCCAATGATATCCTTGGGGTTTTACATTCATCCTAACATATGGCATGTATGTGAGTCTCTTCTCAAATTTATTTGAGTTTATGTGTGATTGGGAGCAGTTAGCTGGGTGAATTGCTGAATCATGGAATGATTATGGCAGGAATTCTCTGGTTTTGTGTTTTTTCTGCAAATGATATTGTACTATGTTGCATTCACTTCAGTTCTTGGCAGGACTGCTGAAAAGTAAGTTACAGCTGTTGCCATCTGGTAACTTTTGAAGCAATTTCCATCACATGTTCCTGTTGCTTAATAATTCTTTGTTTACTCTATACAGGTAACCTGATCTTTAGTCTCATAGCAAATACAGCCACCTTTCCACTGTCTTTCTTCTTCTTTTGTCATTCTGTTAAAGTCTAGTTTCTTACAATATAGCCTAGTCTGACTTGGAGAAAAGCTGCAACTGGCTCCCCCATGGAGAAACAGCTTTCTGTAGCTTTTCCCACATCCCCAGAGAACTGATTACAGCTGCAGTAATTCCCTGCAGACTTTCTGCTCCCACCAGAAAGGTGAGGTTGAAGCTGTGCTCTCGCTTTCTCCTTGCCAGACAACTGGCCTAGTCACTAATACTGGGTGGGAAATTGCAGCATTCAGAAGATAGTTAATAATTTGTAAGGATGCTAAAGACAACAAGAAAAAAGTGTGGAAGAAAAAACTATGAAAGTTTATTAAATGCTGTGAATCTCTGTCACAGGACACCCCTTAGCTAAAATTATTTGAGGCTGAAAAATATCTGGGAAAGTATTGCTGTGTGCTTGCTCTGTGTCAGCTGCTTTTAGACATGGGACACTGGGTTTGAAAGACCTTTGGTTTGTCCCGATGTAGTTCCTATTATGTTTGTACATTGAAAATCAACTTCTGAAATTGAACTAGAAAAAAGCAAAAATTAAAGAAGAGTCATCTGCCCGTCTCTGTATTTAAACAGGCAAGGTTAATTGACAATTCACATGCGTTTACAGTGCTTAAACTGAGCAGGAACAATACTTGAGAACTGCATTGCTATCCTACATCCTTTTAACTTTCCTTTTTTTTTTATTCATCTAATGTCAGATGAGATTTTGGGTTCTTTATACAACTGGTAAGAGAAAGTTTCTGCCTCTCTCTCTTCCTTTAACTCTGAATTTAACCTCAAAATTCCTTAAGCACCTGTCCAGTAACATGTCCCTGAATAATGTGCCAGAAAAACATCTCAGTGGTGCAGCTAACAAAAGTTGCAATCATGAAAAATAGGCTGCTATTTTATAGAGCAGAAGACTGGAGTGCAAGAGGCGATCTTTCTCAGTGTGACAGTTTGCACAGCAACTGGAAATTCTGTCCTCCAGAATTCAGTTACAGACACAGCAAAGCCTGCAGAAAAAAAATATCCCCTCAGTTAAGATCTTTTTTTGTCCCGTAAGTTTTGTTGCCTTAAGTGACTTTAGACATGGGAGTTTTAATAGTAATTAGCAAGCACTTTTGCCATTAGTCTCTGACATTCTCTTTGCAAAGTCACACTTCGCTAGCAAAATAGGAGCAAACAAATGAACAACGCAGGATTGAAAAATGTACAGTGTACAAAGTTCACCAGTATGAAAGACTATTTAAAAAACTGTCTGGAAGATGGTTAAAACAAATTACTCACCTTCCAAAATCCTCAGGTAGCCAGACTTATCAATCCAAAGGGTGAACTTTGAGGTTAAAATAATGTGATCCAAACTGCATGGAAGATAGATGGCTGGTTGGGAACGAAACTTTGGTTGAAATAACTTTAACTGACAAGCCATTATGCCTCATCTGATCCCACACACATCAGGATCAGTCTTGCATACATACTCTTGTTTATCTTCCTCCAGTATGTAAGAGTTACTTCCTAATTTCTATCACGTCCATTTGATGAAATTTTATAATGGTAATTCCGCTATTCAACATTATACTATGATATCTTGTTAGTGGCTTTACTGTTTTATTAACTTGCATAAATTCTGCCATAATAACAGGTGTTACGAGCGCTTCAATACCATTTACATAAGAAATTTCCAAGCTCACATGAAAACAGAAAGGCTACCGCAATGCTAACTCATGGAAACTCAATCTATGCTCAGTATATTTCTTTAGGACCTTTTATTTGTTCCAGAAAGGATGAAGGGTTAGCATCTCATTCAAGGACTTCTGCTGCTGTAAGGACTAGTGCCTTTATTAAGTCTCTAAGAATTCTAAGAGTAAATTTTATACAGTGAATAGAATATAAATACAGGTTTTATTTGATTGTGTGGAAAACTGGAAGTGCTTATTCCTTGTTAGGGATAAATCAGTTTTTGCAGTGCAGAGAGGAAGAAGGGAGAAGGCACCGTTTTGAATAAGGAGCAATGAGTAAGCAGCCCCAGTGACGAGAACTATGTGTGAGTCACAGTGCCTCTCTAAACTCCCAAAGGTATTATTTTTACTTCAGATTTAAACATGCAGGATTAATTTGGCTATAGTGGATAGTTTATTTGTCTCCTCTTCCCTATTTTTCCACTCGCCCATTTCACCGTCATGAAAGGAGTTAGTTGTACCACCTTTTTTATCTCTGCACATCTTGAAGAACTTTCACAAGACAGCAACAAAGTGCCATCCTCCCTCATGTTCCCATCTAGTGGTGTATCAGCCAAGTCACCATCTAGTTCTTGAAATAGCTGGAGTACAGCAAAGAAAAATGCTGCTAAAGGGATAATAGTGGAGTACAGTTAAAATGATTAAAATTAAGGCACATTTTCCTAATAAATTTTCCTAATGAATAATGCATTTACTAATAAACAAAGGGCTGCCAAGGACATGACAGATTGGCGATATAGCACTTGAGTTATTGAAAGTGGCAGACAGGTCACAACTTTTATTTATGTTAATAGCTAACCACCTGTCAGATAAATTGGGAAGTAGATACCTCCACAGAAATGCTAGCAGGAGCCTTTCAGAACTGCAAGAAAGGACCAAGAGGACAGACAGCCTAGCTAGCTATCGGGCTGGCAGCTGAGATATCCCTGTTCTTCTCTCTTTTAGTTATACCGATGTGTTAATATCCGCTGATTAAGAAAGGACTGAATACTCTGTTACTGGTTTTGGTAGATGCATTCCCAAACAGCCCGTAGATGCTTGTGGCAAACACAAAATTTAACTTCCTCTTGGCAGAGAGGTCATCACCTACGGTGTTGAATACTGGCATGCATAGCTCTACAGCACGAACTGGAAACTCATTGGTACTTATTTAGCATTTGGCAGCCCAAGCATTGCCCCCAGAGATAACTAAATCTAGTTTAGACTTAAATTTTTTGGAGGATGACACTGTATGGCACTTCTTTTTTATCTTTGCAAACTTGTATGGTACTTAAAAGATATTTCTAACACTGTTTTCCATAGTTAAAAGGAAACCCAGAACCTATTTGGGTTCCCAAAGAAAAGAGATCTCCCCTTCTTTGAAGTGATCCCATAGGTGTTTTCAGAAAAGGAGGTACACGCTACATAGTTCTCCACTTAATTTAACTGATCAGATAATTGATCAGTTTCTAGCAGTTCTAATTTCAGTTTCCTCCTCTGCCTGACAACATTTGAACCCACCCTACCATTAAGGACTTACAGGATTGATTTTCATCCTGCTCTCCATGCTGTCGAAGCTATTTCACTTTACATAGAATAATTAAATACGCAGTAAGGCACAGAGAAAGAGAACAGGAGTGCATATTACCCTGCAGCCCAATAATTAGTGCATTCTGATATAAGCTGTCATCACAGCTACTTGTGCCTACTGTTCTGTTTAAAGAAAGACCTTTAATCCATCATTATCACTTGCAGGTGATGCTTTAAACCCTAGGCTAAAGCGATACTAGCTATCATATTAATTCACATCCTGGGATTTTTTTGACAAGACCTTGTTCTTGAAGTTACAAAGTTCTAGATTAATCCCAACCTTCTGTAACTGCCATAGGTGTTTAAGTATGAACAATAGTTTCAGAAACTCTTCTTCTACACAAAGGAAAGAGCCAGACATCTTCAGAGCATAATTCAGGTCTTAAGTAGTTCCACTGCTTTCTGAAGTGTCTCTCTTTCTTCACTGACCTTAGGAGAGGTTTGGGTAACCTTTGCACTTTGCAATTCATATTAATATGATATGACTATAAGCTTTTATTTAGATTTTCTCAAATTCATTCAAAGTGCAGAAAATACAGTTGTGTCCACAGTACCTTCCTGACTTGGGAAAGGTGCTGGGAAAATAAAATCTATTCTTAGTGATAGTTTGATTTTGCATTAATGGTAACCTTGGAACTTCATTCATGCATGATTCTCCTGTTCCACAGAAAAGATACTGTCTACAGTGGCAATTAGTACCTCAGCATAAATGTTTAAATATGTGCAAAGGAAAACCTGCCTCATTGTGTTGTTATGGCTGTTTTTCAGCTGGGATGCTGATATTTTATGCATGTTACAACTTAGCCAGATGATCAACATATTCCCAATGACACCATTTGCCAGTAAAATAACTACTGCTGCCTACAGAAGTGTTAAAACCCTCAGACTGAAGCACTGTACATAAAATCTCGGCATTTTTGT
Organism: Gorsachius magnificus; assembly: GCA_034008185.1. Taxonomy (NCBI): domain Eukaryota; kingdom Metazoa; phylum Chordata; class Aves; order Pelecaniformes; family Ardeidae; genus Gorsachius; species Gorsachius magnificus. The sequence continues at coordinate 39,829,256 of CM067088.1, read as the reverse complement.
TTGCTGTTTCTGTGATTGATAGTAATAAACTTCACTTTCGTGAATGAGAGGCTTCTGTGTAAACACTTGCAGTGTATTACAAAAATGAACATGAAAATGTGCGTTCTTCATAGAGGCTTTTTCCGGTTTTTGATATGTGTCCTTATGCCAGCCTGTCTCTGGCGTATTCAGAAATTCAGATACCATATGTCCTTATGATCATCTTCAAAACTTCCAAATCCAGGCTATCTCTCTTCAACAAGCGTCTTTTATTGATAAGTGCTGCTGCTGTGGCTGCATCTGCTAAAAGCAACTGTGCACAGCTCCAGTGACTAATCTCATTTAGGTTAATGTTATCTGCAAGGTCACTTGGGAAGGATATGAAGACACTATTATCCACCTGGATGCTGCTGTATAGGTAGAGATGAAGCAGGTACATAAACTGTTGGAGAGGGACCTGTCACGATTCTCACAGATTTATAGATTACTCTGTTCTGTAGAACTGGAGAAATTTTCCTTATAATTGAGGATTTAAAAATAAGCAAAAGATATTTGCACTATCTGATTATTCCTAAAAATTCTAGAACGCAGAGTTTTGCTATTTCTGAAAAAATGTGTTCAGCTGCTGAGTTTATTTGTTTGAGCTGGAGAGAAAAGACACATAAGACCTTCCTCCACACACCTGTATCCTGTGTATGGAGAAAGGAGGATGAGAGGTGAAGCTTCTCTCACTAGGTCTGTATATCTCTCCGCACCCCCCATATCTTTGTATCTTTCTCTCTCTCTGTCGTACAAAAAGGTGGTGGGTCCCATTCATACGTCTGGACAGCACAAGAGAGGAATACCTGAATCTGCTGATGGCCTTGGTGCAAAAGATTGTCCTTTCTATTCCATCTGGAATAACAGAAAATCCAAAGTGTCTTGAGTCTTTTTTGGAACTCCTCCTAGGGAAATAATACTTTGCTTGGGGCTGGGAGTGAATTCTCATATCCTTAACGATTTCTAATTATTTAGCAGACAGGATTTGGGGATTTGGACTGCTTTGATAAAAGTGCTTTAAAATAAATAGAACAACTTCTATATTTTAACTGAAGAACATTAGCAAATTAATGTATTGCTGAGTGACTATCATTTGCTGTATATTGCAAAATACAGATGGAAACAGCACAATCTCCATTGTTGTTAATTGCTATTGTTAATGCTTTTTAGTTAGTACATGAATTTCAGTGTAAATAGCACTTTCTTTTGCTGCTAGCTTCACAGAATATTTGCATAGAGCCATAAATTCCTTACTCATAAAAAACCCTATTAAAAACAATGGAAGATAATATGATGATAATACATCAGAGGCTTTTGCTAACAGTAGAGGAGAGCACAAAACAAATGGCAAATATCCTTCTGCCTAGTCATCTGTCTTGCTATACTCTCACTTTTACTTTAGTTTTGACTTTTTAAAAATAAGTTTTTTTTCTTTGGGAAAAGTCAACAATTGGAAATACAATTTATATTATAAACTTTATGGCTTCTTTCAATGCTGAGTTTGTGTGCTATCATAAATGGATTTTGGCTATATTTTTTATATGCTTGGCCCTGCTTTCCCTACAAGAAGTTCCCATAGCCTTCAGAGCAAGTACCTAAGGTGCTAGAGTAACACAGAGAGGTCTTTAATGGCATTCAGCAGACCTGGAATCTTTTCTACTAATAAAATTTTCAAACTATCTTTTCCTTGTATCTTCCCTCCATCCCCAATGGGTACATGCTTGCATGGAGTTAGTCAGAATGGCACCAAATGATGATAACATGCAAATTCCTGTTTGTCCTGTTTCTGATTTCTTGTTAGCAATTCTGTAAATGGAAACAATGCTGTGTAGTAGGATCAAATCACTGAGTGATTACTATAATTCAGCTAATGGGATGATTATTTAAGTATTGTTGTTTATTCTGACTGACCTAGTCTCTGCTTTCTGAGTACTATGTATAGACCGTTTGCTCTTGTAGAATTAAGCTCAAGCCACATTATGCTTTTGTTGGTATAGAAACAGCTCAAGCACAAGGTATAGCTCTGTTTATTGTATTACCTGTAATTTTCATTGAAACAGACTTCTCGACTTGTGTCTGTCCTGTTCTGTCTTTAACATATACAGCACTTTATCCCATTTAAATATGAGATATCTGAGCTCAGAGGAGACAAAATTAGATAAGCTGATCCCTGAATGATTCAGAAAGTCACAATTCAGAGGTGGATAGTCTCAGCATTTAAAGTTTTTAAGCAAAGTAGCTGTGAATACTTAAATTTTGGGAGGCAGAAGGATGGATGAGGAGACATAGTGTCAGACTAATATTTGAGAGATCACACCATGACTTAACAGACATTGTACCTAAAAATATTTAAACTATTTGGTTATTCTTCCCTCTTGATTATCTTATTCCTGCTGGGAATGGGGAAAGCCGTACTTCAGCCTGAAGCTGTTTGGTGCAATTACGTTTATTCAGGGGTTTCCATCTCACTTGATTATTAGAACTGCTTGTATTCTCAGTATAGCATGCCTTGCCCTGGCTGCTTTGACTTACAAATTTCTATTTCTTTCAGAGTATGTGTCCATTCAAAGCAAAGACACCTTTGCCCTAAGTTGTTATGGTTCCTTCATGGCTTGACAAAGCCCAAAATAACAGATACTATTCCCAATAAAATAAAACCTGACACTCCCTCTGACTTCTGTGTAACACACTTTTGTCAGTAAGAAAGAAAGAAAAAAAGACCATTGTGTGCCAGAAAGACCATTGTCAGAATGATGGACTTTATATTCTAAATCAAAAAGATAAATCTGGAAAATGAACAAGCTAAAAGGTCTAAATGCTTGAAAATGCAAATCTAGGACAAATGCCTCCAGTTTTATGTGTTGTTCTTCATCTAGAAGTGCAGGCAGCTTTTAATAGCTAATATATTACTTTCTTATAAATATTTTCCATACTATGCAACTAAAGAATATGTTTTTAAAGGAAAACTAAACAGACATGAGTGGAATCTTTGCACTGAGAAACGGCCAGCTTAGTATGCAAGCAACAACACTATCTCACATTCATTTGAATGCTTGCCATCTGGAACAGATGCATTAGTTGTGGCTTCAGTAATGACATGGTGGAAGAGAAGACCTTCCTCACCTCAAGATTTCAATATTACTTAATGGGGCTCCTCATGTGTGTAAAGTAATTGTATAGTCAGCCCAGTGTTTTATTCAGCTGTCATCTTTACTTTATACTATAACCTAGCCATCTTGCTGTACAGTCTTGCTTGAATACATGCAACATTGCGGCATATATTGTATGAAAGATGCTATTCCGAATAAAGTCATATTGTATACTTGACTTTGTTCTGTATTGATATTGAATGCATTTCTAGAATGGTAATCTTCTATGTACAATATGTGTCTGAGGAGATTATATCTTATTTTGCACACCAGGATATCTTTGGAATTGTTTATTATTCATGTTATATTTTAAACCGATGCTGGTCTATGCAGATTTTAAATGTGTTTGTCATATACCATTAGTCACTGTGTGAAATCTCTCAGTAATAGTTCTTGAATTTTCTGCAGCTAAGGAGAATTTAACACTGATTGATGGTAGATCACTTAGCTGGTTGGCAGACTTTCCAATTTACGGCAGGAAAATTGCTCTTTTCTTTATGCTCATTCCTTCTTCTGCAGGGGGACAGTAAGATATATGTGCCAGGGTGCACATAACAGCAAGAATCTGATTGGCAATACTGCAGGTCTTTTTTACAATTATGATTTTATCATTTTCAAAAACTGTACTGAATGTCAAGTATTTCAGATGCAATTTTTAAAAACCTCTCTATTTATCAAATGCTGATGATATATCCGTATCATATTTCACATGCAAAAAATGACCTAACATATTTTTGCATGAGGAAATGAGTAAGCTGTCAGCGCTTCATCCTTATCTTCTAATAGTCCCAAATTCTCAGTCCTCTAAAGGCTGATTATCTGTATAGGGAAGATTAGCAGGAGAAACAAAGTTATTGATTTGCTGTGTGCCGTCTGCAAATATTTCTCATTAACCGCTGATTCAGTCAAAAAATAATAGTAGTATATTAGTTATTCTTCAGTGAAAGAAAGATATGGGCTAAATCCTTTCCCTTTTACACTCTAGTGAGGTTTTCAAAGACTATATTTTAAGATTTCACATAGAATGCATATGAAGAACGGCAATATGTAATTTTTAGTATCCACTTTCTTTAAAGGAAAAAACAAGATAAAAGTTATCATGTATAAAAATATAAAAGTCTACTGAAATGCCAACCATAAATGCTAGTAAATTTAGCAATAGATTTTTTATAAAAAAAAGACTTCTCTGTGAAAAGGTGTGTTTCTTATTTTCAACTGCCTGCAAAGACTGAAAGAAGAATCCAGTCTTTACCACTTCATACGGTTTACAAGCATAAGAGGTTCAAAATGCTGCACAAAAGTGCTGACTTTGCATACTGTTCTGGAACACACAGAGGTACTTTCTAAAAACATACACATAAGGGGGAAAATAATTGCTAAATTATTGTTTCAAAAAGAAATATAAAACATTGCTGTCGCGTTGTGGTTTTAGAGCCATGGAGCACAGCATAACTGACACTTCCAAAACATAGATAGTAAACATGGTAATGAAAACAAATGTGTTAAAGTGTGCACTAGGGCCCAATTATGCACTTGCTCAAGGACTTCAGTGGGAGTTCTGCATGTAGTGCATCTGCAGAATGGTTCCCACAAGGAACGAGGCAACTAAGAAAGCTGTTATAGCTACTGTCCCAACGAACCTATTGTTTGGGGAGCTCATTTTCAGCAGCTCCTCCCACATCCCACACTAATGGCAGACCAGTGCTGTTACAGCTTGAAATTTATGCAAGATCAACTGTGTAATGAAAATTATACCAGTTCATAATTATTATCTTTTATTTTTACAGGCACTGTGTGGAGTTCATAGAATTGCAAATCCTACAGAAGAAATACTTGGCATCATCTTCTAAAAATAAAAACTCAGTCTGTTTGTAATGCTGAAATGAAGAAAATGGGAACCAGGACAATGGAGAGCAGCATTAAAGAAACAGAAAGGTAGTATCTTGATTGAATTTTTCTAGTCTGTCTCATCCTGGGTTTGCCCATGTCTTACATTTGTGCCTGTTACCGTACTATCTTTTCTGTAATTGCTTTTTGAAAAATATTTGTTAGACAAATACCTATTTCATAAAACCCACATTCTTAGTTTTAAGTTCATAAGTTTTCTAAAGTACTGTTATGGCATTGCATCTTTTAACATAAAATTATCTTGCTCTCTAAAGCACGTAAGATCTCCCACACTTTCTGCCAAGACTTAAGAACTCTCAGCTTGCCATGGATCCAGGTTAGTAGTAAGAACTGATCTTTGGCCACGCCAGGTACGCTGGATCTAGTCACACCGATGACAGACAGTGGTTAAAAATCACTCACAACTTCTCATATTTCTGAAACTGAGACTATGACAGTAAAGGCAAAAATCAGTCCTAGCTAAACCAGGCCAATCTTTCAAAGAAAGCCTTACTGACCCCTGGAAAGGCAGGGATCTAAGTATGCTTCATCAAACAGAAACTAAGACCTTAAATCCTCATCTGGAGCAAGTAGGCTGAAATACAGCTATCCAAACATAGAAAAAGATTCCTGTATGTATTAGGTGGTCAACAATTGTCAGCAACTGGTCTGCTTGTCCACACCACATATTTCTTCATCCAGGACCATACAATTTCCCACATATCGTGTGGCAGGCTCTATACTGCCATCAGAGACAGTTTATATCACACATCAGAAAAACTGGAAATTACGCCAATTAGAAGAGGTCAGACATCCATGGACCAGTGCCTGTCCTAAAAATCCCACCAATTACCAAAACCACAACACATACAAAAATATCTTGCCTAGAAACATTAGTAATGCTATGTTTTCCTTCATAAGGTAATATAAAATGATGTGACTGATTCAACCAGATGTGACCACTCAAAAGTTGGTATGACAGGTTGAGAAATGTTAACGTAGGAAAGAAAGAGCAAATTAGAACCTTTAAAAAATATTTTATGTGTTTGGTGTTTGCACTATGAAAATGGCCAGCTATGTCATATTTGTATTTTCTAATCTCTAGTTACACACTGATGTAAGTTTCCAGTTCATTTTGTGGAGAAGCATACTCAATGTACAACTAGAAAGATAGATCGACAGGCAAACAGATTTTCAGTTTATGAAATCTGATGCAGCTTCAGTGATGCTGACTCTCTAACACAAGCTTGAAGAGGCAGTCCTCAATTTTCAGTACCTGTTGATTTAGGGATCCAAATATTTCTACATATTTTTATAGTCATGATGATCTAAAGATGGAAGAAAAACAAGGGTTTCAGGAAGGGATGACATTTTTTCATTACAATATTTTTATTGGGAAAATTAGACAATAGAATAGAAAAATGTACTGCACATACCATCATGTAGAATTACCACAACAAAAGTCTAAACCAGCTCAATATCCTCACTTTTTCTTTGGTTTAATGGTTTCATTATTGCTTTTACTGGACTTGTAAACAAGTAAACAATAATATAAAGAGAATGATTACTTTTGGTATTGAACAGTAAATAACCAAATTAAGATGAGCTGTTTTCTGATATCATCAGCAACCCTGCAAGGCAGGATGTGGGACAGATGTAGGGCAAGCCCTAGCAACCTTGAGGATTCTAGGCCAGAGAGAAACTCAGTTTAAATATTGTAGTTTAACTCTTTGAGTAAGTGACCTGGTAATTTTTCACATTTGGGCACATTTATATCTCTCTGCATAGCTTTGAGGTAGTTATACACGTGCGCAAAATGGAAGCTTCATCATGTCCATAAAATGAAAACACACATCCTCAGGTGGCTGACTTACTGATCTTTCCTTAGTCTTAAACTTGGTAGTCTCAACTAGTCCTATTTCTTCTGTGATTCATTCACAGCCTTCGTCCTAATCCTGAAAGCTATCTATGCAGAAAGAGATATCTGCCTTAGGGAACACTTATCTAACTCTCAGGATAACTAAGTTAAGAAAGTCTATAATGAAAATTGTGAGAGTCGGAAATGAAGCTTTCTTGAACAAGTAGCAGCGCATTATGGAATGAGCTGTCAGAACAATTTGTATTTGTCTGTTGCAGTGATTTTAGATCCTACTACAAATAATTTATGCATCTATTCACAGAAGAAATCTATCACCAGCACCCAGATAAGGAAAAACAAACAAAACATAAAGAGGTTTTATTAATACTAGTCTAGGGTAGAATTCTCTGCAAGTTTTTCTTTGGCAACAATCCGATATATTGATTTAACACTCAGACAGATAAAGTATCAAAATCCGGATACTTATCCAAACAATAATCTAAACCCTCTGATGCTAGTGCTGCTCTACTTATGTTTGAGAGCCTCAAAATCAAAATATCCAGGTTGTTTTCTCCATAAATGCACTTCAGAAAAATGAATTCCTCATTTCTCTTATTTTTTTCTACAAAATTAGAGAAAATATTTTATTCTTAATGACTTTCCTGTCGAAGTCTATTAGCCATAATGAGTACCTCTGTTTTTCACATCTGCAAACATGAAACTTCAGTACTTGTTGAGCTTCTGATGGGTCTCTGAAGCAAAAGTGGCACTCCGTGGAGTATTAGAATAAACATAATGAAATCATTCTTCAAAACTGTATTAAGTTGCACAAGGCTGAGTTTGCAATATCCTAAAATGAGAAGAAAGATCTATTCAAATATGAATAAAAGAGAGATTATTTGCAAGAGAGGGAGAAGTCTAGCTACAAGCACAGGTGCTTTAAAGCACAAATCCACACCATTAAGCTCTGGCACAGCTGTTTCATAATAAATAAAAAAGAGAAACCAGAGAAACACCCATTAAAGTCTCATATGATACAACCTATGAAGAAAAAAAGTAATTTGTTTGTAAACTACTATCACATTAACAATGGAGGCCAATTGAGAAAACCTCCAGATCTGACAGGATGATTTTAAAGTAAGAGTGCGGAATTGTTTATTAAGACTTTGAGTGACAGTCTAATATATTAAATCAGTTCAGAAGATTGTAAAATGCATTAGCATTAGCAATTTAATACCTCCAACAAATTTAACTGTCACTCATGAGCATATCTGTCCTTGTTAAAGGCAAAAAAAACCCTGAAGCGCCATCTTTGTCTTGATGGACAATAAAGTTAGAAGAGGCAAAAGCCTTTCTCTGTACATTGGTGATGAGAGAACTGTGTTACATTTATCATAATTAACTTTCAGAGTTGGCAGCATTTTTTGGCAAATGTATTATTTGCTCAAGCTTGTGAAAGAAGTTTAAGAACTAATCATTGGAGCCAAGCCTTAGCTTGCAATCGTTTCAGGGCTGGATTTTAATCAATTTAGAAACGTAATTACATGCCAAATGTGTACACAGTTACTTTGATTACACACAGAAATTGGGCAGTTTCATAGTCAACTAGCTGATTGTAGGCAGTTGGGTGCAAAATGCCTCATCTGAACGAGCAGTTGTTAATAACCTTGTGTTACAGCCGTATGTGGAACAATGTAGCAAACTTCTTTTAAAATCAGGAACTTTAAAGGAAATATTTCCAATTTTCAGTTTTATTCAGGTGGAGACATTTTTCTATGTTTCTTTTTTTTTTAATTTTAATTGTCATTATTAATAGAGCAAAAAATAACTTTGTAAAAACCAAGCAGAAAAAAAAATCAAGTTGAAAAGGAGGTCGCTCGAATATACTGTGTGATTACTTTGCAATGCAGTAATGAAAAGGATCCCAAATGTAATGTCCATCAGAGTACAATACAAGGGTTTCAATATGAAGAACAGAGTAGAGCTGTTTTGATTTTTGAAGAAACAGAATTAAAAAAATACCAGATGATTGGCATGAATTGCTGAATGAATAAAATGCAGTGTTTAGCTTACTGTAATTAACATGCCTGTGTTATTCAGGAGTGCTTAGATAACTACTGCATGTTTATGAAAATGCTCCTGAATCCTAATATTTGTGTGACATCCAGTATAATTAATTTGACAATTAGTGTCAATTATTTGATGGTCTCACATGTGAAAACTTGCAGATCTCCACTCAGGGAGCAGCAGCAGTAGCCCAGTTCCTTTGGTGACCAGTGATAGAGTACATGAGAAGCAATGAACAGATGAAATTAATAGTTTGCTTAATAATAATCAGGGCTGACAGGTTAATAACAGAGTCACTATCTAAAAGGAAGTCACATTTATGACTATAATTTGAAACAAATACTTTAATTGCCTCTTAGGATAAGTGGTAATAACATTGCATATAAACAGAGCTAGAAGAAACAGGCATAATATGAAATAGTTTACTCAGGATTGTACCTACGGTAGTTTTTCTACCAATATATTCATCCTGCTCGTGGAAAAATTACATCTTGGGGCATTTTGTAGGTAAAACACAGAAACAGGAGGTGACAAACTGCGTGGTGAGAGCAGACACTTAGGACAGCAGTAGTAGTAGTAGTAGAGTAGAGTAAGGGAGGGAGGAGTGTGTGTGCGTACCTTGGATCATCATTCTTGTGTGGATTGATGTGTAGTAACAGTACATCGACTGACACCTTGAGCCTGTTAGGTGTTAAATGTTATTGGAGTGTTGTTTGACTTCAGTTTGCCCCTGTTTCTCATTGGTTTCTGTCATGTGGTTTTGGCTATTTTGTGAAATAAATTTGTTTGAGCTTGTCCTTTGTTTGGGTTAGTTTTAGTTTGGCTCCATGACATCAGGCTAGGAAGTAGTTATCGATTTCTCACTGAAAAGTGTTCCCACTGTTAGCTATAGTCCTAGTGACAGATTCTCAGTGGTGCTGGTGTCGGTAACATCATGCAGCTTCCCGATGAAGAGGCCCAAGCCTCCTCCAGGGCTGCTGGTTTCTCACAATTTCTTTGTCCCATTGTCTGACAAGTCATGAGTAACTTGGTCATGTTGGAGCATGACTTGGTCTCTGTGGGCAGGCTGACGTGGTTGAAGGGTATCCTTCCTTCCTTGCACTACAGCTGCGATGCGAGGGCCCTCTTCAAGCAGATCCAGTCACCCATTTTGGTGTCTCTTCTCTCTTTGCTAACTAAACCATTTTTTTTGGAGTGCATACAAGGAGTTTGAGACTCAGTAGTAAAGTGAAATGGGGAACTGTAGTAATAATAATATTAATTATCATTATTGACCTTGTCACCTCCCTGATCCAATTGTCCGTTTAGTCCCCAAACAGTTGTCCTAGCTCAGCTGAGGGCGCAGCTTGGGGCCAGAAATGAATGGCAGAGGGGAGGCCAGGGACAGCCAAAGTCAGCACTTCCCCTGAGGAAAATGCTCATCGATCTTCAGCCTGAAAAGGATAATACAGCAACAATTGTTAATGTTGAAGAGTTTAAATTTAGAGCCTTCTCCAGCTGATTTGTTATTCAACTTCCCTGTCATTTCATACCTTGATTATTGGTTTATTCCTCTTCACCACTGAAAGTGCATTACTCTGAATGAAGAAAAAGAAGAGGTGCTATCTCCTGTGCTCATTTCAGTGTGTTTTGGAAGAATTGCTGTCTCCAAACATTCCCATCTCTGATACCACAATCAATTCTCTTCCCTTTTCATCTAGCACTGTAAACAATAGTTTATTTGGAAAACAAAACAACAGAAAGTAAATACCATTTATTGGAATTTAACCCTTTAATCAGTTCTTTCCTCTGTTCTTCTCTCTTTTCTATCCTAGAATATTAGATTCTTTCGAAGTTTACCAAGGACTGTGTGTAATGCCTGTTCAAACTGGATAAAATTAATCTGTGAAAGAGGTATAACAAACTGGGAGTAGGAAATTCTAACTATAACCTCCTTTTTACCATCAGATGTACAAATTCAGACTCCCCTTTCAATTATAATTACAGATTGTCCTTCTTTGAAGTGGTGGGTTGGGTTTTTTTTTCCTAAAGAACATAAGAAAAACAGTTTTACCCCTTATTGTAAAAATACCATGCATTTAAAAAGATGTATCCTTCCTACATGATTTTTTATCAAAACTGTACCATTAAGAGGCAGTTTAGAGAAATGACTTTTTGTAACTTGGATCTTAAAGCTGAGCAAAATCTTCTGCAAAATGTAGATTTACAGACCTGAATAATTCATTTAATCTGTGAAACATGATTGAAACCATGTTTAGAAAGAGCTGCCTTGGGCCTCCAAGGCCAAAGGGAAAGTATTACATTTGAATCAGTTTGATTTTGTACTTCCTTGAAACATAAAGTATCAGCGTGAGTGCAGAGATAATAGCAAACCCTCACAGGGGGGTTGTCAGGATAAAGCCAGTAAGATTGTGAGGTGCTTTGATAGTACAGTAATAGGGGTCAAATAAGCGCCTAAGGTAGGTAGGTACATCCAAAGCAGAATACTCTTTTTTTTTTTTTTTTTTTTTTTTTTTTTTTAAACTATGTAGCATTTACGGAAAGGTGGTGAAATTTCAGGTGGTTGCTTGAGTAGTTGTATTCCAATCATATGAGCTGAAACTCACTTTGGACACCAATGTCGTGCTGTTCGTTTAAAGGTGTGAGGACCCCCAAGCACAATGCCTCTAACAGCCATTCTACAGCTTTGCTATCAACAATGAATTAAAAAACAAAACAAAATAATCTCCTTCCTCCAAATTCCAAACAAAATTTAGTGTCAGGGGGCTCTTCCAAGAAAAAAAAAAAAAAAAAGTAATTGTGAACTATGTTCTTTCCCTCCAGCTCCTTTTACCCTGCTGCAGTTTTAATTCCAGACCAGGTCATGTACAAAGAGCTGAGCTTCTTTCCACTGCTCCAGTCTGTAAGATTCAGTCATTCTCTAATTAACAAGTTGGCGGCTGGTAACAGAAAAATATTGAAGTTTATAGAAGTGCTGAGCCTATTCCTCTTACAATACATCACATTCAATTTGCTTATTCCAGAAGGTAGAAGAAATTGAATGTGCAATGTAATTTGGTCAAGCTTTGGAAAGCGAATATTTCAGTTGCACTCAACTGCTGCTTTTTTCAAGACAAGTTAAAATACCAAAAAGCAGCACAAGAATACATTGTTTGTGTTCAGCAGTCTTAAAATAAAAGGGGGGGGGGGGGGGGGCGGGAGGAGGTCCTTATCAGTAAAAAGTGAAGTGTGCTGAATGTGTGAGGTAACATGTATTTTCCAGGCTTGCTGATCAGTGTAAATCTAACATTAATCTAAGGAAAACTGGTGTGCTACAAAAGTTTTCCTTGGTGAGAGGTGATTTTTTTTCCTTTTCACTAAAGAAGGCAACCAGAGCAAATGTGGTTCCAAATGATCTCTTCTTGAATGGGTTCATTTTCTTTTTGAGTAGGTTTGTTTTCCTAATATGTATCAGGTGCTTTAAAGAAGAGGAAGTGGTATTCGAATAATATCTAAATTCTTCATTACCCACAGAGTACATTCCATAGTGTTGTTAAATGAGTGCTGAATGCTTCTGCACCCTGAACATTCAAGAACAGTCAGTAAGGTCTGGGAGACACTCAAAAATGAGAAAAAGAAAGCTTCAGATTATCAGTAGTGCACAATATATGGAGGCACTGAAAAGTAGTTTTATGGCTATTCCATCAGTGTATGAAACTCTCAGAAAAAATGTAAATTTGGCTATTTTAAACAAAAGCAATTATTTATAACCATAAATTATCACCATACTACAAAGCTACAAAATGCATTTGAAGTATGGAATTTAGGTTCACATGATGGAATTCAGTGACTCACAGTGTTTGTTATTTTTCTGCACTGGGCTCAGTACTATATTCTCGGGGGGGGGGGAGGGAGGGGGAGGGAAATTAACATTGTTTAATGATACCCTAAAGACAGGAGGTACAGTCATTTATTTTGTATTGCTGCGTGGTTTCACTTTAAGCAGTGGAAAAGGCACCCAGTGCATAGGATGTGCACCTAGGGAATGTTTTAGCAATCCGAATAAATGATACAAAATAAATACTGTCATCACTTTTCCACCTGTGAGGCAGCACGTCAGTGCCTGATACTCAACAGCGAATATTTTCTATCAATTTGATATAGAGTCAAATCCCTTTGCTAGTCAAATGTTTCTGCGGATGTTTTTGTTTAGATGAAAAGAGATTTTGTTGTACTTGAAATAATTTCAAGAAAAGAACTTCCAGCTCAAAGCCAGTCCACTCTAATACACACTGCAGCAATCTTCTATAAACAGCACGTCCATGCACAGAATCCTTCGTGTTAACGAAGGCCCCTCACAAATGCAGCTGGGTTCTTCAGCAGCTCTTTCCAACACCTCCATTTTGAACTGCAATATCTGCTGAAGAAACCTGTGAATTTTTCTGATACTGTTTATTCCTCCCCATGTGCAAAGTCCATAGCGTAACAGCTTTGTTCCCAAGATCAGCGTGATTTTTAACCAGTATTATTGTTCTAAAAGTGTAAGTGTTCTTCCTGACATGTGTGGCTATGCAGAATGGTTCCAATTAGATTCTGGTGACAGTAAATAGCACTATTTTAGCCATACTGACATATCTATCTATCTATCATCTTTTTTTTTTGTTGGTTCCTAGAAGATGACTTCCAGGCAACCACAGACATTAAAATATAGCAACACAAACAGATATTATGGATTTAATTCAGTGGTTTGAAATATATCAGCCAATGTTAATTCCCACATCCCTTTCCAGTCCATTAAATACTCTATTTTTTAATTGAAGTTATAATATTTATTTGCTCATTCTCACCTGTTTTGGTATGCTACATTTCTTCAGTAATTTCTCTAGTGATTTGTGCTTGGATTAGTTTATTCCTTCCATTATCTCCGATTTAATTGTCCCCTATCACATAGAAAAGTCTGTGTGCCAATTTCAAGTTGATGTTACATAATTTAGATACAACTTTGTTTTGAAAGTTTCACAAGCAATGAGATTCTCATTGTTTCATAGAAAATAATAATAACCACACTGTCTTATCAAAGAAGCTGCCATCAATTAACATGAGACCACAGTATTCGAAGATCAAACTTTCATTTCAGCAGGTTAGAATTTACTACTTCTGTCACAAAGGAATTTATTCTTTTTCAGTTAAATATATATTACCAGCATATTAAGCAATCTTTCAATATGTTGTAAAATATATCACTTAATGGCTGAAATATTTGTTAGTCGAAAAGTGCATCCAACCTTAACATGATTGGGCTTTGGTTGTAAATCTCTGCTTAATAACCGTTGCTGAAGGGAGGAGACCTGGGTTTATATATTTTCATTTCACTGATTCTGATTTTTGCATGAAAAATGTGAGATGACTTAAGCTCATAAGCTTTAAGTTGATGTCTTAAATACACTGTTTGTTGGAACAGTAATTCAACTAGGCAGGGCATCTGTGTACTGATCGAAATTCCAGGAAATGCTACAAATTGTCAGTTTTTATTAAGCCAGTGGTGTACAGGAGCCACTTTATGCTCCACCACTAAAAAGCAGTGTGTGAATTACCCAGGACAAGGCTCACCTCTTGTGATGAAGAGAAAAAGTTAAAGCTGTTGTGTTGTCTCAAGCCAGCCATGCCATGTGAGGAGTGTCAATGAGACGAGAATGAATCTGTGATCTGACCACTCCTGGCTGCAGTTTTAGCCCCTTGGTCCTGCTAGCAACTGGAAAATGCTAGAGAGTACTCTCAGTGTTTTTTAAAGCAGCCATACAACCATACAGCTGTTCCATAACCAGAGTAGGGCAGAGTAAGCACTTCTGCATGAGCATTTGGACGTGAAGGTTTTATAAAAAACGATGCTTCTAGAAAGGTCATCTTTGTTTTATGACAGTCCTAAAAATCAAACCAAAGCTCCTTTCTGCATTAAAGTAAAGCTAAACTATTTTCAGTACTTGGAAAACAAACAGGAATATCCTCTCCCCCTCAATGCAGTTACCAACAGTCTCTAAGAATATGGCCTATGCAATCTCAGTAATTCACAAGAACTTGGAAGTCCTAATAAATTCTGCCATTTGAAATTTATTGCAGAATTTAAATCTGCTGGATGTTGTTCAATTCAAGGGCATTTATACAGATTTCAGTAAAGCCCGGGATGAGACTGTAATATTCACGTTAGGGGATGATGTTACAATGAATAGACTTACAAAGAGAAGGTGATTAATTTACAAAGCAACCAGAAAAGACACATCATGTATATATATATGCATCTACAGCAGAAAGTTAGTTTCCTATGTTTTGACACTCTTTCTAACACAGCACTGAATAAATCCCCATATTTCAATAATATGTGTAAATCCAGTTACATTGTAATTCCAAATTGACAGATCAGTAGGAGGCTAAAATAAAATAATAATAATAATAATAAATTTAAAAGCGAGACATTATGGAATTGCACCAAATCCAGATTGTAGGCATCACGTTAAGGTAAAGGCTCTGGGCTGGATTTATCAGAGATAGCAAGCAGAGTTTCTGGCAGTTTTGAATTTCAAAGAACGAACAGTATCCTAATTTGCCATGTGGAGAGGCAGATAAATGCTGAATATTTCCAGCAATAATTAACATAGGCCAAATAACCTCATTAAAAAGCATGAGGAGCTTGGAGGAGTAAACCTCAGTGAGGATCTGTTTGCAGACTCCCTTCTAATCCCTCATCAGAAATCAAGATTGGACCCTTGAGCCCAGCCATGAAATGAAAAAATGCTGAAGATGATCCATGTCTTTCCATTGCTGCTCTTGCCAAAACAGGCTCCCACTTGTTCGGTCAGGATGACTCCAGTGTATCTCATCTTGATTACTGATAGAGAATTGTCAAGGTGAAAAGTCATCTGGAAAAGGCAGTAGAGCCTGGAGTCATAATGCCTGTTTTCAGAGATTTCCGTGACTTTCATGGGCTCCAAAATGCATCATTTTTCTGATGCAATTCTACTTATGGAACACAAAGAACCCCAGTAAGGTATCTTGATAATGAACAAAGATAAATACCAGGATTTTTCTGGACAAATAAGTTCCAAAGTTTTCTCTTACAGAGAACGACCTGCCAGCAGCCATTTCATCTTGAAAAAGTGGGATAGCAGCTCAGATATTTTACTGTAATTACCATGGCTGTAGGGTCAGCACAAGGAAAGCAATCTCAGACAAAAAAAATCACATAGGGCCTTAAAGATCAAATCCCAACCCATCAAAATTCTGCTTTCATACCTTCTGATGACCAGGACTCCTTGAGTTTTTATAGCAAATAGTTATTTATTTAGTGCTTAAAATTTTATGTCAGACAAATCAAGCCAAGAAAACAAACTAAAAAACATCCATACGGTGGATAACTACGTACCCAGAAATTTATGTAGAGATATGGTGCATTCTCTTTCACCAAGTCTTTAGATCCAGACTGGATGTTTCTGAAAACTTTTGTAGTTCAGCCAGAAGTGTTGAGACAGAAGGTCAGACTGATCCAGTGGTTTCTTCCATCTTAAAAATTATGAACCTAAGAAAATACTTGTAGAATTGATATAAAACATTATGGTCCTTTGGTAACATATGCAAACCCTTTGAAGTGACTTGTGTGTAAGTATGTATGTAATGACTAAGCTAGAAGGCAAGGGAGATTTGGTTTTGATAAATTAGGGAGACCGCAGGAAAAAGCAGGAGTGCCAAATTAACATTGAATGAATATGTCAGGGGAGGGTATGGACCAGAAGCTCAGGGAAGACCAGAATTTAGCTGCTTAGACTGCTATCACAATATTCCCCAAAGCACTGAATATTTGAACCCACAGTGTTGCTGCTTGTTAGTGAATAGCATAACAAGAACAGGAAGACCTTTGGAAGAGAGAGAGAAAAGAAAGGATTTTTGATGGGTCCTGTAGTGTATATATATTTTCAGTTTAAAATTTAACTTAATCTGCATTAATGTGTGCTGCTTTGTAATTACACAACAATATTTGGT
Source organism: Gorsachius magnificus (assembly GCA_034008185.1). Lineage (NCBI taxonomy): Eukaryota > Metazoa > Chordata > Aves > Pelecaniformes > Ardeidae > Gorsachius > Gorsachius magnificus. Next base: position 39,812,267 of record CM067088.1, on the reverse strand, counting down.
TAATGCAATACTTTTTTCTTAGCACAGAGACAATCATAGGTGTTTGTTCTTGCTCTGCAAGCCAGTACTTTCATGAGATAGATTTTGTGTGGCACTGTAGAGCGATTTATGTGTGTAAGCAAAGTCAGGAGAAAGTCATAGATTTTAGTATTCTCTAGTACTTTCTTTAACTTGAGCAGTACTTTCTGTCCTGTTTCTTTGATGTACTGGATGCTCGATATTGCTAGCAATATAAATCCTTGCTTCAATCTTATTTACATAGACAGAAGTTATGTAGTGACAAGGTCCCTTCAAGGCTTGAATGGTTTGTTAATAACATGTACTAAATAGCATCTGGTATCAATCTTGTCCTACAGACATGCCTGTAGTGATTTAAAGCTTTCATTCTTTGAATTCAAAATCTAGTTTTTAATGCACTTTCTGTCAGCTGTCTTCACAGCTTTTAGATGAGATTCTGTCATCTTGACATATTCACAGATACATTGAAATTTAACTAGAAAAAAGAAATAAAAACTTCTCATGTCTAAATAAAATGCCTATTTGTGCTTATATATATTTTTGGTTGTTATTGGCTTTCAGTTATTTACTAATATAGAGATCAATAACATTTTATTTACTGAACGGTAACAAAAAAAGTAAGTGCTTGTGTGATTTGGACACGACTGCTTAATTGTTTTCCACGATGTTATTATTAGTTAAATAACAAAACAGCCATAGACTTTCATTTTTAGATTAACTTATTTGTAAAGCTCTCAGTTAACAATTTACCTGCAAAGCCACACAGCAAATTGCTCTGCGAATGCGATGCTTCCTTTGTTTTTTCACTCATCTGCAAAATCCACGTTTAAAAGCAGAAACAGGGCAACAATAGGATACCCAGCATTGTAGGATGCCTATGGGAAATTGTGTTTCAAACTAATACCTTCTTCCTCACTGACACTTCTATCGGAGCAACCATTTTAAAATCTATTTAATATTCACTGAAAACCTCTAGCTAGCATCAGTTTGGGAAACTCCTGAGATATGGAGCATATTGGTATTAACTCTTTGGACCTGTCCAACACAGATGGGTATTGAAAAGAATGCCTTTAGGCATAAATAAACCACTATGAAGACATTTTTGGCAATGGTGGTGATGAATATTTTTAGTTTTCCCATCACTAAGCCATGCCCATATTTCTTAGACTAAACTGCAACTTTGACTACACTTAAGGCCAGTTTCAAGGAAAAACAAATGCAACATTTACTTAGGGCCCAGCCTTTAGGGAAGGTAAGGAAAAAAGTCCCAGGTAAACTAAATTAAATAGTAGTTCTGCAACCCAGTGTATAAGTGGAAGGAAAGACATGCCTACTTCTTACTGTCTTTATCCACCCCCACAAGCTGACAGGACATAAATTAGAAAGAGAGCCAAAGACGAGATTCTCTTCCCTCTTTTGTTACCTTCTGTGTCTTTTGTCCAGCAAAGATTGCTAGCTCCAGAAATGACAACATTTGACAATGGAGCTCACTGTGATGCCACTGGGAGAAAGTCTGGGAGGTTCACGCTGGTGCTTCATTTAGTAGCATAAGCAGGGTTGGTCAAAGGAGTCACAACCTTGCCAGTCCAGCTGTCACAAGTGATGAAGAGGCTGTGACAAAGGACTTCAACATAGTGGCAGTGGTAGTGCCAAGTAGACTTTTCCCTGGAGTTAACCAAGAAGAGGACATATTAAAATCCCATTGCTGAATATGACTGATGTGAATGGAGAGCTGCCTAGAGTCTTGGAATTGGTGATGATATTTAACAGTCATTCATCACCTTAATATGTCATCCTTCATTGGAGGGTATCAAAATGCTTTACAAACTTTTATTAGGCCTCAAAATATGCTAAGGAACATTATTTCCCTGTTTTACAGGTGCCTGTAAGTAGCAGCTCCACAGTCACAAGTGGATCAGTGATAGACTCAGACACTGAATGCGTAAGTCCCAAATCTCATCCATCTCTGATAACTGAAATAAACATTTTCAAGGTGTTGAAAAAAATGGTAGAATAAATTTTGGGGTTTGCTCTTACAAGCTAGTGCTGGTCTTAACTTTACCTCACTTCGTTACTTATTGTATCTGTTTGCTTGTTTTGTAGAACATTAAAACCTAGGCAAAATAAGAGAAAAACAGTGGGATACAAGACTTGAACTGCTAAATTCATGAGATCAAAACTGACAGAGAATTTAAGACACAGATAAAGCCATTGAGAAATAACAATAAAGAGCTATATCTTTATTTTTAAATGAATTGTTACAGGAAAGGCCAGAGGGGCCATGAGCCTGTTGTAATTGATATGAGGGATAGCAGATGTCAGGGGATCTTGTATGCTTTGTTCCCAGGATTACCTTCTGCATGTCCTTAGTCATCCATATTGGCTGCCCTTTTTAACTCCATATGTAGTCTTTTTTTGGATGTCATACCTAATCTGTTACATATTTTTTTCTGAGATGACATATATACCCCTTGGGGATAAATTAAATTATCTGTGAACTCTTCCATTTAGTTCCTGCCTTCCTCATCTCCATGTCTCTCTCTCTCTCTCTGTATCCTGTTCAATTTCTCTCAACACTTCACACATTATTCTAAAGTTTATTCTGCTTAAATTACCATCTTTAAATCTTTCATCCTTTAGTTCTACATTGTGTCCCTTCTTGTGCTTGTTATGATATATCTAGAAAGTGTTGGTAAATAATTGCCACTTCAACATTCATATGGGCTGCTCTCATGCCCAGATCTCTCTGAGGTTCAGTACTCTACCTGAACGCATACAGGAGATTCTGGTATCTCTGAAGACCCCATCTTTACCTGTAATCCAGAAAAACACGCAAACAAATGCCTGAGCCTGGCTGAGTTCCCCATTAATAAATATATTCCCTGGAGTCATCAGTTTTTACTTCTGCTATATTTTTTCTGATACATAGTAATTTTCTAGCAATTTTTTCACCAAGCGTAATTATTCTATCTCAGCTAGACTTTCTCTGAAGTCTCCTTTCTAAATGCTCTTGAACGATCACTCTAAACTATTCTCCGTCTTTATGGTAGAGAAATAAGAAAACACTGGTATAAATTTCAGTAAAGAGTAAAACTTTAGTTAGACTTATGATAAGGTGGTTAAGCTCTGGAATTGGCTGAGGTGATAAAACCTGCATTACTGCAGACTTTTAGAACAAGTTAGGCATGGCTTCAGTCTAGCTTTACCTTGCTAGGGGGCTAAGACATCCCCTCTTGTATTCTATTATTCTGAAAAGGAGTATGACAAATTATTCTTCACTTATTGAAGTCTCATGCACATTTCTCTGTAGAACTCCATTGTACAGATCTTCTAGGTGTCTTTGTCCTGATATAATTCCATATATTATATATAAAAAATTTAACTGCACAAGGTTTTTCCTCTCCTACACTGTTCTGTCTTCTTTCTTTCATCTGACAATAAAGCTTCTATAGTAACAATGTCTTTTATTCTGTTGTGAATTTAAATTCTTTCTTTTCTAGCTTTAATTTCACACACAAACGCCGCCTTCTTTTAACCAGGACTGGTCCATGAAGAAAGCAGGTATGAACAGTCTGTGTCTTCTTATTAAAATATTGAAGTGTAAGTAGAAAATGTGCGTTGTTTTTGAGAAAGCCATAAAAAAGTTATAATTCAGAGATTAGCTGCTCAGTAAGGAAGGAGATGTTGAATATTTCTCATCAACTCAATATCAATTGTTATCTCTTCAATATCAATTGTTATCTCTTTTCCTGCACTTTCCATTCTGTGTGTAATTATTATTCATCATAGTTATGAAGTGTGAGTTATGAATTATTCATGAATTAATGAATAGCTTAAAATTTCAAATTTAACATCCAAAATGCATTCTGTGTTGCTCATTTGCAGCTAGTCCTCTGGATTCTGTACTATTGTTTGTCTCCTGATTGTCACATTAATGTCTTGCTGCTCTTGGCTTTGTCATTTGTGTAGTTCAACACAAATAGTCCCAAGAAAGGATCCTGAAGGCTTCTTCAGGAATGCTGCATGGCTTAGTTGAAGAGGGTCAGATTCGTTCTGGATACACTTTTGAAATAAATTATGAAAAAGAGTTCATTAACCCTGTCTCAACAAAAAATGGGAATAATTTTCCACTTGATATTCTTTTTCATGCTTATTTCAATTCAGGATATGCTCATGGAAGAGGAAGAACAATCAGCTTTTTACTGTATTTTATCTGGTGAAAAGAATGGAGGATTCAGATCTGACTGAATATTCAGATGTTATTCAAGCACAGGTGAAATAAGTCCTGCAGTCTATATTTAAGATTCCCTCACTGTGCATATTAGAGCCATTTCCCTGGTTTATTTTGCTTAGACAGAATTCAGTGATGAAGATTAATTTATCCAAGTACTTAAATGTGTTTCAGGTAATGCTCACGACAAGCCAAGCATCATTAAGATCTCCAGAGTCTTATCATTAACTACTCTTCTCATGGTGCTGAGTTTACCATTATGAACTGGCAAAATTCAGTTAGGCTTAATAAAACAAATACATTTGTCCACTTTGGATCAATAGCTCTTGTTTTGTTCTTTAGTTCAATGGGCATTAATACTTAATCATCTTTAGTCAGGAAATGGTACTATGACTCTCATTTGTCATTAAGCAAAAGAACATTCATTACTGGATGTAAAGTCCGTTAGGTTTTCCTTCAACAGTACATTCCTATGGGAAGGCATGTAGCAAGAAACATTATTTCAGCAGTTTTACCATTGTGCATCCTTTGTTTTAATTGCCACCATACACCATTTACAGAACTTAAATTTATCATGCTTACAGATGAGGAACTGTGTTTCTAACTTTAAGACATTTACATTTATAAACTTCACTTTCCAACTGTCTCTTGTGCAATAAGTAAATTTATTAACTTTGGCTAATTTTCACTTACTTTTCTGTACGACAGCACAAACTTTTTACAGAGAATTTTAGTAGTGGCAATTATCACCATTTTTGATTACTATGAACTTGTATTAGCCTTTTTTCAGTATAAAAATGAAATGAAAGCCCTAAGGGATGCACATCTAATATTCAAGATTTTATCACTTTAAAGACTTACTGCAAATTGTGTAAAAGCAAACTCTGCACCTTCGCAAGGCACAGAGTTTTAATCATTTTTATATTTCTTTTATGAAGAGATTTTCTTTGCATCTAAAATAACCTAAAAGTGTCTTCAGGATCAAAATGACTTACTTTTTGCTTCCCTTTCATAACTATTTTTAATATTGTGTTCTTTTTTTTTAATACTATATTAACTGCAGTTTCACAGGAACCAAGACTCTCTTAAGCGCCTTAAGCAGTAACTCTGTATTTGACACAGGTAGATTTAGTCAAATATCTTGTTCTACCTCCCATTTCAAGCTCCACACAGGGAACTTCTTGACACAGGTGCCACAAAAGCCATTTCATTTCTCTAGGCCCACAGAATACTACCTGGCACCACCTTGTATTTTTTAGTTGTTAGGAAATTTTCCAAAAACAGAGAGGAATTGAAGCTATACCTTTATCATTCCTGATCAAGCCACTCAGCTTGTAGATTGTTTGATACCCACCTCTTTCTTCATCTTAGCATAGCATTTAAAACTTTAGTCCTCATTTTGCATATTATGACAATCTACCAAGAAACTGCTAGAATTATAACACAGGTCAACTCATTGGCATATTCTACAACACATTTTATTGTTACTTACACAGTATTTGTTATGAGAAAAAAATTCTGTATTGGTGTATTGCAAGAAGTAATTCTAACTATAAATGGCCTTTCTAAAGATGTAGCATCATCTTCCTTTCATTGCCTGCCATGCTAATAGGAGAACAGCAGATGCTCAGGCAAGATTCAATTCACCTTAATTCGTTCAAGCTTAATTAGCAGCTGGGATGCATCTGGCAAATAAACATGAAAATAGTGACAGCCTGAGTTAAAGGGAAAAAGTAAAAGGCTTTTGTTCATTAACCACATGTTCTTGGTTGTGAATTTTATGTGCTCAAGGCAAAATCATTTTTAAACTTCTTTTTTTTTTCTTTTTTTGCAAAGGATAGAAACCCTCATAGCCATACCTTCACTCCCTGAATTCTTACACAGGTGAGTCATGCAAAAATGGGAGCAGTCCCATTATGGGATGTTCCTGCGCAGGTAAACATTTGTACCATCACGGCTTAAATATATGGCCCAAGCTTGTATAAACAGAAGAGAGTAGTTTCTTCAAGAATTAGGTAGGCAAAATGGACCCCTTGAGATGTAATTAGGAATTATTTACAACCCTGAGTAATGATCATGCAGTATCTTGCACAAAGCAAAATAAGCAAAGCCAATTCTGAAGAGATCCCTGCTGCCATTAAGTATGTGACTAACTAGCAAAATGAGGGGCATAACTGTAAGAAATGTGCAATGCCTTTGCAGTAGTTTTAGTTCCAACGCTCTTGCCTATACATTCCGTATTTGTGTATTAGCTGTTGCTGAGTAAGTGATGAAAGTAGCAGGGGGAACCATTTAAAACATAGGATTCCTTGTGTTCACTGTCAAAGTAAAATTTTTGGACAATAATGAACAGTAGAAAAGTGGCAAGATTGCACAGTGATAAAAGTAAATATGAATAAAATCTAAGTATTTGTTCCTAATCTAGCCCAGAACAAGGCTTTGGCAGGTGGTAGAGAAAGAACTGCCTGCTAGCTGTGGCTTTAATTTCCCAAACTTATCTGTATTATATAAGGAGTTAAAAAAGGAATCTTTGTTTCTTCTTGCTTATGTAAAACCAGACACAGCATCTTCAGTCTATCAAACATCTTCAATCAACATCTCAGACTTCCATATTCTGTATTAAAGAATCCTATGAGAGATGGTGTTTTATGGCTCACCAGGATGATCTTATGACCAGATCAGTGCAATGCTACTTTTTTTCTTGAAAAGAAATAATATGAATCTTGCAAAAACAAGTAAAAAAGTTTGAACAAGAGTGATGACAGTATGGTAGGTATGGGTTGGAAGACCATTGAAAGGTGACAGAACTGTGTAACTGCAGGTAAAATGGCAATAAATTAGCTGCTGGCTGCTCTCAGTTTTTTCAGGTTTTGTTATCTTCTTTGAGGAAAACTCTTTCAAGATTGGTTTAGGCACAGAAGGTTGATAAGAGAGCTCATCACAGAGCTAACAGCTGAGGGCCTTGCACCATGTCTGGTATGTACTACTGTATACACCGTTACACAAACATGTACAGCAGTTTTGAAGATAAACTAATGTAAACATGGCTTTCTTCTGGCCTTTACATGTACAGGGTAGCTGGCCTGTCCAAAAGCAGTGTTGTCTTCTAGCGTATCAGTAAATCAAATGCATTGAGGGTTTCCACTACATTTTCCTTTTTTTTTTTTCCACAACAGACTGTAATAACCATCTGTGTTTTAGAGGATGTTTAACTTCACTTGGAGTGTAAAGACAGAATGTCTAAATGAACGTATGAGGCTGAAAAGGCATCAAAGACAGATTTGAAAGAGGTAAGATTTGATACAAGATATTTTATCACTGTTTATTGGCTCATGGTAATTTGCTAGTTGTGCTTTGCCAACTTCAGCTGCATTATGTCAATGGCAAATGAGTCAGGGCAAAGCAGATGTGTGATTAGTGTTCACCCTGGGCATGATGGCCCTAAGCAAAGAGTTGAGTATATGGATACTGTCCCTGCCAAACACAAGGCCAACAATACCACATGGATAACATTGTATTGCCTCATGGGTGGCAAAGACTGGGGAAGGACAGCTTGAGGTTGTAACATGAGGTCTCAGATGGAGATTAATCTGAAATACTCCTCAATCCATTCCCCTGATATTTATATTTCTGCAAGTAGTATACACAGCTTAAAAATACACCTTTTAAATTGACATTTTCGTTTAGGTACCAGCCAGCAAAGTGATTCCACTGGCTTGGGTCAGACAGTGTTTGGAACTGTACCTGCAGACCCAAAGGCTACGATGGGGATTGATGCTATGTGCTTTATCCTCTTCTGATAGAAGCTAGAAGCAAAGTTCTCAGCCATTTCAGAGGTGCAGAATCAGGCCAACAGTCAATTTTGAGATACAACTGTTTTGTGAGCATAGCAGATGCTGATTGGTTAATTATTTATAATGGCACATTCTGGATTATGAATACAGATAAAAACTCAGCAAAAGCTATTGAAAATGGAGTCTGTCTTTTTTATAAAGTACCTGGGGATATTGCATTTCAAAAGTATTCTAGAAGTAAATCTCAGTATTAAAGCCATTTCCATAAGTTTTTAATGTTAAGCCTCTTTAGCTCAACAATGAAAACACTTAACTTCACAGTTTGACAGAGAAGTGTATTAGCAAATGTCATGGAAGGACTATGTCATGCCAGTAATTTATTCTCCTTAGAATAATTATCTAGCAAAGTCCTTATGATTTATGAGAGGAATTGAACCAAAATTAGCTATCAAATAAGTCATTGGGCGTAATCACTTTTACCCCTATTTTGTTTGAAATATCTATGAGCACCCCATAGACATGCCAGTGTATTTTTCATCGTATTTTGTGCTTTGCTTGTTGTGAGTATCTGAAACTGGATCTATAAAGGATTGATTAATTATATAATTCTAACCTGATTTTAGTCTCAAGGATCTATATTGGAAGTAATTTATGTAAACTCTTTGAATTTATAACAGTGAACAGAGACATCGGTGGGTTACCCTGGCAAGCAAGTCTTCATGGGGTTTAGATTGCTCATGTGATTCACTAGGTGCTTAATAATACTTAACAGAGAAGGAACTTGAGGGATAACAGAGCTAAATCAACTCAATCAAAATCAGTTAAAGATGGGAGAGTTGGGGAGAAAAAACCCCAAACTTTCCTAGACTTGAGGAAGAACTTTTATTAAATGACTGGACCATTATATCAGGTGACTGTTACTAAACGGATTAGTCTTGCTCTAACATTGGGATTTGTCTAATATTTTAGTGAGCCATTGCAGCCCACTACCCTGGCAGAGAACTGCACCGACCCCTCTCAACACAGAAAATTTTCTGGCAAGCCGATTAGTGCTGCCTTATGAGGTACTGCTGGTATTTACTGGGCATAATATCATATTATGCAAATGTTCCACTAAAATAAATAGTCCTGCTAGTTTAGAACAGAATTTAATGTCAGTACAATTGGATAATGTGGGCCTGATTACATTAAGCCCAGGGTTCAAGTTCTGCTTCTAGACCAGTGATTTGAAAAATCATCTAGTATTGTATATACTGTGATCAGATGTGCAGGCTACGTTTTGCTTTGGTGGAATGTGAAAATTTTAACTTAATATCACATTTTATTAGTACCAGTATTAAGTAAAGCGTATGCACTTGGGGTGTTCATTGAAAGTGAGTCCAAAAAAACAATAAACATAGTTGAAACAAAAATGACCTCTGAAAGTCAGCACACCTTTTTAAAGTCTTTTCTCACTTCTTGTCACAAGCATTTCAGCAAGTGAATTCTTTGCCTGATTATTAAAATAGCTAAAAGATGGGTTTGTATACTTTTTCCCCAAGCCTTGTCTACCCAAACTCCACTTGACAATAGTGAAGCAGTGCATGGACTCACCTTCAATGGAACTAGGTGGGTTTACATCAGCTAAAAATCTAATAGTCTGAGCTGCACAAAAAGGGAAGGATTAGGCTTTACCTGGGTGACAGGACTACGCAACCTCCTGGTATAGTGAGGAGAGCTGACATTATCAGAAAAAGCCAATGATCAAAAGAAGTAAAAATAGAATAGGCCATCTCCATCAATTTCTGGTCTGAGAAAATCATGAGGCTAAAAGGAAAGCAGCGAATGTCCTTAACAGCTATAGATTAGAGAGTGAAAGTGGATCTAAAAATCTTACTTTTTCAAGGAGATGTTCAATACCTATCCAGTGAAGAGATCGCAGCCTCTTAAAGGGATTAAACCAACGATTACACTAAAATGGCACTTCCACTTAGAAATAGACTTCTAATTCATGGAGGTTGAAGGAAGGGCAATAAGGAGCGAGCATGAAGGCTAGTGCTAAAGGGCAAGAACACTAGGGGAGCTGGAGAGGAGGCTTGGGTTTTTTACCCAAGAGAGACTGCTACACATAGTTTAGAATGAGGTTGACAGCTGGAAAGACAGAGATACTGTTAGGAGGATGTTGGGAGGGAAAAAGAAATGGAAAAACTATTTGTTCTTTGGTCATAAAGATAAATTGAAAGTATCTTGAGCCTCCCTGAAAATTGTGACAGGTAAATTCAAGTCCTTGCTTCCTAAGCTTAGTCATAACTTAGTCATCAGAGAACACAATGTGATGTATAGGCAGTGTTTGTAGTAAACAGAATAATTAGAATAATGCATAGCCTACAGTATGTATAAATATATGCATGAAAAATGAAGACACCACTAGTTTTTAAGCACGGCATTAGAAATATGTTGACTTTTATGTAATTAAATTGCTTTCTCACTATCTGTGTTTTATTTAGTTCCTGCAGTTACTTTTTGGATAAACATTTCTGCATTGTGTCATTAAGGTTATTGAATGGTAAAGAAGAAGGAAGGAACGAAGATTTGTTCCTAAGGAGTTTTGTTTTTTTTTCATACTGAGGGACTTTAAATGCCAGAGCGGAGATGGCCTATAAATCTAATTGCCAAAGCCACTATTAAAGTAAGAAAGGAATTTAGATGGGATTTGTTCAAATGCCATGTACAGTAGAAGGGAAATAGAGTCTAATCTATTGTGGTGATTCTGGTAGGAAATAAAAACACATAGGTCTGTAGGATTACTCTATTTTAAGAGGGAGGCAGAAAAGAGGGAAATTACATCTAAATCCATTCATTTTGGAAATTAATTGCCTTGAAATGACAACCTCCTTGAAAAGGAATGACACTCAGAGTCTGATCCAGGTCCCACCAATACCACAGTGGGAATCTCTTCAGTGACTCCACAGACTTTGTGGGAAAGAAGTTGTGGAAATGGCCTAAAAGATACTTTTTTTTTTTTTAAGTTGGAATCAGAGATCAGAGAAGTTACTCAGTGCCCTGCTATACCGCATGGTTTTCCAGCATATGGGCACAGAACCTGGACTTACTGTCGTATCTTTGAATTCAAGCCCTTTTTGGGTCTAGAGCACCTTCCTTGGATCATATTTTTCAGCTGCCTCAAATGAACAAAAGGTCTAACATCAGTAGGGCTAAACTCAACTGCAAGCTTGGTCCTATTTTGTAATGGCCCTTTTTGGCCATTCCTGACAGATCACTGAAAGAGCTAGTTCATTATTTCCTCCTAAGCGTGTTACTCCTTTGGGCACTATGTACAGTGAGTGGGCATACTGAATCTGTACATCCTTATGTGCTGAAAGCTGGATGTGCTCAAGCACACAGCTTAATCATGAACATTAGATAAAACTGAATACCCCGTTGTTAGAAAACTAAGCTCCCTGTATTGTTAGTCATGAAATTGCCCTGTATCTCACACGAAAGATACCGTTGCAGCATTTGTTACATTATAGTTGTCTGAGATTTTTCATGTGGAAAGCTTTCCAATTGAAAGATACAGTGCTGCCAGAAAGCATTTTTAATGAAAAATGCCAGTTCCAATAGAAAAAAAATCAATCACTTAAAAACATTGGATTTTTCTTTTGGTTCAGTTTTTAAGAAAAATGAAAATGAAAAATTAAAATGAAGTCTTGCATAGTTATCCACATCCTTGGCACTGTGGAGAACACACTGCCTCCTAGGTATACTTGCCCTTTTCCTGTGAAAGCAAATACATTTTTCCTGGGGGTGCCACTGACTCTGCTGGTTTTCCCCCAGTCACTGTCAGAACTGTGACTTACATCCATTTGGGGTGTAAGCAGAAACATCTACTAGTCAAAAATAAACAAATAAATAGCATTTGGGTAGGAAAAGTGCCCACTCAGGTCCTTTGTAAATGTGTGCAGTAGCAGGGTGTTACTTAAAGAGCTTTCACAGATGTGTTGCCCAGGGAATTAATATTCATGAATGATTATGTTTGGCATTTGGAAAATGTTTTTCCTCTTGGAAACCCCCTATCAAACACCAGCTGGTTTATACACAGTATTGCAGGTAGGTAAGGTAAGACTTTAAACTTCATTCTATACATGGGGAAATTGAGGAGCAGAGAGGTCTTAATGGCTTTTTCAGGCCCTCACTGTGAACTTCTATGGTTTTTTTTACTCCCTATTGTAAACCAAAATTAGGAGACAATGCTGCTCCTTTATGCCTAAAATGCTCAATAAGAAGCAATGATTTGAGAATGCAGAGACTTGCATTTTAAAGCTACTAGCTTAAATAGAGAAGCTTAAAAGCAATTTTGAACTTAACTGAGGGTGATAACTAATATAAGGATCTGATAGCATAGAAATTATCTCTGTTAGCTGGTCCTCAGTTAGGCATTTTTGTATTAGTTATGTCAATGTTTGGTTCAAAGGAATTACAAGGACTAAATTTTGTTTTACAGCCTCAGCATTCTTGAATATGGAGGAAGGTTTGACACTGAGATCTTTAGATTTCCTGTAGTTTTCCACCGACGTAAGAGAGCAGACACTGTACCCAAAAGGCTTTTTAAACTGGCTGTGGACTGCTACCGACTACATGCTTCGTTTTATCTGTACACCAGCATCTGCAAAGTGTCCTGATTTCAAATGGCATGAAAGAAAACTGTGAAGGTGCTGAGAGAGGTGACTAATTAAAGATTATGAAAGAGAGATTAAAATCCTGTGGGGCTTTCTAAAGGGTTAAACGGCCACACGACATATCCTCTCCTGTGAGAGGGCATGGAGTTGAGATATACACCCTGCGGCTTTTGTACTAAGCCTGAAGAAAAGCAGTTTTAAGGTGCTCCTAGTTACTTGTCAATGGGGGATCTATATATCCCTTGATTAGTACCATGATTTAAAAGGGATCATGAATTTGCCCTCTTCCCCTGGCCTTGGTGCCCCAACACAAACTGTCCTTGAGATGATCATAGCAATTCACCCCATGCCTTCTTTTTTTTTTCTTTTCTTTGTAAGTCCGATGCCAAATACATTATCTTAAACACTTTCAATTTTAAGTAATGAAAAGAGGAAAAATAGTGACTCTGTGGGAATATTTCAAGGGGATTCTCATCCAATTTAAAGACAATAGTGGAAGACGCTGATGTGTAAATTGCGGCCAAGAGGTAAAAGAGAGAGAAAGAAAAGAAAGATAAATAGCAAAAAAGGTTTTAATATAGCAGAAGACAAAGAGCCTCTTGTCTAATCTTGCACTACTTTTACTCTGGTGTAATGAAATGAGGGCTCGTGTGCAAAAGTTAAACAACACAGGAATAATGTTTGCTGCTATGCAAAACAAACACTGGTCTTCTGAGAAGAAAGAGCAAAACTAAAAGAGGGCAAGTAATAGCATTTCATGTTTCCAAGCTGTCAAGAGTTGCCCTTTGATCAGTTTTATCAAAAGCTGCACTGATTGTCTTCAACTGGGGCTGGTTTTGAAAATATTAACCCTCCAGGATTCTATTTTGTTTTCAACTAAATCTAAAGGCAGTGTAATAAAAGGGTCATTGGAATTGGACGTAGATAACATTTTGCAGGCTGATCCTGTGAGATGCTGGATTTTCTCAAGGTAATGCAGTTCAGGGATTCTTAGCAGTTTTCTTAAAGCTTAGGAAACACGTTTTCAGAATGTTGGTCAAATCCATCCCTTTCAAGGTATTTAAATGAAATGCCCAGATTGACTTCTATTCTACTTTTACAAGTTTTCAGTTAGGAAAAAAACACCCTCCAGTTGATTAAGAGGAAAGGTATGTTTCCATCTTCGGTACACTTTGTAGTACTGTCTACCCATCTCAGAAGGGCTAAAATAGAACTAGAGATGGGTGACAAAGCACAGAATGCCTTGTGTCTGAGGAGAGATGAAATAGATTAATATTTTCAGCACAGAAAAAAACACACTGACACAAGAACACATTAAAGACTATGATAAAATTGTGAGTGGTATCAGAAGGGAACAGGAAACTGGTATTCACTTTCTTATGACAAAAGAATAAGGCAATATCAAGTGGAATTATCCGGTGGTAGGAATAAAAAAAATAAAGCACTTTGTCACCAAAGCAGGTTAGTTAAACTGTGGAACTCATTGCTGCAAGACAGCATAGAGATCAGAATTGTAAGTGCGTTAAAGGAGTATCTAGGCAAACTCCTTGATGAAAGATCCGTTAGGACTATTTATACAAGTTATAATTTCCTGGTAGCTAGGGAAGAGTATTGGAGGAATATCACTGTATGTTTCTCTTATATATCCATCAAAGCTGGAATCCTGAGTTAGATGTACTCTTGACCTAGTACAGCCACTGTTACGTTCCTAGGAAGCAAATGAACATAAAGTGCTGCTTGCAACCTATCTAGAATGCCTTTGCTAAAAGGAGCAGAGACAAGATGTTGTTAAAACCACTCCTGGCCACTAAAAGCTGGGACTATCAGCATGCCTGCCTGCATATGAAAAATGTTTTACCATTGTGCCTTCTGATTCTTATGTCTTTTCATCCTTCCTGTTATAGTATATACAGTAGCAGTTTGATTCAGACACGTCTTGAGTATTTATGCTGAGCACTGCCAATATTCATGTATTGTTTTTCTTGAATGTCATATTATAGGGAAAAAAAATCATTGAAGAAGTAAGAGACAATAGCTTTAAAGACTAATGAGTGATTCATGTGTACCTTGGATTTTAATTATAAGGAGGGTCCCTGTATGTCTCTTCTGGGCATATCAGTTTTTGCAGTCAGCATGTAGATGGACTGGTTCTTTGGTTTCAAGACAGTTACGTAGTCATTACAGTTTGAGCAGAGGTTAAAGGTTGGCTTTGCTGTTGGACTAGCAGGTTCTGCAGCTGAATCAGTGCATGGTCTTTGGCAAGTTACTTCATGAGTGAGCTGAAAGTTTTGTTCCTGAGTGGGAGAGGAGTTTAAGCCCCTATTTGTACTTAAACAAATCCATTTAAAAACACTTCTTCCACTTTGCCACATCAGCTTATGTGCATAGAAATATCTAAAGCATTGGATAAAATTGCTGTCAGGTGCAGACTTGCCAAGGATTGTACGCACTAACCCTTCCTTGCATTCTTGGCATGGGACGAGTATCAAATCACTCAAGTTAACCACAAGGGTGCTGTCCCTGCTCCTTACGCAGCAACTGCCTGGGAAATCCATCTTCTCTGGTAATAGGACTTGTCTCATAGTCAAAACCGTGGCAGAACAGGATCTTCCCGAGGCAAGAAAATTATACTATAAATTCAAGGCCTCTTATCCATAAAGTGGAAATTTTCAGATACACTGTGAAATCAAAGGGGTCTCTGGCACATGTTTCATAGCTGAAGTAGTTGAGTGAAGGTTATTCATCCTATGTGGAGAGTCTGGACAAGAACAGCCCCAGAGCAAATGAACTGGCATTTGACCACCTCTGTCCAGACTTCAAAACAGACATTCAACAGGATGTTAGGAGAGAAGGGATTTCTAATTTTATAGTTAGGAAGTGTTTTGGAGAAATTCAGTATGGAGACCATGCTAACCTGCAGTCAGAAAACTCACGTCCTCATTTCCACGATTTACATATTCTAGGTCCAAATGAAGGCTCTGGGTCAGAGTGGGAAAAGGCTGTCATATGATCAGAGCTCCAGCAACCTCCAAGAGAGAGAAACCAGTCACTACATTGAGAAGCTCTTTAAAAGCATATGGGACTCTTACTGAAGAGATTTTTTTTTTTTCCACTTGTTATTGTGCGTCATCTACAAAATAGTGTGCTCACTGCTTGAATTGGAAAAACACTACTGTGTACAGACTGGTTTGGAAGTATGCTTGAGTGAACGCTTGGAAGCTCATACTGTTGGTTTTGGTTGACTTCAGTTGCACTGAAACCATTCCAACACAGTTATCAGTTAACCTGAACAGTACAGTGTGAAAACTGTACAAGAATGCCTTTCATGTTAGTCTGTTCTTGGATAAAACTTGCATATGGATAGGAATAGGTTTTTTACCACAAAAGCTCACACTTTTTCTCTACTACTTCACTAACAGGGAGCACCTGGCTAATGCTTTTCAGCAGAAGATACCAGTTCTATATGAAGCCCTGCGCTGCCAGCTCCCCACCTAGCATGCACTGCGCAATGAGGGCACATCTGGTGTTACTGTTTGAAACAATACATGCAGAAGTTTTGTATTAGGAAGCTCATTTTGGTGTTTCATGACACCTGTTCCAAGGATTGCTACAGCCTCATGTCCAAAACGCCTTGATATCTTCAGGGATCCCAAAACCACTCTCAGCACAAGGTAAGAAAGATAGGTGTATATGAAGTGCTTATGTGCAAAATGTGAAAATAATACCTACTCCGCTATGTTTCCTGTGCCTGATGTTACACTTTCTGAAGGGACTCTTGCCAAGTCAGCCTCCAGATTTAAATTTTCCTTGGGTTTGCTCTGAGATTCCCTTCAGGTTCTAATCTAATCCACTCTGCTCCTAAGGCCTCCTTACTCCCTGAATTTCTGTGGGATTTTCCCACATTTGTAAATGCTGATGTCCACTCTGCATGGCTGGTTATGAATCCTTACTACCCAAGTGGTAACAAAAGCTGGGTAACAGCAATCCCAGAGCTTTCACATACTTGCCATCTGGCCAAAATGCATTTTTCTGCCAATCTGTGTATTGCTTACATTGCAAGAGTGATGCTTTTTAACATTGGGATTAATAAATGCAGGTTACCAGTTCTATTTGAGATCAAAAACAATGGTAAACAAATACTTTTGAGGATATAACAGGTTTGGTAGCAAATGTCCCCAGCTCTCTTTTTGAGGGGCACCAGAGAAAATAGCTGTTTATTTTAATAATCGGAATTGTACCTCTAGTAAGCATCCTTTTTAGTATTTTGTAGAGGGTTCTGTTAGGTTGTAGACATGCATTTCTATAAACAGGGATATTTGTTCAAGTTAAGCCTTATTAAGAAAGAAATGATGCAAGAGTTATTTGGAGGGCTGTAGGGTAACAATCTATGCTGATTCATTTTAAAGTATTTCCACTTGGTGGAATGAGACTTGCAATTGCTCCAGAGGAAAAAATCCTTCGAGAATCAGATGAGAATGACTAGGATGATGCTAATGACTTATTACCAATAGTAAATGGCTCACTGAAGTCCCATATGGAAATGGGCCAAATGGGCATAACTAGAATTTTTACAAAACACAAGTACTGACAAAAAAATTAATATTTATCATCTCCTAATCAACATTATTTACTGCTTCTTTACTTATTTTTAAAAGCTTAAAGATTTTTCTTCACCTAACAGGTATTAGGAAATTTGGTCCTCATCTGGAGACTGGACAATTGATACTAGTCACAGGATGTAATACATGTTATTATGAATAACACCTAGGTTCGCAAATACCTTTGTTCTAATGTATTTTTTGTGCATGATTTTTTGTATTTCAGCTCATATAATGTTTTTTTAACTGCATCTCTGTATTCTTCTCAGGCAAGGGTTCATGCTTTACTTTGAAAACTGTCTTATTTCTTGCCTTCCCTTGGTGTGCCTCCCTAGATAAGCCTAGATACCTTTTTATTGTGCATCAAGAGTCAGAAGGAGTTGGGAAAAATTACTTAAAAGGCCTGAGATTATTTTATAACTTTCTGTTTGTATACTTATATCTGGTGATGTCACTTCCATCTAACTCACTGTATCAAGACTCCTGGTAAAAGGGTGACTCTTGAGATTATTATCCTTATCCATCAATTAGAATGTCACAATTTTAAGAAGCACCACAATGCAGACATAGCTGAAATACCTGTAATGCTGCTAAAAGATTTATGCCAGTTAAGTATTTGCTTTCCTCTCTGCTTTCCACACATAAAATGTTGTGGGTTTGAAAGCAACCATAAAGAAACACTTGTCCATTATTGTTGTGTCCCAAAACTCAGTTTAGTAATTTGGTGAATATTTGATCATCTTTTTCACTTCTACACGGTCTTTAGCTGAGCTGTTAATTTCTAATTAGATTTCAGGGATAAATATTTCTACACTCACTGTTAATACTTGTGGAAAAAACTTTACAAGAATTTTCAGACTTCTTTTTCAGCTGATCGCCCAGTTATGATGTCTTGATTAGCTATCCCAGTGCACTGTGCTTAGCAGTTTTCTGAGAAACAAGAATTCAGCCGAAATAGACTGATTCTACAACTTTATGCGAGTTTCTCCCAAGCATGATAACTGCCACCAATTTCATTAGGATTTTATGTTATTCAGTGTTTTCCAGAGATTCTCAAAAGTCATCCTTTATTTGTGTTGATGCCATATTAAAATACGTATTGTAAGAATTGTATTTCAAGCTCTTGTTTAAATATCTGAGCATTGAGTAATAAATAGTCCTAATTAGTAGACAGAAATAAGTACTTTAATCTAAACTACATGAGCACAAGAAGCAGATGGGCTTGCGTGCAAATAATTCTCTTTTTTATAACAAGCTCTTTTTTTCATTTTTTAATATCTATCACTGCAATTCAATTTTTTATTTGCCAAACATGTTTTCAGTGAATTGCAAACTACTTGGGAATGCTGCTCAAATTCTTCTAAGGAAGATGTGGCTCTTGTTAATTAAATTAATCCATTTTAATTAATACCTCTGTACCCAGGAAGTGAAAAACCTCAGTTTGCTTCCTTCCTTTATTCCTTCAGGGAATATGAATTCTGTATATGTAAGGAGGATTTAGCCTTTTTGAACCAAACAAAATTGTTTTTGAACAGATCTACTCATAACACTGGATTCATAACAGGCATTTGCTACAGCATTTCTACAACTCATTCATAAATCAAATCTATGGTCTGATTCACTTAGTCCAAAGTGTGTTGGACTACCATGCATTTGCTTGTTCATAGTGCTATGTACTTGTAAAGTAGGTCATATACTTCAGAAGAGCATCAGACTGATTTTAGTGCATAATTGAAGTATACAGTATGGCTGCAGAAACCCTGATTTTTATCTAGAAACTGTGCAATTGTGCACCCAGGCTGTAACAGTCTATTCATGTGCACACACTAAATCTCAAAAATTGCACTTGCACACACAACCTGGCTATGCTATGCAAAGGCAACGAGTTTTTGCTTGGGCAATAAGCTTCTTCCCAGAAGCTTCATTCTGATTGTACATATCTTGACTTAATGTGCGTGTCTTAGCTAACACTCACTGAGTCTGCCTACGTAATCCTAGGAACATAAGTGTCAAACCTAAATTAATCTATGACATCTCCAGCAGAAAGTCCAGTCTCCCTGTACTCTGAATTTTGTCCAGTGGTGCATAATCACCCAATCCAACCACCGAGTCAAAGGACTGGGTTAAAAAAAAAAAAAAGTAATTCTGGCATCAGTTTCTCATCCTTCAAGACAATGAGGCTTGCTCCTCTTATTGTAGCTATGAGAGCTGGACAGCATGGGGCTCTTTTATATTCTGAATTGTCACAAATAGCACTTAGTATTCACTAAAAAGCTATTGATCTCTCTCCCTCAAGTCCTAAATCTCCTTGTAAATCAGTACACCTCATTGAGTGAAGCACTGGAAAAATAATAAGAAAGCCCGGGTCTAACAGTTTTTCTGAAAAGATACTAGACCCCTTACCAGTAACCGGTGCTGTTGACCTAATGGTCCCATCAGTGGTACAGTCCACAGACAAGGCTCCTGGTTTGATTAAAAGTGTTACCATCTGAAAGATTCAATTTCACCTCATACTTACATCCAAAATGAAATGATATCATTCAGTGCTTGACTGCGTTTGAACTCCCATCTGGCTGGTAAACTTCAAAGAACGCTGACAACTTTCACAGATTTGATCCAAGAGTGGATGACTCAGTGCCGTTGTTATGTAGGCACACTGGAGGAAAGAGGCATATTTACGCAGTTTAGTTTCGGCTTGCAGGTGCCTAGGTTAGCATCTGAGATTGCTTGCTAGGTGTAGCTGAGCTTCCAGGACAGCTTCTTCTAGAGTCTCCACTGGCTGCAAGAGAAGCTTGAGGTCCTATCTTCACAACTATGTGAGATGTGTGAAGTTAGATAGTGTGGAACCTCCTTTCTCCTCATCTCATTTTCCTCCAGGGAGATTTTTCCTTTCAGACAGATTCAGATATGCTTTCGGAGGCTCTAAGAGCCTTCTTCAGATTTGCGATACCTCAGCTGGCTAATTAAACAGTCCTATTTTCAGACTATATCCTTGTGACAGCATCTTAGGACTCTCCAGACTGCTTTGTTTGCTCTGGGAAGCTGATCTAAACACTGCTTAGCCAAGCTGGAAGCAGCATGTGCTAGTTCTTACTGTCTGCCCTACCTCTAGCTGATCACTCTAATCCCACCCCAGATTAGTGCACTGGCAAAGGTTTTGTTTGATAAATGTATGTTTTGGTGTTGCCTGAAATCTCAGCTTGGCCAGCATTACACAAGGAGAGAACATGAAGTCATCATTTATGCCTGAAGAGATTTCCCAGAAGAAAAAAAGCACATTTAAGTCGATCTGACCCACTCATCTCCTGTCTTTGTGGTGTTCAGATTCTGAACCTGTTTCAGCTGGGTGTCTTATACATCGCTTACTGATCAGCTAGGCTGGCATGAAAAAAATCAAAGAGAATGTCAGAAAACAGTATCATAATTCTGTTCCCAGCTGGAGAATTCTTCTTCTATCTTGTCAGAGTTACAGAGACACGATATGGGTCACAGAAAACTCACTATACTGACAGTTGTTACTTTTGGGATTAGATCGATATTTGTCTGTATCCAGGAATTAGTAGAACAGCTGTCTGCAGGAATATATTTTAGAGGTGACTTCCTATCAGTGCCGGATGCTTCTGAATTTAATTCTGCTATTCAAGGCACCATTTATTTTTCTAATACTTAAAACCATATGCACTGCTCCCAAGAAATCCTGCAGGTAAAGAGAAAAGAGAAGAATGCGTGTTAGAGGATTAGACATAATATGGATTGTGAAGTCTTATGTAAAACAGAAAATCATATTTTTGAGATGTTTTGCAAAGAAATTTTGCACTTGGCAGGGTATTTAAGTTACCTGTCATTTACACCTTGAAGATCAGCAGAGAAAACCTAATAATGCTTACACTCTTAGGAATGATTGTCTTTGTAAAGCAGCTATCTTTGCAGTACTATACAAGGCAAAAAATGTCAGGTTTGTCATCTCCAGTAGCTTCTTTATAAAGTGCAAGTGGCTTAATTTCCAAGGACCATCTGAATAGCATATTTTCTATTTCTAAATCCTTTTCTGCTACAGTCTTAAAAAAACCCAATGGACAAATATTTTATACTGTTCCACAGTGAATGTTAGTTTTAAAAAACCCCAATCTTAAAAATGCTGTAAGAAAAAAGACCAGAGTAAATGGATATCACCATTATGTCTCAGTGTATAGTGACTACTAGTATAGGTAGACTTCCAGTAGGAACCATTGTGCATAGGATGCAGAACTGGAGGTAAAGCTAGGCTCAGTTCTTTGTTTTTCCTGGATCAGTCTTTTCTAGTCTCTAATATGACCCTCCATTTTTAAAGATATTTTGTGGTCTGTCCGTGAAAATTGTTACTAATGGCCTAGTTAAGCAGGGAGAGGATTACTACTTATCTATATTATATTTATTCCAGTTTCTGCTTTAAACTTTGTTTTATGTAAATTTGCCATGGCATTTAATTCCCTCAATTTACACACTTGACTTACTACATTTTTACAAATACTTATTACAGTTATTTTGAATATCAGTCTTGCATGTTCCCTAGCTACACAGTCTTATTTATTTATTAGTTCTTTTTCATTCTCATTCATTATAGAAGCTCAGTTAAACCTGTGGAGGCAAGGACAGGTAGATTTGAGCATGGAATGAAGTGCTGTGGTCTAAATTGTCATAGAGCAGAACCTGGAAGTACTGGAGGAATAATCAATCCAGGAAGAAAAACCTGCTGAAATTTTACCTTTCTCCTTTGAACGCGCTATGTGACCATGTGTGCTAGCCTTAAAGCAAGCTGCTTTGGTTGTTGGGAAGTCTAGGTAGAATAACATGTTGTGGGCTAATTTAGCTTACTGCTGAGCACTGCTGCCTAGCAGAGCTGAATAGATATATCTTCTGTCAGTCTACAGCTCTGGAAACAAAATTGTCAAGTCACTCCCACTGTAAATGGTTATTTTCCCTGCATGGTTAATGCAGTTGTATAGAGCAACTAGGAATCCAGGAACATAAAAACATAGAGGCTGAAATCTTCCAAAGTATTTAGGCAACAAAATCCCATAGATGGTGGATTCCCTAATAGGATGATCTTGGCTGTGTTACATTCCTGTGTGTTGTAATACAAAAATACTATTTCTCACTGTGTCTAGCAGAGGCCATAGCACAGTATGGCTAGATCTTTGTAGTAAAGGAATACCTGTGGTTTCTCAGCAGAATCCTTCTAGTAATAAGATGGATCTGATCACTACATCCAAGAGACTGAGGCTTGGCTCACAGAGGGATGATAATCCCAAACCAGTGAAGCTAAGTGGAAAGATGTGTAGAATTATTTGAGCACCGAAAAGATGCTGAGAAACCCATGACAATAAATAATCTGTTCCACTTCAGTGATGGAAACTGATTTCAGGCGTATCTAGAGAGATAAATATGATTAACAGAATTTCAGTTTCAAGTCTATTAGGAATCAAACTTTCAGACTGACAGCCACTCTTTGATTGTTTTCAGCTATTTTTTACCATCTGATTAATGTCATTTTTTAAAGCAATTTGAATTTTCTTTGCTGAACAGAAACTTAAAGGACACAGATTCTCCATCACAGAAGCAAATACCTTGGCTGAAGATAAGATGATCTATTATAGAAGAGCCATATCGAAAGGTAGCAGAACAGCTGTACTGAGTTTTTTCTAGCCTAATAGGGAATTGAATCTATTTCAGCCCAGGGACAAAATACTGCATCACTTGTGTTTGAAGAAATGACTGCAGAACATTTGCTACAATTGATCATTTACTGCTCCCTTTTCTGGCTTTAACACTCTTAACGTCCTACTTCTTGAACACTGGGTTGTGTGAACAAAATGCACCCAAGTGAATGGTTGTCTCCAGAACTAGATTTTGCCAGTACCTTTTGCCCAGTACCCCTTCAGAGTGCACTTAGCATTATGAATATAGAGAGCAGGAAAGGAAAAAATGCTTCACGGTAGTAGTTCTACAGTGTAATCAGAGTTTAAATGTAAAATTTATTTTCCAGAAGGAAACAAATGCCAAATTCTAGTGGCCAGGAATTCAAGCACCGCAGTTTGAAATTATAATATCTTTCTCTAATGCTTCACTTAGAGACTGTGGAAAAGGAATAGTACATTTTCCTGCCACTACTCAGCCACTTTATCTTTGAATAGGAAGTAATTTTTTTTCTTACAAGTGATCAAGTATTTAGATTACTTGTGTTTGTTTCCCATATTGATAGCAGGTGATCACAGAGGGCAAAGGTGAACAAATGGATTTAAAACAATACTGCACAAGTAATGTTGCATGCACTAATATTACATGCTTCATTGCACCTTTGGTTATTCATTCCTTACACCAGTCCTCTGGGACAAAATCAATGACACATTTTACGTTATGCTTCAAAGTCATCATAATTGTTTGTTTTGAAGCAACATTTTTTTCCCTTTTGTCAACCAAGCAATTTGCTGAAGTACCTAATTTTGCAACAACAGTCAGGAAGAGAGCCAGAAGCTTTTTAAAAATAATTTGAGGAGGGGAAAACCCAACAGCAACAAAACCTTATGCTGAAGTGCTGTGTTGTTTGTAACACGGAATTCTCCCCAAAGGGGAATCATAAAGCAAAAAAAAAAATAAAAATCCCCATAGCACTTCAAACAAACAGGAGTGTTAAA
Source organism: Gorsachius magnificus (assembly GCA_034008185.1). Classification (NCBI taxonomy): domain Eukaryota; kingdom Metazoa; phylum Chordata; class Aves; order Pelecaniformes; family Ardeidae; genus Gorsachius; species Gorsachius magnificus. The sequence goes on along the minus strand of CM067088.1, from coordinate 39,788,294 downwards.
CATTATTTATAATATCTGTGTGACAACAAGGTGTCCTTGCATAATTAAAGCACCTCAGAAGATGTGTACAGCAAGAGATCCCACTGTCAATTAGCTGCTTGAGTGGTCAAGTTTCCATGCGTATTACTTCTTCCGAGAAAAGCAGCACTGTACTTGACCTTTTCTGCCTTCCCAAAGGATGTTGCTGTATTATTTTTTGCTCTGTACTACCTATATCTGAACGTGTGCTTTTTGTAAATGCCTGAGTCATAAGTTAAAAAATGACTAATTAGTATGATGTTTGTATCTGTATTAACATCCAAAAGCCCTGACAGAGATTGCAAAGGCAGTGGTTCCAGACATTGTACAAACACTTGGTAATGAGCTCCTCTAGTGCTTTTCATCAGATGTCAAAATGCTTTACTGTCAGTACTGGCCCATCTTGTATATGCAGGAACTGAGGCACACCGCAGTGATGTGGTTCCCTGTAGTCAGCCAGGAGGCTGGTATCAGCCAGGGAAGAAATGAGGCTTGAAAATCAGGCAAGGCTTTGTCCATGCTGGCCCCAAAATCCTACAGCGTGAAGCTCGGAGAAGACACCTCGGGTCTCTATCTCTGCGGTCCATGAATCTAAACTCAAGGCCTCCTCACTAATTAGGAGATTATTCAGGAATGGCTATAACTGAAGCATATTTGGGGAAAAAAAAAAAAGAAAAAAGGCAGAGGTATATTGTTAACATCCCTCTGTTGTAGCAAGACCCTCTGGGGATGCTACTTGGCTGCTTGTAAGTGTATTTAACATAAAGCAGAGATGATTGAAAAATGTAGCTTGTAGCTCCCTGGGGCAGTTTGCCATTCACAAGATATAGGGCAGTGAGCAGTGCTGGAAGAAGATGTTGCAGGCAGCCCTATCCACGATGGCCCTGCAGGCAAGAAAAGGCTTGTGTGTACTCAGAATATGATTTGATGATTAGATCCTTTAGCACTTGTGAAAGCCACTTGTTTACAACTCTTACTAAATTATTTTGGATGCTCTGGTATAAAGTATTTATTTCTTAAGATTCAATAAGGTGCATAAACCTGCAATGCATTTCAAGCACTGCATAAATGCAGAGACAGTGGTGCTGTGAGGCCAAATTCATTAGTGGCATTCTGTCGAGTTCAGCGGGCTTATCCCATGGATGAATTTTGCATGTATTCTGTAAAATAGGTAAGTATTTGACTAAAATTAGCCAAATCCTCCAGAGCCTAATGGAGCGCTTATGGGCTCTGGCAACTTAACCCAATGTTTAATTTGCACTAATCTAGCCAAGACTGCAGAAGCATGAAATATACTCTACAGGGAGAGCGCTGCTCTTTGAAGTTGGTGGCTTAATTCCCATTGTCTCTGATGGGAGCAGGACTGGGTTTTATGTGGCATTTATTCCTGTATTGTAGACAGAAATCTTTTTACATATGAATTAATTTGGCCTGTATTTGGGGAAATTCCAATCTTCTGAATTTACTAAAATCTTGTTAACTTCCAGGAGAGCCTGCACAGCTGTCCTTGTGAGTTCTGCATTTCTCCATGTAGATATCATGGGCTGTGAGAACCTGCAGATTTCACTTCTCAGTGTGTGTGTGCACAGATCACTAACGAGCTAGCTAGCTAATAGCAGTGGAAAGAGAAAGGAAGAAAGGAAAATAGGTCTTTGTACAGCAGCATGAAATCAACTGACACATAGTCCAGTCTTTTCTTTTTTCAGGGGGATTCTGTAAGTACCACAACTCAAAATGGATTATTTGATTATTTGTGTTCACCTGCTTCTTTTGGATTCTCACAGCTTGGAGGTCAGCTTACTCTCTGCACTGTGATGGTCTCAGGCGAGCACGCAGAGGGCTGCTGCTGGCTGCAGCTGTCCCAGCTGGGCGAAGGGCTGCAGCCAGCAGTGGGCAGCTGGGAAGTGGTGATGGAGCACTCTGGTGTGCAATCCCTCAGCCAGATAAGTGACTGTTTCAGTTTATCCTTTTGACAAGAGCAGAGGTTTTCTATTTTAGACAGTCACAAAAGGTGAGCACGTAGTGTTTAGGGGGAAGGCAGCTCAAGCAGTGATCTGGGCACAGAGAAATAGGGAAAAAGAAGAAAAAGTGTCTTTGAAATGATCACACTTAACCGTCAAGTAACTGTTACCATGGCACAAACCCAAATTGATATGCTGCCTCCACAACACTTTGATTCACTCCTGTAGCCAGGTGCTGAGAGTGACTGTAATAATACAGGGTGTTACAACAGAGAAGCACATAGGGGAGCAGACAGGCAAGAGAGTAGTCAGAAAGCAAGCTGTCTACAGGCAAGGCAGACACTTCAAAGAGTGAGGAAATCTTTTCAAGGAAGTTATTGTCAGAAGCTACATAAGAGCTCCCAGTGATGTTAATGCCCACTGTTACTACTTTCTCCCACCAAAAAGCATTTTTGTCCTGGTGAGGTGACTTGTCCCATGACAGAGTGACAAGTCATCCCTGATCCTTTTGTTTTTTTCAAGTTACTTGCAGATTTCCTGCTTTTCTAGCCCATGGTCACCGCTTCTTTGACTTGAAAGTTCAAAGTGGCAGAGCCATTAGCCTCATTTTACAAGTGCAGACTCACATGAAGAGTTTATTTTAGTCCTTGGAAGCACCACAGATTCCCACTCTTTTACTCTACCCTTAATCTATCTGAAACCTCAAATATCCAGCACGACTGTATGTAAAGAAGAGGGACTGCTGTTTCCTTTCTGTATCTCAGTTTCAACACTTTCTGCCTGCGGATGCTGACAGCAACCTACTAGTAAAGGAATCACTACTGGCTTTAGATGCAGTTTCCCAAGCCTGTTACCTCTAGGCTACATTATGACACACTGGTATCATCTATTACTCCAGCAGTTTCTAGTATTTACCATAACAGCTCTCATGTCGCATCTGCCTTTCTTATACTTAAGGTGCAGCTTGAGGCAGGTGAAGCAAAATCAACACAGAGAAATCCTAAAGCTCCTCTCTTTCCTCGCTCCCATTGCTAACCTGGCATGAGAAGGGTTGCTGTGGAAATGGAGGAGGCAAAATCTCACTCAGGAAAATACTGGAAGCCGATGATAGGGGAGCATGCTAATATATCAACCCCGCTCTGACTGGTACAACCCCCCCTGCACTGAGAAAATTGGTTTGTATTTGATTCTGCTGATGTAGCAAACCAAAACAGCAAGTCAATTTGTGATAGAAGATGGAAAAAAAGAAGTAACCTGGTTTATTAATCCCAGAAGAGACAGGACTACATTAACCAAACCTGGAACCTCCAAGAATGAATCAATTTACTTTTTACACCCTTATCTTGATTTTTGACTCTCACAGTCTGGATTTGCACGTACTGTGAACTTTCATGGTATTCAGATTCCCTTATAGGATTTCCACATGAAAACGGACAGGATTCCAGTCTGTTCCATTAAATCTTCACAGATGATCCATGTTTGAGACAAAATTTATGGCATGTAGTCAGTGTAGCTGACTGATCATTTTGTTGCAGTTGCCTATTCTGAGGCAGTTATTGTGTCTCAAAGCATTCTAAGAGATGGAGTCATTTATCAGAGTACTTTTGAGATTATTATAACTACAGGAGAAGCCTTTTAATTGGGAGATTGTGTAAGAAGATATTGTATCCTAAATGCAAAGGAACAAAAAGAACAGAAATAAAGGGAATAACCTGCAAAATGAAAATGTCATGAATAAAAAAGGATCATCACTAGATTATAGTTGTATTTAATCTTAACCTTACCAACATTTAATCTTTATATCACATTTTCTACATATTAAGGCTTGGGATTTCTCTGGCACCTCCTCATGAACATTTTAATTAGATCTATGCAGAATTCTGTATAAAATCAGGTCAGCTTGGGGTTTCTGGTGTCAGCCTCAAAGAACTGGGGTTGCTACAGCCTCAGATTAACACCATGGAAGACATTAGGGTTAACCAGTCTTTACCCCTCTCCTCTTCCATTCTTACCCAAACAAGCAAGTTGCTTTTGAAAACTTGGAATAAGCTTCAGGGGAAAAAAATACAACTTGAACCATCTTGAGTCTGACCTAATTTTAATGGAATTGTGTTACGGTTTAACCCCAGCCAGCAACTAAGCCCCACGCAGCTGCTCACTCACTCCCCTCACCCCAGTGGGATGGGGGAGAGAATCAGAAGAGCAGAAGTAAAACCTGTGGGTTCAGATAAAGACATTTTACTAGAACAGCAGGAAGAAGGAAGAAAAATTAACTAGGAAGAAAATTAACTCTGTCCCAGATGAAACCAGGACAAAGTGTCATGCTGCCATGTGCCTCTCAGTTTGGCAGCAGTCAAATGCCTCCTCACTAAGGCCTATCTCTGCACACATGTGTGGCCTCCAATTAAAAAGACTGTCCCAACATAGATTCCAGAGAATGCATTTAAAAAAACCCAAACCACCTTAATTCTACTTTTAAAGGACAATCTGGGGTCTAGCAAAACCAGTGTCTACTGACTGCAGAAAATAAACAATGACCTTCATTGTCCTAACTAATGCCCATACAGACCCACAAGATCTTACTTTTATCAGTACTGTGAGTCCTACTGTGTGACTGCAGCAGGGTGCTTACCTGTATAATTATTCTGCATTAGATCACCAGTGCTGCTGGGAAGTAGGACTGACATTTTGGTATCAAATGACCCTAGCAGTTCCTTGGATGTTAACACTGAGTCCTGAAGAGGTTGGCTGTGCTTGGGTGACTGACTTTGGACATCAGTGGCAAAAGGCTGGGAATCTGAGTAAAGCTAAAGACCTCAGTGTAAATACAAATGGCAATCTCTGATGATTTTTGCAGTGCAGTATCTATTGTGACAAAGAGGCTCAGCCATGCAGAGTATTTCTGGGCACTTGTAGACTTTCCTCACCTAAAATCATTTAGTGCTGCAGACAGAATAGACAGTGCTGCACAGTGTTTATTGGTTTAAAATTTTAACATCAGGGAAGCATCATTTTTCCTTCAGGAGGAGTGAGGTATTATGTCTTATTTTGAGTAGCAGAGTGATTCCACCTGGGGAAAGGTAAAGTGTAGGATCTGACAGCAGCAGGGACGACTCAGACACTATGAAGGAGAAAAAGATGCAGGAAGGCCTGCAGCTGAGATAAGCTGATTCATTGCCATGAAGCCACATCACCTGCCAGGTATACCCATTAGGTGGTTGAACCATGCATGTAACAGGGAAATTAATTACTCCATTGATTTTAAAATGCACTCTGAAATAAAATAAGACATATTCCTCCTGTAGTTTGTATCATCCCTAAAGAACTTATACAAATATAATCCACTGGTTTAGCTTTGGTGACACAGTGACTTCCTGGTCGCTTCAGGGAGCTGATTTCTAGTACTGTAAGGACAGAGTGGGATGGTAAAACTTACTTGTGATTAATTTCTTTAATATTTACATTGCTTTCACATGTGCAAATTCAGTAGTCCATATACATTTATTGTACCGACTGTACCAAATATTCTGACTGCTTTTTTTTTCTCCAAAACCCAGGTATTCCTGAAATACCCATGCACCCCTTTGTCCATCACAAAAGATAAGAGCAGGAAAGGTCTATTCTTAACAGAAATGGTATTTTACACTTACGTCCATTCAGATGGTAAATATCTCACAAAAGCTTGCAGTAGATAAGACTGAATAGAGCCACAGATCTCTGCCATTCAGTCTGTCCTGGTAGTGTGGCCCTAAGATTGTTCAGAAATTTTCCAGCAGGCCCATCAATATGCAACTAATACAAGTTTGATAAATGCCTTTTAGCTCTAATTTGCTTTTATTATCATCTTCACCCTTGACAGGCACTGTGTGGCACAGCAGAGAGAATGAATTTCCAAATCCATAGGTTCTGTGTCACCTCCATGGCACACCTCTAGGTCTCAGTCATACAAAGGCACCTGCAAAGCACATTTTAAACCAGTACGTGAAAGTTTTCCCTGGCTTTGCATTAAGTCAAAGTTTCAGAATACTACCATACGGCTTGCGTTTTCAATCCCAACTCAAACATTGTATCAAATGGTCACAGTGAATTGTTCATAACCAGTCAAGGACATTTATGAAAAGTAATCCTCATGTAAATTTTTGTTATATTCATTCAAATAATCAATTTAAAAATAATACTTAAGCAGGAAACAGATTATATCATTCACAAAAATTAACATCTCATGAATATGAACAGCATGACTGGTCTCAGTGTAAACAATCACATTCAGAAATACATGCTGTAGAAATTTTAGATCTGAAAGATCCTTAGCTACTGTATCTCTTCTTAAAATGATGCCACAACAAATACACTAGAATGTGTAATGTTGTTCTAGAAGTTTACCTTAATCGGATTGTCACCAGTACTGTCCCTGCTTTTGTGTCACTGAGAGCCACAAGAAGCAGAAAATTATAGAGACACAGGCAAAGACTGGCATCACTCCTTTGTCAGTCTTGGCTACATTATTGTGTTTCAACCTGGAAAATAAGTTACACACTGATTAGGCCTTCTCAAGATTTGGGAAACACTCTCCACCCATGTTATTTTCCTTCATGCTTGGCAAGGGTGACAGTGGTTTGCTTTCAGTGAGTTTTTAGGCAGAGGAAAAAAAAAAATCTTGTTCTCTGTTTTGCTAGTGAAATTACAGGGGTTTGCAAACAATGAATGTTCAAAAACTGGAAAGGAAAAGGATGCTTTGATTTGTCGAAACTTTTGATGGAATTGTATACATTGTCTAGGTATATGTGTAGAAGTGGCATTTGGCTATTTAATGTCTTTCTGAATAAGTGACATACTGGACTCTTACTTCTTCAAAGTCTAGATTTATTTAATTCCTATTTATCCTACTAGAGCCATTAAAAGAGTATGTTATAGGACTATTTAATTCCTCAAGTTCTACAGGAAAATGATTATGTCATAAACATTATACAAAATACATGGACGTTTAATGTGAAATTTTTTGTAAAACTTTTAATTACATCCTTTTTTTTTAATCTGAAATTTTATACCAAACTCTTTCAGTTTGTTGCTTAAATGAGTAAGAGAATTTAAAGATACATCACTAGGAGTCTGAGGTGTTTGGAGGGCTTTAATTCAAATAAAGCTTTTCTGAATTTTCTGTTGCACAGAAATCTCCGAAGGCAGCTAGTGGAGCTGAAATAAAAGACAAATTCAGTACTCTTGAAACTGAACAAGACAGCACACTTGGCCTGGTCAGTATGTAGAGCAAAAAGGTAGGAAAGTTGGAGGAGCATGTGACGTTTCTTAAATTACTCTATCAAATGCACATGTTCTGGAAAGTTAAATACTACTTTGTGAGAATACGTAAATGATGTTATTCAGCCCTTCGCCTGCCACCTGCTTCCTTAGCTCTCTTTTTTAAAACAAAATTCTTAACAAAGCTTTTCCATTATTAATTATAGTCATGACTCTGCAAACCAACATGTTCTGATTAGTGAACATTTTCACAAAACTTCTGGGAAATCTCAGCGTCTTCCACAACATATTATTCCTAATGCCCAGTACTTTGCAGATTTAGTATTAAGTGATCAAATAGCAGCCCAGAGCCATTCAAGGTAATTGAATCCCATGATTTGGGACCAGGTGTACAAAGATGTTCAAACTAATTATTTGATAATTGAAAACAATAACCAGTGTAGTTAAATCTCTTGCTGATTTTCTAATGTTTATTAATTTAGGCACCTGTGTCTTCCACATCACTTTCTTTCAAAATGCTTACAAGGATATGCATAGCATATAAATTTACAATGAATGTGATTACCTTGATACACACTCTAGGCGCTTAAGTGATTAGAAGAGCAATATTATTTTAATTGTTATATAGGTTTCATTCTTATGAGTCTGCTTATTAAATAGTTGTTTAAATTCCTAGATAAACATCAAGGTGCAGAATTTTCGTTAAAAATTCACTCCACCATTTTCCACTACCTCTTTAAATGCCCTGATTTTGGAAGAATCACAGAAGATGTTTCCTTAAAAATTAGGCAAATGCAACATTCATAGAGAGTTAAATAAATGAAAAAAACCATCAACACCACCACCCTTACCAGCAGAAAAATCATTGCCCTTTCACTAGTGTAATTTTATTTCATTCTATTGTTTATGCAAACTGCATTGAAGAACCAGCTGAAAGAAAGGACGTTTATAATTATTATGAAAATCAGCAACATCATCTATCCTAATTCAGTTTGTGTATTCTTTTCCAAGGGCTTTGTATGGTAGAGCAGATGTTAAACCTTGCACATTACTTTCACCTACCCTTGCTTCACTTAGCTATGTATATTATTTTAATTACCTTCTATACCTTCAAGGCAATTCCCATTATATTATTTTATTTTGCTAATGCACCTGCTTAAAGAAAGAAAACTGTAAGTGGGGCACTCGGGAAAGGGTAAAATGGCAGCCAGATTAGACGTCTTGGTGTCTTTTCTTTTTTTTGTTTCCCTTTTTTCCACTCCCTTCACTGTGACTAAATAATAACTACTGGAAGGAATAATTTTACAGGAGGGAGTTATCTGTTATTTTTATTTGGTCCCAATACTGCTAATTAACAGCAGATATGAAAGGTCCTGTAAAGGTGTTAAAAATCTAACAAAATCTGGTTTTACCTTCTATTCTTATTCTACAAACGGAATTCTTATCCTACTATGAAATGGGCTGCTTTAGCCTTAAAGTCATAGAAAAGAAGTATGGATATAGCAGAATAACAACACGATTTATCAGCATGAACAAAATAAATGGACAGTATTAACTGTATCATTCCAGCAGTCTACACAGCAGTCCTAATGCCTTAACAGAATGTGTGAAAGTAAATGAAATGGCAGCATGATTACACTGATTACAGTGGTTGCAAATACGTTAGGCTACATTCATGCTTCAGTGGGGCTGTAATTATACTTCAAAGCAATGCTGAGCGCAGGCTGCTCCATTCTCACGGCATCCCTGCTGTTTGTTTCCTCTTATTTTGTTCTTAGCGTCATAGGCCCCAGTCCTGCAGACACTTACTCATAGGTGTAACTCCCTTTGTTTCAGCAGTGGGAAAAAACTGCCTTTTGTACATACCAGGAGTACTGGCTATAAACTCTTCCGACTCTGGTATGCTGCTACAGAAGTGCCATCAAATAATAGGGTTTGGTATGATTTAATACCATTCCTAATCTCTTACAGAATAAACCCATTGAGCTTTCATTAAATTGGTTGGTAAAGAGTGTAGGGAGTATGGCTGCTCAATATCAAACAGTTCTCTTCTCCACCTTGCCCCTAGGTATTAGTACTGAACAGACAAAATCCAAACCTTTGTGATTTGTCTTTGATTAGCGCTGCCTCATGCTGCAAGCAGTACTTTGGGAAGAAAGACGTATTTGTTGCTGTTGTTTCTCACTTCCCATTGGCAACACATGGCAGCACCTAGCCTAAAGCTGACCATTGTATTTCATTTAAGAAAACGTATAGAAAAGGAAAATACATTTTGATGTGTCTGCATTTTGTCTATACTTCAAAGGCACTGACATTTTACAGAAGCTTTTTCTCCCCCCTCTCAGATAATGATGCAACCCCATCAAGGCAGAATACAGAAGCAGAATGTGGTAGTGTCTGGGGGTGACTGTCAAGTCATCTCACTTGTCTTCTGTGCCCCTTGCTTTCCTTCACATACCTGCTGGCAATGGTAGTGTTCCCCTCACTGTCTGGACTTCTTTGTGTGGTTTCGTACTGTGCCAACCTGTGATCTGCAGAACTTTCTCTGGATCCCACAGCTGAGCTCAGGTCTGAACGCTCCGGGTGTGGACCTCAAGCAAGTCTAGCTCAGCCACAGGCTCAAAATGTACTGTAGAGCAAACAACAAAGTCTGAGTCAAAACCAAAGAACTCACCCCTTAAAAAAAAAGTATTCATTTGTTCCTTACCAAGCAAAATCAAATTTTAAGCTCTGCTCTCCTTGAGACTGAAGTGCTACTAGAAAAAAACCTAAGTACTACCATCAGAGAGAAAAGGAGGTTGGGAATGCTGAAATCACAAAAGGGATGAAGAATCAAATCAACAAAACCCCAGGATATTGTTGTGGCTTTGTATCTTTGCAGAGACTCAGGAACCGGAAACCGCAGTTGAGAAACAAACAATTTGTTTCCAGGGGAAGATGGGGCAACTGCTACCCTGGAGACACTTTGGCCTCCGTGATCTCTACCCAGCTCCAGTAACTTTGGTGGGGTTCACCACCCACTCACAGAGACTTTGGCCCATTTGTGTGGATCGATGCACACACATTTTTCACAGAACTGCAGCTCAGACAACAATAAGGATTTTCAGTATCCTCAGGCAGCAGTCAAACCAGGTGAGTCAAAAACAAATCTCCCCCTTCCTGAGAGTGGAGCTAAGCATGCCTTAACTGAAACTCTCTGCTTGTCAGACACCGTGATATATGAAGGTAATTACTTCCGTGTGCGTTTAATTACAGTATTGTAATTAGTAGGTTGCAAGAGCAGATGCAGAAGGTCTTTTCATAGAGCAGACTCTGATAGGCCATGAAAACATCTCAAAAAGAAAAGGGCAGAGCAATGTCACATTGCAGTGCGTCTCTTTGTGCCTGGAAAAGAGGGTCAATTAGCTGATTGCTCCACTCTTCATCTCTTACGGTGGAAGGAACATGGTAGGAAGGAGACTAATTTATCTTCGTGAATTTTTAGAATTAGCAAATAGCACCAAATCTTTGTTCAGGCCAGCATCATGGCTTGAGCTTGATGCTGGGGCAGGGACCAATGAAAAAGGGAAGAAAAACTCCATGAAGATCTTCATCCTCTCTGGGGAAAGGAGAGAGGGAGATACAATCTTTGAGTAGAGTTCACCATGGCAACTAGAGCAGCCCTTCCTATCATTTTTTTGTCACGAGAGAGCAGTGATGATTCTGGGTTAATGCTGCATGCGGGGACTTGTAACTCACCTGTACTTCCTCAGCACCTATTAACCAAGTTCATTTTTCAAAGTGTCCCTTAGTGCTTTGTGGCAGCAAATGGCAGTGAGGTTACCCAGATCAGCTCCGTTTCAGCTGTGGGTAACTCTTCGAAGGTTTTGAGGGTCAATCAAGTTCAGAGCTGTTTGACAGGGAAATTGTGTCACTGCCTAGTGACAAGCAAGGTGAGGATTTTACACTAGATGAGATGTGGTTTTAAGTCCTTTAAGAAAGCTGTGGTCTTGGTAGCTGTGGGAGAGGGAACACAGCAGTGCTCATGTTGCAAAACACATCAAACTTAAATCTAATAGTTCAAAAATTATTTCTTCTGCTTTATATAAACAAAGTGATCTAAACTAACCTTTTTTTACTATTAGGAAACCTCACATCTTGTTGTGTTCTTTTACTTACATTATTATCCAACTTAAGTGCTAGGTCCTAGTATTCATATTTATTGAAGTTCTCTACCAAGGGATTAAAGAGCATAGTCTTTTTAATTGTGCTTGCAGAAGTCAGTACAAATTGCACGTTTAATTATTGTGTACTTAAAATCTGATAATCGTAGAAAATCAAATACACAGCTTGGTTGATTCAGAAAGTATTTTTAATAGGGCACTATTAAATTATAGAGTTAAACATTATTAGATATATTTATTCATGAGAGATAATTTGATATGTAACAAAATAAGCCAATACATGGTGTAACCTCTTGCAGTCTAATTTTCATGGATGAGCTCTTGCATATTTAATATCCTTTGAGGATATATTTTAACCTAGACTAATTACTGCTTTCCTCTTATTTCTGTTCAGTTTGACACCGACGTTTGGCTAAAATAATGTAATATTGTTATTACTGAGCAAATTAAGTAAATCTAGCTTATTTAATTTAGAGCCATTGTTTATACTGTAAACGGCCTGATGTAGGTTATGACAACAAGCATTGTACACAAGCAAAAAATAGCTATGAGGAAAAGAAGACTAATACATTTAAATCATCTCTATAAAGAAATCTTATTCACATTACATGGCGAACACCATCAGGAATATTTTCTAATCTATGAAGCTGTTTTATAATATCTGTTTCTCCTATTATTCTGGTACCTTTACAAAGAGGAATAAAGTAAGAAATTAATGGTGATATGAGTTATTCTTACATTATAAAGACAATTTAGTTTAAAAGAATGTCAGGACAGCTGGGGACCTTGTCAGAAACTTTCAATAGACAGGATACCCGAGCACAGAGATTTTGTACTTAAAAGTAGGTTAATTAATTAATTGAGAACCTGTGTCATGGCTTTGATATATACATTAATTTTATGTCTGAGAAATTTTTAATGAGATGTTTTAATTTTGTTCTCAGGGACATCTTAATAAAATGCACTGGTAGGTCAGGTTATATGTTTGTACATTTTGGTATGATGCCAGCAGTGTCAGCCAGCTTAAGCAGATGAGCAGATCTTGCTACATTTTGCTTTCTTTGGTTCATCAGTTTTTTAACGTACTGAAGTTTTAATAGGTCTTTTGTGTACAAAAAGAATTTACAAAACAATAAATAGGAAAAATAGCTAGAGAAAACAATTTGCATTTGAGTTTGCAATGATGATAAATGCCATAGATGGAAAGTTTTCTAGGTGAGTAGTGCAATAAAATAGTTCATCTTTGTCCTGCATCAAGCTTGATTAGCAACAGCTGCAATTCTCAGTGCTTTTTGTGAGCCTAAGATTCGTTTTTACACCTTACATCAACTGAAATAATAGTGACTTTGACTATATGCAGATCTTTTATATTTTCCAACCATTTTAATTTTTTCAAAGTTTTTCAACTGTAAATCAACTAAACTTCAAAACAGGAAAAGCATTCTTCACTGAAAAGTAAAAAACTTCATTAAAAAAAAAGGCATGTTGTGGATACTTGAAGAAATTTAAGGGTGGTGTCTTGAAACTTCAGGAATCATCTAAACTGACTCTTTCTCAGAGGTGGTTTCAGATTTGAAGACCATTTTGAGATTCAAGGCAATTTGGGGAGAATTTCTGACCCCGCTGGATAGAGGGTTGAGGTTAGTAGGTCAGTCTGGGAAATATTGTTTTAAGCAGAAACTTAGAATGATACACCAAATGAAGGGACTGAAGGTAACTAGGCAATCACATATGCAAGGATTTGACTTTGTGCCTATATATATCTCTTGACTAACTCAGTTTACACTGATGGGTACTAAGTTAACCAAGTGTGATTAAAAATCAGCCCTACGAGCTCTGTAGAACTTCAGTGATGATCTCATCATGAAGCATGATTTAGGGAAAGTTAACAAAGTGACTGGTATTACAGCCAGTAGTTTAAATAATTGTGCTTGATGGTAAAAAATCACATGAAAGAAGATAGCTTCCTGCTGAAATGAAGTCAGATGAATTTTGGCATCTCTTAAAGATATACACTTTAAGGTTTCAGAGTAAATCTGAGGAGTTGAGCCATATCCTAATATAAAGGCTATAAAATATATTTTAATCATGTCATAATCCTTCTATTAAGGTTTTTCAAGTACTTTTTTGGTTTTTTTCTGAATTTTCAATTTTTTTCAGAATTCCTATGGCATTGCTATTACAAATATTACAAGTGTTAGGGCTGATACAAAGGTTAATATCATCAGTTGGAATCTCGGTCAGCCTTTTATGAATGTTTGTGACAGTCAAGGTCCCATAAAAAGACACAGACAGTGAACATTGTACTTGTCTTTATCAGAATGAGGTGTGGGAGCATTTTCTGCAAAAGCAGCAGAGTTCTATCCGAAAATGTGTTTTATGGGCTCATTCAGACTGAGATGCAGTAAAATCTGTGGATTAAGAGAGGAAATGTATTTGCCAAGACTGCTGTCAGATTTCCTCTCAAAATTTTGACATTGCTCCTCCAGGAGTTTCTGCTAGAGGATGTGTCCTAAAGAACTAGAATACAATTTAATTCAGTTCTTGGATCAGCTCATTCTCAATTTTGCTGTTGTGCTGGGCTATGGCAAATAAGAACTCTGTAGGTGTCTCAATCAACCAGATACCTTTCTGATGACGAATGCTGACAAAGTAATTCTCACACTATGGACTGTGTGTTTTGAAATATTCTCTACTGCCAAGAAAGTGTTCAGATTTTGAGAGCCAGGAATACATTGAAAACTTCTGTTATTCCCCACACTGTACAGAAATTTCTTCTAATATATAAATAAATCCGATGACTTCATCATCATGCTCCTCTCATGGAGCTTGATAGGAAAATCACCCACGATCTTGGTTTTTCAGCCTTAAACTTGTCAGATTGCTGGTGCTCTCAAGTTGCTGTCATTTGATCAGAAGGTAAAACATAGAAGATATGAAGTGGATCAGCAGCTCAGGTTTGACTACGCTGGGGCTGAGGCCAGTGCGCTGATAGAAATGGCACTGCCACAGGTGGGAGTAACCAAACCGGCTTTATGCTGTTTCCACAGGTCCAGTTATTAACATCAACACTTGTGTAAATCTGCTTCTTGTGTTAAAGTGAAGAATCCTTCACCATTATTTAGAATGTATTTAATAAAATATCCTGTAACCTTCTGGCTGGGAAGGAGACTTATCTGACCTTATCTGACACCATCCACCTGTGGAGGTCACCTGGCAGAAAAGGGGGCCGTGCTTTCAGTGCCTCTCATCCAGAAACACATGCTGAGTTTCATGTAAACACAGCTGGCTCAGAGCTATGAACTGATACCAATACCAAATATTTTTTCCCCTCTATCAGCTACCAAGAAAGTAAAATTGCTTCTAATCAAAAGGACAGCCCTCCCTTTGCAATTGTTTGCTCAACTATTTTACTGACTGGTCTGCTTGATGGGCAAATGTGCAAGGAGATGGAAAACTTAATATTTCAACATGAAAGAATACCAATGCACTGTGAAGAACTGTTTCTAGCTCACTTCTCTCATGTGGATTCACATTGCTGCTAATTTCCTAAAATTGGCTACCGGGTTAGCTTCTAATTTGTTTGATGATGCATGTCATGGTATCTGGGAACGCCCAGCAACATGCCAGAGGCAGAATAGGATTTACTAAAGCAAAGACTTTTCTGCAACTAAATTAAATCACATCTCAACAATACGTCAAAGTTTCAGAAACTCTCTGTTGCTCTGTTTGTGTTACCTGTATGCCTTGTTCAAAGTTCACGTGCTATTTCTCCCTAAAGCAACTAAGCTAGTAATATACACATTATTCAGCGTGCATCTTTTGGGACTAGGTAATCAGCCATAAAACCAAAGCATAGTATACTTCATTTTGCTGACACCTTGCATGAAGCGACGTCAAAATATGGGGATATTTGGTAACCTTTTCTTGTGGGTATTTGGCACCTGGTTTTATGAATTGGTATACTTAGCAAGTCATTTTTCCTCATCTCTACTAAAAATAACAACGTGAACTCTAAGAGGTTGTCAACGTATTACTTCCCAAGGGAGAATTTTGCTCTTCTCTCTCATTTATCTAGGCATGTGTAGAGGCTTTTGACCCATTTAGCATAGATAAATGACCCATGATGTGAAATTTCCCAACAGTTTAATAATGCATTTAACTCAAAGTGACACTTGCTTGCAGCTGCCTTAAAGCAGTTTCCAGGCTATATATGTCTCTTTGAAATGATGTATGACAAGTAGGAAAGCTGCCTTGATAGAACCCCAAATCCCGTGGGTGAGTAACAAGAAAATCCTTTTTAGATTGCCAGCAGCAAATTTATACTTTGCAAGTCTTTATTTAATTTTATCTGTTTTTCAATATCATTTACAGTTATGACCATTAGTTTGAAGCTTACAGTAACTTCTATACAAATTATTTTTTCCTCACAGTAATGCATTGTAAAGGCTTTTATTGATCCCATTTTTTCACAAAATACCAGAAGCAAACCCCTTGTCTTATCACTGAAAATGTTTTTGTAATCCTTGTACTAACTTAGCTGTATCAAAATTCTATTACTTCTGAAACCCAAGTAGGGAAACAGAGAACTATGTTCTGTGTATGTATAAAATCAGGAAACTTTGTTAAGAAAACTCCCTTGCATATTTGAAGACAGAAGTCTGAATGATAGCTCTTAATTTTTGCTTGCATACTTTTAAACCAATTGTTGTTGAGTGTGTGGAAAGATTTTTATTAAATCTGCTTCTGGTGTAGTGAGCAATTTCCCATGATGCATGTCATATTATTAAGAAGAAAGATTTAAGAAAGCAAGACAAACATTAGACTTGAGGAGACAAACACTTCTAAGTAGACCAATTTATTATTTAATAACATTTATTTCTAATATTTAAATAGAAGTCAAATAACCAAAATCAGATCCTGTAGTGTCCTGAATCATTTAGCATAGATGAATGGTGTAGGGTCCCCAAAGTCTAAAACCAGAAAACCCAGGTTCTGTCAAATAATAACAAAAAAACCCCAAACCAAACCCAGAAAAATAAACCAGAAAAAAAAGAATCCTGTCCACAAGGAAAGGTTAATGTAGGCAGAGGGAGAAAAAAAAAAATAAAAATGAGACAGCCACAAGCCAGATGATTAGAACAGAAACAGAAAGTTCACAGGATGTTTGTTACCTGGGACTCTGATCATTTTTCAGCTCTGTTGCTTCCTTTTCCCTCCAGCTTTCAACTGCCTTACGTTTCTCAGCCACAGTGTCATTCCCCTTGCTTAGTTTCCCTTGCAGGATCCCCAGACTCACCAAGGTCCAAGCTGTTTAGCAATACTTTTGTTGTGTGTTTGTACAGCATGTGGGAGAATTTGGCCCTGACCCACAATCTGTAACACAGGTATGAAGTAATGGGGTCTGGAAGTTTACACCAGCTCCCCTAACTAAGCCTGGAAAACGATAGTGGAACAATATCCCAGGGAAGAGCTAGCTCCTGTGTGCAGCACAAAGGCTATTCTGCTGCTTGCTGCTTTCCTATTCATTGCAGTTTCAGCCCGTCTCCTCTGCTCCGTTTCAGTGTAAAGTCAAAGAAACCAGCTTAAATCACAGAGAGTGGTTTTGATCTACATCTAAACATGGCTCATATTTGAGCTCTGCTGGCTACCATGCTGCGAGGCACGTGAAGCAGCCTACCTGAAGTTTATTCAGAGAGGATGGTACGCTCAGAAGTGTGTGAGCATGGCTGTGTTAGGCCGCTCACAATACCAGCAAAATAATTGGATACAAATTGCCTGAGCTAACTTTACCCATCTAACCAAAGTTAGGCATCTGTGCCCTTCAGCCTGGGGAAAGGGAATGGCATTCCAGGGAGGAATGGTCTCACCCCAGTGTTAGCCATCTGTTTTTGAATGCCATGAACCAGATTTTGGAGGGTCCTCTCTTTTGTTACTGGCTACAAAAGAATCCTTCTGTTAGACCTGTAGCTGATAGCCAAAGTGACTAACATGACCTAGCAAAGCAGGGAATTCCTCCCTAAAGGGCAAAGAAACCCCATCCTACTGATGATGCAGCTTATTTTATTCAGGGAACAAGATAGCGTTTAGAAGTCTTATTGCCAAAAAAGTCATTTGTCAACACGAAATACCTGTTGACTGGCAGGGCTAGCTTGCAGAGACTAATTCTTTCTAGCTAGACAAGGTCTGCATCACCATTAACAGCACTAGTTGCCAGCTCCCTGTGCTTGACTGGCCAGTGGAAGTTGACTGCATCGTGCCTCACCTTTGATACAGTGCGATTCTTCCTAGTTGGGGATGAGAACAGCTTTTACAGTGTGAGCTTGGATAAGCTTGCTGAAAGGGTGAAGCTGCCGACTACCCTGTAAAAAGATAAGCAGAAGAAACAGCAGAAGTGAGGCAGGGAGCCTGTATCAAAGTTAATGAAGAAGGCACAGGGTCTAAGGAAAGGAGGAAATTCTTCTAGGAGTTTGGGTTTGTATGAACTTGGAGAGATCAATTTGCTGCTGAGCCATTTGAACTGAGCGACAGAGTTCATTTTGAGAAAGACACGCAAACCAAAGCTTGCACAGCTAGTGCCTCAGATCAGAGTGACCTGATGAGCTGCACTCTGCGAGAGCGTAGCTCTGAGGCTGCGATGCACTTAGAGCTTCAGTGGCAGGAAGCAATCTCATTTTGTCACACGTCTGCTTTTGAGAATGCTTGTTTAGAAATTTCCTTCATAGATGAATTAATTAGAAATGGCTTATTTACTAGGAAAGGAGACAGATGCCAATTCGTCTTCTTTTTTGAAATATAAAGAAAATAAGTGGTATTTACACTTTAGCTTCCTCTTCATAAACCAGCTACTGGATTTATAAATAGGATTTGAAAGACATTATTACAACATTTCTTACAAATCACAAATAATATCTGGTTTTAAATATTTGTGCCTACACACTTCCCCAAAATAAATAAAACCAACCCTCCCAAAGAGTATTTGTTGCAAGCTGCTTCTCTAAAGTACAAGTTTATTTGATTTAAGCTTCTTCACCAGTCATCGTTAATGAATAATTATTCAGTATTTCAAACTGAAACAGATAGCTTCATTTAGTGTGATTAATGCTGATGTACAACCTCATTTGCATAATTACAAAATATAATAAAATAAATTCCAAATTCGACTCTTTGTTACTTATGTTACCAAAGGCCTGAAAAAAAGACATTATATTTCAAAATTATCGTAAGACACAGTTATAATACTCTGTGACTAAAATTGAAAGGTAAAATTATTTTTCATCACCATGCATTACAAGGCTTTGGCAAAACAAAAGTTGTATCTTTGAGACAGATAGAATTAATCTACTAAAAGTATGTATCTGCTGAAACAGATACTCCTTCCCTACTTTTAAATATTTGGAGCTGTTTTATGTGAAAATTAACTAAGATTCTTCACGGAAACAGCATTTGGCCTTTTAGAATGTATGGAGTATTTTTTACTTCTCAAAAGCTATAACAAGCCTTGTTTCTTTTGCAGGTTTTTGAGCGCTTTTTACTTCTCCAGGGGTAAGGCTCACTTTCCATTCTGCATGGCACTTATTTCAGTGGTCTAATGAAGGCACAGTAGACTCGAGAATGCAGTCCTTGGTACAGTTTACATTACAGTTTCCTTCTTCTGAATTTGTGGTTTTGATTTCAGCTACACTGATGTGACATCAGAGTGATTACTACTGGAAGTCGCTTCCTGCATCTTGCATTGTAGGAGCTGCATTGAAAAGAGGTGGTATTACTCATACCTCCAAATAAATCAGAGGTAACAGTTAGGTTTCATCAAGACTGTCTTAGCACAAAAAGGCTGAGGAAATACTGTCTGGAGAATCAGAGCATCAAGGAAATTCCATGTTCCTGAGGCTGCTTGTTTGGTTTTTACTCAGACAGTTCCTGAAGTCAATACAGTCATTTAGGCAGTAATTAGCCAATAATTTTTCTAAGGAAGTAGGAGAAGGAAGCTCAAATGGGAGGGACAGCATAAGCGAGCAAATGAATTAATGGCCATCACCGTAGAGAGCAAAAGCAAGCACAGTTCTGAGAAGGCTTGAAAATGTGTGGATAGATAATAAATGTAAGCAGAATGCAGCTGATTTTTCCTACCTTGAAAAACGACTGAGTGTCCTTTTACACTTGCTCTGGTGTAAGTCAAATAATAGGGCATCTGTTGTATCTCTTTCTGCAGATGAAGTGAAGTTTTTCATCTCCAGGCTGTCAATTTGCACTTTCCAGTCACATTTAAAGATGTAATGTTATTTTGATTTGCCAATATCTATAGCTCCATAGAGCCACTCTTCTGCAATAAGGAATGTTTGATTTTTCCAAGCTATTATGTCTGAATTAATTAGCTGAAATGTTTCGGTAGTTAACATATTGAAGAATTCACAGAGGCAAATTGTGTCAGTCCCTGCATGTACATATGTGACCTTGCACAGGGAGAGAGGGACTCTGCCTTTGTATTACACTATTTGGCAGGCCTTATACACAGTCCTAATCATTGCACCTAGAGAGTAAAGGATTATTCAAGGCTAGTTTAAACTGAAGCACACGACAAACAAAGTAGGCTCATGCACAGGCTGGTGGATATGGTTCCATATGCTATTTAGAAGAGAAGATATACAAGGATATATAAGGTACAGCTAACTGAATTGCAATGGGAGGGGAGAGAATGAAAGTAAGTTGTGATGTGTCTAAATCTGCCTTGCAGTTTGAATATTTTCTCTTACGAAACGTGAAATAGCGTAGTGGATGCCCACAAGTGCTCAGGACAGTGGATTTATGTTCTAGCAGAGTAAGCGCTTCCTAATACCTGTCTTTCATGAAGATAAATTATTAAGCAGGGACTCAATATGAATCCTGAATCTCCAGCAATTTTCCCTCCTTTGAAGTAGATATAGCCAGCACCCAATATTCTAATGAGTCTTATTTGTAACATCTGATTAGCACTTTTACAGCTGGCTGATTGTGACAGGGTAGGTGCAAGCACTGTGGAGAGATTTGTATCAAGGCTTTCATTAAAAGGTGAAACTTGCACAGACTTTTTGGTGGCGAGACAGATAAACGCATATGGAGATGGGGTCCTACAAATGCCATATGGGCTCAGAGCAGGTTAACAAGGGCCAATTAACCCTGTCTTGCTACAGGCATCAAGTCTAGCGAGAGCTTAGCTCAGCTGCTGGCTGGAAAGGAGGACAAAGAAAAAATCTCCATGGTAGCTGGGGACTGGGAACAGCTGGATGGTTACGTGAGCCTCCCATCAGATGGCTGAGCTCTGGGGAGATAGGCTGGATAACCATTAAATAGCAAGTAAGCCTCGGGACTAGTGGATGACTGTATTTTTAATTCTTTTGTTTGTTTGTTTTATTCTTATTTTTGAACTCTGATTGCTGAGAAGAAGTGGAACTAAAGAGTGTCTGAGGAGGCAGGCTAGGATACCCTTCTGCTGTATGGTAGCTGGTCACTGGAGTGTCTGAGGGAGGGGACCTCAGTGGGCTCCAGTGGGATGCAAACACAGAAACAGATTGTGTCACATAGCTCCTTTCACGTCAATCTTCCCATAAACATAGGGAGTAGAATAATATTCATGGTACTATTGGTTTTCAAATTACAGTGCCTTTTTAAAAATTACTGCTTAAAAAAACCCAACAACCTCCCCAAAATGAGAGTCAGAGAAAACAATGGCTTAAAAGCGGACTAAACTGAGCTTTGAAATTCCAGTTTTCAGCTCTTACATGTATCTATAACTGTTCAGTATGGGGGATGTATGAGATCTTGAACTGATGTAAAAAGTAACAGCAACAAGAAGCACCGAAGGAAAAGAACAGTATCTTTCTCTATATGGAGATACTTCAAGAAAGTCTATTGACATAAAGCTTGCAAACTGTTCACCGGTAAGCAGGAGTTTTAAAACCATTACTAAAACCAGGCTGAAAACCAGTAGCTACCTAGATACCTCATCTTTGGTGGAAAAATGAGCGTGATTGTGACGAATGAGTATGAATTTCTAAACCAAAATAACTTGTACATAATGATAATGCTAGGATGAAGTTAAGTGATGAGCCACATCTCATTTTCTCTACTGAATGCTGCTAATAACTTGAATTCAGTGCTGACAAAAGGAGGGATGGGAAGAGATTATCATGTGAAAAATGTGAATGAAAACAGGGAAAACAATTTTAAAAGCGTTTTGAATTCATATTGGTTTATTGTCAGATCTGACCAGTCCTTCACATCACCTACAAAAGCCAGTATGTGCTGTGAGAGCTACAGCACAGCCCTTTCTGTGTTCTGGTAATGGAGTCCTAAGAACTCAGCCAGCGGACTCAGCAATTCTGTAATTGAGCTATGGGTCACACTGCATTTCTCATTGGATTGATCCACCAGCCCCTGACCTGCAGTTCCTGGCAGTGGTCACATCCTGAATCCTAGTTCAATGGCTACCGCTCTGTGGAAAGTGTGGCGATTACTTGCATCGAGGCCATGAGGCAGGAGGCAAGCGTTATTTCACCTTTGCTTTGGTACTTGTTGTGTTGTGGGATTCCATTAAGTTTCCACTGATTGTCTTCCATGGAAAGGTGTCACTTCTGTTGAAGCTGAGAGCCTGCCTCTGTAAAATCCTCTTTTGTATCGTATACCTGATAAGTATTGTATTTTCTTGAAAAAAAACCAGAAGAGATAAAAAAGTCACTTGATTTCTTTTGTGCTTATAAAGCTTAACCATATGAATTCCAGTGACCTGATATTTAAACTAAATTATTTTAAAGAAAAGTGTACAGCATAAGCAATTGGAAGTAGAGTCACTCAGTTCAGTATAGTTGAGATGATATTCTAAATCTTCCAAGCTCAGAGTGATCCACAGACCTCACTGCACTATTTACGATCGTCCCAACTGTGAATGCAAGCACAGGTAGCTCTTCCAGTGAAACCTATAATATAATTACCAGAATATCACCTTTTAGAGGCAGAATGTCAAATACCGTTAAAGCAGGCCAGTCCTCACTTTTTTTTTTTAAAGTGTGTTTACTTAGCACAGGTATTTTGAGCGTGAGCAGGCCCAAAAGGTATGGAGAGTTCCTAATTGGGCATTTGCCTATAAAAACGATTAACTAAACTAAATGTGGATTGAGCCTTTGAGCTTAAATTGCAAGTATGGAGATCAAATCTCCACAGGCAAGTTAAAATCTACCAATTATTTAAAGGGTTTAATTAAGTGCAGATCTTTCTGTAGGCTGATTTAAAAGGACATAACCTAACATTTGTAGCCAATAAAATGTAAGGAATAAAAGACTACTTTTTCCATTTATTTCTACCATAAAATGTATGCTGTAAACTATGAGGAACATCTGAAGATATTTCACAAGTAGCACCATCTGTCGTCTTGGCAGACTACACGGGCAGTGTGGGTGGCTTAGTTACTTGCTTATGAATCTATAGCATCACTTGCTTAGTCTGCTGTATGGGGCTGCCCCTTCCTTGTTTGGCGTGATTTCAACATCTCTGTTATGATTCCATAAAACAATTCACTTTTTTTTATGTGGCTGCTCTGTGCACCTGTATAAACAAACTGGCAATTTGCTTAGAGAATGCTTACCTATAAAGGTATGTCTCTTGGGCCTCATAAAGAGAATACTCTTGCATGTGTGTATTTTTCTATGTAAATCTCTGCAAGTTTTGAAAGTTTATTTACTTATGCCACTTTCTAAGTACATCAGGATTACAACTGGCGTCAGTACAGAAAAGTGTTTCTTCTCCTTTCATCCTGTGGAGAAGCTTCTCCCTGAAAATGTCCTCATGTTTGATATTAAGCTCTAATCCAGAACAGTTTTTTCATTACTAACTTGTTACCAAATATTTAATCGGCCAAAAATTCAAGACAGGCTCAGCACCACTCACTGCAATAATGTATGTATACAGCAGAAAGATTAGGCCTGAGACATCATTCAGTGAGCTGATAACAGCCTTTGAGGAAAACAATTAAAGCAAAGAAATACTGTACATCTTAGCAAGAAATGAATGCTTTAAGAGATGTATTCTTATTCAGTAAGTTCACTTAGTAATCAAACTACACAGTTCTCAGTGTGTCTTCTTGCTCTTGCATGCGGTTTCTGTACTGTTGTAGTCACTTGGTAACAAAAGTTTTAAGCTATTTATCTTGGCTTTAAAAATCAGCCCAAACCAGAGAAGGCAGCATTATCTGTATATTGATCTGCATATTGAGAAAAATATAAAAGATCTGATGGCACCATTTTACAGACAAAGAACAAATAAGTATTTTCAGGCTGGCTGCCTCTTCATAAAAAGAGCTCCATTTCAGCTGGCTTCCGTGTTACGCAGTGTCACAGGCTATACCCTCAAAAGTACAGAAAACCTAGCAGTTACTCCACTGCAAGGATTAGAGATAGTGAGTTAAAGAAAACATATCAATTTACTATTTCTTGAAAGGACAACCAATAGCAATTAGTAACAAGTAAACTGACAGCCGTGCATAGCCTTCAGTGTTACAAACGTGTGCCAAAAAGAGCTAGTCGTTACCCCAAATCCTCGTATTACCTAACAACAGAAAACTTCTGCATTTATTAGGAAATTTCTATTTGTTGCTCATAATGTGAGCTCACTTTCCAGACTTTTTGAAGGAGATGCAGTTTTTTGGTAACTAGGTGACATTTTTCATGTGACCTAGTGAACTTGTGCACCATGTGCACGTGCAAAAGTCTCAGATGCTATTGTGGTAAGGTCTAGCTGTGTATGTAATGTTACTTAATTTCTATGTCCTGATGTTTAGGACATTTGTTTTTCTCTGCACACACATTATTAGTCTGTCACCTTATGTCTTCTAATATGAAAGAGAAGACTTCTGATGGCTGCAGTGAATTTTAAACTGCATTAAGAGAGTACCTGTATGTACATTTTTGCATATTGGAGTTCAATTTCTGTCGCAGCTGATGAGTTACCAAAGCTGAAAGTTTGTGTGTACTACTCCATGTTTCAGGACAAAACACCCCTGGAGCTTCAGCACTTACCTGCAGAACAAGGGAGGGAAACCAGGTATTTCTTTCTATATGTGTCAATATATTCAGCTAGATAGAAATAGTGCTAAAAGTTACATGCTACTGTAGCAGAAACTTGCTTTATGGCACATGCTGTCTTTCTCTATGTTAAACTAACAAGGCAGACCAAAGAAGTTTTATTCTTTGTGCACTAATCGTTGCTGAGGTTTTTTGCATTTTTTTTTTTAATAGAAAAGAAGTTGAGGTTTGCAACAACAGCTGGTTGCCTTTACAAATAAATTACTCCTCAGGTAAGAACAAAATTTGTTCTTTTCTCAGGAGCGCTTTTCAGTCCTAGTAAATGCTCATCAAGAATCTTCTCAATGACAAGAATGTCGTAATGTATCTCTCTGTCAAGTACAACCGGATTCAAGTTCCCAGCTGCACCCTAAGGGAAGGCAGATTGAATAAAATCCTCCTCAGATGTCTGGATTACCCACGTTGATACAAAGATGATCATCTCAGTAGATAAATTATAATGTTCTCCTAGTCATCCTAGGCAACAGAGCTATCATGTTATTGTCACTTCACTGAGATGTGTAACTCTATCGAGATATAAATGACAATTCAGATGGCAATGACATGCCCTCTCCTCTCAGCTACTGTAGATATTATTGCTTTGTTCAGTCAAGCAGTTTCTCCTCCACTGGCTAATGCCTGCCCAATCTTGGATTCAGCAGTAGTGTAACATTCAGACTCTGCTTTCCAGATACTTCCCCCTGCGAAGGAATTGGCAGAGAATGGGCATAGAATTGGCTCCACACCACTGCTTACTAATGATCGGAATAGCTGGCCAGGCATGAAGAGGAATGTCAGCTGCAATCATTTATTTCCTTCCCTGGAGCGGGAGAGGAGCAGTGCAGGCCTGGGAGGAGTGTGGCTTGGAGACGGGATGTCTCCCTAGGCTTCCTGAGGAAGGGGGCAGCTTCCAGAGCATCCCTGGCTTGGGGCTGTGCCTAAAGGCACAGTCTAGCGTTATCTGAATTGCAGACGCTTGGAGTTGCTACTTTATATGCAACATTGACATTCCTTTCATTGCACATACAGCGTTCATCAGGCATTTGAATCTGGATAATGAGAGGAATGCATAATCCAATTGCAGCTCTTAGTTTTATTTCCTCTCATGGCTGACACATTGCTCCACTTACTCCCAAAGATTATCTGATTAGCACCACAGCTCTGCTTTGCTGGGGAGGAACCGAGCAGCAATGGGCAGTTGAAAGAATACCACTTTTTTTTTTTTTTTAAATCCTGCCTTTAACAGAAATGACTAAATATTAATCATTTCAGAATGGGAGGAAACTGGTGTGTCACTTACCTCACATAGTTTCATTTGAAATTAAAATGATGATAAAAAAATGGAGGAGGTGTGTCCTAAACCAAGTTCCCACTACTCTAAGGATTGGTTTTCATTTACTGGAAACTTACCCTGACACCAGCATTTACTGAGGCTTTTAAGTTTGTCCTGACAAAGTTAAGACACCAGCTTTCATTTCAAATTAACTTTATGCTTTCAGTGTAATTAAAAAAGGCGAATCTTGATGTTGCACAGTCTTACTACCCCTCACTGAGGATATTTATATAGTAAGGGGCCTTCTTGGTGTAAAGTATCAAAAACTGGCCAAGTGCTACATTCCCACCAAGGCAGGTATTTATTGGCAAATGTAAATGGTTTGTAAAACATACGGAATGAATCAGGAGTCCTTCGGGGAAGTTCACATCCCTCCTACTTAAGACTTTGTGAAAACATAAGTGGTACTTTCTCAATTCCTTCAATCGGAGCACATACTAAGATACACCTTTGATGAAAATATACATCATTAACCACACAAGCCATGTCAAGCTCAGTCAAACAAAATAGTTCCTGCAGCTGTAAAAGAGTGAATTTGAATTAAAAAATAAATCAAAAGAATATTTATTAGAACACATTCTAGTAGATATTGATCTTATTCTTCCTGCTGTTCTTTTGACGACTGGTTAGCAATAATACAAAATCTGAAGCAATCTGGATTTTTTTTCCCCCAGACCACTTTTTTTTTCTTTCTTGACTGTCCATTGAATAGTCACTGTCTCTTTTTTTAGTGCCTCTAACTTCTCTTGCTAGTGAAAAACATATTCTGTGAACTGTACTTCTTGAGAGTCCCAATTCTTTCTGAACACAGTGGAAGGCATTAGAAGAGGGAATTTGTCTTGAATACTTTAAACCCCCAGCCCTCCCCAAGGAATCCTTGAATTAGTGCTGGTTTGGGAAAAGACTGAGGGCTGATGAGAAGAAGCTGGATCTGACTGGTTTGCTTTTAATTATCTCTTTTTTTAATTAGCTTCTACTTTGTATTTGCTTTCTTGTGTATGGAACCAAGGCCATTATAACTCATGGTTATTACAAATACCCATTATCAATATGGTGTCTTGTGAGTGTACTCTATTTTCTTTAACAGATCTGTTTAAATTTATCATGCTTGTTCAGTGGTCTTGCTTATCCCTGAGCCTCCGCTGTCATACATTTCCACAGCAAACCCTTATCCACAATGAGACAACTTCTGGGCACTGAACCAAGTCACTTTCAACTTTTGGGAAAAGTGATAGTTCCTAAACTTGTCAACAAGCATAAAAAGAAAGAAGAATGGGAAGGGAGTTTCTAAGTGTTTGAAAACTGGAGAACCCTAAGAAACAGCAGTCCACAGCTCTTCCACCTCAGGGTGGTGAAGCACTTTATTTAAAATGAAGTATGGACTAAAGATTCAAGTGACTGTGGACCACCTCATTCCTTCAGCAGTTCCTTAAATCTTCCTATGAGGACTTCACCATCCAGCACAGATTAAAAAGATGCTGTTAGCTCACAGAGTATAGGAACAAATGCCTGATCTGTTACAACTGGAAAGTTAATGACCTTTGACAACATATGTTTGTGGCTGAAATGAAGCATTCACTGCTTAAAAGTGTTTGACACTTCAGTTTTATACTGCTAACGCTGATTTGAATGCGTGTATAGACAGCGGAACATTTCCTAAATTTTCAAAAATTCATCAGATTCAGCAGAAACTTCAAACCCACTTAAAATGCGGTCAGTTTAGGATGTTTTTGACAGAACCAAATGACATCTTTAGAAGTCATGAATGAAAAATCCCATGGAAGATGAAATGAGCTCATACAGCATAGAAGTCAGCTTTTCTCTCAAGATGGAGTGGAGTAGATTGATACCGTTTCCCAAAAGCTTAATAACTAGGTATCTAGTTAGAACAGATCAATTAGCAAAGCTAGGGTTTTTTTCTGCTGATCCTACTGCAGTCAGAACTTAAACCTGGAACTTGCAAGACCGAGATCTTTGTTTAGTACAAAGACCTAAGAACTACTGGGATGAATTATGGCTGCACTGGTTCTCTTCACCTATCCAGCTGATGCTTAGCCTTAACTAGAAATTGAATGGGTATTTCTCTACTTCTAAAGAAATGCTCTAAAAGCTGTTATTCAAATATTCCTCTTCTGTGTCCTTAAGCTGCTGAATTTTGAAGTATTTTCTGTTCAGATTGTATTTTTGACAGGATGTGACTACCCCGAACAGCCTGAGTTGGTAGCTAGGGCACTCTCCTTAGAGCAAGAGCTTTGCATGATGTCTCTCAGGTAAGCAGAATGGTTATCTTGCTGCATTTGCAATTAAGGAAGTGTGTGGGAAGGCTCCTCCAGCTATTGGCTCTCTGGGGAGAAAGGAGGAATAGAGGGTAGAAAAGAGATCCAGGTCCCTTTGTTCAGGAGCAATTTCTGGGCTTTGGATCCTAGATAGATTACGGCAACTCCCTAGAGCCTCTAATAAACTCCTTGTGCTCAGGCTTATCCTGTAGGTTTCTCCAGGTATCTGAAGTTTATTCTGGTTGTCTTGGATAGTACCCTAAGCTTTCTGTCATCCCGTGTCCTATGTGAGGATATGCCTGTGAACAGAGGCATTTAAGTCTGTACTCCAGTCCAGGGATTGGTAACTAAAATGTGGATACTGCAAGGCCTGACTTAAAGGACCTTCAGTCCTCATTCAGATTTCAGTACATGTGGGCACTAATTCAAGAGACCTGATGTTGTAAAATCAGTTGGTGATTTCTAGTGTGGTATTTTTCAATGTAATATTCTTTTTTTTTTTTTTTTTAAGCTTTGTGATTAAGAGTTAGGAAGAAGAGTTGGATGGAGAATTGTGAAGGTGACTGTTAAGCTCAGAAGGTAGGTTTTCCCATGATGAAACCCTCCTCCAGTAGCTTTTATTCATCAGATGTTTAAAAGACATTAAAAAACCAAAGGTGGAATAGAATATTAACGAAAAAAATCAAACAGTGGAATTGTACACAGCTAGGATAGAAAACGAGATAAATGATATGGAAATAGTTCAACAAAGGGGTAAAAGTATCAGTATTCTTAAAATCTCCTAAAAACGTTGATTGAGGTATATTGGAAATGCTAACATTGCTGAGTTGATTTCTGCCCTAATGTAAGACTATTAGTATATGGGTCTACCACAAAGTGAGTGAGTAATACTAGACTAGACTTAGGGTTAAGTAATACATCAGGTATGATTGATTACAAATGTGAAAGGAAAACTGAGAACCAGTAAATATATTTTTATTAGGTCAAATGTGAAGACAGGAATGAAAATTAAAGGTGGAAATTTAAGAACATCAATCTTGAGAGAGTCAGACCCTACCGTATATGAGTCTAGTCAAACTGGGATGAAATAGTGCAGGCAGCTAACTCAAAAGGAAATGAAAGGTGCTTGGGGTGAAACATCCTAAGCAGGCAGGCCAGGACAAGGCCTGATCCAACACTGCCTGTTCTGAGTGGGGAGGTTTAGATGATAAACAGACCCTGCTTCCCCTTGGGTCCATCTTTGAGACAAACACATTATTGCTCTTCATAAGCACCCGAAGACTGTGGTGCTTATTGAACCCAATTAAACCTTTCTCTGGTTCAGCAACTGCTAGATAGTGGAATTTACATTCCCTTGTCAAAACACCAAGGTATTGGCAAAATACAGCAGCAGAACTTTTGCTGAGCAGCTTCAGGGAAGGAATGGAAAGTGAGTGACACAGATGATTAATGAGCCTATTAAAGCTGAAAGTCTGACACTGTAAAGATAAGCTGGCAGTGAAAATGACTCCTACCGTATATGTATCAAGGGCATCGGAAAGAATACCCTCCATATGATAGCTACCCACCATCATTAGTGGCAGGACATACATATCTAGCATGAGTTGCCTCATTGCTATTTAGTCTGCTCAAGTATTTTGAGGTGAAGGGCCTTGAGCCATAGTGTGGAGTCTCAGCCAAGTTGCAAGAGGCTCTGTAAGGTCTGATTAGAAAGGACACCCACACATCATTCAGAAGGGACCAGATCAAAGCATGGGAGGTGACAAAGAAAAAGAAACAAGCCAATATGATTTTGTAACTGTGCAGCGGCAGAGCAGGAGGCGTAAAAGTGATGAGGGAAAGGTCTGATGTAAAGGAGAAAAAGATTAAATCCATCCTGACCTTGGGAATCGTGCTGCAGTTGTGTTAGAAACTGTGTTTGTTTGTGTGGTGACCATGGTGGACTGAGACTTGGACTTCATTCCTCTGCCTCTGCCTTCCAGTAAAACTCATTACCTCACTTAGATACTCAAAACATCTTTCTGTACAGGATTTTCCTAGACGAAATATGCCCTTGTGCTGTACACGTGTATGCATATTGAGTCCAGTGTTCCTGGAAAGTGTCAGATGTACCACTGTTGCACCGCACAGATGGCCTGTGCATGCGCACTCCGCCTGATGCATTCAGAATCCATCAGATTTAGCAGAAACATGCAGACCATCTGTGCAGCATGTATACAAAAATACAATGCTTGCTTTCAGAAGTTCAGACTTGCTACATAAGTGCTGTAGGGCTGTGGTGTACAGAGACACTGGAAATATGTCTGGGATTTCTGGACCGTTAGCAGCTAGGCCAGGTGCTCTGAAATCTTAGAAAACTGTGCGCAATCTTCAAGCTTCACCCAAACAAAATTTCTGGATACAAAGGACAGATATTCTAGAAAAAACAAGGTTTTATTTTAGCTTGTCTGTGGCTATTACTTTATGCCAACTTTCCTCAGAATGTTAATTTTATTTGTCCCTCTCTAAAGTATACATATTAATATCATGCCTTCTACCTCTGCTGTGCCTATTTAGACCATGAATTATTTACAAAAGTGGATCTCGAAGTTTCATACTGGAAATGTGTAGAAGCAGTTCAATACAAGCAGTAAATATTATATTTTGGTCTTGTACAGACAGGTGGAACAAAAGGATTCTTAGCCTGCAAATTTGGCACCGGATATTGTCATGTGAAAGCACAGTCTTCTAGTGCAGTATTGCTAGAGTGTGCATTTGCCAGAGTTGCTGCTTGAATGCTTGATTTGTTCCTGCTACAGTGTTAACTTCTATTGTCACAGTATACAAATATATCCATCCTCTTCCAGCCTGTCACTGTCGTTATTTCCTTTCACCCTCGGAGGAGAAAAACATCCTATTTTTTGAGTAGATCCCTATGGTAATCTTGAGTTGGCAATGCTGTTGTGTGCTTCTCCTCCTGGGGACTAAAACACATAAAGCACTAAGTCCTCAGAAAATATTTGGTAAGTCTAGCAGATGCAGCCCAAATGGAGAGGAATGATCGTATCACAAATGGTCCATTAGACTGATTCTAACCAGCACACAATTTTAAGAGGTATAACCTGAAGGCTGAATTTGGCTGCTTTTCTGCAGTAATGCCATGGCAGTGTCAATGGGGTGATGATAAATCACCAATAATATCCTTTGGGATACCTAGCACAATGAGAAGATAGTATAATTAGGTGTGGATAAGAGCAGAGATGTTTTTCAGTTTCAATGTTGCTGGTTTTTAACCTTGCTTGTCAGAGGTACACAGTAAAAGATGTGTCCAAGAAAGCAAACAACTCCAAAATGCTAT
Source organism: Gorsachius magnificus (assembly GCA_034008185.1). NCBI lineage: Eukaryota > Metazoa > Chordata > Aves > Pelecaniformes > Ardeidae > Gorsachius > Gorsachius magnificus. Next base: position 39,756,859 of record CM067088.1, on the reverse strand, counting down.
ATTCTGTTTGACGCTTTTTTTTTTCCTCCCATGCCAATCAATCTTGCAGGCTAAAACCCACAAGAAATATCCATATGAATGTTTTTTAACTTTACATTTCAGCCACATAATCACAAAAGTTAATTCTTCAAAAATTAAAGACACTGGGTGGGTGACACTCCTATTTGATTTAGGCCCTCTAAAAAGCTCGTACTTCACACAAATATTATTTTAAGGACAAAATGAATCTTGCAGTCTGAAATGACTGTTGAAATGTATATTGACAGACATCAGCAGATTTATTTATTTATTTTTCTAGATGGAACCATGCTAGTATTTTATAGCTTAATTGACTATATAAGAAGCAAAGAGCAACTGCAGTTATCTCTGACTGGTGAGACTAAAGGCTGAGCAGAAACATTCTGACTTCACACATAAACCTCCTGGCATTTCATCCCCATGGTTTCCTGGGGAAGGAAATGTGGAGCTCCAGACCAAAATAAAATCAGAGCAAAAAACAGTGGCACTTGTCATGCAGCTGAGACAGTGCTTACGAGATTGCTCTGTCCTGGAAGCTGAAAGCAAAATTGATCTGATGACGTGGAGATCGGAGTCAGCATAGGGTAAACTGACAGCACAGTAACATGAATTTTTATTAGATGATATAGTAAAATCTCCGTCACTTCATGCAGGTTTTCCATCGGTTTCTGTTCCCTGTATAAAGCTATGTCATTATATGGCGAGTACAGGACTGCCTAAACCACTACTGGCCTGTTAGTAAGTCAGCATAGTGCAGAGCCACACAAACAGTACTTTGGATCTAGAAACAGTGTAGGTAACCAGAACAAGTTCCAGCCTCCCTGCTAGTTATGAAAGTGCATGTCTTTCCATCTACCCTGGATTTATCACATATAAGTTAAAAATAGAAATATATGTAGTCCAGAGCTTCGGGCATCACTTTTCAGGCATCACTTTTTTCTTCTGAAGCACTTTTCAGCCAAAACCATTCCAGTTTTTAGAAGCTCATAGATAAAAAACTGCTGCTACCCAAAGCAAAATCAGTTTTCAGGTGTTTTGTTACACTGAAGTTTTCTGGAGAAAAGGAAAAAAAAACACCAATATTTAAACCAGGCCTCAGTACTGCAGTATTCGAATAGTAACATGATTGTATTTGCAGCATGAAAGACTTACTAGACCAGATCCTTAACTTGTAGAATCTTACATAGCTATCCTGTATTAGTGGAATTAGAGCAGTTTATGCTGTTCAACTAATGCTAGCTAATAGAGTGATAACTCGGGTATTGCTGTAAAGAAGGGAGTGCCACCCAGGCCACTTCATAAAATCTTGGTTTCAGCTATTGGCTTGATTCTGTCTTAGTAGCTCATTTCAGCTAAAGAAAAGTTGGAACGAACCGAAGGCCTCTGCATAACAAGTTTGGAAGAAGTGTCCCAAATTGATACTTTGCTTATCTTCCACCACAATGTATGCATTAAGGAAAGCAATGTGTCCTCACCATGTCCCACTCAGGAGTTTTCTCCAGGGAGTGACACTTGCTTGGTGTTAGTCAGCAATAATGAAAGCACAGCACCAATAAATTGGACATCCTTGCTTAGCAAGAATAAAATTAATAGATACATTATAACAGATTTTTTGTTTATTTCATGCCTTCAAATCAGGACACTGAAAATTATGTTGCTGTGATAACAGTTTTCTGAAAGCAATAAAAAAGTATTCTAATTGTTTTAATTTAATACGTGAGACTACAAAATGTTCAACCTCACACTGCCTCCATAAAAAAAAGGCACTGAATTTATATTAATTGGATCTAATCTAGCATTATTGACTATATAAAGACATATAAAACAAGTCATCCAGTATACAAATGTTCTAAAACACATGATTAATAAAAATATTTTGACTTTTATAATCCTTTGGTTTCTCTGCAAATGCATAGTCTCAATAATACGTATATAAAAGAAATCTTGTTACAGAAAGTAGTAGCTATTTCACAGCAGTACTACAATATAACAATTCAGACTTAATGAAACATTTAAAATATGCTATTACTGATATTGTTCATTTAAATATGCTATTACTGATATTGTTTCATTATACGTTTTCTTGTACACTGTTTTCATGCTTAAGTGACCTCTAAATTGGACTATTGCAAATCACTACTAATGGGTTTGCAATGAAATACTCGATACGGGTTTCTATTGGGACCAAATGTGGCTGAGAAGGTACCCTTGTCTCTATTACACTTTACAAAGCCTTTTGGAAATCAGTAGGATGTGCAGAGTTTCTCAAATTAGGGAGCCAGCTCCGTTTCTGAGTAGCAAACTAAGAATGGTGACAAGGGAGGGAGAGGGGAGCGGGTATATTCATTTTATGAAGAGATTCAAGTCAGCTTTCTGCTGATGGATAAAAGATGAAACAGGTTAGAGGGGAGAGAGCTGTTTCCACAGCAAACATTGTAGCTATTCTTAAAAGTTTAATGATGACTGTAGTATGTATTACTAGCAGATTATATTTATAGTACTGAATGTATCCCATGATTTGCTATAAACATCATACTGTAATACTGGGAAGAAAAATTCCATTGTTTTCCACAAAGAAAAATACCACTTGCTAGTTGCTGCAATTTAAACATTCAGTCACTGACAACTTGGAGGTACAGTATAATGTTTTATTGTAATTTATTAGCCTCCCTCTTTGGAATTGTAGTGAAACTCTGACTTGAATGCACTCTGGTGAGGCACAGAAATGTCTTGGTAAGAGCTATGACTTTCTGATAAGTAGTATAAAACATAACATATACAGCCATTAAAACCGTACAGCAGGATGTCTCTTCAACTTTCCATTCCTGGAGAACAATTGGCCTTTCTGCATTTTTGTAAAGAAAATGAGGCCTTAGTAGGAAGTTCTAGTTGCTTCCATGCAGCTCCCTTGCTGCGGAGCTGGAGATGGAAGGCAAAAGCTAGCCTTGTCTTTCTTAACGTCTGACAGAAATAATTTTTCAAGTACAATGAAACAAAGGAAGAAGAAAAATAAAGGCATGTGTAACAATCATGCAGAGGCAAGTAGCCTCCTCTCTTCCCTCTTGTCGACTTACCCCCACCCCTATCGAGGCGGCACACCAGCATGCTCTGCACCGGCTGAATCAGTGCCACTGGTGGACGTATTTAGGTCAGGAGGAACTTCGGTGAAGTGATGCAAGGAATAGTCACATTACTTCTGATGATCACAATAGCAAATTTTAATTATCAGGATAGTCTAGTGCCCTGATAAACCTGAATTCACTAGCCCACGGGAACGTGTGCTGCCCAGAATAAATAAGTAGTAATTCCTTGATCTGAGTGGAAATATACCATGAATTATCGTTGCTGTCACTGTAAGTTTATAAAGCATTTTACAAAGACATAGCAAGACATATTCCCTTACTCAAAGATCTCATAATCTGATATGAGATAAAAACAAGACAAGACAAGAAGCAACAGTTCAGGAGAGATCACTTATTATAAATAAAGGGTAGAAATAATTGTCTGAAGGAATGTTTCAGCAAGGAATTCAAAGGAAGAGAGAGGGTGCCTGCATACGAGATCAGAGGGATAGTTCCAGGCGCACACGGCTGCAAATCAAGAGAATGTGATTACAGAATTGGAAAGAGCAGAGGGACAAGAGGCAGGAGGGAACACGATAGTGCCGAGCTACTAGAGGCAGAATTACACATAGCTCTGCAGTCACTCGTAAGTGTAGCTCTACTGGATGTTAGCAAAATATCTACAACAGCAATTCCTAAGAGCAGGAATGAGGACAGTTTAATTTAGAAGAGTTTCCACAATGAGGTAAGTGATAGATGATTCAAACATAGAGAAGAGGGTGTAAGTGGTGTTTTTTTTTTTGTATTTTGGAGAAGTAGATGTATGAAATAGATGTAATTTCATGAACAGCTCTGGTCAGCCCACACATGCAGTTTCCTAGAAATAAAAACTCTGACATAAACATTTTGCCAGTTTCACTTGCTGAACTGAAAAAAACAAACACAAAAAAGGCAAAGACCCTTTCTGTGTTCTGTCAGATCCATCGATCTATTAGACCAAATGAGAAGAACCCCCTCCAGTGATTAGAAGCTGAACATCCAACACCAAGCCGATGATAATAATCGTCATATCGTGAGGGACCTTTATTCTCTCCCCCAAGACAGCTAAATAAATCTGAAGGTGAACAGAAACCACTATCTGCTGGTGCCAGACTAGCTTCAGAAATGTGACCAAATAATTCACTGCTCTTTTACCACAGAAGCTAAACAGGATAATACACAGTTAGTATCCTACTGGAGATCATATATAAATGGAGCTGCTATTCACCTTGATCGACCAATACGTAGAGAAAGGTCAGGACTGGTTTCTCATATGCCCGGAATGTCACAGGCTTTTTTCATGCAGGCATTTTCTGTCAGATATTTCTAATGGGTTTGTGAGAATTTTAAAACATTAATTTCATATCTGCTATGTTGTGTGTGAATGTAACCATGTATGTATAGAATAGCATTTGTGGTAGGGTTGTACAGATATATGCAGAAAAATCTTACTACAAAGTCCTGTGTGAGCAGAGGTGGTTACTGAGTATGTCTTTGGCTTCTAGAACACTGAACAAATTCTGCCTACAGTAGACACACACCTATTGCTCTTAAAATGGCTGAAGAGAAATCCTCTTTTCTGCCAACATCTAGTCATTCTTCAGTGATTGTTTCACTCTACCTTATTCCTCACCAAAAATTAAAAGGCAAACATGAACTCTGCCTGTGACTAGTAAATTTATTCTGTCAAGAGCTACTATTTACCTAAGGCAAGATTCACATTGCTATTTTTTCACATTAAGTGTAAACATTAGATTTGTTTCTTACATATTATCTGGCCATACATATTTTACAGCATTTGAAATCCCATTCTCCACCTGAAGGAGAATGCAAAGTACCTCTCCCTGTGAATGTTTTACAAGGTTGAAGATTTGCATTCTTTAATACACTTTCTGAATTGTTGTAGGGTGATGTACAATTTCTGAATTCTCATCAGTGCAGAAAGCAAAGTTTATCTCAAAGTGTCAAAATAACATGTTCCTTTATTTTTGATCAGCATAGTTCCCTTACTTTTGATCATTGCAAAAACTGAACACGGCATACACATAGAAAGGATTCTGGGAACTATTAGCAGCTAAGCTTTTTTGGATTAACAGATTTCAAAAAAATTACCTCCTTATCTTTTGATCAGAAATGAAGAGTTGTTGAAAGGTAACAACTGTTACACTCACTCCTATTTGGCAAAGGAGTTGTCTTGTTTTGTGGCAAAGCAGCATGTTATAAAACAACCAGTCAAAACTGTTACATTGATTCAGGGGCTGACAGCATTTCTGTTCACTTCTCATCACTGACCTTGTCTGAAGGAAAACGATGGTATATTGCTGATAATGTTTACCCAAGAGGTAAGAAACATTTTCAGCAATTGAATGTAAATTGTATAAAATCTCTGCCTACACAGGCATTAAATTCCATACTCTCTGGCATTAACAAAAAGATCGTGAAAGGAGCACGTCTTTATTAGTGCTTACAATGCAGGAAGAACAATTTTGATAATTTCTTACTGCATCAGCTCTATGACTAAAAATCTGAAATGAGAGTGGGTGTCTGCATGTGTGAATGAGAAGTATGGCACAGGCAGGCTTTCACGGAAAGCACAAGTTGGCACAAAGGGTTTGCAAAGGCAGCTGGAAATCATCAGCTAAAAATTACTCCTGTGAGTCACAGGGGAGTAAGAACAGGCCGACAAACCTGTGGTTGTGGTACAGAAGCCCTGATGTGACTACATGGAGAGTTTTAGCTGGACTGAGGTTAGTGCTTAGCTCTCTCAAGTTTCAAACCAATTCTTTAATTTTTAGGAGAGCCTTTCTCAGTTGCCTCCATGAGGAAACAAACAAGACCCACATCAAGTGTGAAAAATCACACTTGTGCAGACAGAACAATCAGATGTGTTTATGCAGAAGTATCCCTCTCAGTCTTTATATGCAATTTAACATGTGTACACTTTGAGAGGCTTTTTAGGGGACAGCAAAACCAAATACACAAGAGAACCCAAGTTTAGAGGAAGAGATTTATTGACTCAGTCCAGACTCTCCTCTCTCTCCCACATCTAGACTGAAATGGTTACAATTAACTCTCAAAAATGAAGGAGAAGTGATAAAGAACGACTGCTGAGAGAGAGGAGTGGAACAGTCTCTTCAAATATTCTTCCTTCAGGGCAAGTTTGTATAAATAACCCAATTTTTGTCCTGACTCCTCAGAGTGTGTACAGAGAACACAAATAGTGTGATATAAATAAGATTCAAAGGACATGCAGCTATCACCTGCTTCACTGTTAAAATTGCCCACACTAATTATTGGCTAGTGCTTAGCTAGGCTGTCATACCAAAACTCAAAACCAAATGGAATTTTTCTCATGCAGAGTTTTGTTGCAAACAGAAAATTCAGTGACAGGCTGGTGAAGGGGTGTGAGCTGCGCAGATGTGCTCCAGTGTGACTGGGCTTGGTTTGTGTTCTGAGCAAGGTATGACTGTGACCCAGGGCGGGTTTCTGGCTAGAGCTACAGAGGGGTGGAGCACTTCCAACCCGGCTGTCTCTTGAGCTTTTTGCATCCATTTGTATCCAGAACTCAGACTGATTCCAGTTAAAATAACAGCCTCCCGAAATGAAAACACCCATGCTTTCCTAATTTCTACTAAGAAAGAAACAGTTTGTTTCCATCAGAGCATCTCTGAAATACCAAATACCATTTTACAAAATTCATACTTCTATCCAAAAAAATGCTGATCCTGGCAAAAAATGAAAAATCATTATATTAATTGCTTACAGCATGGGTTTGTTCTGTCCCATTATTCAGAAAACATACAGTAACTTTTCAAGTTATACCCACATTTGTGGAAGATGGACAGTGGAGGACAGTATAACGGAGAGGAACCTGGCTGATAAAGTGCTGTAAAATCTTTAATCACATTTCCCTGTAAACCAGCAGATAAGTCTCTGTTTTAAAACTTTAAGCTTCTTCAAGTGTTTTCCAAGTCTTTACTTATTCCTTCTGTTTATTTATTTCATGGTCCAGATATGCCATGAAACACTGCTGACATCTTTTAATGTTACTCACCTATTCTGCAAACTACTATAGCCCATAAATCTGCCTACAATCCCGTTATGTAGGCACCATTTACTGTTCCTAATCAAAAAATTCTTCTTGACAATGCCACAGTTAGCTGGGAAAGTACAGTAGCTAAGAATAGTTAAGCTATTTGTCCAAGATCATATAAAATCAAACCTACGTTGCCCAGGCTGGAATTGTTACTATGATCAACCAAAGCAATGGCATTTAAAAAAGAGGAGTAAATAGTTATTTAAGAAACTCTTTCTGCCAAATAGCACCTGGAATTACTGTTTTTCATATTTATGATTTTGCAATAATTACAGAAGCTTGAAAGTATATGAACTTTAAAATCTCCCAGAATATAATCTGTGCGTCAAAATACCTGGCTGGTCACCAGGAGTCAAACTACTCCTTTGCATCTTCTTTCATACCCCCCTGACCACACGCAGACAGAAAAACCTGGAAAAAGAGGGGATCAGTGAGAATAGCTACCAAATGAGCACTATAGACTTCTGACTTAGTCATCTGTGTCTCAGTAATAGCACTCTTATTAATGTTTCCTAAGCAGGTAGAGATCATTGCCTAGAGGTCTACTGCTCCTAATATTTCTTATTAATTACATTCTTAACTGAATACAAATTAAACAAATACTATGGTGATGTTATGTAGTCCCTCTGACCAACACATCTTTTCTGTTTTACTAGTATAACTATAAACTTAGAAAATTAGTTTCTTTTGATTGAGACAATCTCCATGAAAACTAGTCTAAAGCTTTGTCTTAAAAAAATTAAGCAACTTATTGTGGACTCCAACAGGACAAAAACCCTAAGAATGCCTGGTTTAATGGAGGTTGCCTTCTGTAATGGAATTTTTTTCTTTCCAAAGAGATTTTGCCAGTTCACTGTCACTTGTTGTTCTTTGGTTTTGGTTTTGGGTTTCTTTCCCCTCTCCTGAATTACCTGTATTTATTTTGCATGGATTATTTCCCAAGGAATTTTTTGTCATTTCTTCTATATAAAGTGAACTTCAAGGTCTTCTGATGAAAAATGAAATCACAGTAAAAATGTTCCTGTACAATACATCCATAATAAATAAGCATTGATACTGTAAGCTTAAGAGAGAATTCATTAAGAATCAAATAACAAAAGAGAAACTCCGAAAATAAAATATGAAAAATTAATGGGCTTATTGTACAGGAAAGGAGTGCAAAGAGAATAAAACAAGAAAGCTTACTATAGGCAAGTATGTTTAATGTTGATTTAAGTAAAAACAAAATGTAAAGAAAGTTACACTAGTGGGTGGATGAAAAATATATCCAATGAAGCTAAGAAACAGGAAAATAGTAATGCTTACTGATTTTTCACAAAATTTCAGATTTGTCTCATTTCCCTTTGTCATTTGTTTTCTCATTTAGAAAAAAAAAATAGAATTAGCAGTGATCAGAGGATCCATGTTAAGAGTCCCCTGTAGGAAAAAAAAAAAAAAAGTTTGATGACTTAAAAGAATTCAAATATATTTTACATGAAAAAATTAAGAGACTGTAGGACTAAAGATCAGAAAAATAGTATTCTTTCTGTTACTATTTTCAGGATTTTCACAAAGTCACAAGTATGCTTTTATTGCCAAAATATATCATTTGCTTAGCATCACAGCAAGATATTTCAGGTCTGCTAAATAACTGCCTCCCGAAACTCTAGGCACTCAGCTTTTGGGGTACAAAAATAAATACTGCTGTTTCATTTTGATGTGTACAAATGTATAAAGTCTTCTGTGCAAGTCTTCTTGGACAAGAAAAGACAATATATTTGAAAATGGACTCCTAACTTTCACACCTATACACTTCATTAAACTATATAGGACTCTACAGGGTTGGTAGCGTATGTCACTGATTGGGCAAGGTGTAAAAACTGAGCTAATGTGTCACATAACAGATTTTTTTTAAATGCTGATATTTATTACAACCTGTTTCTGAATCTGTGTGAGGAAAACTACTTGCAAGTTATTTATTTGTACAATTAATATATCTGCACGTGCAATCATGCTAAATAAAGCTAATAAAGGGGGGTTCGATATGCCTGTCTCTCTTCCAAAATATATCCAAATGGTGGGAGTATGGGCTGTGATTCAGTAAAGGAAAGGGCCTCGCTGGCCCTCTGTAGGCTAAGCAGTGCCTCTTAGCCCTAGCACTTCTTTTGGTTTTACTCTTAGGATATAAAGACAGGAGAAAGGTAATCTTCAGGCTATAACAGACCTAAAAGTAAGGCCCACAAATTACATAGGTGTTTCACAGGCACCTGGGAGTTAAAAGACAATCTGCAAACGATGTGCCTAAGCCTTTGATTTTATAGCAGTCTTCACTGACAAAAATCCTTACCCCTTAGGAGGGGAGCTGGCAGTGGCCCCCCTCTGCTGTTGGTGTAAGTGGGGAGGAATTGGGTCCCTATGGCCAATTGGGTTGCAGATCTCCACTAAGATTCACAGCTTGTTTAAATGCCCAGGCTATCTCTACCAGACACTTTGCTGGGGAGCCCAACAAAACCTTTAGGTTATAAGTCTATATAAAAAATAAGTACTCTGAGTTTAGAGTGTCTAACGTAACAAATGCTGCTTTAGGAAGACTGCAGTTCATACTGTAAACTTTGGGTTGCTACAGTCTGACGATTATGTTAATTGGTGCTATGAAAATGGTAAAAACCAAGCAAATTTCAGCATTTCTATTGCATCCAAGTTCTTTTAGGAGTCTACGTCAGGTGGAATATGTCAAGTAGTGTATCGTCTAAGAGCAGCAGAGTCTCTCCCTAGCATGCACACAGAGCACTAGCTACTTTAAATACAAATCAAATAAATAACCCTGTTAAACACACCCAAAGAGCTAACATTTCTTTGATAATCAAGGCTTGAAAAAAATGTGGTTTGACTTTTTTGTAAAAAAACTTTTTTTTTTAGTCTGGTTGAGGATATTGCTCATTTGTTTATACACTAAATTGTTCACATCACTGTAAATAACTTCTGAAATGTTGTTCTCTCAACGGTGCTAAGCTTTAATATAGCATAGTAATGAGTGGGATGTGCAACTTCTGCTTATCTACTCTATTTTGGACAATGCTGGTGGCTCATGTTTATTACGAAAGTTGGCAGTGAAACTGAATCTCTGGTTTCCCCCTGGTAGATAAACTGTGTCTGAGCTAACATTCCTGAGGATCTTGGAAGACTCATTTAAATACAATGCCTAAGGCTACACATTTTTTCCTGGATTCCAGAACAGCACATAAAGCTTTTTCTTTTCTGATGTTCTTTTGGAACCAATGTTCATATATTACAAAGTCTGGCTGGGATTTTATAGAAAGTACCAAGAGTCTTATGTCTGAACTGAGTGTTCAGATATTTTTGCATGTTGTTATCCCTACTGCAAGGAAGACACTTTTTTTTTTTTAAGACTTCAAGCAAAAGATAAGTTTCATGTTGCCAGTATATTTGTATTTGTATTGTAAGATTCTTGGGAAATGAGCAAGTATTTTTGCTACTTTGTCTAGGACCATGGATCTCACCCATTCACAGTTGTGTAAAGTCTCCTTCATGCCATACTAACCTATAAAGTTTCTTCACTTAATCCAAACACTTATTTTAAATGTCAATTCTGCATGATTGTCCAAATAAGACCTTTTTCAGTCTAACAGCATAATCTGAACCTTTCCTGCAGTTAAAAGAAGTATCACGTTTGTCAGCTCTCTAGGCAGTAGCCTTTATTTTGTATTATCTCTATGCTCTATTTCAGATATGCTGAGAACATCTGAATAAGTTTGGATACCTTAGAATAGAAAAAAAGTTGAAAAGTAAAAGAATAAGGCAGATATTTGCCTATTTATGGCATCAGTAGTTAATGGCATCAGTAGTTAATACTGCATGTATTGCTGTGCTTCTCTAACTGTCATCTAAGCATCACATAAATCAAAACAAAATAGCCCATGGAAAAATGGAATTTTTCATCACTACAGAAAATTTTGAAAGGGTCAAAGCTTCCTGGAATATTCATGAGGTAAAGGTACTTTTCAGTAAACATACCGTGTCAGAATTTCTAAGAGTAACTATTAGTTCTGTCTCATTGATGCCTATACCAATTTCTACTACTCTGGACAAACCTGAGGTTTTTTATACAAAAATTTTATAGGTCTTGTATATGCTGAACTACAGCAGATGAACACATCTGCTCTTTTGAAAACCTGGTTCATATTATTTTAGGAAAGAAAAAGAAATTTACAATTATATTGCAAAGATTTTTTTAAAAAAAGCCAACACAAACCCCAAATAAAACAAAAAAGGCAGAAGTCCCAACTCTGAAACATACTCCCATGAATATGAGAAGTGACAGTCTGAATGCCATGCAGGGTCTGAGGGCTTGGTGCTGCAGTGGCTGTCCTCCAAGCTCCTGGGGTCCGCTGAGTGGAATCCAGAATCTTATCCTATGGAAGAGGGCTCCTACCTCCTCCATCATGTACTCTGTGCAGCCTAGGGGAGGGTTAACTCTTGCACACTGGGACTGAAGTAGCCAACAGGCTGAACAGGGATCCTCTTTTAGTCAATCACAGGTACCCAACAGCAAGTTAAACCACTAAATATTAATCTACTCTGGGTCTTAGTCCTCTCCGAGAACTTTAGATCTTTAGCAAGCACCCCTTGCTGAAAGCAGGGACCTAGTCCCTTTGAGCAGTATTCGCATTTTTCTTTTAAAACACAGTGAAGAAGGAGATACTGAGTCTTTCTTTTCCGTACAATAGCCAAGTGGTAAGAATGCTTGCCCTGTAAAAGGCAAGCACAGATTCAATTCCCTCTTGTCTGAACTTCAAACCTAATCTTTCATCTTCCAGATGAGTGCCCAAAACACAAGGCTTGCAAGACACAAGGCTACTCAGGAGGTGGGGAATGTTGTTCTTTTAGAGCAGTACCTTTGTGTGGAAAAAAAGCTCAGAATTCACTAGGTCAGAAAGGATGGGTAACTCGGCAGTTCAGTGTTTAAGGTGCTCATTACATTTGGTCCCTGCTCCAAGGCTTGTTTCTCCTTTCTGTTTTTTAATGAAATTTCTGTAGAATGTAAAATTCAGTTATATTTTCTGTAGAGGAGGAAGGTAAGTACAGACGTACTTCCAAATGAGTACTTTAACTCCAAAGTGAAAGAACTTGCCATCCCTCCACCCAGGACTCATACCTACCTAAACAGTCTAATAATTAAACTAATGTATACTAAAAAAGAAGCTAGTGGCTTGAACAACAGCAGCCAGCTTTTCAAGGGAAGTAGAAATTGCCATTGGTTAGAAGCACTTTCCTGTTTGGGGGTTGTAGGCATGTTAAGAAAAAAATCTTCTGGGGAAGGAAGATATACGGAGTAGCATCTAGACTATGGATCTCAACTGAGCTGAGCTATCAGCCTTGTCAAGAGTGGTGTAATTTGGGGGCTTATTCAGGGGTGACTGTAAAGCTTCAAGGTCAAACAGTAAGATTCCCCCTGAGGTTTAGGCTTCTGTGATTTAAGTGACAGCCCAACAGAGATTTCTGGACACCAGAACCTAACTATTGTTTTTTATTTTATACTTAATGCTCTTCCTAGGAAAATCACAACTGATATGCAAGCACCTTAACAGTAAGCCTGGTCAAACCCCTAAGTTTGAGTGCTAGAGAGACCTGAACTGAATTTCTAATACTGCCCTCATACAGAGCTTGACTAAATATTAGTCCAAGCAGTATAACCTGTTTTTTAAAAAGCTATGAAAAAATCTCATGGACAATTTATGACCAGTTGCCCGATTGCCTGCTGGTTTGAGGTCCTGCAGCTCTTCTGAAGTCTGTGGAATTATGCCAGCTTGTATCCACAGCCAGTGTCACTCAGAATTCAGTTGCATCTTTTTTAAGTGCAAAATGTCATTAGTTGTACTAGAAGCTGACATGAAGTAGCATTTCCACCTAATTGTCCTATCCTTTTACTGACAGCTTGCTGTTGCCCTTCTGAAACCTTGTCAGTTGGAATTTTACTGAAAAAGTGCATTTGGTACCATTTTGAACCAGCATTTTCCTTGAAAAGTATTGTTTGAAGAGTGAAAGAGGAAGGGGAGGAAGACCAGCTATTCTGTCCTACAAATAACAAAAGTGAAAGTCTTTGCCATAAAATCATCTTGATTCTTTGTCTCCCTCCATTGTATTTTCTTCCCCCAAAATATTAAAACGGTTCCTTCTTACAATCCCTGAAGTTTTTGAGTATGGCAAACTCTCATACTGCCCACTCAGCTAGTATCAATTTCTCTCATATGGAAAGCTGGCAGTGTAAAACATTTCACCCTATTTTTGTTCAATGATGTTAAAAACAAAATGTTATTTTAATAACCTTTATTCAGAAACCCTGGTAAGTATATTACTGTTAGTATATCCAGTATTGTATACCAAGAGGACTATTAAAATCAATCAAGGAATACTTCCAGATAACTTCAAGTAATTAGAGAAGTAAACTTGTGCTGTCAGCATCAGCCAAGATTATAATAATGATATTAATTTGGTTTTCAAAAAAGTGATGAAGGCTATAAAATTACTTCATACAGAATGAATAGGTATCATGTGATGCCTTACCAGCCTGGAAGTGAAAAAAAATGAAGTTTATAATGCAAGCCCATAAAATTATCTGATAGGAATAATTAAGGATGAGCTTTTCACATATTTAGATACAGATTTTCTTTTAGACCTACTAAAATCCTACCCACTCAAGGTCTTGTCTCCTCAAACCCATGAGGACTAAGATCTTATACCAGGTCATTTTCACAGGTATCAATTTCGTGTTCAGGTACAACCCAAACCTATTTTTCTAGCCCAAATTGCATAGCTATCTGGCTACTCTAGTACAGATGCCTTTACCATTGCAATTTCTGCCAATAAGAGCGAGGGCTTTCCATAGGAACAGTCTGAGGAATCAGATTTCTCTTTCTATGGGTCAGGTAATTAAACACTTCAAATTTGCTGCTCACCTGAGCCCTGTATCTGGCTGAAGGGTCTTTCTTTTTTAATGCCTTCCTAAGTTTTTGAGTTGAGCTGAACAGATGGCTTAAAACAAAGTGAGGAAAAGGCAAGAATTTATTATTACATGCTGCAGTTTCCAAAACACTTCTCAGCTATGTCTTACTCACTTCCCATTCAAACTGTGTGTAATGCAGATAAGCCAATTGACATTGCGAAGTTCTGACAATGGGACACTCACCCTAGGACAGTGAAGACCTCAGATAGGAGGCTTGTATCCTGAAGCTATAACTTCTACATTATTAATATGAGGAGTCTAGCTTATGTTGAGACATAGGTTTAGTATTCAACATAAAGTAACTAGCCACAACTGGTTGTAAATACTTTTTCCTTAAAAAGGGACAGATGTCTTACCTTACTGAGAAATAGCAGTGCTATTTGGAAATCTCACATCTGACATTTGCAGGACATCCCCTTTGAAAGTAAGTAACTGCGGTATTTAAAACCAGCAAAACTTCAAATGGTTCAAAAGAGTTTCCGAAGGGTAGACTCCAAGTCATAGCTGATGATTTTAAATATACTCAAATCCAGACCCATTTGAAGTACAAGAAAATAAGTTTTGCATGGTAAAGGCTAAAGGTATAAGGTCTGAACTTCTGAGAAGCAAATCTTGAAAGCCTGAATGTTGGGTACAATTAAATGAGGTTGTAGCAGCCTGTAAAGGAAATTATTGTTAAATGTCCATATTGTAAGTCTAGTGCACAGAGTATAGAGAAAAACTTGAATGAATTATTTTTCAAAGTTTTGAAGAAGGGGGAAGGGGGGGGGCAAACTTTAGTAGAAAAATAAAAAGCCAGAAGATGGCCAAAAGAAAATTAGAAGGTAATTATCACTATGTTGGAAAAGGAACAAACTAATTAGAGCATCAATAACAAGGACATGTGATGAACCAACAGAGAGTGTAAAAGTGATGGATAAAGAAAGCAGGGTGACATTTTTGTAGCTCAAGAACATTTGTTATGGCGTAGGATACTGACAGAAGCTAGCAGACTGGAAAGAGATGCTGAAAATGCTAAAAGTAATAAACACAGAGAAGAAAAAATGTGAAAAATGTTACTGTTTAATATAAACCAGCATGTATCAATACCTCTGCTAAATTAGGGGAGAGGAAAAGGCTTGATAGGGAAAGGAACTACTAGATTTATTCCTGAAGGCACAGGGCCCTGAAAATGACACAGAAAACAAAGGCTCAGTCATTAGAGATATGGAAAGATTGCAAAGCAGGAGATTGAGACTTTACTGCATTGCAGTACAGGATACACAATTGTGAAAAGAATAAAGGGACAGCTAGAGAAAAGTGACTTGATTCAGTGTCACAGCACTTAAGAGAACATGAATTTAAACTGAAGAAAGGCTGTACCCTAAAGGAATTAACAGAATTCTTCAAAAGAAAAAAAGAGAGTGAGGAAAAAGAAGGAATGCTCCCCAATAAATAAAACAACATAGGCTAATTTATGCTGGCCTTCTCCCATCCAGATATCCTATGTCCTTATGACTGATGCAACATTGCACCTTTAAATGAATGCATTATTCACATATAACTGCTTTTACAATTTTCACAGTAGCATTTTTCACCTACTAATATGCTTTACCTTGTGACTTATTAATAGTACATCAGACTGCTGAGAGGATTTCTGCCTTTACCTCCTTACATCAGCCTTGCAAATGTTCCTTTTCTCAGCCCTTGAGTTTGAGCCCCTGTTGCAAACATGGGTGCCTAAACTTCTGTGTGAATTTTAGTGAAGCCTCTTCCTAGATGGATGTTGGCTGGCGAGAGTGATACACAGCTGACGTGAAACATCTGCATAGTCTTGTATGCAAACTGGGAGTTGTGGGTTCATATTATTATTATGGCAGAGTGTTTTCCTTCATATTAGAATACTATCCAGTTATTTTAACACCATGAAGAGCTTACATCAGTATTTTTCTCTGCATATCTTTATTCTTAATTATATTTATGGTTTTAAAGCCTTGATAGCTTTATAATTGCGTATTCTCCTCTGTCAGATAAAGACTGAATCTCAGCTCCTCTAGGATTCTGTTGTTATTGTTGTTTTTATAGCTTTGCTCCAGTTAGGAGAATGATTTAATATTAAACATTAAAGTATTCCCTTTTTGTCTCTCAGAGATAGGCATTTTAATCCTCTGTAAGAGGCATCATATGTCTGTATGGTGAAGCAGTGTCTTGCATTAGCAGACGGGGTGGTGGCAAGTTAGAATTTGGGACCAAAGGTGGCATTAGTCAAAGATGTATGTATAGAAAATGCCATTTCTTTCCCCAGGGTTCATTTGCAACAGAAAGGAAATCCTGCAGACAACAAAGGAATTTATAGAAAAAATGTACAGTTAGCACAGATAGCATAAATCTGAACTCCAGTTTTTAAAAGCCTGGGTTGAGAGGGCATAATTTGAGTCAGTTTACCCTAACCAGTAGTTCCCAGGCAATGTATTACCTGCCGGCACCTCAATACTTCTTGTCAATACAGAAAATTGTAAAGTTATGCTAAATTATGCTTGTAGTGATGGCAAAGGATGATACTGTCCATAGAGCACCACTTCCTTATACTTGCACCCAAGGAATAGAAAAGCTTGGAAACTATTGGGTTGGGGACCTCACTGGATGATGTCTCTGAAGGGAATTAAGACTGCTGCCTTCTGAGAGGATGGTGGCTATAAATGACTGGAAAAAAAAAACAGGTTTCTGAAGATGTCCTGATGCTTACAGTTCATAACCCTTTAATGCCTCTTTTGAATGTGTGAAGATCTGATCACAATTTCTTATGATGCAATACATTTATTTAAGGTTACGTGTATATATACACCTTTCCTCCAAAAAAATCCCAAGGCATCTAAGAGGAAAATTGAGAATATCCTCCTTATCACAATAATTTGACATCTCAATTTTAGGAAGTGCCCTTCTAAAGTCCTTCATAAGAACTGTCACATCTAGAAAACAGTCAGACTCTACAATATAGAAGCACTGGGCCTGATTGTGTCCTAATTTACACAGGTTTGGCACTCACTATATCTGGTGAATGATTAAGCCTGTTTGTTTAATACTTGTATCAAAGGAGAAGTACTCACATAAAGTCAGATGCTAGAAATCCTGTTAAATCATTCAGTCCATATCTTTTCCACTGGTAAATGTCTCCATACTGTTATTGCATGATTTGTTTACAACAAGCTTGTACTTTATGATAATTTTGAATAAGAAAAATTCTTCTGTAATGTATATAGCTATATACTTAGATAACTAAATTTTTATTTCTTTAAGCACCTATGTCTGATTTGGTTATATTTTCTCCGAGAATCATCCTAAAGAACCAAGTTTAACAGTGATGCAATTCAAACTTTCGTAAAAGTCACCTTTAAGAAAAGCCATACATATTTATTTATTTAAGTCTTTTCTCATTGATCAGCCTTTCCAAGGCCTCAGTCCTGAATGCCCTTTCAGCTTGTCAATATCTTTTTTTTTTTTCAACTGAGACACCATAATAGGGCTTTTCAAACACTGAATAATTCCAGTGATTCTGTAAAAGAAGTATTACCTTCTTGCTCTGCACTCTTATAGCAAGATACATGCAGTTGAAAGCAGTAAAAATAAATCTTTAGAAAATTCTGTAATATACCATCCATCAAACTTTACTACATTTTAATCTATTTTGCATATTTAATGGATCTTATCTATTTCACCTAAGTATAATCTTAATATCTACCTGGTATCTATAATCTTAATACCTTCCAAATATCTGAAGGAATAAACACAAACTCTAAGGACAATAGAGATTTTTGTTTTGTGACAGAATTTTGCTGAAGAATGGCAAGAATATTTTTTCCCCTTCTCCAAACAGTATCCGTTCTTCTGTCGACACAGTGTGTGCCTCCCTCTCTCCCTCTGCTTTAATTCTGATTCCATCAAAAATCAGAATCCTGTGACTGATGTTCAAAATGAGCTGAGGTGATATTGAGGTTTTGAACTTTATCTAAGCATGTCACTCACTTGAAGGCATTCCAGACCTCAAATGGCTCAGTGCCATTCTTCAGAAATGAGACAGGAACAAGTATTGATTTTTTTTTTTTCTTTTAAACTGAGTACCTAATGAGCAAATGAAGATATGGTTGGTCCTGGATTTATTAAAAATTCCATTAAATTTGGAAAAGTTTATTGCCATCCTATTTATTTTTCTTTTTTTTTTCTGAGGGAGATTGTTTCTGTAATGTTACTGAGATTTGAAGCATAGATTAGATCAGTTATACCATATTGCATTTCCATAGCAAACTGAAAGCTCTTGCCTGGTAAAAATACGTTCTTTGTATCTGACAAGAGACTGTTACAGTACTACAGCATATTCTTGTTGGTACTTGAGAAAGTAAACAAAATTAAAAGCCACTGGGAAAAGAGAATACATTGCTCCCTGAAGGTACAAGTGTTTCTTCAAGCTGAAAATTACAGATTTATAAGAAAAGCCAAGTACTTTCTCAAGAAAGAGTGAGGTGTCTTAAATCTGCTGAAGTTAAGTGAGATAAATATATTGAACAGACAACTGAATCCAGTGAACAGGTAGGTATGAGGTATCTGTGCTGGTTTTGGCTGGGGTAGAGTTAATTTTCTCCATAGTAGCTAGTATGGGGCTAGGTTTGGGATTTGTGCTGGAAACAGAGTTGATAACCCAGGGAAGTTCTCGTTCCTGCTGAGCAGGGCTGACACAGAGTCAAGGCCTTTTCTGTTCCTCACCCCACCCCACCAGCGAGGAGGCTGGGGGGGCGCAAGAAGCTGGGAGAGGGCACAGCCGGGACAGCTGACCCCAACTGACCCCAGGGGTATCCCACACCATACGATGTCACGCTCAGCATATACAGCTGGGGGAAGAAGAAGGAAGGGGGAATGTTTGGGGTGATGGTGTTTGTCTTCACAAGTCATCATTATGCGTGATGGAGCCCTGCTTTCCTGGAGATGGCTGAACACCTGCCTGCCGATGGGAAGGAGAGAATGAGTTCCCTGTTTTGCTTTGCTTGTGTGTGTGTGTTTTCCTTTACCTGCTAAACTGTCTCTACCTCAACCCACGACTTTTCTCACTTCTACTCTTCTGATTCTCTCCCCCATCCCACCAAAGGGGGGAGTGAGCGAGCGGCTGTGTGGTGCTTAGTTGCTGACTGATGCTAAACCACGACGGTATCCTATCTTAACAAAAATTACTGGTGTACAGATGAATGGAAAAAATCTTCAGTTCAACTAGAACTGTGAATCATCTAAACACTTTAACAAAATGGGAAGCCTTATAGCCACGTGTATATAGTTATTTAGGCATAAAAAGATGCAGACTGACTACAAGTAGGGAGGTTTTAAAAGCTTTCAGCAGTTTATGATGCTACCACAGATGAAGAGACAAGGCCTGACCAGGTTTAGATCCCACCTGCCACAGAAAGGAGAGGAGTTTACAGTAATCATGTAAGGGACAGAGAAGCGTAGACAGAAGCTAAGACCACCAGGCTTGCTGTTCCTGCGGTGACCAGAGCACAGGCAGATGACAGAAACTGCTTTCACTGAGAGGGATCACATCTCCTCTCCCTCCTCTTATTAGTTACCAACTGGTGCAGCCCCAAGAAGGCTGTAACAAGCCCAGCTTCCAGGGGTGAAAATATAGGTAAAGTACGCAGAAGGACAATGGCTGCATTGCTGTCTGGGAAGTCTGTGATTACAGTCAACTGCCTATTCTGTCTGTCCGCCCACAGAATTGGTCCAGACCAGTTTCAATTCAGGAAAACCTGAATTAGGTGTTTTAAGTCCATAGATTTTCAAAAGGGAAATTTACCTGCAGATTTAACACAGAATTGTGTTAGTAACTCATATATTTTTATGAGTTCAGTGAGAACTGAACCTACCTACATTTTCCAATGCCTAATTACTCTTCTAAATCTACCCTGGAATGTTATATAGGATTAGAGCCTAAAACAGTAATTCATAAAAAAAATAACTTCACCATGCTTTGGGAACATAAATGGTCTTGGGGCATCCTTCCTTGAATTGATCATTGGTTTCCTTTCTTTTCTGATCTACAAAGATTACCAATTTATTTTAAACATGTAGAAAAATGTTCACCAGCTGTATGTTTTCAGACTTAATGTAACAGAGCTCAGATTGCCTCTTTCAAATTTGTGTACTAACAAGAATTGATATTATTGATTCAGCTCTTTAAATGTGCTCATTCTTTAAAAGACAGACATGCTTTACCTATGATGTTTTAATGCATTATTGCTGGAATGAGGGCAATATAGCTCTTGATTTGAGAGAGAGATGGAGAATGCATTTCCATCTCAGCATGTTACCTTCAACTGTGTTTCGCTCAGTTCCTGTGTCCTGTGTTCCTTCACAAACATTACTTCATTATGGTACAGAACAAACCCACCCCTCTTAGTAGCTGAAATTTACTCTGGAATGAAGAACCGCTATAAGAATCACAGCACTATGTAAGTGAGCAGAGCTCAGGGCTAAGTTTTTATTAAAGAAAACCCCCACAACTGATGTGTATGTTACTGGAAGGTTTCCCTGTTCGCTGTACGAGAACCTAGTTACAAGTGATGCAGTACAACATTGAGGGAAAAGGTCTCGCTTAGTGACTCCGCTGCCCGTGGTCCTTACTAATAGAAGCAGTACACACTATCTGCCATTCCCATAATCCCAGTTGCTCCAGACACCCCTCCTCATGAAGCCAGACTAATTTTTGCAGGCTAAACTTTGTTAACAAATTGTTTGGAAAACCAAAGTAGTTTTACTATCAAAGTATGCAGTGAGAGCTTGCAATTCACTACAGCATTTGGGCATGTAAAGGCATAAATCAAGAAGTAGGAAAACCAAAGCCATGTATGTGAGTGGATTTTTTTTTGTAATTCCAGAGGAAGGGCTTTTTCATACTTAGAATTTTGAAAGGGACTGAAATGCTGTAAAAGTACAGTGGCACAAGTTATTTATCTTAATTGAAAGAACCAAAGAATCATTTCCATTAATCTTCAGAATGCAAAGTTATGTCAGGCTCTGACACTATGATGTAACAAATGATACATTGTACTGCAAGCAGCATGGAAAGGAAATGCTGTATTTGTATAGCATACACTGTACCAGCACTGAAAGACCTATCTTTAAGAAAAATAAAATGGATATTAGTGTGAATAATCCACAATCATATTGTAGTTTCAATGATCTGTTTATGTCTGTCCCCCTGCAGCATTAATGATTAAATGTAGTAAATCAATGTATAACAATTAGCTTGGGATTACAGAATCCATCTGAATGCCAAGCAATAAGTCTTTATGTTAAGATGGAAATTCTACTGCCATCCATTTATTATAAAAGTCTCTCTGAGAATCTGATCTAATGTAATACGTTGTCCAGAGTATGTATAATAATCTAAACAGCAATTGCTAAAATTAGATATGGTAGTGTTGATAAGTTAAGTGCATTTCCAGCAACATATTTTTTATGAAGATTGTTTATTACTAACATTGGCACTCTAAGTACTTGATAAAAATTTCTGGTGTAAAAAAGATGTGTAATCACTCATTCATCAGTAATTCTTTATTATCTCATTTTCTCCTGGGAAAGAAAATACGTTGTATGCATCAATCAATTGATCAAATAATAATGTGAAAATCTTAATCGTGGTAAATGCATTCTGAGAATATCAATTTAGGACCAGACCTATCAATTTTTACTGACATGAGCTGGCCTTTCAAAGCCAGTATGACAATTTACATAAATGAAGACTGTCCCTCTCAGCAAGGGCTTTGATGGCCTGATCCTTCAAATGAACAGAGGGTAATTTTTTGATGCACCTGTCTAGTTAGCCTACTCTTGTAAGACTAGAGTTAATTAAAGTCAAATCATAATGAAAATTCAGCTTTTGTGCTGGATTTTTATTGGTATTTTTTTCCCAGTTTCCTCTTGGGCCTTTCCAGCAGCACAAACCAGATATAGCTTGTCTGACTGAAAACAGCAAGATCCCCCCTGCCAGTAAAAAAGAAAACACAAACAAACTTAGCTGAGGCAGGGAAACAAACATAGATCAGGACAGCATTAACTAACTCTCCTCCTACTAAGCCCCAGTTTCACGCTGTTTTTGCCCCATAGTCTGTCAGATCATGGCTTCGCAAAGCAATGCTGGGAGTTAATGCTCTTGTAAAGCACATGTATCTCTAGCAGAATCTTTTCCTCGCTGGGCTGATTTAAGGGTAGATGGCAGTACTGGTAGGTTATGGAGAATGTTTGCCTCAAAGCCCCTGCAATGCTATCTTGAAAGGCAGACAACATACGTAGTCTCAGACACAGTAGGATATGACTGGATCCTTTCAAACCTTGGTATACAGATATGCAGACCTTTCCGATCTTCATAGCTTTTACCTTTCCAGAGGGAGCATTATAGTTGTGAAACCTTTACAGTATTTTTAGGCCCTCCTTTCCCAGTAAAGTTTCCACGTTAGGGTAGAAAAAGGCTATCAGTGCTCCAAATGTGTGTTTCTGGGCACACAAATCTGTTATTTCTCTTGGACCAACTATGCCTACTGAATCCTGCATGGATAATCCAAATGTAAAAATATACAAATATTGGCAGCCAATAGGGGGCTTTTCATCTCAAGCAAGAAAACAGAAGTAATTCTGATAGCTTTTCCAAGAGATGCCTGGTGGGGCTCATTTGCCAAAGTTTGATTCTGTAATAAACAGCCTACTGCTGTTTCTATTTTGAAGTCTTCATATTTAACATTCATTGATGGATTGCCATGTACAGAATGTGTATAAACAAAATTATGAGAAGAGGCTTATACATGAATGCCATGAAGGTAGACTGTACTTGTCTTGTTTAGAAATCTTCCTTTAGTTCTATGGTTTGTGAAATAGCCAATGAAATGAAGTTATCATTGCATGCTATATGTGGACAACACACCAGTGGGGAAGACAAAAACTGTTAAAGCACCACCTGCTTTGTAAAAAGGAATAGATTTTTTTGAATATCCTAGTGTTTTCAGTGAAATTCAATGCAGAACCTTTCATTCTAATTTTCCTCTTGGAATTTTCATGTGGGCAAGCAGAAGTCCTTCCATTTTTTTCTTCAGGTGGAAAGGGCTTCAACACAATACTGTAACATTTATCTAAATATCACAGCTTTAGATTTTGGTTACAGCAGACTTATATTCAAACTTTATTTAAAGTATATAGATTAACTTATATATACAGATACAGACATGGTACCTATGCAATGTATAGCAGCTACATCATAGACTGCGGCAGCATGAGAAAACAAAGATTTCATGGTATGAATCTAGGACTAGCTATGGACAAAGTGACATGAATATTCATAGGTTTTTGGGAGGAAAGAACACTGGCAGTAGATTGGATTGGTATAATAATGTTGATGGTAATAAGGGAAATAATTTGAAACTATAGGAAGAAAAATGTTTAACATTTTAAAAATTACTTTTACTGTTGAAAAAATATTTAGAAGTTTGTAGATGGATCGAAGAACTTTTAAATGAGTTTGACCCAAACAAAGACCATACATTTTGATTTCTGATTTTTTTTTTTAAAAAAAAAGGTTATCCATTTTGGTTTAAGTTTAACCTATAAATAGAAAGTCTACTCTTTTCATATTTTTCACCTGTGATATGTTTCAGTATTTCCAAAAGAGTACCAGAACAACCATACTCACAATCAGGTAGCCAGTATACACAGTGTGACATATTACAGGTATTATAGGTTGATTCCCAAAACAGAGCTAACCTGGAAATATTGTATAGCAGCAGTTCTTAAGCAGCACACTTGCTAAGTTTTAGGAACATTATAGTACCTGCAACTTTTCTTAATTTTTATTACACTTGCTAAACTATAATAAATGCTAAAATATGTTAAATGCCTTTTTAATAATTTTTCTTATGTGAGCAGAATGCACAACAGAGAATGACAGTTTGAACACATGCCAGTATAAGCATATGGAGTGTTAGTGGTGGGAACTTAAAATGCTTTAGGCTGCTTAATTTCTCCAAGAATGATGCACAGAAAATCAGTTTTCTCCTTGAGGATGAACTTTGAAAAGTAATAGATAGGCAGACATTTTCCAACACAATACTTCTCTAACACTGTAGCTCCCTAAATTAATATTTGAGTCAGAATTATGGAACTCAATAAAATTAGCTCACACAACCTATACTTTCTTACCTCTGGGTAAAAATGATTGTTTCTTATTTGTGTCTTCTTTCTAGTCCCTACTGCTAATACACTAATTTTTCTTCTGCGATCGTGTAATATACCAAACAGACTCTTCTAGTAACTGATTTAACAGAATAGGATCTTGTAGCACTCTCAGCTTTCTCATTATTTTGCTTTTTGTTAACACCTCAGTGCCTAAACCTCTTTTTTTTGACTTCTCAATTATACCAGTAATTTAATGAAACCTCTTAAAGCATAGTATGTGCCTGTGTTCTAATATAACCTGGTCTGTGTCTGTGAGGAGGTAGATGGGAGAGATATTGATTCATAGGGATTTGTGAATCAGATATCTCAAGCAAAGCAGTTCAAGAGAAGACACTCATCTCCTCTGCCAGCTCAAGGTTGATGATCCCCATGCCTGTGGCCAGTGAGTTCAATTCCAAAATTGTCACTGTCTTCAAATACTGCACAGATAGTGTACTCTTGCAAAAGCAATTACAACCTTGCCAAGAAATGTCCATCTTCCTGTTTGCTCTACTGTTGTACATAAGAAAGGTAATGAACCAATAAACTCTGGCCTACCTGAAGTCACTGGCAAAATTCACTGGTGTTAGTTGGTCTGGGATTTTTTTTTGTCAACTGTCCTTAGTGTATAAAGCTTAGTACATTAACTTCTATAGAAAAATCACACCATCTGTCTCAGCCATATTAGTTACAGACTGCAGCATAACTGATTAATAGTATTGGGTTTTTTTCTTTTCCTAAATAGTTTTTATCTAGTTACTTTCAAATACCACATCTATATTGGCAATCTATGCACCGTTCCTTGTGTTTCAGTATCCATAAATAAGTTTTGACATGGTCTTGATCTTTTAAAAGTTGACCGCAACTGGTATCAGCCAGTTCTTGGAAGGAAATCAGCCATAATTTACCTTTACTAATCACTTTACATACTGTTTCAACTATAGCAGGTTAATGTGGTGGATGTACATGTTATTAATTATAAAACTGGAGAGAACATCCTCCAGCTGAAATTAATTAATTATGTTCTTTTGGGTAGGAGAAGTCTAGTGTGGCAGTTGAGATGTAGGGTCATGATTTCTTTCATCAGTTTTACAGTTGATTGTATTAGATGTGACAAGCTTTGCACTGAAACTAGTTTTGTTCATACAATAACGATACTGATCTTCTATTTTTGGTGCAGCTTATCAAAAATAAGAGCCTTTTCAACCATTTTTTCTCATTATTTGTTGGTACGTCTGGACTTTACTTTTGTAATTATAGTGTATTTCTGAATCCTTTTCTTTCCACAGCAATTCTGCAACAAACCCCCCTATTAGTGTTCTTTTCTTTACTTGGAAATATTAACAGTTTGAACATTAAGTCAAATGTGTACTCCCAGGCCAGTTGCTCTTTTTTTCATAGTTTCCAATGCATGCTGGTCCTCGTTGCCAAATACTTGTACCTATATCAAGTTCTTTCACATCCCAGGATCCTGTGTGACTGTAAATAGCCAACAATGTAATGTATTACTCAAAATGATGAAGCTCTGTTAAGGCAGTAAGTAATATTTAGCAGAATGGTCTAAAGCTTTAGGACTCAGGGTTGCAAATAGAAAATGAAGAAAATTTAAGAGCAGGAAAAGCTGCTTTTCCCAAATATCCCTCTAAAATAAACCAATCAAAACATGAAGATATAAAAGCATGGATTTTTTCGTGATGAAACAAACAGAAAAACTATCCGTTTGCTCACTTACTTTAAACAGTTAAACACACCATCTTGGGGCTTTTCTCCTGCTCATTTAGAAGCCAACACAGCTAAAATACAGTAGGAAAAGACCTATAATTAGGATTTAAGAATGTAATGGTGCGAAACCAAAAATAGTCCATTCTACTAAATTTAAAGGAATGAGCTGTACTTGTATAACACCTTTACACTGGAGCTATATGAGAGGTTGTTCCAGTGTAATTATCCTAGTATAAAATTGCACTCTAATCAAAAAGTTAGGGCAAAAAGCAGTGTGTAGACAAGGCTGGTATTTCAATGAGCTGGGCTATTTTTCTGTCAGCCAGTATACCCAAACATCAAACAAAACCTAAGCGATTATATACACTAATCCTTCCCAATATGAAGTTGCAGCCCAATGTGAATTCAAAAGCACCAAGTTGCAAATCCTTCAAAAAGAGCATTTACAACTTATAATGGAAACTCCAACAGAGCTCTAACTGTAATAGTGTGACTACTGCAGTGATTATTCTTTATTGCCATGGCATTTACTGCTGAAATAGTGGTGGGCAGATCCTAACATTCTCAAAATTAATGTGCAGTAACATCCTCATGTGAGGTATTGCCCAAGGTATGGTGTTTTGAAATGTAATATATCAAAATCATGATACTTCTCCATTTAAGTTGTTCTGGTCACTCATTTAATACAATTGCCACTTCAAAGGTACTTTTCATAATTTCAGAATAAATATATATGAAATAGGAAGAATCTGAAAAGCATTTGGATTCTGACTAGTATTAACGAGGACTTGGAAAATGCCAACCTATCTCCAGTAGAGCAGCTTTATAGCTGAGAGAACATTATGGTAGAGTGTTCTCTTGTAATGATTAATTTCCCCTTGTGAGCCATATACTTACGGCCCAAATCAGCTACTCCGTGTATAGAACTCATATTGTTTTCTGTCAAAATTCTGCCCGAAAAACAAAAATGTCGAGTCTGTCAGCAATGGCCTGATGGAAATTAAAAACTGGAGTATGAACACCAATGAAAAGGGGGCACTTAAGAGAGAGTTCATAAACTCCATCCTACTAGATTTCCTCCTTTTTAATACAAGAGAAATCATGCAGCTCTTAGTTCATTTTCTCTTATGTGTTTATGCATAGTTGGGCCAGTAGTGATCCATGGCCTATAATTAAAAAACTTTGTTTCTATGTTTCAAAGTTCATTCAGATCATGATGCTGAAAGTGCTGTAAAAATGCAAAACAGAAGCACTGCATTATTTAGTTTTGATATTAAAAGTATTTAATATCTAAACTATATGCTTGTACTGTAATACATATTGGGGGGTGATAAGAATCTTGTTATTTTCTTTTATTTGTGATAGTTACCCTAGTAGCAGACTTAAAAAAATCTGTCAAAACAAAAAGAAATCAGAAATTCTAAGAGATCATAGAGTTAGCTTGAAAAAGGGCTCCTCATCTACCTTCAGACTGAAACTCAGAAAGGAGGGACAAAGAGCAAACTAGCAAGTGGCAAGAGGAAAAGGAAGCCACCTAACAGAGAAATGAGGAAGGGAAACAGACTTCCCCTAATATGGAAGCAGTATAAAATAGCAGTCACTGTATTACAAAAAAGATGCAGGTCCCAGTGAGAATTCTTTCAGTGTTGCTACTTAACATGATATTTATGTTGCAATCTCATTCTATTAGGAACTGCACTTCCTTTATCACAAGGGCAATATATAAAATATAAGTGCTATATATAGAGAGATATGTAACATAAAGATTAAGGCAAGCTTTAACAACAGGTCTTCTGGTTAGAACTGGGTACCTGATGTTCACTTATGAATAAGAAACCAAAGGAGCATACATTTTCTGAAGTTAATTGTAGGTTGGGCTGATGAATTCTGACCTCTCTGATTTTTCATTTCTACCTTTTAACTTCCTTTATCCAAACTGGTATTTCCCTTCAGTCATAAACATAGCTGGGGCTCACACCATCTAATGTCAAGCTCTACCAGTCTCAGTGCCAGGGGTAGGAGGGACAGCTCCCATGTGTTGCTAATAGACCTTCTCAGAGCTAATTGTTAGGCGACTTGAAGCGTCCTTCAGAAGAGCCCATCTTCCTCCTCCACTGACTCCGTACAGAGTCCCTCCTGACCTACATGCCTGGAGTTCATTTGTGGTTTTGCCTTTTTATTTTCCTCAGAGGTGATTTTTAGCCTAAAATCTAAAATAAACAAACAAGTATATTACTACCACCACCTTCAGGACTTTCAGTGACCCTTTCAGTACACATTATTATACTCCCATACACTATAGGAATCACTAAACTAGGATCTTGTTCAAACAAAATTCTAATGGCTTTACTGAGAAAAGCCTTTTACCCTGTGGGTTTGCTATATATATGTTTTATTTTGAAAATTCCTTTTTTTCAACCAGATGGTTTATTTTAATTAATTCTTATCACAGAGACATCTTTGTCATAAAGTACTTCCAGAACAGATGAGCACAATTATATAAGTGCTGTTGTTTACAGGATTACTAAAAGAATTACTATTTCACAGGGGAAGTGTGGTTGTAATTTTATCTTTAATTTTTCCAACATCCTTGACATTTAAAGACAGTTTTAATATTATTATTATTGAATTGCAAAAAAGAAGGGTGTTGAATTTGTATTGATTTTACATGTGTGCTTACACTCAGAAAGATGGCATTTCAAAACCTTTTCTAAATATAAGCTTTTATAGTAAACAATACAGAATACATTCTATCGATGCCAGTGTTTGACTATAGAAGGAAAAATGTTACCTTGCATCACAGCGTACTAAAGAATTTAAGAATGTATTTGCCTTCCATTTGTCTCTATGGACTACGAACCGTGATGCCACGTAGTAAGTTCAGAGAATTTGACTATACAAGCACCTTGTCTTTAACAACAAGAACAACCTTCATACTGAAGGTTATCATTTTCTTTTGCAATGCAAGGCATAAAAACATCGAAAAGATAACTTGAATTTGTAAGTGTTTGTCACACAAGGTCAAAATCATGCCAAGTTTTGATAGGCTTTGTAATTCTGAAGTTTCTTACTAAACAGAAACAATAATTCAAGGTGATCACTGGAACAAAAAACCCAGAATGATAATGTGCAAAGGAGTCTGGACGTACATTTTGTAGGTTTCGTTACAAACCAGTTATTTTTACTTCAGATGGAGTCCTGCCCTGACCTACAGGTAGTTGAGACTTTTTTGATCTAAAGATCAAAATCAAGATCTAAAATTCATTGATGCCTCATTATTTGGGTAGGATTTTTGTGATAAACAAATTATTCATTAGAACTAGGCTAAAGCCATCAAAGGAATCTCTATCA
The DNA here is from genome assembly GCA_034008185.1 of Gorsachius magnificus. Classification (NCBI taxonomy): domain Eukaryota; kingdom Metazoa; phylum Chordata; class Aves; order Pelecaniformes; family Ardeidae; genus Gorsachius; species Gorsachius magnificus. Next base: position 39,727,347 of record CM067088.1, on the reverse strand, counting down.
CTGTAATTTATTAGGAGATACAGTACAACTTAAGTGTTGGGTTTTTACGACTTAATGGCTTGAATATATATTGTGAGTGCACAATTTTGTAAGCAAAATAAGCCAATATCTTCCAGCACGAAAACTGCTAATGTACAGTACTCCATGCTCTCTCTACACCAGCATGTATCAGCTTTGCAAGAACATTCCCTGAAGCATCCAAATCAATTCACCTTATCCAAGATAATTCAGCAACAACCGCTTACCACTCCACCAAATAACCAGAAGGTATTAGTTTATTTTGACACATCAAATGTAAAAATAGACACAGCTGATGTGATCTCACTTTTACATTATTGTAAATTGCTACCAGAATTAATTGGTGCAAAGAGGAGAAAAAATTCCGCCTGACATTAGACTGCATGATGTTTCAAAATACAATGACGGGACAGTTCATTGTACAGAAGAAAAAAAAACCAAAAAAAAAACCTAAAAAAAACCAACCACACGGGAACTCCACTCCCCGTGAGCTCATCCTGACTGAAGCTGAGGCCTACCTGTGCGCAGCCTCCTGGGGGGCGGTTTTCTTGAGGAGCGGGCAGAGCTCAGCCCAGGCCAGGGGGCCAAGCCGCCAAGGCTGAGCCGCTGACAGAAAAAGGCGGGAGGGGCTGCTCTGGGAGAGAAGCGGTCACGCGCCGCCAGGGCCACGCCGGGAAGGGCCCGGCGCGTGCGGGGTGGTGAGGGGCAGGCGGCGTGAGGGGCTCTGCGGCGCGGATGAGGACTCGGTGGAAACAGAGCCCGGGCCGGTTGCCAGCTCCAGCTGTCAGCCTCAGGTGGGGCAGAACGCGGTTCTTGTCGGGAGCTGCGGCGGGCCGGGGGGGTTGGCGGACCCCGGGCGTTGCGGCCGCGGGCGCAGGCCCAGGCCCAGGCCCAGGCCCAGGCCCAGGCCCAGGCTAGGCCCGTGCGAGCGGGGCAGCGCGCATTGTACGGCGGGGCTGCTGCTGGCTGTGGTATCGAGCTGCGAGGAGAGCGGCTCCTGAGATGCTACTGCTCTGGTTTTGTTTTCTCGGAGGTTTTGTTCTGTTGTTTTTCTTAAAAAAGGAAAAAAAAAAAAGTATAACTAATTCAAGCTAAATTTGGGTGGGTTTTGAGGAGCAAAGAGGTAGGTGGTTATGCAGGTTTTATTTGCAAAATTATTTCATCTTTTGAAAAAGATCTATAAAGTGCTATTTGGCAAAATAGCGATTCTGTTATTTGATGAATTTATTTCATTATTTGGCCCAATGTTACTCATGTACATTACTTACTGGCGTTGGTGTTAAAGGGCGGTTGTGTGTCCTGGCATCACACCGAGCCTGCTGGCAAGTGCCACGTCACTGTGACGCGTCATGTCAGCACCAAAACCGTTCCTAGAGGATGTGGCCTTGTCTCTCCTGCTTCCAACTGTGTTGTTCCACTGAGCCAAGGGCTGGTGGTTTAGGGGAAGAGAAGCCTTTTTTGGTAGCCCAGTTGGATGGAGGCTACAAGAAGTTGAATTTAACAGTTTTCATCTTGAACTGTCGCTATGGTGAATGGAAAACCAAAAACTGAGTCTTTACTGGTGTGCACTGATAGTGAAGTAGGAGATTTAAGCAGTTAGAAGATGAAAATATGTCTGGCCTTCTAGATGGCAGTGATTCCTCAGGGCTTGGGTCTGCTGTATAAATCTTGTGTTAATGTGACAGCCTGTCAAGGAGGTTTTTTTTTTTTTCTTGTTTTGGTCCAATTACTACGTATTTATGTGGAATAAGGTTAACAATCTGATTTAGCATGCATTGTTGGCAAGCACTAAAAATGCGGCTTGTACACCTACTTTTTTTTAATGTTTCTCTGACTTTAAAGCTCTCAAGAGTCATGTAGAAGAAAGGACATTTTTTAGACAGGAAGAGAGTATTCTGATTGAGATGGGCCTGCTTTTAAAGGGAGATTTTACAAAATTTTCTTATTGGAAGAAAAAGCAATTGGTTGAAGGGCTGCTGACTAACAGGCTTCATATACGTTGCTCTAATCAGTGAGACTGCAAGTGGTGATTAAAGCACAGTGTTTCTGAGAATTATATTGCCATACTTTCTCAGGAAGACCAACATGCCTGAACTGGGACCAGAAGAGCACATTCACAGCCAATATCCATAGTTGCATAACATGGCAGACATGGTCTGATCAAAATTTTGAAAGAAGTATAGTCAAAAGCAGGTCTGCTCTCGTTTCCAAAGCCCTAATGAGCGATTGTAACTCTTACAGTACATAAAATATTAGGCCCTTTCAGTGAAGCTAATGTCAAAACTAAATATTTAATAATGTATTTGCTTTTTTGCATAGCTTAAAGAAAAGGATTGCTGAATATAAATCTACAGAGATGAAAGTGCCAATAGTTAGTGTTTTTCAGACAATAAAGGCTAGGTATTATAGACCTGTCCTATTTTATTTTTTGTTCTCCTTGCAAATACAGCTGGTATAGCTTGCACAAAATGGAGATCAGGTATCCGTAGCCTGATCCAATTCCTTTGCTTCCTGCCTGAGTTTAAGTGGCAATGGGACTTCAAAATCACTTGCCAACTAGGTAAGTCCTCTTTGGAGCATTGATTTCCCCAAGATCAATTATTGCATTTTAAATTTTTTTAAAGTACCTGAGGACTCTAACTTTTTTCTTTTTCTTTTCTGTCACCAAAGTGGGTTTGTAATGAAGGTGAAAATGGGGATGAGGAAGCAGGCTTTAAAAGGAAGCAATTAGAAATGGTTTGTATGGCATACAGAAGGGTTTTCAAAGTGTAATAAGTATTTTGAAGGAATAAGCAACATAATTCTCAAGTGTGGCTGCACTGCAAAAAAGCTAAGAGATTAGTTAATCTTTAATCATTCCCATGTCAATTTTGTATTGCTCCCTCTATGCTGAGGAGAGTTCTAAAATAGGACATCTGCCACAAATTCTCCTTGGAGAACTAGTTCATGCACTAATCAATTTCTTCCTTCAGCACACGTGTCTCACTGAAAAATTTAGCCACAATATGAGTCAGAGTCAGATAGTCGAAGTAACAGGACTTTCTTTTGTGATTAATAATATAGATGATGATTCACTGAATAAATTGAAGAGTCCTGGAAATCAACGTAAATGAAAAAGAAAAGCCCTATTGTTCTATCAAATAAAGCTAGAGAAATTAGAGTCAAAAGAGGCAGGCACCTCACTAATGAAAAAATGTAAAAAGAAATATACAGCTCGACAGTCTCCTGTACGATACGTTTTTAATTCATTTCTTGTTCCTTGGACAAGGTGATAACAGTGTTCCAGTTTAATCCAATAACCTATCTCCAAAATGATCAGTGTTCTTATTTCAAGCCTTGGTTCCTTTCTGCTTTGATTCAGCTCATATGGTTCCTACCCTTTGATTCTGTGCTCACCTCCTCTCCATGCAACTTGACCTTTTGCAGCTTTTCTCCCCCCTCCCATTTGCCACACTCCCTTTCTCCTCTCTCTTTCATCTTTCCATACATATTAACTCAGCAGGATTTTTGTTCTAACCTTAATTTTCCCGCATCCCAAAGCTTCACAGCTAAAAGGTTGCTGCTAATCCTCTTTCTATTTCTGTTTCTTTATAGTGTATTTTATTCATCCACTTTCATTTCCAGAAATACTTTGTATACATAGACATTTACTCAGACTTGTGTATTCTCCAGAAGAAACCATTTTTCTAAGCCATTTTTAATGCATTTTGAGGATCACCAGAGGTGAAAAATGTAGACTCATATCTATACAAGGGAAATTCTTGTTTTTAGGACAGCATTAAAATTGTACGATATTGAGAAAAAATTGCATCCCAGCAATCAGGCAGAGGAAATCACTTCTGTTTACCATAGATGGGAAAGGGAGATCATACTATACTTCCAAAACAGTAAGAAAATTAGGTGGACAGCATATGGATGAAAGTGTCAGGTTTTCAGTACACTAAACTCTATTAGGCTAATTCTGCAGATCAGCTTGCCTGAATTTGGAGGTTGGTTAGAGGGCAAAGGTGCTTAGAACTATTCTAATGTGGCACAGTTCTAGGGCCAAGAAACACTACGCCTTCATGACAACTTTAAGGTAAAACACTTGCAGAAGTCTCCTTTGAACCCGCAGGCACTGTAGTTTCATTCACAGTTACAGATGGGCTAGACGGAATAGTCCTTGAGGAAGAACTCTAGGAAAAAGCAAAACTAGAGCAGAAGTTAGAGCTTTTTGCACAGATGGCCACCTTCATAGTAAAGAGAACAATCCATGGGAGAGGATTAGCTTTGACCTTTTTCAGCATGAAGGGTAATGCTTGAAGAAGGCTAGGGAGGATGTTTCCAAGCTATCAAATAGTCTGAATGTTTACTTTTTAAAAAAATAATATTCATGAGGAAAATGTTGCAGAAAATGTTTTCTCTTCTATGGAAACTCACTCTCCTGGAATGCAAAGAATCTTTATTGGCACTAACACTTCCTTTTTAGTTAGTTTTTATTTTTCTTTTTTTTAGTTGAATGTATTAAGCATTTTGAAAATGACAGGCATTAATGATCTGCGTAAAATTCATATGCTTACTTGCATTAAAACAAACCATCTTGTTAGGATACGGCTATGTAAATTCTCTGAGATCAAAAATTTAATGCAATAAAATAAATGCAATATAAATTGGTTTTTATAAAGTGTTAGAACACGTTCTAAAGAAATAAGTTATATGGAATCCTGAACCTACTGAAGTGAAAAAACAAAATTGACATCAATGTCGATGAGATAGTGGTTCCATCCCATTCAAAATAGGGATTTTGGCATCCCCTTCAAGTGGGCTTTTTCACTAGATGTTTTCACACTATGAAGGGCAAGAAATTACTGTCTTCCGTTATTAGCAACTATTTACCAGCCAGTGAAGGATTGGGTTCTTAGCTAATGAAATTCATTAACTCCCTGTGAGGACATTAAGATGGTCACTGCATGCATGGTGCAATTTTCTTGGGGGCAGGGGCAGAAGAAAGGCAGGGGCGGGGGGAGGTTTTGTGAAGGACGTTCTGTCAGTCTCATTTGATTGTAAGTGGGACAGACAGGGCATTGCTCTGTGAAGTCTGATGGAAAACACCTGCAGAGTACTTTGTCACAGAAGTCAATTTGCCTGCCAGTTTTCAAAGAAAAGCAATTTGAATTAAAGCTATAAGGTTTTGTATCTCTTCTGATCTTTCCACTTTACTTTTGCATTTAAGCATGTACTTGTAAAACAAAAAGATATCACATGGCAAATTTTAATGTTATCTTAGGAAATAATTCCCCTTTGCATTATTTGCTGTCTGTTCTTTTTGCCAACTCATATCTAATACCTTTTTCAAAAGCCTTACTTCAGGGGAAATGCTAAATGTCTAATTCCCCATGCCCCTCAAAAGTAATGGTCCTAATATTTAAAAACAAGTTCCTTCTAATAAGATCCCATTTGGTAAATGTGTACTACTGTCTGTACATCTAAAATAAAAAATAATACTGGCAGAAATAGTAAAAATAACCCCAGGTGACACACATCCCTGTATTGGAGTACAAGGAGTAACCACAAGAAAAAACATTCATCCTTTAGCTTTGTTTCATTAGGTAAAGATGGTTGTAGTCTCCGCTTTGGGTTGGTTAAACACAAAGGCTGTTGAAATGTTGTGTTCAGGCTCTTGTCTCAACTTTTTTCTAACATCTGTTAAAGGTGAGAAATCTGTCATGAGAGGATGGAAGCAAGTCTTTTCAGGAGGGGGAGAGGAAACCTTTTAGAGTTTTATATTGGAAGTTTACTTACATCTTCTCTCTGTAAGAAAGAAGAGAAGGTTCTAGTACCTAAAATTTCAGTATATTTTGGCCAGAAAAATTTTGATTCTCCAATAGATTTCTGTCAAGAGCTCTTCAAGAATATATCTAAAGGCTTCACATATCCATACCTAGGTGTTTTTAATGTTCTGAGACTAGTGTCTCTAAATACGTATATATCTTTTTCAGTAACTGAATGTTAAGCAAATGTTTGCCATATTTTTCCTATGGATTTTTTACAGCATTTAAAACATTGGGGCACTGGAAGAAATGTGTGTCTGATATGGCATGAAAACAGCTTTATAAAACCAGGCAGCAGATCTGCATGAGCAGAAAGGAAAGAATTACGGATGTTTAATGCATTGATAACACTGCCCTTTATTGAAATACTTAGTGTAGTTCTTAGTCAAAAGTAATGTCTAAAAGTATTCTAATATAAATAGAAATGAATTTAAATGGGATTATGTGACTAGAAACATTCTGAGATACGGAACACTAGAATTTGGATCAGTACAGCAATGGCTGGGTTTATATCTAGAGATGTGCACCAGGGTAGGCGATTAAACACGAATGTTAGAGATCTTGGGAGCTGATGGCCAGGTCTGTTCCTACTTTTTAGATTATCCCTTTTTTCCCTTCAGGATGCCTTGACCTGCTAAATATAGTAACTTCTTCAGTATATCTGAGATAGAAATACTAACTTTGTAGATATTCCTTCTCCATGAGATTTGATTAAGAGATTTATTTTTTTTTTTCTTTCTTTGTTTTTCTCAGGCTCTGGAAAGCAATTCAATGCCCTTGTTTGATAGTGCTGTCATTAATTTTTAGTTTCTCTCTAATAAGCTATTATATATACAGTCTTAATGTACAATAGAATAAACCCCCCTCTCTTTTCTTGCTGTGAGCTTGGAAATGAAAAATAAGACTAATGGTGTTCCAGCCAGGGTATGAAAAGTTAGTCTATGCTGGGTTAGAGGTCATTACATAATCTGGTATGCAGCAAAACATGTTAAATTAGAATAGTACTTTCCTCCCCTTCCCAAAGGATTTAATTTCTTAAAGCTGTTGCTTTACCTGTTAAGTCTAGGTCATTTAAATGTTATTGCTTTCACCAGCAGCAGGTGGAAAAATGCTCCCATTATCTTGCTGATACCCTCTGAACCCACTGAAGCAAATTAAGGATGGCACTGTGTTCTGTGGTGGTGTTGAAAACCTGCAGAATTTTTTTCTCTTATTTGTCCAGGTGCCTGTTTTACATGAATCTATGTAAGATCTGAAAAAAGTACACATTAACCTCAGTATGTTTAGGAATCAAACTAGCAGTGCTTGTGGGAGGGCAGTTTTATTCTGTGTGGTGTTTTAGTGTTTGAAAAGCGGATCCAGTACACACTGGGCCAGATCCTGATATCCTGTGTGCTATACAAAAGGCTGCAAGGAAGTCAGTTTTCTCCCTCACAAGAATATGCAGGTACTGTCGTGGGCTATTGATCTAAGGTAGTAAAGGCAGTCTAAATGCTGGTGCTCAAAAAGCAGCATAAGATCACGGTGTTTCAGTGGCCTAAAAATTGCTGCTTATTAGAAGAAGTCTTAGAGCATTTAAGAGCACCAAGCATCTGTGAGACTGCTGAAATTGGAACTGTCCCAGATGGCCCTGATAGCAGTGGTGGGTGAACGAAGTATATCAATGCCACCTCAAACACATTGATCCAATTACACAGAAGCAAGTGGAGTTCAGACGCAGCATAGGTTCTGTATCTGTTGTCACTTACAAACATTTGAAGGGTTACTTTTGCCGTCTTCCTTTTTGAGTCTACTTTTCTGGGGGGGAAAAATTGAACATAAACAATGAGCCAGAAAACCAGACAGAGCAGTGGAAGAAATCATCTGTATTTGAGTACTCTAGTATGGACCCCTTCCCTTTGAAGGGTTTGGTTTGGGTCAACATACATCTGCCTGGAAAAAAAACAGGATTATGCTGTTACATCAACACTACTGAATGCACCATAACACCTGAGGATATTTCTATCAAGTTGGACAGAGTCAATGTAAGTGCCTGGATCTATTGGGCAGTCTTCCTATGCCACCCAAGCCTCCAGGGCATTTCACAGCAATTTTACAAAAAGAGTATTTCCATACCTAGCATACTGACAATTATTTTAATTTGTTTAAATTGGCATAGCCCTGTGGACAGCTTATTTAAAAGCTACACACACTATTATGTGTTCATTCCCTAAAGGTATTTTTACTGCAGGCACATTTGGCATTGAATTAATTATCATTCTAAAATGTACTTTTGGACTCAGCCTAGTTTAGCTGGATGAAAAAGCTTTATGTGGAAGAAATGATGATTAGAATTTGGGGTCCATAATGGTTTACAAATGTCAGCTCAATTAGTCACTTGTGGAAAGTGGGCCCATTCTCCTGAAAGCAACTGAACTGAATCTTTAAATGCTATTAATTGAAACTGCTTATGGTTGTCCTTAGCATCCATGGAAGCTCACAAGCTTCTCAGATATATCTACATATTCTTTCTGTTCATTGCAGAAGGGTTTGGGTTTTTTTTTTGCTGTTTGTTTGTTTTCTATATTAATTATTCTTTGATTTTTAAATTGATTTTTTTTTTTTTTAAAATTTAGCTGGCATCTTTTTCTTAGTGAAATCTATCCTTTCCCAAGTTCTTATTAAAGTGCATGGTGTCTCACAACCTTAAACAAGGGCAATAACACCAAAGACCTCTCATGTTGGAGAGGATTCGGTGTAAGCAGTGTGATTCAAAGACAGATATTCCTAATCTTATAGCCAGTTAGTGGTTGAGCTCAGATTCAGAAGGGAGTCACAGCCTGGGCAGCATGCGTCCAGAAAGCTGTCTGAATTAGCAGGCACTCTGTATAGTTTATTTAGGGCACACTGGCTGAGGGCTGAAGCAGGTCTTGGCCCCACATACATTTTGTTCCTGTATAGACAAGAAGCGTCTGTCTCTGCTGTTTCAGTATACAGACCTGGAATGGTCAGAAACGAATTAGAGAAGGGGATGACAAGGCATCAAGTTGTACTGGCTTTAACTGCTATGGAATTGTGCATTCACAGGAAATCCATGCTAACTAGTTTTTCTGTTTTAATTGAGGATTCCTGATTTATAACTTTGTAATCTCTGAGTAATCATCTTAGCAATCTCTTTCATAGAGTGCTTCTAAATGTAATGCTTCATTGGTTCAGTTCTCCTGGGTGCAGTTTTGTAGTTGAAAATTTGACTTAGATTCTCCTGATCAGCTTCAGAATTTGTGAAGTGAAACAAGGTTAGCATTTAAAACCAAACCTAAACAGATTGTAAAAAAGCAACCAAAGGAATTTCTGTCTTTGGAAAATCTTGAGTTGGATTCCCATCATGCTCTAGTCATCTCTATCTCATCCCACTGTGGACATGTCAGAGCTTGCTGAGCTCCACAGCATATCTTCTCAGAGTTGCTTAGCACAGGTGTTTCTGTAATTACGATAAATTTAGAATAAATGTTTTATTGAATGGTCCTCAGACTTGTACTTCCATCTGTGACAGTGGTACTGATATCAGGGTGTTGAGCTATGATGAAATGTCTTTAGAAATGAGGGGTGCCAAAAGTAAGCCTCAAATTTCTTGCTTTCATTTCTGTCCCTTTTTACCTTATTTGTAAGAGAAATACAGCTAGTTTATTTTCAAGGACAAGATGAATCAATGGAACATGTGAAACGAAAGCTAAAAGGGAACAAAAGAGTGAAAAATACAGTTTTCCACGTGGCAAGTTCCTACATACCTGAATGTTAAAACAAATCAGATGAAATAAAATTCTTACGACAAATTGAGGTTATGCTAAATAGTACAATGAAAACATCAGCCTAGTGTTTGGCAGCAGTCAAAAAAGTGAAGCAAATATTAGGGACTACCTAAAGCTTGCTCTGAGTCTGAGAACAAAACAGAACAGACCATGACTGGGTAAATGCATGGGTCATTCATGTCTTGGGTGAGCCTGCAGCTATGGCTCTTCTCTTCAGATAGGATTTATTAAAACTGAAAAGATTTCAGAGAAGGGAGTGTGATCGAAGATACGGAATGGCTTCCATACATACCGCTGAGCAAGCTGAGACTCTTCAAACTACAGAAAAAAAATCCGTGACTCAAGGGGCATGAAGGACTACAAAGTCATGATTGAAATGGAGAGCATGAATAAAGACCCACATTTGCTTTCTTTTCTAATATGAGAATGAGGGGCTATCAAAGAAAGTTAATGGAAGCCAGATTCAAAACTGACAAAATAAAATAGTTCTTCACACCACAGCTAGTAGTTGCATGGAAATACTTACTGAATGTAGTAGCTGCAAAATGTTCATGTGGGCTCAAGACACTAGGCAGAAATTGAAAGAGATTTGTTGTGGGTTACTAAATGGACAAGCCACAGCAGGCCCTGAAGACTTTCTGAGTCAAAGAAGGGTCAGAGGCTGGAAGGAAGAGGAGCATTAAGGAAGGTGTTGTATGATTGTTCTTACTTCTTCCTAGATATCTGCTTGTGGTCCCTGTTGAAGAAAGAATATTGAGCCAGGTGGATGCTCAGTTTGAATCAATACAGTCATTCTTATTTTCACAAACTATTTATTGTTTGAGGTTGTTTAGGAAGACTAATAGTGGTGAAGATCCATAGCAGTGGCTGAATGTTTTCAGTCATGCTTGGAATACTTCAAATGAACACAGTATTTATGGGCTTTTTTCAGTAGTCTAAATGGCAGAATAGAAATATAAGAGTTTGGAGAAAGTAAATGAAGAATAGATTTTCTGGGTGGGCTGTTGGAATAGTGGAAATACTCTTTGCTCTTTGTGACACTGCATTTCAAACCTTTTTAAGCATGTCAGTAAATCTGATTTAGTAGTGATCAGAGCAGGTTTATATTAGTCATCAAATCATGTAACCTATTATGGGAAATAATGGGGTTAATTGTATATATAGTTTGAAAATGTGCATTAAATTTTAGATAAATTTCAACCCCCAAGGACTTTGGTAAAAGACCTGAAATATAAGCTCCTAAAAAAAAAAAAAAAAAAATTAAAAATTAATAAAAAAATTTGTTGAAAAAAAAAAAAAAACCCAAACAAAAAAAGCCACAAACAAAAAACCTGAAAACTAACTGTATGTCTCATTTCTCCCTTAATGTGAGACTTTACATTTTTATCATAAAAAATAAAAATTCCAGGCAAGCAATTGATCGCATGGTATGCAACAATGAACATTGCTACAGAATTATTTGCTATCTTAAAAATTTCATTACAGGCAATGTACTGGAGACTAAGAATTCTAGGATTTAGCAACTAAATTGGGGAAAAAGATATATTCTAGGAAAAGTTATCAAAACCACCTTTTTTCTACATGAAAAAAAAAGTTCCAGCTTCTGCAAATAACGATGACATACATTGTGCTCAGTGATTTTTTTCTTTCTTTTTTTTTTTTTTTTTAAATAAATGTGATTATGTCTTCAAACTCAAAAGATGTGTGCTGCCGTACAGCGCCACTCTTGCTGGGTTAATGGAGTGGTTGAGAACGTTACTAACCTTGCAACACCCAAACACATACTGCTTGGGGAATTTTCAAGTGGCTTCTACTTTCATTGTGGAATACCCTTTATTAAAGAGGGAGAGATATATACACAGATATATTTCTATAGGTGTGTCTCCCTCTGTCAGTTTTGCCTGAGATGGTATATTCAGTGAAAATCAGAAGGTGTGTAATAAGTACCCATAGTCTGAATGTTGGATCAGCAAAAGGAAGATGGAGCCTGGCCTCAGATTCCTGCTGTATGTAAGACTGGATTTTATATGTTCTCAGACAGTGATATCTAGGCAACTGTATATCACTCACTTAAGCAAAACGAGGGGCAGTCAAGGCAGATTAGTATTTATTCAATGATTTCTTCTCCTTCCTTGTTGGAAATTTTACCCTGCAAACTGTCTTTCTGTAAAAAACCAGAAATTATCCATGCTACTATGTTGTGCATGAATCTGTAAAATGTGCAGTGCACCCACCTGCAGCTAGAATGTGACCAGAATTTGGTATAGTTATTCTTCTGTGTCTGAGTTGGGCAGTATACATGTACTTTCATTATAAATTCTTCAGCAAACATTTTCCCCATCCTTCCTTGTCCCCAGTAGTTGTCAGTTGTGCATGTAAATACACAATTTATTCACTTTCCGCTCGGTAACTCCAGAGATATGTACTTGATTCTCTGAGGAGGCAGGGGGATGCAATACAAAGATCTAAGTTGCTAAGGCTGTGAGTGAGGCATGATTCCAGGAGTGCTCTTTCAGTCCCTTGAAATCAGAATACTTTTATTATCAAAAATCACCTTTATTTTCTGAATGAGAGTCTGTAAGCTGCAACTCTTTTAAGATTTGGGTTTATTCAAGAACTTGAAGCTGGCTATAAAATAGGAATCCAGAACCTTTTGTAAGTATCTGTTTCCTTTCTCTGGAGTCAGCTGCATCAGAACTAAATTCTAATTCACAGGAGATGGGAATAATTTGAGTATATGAGTAGTACATCCTGTGAACTCCAGCGTATCTCATAATTCTAACATTTTCACGCCATCATCAGGACTGGAGGTACTTGTACTACAGATTTGCAGCCTATTATATGCTTTTGAAGATAGATGCCTAGGAACATCCTCTTAGAAAGCTGCTCCAATACTGTTGGTTGTGCTGATGAGCATATGCATCAAGGCAGTGGGATCCTGAGCTTGATGCTTTCCACTTAAGGAAAATCAAGTTTGTAGACATTAAGACAGAAGCCAATCACCACATTACTGGGTAGTGGCTCTCAGCCCCTCTACAGAAGCTGCATTATTGTGAGGAAAAAAAAAAAATAGTTGCAGGTATCTTGAAATAGAAGAGTCAGAACAGCGAGGATACAATAGTTCAAAAGCCCTCTACCACAGACTTAATTTCTAGAGCCTGCTCCCCTATTATACAGCAGCAAGGGACATAATGGGTTAGATGTGAACAGTGTCAAGTGCATAAACATGAACCCCAAGCTGTTTATCAGAAATCTCAAGATTATTGTTGTTAACTATATTTGTGGTCCCAGGAACCCTACATTTACCTTAAAAATCAGCCTCTCTGTTAATGTGCTAATAGTATCAAAGTTTATAAGATGAACTTTCACAAGCAGAAAGTCTGACTTGCATAGCAAGAGGGAAGGGTCTCAGCTGGGATAATACAGCCTAATATTTCGAAGTCTAAGTATTAGTTTCAGACTTTTGAGTAATTCCATCAATTTGCTTTCTATGTCAAAACACTCAAATTTTTATGCCTGTTGCAAGTCACGAATTTTTCAGGGAGTGTTCTGTGCTTCTCAACTGGCTGTATCCTTAGTCATAAACTTCCCTCTTCACAGCTGGAATTCTGTTTTGACCTACCAGTAGATGCAGGTTTTGTGGATTTTATTTTTTTAGACTTTTTGGTTTTGCTTTTGTTAAGTTTCATTTTGTTACCTGCCTCTATTGGTTCTTCTGTCTCAAGCAAGGAGAGCTGAAGCTACACTGTGTGTTCATGTACTGTTACTAAACTGTCATGTTGTATTCTATTTCTGCTCCAAGATCAGTATAGGAAGCAATTGAGACATTTCCAAGTGAAATCTGGAATAAACTATTCTGTGTTTTTGGCAAAATTTCAACAATGTGTCCTACAACAACATTGCATTTATATATAGGCAGTCTGATAGTGTATGACTAGGTTAAATATAGAAAAAATGCCAACACCAAAATAAAAAAAAACCCAAAACCTTCTCAACCACTCAATTTTGAAGCTGAGTACGTTGACATTTTAGGAAAGAAACCACTGGCAGATCACTTGGGTCTTTTTTGTTTGATGGAGACTTTAGTCAGCTGAGTTTATTTGTCAGTATGTTTTGTTTATGTTTGAATGACAATGATTTCCTCTCTGTAACCATTTGGTGGCTTTTCACTATTATGACTAGAAGTGAAAATAGAAACACTAGAAGTGTTTTCTTATCTCATGGCATGGGCCTTTTCATCATACCTTAATTTGTCTCCTGAGTCTAAGCTTCATTCACAGCTAGCATGTTCAATTTAGCTGTGGGCTGAACCATCTATCTCCTTTTTTTTTTTTTTTTTTTTTTTTAAATGACTGCTGTCAGTTCTACCTAAAATGCCCTCATATGTATCATTATGTTGTGACTTGGCTTTTCCCTTTCACTTGCTCTTGAAAGTTATCTTTTAGCTGAGGCTTGGGACCTCTGCCTGTCATTGTCCTCCTGAAAAGATTGTCTTTGGTTCACTAGCAGGTGATGCCTTATCATGATAATTCAGTAATTTTCATGTTGGGTTTTGAAAAAAAACAAACATCAAAAGCCCAATTAAAAAACCCCAAAGCCGAAAGAATTCTCTTCTCTCTCATTTTCTCATTGGAATAATACAATTACAGACATGCTAGGTGATGTTAATGCAGACAGCTACTTGACTTTATTTTCTCCTTTTATTAAAAAATATTACACATTATTACTAAAGCAGAAAAAAAAACCCTGAAGTAAAACAATTAAAATGTAATTTAAACAAAGAAATACTTTGAGAGTTAGGAATTGTACTGAGCAGCTCGTTGTGCTGTAACTAGCCAAACTGAATTCAATGTGAAAACTTTAATGTAGTGCACAGTTTTAAGTAGCCTTATTGTAGCACAGCACTTTCAGAACAAACTTTGTAAAATGAAGGTTTAAGGTGAAGTTTCATATTCCTTAAAACTTACCTTGAAAGAATTTAATCATCTGTCCTGGTTTTAGCTGCAGCTGGCAACCAAGCACCACACAGCCACTTGCTCACCCTTCCCCCAGGTGGGATGGGGGAGAGAATTGGAAGAGCAGAAGTAGGAAAACTCATGGGTTGCAATAAGAACAGTTTAATAATTGAAATAAAATAAATTAAAAATAATAATAATAAATTGTAAATGAGAAGGAAAACAACGAGAGAGAGGAACAAAACCCAGGAAAAACAAGTGATACAACCGCTCACCACCCACTGACTGATGCTCATCCCATCCCTGAGCAGCGATCACTGACCCCCGACCAATTCCCCCAAGTTTATATACTGAGCATGACATCATACGGTGTGCAATACCCCTTTGGCCAGTTGGGGTCAGCTGTCCCAGCTGTGCCCCCCCTCAGCATGAGAAGCTGAACATGTCCTTCACTAGCATGAGCACTGCTCAGCAACAACTAAAACATCAGTGATGTTACCAACATTCTTCTCATACTAAGTCCAAAGCATAGCACTATGCCAGCTACTAGGAAGAAAATCAACTCTATCTCATCCAAAACCAGGACTTTGCCCTAGAGCTGGCTCTTCAGTACCATGAATTGGCTTTACAAGAAATGCTTTCACACAGCCAAGACTGCACTGTCCACAGGCTGTGAGCTGAGGCCATGCTGTCCTGATGGCCGTGCAACAGTGCGGCATCCACACAGTGTGGGAAAGCAGACTGAGGTGAGAACAGGGTGTGAAGCGCACACACAGCAGATTCCTGATGTGAAGACTGGAGTTTTGCGGTTTGACCTATGCTGTGTCCTTGTTTCTGTTCCATGGGAGTCAAATGATAAGTCTTTGGACTGAAGTGTCTCAAGAAAGACAAAGAAAAAGAAGGGCTAGACTCTCGCAGCTTGCTTTGGGAAAAGGTTGAAATTCAGTTTCATCCTTTAGCTAAAGGGGACCCGAATACCCATGATGATCTGAGAAGAGTATTTCAACCACCAGGGCTTACAGTAGGAAGCTTTTTTCAGTCTATCTTTTAGAGATATTCCGTTGTTAATTCAAATAAAAACATTCACATTGCAAATGTAGTCTAGTTTAGATACTCATCTGGGTTGCAGTGAATATGTGAGAAGAAAGTTCACCTCTGTTAAGGAAGAGTTTGAAAGCTCTTCCTTATGCCCTGCTTCAAACCACTGTAAATTATAACTCTTCTGTGATACATGGGGCTACTTGTCCTCTTGGGTACCATTGCCACAAAAGGCAACACTACGCTGCACCTGTGTGGATCTGTTGTCCCCCAAAGCTATGCTGAAGCAGACAGTAGGGAAGTAACAGTTCTCCCAGATGCTGTCACAGCTCATTTTTTAACAGTGCTAACAGAACAGGGGAAGAAGTTAGCAGTAAGCACTAATTGTGCTAAATAGAGTTTCCTCAAACAGGCTTCTGGGAGGTCTGCACAAATATGTTGATGAAAGATATCCCATGAAAGAGGAAGGAAGTAAATCCAGGGCTCCTATGTTCATTCTCGAGTGTCTTTTCAAATGAACCAAAACTACATAGGAAACTAAAAAAAAGAGTAGAGATGCTTAAAAGATATGTTTCGGTGTGTTCATTAAATGGAGAAAAAAAAAACCCAAACCCATGAATGGTACAAGCAGACATATGTTACTGTCTTTTCATCCTTGATTAGATGATTCTCTGAGTACTTATACTTACTGACTTAAGGCTGAATTATTATGTGCCCTTATGTCAGCTGTCCTCAGTCTTCCTCTGTCATCTGAATGCTTGTGAGAACAAAAAACTGGAGAGATAAGATGGCAGCAGGGACAAATTTGTTGAGGTATTTGAATGTGAGTACATGCAGAATCCTTCTCCATTTCCCTTGCACGCTGCTCAATGTCATCTTTAAATGCTGAAAGACTCTCCTTAAGTATAGCATTTCTGAATCACCACAGGTGGATTGTGTCTGTCATCTTTCTTGATAAGCACAGTGATGGAAAACATAGTGTATGTATTGGGAGCAGGAAGTTAGGGTACCTGTGATGCACTGAGAAAAACAATAGTTTTGTGGCATCTTGGCAGAAGAAGATAACAAACCAATTTCATATTTGCCAGCTGAGAATTACAGGCTTGGCCAGGAATGAGTATCGACTTTTTAATTTGCTGTGTTTTCAGATTTTCTTTTTTTTTTGTCTCCCAAAGAAAGACACTTCTAGGCAAACACTTGAGGACATGTAAGAGAATTACACTTTTAATATTATAGTGCTCATTATTTTAATTAATGGCTGCAAGAAGTTGCTCTGAGACAATTTTTTAAACTTCCTGAAATGATCGTTAATATTTGATGAGAGGAAGAACACTATCTCCTCAAGTAATGAATTGGTGTGTTATGAAACCATGTATCCGGTGTGCTTCTTGGGCAAAATATGTTCATTTTTTTGACTCACACTGCTCCCAAATGACTGTAACCTCCATTTAAAGCTATGTCGTCTACCTGCACGGTACTAAGCTATTGCCTGATATTTTTTACCACTGCCACTCCTTTTTGAAGTGGAAGCTGGCTGGTTTAAAACATCTCCTAATTCTGAAAAGTTGATGTTGTTAGGCATATAGTTGAAGGGATTTGTGTGTTCTAGAATAACTTGGGGAATGAGCCTGGGAGATGGAGCCAGACACCTGAGGCACCAGCGTATTGTGGCAGGCAGCTGTCGTCTTGCTCGGCTGACTTGGTACCTAAGCACAAATGCCTTTGAAAATATTAGTCCTGTAGCTGTGCATGTTGAATCCTTGCAGTATGTGCTAGCTATGGCAGTCATAACCAAATAAGTCTAGCTAAAATTCTCAAAATATATGGGCTTATTAAGAATCTCAACTGCAAATCATGGGTTTGTTTCCTTTTGTGTGTTGGACTAGTTTCAGTGTGCTGCGCAAAAAAAAAAAAAGACCAGATTATGCTGCCCCTCTCCACTGTTTAGCACTGCTCAGGTGGGTTTTCTTTAGTATTCTGGTGGTTTCTTTTGTTTTGTTTTGTTTTTTTTAATTTTCATATTGCTCAGATGGTATTGTAAGGAGGTCTTTAGTCTCTCAGTCCTCTGGTATCTGCTTCAGGGTTTCACCTTTGCAGATATTCCATTGTCTGCCTTATTGTCTATTCCCTTCTCCATATTCTTTGTTACCTATTGAACCAACTTTCTTAGCGCTCTTTCTCTGGTTTTCTTCCTTTTTCTATAATGCATAATTCATTTTGTGTTTAAAAAAAAAAACACCACCAAAAATAAATCCATGAAATAAATAAGCATTTTATTGGTGGATTAGGCAGTGTAGCTGTCTTGCACAAAACCTCTAAAGAGAACAGCTGATTTCAGTGATCATGTGGTAGGAAGTGCAGGCATGGACCCAGGTCATAAAGTCTTCTTTCAAGATTGTCAGCTGAATTTTGCCTTTAAGGCACGGTGAAGAAGAAAAAGCATAAAGTATACATACTCTTAATATGTTGTTAGTTGACCAAGGGAAGTATCTATGCCCCAAATTATCAGACGAGAAAAGCAGTCAGGTTCTTTCAGATTCAAGGTGGTATCTGGGTACCCAATGTAAAGAACCTTGAAAAGATATCCAGTCAGAAGATCAATGAGTCCGGTTAAGTTGGGCATCCAGATTCTGTGTTACCCGGAATCTGTAACTGTTTTCAAAAGAAATCTGAGTACACTCTGTTATTTTCAGTATTTCCTATTCATTCAGGTCTTTCAAAATAAACCTTCATTTTCAATTAATTCAGTTAAGGTTCATAAGGCAAAAGTAAAGAAAAATATTAATTTATTGTCATCCTGTTTTAATAACAAGATTTATTTCTTTGTATGAAACTCATAAGTAATGACTGCACCAGATAAAAGGCATGAATATCAGAATACCTGAAGATTACTGTAAGAATGATCTTTGATAATTCTACAAGTTATTTTGAACTAATAAGTTATGGTTGGTGTTTTGTTACTGGTCTCAGTGGACATAATTAATAGTGAAGTTTTCATTTTTAACAAGAACATTTTTTTAGTGCCCCTGAAAGTGAGGGCATTTTTTGTAATTAATAATTCTCTCTGTGGAAAAAAAAAAAAAAAAAAAGTCCACATTCTTTGCATGACTGGAAGGCAGCTGTAAAGCATACTGTGAAGTCGTATCTCAAAAACACAATTCTGAATGAAATTCTAAGCTGCTATAAACAGGCATAACTTCATTAAGTTCAGAGGAATTATGTTTGCCTGCTGTAGTATTGAAATGGCCTTTATTATCATTCAAGATATTAAGCATAGCAGTAAGTCACTGACTTTCTTGCTTTCAAAAAGCTTTTATAGCTTTTGAATGTACTGTAAACAAGAGTGGGGTAGATTGTCAATTTAAAATGATCTAATGGCACCATTTCAACAGAGGTGTGTTATTAAGCAACACAAAGAATCTTTGAGGCTATGCAACTAACTCTGCAGTCATCTGTGTCTTTTGTTGTGTGACATGATGCAACTAATATAGAGATTCATTTTGCTAATTACATGAAAAAAGAAAGTGTGGTGGGGGAGACAAAAGAATATTTCTCTTTCATTTAAATCTGTCACTAACAAATGTTCTTTTAGGACTGTATTTCTCTCAGCACTTTAGAAAGAACTGTTTGTTCTCACTGGTGATTTGAAAAGCAAGGCAAGACAAAACCAATACCTTATCCATTAAGGAAGACATCTGCCCCCTCCCCCTGCCCCATCCCCGTCTAAGGGGGTAGATTTACGCTGTCTCTGTGCAAGTCAATAACTGGTTACCAAGTCATCCTTACTTGATGTGGCTTTACTTATCTTTTGAAAGTTGTTGGTTTTGTGGGGAGGAAAAAAAAAAAGGTGGCTGTAACATTTTGGAGAGGAGAAATAAGATCTTTGTCTTGCCCTGTTCCAATACCTATTTAAAACAAAACTCACGACTGACTTTTTTTTTTTTTTTTCCCCTCACCCTCAAATTCCTTGGTGTTGAATGTTTTCTGTTCCACACACCTGACGTGTTAGAGGTGGTGTTACTTGGTCTAATGACTGTCTTACGTTCAGGCACCACACTGAGCTAGCAGAAATCTCATGGAAGACTTGGACAGGTTCACTTTCTAGTCTCTTGAGGCTGTATATTCACCATGCTGCAAACACAGAGGGAAAAGTACTAAGTGTTCTGGAAATCTTCTCTCTGCAATAGTGTCAGCTGAGTCTAGGAATGGCAGCTTCAGTAGCCCCGAAAGAGGCTGTAATTGAGCGGTTTCCAGACTAATGTGACAGGCTTAAGAGATATGAAAAGCCTGATGCACTTTGAACAAATCTTCCTGAGAACCGTCAGACTGACTGGTTACTTGAACCTAACTGTATTGAAACCCCTGGGCAGTTCTCCCAGCATCGGTATTCAACATACTATACAGGCAGTCTTCCCTCTTCTCTTTGTACCACTGCAGTAGGACATGATAAAGTTCATGTAGCTGTCACTGTAAATAGATGTGAATTATATGTAATTGTCCATGTTACCAGTTTATAACATAATAGCCTGATACATAGCGCATTGATGTGAATCTCTCCATTGACTGCAATGGATTTTTGATCAGACCCAAAAAAACAAAGAAAGAAGATGGATATGAGAGGAAAGAACAAAACATGAAAAGCAAGTGAGTCTAAAGGTAGCAGAAGAGTCTCTGCTGAGGTCTGAGTGTTGAACTATAGAAAACCCTCATTGAGTATCCTGCTTGGGTTCACAACTGAAAAAATATTTACTGAGTACATTTAACCAAATGGATTTAAGTATACATAATCCATTTACAAAACATTTACAACTATTGGGTAAATTGAGCTCATTGTTTGTATGGTTGTCTCTGCAATCAAACTGTAATCATGTGTAAACTGTGAGCAACCATGTGCAGTTCATGTGCAATTATTTACAAACTGGTTTTGTGAAATCCCATTGTATTACCAGTGATAATGAACTTCAGCATGTAACAGCATTTTAAAAATCTTTAAAATGCTTCAGTGCCTTCCTTCCTATTTTAAGCCCTTCGGAGTTTAAAAATATATTAATGTATACTACATATTTCAGGATTACCTTTCATTTAGTGATGAAGTTCATGCTACAAAATACAGTGCCTTGCCATAAACTGCTTTTTCCATGTGTACTTGATCACTTCAACTCCAGCTCAAATCTGGAGTTTGTCTTGTAATTCGGAGTAGCAACTCTGTGGGCTGACAATACAGAGAAAGAAGCTTCAAGCTCTACTACTTTCTTTCCAAGGCTGCTAAAATATATTTATTCTTTGCCTCCTTACCAATCCATAAGCTTTTGAACCTTGAATAGTAAGTCAGCATAGCTTTGCAGGTGGTGAGAAATGAAAAATAGCATTAATGCTATTTCTTTTAAAATTCTTCTTTCTAGTTTCTCTGGGAAGCAAGTCACAAAAACTTCATGAAGTTGTGAAGCCATATGAAAGTTTCATTAATATACTTTTGAGAGGACCTCATTAGTCTCCACTTCACTGCTTGCACATAACTGCTTAAGACTTTTATGCCAAATCACCACAGTAATGTGTCTCCAGCCCATAAACATAGAACAGTGCTCTGTGATGGGGCTTCTTTACCATAGTTTTCCCATGCCTCATAAAAAAGAGCAAAATTCACAGCCTTAGCCTTATGTCACAATATCATAGTTTTCACTGACATTTTGTGTACTGTAGAGCAGAATGTGGTAGGCAGGCATTGGAGTCATAATTTTGGAAAGGATGCTTCTACAGGCATAAATCCTGAGGTTCCTTGAGACTCTGTCTTGTGCTATCTGCTGAAGCTAGGTTAATGAGCTAGCTTTTTCCTTCCATCACAGCCTCCTCTGCTGTAGCAAACGGTCCAAAGAAGATGTAATACAATAAACAGCTTTACACACACACACCCTGCAAGAATTAACCAGCTTCAGAATTCTACAAATAACTGTTTTCCCTGTCCTAGGAATAATCATCTCCACTAAGAGAGAGCTAGCAGAAGACATCGTGGGGACCAGGAGAGGAACAAAAAGAGGAGGAAAGAGGAAAAAAAAAAAAGCTAAAGCAGGGTCTAAGAAAATACCGGTAAATGTTATGTGAGAAAAGGAAGCCAAACCCATCCTGTTATTAAAATACTTAGAAGATCAAGCTATTCCTAGTCTGAACTTACTCATTTAAATAGTAGTGTTTCTCTCCTTTCATGAGTGTGTAAGTTCATTCAGATTCTCCTGAAAAAATTCTGTATGATCTGTCTTCAAAGAAAAATGTCGCAGGACAATAGTCTGCTGCTAGGGGAAAAATGTCAAGGTGAAGTCTGGCCATATATCATCTCTAACGCCGAGGCACAAAGATTTCAAGGGGGAAGGTATTTATCATGTGATATTGTTCTATTACAATGACTCTATATTTCTGTTCTGCCAAGTGATTGATGCATGCTGTGTGTAATCATTCTTTTAGTACACTAGTATGTCAATTGTTCACTGTAGCATTGTTAAACAGCTGCATTCAGATTGACTGCAACAAAAGGCACGTGCTGGTTCCAGCCAATCTGAAAACAGCACATCATGAAAATGCCAGCACATAGGTTCAGTATTTATTCATTAACAGACAGTACAAAAATGCTAGATTATCCATCACACTACTGAGCAGCTTTTGTAAAAGCTTGTAATAAAGATTATTTAACAACATGGATGGGCAGCTTGTGTGAAACAGGAAAAAATGTACACGAAGTAACTGCAATATATGTGTAGCTTGAGCTTCATCTGAGGAAGCACATGGAATGTTTTAGAGTGCATTATCTGTCCAGGCCACTGTCAATGGTGGTATTCCAGCCCTGCCTCTCCTCTGAGCAGAACACAGGACAGTTCTGGTCCCAGAGTCACATTAGTAGAGCAGTATGACACATACAAAGCAGCTTTTATTGTCACAGTCATGTGCTAATGTGTTTCACTGGTGGTTTTGTTTGGTGTTTTTTAGGGGGGTGGTTTGGTGTTGTTTTTTTTTTTTTTCAGGGGAACAGGCTTACCTCCAGCTGATTAGAAGCGAAGGTGGAGCTAGCACTGATCTACATTTCACAGATGCACCTGATAGCTAGAGGGTGTTGGGGTGAACTAGTCAGTCTATGTAAATTCTCAGTGATGTCAATAATGATGACTATGTAAATAGCTCAAGAAGCTACTTACATAAATAAGCTTTCCTTCATTATGAAGTAGAAAAAAAATGTAGCAAAAGAAGCACTTGTATAAACCTCATTTTTTTAAGACAGGCAATTTTTTTCATGAACAAACTTGATGAATTGATCCTGATTTGTGTGTTTGAGCACATTTATTCGTGTCTTTAAGTGTTTGCGGAAATAATTTACTAGTCAAAGATTTATTTGCAAACTAGTGTTTGTATCAAACTTTTGTCATGTTTTTTTGCTAGTACACGTAACTTTGGAAACAAAATACATTTATTTCAAGTACTCATATTAATGTTAAATAATGCCAAAATTTCATAATACTGAGGTGTTTTCAGGAATATATGAGAGACTTTGTAAATCTGATTAAGATACTTCCAGTTAGATTGGAATGAACTACATGTAGTTGTAGAAATACCTACACTTCATTGTTTTTATTTGCTAAACTCTAACTATACCTAATACTGTGGAACAGGTTTTTTTACAGCTTTATGTACGTTGCTGTGGAAATTCTTGATTTGTGTTTTTTACCTTCCTAAGGTATGGTTGGTTGAGATTTGGGACTTTAGATAAAAATGCTGTCAGCACACTTTTGGGGGATGGTTGAAGAACCACTGAACAAAAATTCTATATGTAATAGAGAGTACAGCTGAAAATGAATCTGAAGGAAAGTGAAGCAATTTTACCCTCTCCTCCTTGCATCAGCTTCACTGAGCTTTTACTTTGAGCTATATTGTAATTGTTAATTGTTACCCCATAGCATAGACTTCACTGCTCCAGTGAGCATGAGATGTTGCTCTGAAGGCATTGCCTGAACGAACAATCTGGCATGCAGTGGGAATACATCCATTGCATCCTCCTTTAAGAAAAGGAAGAATGCTTTCCCTTCTGTAAGTTAGTGATTGTTTTCGGCTGGTCCTGCGTGTTAGTAGAGTAGTTCAACTACCACATACTTTTATCCTAGCAAACAGTCACCAAAAAAAGAGGCTGCAGAGAGAGGCTTTTCAGGGAACTGTCCTGCACTTCCCATAACCCACTTAGCAGGGAGTAAAAGCTAGGGTGAGAAGTTTCTTTGCCTTTATTGCCTCCACTGTTGTTCATGTAAGGACCAGCTGTGTTTTTGCCTTGTGTAAAAATTGTGCACTGACTACCAGAAAACTGAAATGGGTGTATTTCATTCCAATTACAAGTGACCTTGCTAGAGAGGGCTTGAAATCTATCAAAATATGCATTTCTATCATCCTTAAGAGATACTGCTCTTAAGTAATTTTATTGTAATGGAGATAATAATAGAAAAATGATTCGAATCTTTGCTTTTGCAGAAGTATGTTTGACTATTACTCTATCTTTCTACCTCAAGAACTCATTCAAAAGTAATATGTAGAATGG
Source organism: Gorsachius magnificus (assembly GCA_034008185.1). Taxonomy (NCBI): domain Eukaryota; kingdom Metazoa; phylum Chordata; class Aves; order Pelecaniformes; family Ardeidae; genus Gorsachius; species Gorsachius magnificus. Next base: position 39,703,172 of record CM067088.1, on the reverse strand, counting down.
CTTGTTCGGGAAACAAGGTGAGTTTGTTTTATTTCAACAACATATTCAAACAGCTAAGCTGGTATGACTTCTGTAATGCTGCTCCTTCTGTCCCATTACAAGGGAAGAAATAGTGAATTTAGGTTAGGGTTTTTGGAGGTGGTGGCTTTTTTTGAAATGGATACTCAAAAACTCAAAATGAAAATCCTGTATATACTCACCTGGACCTCAGATTTATTCCAAAAATTTTTGTATGTTCCCTTTTTACAACTTCCTTCACAGTAAAGAATCATCTGTGAGACTCTTGCTTAATGTGGGATCAAGTGCCTTCTCTCCTGCTGTCACTGTAAAGCATAAACACTAGATGACATGCAGCTTAGCATTACTGACCTAGCTGCAAGGTGCCACCAAAAGTGTGATTTTCTGTTTTCCAGCCTTATCTTTAAACCACAGTGTTGTAATCATGTGAATTCCCAGTCTGTGGAATCAGGTAAAAATGTGCACAACTAAAAAACTTTTGGTTTAGGACTAGTTATCAGTTAGATGTGTGAATCGTAGTTCTGGAAACTGGGACTGTCCTTTTGGCAACAGGCCACATTTTTAGAAGATTAAGAAATAATGAAATATGTCACTTTACTCTGCCAGAATGTTTCAGAGCAGCTATGGGTGCAAATTCACATCCTTCTTGTTTATTTCTCCTTTGTTAGTGGAAGGTTTAAAGTGTTACAAAGTAAATGAGACTGGGCTTTAGGTCAAGCTGAAGATTTCAGTTAGATACGTTACATAGCTTCCTATTTTTCATCTTGCTTTTTCATTGTCTCATGCAGAGGTGTTGAGCTTCTAACTTTCTCAAAGAAGGGTATTCTTGTACTATTGCTCACTTCCCTATATCTTTGCACTATAGATTTTCAGTCCCACTGGGCTGGCACCAATTGCAAGAATATGTTACTTACATTTATATTTTGTTTTACCACAAAAAGGAATTTTCAAGCTTGCAAGACTGTGAAACTATAAAAATGAAAAAGATTGGGAGTTTTGGGTTGCATCAAACATACTTTTCATGGCTTATGCTCTGAAAGTCATGCACAATCAGGTTTCAGACAGTGCTCAAATACATCTAGAGTCAGTATTATACCTTTGACTCCATTATCAGCTGCTACAGTCCCAAGGCTGGGAGAAGGAGGCCACATCTATTTGCTCACGCAGACATCTAAAAATGTTGGCTATTGTGGGATTTCATTTAAATCACACCATGCGAGAACAGGCAGCCTAGAAAAATAGATTTGTTTTGTCCATTAGTGAATTACAGTTTTGTCAATTTCTCTGGGAACTTTTGACCCACTGTTACCATTGCTCTTGCAAAAAGAGGATGAGTGCTCTTTTGTTGGCATTTTCTAGACTATTACACCAGAAGTCAAGAGAAATGTGGGAAGGAGTAAATCTTGCTTTCCTGTTGGAATAGAGTTGATGATTCAGACTGGAGTTTTCTAACTCAAGAGTTCTTCATAAGGGACAGGACAGCATTCATATTGTTGCAGTGATAGGAGTGAGAATCTGCTTACTTCTAGTGGGTTGTTTGCCAAAGCGAGGTCTAACCCTCAGCATCTGAACTGGCTACTTAGTAAACATATTTAGATGCTCAAACTCAACCCCTGGTTTTCTCCGGAGACCCCATTTCCACTAGACTGTGTGATATGCTTGGAAGGTAAATAAAGTACATTTTGTATCTATTAAAGAGCACATCGGGGATGGGTTGTTCTAGAGAGTGTGAAAGATGTATGTAACATGGCAGGGCATGCTACTGAGATGAATCACTTGGGTGAAGCTCACCTCTGCTGGGAGAACAAACACACAACCTGTGTGCACTGCTTAGGCTCTCTGTATTTATACAGAGAGGCACAGAGAGAGGCCCTATCTAGCTACGCTGCAGTATTTGGAGGAGAACAGTTTATATTTGAAGGAGAACAGTTTAGAAACAAGACCTTGAATCACAGAAACATTGAATGGTTGAGGTAAGAAGGGACCTCTGGAGGTTACCTTGTCCAACCCCGCTGCTCAAGCAGGGTCACCTAGAGGAGGCTGCCGAGGACCAGATGACTTTTGAGTATCTCCAAGGATGGACGCTCTGCAACCTCCTTGGGCAACCTGTGCCAGTGCTCTGTCACCTTCATAGTGAAAAAGCTGTTGCTGATGTTCAGGTAGAACCTCTTCTGTTTCAGTTTGTGCCCATTGCCTCTTTTCCTGTCACTGAGCACCATTGGGAAGAGCCTGGCTCCATCTTGTTTATGCTCACCCTTTAGGTATTTATATACATCGAAGAGAACACCCCCTGAGCCTTCTCTTCTATAAGCTCTCTCAGCCTTTCCTCATATGAGAGATGCTCCAGTCCCTTAATCACCTTAGTGGCGCTCTGCTGGACTCTCTCCAGTAACTCTGTATCTATCTTTTCCTGGGGACCCCAGTACTAGATACTGGATTCCTGTGTTTAATTCCCATCTTTAAACCTATTGTTTTCATATATGTTATAAAACCACTTTTTTTTTTTTTTTTCCTTAGGCACACACACTTGCATTGTTTTCAGGAAAAAATCTAAACAACTCCATGGAAAATGGTCAGTGAGACCACAGTTTCCAAGAAAAGCATAGCAGTTTTGTTACAGTGGTTTGGAAACAAAAGCCCAAACTAATTCTAGCTTGAGCACTGCATTTTCATAAATAAGAACCAGTTTATTTAATAGAAAACATACCAATTTTTACACAACCTGTACCCCTACTAGAATGGAATTCTGGACAATTTTATAAGCATTTGATGTTATAACAGATCAATTTGAATCAATAAAAAAAATACAAAAACTTTTTTTCAGGCATATAGATTGAGCAGAACTATTTATCTCCGTCTTTTTGATCTGAGTACAATAATGCCTTTTATATCTGATAGGAACTCTTTGAACAATTGTTCTAACTTTGGGAAAAAAATCCTCTTCAGACTCTCCAATGGTATCTTCAACAGCCAATAATTAACTTTTTTGAGTGAAAATCATTGTAATGGAATTGACCTTTCCCTGTAGCAATAGGTTCAATCACTTCCATCTGTCAAAATCGCTTTGCAGGTTTTTAATTAATGGTGAAAAATGTTTGCTCCCCATGTCAATGAGTTATTGAGAATCCAAAATACCTAAGCACTTCATAAGGTTCTGGCAGTACAAAAAAAACCAACCAAACAAACAAAAAAAACCCCCTCCAAGACGAGGACAGATTTCCTGGGGCAAAATCTGGAAAGCAGTAGAACCTCTATCTTCTCCCAGTTGATCTTGAAGCCAGAAAATAATGAAAAACCATCAGTCTTCCTCAGCAGGCTAGGAACTGATGAATCCAGCTTTCCAAAGAGAAGTTTTGCAGCAACATGGCCACATTCTTTGAGAGAGCTGTGTGAATTGCGTATATATGAAAATGGTTTATTCTTTTTCTGCCACCCACCTCCTAAAACTGCTAGTGTTAGCAAGATTAGTAACTGGACTGCTGCCACAGAACTGAAGTCAGATCTGTCTTCAATAGTCAGCTGCACAGATACTCCCTATGTCTTGTTGCCTTTTAACCAATGTATGTTTTCTCTGGAGGGAGGGCACAAATTCAAGGATAACTTGCATCTTCCTTGAGTAGTCGACCGGCTGAGCATTAGCTTCGATATATCTTGGCCACAGAGAGTGAGCATTAAAATCATTGCCTACACACCACACCTACAGGGCTAGATGGGCACCACAACGCAGGAATAATTTGCAGTGTACTGAGGACTGCATGTTTTCACTGTCTCCTTGAAAACTCCAAGCAAGAAAATTTCTTCCTGATTTCATTGAGTGTGGCATGTCACTTCCATGGACGGTGGAGTGTAAATTCCACAGAGCTGCCATTAGTGTTTTGCTTTTGCTTATTGACATTAAAAGGTAAATGCAATCTCTCCCTTGCTTACATTTTTATTCCTGCAGAGCAGATCATATGACTTACGGCTATTTTAATATCAGATGCTGCTACCCAGCTTTCTGGTATTTCATTATCCTTGTATTTAGGCCAAGACTACTTAGACGTTCACAGCTGCTTACAAACATTAGACAAATAAGAGTTCTTATAGATGCCATTATACAAGTAGAAATATATTTCCAAGTTCTAGTACTAGAATGAATCTGAACCCCCACAGTGGCTCAGCAATACTCAGAGGCAGCTATCACCATATGTACTGAACATTCTCACCATGTGAAAGCACAGCAGTTATAATGCACTCTGCTTTCAGGTGTGGTTGGTGGTTTCACTTCTTTCTCATTATCCCTGCTAATACCCTCTGTTCTCAACTTCAGGCACACTACAACAGGCTCAGCCATTGCTGCTAAGAGGTGTCTGTGCACTGCATTTGTATCTCAGTTCACAAAAGTCAAGCTGATAGTGTAACAAGACAGTGAGGAGGGTTTAGTTCAGACCCAATTTTAGTTATTGAGCAAATAGCAGCAATGCTGCCAGCCTTCATTACATCTCAGAGACAGATGGTCTGGACTGAGATACCAGCAATTAATGTACAATGTGTTCTTTGTTGGCACTTACCACAAAGGGGTTTTGTGTGTGTATAAACTGTCTTATTCTTAAAGCTTATTTTGTTTTGTGACTCTAGTGTCTATATGAAGCTGAAGGGAAATAATTCCATGTAGGCATTAAGGGGAGGAGGTGTTCTCTCAGCTTTCATTCAACATTGTAATGACTGAATGCAATTTTTGAATTTTGAAATACTGTTGTTGTCATAGTCAAATCTCCCTAATGTATCTTCTGCATTTAAATTAGTTCTTTGCCCTCTAGTATTCCTGTTAAATTGGGAATTTCATAATTCCCATCAGGAAAAAATATTTCTCCTTCCTGTATGATAAGTAGAAGTTTAAGACAACAGCGTGAATGTATGCATTTGGTCCAGATGCTTGCCTGGGTAAGAATCACTACAGTTTTGTACTCCACTGACTGGCTGAGAACTTGGCTCATTATTTTTCTTACATTACATTTATTCTCCAGTTCTATTACCGGAACCCTGATTCATTCACTAAATAGAATCCAACATGATATGAGCCAGATGTATAACTCAAAGCCATGCCTGTTTCCCTGACTGTATCCTGAATGCAAGTTCTTTGGCTTAGAGCTGTATAATTCCAGATAGCATTCCCAACTGTGTAAATCAAAAGACACCAACTTTTCAGAATTCCTGTTAAAGCTAGAATGCCTGTGGACATGAGTCAATATGTGTCTGTCTGTTGCTTTTTGCCAGATTTGGGCTATAATTTGAAGCAGAGGTGATGATCTGTGAAACCCATTTCATATTAATACTCCTGCCTCATTTACTTGATAGTATCAATTCTTTCAATGAAGTTGGAAGGATTTTTAGCTCTGCCTTTGAGGTATTTGGGAACTTACTTGATCAGGATGGTGAGCCTTAGATATTGAGGAGATAAATATGTGATCATGTAATCAGAGTCTGCATCATAAGCAACAGGTGAGATAATGTTCTAGTATTAATTTTCTGAGATCTCTCTCTTTCCCTCCAACCTTATTTATTTTTTTTAATTGAATTTTATATATGCAGTAGAAAAGGACAGGTGGATAAAAGATTAGACCATAATTATAAGCTACTGTAGATAAAAGTCCAGTTTTCCACTCAGTAAGGCAAATTTCCTTAGGCAAATTCTTCAACAACACATCCTTCAACAAAGAATGCCATTTCTTTTATACCACACTTGCTTGCACTGGCTTTTTGTATGAAAAACATTGTCAATACAAGTAGGAATGACTCCTGTAGCCATTTGTTGTACAGTCCTCAGTTTATGTTATATGATATTGCACTGGGAATGTTCTCCCTAGTATCAAGCATTTTTCAGCCCCAGTACCTCACTATCAGTCTATGGCTTTCTTTCTAAACTACAACGATTGTTGTGTAATAAACAGAAAAATTTATTTAAGTACTCATTGTTGGCAGATGCTGCTGATATGGTGGCTTTTTCTGACATTGCTTGTATCTTCTAAGATTTTTGGGGGGGGGTTGTTTTCGGGCTTTTGGGGGGTTTTGGTCTGTGGGTTTTTTGTGTGTGGGGTTTTTTTGGTTTGTGTTTTGTTTTGTTTTTGTTTTTTTTTTTTTTTTTAAATGAACAGCTCAAGAAATTCACAGCTTTTCTTCTTTTGTATTCTGTGGATAAAGAAATGTGCCTGAGTGCCAGACATATGTTACTATAGTGGTGTTCTTCAGCTCGTGTCACATTGTTCATTGTTTCATGGAAGAGAAGCATTTTGTGTCTAGGAACTGTTTCTTGTATTTTTTTTTTATTCCCCTTCTAGCCATTTCTCCAGAATTGCTTCAACTCTTAAGCGTCTAAGAAGTCATTTAAATTTGTTTGAGTAATACAATTTTGCACTTACTTCCTCACTTGCTGTTCTGTTTTGTAATACTCTGAAGTAAGAAATAAGAGCAACAGCATGAGAATTACCTGGGTCAAGAAGTTCTATTTCAACCTGCAGCATATTCGCTTCATCCCTCCCTCACACACGCAATAAGCAATAACTACAGAGCATTAGCTAGTTCTTGGGATACTTCTGATGCTCAGAATACAGTTCTCTGTGAACACTAATGAATTAATCAGTCCTGCAGCAATCTCACGTATCGGACAAAATACATTTTCCGTATTTTATACATGGAGAAAAAAAGGAGACAAAAGAGGCATTGACTCATAAATCAATCTAGCTAAGCTATCCTCACAGATACCTCATTGAAAGTAAATATTTGTCTTTGCTTCTCTTCTACATTATGGAAGTATTTGTGGTTCTGTGCAGCCCCTGGCTTAAAACATAACTTCAGGACTGTGGTAATTTATGGTTGTCTGCAGTGAAGCCCTCTAGGGCTGAGATTATCTACAAGGTTTCAAAGACATCCACTGTGTTTCCTGCCTATGGAATAGAAAATATCTGGCCTGCTACTAAACTACTTGGGGAGACATCCACATTTCTGAGCAGTAGCTCTGTTTTAAAATATTTCCCTTCATTTCAGAATCCAAAGCCCATGAAAATATTAATTAATTACAGTGTACAATCCTCTTAAAATGTTTCCTAAATGAAAATTTTTCTTTTCTATGCAGAACGAGCCCTTAACTACCTTTACTGGGGCTAAATCCCTTGCAGTTGAATGTTCAACAGAGCACAAGGCAGTAAGAAATCGAACAGTAAGTGCCTTTTCCTCTGTAATGACACTTCAGATATTAGTCTGTCTTTAACCTTTTTGATCTTCAGCCCACACTAGTCAGTGATTTTGATACTGAATCACAGATTGATTTCGGTGTTTAAAACATGGATTTACTTTGTATAAGGGAGTTAGAAATTGTCATTGGTGTGGTTTGTTCACAAAAAGCAAAGCAAGATACCTAACATAAACAGTTTCCACTTCTTTTTCTTAGTAGCGTAGGACTATTCCCCACATCACAGATCACTCTTACATCAGCAGGAACACGCTAAGCCTGATTTGAGTGGATATAATGGGAGAAGCCAAACTAGGAATGGTAAGCACCTAGTGGTCTGTATATAACGTCAAGCCACCTGGTTAATATGGAATTAAGACAATAGGGATTTGCAGGTTAAATTGCCTTTTTCTCCAAGTTTAGAAAGCTTTCTGGCTGCTTTCAGTGAACAATGAAATAAACTTAAAATGTGTGTATTCTGCTCAGTGGTACATGGTTGTCCTTTTCACATCCCTTGTAGGTTATTTGCAGTTACTACTTGTTATTACTCATTAATTACTGATCATCTGTAGTTACCTGTTGTGTTCTCCCAGCACTACCTGACAAAGATCGAACCCAAACTGGCTTAATGATTTCATATTAGGATTCAAACTCTCTTTTTATGCCTGGGTCAGTGAGCAAAGAAAAAGATCTCTCTGGATTATCTGGATGACTAAGAATCACTTTCTCATTACAGACTAATTTACTATGCTGGAATCTCAATGTACTCTGTTTTACTACCACTGCTTTATGTAGTAGTTGGCAGGAGCATTATCTCAGCTGTTGCCACTTGGAGTGTTTGCCTCATTGATAAAGGCAGTAATTCAGTGCTAGGAGTAGAGTTCAACTCTGTGCCCTGAGATACTGCAGCCCAAGCATGAGGAGTAGGCTATGAGGAATCTTCTGTGTGTTTGTACGTAGTACAGAAGATGTCTGCTGAAGATCCTGCATGGAAGAGAGGAAGGGCAAACAGCTGGATACAGAACCTAAGATTTCTTGTAGCACTCGTGAACCATCTCTGAAAAAACCCTTATTTTAAAATTCCAAATATTATAATTAAATTTCTGTTTAGTTCAGAGATAATTAGCATTTTTTATAATGTTAGGAATTTCAACTGACTTTTAACATACAGTCTATTGTGGAAATAACATTCCACCTTTTTAGAAGAAAAAAGGTTGTTGTGTAGCATGTTTAGTTTTCTTCAGGTAAAAAATTCAAGGCCACTGTATTCTACTCTGTACTTTCCGTATCCACAGTCTTAATGTGAGACCCAAACTTGGACATCTGTAAGTTTGGAAAGAAAATAATGAATGAAAACAAGGAAGGACAACTTTTAACATTGATTTAGAGCCCACTTCATAAATTAATAAAATTGGCTTTTAAAAACATTTAAACTTTTATAGTAACATCAGATAAGGGTTTGTGATTGGCATAGGAAATGGCTTTTTCTTCAACTTGGAAGCTATTACCAACAGAGATACAGTGACTTTTAGGTTACTATATCTCTGCGTATTTGAAAAAAAACTATATTCCTAACGCATGTTGTGTAAAGCAAAGCTAATGCTTCCAAACCACAACTTAGCTCCATTTTATTTTGCATCAAAAATATGGTGAGGCTGCCTTAGCCTACATGGAAGTGAGTAAGTTCAAACATGCTTTCAAGCTCCTGCTTGATTGTAGCTTTATTTTGCCAGTGTGGGCAATGAGGAAAGTTTTCCCCATCTCCTAGGTGTGGTGCTAACATACCTAGTAAGAAATTAAATTCCCGTAATTCAGTAACAAAGTAGTTGCTTTGGTCTAAGCTGGTTTAGGTGTATGGGGAGTACAGACAAAGATTACTGGTATCCTTCCCTCGCTTGTTTAGATAAAGTATAGAAATTCTGTAATGTGATCTATTTTATTTTAAGATAATTCCAACCTGAATCTTTCTGAGAAAGGTAAGCTTTCAAAGGCTTTCTTCTGTCTCTTGCTTTGCTAGGTTCTCTTTCCTAAAAGCAAAGCTGTGGCAGGTGTAAAAGAAGGAAAGAGGAGGATGAAGAGGCCCTGCGTGGGATGGGACAAGGTAGCCACAAAGATGAGAGCAACCCTAAGAGTTTTTATGTGAGGGAGAGGATTTGTTTGAGCAGCTATGACACCTACTTCTCTAAAAAAGTAGGTGGTAAGGAGGAAGTTTGTAATGTGACTCCTGAGTGTCTAATGTCTAGCAGCATGACACAGTGTCTGTACTGCATTTTCAGATACCTTTTTGAATTCTTACCACGTGCCATGCTTGTTTAGCTGTTTTGGAAAGCCTCTAGGCATTATGGCAGCAGCAAAAGCCATCTCATACATTTGTCTGTAGTAATTTCTACTGATTTGACCGCCAATTATTTCAAATGACTAGTTGGATGTGGTGGTTTTTGTTGGTCTATTTTTAATGTATTCTAAGAGAGGAAAAAAGTAACGTAATGGCTGTGAGCAAAAATACTTTTTTTTTGAGTGAGAGAAGTAATTCACTTTTTTGTAACAGTATACTGATGAATTCTATAGGGTTACTAATGTTAGTGAATATCCTCAATCCTGAAAGACTTTTACAAGCTTGGCTACTTCAAAGCAGTTGAAATTTTTAACAGTGTTTTAAAATGCATGGTCATCAACAAGATAGAGGGCATATCAGACATGATTTAGTGCTTATGAAATGTCAAATAACGCTGATGCCTTACAACAATACGAGTGTTTTAATTTCTGTGGCATTTTAAAGATCTTAACTTTGCAATTTTATTGCAGGATGTAATGTGCAATTGTTAAAACATCATCAAACTGATTGCTTTATTTGATTTAAAATGTCATATTCAGTACGGTGATTTTCACTCATTAACATTAAACTCAGAGAACCATATGTTAAAACAATCTTGTCTATTGAATGAGTACACTCAGTTAAATAATATGAGCAGAAAAATTGTGAGACTTTCTACTAAGCATTTTTATCTCCATTTTTAAAATCCTCTAAAATTCATTAGGACAAACCTAATCCTGCAAATGGTAAATCATTCTATTTATAGACTGCATGGCCTTTTGATATTAAAATGCATAAAATCTGCCAATAGTTTAGAAATGAGGCATCAGCAAAGAGGATTATTGGTCTACCTAAATAATAATACATCCATTAAGAGGATAACATTTTCCAGTTGCAATTACATGCCTTAATTTTAAAGAAGCTATCATTTACAATAATTTGGCAGATTCAGTCCATATTTCTTTCACAAATTTATTTCTTCATTATGCCTCAAAACAAATTTATGGTATATTTATGTTTGTGAAGATAATTTGCTTAGTTTATTGTGAATGGAAATCAGTAATTACATACAATCTCATTTTCTACAGACATAAAGTTAATTCATGGTAGTAATTTTACACAGAATATTAGCCTGTGTTAGTTATGATGAAAATGTTACTGTGGCAAATGCTCTATTACAGTATAATTTCCTTGGACTTGGTGAAAAGGAAATACTGACTTAGTAAATAACACTTAAGTCATTGATTTTGTGATAATTTGGGGTGATTTTAAAGATTTATTAATGATTATGGGAAAAATCCTTATCTGGCCCTAAAATCAGAATCTCTTTTGTGAGTGGAGAATGGAAGCTTATTAAGGGAAAATAAACACTTCAAGAAGTCTAGCAGCATATATGCCCAACCAAATGCTGGAAGTAAGTCTTTGATGCTGGTGATGAAAGCAATAGATCCAGTTCTCCAAGGAATTTGAATGGAATCCCTTGCTTTAGAGATCTAAAAATGGACAAAGCTAAGTAAGATGTCTGGAGGCAGTGATTCTATACTAACATTCAACACAATTTTTTGTTATAATTAGTCTTTTCAGTCACATGATGTCTGAGGCTAAACCTTTCATGGCAGGTATTAAAGCAACATTTTTTTTAAAAAAAATAAATATATGTTTTATTTTGCTCATATCCTGCTGATGGATATTTGCCCAGAAGCATGTGTAGTAGTTCAACGTACACCTAAATGTTTTTGCTCTGGACATTTGGGTTTACAGCACATCCCTATAGTTCTTTGGTGGAGAGTCCACTTGAGAAGTTTAAGGAAAAAAACAAATTATCCATTTTTTTCCCCCCATCCCTCCCACCCCAATAAAAATTGTTGAAACAAAAAAATTTCTTAGGGAAAGGGGAAACAACAAAGGAATAGTTGACATTTTATTTGATAGCATTGTAGAGCTATATGCACTGCTGGTCTGGCCTTTGAATATTGTGGTATCCAATGGCAAAACTTTGTTGTCCTGTGGCTGATAGAGCTAAGCTGTCATCTACCAGTGTGTCCTGCTGTACACTGTAGCAAATGTTTCATTAAACTGCTATGGGAATTAAAATTTCCTTGGTTTTGTGAAAGAGTTAAATGATGATAATTTGCCTTTTTGGAACTAACTTTCTTTGGGATTAGGTAATACTAAATAATCATAGTCTTCCAAATCTGATGCTACAGGAAAGCTTGTGTACTCCCAGCTGAACAGAAGGAACACAAATCTGTCATTAGCGTTTAGATCACAAAATGTATAAAAATGTTATACACTGTAAGATATCTGCCATCTCATTAAAAGTAAATGAGGTTTGGCAAACTCTGGATGTTTAGAATAAGACTATTACCAAAGTGTTTATGCTGTTAAGAATGAGTTAGTTGTGGAATTATTAAAGGAATCTTTGATCTCGAGGACTATTGTAAGTATTGCTTTATGTAATCCATAAACTGCTATTGCATAGGGTTTATGAAAATATTTAAACATTTAGACTGAACTTGCATTTAAAATGAAAGCATGTGGAGGTCTAGAGGTTTTTGAAAATTTTGATTTTTCAGGTACACATACAGTTGATGTCATAAAGTATTTCTGACCTAAACTAATGCTATCAGAAATTACAAATGCCTGCGTCAGTAGTTTTCAAAGTGAGGAGGAGTTTGGGGTTTTTTTCACCTGCACCACTTTTTAAACATTCACCTTAAGAGCCATGTGCCCCCTCATGAAAGTTAGGTGGGAACCTAATGAAAGAAGCAGTCAGAATAGCATCAGTGAAGATGCATGGCTGAAGGGGCTGAATTTCATAAATTTAAAATGAGAAGGTGGATAGCTACCCTATTCTGCATTGTCTCAGTTGATCATTAAGACTTCCCCCCCTCCCTCCCCCCTTTATCCTTTCATTTATCAAAAATAGGGGAGGGCAGAGGGGTATTTAGATGAAGTATGTGTTTGTAACTGTTGAACAGCAGTTGAATTTGAGAATGAATTTCGGACATATACAGCTTGCAACTGAGAGTTCACTACCAGCATAGATTACTACCAGGCTGCACCTGTACAGATCATTGTGTGGGAATTCCATACATATATGTCAAATGTGTAAACAACATTCCTATTCGGGAAAAAATTTTTTTGGGGTGTTAAACGGGAAAAAGCTTCTATTAAGGCTTGGCAAAACCCATGAAACATCAGAAGACATTGTTCCCTTTAAAGGAAGTTTAAAAAATTGTATACTTTGTTTTTTGGATCAATACGCAATGAATTCACTTTTGGAAGACCTAAGTTCTGTTTTTAGCTTAAAACCTGATCTTTTTCACTTTGAATTGAGATAGTGGTTTTCTTTTCTTTTTTCCTTTCCTGGTCTTGCATTTTTTTGTGTATTGTATAGAAGATGGTTTTATGGCAGAGACAGTCCTGTAGTAGGTTCATGCAGTTGCTATCCGACTCATTGCTTTTGTTTGGAACTTCTAAGTGCTCCTGAAATACAAATTATTAAGAAGAATCGTTATATTCTGTATCTGTGCATTCTCTTCCAGTAAGTTCTTAAAACCTTTACATCATCTACAAATATGCATATCGCCTAGTACAAAGAGGTTAAATTCTGCTTTAGCAGCAGAAATAAATAGTACCAGTAATCAACTGCTTTATAACCTTACATTTGGGCACAGCATAAAACTGAATAAGAAAATATACGGGGCTCTGAGCAACCTGATATAGTTAGTGGTGTCCCTGCTCACTGCAGGGGTGTTGGACTAGGTGACCTCTAGGGGTCCCTTCCAACCCAAAGCATTCTATGATTCTATGATGTACCTTTGGATCAGTTGTTGACTTAAGTTATAAAATAATGAATTAGCAGCAGCAGCAAGTTTTCAGTGTATTGTATTTTCTGTAATCTTCTGAGTATTCCCTTTGTGCTTAGAATCTGAGACTTCATATGGGAGGCTTGAATACTTAAGGGAAAAATCCTTAAATGAATTGTGCCCCAGACCAATTACTGTGGAAATGTTAAACCTGACAATTAAAATAGTGAATATCTAGCTTAATGGAATCAGGTGGAAGCTGTAAAACCAAACAAAAATCAAACCCCCCAAAAATCCAACAACCCTGTTAGAAAATTTGTATTATAAGAGTTTGTGTGTGTACATATAAAGTATACTGAGATATTTTTCAGTTTCAGATTCCTGATGAGTTCTGTATTTTGCCAGTAGGAATGAATTTCACAGTGTACAATATTCTGCTTCATTTCCAGGAGAAATATTGAGGTGGCAGATGTCAGTCTGTTTCTTAAATCTTCACAGTCAGTGGCGTTTTTCATTCAGACTCCTATATTGCTGCATATTCAGAGTTCTTAAGATGTAAGGTTGTCTTTTGAAAGGAATTTTATGTATATAAGTATATATACATTTAGTAAAAAGATAGTTAAAACATTATGTAAATCAGAATATCTCAAGGGGAAGATGAAAGCAACTGGAGACTGCAACATGTCATTCCAGAATAACTTTTTGTTCGAAGAAATACTTTTATTATTAGTTCAAAATTAACTCAGAAGTGAATATTACTTTGAAGAAAGGCTACATGGACTTCGAAATGATACAGTAGAGCATCAAAACAGTTACAGTAATGGGTTGTGATTATATGGACTTTAACAGAGCTAGCTCCTGCTAATAAAGTAGATCTTTCAATACAGTGATTTTTTTTTAAACAATTACAGAATAGACTTTTTATAGCTGAAAAGTAGTTCAAGAGAAACAAAATGAGACTTATCCCACCTTTGCAGTGATCAAAAGATTTAACATTCTGCAGTATTCATTTCACCTTCTGAAAAAAGTGAGGAAAAACTCTGAAGAATGATTGAAATTAAATTTTCAAGCTATTAACAACTTTAAAAATGGAATCATGACATAAAACTCATTTCCTCTTGCTTCTCATTTTCAAATGAAGTACTGTAATTTCTATTAAGTTAGGAGGGTTTTTTTTTAGGAAATGGTTTGGAATGAGCAAACTAGCATTTAGCTGGGAATCTAAATGAATGCAACTTCTTATATCCCTGTTCCTACTGTTGCTGTAAAAACAGCTGTTACCTTCTGATGCCACCCTAACTTTTCCAAACTAGAAGGAACTAGAAATACTCCACTGAGCCATTACTGGGTTGATTCCAAAGTTATTGAACTTGCTGGAGTTTTCTCATCTATTTCATTTCCGTGTTGTCTGTTGAGGTTAGTCTCATTTGTTAGCAAGCTGTGCTGTATTGCTGTAGTACCTAGTAACCTTAGTCATGGATCAATGTACTGAACAATGAGCAATCAGGAGCAAATGGATGGGCTGTGCCTAGAGAGTTTCAAATCCAAGTGCTTAAAATGCATAACTTAGCTGGAGTTAAATGTGTTCTACAGAAAATACTACATGGCAAAGCTGGATAGATTAATGAGAGAGATATTCCTGTTACACATTACTAAGTACACAGAAGCCACATCTGTCTCCAGGAGTTCCGTGAACCACACAAATGGTTGCAGCCTGGAAGTCTGGGGAAAGCAACATGTCTGCTTGCCCTCTTCTTACCTGCTTTTGAGAGGCTCTAGCCTAACTGGATCTGTCATTTGACCCCATACAGTTGTTGTGTTCTTATGTTGCTCTCCTTGAACGATATTCTGTAATGAAGTCATTCACAAAGGCAATGTTTTTTGATGTAGTGAATCAGAGAACTGCAGAAAAAGACAAAATCATTCCTGTTAGTTCAAAGAGTAGTTATGTGCCAAAAGAACAGCTTCAGCTCCAGGTACGCAGAAGTCTTGCTGCCTCACAGCCACTTCAGCTTTCATTAGTTTATTGATTGCTTCCAACTGCTGCAGAAACAGTTTTGGACTGGAGGCTCAGGCACTGTGAAATGGTTGTTTGATAACTAACAATTTAAGAATTCTGGTGGCTAGCGAAATGAGCAACCCTAACATTGAGACTTTTTGCTGTATTATTCAGGGAGGAAAGAGATCTGAGATGGATATGGACAGATTTTGGCCACTAACACATTTAGCAGCGAGCCAGTGTACCTAAACAGTGCAACTCTGTTGTTACTAGAGACATTTATCTTCTCTGATATATAATTATTTAAACCAAAGCAGAAAACCAGCATCAGGGGAGAATCTGCATTAAGACCTAGAATATTTTTATGAGAGGTTGTGAGCCAACAGGTTCCCTGTTCAGAAGGTGGATGTACACTTGTATCTTCTGCAGCTAACAGTTTAGCTACTGTACCACAGCCTTTATTAGACTTTATTAGCTTTCTCCAGTGAGGGGTTAGGTATACACTCAGCTTACCGACTGATTGAAACCTATGGATGATAAGGCTGAGTATGTGTAGTGTTGGAAGGTCCTAGCAGCTGTGCAATGCCAGAATTTAGCATGTTATGCCTTTGCCCATGGATAAAAACATTTTACTCTTCATCAGCAGAAGCTTAAGATTTGTTTCTATGGCACTGTTGTGTAGATTCCCATGCTAGCTGTGAAGGAGCTGAGGCACCAGAACCAGTATATCTGCTCTGGTAAAGTGCTTTGCCCAAGCAAAAATGGAGCAAGCAAAAGAACAAGCTCAGGTGTCTCCTCAAAGCAAGGCATTATACTGTGTCAACAAACTCTATGGGACTTTATTACTGTCAGGATTAGAGAGAGAATTTGCAAATGATAGAGGGTTATAAATGTTGACATTTGGAACTTAGGTACCCAAATCCCGTCTTCTCAATCTGTTCTGTTACTGAGAACGCCAGGCTATCTGAGTGGCTGCTTCAGAACTACTGTTAAGAACCTGTGATTGGTTTTTCCTTCTCTTATGGTGCCTACAGACTTCCCTGAACATGGACAGGTTTCCTGCAGGTCACAGGCAGACTTCAAAATTAGTAAAATGGAAAATATTTTTTTCTTTTTCTGTTGCTTGCTTAGGGTGTTTTGGTTTTTTTTCCTATTCAAGGCTATTCTATAGGCCAAAATTTTGCTAAAGGTGGTAAACTCTCCAACCTGCAAGTTTCAGGTTAGACATTAGTTGAGAGTAAACTCTTACAGCCCACATTACAAGTGGCTAAAAGATATTGTCTGGCTCTGTGCCAGATTCACCTTAGGGGTTTGTGAAATACCTGGAGCAATAATGCTAGTCTGATTTGAGAGGGTTTCTAAATACTGTTACAATAAAAATACACATCAACTGATCAGGGCTACTAGTTTCTGAAAGCAGGAGGCTATAATCCATACTTTACTATTTTCTCATCTCTGGTTGTTATAGTTTACTTAAGTTAGTTAAGTATTGTTCACGGGTTTCTTCCAACCACACGCTTCCTTTTCCCTTATGCATACATATGCAGGAACTTGTATTGTAGGTTAGGGATATTCCCTTCCCACATCATGCAAATGATGTGTAATATCTTTGTGCCAACCTGAGAATTACAGGCAGCCTTGTCATAAATACTTTAAACTTCACTACACCAGTTAGGTGTTTCAGTGAGACTAAAGAGAGTCTCTAATGGCTGATCCAACCCTTATTATGTGATTCTGATTTCTCCACAGAATATAAACACGTTTCCTAATTAGGCCTAAGACTGTGAATAGGCCATTATCCTTCAGGTTTCCGCCAGTCTATTCTGCTGGAGGATAATAAAGGGGCACAGGAAAACAGGTATCAACAAGTGAATATAGAACAGTATATTAAATAGCCCACAGCAAAGTGCTAAATAAATACGAGCAGATAAATCCTAGGTTAGGCTGAAAACTAGGATTTGGTGTTGATGGCAATGCACCAACAGGACAATTTTGGGAGCTGCTTGGCTGGCGGGTGGTGGAAGGACCAAACTTGGGTCAGCCTGTCATAGTCAATATTCTTGTAGACCGATGCTGTGATCCTGGGCAAATCCTCTCTGATCTTCCCTATTTGGGTTGTAATTTCTTGAAAGTGGGGATTGTCTCCCAGAATGTACTTAGGCATCGTACAAACATGGTCTCTACTGGATAAATCCTATCTGCAGTGCGTGTGGTAATTTAATGGTGATCTTGGCTACATGTGCCCTCTGCGCCGGAGAAGCTGTCTGGCCATTGTAACCCCAGGGCAGAATTAACATGAAGGCTTATATTTTACAATGTGGTTTTGTTTCAAGTCCATATGCCATTTAGATAGTAGAAACATGTTCTTGTTATAGCAGACCATTGTGCTATTACTGGTGTGTGGGAGTGTCCTTGTTCGTTGTTCTCAGCTGAGATGGAGGATGAGTGTCCTTCAGAGCAACAATCTGTGCACCAGGCTGGGGCTCTTGATTTAGTGTGATGCATCAGAGGAGTACAGAAGACCTGAAGAGACACGTTCAGACAGCATCAGTGTGTGAAATGTGAAGGTCTACCTATGTTTTTCTTTTTAGGTTTCTAAATACTTAAATATTGGTGGGGGGAGAAAAAAGAAAATCAAAGACACAGCATCTTAACTTGTTACAACTTGCCCTTTGCTCTGTCTGGATATAAAGAAACAGTAGAATGATACTAGGCATTTCAATTTATGTAGTGCAAAGTGTGAATACTTACACGGTCTTTATTTGTGCTGCTGGAAACTTTTTGAAGACTATGCCTCGCTGCTTCACATGTACATCGACAGGTCATCTTCGTCTGGGAGCCTCAGTCTTGGCACAGAGTTTATAAACCTTCTGCCTGAGGATTGGGTGCCTTCCATCTCCAGCATGCTGCACTAATGTTGCTATTTACTGTAATGCACACGGAGCCAAAAGACTTTTGTCTCATAAGAGTAAAATGTACTGTCTCTGTAACACAGAGTGTTGATACACAATAAATATCTTCATCCTCCCTCTCCATTTTGAAGAAGTCTCTGGGGAAGTATAAGGCAAGGTTTTCAATATTTTCCCTTCTTGTTTTGGAATCATATCATCGATGCAAAGATCTTTCTGCAGTATTAGAAATCCGTTTGTGTTTAGTGGGGATGCAATAAGTACAAATGTTCAGAGGAATTCACACTCATGTTTCATCACTGAAGCACTTGTACCTCTATGTCTTTTAATAGTGTTTGGCCCACTTACATACCAGCAACAAAAATCTTTATAGAGATCTGAAAAGATTTTTTAAATTTATTTATTTTAGCCATCTTTATTATTTAAAAGGGAATCTTTATTATTTTTAAAAGGGAATATCCTGCTTGACCATCTTTCAGAAGCTGTAACTATTCCCTTGGAAAAAGCAGAAGAATAATGCAGTGTTGAGATTTTGGCATATAAATTTGATGTCACCTACTTAAAGGCAAATCAAGATAAACAAAGATAAATGGCTCAGGCAAAAGCTGCCCTTTCTGTCTCTGGCATTAGTAGAAAAACACAGGCTCAGCTTATACTCTGAGACCAGACAAACTTGTATTGTCATTGTTGTTAATATTGGTGGCACTTTGTTAGTCCCTGGTCTGCAGTAAAAGCTGAGCAAGATTGCATCTAAGCTGGCGTTACTAAGTGGAAGGAAAACAAAGCTAGACTAGAAAAAGAAGAAAGAATTAAGGAAAAGGACATAAAGGAGAGGCTGACAGGAGTTAATATCTCATGATTCAAACTTGAGGTATAACCAAATCTGGCAACATCAGAGGAGTTCAAAATACACTGAGGATTGGAAACAAGGCTACAGTGTCAGGACTTCATGCTATAATGTTTGCCAATTTTTTTTTTTATTTTTTTTTATTTCTTTCTGCTGTATACTGTGCTTTTCAGAGAAATGATGCCTCCCAATGCTGGAAATTTTCCTACAGAGTTTATTTTGGTGCTTTTATTATGAGCCTTTCTCCCAATTTAGAAAATCTTTAATCCCCTTTGCATTGCATCCTCTTATTTTACAAAATGTCTTTCCTTTTTCCTACATTTCCAAACATACAACTGAATTTGGCTCAGTCTGAATGTCTGTAATTTGTGTTAACTCTCATAACTATTTGTGTAATAGTGCAAATTATATAATAGGAATATTTTGAAGTGTAGGCATCTACTCAACAGCGTTGAATGCTGGACTGCATCCTACCCACCTGAGTTCAGTGAGGTTGTGTACGACTTAGGGTACTTCCTGGTGATTTCTGAAACAGAGCATGATGCAACTTGGTGGTATCAAACTGCATTATATATGAAACTCCTTACAGGAGCAGGATATTTCCCTGAAGGGAGAGGTATTGACAGTACAGAGAATAGTAACAGACCCGAAATTCCTAGTGAAATTACTGAGATGAAACTGTTTATAAACATTGTATATTCTGATTTGTTTGGTCTGAGGCTTATTTGCAAAGTGAAATCTTGAATTCCTGCGCACAGAAAACAGTTACAGCGCAGAAAGCAATGGATTATTCTCTGTGGAAAGCAGCTTCCTATAAAAAAATACGGAGTTTAAGTTCTTTCACATGGGAATAATGTAAATTCCCAAACCAATTTTCTTTCTTCCCAGAAATTTCTAATAAAAGCTTAAATTTTGAACTGACATTACAAGAAGAAATGAGAAAGTGGGAGGGAGGTTGACTTCATAATGCATGAATTCAAAATTAAAGATTTTCATTTTGTTTAGATTCCTTCACCAGCATAAGAAGTAGATGTACATAAAAATATTTTTCCCTCAACTGTAAGCAGAAATCTAGCTTATATGATAGTACTTTATTTACTGACAGCCTTTATGGGTACGTGAATGAAAAGCCATGGTCTCTTTTCCTCCAGGGGAGAAATTTCAGTGCCATCTTACCCCCTAATTGAAGTGAATTTTGCTGGTCTCAGCTCACTTCCTAGTAACTCTATTCCATATTAGATATTACTCTAAAAAAAGGGGGGGGGGGGGGGACACACAAATTGACAGCATCTGATAGTGAGAGTCCTTGGAATTGAATTAGCTCCTCAGTCAGGATTGAGTTCATTGCTGGGACAATGTAGCAAAATCATTTTATTCAGTGGCCTTTCACAGTAGCTGTATCTGAAAGCCAAAAAGTCTCTGTGCTTCTTTTTCAGCGATGTCAGAGAATGTCAGAGCAGAGATGCACAATACATTGGAGCGAAGAAAAGCCATCCATAATGAGTATTAACTAGACTAACGTTTGTTTTCAGAATGGTAGAGGTTTGACCTAATCTAGAGGAAGATGGTTTCTGTGTTTTGCAATTTTGTAATTGGAAATGAGACACCAATGACATCAAAATTTCTCTGATTTGTTCTTCACTCACATAAATTATTCTGGGGCTTTAGTTCTGTCACTCTGCCTTCTGTTTTCCATTGGTTTTAGAATCAGAGTTAAATAAGAAGATACTCTTAGGGTAATGTACCTTACAAGACAAGGCAGATACCTTCTCTGCTTTAAGAATTAGAAGTTGAAATGGACAAGCATGCTTAAATATGTTAACCAGCCAGCTCTCATTCTCACAGAAGGTCCACATTCACCTTTCATCTTGGTGGGGTTCTTTGTTGTCTTTTTCTGGGGCTGTAAACCTAGTCACGTTTGTTAACAGCAGAATGAACTATTATTTTGTACAGGACTTTACAAGTTGTTTTACCTAAATAGCTCCCAGTGATTTGTAGCTGAAGAGGATTTTTTATCTTTTACCAGTCTTGATTTAAGCCATCCTGCCCTCATTTACTCACCCATGGTCCAAAGAACATGATTCAAGATTTTAAAGTACTAGGTGTTATATTTCTTATTTTTCTTCCTTCTTGATCTAACTTGAAAAACAACAACAAAACAAACAAACAAAAAAAACCCAAACAAAAAAACCCCAAACCTGCAAATATGTGACTAACCTACTGTGCTTAGGTATTGTAGAGAAGTTATATACAGTTATTAAACTATTCTTTCCCTATCTAATAATTTACTACTCATATGTATAACTATTTTGTCATCTATTTGATATACTTGGAATAAAATTTTTATGTGATGTTATCTATATGGCAGAAACATTGACATGTTTTTTCATGCTATCTGAAAGTGATACAGAGCCAGATAAAAGTGTACCAAAGAACTAAACTGGCAAGTAGCCTGTTGAAGTTTTAAAGTTTGGTTTTTCTTTGAGCCTGATAAGAAACAGACAATTACTAGTGTGAAGTTCATAACATAAAATTGAATGTTTTTTCTGATCTGTGGAAGTGTCAAAATGAGAGATCTTGTGAAATACTTGCCTTCCAAAAAAAATACTCTTCTGGGAGATACTTAATTTAGAAAAATCTTACTGGTGGTGAAACACAAACCAGGCAATACTGATACAGTATTTCAGTCACTCAGATGCTATAGTGAAACTGCTTGTGTCATTACCTGCTCAGTTAATTTCAGACAAGTATTTTTTATACAAACCTAAAAATTCTTACTGCTCTCTAAACATGCAAAATCCCAGTCTCCACTGATACTTCAATTCCCTTCTGTCCATTCATACCTTATATCAAGGCAATAATGTAGCCTTGGATTTAGTTCCAAGCCTTGTTCTTTTAATCTCCTTTCCAAATGTATTGAGAAAAAGGCAACAGCCAGTGTGTAATTATCTTCTGCACCAGTAGTTCTGCCCTTGGCGAGTAGAGGATTATTTGCCTCACGTCAGCAATCCAGTGGATTCTCTGTGCACTCTCTGACCCACTTGCTGAGAATCAGCAGTGACAGTACAGGAGAGGACCAGGGAAGTACTCCGCAGGAGAAAGGTGACAGCATTGCTAGCGCTAGCGTGACCAGAGGGAGTGCTACTTTCTCACTTTGTTTGTTTGTTATGCTTCGGAAGCCTGCACAATTACAAGCACTAAGGGAGGAACATTGTAGCATCCATTCAGTTTACCAGGAGCTCTCTGATTTAGAGGGCTTTTCTGCTGTGTCTGACCTTTATTAAACTGGTTTCAGCTAATCTCTTTGGGAGATTGTCAAGCAAAGTGTTCATGCTGCACTTTGTATTTTTAATATTTAAAAGTAAGTGCTTCTGCACTGAGAAACACTAGCCCCCTAAGCTGTTAACTGTGCTAGTAGTGATATTAATTTAGTTCAAGACAAAATGTGTGCTGTTAATTTGTTCAGTGTTAGCCTTCTTCCAGTTTAGTTACTGGTGGAAGCTGGCTTTCTCTCAACTCATGTATGTTACAAAAAGGCAAAAGCTAGCTAGCTATTTGTGGGAGCAGGAAAGCTTCCAGATAATTTAAATCATCTTAATGAAAGAGGAAAGGGAGCTGAGATTCTCATTTTGGCTTTAAAGTTAAAGCTATAAGGCAGAGGTTGAAATGCTAAGAACAAGTTTCAGATGAGAAGAATAGTTATGAACTTGATGAATTAATTAGGGTCAAAAATTAAAATATGACTGTGATGCTTTACCTCTGAGTCATTTGAATATACTTGGAATAGCAGTGAATAAAAATGCTCAGGCTTACCCAAGCTAAAAATGCCATCATTTTTGGCTGACATAGGGAATATAGCTTAAAATGTATATGTCATTTAAATGCCAGATAATTCACAGGAAAATTAAGGCACTTACAATGACAGAGCTGTTTTATCAGTGTGGTGATGAGAATTGAACCCAAGCCCGGGCATCAAAGCAATTCAGCAGGCTCACAGCTTCATTTGTACTTGTTGTTCTAGTTTTCCTAATCATAGTCGCTCGGGGATGCAGGTACGGGACACATCATTGTCACTTTTACAGTAAACCCAGACATTCTTTAGCAGCTTCTGTGTAGGTAGGAGTTGCACTGTGGTGTTTTGCGGTTTTTTTTTTCCCTCCCTTGTCAGATACATGTGACAGCTTAGCACTGATTTTTGACTACGTGCTCCATTTTCACTGCATGCCGAGGCAATTTGCTATCAGTGCACTTTGTTACTTCCTCCGTTTTGTCTTTCTGACCTGCAAGGTGCTTCTCAGCAGTAACTGTTCTTTGAATACAAACATTCTGAAAGCTCTCCAGGCTGCATGCTGTCGCTGTGAGTTTGTAGAAGAGTTTTAATCTGTAAGAACTAGATTTCTGTTTAAGTAGCCATTTTTGGCTGCAGGCCAAGTTATTGTTTAACAGTCAAGTTCCACTGAGTAGGTAATATTGCTGTTTAGCCTCCAAATGATTAGGGCTGGATGAGCTCAAGAGACACTGGGTGTTTCCGAGCCTGATTGTTCCTCCTGTAGCCTTACGGACTCTGAAATGTGCACACACCTAGAGAGCACCCTGGTGTTTACCTCATCTGTTGGCCTCCCAACCTTTAAAAATGGACAGGAGAGCCTCACTTGAAAACACACCGTATTTTCAGTTGCTAAAGGTTTTTTGTTGGTTTTTGTTTTTCCAGAAGTAACTTATTTGGGAGCGTTGATGTACTGTTAAGGCAACAAGAGAGAAAGCAGCCATAATGATTACCCTGTTTCCTACAGAAACTCAGGGAAAGCAACCAAAATGAAGATAAAGCTCTGCTAATGTTACTGATAATACACTCGAAAATGTTTTCCTTCGGTCTTACCTTCTTTTCTTCTATTGAGTATAAAGCTGAGTTAATAGGTTTGTTCACTTAAGACATATGTATAGGTTTTTACACCTTCTGGTTGTTTCTTCCATCATTTTGTCCATGATACACCAATCTGTTTTCAGGGCTCTGCTTGCGTTTTTTCTCCTTGGTGGTGGTTTCTCTTTTTTCAAGCTACTCTTTCAAAATACCCAAGTGGTCAGGATTGGCTCCTGATGGACTCCCTAGGGGGCTCAGTGATATGGCAGGGATAGATTTATATGGAGAAATTCTAGGCAGCCTGTTGGCTTTATAGATGGAGGTTATATCCAAGTGGAACTGTATAGCCTTTACACTGTAATTCTATATTAAATTATCATTTATTGCGTATTGTCATTTAGTAAGTAACAAAGATCTTATACTAGTCAGTAGCAGAGCTGGAATCTAGACCTACACATCCTGATTTCACAAGCCCTGTTCTAGCCAGTAGCTTTCACTGCTTTATTCTGGTTTTAGTAGTCAATAATTCTTTGCTCTAAAATATGTATGTATTTCAATAAATGCATGTATATTACAAAAGGAATGTACAGGCATCTACAGACACACATAGTGAAATACAGACTAAGTAATGCAAATCTGCAGTCTAATAAAGTAAAGCCATTTAACACTATTCTGATTTGCTAAGCAATGCCTAAGCTGAACAATATTATCAGATTCAGCAGCTGCTCTTTTGTTCAGCCACAGGCTGAAATACAGGAGGTAAACAAAAATGGAGCTAAAACCCCACAGCAACAAAGGCTTGAAAAGCTTGATGAAGGCTTTATTTTGCCTCTAAACCTACGTCTACTCCACCTGTCAAGCCTTTATTGCTTCAGTGTCTATTAAGGCAATAGCCGCATGCTTTTGTTGGGGAGTCAGTATGTATCTACTTTTTAACCAGAGGATGAGTCATTTGCTCAGTGAATATTTTCAGAAGCTTTTGCTTACTGTATTTCTGTTCATCAGTTGCATAGTCCTGGACTGCATTAGACCTGTTTCTTCAACTGTCCATGTGGCACAGTTCAGTGTGCAGTAAGGAAAGCGAAGTTAGCTCAGGGTGAATTAGCTTTCAGAACCTGGGCAATGTAGCTGCATAAGTGCCCAGAGATTGCCCTGCCTTCCAGCACAGGGAGAAGGATGTAGAGCAAATGCATCAGTACTGCTTATTATACTCAAGCTAGCTTGAGCAGAGTATTGCATTGCATTGCAGTGCGTTCGGTAGAACAGATACAGCCTTACTTATTTTAGCATATTTGTTCAGCTGTTTCCCTCTTGATTTTAGCTTTTGTTGTACAGTAGTGGTGATTATTATTAATACTTTGTGATAACTGGCAGTTACCTGTCCTGTGGAAAGACAAGATACAGCATTTTCAGTTTCATTTCGAGTGAAAAATCCTATTAACCCACTACCTAATGAGGAAAGCTCTCTTTCAGCAAAAAAAGGGGATGGGAGTGAGACTGTGTGTA
Source organism: Gorsachius magnificus (assembly GCA_034008185.1). Classification (NCBI taxonomy): domain Eukaryota; kingdom Metazoa; phylum Chordata; class Aves; order Pelecaniformes; family Ardeidae; genus Gorsachius; species Gorsachius magnificus. Next base: position 39,677,699 of record CM067088.1, on the reverse strand, counting down.
TTTTAAATCATATCCATAATGTAAATGTTTCTTTGTGTATAAAAAGTATATTCTGTCCAAGACTTAAATATTACGTAGATAGCTGTACATTCAGGTATAAATGATTTTTTTTCAATAAATGATGTTATTTAAATAAAATCTCAGTAATAATGAAAGAGTTTCCTGGCTAAAACATTTTTTTTGGATCCATTAAGTGAACCAATTCAATAATTTGCTGGAGGGCTCATGTTTATAATGTAATGCTTATGGCCAGATAGATTTATTATTGACTTAGCTTTTATTAAAAACAACAGAGAAGGTATCAGTAGCTTGCTTGCTGTTAGCTAGTTATTTGAGGAAGGCATCCAACCCTTATATCAAGAAGGGCATGAATTCTGAACATGAAAATTGATTGATTCTTAAATGAAATACTTTTAATATTTCATGGGAAGGATTTTTTGTGGCAAAGTAGTGTATACCACAATAACTGTCTCCTGGGCAGAAAGAAAACTTGTTTACTAAAACTTGTTTCTTTTCTTGAATTTGGACTATTTCTACTATGGCTCTGATTTGTAGCAAACATTTATTTCATCTGCAGCCAACAATACCACAGCAGAAAATGGTACTGCACTAGAGAAACATTGTTGATATCAGGTTTTGCTATTGGTTTTCTGTGCAGCTATTGAAGGTCTCTTGTTAAAGTCTGAAAGTAACCCACATGTTAATTTAGAATAATAAAACAGAAAATTAAAAAAAAAAAGCAACAAGCAAGTGATATCATTACAATAACCTGAAAGCTACGTAGGAAATGCTAAATTGGATGGGGTGTGTTACAGGAATTAAGTTGCTGTTGCAAGTGCAATTCTTTCAGTCCACACTAGCTACTAGCTCCTCTTTAACTTTTGACTTGTTTCCAGTTTTGACTGTAAACTTGTATTAAAAGTATATATTGCCAGTCTTCCTCACACTTCTGTAGTTTCAGTGATGAGAAGGGTGATGCGTAGGAATTTCATAGGCTTAACAGGAATGTAAGCATACAAAAAAAGACCTTGAATAGGAAAAAAATCTTTTTGCACAGAGTAGATAATACAGTGTCAGAAAATATGATTGCAGTTGAGTTTTTTTTACAGTCCTTTACAGACCCATGAGAATCTCATGGCTGTTTTCATTCTGATTTAGGAAGCTAAAATTTCCTCAAACACCCCCCGTCCCCCTCCAATTTATAAAACTTCTCCAGAGAGTAGGAGTGTATCCTGATAGAAACTAATTGCTATGAATTAAAGGAACAAGCTTGCAGCCTCCACATATTATAGCAATGCTCAGAACAGACACCAAAGTTTTTTATGAGATGGAAATTACATTTGAAGTACTCTCAATATTCATAATCTCTTAGGCTCTCTCAAAACCTGGGTGCGGTGTTATTTTAATGGTGTACAGGGATTGGTTGTGTGGAGGAGGTAAAATTGGTTTGTCACAGATCCAGAAGTGATAAAGCTGATTTTGAAATGGAGATTAAGGCCTTGTGGGGGGGAAATGACAGTTTTCTTTAATAGAAGAAATATTTAACACAGTAATGCTCATTCATTTTCATTTTTATGTGCTTGTTCTGTTCCAGCCAGGTACATCAGAGGTCAAATGCTCTGAGACATAGTTTCTGAATGATTTTTTTTTCATGCTTAAGTTATCTCAGAACAGAAAGTCCCTCTAAGTATGAACAAAATTCACAGATTCATGGATCTTTATAGTCAGCTTCAAATCTCCAATAACCTATTATCTTGAACTGCTTGAAAAGTGTGAATGATTAGCCTCAAACCTAGGGAAGGAACAGATGTGAACTTCACAAATGGTTTCTGTAAATAATGGCCTAAACCACAGAGCACATAAATACGTGATTCCTTTTTGGGTTGTTTTTAGCTCACTCCTGAAGAAAACATATCTGTGCAAAGGACATTTTGATATTTGTGACCATTTACAATTTGTGTGAAAATTCTGGGGTATGTTGGCTATTAATTAAAGAAATTATACTAATTTCATATTATTTTTAAGATTAAGCATTAAAATATGAGGTTTGGAGAAAGAAAAAGGTATTTTCCCAATGGAGTGAGGCTGCAAGAAAGTCAGCTGATCAGTTACTAGAACTTCTTTTATTTTTTCGCCATTCCATCAGGCAAAGTGATATGAGGCAATTAAAAAACATCTAGAATAAACAAAGACAATCCTACAGTATGAAAAGGAGACTTTCTCTAAAGGCATACACATGCAAAGACAGAGGAAAACGGAACTTCAGCTTTATCAGCCATATCAATATTTTACTGCAGTTACAAATTCACACAGATGCCAAGATATTTTATGTTGCCAAATGGTGCTTTTATTTTGCAGCACATGTTGTGCATTCTTTTTTAGAAGTGAACACATCTGCTGTAACTTCTTCCAATATCCATTTTTCCTTCCCTGCAATTTGGGCTATGAAGATTACAAAGCCATAAATCAGAACCATAGCAAGCGCAAGGAATCTGATTTACATATGCAGTTAATCTTTGCCTTTGCAAATACTACAAACAGTGCAAGGAAGCTAGGGAACCCTTGGCTTTGTAGGGTGGCATTCCCTAACCTTTGCAGGAGGGGCTACTGTGGAGAGAAATGGGAAAAATCTAAGCCTGTTTCCCAAATGTTTTTGGTGGTTAGATGAGAACAAAGTCTAAGAGCAACTGCTGAACTCTAAAGTCTGCTTATGAGAGAGACGAGCAGGTGATCTGATGGGTGTGGGTTTTGTTGGTATCCAGCTCGTCTCCATCTTTGTTTCTCATGGAGACTAATTCCTAACTTGTCATTAGTAGAATATGAACAGAATAACTTTCTATAGGACTCTCTATATTGCAAAATTCCTGAGCATTGTTTGTTTAAAAATACCTTCCATTATTTCTTTACTGTACCTCCAGCCAAAGTTTATTTCATACTGTTGAATTTTTGCTGCAGTAGCACTTTTGAGGGACACAGAGAGAAGAGACCTCTTGAAGGGGACTGAGCATGCTGCTGAAAAGCTATGAGAAATAGGCTGTGGCTTTTAGGGGTTTGCAGATAACTATTGGGAAAATTCACAACATTTATTTTTTCACTAAGTTAACACATAAGATTAATTGGGGTAGTTGGTAACCTCAGTGGTTTTGGAAGATCTAAATTTAATTATAAGACAACTAATTCAAAATTAAATTATACAATGACATGCAAAAGATTATTTAATTTGTTTAATAGAATTTATATGATAATATCTCCATCTTAATGGTAGGTCCATCTTTTTCGTGAGTTTAAGTTGAGATTCTCATCGTTACATATTTCCCAGTCCATAAAATAAAGATATAAAAATAAAATACAATAAATAAAAATAAAATACAATAAATAAAAATAAAGATACACTCTGGTACATGATAGAGACTGGCTTGAATTGTAACACTTAGATTTGGGGTTCTAAAGATGCATTCTACTTCCTTCTAGCACCTTATTAGCCTGTCTGCTTGTTCTCCTGGCTTCCAGGAGAGGGGCAGTTTGTGGCTTTCAGGGCTTCAAGTAAATAGGAAGAGCAAATATTCTTTTAGCTTTTCCTTGTCATTGTCAGCCCTCCCTCCCCCAGTTGTATTCTTACAAAATAATGTTTTCTTCTCCTGTGGTGTAGAAAGCTGTTTAAGTTGCATGGCTTCCTTCCGCTCTGTCTACTGTCTTGTGAAGTTTCAAAAAAGGGGCATGGTATTGGCCTAGCTAGTCCAAATGCGGAGGTAAAGCAGCTAACAAAAGTAAAATATTAACATTTTCCGAAAAGAGTAACTTCTATAGAAAGGGCTAGAGCAGCTACTCACTGCTAAATGGTAATGACCGGTAGCCACTGGCTATTTTTATTTTAGCTGGTTGTTTACATTTGGCTCTTTACTGATGAAATCATTATGAATCGGAGGTTTTTTCCCTGTAATGCCTCAAGTTAGAACTAAAGTTGAAGCAGTATGAGCAGGAGTTAATTCATTCTGCTATTAAGCCTTCAGTTACACTGAGGCTTTATCATTCAGTGCTAATAAATGGTATTTATAGTTGGCATATACCTCCTGTAGCAATAATAACAAATGTGTTGCCTGAGATAACCTACTTTATATAGCTGTTAAAAGGCACTTTTCATTCAAGTTTCACAATTTTAAAAATTCATTATAAACCTCTTGAATCCTCCAAGGACTGAAACAGTGCGTGAAGCTGGATGTTTAAAGTGCAGACCAGATTTTGAAAAGGGCTCAGAAGAGCCCACAATAGAGATCTGATACTTAAGTATGCTAAGCACACAGCAGCTCCTAATGCGATACTTAGATCTAGATTCTCAAAAGAGTTCAGAAGAACCTTGTGTGCTAAGAGCTTTTGAAACACTGGCCATGTCGCAACAAGCGCTGCTGAGTACTTTACACTCCTCAAAATCTGCTAAGTCTGGCTTTGATTTCTCTGGGTCTTAAGTGCTTTCAAATGTCTGGACCTAAACAAAGATCTATGCTTCATGTGGGATTATTTCCTTTTATCTAAGAATATCATTATTCCATCCTTTCCTATAATTAAATAAAAAAATACATGGCATGATGCAAGATGCCTATAAGCTTATGAGAACTGGGTAATATTCTTCTGACCCCTGTGTATCCTCACTTGTCTCGGAAACCAGCCAGAACACTGTTGTCAATTTTGCCATGTGAGCACAGCTCAGAACCTGTTTGAACAAAATAAAAGTTGGTAACACCTGCCTTCCTTCTGGAAGCTTCAGTCTCTGTAGCACTGAGTGCAGCTGAGGGTAACAATAAGCGTGTGCTGTGGCTTGGCAATGAGGTAGGGGTGTCTGACACACTTCAGGTAGTTCTCACACCCTTCCATGTTGTCAGATCTTGAGTCAGCTGTTCATGTGGGTGTTACCCAACCAAGAAGACACAGATCTTTTGGGCCCATCAGAGAAGAGAGCAAATGGGATAGAAACCTCTGGAATGACACAAAAAATGCAGAAGACCCACCAAAAAGTTAAATCCCTGAATATTCTCTGTGGAACCAAAACTTGATTAGTTAACTTACTGTTTTTATAGCTCTAGACCAGAAGGGCAGCAAGTGTAGGTAGCCGGGCCTTGCACGTTGTGTGTTGTTAGAACCCTACTCTACATGTCAGATAAAAAGCAAAGACAGAAGTGTGGTAAAGAAAAAGAGCTCGAGGCTTCATCTTTGCTGTCCCTGATAGCGAGGATTTCATTTGGATGATTCAGCTTACCACTTCCTACGTTTTCTGTGAATCAGTACTGAAGTGTCATGTTATAGGAGCTGCCTATTGATGGAAACTTAAATTAGCGTTAAGGAGCAGTCACAGACTTTGCAAGATAATCTGGCTTTATTTGTGCCTTCCCTTCCTGGCTTCTGTGTGTATATATCTTATTACTAGGGAAAATTACTTTTCTTTGTGCTGCCCTTTAGAATTGTGAACAAATTACACCAGTCCATTGAATGAACAGCAGCACAGAGATTAAACATGGGGGGTGTCAAACTGCTAAAAGTTAGTGTGCTAAACAACCAGAAAAAGCTTTGAAAAGGATGGCAGGGAAGAAGATACTGAATAAATCTTAGTGTTGTATGTGACAGTGCAAGGACTTCAATTTGGGGGAGATGCGTTCTGCCAGACCAGGGAAAGGAAAGTTTTGTACCATTTGGAAGTGGTGCTGGAGAGTCACTTACTGGTGTGCCAAAAGAGACGCCTCTTAATGGTGGTGCTGATTCCAAATTCAAAGCAGCAGAACAAGTATCCTGGAAGGAGTCATGAAACGCATATGTGGGAGTATGGATAACTAAGCTTTAAAAGTCCTGTTTGATTAAATGCAACATATAGTGGTCCCGAGGATTTAGTCCATGCTTTGCAGGATTGTGGTTTGCTTGTTAACTTCTTGTTTTTCAAGTCCCTTAAAATATCTAGGGCCAGGTTAGCCTGTGATGTAGACTGGGAAATTTCATTTAAGTTGAGAGTAACCTTGAGGTGGGGTGAGATAAGGGTCTGATCTCAGAGTCACTTTCAGCTGGAACAATAAGATGGCTAACTTTTTTTTTACTTTTGCCCTGGCATCCACTGGCACATTTTGAAAATGAAATGTGTTGTTCCTACATGCTTCTGGACCCGTTGGGGTTTGGGAGTGAAGTGCTAATAGTATGCGGTTCCCTTTATACAGCAGTCCTTTTTTTACAGGGGCTGAGGCTGATGCTTTGTGACTGCTGTGCCTGTAATTAGCAAAGCAGCACAGACGTTTTATACCAGTGTCCTGTAAACAGATGCGTTGTCATAAGTGGTATGCATTTGCAGCTGGCTCAACACAGTGACCGGTATTTGGCTTCAAACTCCAAATTTCAAGCCTTGATGTATGAGACAAAGCATTGGGGAAGTTTGACTGACTTGCTAGTCATTACTGAGATCAAAGCGTTGGTTTGTTTGTTTGTTTGTTTGATTTTTGCATCAGACTTCTTTATTCTACCACCTGGGCTGGGTTATTTATTGAAAGAACTGCATGCAGAGATGTTAAATTCCAGGGAAAACTCAGTGATCCAACATCATTCTCTATTAGGTAACAGTTGAATGCACTGCTATTATAGGAACTTAAGCACAAGTTTATCTATTTTTCCTGGGGAAAAGATTTAGCTTTCTAGGTCATCCTTGTATGTAGGAAATTGTGTTTCTCCTTTTGCAGTGGAACACTAGAGCTTTCTGAACTCGGGGTGGGAAGTCTTACCAGTTTTAATAACATGCTGATTTGGAGTGAATAGGCAGTACCTTAATACTATAGCAGTTGTCAGTAGTTAGGGTTCTGATGAGTCCTCTGGGGTCCTGATGAATATGTCTGTATTTTTAATGCAAAAAAAAAAAAGCCCCCAAAACTCACGTTTTTTGGAGGCTTACATCTGTCATTCCATTGAGATGGAATAGGTTCTTTGTTTTCAAAAATATTTTGAATTTATGAAGCAAAAGACAATCTGTTAATTTATATTTGCTGAATATATTCTGTGTCTGAAGTCAGTGCCTCTCCAAAATACACGACTGCTTATGGAGCTTCTAATAACATGTTGTCGTAATGGTAATAATAACTCATATTCAACTAGGCAGTATCTGTCAGATGGCTTCTTCTCTGAAACTGTGAGGTTACTTGAGCTTTGCAGCATACTGCAAAAAGGTCTGGCATCCAGTGTGATTAGCAGGTCTCAGTCTGAGAGCTCCAACACTTGCATTTGGCTATGCTAATAATAATTGTTCCCTACTATTATGTTTCCATACCATTAAACCCCCCGTAATTCTGATATCTCCATCATTACCTGAAATCAGAAATAGATTAGTAGTGCAGAGTGTTTGTGTTAGTATTGGAGCTCAGAAACCATTTACATTTTTAAAAAATGAAACATGCTCCTTTGGAAAAGCAAAACCACTATTTACTGATGGCTCACGTTGTTTCAATTGGTCTGTAAATTCTTCTTTTAAAACAATACATTTCTGAACTAAATTTAGCTGAACTTATATTGCAAGTGTACAACCTAATCTGAATTAGCTAAATTTCAAAAAACCCCAGAAATTTATTTTGAGTAAAATAAAATACTGTGTTCAAAAGTTATTTCTGCATTTTTCATTAAGAAAAGTTATGGGATTTTATGTGTACAGGCGTCTGGCCAAACACTTAATTTTCTCAGCTATCCAAAATAAGCTACAATGAGATAGCTGAGACACGATCTCCTCAATGTATCACTCTATCTTCAAACAGAAACTAATTCAAGATGCCCATTCAGAACATTTGCATGGATTCAGGAACCTTCAAATGAGGCTTCAATATGGAGTATGTTACATATCCTAGCATTTTGCTGTTGCTAAGTGACTTTCAAAGTGTTATTTGAAATGTAGACTTTTCCAATAAAATATCCTAAATCTTTTACCTGATGAGTAAGCAATAGTGAACTACAGTATTTGTTTTCTCTGTGCTGTTGCTCCACAGTGTACCAGTAATGCACTTTTTTGGCTGAAAGATTGCATCTTTGTTCTGAGGGAGCTAGAAGACAACTCAGACCGCAGTTTCGGGTTTCTAAGTTGCTCAAGGAGGAGGGACCCTTCAAAGGAGGGTCTGTCAGAATGCTTGGAAGCTGTATTTAATCTACCATTGCATTATGTCCTTACATCTTTGCCTGTGTGGTTTATGCTTCTTGTCCTTACTACATGGAGTTTGTTTGTCCTTATTTACTTCAGGCACATGCATTTGATTTTCAGATAATAATTCTGTTGAAAAACATGAACCTATGCCATTATAAGAGGATAAAAAGAATAACTTCTGTGGTAATTTGTTAGCAGGGTGTAATCTACCCTTTAATCCCACTACAGGTTTCTTTCCTTCAAAGTATTTGCTTTTCCTTTCCCCCAGTTTTATGGTATGTCCCCAAGACCTTTAATATCACCATGATTAATTTTTATCCAGAATCCAAATCTATTACTTTTGCAATTATGAGGATTTGTGTATCTTAATTAGACCAAAAATAAAGCCGTTTTATTCTTCAGATCACAAAATACAGTCTATCAGAGGTAAAGAGACAAAACCTGAGAAAAGCTATTAAGGACAAAATTATGCCTAACACTACGTGATCATAGGTAGACAGATGTTAGCAGCAAGGTAGCAGATGTCCTACTAGACAGCAATAAACATGCTGGAGGCAAGTACACGTTTCATAACATGGGATTAGAAAATAAGTTGAAGATGCAAAAGATATTCCTCCTTTTTGGTTTAGTGAAAAAATGACCTTTATCCCTTGTATGAGGATCACGTATGGTGTGGATTTTCTAATGCTATCCAGAAAATGAATGAGATTGAAGCATTTTCTTCAGATGTGAATTTTGTTATTCTTATGAGTTCATTTTACGCTTTATGATTATGATTAAGTTTTAATGGTGCCTCTGTTGCAGATGAAATTCTACCTTGCTATAGGGCCAGCAAACACATAAAGCAAATAGGGCTACAAGACGAGCAATGTCAATAAGGTTTTCATAGCAGATGATCATTACACTAAGCCTCCTGTCATCAGACTAGAGAGATTTCACCTTCATGGGCGCTGTTTCTTCCCCTTGGAGAAGGGTCTGAGGAGAGTTACCAATTTCAGGTTTTAGATTTGGCCTGGTGAAATTAAGAAAATTGAAATATTAAGGAGAGGGAAAAACAGGAGGAATATTTTGAAAGAATGTGAAGTGGTTATTTGATATCTACAATATAATCAGCATCCGAGTAAAGGAAACCTTTTTTTGGTAATATACTTCTAACCAGCAATTTTAAACAAAGAAGTAAATACATTCTTTAAGTTTCAAGTCATTAATTATTGGGGTTTTTTTAGGCCTACATAGTAGAGCTGAATAAAAAACTGATCAGCTTGCTTCCTGAGCAAAATCGTAACAGAATTCTGGTACTGCAGGTCAGCACAGCTGAAATCCAGTTCTGTACAGCCCGGAGTAGGCAAACAGACTGTCCAAAATCTGCCTGAGTAACATATATGTCTCACAGGCACTGTTACATCAAACAAACGTCAGTTGTCACTTGTTAGGACCATTAACTAGACAAGTCCAAAATAAAACACAGACCAGAAAAGATACATCTTACATTCTATAAATTGTGTGGTCTGAGAATCTATTAAAGCTGACAGAGAAGAGGGCTCTGAATTGGTGAGCAGGCTGATTACACCTCGTTCTTTATTCCCTATTGACTTTGGGTATGCCATACCTTTCCATTTCCTAGAGAAATAAATTAAAAGTCAGAAGTAATTTGCCTGATGGAGGGTGCAGGTGGAATTTTGTTCAGACGAGCATTTGCGCATTGTGAAATCCAATTTAACCCCTTGATGGGGTATAGCTTATTTTCTTTTGTTGACAGCTTTGTGGCAGCTAAAATAGGAACCTGATTAAATAGAGACAGTGAGAGATTGAGGTCTTGTTCTAACAGCAGGAGGATCAAGGCCTCTAATCTTATCTCCCCGAACACTGAGATGAGCTGAGGATGCTGGCAGCGAGATAAGCTTGGCTATTTTGAGCTATAAAAAGACCCCAAGAAAAGAGAAGAGGTGTGAGGTGGAGGGAGAGATTTTTCACATACAAAAATAATACTGCGTTGTTTAAATACATTTGGGTCAAGTGCTTGGAATGTATAGGCTATTATAAAAGTAGTGATTTCATTTTACTATATGGGCATACATCAAAGTACAAATAATAAGAGCTTGCTCCCTCTTGCAAAGAAAATACATGTCTGCAAATTTCTAAATACAATTCATAATTTATAATCTACCAGGAGCACAGTAATAACAGTAGAGGCCAAGTGGGAGGAGACCACTTCTGGCAGGAGTGGAATTGCTTCTTCTTGCAGTCAAACTTTAAAAATATTTTGAATGGAGCAATAACATCAAATCAGAGGAAAACCTTTTATCAGGTTTAATGTAGAGCTGTCTGTACAGGACTCTGTTTATTTTTTGTTCATTTGTTTGGAAGTAACCAAGGAAATGATACAAGCTCTATTTCCCTTCTTGTTCTACATGTGGTGTGGGGTTTTTACATTTTTTTGTAATACTTTGTCCAATATCAAGTTGCAGGATGTTAGATAAAAATGGGAAAGAATGAAGAAAGGAAGGGAATGAGACAGCACTGAGCTTATAATTAGTTCTCCTTAGTTTACTGGAAGAGTGAAATGGAAGGGGAAGGCTAGACACAAACATATAAAATACATAAGTAAGATATTACACCAAAGTTACTTTTTTTAAAAAACTAGTCAAATGCTTCCACTTTTGCAGTCCTCTTTAATTAGCAAAAGTTTAAAATGGCAGTTAAGTTGATTTAATTCAGCTGTGGTCCTGTTTGCTCATCTTATAAGAGACTTAAACTTCTGTTGCTTCTTCTGGTAACTTTGGAGTAGTACAGTAATAAATTACTAGTAGTGGCTTGACTAGCTAGGTTCTAGTAGCTGAGTGCTTACCTTGTATTAAAATTCAGCTTGTCACTTAACTCTGTATTAGTGCACTCATATTTGAAATTGGATACTTAAAATTAGATTACTTTTAATTGGACATACTAAGATTGAGAGGCATCTCCTGATTTGTTTAAAAAAAAAAGTAAAAACATCTTTCAGAAAAAAGGGAAGATTTAGAAGCAGAAACTGGTATCATTCCCAGCATGGCATACAGCAGGGAGGAGTTCATTAAAAATGCTTTAAAGATCTATTAGCTACAGCAGAATCACTCCTTGGACATTGACATTATCCCCATTCCACTCCGAATGTTCTTGCTTCAGAGGAATTTCAGTCAAAAGAGCAACATATTTAAAAAACCAAGGCAGATGTAATATAACCAGGCTGAAATGCATATACCCTGCTTTGCTTATGGATTATCATGGGTGATTCAGAGGCTCTGTTTATGCTACACAGTAGAACTCAGATCCAGTGGATATGCTGGAGCCCAGGCTGAGCTGAAGGGTAAAATGGAAAGCAGGAGTGACTCTACCTAAGCCCTACTTCACAGAGTCGATATACCAAGATACCATACCACACTATAGAGAAGGTTGCACATGCCTGCTGGTTAGCAATTTAGCCATAAGAGCAGATGCAGAAAAAGAAGAGTATCGGGAACTTCCATTTTCACTAAATCAATTTTCTTGAGGCTAGCGGTTATTCTGGTTCTCACCCTGATGATACATTGTGCTTAAGGGAATTGAAGGGCTTTGGCTGACTTTTTATAGAGATAAATAGCCAGAAAACACCTTTTCCCTCCCTTTAAAGTATTTTTCATGTATACTGACATTAATTTGACCCTTAGTTTGAAAGGCCAGGTATTAGGAAAGGTAGAAGGTATTACACAATTTGATAAGTGCCATTTAGTTTTAATTACTAGTGGAATTGCTACATAGTAATCATATGGCAGTTAAATATTATTAGGAGATTGCTCATTATTATTGGAGGTTTGCCACAATCTTTAATGGAAAAGGGACTAAATCTATTATTTTCATAAGCAAATGTATGCATTGGGCCCTTGTTATTAATTCTGTGCTAGGTCTGAAAAGAGATTGCACCATTTGAGCGATAATTATGGGGTATGGGTTTTGAAAAAGCACCCATTTTAATATCCAAAAATTAATTTTTTTCTATTGAAACAAAAATCAGAAGCAAAATGCTTGATCATTTTTGTGCGGGAAGGTTTTAGTCTACCCTTTAAAAGGATGTTACTGGTACTTTGTCTTAAATTATGGACATTAATGCCATATTGCTTTTGGGGGGTTTTCTTTATTTTAGATTGTATGACTGATGTTCATTCTTAGCAGGCTTCAGATAGAGTCCTCAAGTATCAAGCAAAGTAGCTAGATTGGCTGTAATGCCGTGTGGACAATCATCCTTGTGCCTGAACTGCAGCAAGGGACTAGCATTTTCTTTACACAACCAGCACTGACTACAGTAAAGTTGTTTTTTTGGTTTTGTTATTAAATTGTCCTTGATACACAAGCTGCTTTTTTACAGAGCACAGGAGTTCCACTATTACCACAATCAGTAGTGTATTATTACCTAGGAGGGTCAACACTTTTCTGACAGACTTTGTTCTTCATTCACATGGAAATGGCATTATGGAAATGGCAGCTGTAATCGAAGATGATAACATCTATGCAATATCCATTCAAATCATAATTACTTATACAATGCCAACCTGCTTACAGGTGCTGTGAGAAACTGCACTGCTCTATTTCATGCTTTATTCTGAACAGTCTGCCTTGCTCTGTGAAGTTAATAATTTCCCCTAAAAGGGAAGAGAGTGTTTAAAGCAGGTGCGATTATGCCAGCTGATTAGCATTCATTTCTCATTGTCACATCCCAAGAGAGAGGAATTTTTTACACTCCCTTTTTTCCCAACTTTTGATTGCTTGATGTAGCAATGCTAGCAGCATCCTTTCAGTATCATATCTCTCTCTATCTCTTATTTTTTGAATGGATATATGTCCGTAATATATATGTAAAAATATCCCATCAGATTTTTTGTGGTGTTACATTTATTTAGCTGTGTATATGCCTACAGCCAAACACTCTCATGCATATGTACACATATGTACAGGTATGGAGATGAGCAAGAAGTGTGATTGCCCTTAGAAGTATTGTAAGGAGACTCCAAAGTGGCACCTAACCCATTTGAAATACCCAGTGCCCGTTGGCCATTCTGGGTAAAGGCTGATGCAGAACAGTCAAAGTTAATCAAAAGAAAAAGGAGAAATAAACTAGTTAGAGGTGTGATCTCTAACTGTGTGATAGTTGCATGAGAACTGTGGAAGAAGATCCTTACTGGCCTTACTGCATCTCATTGCATTTCTATGTCATCTTCTGTGAGTGTGAAGGACACACTGATGGTTGCTAGCATTTCTGTATTCATTTACCAATAAGTGTTTAAATAATTCTCCCTTAATTATGAAACCACAGATCACTGTATTTCTAACGATACTTTGCAAAGAGTGCCATTTTTATTCTGATTAAATTTTAATCTGTGCAGTACATACAGAAGGACCTTTTCCCCTAACAAGTAAACAAATATGTTACTTTAGAGAGCTCCTAAACCCTCAGTGCATGAGTCAGATTTGGAAGCAGATTTATAGCATAATAACAGATTGCCATTGTTTGTTTGCATTATAGCATCTTTTACCCATAGTGTCCTACAAAATAAAGTGTTCACTTGATAACAATAAAACTTCCAACAAATTAATTGCTAGAAGCCTTTGAAAGGTAACGAACATACAAATGATGGCAGATGACTCTTTATCCCTCTCTTTAATTTGTTTTGGGCATTGATTATAGTGTTTGTAATCAGTGGAAGCACTGTTGAGAGTTGAATGGGCTGTGGGCAGGCGCTGTGGAAGAGTGATTTAACTGAATTCTATTGTGCAGGAGCCCAGATAGCCTGGTGTGGAGCTTTTATGAGAATAATTGAAAGCTTGCAACAGATCACTTCATAATGTGGTTTTGAAATTAATTCACCTCAATGTTGAGTTGACCCTGACCTCATCCCCTCTTTTCCGGATGTAGTTCATGCTACATTTAAACTGGGATCTCTCCAAGTAAAATTGCTGTGCTGCAGTAAACATCACTATAAACTATGCAATTGTCTATATCGAACCATTGGTGGAGTGTATATAATAGCTTGACAATTGAATAGGAATTCTCAAGTTTATGACTAGCTAACAAGATCGAAGAAAATGAACAGGGCTCTAGAGCTTGAATGCGTTTGCACACCACAGACATTTATTCTGAAATTGTTTTGATTTGCTCTCAGTGTTCATTGTTCATGAATGGAGGATGCCCTTTACATACTCCTCATCAAAATGATGAAACCGCTGGAGTCAAGGATGACAAATGCAATTGGAGATGTACAAGTGAAGCCTTAGGAGTGTGATGATAAAGGCCAGCCTGTCTATGATGTGAACCTTCCTTTTGCATGATTCACAGCACCACTCAGCACAAGCTGGCCTGTTGCTTCTCCTATTGACTTCGTGATAGGGCATGAACTTGTTCACCGACTGTAGCTTCTAAGCTTATTTGCAAACAATTATCTTGTGAAGTTATAGAAAAATATTCTCTCTTTTTTTGAATAGCCTGGACTCTAGCTCTTTGTAAATGTGATAATTATGATCAGAGGGAGCATACTGAAATATTAGACCTGCACTAGGATTTAATTACCTGCAGTTCCAAATCAAAGGACAGTTAAAAATGTTCCATGTGTGCTTTAGCTATACAGGAAAAAATAATTCTAGGTTCACTCATTTAGTTTTAGTATTGGGGGTTAAAGGTGTAATATATACACAGTTTGTGTGCAGCTTGCGACGTGCCACAGCACGCTAAGTGTAACTTTTGGGGTGGCTTCAGGCAGCTCCCCTGGCTTTCTGACTGAGCCATTGCACCAGTTGGCTTACCTTTATGTGTGTGCACCAGTGTCTGCTCTATCCCGTTCCTGTCATATGTCCCTGAAAGGCCTATCTCAATACAAAAGCTCCCCAGGTAAAAAACCAGTCACAGGCTTGATTTAAAATATATGTGAACAGCTCCAGTTCAAATAGGATTTATTTCTGGAGACAAGACTCTGGAAACTACAGAGTTAGCATGGAACTTTCCAAATGGAATTAAACTGTCTAGTAAGGCAATTACAACTGGGAAATTGCTACTAAGTTGAATCTTCCTGAAGCCTTTAAAGTAGAGATCCTGGCTTCTACTCCACTTCTTTTTGTTGTTTAACTTATCAATTTGGAAATGCATAAAATCTGTAGTGAAAACGTTTGGACATGTTGAAAAATATGAGTGAATAAGATGGGCATGTTTCCAAAACAACCCAGGTCACTTGGCAAAGAAGGTGAAAACAGTTTGTTTTTCACTCCTGACCAGGAGCATTTCAATATGCTTTCAGTATGAGAGACTTCCGTCTTAGAATAAGTGGCTCTGAAAGTCTTGAAGATCATG
Source organism: Gorsachius magnificus (assembly GCA_034008185.1). NCBI lineage: Eukaryota > Metazoa > Chordata > Aves > Pelecaniformes > Ardeidae > Gorsachius > Gorsachius magnificus. The sequence goes on along the minus strand of CM067088.1, from coordinate 39,662,205 downwards.
CTACTAAATCAGCGCAACATGTGCTCCTACTATGATGCTGTGCGCAACACAGAGGTACAGTGACCAGGGGATTCTTGATTAGGATAAACAATGCTGTTATGATGTCTATCAGGCAACACTGAAATACAAAACATGACATAACCTAACTGCCTAGCACCTCATTTTCTAGTAAAATCTTTTGCTCTAAGCTTGATGCTTATTTCCCCCAACATGCAGGTGGATTGCTCTTTCAGAAAGAGGTTCACAGCACCCAAGCACTAAGTGGAGAGCTGTCTAATCTAGTCACTAGGAAATCATGAGGATGAAGTAGGATTTATATCTTTTTCCTTGCTGGAAAGGTTTAAGTTTAATCTTGGTGTATTTTGTAGAAGGTGGAAATATGGTTTTGAAATCACTTAGGCAGACAAAGAGGACCTACATCTGCTGGTTGTTGAGTGTGTGTTCAGACAAATGAAGGGGAAACAGGAGCACCACTCTCCCCTCCTTTCTCTGCTCCAACTGTTATTTTAAAAGAATAGCAGCCATCACTGCAGTCTCTGTGGGATTTATCCTGGTTGTTTTGGCAAGGAGTGATTACGAACCCTTCCAAAGTAAGGCCCACTGGCAATCTAGGTGGAGGAGTGCCTCACTTTTGTGTCCAGGTTGGGCTTATGAGCTAGCTAGGAATCAAATTGTTTAGTTCTAGAAATACACAAAGGTACATTCTGGGCATCAGTGAAAGTAAATAGTTAAGATTTCTGTGGAGTAAGGGATTTCTGTATTACCAGTAAGATGTTTCCAGTATTTAGATGCCTAAATTTTAATCTGTTCTCACTTCAGCAGTGAAATCCTTTAAAATTTTGTCCCTCTATTATTTCTGTCATTGACTGTACATTACTGGAATCCCTTGTTCTTCTCTGAGGTCAGAATTCTTTTTAATTAAATCAAGATATTAAAGGACTCAGTCAGAGTCTGTAAGTATCTAGAAGGGGTTGTTGGCTCCTTAGTTGGGGTTGTTGGCTCCTTAGTCGGGGTTGTTGGCTCCTTAGTCAAGGAGACAAAGATACAACAAGATACAATGGCTGTACACTGAAGCTCAGTAACTTTAAATGAGAAACAAGGTTTGTTTTTTTGGTTTTTTTTCCCCAGTAAAGGAACTAACAGTGGAGCAATTTGCCAATGGTTTATTGCGTTCTCTGTCAGTTGGATTTCTATTTTTGATTTTGTTTTTTTTTTATGTTTTTGTTTGTTTGTTTGGGTTTTTTTAGCTAAGATTGAACTTGTTTTAAGGATTTTGAAAATCCAAATTTAAACAGAGATTAATTGAAAGAATCCTATGGTCTGTCAATCATATGTTACCACATCATGTCTGAGCTTTGTCATTGCTGAATTTAAAAGTGCCATTCATTTTAATGGCTGAAGAACTGAGTTTTAAGGTCCCAGCCTTTTAAAGTATGTAGGTACATGAATTGAGAGGGAACTCAAGGCCTGGGTTGACTGTTTAGCTGTATGTATTTGTAACAATTAATACTGTTGAGATGAAACTTGGTGTGTGTTAAGAAAGTGTCAGTATCAAGTTGGTGTAAATTAACTTGTAGCTGTTTATTAAAATGTTCTCCCTGAAGCATTATATTGGTTGCTGTTGGAGGTGGAAGTCTGGACCAGATGGACTTTGGTCTGAGTGTGACAGTACAGCGTTCAGTTCAGCTTTGCGGCATTCTGTCCAATGCATCTGTCAGGGAACAGTATCAAAAGAGGGCTTGCATTAGATGATTTAATTTTTGTTCTTATATCTACCCATTTTGCTTTGATAATAACCCTTTTCCTTGTTAGGAAAAAGATCTTAATTGTGTAAGAAATTGTCAGGTTAAAATACTGTTTATAAAACACCAGTCCAATAGACTGTTCTATGCTTTTGGGAATGGCTGGAATAATGGAAATCTTGGTTTAGGGCATAACTGGGGAAATACTGTTCTTCTAAGCGATGTCACAGGTGTAGCTGGTTAAGATACTAGTGCATTTTGGAAGTAACTTCAACTCCCAAATGCGGACCTTCCCTTCTAGAGGAGGGATATTAAACATTCTGCGCCAGTGCTGTCTTCTAATACAGAAACCTGTTTTTTCTTAATTTAATTTCTTGTAAATCCTTTTTGTTGAGACTCAAAAATTACATTCAAATGAAACAATTTCCAGTGAATGCAGATCTCTTTTTGAACGTTATCTCCCCCACTAGCCAGAAATGTTGGCAATAATAATTCTGGATCTCTTCTACAATCACTTACCTGTAATTAGGCTTAACAGCATGTGAAATGTATAGGGTCAGTTTTGGTTTTTAGGTATAAATCAAGCAGTTTTGTCTCTGCAACATTTTAGAATCTGTAAAACAGTTTACAAGTTAGCTCCTATCTGGCTGAATTACATTACTGGATGACCTCCTTTACCCCAACCCCATCACATCTTCTTCCAGGAGAGCAGCCACTGCAGGAAAAACAGTACCACAAGCTTCATATTGACACTGCCACTACAGAATCCCAAGTGACCATTCAGCTGAATGGAGGTTGGTAACTAAGCTGGCAACAAGCTCAGTGGTTGGAATAAAAACAGCATCAGCTTTTCAGATCATACCCTTCTCTAATGTAATTAAATTCTGAGTCATAGACCTGGAGTGAGGCATGCTTCCAACTGATGCTGCATTTCCTGAAGGTCAGCTGGAGAGCAGTATATTTCATCAAGTGCAATCTATAGAGTTGCAAGTTTCCTGATTAGGTTTGCATTTGAAGAGCTTCCCAAGGCCTAACTTAGTTGGGAAATTGCCCGTTTAAGCAATAAAACATAATAACGTATGACACTGATGCTTAATGTTATCACATATGCGAGAGTGCATATGAAATAGAAAGATAAACTGATTCAGGTTGTCCTTTTGCCAATTTTTTTTAAGTAGTAGCATCAGTTTCCTGGATTGTCCTATTGCTCGTCTAAGATAATGAGTTTGATGAATAGCATTCAAAATATGTTTAATTCATTTCCCCCCTGCTTATAGTTGTGGATTTACTGTTAGATTTTGCCAGCTTTTTTTTTTTTTTTTTTTTAAAGACTTTGTGAAGATCGTATTCCTGCTTTTGTTGTTTTATCACTTTTGTCTGACACAGATGAGGTAATTCCCATCTCCCCTGCTGGATGAGATAACCCAACTGTTCATCAGAAGATAAAGAAAGCAAAAGTCTGCTAGTCATGCAAAGGAAACACTCTCTCATGTCCTCATTTGCTGTCCCATGATTATACATTGTATGACATGCTAGCTTGGAAAAAGGCTGACAGGAAAGGAAATGAACATTACGTAAATTTGTAGTTAACTTATCTGATCTTCCTGACTAACCAGTTCAAATTGCTTCCCTTTACTGAATATTTCAGGTATTTCCCTTCCAAAAGGTACTTTTATGATGAAATGCAGGAATGTCAACCATGTCATCCTTATTTATGCTTGAGTACCAGAGAAAATACTATACTTAAACTTAACCTGGTATCTCAATAACAATCATAGAAATACATAGTCTGCTGTCTCTAAAGAAAGGGCAGGGAAGAGTAATGCTGTCTGCAGATGGAGAATTGAGATGTTCTGAATTCTGAAATGTGCCCCCCTCTTTGTGGTCCCATGAAAATAAACCCCTACCTCAATAAAAGCTTACACTTACAATTGACTACTGACAACTTCTTTCGTTCCCCACCACCACCCACCTTGGTGAAACCCGCTGACTCAGTCTTTAATGTCTCTTCCTGAAATGCAATCAACTTTTCTTTCTCCCTTTTAGAGAGAAATCTCCCTAAAATTCCCCATCCAACTGGATGGAGAAATTTGTCATTAGCATTCTGAAGACAGAAGCCCCGAAGCATAGTGGAATGTCAGAAGAGGGAAAACTCTTGTATCAGTCATGATCCATCATATCTTCATACAATATCTTACTCTTTTCCTTAAATATCAGGTCCTTCAAAATAGGCTTATCCCTGCAAGCTACTTCCCGTCTTTGACATGTGCTTGAAATAATGAGAGTACAACCTGCATTAAAGTATGTCTCTATTTGTTCAGTGTCCCTAGGAAAAAAGATTTGGGGTCTTCTGGAGGTATTTAACCATGTGCAGAAAAGGTTTAAGATTGACAGTTCTCCGTGCCAAGAGAAAACAGTTGTTTAACAATAGGGGTTACTCTTTCTATATATACACGTAGATATTGGCAGGACAGGGGTGGAGAAGCTTCTCAGTTGTAACAACAGTTTCATTCTGGATAGTGAGTAGTTAAAAAAAAAAAAAAAATATAGCTAGATACATAATCAAGAAAGATACCTGTTTGTTGTTTGGACATAAAAATTCCATGCAGTTAGCTGTTCTCTTTTCCTGTAATAAAGGGTGGAAACACTGCTAATATTATTACAGACACAGCTCAGAACTGCCATTTTGGACCCCTTAATAGAGGTTCCCCAAAACCTAATAGTTAAGAATTAGATCTTAGTGCAATTTGGAGGTTATCAACATTTGGTTTTCCCAAAAAAAAAAATTTTTTGGAAGAAATACTCTGAAAGATAGAGTAATGAAAGTTATTTTGACACTTTTATTTAAAATCAAACATTTTGGGATGATTGAAGTAGAAATAATTTCTTTTTACTGAAATAACATGGATTGTTAAAAATTGGTTTAATATTATACTTTTGTCCTGAAGTGAAAAAATGAAGTTCATCTAAACAGCTGATTTCAATGAGTCTTTAATCTCTTCCAGAGTTCCCTGGGAGTGGAAAAGCCCTTTACACATTGTATTCCCAGAAAAAGAAAAATATGTCTTAGAATTCTGGAGTGCTGTGGAAGTGTGGAGAGGGCAATCACATCAGAGAAGGGTAGGCAAAGATCGAAGGACAACACTGAAAAGAGTTGGGTACAGAGAGATGTATACCTTGTACTTAGAAAATGCTTAAGAAAAAAATGGGCAAAATGGTTTGAGTTTTCAGTGCTAGAGTCAATAATGGCATATCCTGAAAATTAGTAGATATCTTGGAACCCCTGACCCTAAATCTACTTAAAACTAAGCTGACAGATATTAATTTTTTTTTTTTATTTTGAAGACAGAAAATGGTCTGAAACACCTTCAAGAGTGTCAAGTGGCTACTCATCAATACCGATGGGTACATAGGTTTGGTCTGCCTGGGAAGTTCAAATGGAGGTAAACCTCAGATTAAGATAAGTGTTAATACAGATTTCCTTTTTTTTGTAATTTAACTATATTATCACTTTTAAAGCAGGAGTTGTTTTTTTGGGTTTTTTTTAAGTAGTTCTCTAACTTGGGAGAACAGCATGCATTCATCAGAAAAAGAAAACAAAATTTTCTAAAGTCTTATTTGTGTGCTCCTTATAAACCTCCACTTCATCCCTTTGTAAAGAACAAAAACAACTAGGAAATAATGTTGGGAATTCATGGTAGGATTAGAGGAGACATTTCAAAGGACACACTTATAGTTATTTATGTAATATACCTCAAGAATAATCACGTACAAAATCCACAGAGGGTTAAAACTAAGCAGATTTTATTCCAGTGGAGGGGTAATTGTCCTCTGCCCCAACTACAGAAATGTTTACTGTCTTACTGGATTTTAAAAACCAACATGATTATCTTTAAAGCCTATATGAGGAATTTTAGAAGTTTCATTCAACTTCACAGACTCCTTTATTTTAGTCCAGGGAAGAATCACTAGATTGGGGAAAGGTAGTTTTTTTCCAGTAATAAGCAGTGAATCTGCTGCTTATTTTATTTTAGGAAATAGTATGGATGGAAGATATTTCCTTACTGATATTAAGTACTTTCAAGGCTCAGAATGTAAAGGACAATCTCTATCCCTTTTAAGAAGTGAGTAGTTAACATAATGTTTTTTCAAAATACTTAGCTTTTCAGCTACAAAATATTTAAATAATGAATAGATAAAGATTTAGACTCTTGCTTGAAGTACAAGGCGCTGTTTTGTATCTGGTTTGTATCTGGTTTGAAGTTAATATGCAAAGCCAGTTAGGAAAAATAAGATGTTAAATTCACACTCTCTGTAACACTTGCCAGGAACACCTGTGGCAAGGAAGCTGGGAAGGCTGTGAACTCTCCTGGCCTCCACAGTCATTCAGTGATCACCACGAGGAGTAGCTCTCCTCCCTTGAAGAGTTCCAATAGAAGTGCAAGTGGTTTAAAAAAAAAACCCTAAGGCTAAGCATGTCAAAGGCATGCTTCAACAGTATTATTCAATGTATTTTAGGTGTCCAGGCCCTACTGAACTTAGGAATCATTTGACATTTGTGAAAACCTTATTTGGTTTCTAAGTAAATGTGCTGATTTTTTCATAAGTGTTGAATAATTGATAGCTCTTCAGGTAAGTCCTTAACAATGTTTATCATAAGTCAGCTATCATAAGAGTAGTAACTTCAGTATGTGGATCATGGGGATTTCTGTAAAGTTAGATGGTCTGAGGGAATGTTCATCAACAACCTTAACAACAGTATCTTTGATGTGACTGTCTCTGAGTAACAGATAAGACTGATACTTGTGTCACTTGCAGGATGTGATTTATAGGTTGAAGAGAAAAAAATTATAACAATGTCTGAGGAAGTTGCAATCAGTCATTAAGAACTATTTAGAAACCTGATGGTGAAGACTTAACTGTAATTTTTCAGAACTGCCTAACTCCCATAAAAGTAACCTGGTTACCTCTGACAATTGCCTGTTGTATCCTCAGATAGATATTTTTAATTAAATTAGACCTAGATCCTCATCTGTTTTGCAAAGTTCACCTCAGCTTCCATGGATATTGGGCATTTATAGATATCGTGGGGCAAGAGAATACAATTTTTTATGCATAGCTCCAGTGTGAACCTTTGAAAAACTCTGCAAGAAGTTCCAATGTGCTTACAGTCATTATATAGTACCTTTGTTCATGATAAGGTGGTGGTTTTTTTCCCAATTAACATCTCCAAGGAAGAGTTCACCAAATAACTTGTTCAGCATAGACTAACCAGCATGGTAGAAGTCTGCTGAGTACTTTAATTGATGTCCATTAAAAGTGCAAAGCTGTTCTGCTATGATCAGACACCCTGAGATGCACCTACAAAGGATCTTGATTCCATTAATTCAGTGGATGCTGCTTCTTAGGTAATGAAAAATTAAGCAAGCTTTGACCAAACCTTGGGAACATAACTCAGCAGTTAGCAATGGAAGCCCAATTAAAATACTTTCCATGTACTTGTTTTTAAATATTCATGCTATTGAACCATTCCTACTTAATGCATAAATGACAACATAATATCCAACTGTAACAGTTGGTGGAAGCCATTTTAAGTAGCAGTTTAACAAACAGAGATGGATTTTAATTTGCAATGCCAGTTGAGCTGTAATAAAAACTAGTATTCCAGCTGTGAAAAAAAAATAAAACACAGCTTGGTTTAGAGTTATTTACAGATGTGTAGGGATTTTTTTTTTTTTTTTTTTTTTTCCCCTAAGCCATGCAATGGAACCATTTGGTCATTATTCTTTCCCAGAAACATTTGTATTGGATGCCCTTCCTACCCCTAATTCTGGAACCAAACTCCTAAGAAAACACACATTAAAATATTATGGCAATTTTAAGTATTTATTGATTACAGAATTCAATTTCCTCTTGCAAATGTTACTGTTCAGTGTTAATATGGCTGCTTACTTGTTTTTATGGACTGTGATGAGCTTCTGTTGATGTCTTTGAATGATTTCCATGTGTTGGCATTGTTGCTGTCTCCTGGAGTGTTATTAGGATTCTTGCAACTTTGATTTCTGTTTGTTTATCCTTCTCAAAATATCAGCTCCTGGAATCGTGGTATTTTGTGAAAGTTTTAGTGCTTTTTCTATAATAACGAAATTCCTAGTTGCATGAGGGAAAATTCTGCAAATAAGGGCCAAGCACACCCTTGAAATCTCTTCAGAAAACCCAAAACAAAAACATCCAAGCTTTTCTTTTCTTAACATTAGGTTAGGGCAAGGAGAAGGTAGGATCAAATATTCTAAAGCAAGCCTGGAAGAACAGTTCTTGGTACATTCCACTGGGCAGAAGATGTTGTCACTAACTAGCACAGTGACCTTTCTGCCCTGCTTTATGGCTTTATTTAATATATACAACATTATGATCCCTGAAGATTCATCTGTACCTAAACATGAACAAAATATTATTGCCCTGGGAAGGGTTAGAGAAAATACTTTTATTATTTGGATTAAGGAATTTGGCCAGTGAAAGTTTTCTTGGTTTTTTCAGTTTGGTTTTTTTTCTCTTTCTTTGTTTGTATCAGTATAGTCTTATTAGAGACCAAACAACGGTAAAATGGACTATATTTTAAGCTAAGCACTCAGGGACCTGAAAGTCTGCAAGCAATAAGCATAGCAGCGAAGTTCCCAGAGCGGACAATTTGTAGAACTCATAAGCCTGAAGTGCTTTAACTGAAGCAGAAAAGTTCAGAAAAGAAACATGGACAACTTCAAAGACACTAAGAAGTTGTGGTTAGAAGTTTGCAATACACGGGAAAACAAGGGGGAAGAAAAAACAGGTATGGTGCACTCACACAGCAGGGCTGGAAATAAGGCTTTATTAGAGGCTAGGAGAACGATGCACGTTAGGAAGAGGAAATAGCTCTTCTGACCTTGTGTAGGAAATCACGTTAATTGTGTCTACCTGAGATTCAAGCTTTCTTATTTTAACTACAATTTTTAGAACGGCCACTGGTTTCACTCTTAAGTAGCTCAAGTAACATGCAGGACTGTGGCAAATATTTCAGTGACAAATGGAGAAGCTGCAAGTAAATGTCTGAATTATAGCTTCCTTAATTGGTAATGACATCAGGAGAGTTTAACATGAGCTACTGTCATCTGAACTGCGTGTGCGTTAAACAGATGAAGAGCACAACAGTAACTTGGCGTACTCATTAATTGTTTGGGAGGAATGAGGAATATGGGGAAAGGTTGAATCGCAGTACAGTGTATATAAAACCCAGAAATATTCTTGAACACGTCAGCCTACTGCAGTCAGCCTACTGCAGTAAAATTGATAGTGTATCTCGTGGTAGAGAGAAAGGTTAAAAAAAAAAACCTGAGAAAACATTTTGAAGAATGCAACTTTTATAAAGTGTGAAGGATTTTAGTTCCACCCCACAAACAAGTGTAAAAAGTCATTTGTTTTCTCAAAGGCTTTTTCTTTTATTTTAATTTAATTGCCTTTCAAAATAATGGATAACAAAGCATTTTGCATTAGTGCACATCAGGAAAGCAGACTCCTTGAATGCACCAAAATGTGTCAGAGTGTGTCCTGGTGTACCGTGCAAGTGAGAAGCCCGTGTGACTTTACCTGACAAGCAGAAAGCAGGGTCAACTGGTCCTTTCAGTCACCCAGCTCCGAACACATGGGAGAGATGTGGGCTGGCACTGGATCTGAGGACTGATCAGAAGTTGGGTCACTGGACCTTATGCGTAAGCTGAGAGGTCTGCTCTCCTGACACTCTATTTGAACCACACATAAAAAACGACTGAGCAGAAAGGCTAAAGAGTAATGGCTACTGTGTACAACCAGGATGAGAACTCCTTTGCCTAGTTTCCTTTTGTTTTGAACCAATAGATGTCAGCGATGAGTGACCCCTTTGGAAAAGACTGAGCGCAACTCTCGAACAGTAGGAAGAACAAATGTGAGAGTATAACGTGAATTCTTGACTTGCATGCCGAAAGAGAGAGGAAAGATGAAGAAAACATGAGGCCTAATTTCATTCCATCTTTCTGCAAGACCGCAACACTAAATAGCTATCTTCTGGGAAAATACTTGCTCATCTAAATTCACTGAAAATACTAACTTACCATCCATCACTATCACCTCTCTTGTTTCTGGCTTACACCTTTTGAGATCCAGGAGAAACTTTTTAGAATGTAAGCTGTTTGCTTTCCTGCCTTCAGGGCTGGATTTCCATCATTCTTAGTTAAAAGCTGGTGGCATGGCATTTTTGCAGAGGGCAACAGTATTACTGCTATGCAGATCACTTAATTATTCCAAGTGTTATGAGTGCAAGTCTCTGAAGATGACAATGTAATGCAGGGAAAGCTGAAATGAGAGGTAATGAAAGGTAATGAAAAAGTCAGAGGTAGACAAGATGATCCTGTGATGTGAGGTCAAACAAAACAAAACACTTAATAAAGGACTGTGGAGCTGGAATTAGCCAGTATTGCTGAATGGGCCACCAGTGTCACAAAAGCAATATACTCACTGGGAGTGGGGGAATGTAGAATGTCAATGCAGTATAGAGCTAACTCCTCGCACTCCCTGGAGGCTGCTTAAAAGCTAACATTGCACCTCCTGAAAAAGATTTATCCTGTATTCAGCTGCTATGTGTAAAAGAAAAGATGAAGCTTCTTGAAGGAATTGGCAAAGCAAGGAAACACAAAATGACTGTCACCCCCCAAAAAGAGCTGTCTCAAAACTACAGGCTTTCCTGAATGAAGGATGCAACCAGATGTATGGACATCTCCAGGACATCTTTTGCTCCAAATAAAAAATGTTATTAGAATTTAGGAAAAAAACTTTACAGGCAATAAATAAAATTTACCTGGGCATTCAGAGCCAGGACAAAACTATTCATTGGCAAAATTTCACTTAATGCCTGGAACTAGAATATTGAGTTTACAGGGAAGAGACTATAGGAAACCCTACCACACTGCCTTCATTCTGCATGTCCCTGCCAGGGAACTTGTTGGTGTAGATTATTGTATTTATCATTTGAATTGAGAAGAAACTGAAGTATCTTTCTGGCTTGGACCATGACCCTCCTGTGCTAGGTATTTTACAAACAAAATTTAACAAGACACTCCCTGTCCTAAATCACTTTTAATCTTAAAACAGATAACAGATGGATACAGGCAGATGGCAGAGAAAAAAAAATGTGACTAGGTCTGATCAAGAATGTTTTCTCATCAAAACTATGGTGATTGATAAACTCTCCTTTAAAAAATTTGGATTTGACAGTCTTTAAAGGCTTTTGATGAAAAGGACAGAATTTCCAGTCAAGGTAAGGGGACCAGCAAGTGCGCTGTAGCAGATCAAAGTTCAAGTGTTTTTTCTGGATTAGGTATGATTTATATCAGGCTTTCATACTTTCTGTGTGAATGCTACCCCTTAACTTTGTCTGGAATAAGACCCAGCTTATTTTAAGTATGCACACACATATATATGAATATGTATATATATACAGACACACATGCACACAGACATACGGTAACGAAAAAGTCTCAGATCTGTCTGAGTGTAGAACAAGTCTCAAGTTTTCTTGAGGAAACCACTTCCACTTTATATGTAACCAAAGCTAATACATGGAGAAAAGGGATGCAGACAGGGAAAGTATAGAAATAAATTACCTGAAAGGCAAATATTTAAGTTTCAGTCACCGATTTGGCTTCAGCACTAGTCTCAGACTGCTGTAAATTTGTTGTAGCTCATCGACCTACAATGGAGGTGTTCCAATTTAAATCCTCAAATTTCTTTTAAAACATTGGACAAGAAGGTAGACTTGTAGTGAACCCTTACAGAGGAGTGAACTGTGGACTGTGTAAGGGACTTTCTTATGGATCACTGTTATCAGAAGGGCAGAACGCTTCCTTCTGAGTTCTCTTCCTTCAGTTCTTCATCTATAAAGAGATTAAGATTTCCTTTTCTGCAAAGGGGTCTTCAGCAGTTTTCAACAGTGCCTCATGAGTGTCACCCATTCATAGCATTACAGTGGAAACACACCGAGGAGTTTAAACCAAGGTGGTGAGAGGATGGCTTAGAAATGCGGTAAGTTTTGTGTGCCTTAGAAGAAATTATCTTTCTATTTAAAATTGTGTGAGAAAGCTGTTTCTGTAACCTTCAGAGGAACCTTCAATCTCTGATGAACCAATATCAGACACCAGTAAAAATGTTTAGCTTAATACGAAATAACCTCTCAGCTAATAATAATAATGAACCCCCTTTATTTTTCGGATGTGTGCCATATGCATGGGAAAAATAAACGGGGATTTCCCTGTCTCATCCCCTACAAAGTAAAGTTATTTTAAGGCAAATTTTAACAAGGAAATTTCATTTACATATAGATGTACATCTTATTCAGTACTAAACTGGCAACATGAAAGCTAATTGAGGGTAAGTACTAATTGGAAGTCTGATTTGTATAGTTTAACAGTGGAATAGTGTAAATACATGTTGAGATGCAAAATATAATGTAAATCTTAATTCAGTACTAGTATCCCTTTCATTGGTATATAGTTATAACCAATGAATATATTGGTGTCCCTTCTGGTTGACATATTGCAGTATTTTGTGTAAAATGAATTTTAATACATTGAAGGTCCCATAAAATAGTTTGATTCCTACTCATTGTGATGTTTTTTTGAATGAAATCAAACATTTCATGGCTTAGATTAGCTATGTTTATTACATATTTACCATGTTCAACATTTTATCAACCTGAAAATGTTGCTTGAATTTACTTTGTGACCTTTTGGGTCGGTTCACCATGAACAGTCATGCATAAGCTTGTGGATGTTTAATCCAAGCTTTGAATGACATTGTTTTGAACAGGAGTGTTTTCTTGCAAACCAGATCTACTTCTGTAAGGTAATATAGAAATAGGAACAAGATTTAATCTTTTTGATCTGTTTTGTGTAAAGCTTTCTCCTGAAAAAATTATTATACATCTTATATAACAGTGGTTTATTGAATGTTTTATAAGAAACTTTTTTTAGTTCTTAAAGATTTATGATTCTGTTTTAAAGATTATAAAAAACCCTATTCTTACTGCAATTAAAAAACCCCTTTCAGTCTTTATATGAATTTAATTATCCCAGTAAGAAAAGATTTAATTTTAACATTTCCTTTTAAGGATGGAAGTCTGTTTCTGTAATTTAGAAGTATGTCTTGTGAAGTAAATTAAAAACACCATCAGTGTACAGAAAGAAGCACATAATGGGGAATGTAGACATTTTTCCTATAAATTTATTCTCTGAATTTTGAATTGCTACTAATTTCCTCCCTGTAAGATTGGAAATGGGAATAATATAATACCATCTTTTCTCCAGGGCAGCCATTTAAATGTTGTTAGTAGGCTAAGTCATGCCTAAATACTTAACACAAAGTAGAAGGAAAACATTGTGGTGACTAGAAGTAAAGACACTTAGTGATAGTATGAGAAAACACCTTACAAGAAAAGTTTAACTCCTGAAAAATTGAGGCTTTGGATTTTTGGAAGGAGCTAATCATGGGAACTTAACTAAAAATTGACCTGAGTTTATGAAGGAAGTCTTGATTGACCTGCTCCCTCTCCATGTCATGGAGTCTGTCTTGCTTTCCCTCTTTGTCCATTCAGTTTCATACTGGCCCTAAAGCATGCCTCTCTCTTAATGTATGCTGCCTACATTTTTTTGAGACTTGAGATCCCTGTAAGTTGTCCCAGGTAAGATTTAACTTACAGATAATGGTCAAAATCAGACAATACTGATAAAATTAATTCTTACTAAATACTCTGTCCCTGGAGAAAATTCTTCACTCTTGCAGATGAATTGGGCTGGATTGGTTTCCTTAGCGTTCAGTCAATTTTTTTTTTCCCTAATATCATCATCACTGAGTGAGAGCCATGAAGCTGATGACCCTCCATTTGTCTTTGGTCTGGGACTTATATATACCCAGTCCCTACATTCAGTGGCACATACAGGAATTTATGACTTGTACATAAGAAAATTCCCTGAACTGTCACAGCAGCAATCCCTTTTCTATCACGGTTAAAAAGAAAAATAATAAAAATGCATTTCTGTTAAAGCTGAAGGCTTAGCTGGTATATTTGGAATAAAAACAGAATTGCTATGATAGTTTTCCTTTCACTTTATGGCAGTATAAGAAGGATTAATACACTGTATGAGCATACTGGATGATAATAAAATAGAAGAATTAAAATCACTTCAACATATTGTAGATAAACCTTTAAAATAAGTAAAAATTCAGTCTTAAGTATTAGAATAATTGGAATATATGAGTAACTTCTCCTAAGAAAAGCTACTTTTTAAAACGCTCATTATCAGGGTGTAACAGGAGCAAGCATTGCATTGCTAGAGATAACATGTACAGAGGGACAAGAAATTGAAAAGGTGGAGAAAGTCTACAGAAGGTTAAAGGGGATGGGGGGGAAGATGATCCATCTATCATTTCTGCCACAATAAATCTTCCTTTTTTTAGAGAATAGTGTGACCCCAGAACAATGAGAGCAAAATTGCTCTGCTCCGCTATTTCCAGTGTCTTAGTATCACTATGGAAGTCTTGCTGATCATGAACAGATCATGTTTTCAAAGTGTTTGTTGTCACAGGAAACATGATTCCTGTGGTTTAGTACAGGATGCTGAACATTTCTATTTCTGGCAAATAGCAAATCTCTAAAAAAACAATTGTATTTAATACAAAATTAAATAATAAAAAAAAAAGAAAGATACAGCATCATCTTGTTAGCCAGTAGGTTTCTATTATTCATCAAATCAGAAGGTAAGTCTTCTGCATCATTTTTTCAAATACCAACAACCAAAACTTAACAACGAAGAAACACCCAGGCACTTCAGTTGATGTAACCATGAAGATGCCAGTGCACTTTGAAAAATAGTATGCTATCTCAGTCTGGAGGTGACAGACTCTGAATGTGGAATGTATGAAAGAAAATATGTTATGGTGATAGTACAGATGTGGGTAAATGGCATGCATGGGTTTGTATTTCTCCGAAAAACAGTATAAGAATTAAAGTACAATTTCTTTTAAAAAATTTATTTTCATAGAAAACCTAAGAAACTGAGTGGCATCTTGTTTTGGTAGGGAAAATATGTATACATGGCACATTGTATATTAAAAGTCATAAATACTATCACTGCTGATCGTAATTAATATTAAAAGACACAAACAGATCTAAGAACTTGCATTAATCTCCTTTTCTAAATGCTGGAAGTTGCTCCATGCTTAATTAAGGGGTAGGATAATCTTGTCTTTATGGCTAGGCTGGAACTGAGTAAGTATTCGAGTCCTGATTCTGCCACATGCTGCCTTTATGATGTTAATCAGAATGCTTTTATCTCTATTTTTTATTTGAAAATTGGACATAACAGTTCCTTTCGTCACAAGAGCAAATATTATATCTATTGCTAACTTTATGGTGAACATTTATGGAGTAAAGCAATTTTATTTCCACTGTATGTGGAGCTGGTGAGACAATGATTTTTGAATATTGGCCAATCTTTAAAAAAAAAAAAAAAAGGAGGTGGGAAAGATGAAATAAAAAAGTGTAAAAGCTCAGCAAACAGTTGAAAGAGAAGCCTGTTCAGAAAACTGATAAAAAAGATCATAGCAGGGAAGGCAAGAAAAGGCCAAATTGTTTAACTTTTGAAAAAAGGAGACTTAGTTTTACCTTGTCTTGATGTCCAAGATATTTCTGATTGCTCTTTAATTTGTACAAAAAGGGATAAGCAAATACAGTGAGTGAAAGCCCAAAATGGACCAATTCAGAGTGGAAATAAAGGGAACGTTTTTAAAAGGCCAGAAAGGTAATTGCTGTGAACAGATTAGAATTTCTATCAACTGTAATCTTTTAATGAAGACTAAACAATTTTCTCAAAGATATTTTATAGCTCAACAGAAGTGACAGACTTGATGCAAAAATTATTGGTCTGCATCATGAAGAAGGTCAGTCTAGACTGTCCCAATAGTTCGTTCTGGCCTTAAAATCCATAATCCTCTGAATTAATGTTTGTGAGTCATGCTGATACCATAATGATGAAGGCCATAGAAGCATGTAAATTATGCCAACTTACTACAGGTCTTGGAAACAGAAAGGAAGAGAGACCGCTTCCAGAAAGCGATCTATGAACAGATCATTGCAATATTTTTCACAAGTTAATTCTGTGAAGGGCATCTTATGTTCTGTAATGACAAGATCTTGTGCGTGACTGTGAATCCATCTGCTTTCTTCTGTGGGTTAGCTGATGAGAGGAAATTGGACTTGTTGGTACAGCGGGTTATGTCTTAGATGAGTGGTACAAAAATAGGCCGCAAAACTGAGAACTAAGCTTGCTTTTTTTTTTTTTTTTTTTTTTATAAATCCCCACAGATTATTTATTTGCAAATAATGAACTACATAGTTGCCTCCTCACAGATTTGGTCATGTTTACTAAATAATTTCAACAGAAAAGAAAAATTGTTGTCAGCACTAGATGTCCTGAATGGACATGTTTCCTACTGTCCAGGAGGTCGGCTGTTACAGAATTCACCCAGAATATGGCAAATCTGAGATCCTCAGGCCTGGAAGGATTTCAGTTTAAGTTTCTAACCTTCCAGGGAAATGACCTAACCAGCAGGTACCACGGTATTCTGGTAGTGCAGAGATGGAATCAGCTCCAGGTGAGCTTTCTGATTATCTGATTGTGATAAATGACTGAGTCCCAAATAGGATTTCAATCAAAATTAACAATTTATTAAACGAATAAAGGCAAGCAAACAGCGCTGGGTGCGCTGGGTGCGCCGGGAGCCTCTGCTCTACCAAGACGCACGTGATTCAGTTCTTGTCTCTGGTTTATATAGCCCCCAGGAATAGGCGTGCCTTAAACTTCTTTTTGTTTTGGTTAGTAACAAAAACCGGTTTAACCTGTTACGCTGAAAGGCCCGGCAGGCGACCTCGCCCAGCCCCCCCCTCCCCGTGAGGAGCACTTGGTGGGCCGATGCCGCCTCGGTGCCCAGCCAGCCCCCCCTCCCCTGTGAGGAGGCGGCTGGGGGGGGTGCAAGGTAAGAACTATATACATTAACCTCTCTGCTTTCTTAGGCTTGTGGTTATAGAAGGACATGTCATCATGGGGCCCTAGCATTGTTCCATATTAACACGAATCAGATGGACATATATAACAATCCCCCATTTTCTTTTTCATGGTATTGATTCGTGTTTTTCATTTCCAATCAAGTTAACACTCTCTGAATTGGTATCAATTTTGGATCTTCTTTTGTTTCTATTACTGTTAGGGAATGAGTCTTCTCTTCCCCTGGTTCTGGGTCAACAGGTACCACAGGTATTTGCATTCCTTGTATAACCGAGTGTATTAGTCTAGTAAAACAAGGCATTAAACATGGAATTATTAACAATCTCCCGCATATCCCGAATACAACTACCCCGACATGTGCAATTTTCTTCATTTCTTTTACAAACTCATTTACAACTTTTCCTTCATCATCCATTTCTAAACAACGATTACCAAGATTAAATTTTCTACATATACAAAGCAGTTCTCACAACAATAAATAAATTTTTTACAAATAGGTTTTTAGCAACTGTGAGAATTTCATGTTTCACTCCTGTTTCTATTTCATGATAAAATGAACAGTCTATAACCTCACTTGTTCCAATTAATCTACTTACATCCAAATTTGTCTTCATTTTTACCCAATATTGATAAGAGAGTTCTTTTTTGGATCATAGCATATGGTTGCACCTTTGCAATTGAAGCTTTCAAGTCCTCACATTGATAATCATATCCCCAGCCTTCAGTATCCCAGCATACACAGGACCATCCCCCTTTTCCACAAGTGGATAATTGGGATTCATTATGGTCCTGTTACCTTTTCTGCATAGAACATACTGGGTTTGGTTACAAATGCAGCTTCCTACCTTCTGGTCTTTACAGCCATAGACCATGGTCTGGGTTAAGGAACTTACCCCAAGTAGGACTAGAAGAGGTCCAGTAAGGGCCATAGTGATCGGCGGTCACAGCCCGAAGGGGTTGCAACCCTCGGCAGACCTTCCAAGCCGCAGCACCGGTTCCCTACCTGGTCTTGCCCTCTTCCTTAAGGGTTGTCCTTTTCTGAGCACCCAAATGAGTTGCGCCTTTTCTAATCAGTATGCTATGTCCCAAAAAGCCCGTGTATACTGCAGACAACATTGTTATCCCTAGGGGATATTACTTAATTGAATAAATCGTTTCCCCTAATAGGTATCCATTCAGGAGTCTCTCTGTTTACTAATTTTACAGGAGTAATCACAATAAAATTCCCACAGCAACTTAGTTATACTCTTTGATTCAGGCCTCTTCAGGTTCGTCTGATGGTTAGTTTAGTTTCTCCTGGTTCAGAGGTTACTTTCCACTCCTTCACTGGACCTTTTACTCGTGACACATGCGTCCATCCTTTCTCAGCAGTTCTCACAGCTGTTTCTGTAGTTAATAAAACAAGAAAAGGTCCTTCCCAGAGGGGAGATAAGTTTTCTTCTTTCCATGTTTTTATTAGAACCCTATCTCCTGGTTTTAGTTGATGAATTGCAAATCCTAAAGGTGGTGTTTGAGCCATCATCCCAATTTCTCTTAGCTCTTTCAATCTTTTCCCGATGGTAATTATGTATTTTTGGATATTACGATCCTCAACTACATTGTTCCCTAGTGGCCATCCCCTGAGAATAAGGCATGCCATATAACATTTCATATGGTGATAGTCCAGTCTCACTATGTGACTTAGTTCTTATATTCAAAAGTGCCAATGGTAAGCATTTTGTCCAGGGCATTTGTGTCTCAATCATTAACTTAGCCAATTGTTGTTTTATTGTTTGATTCATTCTTTCTACTTTCCCTGAGCTTTGTGGGTGCCATGGAGTATGGTATTCCCACTGAATACCTAATGATTGACATAATAATTTTATTATTTTAGAAGTAAAGTGTGTGCCCTGATCAGAATCTATGTACTGGACTATCCCATATCTAGGTATCGAATGTTCTAATAAAATTTTTACCACCATTTGTGCCGTAGCTCGTGCTACAGTATAAGCTTCTACCCATTGTGTTAAATGATCTACTATTACCAATAGATATTTTATCCTCCCCACCTTGGGCAATTCAGTGAAATCAACTTGTACTTTCTCGAAAGGCCTGTAAGCTGTCCTCCTCCCTCCCATGGCTGCTTGTTGAAACACTTTCTTATTTATCTTTTGACAAGTTAAGCAACTTTGTGTAATTTGCTTTGCTATTTCAAAAATCCCAATGCAGCCAAGTTGTTTAAGGAAATGATCACATAACGCCTTTGTACCCCAATGTGTTTGTGCATGCAAACGTTCCAATATTTGCCTAGCATAGGCTTTTGGCAACATCTCTCGCACATCAGGCAGCATCCATTTCCCTTGTTCTAATTTAGCCCCTATTTTTCCCAATTTTGTTTGTTCCTCAGGGGTAAGCTTCTTTTCTTCTTCCTTTCTTCTCTCTTCCTCCTGTACTACATTAATTTTAGCGACTTGAGTCGTCAAGGCTGCTTCCTGGGCTTCTTTATCTGCTAAATTATTTCCTCTGGTTTGGTAATCTAATCCCTTTTGGTGTCCTTTCACACATGTACCACTGCTATCTCCCTCGGTTCTCTTAATGCCCTTAAAATCCTTACTATTAACTCTTGATGTACGAGATTCCTCCCTTGAGCATTAATCAAACCTCTTTCTTCCCAAACTTTTCCAAAAGCGTGAACCACCCCACACGCATACTTAGAATCTGTAAATATAGTTCCACTTTTTCCCTTTAATAGTTCCAGGGCTCTACATAGAGCATACAGCTCACAAGCCTGAGCCGACCATGATGGACTCAAAGGTCCCGATTCCACAGGTTTTAAATCCTTATTAATTATTGCATATCCTGATTTTCTTTTTCCTTCTACCACTCGGGAGGAGCCATCTACAAACAGTGCTTCTCCTTTCTCCAACTCAGTATTCCTTAAATCTGGCCTCACCTTAGTCTGGGTCTCAATTACCTCTAAGCAATTATGTTGTAGTTTGTCTGATGGTTCTCCAAACAAAAATTGTGCTGGGCTCTGAGCAGAGGTCACCCTCAATTCTAAGTTAGGGGAGTCAGTTAGTATTGCTTCATACTTTAGGATCCGGTTATCCGTTAACCATTTTTCTGCTTTCTGTTGTAAAACACTTCTGACATTGTGTTGAGCACACACCTTTAGAGGAGCACTGAAGGTAATCTTCCTAACTTCCTCTATTAATAATGCTGTAGCGACCAAAGCTTAGAGACAAGCAGGCCATCCTCTACTTACTGGATCAAGTAACTTAGAGCAATACCCCACGGGTTTTTTTTTAATTCCTGCCCAGTCTTGAGTAAGGACTCCATATGCTGTCTGGCTTGATGTATTCACAAAGAGATAGAAAGGTTTTTCCAGATCCGGAAGGCTCAATACAGGTGCTTGGATTAATGCCCTTTTTATCTCCTCAAATTTCTGATCATCTTCTATCAACCATTTAAGTTGGTTATTAGTTAATTTCTCATATAGGAATTTTACTTTTTCACTGTGGCTTTCAAGCCATGGCCTACAATATCCTAATAATCCCAATATTTGCCGAATTTCCTTTTTAGTTCTTGGGGGTCTTAAGGATAGGATCCCAGATACCCTGTCAGGATCTAACTTCTTTTTTCTCTTACTCAGCCAATGCCCTAAGTATTTTACTTCCTGTTCTATGAACTGTAATTTTGATCAGGACACCTTTAATCCCTTTTCTCCTAGAAAATTTAACAATTTAATAGTAGCTTCTCGGGTTCCCTCTTTGGTTTCTCCCGCAACTAATAAATCATCCACATATTGCAATAGTTTTTGCCTCCCCAGGTAAAGTGAAATCTTGTAAGATTTTCTCTAAAGTTTGCCCAAACAGATTTGGTGACTCTGTAAACCCCTGTGGTAGTACAGTCCATCTTAATTGCTGTTTTCGTCCCGTTTCAGGGTCCTCCCACTCAAAGGCAAAATAATCTCTGGATCCCTCATCCAGAGGGCAGGCCCAAAAAGCATCTTTCAAATCTATTACACTATACCAAGTATGTTTGGGAGATCTATGACTCAGTAAAGTATAAGGATTTGCCACCACGGGAAATTTAGTGATTGTTCGCTGATTTACAGCTCTCAGGTCCTGTACCACCCTGTATGACCCATCTGATTTCCTTACGGGGAGGATGGGTGTATTATGAGGTGACATACATGATTCTAGAGTCCCTTCTTCCAGAAGTCTGTCGACTATTGGTTTCAATCCTTTTCGACCCTCCATTGGTATAGGGTATTGTTTGACTCTAATTGGACAATGCGGATCTATTTGAACATTTATGGGGTCCATTTCTATCTTTCCAGTTTCCCCCTCCTTATACCATACAGAAGGGTTAACGACTTCTTTATCCTCTAGTGTTAAAGTGTATAACTTAATCTGCAATTTGTCCCCTTGACTCTGAATACTCAAGTTTAATTTCAAAATCAGATCCCTTCCTAAAAAATTGTACTGTGCTTCGGGGAGCAAAAGCAAATCATTAAGGCAAATTTTCTTCTCTGTTTTTACTTCTACATCTTTCTAGACAGGTACTTTAAAGGGCTCTCCTTTTGCCCCTATCACTGATACACAACTCTTCCCTTTTTCCACTCCCCCTCGAAGTCCTTGAATAGTGGATTTTTTCACTACTCCAAGGGGATCATCTAATAGGGTTCCCATTTCTTTCTTGAAATGTCTTACATCTGTGGTGTTTATTGGGACTGCCACAAACCCGATGCCTCCTTCATTGCTTCCGAGGGGTACCTCTCATAAGGGATATAGAGAAGCTCCCTCAGATACAGCAGACGTACTTCTCCTACATGCAGCCAGAGGTCGCTCTAATTCTGGTGCTGTTAGTGGTGGAGGCGGGGGCAACGGCAGTACTGGGGGAGGTACCACGGCTTCCGGACGGGGAGCCGCCGCCAAGATGGCGGCCCCCCCCGCCACGTGCTGAGCCGCCGCCAAGATGGCGGCCCCCCCGCCACGTGCTGAGCCGCCGCCAAGATGGCGGCCCCCCCGCCACGTGCTGAGCCGCCGCCAAGATGGCGGCCCCCCCGCCACGTGCTGAGCCGCTGGGGGTGGATTGTTAAAATATGGGAGTGGTAGGTTATCCAATGGCTCCCATTTATCATCTTTCTCATTTTCCTGTTTTTCTTCTTCAAACCTCTCACCTGCTTTTAGTGCAAATATTGAGGCTGGAAAAGGACGTGAAGTCCTGATCCATAATCCTGCATAATCACTTTCCTCCTGACTAAAAGGCTCCTTTGAATTAACACGTATATTTAAGGCCTGGCACATCCAGTCCTCAAAGGATCCAAAAACAGGCCAAAACCCATGTGGTCTTAAAAGCTTCTTTGGCCATTCTATCATACAATACTGGACCAGTTTTAATTTACTTTTTCCTTTTCTGGGGCCCCTATCGTTCCAATTTCTAGTCACTATTCCTAACGGCCGGTAATTTGCTCCCTTTCTTCTGGTCCTGGGTCTCCGCCGACCCATCTAGGAATTTTACTGTGGCAATTCCTACAGCCCTTGGTCACCTTAGTAAGAGTCTTGCAGGGGGTTTAGGACCTATCACCCACCCACGAATCCCACAGGAATCGCTTCGGTCCTTCACCGGCCAAGTCCCTCGCGGGAGATTCAACCGCGGTTAGAAGACCTCCACAATCGCTTCGGAACTATTTCCGTCTCAATCACACTCTTACACACACAGGCAACCGAATCCCACCCAACCGAACGGTATACGCCTTACGCTTACGACTGCCGTCTTCGTTCAGATCCCAACTGAACGGTATACGCTTTAAACTTACGACTGCCGTCTTCATTCGGATTCCAACCGAACGGTATACGCCTTACGCTTACGACTCCGTCGTCTTCGTTCAGATCTTCGCGCGCAGAATTACGGGCAAAACACAATGCTGCAGCCGGCCAGGGAGCTCATAAAAAAATTAAATTCTTTGCTTGCCTCTATTCAGGTTCAAGATGGCGTTAGTCCCGACCTGACTCGAGTAGGGGCCACCAAAAAATGATGGTGGGGCGCCCCCCCTAGATCAAGTCAGAATTCAGGATCCAAAGCCATCCCGGACGAGCCCCCAATTGTGATAAATGACTGAGTCCCAAATAGGATTTCAATCAAAATTAACAATTTATTAAACGAAAAAGGTGCGCCGGGAGCCTCTGCTCTACCAAGACGCACGTGATTCAGTTCTTGTCTCTGGTTTATATAGCCCCCAGGAATAGGCGTGCCTTAAACTTCTTTTTGTTTTGGTTAGTAACAAAAACCGGTTTAACCTGTTACGCTGAAAGGCCCGGCAGGCGACCTCGCCCAGCCCCCCCCTCCCCTGTGAGGAGCACTTGGTGGGCCGATGCCGCCTCGGTGCCCAGCCAGCCCCCCCTCCCCTGTGAGGAGGCGGCTGGGGGGGGTGCAAGGTAAGAACTATATACATTAACCTCTCTGCTTTCTTAGGCTTGTGGTTATAGAAGGACATGTCATCATGGGGCCCTAGCATTGTTCCATATTAACACGAATCAGATGGACATATATGACATGATTCTCAGTTGTTTGGTTTTGGTATTACTGGTATTTAGGAAGAACTGAAAGCCTTTGCTTAAGCATAGCTTTTGTGTTGGGGGTGTTAGGAAGTAGGAGAAATGAATACCATTTTCTTCTAGCAGTAGAGAGAGAGATGGGTTTCCTGTGCTCCTGTGTGCTTTAGCCATGCACCATTATATATAATTGGATAAGTAGCTTCCCTGGAAATACTACCCTCCCTGGTGAATCTTACCCTCCTTTTTCTTTTTTTTTAAGCTTTCCTTAAGCTATTACTCCAACACTTTATTTTAGTAACAGGATGTTGCATGTAAGGTGAAAATTATTTGTTGAATTATTTTTCTATCTCAATGAGAAAAAAGCAAATTATTTAAAATCTGTTTGATCCAAAAGAATGTATTGTTTCTTTTTTCAGGTCAGCAAATGAAACAAAAATTGAAAATATTTCTACAATTCTGTGGGTTTCCGGGCATGAAGATAGAAATAGTCAAATAGTTGATGTTAAAATTCAAGAATGTGAATAGTCCTCGTGCCTATGCAGACATTGACTTTACTGGGCTTATTTGCATGCTGAAGTGTCTCACTAAATCAGAACAGAATAGGCTGGAGTTGATTTTGGTATTGTATTATGCTGAGATAACCACTGATTTGGGTGAAAATAGTGTATCAGTGTAATGAATCATATCCATAATATTTTTAAATCGATTTTTTTTTTTAAAAAAAGAAAGTCCCTGGTAGAATTGGACACTTATTCAGCAAAATGGCTTTTCATCTTGCCCCTATGAGAAGCAACAGTTTAACATACAAATAGGGGGAAAAAAAATCAATGCCTTTTCCTGAGTTTCTCTCTGTTTCAAGCCCTTGCACAATGAAGGTCACATGCACCTTCATTCATCCCTTATCTTCTGACATTTTTCAAGGCATACCTTGTGTTCAGTGTTAATGCCTGGAGCATTATATGTCCTTAGCACATCCTTCAGGACAATATACAACTCTCTTATCTTCCTCAATTCAGAGACATGCACCGCAGTTTGTGAGGAGGCTGAAAGTTCAGTAAAACAAATGGGCATAAAAGGTTAGATACCTTTTGCATTGGTTGTCTTTTCTCTTGACCTGGGCTGCTAATTTTCTTTTCTTGTTTCTCATCTGTGTATTACACACTTGGAATTATTTTAACCTTACTCTTCCTAGAAGTGAAAAGCACAAAACACAACACAAACATAAAAGCTAGAATGCGCTTTGCAGGAAGTTTGGATGACTAATATTCATCTGTAGAGTAGTACAAGTAACTGTTGTTTGTTGTCTAAAAAGAAAAAAAAAAATCAGGTGAAACCCAACGTTTGCTCCACTGACTACTTAGTAACATTAACATTAATAGTTTAAGTACAATTTTAAATAAAACCTGATTTAAAACAAAGCATTGAAATAAGTAAAATTGTTGAAAATATGTAGAATATTTTCAGAGAAGGAGATATTTTCTTGAACATATTTCACATAAGTCCAAGAGAAGTTTTGTCTATTTGAATCTGTATTTGCTTGGCTGGGCTGGCTTTGGTGTGGGTGGAAGGAAGATTGCATGTATGTGTTGCAGCAGGTCAAAAAGAACTGAAGGTGTCAAATAAATTGATACCAAAAGTCACTTCAATTACGTTAAACAATATATCTCAAACTATGAAAATTGGAGACCCTACTATTTTTAGGAAACAAATTTTCCCTGCAACTCTTATGTGTTCTTTTATTTATATTTTCTATCACACCCTCACTAACATGCACACAGAGGTTGTTAATGTCCTTCTATACTTCAGAATACATTACTTTAAGCAGCCTATAACAGATATAAAATCTAGGCAAGATACTACATTATTCATTCCAGTCAGTTTGAGTTATTGATTATGGCATTTTGAGGTATTCCTGCACTTGCATTTTTTTCTTCTCCCTCCTAGACTGATAATCTAGAAAATGAAAAAGAACAGGGAAAAATAAGAGCATAGCCTTGCTTCCATTTTCATTTCTTTGTTAAATTCAGTAGCACATTTATGAAGCCTTTGTTTTTCTTTGTAGCATCACCATTTCCATATCTTGCACATGGTCAGCCCTCAGAGAAGCCTGGCTGCATGCATTGTGTCAGCCCTTGGTTTGATACAAAAGTGCAGAATTTTCCTTTATAGAGGCACAGCATTTTTTTCCTTCATAAATGCCAAACTGAATGAAAAATACTCCTTAGAGAATTAGAAAATAATGAATGATTGGCATTTGGTGTACAATTTCTTATTCTAGTGAGATTTTGGCATGCCATTCACTGGGAAATTCAGAGTATTGAATGACATCCACATTTACCAGATGGGCTGTCAAGGCATACTATGTGTCAACACCTTTGCAGAATATCACTTGAAGCCTAATTCATCTTATTTATGGGCATTCAATTTGGTGCTTCTGAGTAAGGTATCATATATATTTTTTTCCCACTCTAAAGCTGTTCAAGTTACTAAAGCTATGGCTTGGTCTCTACACCCACAAAGGGTATCTGTGTGTGGGAACAGGACTTGGGGGAGAGACATAGGAGCACACATGCATGGAGTCAGTGATAGAGTTCTATGAGGTTGTCTTGTGCTCTCTCACTTGTTGGTACCTTAAGGCAATATGTATCCTATCACATCCAGTAACCAACAGAAACTGGTTGAAAGTTCAGATGGTGGCCAGTTAAAAGTTATGTTCCTCTACTAATAAAGGGCTACTGTTAAGTATTCAGTAATGACCTGTTTGTTGGGATGAAGTCCTCAACAACCTCAAATGGGGTGGAATAGTTGATCTGCTTCATAGTATAACAGGACTGTCACTCAAAAATACATGAACAGGATGAAGAAATGGGCTGAGAAAAGCTTCCATGAGGTTTAGTAAAGACAAAAGCACCGTTCTGTGCCTGGGATGTAACAACCCTAAGATGTGGTACAGGAAGGGAGTTGTCTAGCTAGAAAACAGCTCTGCATGGATGCTTTGATAACATAGCCCCAAGTGTGTGTGAGAGAGGGAGGCGAATACTGAGTTTCTAGTACTTCTTACTTTGTGAATGTCAGTGGCCACCAAGAGGTGATATTAAGTACAGGTTGGTGTTTGAAATGCATAAATGGCAATTAAGGTTTCATCATACCAATAATTTCCAGCACACTGCAGTTCTGGAAAGAACCACAAAATCAAGTGCAGCTATGTTATTCCAGATATGCAGTGTCTTCTGTGTTTGTTACAATAAGATAGATCACAAATGAACCGGTTTCAACCTTCTGTGGTTACACTTTCTGTAAGGTTTCTTTGCTGTTTAAGCAATACCTTATTTGTTGCAATGTAGTCCCTCTGGTTGTTGCCCTGTTCACCACAGCCTGGAGAGCAGATTGAATTCTTCATTTGACTTTTTCCCCCCCCCTCTTGTCAGCTGTGTTTCTCAGTCTCTGATAATTTTTTTTTTCTCACTTCTGGATTCTCTCAAATTGGTTCATGTCTCTCCAAGTGTGTTGCCCAAAAGCGGACTTAATTTAACTGAGGACTTGTGAGTGCCAAGCTGAGCTGAGAGATTTCTCTCTGTATCCTGCAGGTCATAGTTTTGCTTATAATCCCAGTATGGTGTTTCCCTTTGTGCAACACCTAAGTGGTGATTCATGTTCAGCTTGCAATCCACTATAACTCCCAAATCTCTTCATATGAAACTGCTGTCCAACCACTTCATTATGTGGTAATTTATCTAGATTTCTGAATAGCAGGGTAGTAGAGTGGTGAACACAGCTGCCTGAAACAGGTTTCATTCTTGGCCACTGACCATCTAAATAAATATCTTTAGAAGGTTGTACCAGCTGCTTGTTAGAGCAAATAGCCAAGAGCCAGGAAAATTCTGAGATCAAATCCTAATTAAACTGCTGACTTGCTGCATGACCTTGGGTGGCTACAACTCTTTGTGTAGCCATGAGCCCCAAATCAAAACCTCTCAGCTGAGCTTCTCTCTGAAGACAGATTAAAAAAATCGTACAAAACAGAACCTATGTACATCACCGATAGTAACATCCTGTTTGTATTGAACTTCTAACCTGACCCTGACACTTAATGCAAAACACATCTGTGCCTTCCTATATTCTTTTTGTTCTTATTTGTATGGGTTTGTAGCTGCATTATTCTTAACATATCCACACAGGTTTATCGAAAGCAGGTTTTTGCATATCTGTTTACCTATTTTATCATACAGAAATGTGGATTTTTTTTCTGTGCAGCTTGCATAAGATGATGCATTTTTGTGGGAAAGTATTTGGCTACAGTGTATAAGCTTCAACCCAGAAGTTTACTGCTAGGCACTACACTAATAAGCACTAAGTTGTTAACTTAAGTCATGCTGGACTTAGGCTGTATGCAGAAGGCTAATGAGTTCAGGGACAGCAGGGAAGAAAATGGGGATGAATGACCAATGCACTAACTGCCCATGAAACTTGAGCTGTAATAGAAAAACAAGGGGGAGGATATGCGGTTACAAATGTGAAAAATCAAAGCACACATCTTTGCATACAGTTTGCCAGGGACCTTGTCTGGAATGTGTTTTAAATGCTAACCATTCATCCAAACAAAACTGTAATATGCCAGTATGCACAAGCACCAGTTGATATATTTGGCAGCTGAACAGATAGGAAATCTCTGTGAAGTTTGCAGGATTCCCAGTCACAAGGGAGTACCAAATGGAGGCACATCTGCCTTACTGTAACTTCGTCCAGCTGAAGCCCTGCAGTGTGACCCAGCTGATTAATGTATCTGGCTTGGTAGCACTGAACTTCCCAAGTTTGAAGGAGATGTTTGCTGTCATATGGTTGGAGAGCTCACAGAGGTGCCCCAAATGGTAACCAGCCAATGTAGGTTTAAAGGTCAGACCATTCTCAAGAGCCAAATCCTACATGCTGGCTTCACAGCATTGTTGCACGAGTGGTACCGTCTCGTTGAGAGTAATGCAAATAACTATGGAAATAGGTGTGCACCACTGAAACAGCACAAACTCAGCTTATTATTTACCACATTAAGGATTAAGAAGTAAATTAATATATGAGATATGCTATCTTAACAAGATTTCTCAAATCATATAGAAACACAGAGGAGGGTCAGAGGAGGAGGATGGCTGGGAAGGTACGCACTGTTCTATTCTTAGGTTTTTAGTTGCCTGAGGTGGTTGGTTGGCTGGTTATCTTTTGGCAGGGGGAGCATTTTTATTTTCTTGTGTTGAATGGTACCTAGTGGTTATTGTCATGATGCTGATAAAAGCGATGGGGAATTCAAGTAATGCTTGGTGTATATCTTTACTACATACTGCAAGGAAGACTGGAAATACTCAAGTTGGCTGTAAACAATCTGGTTTTTTAGTGACAAGCAAGGATCCACTCAACTGATTTATTCTCCAATTTCAATATATTTAGAGCTACTTGGGGAAATCTGTATACTGGGGAATTCTGTGCTATATAGATATTTCCCAGACTAGGTGGTTCAAAAGCAGAGTCATACAGGGGTTTTTTGAGTATTAAATGTAGAAAGGAATCTCTGCTGATCTTCTTGGTAATTCTGCCATGGATATAATGTTGTACAGGTTTTCCTTCTGAGGTAGAAAGGAAGAATTGAATTATGAACTACACCTGTGTATCCTGCTGCTGATGAGCTAGGAAAGCATAAGCATAAGCAAAGTTTGTGCAAGAGCAGGACTTCTCTCAGGTGCTGATAGGAACACTGTGATTCTGGAACTTCACAGTTAAAATATAGTTCAGTTACAAACATGAACACAAGTTGCGTACTACCTAGACTGTTGCATATGTGAGTTAAGTATTTGGAGATGAGGTTTTCAAAAATAGAAGAAATAAAAATGTAAGTGCTTATGTTCCTTAACAATAGGTTTGGCAGCATTTGATCTGATTTCTCAGCATGTGGATCCTTAGCAACTGCAGATGAGTTTCTCATAATCTCTCAGAACCTTCACTACCTTCATAACCTTCAGGTACCTGGTACCTGAAACTCCGCTACTTCCATCAATGACAGTCATGATCTAATTATGATATCTCTTCCTATTTCCCTACAGTTGTAAGAAGTTCTCTTGTGTGCTGGAGAAAGATGCCCCAGTCTGAGGATGCTCAGCCGATCTTCTATACGGGAGGTACTACTGAGAGATGGAAGCAGCTCTTTGAACAGCAAGGTTTGTATAATGCTAAGTGTTGCTTTATATGCTGGTTGTATAACGTAGTTCAGTGATAGCACTAGAAAATTATTAATTTCCCCTTATTCAAAGAGCAGCTGCTTTTGCTAGTGTATCTGTGATTGTTCTCAAAAGTGATAGCTCCTAAGGTGTGTGCTAAAGAGAGCAGATTCATACCTGGTTTTGCTGATCAACTCAGAAATGCGGAATATAGCTTAGCTTTAATGTGGAAAAGTAGCTCTTGCTCACGGAGCTTATTTTTTTACTTGTGCTCACTCTCTCTTTCAACATTCTATATACATACGTATGTACATGGGGAGGGGTTATGTATCCATATCTCCAAGTATAGACATTCTTGGTTTTGAACTTCCTTTGACTGATTCCATGACTATCTTCATTAGCAAGCAAAAGTCACAGTGACCCTAGCTACTTCAGGACAAATTTACAACAAGCACCTGACAAAGGTGTTACTGAATAGGGAAAGGTCAGTAAACAGTTTGCTAAGCTGACTAATTTCAAAATAACCTATTTTATCCATTGAGTAAAGAAGTCTACAGAAGCATGTGCTGTAGCTGGTTTCAGCATAATTTTTATGACAGCGGTTAAAACTTGAAGTTAAAACATTTTTAACACTTATACTTTAAAACTTATACAACGTTGCTAAGGAAAAGTGATGTTTTTCTTTTGCATTGTATGAAATTTGTGAAAAATGAAAATTTCCCCTGAAAACCTTTTTCACCATCTCACAGTGCTGATACTGTAGTAGTAACTGTATTTCTCTTCCAGTTCAAGAATCTAATGCTGAATTTTCTGTGCTGTTAAGCTGAAAACATTTATTTATCAAAATGTTTCTGTCATTGGATTTAATACTCAATTTAATTTATGGCAGTAAAACCTGAGACAGTTCCTAACACTCCTGCCATTCTTGGAGAATATTATCCTATCTCTGAAAAAAACTATGGCAAATCTTAAGAATAGCTAGTGGCATTATTTATAACTATAATTCTTTTCAGCATTCACCATTGTACAGTTTTCACTAATAGAGTCAGTTCCTTTACCAAGGCAGGATTAAGGCCTCAGGAAGCCTGTTGGCAAAACCACAACTTCTAAGGATAAATATATCATGAATCAAGATAAGACCACATGATAATATATCTCTAAAAGCAGGTGTCATGCAAAATACTCTAATGACAGCTGAAGAGTATAGAAGTACCATGCAAATAGTGCTGAGATTCTAGATGGATAACAGCTTGGCATGCACGGGTATGAAATTATCCATGCTAAACCCTCAAAGACAGCCTATCTGCAAATAATAGAGAATTCCTGGGCAAAATATGAGCAACACAGAATGCTCTCCCTCAGTATTTCATGCAGTATAAACAAGAATGGAAAAATACTGAGGAATAAACCTGTTTTATCAGGAAAGCTGACTCCCCCAAAAATGTTGCTAATGTGCACTCTTGTAGAGTCCACTCTTTTCACAGAGTTCGCTTGTGCTCTGTCCAACTATTTACATCATTAGTTACATCAAATCAATCAGAATAAAAGCATAGACTGCAGAGTCAGCTTACATAGATTCAAACATCTAAACTGATTGAAGGATATGAAATGTCAAGGAAGTTGGAGTTTAGCATTTTATGCTTTCTGAATCACAAGTTTCATGAATGCCTTACAGGCAATTCTAGAAACTCATAGTTATTCTAAACCCAGGAATAAATATGGGTCCTGGCTTTTGGCTCTGTTTCACTTAGTAATTTTTTTTGAACGAAAGTCCTAGGTTTTCATCCCCGTCTGAAAAAGAACCAACCTCCCTGAGTCTCTTTTCTATGCTGGATGTATGAGACTTAGTAGGTAAAAATATATTAACTGACTGTAAACAAATTCTTTGCAGTTTAAAGGAAGCAGAATGCTTTCCAACTTAGGTACACAGTAGGAAATAATATGTTATTCAAGGCAATTGCTTTCCCCTTGTTCCAAAAAACTGGCAATGAGGTTGATGTAAACAATATGTAAAGACAACTGAATCTTAAATGGAGGCAGGTTTTCTGGTACGCCTATTTAAGCCAGTATGCATAGCAATCACTCATCATCTCTCAGGATTTGACCCCTTATATGAACTGTAAAACTATAAAATGCACAATACACACACACACAAAGAGAGAACAGCAGGCCTCATACCGTGTGGAAAAAGAACTGCACTTTGCTAATAGGGATGAAAAGAAGAATGTGCTTTCACTCCAGCTTATCTGTCTGAAATAGCAGCACACCCAATGTTTTCACTGATTCATCTGAATAATATTAAATTCTGAACTTCAGTAAATGCTCATTGCTCATTGTTTTCCCAAATAGCCACATATCATTCTGTTTCATCCAGCCCAAATGATCACAGATGTATTTTAGTTGAGATTTTCAAAACTGTTTATGTTAGCAGCAGCTGATAACTGAATAAAATGTGTCAGATGCTTTCAGGACCAACCACTTCACTCACACACAAAGACAAACATTTGAGTCTATTTACAGCTTGAAAATTTCCCCACAGAGCACAGCTGTCTTAAGTGCAATTATCTGTATGTAGATTTAGTGCACTGAGGAGTACCCCTCTTTCCCTACCCTCAAAAAGCTTGAAAGCAGACGACCTAATTCTCTAATCTTTACCCAGGTATTTTATGTACATCAGACCAAAGTCTGGCCCATTAAAGTAAACAAGGCATTGCCCTTTAATAGAATCAAGATTACTTGAAAATCCTATTGAAAACCATTGAGAGTAGCAGTTACTAACCATCTCTCAGCTTTTGACTGAATAAGAATTGGAAGAATATCAAATGGGTCTATTTAGAGAATAAGTAGAGACTAAAGCGACACTTGAACACTATTATATATCTAGTCCAGGATACATAAATAGGTCTTGTGTCCATTTAATTCAGAATTCCTTCTTCAAGGGATCTTTTGAAGTAGGATTCATGCTGCCTGGAGAGTTTAGTCCAGTGATATTAAACTAGGAATGGAACTAAGAAGGAAACTTCTCTTTAAAAAAGGTCAAAAGTGTAGATAGACATTTTATTCTATTCTCCTGAAGTGCATGGCTCAGCTCCGAAGACCTGGAGATGCTTAGAGGTAGGCAGACGTGGCAGCTGTTTGGGTTTTTTTGGTTTTCATATTACTAAAGGAAGCTCAATTGAAGTCAGAGGGGTTTTTTTAAATAATTACATTTGTAATCAGTTTTGTATCAATACAAGCATTAAAGCCCCATTTGTTCCTTAGAAGATGGTAAAGAATGTACTTTTGTGGATTTTTTGAACACAAACGGTTGATTTGCACATGTTCAGAGTGTGTGAACTACTATTCTGTCTCTGAGCCTCAGCCTAAACAGCAAGAGCAGCAGATCAGGAGGGAAAATACATATACCATAACTTTTACTTACGTTCAGCCATGGTTGACACTCTAGAACTACATAGAACAGGCACTAATCATGACTGGTGAATTCAGAATTAATCTCATCTGAAGGACAGCCAATAAAAAGCAAACATACACCTCAAAGACTGGCTTTGGATCATAAAATTAGCATAAAACAATATTTCAGAGGTGTCTTGTGTGCTCCTATAGCTGAGGTTAAAAAGGATTTAGCAATATAAACTCCATTTTCCATGGGGTTTACGAGTGAGACAACTCAAGTTGTTCTGGGTGGAATAGTAGTCTGCCAGATACTAGTATTGTATTGATCGTGTATGTGCAATTGTGTAAGTGTGAAGGATCAGACCTTCCACTGCTTACTAAAAGCACAGGTATATGCTAGAACATATCGTTTGCCCTCATGGTTTCATGTGTGTAATGGCTAAACCAACTGGAAATGGGCATTAGGTTACTTCAGGGGGGGACAAGTGTACATTTAATAACCCCCACCCTGACACCCCCTTTTATTACAGTCCAGAAAACCATGTATAGCCTTTGCATCTACTAATAGAGCTGCACATACATTCAGGTTCCTGTCCTTAAGTAAGAGTGTTTTATGCAGCCTATCTTTTTGACTCCATATAGTCTTTTTCTATCCTGCTATTCTGAAGGGTGCTACAAGATGTTGAGTGCTTTCAAATCCAAGTGAATGGAAAGTAATAATTTTGGGCAAAGACCCTGGTGCATTTCAGACCAAGTCCAGGGCATGTTACTTGTCTTTTCCTGAAGGGTGGGGGGTTTTCTCTGTATGCCTGTTTAATATAAAGGATATACATCTTAAATATATATTTGTACAAGAGCCTGGAACCATTCTAGGAAGAACTGTTACATTTTGGTGGTCTATAATATGGATTTTAAAGCATTTATAAATAGGTATTTAGCTATCAAACTAGAACAGTTCCCTCAGAGACAGTCTACACATAATACACATTTGTAGCACTCCTATTTAGGTACATTATTTACCAGGGGGAGACAGGAAATTGTTTCTTCATACAAATTCTAGTCTCTTAGGGAGATATTACACACTCTGAGAAATGTACAAACATATCATTTACCTTAAAAGGACCGCTGAAATATTACTCAATTCTGCCTGAGCCATTTTACCCCTGCAATTAAACCACAGTTGGGTTCTCATCTGCATTAGCTCCTGTGTTGAAATATGTGTGGCATCAACACTATCAGTGTATTTTCTTTGAAAGAGAACGATAACATATGAAAGATACAATAAAACCAATAATTAACTGAATGCTCACAAATGACCAGTTTTAAGTTACCCATGACACTGTTTTTCTTAGATCTAAATATTTAGCCAAATATGAAAGCAAATTCTTCCATGACATTAATAAAACATTTTACAATCAACACTTTAAAATGTTTTGTACATTTTGATGTGACTGCTGGTATATCCACATTGTCTCTTTATGAATTGCTGAGCTTAGCCATTCTGTAACAAGCAGGAAATTTGATAGTATTTTTCATACAGTTAAGACCCTCTCTTTTAAAACCCACTGAAGACTGGTTTTAGGAGATAGGAAGTGTTAACTATTACTGTAATACTATATATTGTCTGTGAGTGACTTTTCTGAACATATCATGTATGCGGAGATATTCTATATCAGAAACTTTTGACAAATGTTTTTTCATCAGAAAATATCGGCTTGTCAAAAACAGAGCTTTGCTGGAACACACAAGATTTCAAAGAAGCTTTTTGGATTGTAAAAGCATTTTCCAGATTTGAATGGCTGTGTGAAAATCAGAGCAGGGATTTGAACCCATCTCTTTCACATTCCAGAGTGGTGCTGTGATAAGTAGACTACAAGTGGACAGTTTTCATGAGGTTTCCTGGTCTTGTTCCTTTTTAATGGTTTCCTGCTCTTGGTTTCCTAAGATTACTGTTTCAGTGCAGAACAGGAGGATTTTGAAATCTCAGTGCTCTGTGGGACACTAAAATATCTTTTCCGTTCCAATCTGATAGCAAATATTTCTAGTAATATTTCTTCACTTGAATCGCCCTCTGAGAAGCCTCAGATTTAAAACATAACAGTTCAATTGAACTGAGGATATGGCTCAGATCTTCTGTAGAATTTTTAAAATGCCCACCATGGTAAATGCCCTGGGACGGGGATAAAAAAAAAAGTAAGCAATCCTTTTGACTTGTGTAATTATCCCTATCTCCTAGTAAAAACCTAGCAAATTACTTTCAGCCAATTTGTACTAATTAGCGCTTAATTATCTTCCTGTGTGCAGCATCTCTTACTTCAGTTTGCATCTATGTTGTTTTCAGTTCGCTACTGTTCTGCATTCATGGTAAAATTTAGAAATGTCCTATCTGAGTATCACATTATCTTGCAAACTACTGAATTTTCCTTCTCATTTGTCTGGTGGCACTACTGCAATAAAGTTGCTGAATTGGGCAATTTGTCCACTAAAAATAACCAGCTTTTTAGTTATTGCATGAGGTACCCATGATGGTTTCCTTTAGGTAGATCTAGCTCACTTTTGTCCCGACATAGGAATTCTGAGATGGTGGCTGCAACCCTAGGGCTGAAGTGCTAGAGGCAAGAGCTGGTGGTTTCACTGTAAAACACTGCCTCCCAGTAAAATCACTGCTAAATCATACACTGCATAAAAGTTTTATCTAACATCTATTTCCTGCATATTCTTTTTCCCATTTCCACTGTGTTCACTGTCCTTAAACTACTTTCCAGTCCTGACATACTTCAAACCACCACCTTTGCGCTGTTTCTAGATTTTTTTTTTTTTTAATGAACCACAGCCTACTGTATTTGGCTTAATGGGTCTCTTAACCTGGTTTTAGTTTTCTCCAATCTCCCCCCTCATCCTCCTCTGTCTGATCTTTCTTCCTTTCTTATCTGGTCTGTTTATCTGTTTTCCCATCCACATCTTTGACTCTTTTTTTTCACTTCAACTATTGCTGTATGTCTGTCTGTTCTTGAACCAGTCCTCCTTCTCCTCTGCATTTGAACAACATACAGCAATTCCTAGAAAGCAAATCCTGTCTCACTGTAGTTGCTATCTAGGAAAAGAAATGCATCTAATTCTAAATGTAGGTGGACAGTTTGTTTTGACAGCAGTAATTATCTGTAGTATTAATGTATAATAATTATTTGGTATTACTGAAATTAGGATTAAAACCCATTCACAGTAGTTCAGACATGACTGCCATGTAAAAGTACTGCTGTTAAAGAAGTTTTTTTACGTATTCCAGGATAAATGGGGAGCTTGGGATTTTATTTTATTCTAACAGTTCCCCTTTTTCAATGACCGTTAGATTACCTGCAGATTCTGTTATATTCCTGGATTATTTGGGATTAAAAGACCTTGAAAAAATGCCAACAACTTTTATTCTCTCACATAACTGAATTGAGTGTATTTCAGCAGAGGGTTATAGTATGTGGACAATAATTGTATATAACCCACTTGCTGCTAAAGAAAATAACCCATCAAGAGATAGAAGTGTCACTAATGCATTGGGATGTTTGAAAGCATATGAAGCAAGATATTATCTTTAGATAAGATTCACCCAGCTGAGACAGATTTCAGTATATTCATTAGCTTTAATCTTTGCCCAAATCTCCTTTCTTTGCAATTCAAATTTTGTATCTTATACTCAGAAAGATTCACGTTTCATGACCATCTGAAGTAGCATTAATAATAAGAAAAAGTGTTTTTTACAATAATAAAGGATTGTTTTACAACTCATTTCTACAGTATGGGTATCACATGTAGTGTGGGTGCACCATCAATAAACTTTTTGATGTATTCCTATTAATATGGCTTTTTTTCACCTAACAATCTATCAAAAGGAGAAAATCCTATCAGCATCACTAAGTCCTTCTTTAAGGTTTCATTGATCTTAGCCTTAGAACAAGATTATAAAAACAGTCCTACACAGAGATAATGTCTAGAGGATTTTGGCTAATCTCCGCACTCATTTTAGATTAGATCTAGTCATATTCATACACATAACTATTCTTGTAGATAACATATGCCTACCAGTGTTTGCCCTTAATTAAGATGCAATAATTGCTTTTGTTTCCTTTGGTCGTAACAATAGTAATGCCAAATATATTCATAGACCTTTGATGATAAATGTCTTGTACTCAATGTATAGCATTCCAGGCTCAGGATCGATTTTCCCTGATGAGGAATTCTTTCTAACGGTGAAAACGTGTGCAGTGAATAACGTAATCTTCATGCATCCTAATGTTTCAGACTGTGCTTAGGTATTCAGCTCACTTCTTTATTCTTTAGTTTCTATTCTGCAGAAACTTGTATATATAAAGATTATTCAAATAGCTTTTTGTCAGTGAGTGAATTATTTTGGGAAGGACAGCACATAAGAGAAATGTGGAAATTACCATAGAAGTTGAAGAAAAGATTTCATTTTTGCTGTATCAGTTTTCAGATGTGTCAGGCTGTAAATAGTCTTACAAAGACTAAGTTAGCAATATAAAGAAACCAGAATTTAGACTCTAGTGTTAAAAAAATAATATGGATAATATTATATGCTTCAAATCTGCCATTTGGTTGCATAACTCTGTGGATTTTCAAATGCAGCAAATCGTCAGTTTTGAGGGTGCCTTTTTTATCACACGTATGCACTTTTATCAGAACATCTAAATCTCGTCTTTCTCAATAAAGTCTTATGCAGTGATATGTTGGGGTATCTTATTGTAAATATACAACATTATCCAATGCATTGCTTTTCATAAGGGAAAACATAAGCCTCTGAGGGTGTAACATTTGTTTACAGCTGGCGTTTTTTCTCTGCGAGAACATTTTGCTTTGCATTATTAGTTAATAGCAAGGGAAAATGGAGAGCAAAATTACTGCTGCATAAACAAACCTGTTACACAAATGCCTTCGATATTCCAAATGATGATGCTAGAGATTGTATGATTTAGTTTTTTGCAGGGTTGCTTTTGAATTAACACAACAGTTGAGCTTACACAGTTTACCAGCCATAGTAATGGCAGGATTATTTAGGGCTCAGTTCTTAAACACATTAAAGTCGATGATTAAAATCCCCTTGGCTTAAGCATTTGCACAATAAGTCCTAGACTGTCAAAGGGATTCGTGTTGTGTAGCTAAAAAGCTACTTTTCTTCAGCAACAAAAGAAGTGGTGTCTTCCAGTAACGTTTTCTGGTAGGAGACTGACAAAATATCTTCTTGAAAATGCTCTCAAGTGTATGTTCCTAGTATGTCCTAACTTGCAGTAGGGCTCAAGGACATTATACACATCCTTACACAGATAACATGATGGAATCAACATGATGTAAATGAAAGCTGCAGTAGAACTGAAGCAGTTGCTCACTTTCCATGTAAATGTTACAATTAAGTATTGTCCTGATGAACCAGCTAAAGCAATGTCTTTATATATTTCTGCTTCAATTACACAAACTTCAGTATAGTGGTGGTTGTTATTATTTTGTATAATTACTTTATGTCTCAAAAGTCATTAATGTCCTATTCTACAGCACCTGTTCTAAATAACAGTGTGTGATGTTAGAAGACAAAGACAGGATAGGTTTTCTTCTGCTCATGTTACACAATTAATACACTGAAAATAGCACTGAGCCCAATAAATATTTGTATTATGCTATACTTAAATCTCAAATCACTGAGGTTTTCTCGCCTTTGCTTGATACCTTAGCTATTCTCTTCCCTTTTATTCTTATTCAGTGAAGCACATCAATGTGTTTAACTTTTGCATCTGCTTCAGACTCAGTGCCCAAGGATATCATTATAATTAAGTCTGTACTGTATTCCTGTTTTGCATAAGCACGGCTGTGCATCAGTGTTTTTTCTATTTTTTTTTTCTTTTTTTAATATGATATGTTTGGTATTGTCTCCAAGAAAGTTATCTGTTCATTTCTTAGAAAATATTGCTCATATTCAAACTAAGTTGAGATAGTGGGCCTTACTCTATTCCTGTAATAATTAATGGTAAAAGTCCTCGTGACTTCAGACAGGTTCCTACCTCCATATCCATTTTTTTCCATTTCACATCCCTATCCATTTATTTGAGATATTTGAGTAACTTAATCACATTCTCCTTTGGTTGGAATGGTTATACTTCATTCATTTTAACATGGTTCATCTGAGGAATATAAAGATATTAATATTAAATAATCTGCTGTGTTTAGCAGGTCATAAATTTTATAGTCAACATATTGCTTACTTAGCCATGAAATATCCAGTGTGAATTTTCCTTGTTACATTCACTGAATTGTATGGCAAGTTTGCAATGTACTTGGGACACAGTGGTTATGGGTTTTAAAGTCTGACCCAAGGGACCTTTGTGGTTTCTGTACCTGCCTCTGCTATGTATGTGCTGTGTAAGCTCACACAAGTCATGTAACCAGCACTAAACCAGTAACTGAAGTGAGGAACCTGACTAAATAGTCTTGGTATTGTGGAGGGTCTAAGAACCCAACAACCACAACTAGCCAAGCCATCAAGTTTTTCCTCTCTATCTCCCCATCAACTGATACCATTTAACAGTCAATGGTTAAGCCTGAATGTGTTGACACAAACTTCAGTTTCCTCTTTGCCATCGCTGGGATGGAGACAATATCTGCACCTAACACTTGCCTGGTAAAATGAAGAAAAACCCCGAAAGTTATTACATGATTAATATCTAGGCTTTGTTTTGGTTTGTGTTGGAGTTTTTGAAAAAGATTCCTTTAAATGTATTTTTAAAAACCGCAGCATATCCACAAGGCACCGATGATGTTTTCCTACTCTGAAAGATGTGTTACATATTACACATGCAGTAAGACCAAAGCTTTTGAGAAGTATGGGACTTTGTGTACATTGTACAGCTGCTTTCTACCTGCACTGACTGATGCTTTTGAGACACAGTGGATTCATTATACACTGCATAATGTATGGATCCCATGGCTGTTTCAGCTTCTTGGAATTACTGGCATAACTGTTCATATAGGAGCCAGCCAGAAGCACTGGACTTGCTTCACAGGCATACATCAGCTCTGTAAGATATGCACAGTTTCCTTCTGAAAGTGAAGGGGATCAGAGATTGAAATACTTTATATTTAGAAATTCGCTTGTTTTCACTTTGTTTCTGGAATGTCTGGACATAGCACAGCAGGTCAAAGACATTGAGCTTTTAGGTCTGCAATAAATTTGGATTAAGGTTTTCAAAATGTAACCAGTCCCTATTTCGAAGCAAAGATGTGAATGCATCGGAGCCCTCTTCAGTGTGCGGATGTAGCATGTGCCTTGTAACTTCTGTTGTAGCATGCAAAATATAAAATAGAATTGGACACAGGAGTGGTAAGAAAATAACATTGCAACTGTGAAGGAAGCTAAAAATACAGGCTTTCCTGCACTCCTAAATTGCAAAGTCAAGTTTAGATGCAGAAACCTTTCAGTTAAATAATTAAGAAGGTACTGAATGCTGGGCTGGTTAACATATTTCATTTTTTCATCCTAAGATTTCTATGCATACCCATTTGTGCACGCATTTGGATGGACAAATGCCTAAATACACGGGCTACACAGTATTGGCACACAACTCCTCCTCCCCAGTGGCTTTTCATTTGACGCTCTATTCTCTATATAGCTGTGAGCTGGTATATTCATGCCAGACACCACACAAAGGGGATGAAAATCAGGACACAAGTGTTAGCCTTGTTGTTTCCAGCAATACAGCCTAGCTACTGAAATAACCATCTGGAGTGGCTCTTCAGGAAAAGGTATCCAGGGCCTATCAGTGCTTATTGTGTTTGGAAAAGTTCAGAGGTTTGAGTAGCGTAATGCTTCGTGATATCTGCTACACTCTAAACATTTTATGGTTTTAGCACAAACTTAATTTATTGTTGACAGTGACAGTCTCTCTGTTTATTTCACTGTGTGATCTTTGTCTGATTTCAAGTATGTCTGTAAATACTCATGCCATTTTGGCAAACAAGTTATTAGCTCTTTCAAAGGTAAAGACATGAGAGCTTGTTGAAAGGTTAAGTCTTCTGGAGAGCAAAGTGCCTCTTGA
This sequence comes from Gorsachius magnificus, assembly GCA_034008185.1. NCBI lineage: Eukaryota > Metazoa > Chordata > Aves > Pelecaniformes > Ardeidae > Gorsachius > Gorsachius magnificus. The sequence goes on along the minus strand of CM067088.1, from coordinate 39,621,113 downwards.
AGGCAGAGGCCACTTTTCTTTTCCTTTGAAGATAATCAAAATATGGAGAGTAGCTGGTCATGAACAAAATGATCAGGGTGGCATAACTAAAGCTTATTGAATTTGTGCTGAGGATCCTAAAAACGGCAGTTCCATTTGTTCCACACAGTTTTATCCTCTAATTCCTAATCACAATGCTGTCTTATTGTGCGCAATGAAAAGACTAATTTGACTAAATCCATTCATAAATGACAAAATCAATAGTTCTCCTTTTGAAAGTCATTCAGCATATAGAATATGAGAATTTATGGTTAGTTTACTGCTGTCATGGATGGGTCTCTCTCTCTCTGGTAGTAACTGATAAAGCAGCTTTTCAAGTCAGACTGTCTCAATAAAGTACTTAAATCCATCTTAATGTACCCCAGGGAAGCAAGTCTGAATTAACCTAGTACCTTAGTTTTGCAACAATAATAAGGTGAAAGGGAGTATGCAGCAGAAACTGATTATAATAAGTGATACAAAAGCAGACAGCAACAATGAGGCAGAAGTAGAACAGGAACTGGGATTAAGGGATCTCTCACCCAGCCATGTGCAAAAATGTTGAAAATTAATGTTGTATTGTTTAGCTAACAGCTGTCAAGTCATTTAAGTCATTGTAATGTGTGGTATGCTTGCTTTCCTCTTCGTCTCACCAAGAGCATATTAGAAATCATATTCTCTTTCTTCTGAAGAATGACAAAGTTAATCCTTCCTTGCATTGCTTTTAAGAAAAACTCATAGTACAGGCTGTCTCTTAAATTTGTCAGTTAGGATATTAACACAGCATGGAACTTTGATGTTAAACTGGCATTTGATGAATGGGGTTAAAAATCACTTAGGGCCATATTCTTCCTAGCTGCTGTATTTGTGTATAGTAGAAGATGCAAAGGATGTAAATAAGCCCTCATACATTTGTGGTGCTGCTGTAATCAGAGAGAACCCCATATTCCTGACATCAGCTGAATATTAAAATACATTTTTCTGAGAACATATGACACCCAGAGGAGAACAAGGAGGAATCCTAGGTTCTTTCTGTTTCATTAAAATGTTTTCCCTATAATCATAGTACAGTAAAATTGAAAAAAACAGCAAGAAAAACATGTTTATTAAACAGACTTGAAAGCCAGTATTACCAGACATTGTTACAATCTAGTATCAGGCAATGCCCGTATCACTCTATTCTGATATCTGTTATTTTTTCTCCAACTCCAGTTACCCTGATTCATTGCTCAACTCATAGCATGAATAAGTTACACTTGGGATTGAAAGGATTTAGTAAATTTACTAAAATTTACAAAAAGCAATGTTTAAAAATAATACTAAAATTAAAATCAATCTTCTTTGTGATACCTCAGTATTTCTAAAATTTTACCTGTGGTCGAAGGTAATCAGAAATCAAAAAAGGTTGGTTGGGACATTTTTATCTCTTGTAGATTCAAACTTTGTCCTCAGAAAGCAGAAGTTACCCAGGATGTCTGTTAGCCCTTGGTGTTCTGTGAAAGGCAGCGATAGTGGTAGAAGTTTGGAGTCTTTGCTTAGCACTAGGGAGTGATTGGTTCCATTCTTACATGTTCCTTTTGCTCTGATCCTCCCGTTTGTGAGATGGGGTAGCTGACCCCACATTTCTTTGGTGTTTGTCATCTCTTAGACAGTGCTAAGGCTTTTTTGCTTTTTTAGACATCAGTTGATTCTTATGAAAAAGCAAATTGAATGGATTCTCTCAATGGTTGTGTGGTTCTGGTGCTGATTAGCTGGGAAAACCACTGTGTTGGAACCATCCTGGGGAAGGGGTTTCATACTTTACCAACAACATCCTTTCAAGAAAATCAAAATACATCCACCATTAGATTGTGGTAGTTTTAATGTAGATGGAAAAAGAAGAATAATTTCATTCAAATCAGAGTAATCTTAATTTTTAGTGTGTAAGTGACTTAAGCCAGAAGTAAGAAGCACATGGAGCTTGCAACAAGTGAGGATGCGCTCGCGCGTAACAGTCTTGACAATTGTTGGCAAACATACTTCTGAGTCACTGCAAATAGATGCACTCGTCCCAGAGAAACTTGTAGTCTCTGAAAACACTGTGCAGCAATACATGCATAACAAAATACTACTCTGCATCAGCACTTGATTTTAGAAGCATGTTTCCTCCATTTTGAGTGACTGAAAAATGCTGCAAAAACTGAAAAAATGCTGCAAATCTATTAACTGTTTGAAGTCTTCACCATTCCAGACTTCCAGCAATTAGGGAAATTCACAACTGTGTAGCAACCACTTTTTTAAATAATGACAAAAAATTTCAGAAAGAATTTTCATAGTCATGTGTTGTTATCTGAATAAAGGTACGATGCAAGGTGGTACTTACTTAGGAAAGCTGTATTGTGTTTGCATGGCAAGGCTTAGGTAGCAGGGGGGCTACAGGGGTGGCTTCTGTAAGAAGCTGCCAGAAGCTTCCCCTATGTCCAACAACGCCAATACCAGCTGGCTCCGCTGGTATTGGAACCGCCCCTGGCCAAGGCCAAGCCCATCAGCATTGGTGGTAGCACCTATGTGATAACATAGTTAAGAAAGGGAGAAAAAAACAACTGCAGGTTTGCAGCCAGAGAGAGGAGTGAGAATATGTGAGAGGAACAGCTCTGCAGACACCAAGGTCAGTGAGGAAGGAGGGGGAGGCGCCGGAGCAGAGATTCCCCTGCAGCCCCTGGTGCAGCCCATGGTAAGGCAGGCTGTCCCCCTGCAGCCCAGGGAGGCCCACGGGGAGCAGATCCCCACCTGCAGCCCGTGGAGGACCCCACACTGGAGCAGGGGGGTGCCCAAAGGAAGCTGTGTGCGTTGTGAGCTGCAGGGGGACCCAGCTGGAGCAGTCTGTTCCTGAAGGACTGCACCCCATGGAAGGGACCCATGCTGGAGCAGTTTGTGAAGAACTGTAGCCGGATTATGCTGGAGAAGTTCGTGGAGGACTGTCTGCCACGGGAGGGACCCCAGGCGGGGGGTGGGAGTCCTCCCCGGGGAGGAAGGGTGGCAAGACAGGGTATGAACTACCAACCCCCCCCTCCCCCCGGTACGAGGGGTGGGTGGGAGTGTTTTAAGATTTGGTTTTGTTTCTCATTACCCTCATCTGATTTGATTGGTAATAAATTAAACTAATTTCCACAAGTCGAGCATGTTTTGCCCGTGACAGTAATTGCTGAGTGATCTCCCCCTGTCCTTATCTCAACCCACAAGACTTTCGTTATATTTTCTCTCCCCTGTCCAGCTGAGGAGGGGAGTGGTAGAGTGGCTTTGGTGGAGACCTGACATCCAGCTGGGGTCAACCCCACCACATAAGCAAATTGACTATTTTGTTTCTGAAGTGAATCAAGTAGCATCCCTTTACAACTTTGAGCAGCCTTTGAATCATGTGGTAGCTCAGCCCCAGCATTTGTTTCTTGGTGACCTAAGGATGTTTCCATGGTGATTTGCATTTGCTGTTTACCCCAATGCTCAGCTTGGTATGACTAGCAATACTTGAGTGCTCTGAAATTAACCTCTTCAAAATTGAGATACTTACACCTTGTAATCTCTTAATATTCTCACCACTACTACTCTTCTCTGCCCTGTCATTTCAAATCCTCTGTGCTCTGCACAATATTCTTCTAAAAATTTATGTTTATGACGCACCCTTCAAATGAGCTCTACTTTGTTACACATCACTTAGTTACGCTCTCTTTGTACTCATTATGTCACCCCTTGTGGATAGTGTTGCAAAATATCCAAGATACTTGAAACAAGACACTTGGGAACAAAAAAATTCAATGAAAAAAGTAAAATGAAGTGAAAGAAAGTGTTTTCATACCCAAGTATGATTGGCTTTTTATTGATTTTTTTCCATCAAGGAAAATTGTTTTTAAAGCCCCCTGTTTATCATCATTTATCAGTTCGGTTAAAAAACTACCAAGCTGAGTTATACCACATAAAGAGTTACTGCTGTGGGTGTATTGCCTCTGAGCAGCAGGAACCATTTCATCACTTCATGCTGTGAGCTCTGTCTACTGAGCCTCTGCAGTACTGCTCCTGGAGGCTCGCTACGAGCAGTAGTCTTGCTTTTCTCGGAGTCTTGTTACTATACGATGTACTTAGAGCGAACCACTTCTCAGTCCTAGTGGGAAGAACACAGGACTGTTCAATTATTCCATTTGCTTTCATGCTTTTCTAAATTAAGAAAGTTCCTAGACCTTTATACGCTACAAAACAAAGCACCTGGTACATGATGAGGTTGAACAAGCAATCACTGCTAAGCCGTAAGTATTCACCTGCACCGCTACTGGTCACAGTCCTTGTATCAGCTGCCAGCTGGTCAGAGGCTAATCCACTGCAGTCTAGCTTTGATCCATTAAAATATTCTTTCTTCAGCCAAACTGTCTTAACACTAGAACAGCTTATGTTAGGCTGTTTCCATTAGTTTATAAACTGAAACCAACCTTCACCCAGGATTTCATCTCATTCTACAGCCCTTGTTTGCCATGATTTTGGTCTGCTAAAAAAGTGTTTTTCTAATGATTACAAGGGAAAGATCAACTACAAGCAAATTGAAACAGTACGTAAGGTGCAGATTCTGTAAACAAATACTATTTTTCTCTAACAAGTGATTTTATCACCAGTCTGTATTTTGTTCTTTCTTTTAGCTGAACTGCGGTTACTCACTTCTGTTGTATTGCTAGCTGTGATTTTTTAAGATTGTCATCATTACATAGCAATAATCTGTGCAACATTGTTTTCTACAGGGCACTTTCACCTTTGTCAGACACAATTTTCTTTCCTTAACAATTTCTCCCAAATAATATGCTCGCAGCTGTATCTTGGTGCAACTGTAGCCATTTGGTGTGAAGTTGGTAGTTGAAGAGCCAAATACTGAAGTTTGCACACTCTGTTCATTTTTACAGGAGCAAAAGTGTGAGTCTTCATTTTGTGGATACAAATTCTGACCCTTTTTTTACGGTTACAAATTGTGAGCCGTTGTTTTTTTGGTTTTTGTTTTTTTTTCTTTCTCCCAGAAGCTTCTGCAGTCTGAACACTTCAGCTGGCAGTTTAGGTTGACAGATTTGTTAGCAGACGGCAGAACAGGAGAAAGCCAGGCTGACGATAGGCCTGGAAGGTGAGCACAAAAAGCCTAAAAAGCTGGTACAGCCAGTGACTGAGAAATGAATGCCAGTGATAATAAGATAAGTATCGTTGCCAGAAAGGCATTTTTTTAGCAACTGTTCATCAGAAGGACTGAAAATGATCAGTATCAGCTACTGGAGGCATTTGAAAGGAATCATGATATACCAAAAGTCTACATCGATTGTTTTAACATTCAAGACAGAGGTGCAGAAAGGAGCTATTTAGACAATGACCTGGATACAGAAAGAAAATCCGAGAAGGAAAGTAAATAGCCCAGAGACCACAAATGGTCTCTGAAGATAGGCAGGATTTTCCAGTGGTGATAAAAGGGAAAAAGCTTTTAACAGTGTAGCTGCAAGAGCTCAGTTTTCATTATCCAAGATTTTAAAAAAAGAATAAACTTTTTCTCATACCTTAGTTTTAAAATCCACAGGATGCAAGATGGGTAGATGCTGGAGGGTAGATATACATTGATTTCTCAACTAGCTTTTTTATTTGAAAGCCTGTTAAATAAATGCATTTCAAAATGTGGATACGCTTTCTAAAACTTTCAGCAAATGCTGGTTTTATGCCACCGTCTCTATGAGATGTCAGTTATTATAGTAGTGCATATTGGCTGCTCAGAATCGGGACCTATTGAACAGGATTGTTTACAAGCTCAGAAACAACAAAACCACTTACTGTTTAAGAGCATGGAAAAGCGATGAGAGAGATGAATATGAAGGCTAACTGGGCCAGCTTAGATAAGATAGCTGGAAGGAGGTTTATGTTCTTAGAATAGAAAATGATACATATTTGTATATATTCTGTGGGGTTTTGCAGTCTGATATAGAGGTATGTGCCGAGTCTGATCTCCTTCACCTTCTAGTGCTTCAGTTAACAGAGCATCAGCCTCCACCCACAAGACAGTAGACATAAGTGTTCTAAGGCCAAATTCATTCAACTTACAGATTTCCACTTGTGTTTAGAATTCAATTTTACATACGTATATGGTTTTGAGAAAAATAGCATCAGTATATAAGCTAGCTCAACCAAAAAGTAAATAATACGTATTTTCCTTACTGTTTTCACCATGAATCAGTGTTTAAATAGTGGAAAAATTAATAATGTTAAATATTTTATAGTTTATTTAATATAGTATTGATTGCATTAGCATTTGGATTAATGACCTTTTAAATGCTCAAAGACTAAAGCAGTTGTCTAGTAAGATGAGAAGACAGTCATGAGGCTGAAATAGTTGGCCTATCAGCTTTTTTAAAATAAATTAAAGATTGTGTAAACCAAAGCAATGTTGAGAATTAGGGCTTTCTAATGAGATCATCAGTTCTAAATCAATACCAACAGGGTACACACTTCTGTTTGATGTTCACTATGTACTTGAGAGAATTTCAGTAATCAATCACTGGCATTCTGACTTGCAGATGCAAAGAAGTCCACCTCAGTGAAATGTTTAAGACTGCAAAGTAGAACTACGTGCAAGTACGAGGAGTGTAAATTGGACTGTTTCCAAAATGGAATAGCTGAACTTTCCTAATCCTATGTTAAACTCACTGAAAATCATACAGTGGATTGAATTTGAAGCTGATCCTTTGTCATGAAAAGACTCTCAGCTGCCATTTTCTCTGCTGAACTTGGTATAATTAAAGGGGATAAAAAATGAAGTCATGATGATGGCAGGGAATTTGGGATATAGCAAATGGTAAAACCTTTCCCACTCCTAAGTGTAGAATCTGACTCCAGTACTGCCGTCTTCAATTGCTTTTGCCATATCTGCATATCCATTTCTTTTCGTGGTTATTTCCCTCTCTCTTTCTTCTCCCTGTCACTATGAAGGCTTTCATGTACTGGCTTACAAAAACCTGTGAGTAATCAAGAATATAAAATCAACCATTGGATAATCACTGCCCTTTATTATTTCACTCTTTATTTTCCAGCATGCTGAATAACTGTTTGTACCTCCAGCTGGCAGCACACTGCACAGAGGATGAGGTAGCTTTAAGCCACCTTTGCACTGTCTGGTCTGTGTGTGCAATCCTATATAGCTTAAGCAACTATAAGGTTTTTTACCATACGCACCAAACATAGAAAGGGCACAGATAAATGCTGTTTCAGCTGATTAACCATCCCCTTATGAAGTTTCTGTTGTGTTTGTGAAATTATGGGAAACAGTCTTTTGCTAAAACACCATTAATTTTTAAGTATGGTTTCCAATATGAAATATTTTTATTTTGGCTATTCATTTTTAATGACTGCATAATGCAACTCAGCAAAACTATACAAAGCAAACCAAGAAAAAAATTGAAGCTATAACATCAAATATTTGCATAAAAGCCATGAAATACTGAAGCAAAGACTTTGTAGGTAACTGGCAGTTCATGCAATGAAGACAAAATGTATAGAAACTGCCATTAAAACATCGATTTATCAGAACAAACGAAGTGCTACATCTACTGCATACCCCCTTCTGGCAGAAAAGTTATTCTTACTTTTAGCTTGGGGTTATTATAATGGAGGTTATTACTAATTTATTGTGTCTTGGAGCTATGTTAGTCAGTGTCCCTGCTGTGATTTCAGTGGATGATCATACCTGGTATCTTATAGCACGCTTTTGCCAGTAGCGTGGCATTCCATATGAGTTGGCTGTCCTACCAAGCCCATCAGCTTTAAGGTACTGAAAGCAAATCTCTCGCATGCTTTATCTTAGCCAGGAAACCTCTGCCTTCAAAACACAGATTTGTGCTTTTGCCTATCCGCAAAACATAAAAATGACCAATTTAACTTTGTAACTTCTAAGTTGTCAATTAGTAAACACTATGAAAACTTTAAGTAAGGTGCTTTAATTGTACTGTATGTACATCAAGGGAAATGCATGACCTTACGGAATATCTTTTCAGATGAAAAATATATGCTCAATGTATGGTCAAAATATATGCTCAAAAATCATCCACACTTGCATCTGCTGGACTATTTGAAGAATAGAAGTGTTATATGGATAGATTCCAAAAACTGGTGAAAGAGCAGAACATCTGTAGCCAAAGTATGAAAGGAAGTTAACAATCAATATAAACGTGGTTTACTGCCTTGTTTTAGGATACAGTTCAACATTTGGGGGTATTAAATATTTTAAATTCTTTTTTAAAGATCTTTGAGATTTTGACAATCTCCTTTTCACCATCACCCAGGGCAACAGGACTCAGTAAGGAGAAGAGAACATAGCACAGATTTACATTAGAAAGGCCTCACAATTGTTAACCCAACTAGTGGGAAGTCAGGAAACTTGTTTATGTATGTGCATTATATACATATACACATAACAATAAATTAGCATTTGAAGATGTTTTCATAGAAGAACACATTTAACCATATAAATGTGAAATATGCAAATTGCTGTTTTCCCTTACTAAAGTAGTTCAGTTGGCAGTTGTTCAGGGTGCCCTGAAGACCCTTAAAACCTAAATGAAGGCAATGGTACAACGTAAAGTCAATTCCTAAGCTGCAAAATGAGGAATATATTCATAAATCAGTTTTGTATGTCTCAGACCTCTGAGCGAACTCTCCAAGTGTCGTGTTATTTAATGATACTACGGGAAATCAGCTTGATATTTCACATGAACTGTACCATGAGAATATATTCATTCCAGGACCACAGCTGATTACATTCATATTCCTTTGTTCTTTGCGTTTAACTAATGCAAAAAGTTTACCATAAGAATTGTCTTTTCCAGTTGTTTTATAAAAAGAGAAAGAGTTAGAGGCAGAAGGTGTATGTACACTATAGACATAAGCATGTGTATGTGTGTCTGTGTGTGTGGATATGTGTGCACAAATAGATGTGTCTGTAGATAGTGGATGATTATTGTCATCAGCTATTTAAGGGTCCATGGGTAACGGTCAAACTTAAGTACTAATCTTTGATCCGTTTTTTTCCCTCATTGACACCAAGTGCACAGCCCTCATCGCCTTCAGGGGGGACCTGTGATAGGCTAATCCTAAAGGCTTGTGAAATACAGACTTCCTAATGGATCAAATGGGACTCTGTGCACTAATTAACATTTTATTTTATGGCAGCCCTTTCTTCTGTCCTATGCCTGTATGCTCCCTTAGTGGAGTGAACAGATGTAGTCACACATCTCTTATGCTTGGCAGAAGACGGATGTCACTCTTTAGAATAAATGTACTTAGTCAACATCAGCATCTGTCTGTATGGCTGCCTTCCATGAATGGGGTACGGTAATGTCATCTGGAGAGACTTCTGAATTAGTCGTTGCAGGACTTTGCTTACTTCTATGTTGTCCAGGCAACAACTTTTCCCTACATTTTCTTTGATCTTTGTATTCTTTATTTAAGTTTGAAATACGTAAAATACTTCACCTTCTAGCTGCTAAAACATTTTTTCGGAAACTATAATGCAGGATCATTCTGTGAGGGAATAGTACCAAAAGCTAAAATTTGTCCTATTATAATAACAACTGAATTTTCTGATTTATAAAACTCAGTTACGTAAAAAAAGACTCAATATTTTGCCTTCAACATCTCAACCTTTGATGGCGTTATCTTACTTAATTATAGTACACCAGAGTCACTACATTAACTTGTAAGTGACCTGAGAAGGTGCTACAGACTTCTCATGATAACTAATTGGTGAGTTTTGTCACTACAGATACATATTCAGGAGAATAATGTGGGGGGTTTGTGTGACTCAAGGACATCACTCCATTTCTCTTCAAATGCTTCAGGTATATTTACTGAAGCTTTTGCATGATTATTTCAAAATTTTATCATATGTGTTAATAATGGGTGTATGTCATTACCGGGCTTTCTTTTTTTCCTAACATTTAAAAAAGGGGTAGGCATTGGAGGAAACACTTCTCATGGCCCTGTGCCCTGGAGCACACAGTTTTTTCTGTTGTACATTTAACTTCTTTCAGCAGCTTTCTGCACACTCAAGCATCTAATCTGTGCTGCATTCTGTCAAAGTTCTCTTTTATTTTTTGTTATGTACACATACATATGCATGCCAGCACATCTCTCTCCTCTCAGACAACCACACCCCACGCACTTCTAATTCTCATCTTAACCTTTCCAGTGAACCAAGGGGGCTTTTTCATGAAAACTTTGCAGAATGCATACGTAATAAATAGGGAGAAAATAACAAAAAAAGGAGACTAAGATAATCTGTTTTCTCTACAGAACAAGTCTACTAGCTGTTACTGCAAATTAAAATTCTCACGTAATGTTTCCCGTCTGTGCCTCAGGGAGCAGTCCCCATAGGGTCAAGAGTTGCATTCAGTTTCTGTGCCCATTAAATCTTTGTTATCTGATAAACCTGTCAACATATATGTCAAAGAGTGACAGCTCTGACAGTATCCTTGAGATGTTGGCACCTGAACACTGGGAAGTAGAGTGAGACCATCAACTTATTTCATGTAGGCCACAAAGTAACTTTCAGAACAGTAGAATTTTAACTAACAGTCATGCAAAAGAAAGACAGTAATGAGATTTCACATGAGATCAGGGCCTATACCTGCCTATGTTAGATCATTAAATTGCCTTTTCCACCTGCTTTTTGGAAAGAAACTAATTAATGCTCTTTTCTTACATGGCTTCAGTCTGATATTAAGAAGCTCAACGTTCCCATTGATGACAAAAATTAAATAATCAGTCTCTCATAAAAAAAGGATATGATTAATTAATAAACTTTGAAGAAAATAATTCATTTTCACTTTTAGAAAGCATTTTACTGGTAGATATTATGAAGGCAAAGGACATGATGATACGTGCAATAAAATGCTGTTAAAATCCATTTCCTCATTTATCTTTTTACCTCTCTTTTGTTCTCTTTGTAGTAAATTCCTCAAAGATCATTTAATTTAATTAAAGTTGAGAAAAGTACCTAATTCAGATAGGTAGGCTAGAGGTGCCTTCTCCACTGTGAAATGCCAGTATGAAACTGGTGTCAGTTGCCACCTTTCACTTTCAGAAGAAGTAGGAATGGCTTCTACCTGGAAGTTGCAAACCCCACATCTACATTTCTGTGTAGTCAGAGTTTATGTATTACACTTTACACAAATTTGTGTGTACGTACACATATATTTGTAGATTGTATAGATAATTTTTACCATATGGCCCTTTCCTTATATTAAAAATAGACCCATGATGCTTGACCTGCACTGTTATGCTTGTTGGCAAACCTAGCAAAAGAAATTGGCTTGCCTCTCTTAGGAAAGAAAATATCTTGTTTCCTCCCACACTGGAAATGGTCCCCTTGACTTTAAAATTGATGCAGTAGTTAGTGCCGCAGTGTATTTTGTACCAATTCTGTCACTCAGTAACATTTAGGCCTGTCAGTTGAGTACCATGTACAAATGCTAAATATGATGGATTTGTTTTCAAAGCATTTTTAAAAATAATGAAAAGGTGGAGTGTGCTCTTCGCGGAAGCTTCCCTGTGAATTTTAACACACTATGATGTAATGTAATAAGCTGCTATGCCAAGAGGCTAAATAGAAAGTGATGTCTTCAGTATAGGTTACTTGCACTAAGAAGTCAAATTTTAAAATTCACTAAAACGACAAAGGCAGAAAAATGCAAATTATGTGTGTATTTAGTACATTCTACTATTCAACTTGTGGCATAGGAATCACTACAGGAATTTTTTTCAGTTGATCTGTTTCCACATGACATCAGTAGGTCCAATACTCCACACTTTTTATCAGGAAATAACTAAGTTTTTTTGATCTAGACTGTTACCTAAATCATATGATTACTTCAGTCACAGTTTTAAAGATAGAAAAATTGCAGGCTAAGTTGCAGAAGGATATTAGCAGATGCAAAGGATTGCAACACATTTGAATTGCTGCTTATAATATGTTTGCAACCTCTGGAACTGCTCTGATGTTCAATGTATATGCAATTACTTCTGACACTGAAGGGAGAAACTGCCTTTCATGAATTTTAATCCAATAGCCTTTTGGATTCTCCTCAGCAGCTTTTTCCTGTCTTTTGTTGTTAAAGCAATGCAGACATATTTGAGAAGTGGTTTTCAAAATACCTTTTAAAAGAATGTGCTGCTTGAAAAGTTTACTGGAAAATTTAATTTACATTTTGAAAGCTAAACAAAGAATAGTTAAAAAATTACTGTTGTGAATTGTACATGACACGAAAATGTCTCACTTTTGGTGGTAAGACTTGTTGATCCACCATTGATTAATTTAAGTGAAACTGTTGTAATAATGCTAGTAAAAATTAACAGTAAACCAGATTTTCAATATGTTTAATCTCTATGGCTGAAGTCCTGGCTAGTAGAAAAGCGCTTAGTGCTGTGGGTAAGATACTGTGGCTTATGTGACTACTCGTGTAGTCAAGCAAACTATGTCACACACTCCACCACTAATTTCACTAGCTGAAAGCAGCAATGTCTAAGATTTGAAGTTTTATCTCACTGTTCAGATCAAAAAGGGTTACTGAGAAATCCTCTAATCATCTGTGAAGGTAAATAGGTGCTATGAGAAAGGCACTATGATCAGTGTGTTGTGCAAAAAATACGTGTTCAGATAACCAAGACAATCGAAAGGGAAGAAAACTTTCAGATATGTACTTTGAAGTGTTCAGCAGTCCAGAGTACATGTTTTATTTATTTTTATATATATATATAGCTGCATCACAATGAGGCTCACAATGTAAAATAAAACCTTTGATATATTTTTGCTAATATAAAGGTGGTTGTGGGTAGTTTAGTGAACATTTTGTTCCTTACCAACTCATGTGTTTCATTTTCTGCATAGTGCTGTTTCCTGTCTCTGCAGGCAAGAGTACACAGGTCGTGGCTGCTTTCTCAACTTCTCCCCTACCTCATCCTGCCAAAGAGTTACGTGGCTTGTTGCTGGGAATTCATAGTGATGTCTCTTAGGCCTTGATCACTGTAATTCCTGCATCTCTCCCTGGTTAGCATTGGTAGAGAATGCCATAAAGTTGTTTACAACCTGTGTGTAACAGGCCTGTCTTCCATTGTTTCAGCACATGATTTAAATGACACATTTTGGAAGAGTCTCTGTTACATCTCTGTAGCCTACATTTGTATTTCATCATCTGTTTCTTCAGTGAGAACATGCGGCTAACATATCGTATGTGATTGTATTTAAAATGCCATAAAACACCTGGCCACTACCATCTTGACATTCTTGACAGAAACCTCAGGTTTTTCATGGAAATCTTGGGGCCCTTAGGGTCAAGCTCATGCTAAAAAGAAAGAACATGTTCCGTAAAGATGTTTTGGGCAGTCTCCTAAAAGCATAAGCTTCATCAAGAAGATTCCTATCCCCTTTTTTTCCTACTTTCCCCCCCCCCCCCCCCGGCTTTGTTAGTCGTGGTCAGTTGAGTAGATTAGTATAATTTCAAATTCTAAATAGACTGTTGCAATCACCTAATGCCTAGTGCATCATTTGAAGATACAGCCTAAATGTCATCACACATTTGGGCCCTAGTCTGATTCTTTATGTAACAAAGATGAAGGTTAAATGCCATAAAGTTTATTAAACCAATCTATAACAAGTTTAGCAGACATAATCCTCTTTTTTTGCAGTTTTTAACAAGCATGTTTTTCCTGCACAAATTCAGGAACAAGCTTTTTACTCCCACTGGTTTCAAAGCCATGGGAATTAAGCAGGTGCTTAAAGTTAATGAGGTACTTAATTGCTTTGTAGAACCAAGATGGACTGTTGCATTGCAGGTACAATGAGAAATTGTCACTGATTTCCTTTCAGAGTGAGGAGATTTTTAAGGATCAAGATCTCAGTTGCAGTCCACCTTTTTACAATTTATGCATAATTTGATCATTAAAAATGGTAATGTTCTGTTGCAATCTGGGTGGATTCAGTTACAGCATCATTAAAACCATTCAAGCTTGATCAAAAGTTTTTATAAATTTCCTAAATAGTATGACTGAAACCATGGAGGGCTGAGTAATGCCTAAGCATTTTATACCACCACTGTTTTAGCAAAATACAGTCCATGCCAAATCATACAGACCAAAAAGGTCTGCAGCAGTGAGGTGAATGAATCGTGAGAACAGACTTCAATCTTGACAGATGGGGCATATTGTCTCAGGAGAGTGGACCAGGGAGAAGAAAAAACACTGGTGGCTAGAAACATGAGCATATTTTTATTGGAAGGAGGCACACAGAAGATAACTTTACATCTGGAAACGTGACACCAGATTTTAGCTCTCAGTTGGGTTGGTAAAAATCCATTGTTGGTACCCTGTGGCATACCGGTCATATGCTGGCTGGCCATTCCCATTCCGGGTGAGAGAGGATTCCAGCAACCTTACCAGCTATTTTGTTAGAGCCAATATGATCAGATACAAAGCAGGGGTAGTGTTTATTTCTGTCAGAAAACAATGTAGCTGTAGTTGTGGTTGGTCACTGTGTAAACAGCATAGCACTGAGAAATAGTACAAAAATTCACCTTGCATCATTAATATTGTATTTATGCACTAAATCTTACCCTCATGGAAATCATTTACTATACACATATGCTCTTTAATTAGCATGGCCAACATCTGTTACATTTTGCCCATCTTTAAAGCACAGAGTAATATTTTAGTCTTGCATGTTAATGTTTGTTAATGGCAGCAAAGAATCCACTTCAAGGGGAAAGGCAATTTTTACATTTGTCTCTCAGAGTAACTTTAAACCATTTATGGTATTTCTATTTAGAATAATTCCAGAGGTGTGTCTATTTATCTTCTGCATTAAAATTCAAGAAAAAGGTTTAGCTTTTGGCTTGCCTTTGGGGCTAAGCTGTGCAGCAGACATGCTTCTCTGAGATAATTTGTTTTCTAATTGCCATTCGTTTGCTGAAATACAATTAAAGTTATTGCTCTAATATTAACATCAACATCTTGATTGCCTTATCAGAATATGAATATGTATTTTTCTTACTCTGCTTAGAGACATCTTTCACTAACTTTCTCTGAACATGTAGCTCTTAATTAAAGAGAATTTTTAATTCATCTCTAACTGCACTTTTCCAGCAACTGTTGCCAATTTGTTGGAGGGTCACACCTTCCATTCGTGTCCAGGCTGACACCACACACCGTCATTACACCAGGGCCCGTGTTAACTTTGAATACCTGCACCTTTGGATCAGCTCATACAAATCGTTTGATCTTTGTGTAATTGCCAAAATTAAGTTTGAAAGCAGGCAAATCTAAGTCAAACAAAGATTTCATTAAAAACTGGAATATGGCAAGCAGCTGTGTGAAAGCACTGACCAGCCAGTCTGTCTGAAGTGCACCAAATGAAAAGGAGCACTCAGGCTGCAAGATGAGAAAGATATTACTCTGTTTACTTAAAAATAATGAGGGAGTATTACTTAGCAGTACAATTGTGTGCTCCCCTTATTTTGTTTGTGGTTTAGAGAACCATTTATTTACTGTAGGTGAAACAGAATTACCTAAAGAAAACGAGCACAGTTTTATTTTTGAAATGGTCTTTATAAACTTCTTTACTTCGGCTTTCTTTTTAACACTGCTTTACAAAGATGTTTAATGAACAGGATTCTTTCAATCAGTAAAAGCAGGAGAATGTTCCAAAATAGTTACATAAATGAACAGGGCACTTGGGATAGCACAAACCAGAGATATAGTGAAGAAGCAGTCCCATTTGGTGATGAAATTGTTCTTTTTACTCTAAGAGATCCTTTTAAAATCTTTTTTTCTCATTTAGTAATTTTCCTTTTATGATAGTGTATCTATTTCCCATACCTCATTAGTTTCTGAGCACATATGAATATCCCATGGAGTTACATAGAAAATTATTTTTTTTGAATATGATAGAAATGCAAAATTGAATCCTAGTTTTAAAAAAATAATAATGAAATTGACATTTATGCTCTAGTGAGTTGTTCTCTAAAATGAATTCAGTGTATAATAATCAGGAAAAATTAATTTGTAATTTATATCATGTAGGGGGTAATTGTTCCATGTTATAGAACTTTGTATTTTAAAACTAAAATAGCAGCCTTTGTTGACCTTTCAACAGACCTCAGGTAGCAGAGATCAAGTGTGTGTTTGTTTTCTCTAGAGGAAAACATTTTGACGTATTATTACAGTTTTTTGAAAAATATGGAGATCTTTGCTTTCCCATCCTTTTGTTAGCCTCAGTGAAATTCATGGGTGTTCTGCATTGTCTCTTTTATGTCATGACTGAGGGGCATCTGGCTTTTTAGCCCTGATCATTCAAATTTTCTTCTGTCATAGAATCATAGAATTGTTTAGGTTGGAAAAGACCTTTAAGATCATCAAGTCCAACCGTTAGCCTAACACTGCCATTCCACCACTAAACCATGTCCCTAAGCACCTCGTCTGCCCATCTTTTGAATACCTCCAGGGATGGGGACTCAACCACTTCCCTGGGCAGCCCGTTCCAGTGCTTGAGCATATTACTATGAACTGCCCAGTAGCTACTATCTGGACAGTCATTCATGACAGAACTGATAATTACATGACAGAGGATAATTACATGGTTGTGCTTGCACAACACATAATAAATGCAAATTTGAGAATCCTGACATAGATTGGGGAGCTGAGGGGGATCTGTAAATATCTGAGGAAAGGAAAATATTAAGAAAAAAAGAGATTGCTGGAATTCATTATGCTAAATGTGTATCTGCAAAGGAGGATGAACAGTTGACTAGGACCAGCTATTTGTTTTTCCCCAGATGAGAATTTACATGTTGATTTCAAACCTACATGTAGGTTTGGATTTAGTTTCACACTGTCTTTTATACCTTCATGAGACATTCATTCAGACCAGACCAGATTCACTCTGCAGATTAGTGTCCAGATATTCTTAATCTGTCTGGTAAATATACTAACACACTTCTATATGGTGTTTTATTCCATGAATAGATAATAATCAGAATTATTACAAGTTCAATAACTATATTGGTGATTTGGCTTTCTGGTGAAGAGTGGCTTCAAGTGACAGAGAAGAATCACCCTGCAGATAAAACCACGGTGTTTAAAAGTTGTGCTTCCAGACCATGTGTTAATAGTGTGGTCTGGATTTGGATTTCTAAGCTCTATATTTTGAGACCTAAGATTAATAATATTAGCCTATCATAGTAGGCTTCAGCTGTGCTTTTATAAAAAACAAGCCCATTTAGCAGTAGTTGTTGGCTTCAAAAAACACTATGCTGATAGTCCTTGGAGAGATTTTTCAATTAAAAAAATACGAAAACTGCTAGAAATACTCTGCTGTGATGAAACTCTTAGAATCACCACATCTCCTTGTTAGTGCAGCAATCATGGAAGTTTTTATATGAGTCCTGCTATGATGAAATGTATAATACTTATTTAGAAGTTTACACTGAAGTAACTACAAGCCTTGTAGAGCGTGCAAGCTCTTTCATGTTTCAAGAAACCAGTGTTTCCTATTGCTGTGCTATCTCATGTTTGGAATTGCCTAAAGTGCCTTTTTAGTGCATAGTTGCTGCATAAAAATCAACTTGCCTCATTGATTTCAATGAGCAGTTCCAAGGTCAAATGTTATTCAGCTGTAAAATTATCTATTAAATTTTTTTACTAAGGGAAACCATCTGAGTATTGAAGGACAAGATAATAGTCCATTTACAGAATACAAAAGAATGCATTTTGTTTGTTCAGCACATCATAACAATAGGGATGCACTTTGCTTGCCAACTTTTATTTATAGCATTACAAACCTTAGGATGATCACCAGTTGTGAACAACATACAGTTAGAAACAGAAGTCTGTAGAAATGTAATTCCAGATACATCACAAGTGTATGCAGAATAATTAGACCTGGGAAAAGGGAGGAAAACTTAGGATTTCTTGAAAATTGCCTAAAACAAGAAATAAAATCGCCCAAGCAAAAAAAAGCCATTAAAAATAACGTGTGAGCAGAAGATAATTTTGGGAGTTGTTTTTTAGAGCATCGGATATGTATGTGGGGGAGAGAGTAAATCAAATTCCTTTGATTCTACCTAGAGATAAACGACATCTTTCAGCAGGTCCTCTTTTTCAGGGGGATGTCTGACCTGTTGCATTTTTATTTTTGAAATTATTTTTCAAAGTAGCTTTTGTGTTTTGCTTGGGAGGAAAAAAAAAAGGTAACATTTTTTTCAAAATGTTTTAACAAAAAGCCCTTTTTGTTTGAATTTTTTAGTTTTATATTAGAAATTTTTTGCTAAGAAAATTCAATCAGTCCTACGAATAAAGCTGTGATCCTCCGTGTATTTGAGTTCAGGCAGTAAAACCTTAGGCAGAGCATGCTGCCTCTTGAAGCCAAGCACTAATAGCCTGTAAGCATGTTATGTTAACATGTAAGAAAAGAGTAAGTTAAGTCCTTCTCCTTCTTCATAGCTGGGAGCCATAGGAAGACTGTTCAGTTCAGAGAGTGAGACTGAGAGAGCAAAACCCTCCCAGGCAGATCAGCAGGGAGTAGAGAAAGCTCCTCAAAGTCTAAAAAGTATTTGCCTGTATTGTACTATCCACTTTTTCCAAAATCATGAATATCTTGCTTTTGACAGGAAAAACTCCTCTCCAGGTTCCTGTACGCATGCCTTCCTTCATGAAGGGACACTTGGCTTCCCTCAATTTCTTTCATTAAATCCCAGTCTTCATCAGAAGATTATGGTAATTTAGATTATAACCTTGAGAAATCTTCTTAAATTTGAGGAGTCCTGATTCTGCCGCTAGTGTAGTCAGGCTCTAGCAGAGTCCAGCTGAGACAAGGTTAAGCATAAATCGCTTCTGCCTCCCCTGTGTACAAAGCCGTGGTCAACATTGGGTAATTGAACTAAATATCTCCGAATCAGCTGCTCACAATGTCATTTCCTAGTGAAAACTTACCAGCTTACCTCAAATACGAACACTCCCATTTCCATTACTTATTTCATTTAGCTAGTCATTTAGCTAGATTTGCCAAAGAAATTCAATAGCAGTTACTGATATTCTGTGCACACACAGTAATCTCCATCTTTGAGATAATGTGTTGAGATAACCATTTTCATGTGAGCAATTACTTGCTCACCTGGTGATTGTAAAAATGTTTCCAAACAAATTGTAACATATTCCCTTCTATTGCATGAGTGTTTCCCATGGGACCATGCCGATAACACAGATGTGTCAGGATAACTGGCATTCTTTTATAATGTAGTAAAATAAATTGTGTTTTTATAGGATGGCCTTAATGTACAGTAACACAAAACTCTTTAGAGAGGCATCAACAGTAAACTGAAGTTAAAAGGAACATTTTACAGAGAGTTGCAAAGAAGTTGTTGAGTTTGCAGGCAATGATGAGGTGTGTGACTGAACTACCAATGTGAGTTAGGACAAATGAAAGAGTAAGTGATAGTTATGGAGCATCTTAGCTAAACTGAATGATTTTCATGCCCTTATTTCTGTGATTAAGATTTTATCCATTAGCATACAATTTGTCAGCCTCGACAGACCTAATAGAATAATAGTTACAGCTCTGTATGTTCAGTAAGATGTGGAGAATGGATCGTATCATTTATCTAGTTCTTTCCTGACAACAGCTTAACATTTATCACCGTGGTGTGCACTGCAATATTTCTATCTGACATTAAAATTATGACTTCCGTAATTTTATCATAATTGTTCTTGACTCTTTCTCTGAGAAGTAATCAGCAGTACCCAATCAGAGCAGAAGTGAGGTAGGGAGAGAGAACTTTTATTAGTTTATCTGATTACTAGCAATAATAAACTATTGCTTTTTTCCTATGGCTTTATCGTGCTTATATCCTTTGAGCAGCATGGCTACAACACCTAATTGCAGCTAGGAGTACAGCAGTCTCTAGGACAGATAGATAGATAGCTAAATAGGCAGTCTGTGCACTCCTATCCTCAGTATTTCTCTTTTAGGTAGTTTTAACAAGTTGTGTACTTTTGTCAGCGTGCTAGCTGAATGTCATTATAACACTGTCTGAAAGTTGGAATTGTAAAATAATATGATCTAATATTTGAGTTCCCTGTTGCTGTTGCAAAACATTGTCACTCTCTCTATATATTATTTGAGGCTTTTTTGCATAGAAAATCTTCAGTAATTAAAAGCAAAGTTATCTACTATATTACGTGCAATGTGTCACCTTAACCAGAGGAAGACATTCTGAAACAGTCTGTACACTGAAAAGCTGATCAGTAATTTTGCTCAGACTGCTAATGCAAAAAGAATATCAAATTATAATTTCACAAAGGGAGTATTTTATAGGCTTCACTGGAAACTTGGAAATTCTGTTTATGTCTCGTTGCATATTTTTCTCACCTGCTTCTGATAGAGCTCTTTGGTGACATTAGAGTTGGGAAGTTCCCCATTTGCCTACAAGATACTCATTATCATTGCCAGTATCAGGGGCTGTTCTTAACATTCTTACCATTTCCCCAGCTCAGGGAGGAGTTGCATACCACAGTAAGGAACGGATAAGAAATGCCCAAGTAGGTAATGCCCAGTTTGAAACAGACTTCTAGGAGAGAGAATGTGATTTACATAGTTGCTTACAAATGTCAAAATAGGAAAACTAGTCTCAAAACTCAGTGGAGTCTTTTTAAGGCTAAGGTAAGCAAGGAGAGGAACACGTTATCTACATAAGCTTGTGGGCAGTGGCCTAAGTACAGTGGTGAAAAGGGCAACTTCAGGGCCTCAGATGGAGGCATCAGAAGATGTTGCTGCTTCTTCTGACTGTGTAGTTCTCGCTCTGGTCTCAGAAGATGGCTGTTGATGAAGGCATTTAATCTGATGAATTTCGGGGGGGGGGGGAAGAGGGGGGGCAGTGCAGAACTTGGAGCTGTAGATGATGATTTCCTCCTCTCTGTCTTGGTTTTTGCTGCTGGCAAGATTTGTACAGCCGGGTATCCTGTGTGAATTCCAGCCTGGGAGCAGAATTAGCTCAACTAAAATTTTCCTGGACTTCCTTTGCAGCCTACCAAGTTTCATAGTCTGACTGGGCACCATAACTCTATTTCAGCAACAAGTGTAGAATTCACGTTTGGATTACTCTTGTTTCTTCAGAGACTTTCTGGGTTTCAGTTGGTTATTTTTTTCCTCTGCATGTAGTTTAGGCCGTCAGATGAAGAGCTGTCCTTCATAACTTTCAGTTAATATCTTTACTATTGTTATTTGAAGAAAGGAATGTTTTTACAGTTAAATCAATATGCCAGTAAGATCAGAACATAGTGAGGACTCTAATGGCTGCAAAGATTTGGAAGTGGTTTTAATGAACACTCAGCAGGCAAGAAAATATGCTTTTATGTTGGCTCCAAACAAAAATATACAAGCTGAGGAGAAAAAAGACAGGCTGTAGCCAACCTTATTAAATGAGAAGTGGCTGTGAAATTATTTATTTCACCTAAACTAAATAAGGCCAATTATTGGCTCCCCATATGAAACACAGGAGAAGTTTTCAGTGTGCTTATGAAACAAGGACCTAGTTTGATAAAGAATTACATAGAGCCAGCTTACAATTAAGTCCTGCTTTAAAAAAAAAGCTATGATTTTCCCTCATATGTAGATTAATAGCAAGCCATACTCATAACCTCAGGAGCTGAGATCCTGTTCTGTTTATATTTTAGTATATGTATTTCTGTAATGCTATATAATATATATTCTTTATAATATGTATTAATTATATTGAATTATATTTATTGATATTTACCCAAGTATAGAACATTAGTAAGTGTCCTTACACTGAAAAAAATTTCTCCTGCTTGCATAGTGAATCAGCTCTTCTGGTTTCAGGAGACGCAGCTGAAAACATCCACCAGATTCCCAAGAATACATTGTTTGGCTCTGTGAAGAGTCCAAAAAGAATGAAAAAACATATCTGTGACACTTCTTCTGAAATCCATTTCTGGAATTTCAGTTTTTTCCTTCTAGTCCACTTTCCATGGACCCTCTAAGAGGCTGAGCGTCTCGTAGGCTGGTATGTCAGGAATAGATGTATGCATAGTGGGCCTTCTTACATTTAACTTTCTGCGAAGTCCCAGGTGATTTAAATGATTTAGTTGGCCTCATGCCCAGAAGGAAATGAGGTGGAGTACATGATGGAGCGGAGTCTGTGGTGGCAGGCAGGTGGCTGTGGAAGGGGGCATGGGGATGGCCGAGTAACAGAAAGGACTGTGGAGTACCTCAGGCAGAAGTTCAAGCCCTGTACTTTGAAAGGCAATTTCAAGTCCCTGTTCTGCTATACACTCTGTGTGAACTTCGACAAATCACTTAGTCCCTATGTGCTTCAGCTCTCTGTCTGTAAAATGGATATAATAGCATTTACCTACCCATGGGGTTACTGTGAGGACAGCTTCATTAAAAGGTGCGAGCAACTCGCAAACTATTACAATAGATGCACATAAGAACAGCGGGACAAAGCTGGGGTCACCTCTGGGCTCAGCAAAACAAACACACAAGTATTTCAGATGTGGTTTTGGTTTGTTTGGGGTTTTTCTCCCTCTAGGAAAAAAATGAAACTTCTGAACAAAAATATACATATGTACATGGAAAAGAAGTTACTGAGCTATAGTAAGAAAAATAATTTCCAGACCAGTTTGGAAAGCCTTAACAAACACTACAACATCTGTTTCCTGAGTTATTGATGGAGTCTATCATCAGACTTATGTCTTCCAAAACCTTGTATCTTTCTGGGTGGTTTCAGAAGTCAGAAAAAAACCTGGCTAGGTGTCATTCTGGAAAAAAGTATACTTTTTAACATGAAGCTTGTATGTGGCATAACTATAAAGCAAATAATAACGAACTTGTATTATACTGTTCAAATGCTGCTAACCAAGAGGTAAAATTACTTGTCTTATTTATTAGCACTAGCAATAGCCTTTCTGTACCTCCATTTACTATAGCAGAAGAAGGATTTCAAACTACTGTTATTTTAAATGGAGAGACTGAAACTAAGCATTCAACAATGGAGAAATGTTCATTGCTGTCAGTGTTACTGCCTGTAAGTAAGCAGGCACCAAGACTTACTGCCTGTGTCTGGTATGAACACATTAACTAACTAATCTGTGCTCCTCACTAAGAGTTATTTTATTTACAGCGGTCTTTATAATATCACTTCCTAAAGCATGACTGTCTCTCAGGTTGTCTGCAGCCTGACTGCTAACATCTTACCCATAACATTACTTGTCTGGAAATATTACTGCGCCATTGCTGAAGCCAGACACAGAGTTCCTTGAAGAGCAAAAAGGAAAAAAATGTAACCCTCATCTTTCTTTCTTTCTCTCCATAATCTAAGGAATGTGGGGTAGAGAGAGGAGATCAAGTGCTACTTTCTCCTCTAAAAAGAGAGTCTGGTATTTTTAAAGTTGCTTTAACTGTCCAGTTGTGATAAAAATCAATCTGGTAAAAGCAAATTGATGGTTGGAAAAAGAATCTGGAGCTTGGAGAGTTGTGGGTTCAAAGTGTCTGTTCTGGTCTAGCCTTTCTGTAGGAACCTGGACAAATCAGTCAGGGCTAAATTCACCAAAGTCCAAACCTTAGATACTCAAAATTCTTAGCTAAAGCCTAAGTCTGGAAGCACCTAACACCCAGTCAATGTGTCAAAGTTTCTAGCAGTGATGGTCTCTAGGGACCATTAGATTTTTAAAATGCTTAGTAGGCAGGAAATGGTGGATATGTTCTCTTGGTATTCACAAACAAGCCAGTCTTTGTGAAATGAAAGCCAAAGCTTACATCTTTCCTACCAGCTTAGGTCTCAGGCAAAACAGAAGGATGAATAGGCGGCCTTTTTTTTTTTTTCAATAGGGCTTATATATAGCACTATAGAGGTTAAAGCATTCAACTGGCTTAGGAAAAAATCTCTGCTTTGGTAGATTTGAGACTCTCATCTTCCATCCCTTATGCTCACCTTAGAAGAAGTTCTCCTGGTTTCTCTTTATTGAAGCTGCTCTACTTCATATTCCTAGTCAAATACTAATGCTCGGGTAAGGAGAAGGGTGCGTCCCCAGATTCACTGTTCATATGACAACAAGAAGAATTGAATCCTTCAAAACATTTACTATTTATTTATTTATTTATTTATTTTAAAACAGAGTTAACGATCTGGAAACACTTCCAAAAGGCTAATTTTGATAGGGACCAAAGTCCTGAAAAAGATGTGAAACTCTGCTTTTCACTCCCCAATGAAAGATGTAATTTCAAAATATGTTCTAGGGTTTACTGTGTCTCTTAGTGGCTCCTTGTGTCAGATGCACAACCCAATCTGATAATACTGAATACTACTAATGTTAGCTGTCAGATGTTTTATAACTTCTGAGTGCACTGAGCTTGGTGACAGGATAAAAAGATTTTCCTATAATGGCAAAAGAGAGAATTGCACTCATTTGGGAGCTGCAGACTGTTCCTTCAGCAAGAGACGGGATGCTCAATTTAATTGGTTGTGCTTCAGTAGAAAAAATAGTGTACTTATTAAAACATCAAAACTCTAAGTTCCAAGATATCAGCTGCTTTTTTGAATTACAGCATGTGTAGTGTATGAGATTTGATAATATTTCACCCTGATTATACTTTTGTAACCACCATTTATAATTTGCAGACAATCTGGGGGGGACAGGGAAGCTCTGGGTATTATTGATTTACACTGTTGAGATCAATGTTATAAGCATATTCGCATTTGTAAAATAGATGGAATAGCTTTATTCTTCTCCCTGAAGTCCTAAATCAATGTGAAGCTTGTTTTCTTCTTTGCTTCTTTTTTGCTTTTTATTACAAAAATTGAAAAACTCAAAATAAAATATTAAGATATGCATATAACCTAGTCTGCCACTGCTCGAGCCGTACTGTGAGTAAGGAACACCATACAGGTATTTCATTTCAGCAATATATTTATAATCACATCCTCTGTAGGACAATATCCCAGAGTGTTATACGACAAATCATAAAATATTACAAAGACAATGACTGCAGTGGGGGAGGGAGGATTATTTAGAAGCAAAAACTTCATTTTGTTTTCCAAAGCATTCTGTTGCACAGTAAATTAAATATTAGATGCAAGAGTTTCATATGACAGTCGCAGTACCCCCCAGTGCCCTCACACACCACAGAAGGTGAAGACAAGTGCTTATATAGCATGGACACAAGCCAAGGAGCCATCATTGTGATAAGCGTATAGAGCTTTTTCACCATTAATGCTTCCTTTTCAAAATACAACCATTTTGATATTATGGATGTCTTCAGTTTTCTCTTCCGTCTTAGATTTTTATTAGCAACAACCACAGGCATTGTTTGTGTGCAGTACTGTGTTCAACTTTAATGAAGAGCTTTGTTTTGTTTTCCAAGGGCCCCACTCAGGCAGCTGTGAGGGTACAGATGTTTACACCCAAGTGGCATTTGGATAATCATGTTTTCAGTACACTGCGCCGATGAACATCGTTCCCATGTCAGATTTGTTGGCTTCCAAAGTATCATGCCTTCTAATAGGTTTTGAGCTTTAATTGGAAGGTCTGTTGTGTAATTACAGATCTGGTTTCATGGTGTGGCATTCTAGCAGTCGTCTTGACTTACTGTGTCCTCACTGCTTTTTATGCTTCCTGTGATTTAGTTCCTCACGTTTGAGGAACTCTGAAGGTTATTTGCAATGCTTAGAGAATGAAGAATAAGAAAACAGTGAGATGGATTATCTGTCCAGATTTTTGGTTTTTTTCTCCATCACCTTCTCCTCTTCCCTTTTTCCCTGCAAAATTGATCTGACTATGTCATATTAGTCTCATTACAAAATAAATTTGTAAGAAAGACTGGCAATAATCACAAATACATGCACACACCTGGCTACATATCTTTATAGCTCTTTGGTCTCTCTTAATGTGCAGCAATTTGGAGAGATTGTAGAATTGATCTCTCTCTTTTTTACTAAGGTTCCACTGAAAAGCCCAAAACTTCATTAGATTCTTTTTCCCCTTTATTGTGAGAAGTTCATTTAGAACTTAGCAATGAATAACAGATGCTTAAGTAATTCTTTCCAATACTGTGTCAATGAGCTTTGTCTTGTGTGATGTGCCTTCCTTCAGCTTTGCATAATCACCCTCCCTGAAATTCTCTTCTCACCTTGTACATCCTAAGAAATTGTGTCGCCTGCAAATTTTATCTCCTCACTGTTCATCTTCATTTACCAGTTGTTCTATGATGCCACTTTGGGAACCCTGATTGAACTTGAAATCTTAAATACTGCAAGGAACTTGCAAAGATCCTCCATACAAGAGTGAATTTCACCAGACTCTCTCTTAGAATATAGATGTTTGGTTCCTTATAATTATTTCCTAAAGAAGTTTCATCTGTGCATGTCTCAGAGAGGCTTACCTGACCGACTGTCATTTTATTTGGAATTCTGGGACAGCTCTCAGCTCACTCTAAAGCTGTGTCAATCTTCAGGCACTGTTATTTCTTGATCCTCTTTTATATGAAACTGATTCCCTTTGATACCTATCTGGCATTTTTTTATATAGTTTTATTTTCTTTTGGTGTCATTCCCTGGCAAAAATATTTTTTGTTCTGTATCTCTTTTCCCCACTACAGTACATTCAGCCCTTACAAACCTTTTTTCTTTTCTTATGCATATTATAAAAGCAATCTCATGTACAGTTTCAGCCCATCCCTTTTTCTAATTGTTACATTTACTTACTTCATTTACTCCTATGTACCTCTGTGTTTGTGTGTGCTTTCACTCCTTAACCTTTGATTACTTTTTGCAGTTAGGCATTTTATTACAGTATTTGTTGCTGGATGTCATGCTATGTACTCCCTCTATGACATAATTTTAATGTCCAGAAACAGTTTTTCTTCTGTATCTTCTTCCTTCATTTCTTTATCCCATTTCCTTTTACCCAACACTTGCATGACTTTTCGAAAGATCCAGTTCAACGTCCTCACTTAGGCCTCTTTCACTTTTAAGGTAAACAATTAAAATAATGGGGCTATTTTTGAACTAGTGACTTCATCACATCTGGCCTTCTGTAAAATGTCATTGATTCTCTTTTAGTTTTTCTTTTTTATAACATTGTGTGCAAATTCTACTTATAATACTATGCCATACTTGAGTGATTCCTTCCTCTTTAGAATTTATATCAAATGGACAGAAAACTGTGGTCACTAACTGTACTTTCCCATCTATGTTGTTTGGTTTTGATCAACGTTTAGTCAAATGTCTCCTTCAAATCATTGGTTCGTCCTGCCAAATTTTACCTTTGTTACCTTTCATTCTGTATTATAGTTGTGTCTCCATAATGCACCTAATGAGTATTCTCATTTAACACCTTAAGATTTGTGCAACACACTGCTACCTTCAGAACATAGCACCAGTGTCTTTATTCCAGGTATGAAGGCACCACTACATCAGGTACATTTTTGGCTGAATCACAGTAAGTAATAAGATTTCTTAAGGTCAGTAAAAGAAAAAAAATGCTGAAAAAAATTTGCCCATTATCTTGGAAATGTATTGATACAAGTCTAAGTGTCACTCAACTAATGCACATGCATTCAGTGCATGGTTAAAGGTCCAGTTATGTAGGGTTGAAATCATAAATGTTAATGCCATGGGGTTTTTTGGTAACTTAAAACTTTCAAGTGGCGATGTCCAGATTAAACTCGGTTTCTTCTGCATTACATAAGAAATGTTTTATCAGCTCTGACTGCTGAATCTTGCCTCAAGGTCTTTGATCAACATGGATTAAAAAATCTAGGAAGGATTCTCTTGAAAAAAAAATTAACAAATGGTAAATTTCTATGTGTTTTAAAAGAGAGTCTTTGATGGCAGTCACAAGCACTTCGAAGTAAGCACCTTATTATGCATTTGGTAAGGGACTGGCTGACATCTCTTCTTGTATACTGTTGTTGTTCTTCTAGGATGTTTTTGCCACAACTTAAAAAAAAAAGCAAGCCAACAGGATAAGCAACATTTGCAGAGAGTTTTAAGAGATTATGTAAGGTGTAGGTATGTATCTGCATGTTCTGCACATTGACCCGTAGGGAACCAGAGATTTACTTAACCTCTTGCCTTATGTGAAGCTTTCCAAACACAGTGAAGAGAAACAGCAGGTTACTTGTGTGAGAGAGACTTATATTTCATTATTATAAAGTCTGTTCACGAGATTACCAATTCTGAAACAAAACCTCTTCATTTAAAAAATTCTCTGTGGGAAACTAATAGGGAATAAAGAATACTTTGTGAGAAAGGAAAATAAAGGCAAATTTGAAGTTGTCTGTCCTAATTAAAAGCAGGTTGTGAAACAATCTAGAAAAGAATTATCATTAAAAATAAAATACACTTGAAAAATAAAATTATTTTAACAGGCTGCTGATAAATTTAAAAGAAAATACTATACATCTACGTGCATTTTGTGGTTAGGAGAAATGATGTCCCATTAAGACCATGAACAAAGCATGCATTCATTTCAAATTCTCAAGGTTAATAAATATTTTAGCAGTATAATATTCCTACTGGCTTAGAACATCAAAATTTACCTTTTATACATCAACTACTCTCAATTTCATTGACAAATTGATGTAACTTTTCAGTGCAGTCATAGTTACAGGCATTATGATTCAGAGAGTCAATATTGGCAAGGTACAACAGTCAGTTAGTATTTAAGTCCTACATTTAAATACAGGAAAAAAACACCTACCTTGTTTCTTAGACTTAGATGCGTTGGAGTAATTGCTGTTGGAACATGAGCGTGTTAGTGGATAATTACTACTGCATGTAGAAGACAGCTTCCGGTACCCTGCATCTCGTAGAAGACTGCAAGAAAGCATAATTGGCATTTTACTGATACTTGCAAAGGAAGTAAGATGAGCTGTTGTTTGGGGGAAATCATCTTTTTCAGATGATTCAGATGATCTTTTTCATAGGGCTTTGTGGGTTTTTCTTTTTTTTTGGTTTGGTTTTTTTTCCTAGGATCCCTTGGATGGTAGGATGGAGGCCCAAGACAGGCAGGGACTAAAACTGCCACAGAAGAGTGCCCAAATAGTCACTCTTGTGACACTTGTCTTATCCCCAAAAGCTCTGATGTTTATGAGGTTTTTTTGCTCTTAATTCCAAGCTTGTTCACAGCATGCCTGGCATGCAAATTTTACTTTCATGGTAACATATGGGAATTTTATCCTGTCATAAGCACACACAATTACCAACAGGTATCAGTTTCAGATGACGTTCTGGGTCTCACAGTTGAGAGACAGCTTCTTAAAGTGCCAGTGTGTTCATCCTCAGGACAGGCTTTGCTTGGGCAAATCCTCAGAGCCTCATAAGGGTTATGCAGAGTTAAAGCCATGGTCTTGTTCTGCTCCTTCCAGTTCGCTGCTTTATGCGAGTTGTGTTTCAAACAAGACATGCATTAGAGTGATTTCCATGTAGATGTCACATGTATCAGAGTGAGAGCAAACTGTCTATGCATGCTGTCTTCACTATAACTGTACTCAGGAGCAACAGGTACTTTGGCTTTTTTATGAGACTGAGTGCTGATGGCCGAGGGCCAGTGAATGGAGAAGAGGCAAACAGCCATCCACTTCTTTATCTCGTGGCAGTGGACTCTACCCCCTCCCTATCCATTTTGCTCATTATCAAATATACCAGGAAAGGAGCAGCTGGTTAATCAAAAGGAGAAATAGCTGCTCAGGCTACAGCCAACCCAGAGTGATCACTTCTCTCTGTTATTTACAGTGCAGGGAGCCCCCGCTTGGCCTGCCCACGTTCTCATTTCATTTGAAATCCGTTTCAAACAGCCTCTGCAAGTATCAAGGCATAAAAAGAGGGAAAGCGAGGAAAAAAAAAAAAGAACGGAGATCTTAGCAGTGACAGAGGAGGTTGAGGAACGGAAAGATGATAGGTTCTAGGGAGCCAAGCGTTCATGATGGAGGTGGGAAAGTTGAAGCAGAAGAGGTCCACTGGCCTTGCAGCAAAGGCAGTGTAATGCTAGAGCATTCTTTTGGCTTGTCACTGAAACCAGAAAGAAACAGCAGCCCTGGTGATGTCAAATATCGGTGTTGTTGCTATAGTAATGTGCTGGAGGAAGCAACCTGATATACATATTTGAGATTTGCTGTAGGATACGATCTATCAATGTTGACCCACGAAAACAAACAAACTGGGTGAAAAATCCAGTCTTGCCTAAATCTGTGAATCCACGCGGAAGTATTGTTTCTTGTATGTTTGTGTATAGCTTACCATTCATCCACATTATCAGAAGAGAGGTAAGAAAGTAGGAAGGACACAGACACGGGCCTTGGGGAAACTCACTCCTCTAGCGTTGGCAGCACCAGTACCATACATTGTTTTCACCTTGTTTCTCTCGTCACCCTCTCCCTTGTGCATTCTCGCTGCTGTCGGCCCGTTATTCTCCAGCCTATCTTCTAACCCCCTGATTCATTGAGTGGTTTTTACCTTTTGATAGCAGTGATGTCCCTCTTTGCTATGGAGCCACTTTTATCACAGCCTTTATCCTAATAAACTCTTTCTTTTCTAAATTTCATTTTTCCTACTGATTGACTCCCTCTTTCCCCTCCAACTAATTGATCCATTTTTTCCTTCGCTGTGAAGAAGACATTGCCAAAATGTCACCTCTAATCTTGTTTCCCATTTCTAGCATGTAATTTATTAATCCTCTCTCTCCTTTTTTTTCCCTTTTATTGAGCAGCCTACATGCTAATACAGCTCAAGTTTTATTTTCAGATTGTCAAATAAATAATTTCCAAGTCTTAAAGAGTAGGGGAAAAATGAAAAAAGAGCTTTGAAATAATTATCACCCCTGTCTTTCTGACGAGGCATTTGCTTTTAGATCTACACAAATCACTTTATTCAGGGATGATATAGCTGTCCCATATCAGTTAAATTAATTATTGGATAGGGAATTTAAGGAGCTAAGGTGAAAAGCCAGCCTTTGTCTGATTGATAAAGAACAACTACATAAAATCTTCATATTACTATAACTCTGGTCTCTTAAAAATAATATTCTTCCCCCCACCCCTTAAACATGTATTGCTGTTGAATGGGGGTTGGGGGGGGGGGGCAGGGGGGATGGCTTCCCCCCCCCCCCATCACTTTGGTTTTAATAAGAGTTTTGATTGGCATCTTGCATTGGTAAGCTGATAGCCTTTTTCTAGCTCTTGTGAACACTTCTTCTGGATCTCTAAGTCAAAAGGAAAGAGAAAACTATCAGTTCTTTTTGAGCAGAGATGACTGACCACAAAATACAAGCACAGTTTGGTCTTGGTGCCAGGCTTGCTTGAAAGTGTAATATTATTTACTGACAGATTTTTTACCATTGCTGTGCTCAATGGGAAAAGAATCACTACTACCCAACTTAACAACTACCCGGTCCTCACAGAGCCTAAGACACTGCATATGCCCTTCTCATTTTTTGGCATGTTTCTTGTGACTTTTAGTCTTTTTATCAGAAGTGCTAATTTTGCTATAGGAGATCAAGAAGCATATGGAGAAGATGCACTGCGACCGGTTTGAAATGAGATACCTAGTGTATCCTTCTGTGACTCCAGAGTAGGTTCTTACACTGCACCAATCTGGTAGCACAAATGTAAGCATTTAGTCAAATTTTTAATGTAATTTTCAATAATGACTGTAGGTCTATGCAAAGATCTTCTAAGCATTACCCATCCCTAAACCTGGTTCTTTGCCTGAGAGCACAATTTTCACCTCCCAAGATAGATATCCACGTTCCCAAAAAATGTATGGACTCATGATACACAGGGAAGGCCTGCTCAGGAGAGTGCTTGCAGTTTCTACACTAGCCTAGCGTGTAATAAGGAGACAGGCTTGTAGAGCTGCAGCTCTGGGGTCAGAGATGTGCCCTAGGGCCATCTTGTGCCCTAGGATTATCAGTGCTAAACCATGTCACAATGCTAAGCACTCCATCAGGATTAGCTGCTTTTCTAACCCAGGTTGTGTTGGTTTCCATGGAATAAATGGGTATAGAAAGCAAATGTTGTAAATACAAGACAATTAATCAGCTGCGCACATTTTGTATCCATTACTGTCCAGCTTTAGCAGCTGTATCACTGATGGGCAGCTGAGCATCTGCATGTGCAATAGTCACAGATACAAGAAAATACCATGCCAGGCAGGTAAGCCAGTCCAGCATTTAAGTACCTTTGAGACTGTAAAGATCTTTCTTGGTTGCTGATTAACTCTGTAAGCACTTAAATTCTTGAAATGTTTGTACACGATCCTCTGCACACAGATTCAAGCTTACTCTGCCGTCATTCAGGACAGCCTGTACAGCTTCAGCTAGACTGCGCTGAGGTCAGCTGCTAGGCTGGAGAAAGGGTTTACTGGCTCAGGTTCAGGGCTGCACCAGTGTGACTACACCTTTGAGTAAGGGCAGAGCAGGCTCATCTCTGCAAGGACGTAACTGTAGAGAGATGGAATCTCTCTCCACCCATTACACTCTCCAGATACCCATTTCTCCTTCTGGGCACATCCAAAGACACTTTTTTTTTTCTTTTTTTTTTTTTTGACAGTGCTTAATTTCTGGGTATTTTTCTCTTGTTTAATCTGGTTAACAGTTTGTACTGCCTGATTTACCTCACTTGCATGGGCTTTACTGGACAGTGAGTCTTGGAAGGAACCTTCAGCATCACTGTATTGGTCTGACACAAAAGAGGCAGGCTGGCTGATCGGTGGGAGAAGCAGCTTTTTTGCTGTTTTAGACACAAGAGTTTCTAGGATTGGGATTAGAGGGGGAGAAGGTTAGCTCTGTGTCACCTACGAGAGTGCCTGAAACATCAGGTATAGCACATTTTTGGGGCAGGACTTCCTCAGCCCAAGCTGCTTAAGCAATATTACATTTACATAAGTTATAAAGCATTTAAAAATTAACTGGGGAAGCAAATGTGAGCTAGCATTTTTCCCTTACTCATGTTAGTGCTCATTAGTGTCAGTCACTCGCTTGTGCTCTTTCCACTGATGCAGTGAAGGGGTGAGTAGTTCCTACAAAATGAAATGGCTTCAACAGAGCCACAGCAATGCAATGTGGTGCTCTAGTCAGGAGAAAAGGGAGCCAGGGGAAGCTTTGTGGTTTACGTACAACCCGATATAGCAGACATAGTCTTAGAAAGATGCCTCTCTTGGTCCTGCATGAGACAAAATACCCAACTTGTACATCCCAGCATGCCGATACGTGTGCTGTGTGCCTAATTACTTGATATTTGCAATAGTTAGGCAAACATTCTCAAAAACAGTCAGTTTGTTAAGGACTTGGTGCAAACCTAAAGGATTTCACTTCTTCCCAGTGAATGCAGGTTTTAGTTTACAGCTTTGTGGCTAAAATGCCAAGGTCTTTTTATAGCTCTGCTGCAGGTGTTTAACAAGGGTACAGTTCAGGCCACATTTCACTCCTTGGGATTTCCAAGTGACAGTGACAGTTCACGCCCAAGTCTGGCTTAGATGTGTCACACCTTTTTCATTCCAGTGGGCTGGAAGCCTGAGTGCCCTACTCGGAACTGTAGTTTGCACTAGACAGCAGGTCTCTTGGGAATTAAGTACTAATTATTAAGGTCTTTCTGCCTTCCTGAAGTAATTTGGTTTTTCATCCCACGTGTGGGTGGAGATGCAGTGCGAAGTTTTTCAGACTGAACAGATTCTAAAGTAATCTCTCCTGGAACATGAAAGCTCACATGGAGTTGAGAAATGACTGCAGATCATAGACATATGACACATTTAAATACGAGCAATCAGCAATTCATGGACACTGCTATAGTTGTTCTGCTTTTGGGAACAGTAAGGAAGGCTGCTACTTAAAGGAAACGCAAGTGTTCTCCAGTGGCAGAAAAGTAAAAATCACCACACATCACAACCTGGTGTATCTATCTGCTGCACTACTGACGTGTACAAATAACGAAGAACTCAAATGCCTCGCTACTGATATCTGCTACTGCCTTGCAAATGTGAGTTTTCCCTGCCAGTGTTTGTCAAGCTACCATGAGTTGCATTCATATTCCATATGGATACGTATTTTTTTCTTTGTTTTCCTTTGACATTAATGCTCTAGCAGAGCTTTCTAAGTAGCAAAGCAAGGAAATTAACTTACATTTGCTGGCTTACTAAAGTAAATTAGCTACACTTTTGACTTTCTGTGGTTTTACTCTGAATGGGAGAAGCAATAAAAATGAAATAAGGCTAATCACTGTTGTTCTATGGTTTTCTCTGTGGTGTGTTAAGAGGAGAAGAACCCATAATGAAAACCCATGAGTTCATATCTGCTTAAAACAGGTCTCTAATTAGCTTCTATAATCGATCTCCCTGCTCTTGCAGGTGAACCAGGTAATTATCTTGTTTATTCTGTAGGTGAGTCACAAAATGCTAGATAGCTTTCTCTGTATCTTTAAAAGATAATGCATTGTAACAAGTGTTCCCAATATGAGTGAACCACTGTCATAACCCATACCATCTGTTTCACACGCAGCGATGCGAGATCTCAATTTTATTCTTTGTTACAAAGAGCTCCAGACATCAAAGAGCTGTCCCTTTGACCACTGCCTCAATCAAAGGATTTTACCTAGACAAATCTTTACTTCCCATTACGATTTCAGTGCTGCAGAATATCAGGTGTTTCCTGGTATGAAGAGGAGGAATCCAGTCACCGGTGCTTTTTTTAAGGGCCAAATCTTGTCACTGTTCACTTCCCACGGGCCTTTTGAGTAGCACCGAAACTCCAAACTCAGCAGTTAATTAGAGGTTAGTTACTTAGGGCCTGAGGCTTTGCAGACAGACTGTGGTGCGTTATACAATGTATGTCTTTTATTCAGTATGATGTGTCTATCTGTTACCTTCCAGAAGGTGAAGTAGAGATATCTTGGCTAAATGCATGGTTAGGATTAAGTTGATGTATACAGAGCACTATCTCAGTGTGTTTAATTGCTCATAGAAAAATCCCTAAATCTGACATATTTTTGATTCTTCTTTTTTCTCATGTTAC
Source organism: Gorsachius magnificus (assembly GCA_034008185.1). NCBI lineage: Eukaryota > Metazoa > Chordata > Aves > Pelecaniformes > Ardeidae > Gorsachius > Gorsachius magnificus. The sequence continues at coordinate 39,585,992 of CM067088.1, read as the reverse complement.
TCAATCTGTGCTTTATTTACATAATACAGATAGCTCTCTTTCTGCGGGTTGTCTCATAGTAAGCTCGACAAAGGAATAATCCCTTTTGACATCCTTTAAATGGTCACAGCCGTATTTGAAGCCTATGACCAGTAGCACTAATAACGGTGTATTTGCAAAGAGAGGCCACACAGTGCAGTATAATGTGGAAGTCTTTCATCTCTTTTGTACTAGAGAAGAGGCTTCTTCCTTGTGGTGAATGGCTGAAATATGAGACTACATGTTTTCCGTAATCATTAAAACAATAGTGGTTTAATGTACCAGCTTTTCCCCAAGCTAAAAATAATCCTGTCGTGGGCATACCCCTTTTCCTCTTCTCCTTGATAACTGAATTCAAAATTCCCATAAAGAAGGTCTTTTTGTTTTTCATTTTTCAAAGACTTGTCCCTAGCAAATTTAGTTTCAAGGTCTTTTATTTCTGTTTCTAAAGTAATTATCCTCTGGGCCTCTTCCTTTCTTCCTGGTATGATGCTAGACTAATTATTCTTCTCCTAATGAATGCCTGAAATGGATCCCATATGGTGGCATATGTGCCTTCAGATGGAAGCTTCGTTTGAATAAAATAAGAAAATTCTTCTCTTGGGGCTTTCTTAAATTTTTCATTCTGTAACAATGATGAGTGAAATCTCTGTCTTGGGGATAGATGCAGCCAACTTGCTTTCTATTACACTTCGAGCTTTCTCTGAACTGGAGATTCCCACGTCTTTCTCTCGCTATGGCCATCCGCAGCTCTTACTCCACATTGTCACAAAGACTACTTGAATGAGTCAAAGCATCTTTACATTTGAGCTAAAAGCCATTTTGTTTCCTTAAAAAATACTATGTATACCATTATGTCTCTTACAGTTCTTTGTCACTTTTTTTCTAGACCTACCCCACAGCACGCAGTGCCTTTTTTCTTGCCTTTAGGGCTCAATCCACACAGTGACTTTTTATACGGTTACTTAAGAAATAAGAGACTAATCCCAGTTTATTTCTCTGCATGTGATGAACCCACAGTTCCCAGCAGAATGCTTTATCTACCAGATTACTGAGTGCTCCATGGTGCATGGTCTTTCTTTGTATCTGTATGAGGACAAGTCCATTAAATGCATAAATGTAAAATGAAGGGCTTTGGGTCTCGACACTGCGCAGGCAGTGACAGCACCATAAGGAATGGCTGCTCCCTATTTTTGGAATGCAGCGTAAATTTACACTGCACTTAATTCCTGATCACCTTTCATAAGTATTGGTAAAATATCCACTGAAACCTAGTGCTGCCTCTTCACCTTTCTCTAACATGATAGAGAAGTTAGTTAATTAGAATTACAAATTATTATTTATTTTGTGGTAGACTATGGAAGTCCTGGCCCTGCATATGTACAACCTTGTGTTGAGAGCTGTGCAATAGTGAGTATTTTCACCAACTTTAAAATCAGGTAAAAATAGGGTTATTGATACTATTTTTTGCAAGCATATATATACACACATATATTTACATATATAAGTAAAACAAGTCACACTGACACATTAAGCTTACATCAAACAAATTAAAATATGTGAGACATTCCAACTCTGCCATCCAAACTGTTAACATATTCAGGCTTTTTATTGCTTAAGAGCCATAATTTTTCTATAGATTTAACTTTAATTCAGTTGTGTTTTCTGTATGACTGACTTAGTGTTTTATGTATGGAAATCTCTGATAGTCATTTTGTTCTTAAACACAAAACATTTGTCTACATACTAATCACTTAAGTAAGCATGGGGAAATTTGTGCTCTGAACCTCCAGCTGCCACAACACATTGTGCTTGAGTCTACTAAGCAGTACTGTAGTGAATGACCAAGATTGCATCATCTAATTATGTGACGCTAATGGCCTGGATCAGTCTGAAGCAGGGTTGTGATTTGATACTGCTGCATAAAAGATACACCAAACCAGAAATATTTTAGACAAATGAAAGATAAAGTGAAATGCTGTTTTAAAAAACACTGATTCTGCATAAAGTTATTTTAGTAGTGTATCACTTGAATCATGCTAATCACTTGTGAAAACGCAATCATTTTAGCTGATGTATGTATTTGTTCTTGCTTTCAGAGACACAATGGGGAAATACTCTATTGATTTTCATTAGCACATTTGATCCCAATTTGATAAAGAAAAGGACAGTAACTAACTGTGCCATGCTGGAATAGGAAGAAAAATGCCTTATTTTTTAAGAAATGCTCTGAGGCCTTAGTTTCTCTTTAAATGGAAAGAGTGTTTGCCTATGGGTAGTCTCAGCCTGAGAATATCAAGCCAACAGCTTTGCAAAATACATACTGTACTTTTGTGAATAAGCTTATTTTTTTACTTGCTGGCGGATTCTTGTTTTGTTTTCTCTTCTGTGAATGAGTAATTGTTAGCATTCCAATAACCCAGCTCAGGCTTTAAAATAACAAACCGCCAAACAGATTTTAGCTCCTTTAACAATCTTCAAGCTTGCACATTCTTGTAAGGCATAATCCTTGATTTGGATTTGTTCTATTTTGTTCCATTTTGTCCTATTCTGTACAGAATTTTCTGATATACTTGTGAAGATTTTTAACAGACCAGACCTGGAAGAGTCCCCAGTGATCTGTTCAATAGCTTGTGTCCTCTACCTGACTTTCAATCACTCGCTACGAATAACCAAGGGAACATAAACCATTTTAGGGGATAATAATTTATCTTTTGCAGAACAGTTGGCTTCTTTTCTTTCACTGACTCAAAGCAGTGACCATACAGAATGCTTAATTCGTAGTTCAGACAGCAGGTTCTTGTTCAGCTTTCTTATTAAAGTCACACTGTCATTTTCTGGCAGGGCAGTATTTGCATATATAAGCTTGATTTTCATCAAGCCAGTAACCAACAGGGCTAGGGGAAGGGGTCATTTCTTATCCATATCTCAATACTGGTTGTTTTTCCTGCTGGAAGTTGGTTCTGAATACTCTCTTTAACAAGATATGCTGCTGAAGGTAATAAATAACTCTGAGAATCTGGGCAGCAGTAGCTTTTCTCAGAGAACCAAAGGTTTCAATGTTGGCTACTTAAAATTAGGGCCCTAAATTCATTGTTAAGTACCCAAAACAAATTGCTATGATGATGAAAAATTCCACTTAGCCACAAATCTGATTTTGACAATGTGAGCTGTGAGTACTCAGCTTTGTAGATGCAGACCGCTTTGATCTACGTAATCAGATTGGGCATTTTGTCTCTACTTAGATGTGTCTAGGAGCAATGTTTCAGGAATATTATTCAGGCAATATCAAGTGCAGGACACTGTCATTTTCTTGACGAGGTTAGAAACTTTGTTCTCTTCACAAGTCAGGGTTTTTTTTTACTCAGTGAGCCCTACAGCCAGGAATTTCAGTAGTTTGCTATATCAAGAAGACTGGTGCAAAGTCAGCAATACTCACATGCTTCATGGTACCAGATCTAACCCAGCATTTTGGGGCCAGAATTAGGGAACTGTGAGAGCATTCAAAATGCACATAGATGTCTGGTGTGATCTACAGAATTACTTGAGCAGAATGTAAACTGGGGAGTGGGATTCCACTGCCTTTCAGCAGGAGGGAATTGCCTAGTCTGCTGTATCCATTTTGAAAATGTTGTGGGGGCAAGAATCAGAAGAGAATCCGATACTCATACCTTCGATACATCTGACATTGCAGGAGTAATTTTCAAAAACTAATCAAGTTCTCTTGAAAACTAGGTACCATTTTTATCCACTCTACTGTCAGGAACTTAAATGTTAAAATAAACTTAAATTGGTTATTTAAATGTCTTCTGTGGAATTGGCATAATGTTGCTGCTGGATAGAAACCTTCTACCATCCAGCCTAAATTTATTTCTTAGTACTTGAACAGGGTCTACCTGCATCATTATGTACCTAAATCCCTTTAGGAATGTTGACTTGTGCCTTTCTATCATAAAAACCCAACAGACTACATCCTGGAGTTGCTTTGCCTGCTACAGGTGTGGCAGGTCACTAAGGGGTGATGTAACCACCTGCATCAAACAAAACTCCAACATGATATGATAAAGGAAAAAGAAAACCTGTTCATGTGCTGGGCGTTACAAGCCCAGGGAGAGAAGGAAATGGAGAGGGTCCTACTTTATCAATCCCACTTCATTTAATAGCAATCTAATGCAGTAACATAATTATACCATACTAATAAGTCTGCAAAGTCATGAGCTCTTTCACAGCTCTGCAGCTACAATATCGTCTTCTAAATTTTACTGTTTCTTTCCTGTAATTGGTCATCTGCTGTGCGTTGTCACCTGGTAAGAAGCATAACAAGACAATAAATACCAAAAAGCAAAAAAATTTGAGAAGCTTGAAGCAGTACTCTCAGGCACCCTTGTACATTTTCTTTGTCTGACACTTTATATTTAAAAATTAATCCAGAGCACCCCCCACAAAAAATCTATTTTACTTGTTTAACAAAATGGAGTATTGATTTGCCAAAGCCTAAACAAAGCAGCCTACATGATTCATTGATCAAGAATTTGGGCTCAGTCCATGTGATCATTAACTTCTTTGTCAGATGCATTCATTTATTCATAAGCTTTGTTTATGGCAGACCCTTTTCACTGGCTCATTTCAAAATAACAAAACCCAAATGTCTTCTCTACCTTCCATTTCAGTGAATGCAGAAGACAAAACAGAAGGCGCTATCAACTTCAAAGATTTTATGAGCCTTTTGAAGAATCCAGGAACTCTGGAGGCTTTCGTCTAAGTCCAGGCTTCAGTATTACTTGGGAACCGTACATCATGAGTACAAAATTCTCCAAAGAAAGCAACCCCTTGTGCTGCCATGTGGGGAACCTTACCAAACTCAAGAAAGTCAGTAGTCGAACTATTAGGAGCTCCGTACACCTTTGTACGGTTGTTCGGGAAATGCTGGTTGTGTGACGTAAAGCCATTCTTTTGACGGACTGTTGCTGCAATAAAATACATCTGCTGGAAACTTCTGATACGCAGGTTAAAGGATTATAAAACAGGATCTGGTTAAAACCCATGGCTTAATCACAAATCGAAACCTTTTAGCTTTTTCTCAGTACATTCTTTGTGGTTTAAAGTAAGCAAAGCAACAAGAAGCAAAAGAGTTCTGATTTCTGTTTTTTTGAACATGGTACTATTTTAAATTCCAGACTTTACTGTGCTGTGTACTTAGTAGTAGGCAGGAGATACTAACAATGAAAAATGAGTCCTTATAATCAATATCTGAGTATTTGCTGCACTCCATTAATCCTGTATCAAAATGTAACATCACAGTCATGAAGAAGTTATTATAGGGTAAAGTAGGGTATGATCTTACATTGAGTTAAACAGCCTGTGATAACAGGCAGGGTTCAGCATCTTCGCTGAAACACAGGCACGTTAGGTAACCCCTCTGCGCCAGCTGGATCAGCTCCACTGCCATTCCCTGGAGGTGTTGTGGGTTCAAGGAACGCTCAGAGGCAGTTGCCTCAAAAGAGCTAGCATGTTCGCTCACTTACCTTGCCGTAATTCCGCTGTAAGCCTATCATCTCCTTAGAGTGCAGCTGTCAACCTTTTAACATCAAAAATGAAAATAGGGGGAAAAGAAGATGAAACAGTTTGTGATTTTTTTTGGTCTTGTTTAAAGAAAGAATAAAGTAGTCTCACTCTCGGAAATTTATACAACTGAAGTCTAATTTGCATGCTGGATGGGCCACAATGCAAACTACGGAATACAGTCTGACTCTGGGAGGCGAGGTATCTCAGAGGATGTGGAATTATGGCTTTCTCTGTATCTACTCATTCTTGCAAAGATGGCAATGGAAATCCTTCTATAGGAATCAGGACATTACTGAATAAATAGCATAAAGTACTACCACAGTAGGAAATACAGGCCTCCTCCGGAACTGTGAGGAAGATGTAAGTTTTTCCACAAATTGCATGCAATGGATTTTGCACTAGACACCAAGTCTGTAGTTGGTACACAGTTGTGGTGATATGGGCAGAGAATTTAGTTGCTCAATTTTTATATATTTGGGTGTGAGAAATGAACTTTATCCTGACCAAACTTAGTGTGGATAACTTGGTCCAAACTCTTGAATAATAATAAGCTGCGTGTACCTCCATGCTGGGTAGCCATCTGAGACCTCAGTGACACATTTTCGCTCTGAAAATTTTGGGGCCCACTCTTAGAATGGTGAACTTGTAAACATCTCAGGCTGAACTCAAGCATTCTTTATCAGAGATAGGCTGGTTTTTAAACTTAACTCTGCTGTAACTGCTGATTTTGTGCCACCAATGGAACAGAAAACAGAATCAGTTTGCCCGAGGCAAAGATCTCGCACAGTCTGTTCTATTATCAATACAAGTCAGAAACCTTTTCTGCAGTGAGATCTCATTACAAATATTTTTATGCTGGGAAACATTCATTTGATTTAACTGTTCTTCTTAAATTTAACCTACATTTGGACAGAGACAATAATGTATTATGAGCAATAAAAAATAAGACATCATCGATATGTACAGTGTATTCTCTGCATATACAAAATGTAAATACACATACATGTTAATACAGCTGCTCAAGCAGGCTTAGAGAATCGAAAGAAATTAAAACATTTGCTTAATACTAATGCTATATATGCATATATACATCTTTCTGTTAGCAACATACTTGCACTATGCTTTCTTTCAGTCAAAGATTGACTATGTGCCTCAAGAAATAGGCTTTAAATGGATGCACAATAGCTGACTACAATGGGTAATTTCATTTAGGCACAGAATTACAAAGTAGCCATTTTTAACTTCAAATAGATTACACATTTAGTAAACCTTCCATAAATTCATCATTTGGCTGAGTCACATTGAGAATTGTTTTAAATAAATCTATGTGAAAATTAAATTTAAGTTGAAAAGCAGCAGGAAAAAGATGTATAGTAAGTACTTCATTTGTTGTAATAGGACTATTTGGAAGGAATACAAATGCACTTCAAATTGTAAAGAGCATAATTATTTTTCTCCAGAAGCTGAAAGAAATAGAGCAGCTTCTGCCTATATGATGTTTGATATGAATTATCCTCATAAAATTCAAGTTGTTTTTTTAAAATTGTTTTCTTGGTGTATAGGAAATTTCCAAAGGAGCTCTCCGCTCTCCATTTCTTTGTTTTATTAAAATGGCCAAAAATAACATGAGAATTGTCTTAGCTGGTTGGACCTGTATTATATTGCCTTTGGCTGTGGACACTAACAGATGCTTCACAGAAATTTCAAAAACCCATTCATTACAGAAACCAGTGTGGGGACACATGGAACATGAAGGGCATGGCCAAACCCCTAAACCTGAAAGGACCTTAAGAAGTCTCCTAGTCCATCACCCTGCCCCAGTAATCCCCTGAGAGGGAAAAACATTCTAACCCCTGACAGCGAATCTTGGTTTCAGGGTCTCGTTCCCTTTCTCTCACATCTAACAAAACTGCAAATGTGCATATTATCCAAACTTACGTTTAATCCTTTTCAGATGCTGTATGGAGTTAGTGTCTAGTAGATGACTGCAGAAGATCTGGAGCACTCTGTAATAATTTATTGCTAATACATGATTGCTGGGATTCTGAGACATTTTTGTATCGCTTGGGTTTGGTCAGGAATATCAGCGGGAAGGAGGCTGGTGTTCCAGACAGCCATCCGTCAAGTGATACGTAGGAGCTGTTCAGAAACAACATCAGAACTGTTAAGATTTAATGACTCTACTTCCTTTTCCAGAAAGGCTACAAAATTGTTCTGACAGGAAATTATTAAACAAAACAAAAAACAAACAGAAAAAATTGGCAAGATTTAAAGTAGTTCTTTAACAAGAGAGAGGGCCAGTCTTTGCTGCACAGTGGAGCACTGAGCAACTACGCAGGAGCTGCTTCCAGAACTTGAAGCAGTATGTTTACATCAACATGGTGCTGAGCTGCCTGATGTGTGCCGCTGAGAGGCAGATGGTCTTAGCTCAGAGCTAGTGCTGTGCTGCCGCAGCAATCAGCCATTTGGAGTTTGAACTAGTATCCTCCACAGTGCAACACAGTGCTTCATGAAAGTACCAGCTCAGGTTAATGTTTCTTCATCTGCCTGTTGGCTCTACTTGTGAAGTCTGCTGCAGGGGGAACCAGGATAATGAACGTAGGGTATCTGAAAAAGCCACCCCTACTTAGTCTACCTACTCCCTACCAATGCTTAAGCCAGCGTTTAAAAATCTCCCCTCCAATTTTCTGTCCTCCTTTTTTCTTGTCTTCAGAGATTTATGCCCACAGCCAAATGCCAAATAAAGAACACTAAAAATGTTATTCTGGCACTGACCCTCCTCTGTGCATAGACTTCTTTGTGGAGTTTAACCTCCAGGGTAAGAATGATTGATATCTTGCATATCGTAGCCCAGGGCCTGGTCTAAAAATGAAAAAATTGTAAATTCCCCTTGAAGGGGCCCTAGGAGCCAGAGATATGCACTGGACAAGGGAGACACAGATGTGGCTAACTGTTTACCCAAGATATTCTGTTATGAATGACAATGGCCAGTTACGCTGTACATTGATAAGCTGTTAGCATTTGTGGGTTTGAAGCCTTTGTCACCATTAGAAAGTCTAAACAAGAATTTTTGTTTTACCGTGTCTGTTAGCCATAATTTTGTATACTTCCATCATCTTCACTTTCCTTTATCACTATTATGTTATTTACCCTTTTTGAGACAGTTCTGATCTCTACTGTGTGTGTGGATGATGACATTTCTCTTGTTTGATACAGTATTAATTAAATACTGTTCAAGTTCTTTTCTTAAAAGAGGCAACACAAAACTCTTTAGAGACTTTGGCTTAAAAATAAAATCATGCCAAAGAAACTGCATGCATTAAATGCCTACTTTATAAAATAAATAACTGCCTTTGGAAAAGAAACAAATGCAAATTCTAGTTACTGTGCTTGAAAGAGGTGACAACAAGAAGTGCCAGCATCTTGGCTCCTGTTGCTGCTTTATTGTCACAAATTGTTAGTTACATTTGAAAATTACGGATCCCTCTCATTGTGAAAGTTGTGCCTGCCAGTTGGTGCCTGTACACTAGAGTGGGCTTACCCAATTAGCAGAATTTCCCATGCAGGACCCAGAATAGCTGTGCATGCATCCTAAACGTTACCGCAGCTGAGGCTCATCCGGGGACTCTGGTGCTCTGAAAAAAAAGGTGAGCTCAGTGCAGAAGAAGCTATACCAAGCATGTCTCGGTGGAAGCCAGCCTCGGCACATCTGATCTAGCTCTACTTGTCTGTAGTCCTCTCTCCCTGACAGATATGGTCTGCCCCAATCACAAACACACCGTGCAGCAGACAGAACAGTATTTTTAACCCCAGTGCACTCATGAAATGAAACAGGTCATGGAAACAATGACATTTAAGTGCTACTTCTAATCTTCATCGTGGGCCATCTCAAGCTATTTGCATCTCTCTTCTGGCACTCAGCCAAGTGAAACTCGCCCTGTGCGGAGCTGTGTACTATTCAAGCTACATCTAAGGCTCATACTGAGATGACGGGAGTGCCATGAGGTAACTGCTTTATGGAAAAAACACCTGAGGGACTTAAGAGATCGGTTTCATGTAAGAGTTCAAAGTAAAACAGGAGGCATGAGTGGAGAAATAGCAGTCCTGAGAAAACAGGAGCTTAACTGCAGTGCTTCAGCTGCCGGTGGACTGAATTGCATGACCCTATTTTGGGTTTCATTAAACAGTGGAAACCGAGTATTGCAAAGTATCCCATCAATAACAAGGGCTGCGGACCTTTCCTCATCCCTTTGCCTTGTTGCTGTACATAAATTTTGGCACTTTTCTAATGCAGGTAAGGAGACAACGCCACATTTCCAACTGAGTCACAACCTAGAGATTACACTGGGCTTCAACTAAAAGCTATTACAATAGAACACACTATAGAATAATACATAATGATGGACTACAGCAAACCCATGAAGTATCTGCCACTTTTATAAGTAGATGGACAGAATGTAATCATTTAAAAAAAAGGGAGGGAAGGGAAAAAGAACTTCCCTATATCTGTAGTTAGCAATTCACATCTTTTCTGTAGGTAGGGTTTGTAGGTAAATTTTTGTTTCTCTAGTAGGCATTGCAAGATCACTTCTTTATACAAAGAAAGTCGCCATAGCCCTCCTAATCAGTGTTTTGATGATCTACAAATCATGGCAGGCACTGCTTTATTAATTGGTCCCAAGTTAACAAAAACCAGCTTTGTTCACAGAACCATTCCAATAATAAGTAAGGGCTGGGAAAATGCTAAAATTAGCAATAGCCATCACTCTTATTTTAATGGCTTGAGAAGCATCCAAATATATCTAGATTACATTGAAAAAAAAAGTGATGAATTTTATTTTAGTTGATCTTGGCCACTATAAGGCAGTTATGTTCGAAATATTTAACAACTCTGGGTTTTTTTAATATTTTGTCTTTCATTAAAATAAATTTCTAATTTATCAATGGATATAGTATGATGTAAGTCCTGTCCTGTAATGGTCATCTTCGTGCTAAGCAGTATAAAATGTTAACATAGTCTACTTAGAAATAATGGGTTTGTATTGTGTATGCCTCTTCAAAACTCCTCTTTTTTCTTCTTTAAAAATACATCTAGCCCATTCTGATATTTGGGTTCCTAAAAACTGCTAAGTATAATTTTTCCTTTAAAAATAGACACAATAGAAAAAGTGTTGTAATGGGGATAAATATAAAATAGGATGTAAAACATTTTGAAAGGACAATGTGACATATAATGTAATTACTATGTAATTTATTAAGGTATTCTGGGAAGAGGGAAAAGGTTTTTCTGCTCAAAACACTTCTTTTTTGTACTTCCCTAAACCGTGTTTTAATTTCTCTCTTGAATGTTTTTGTGGTTATGATACCAAATCAAGCCATTAATTATTCACCCACATCCAGATATAGATGCTCTGGAGGCAAGCGGGGACCCCCAGTTTAAAGAGATCTTAATTGTTCTATACTTGTCATTATTAATCAGTTGCAGTTGGTATGTTTTGAAGAGCCACTGTTAACTTTTGCATGCCCCACATCTCATTCTGTGTAAAACGTGGGCCCTAAATGAGCACTTCCATTTGTGGCATCTGTTGTGCTTCTCTCTCCAGCCACCCTGTATGTCCCTCCTGCTGGGAGAACCTGAGCTGACACAGTTGCTGCTGGCAGTGTCACTGTCTGCTTTTCATCCAGAAAAATGAGTTCTGTGTCTTAAACACCCTAAAGGAGGCTGAATTGGACGCTTTATGTCATTCTGCATTTTACTCAAGCAGCAAAGGTTACTCCTCTATTCCCTTCATACTACCGAGTGTGTTACTTAATAGCAGTATTTCAGAAAGGCTCTCATGGGAAACAGGGTGAATGAGATCAATGCAAAATTGCAAAACCCTGGGATCCAGCATTCTAGAAGCATTGATTTTACTAGGAAAACTGTAAGCTGAGTTACATGTCATTTTCAGCATCAAGGATCCTCTTCCCTTTTCTCATTTTCAAGGATGTAAGATAAAAAGGGCATCTGGATGCATTTCATTTGGGTGTGTAAGAAAACAAGGCAGTTTTAAGCAAAGATCTCCGCAGAACAATGACTACCTGCATTTCTTGGAGACATGCAAACTTTATTGTGATCAGACACTACCGACAAAAAAACGAGTATCAGAGATTTTATGTTTTGCTCCTTCATGCACAGCGTGAATCTGAGGATCCGTGGATCCACTTGAATTTTAAAAGCATCTTTGCTTTCTGCAAGAAATCAGTGAACTGCCTGACCATGATTTGTTCAACACTATGCGCTCTGGTTGGGTACGCTTCCCACCTTCTTTGCCTCTGTGGCAGGGTCGCAGTGATCAGTGTATTAACCACGCGGTAACAGAAACTCAGTAAATTACTTCTCATCAGCTGAGCTGCCGTAATAGAACAGTTCATGTGGGTACCCTAGCCTGCCCCCCTCCCCAGGTAAAATGCAACAGCCTGTTTCTCTGAGCTTTTCCCTAAGTTGCAGCAGCTCACAAGCAGGGAAGGCTATTAGTGAGCACCCCAGCCGTTACTAACAGCTACGAGGTTCAGCTGGTGCACAGTAACTTCTTAGACCGGTGTAGTTCAGTTAAATGTCTGAGCCCCATGTCTCATTTTGGAAATCTGTGTCTGTCTGATTTTGGAAACCTGCTCTCCCCTCAACAAAAAAACCCCTAACAACCTCAAACAGATTAAAGAAAGTCTCAAGTTTCTCAAACCTATTAAATGGTGGTGGTCTCAGTTTATTCAAATAATGTGAGGCAGCTTGGCACGCTTAAAGGGAATAAAATGAGGTTAGAGGTTTGAGCTCTGATACACTTGACGTATTTTGCTATGATAGGGAGGTTTTGCTTCACAGAAGTTTAATTGCCCCTCATGCAACAGTGAGGATAGACTTTCTAGGTCAAGGTCAAGATTCGTAGGTGGCAAATGAAAGAGCCTTTCTCTGAATTAGTTCTTGCCTAAAGACAATAAACTATATTTCTGGAGCCCACATGGGAATGCTACTTGCAAAGACCAGATTCTATTTTCTCCATTACTACTAAAGAACAAAACTGTTCCAGCACAAAATGCTCATTTTTAATTTCATAAGAACTTTAAAATTTCATGAGAACTTTTAAGTGTGGTAATACAAGAGTAGTAATCGGTGGTGCTCTTTATATCCAGTTCTCAGAACACAGCGGAGTGCAGGAGGTCTGTTTCAAATTACTTCCCCTGTTTCAGGGAATCTGAACCTGCATTTTTCCTCCCTCCCAGGGAAGTGTCCTAACCATAAGATTAGACTGTAAAGGAGTGCATCTGCTCCCTAATTAGTATGTCATGCAAAATAAACTGCTTCCCTAAAAACCTGAGAAAAACGCTTTCACATACTTACAGATATACACATGGTGCAACATACAGTGGTGATGAAGCACTCTCCAGAAAGACAGATAAGGATTTAAATTTGAATTTCAATTCCCTGAATAGAAGGAGCTGTGAACTGAAGTACCCTACCTCTTCAGTGAGTAGTTTAGCTGCTAAGGTAAATGAGGGTAGAAGAGGAAACATCTACTTTTTAGCCATCTGTCTAAAATAAGGGAATTTTCCTTATGTTTTAAAAAGAAACCCTGAATGAAGGTTAGCATTTCCTGCTACCTTAAGTCCACAGAAGGAGGTGTTATTTAAGACATACCTGATCCTTCAGGTTTCCAAATGGATACTTTAAGTCGGCCGCTGTCCATGCTTGCTTTTGGACTCCAGTCCTTTATTTCCACCATAAAAGCTAGACTGAAAAGCAAAAAGAAAAAGAGAAAAAAATCTAAGATTTCTTTTTTCAAAATTCTTCATGAAAAAAGTTTGGTTTTGACCAATACTAGGTATCTGGAAAGAAGGTAGCTCAAAATCCTTTGAACATTATGTACTAGCTACCACCGATGAAAGTACAGACACACTGGCTGATTCAGGAGGAAAGTTCATTTCCCATATTAGGGTCTAAATTCTAAAACTGCATAAATGTTGATGTTGCCCTGCACCTGCACAGAGCCCCAGTTCCAGGGTCACTATGCATATGGGATTACCCACATAAGACTATGCAGTGTATTTATTCATCGTATTTCCTCTTGCACAGCAAATCTGTATGACACTTAAGACCAAAATTTTTTTTTCTTCTCTCAATGCAATTTCTTAAAATATCAGCATTTGCAATATTCATTATTTATTATATTTGTGTAAAATATAGTATCATCATTATTGTTACAGAAGAAAAATACCAACTAAAGTAATTGCATAACCTTTGAATAAACACAAGACTTGCCATTTTCTTGTACCCCTTAGTATCACTGACTGTTTATTCTCCTTAGCTAAAAGCAGAAGGTAAATGCTTATGAAGCCCTAATACAATCTTACGGAAAAAAAACGTGCTTCCTCTAGGGTTAATACAGTGTTAATTTTCCCTAAAAAAGTCATGTAAGTATATAAAAAGAACTTGAATTTTGGCTCAATTTTGCCAAGTGTTTTCCTGAAAAATCTAAGAGAATGTCTCCTTTCTAAGTACCATTAGTGCTCATGAAGAGGTAGTGGGGTGTACAGAGCTGGAGCTGGAAGTCATCCATCATGTCTGGAAGGTCACTGCGTTCCTACTGACCTCAGCACTTGCGACTCTCAGTTCCAAACAGAAACCTAAAAGATAAGAGACAAATGCATTCTCTCACTGTCGGATAAAGTAGTTACTTGCTGGAAAAAACACCCCCACCCGCAAACAAATCGCACTACTTTGGGGTTTTTTTCAAAGCAACATATAAATACCATTTAGAAATATTACTAACATTAACCTTATTCTTTTGTTACGTGTGGCGAATCTTAGGCATTTTTATGGAAATAGCACAGCTGTGACTTTGCCATCAGTTCAGCCAGCAGTCAAGCAAGGAATGGAGCTCAGTTCTTCAAAGTTTATCCAGTAATGTATCTGCTACGTTGCTTTATCTCTGAATGAGAAGCCCGTCTTGATTTTCTGGCTGAGACTAGCAACAAGCAACAGCAGCAGTTTCCAGCAGGTAATTTTTTGACCAGATTAGAGACAATGAATTATAAATCAGAACTTTTTTATTCCATCTAGAGCAAAAGGCGTTCTTCCCTGGGAACTGCAATCTGCCCATTTATGCATTTAGTGAGTTTACTTGGATTTTGTATTTAGATACAAGAGACATGTCAATTTTATGGTGTATCTGGCATGTTATGTTGAACTCTCAACAATTATTTAATGATTTATTAGTCATGCTTTGTGTCTGGTTACAGATGACAAGTTTTAATAGTTTATAAATAAAGGGCAAAAGTTAATATTGATAGTTTCTTGGCATCATAAGGTCTCTACCTATTGAATACTTTGAATATTCAGTGGAATCTCAGTAACTTGTCCTAATGGTTGGAAGATTCACAGAAAATTTGAGTTCTAAATACTACTGAGAAAAAGCTGTTTACTTGGGAAGAAATTTTCAAAGATACAAATCGGGAGACCAGTATCTCTTTTCTTCTTCTCTTTCCCATTGTCTTGATGGACAGATAATTTCAAATGGACTCTGTATGATAGCGTTTCAACTATAGTGATTATTACTTGACATATGCCATGGAAGTGACTGTACTGTGCTTTTTTATGTTGCTGAGAGATGGTGGGTAAGCACAGACTTTCTGTGTGCATGTTCACGGGGATTTTACAAAAATAATATTAGCAGGCTTTGTTTCAGTGTTTTAGTAAATGCTGTACAGCAGCTACTGGAATACTCAAATTAGACCAGATGTCGTAATGCCAAACTCTCATCCCAGCAGAGTACAACATTAAAAAAATTGTTACTTTTGTTTTTAATTTACTACTCTATGGATGAGAGAAGTCCCATCTGCTTACTTTATTTTTAAATGAAAACATAAATGTTGTCCTGTGGTGACATTAGCCTAGATATTACATAGAGACAGAGACCCCAAGCAGCTAAAATTTACATCTAACAAATATGTTTTCTTACATACAACCATCTGCATGATAAAAGCAATGAATAAGGTTGTGAAGCTACTGTAAACAGGATTCAAAGTGTGACCCATTTTTGTGCCACTGTGGGAATAAGAATTACAGAATTTTAGGAAAGCCGGAACCACAATTTCTCCTATGGGAGAAGTCTGGTCATACAGGATAAAGGGAAAATCAACTGCTGGAAAGATTAGATCTGAAGACAGCAGCAATTCAGCACGGCTAAAAGCATAGAGCTTTTGAAGGATTTCTCAGGACTTCAGAACCACCTCTAAAATCTTAAGCTTGTCTCTGATCCTATGTCAGTGGGAGTTCTGGTTTCACAACCCACTGTTGTAAAAGAGTAGCTGAGCACAACAGAGAAATGAAGAGATGTGCTCTTTTCAGTTTGAAAGGAAAGGCGAAAAGATGATGGGGATATTAGAATGTTCTTTCCTTCACAAGCACAGTTTTTTGATTGCCAATGGAAGAAAATAAAAATGAGCACATCAGAATGGTTTTCTGGGATTAACATTAATGAAAGCATCCATTTTTTTCCTGTGGGGAGGTAGTCCAGCATGGACAGTTTGGTAACTTCTTAATCACTTGTTTAACTTTTCAGAACATGTTCATGACTCAAAGAGTAAAATTTCACATAACAATTTGATTTTTGCTTTCCCACCCCGCCCCTGCGCTACCTTTCTAATACTGAAATTTATGGCTTCAAGCCTACAACTTCCTTCACATTCAAGCCTGATGAGACCTGGTGTATGAACTGGCATTTGTGGCAAATTCTGCCTGAGTAGGAGCTTCAGGAGTTGAATTTTTCTGTCTCCCCTTACAGAAACCAGAGAGTGTTTAAATATTTTATTTGCCAGTGATATTTGATACAGTTCCCAGGATGAACAGTGGCTTTTTTTATGGTCTAAGATTTTTGGATGTTGGTGTTTTCTTCTTTTTAGATTAACTGATGAACAACTGAAGTTGTTCAATAGCAGTCTTTCTTTTCCAACATATAATTAAATGAAAATCAACTCACGCTTTCTAAGGGTATTGTGTCATAGAATCATAGAATTGTTTAGGTTGGAAAAGACCTTTAAGATCGTTGAGTCCAAATGCCTAACACTGCCAAATCCACCACTAAACCATGTCCCTAAGCACCACGTCTACACGTCTCTTAAATACCTCCAGGGATGGTGTCAGGTCTGTAGAGACCCTGCAGGTCAAATGCATCTTGTTTTGCATCCCTATACAAACTTCATCATGCATGTATGCCAAGAGCCTCATTTTATATTCCTCAGTGGTTCCAAATTTTCCATCCCAACTGGCGGGAACTGTCTGTGTTCCAAGCCTTCAGAGGTTGTGTGCGAGGCCCGAGATACAGGAACTGCAGCAGTTACCTGAACCAGGCTCTGGCAGAAGCCATCCTGCCTCTGTCAGCCCACTGCACAGCTGCCCACCCCAGAGACCGATGAAGAGCAGAGTAAGATTCATCACCTGCTGAACTGACACTTGGTATCATGGAAATGTTTAAAAGTAGAAAGAAAAAAAAAAAAAAAGACTAAAGTATGAACTATAGGATTAAGCACAGCATGGGAGTCTAGTTAGCTCAAGTGGATTTGGTCACGTTTCATTCAGGAGTGCAGCCTAGAATTTAGGTATAAAACCCCCTTTTCATTTGCCTTTGGAGCTGAGTGTTAAATGAATGACTTGAGAAGGGACTGACTGCTCCTGTATTTGAAGATATCACACATTTGGGCTGAAAACTAATACCTGATACCCTGAACTATTTTGTAAAATTTTGTATTTAATATGTAAAATGGAAAACAAGGGCAAGATCAATAATCAGATCCCAGCAAGAGGAAGGATCTGTTGAAAGAGAAGGGTAATCAGCTGAAAGTAGAGCTCTCTCTAGCTATATTCTACTGCTCAGGCATTGTGGCAAGCCTAGAACACGCTGTATAGGAAGACTTGGGAATTCAGGAGACTTAGTGCAATTCCAAAGCATTCAAATGATATCTCACTAGGGAAGAAATTAACAAGTCATTTCTTCAACCTCCATCAGTACTTTTACAACCTTCCCCCTATATATGAAACAGCAACTTATATAAAGAAGCACAGAAAAGCAAAAAACATAGCTAATGAACGTGCAGTTGGGGGGGGGGGGGGGAAGAAAAAGAGAATTATTATCTTTCTTCACATAGTTAAATGAAAGGAATAGGCTGATGCCTTTGCAAGATAAAGATAAATATCATTTAAAATAGAAAGCGCTTGATAGGTCCCAGGTTTCAGTTCTTGGTGAGTGACTGTACTCTTTAAAGCACTTCTGAAATGTGAGTTTCACATTTGAAAAGGTTCTTCAGGGTTCCTACTGGTAATTATTTACTTCCACTCTGGATTATTTTTAAAGCATTCTGACTTTTCAGAGTGTGAGAGCACAACTACCAGTCACACTATTTTTTTCAGAACTGATCTGAATGGAAGCCTTTTCGTCTTCAGTGAGTTTTTAGCAGATGCTCAGGGATTAGGAATAGGGAATTTGTAACATGTAATCTGGCTGTGACTAGTTCTGGCTGTGGCTTTAGCAGGTCTTCTTGACTTTCTGATTCAGCAAAATTAGAAGGGATTCTGCTATTTATCTTTTGGGCATATTGTAAAAATTAATTCTTTGCTGCCCCTTGTAGATGGACAGAAATGTAACTGCTGATTATTAATATCCTTAGATTCAGCAAATATTCAAAGACTCCCTTTCATGGAGCTATACATTTCAAGGCCAGGAGGGCCTTGATCTTGTCTCTGATTAGCTCAATTAGTCTGCTTCCTTTTATATCATGTTCAGACCTTTTAATTGCAGTTATAAATTGTTGTGAAACACAACAATTAGAGATGCTTACTGAAACATAATGTACATTAGCACACAGGCGTACGTTTTCATATATATATGTATGTATATATGGATAAACAAGTGAAATCACTAGTCCAGTGATTTAGCAATTAATTAGTGAAATCACTAGTATTTTTTTGTGTGATTGGTAGTCTGCACTTCAAACCAAAGATTAAAGGACTTGGGAGAAGTCTTGCTCTCTCCTACCCTTTCACTTTCCATTTCCTTTGTCCTTGGAGATTGTCATAATGCAGCTCTGTGCATTTCCAGCTAGATTTTGCCAGATGTCTACTTCTTGCATATATTTGGAAGAAGTTAAGCTTAATTTAATTGTGCCCCAATTCAAGAGTATCCCTATGCTGGGAAGTTGATTAAGCATGGTGGTAATTTTAATTATCTTCTTATCTCTCACCGGAGTGCAGTTAGTGGAGCTGATGAAGTTAACCCCATAGATAAATACCCTTTTTAAACTGGGGCCTCAGACAAGAAAAAGAAAGCTTTCTTTTCAACATCAAAAATTAGCCTTCACCTGTCTGAAGCCATTTCTTCTTCACTTCTCTATCCATCTGCAGATCACTTCCTTGAGAGAGCCTGACATTACAGTTGAATCACCTTTATTACTGGCTTTTTTTCCCCTGATAGTTTTGCACTTGCCTGTGATTCATTGCTGTCTTTTACCTGTTGCTAAGTTGGCTGCTCATGCCTTTTTTTTTTTTTCTTGCCAGCTGTTCCCCTCTCCACATGACTAATTCTGTTGTGTGGGTTCAACAGAAATGGCACAAGGCCAGCATTTAAAGGATGCAAGTTAGTGCATAGAAGATTTGAGATGTAGTGTCAGTTTTACATGTCACATGCATGGTACAATCACAGAGATACACAGGGCTAACATTTCATTTAAGAATCAAACACATTAAGATACCATTTTCAAGCGTTGCATTTAAGTGCCTTGTAACTCATTTAGTTTTCTTTCTGAAAATACCCTGTCAGGAGCCTGTAGGAGAAACAGCAGCATAATTTAAATGTCACTTTGCTTCCCAATAATGAATTTCATATTCAGTCATTCTATTCCAGTGACAAAGCTCGCATCTCTGCTAGCATGTTTCTGGTCGTTTGGCCCTGTTTTCAGCTGGGTGTGCACAGTGCATTTTTGTATACTTAATCGTCTGGGTTTTAATTAACACAAAAGAACAATAGCTTGGAGAGAAGAACAAAGAGGGACTCCATAAATGAGAAGGTCATTCACAAAACAAAGGCAAAAGGTCCATACTGTAATGGAATTGTAACATCCCAGTATGCAGCATCTGAACTTTTCTTACGTTTTGTGAATACCAAGCCATTTGCAGACTTCCTGTGCATCTCAGATTATTAATAAGTACAACAGGATTCCTACTTGCCTCATAAATACACACACTCGGCATTCAGCTGCAGAGACATTCAACTTGCCCTGGATCTCCAACCTGGCAAAACATCCGAGAACAGTTTGATTTAAGGTGGTAGAAGAAATAGCCCCTGATATGTAGAGAGATAGCTATATACACACACACACACATTTACATAGTCCCTCACGCCCTAAGAGTCAGAAAGCTGGCTGTGGTGGTCCAGCAGCATAATTCAGACTAATTTTCTTATAAAGTTATCAAATGGAGAGAAGAAAGCTCAGCTTGTTCACATCCAAGAACAGTGTGGGAGAGAGCAAAATACTCTGCATATATTAGTAGGACTTAAAACTGCTCGTTTCACACCAAAACACTGTATAAAAATTACTCACTTTAATCCAAACTGTAATTCAGGCATACCTAGGGTGACACACAGCCTCTGCTTAAACAATAAAAGGGAACAACGGATACCAGCTAAGAGGGGTGAGTAAAGGAGATTATTTCCTCCAACGGCAATTTAGGCAGGAAGTAGATCATTACTGACAGCACAATCTCACATCTGGGATCAAACTTATGGTCCTGCCCAGCACTGAAACTGCCACATGAATTTCCTGAATTCCTCCATTTTGCATCTCATTTGCAGAAAACTACCTCCAGTTATACACAGACACAGACTCTGAGAGGCCGCATCAGGCCTGTGAGAGATTTGTTCTAGTTATTGATTCCCTGTTACAATTTCTGCAGCCCCTGAGATATCCATTGAGATCTAACATTAGAATACTGGCCAGGCCAAAACTTGATTCACTTGTAAGAGCTGATGCGTTTACATCTTAAGGAAATATTGATCTACTGCGAATAATCTTTTTTTGTTTCAAGCAAGCTGAAACTCCAGAGGAGGGAGACAGGAGAGCAAACCCCTTTGCCAGTGCTTATGAAAAACACCAGAATAGAATAATCCTGCTTTGAAAAGTTGCACAGTGAAGCCAAAACTTGATGGTGAATGTAATACGGAGGGGAAGCTCGCACATGAAGAATGCAATTTATATATGGCTCCTCTTCCTAAGTGAGCTTGAGCAACATCTGGCAGAACTAACCCTTTGAAATATCATTGCTGTTTATTTGTTTACAAAGGACTTACTTAAGAGGCTGGAAAAGAAAAGGGAGATGCTAAAGGATAAACCCACTGAAAAGCATCTTCCCCTCTTGCTGGTACAGAATTCAGAGCAGGTGTTGTCAGCCTGTTACTGTTGCTGTCAGCCAATATCAAAAGCAGTTGGCAATGCTCTCATCATGCAAAAATTCCAATCATATTTCTCAGTATATTCTAATTACTGTAGTGACAATTCTTGTGGGCCTAAATGACTACCTTATCGCAGCAGACAGGTCTGCCTTATATTTAGGGTTTATTGGCTCTTAAATTTCTGCTTCCTCTAATTGCACATCTATCTTACCACACAAATTCAGAAGTCCACATTTATTCTTTGCCACCTCATGCTTTAATCCTCTGCACGTAAAAGGTTACTCTGTCATCTCTCCCCTACATTGTGATCATGTCCACCCCAGCTTCACCCCAAGAAAGCAAACTTGCTTTTCCTTTCTGCGCGCATTATCATTTTGCCAAGGGATTCACCCAAATAATGTCTTGTTCTGCTGGCTATGCTGGTGGTACCCACGCACAGGCACTTACCAGGAGCTCTAGCACAGAACTGTCACTTCTAAAACCCTGTTTCTTTGCTATTGTGCCCCGTTTGAAAAAGAGTGTTTTTTCATACAAAACAGCTAAGGATTGTACATGCTTTTCCACCCTGAAGGTCTTAATTTCACTCATACCTATCAAAAGCAACTGGCAATCACTTTGCGAAGCCGGCATCAAGAACTAACTGTGGCGCAGTTAATTGTTGCATGTTACTTCACTCAGAAACACTGAATGTATCACTTATTTTCCTGATCGAGACCTGTTTCAAATAAGCTGGAGAGCAATACAAACTTCTATTTGGATTTCAGCAGATATTGGATCGTATCTGTAAAATGCGTATTGTAACTATGAGAAACAAGCATTTATACAGCAAGGTATGCATAAAAGCAAACTACATTTGCTTTCACAAGCACAGCAATCATGATGAGTAAAGGAATAAATTTAGGAAATTATAAAAAGTACATTGCTGTAATTTCCATCCCTCATTTTGCTGTGCCTCAGTTGAATTTTACTCCAAATATTTTAATCTTTTGCTGATCAGGCCATGGATTACCTTTCCAAATTAATCCCCGTGTACCTCTGTGCTCACGTGGTGCAACCCATGCAGAACTGCTCTCTGCGACAGTACCTACCTTAACGCAAACATCCTTTTCACACTATGAACCTGAAATCTGGAAGTTTTTCCCGCTGAACGGTCATGATAGAAATCTGATGCTCTGGTAGACAGTGTATCTCAAGGTTTAGCTAATCTCAGTTTCACAAAGTTAACCATGTATAACTGATTTTGGTAAGTACAAATTCAGTTAAATTCTGTTAGTGTGAAACTGAGTTTCAGGATGCCTTGAAAGCTACTATGAAGACACTATGAAATTATGGGAGTTCCAGAACTGCAGTTGTGCATCAAGAAAACACACAGACAAAAAAACCCTTGTGAAAAAATCAACAGCAACAGGACCATTGATTTTTGTCCTCCATAAACAGAGCACTCTTCCAGAGTATGAAACCTCTAGTTGCAAATTCTAGTAACTTAAACATGAGGTTGACTATAAGCAAACATAAAGTTGAATCGTTGTCGTCATCCAAGTGGAGAAAACTGCAAAAACTGAGAAAACAAACAGTATGAGGGGTTTATAAATTCATCTTACAGGTATAATTCCATTATTATTGTTATGCTTAAAGGGAGAAAAAAAAATTGCTCCCACTCTGATTTTAAAGTTTACGTTCCTTAATTTTTTATATAATTAAACATTCATATTTTTTTTAAAAAGAAACTGGTAAGTTGCATGCTCTCCTTGTTCCTAGACATAAGAGTAAATCTACAATCATAATACATGATCACTTCTGAAGAACTTAGTTTTGGACCCTAGATGGAGAAAGCATTAATTGCTTAATGATAATTTACACAGTTAGAAGACTGTATCCCTTTTCTCTCTCTTTATTTATTTAAAAATTTTCCATTATGATATCTATTTGTGCCATTGAGTGGTCTCTTTGTATGAATGCTTTTCTGTATGCTCAGCTACTCTCTTTCATCTCATGTTGGTTTTAATGACAGCCCCAGCACTAATATTACAGTTGACCTCATTGACCAATGATTTTACTATGAATTATGATGTAAGTTGAAACAAGTAGGTGATGCAGGCTCCATCCCGTGTACCACCAAATCTGCACAACAAAATTATATAGAAACATATGAGGTATCATCTAGCTTCTGTGCTCTGGGATTATGTAACCATGAGTTCAAAAGGGAGTAGTAATTCATATAAATACTACTACTATTTGAGATAGGCAGAGGAAAAGAAACTGCAAATTCTTTAAAACACATATGGTAAATTGCAGTAGAGTCACTAAATTTAGGCTTGAGACTTCTTGGTTAGTAATAATACCAGTGCTGATCATCACTCAAATTGCTATTTTATTTTGGGTTGTTAAGATTTTTGTCCCATGTCGATTTTTCATTTATTTGTCGTGATGGCCAGGCAACTACAGTTCTAGTTGTGGAAAGTGCCATGCAGACACTTAAACTGGGGGACCTCAGACTGCCTTCCAGAACAAAGTAACCAGCGCTGGCTGCATCCTGGCTGTGTTGAAGTCAGACCCACTCTGCCCTAGCTGCCACTGGCAAGAAAGCCTCAGGCGGATGAGGAGGAGTTCCAGCAGATCCCTCGGTTTGGATGACTGCTCACCAGAACAATAACACACATTTTGGAGAACACTGTCCTGCAAGTTAGGCACAAATACTACATGCCAAATAGAATTTTGCATCAATCCTTTGCCAATTAAGAATAAGATTAAGTTCAAAAATGAGTGCTATCAATACAGTTTGGAAGAAAGACAATTTTCCATAGCAGAAGTAAGACTACACTTCTGTCTATTATCAACTTTATTTTTAGATGCCCAGACTGAATTTAATTGAAGCTATCTAAGCTCTCAAAGTAAAGAATTCAGAGGAGGTTTTTTATAGATTCATACACAAAAGTACAATTGCTCCCCTGGAGCAGGATATTTTTTTTTTTTTTTTTTTTTTTTTTTTCCCCTCTTTAGGCTTACCCTGCTCTTTAAATCATTCCAGGCTGGTTTCTCTTAAATTGTTGCTCCTATTGACGTTGCCTCTGAATTGAACACTGGATTCTGGTGATCATCAGCATGGGGTGCGGTTGTTACACACTGGGACAGAGGCTGGACTTCCTGCTGAGAGAATGGCCACAGCAGTTACACATGCTGATCCAAAACATATTCACATACACACACAACACACAATAGCCCAAGAAAAAAAAAAAGACCTCTTTAGGCACATAAAGAAATGACGTCTATAAAATTACCGTGCTACAAAAGAGGCCAGCTGTTTAAAGGATTGCATTATACAAGGAATAAATAGGGGTATCTCTTCTGCATACAAGCACTTTTCATTTGCAGTTCTAGCATTATTATTTTTTTTTTTTATGCTGCTTTGGCCACTTAGCTGATTTTTTCCTTTTTTTTTTTAAGTTGACTAAGTTTTATACATGCCACAGCTTTTATATGATTGCATAATGCTTTTTCTTTCTAATTTATTTTGTTACCTATGTGGGTAAAATTAATAGTGAATGCTGACTTATTTCATAAACTCTATTAAGCCTTTGGGGAAACTGCAATGTGCTCATATGGAGAGGCAATATAGAATCTATCCACTGTATCATAACACAGAAATTACAATTCTAAGCTAGAAATAAATGACATTCCAGAAAAAGCAGAAGGAACAACATTTAAGGAGTTAATAATGAACCACTTGTCTTCATTTTCAGATCCTTTAATCCTGCTATTGTGCAGTTTTCACACAGTGCTAAATTGAATTACGGCATCATTTTTTACAATTTCTTCATACAGTTGACCCAGTTTATAGCAGGTTTGAAAGCATTATCATTGCTTAAGGTTCAAAGATGCTGCAGTGTATTGCATTACAAGTCAATCAGTGCAGAAGTATTTTGATGTAATTTTGCTTTTGGATATAGAAGAACAGATATCCAAATGAAGCATGGTATTTCATTTTGTCATAACAATGTCACATAATACAGCATGCCTTTTTTATACAATATGTATGGTCTCATTTTTATTGTATTTCTTTTTTCTATGTTTCTGGTCCTAATAAAGTGAATCTCCAGTTTATGCCTTCCAATGTTTTTATTAACTTGTGCGAGAAGAAAATTGAAAAAGTTCTAACATATAGCTTTTTACTATTGTATAGCAGATATATTTAGTTGGATACCACTAAAAAACCCTAAGAATGAATGCAGTGTTTCTAAACAGGATGCCACTTGTAAAATGCTCCAAGTGAGAAATTATTTACCTGAAATTTTCTTATTCTGAAGGGCTTTTTTAGCACAAGAACATGGTGCTCAGTTTAAATACTTTTTAAGCAGTGTGGTTTAGGTAAAGCATTTCATTCTCTCAAGGTCATTCTTTATGCTTCAGGTGTTAATTTGTGTTTTTCTTGAAGTATTCTTATTATTGATAGTACAGTCCTTGGTATATGTTATATTGAAATATTGCTAATGTATGAACTGTAACATTAAATTTTTAATCTAATCAATCAAATGGCATGCATATGCAGTAGATGCTTGGCTTTTACTAAGATTAATTACCATGTGCTGTGAAAACGAACTCTGTAAGGTGAAATATTGCATGCACCCAGACACACACAATGAGAAGAAAAGAAAAGAAAGCAAATTGTGCAAGGGAGCACTGAAATAAGTTAATGACTACTTCTGTCATTCAAAACATATGCATAGCCTTTAAGACAACACAAAACAAAGAATAAACGCATGTTAAATCAACTATCTATTAAAGCATTTAGAGCTTTTCTCCAGATTCTACATGAAAATTATGCAATCTGTTGCAAAACTAAACACTTGTCTCCCAGATGGTGCTCAGAGTCTGTCTGAGCAAACACCCCTTCCATGCTCTGTGTAACAAATTGTGCATATTTGTTGTTCACTGTGCTTCATTTTATGCATTTGAGGACATTTACACTGAACACACTACGTAGAGATGACTAAATTTGCATTGTAAAACCCAGTGATGTTGTATTTATATACCTGATTGCAGTCATGAACTGGAAGATACTTCATCATGGAAACTGGCAGTATCTCCCTCTTCACTGCCTGGAAGTTACAAACTTCTTATGCTTACTGCTGATTCTGATCTGGTTTGCAATTCTCACAGGTCATTGATAGTCATCCATTAAATAGTGAGTCTCTAATTGCTTTTTTTTGAACTGTACTGTAAAGTTAAGCTTCTATGACAGTGTTTTGAGGGAATGTTTTACCATGCCAAAAAATAGTTATGATTGAAATGGGAATAAGATTAAAGCTGCGCTAATACTTTTATAATGTTATTAAAAGGTACATTATTCATGCACTAGAAACACAGGGATTACTCTTCTGGCTGAGACTACGGTCCAGCTAAAAACCTACAAAAAGATACGAAAGCACAAGAAAGTCACCTGCAACTGATGAGGCTGCTCTTCAGGCTTTTTGTTCTTTTTGTGTCACTTCTTTATTTTAGTATTTCCTCTGCCTTGATTTCTACTTGTAAATGGAGATAAGAGTAGTTCCCTGTTTCACAAGAGTGAAGTGAAGATTAATATGCTGCTGTTAGTGAATTACTCAAATATGTGGTAGGGGACTAAATATGCACCTGAGATTAGCAGGCATTCCTTTTGTGGAGAAGCCCAATCTGATTACCATTTCTAAACAGTTTCTCCAACCTTATTCTGCAGACACAGCAAAATAGTTTTCCTTTTGAGATTAGTCAGATGTCTGGTTTACAAAAAAACAAAAAAACAGGAGTATTTGTTTAGTCTTAGTATCATTAGAAGTCACATGTAAGTCTCCATGTTTGAAAAGGCAAAGGTACTCAATTGCATAAACTGATGTAAAGCCTAAGCAATTAGGGAACTTGAAATCTATTTCCCCAATGATATGTCTGTCTTTTGCCTTGTTCATTGTTTTAGAACTGAAAAAGTAAAATAATCTCTTTTTTAGTTCATTTCTGTAACTCTTTAATAGAGACGTAATTGTCTCCATCAATCAGCATAACTTCTGTTAAATCCATGGGGCTCTAGAGACAGTTCAATATAACTTCCGTATTTTGGAAGGATGAAAATAATAAAGTTCAAAAGTTGGATGCATGACAATTAGAGATATATAATGCAGCAGAACTGCAGGGGGAAAATTTAGCTGGTAAGTCCTCCAAAGCACAATTTTTCATGTCTTCAAAATGTCAAGGGAGACAACCAGATAGTATAACGCCATATGATGCATCACAGCAGGGTCAACCTGAATGTTAGATCAGGGCTTTGCCCAGTCAGATCCAAGTATCATCAAGGACAGTTATTCCACAATATTTCTGGACAATATGTCTACTGCTTTAACCACCTGCACTGTGGGGAAACTTTCCTTGTATCTGTGGAATTTCTCTTGCTACATCTGGTATCTATTGCTTCTTGCCTTTTTGCTGTACATTTTGAGAAAACTATGGATCCCATCTTTTCTGTAGTTCCCCTTTAGGTAGTTGAAAACAGCAGTTAGATCCACCCTTAACCATCTCTTCTCCACAATGAACAACCTAATTCCCTTCAGCCTGTCTTTAAATGTCAGGTGCCCCAGTTCCCAAACCATGTTGTAGCTTTCTCCTAGATTTGCTGCAGTGTTCTCTCTCTTGTCCATGGGGTGCAAGAGAGGACATAGTTCTCCCAATGATGCTTCATCAGTACTGAGCAGGGAAGCGTAACCACTTCCCTGGCTATGTTCTTAGCAAAGTACCCCGAATTGCAGCCCCATATGCAGTCAGCTGTTGCTGCCACAGCAATGCAACACTGACTCACAGGTCACCCTTTTGTCCACCAGGACCACAATTCCTTTTCTGCAGAGCTGCCTTCCAGCTAGTCAGCCCCTTGCTTCTATCATTGATTGTTCTGTTCCACACTCAAAATTACACTTTTTTTACACTTTTTTTTTGTCAATTCTCCAGCCTGGTAACATCTCTCTGAAGGTCCTCTCTGAGGACAGCTCTGCTCTCCAGGGTAGCTTATAAACTGGTCCATCCAATTTGGTGTTACTCGTGAACTTGCTGAGGATGTATTCTATGCCATTGCCCAGGTTGCTCATACAAATAGTTAAAGGAGTATCAGCCCCGGTATCAACCTTCAGCATACACCACTTATAACTGCTTGGTAGTTGGGCTTCGAACCACTGACCCATCCACTGAGAACCACCGTCTCTTTGAATCCAGCAGTGCAGTCAGCGTTCACCCTTCTAGCTGTCCTATCCAGTTCATACCTTCACAGTTTGGCTACAAAGATACTAAAGGACACTTCTGAAAACCTGGCTGAAGTCTAGGTTAAGAGACATCTACTGCTCTACCCTGAGCCACAAAGCCAGTCATTCATTTCATTATAGGAAGCAATCGGGCTGGTCATGCACAGCATGGCCCTCGTAAATTCCTACTGGCTGATACCAATCACTTTCTTACCCTTCATGTGCCTGGAAACGCTTTCCAGGAGGCCTTGCTCAGGACTGAAATGAGGCTTTATGGCCAGCAGTTCCTCAGACCCTCCTCATCTTTTCTGAAGGTGGGCATAACATTTGCTTTTTCTAGTCCCTGATTGTCATGACTTTCCAAAAATGACAGCAACCTTCCAATGACATGAGCATCTTTGGGTGCATCTTCTCCAGAACCATGGACTTGGAGACTTTCAAAATGAGACTGGACAAAGCCCTGAGCAACCTGCTCTTGTTGACCCAGCTTTGAGGGGGAGGAGGCCAGACTAGATGATCTCCAGAGGCTCCTGTCAACCTCAACTATTCTATGAGTCTGTGTACATGTCCAGCTTATTTAAGTAGTCCCTAACTTTCTATTAAATCTCCACTGCACTTGTGTAAGTACATTTTGCATTGCAAAGCAGATTGTCCAGTTTCCTGAACAGAGCAGTCTAACACTTCATAATCTGTGCAATAGGATATGCCTGTTTTAAATTTATGAAGCTGTAAACCAATTTCCTGTACTAATAAACACCTCTTTTTTCATTCCTATTTATCCTCCTTTTAAAATTACTGCACTGCCTTGCTCTGTTTTTCTTGTCCCTTGTCTTGTAAGAAGCAAAAAGGGATGGGGGGAAAGGAGGAGGAAAAAAAAAAAAAACCAACAAAAAACCAGCAGCTCATAGAAAAAAAGTGATACTTGGGGAGAATCCAAGATCAACAGACCAGCAAGCCCACTCATTGTTCTTTATCGTTTTGGCTCCCTTCCAGCCCCTCTAGGTTTCTCTCTTTCCAAACTGCTTTCTGCATTCTCACATATGTTATAGAAAGGACTATGATTTCAGAGAAGTGCTTTAATTTTATAACAGCTTGATCTGCAAAAGATGTCCAGTTTTTAAAGGAGGAGATGGGGGGAGCTTGTTGCTCTGTCTCTCCTTAATGTATGTGTGTAAAATTGATTGTTCTTAGCAGAAGATCCATACGTGTATAGTATCACTGAAGGAAAAAGGATGCCTTTTGCATATAATTAATGGGCATAATTATCTGTAAAACTGTTTGGTTTTGGATTGCTCTGGCCATAGAATAAATATTTCAAATCCAGCACACATCAGACCTGCCAACATCTTTACAGTGAGAAGCACAATAGTTCAGCTTTGCATTTTGTCACTAAAAATGATCCATTTTTCTAATGCAGCAGAAGAATGGTAGGGTGCTGGCATAAAAAGGCATTGATGAGAATTTTGTCTGTATTTTTAGTAGATTCTTTCCAAATGTAATAAATTTTGAAAATTACTGATAGGATCTACATAGTTACTAGAATACTTCAACCCTTCTGATCTATGGGGCTACAGGTTGGAAACAAGTTCATAACTTAAGAGCTTAAGCCATAAAAGCTTAATTAATGCAATCATTATTAGACTCAATCTATTAGCATGTGGCTTCGCGACTGGTGTCGCCGCCACAACTTTGGGTTCTTTGACCACGGGATGGTCTACAAGGCACCGGGCTTGCTGGCGTCAAATGGGAGCCAGCTTTCTCAAAGGGGGAAGAGGGTCTTTGCCCAGGAGCTTGCGGGGCTCATTGACAGGGCTTTAAACTAGATGAGAAGGGGGAAGGGGAACCTATTGGGCTTGCCAGTGACAGGCTAGGGGATGAAACGCAAGGGTTAGAGGGACTGGGGGCTAGTATGAGCCTTCAACCTGTTGCCCAGCAGTGTGCCAGGGGCACTGCAGAAAAGTTGAAGTCTGGCAGAGGTGAGCCGGAGGCTCCTGGGGTAGTAGGAGCCAACAAGGAAAAGCCCGTGAAACACCTCAAAGTAAATGAGGGGTGTTCTGCTATGAAGGTGATGAGGCCGACAGCTCATATGAAATGCCTCTATACAAACGCCGCAGCATGGGAAACAAACAAGAGGAGTTGGAAGCTATCGTGCTGCTAGAAAGCTACGACCTGATCACCATTACGGAAACTTGGTGGGATGAATCCCACGACTGGAATGTAGCTATTGATGGCTACAGGCTGTTCAGAAGGGACAGGCGAGGAAGGAGGGGCGGAGGCATTGCCCTTTACATCAAGAAATCATTACAGTGTGAAGAGCTGTCCCTGAAGAATAGCCACGAGCAGGTCGAAAGCTTATGGATAAGAATCAGAGAGAGAGGCAACAAAGGGAACCTGGTGGTTGGTGTCTACTACAGGCCGCCAGATCAAGAGGAGCCGACGGATGAAGCGTTCTTCCTCCAACTCCGGGAGGCTTCGTGCTCGCAGGCTCTCGTCCTGCTGGGGGACTTCAACCACCCTGACATCTGCTGGAAAACCAATACGGCAAGCTGTAGGCAATCCAGCAGGTTTCTCGAATGCATTGAGGACAACTTCTTAAGCCAGGTAATAGACACCCTTACCCGAGGGGATGCGATACTGGACCTGGTAGTCACCAATGCAAGTGAGCTCGTCGGAAATGTCAAAATCGGAGGCAGCTTGGGTTGCAGACATCATCAGAATGAAGAGTATAGTCAGGACCCTGAATTTTAGAAAAGCAAAATTCCAGCTCCTCAAGGAGACAGTCGGAAGGACTCCCTGGGAAACAGTCCTCAGAGACAGGGGAACAGAAGAGAGCTGGCAGATCTTTAAGGATGTGATCCACAGAGCGCAAGAGCTCTCGATCCCCAGGTGTAAGAAATTGGGCAAAGAAGGGAAGAGACTGGCATGGCTGAGACGAGAGATGCTGGTCAAAGGGGGCATCCTGGGAAGAGTATAGGGATGCGGTCCGGTTGTGTAGGAATGGGGTCAGGAAAGCCAAGGCTCAGCTGGAGCTAAACTTGGCTAGGGATGCAAAGAATAACAAGAAGGGTTTCTACAGGTATATCAGCCGGAAAAGGATGGTTAAAGAAAGCGTACCCCCGCTGATGAGCGAGACTGGCAAGCTGGTAATAGCAGATAAGGAGAAGGCTGAGGTACTCAACAACTTTTTTGCCTCAGTCTTCACTGGGAACCTCTCTCCTCACCCCACCCAAGTTGATGGATGGCATGAGGGGGACCGGGAGGGCAAAACCCTTCCTGCTGTAGGAGAAGATCAGGTTCGTGACCACCTGAGGAACCTGAACGCACATAAGTCCATGGGACCTGATGAGATGCATCCCAGAGTCCTGAGGGAATTGGCCGATGTAGTCGCCAAGCCATTCTCCATGATATTTGAAAAGTCATGGCAGTAAGGTGAAGTCCCTGGTGACTGGAAAAAGGGAAACATTGTGCCCATTTTCAAAAAGGGTAGAAAGGAAGACCCTAGGAACTACCGACCTGTCAGCCTCACCTCTGTGCCTGGGAAGATCATGGAACAGATCCTCCTAGAAGCTATGCTAAGGCACATGGAGGCCAGGGAGATAATTCGAGATAGCCAGCATGGCTTCACCAAGGGCAAGTCCTGCCTGACGAACCTAGTGTCTTTCTATGATGGTGTGACAGCATCAGTGGACAAGGGAAAACCAATGGATGTCATCTATCTGGACTTCTGCAAAGCCTTTGACACGGTCCCCCACAACATCCTTCTCTCTAAATTGGAGAGCTATGGATTTGATGGGTGGACTGTTCGGTGGATAAGGAACTGGCTGGATGGCCGCATCCAGAGGGTAGTGGTCAATGGCTCGATGTCCGGATGGAGACTGGTGACGAGTGGTGTCCCTCAGGGGTCCGTACTGGGACCCGTGCTGTTTAATATATTTATCAATGACTTAGCGAGATCGAATGCACCCTCGGCAAGTTTGCGGATGACACCAAGCTGAGTGGTGCGGTTGACACACCAGAAGGACGGGATGTCATCCAGAGAGACCTGAACAGGCTGGAGAGGTGGGCCTGTGTGAACCCCATGAGGTTCAACAAGGCCAAGTGCAAGGTCCTGCACCTGGGTCGGGGTAACCCCCAGTATCAATACAGGCTGGGGGAAGAAAGGATCGAGAGCAGCCCTGCCGAGAGGGACTTGGGCATGCTGGTGGATGAAAAGCTGGACATGAGCCGGCAATGTGCGCTGGCGGCCCAGAAGGCCAACCGTACTCTGGGCTGCATCAGGAGAAACGTGGCCAGCAGGTCAAGGGAGGTGATTCTGCCCCTCTGCTCTGCTCTGGTGAGACCTCACCTAGAGTACTGCGTCCAGCTCTGGAGCCCTCAGCACAAGAAGGACATGGAACTGTTGGAGCGGGTCCAGAGGAGGGCTACTAAAATGATCCGAGGGCTGGAGCACCTCTGCTATGAGGACAGGCTGAGGGAGTTGGGCTTGTTCAGCCTGGAGAAGAGAAGGCTGCAGGGAGACCTGATTGCAGCCTTTCAGTATCTAAAGGGGGCCTATAGGAAAGATGGGGACAATCTTTTTAGCAGGGCCAGCTGTGACAGGACAAGGGTTATGGTTTTAAACTGAAGCAGGGTAGGTTTAGACTGGATATAAGGAAGAAATTCTTTACAATGAGGGTGGTAAAACACTGGAACAGGTTGCCCAGAGAGGTGGTGGAGGCCCCATCCCTGGAAACATTCAAGGCCAGGTTGGATGGGGCTCTGAGCAACCTGATCTAGTTAGCGGTGTCCCTGCTCACTGCAGGGGGGTTGGACTAGAAGACCTCTAGGGGTCCCTTCCAACCCAAAACATTCTATGATTCTATGATTCTATGATTATTGGAATAATTCTCTAAGTTTAAAAAAAAAGGCCAAACTCTATCTTTGACACTATAGCTATCCAAGCACCTACCTAATGTACCCCCTTGCACAGCACCGCTTGCTGCACATCTGCTAGAAACAAGCCACATAATTTGGCACAGACAGTGCTCTGCCAGTGCTTCCTTTCATGCCACTGGATGTAGCATGAACGTACAAGGGCATCTTCAAGGGGAAGCTGCAGTCAGCCTGCAACTACTCGGGTCCTCCTGTCAAGCTGGAGTGCTAGGGACATCGCAGGAAACATCAGCACAGTTGTGAGAACAGCATGAGAGCATCCTCATCCATTTGGACTGAGCCTGAAAAGGACTGGCTCTTGCTGCTGCTGCTTTACCTGCTTCTGACCAACTCCTGCAGAATTCCCAGAATTTCAACAAGGTTTTGCAGAAATCACATTTCAGAGCCGAAAAGGGCTGGGTGAACTGGGTACTGTTTCATACATGTTTTTTTCCTCACAAAATGCGAGACTGACAGCAAACTCACCGGTGAAGGGCGGGGGGAGCAGCCTTACAGTAACATAGCCTGGGAAAGCCCGTTAGGTTTGGATTATTCAGGGACATTCATCGAACCTTCAGTCCAGGATCAGGCTCTGAGAGAATACAGACAGACACTATGGCATGAATATATAGAATTAATGGATTTTTCTAGACTAACTGTTCTTTTCCTTTCTGCTTTCATAGTTAAGCTGAAGGAAACTGGTCATGCAAACGAAAACTGCATAGTCCAAGAGATTACATAAGTGTTTAAAGGGAGATGGAAAAGTTTACATTCAAAAATATTTGAAAAATATGAATCTTCAAACTTTTCTGGATGTTGTACTTCAAATTATTAAACATTTTTTTTCTTGGTCAAGCATGCAAATGTGAAAGAGAAGCTCTGGTTATTCCTAAATGTGTTGCAAGATGTGCATCTTCAAGTGAAGAGGGAAGGTTGTTAGCAAACCCTGATTGTGGTCTGCAAATCCAGCAATGTATTCCTGGGCCTATGAAGGGGGAAAAAACCATTCGCAGTGAGACTGACATAGGCTGATTTAGACCAGGTTCAAGCAGAGACAAACCAACTCAGCTGAGCATATCACTACGACAACTAACTAAATAAGTAATGTTTAAAGCTCCTGTATATCCCAGCTACCCCCATGCTTACTCTTTTAGGAGTTTTCCATCTGTAGATGCAAGAAGCTTTCAGACAGACATATATTTAAATTCTCACTTTGACTCCTACTTTTCATTGCTTTTACTGCATCCCTAATAATAACAACAATCAGATGAAGCTGCTCATTTGACTTTCAGAGTCAGTGCTCAGTAGGGCTGGAAATGTGCAGGTTTTGGATGCAGCCTGCCTTTCAATGCCAGAAAGCACCTGTCACCATTATCAATTATGACATTTACTCTCTTCATTGGTGCTAACCATGCCCACCATGATCTCCATGGCATATGAATATTGCCATTTACAGATGGGCGAAGAATAGATTTACAGTATTAAGATTTATGTCGGATGCAGTTGCTCAGCAAAAATTCTGGCTTTTGGAAGGTTTTTTTTGGGGTTGCTTATTTGTTGCTGTGAAAAAGAAAATCTGCCTGCTGACCAGTTCTGATAGACAGTTACAGAGCTGTGCAAGTCAGTCTAACAAAAATGAGAATCAGTTGACCTGGCACATACACAAGCTCTGGTCAGGTGACTGAAGAAAGCTACCTCTCTTTTAAGTCTTTGTTTCTTACTAATGCTGTAATAATTTGGTTACGCAAATCTATAATAATCTATAATAAATCTATAAGGAAGAGATATTTGTGAAAGTAAACCAACAATGTGTTCTTCTGCTAGTTAGCCAAGTGGGTCATGATTTGCCATCCCTTTGAATGGGGTGAATTTCAGAGAGGCCACGGTGCACTTGGAATTCTGTGGGCAGTTTGGTAGCTGAAGTCAAAGAGAAAATGAAATGTGAAGCAAGTAGCTTGAGGGACTTTCAAAAGGGAGGGATTGTAAAGCCTGATTGCTAGTACAGATAGCTACATGTGATAAGCCTAGTTTTATGTCTCTATTTACATATTAATTGTAATTCATCTATGGCATAATTAAAGAGGCTCAATACAGGGTTTTATCCAAACATCAGTTGCATCAACAATAAGCTGAAGACTTTTGAGGATTGGCACTGGGTTCACTTAAAACGCTGTGATGGCACTGATTGCTTGGGTTTTGTGACAGGCAACTTTCTTGCTTAAGGACTCTCACTTTAGCTTCTCAGAGATTCATTTACAGAGATTTATTAAATAGAAAGGCCAATTTAAATGAGCATAAAATGAAGAACCTAGAATACCACATTATTACTATTCTTACTACTTCTGCAATTACTATCAAGCATATGTAATGGCACACATATGTCTCCTGAAGAGCTAGATGTATAAAAGAAGACAAGCATATAATGAAAGGAGACGGTGGCAAAGAAAGACGGACCATCGCTCATAAAAGCTGTTAGGTATATGTTGTATTTCAGGCACGTAAGTAATTTCATTGGCTTCAGTCAGATTTTTGGAGTTGATCCACAGAGCAAAACGATGTATTTCTTACCCAGTCATTAATAGTCACGGAAGAAATGGCTAAGATTTGAAGGAGAGCAAAAGGAAACTAGGTAAATAGGACACCAGAGAAGGCAAAAAGACATTTAAGGGACAGGTGAATGGCATGGTCAGTGGGGCAGCCAATGTGATATGGGTCAGACAGAAAGGGCACCAAAGAGGACAAAAAAGATTGATGTCTACTATAGCAACATCATGCAAATCACAAATGATAGCAATCCTGTCCATGATAAAAGGAACCTGTCACACCTGAAGGTGCTGATCCCACACACATTTGCACATGCCCATGCCCTTCTACATTTCATACGGAATTTATTCTCACTATTTCTAATTTGACCCTTGAACAAATTATGGGTCTGTTCTTAGCCAAATGTCTAACCTCTTTCTGTGGTCCATCCACTTCAGACATTAATAGAATAGCATAGGATAGAATAGCATAGCATAGGATAGAATAGCATAGCATAGGATAGAATAGGCTAGAACAGAAGAGAATGATCATTTTGTGCTCTATGATCTATTTATCTTGGCAATAGATGAAGGCTTCTTTCCATCGATTTAAGAGGCTGCTATGGCTTATGATAGTCAGTATGAATTCCATTAATCAGTATTCCAAAAATATATTTGGAATCAGTTCCACATGCACGATCAAACCTGAATTCCCTGGGGAGGGTTAAGGTGAGCAGAACCAGAGTATCCATGAGCTACTATGTGCTTTTCCCACTCTCAGCTCACTCCATGTTTCAAGAGTAAAATCTGGGATAATACACTTCAGATTTTTTTTCCTCCTGCTCTCATGGAATTATCTTTGCCTTGATGTACACATTTTGATCTTTACGTCCTTTAGTCAATGAGACATTAAGTGTTTCTAAACAGTAGTCTCCTCACTCACACACCATCGCTCACTAATCATCCCAATTTTGTTGTCAGTCCCTGGCTCAGCAGTACGAAATAGAAATTTTATTATTATTTACAAAATCAGCAATATTTATACAAGACTTGGTGTGTATGAACAGATGGATGCATGTTATATCCAGAGGTGGTATAAATTCAAAGCTTCCTCATCTGTGGGTTTTTTGGTTTTGGTTTGGTTTTTTGGTTCTTTTTTTTTTTTTTTTTTTTTACAAGAAAGATTGAAGTACGTATAATAAAATACCGGTACAGTAGCAAAGGTTCGATAATTAATATAAAAAATGTATTCAGAAGCATACAATGATTTACATTCAAACCCTGAATATTTAAAAATTAATAGAAAATATTAGCATGTTAATAATTGAAATCACAGGAATGTATAATGAGATTGCACTTACTGCAGTATATTAGCCATTATCCGTAGCTTGATAGGAAAATGTTTAACCTCAGAATAAATAGGATGTGCATTCTATAAGCCCCTAAGGCTTTGTTACTATTAAGCCAATGTGATCCTTGAAAACACGTACATGTGTACATCTTGTGGAATCAGAAGGACAACATGTACTCTCACAGCATTTTTCTCTGTCTGAGAATAGTCCTTTTATCCGTAAATCTGGGAGGGAAAAATTAAAGCACTGAAGAGTGACTTTACTACAAAAGAATGCAATAAAATTAGCACTACATGAATAATATTTTTCTGAATTTTTCACTGTTTCACATACTGTTTCCTTTCAAGAAATTTTGGTGTATCAGCTCAGCAAGCTGGCAGCAGAAACAACATCATGATTTTTTTTGGTCAAATGGTTTATGACTCCACACCTTTTCTGAGAGAGTTTTAACCTCCATCCATATTTATATTTGTCCTCTATTTCTTCAATTCAAACGTCCTTTCAGAGAAGATTGGTTTCATGCAGAGAGAAAATAAAAATCAGAACCCTTGCCTCACATGCAATAAATTCATCATATTTATTCGTCCCCAATACTGGTGAGTTAGAGAAAAAAAAATCTCAGGTTCTAGTACCTAAGATTTAATTCACATTCTTCCTAGAGTTAAAACTGCAAAAAGGAGCTGGGGGGAAGAAGGAGATGCTTTTTTTCCCCCTTCCAGTCCGCATGTTATTCAGAGCTACAAACATTGAAATACTCATTTTAGAAAGGTTACTAAATTGCTGTGGCCCAGAATCATGAGAAAATGTCTGACAGCATGATTATAAAGGGTCGGTTATGACTGTGCCGCCGACAGTTGCTGCTGCTATTGTTTAAACAGGGAACCTAGCGAACAAATGAAGTAACCCACGTTCTGAGGTATAGACACTCTCCAGTCATGAACACGATAGGTTTGGAGCTTCTGTTTGTGCCTGCAGACTGAAGCGAGGCAGGGTGGACTGCAGCAAAGCCTCCCGAACAGTTGGTAAAGATGCATGAATTACTGTGAAATGCAAGTCAAAGGGAATTGGCATGCAGGAGGGCCAGCCAGCACAGACAGGCCCTTATCCCTTTAACCACGTAACTGATTCAGACACAACTGCTTGATCAATCTGGAGGCAGATGCGATGGCTAGAAAACTATTTTAACAACTTGGCATCTGGGTGCTGTCATTGCTCAAAGAAAGAGGACTGGCGCAATCCGATGGGGTGAACTGCAGCCTGCTGTGGACTTCAGATTATAATTAAATACGCTTTCTTCATCAGAAAAAGCAGATAAAGGAACAAAGGTGATTAGAAAATGCAACTTATGTTTTTCAATTAAAAATAAGCCATGTGGCACTGAAAGCTAATAGTGTAGTGAGTTTTGCCCATTAACCCCTAGCGGAATTTTTAATAGAAAGGCTGCACTAATAATAGTTTACAAAGGTGTTCAGCACTAAGCCCTGGTTCAGCCAAGAATTTCTCAAGCATGTGAGCTCAAAGAAGTCCTAGAGCCAAAGGGAGCACTCCTATGCCTTGCTGAATCAGACACTGTAATTGTACCTCACATTAAGAATATTAAGTAATAATAGTGTCATGTTACCTGGCTTATTTTCATAATTTTTTTTCATCTTTTCCATGCACAGCAATGTCTGCACATGTTTTTCAAGTCCTGAGCAAACTACACTTGGGAAAATCTGACGCAGAATTCGTCTATAGACCACAAGTGATATAAATCCTTTATGGGTTCAGTATGGATTTATTCTAGTTGAAGGTCTGACCCTGTTATGAAAGATTTACATGGAGAAGTAAGTCAAGTATAATCATTTTCAATGATATGGAATTACACAGCCTACATAAAATACTTGTTTATTGCCTTGTGGATGTTTATGTGAGAAAATAATAGATTTTTCTTGAAATATTAATGTGGAACAATAGAGAGGGGTGAAAATATACCTGTTTCATGCTGTTATATCTTAAAATTAAATGCTGCATAAAATGCCAGTGTCTTTTGTCAGTGCCGGAACCGAAATATCTCTGCCCTTTATTCCCTGCCCGGCCCCATCTCAACAGCACTGTGGGTTTTGGTGTAATGTAAGGTCACTGTTGTATGCAGCTCAGTGTATCAGCTTCTGAAGGTACCGAGGAATTCTTGGTGTTGCAGAGAATCTGATTCCTTCTATATGCGCATCCCTCTTAATTTCTGATAAACATTGCTAAAATTAACATACTCTTCTAAATTATGTTGACTGCTGTATTTCTCTGTTGTGCCAAACTCATTTTTCTGCTTTTAGATGAAAGCAGACGAGATTTTGCTGTCATTAGACATCAATGGCATTACTTAAGACTTAGAGACTTTCCTTTCATCCTGTTACACCTGATGTGCTTCAGCGTGTATGTGACCAGAGGAAAAACACAAGCTGAAGCTGTCTAAAGAACCTGCCAGTGTAAGAAAAAGAGTAACTGACGTTCTTCAGTAAAAGCGTGATGCTGTTAAATCATAAAATGGCTGAGCTGGGCCATTTAGTTTACTAAAGGTGCGTGTACCCTTTTCCTTTTCCTCTGTCAATTGACTACAGCTACCTATTAGTTGTAAGTACTTTTTCTGTTACTAACCTCTGAACTTCCTCTTTTCAATGTTTTTTATTTGTTGAGGTGGTTTTCCTGAAAGTCAAGGAGTCATGCTCTCCTCTCATTTGCATCCTCTCTGTCTGAGGATATATACTTCCGAGAACCCCTATTCCATAAATAAAAAAAAAAAAAAATAAAAAAAAGGAATCATTAGCCTAAAAGCGTTTAAAATAAAGCCTTAAAGTAAAAGGGCAAAATGTAACCAGTTAGAGGTCAAGATGTAAGGAAAAAAAAAAATATAGCAGAAATGCACAATATCCCCTGCACCTACATGAAGGACCAAACAGTCACATGAGAAGTCTGGAAAGCCCCCAGAAGGATGAGGGGGAGAAGGGAGAGAGATGCAAATACTTAGGGTGGTTGAATGTGGAAGCAGGACACCGCACTTGTAACTGAAGGCAGGTACTACAGGTTCTCTATACTTAGCTATACGCTAACAAAAGCAAGGACTGAAGCTAACTGGATGTGTATGGCTGTAGGTAATCTGATACAATCAGATCAGAGAGATATCTGAAGCATTTTCAAATGGCACAGCCCAAGCACAGGGACATTAGATTCTTAAAAAGCCAGACATTCAAGGAATTAGAACTTAAAGACAACTGACTGGAATCAGCTATTATGCAGGAACGTGGAGAAGCAAATGATATTTAAAGGGCAGGTGGTAAAGAAATATCACTAACGTGAAATGTGAATTCCGTTAATAAACCTGAAACTAGTGTGATTATTAATAATCAGAAGAATAAGAAGGAGCAGCTACATGAACAACTGGAAAGCTAGATTGGTGGCTTATGTGGCTTTTTTGTAAGTTAAATCATGTAGAAAAAATTATTATGCAGAACAGCATCAGATAGCCAAGCCGCGTCATACA
Organism: Gorsachius magnificus; assembly: GCA_034008185.1. Lineage (NCBI taxonomy): Eukaryota > Metazoa > Chordata > Aves > Pelecaniformes > Ardeidae > Gorsachius > Gorsachius magnificus. Next base: position 39,545,378 of record CM067088.1, on the reverse strand, counting down.
ACCATAGCAGGAGTAAGAGAGTTGTATAAAACATTTGCACACAGTAGGACAATACGATGGGAAAAAAGGTCAAGGAAAATTAGTCGTGATTCTATACTGCAAAGGGCTACGTTTTACTCTAAGAGCTGGTCTTGAAATTGAAACCTAGATTACATTGCCACCTGAACTTTAAAGTAAAGATGGTTGTTCAGGTTTTTAGGACAGGGACTGTCATTACAAACACACATGGCCACCATAATGATGCTTTTTTATTTTCTTGAATAGAGAAGTCTAAATAAATTAAATGCCAACTCAGACCTAATTCTGAATTTTACAAGAAAGCAAAAATGGGGGATGTAATGATCCAGGTGGTGGTATTCAAAACTGGGGTCCAATTGCTGTTGCACATATTTACTGGTAAGTTGATAATGGAAAAGGGGTTGGTGTACAACAATCAATTTATGTATTTTTGTATTTTCAAAACCACAAAACCGGCCTACCCATTTAATTGCACTGTTTTAATTAAAAAGCACCATATAAACATGTACTTCTATGCAAATCCATATAAAAACACCCTCAGATTTAATTGCTTATCTTATATCAGATTATTGCCAGGTTTTGCTAAGCTGGTATAAATGGATTTTTAGGAGGCATTTCTAGGAGCATTTACAGAGAGATCACAGTGATTCAGTTAATGCAGCCAAGGCAGTGTGTGCTTAAATACTTACATGTGTATTTATCAATGTACATGTGTATATATCAATGTGTAGTCACCTTACTGTATGAGACACTTCATAGTGTTAGTTATGATTTCACTATAAAATACTCCCTGACATAATTTTTCAGTGTTTTAGAAATTTTTTGTTTGATAAAAGCAGCCAAAAAAGAGACAAATATTTTTGTCAAAAATTCATTGTGGTCTTCTATTAGCTATCAAATAATTTTGATCTTCAACCATTTCATCACATTTCTGAACTAGAAAAAGAAACATTAAAATATTCCTTAGCATTTTTCTTATTTTGTTTCTTTCAAGCAGAACTTAACTCCAGGTTTTCAAGGCAAAGATACCTCACATTTGAGAGAATTACTATTCCAAATATTTCAGATAGGAACATGATCACCTTTCAGTCTTCTGATTCAGAAGCTTTGATTTTATTCCAATCTCATTGTTTCAATTATACTGAATTATGGACGTAATGTCCTTAATGCAGATATGCCCCAAGTATTTTGATCCTCCACCCCTTCTCATTTGGAAAATGACTAGTAATTATAAGAAGCCATGGGCTTAGTTTTAGTCCCTTACCTAGATCAATGACGACATGAATTATGGAAAATTCCAAACCTCAGTGCTCCAAAAATTAACTTTTCTTCAAGTGCCTACATCAAAATTACAGAAACTGAAGCATCCGTGAGAATTAGTTACTTCTGAAATGGCAGCCTTCCTCTTGTGTCTGAAAAGCTGTGAGTATTTCTACTGATAATCACAGGCATTAGCCAACCAGCACATATGCCAGCAGTAACAGTTCAGTATTAATGAAGTGTCTTTTTTTCTGCTGGTAATGAAATTCATTCTTGGCATTAGAACTCTGCCTTACATTGTGAAAGTAAATAGAAGATGAACAGAAATGGCATTTATTCATTAAAATTGCAAAATAGCAATTAAATCTTCTCCTCCTCTCTTTCTGAATAATCTATTCCAAAGTATCTAAATCACAGGTAGTGGGGAGCAGTTGTGGGGAAGGCTGATCAGATGATAGCAACTCCATTTTGTGTCAGCCTCCAAGTTTTTGAAACTTGTTTATATCTGAGCATGTTCAAAAAACAAAACCTTTCAAACAAATCCATACCAAAGAATATTCTGGTGAAGGCAGGAATTTGCACCACAGACAGACGAAGCCTCTGCACCCTGGCAGCCAAATTGGGACCCCACGGCATTCAACACACGTTTAAATGGTTATTCTGGAGGGGAAGGGGGGGGTTCACCTCAGTCGTTACAAATCAAGACAGATACTGAGCTAGTGATCTACCTACCTAGACGATGGATCTCTGTTCCAAACCCAAACTATTCCTCACTAGAAATTTTAAGGAAACTGGGAGGTCTCCAGGGAACACTTCAAGCACTCAGAAGTCAGCATGCGCTCTGAGCAACCGTGGGCTGATCAAGTAAAGTCGAATAGTTTGCTAACATTCCTCATGCACCTAATATTTAATGTTACTGTAACACTTCAGCTAAAGTGCTTGTCAACAAGAGTTAAGTATCATCATCCTCATAACACAATACATAACACAAGTGCAAAAAAATAAAGGCATTTTTGAGATCACTCAGCTTTTATAAAGCTCTGCCAGGACACGGACTCGTTGGAGTGAATGTTTCATTAGCAACATCTGTTCTTTTTGATGTGCTATTTTCTGCACTTCCTTCCATTTTTCTCATAGTGACATGGATCTGGCCCAGCCACTTTGGTCTGCACTTTAAACCTTCCCTGTACTAAGGAATGTCTTTTTTATTCCCTAATAGATGCTCAGATGGTAAAGGGGGCACACAGGACAACAACAACAAATTGGTTCCCATAAGTAACTGCTGGTATCCTGCAGTGATTCTGTCTGAGCTGGATGAATTAGAAAGCCCAAGGTGATATTCCTCTATCTCTTCCCCCACCATCATTTGCTGTCGTTCCATATGTTCCACCCTCTTCAGAAAAGGTAAATGTCAGCCTAAAATAATTAAGAATTTATCTCCTTTCTGGGAAAGACAAACACACCTGAAAAAGATGAGGAGCTCACAATGTGGCAAGGATTAATTATCTCATTACTCATGTATCAATCATGTAACAGGTTATAACAAAGGCATGAATGACAGATCAGGTTAATTAATTTTGCATGGGCAACAACATTAAAAAAAAACCAAACAAAGAGCAGAATTGAATGATACTACTGTTGCCCAATAAATCATTATAAGCTACACTAGTCATAACATCCTGAAGTCTTTCTGCCGTGTGGTATTTTACGTGAATAATAACTCTGAGATCGGTTTAATAGTTTATTTCTGAAACACTAATTTAATTAAAATATTCTAGGAGCTCTACTGCAGTAATGCAGTGTGGATTTATATCTACATTCTGCCTGGGGTCTCAGTGAAATTGCATCAGACTTACCATGTGTGTGGCAATCTAAATCTACAAATTTAAATGCTGGAGAAGAAATGCTGAAGCTACTTGCCGCACCAATTTTTCATCACATCAATCAAAATATCGCATGATAGCATCAGCCTTTTGAAATGGGAGATCTGAAAACTTCAATTTTGTTTTTTAAACAAGAAATTTGTTAAGAGCCACTGCCTCTCAGATAATGTTTTGATTTTGATTGATTTTGATGTCTTCCTTTTGTTTCTCTTTTTCTAGTTAAATAAATTTTACTGAGAAATTCCCAATCAGGAGAAAACCAATGTCTGCTGCCTCTAATGTCCATTTTCTCAGTGTTGGTGCACACAGAAAAGCTCTGCAGATATGTACTGAAGGTACACGAACTCAGGGAATTAGTGATTTCAATGAAGAGCACTGCAACATCAGAGAAGGCTGTTCTAATGCTTAAATGGGAGCCAGGGCACTGTTTTTCTAAAGACAGAGATGCACGCTGAACATAGAATTCAGAAGACATGCCTATGAGCAGCTACCTGAAACCCCTGACTTTGTGTCATATTTATCAGTGGGTGTTAAATGATGGCAAGGCAAGGAAGAGTTATCTTTGTCTTTCTTGGCACCCATAAAGGCTCAGCAGCAGCAGCACTCATCTGTTTTAGTGGCCAATACAAAACCTACTGAATTACCCAGAGGCTTTGGATCAGGCCCTGGTATTAAAAGTGCTTTATATTTTTTAAATCGCTAGTTAATAAATAAGGGGCCAGCAGATGCTACAAGAAAACAAAGCAGTATAGTTCCTGGGATTTATTGACCAATAAAACTTGCTGTTATTGTGAACTGCAAATGGTTTCCTCTGTGCAGCTCTTTACATCAGTTTTTAACAGCTCCTATAGAGAAGAAATCCTGTGTCATTACATTATTAGTATACCTGGGCCCAGATAAATGGACAGAGAAATGTGGTACAATCAGGGAACATTTAAAACAATAAGCCCCAGAGAGCAAAAGAAGGAGTGCACGAGGAAGTGCAAACAAACAACAGCCAGTCAACAGTCTGATCAGAATAGAAAATTTGGCACTCGTTACAGAAACAAACCTCAAAAGCTTTTTCAGCCTTATATTTGGCTGCTAGTGAATAAGATAAACAGGCTGGTGGGAGGTGAGCTGAGGGAATACAATGTGAATCAAAGCAGGCGGTGTTATTGCTTTGCAAGGTGATGGTTAGACTTCACGTAGAGTCGTATATCTAGCATTTGTCATCCTTCTTAGATAAGATACAATTTCTCTTGAAGGAGTGTAGAACTAAGTAACTTAAATTATGCCAAACTTCAAAGATTTAAAATGTGAAGTAGGATTGAGAAAAGTTAATGCATAGCCAGCCTGATAAAAATGAAGATGATAAATTTCTCTTCAGATTGCAAGAGATTTAGGAATTAGAATTACATCTCTCAGTCATTTTCCCTATTTTTTCCTACTTTGCTTTTCTCATTCCTCGTATCATCACATTAAATAATGCTACTCTGGGCAAATAGCACAGTGCAAAAATTCTGGAGGCGTGATCTTGCATAGTAAAATTGTTTACAAAACAGTCACCACACATTCACAGGCACTATTGATGTGTAAAATATTCTTACCCAATATTTGGATTAAAAAGCAAGATTAGGTCCTAAAAAACTGGAAAAAAAAATCCAGAAGAGGAAATCTGAAACACTGTTTCAATTATTTCAAGAATGTATTGGGTTGTTGTATCTTTTAAATATATGCTATTTATATTTCAAAACAAAGTGCATTTTGTTTTCATTAGAAAAAGTTGACACATCAGCAGCTTGAAACAATTTTTTTCAGTATTTTTCCTGAAGCAAGAAGTTCACAAACGCTGTTTTTTCCTAAGCGTTAACATTTTTCAAGGGAGAAAAAAATTCTCAAAAGGTCTATTTCAGAGCCATGCTATGCAGCCTGACACAGCTTGATCCAAAGGCCACTGAAGTTAATGAAATGACTTTTGTTGTTTTCAGTAGGCTTGGGTCAAGCCATTTAATGACCGGAAAGGGACTGAAAGTCCTAATGTAGTACCCTACACGGAAAACTGACTACTAGCAAAAAGGAGTAGAGATGCTTCATAACTCAGAACATCGCTGATCTGTTAGCACAGTGAAAAAGCAGGTTTGCAAAATTAAAGCATGGATGATAGGAGTTCAGCAATTGCTTCTGAGCTACATGTTCCAATCTAACAAAACCCATATAAGAAGGGAATCATTGCAATTCTGCTGATGTGCAGGGGCAGAGGTTGACAGCCTCTAGGCAGAATATTACGGTGCTGCTGAATGGTACCCAAGCATAAAAAGGCAGGGGGTGGGAGAGGGGAAGAGAGGGCCTAAAGGATGAGGGTTATGATTAGAATATATGTGAATGAGAAGACCTAGAAATCTTGACTAATTAAGCACTTAGCATCTCTTGAGTGCCACTTTTAAATTATGGCATGGAAATGTTTTGAGCTACTAACTTATTAACCCATTCTTGCTGTGACCACCCTTTCTAAAAGAAATTCCTTTTGTGCAGACTGTCACTACCTGCCATCTAGGCAGCGATAACAGTATTTTCCCTTGGCAAAAAGCACAAAGAAACGTACAAAGTGGGGAAAGAAAGCTACTCTCCCTGCCTTCCTGAAACGGCCGCTCTGAAGCCTGCAGAACATCGCAAGACAACGGGCCTCCTGTCCCTTGTAGGTTTGTCTTTCTGCAATGTTCATTTTGCCAAGGAGACAATTTGTCTCCTCATACCTTAAAACATGGGGAATGCTTGAAGTAAGTAGCAGCTAAACATCTGTTTCCCTGCATGTCCTGAGACAAAAATTGCACTGAATAAGCTCAGCAAATACACAACTTCTAGTCAAGTGGCCTAGAACTACGTCTGTGTGAAAATTCACTAGTAAAAATTCAGCAGCTGGTGAAAAACACCTGGTTTTTAACTTTGTCGCAAGTCTGACAGTTAGTCCAGACCTGTCAGTGAGGCTTAGATCAATTTTCAGCTTTGCATGGAAACCAGATAAAATCAGGAAATTTATTGCAGTGATTTTTGGGGCTTTGTGTTTTGTAATTTCATGTATTAGATTGTCAGCTCGTAGAAAACTGTAGAGCTTCACTGAGCTTGGTGAAATGAGACTGGTTTACACCAGGTGAAAACCAGGCCTGGACTGTATAAGCCTACATGAACAAAACCAAAAACATTTTATAATCCAGAGTTTACAAAACAAACAGAAGACCTCCTGCCCTGCACAAAGAACTTTAGGTTTGAATTATCACATGCAAAGTAAATATAGCTCGCTGCACAGCAACTGAAGCCTGTAATTTTGGTTTGCCAAACTGGGTAGGCTTAAAGACCTGTGAAAGGAATCACTCCTAATAACTCTTAGAATGGGTCAACTCATATTTAGAATAAAACTAGCACTGGGAGAAAGGCATGCAAAAATCAGCTGTGGCTCATTCATTACTTGCATTCATAGAATTATTAAAGCATAAAAATGGGAAAAAAACATTCAGCCATCAACAGACCAATAGGGAATTATTATCATCTTACTAGAGGCCAATACCTCAAGAATAGCAGGATTTAGGGAATAATGAGGGCTTTTTAAAATTGAAAATTGCATGTCTGGTAGGCAGACGGTTTTCAAGACAATGAATAAAGGCAGATGGAGGATGTTACAAGACAGTACAATCTATGTGACAGTGCACGGATTGAACAAAGCAAAAAATAATAAAATGAAAGACGATAGCCAAATTAGCGTATGTGAGGGCCAGTTACATCTAGCTGGTGCCTATAAACAGGGGCAGAAAAAGGCACAAAGATGTTTCATCCTTTTTGTTCAATCTTCCAATTGATTTCAGAATGCTTTACTTCCGATTTTGTTTGACATGCCATTTTCCAAAGAGACAGAGAAGGATCTTGCCAGTCACAAAAGAGCCCAGCTATGCCATACTCAGTGGGAAATTTAACGCCCACTTTCTCCCCACATCTCAGTAAGAGGAGACCTCCTGCCTCCCTCAGAGCATCCCTCTAGCTGCTACTGCTCCACATTGTCCCTGGCGCAAAATTCACTTGTCATGGCACAGTATGACTTAAACTGAGAATTTCAGAATGTATGATGGAAATTGAGTCTGCTGACTTTTAAGTTTCCATGTTAGCAAAATGCATGCATAAAACTGTTTTGTGTTAGACCCACAGTCACAGACTGCATGAGATGATTTTCATGCATGTGCCTGCATGGGAAAATGCTTGTATTATGAAAATCAAAGCCCCAGGTGGCAGATTCTCAAAGGCCTGTGCAATGAGTGAAATGCATAAAAAGACATGTCATAGGGACTATGTATAGGAGTGATATGCCAAATATTAGGCCTTTTGAAAACTTGGTTTCATGTGTCAAAATTTAATCTCTTTTAATCTGCCTTTAAAAAAACGGTTGGATTCCTAAAATTAGACTTAGAAGCCTGTGATTTCTGGCTGGAGAGGCAGCAGTATTCTACCAGCAATTGAGTCAATTCTCGTTAAGAGTCATGACTGTTTGCATAAACAGAAATGACAGTTTATAGGTAAATCCTACCCAGTGTGCAGTCCATTCATTTTAAATGTTATGCTCAAAAGGCCACAGCAGCATAATAATGTGAAGGCAGGCATGAAGCCTCCAATAAAACTGCACCCACTGGGTCAGTGCCATTGCATAGCATGCTCTGGATATTTACAGAATGATTATACACTGGGTGGTCAATCAAAGTTCAGTCTGTCTGTCATAAATATTAGACCTAAAGGCCACAGGTGTGGATTTTACAGAACTGTTTCTTGTCTCCACTCTCATAGGATATAACACCTATGTACCTTCCTAAAGAATTTGCTCTTATTCATTGAAGCCTTTCTTAAAGTGACTCTTTGCACACTGCATCTAGTATGTCAGCTGATTAGGGGTACTCCCCTGATGCTCATACCTCCTAGCAGAACTGTACTGTCATTTTTTTCATCTCTCCTGTGGTCATGCAGACAATGAACTAGGAAGTCTGTTGCTTACATTTTTCCACTTACACTGTCTTATCAGCTGATGGCAGATGGTTTGGGGGAATCTTAGGGAGAAAAGAGCCACTGCTAATGTCACCGCCATATCTTGAACTTTAGTCTTTCCCACTGCATGCTATTTGTTAGCAAAACATGGATACCAGAGCAACAGAGCAGCCTGTCTGAACAGTGACAGCAGCTTTTTGCACCAAGAGAGATACACCACAAATAACTCTATTCTGTATATCAGATGGAAAAAAAAAAAACCAACCACCCAACAACCCAGAACACTCCATTAGAGTAGTTCTGCAAATGTCAGATGTTAAATGCTTTGTGGTACACAAAACACAATAACAGAATTTCAATATAAAATAATGGTTTTACGGAAAGGGGTCAAAAAAACCAAAACGGAAGAAGAGCAGAGAAGTTGTGGGATAAGGAAACAAGGGGAGCAGGGCATGCACAGGATCTCTACAGAACAGGCAGCATTCCTGGGGGTAAAACAACACTAAGAGGCATAACGATAACACAGCATGGCTGCAAAGTTGGCCAGAATCAGAAGCAAGCATCACCCTGCGCTGGTCCATCTACTGTTTTGCCTCCACAGTAGAACAGTGCATTGGAGCCTTGGAAGCCACTCAGCTATGTTAGTGCAGAGCTCTGCCAGATTGGTTAAGAATTAAGCATCAGATATATTGAGCATGACAGGTATGGTATCAGATGGATGCCGCTGTAGTCTTCCAGGGCATGAGCAGTACCAGCTACACATGATGAATACCAGTTCAGCTCTGGTAGGGGATTATGGTAATGCAGTTTTGCAGTTTATGGACAAGTCTAGTTTTTTTTTTCCTGTTGTTGTTGGTTGGTTGGGTTTTTGACACACAGCAACATCTTAAGCAAAACACATTAATGGCAAGGAACTGCCTCAAACAATATATCTCATCTATGCGACAAAAACTTCTGAACTTGATTACAATATTTTTGTGTTCCCCTGTGATTTAAATTCTATCTTAATGGTTTAAGAATGATGCTGAAGGCTTCACTAACCTAGGGTTTTTGCATAATTCTTGAGCATATTTAGACCGCATCTCTAAAGTAAGCAAAATCATACTTAAATATGTAGGAGTACAACTGAATTGCACTGGTCTCCCAGCAGAGAACTTGAAAGAGACACAAGCAACATTACCATTAAGCTATAGAACTCTGCTATGTATTCAGTCCAATTTTATAAACTCAGACTACTCCTCTCAGAATTATTTTAGTCCAGACAAAACCAACACTATTCACAATAACAACTCGTGGTTTCACATGTGCAGAGGACATGCTACTTTTTGGCATTACTCTACTTTATGTAGAGCTTTGATTTTTTTCCTGTGGATCTAGGGGGAATTTGTCCTGACTGGAGTTATATGAGCTGCGTTAGCCTCTGTCCTAAGCAGGAACCAGTAGTGTAGGAAAATAATGAATTTTAGTTTGTAAATTCTCTTGCCCCAGCCACTGCCAAAAACCTGTAGTTTGTGTTTTAGGCAGGACTGGATTTTGCAAGGTTTGAACTCACTGAAAACCTGCCCAAAAGGCATGTCCAGGCAATCCAAACTATTTTCTAAGTATCACTGGAGGGCTGCAGGGATTCTTTGCAGTGTTGTCACAGGATGCCAGCACCAATCCTATATGCTCATTTTCCTATTTGAGGACTGCAGCTGAGTTTTCCGTGTCACACTTAGGAAGCAAATCATAGCCTGTGTGGTTTTGTACTGGAACAAAAGACTATTTTCATATAGAATTAGCCAATTGTCAAATTTTAGCTAGAGGCTCAGAGGAGAGTTTCTACATGACCAAGAGAAGATTATTATTGCACTCAATTTTTTCATGACATTGTGAAACATGCAACATCAATATTTAATGTGGATAAAAATATAGCTGTTTTATACTAAAATTCGCATATACAAATTAGCATTAAAGGAGACTCTTCTGCCTCCTGAATGCTTTTAAAAATGCAGTATCAGGGTACTAGTCACTTCTGCTAAGGGTTTTAAAATTGAAGTAAACATTTATTGCAGAATACTAATAATCTGTTTACACACAGTAAATGTTTCAAAGAACTGTCAGATACTTCTCTCTCCAGAAAAGAAGGCATTTTCCATCCATAAATAAAGATGCAAAAGGTATTGCCAAAAAATTGGGTGTGCATTGCTGTGACTTAAGATTAGGCATATTAATGTTAAAAAGGGGAAAAATCTTGCTTTCCTTACCAAAGGAAAAAAAAAATCTCACAGAAGTGAATGCATCCCCATTTACCAGATCTTAAGTATTATCCAGGATACAGGAGGCACTGGGAACAGTACTGGAGACAGCATAAGCTTACAGTACTCACTGACAATCAGCTGGGCAGGACACTCTTGACACCTGCATGAAAAACTGCTAAAGCCAGAGATGATATGAGATTAATTCAGAGTATTTGGGATATTCTAGATTCAGAAAATTCACTGTCAATCAAAGCCACAAGGGTTCAACTATTTCATTCCAGAGCAGGAAAGAATGAATGGCATTCTGAAGTAGTTGCTTCTGTGACAGGATCAATGTTTGCTCTTCTCTTCCTTCTCCTGCTTTTCCATTAGTTCAGGAGATAGTGAGGAAGATAAAACAACGCTGGAGCAAAAATTATTTTAATTTTTCTGGTGCAGCGAAGATAATGTGGTACGAAGCCCTGCTTCAACTGTCAAAGACAGTGTGTAGGACACTACCACTGTTATTAGATCTTTTGCCTCAGCAGCAAGGTTCTTTATCCAGCTACTACCTGACTTTACCTTACAGCATGGATACCGATTTTTGATAGAAATGGAAAGATCCAATCATGGCCATTCTGCTAGGGAATCGGCCCTAAGAAGTTCCCAGATCTCTAGTTTTTACTATAAACTTATCATTTATATCACAGTGAAAAAAAGCACATATGCAAAAAGAGCTTTCTCTTTTTTTCATGATACGCATTGTGGCATCTTTCATTTACCCCCCAAATCAAAAGAATAGACCCAAAATTGAAAGAACAGTCCACCATGTCCCACTGATATTCAACAACTATTGATACATTTGCAAAGGATAAATTTTACCAGAAAATGCTACTCTTAACCTGGCTGACACTGATGATGAAGCTTAGAGCTCAGAAAAAGTTTTTTGTCAATGTATTTATGAATATGTAGATAGGCAGAGGATCTCTCTAATGCTTTGTAATGCATTCACTTAGCTTTTATTAGTTAACCCTCGATGGAATTATTCTTACAACCCATACACAGGAGCAAGGTAAGAATCAGATCCTAAACATCAAACAAATACATTTAAAAATAGGACTCAGTCTTGGCTGGAAGCAAGGCTCATAACTGAAGTTTTGCCGGTTAGTATTTGCCATAGTTCAATGATGACGAATTATAGGTTGAGGGAGGTGACTATTCCCCTCTGTTTGGCACTAGTGAGAGCACTCCTGGAGCGCTATGGCCAGTGCTGGGCTCGCTAGTGAAAGACAGACACGGACATACTGGATCGAGTCCAGCAAAGGTCCACAAAGATGCTAAAGGGCTTGGAGCATCTGACATACATGGAGAGGCTAGGAGAGCTGGGATTGCTTAGTCTGGAGGAGAGACAGTTCAGGGGGATCTTATCAATGTGTATCAATTTCTGATGGGAGGGAGTAAGGAAGATGGAACCAGACTCTTCCCAGCAGAGCCCAGTGACACAGCAAGAGGCAATGGGCACAAGTGGGAACGCAGGAAATGCCGTTTCAACATATGAAAAAACTTCTCTGTAAGGATGGTCAGACACTGGAACAGGTTGCCCAGGGATGTTGTAGTGTCTCGGAGCCATTCAGAATCTGACTGGACATGGCCTGAGCAACCTGCTTTGGGCAGCGTTGGGCAAAAGATCTCCAGAGCTCCCTTCCAACTTCAACTGTTCTGTGATTTTGTGATTATGAGGAAAAGAAACTATTTTCTATATTGCCACGAAGCCCAAGATATTAATTTTACTCCACATGCTCATAATGTTTAGTTTTTTTCATCATCTCAAATCAGAATAAAAACAAAGTCATGAAGTATTTCATTTTGATCATCAGAATTTCTCAGACCAACAAAATATGCTTCATTATACTCTTACAGGACATGATGCATTGATCTGGCTAAATATTTCAACACATTCTCACTGAAAACTCTGATGAAAGTAGCATGTCCCTGCAACACTTTTATTTATTATCTTCCTACATAAACCCTTCAGTTGGAAATTGTTCAGCCTGTTTTTAAAGCCTGGTTCAGGCCACTCATTCTCAAGCCCTAGACTCATGGCATGTCACTGATATTACTGAATTTTTTTGCTTATAAATGCCTTTTAACTAATAACAATTATCACTAACATACAAAATATAATCTACATAAAAGGCCGGATCTGAACCATAGGAAGATTGCTATAACACAGCAATGTATTAAAGCTTTAAAACACCTCCACAGTTTGCAAGTAGTTTTATTTGTTTTCTCTTTTTGCTGTTGCTCTGTGGTTTTGTGGGGTTTTTTGTTTTGTTTTGTTTTGTTTTTTTATCTTGGAGATACTTACATACTTCCTCTTTCAAAAAAGAAACAATAAAAGAGGAGAGATTGCTAGCAGAAGCAAAATAAAATGGATAGTAGAGCATGTAGCATAGGTCTCCTAGGTAAGTATGCTTTCTTAAACTAAATCTTTTTTCTCTGCAGTTTCCGGTACCAAGGGAAAGAACCCTGGGCCAGCATTTCTGAGTATTGTCTGACCGCAGCATTATGACGGAAAGGTTTGTTGAAAGCTGCCAAATTAGGGACCATGATAATTACCTGAACCAAAGGCTCTGAAGAATAGCTTCTGGGTAATGGAATTTGAATATACATGCTGTTCCTTTCATGCCGTGTGATACAGTATTATCCTAGAACTGTTGGAGCAGTGGTAACAACTCCACAAAGCCTTCCTTCCATGTGCAGATCAGCCATGTCGACATGCAGAGCAATGCCCATTCGGTGCATACTTCCCATTCCTTTTTTGTTATAGAATTTCTTCCTTCGAATGGCCTGCAGTAAAGCATGGTTTTATTTGTCTTTCTCAATTATCATAGACCACTGCATGCAATAATCCTTTTATACATTCTTTTAATTAGGTTGTAAAATGTGACCGGTTCCTTTCTGAAATGTATATTTATCCAATTAAGAAATATATAACTACTACTACTTACCATTAATTATTATTTCACAGATACAAGGTAGGCATTTGCATTTTATTACATGCCATCAATAAGTCAAGAAAATGCAGAGTCAAGTTCATCTCCCTGCAAGTACTACAGTTGCACCTAGCCTAAAATTTGACTCACACTAGGCACCCACAATTAAATAAATATATGTTAAATGATATTAGATGAGTGCATAACAAATTCTTCAGCACATGTTTAGATTGCCAGACCATTGCAGGAAAATATCATCAAATGCATCATACGTAATGTTTTTGTCACACTGGTGACCTGGTACAGTAGTGCTCATCCCCCACTTCAATCTGTATCTAAAGTGCGATCTTGTATTTCTAAGATTATAGTTAGACTAAAGCTAGATATACACATTTTCTATTGAACAATGTCAGCTAGGAGTATTTTTGTAGTAGCAAAAGCCCTGGGGTAGACACAGTCACACTGAGAAAAAAAAAATAGCTTATTTCATTCAGGGAAGTGGCATAAGGAATTCTGACAAAAGCACTCCTTTACTGTTATAAGTTGCACCCAGATCTGGAGGATTTTCAAGTAGAGTAGCCTGTCTTTTTGGTGAATGTCTGAATGACTGGGATTCAGTGAATTCCATCTGCTGGTTTAATCATCAATTTTCCCAGTAAAGACCGGGTACTGACAGGGGACATGATAAGAACACTGATTTATTGCTCCCCTCTACAGGTCTACCAATATATATAGAAGCAAACCTTTGCTATAAGGACTAGCTAAAAGGACTGAATAAACCCAGTGTTATGAAGTTAAGGCCTTGTCTACACAGAACAGTTCAATTTCTTTAATTATATCATAAAACATATTGATAAAAATGATCCTTCGCTGCTATAATATACTCTCAAATGTTTAGTAAGCTCAGCTGGTTTGAGGTACCTTCACAGTGGTATAACTAAAAGCACACTAAATGAAAAATTATATGATTACATTATACAACTGGACCACACTAAATTAAGGTCTTGCAGCAAAAGTTTACCAGTTAAAACAAACAGGGAAGAGAAAATCTCCTGCAGAAGATAGTGCAAATAGACAAAAACTAATTTTTGATATCCAAGAGGGAGAGACAGGTAGGAGACCAGGTGCTACAAGACACAGAGACTAACCTAGCTTTTACCTCCAAGAGAATGGAGCACCACATGCAAAGGATTCTCTTGTTTGCAAGACAGACAAACCCACAAAAGCACTGAAGATTTGCATCTTGGTCCTTGGAAAGCAAAGAAACAATCCAGCAGTATGCTTTTTAGGCTCAGAGCCTAGGCCTTGACAGCCAGAGCTGTCTTAAACTCAGCTTCTTAACAGAGATAGACAAAGAAAGAAAAAGAGGATCGGCAGGGTAAACAATGGCTCCTGTAGATTGCAAGATAATATAGTAAAAGATGGAATATGGAACATAACTCTGTTCTTGCACTGTAATTTAGCAAAACAGTCTATGCAGCTTGCTTGAGAACTCAGTCAAGTGCCAGATGATAATAATAAATTTGTAACACAGGCATTCAAAATAATTTTTCTGTTTTCAAGAACATGGTTTATCAACCTCTTTCGGAAAAACTACAGTCAAAACCACAGGGCAACCAGACTGTCATGAAACATGAGGCTGTATATGGCAGCCTGGACACAGTCCTCTTGTTAAGTCAAAGAATCACACAATTTCCCTTCAAGACTCAGTATTTGGGATGCATAGATGCAGGGGAATGAGAAATGGGACCAAACATTGACCCTTCCTCCCTAATTATGACATTTAGAATCATAGAATGTTTTGGGTTGGAAGGGACCCCTAGAGGTCATCTAGTCCAACCCCCGGCAGTGAGCAGGGACACTGCTAACCAGATCAGGTTGCTCACAGCCCCATCCAACCTGGCCTTGAATGTTTCCAGGGATGGGGCCTCCACTACCTCTCTGGGCAACCCGTTCCAGTGTTTCACCACCCTCGTTGTAAAGAATTTCCTCCTTATATCCAGTCTAAACCTACCCTGCTTCAGTTTAAAACCATTACCCCTTGTCCTGTCACAGCTGGCCCTACTAAAGAGATTGTCCCCATCTTTCCTATAGGCCCCCTTTAGGCACTGAAAGGCTGCAATCAGGTCCCCCCGCAGCCTTCTCTTCTCCAGGCTGAACAAGCCCAACTCTCTCAGCCTGTCCTCATAGGAGAGGTGCTCCAGCCCTCAGATCATTTTAGTAGCCCTCCTCTGGACCCACTCCAACAGTTCCTTGAACAGAAACAATGTTTAATATCATAGCTATTTGCCACAAACATTAATCACAGATAACAGGGGCTCTAAAGAGAAGGAATTTAGTTGATGTAAGTGTCCTGATTTATACTGGGTAAGAGTCTACACTTGTCAGATATTTGCTCTTACAGTGGTATTAGTAGCGCTTTTGCAAAATAAAGCAATAGATGAGTAAGACTGTATTTGATAATGTGCTCCTAGAGAACATAATATAATAAAATTCTTGGATAGCTCCTCAGCTGGCAGAACCCCACTGGAGTCCTGCCATTTACACCAACTGAGGATATGGCTGATTACCAAATTTTTACCCTAGAAAATTTTAACTTCACTGCAGGCGAGAGATCCATAATAATTCATGAATGGCTGTTAATTCCTCCTGTACACACTGGCAGAAATTATTAGTGACTAAACTAATGAATGGAGCTCTACACCAGTACTCAGACAAGTGTGGTGGGATCTCATCTTGTTAGTCAACTTCAGTGAACTTCTGACTTCGATGGCAGTTTAGCAATTCTCACATTAGTAACAGCTCCCTGAGTTGCCACAGGATCCCTTTGCACTAGTGAACAACACTCATAGACAATTCAGCATCATGGTACTTTCAAATAAATTATTGGACTCTTCATTTTATTATTTACCCAGTGCTAACAACATTGCCATGACTTGGCACTAGATCCAATGTTTAACAACAGGGATTCAGTAAAAGGGTTGTATCCAATTTGGACTCTGAAGTTGACAAGTCAAATCAATGTAGTTCTAAGGAAATATGTCCCAATGACAATGCAATAAACATACCAAAAAACTCTGGGACGTAAAATGAATCTTAAAGGGCTACTAAACTAACAGAAGTGAATGGCAGGATTTGGTTAGAGACGGGAAATAGCACAAATATTTGAAAAATGCACCAACTAAAAAACCACATAATGCATTGTCTTAAAACTTTGGAAAATGTGGTGTAGCAGCTAATGATGATAAATTCCTCAGTGTCACACCCAGTGCTTGGGTACATCTCAAAGCAAACTGTAAGCCTATATGCTCTGTGGAGATATTTATTTTCTCTTTCTCCACTATTTTAAGAAGAATACAGATGTTAAAATTTGGCTCTCTTCTGTATCTGAGGTGAAAAGTTACCAGTGGCTTCCTACCTCTCATTAAATTTCACTATTATTTTTTAACTACTATAGCTGTAGCTAGTGACAAAGTTTCCATGAAGAAATTGTGGTGCAGACTGAGATGCTGGCTCATCTCTGATGAGACTACTGATGCCAAAATTACTCTATAAGCAAAATACTTGCATGGTTTTCTATTCTTAAGTTTATCCCACTACCACTGATGTGTATTTCACCATTCACACTGAATTGAATTCTATTCCACCTTGAACTTTAAGTTTTAATGCCCCATCAGTACTTACTATCAATGAAGTAAAAATTGCAAAGAAGACTGGGCACAACAGTAAGAATTACACAGAGGAATGCATGCTAAAACCTATCAATCAAGAGTATTCCTGTATATAATCATCCAAGAACTGAGGACTATGACCTTACTTGTCAAATAAGCAGCAGCTTAGGTCTGTTTGTGCGTAGTCGAGAAAATCTCTGATAACACAATCTGAGGTTCTTGAAAAAGCATAGTGTTGCTGATACACAAAATGGTGCTCTTCCTTTTCATTCATATCTAAATCAGTGTTACATGGGTCTTAACACAGGTATCAGAAGCAAAGTGGTTTAGTGAAGTGATCCTTTGGCTGACAGCCAAAAACTTCTAAGTGCTGTTCTTAGAAATGCATCATATCATTGTATGCTTTTAGGCAAATCACTAATCCAAACCACATCACTCTTCTTATTTGCAAAACTGGGAAATAAAGACGCTTTCATGTTTTTGCAGAGTTCTTTGAAATCCATGCCTTGAAAGCATCCTAAGAACATTTGATATTAATGATTAGTATTGTTACTTAAGTTGGAAAACTGAGAACAGCCACTAGTTAACATTTAAAAGGCAGTATGAGCTGTGTTTATCTCCAGGGAGTGAGTTAAAGGGTGCCTTTGACCTCCTCTCATCACTTGTTATGGAGGAAAACATTTTAAATAAAATGTGGCAGATAATAGTTGTGTCTTGGCCATTTTCCAGTAGAAATGCTTGCATTTTTCTTACTTAAAATTCAGTGAATTGTGTATGTTATTCTTCAGTACGTGTTCCATATTATTGAGAGATATTATTGAAAAATGTCTACAATTGCTGTTCTTAATATCTGTTATTTACATTTGATAGTGGTGCATGGTCAAATTTTTCTCTCAGTGCCCATGCAAACCCAGGAACATCATGCAAGCACAGGAAAATCAATGAAGTTTCCTGGTTGTAATCAAAGTCAATTTGTTAAATTGAAATTGAACTCGGTGATCTTCCCAGATTAAAAAAAGGTATAAAGGGGGGAAGGGAGCACAGTCCTGAAGAGTGACCAATAACACATACTGAAGGCTAAGCTGCCATCACCCTGGACTTGATCACAAAACAATACTAGACTTAGCTATGAGCAGACAGACCTTAAAGCAGAAATTCACTGAGTGACCATAAAGCAGCCTTAGGTTTATGGCAACGGACACCCATCTAGCATACAACTTCCTATGAGTTCACCACATAGGTGATGGGTGCTACTTAGGGAGCCGCCACAGACGTATGCTTTTTGTGCTGGCTCATTGTGACTGGCGTATGGACATTTGGAGTTAAGCACTGGACCAGCCTTCCTACAGCCTAAGAACTAGCCTTATTAAACTAGCATGCAACATGCTGACAGTTTATCTTACATGGGCAGGGATGATAGGCAGTACTTGTGTGGATACCGTTACGTAATGACACTCCTCAAAAAAATAAGTATTGTCTGATCATCTTTGAAAACTATGATTTCAGTAAGAACATCGTATACTGCCTTTAAAAGGGAATGCTCAGAGAAAAGCAGGATTTACCCACTTTGCCTTTGCAGTGTGGAGGATGCAATGGAAGCAATACAAGCTGCAAAGAAATGTGTTTTATCACACAGGAAGCCATCAAGAAACTCTTCTAGAAGAAGAGACCATATGCGGACTACGACAGCATGATGTATGAGTCACATTGCTGAAATCAACTCTTGGATTCAACAGTGCCATTTGAAGGGACAAAACCATTATTTTCTTTAGCCATTCAAGCAAGGGAAACACACTAACTCAATTGCCAGCACAGCTACCAGAAGGAAATTGTGTATTCCTTTTAGTATTCAAGACATTGCTCTATTGCTTTATTCATATGAAATTCAACATCTCTTTTGAAAACAGCAAAACAATGACTTTGTCTCCATTTTAATTTGGAAGGAGTCCAAATTAAGCTATTATGAGAGATAAATGATATAATGAGAGCTGCATGCAATTTACTGTAAAAAAATGAACAAGCAAAATGACCTCTCAAATGTTTGCATTTTTCTTTTTTGAAGTTACTGAAATTTTAATGTTCTAGGTAGTGAAGTCAAGTTTCATATTCAGCTTTCCTGTTAGTGTCAACATGCACATGACAGGTTCCAACTAAGCAGAAAAATAGGACATTAGGATTCCAACCTAGTGTTCCATTATTATCAAGAATAAATGAACTCAACTTACACAGAGGTTCTATATTAACTGTTTCCAGAATACACTCCTATGTACAATACTGTCTCACAGGAATTTGTCTGACTGGCAAATATTAGACGTTCTGGCAGTGAAAAAAACCTCTGTGAGCCTTTATTATTCCAAGGCTATAATTGTGAACGAAAATACAATGGAAGCACTGGTGAGAACACGGGCTCCTGGACCCTGTGGTCACAAACCTTTTGAGTAGTAAACTCTGCCAGTTCATAGCAAAGGTCATCTTCAGTTTTGCAGCTTCAGGCTTTCAATCCTAAGCAAGCCAATCAGATCCATATTAAGTGATGAACATATTATGTTAATAAGCATAATTATGCTAACGAATGTTCCTTCAAGGAATCTTCATTCTTGATTCATTAGTTAGATATTATCATCTGAAACCATCTGAAAATGTTTGGAAAAACTCAATTAACCCTTTTGGGGCAGTCACAGACCTCAACAGACTGGCTTTCCATACTACCTCTCCTATTTACTCCCAGACTTGCACCTGTCTATGGTCACCATTTCACTGGGAGTTCTCTGCCTTTTTCAAATCCTTAATTTTCTTTCTGACAGGGACTTGAACCCTGCCTGGAAAAACAAAACAGAACAAAACAAAACAACAAACCAAGCACCGACAGATAACCCCTGTAATCATGTTTTATTTCTGAAACCCTCTGTATTTCTTTTCAAGACCCAATATCGTGATTCAGTGGCTGGTGGTGTTGGTCCTGCAGACTATCTCAGTGGTATCATCTCCCGAACAAGAATAGGAAAACACTAAAATGACAGCAATGCTGTCAGAGTCTGCCGGCACAGGACTGAAGTCCTGTGACTAGCCAGGGACAAGCCTGGGGCTGGCACTATCCTGGCCAGTACATATGCTGTATTCTGTGCTAACAGGAGTACTTGCTACAGATGGTACTTACTGTTTGCTGTCATACAGCTCCTGTTTCACATTCCTGATCCAAAACGATTGCATGCATTTCTAAGGTTACGCTTATACTCCAATGCATTAAGGCACAACCAGGATCATGCACAAAACATAAATTTTTAAAGGCCAGCAAGCTATTTGGCCAGATGCATTTGAGGCATTTAAATATTATTCCATCCATGTGCTGATATTAATAGCATCTACCTGTGCAAAAATTTGTATCACTGGATATAAACCACCATCACTCCAGTAAATACAAGGCCACATCATTTCAGCTCAGCTGCTAGCACTACAAGACTTAAAAAGATACACTTAAGATACCCTTTTCTGATGATGAAATACAGGAATATGTCTGTTAATGGTTATATGTTCTCCACAATAAGCCTCCCTGTGCTGTAAGGTTAGGCTAGTTTACATTCCATAATCAGCAATGCCCCACCAGTGGGTTTTTAATATGCTTTATTAGCTTAATATGCCTGAAGACTGCACTTGTGTGTGGAAAGGCCAGGGGATTGTCAGCCCTGGATTCCGCTGCAGTGAGAACAGAGCTTGGCAGCCCTGAAGCCCCAACTGTATGAGGAGTGCACACACAGCATCTGCCTGGGCTGACGGCCTGAGAAGTTACAGGTCTTGTGACTCTCCTCTCACCGTTGTGTCATTACTCCACTCCATCAAAACTGAAAAATAAAACATGCGAAGCACTCGGCAGTGACCTGTGTAATCTCACAGAGGTCACAGCAGAGACTGATTCATGATGATTGACAACTGCCTATGATTATGAAAACTGGTAGCCAGTATGGCATATATTACTCATGCCTGCAGAACAGGGCACAGAGAAATCATTTTCCCTTTTAGTATTCCTAAAGGTTTACTGTTCTTGGCTTTATTCAAAGAAACTTAAGGCCCCGGGAAAACGATGCAGCATATATAAACAGGGCAAACATTATGTCAAGCTATTTTAAAAATGTCAGTCTGTTAGTTGATGTAAGGTTCTGACTTAATATGTAAGAGAAAACGAATGAGTCTGAAAATCTCTGTTTAGTAGTTTAGAAAATGGGATCTGAGATTGCTTTAAACAAGGTCATAAAGACCTCTCAACCTTTCCTTTTATTTATTTTTTTGCAAATACAGTGACTGGCTTGATGGTGCACCACAGACAAATATCTACATGCTTCACATAATGAAACAGTGTCATTACTTTATCTGGACAAACTCCCAGTGTAATTGCAACCAAAGTAAAACATCTCAGAGACCGCGACGAAGTGTCAAAACAAGAAATAGAATAGCATAGACCTGAGATGTTTTCCATTTGCAGACCTTCATATAGGTGTCTTTTTTCATACTTTTAGCTGTATATTGGAAAGCATAATTTGATGATAGACGTGAAAGTGTGTATTAGTTTTTATTTTGACAAATTCATTAAACATCACATAGCTTGAAAAATGAACCAGGAGGCACTAAGCCAGCCTGGGAAGATTGTACTTCATAAACTGAATTGCTCACATGGGCAACATTTTGGTGGAAGTTATAGATTTTCTAGCATATCCCTGATAGATAGCACTAATATAACTTCAATAAAAACTCTGGATATGTCAATATAAAATTTTTTCTAGCATCGAAAGATGTAAGATACTTCAGCTAATAAATTGGAAGACTCCCTATTCCTCACGGTATGCTAGCTTACACATTGGATTATAACAAGTATTGAAACCATCTAAGGTACAGCAGGCAGCTGTAGGTTTGCTGCTTATAAAAGTTGCACTAAATTAAGTTATCAATATACTATAGACAATAATTGGAATTTAAGTTAACATTCTTCTATTTTTAACTGTTAGATAACATATAATTTTTCAAAACTGACAGATGAATGAAAAAGATAAACAGCATTTGCTGCATACAATTGATGTTCTTTCTCTTTGTTCCCAACACACGACCTTTCGCTTACCTGCCTAAGATTTACTGACTTTTTTTAAATTGCTACCACTTCCAAATTGATTTGGTACAAGGAGTGCAAACAGGTATCTTGTTCTGAAAGAAAAACAGATCAAGGACCTAGAAGGCTGCCAGTGAATGAGGACAGGATAGCGTGTATATACACACACATACATACGCATATGTGCATATGTGTATGCACACAAACATAAACGTACAGCAATAGATTTTATCCAGGTTTAAATTATGCCTCTATTTTTGCACCCTACAAACAATGACCTACCACGATAGGATGCACACTCACAAAATGTGACTGGAAATAGCGTCCTGGTTGTCTTTACACATCTAATTAGCAGTAACTATGTAAATAGAAGACAGGGAAATGCACAAATGTTTGAATAATGATGGTTTTTAAAACTGAAAAAAGATACCATGGTAGAAGGTTACCAAGTGTGAAGTAGGATGCTGGCAGGAATTTGAGACACTACTTGGACTTGGCTAAGAAAATTCCCCAACTTTTGATACAAAAATTCACTGCGGACGGGTTGGAATCAGGAGCACGTACCATACTTAGATGGTCCCAGATGGCTTCCTCAGGCATACTAACCATTCCATACTTTCACAAGGTTCAAGAGAGACTTCCTAGCCAACATTACAAATAGATTGTACAGACTTTGTGATTATGCAGTACTTTCAAAACAATCACTGCATAATAAACCAAAAACTATGTTAAAATATCTCTAAATAAGTTATGTTAATGAACTTTTAATACTACAGAGGTAAGTTCATATGAACAAGGTATGAGCAGTGTGATGAAGTTCCTTAACTGTGTGATGTCAGGTTAATAGAATGCACTTTAAAGGCCCAAAACACTGCAATGCATCTGACTAAGAAAAAACAGTGCTCATTGCTAGCTTTCATATTCTTGACTTGCAGATTCCTATATTTAAATATCAGCACCAACACAACAGAGGGTTTTTTTTTTTCTTTCTCCTATCACAGGCACTTTGTTGTACTTCTGCCTGGTATTTGCCTCTACTCCAGCCCAGTAAGATGATAATATATCATGGAAGATTTTTTGAGTTAAAAACAAAGGAAAATGCATTCAATCTCTTCAACTGGTGAAATCACCAAATGTTCAGTGATCTACAGACAGCTGTTCTGCATTCAGTGAAGGTGGATGCTCCATATTCATATGAGAAACATTGCTCAGAATACTGTTCATCCTTGCCCAGGAGCCTTAATATTCAGGTTTCTGAATACTAATGTATAACGTTAAACTGGTCAATAGGATCTGAAGGAATACCAACACCTAATGTGGATACACACTTCTGCCATACTGGCATGCAACTTCTGGCATAAAATGCCATTCTCTAAGAAAGGCATGCTATCGGCAGAGTTTGGCTTCAGCTGAGAACTTCCAAGTACACAGTACTAGGAAGAAAGAGATGCAGGTTCCAAGTGGTATGACTGCAGGGTACACCTTCAGTACCTTTTCTTTAGAAGAATGCACGGTGACTCCCTGTACACTCATGCTGCAGCACAAAAGGTTGAAGCTTTCCTTACCTATGTCTTTGGGCCCCTGGGAAAGAATTTGCTTTCCTCCTTCCTCAATTTATGCAGGCCATGCAGTTTCCAGAGTGCCAATGTGATCCATTACATAAGCCACAGTAGTCTTCCCCAATATCTAATTCCTGCCGAACTCATTTAATAAAATAAAATAAAATAAAAATCAAGACAATAAATTTGAATGCTTGTTAAATTACTATTACTATTACTGCCAAATACCTTCATTGCTTCCAAATATTGACATGACTCAAAATTCAATTTCTTGACTCTCAAAACCTACATTGGATAATTTGGAAAAACTATTTATTTTTTCAGTTAAGACACTGGATGATTTTATTCTTCCTAAAAAATACCCACAAACTGCCTCTCTTTTTGCTGTCTGAGACAAAAAAATGAACATACGTAGAAAACCTTTTGGCTTTGTTGTTGGTCAAGTACAACAGAAGGGGAAGAGGGTGTTACATTCACAAGATGTTTGAATATGGTTACAGTACTGGTAAATACTTGAGTAAGATTTTCTCTTCTGTGAACAAATGCAATAACTTCCATAATTCATTCATTACATGTATAAATGTACAGGGTATAAATTCCTTCATGTTTTTTTCTCTTAACAAATACATGATTAATCTAATATCCATTCTGCATATTCTTTCAGCAGATTATCTCACTTCTGAAAAGTGAGGAACTCAGAAGACAAAAATCAGCAGAGGATACTGTCACTACACTGGCTTCCAGAGAAATATCTATGGTTAGAGCAGAATTGCCATGCTGTGGATCAAAAGCAGAATTTAAACTGAATTACTGAACTACCTACAGAAATTTCCTCTGTAAGAAGATTAGATTGGAGGAAATTCCACCCTGTACAGAAATACTAACTTGCACGCTAAGTTAGTGCTACAGGGTTCTCACCAGAAGTTGGAAAATCAAACCCATTTTAGTCCTAAAATCTTTACTCCATAAACATGTTTTTACATGCTCTGTATGTTTCTTATATGTTTTCAAGAAACAGCACCATTCTGAAGCTAGAGGCTCTTTTGAAGGTGAAGTATTCGTCAAAATTAGGAGGCAGCAGTCAGGAATGTTTAGAAGGAAATTCTGGTAGCAAAGTTGCTAAGGACAGACAGAAGTTCACCTTGGTTTGTCCTCCTGACCAGAGAAGAAAGCCAGATCCCTCTTTTCTTACATCGGCCTTGTTTCTAATGGCAAAGCCATTTATTGATGGTCCACCCACATTGCTTGCAAGCCATAATGCAGGGGAATACTAAATCAGATAATAGTAGAGGTTAATAAAATTTGAAATGCTTAGAGATTCGACTAGGCAGAGAAAAGCTCTTCAAGTTCATGAATCTCCTTACTGTTACATTCCGGCACAGCATTCCCCACCTGTTAAGCGGAAGCAATTATGGTATCTGAACAGACTGCATGGATGACCTGAACCTTGTTCACAACAGATGAGAAAATACGACATATTGCTGAAATGTCTGATAGACCTTTAAAGCTGGTGGAGAGGAAATATCAATGAAAGTGGTGAGACTGAAGGCTGGGCTGCAGGTAGGTCTATGAGACCATAAAAGCACTAAGAGTAGGACTTACTGTATAGACATACCTGAAACAGCAATTCATAAGAGCAGCAACTTAAAATCAGATATGTGTTTTATAGTCAACATATATATGTGTGTGTGTGTGTGTATAATACACGTATATATCTCACATCACCAGCGATGACAGAAGAATAGGTACTCATGTATGTGAGCATATGCACGCTGGCAAGCTGTATCTGACAAAACAGGCACAAGTTTTCTGGGCTAACTTTTAGTAGGCTAAAACTTAGCCTCTTGTAACATGAAGGAAGTTGGCATCAATTTAAAATTTAATTTTAAATTGATTCAAAGATAGTCCAGTTCGGACCTCAAGGGCAGTACTCAGAAATTAAATTTATTGGACTGGCTGGCAAAGCCATATTATGATTGAGCATATTTCCTAGCTTTAAAACTTATACAAATTATTCTTGACACCGCAACTGTTAAAAATTTATGCAGACATAGAAAAGGAATAATGTTGTTGAATGTTTGATGCTATTCATTTCCCAGCACTGCCTAGGAATAAACAGGAATGACACGTTCCTTTCTGATTATGGGCTGTGAGGAAAGATCAGCAGCTTCTTCGTGCTGATTTCTCTGTCCTGTGTACTTCTCTCAGAACCTTCATGTCTGCCTTAGTCTTGCTGCCCGCTAGCATATGGTGCACTTATGTGTGAAGGTACTTGCGCAAAACAAGAATAAAGTGGGTTTTTATTTGATACATTTCTTTTACCAGAAGTGGAAGCTATTCCTTTCATATTGTACTAGACATACTAATTGCCTTAAAGGTTTTCCTTCTTGATTTTAGCTATGCTGTGATTTCTTTCTTATCTCCTATTCTCATCACAATAAAAATATCTAAGAACAATACATAGAAAAGAGATATTTCGGTTTTCATCTATATAGAATTGTATTTTTTTGGGTGGTGTGAATCAGTCTTTTGAATATCATCCTAGGATTGCTTAACCAGTATTTCTTTACTTACACAGTTAGGTAATTGCTATTTGATTGTCAAATCCAGTGCAAAATAGGTATGTATTTTAAACTTAATCATATTATTATCCATTTTAGAGTTACAGAAAACCAAGGCTGACTGTATGAATAGGGCCTTACTGATGTGTTTTAATACCCACTCAGGCATTCCTCAAAATGATGGTCAAGATGTTGATTCTGACTAAATGAAGCTGAAAATCAGATTTTCTCAATATATCACATCAGCATACACATCTGCTGATCAGTGTTAATTAGTCCTATATTTTCCAATTTGTAATCTGTATATGCTTTACTGGGATGTAAGTAGTAACACATCAGCATATAAATCTCTCTTTGGAAAGCTTCTGCTGAGCAAGTGACCAATAAATTGCTGTTAATGTAAACATTAATCAAATTGAATGCCAGTATGGAAAAGATTCAAGTTTAGAGGGAAAATAACCTTTCTACCATGTATCTTAATCTTGAACTATAATTAATTAAGACCATGATCTTATCTAAATATTCAACGATAAAACAAATATATTTGGTTTGACATCTTTTATGCCACCTTGAAGAGCTAATCACTTCACCATTAGTGCATGGCAGTCAGTCCTCAATGGTGAATTACATTTCCATCTATTGGATGAAGGAATAAAAAAGAGAGAGAGGGGGGAAAAATGGCATAAATTAGTATGAAATGATTTAATCTGAGCAAGAAGAGGTCAGCGTATAATGCCAAAGTGATGAATACTTCACAGAAATGTAATGACCTATATTTGGCCTAAACAAGCTGTTGTATGACCATAAATGTACCACTACTGTGAAATGAGGATTGCAGTTATAGTATGTAAATGATAATAAATATATAAAATACAATCAATTGTCATGAACAGAGAAAGCACTGAAATTACAGTGGTGCTGTCCACTGTAATAACATTCTTTATGTTATTCACCCTTCAAAATTTCTCTTATTCTTACAGGGCTTGTCTTTCCTTAAAAAACCCAAACCACTAAAAGAAGTGAAGCTAAACCAGTCTTTTTATGAATTTCCCAAGGTGTGACTATACACATAAACAAACTGGACTGGACATTTCTATAAAAGGAATGTTTATCTTTAAGTTTGGCCAAGAAAAGGAAGAATTTGTGAATAGTTCACAGACGGGCCATTGGAACACTGGAACTTCTTAGATTTAGCGCAAATAAAGATAAAATAGGTTATCTAAAATAAGAAAAAAGCATTAAGTCAGAGAAGGCCAGAGTAGTGAGATGACTTAAAACTTAGTTATCTATGAATCTTACATATATTCTTTTTATTAATGACAACGGGATGTATACAGAAATCTACTAATTCAAAAACATTCTCCTCCGAAAGGTAACTGATACAGAAATAACTTCTGTCACATGCTTCCACATAATAATTAGAGGGGGACAGACCACAAAGTAGAAGTGATCATCCACAGGAAACCTAGAAGACCATGATGATGTGCCAAAGGAGACAGGAAACTAACTGACGAAACGAAGAAAGGCAGGAGGGATTTCTAGACCAGACATGGTAGGCAGTGCATTAGTTGTTGAGGGGACAAACCCATGCGCTCTCCTGCTAAGTGCTGACAACCATCAAGACTCACTCACGTCAATAGAAACTGAAAAGGCACAATGTTTCATAGCAACATGACTTCAGAGAACAAGACTGAGAAGGTAGAAAGGGATGGAAATAGCGTGTGAATTTATGCAAACTTTTAGCTGAAAGCAAAAGAGCAGAGCTGAGGCCTTAAAAAAAATAAAGTAGATTATTTGTCAAAGCATGGAAGTCTCAGCCTACCAGGCCTAAATAGTCAACAAGAGGAATCTAAAATGGGAGGTCTGGGGTTTGGTTTTCTTCCTTTTCCTTTCCTGTTTGCTTTTTAGATATGGAAAACTGGGGAGACTGGTTAGTGAGAATTATTTTGTGGTGTTACATTTCTTTATTAAAAAGTACCATTGTTCAAGCACATCCTATACTATGAAACAATCATGCAAAGGTTTTGCAAAAACACACAAAGGTATGTGGCAGTTTTCCTCATTGCTAAGGAGTGGGGGATGTACTTTCAGAGGGAGATGAATGCTGAAGAACAGTTGCCTTTTGTAAGAAAAGAGATGGTTCATTCCTTGACTGGGTTTCTAAGCAGGTTGGTCTCCTGATCAGAATAGCCGTTTGGTTTTTTATACTATTTCTTTACTATTTCCTTGTAACTTTTTTGTGTCAAGTTTGTTTTGACTGATATTGATTTAATTGCAGTAATAACCACCAAAAAAATGCTTTAAAATTAGCATTTTTTACCATAAAAAAAGAAGAAACACTGTCTCTGTAGTAAAAACAGTAAAAGCTGAGCAGGTTTTGGTACTGTTTTCATTTCAGTTGCAAAGATTTCATGGGAAGGAAAGTATAATTACCATCAAGTACAGCTTTGACCTTAAAACATACCTCAAAAGACAATTAGGTTCAGCTCTGAGGGTTTTATCTTTAAGCCTTTTGCTGAATAAAACCACTTTCTTTCTATAGTTCAGACTTCATTAGGTGCCAAACATACTATTTGTGGCTGTGATAGAGCACCAGATAGTTAATGTTCTGGCTGTTATAGCATATGCATAATAATCTACAGATCACGCAACCTTCTTAAATTTTCCTCTGCTGACTCCCTTCTAATACATCTTTGAAGACATGTGTGGTTTCATTCTTTATTTGTTTTACCTAATGCTTGCACCCATTGTGGATAAACATGAATAAAACTTTTGAAGGTGGTTATTACAGTTATCTATATGGAGATTTGGGTAGCTTTCAGTAATATATACAATACACATGCTGCCAAACATGCAAGTCATGGAGCTCTGATGAGGTAAAATCAAACCTGAGCAAGGTAAAATTAGGCCTGAGTAGCAATTTTTTTTTAAATAAACAATTTGATCAGGCTGTGAGTTTACATGCAACTTCTGGAAAAAAACATTAATAAAAGAAAAAAAATTGCAAACTGCAAAGACCATGCTTTCAAAAGGAGAAAAGGATGAAATGAAAATTGGGCTGTATTCCCTGTTAACAAATTGCTCTCCAGCATATCTTCAGTAAATTAGCCTGAGGTATGTCCCGTAGACACAGCATCGAATACATGCGTGCTGCGTGTGTTCATGAATAGTAAGCAGGTATGAAATCGTGTGATTAATAAAGAGGAATCAAATTGCCTCACACAAATAGGCCTGAAAAAATGAAGAGACCATTGCAATGTGTCTAAGGACCTGTAAACCCAAATCAGATAATAAGGACAAGGTACTGATGAGGTAGAAGAGAGATGTTTGTGCAAGGTTTAACAGTGGGTTTTTTTGCTCTTTACAGCTAAAATTATAAGCCTATTAAGAAAAGAGTTTTTCAGTAAGTCAGAAAATATGAGATTCATTCTGTTTTCACAGGAAAAGGAGAATTGCAAGAGTCAGAAGAACAACCAGAGCTATGGCAGAGCACTATAT
The DNA here is from genome assembly GCA_034008185.1 of Gorsachius magnificus. Classification (NCBI taxonomy): domain Eukaryota; kingdom Metazoa; phylum Chordata; class Aves; order Pelecaniformes; family Ardeidae; genus Gorsachius; species Gorsachius magnificus. Next base: position 39,515,617 of record CM067088.1, on the reverse strand, counting down.
CATAATGGGGAAAGTCCATGGGGAAAGTGCCTGAGTTTGATCTCTGAAAAGGCACCAAACGTCTAAGCATCAAGTTTTTTTGTTTCCTCTATGCCTACTGTTCTTGATTTGATCAATGGGGCTAATATAACCTTTGTTCTGAGAATAGAAACATTAAAAACTGAGTCAGTATTATGGTAACAGGTAACATTTTGTAAGCAGGACAGAGGAATAGCTTCTCTAGGCCTGTTACAGCAGGGACAAGACAGGCCTTGTTCAAATATAAGAAAGACCTTCCAAAACAGATTATTGTTTTGGGACTTCCTTGCAATTTAATAAGTACATCAATAAATAAATAAATAAAAATCCCCATACTTTTTTCCCTGTAAACCTTCTCCTTCATCAATGAATGAAGCATATTTCTTTTGAAGCATTTATTGTCATTCTTTCTATATTTTGTGTGACCACTATTGTCTACAAAAGACAGAAGATGGTTATTTTCTCAGAAAAAACCCCAAACAAACAATGTTTTTCTCTGTGCAGTGTTGCACTGTGAATCAAGTAATTGACCCATGTAACTTTCTTCATGACCATGAAAAGCTCCAACTCTCCTTACTTACAAAATACACTGTTTCCTTTTGGTATCCTTTGAGCCTGCCACAATGCAAGTCTTTATAATTACTTGTGTTGCCAACCTTGATCCATTTGGAAGTTTTTCTAGTTACAAAAATTTGAGATCTGTCAAAAAATGAAAATCAAGAACCTGAAATCTTGATAGAAAGACTTTCCTCAATGGATTTTGTGAAAAAAATTGTTTCAGGGAGGTAAAGCAGTATTTTATTAACCAAAAGTCAAGCCATGTGGGCACCTAATTCTCTTCTGAAGCAATGAGATTTAAGTGTCTAAATATTTTTGCAAACCTAGGCCTTGGACAAAGATGAATGATCACATGATGTGAATTGAGATGTATTTAAAAGACGTGTAGATGTGGTGCTTAGGGACACGGTTTAGTGGTGGACTTGGTAGTGCTAGGTTAACAGTTGGACTTGATCTTAAAGGTCTTTTCCAACCTAAATGATTCTGCATTCTATCTATTTTTTTCATTATCCTTTATTTTTTCCCTCATTATGCCTTATTCCCCCCTTCTCCCATTCCCTTCACTATTTTTACAATTCCTTTGCTAGTAAACAGTGCACTTTTCTAAATCCTCAACTTCAGTGTGCTACAAATCAGCCTAAGGACTATATAATTTTACAAATGTAAGACAGAAGGAATAGCAGAATAGGTGGCATAAACGAGATGAAGCAAATGTCTCCTGACTAGCTCATGGATTCAGGAACTGCCACTGTCTGCATGAGTCAACTCAGACGACACACACGCAGAGAGCAGTGGGACACGCTACTGCTGTATCTACGTTAGGAGTCAGTAGAGGATGGGGCGACAGAACCAGCTGTTACTGAAGACTTGATGCCAGTTCCACACATGTTGAGGAGGATTTACTGTGGGTTAACTTTAGGCAGGTTCATTGGGGTTTGGAAGAGATCTGCTGCTTTAAGTTAAACCGAATGGAATCCGGTTCACATGCTCTGAGATTACATGTGATGTGAAACAAAGCACAGCAACTGAAAATGAACAGATGAGCTTTAAAGTGCCCTCCTGCTCCAAACCTGAACACTGATATAAGTGCATCCTATGTAATTCAAAATTCTACATATGATCTGTTTGAAATTGAGAATTTTCTCAATCAATTTGGGGGAAATGGACCTAAATGGAAATTGGTTTTTAAATAGGAAATGATATTGTCCTGATCAGAGAAAATAGTAATTTGCATTGTAATAGGAAGCTTATGTGCTTTGTTCCAAATTGTCTGGGTGGACAGGAAGAACTTGTAGAGAAGAGATGTTACAGTCTAGTATACCTATAAACGTAAAGGTTAAAAAAGCCTACAAAAATACCGCTTGAAATTTAAAATATTGTTTATGAAAGGAATGCTTTTTAAACCTTTCAGAATGACCACTAGTGACATTTTATCCTTTAAGGATGAGAAAAATAGTGAGGGTATTTTTTTTTTTCCCCTCCAAATGTGGAGCACAGTCAGGTGAAGCTGAAACTGAATTCCCAGCTAGAACTCCGCTGCAGCTTGCAAAGCTACCTAAATCAAAGTGACAGTCCAAACAGGAACTGAGAAATATGTCACAACAAATTCTTTTAAAATATAAAATAATTTCACATGCTCTGCAGACCATTACCATTTTGTAATTGTAAAGAGAGATGAAGATTGCACAAGGGTATTTCAGGTGTTCTTTACCCTTATCCGTACACACATTTTTAGTGATTGCAACTCTTCTATTGCTCTGTTTATTAAGAAGGTGCTTTATGTAGAACATCTTCTAGGCCTATAATCTTAAGGAAATCTTTCTTTACATTGTGTCATTTGCATTTTTTCATTATTTTTTACTATGAGTAACCTATGTAATTCATTCCATGTAAAGATTTTTTTCTTTAAAGACATCAGACCTACTTTTTGGATCATTAAGTAGTGCATAATCTTCAAATGGGACATTAAAAACTGTAATCAGTGACATCACCATGACAACCCATTAAGAAATGTCTAGAGAAGCTTCTGAAAATGTAATTTTTTAATATAATACATTTAAATGAGTTCATCAGAACAAAGCACCCTAAGTAGATTTATTGTGAACTGAATATCTGGAAATAATTTGGCTATATAACTAACACTAAAAATCTTCTGAATGTGACTTCAATAGATTGAGGGGGGGGCATCAAAATTCTCCCTGTGACTTTGATAGTTTAGCAGGGGGAACATCAAAAGAAAAATTTGGTTTTCTTGCACCAAGAGAAACATTCGGTCCCTGAGTCACAGAAGTATGGCAACTGATCCTGCCACCACTTTGTGCAACAGCTTTGCTTTTTTCAGAAGGCAGCTCTAGCAGAGAAAGGTGCTATCTCTGAGCACAGAAGATCTGATCTTCATGACAAACATCACCAAAGACAGAATCTGATTCCTGGTTCATGCATGTTAAGGTCCAAAAGAGCGAATCCTTCAGCACTCCTGCATAGCAGCTACCTGACTTAAAAAAGCTCTAAAGTTCCTAGGTGCAAAGATTTGTATCCCTAAGGATGAATGTACTTCAGTTGGAGGCATTAAACAAATTAGCTCCTTAAATACCAAAGGGATTTACAGACAAAGGCTCAGCCCATCTTTTCTAAGTCTTTTGGTCTTACTACATCACACATCGCATTTAACTAATTGGTTTTGGTGCGTACTTCTTCCTATATCATTTACAAAGTCTACTAACTTGTAGCTACATATTACACCAGGTGAGGCTCCTAAGAATGACGCATTGCTGAAATCCCTGTTGTGCCTTAGCCCCTAGTTATTACAAGATGCTTTGCCCATTGTGCTGCCCGCTCTAATGAGTGAAATTGGAAGCAGCAGAAACATTGTTATGGCACACAACAACAGTAAAATATAAATAAAACATGCCATAAAACGCCTACCTGCAATATATTGTGTTACAAGGTTATATAAATTATATACTCAGTAGTTGAGAAAAAGGCACTCATGAGAGTAAAAACCAATCAAAATAATATATTTAAATGTATCAACAAAAGCTTAAAAAGAAAAAAAGAAGTAGTTTTACAGATAATCTGTTTGAAGAGATTGTCCCCTGCTTCTGCCAGCTGTGTTTATTATGCCCTTTTCTAGATTAGCTCTTGTATTAGTTACATCTGTTGCAAGCAGTATGTATGTTTAAAATAAAGCACTGCCAAAATACTGAATTGTGGTAAGTGTTGTGGTTGCATGACTGGGGGGTGGAGGAGCAGGGCTAGCTTTCCACACAGCATACAGCTTTCCCTTAGAATGGTATCTCCTTCTCCTACTGCAAGGAGTTCATGGTAGGGGCCGTATCTCGTCTACTGTAAACTGGCACAGCTCTGTCTACATTGTCTGGGTCTGTGATATTTTACATCAGCTGCAAATCTGCCTCTTAAACCATGCTGTTGCCTCCTAAACTGCTGTGAATCTAGGTGGGTTTTAGTCAAGAATTTTGTCTAAGACTGATAAAACAGTCTACTGGCTTTGGGATGCTCACCGTCCAAACGTTTTAAAGGAAAAGGTTTTAAACGCCTTCTGAAAATTGGATGTTTTGAATTGGTATCAAAACTATAGGCATTCCCAAATCACCCATCCCTTTTGAAAACCCAGGCCATTATACTTACAAAACACTGACTCTCAATTAAACTCCTTGTTATTCTTTTACTAATGAGACACTTTACCAGCCTGTCATCACCCGCTGTGATTAATTCTCTACTTGTAAAATTTTAGCTCTCTCTCTGCTGCTGCTGTTAATGTGCTCTGTACAAAATAAAAATGAAGTTGATGTTTACAAATCCTGTCTGGAGGTTGCTCTAAAAAAGCTCTTTGGCTTACATTAATGAGGCCAAGTGTACTGATTTTTGTTCAAAATTGTTCTGGATAATTAAACACTGTAACAGACTACCTCGGAAGGTGTGAAACTCACCATTGCCTAAAGAGCTTTATAATATTCTGTCTTTTAAAATACATACTTTGTTATTACCTGCCTATGGTTCACATACATACACAGGAATTCAGATTGCAAGATCGTATGCATTCTTTTAATCTTAGTAGCAATTAATCTTGTTATAACATACTGATTTGAAAAAACTACAGCAGAGAATCTTGCACCGTGGAGTGCACATCGCATTACTAAGGAAGTGTGAAATTTATCTCAAGCAGATCAGGAAACAAGAACTGTAAGGAACAGAAACCTGCAATTCTGTGCTGTGTCACCCCTTCGCTTTGAGCTGCACAGTTCTCCAGGACAGGACTTTCCCTAGGATGTTTTCTAAAAATATAAGTCAACATGCAGTTGTTGACTTGTATAATTATGGCTATACCTCCCTCTCCCAATTCTGCGTATTCTGAACTCAATACAACTCACAGTCCAGGACAACATGAGTGAAAAATAGTTCTGAACTACACTTTTGCTGTTACATAGTAATGCGTTTACAATTCAAGACTGGATGCCTGAGCATCCTCCTGTATTAAAAGAACCTCAGAAGCTATTCTGCCTCCCAATTTATAAGGAACGAAGGAAGACAATGTCTAATTCATCTAAAAAGCACAGTGGCAGTGCTCAGATTGCAGGCCTCTCAGGAACTAATGTATTTAAAGAGCTTTTATGCTGGAGACAGTTAGCTTTCTCCCTTTTTCATACTAAATAAATTTCAGTAAATTAAATAGGATGAAGCCATCTGCTTTAAGTCTTCTAATCTTAAAATCTTCTAATGCCTTGCAAATCTCAAATGTCCAAACTTCATATAGTAGATGGGTCTTGCAAGAATGCAGATTTCTAATCATACTCATTCTTCAGTTTACTCAGAAACACATATTTACCAAAAACATATACACAATTTTGTATTGTAGTGCTGTGCTTTTATATGTTTGTGTCTACTGTTTTCCCAGAGCCAGAGGATTCCTACTGCCATCCTGGAAAAAATGCTTCACTTTCAGAAATTTGATACATGCTAAAAAGGAACAGATAGATGAAACTTCATATTTATTATAAAACTAGAGAAAATGTGGCAGAAAAAACCTCTAGCATACAATAAACAGGTGTGTATAAATTACCGTCCCTCCACTGAAAGAGCAACAGTAGAAGCCAGATTATCATGAAATCTGAACACACAAAGACTGGAAGCCATGATAAGAGAAAAACGGACTATTGAATCTCAAGGCCTGCACTTTTCTTCCCTAACATACGGAATGAAAGCCAGCAAAATCTCAAACCGTCTCCTTCCACTTGAAATCTGATACAATCCTCAAAACCAGAGAACTGAGAAACAGTGCTTTAAGCTATGTTGTTACAACATTTACTATTCAGAACCATAATAAGAATTAATGGAAAGATATGCTTTTTTTCCCCCCTGTCTTTAACAGAGGAGAATGACTTCTGAAAACATGGAAACCACAATTTAAATTTTTTTCAGGATTTTTTTTTTTAATATAGCCTGAAATGCCAGGTGAGATTTATATATGCAGTGAGATATATACTTTAGAAAAGGGATATGTATTATATTTGCTTCATTTTACTGCTGTGTCACTTTGGGTGCAAGATGTGACAGTTCTGCCGCTGGTGGACACCTATCCATGGAAAATTAAACTGAGCTCAGCAGAGTATTTCATAGGAACCCATGAATAGTGGGATCCTTCCTTTATTTCTTTCCTAAGATCTAAGCTGAAAATCTAGGGTATGTCTACATGGATGGGTACAAACACGAGTCCTCTCAGCCAGCTCCCAGTTGTATGAGTTCAGATAATTTCCACTCAAAGCATCACATAGCTTTGTTACTGCTTAGTCAAGCTAGTAACACCCCACCATGTCATACAGTACAGATAAACCTTTGTAAGCGCCAACTCCTGAGTCCCGCTGTGCCACCTTGCCATTCATACTTAGTTTAAAAGTACCATTTCAGGATTGCATCATTTGGAAACGTTTACGGAAAGCATTTAAAACTGTGTCTCTATGTATTATACCTGTTTCAAACTAAAGCCCAGATCTGAAATGAGTACAGAGAAGCATCATTAGGCATCATCATTGAATCCATTACTGCAAGTCTAGAATACTAAACAACATCAGCCACGGTGCTGCCTAAGTTATTTGCAATTGTACCGAGTACATCAGTAGGAAGCAGTTACTGGACTGACCATATTCCACGTGAAGTCAGATTAAAAGTGCCCATTAACTTCCATGAGAAAAGCCAGCCATTAAAATACCAATTGTTCAATTCTGCTTGCTTATTTTTCTGTCACTGCATTTTCATTAAAATTATTTATCTTTCCTTACTAGGAACCTGCCACATTGATACTAATGAGTAATTGTGAATACTCTACCAGTAGCTTTTTAATGTGCATTTAAAAAAGGAAGCCAAATGCTTCTGTGGTTTTCTGATACTTAACAAAACCAAAATTATTTACTACAAGGGCATAGCTTAAATCATTTACTGTACTCAAGCTGTTACAAACCTACAACAAATAAGCAAATACTTTGAGAAAGCTTTGAACACTGAGATTTTACTCCTTTTAATGCATTTAGAGCCATGCATTTTGTGACCAAAAAAAGAGAAAGGAGGATGGCAATGAGGTTGATAAATCAGAGTCATCCGTTCAGTTGTGCTGACTGTGAAATGCTAAAAGTTAAGCTTTGTATTGGAGGCCCTATCGGATTAGTTACATCGCATCTTTTCAGTTCTCTGCTGGCCAACCTCCAGCAGTGCAATCAGCCCCTGAGCACCTTTCACAGCTGTGCTCTCCCCTGGACGTGGTGGGAGTCCACGGGGATGCAGGGAGCCCTTCCTACTGCCTGCGCTGCAGGGTGAGGGCAGAGCTGCTTCCAATTTTTTAAGTCCCTTCCCCTTTTACACTGGTCCAGACAGTGATGCAGTAAACAGCATTAATGTTTTAAAAGGTAAATAGCAAATATCGGTATCACTATAAACTAAGATGACAATTTGGGACAAATGGATAATGAGTCTAAATAAATAATATTAAAATACATTACTACAGGATGTTATCCATTATTTCATAGCACTTATACATTATAATGTGCATTAGTTCTTACTGTTCTACTCAACACTGCCCTAAATAACTAAGGGGGAAAATGTGTATTAATCATTTACTGATTACTCATATATTATTTATAAGTGGCCATAAATTAAAAGCATAATTTTACAATAAAAATGTGTTCCTTAAGGCACAGACATGATGAATTTCATGTAGATTCTATACATTTATATGTTTAACAAAAATTAGATGTAGTTTAGGGTTAAGTATGAGGGAGAACCTTGTATGAGTGAAAATTATATATACCAACTAAGTGCTACTGCCCTAAAAAGAACTATACAACATATTGCGGTACGCAATACCAGAGGTCAAGTTTTATTTTCCTCCCATAGTTTACTCATCTTCAAACTACCGATCCCATTGAAGTCAACGGAAAAAACTTTCAAATTACTTAAGCCACAGTTCATTGGGCCATTTGATACATCTGAAATATATTCAGTGTAGAAATGTCTTCTCCCTTCTTGCTGAAGATATACACAGGAATAAAATATGTTAGCAAAGATATAAATGTCAGGGATGTCAATAGGATTTAGAGATAGATTATATATGCTGCAATTTTCAAGATATCCTAAATGGTTTTGGACCATTTCTAATGACAGGCAAAATGCAGAGCTTATCTGAGGATTGACAGGGACATTGGCTCACCTGTGATTTACCTGCATGCTATAAGATCAAAGTTGTATTTCTGCTATTGCAGAATCAGTTAGAAACCTGGTTAAGAGTTGCCCCATAGTCTCCCTGTACTCCTTGTATGGAAGAAATAATCTAAGCATGTCACTTGGGGCACTCTGCTAATTCTAACTGTTGTTACCAACTCACCCGCACGGAGGGGCGCAGTGCGTCGCAGACTCATCCACTGCGCGGCTACCTGGACAGGAAAGGCAGCGCTTAGGCCCATCGCCTACCCCGGTAATGCCAACAGTCAGCACGCGGGAAATGGAAATCTCGCCTTCTATCTATGAAAACAGATTGTCCATGTGTAATAGGATGCTGACTTAAAATAAGTTTGAGTTCTGTAAACTTGTAATTTTTGAAAAAAACTTGGCTGTTTACTACAGCAATTTGGAGGAAGATGATGCAACCAGCACCAAAATACTATCAGCAATATTTTTATCAGCTGCAGACCCAGATATTAAATCCTCCCCTTGTCCCCCACACGCCACTTGATACTATGGATGGCCTGGCTGACATGCATGTGGAACTACCTTCTAAAGTAAATGAAGCTCCAAAGTATTTCTTCCAAACGTTCTTCTACAGACGTTTTAGTCATGCAAATTTGGGGTGTTGATTGAGAGTCTTCTCATTCTATTGATTATACAAAGCCTTTCCAGTGAAAAGACTGTGCATACCATTAACACCCATCTTAGACATGGAACTCCTGGGATGCTACAAAAAAAGTATTTTTTTTAGGCCAAATACAGGATTTTTTTCCACAGGTAAGTTTTCTACATTTTTTTCCTTCATTTTCTTTTACTTTATGCTCAAAACAATTTTTAGGCAAAAGCACCCTTTGGTGAGCAGCATCTGTTCAGCATACTAGTTCAGTTGAATATTGCCTGATAACTAATGAAGCTCATGTTTTCTACAGGTTTTTCTTGAAGCAAACTTTTCTGTTACTTGTATTTGAATTTTCTAAGAGTTATTTCTCTTCCAGGGAAGCACTCTGAAACAAAAAGGAAGTCAGCAAATTACCTACACCACATTTCAGTGGTCTGAAAGCCTTATTACAATCAAAAATCTAAAAGATATCCCTTTTATTTTTATTTTTTTAATCTACTAATAAATAACTAAGTGGCAATAATACTTAGCATTTTACATGCCAGATAAAATACTCAAATGTAAATTGATTGGTTTTAAAATCTTATCCCACTGAGCATTGCTATCCCCCGTTTCTAGTTAGGGAAACCGAGGCAGGAAGCACGGTGACTCTGCTGAGGGCTCCCCAATTACCCTGTGCTCTCCTTACAGTCCTTCATGCCTTTGTGCCCCCGTTGGTGGCGTAAGCAGGGTCAGAACTCAGATTAAAGACAGGTAGCAGCAGCTCGTTTAACAGCATAAAACAAATACATGCAGCAGTACCAGGTGGTATGCAGTTTTTTACATTCAAATAAATCTTTAAGCGTTCTTATTCACGTATCCCACAGATCCTAGATAGAAAGCTACTGAAAACAATACAGGCCTCATACGAAAAGGAACCTGTTAAAAAACATGAACAAGTTTCTCAAGTAAGTGAAGGAATTGTGTGGCCCAGGGAAATGGTTATTGAATTTTAGAAAGCTTTAAATCTGAGACACCTTTTGAATCCATCCCAGATTGACCGTGAATGAAAACCATTACCATCGTATATGTGCTGAGGTATGTGAGATGAATTTGGTGTCTCAATCTAGTGTCTTTTGAGCAGTCATTCAGATCAGAAAGTCACTATGACATCTTTCAGTAACTGGCATCCTTATTGATGGAATCAACAGGATTTAATGGCCATGGAGACTGAACTACCTTCACTCACACTTCAGGCATATTGATGAGGCAGAGGGGATGTTTCTGCTGTCATTGACTACACTATTGCAGCCTGAAGATAAACAGAAGGATTTCAGTTTTCAAGGCTGTCAATCTGGCATTTTCCACAAGAAGGAAACGCACTAAAAACAAAGGCAGGAGAAGTCCAGCTCCAAAATGATACTAATAATGACAAATAGCTTGGAATACCATACTTGATATCATTCACGTTTGCTTAAAAGAAAAGTCACACACCAAGTTTTCAGTGTCCTGATTCTCAGTCCTTTTTAAAAAAGAACCAGCTGTATGTGGAGACAGAAGGAAAAGGCAGCACAAGTGTATGCTGTAGCGCTGTACTGAAATGATATCATACCAAAATGATAGAAACTCTTTGCATTCAGCAGTTGGAAACCCAATTTTAACATATTTCTGTATTTCAAGCAGCTCAGGCACAACAAGCATCTAACCAGAATGCATAAGGAGTAAAAGTACTTCCATAGAGTGATAGTTTCAGTAAAATTAGTCATTATGGTTGGGAAACACATTAATTTTTTATTTTTCCTTGACAACGAGATTCCTAACTGTTGACAAGTTTATTAGGAAACTTGGTGAGATTTATTATGACATTTCATAGTAACTCCACTTTATAGGAATAATTCAAATGGCTGCCAATATTTCGTGGAGAAAAAAAATAAAAAGGGAAGTATAGGAAAAACTGCCGGGTGAATCTCAAAATATGGAGACTTGTATTCTCCTATTAAGTAAGCGTCTGAAAGTGAGGGCTTTACTTTGAAGGGATAAGAACTTAAGCAGACTGCTTTAATAATTGAAATGGAAAAGGAAGATAATTCTTTAAGTGCTTGCTTTTCAGCAAGAAAATACTTACAATTTTTCTCTTGAAACAAAGAGGAGATTAACCACTGAATTTTTTTTAAAAAAAAAAACTTTCAAGAAAATCTACACAGCCCCAGCTACTCAGTTGAGATACATGCCAGGAATTTCATAGGAAGCTATGAGATGGAAAGGGAAAGAACTACCAACCACTTCATTTTCTTCACAGCTCCCTGGGACTGGCAGTCTCAAAATATTTTTCTTCCCAGTGCTGGTACAACCATTGAAAACAACTACACAGACTTTTTCTAGGGGAATCTTTTCTTATTATTATTACTGGCTTACTTAGAAAACAACATACCAGAAATACTGAACGATATTTTTCAAGATTAATACTACAACCCTATTTTTCAAGCCCAGGAAGTTTCTTTCATTTGTATGAGCTTCAAATGGGCTATACAATTCTGTATGCTTAACTGAATGAATTGTTGAACCTTTTGGTATGTTCCCAATGTTTCGAAGTCTGCCTTCATTCAGTCATTTCATCTCTGGGCTCGCAACACGACAGATAGCTATACACATCACCTGCACCTGATGAATCCACAGCCTGAAGTAAGAAAGACGACATACGGTTTCTATCACAGCTAATATGTATTCTAGCAGTCAATGAATGTGTTACATATCTGTAAAGATACATAGGATAGTTTGTCAGGAAGATGACCTTTCTGTCACCCACTCATTGAGATGCTGAATTTATCAGCCTGGAGGCCTCAAACCAGAGACTGCAACAATTCTTTCATTGCATGAAGGTAGCCTAAGAGAAGTTGCCTTTCATAAGCTAAGTGATAAAACACCACTGTAACAGAAGCATACGTGAACACATTTGCTTGCCAGTCTCATCTTTTCAACGCTCAGCTTTTTTGCTTTTCCTTGAGTTTAGTTTTTGTATTTTTTTTAACCTGCAACACTAATTTCAGGCATTAGTTGGAGCTTCTCTGTAGGAAACACTAATTATAAAAAAGCACCATCTAAAATTTATCACATTTTAATCAAAGAGTCGACACGGTTAACAAAATCTACTCCGTCTCTGCATTTTTGTTGGTTCCACAATAACCAGCGTAGTTTCTGAGTAAGGAAAAACTTAACTTTTGCCCTTTATTAAGCATGAATTAAGCAGGAATTATTACCACACCTGTGTGAGCTACAGTATTAAATTCCACAGAGTTTTCATGGTGCTCTAAAGGATAAAAATACATTAGTAGAAATCAATGGACACTACAGCGCCAATGATGCACTTTTAAAAAGGTCATTTTACGGCAGGGAGTAAAGCCTGGATTTCATCACTTAGTTATCCTCTGATATATGTCCTCCTTCCGGAGGAGCTAAGATACACAGGCCTCTTATCAGAGGAAAACAAACAGAAACAAGCTCATAGTTGTCACTGACAGTAAGAAACAGCACAAGTCAAACGTTCACATTGTGGTTCACATTCACTCTGGAAAATCAAAGTCAGAATGTCCACTGTAACTACGGCCTTGGTTTTTGATCCACACTAGCGAGGAAACTTTCCCCTTTGCTGGAAGTTAATTTATAAAGCATTATGTTTATCTGTAGCAAATGTATATGTTAGGAATACACATGTGTGTATATATATTTTTTCTCACTGCTCCCTTGCTTCTCACTGGTCATTGCTATGGGACAGCCTTGATCAGAAATCCGTGTTTTTAAATATTGCATCATACCAATTTATCTTCTCTCTCATAAACATAATCTTTCAAACATTCCCCGAATCCAGTATACAGCTTGAAACTGGACTGACCAGTGCATGTTTGATAACATACAACTCAACACCGACAAAGAGGCTTACAAGTAATCCTTTTTGGTTTTTCAATGACAAATTAGTTATATCTGAAGCAACAATGCAAAACCTGTATTTCAGTTGGCTACCTTCAGAAAATGCTACAGTAATTGTACATAAGTAAATTAGGGCTTCTAATGTAAACATTAATAAAGTCGATACCATATTTGTGCTGACAAAGTGCAGCAACAGAGCACAATATCTACCTTTCCAGATTGCCAGTATTAAAAATATGATAACAATATGCTTCCCCGGTTGGTTGTTCTCTAGAGATAAAGTTAAGAACTATTCTTGTAACACTGCAGAGGATAGGAAATATTCCTGTTTAATGATAAATATCTATACATTCTTGCCTAAAGTAAAACAACCCAAAACAGTGTACATACATGTACAACATCCATGAAAATGAAGGATAGTTGTATACTTAAAAAGAAGGACCACTGTTTAGATCATAATGCGTCGCTGAGGATGTCAAAATTTCAAAGGCACTTCTAGGCTTTAAATGGGTGTATAATTAGGAATCACAATATTTAGTGGAGGGCTGCAACATGCATAGCAAGATCCAGAGCCTTTGGCCTGTACTCCAAGACAATGAAACGCAACACAAAGCAGCCCTGTGTCAAATAAACAAGCCCAAATATGCACTAGGTACCTGAAAAGCAAGGCGTAGTCATCGGGCAGAACACTACATAAAACCAGGTACAAAGTTTCTTTCTTACAGCTATTTTACGTACATGACATCGGAAAAGGGGCAAGGCGCTACAATCTTTTGCACCCATTTTTGAGACTACCAGGACTGCAAGCTACCATAACATAGTAACTGAGCACAACATACCCACACAAAACACTGCATTTGCATAGCAAACTTCAAAAGGAACGTGTTGAGAAAAAGAATGGGGCAAAAGAAAAAGAAAAGCAGGCAGATTTACCTGCTCAGTGAAATTTAGCAGGGCTAAAAAAACCCGAGAACCCACATCCTTTAATTTACTATGCCCTAATTTGAGTTTTCTTACACTCTGTATGAACAAATACACAAGTCTGTGCCAAATCAAGAAAACTGTGCATATAACAACCCAGAAACGTTTGCTGTGCCTTGGTAATCTCTGCTCCGTGTTTCCTATTGAAGGGCCATGGGATTAACGGCTTTTATCTCAAGTTTACTGGCTCTTTAGTTTAGCATTTTCCTTATGGGATTATACTTGTATACCATTTCTACTAAGGCACTATGAGGCTATTAGATATGTGATGCCAAGAAATGGAAGTCATTCACGAGCATTAAGAAACGCCACATCATTTGGATTTCCTTTTTGCCTAAATTCAGAACACATTATGTGTTAAATCTATGCTTAATATACAGAACACATTTCTTCAGTATTTATCTGCCACTGCACTGCGTAAACCAATTTTCATCCCCTGAACAATAAATAGGTCTTAATCCTGTCTTTTGTCTCTGCCTTAGGGAAGCCACACCTTTGCCTGAGCTTTCAAGCTGGTTCAATACTCAGGCACGGGGGTGGGGGGGTGGGGGGAGGCCGGAAATCAGTCTGTAGTATATAGTCTTAGTGATATTCTTTACTGCAGTATTTACTTATATTTTCCTGTAAGGACATTTGTTCACATATACTCTCTGTCTGTAGCTCTACATGCTCACTTTTAAACCACACAGCTAAAAACGGTGTTGCATAAGGTGTTCTCTATTTTAAGAGTGTTCTCTATTTTAGTGCATATTATTAGTGCACTCTGTGTAGCTGGAAAACCTTAGGCAATAAATTGTCCCCATGCTGGATTCAATGCTGAATTCTGAATTTAAATGACCATAACTCTATAGGGTGTAGTTTCATACCTATGCTTCCTATGTGGGAATCACAAAGAATATTCTATCTAAAAATATCCAGCAGAGAATTTTATTGAAATGAATGTGATCCTTATTGGTACAAGCATTCCAGCCTTGTACTTGCACTTCCTTGCCTTCATACTGCAGCTCATGGATGTGATGAATTAAGCGCACAACATGGCAGAATACCGTCCTAATATAGTTATTCTTTTTTTATATAGAGTCCACTAAATACACACACCCTGGTGAAATCAGAGCTGTCTGGTATTAAAGGAGTTTCTTAGGGACTCTGGGATTACAGATCAAGAAAGCAGGACCTTCACTAAACTACCCGCTTTGTCATAGACAGTATCTGCTCTCTGAGAAAAATCCATTGCAAAGTATTCGATGCAAGCAAACATAACCCAAGGAGTGAAAGGATGACACTGTAGCTGGTTCATTGCTATCATGACCATTGCTTCAGATGTCTTCATTCACAGACAGACATTCACCTTAAAAACAAATCAATTCCCTGGCTATCTAAAGGAACCTTATTAGTCCACTATATGCAGTATTATCCAATAATAAACTTTTAAATCTTCCCCACAAAAGTAAATATTCATTACTTATAAAACCCGGTTTAAGCTTCCAGTCATCCCATATGCTTTTAACCTGACCACTGCTATCTGTGCACATGGCAGTTACACAGCCTGAGGAATAATTGCTTCTTTCTCACTATATATAATTTTACATATACTTGTATACGTGTACACAATACATACATACAGAGCACACGGGAGAAAGCTCAGTGGTATGCTGCAAGTTTTAGGTTCATCATCTATGGAACAATGAAGGATAACAGGTAGGGAATAAAAAATTACAGCTTTGGAAGGAAAAATAATTGCAGAATGACCCTACTGTGTACAAGACTAGATACCTTTTTTCTTTTTTTAAATCACATATTTCTGCTGTACCAACGGAGAATGTGAGTGATATCAATCAGCAAAATAAAGGAGAAAATTTGAAGGTACTAACATGTCTCGCTCACCACAGAAGAGGCAAAACATATATAGGTAATGAGATTCTATAGCTCCCACTTAGCCACTACTCCTCAATGTTCTCAAATCAGAAATCAGCCTGACAGAAGGTCTAAATCAACACAACAATACCATCGTAAATGGATGTTAAATAATATATAACACCTGAGACCCAACACTGGATCTGGACTGAATTGAACAACTTGGGAGGACTTACTGATGGCAGTGTCATGCAAAGCCAAGCCCAATGATATTTTGCAAGGTCATACCTGTTGCCCCAAGTTTGGTGTTAAATACACATCTCCGTAAATGCATCCACTTTTGTTTGCCTGTTCTGATGCAAGAAAGCACTAAAAATTGGGATATTGGGAAAAAGAAAAAAAAAAAAATTGCAAGCCTTTCATTTGCATAAATTGGAAAATTATGTGAATTAAAGAGATGGTTTTTCTTTATAGTTGCTAACATTCTACACGTCTGAAAACTTTATGCTTGAAGTGGTTTATCATAAACAGACATTTCTGAAGGTCCCTCAAGGCAGACAAGTGCACTTCTAGAGAATTAGACACAGCTTTGTTTGAAAGCATGCTAAATTTCTTTAATTTCAATGAGAGAAAAATTGTCAAGTAATATAGTAACATCAAGTTTGCACTGATCATCTGTGATGGAGTCTGTCAGTAATATCCACTCTTAATTCAAAGTAAAGTAATTTTATTTTCCTTTTTCTAAAACAGAATATCCATCTCAATTTTACTGCTTACAGAGATTATAAAACAACTAGCAAAGAAAACTGCTAGACTCTTGTTTATCCATAGACAACCACATAGCCTTGCAAAATCATTTTGGTGTCTCTGTAGACAACTGTCTCAAATATGAACACAAATTGCAATCTCTAAGGTTAAAGGTTAGAAGATTTCTTCACATACAAGTACATGTCCTCTGACCTGGTCTTTTGCTTTTTCTGGCAGAGTCCAAGTGCTACATTTAAAACCTTTGTTTAATTAATTACCATTGCAGAGAAATGGATTTAAAGTTTTAAAACTCTTTACATAGATACTTGAAGGCAGCTCCCAGTGAAATTTCTGCTCTCATACCAGTATATAATGGAGTAGCTGTACAGACATCAGTGAAGATACTCTAGAAATTCATCACTGTAACATAGGTCAGACAGTGGTCCCTGGGCTCTGTAAGACGTCGACCTATTCAGAGAAAGGTCAGTTTGCTGTAGAAGACAGTTCATAAGTGGAAAAGAACCTAACATATACTGATGGTAAATGCTTTTGATCTGACCAGGAATATTTTGCACACGTGAACTAAAAGAAACACAGGTATCGTGAAATACGTGAAAGCTGATCTTTGTGTGGTGTGAGACTTTTGCAACCTCAGACACATATAATTAAAATCATTTAATTTAGCCTCCTCTTCATGAAACTTGAGCAAAAACTTTATCAGTCTTTTAAAGCAGAAATTTCCACTCCCTAACATGTGTATGTTTTTACACACCTCAGTCAATGGCTTACAAAGCTGAAGTGAATTTTGCAACCATGCAAATGGGCTCTTAATATACAGACCTTGATTCCAAAGAAACCCCACAACATCCAAACAGAAAAGAGCTGTGATGAGAAACAAGGAAAACTATAATGCTTGTTAACTTCTCTACACAAAATCCTACCCGTGAAGAATTGTCCAAGGTCCTGAGCTCTGTTGTTCTCCTCAGACTTTCATCAATTTTGTATGCAAAATTAGTCGCTCAGATTCTTTCTGCTTCGGATAAACCATTGTGAAATTTGGATATTTATTTCACATTTTTATGAAGCTGAAAGGAACAAGCTGCCAGTATAATTCACACTATATTGATTCAATGCCAGTCCTAGTTAATGGAGAAGCCGATTCCTGCTGAATATATGACCCACTGATATCCCAAGGCAGCTTTTGTTTCAAATACCTCCAAATACACTGAATTATTTAGACCACAAAAATGTTACAAATGCTTGGTACATCTGCAATATCTATACCTATGTATATAGGTATAAATATCTATCAACACCTTTGTAAACATACATATGCTCTGAAATTTGGCTGAATGCATCACCACCACCACATTGTTTTAATAAATTTATAAACTGAAGCTAGAAATAACTATGTAAGTATACAGAAGTATTGAGATAATTTAGGTATTTAGCAATGTGCAATCCTTGAGGAAGATACAGATGTGTAAGCAAATCAAATTTCTGCTCTGCAAGGTCCATTTGATTTCACACAATACAGATCGGAGCTCAGAAACTTGTCACAGAACATCACTGTTAAAATACACAGTAACTGTATGTCCTTCGGTCTCTCAGAAGACACTACTTGCAGATTCATTGGGCCAAATAATTTCAGCTGTAATCTGATTAACTGTAATGGAGTTACACTAGTGACAAATTTGGTCCTTGTTAGTCTGTTGCCCTAAGGTTGCAATTTACTGGCCCTTTTTATGTCATTAACTACTATTTTCAAAGGACCATGCTATGGTATAGAGTATTTGTCTGCAGATAAGTGGTCTAATTTTTTCTGTAAAGTATGAAATCTAAGTCTTCCTTAGATATTCAAATAGAGCTTTAAAAGCATTGGCCATGACATTTTTTATAAATATTTTCCAACTGCCCCATGGATATTGGCATGTATGTGTCCCAACGTTAAGAAATGATAAGAGACTTAAGAACAGATATACTATGAGAAGATATCTTCTTAAATTCTTCATTCAATCAGGTGTGAAACAGTATAATATCTTAAAAGGACACATTTGGTAGCATGAAAGACAAGTGCAGTGAGGCTTGAGCTTGCTAAATTCATTGCATTCTTCAACCTTAGAGCTGCAAATAGATTATTTTTTAACCTATCAAGGGGATGGCAGGTATTCTGCAAGCAACTGGCATTGTGAAGCTATTTAAATCGTCTCTATTTGTTAGCTGGTTTAGTGATTGCTAAACTGTATGGGTTAAGTTTCTTATAGGCTTTTTGCTTTTTTTATTTCACTCAGTAACTTCTAGGCTAATAGCCTGCGTTTCCAAGCCTGACACAAACAATGCACCCACTGCTCAAAATGGATTTGAAGGCACAGCTTTAGGAAAGCTGGAAGCTTGACTTTTGAAGCAGAGTTTGCAAGGTAGGTTAAAATGTATCTATGGTAAAATAAACACATAGCTTTTCCTTTGTGAACTGCAGACCTGCCAAACTACTCTGAAATTATTTGCTTAGTCTCCGGGAAATGACTGCCGTTATCTAACCAAGTCCATCCTAGACTATTATGACAACAAAATATCTTTTGCCTATCTCTTGTGTTTTCCATATCTCTTGGAACATGGAGAGCTGGAAATGTTGTTCAGCCTCGCAGGTTTTTATTAATTGCATTTATGAAATGGATTTCATTTCTTTTGAAAACTGTATAAACTTGTTTATCGTTTCAATCTGGCAACACCTTACTATTAAAAAGTTATTGAAATTTGCTGAAGTCCTAAACTTTGCCTTCTTTTGAAACTTGCACTTACTACACAGACAGATGGATGCACTGAAGCATGATATTAATCAAAAAGAAATCCAAAAATATGCTGTAGCATACAGGCATCTTAGGCCATCCACATACTTGAGTGCGCATTTCCAATCTGGGCAGAGAGTTAGGAATCCCCTTGGCTTTGCATAGAAAACTACACACATTTTCATGCAGATAGGACACTTTACATGATATTTATCAACAAGGAAGCATCCTTCATCTAGTCTGCTAATGTGGCTTGTTCTGATGCTGCAGCTTCTGATGCCCAGAAGGCTGTTGCCTCCATATGCTCACTTGTAACTGCCATGACAAAATCTCTGCTATAAAGAGACAGACAGGGAGCACAATCTCAAGCTTCACTCACGAAGAGGAACAAAGTTGTCACTGCGTAAAGGATGGAAAGAATAATTCAGAAGGTCACTATTTGACACTGGTAACCAATCTTTGGCTCTGGTAAATATAACAGGAATTCTAAAAATGCAAATAACATATATACCGGGACACATTTAGTGGCATGCTATTTTTCAAAAAATATTAGCAAGTCCTTTGCACTGCTTAGAGTGTAATTTTTGTAGTTTCTTTCTTCATTATATCTAAAAGAAAATACAAAGCACATACTGAATCTATATGTATGTGCTTTAGGATTCACACATCTTTTACAACAATTTAATGGCACAGATTTCTATAGCTACCCATTTTTCTATACTTACAGTTAATACCAATGCAATCTACCTGGGCCTATCAACATGGTATAAAAATACAATTGTTAACATCATCTAGTTGTGATCACAGTGCATTTTAAATGCTACTGCCTCCTGAATGCTCCTGTGACCTGACTCATGTCTGGCTATACCTTCCTTTCTGTGCTCCTTAGTTTGACAGCAGATCCAACCAATAACTTCTTGTTGCTGGTACGAAAGGGATTTCTGTGTGGTTTTCACCTCACAGACCAGGTAAACCATTTAATTATGATCCCTCTGATATTTTATGACAGGAGAAATTCAAGCAAGCTGGATTTTTAACAGGAATATTTTACTACAAAGGAAGTAATGGACAGATGGGTATGAAACTGTCCTAACAGAGACCAGCAGAATCAAGAGACATGCAGATTAATGGGAGGGTAAGACTACTTCTTTCCTTGTGCAATGTCTTCAAGAACTCAACCCCATCAGAAACATATGAAAAAGAAATTAAATTCCCTGTGAAATCAGGTGATTTTTCTAGGTGAGAAGCCAAAAAAGTTCAGTTCTTTGCTTTACTGAGACCTGTCTTACACAGCTGTTCACTGTGGCTGCTTTTGGTTTGGTTTGAACCCATCTTTTCAAAGCGTTTCTAAAGCTGTCTTTCTTTTCCCACAGATGTTTTGGCAGGCTGTTTTTCTGCTGACCAAAAGGGTATGCACATGTAAACAACTGCATTTGGTTGTATCTGTTTAAGAACATTTCTCTTTACCCTGGAATTGGTTAGCCGACCTCCCTATGCATACTTGGAGAAGTAGGTTCTGTGTTTTGAATATTTGTGTAAGGAACAGGTTATGAAACTGAACTTACTCCAAAACCTGTTGAAAACCACAGGATTGTCTCCATTCACTCTACTGTGCTCTGGAACCAGCTCAGGGAGCAAAACATCTGCAGTGTGGGCAGGGACTGATAGGAGGACAGAACAGTGCCAGACATAATCATAAACCCAAACTGTTATGCGTCACCTTGCCCCCATGGCAAGGGGCCACATCTACATTTTTGTAACCAGACAGTTACCCAGAAGCTTATCACAGAAAGCAAAATCCTTTCTTACTATTGTTTGCCACACAGAGATGGAATAAAGATAATGGGCCTGCTAATGCCACCCTGAAAACTTAACATCAGCATGAGTTTCTTGGCACATTGTACTTTTAGGACTGTTTTCAAGTTCTTAGACAAAAGTGTTCTTAAAGTTTTATGTTTGAGTATGCTATTTGTGTTCCAGTCTATTATTATACATGACCAAGGATTTTTAAATGTGTATTTCTCTGACAGTACGAATTGTGATAGATTTTAGCATTCACATCTTACAGTCTAGCTTCAAGCTTTTCTCACACTTGGTTTGTATCTCGTGTCTTAGTGGATAACAAGAAAGCGCTTGTATATGAGCTATGAATTTTATGCAGATTCTTTTTACACTGAACCCCATATTCAAAATCAAAATTACACATAAACAGTATTTGCTGAGCAGTCAGATCTATGTCCAAAAAATAACTAAAAAATAATATTTTCAAGAATATAAGACAAATTAATATAAAGAGCATTATGAATCCTTTGAAGCACAACAAAAGGAGCCATGGTTAAAATTTTAACAAGTTAGAATCATTAGCTAAACAAATTCTGACAGCCTAGCTTTGCACTTCCAGTCACACATGCTCAGAACAAAGGCTTGATATGTGAGGCAACTTTAATAGGTCCCTCTGCATATGACTAATTTTTCCTCAAACAGTCATTTTTTATTTCATATTTTACTCTGGATCCTGAAATGCCACATTTTATTAATCTGTGTCACTCATGTGGATTGTTAAAAGAACAGACTAGCATTGAAGGAAATGCATCTCATCATTACCATACTTATGTGGGATGACAAAGGAATGTGTTAGAATTTGGAAGAGTAACAATTATTAAAAGTAGAACAAGCTAGAATAGAATATAACCTGTTTTTCTCTAAACTATATTCCAAACTGCACATAGACAAATGGGAACGGCAAGAATTTGTCTGGAAAAGTCCTATTTTGCATTTGCACCCTCAGTGCAATAAAATGGGGACAGAGTCACTGATGTTTGCACCAGCTATGGTACAGACAAGTTGATCTCACTGAAGAACCAAAGATGCTAAAACAGGGCATTTGCCTTTATTCATTTTAGAGACCTCTCCCTGTTTGTGTGAAACAGTACTGTCATGTTGAAAACATTTCCATGTATTCAGCAGAACTGAGCAAAAGTAGAAACAATACGTTTTGAATAAACTGTCTCTGCCCTTGGATAATACTGACTGAGGTAACCCAAAACTCAAAATACCAACACAGAATTCAACATAACTGCATTGTATCTTAATGAAAGTACAGCATGCACTTGGGACAGAAAGGAGGTTGATAAAGATGTTAAGGCTTATCTGAGCACAGAATTCTGTTCTAAAGTTCATACACATACAATAAAATTCTTATAATGGTGCATTTTAATGGCATGTACTTTCTCTTAATAACAAAATGTAACTGTAAATCATTGCTATTAATAGACAAGGAATAAGTGGAAAGAAGAAGCGGTAGACAAAATATAGAAATGTGAAGAATGAAACATATAAAATCTTAATATTTAGTTGTCTAGAAAAATACTATTTCCAATACTGAAACGTTTGCCTGAGGAATAGGCAGTACAAACTCAGTTACACAGGCTGTCCCAAGGAGGAAATAAAACCAACCAAACTGCTGAAGTAATTATCACAGCTCAGTTGTTTACCAACCTACTCAAATTAAAACAAAATATTATCACAAAAATAAAATAGCCATGCTGCACTGACAAAACCAATGGGTGGGTGTGTGGGGGTGTGTGGTATCCAAGGTAATAGAAAGATACTTAACTGTTTACATCCACTGGATGTAAATATATATACTGTTATTTGATACTGCAAAAGAGCTAACTGGGCAATGATCTCAGCCAAAAAAACCCCATTAATACTACAGCTTTCCTGTCTGTGCTTTGCAGAATTACCTGTTCCTAATTCCCAGCCTTACTTCCTGAATTTTGAGGACCAGTTTAAGTCTGAGGAAAGGCTGGATTGAATAAGACTGAAACCTTCTTCCTTGCACATAGTACAAAGGTGCAGATGAGCACTGAAAATGCAACTGACAACTTTGCTTTTAATTGATTTAAATTAGGAGTCTCTCCAACTTTCAAACTGCTTCCTAATGAAGTGCTATATGGCCCTGAATGTAGATGTTTGAAAGCTGAACATTTCAAAACAGTAAGGTAGCAGAAAATTATCTGATTGTAAGATATTGAAATAGTGGCGGGATGAAAATCCATACAGGTCAAAGACATACTTGTAATGAAAACAAACTAGGCCTCACTGATGCTGCATGACAACATATGGTTGTCTTTTATGTTGCTCCCACTTCCTATGATGCTTCCATTAAGCTCATGTTTTGAGTGTCTGTAGTTGAGATAAGCTGCAGGACTTTGAGCTCCCCCACATACTCTGCTATGTTATTGCAGTATCCTTATTCCCTACTCTTCTTCCCCTGCCACCTCCCCAAACCCCACTTACTCTGTTCAACCTGTGGTCAGGAAAGGTCTTACCCATGGACTACTACAGAACCAGAAAAAACTTGGACCATCTGTTCTTTTTTCTTCTGTCTGGAGAAAGAGATCTAAAAGCTCCTGAAAGAATGCAGAAAGGAGGCTATCCTACCTTCAAGAAAGGTGACATCGGGCAGTGTAGCCTTTGTGCCTAACACACAACAAAAACCCTTATTAAGAATTGATGCCTGCATCTTTAAAATTATAATTTATAGACTTGTACAGCTATTGGAGAGCAAAGACATTGCAACATAGTTAGCATATAACATAAAATGGCATTTGACCCTAACTCTATTATATCTGCTTCCCAGCCTATTTGTTTGGGCATCTGCCTAAGGAGAAAACAACAGATGGATATAGACAGAGATGGCGATCCACACAAAAATAAGCAATGTTTGTCCTGGTACCACTACACAATGATTAAACAACTAGGCTTGAAAGATGAAAACATAATTTCAATAGCATGCATATTTTTGCTGCCCATCACATCAGACACAAAAGATTAAGTGCTATACAGATGTATTAGGACCCCAAAACCCATTCTCACCTTTCTCTGAAGAAGACAGAGACGAAAAAAATGGGAGACTTTTAAGTCAACCTAACAATTGATACTGTTTTTACTGCCCCCCAAAATAATTGCAGATGTTGAAATACATTCAAAACGAAGTAATTGTATCCACCTAGGTTCAGTGGGGTGGGGGAAGAGAAGAAACTCTAAAGTTAAATTTAAGGCTATATTAAACAGGCAAAATCACAGCAATTCCTAACCTTGCTGAATATGTGCAGAGCAATTTGGCAATTGTTCAGCTACACCCTGGAATACCCTAGTGTTTACCTGCAAAAGGTTCTGATTAGTGACATATTGTTTCAAACCTTCTTGTAAGCAGTCTTCTGAGGAAAGGTGTGTTTTTCCCCCCAGAGACAGATGGTTAGATAGACAGGAATGAAAAAAAAAAAAAGAAAAAAAAGTCTTTCTTGCCTTTCTCTCGGTCTCCACATGACAAGCAGGACTTTCTGGAGAAGAGGAGCAAAGAAAATCATTAGACACTCCTAAATGAATACAGTGATTTCTGTCCCCACAGACTGGATGATAAAAGCAAAGAAGAAAAGTTTTCCCTAAATTTTGAAACACTTTTACTGACAAAATTTGCACAAATCAAATAGTGCAATTTTACTTAAGTGACCCATACAAATGGTCCATTACCCCAACAATCTGATCTGGGAAGAATGATTTCCCATACCCAAATCTGGCAAACAATACAATCTTGAGACTGTGAGTAGGACATACAAACCAGGCCTCTCAGAAATGAGATATTACGACAAGTATAAAGGCTATTAAGCAAATCCCTTGAAGCCTATGACTTTTAAACTAGAATTAGAAAAGAACAATTATTTTAAGTTCAAGCTGTATTTGTATCTGGCAGACATTTAGTTCTGGCCCACTTCATCTTTATTCTTTTGGCAGGGCGAAGATGGCAGAATTACTTTCCAACCAGACTGTATTGCTGCATAGCAATCTTCCATTTACTAAGAAATACAGATTTTTTAAAATTATGTTTTCTGCAAATTGTTAGATTTGAAATTAAAGTTCAGTCTTCCTGCCTTCACCTTGGAGGCTCTACATAACTCTGCTCCTTCTTTCTCATTTGATGTAGTTTCTTCTCTCATCACCCTTCACCTAGATCACTCCAAAAGCAATTTAACATAATCAAGTGTCCACCTCTTCTAAAGCCACTTCCATATTCTTACCTTTTCCCCTTCTTCAAAAGAATACATTGCATAAGAGAGTTTACTAGTACTGTAGTCCCCTCCACATTCAACCTGAAGGCTCAGTATTTTGCATTCACTCTTCAGAGTTACCATACAATTTGTTTGGAACCCTCTATTTCATCTATTTATCTAATTTATTTTAAATTTCATTAAGCTAGGCATTGTTTTCACTCATGCACAGTCAGGTTGCTTTGATCACAGTAAAATTTCCTCAGGGAAGCAATTCCTTTTTTCACTTAGTATTGTATCCTACCTTTAAAAACAACAAGAAGATAGATTGGGACTTCAGATAAATGATTGAGTTGCTCATATTTTATAAAAGCTAGTTTACTTAATACTAATAGTGAAGAGGTGTTGACAATTTAGGCAACAATTTATAAGAGCAAGAGTGGAATGAAATTACTATGATTTATTCTACTGCTGTTCTGTGTCTATATTTGTGGAAGTTACAGGTAAGAAGTCTGTACAAGAGAAATGGAAAAAACAACCGGCTTGTGTTAGCATTTCCAGGACTAAAATATTGTTTGCAGGTCTACCGTCATCTGGAGATAATAGCGTACTACTGTGATTGAAAGAGAGTCCCACAGATACTGCTAAACCTATGTCAGCATAGCTTCCCTATCCAGGGCTCAGTGAGTAACTTCATCTTCACAGGAGTACTTGAAACACCTCTAGTTGGAGTTTCTCTAAGGAACTCCATAGTATAGATTCTAGATGTTTTAATCAAAACCTAATGTTTACCATTTTACTTTGAATGCTCCTCCACTGTTTGATGAAGAATCTTTTCAAGTTGTTGCACCAAATATCTGACAGTAATTACATTTACACCATTTTCTCTATCCCATTTTCTCACTATAGGCAGCTGTGTGCAATGCAGCTTCAAGATGCAAACAGAAAAAAAGCTCTGCAACCTCTTTGACAAAGAATACTTTTGGCAAACACACTGCACTAACATGAAGTGTCAGGATATCAAAGACTCCCTGAGGAGTTCAGCAAACATATCTAAAGAAATCCAAAGAAGTGATTATGGGTCCTTTTCAAGACTGACAGACCCTTCTTTAAAAAAACGCAGTCTGAATAAAGAGTCAGTTGCTTCTCCTGAGTGACCTTCCTGATAAGGTAAAAAAGACGAATGAGGAATAAAAGATGTTGATGTTAAAAATAATTCTGTCCAATATGTGATATTTCCATGTGTAATTAGTATTTAAATACATAGCAGTTTGCTAAGATACTTGACTATTTCATATATACATTTAAGAAATAGAAAGCTCCCAGGCATATGTGTAGTAATGAAATGTAAATCAAATGAGCACCTTGATATCAAGATTCCTCTATTAAGAGAAACCTGAAGATTTTTAAATTCATATAATTATATGGAATCCCTAAACCATCACTAATCTGAATATCTCTAAGAGATATAGATGACCTATTAAAAACCGTCTGATTCTGCCTTATGTTTAGTAGCACCTGAACTGGTTTTGCTTAAGTAGTATTAATTAGAACAACACGGAGGTACACCAAAACCATTTCCATATTTATACTGAGTGCTACCACCTGATACTTTTTTGATGCTTTCTACTCTAAAACTGAAAGTCAGTTACCACTACACATCAACAGGCCATGTGCTGTGAATCCTGGTTACACGCTGAATGACAACTACTCTGTTCCACTGGGCAGTTACTACACAAGAAAGTGAACAGAAGTCTACTGATCTTGGCCAATATCCTGACCTCTCCCTCCACATTCAGCATACCCTCCTTGCTGTGAACATTTTCTTCTCAGAAACCCCTCCTCATTGCCAAAATCTAACAGCTTGGAAGTTTTGGTGGCCCCATTTTCACCTTTCATTCCCCGTGATGGTTACTTCCCAGCTAATATGAGACTTTTCCCAAGAAGTTTAACAACTCTTAAGACTTTAAAAAAAGTTTGGTGAATTGTTTCTAATTTATCTGAAGATAAAGGCTAATTCTAGGAAAAGGAGTCAATCCAAATTCACTCCCTAGAGAACTGAGAGCATATATCTACAATGAGTAGATACTGCTTCAGGAAGCAATATCATGTCATTCACTCCACTCTGATGCAGTTGTTAGAACTCCTGGAATTTCACTAGCATTCCCAAACCTCCAGCCCTTTGCATGGCTGGACAGTGCAAACCAGTCACAGAGATGTTTTAACCTTACAAGAACTGATCTTTGTTCATGTGAGCTGAGAAAGCCATTTTCTTTTACTTTTCAGTAACTAAAACTGTACTTGACTACAATATGTAAAGTAAGCCTATCCACTTAGCAGGGACTGGAACAGTACAAAAGATTCAGAAAAAGAAAATGATTAAACTAAGGAAAAAAACCTCCTTTAAATTTGACCAATTACCAGTCAGTGATAGGAAAAAACCTCCCAGTACTTTAACTATTAAAGAATGTGCCAAGTAAATATACACAAAAAAGAGCTCATCAGTATATTCAGAGAGGAAAAGAACTGCTACCATCTCATTTAGCAAGCACAAGGGCACATCCTCAGCTTTTTATAATTACATGTCACTCAGTGAGACTCTGCACATCCCAGCTTGTTCTTCTGTGACAGCAGTAAACACGGTTTGATGAAAACTGCTAATTTAGAAATTAGGCACCAAAAATAGAATCTTAATCTGCCACTCCAGCAAGTATGACAACATAAGGGATAGATTAATCTGAACTTTCCTACAGCAGACAATCTGGTCTCAACAAGGGGTGTGCGACAGGCAGGTTATGGATGATGATCTTAATGAACCACTACTTCGCCATGTAGTTCTAGTAACATCCTTCACTTTATTCTGTTTCAACTAAATTAAGTAACAAAAATTTCCATTCAATCTAATGCATTTAAGATGAATATTTCTTCTCTTTTAGTACAAATCTGCTTGCTATCTGTCCCGTAAGTCTGTATAGATACTTCCATCATTAGCAGTAGAAATACAGCTTTGTCCAGCCCTACACCTCAGCAACAGAAAGAAAAATATACACACTGCCCCTTCATTACTAAATACTTAATCTTGAAGAGATATCTGTAATTTTGGATTTCTGCATGGCAATAATTTTGACCCTAAAGTGTATGCATTCTGTACTTAAACATGTCCTTGTTTGATGAGGTGTAGCTATGTTTTAGTGTCAGTGAATGCTTTCTTCAGGAAAAAAATAAGCACATTTCCTCTTTTGGTAAAATTGAGAACATCCTCTTCCTATAGTAAGCAATCACTAACATATAAACTATATTAATTTTATTATTAAATTAGTATTAAACTAATTAACATTGAAGGCACTGGTCGATTAAAGTAAGCAGTTCCTTTGCTGTTACTAACCTAGCCGTTCATATAAAAAAAAAATCTGTGTGTGTGTATGTTTACAAATATGTTATATATAAAAATGTTTTTTCAATATATATATTAAAAATACCTAACAGTGAAGGGTATTTCAAAGTGATGACTGCGTTTCTGAGGAAGCATGAAGCAGTCTCCTTCCTCACCCAGGGATGAATAATTCTCCTCTTACTCATCTGCAGCTTCATATTGTTTCTACTCTATAGCATGAAAAACTTGCACAGAAATCATTCTTTGTGATATCTGAGAGATACAGATTCCTGAAACACACAGAAAATTGATTCACATGAAGACACATTCATACAACACAAGTGACAATATCTCGTTTCTGTTGCACCTTGAGCCACAAACCACGACTACCACAGACATCTGAAAGGGGGATGGAACCCCATCCACTTCTAACACTCCAGCATAGCCACACGGGCTTATAAATGTTAGAACAGAGTTAATTGCAACCCAACACTATACATAGTGTTTTTCTTCCAATCTCTCTGCAAGTTTAGCCTAAATTCAATATGTTTCTACTGTAGGCTATGTTTACTGAAATAAAGCTACATTCAACTATGGGCAACCTGTCTTTGAACATATGCTGTAGGCAGCAATCTAGCAGAGAAATGGGCAACAAGCTGTGAGACTAAACTTTTATCATCGTCTCTATAAATCAAGATGAAAGCTATAGACTTCCTCCTGCGGACCTCATACAGCCTTGAGAAAGACAGTTAAAATATTTAGATTGAAAGAAGAAAATAACATAAAGAGAAAGAGAACTCAAAATTAAAATTAGTTGAAGCATTGTACAGTGCAGGTCCAGTTCCCATGAATGCATATTTTTATGTATTTTTTTAAAGATATACTTGATACCAATGACTAATTAGTAGGATTAATGATGGCTGTCCCACCCAGAAGTGTTTTTTTCTTCAGTTCAATACATGTTGCTAGCCCAGACTACAACTAAGAATGAATTCCCACTAAACGAACTGTACAGCAAGTTGTAACAGCACAGCTTTAGTGCAGCAAGTGAGACACCCCACTTGGTAACTCTCATCCGTCAGCTAATTAAGCTATTTATTGTATGTCATATAGGCAGGTAACATCACCTGAAGTACCTGAAATACGAAATCCATATAATTCCATTAAGTTTCCAACATATATAAAACTACTGTAGTGAATGGGTTTTGCACTGATGTTTTTACAACAGTAATGAATTACAAAAACACTGTCCTTTGCGCTTTCTTTGGAGGATCTCCAAGTTTTTCAATATATAGTTAAAGAGACTGCAATTCTATTATGGTCATGCTTGTATTTTGTAGCGGAAATATTAAGGTACAAAGGTGTTTAGCAACTCACAAAAAGTCAGAATTAATCTGAACTAGCGGCCATACCTAGTGACCTGTATCTGTAGGAAACACTTCACCCCTTGCTTTCCGAAGAGAAAGAAAAACTGAATTAAGAGTTACTACCCTTCAGCTGTCACCTGCCTTTGTGCCATAGGTTGTCACCCCTGCAACATAGTCAACAGAAAACAACATTGCCTTTGACTTAACCCAGTTTACAATCAGACAGATTAGCTTAACCCCCCAATAAAGAGGAACTGGAGTAATGAGGGTCTGCTCTGTCGTACTGACCCTCAGTCTGTTTGGCTGGATTCGAGCTCTACACATCGGCACTGTCAGCTCACTTCTGCCTTCCCACACTGGGTCCATACTTAGCCACTTGCTTGCATTAGAGGAGGAAGAGGAATTTTCCTGTAAAAGATGGGTTGACTGAAACTGAGCAGACTTCTCTGCCTTCCTCACAGCATCAAAGATAGGGCTGAAAAATGTGGATTTATTTGTCCTGTGCTTGTCCCAGCTGCAGTATGGTTGGTACAGTCAAGTACTGCTAATTCAATAGGAAAATTTCCGTGCCAGTCACACACAAAGGAGGCAAAGACCTAAAGATTTTGACAGACCTGGGTCTCTTCCTTTATTCCCCTTAGCATTATCTAAACACATCAATGCCATTGTGTCTACACAATGGACTGTGTCTAGATACATTTAACAATTTGTATAAATTTTTGGCCTACTGTTTAAGCTATACCTTCCTGTGTTGGCATCACTTTTCTGTTATCAAAGGAATAAAAGAAATAACCTTACACCATGCACTAGCATCAAATGTAGAAGCTGCATGTAAAGATATGGTCTACACTTAAAAAAAAATATTAAAAAATCATACTAAGGACAGAAATGTCCTCTGAAATCTACAGAGCAAAGCTCATCTCTAATGCACTGTTCTTACCCTGCATGCAAAAACCCCATTGATCTCACTGCGTGATCCACTCAAAGTGAGAGCTGCTTATTAAGAGTTGAGCTTCAATGTGCAGATCTAAGAGGGAAATTTTGACCTTCAGACAGAACTATGATCAAGACATAAATTTAGGCAAAAAGGAAACAGGAACATGTGGACAACTTCTGTACCTGCACAAGCAAAGTGGGTAGCAAGGTAGCCAATGTGAGCGCCTTGAAATGACTTTTACATTGCTGCATAAGCAAAACTGCGTACAAATGTAATGCAAGGGTAAAAGGTATTCTTTTTGTATAAAAGGCACATACCAAATTATGAAGTTCATTACAACAAGCAGTAGAAAGAGAAATTACTAAAATAGTTTTGCCCTTACTTTTTATCGACCAGTTGAAATCTCCCTCTCTACTCTCTCTCCAGTATTGTACACATTCCAGCCTTTTGTTTAATCCTCTGTCTTGGAAATAGCGAACCACAAAAAAATCAACAGTAACCTTCATACTCATTGCATTGTCTTATAATGGCATCAAACAAAAAAGAGCTGTATTATCTTCCCGACTTACATTCCTGTTAACATGGCTCTGATAGAACATACATTTCATAGATCTCCTATATATTTCTTTGTTCTATGAGTTGAGCTTTCCTATTCAACACTATTTATCATAAACATTTCAGACTAAAAGTAATATGCTGAAGAGCTACGTATGAAATATCTTAATGTTAATCTTTCTGACTATTAGGAGCATTGTGCAAAATCTCCTGATTTGACATGGGAAATGTCCATTACATGCCAAAACTATTCTAATTATATAATAAAGCAAATTTTCCTTATTTCACTTTAAGACAAGATATTTTTCAAGTTAAAATTTAATATGTATGCATATTATATCTTCTCTTACACAAATGCTATTTAGGCTGTGCAGTTTTTCCTAACCATGAATTCTTCTAACATCAGGTAAGTGAGATCTATTGTCATATTCCCATTTTATCTTTTAAATTTTGCCTAGTGGGAAAGCATAAAGGAGATGGGTGACCCCCTGTTTGGGGGTTTGGATCAGTGCTTACTAATTCCCTGAGACAAAGTCTACTGAAGAAGCAACATTCTTGTTTCTGTTTTTGTTAGACTTAAATATTTGACACCATGTTTAGAACTACAGAAGGTCAATTGACCTATCAAAAATTTTAGAAAAAAGCAAGTGTTTTCAAAACACATTCCATGTTTGGGTTTTAACTTAAAAATCTGTCTTGAAATAAAATATTTAGATGTCTTGCTAATGTGTCAGTGTACAGTATGTTGCTGAGGCCAAGAATGCAGATATCCCAGGTGATGGGCATTTGTGTGAGCAAGGATATCTAGAAACAGAATAGTTAACACTAAAGAAAGCATTAGCAGACAGAGAACTTCAAACTTACATCTTCAAGTAATCTGACTCTAAATATTGGAAATTCAGTGGCAGGATGCTCTATTCAATGGCCCCTGTGTTATCCCACACTGTGATGTTTCTGTTCCTGTTACATGGTGACCGTGACCATCTAACAATTTAACAGGTGTTGAGATTAAGTGCCAGTGCAGTGCCTGGGAGTGTTCCACAACATTCTTCAATTTATTACTACAGATGCAGTCTCTACCTTACCTCAGAGAAGGACATTTGAGAAAACTTCATGGGAAATCAAAGGACATCAAGAATAAGTGCAGGAGTGAGGTCAGAAAGCTCTGGAGGAGGTTCTGCTGTTCTTCCTTTCATCACCATAAAACTAATATCCTTGGCAAGTACAGCTCTATCCTATCTTTGCCAGCTGACACTTAAAAAAAATAGAAAAAAAAGATAGACCCTAGCTCCTACTGATGTTTCCAAGATGTCATGGATCTGGAAAAAACCCTGCCTTCTCAAAATAAATTCAGTAAAGCACTGGTTTTGGTGGTCTTGATAAAATGCCTGCACTGGCTCTGCTTCTGTTTAGGCCACTGCCACTGGGAAATGGAAATGCAGGACTCTCCAACAGCCTTGTGGTTACAGAACGGCTCCAGATCTATTACTTTAGTGGAGAAAGAACCTGAGGAGAGGACCAAACTGGGGCCATGGACTGAATGGATGCCACTGTTTCAGAGGTAGCTGGAGGGTGTTACTGCAGGAAGTGCAAGAATAGTGAAGATACAGACTGAAGTCCAAAGTTGTTTATTTACCTTGAATCATCCAGGCTGAAGCAGTCCAAATCCTACAACAGATTTGAGAATCTCTGATTTTAAAGCAAATCTCAGTAAATCTCTGATATACCACCATACATACAAACAGCAAATCTCTGTTATAGCTACATAGTAAAATGTAAATAGTAAATGACATAGTAAAATGTCATCGTGAATCATTTTTGTGAAGAGAAGTATTTTTAGCCTGTAGTTTTGGAAATTATAAACTTCAGCCCCTTGTGTTCTAAGGAACATAAATAAAACCAGATTTAACTGCAGATAAAACAAAGATAACATCTGCTGTTAGATCCCCAATTTCTTGAGAGAAAGATGATGCCTACAATAGAGATAAAGAAACATTGACTGCAGGTGTTGTAACTGCTACAAATGCACAAGAATTACAAAGCACAATTACAGCAGCAGGAGAAAAAAACACACCTGTTACTTTATTTAATAAATAATGTGCTATTTATTAAAATAAATATCTTTACACATTATTCATTATTTTCTTCCTTTCAAATATTTTCTTCCTAGACTTAGTTTTACATTTCTCTAACACTTTTGAAATGGATGATTTATGAAACAAGAAATCCCAAATGGAAGAAAAGAAAGTAAAGGAGCAGAAAACATTTTCAGACAGAACAAGAGATACAAAGCCTGACAACAGTAACGGTATACATCTGAACCAAGTTCTCATATCCACCACCCTGGTTTATGAATCTGGATACTAGACTGAACTCCTGGACTGCACATTCATCTGCTTTGGCTCCTACCAGGGTATGTTAATATTTTGCTTGCAGTTATATTAAAAGTTTGAATATTTTCCAGGTTGGACGAGAAATGTTCTTAAAGTTACATAGTGCATTTCCCATATCATATTACTTTGTCGAAACTATGTTGCTCTGGTGGACATTGATGAAAGCATGGGCCATACTGAAGTAGTTTCATCACCACCAGAAAACATCTTTTTTTCTTTGCCCTTTGTCTCCATCATGTGCAGTTATACACACCTGCACTATCCACTGGCAAGTTATTCTCCGAACCCTAGCCTTGACTCTCTCACCCCACCTGAAATGCACATCATCACATACGCATTCTTTCACAAGAATTTCTACTATAAAAGACAGGGGTTTAGTTGCCACTGAATAATTACAGTCATTATTCCATATTATGATATAGTAAGGTACTAGATACCATGTTGTTCTTGGCCTGATTTTTTACTCTGGCTTCTATCCCAGCTTTTTTAAATGCAATCCACGTGGCAGATGAAGGGTATGGCTTATTCGTGCCGTAACAACTTCACCAGAGACCTGCATCACCTGGGCCTGTGAGAAGGATAGTGTGGTGGCAGTAGGTATCAAAACCTACTTCCAGCAACTCTTCCTACTCACCGCTGCCACCGCACTCTCTTTTCTCATGGCCTCAGTCCCTGGCAGCCTGCATGTTAGTGTTGTCCTGATGGGGGGATATCAAGCATGTTTTCCAGTACCTCTGATGTGATCTGTCCTCTCCTGAGACAACCCAGAAACTGAGTTCAGTTCTCTTGCTGTTTTAATGACATTTGAAACTATTTTTGATGGCCATTAAATACAGTAAGCAGCACTTAGTATGTTTGTAAAATATATTCGTGGTATACACAAGATAAAGGCAGCCTCTCCTCCTGAATGACGGACAAATCTCTTTAAATATTAACCTCTTCTCTCCACACAAACCACACAGAAAACCCAGACCAACAAGAAATACTTTAAAATCAGATGTAGAGCCAACATGAATAATCCACTGTGAACTGCAGAAATGAATCCAGGAGAGAAAATAATAATAGACCTTTCAATTACTACAAAGAAGAAAAGCTTTTTTTTTTTTTTTAATAATAGAAAAATACTTATGTTAACCACACTCCCTAGGGATGGTAAGAAAACACTAGTAATGCAGAAAGGCTCCTCCTATAAGTAACATGATTAAAGAAGTATAGGTATAAAACCTCTTGAAGAGTAGATACGTGGCAAGAGAGAATAGCACGATAAATACAGTGACAGTTTAAAGACAGCGGGCACTGTTGCTCTTCACAGCCAACTTCTTGCAGCACAGCGTTCAACACAGAATACATTACACTGCTGAAAAGCAGACATGTGCCTGCACTGTGGGTATACCCTGGCCTAATTCTTCTTTAAGACTGTTGGTGAAGAATAAGGATCAAGGTAATGGACACAACTATCATCCACCCTACTGGGTATCATACCAGCTTGTAGTTCTCCTTTTCCTCTTCTGCCCTGTATTTCAGGGGAATAAAGCAATACACTTAAGCACACAAGCAATTTCATTCACTCTGAGTAGACTGCTAAAATGTGCAAAAGAGCTTTCCAACGCAAACACATTCTTCTCCACAAACTACCAAATCATGGGCTGTGGAGAATACTTTTGGCTGCATTCTATATTGCTCTTCTCTTGATGCACAAATAGCTTCCCATGAAAACACTCCATAGTTATTACATCTTAACTTGGGAAAAAAGCCAACTTATCTACAGGCGAACCTATGTGGGTTATTTTATTATATTCATATTTATGCATTTTAAAACTACATGCAGTGCATAGGTCAGGCTCGGTAATGTCTTGGCTGCAGAGTAACAACAGCAGGACCCTCACTGGGACCCTAATTGCTAGCAGAACTCCTCGGCTCTCTTTCATATGTGTAATATGTGTATATTTTCTTGGTTAAATGCTGTCTTGCCTTTTGATCCTGTTCCTGCTGATGTTGCTGCATGATAATGATCTACCCGTCTGGCCTATTGATATATGTATATATGTAAATTAACAGAACAGTTAAAGCCAGTTGGGAAGTCTTATGTATTCTGACCTAAATTAATAGAACAATGGAAATTTCAATGCGACTAAAAGGCAAGAAATTTAAAACCAGTTTTAAAAATTACCTACAATTAATTTTTCAAGCCTCAAAATCTATTTAAACTAACGGACTCATAAGATTTAAAATAACACCAGGCATACAGCTCACCTCCGATAAGAGCTTTTCTGATTATACCCATTATGGTACTACTACAAACTTTTTATGTTGTAGCATGACTGTCTCTCCCCTTGTATAAGGCAAATACGTGTATTTTGCTGAATTTGAATTAGACCACTAATAAAACCAACAAAGAAAAACTACTGCATGGGCCATTATTCTTCTGCAATTAATTCTCTCTATTCCCTCCTACTCAGACCTTTACTAAATGCTGAATAGCTAACTGGAAGTTAAATAAAATGCTGGATTTGAGCCACTGTAAAAAATATAACAAGAGACAGTCCCTGAGACACACAAGTTACACATAAGGATGAGAAAAGATGAGCCAGGGAGTAGTAGTAGAAAGGTCACTTTCACATTTGATTATATATTTCATTATATTCTGTATACAACAGAAAGATTTACCATCAAGATTCAATTCTGCCACTCCCAGGCCTGCCCTCGCACCAGCCCCCCAAGACAAATACAGGCTTAGGAAGGACTGACACTGTATTAGAGGACATATTCTATCATCACATGACTTTTTCTCTGCAAATCAATTACAATTAACTCAATAAATATAATTATTTTAACTCAATAACTATAATTACAGGAAATCTTACAAATATCCAACTCTTGACAGCACAGTATGATTTTGCAATCAAAAAAGTCCTGATAAAATCAGGTTTGTACAAGTATAATCTCTACTGAGAGAATTGTACAAATCGTACAAACATAAAATCTTTGGGAGAAATCAATGCTAACCTGGAGAATTTCATGTTGGCAAAAGGAAGGAGGTCCTCGCATAACAAGAATTTGATGAATCCCAAGTAAGCAAGTAACATTACAATCTGGTTACTTCACTTTCACACATAGAAACTACTGGAAAATAGAAAGAGTATGATTTTATTCCAAGACATTTTGATTTAAGCACAAATCAATGAAAACAGAGAAATTATTTAAAATGCACATAATCACATCACTTTATTAAGTGAAATATTCCATTGGTTTAAAGTTTGATGGTATTATCTACCAAGATTGATATTATTACAACAGATTACCCTTTCCAGTGAGACTGCAGACAGAAAAGTGATGCTGTAGAAGTATATCACATTTAATCAAAGTTCTTAGAAATAATAGTTCCATTATATTAGCATTTGAACAGCTTTTCAATGAACCAATGGGCAGTGTGTCTTCATCTTTTATTTCTAATCAGCTAATAAATCTACAAGTTGCCAAAACCATGCCGAAATTTGGCATGCACTCTCATTCATCACAATTTTACTTCAGTAATGTGCAGTCCACTTTATGACTTCTGCACACAATGTCTAGAGGAAATAAAAGCACATTTTTACAATTACCTTTCCATAATTGGGCCATCAAGCTGCCACCCTAGTATTTTGTTTATTGACTGAACATTGTAGTTTAGAGCCTCTTACAGAAAAAAAATCACAGTGGGTGAATAAGAAATGAAAGCACAGTGGCACGTTGGGATTTCCTAGGGGTAGAAATGGGGGGGGAGGAGAAGGCATAGCTCCTAAAGTCTAGAACAAAGAATATAGGAAAAGAGTGAAAGCGGTTTAAATCTCAAAAAAAAAGGTGTTACTGGGCAAAGTAAAGGTCAGGTTTAAGACTAACTGTTTGCAAGTACTTCAGAGACAAATAGAGAAGTGAAGTTAAAATCATGCCACAAATGGAGAATGGGGAATAATAAATTGATGCACCAGAAAAAAAAAAAAAAAAAAAAAAAAAAAAAAAAAAAAGAATGTTCTTAGGAACCTAGGAAAAGTTTATCAGGTCAAACCAAAGATTCCTCCAGCCTGATTCCTCCAACTGTTTTTTTACAGCAAGCACTATCTAGAAGAATACAACCGAAAGACAAGCACATAACGACACCTCCTCAGAATGCTCTCCTCTCCCCTAACGATCTACAGCTTTAGCCTTAGCTACAAGCCTGAAAGACTCCTCTGTATTTCAAAACGCTTCATCACAAGCGGTGTTCCCCAGAGCTCAGTATCGGGCCCAGTTCTGTTTAGCATCTTTATCAATAATCTGGCCGAGGAGACCGAGTGCACCCTCAGTAACTTTGCAGATGACGCCAAGTTGGGCGGGAGTGTTGATCTCCTTGAAGGTAGGAAGGCTCTGCAGAGGGACTTGGACAGGCTGGACTGATGGGCCAAGGACAAGTGTATGAGGTTCAAACACTCTAAATACCCATAACAACCTGTTGAACATTTATTCTGGCAAGACTTAAGTGGGGTCTTAATTACATGGTTTTGAATATGAGGGTTTGTTTGTTGGTTGGTTTGGGGGTTGGCTTTTTTGTGTGTGTGTGTGTCTTTTTCTAGTTTTTTGTTTTTCTCCCCCTGCCCCAGTTAAATTTAGCTCTGTACTGAAAAAGACAGAAATTCACCTTCTACATAGCACTCACCGTTGAACACATCTCTACTGTATCCCCCTAAAGTCACCTCTTTTCCATGATGAAAAGTCCTATTCGATTTAATGTTCCACATACGGAATCTGTCCCATATTTGATTATCCCTGGTGCACTTCTTGGGAAAAATGGAATGTTTTTAACACAGAGACACCTTACTTCATAAAATCCTTTGGATACTTCTGTAGCTGTGTCATGGCTTAACCCCAGCCAGCAGCTAAGCCCCACTCAGCCGCTCGCTCGCTTCCCCCCCCCAGGTGGGATGGGGAGAGAATCAGAAGAGTAAAAGTGAGAAAACTTGTGGGTTGAGATAAAGACAGTTTAACAAGTAAAGCAAAAGCTGTTCATGCAAGCAAAGCAACACAAGGAATTCATTCCCTGCTTCCCATCGTCAGGCAGGTTGTCAGCCATCCCCAGGAAAGCAGGGCTCCATCACACATAATGGTTATTTGGGAAGACAAACACCATCACTCTGAATGTCTCCCCTTCCTTCCTCCCCCAGCTGTATACGCTGAGCATGACAGCATATGGTATGGGATATCCCTGGGGTCAGCTGTCCCAGCTGTGTCCCCTCCCAGCTCCCTGTGCCCCCCA
Source organism: Gorsachius magnificus (assembly GCA_034008185.1). Taxonomy (NCBI): domain Eukaryota; kingdom Metazoa; phylum Chordata; class Aves; order Pelecaniformes; family Ardeidae; genus Gorsachius; species Gorsachius magnificus. Next base: position 39,476,473 of record CM067088.1, on the reverse strand, counting down.
CAGCCTCCTTGCTGGTGGGGTGGGGTGAGGAGCAGAAAAGGCCTTGACTCTGTGTCAGCCCTGCTCAGCAGGAACAAAAACATCCCTGTGTTATCAACTCTTTTTCCAGCACAAATCCTAGACCTAGCCCCATACTAGCTACTGTGGAGAAAATTAACTTTACCCCAGCCAAAACCAGCCCAATCTGTCAACTGAACATATCTTAAAATTAGACCTGAGCTATTTTAAGCCAAATGACTTGGATGTGGATAGTGGTGTAGTCACAACAGCCTAGATAGAACAAATGGAAAGGCGGTCAGCAGCCTAGCCCGACTTGCTTCAGGTTTTTCAGAACACAGTGCAGGCTCTCTAGTCCACCCTGGATGCCAAGCCGTTGCTATTACAAACTATGTAGTAGATAAATCCTACCAGCTAAGCACAGAAAAAAACATCATATCAGAACTGTTAAGCTCCACAGCTGCAAGAACGATGCTTTAAAAATGAAGTACATAAGCTATACTGGAGAGGTGCTTGATAATGATCCCACAGTTACAGTCCAGAAGGCTGCCTGCTCAACAGAACCTTTCAGGGACTTGCATAATGCTTTCTCTAGCTTTAGGGTCCCAGTTAGGCACAGGATTATAGCTGCTCAGGCCAAGACAATTCTGGCTATGCAGAGAAAGCAGAATGGCAGGCACTTAAAAAAACTTTATGTCAAAAATGAGGGCTGTCAGCAATAGGCAACTTTTAAAGTAAAAACTAACCTTTAAATTGCAATTTCAGATTTAAGCATCTGAACCCTGCTGGTGCCTTGTGAAAAGGCATATGAGCTGGTTTGTAATCATTGTTCAGCACTGCTCTATCGGTCTGACCTGATGTTTCAAATCACATGAAAAGGATGAATCTATTTGGAAGGATGATTGATATCAGTCTTTTAAATAGACCCATCATCTGCATAGGAATCAAAATAAAAACAAATAAAAGCTTGACGGCGAGCTGCCTATTCAGCTACCCATAGTTATTTTTCCTGAAAGGTCAGATAATTGAAAAGTGCAATTTACTTTGCTTGGAAAAAACAGAAGAAAGCAGAAGCTGTGATACAGGCTTCCTAATAGCATAGTCAAGACACGTAGTAACACTTTGCTTACCTCATCTGCATTGTTTTCATTTACTTAATTTCAATTAGATTGCAAATTATACAGGGATTAAGGTGTTTCTACTGTGTGACCTATCCAATTTTGCAGTCAATTGATTTCTACTTCTTTAGTAAGTGTTTGGACATTAGCTGCCTTAGCAGCTAGACTTACACTTGAAGTCAACTCTCCAACATGGCAAAATGCTCACAACTTGAGTTCCTCATGAACATGATAGAGGAAATAGTAACTCACAGGAAAGGAATGACATGAAGATCACTTATAACAGGTCTTAAGTCACCAATAGCATAATCAGACAAAAGCAAACACTGTAGTAGGATGTGCTAACAGAAGCAGCTTGTACAACACTTGCAGTCACCCTTCTATGCCACCAAGGTCTTCAGCTGAAGATGTGTCTTCAGTTTCAGCATTTTTCTTCACAAAATACTGATGGGAAAACACGAATGAGGCAGAGTTTCCAAGAAAACAATGCAAATCATTAGCTACCCAAGCAAAGAAGGGGAGGGGAAAAGAAGAAGCCAAATCAGAGTTGTTCAAGCTAGAGAAGGAAATGCTAAGGGCAGGAAAGATAGGATGAACAACAGCCTTCAAAATACAGTATGCTGCTGCATACAAGAATGGCGATTATTTATGCCTCCGGTCGATACGACAGCAACAGGATTAAGTTGCAGCAAGGAAGATTTGGGTTAGACATGAAGAAAAATGTTCAAACTGCTGAAGTACTGAGGAAGTTAACTGAAATAGTTTAGTCTTTGTCAAGCAGAGATCTTTAGAAATCAGGCATACAACCGTCAGAAACGACGAGAGAGTTCATCTTGATTTTCACAAGGGACAGAAAAGATGGCCTTTTGAGGTTCTTTCTATAATCATATGAGAATCTACACAATATTGATCTTCTCTGACATACTAATAAATTCCAGAAAACACTTAGGGCAATTTCTCTCATAGGCGAAGGGATTTTAGGAAAGGGATCTAGAAATATTCCAACATTTTTAAAACTAGATGTAGCGAAAACAGACTCCCTGCTGGCAAGCCAGCCACCTTAATATATTATCAGCACAGACGTCATAAGTTAATAAGGTGATACTGAGACAGATGTGATCATTAAGCACTCACCTTCTCTTTCCATGTTATCATGTTGGCAGGCCAAGTGTCTTCTGACTCTTCACTACATCAAAGATTAGAAGCTGCTAATGGCATTAGGATAACTAATAAGGCAGTTAAGGGGGATTCTGGACATTCTGATGAAATTTTTAGAGCTTTCAGTGCAACACTGGTGTCTAGTAAGTAAAGTATTTACAGATGTGTAAAGGGAGAAGGTGTTTCAATGTCTACTGTCAGGCTTAGTGCTATGCTGAAGGAGTATAGCTAAAGGAAATACAGCTGTACCATTACTCAAGAGCAGTTATACCTGAGTCTAACACAGAAAGCAAGATATGTTTTTACTTCAACTGCTGGCATGCTGTTTATAAGAACAACTGTGCTTGACCTCTAACATCCAAAGGGAAAGAAAATTTTAACAGCCCATCCCCTCTTGTGCCTCTGCAATTGCAGTTTTCAATATATTTCCTCCAGGAGTTTTGGTAATAGCAACTGCATTCCTTGTGTCCTCCCCTCAGAGCAGAGTGACCACACAATGAGTATTTAGCATGGGACACACTATCTAAACTAAGCCCAGTACATGGAAGCACAGGGGAATACTACTGACATTAACTCAACTATTTAAAATGCAATATAGGTAGAACTTGCCCAGTCTTCCCCAAAAGTGTACTACAAAGTTAATTTTTTCTTTTGTCCAAGTAGAATTTTTTCTATTTTGTGTGGAGTTCAAACCTTCTTTTATCTACTCCACCCGTCCAACTCAGGATGATTATGCTACCCTTTGCTATAAGCCTATCAGGAAGATACTTGCCGGCAACTGAGAGCGCCATTTTTTAAGTTTATATTCCTGCTTGCCAATCCTGTTTTACATTAACTCAATTTGCATTGCTCTTGTTTAGCCTTGCTGTTTAGGGGGTTGTTCTAACCTGCTTTGTGGATTGAGTGGATGTGTTTGCCACAAAGAATTCCAGGAAAAATTGCTCCAGATTAGTATTCTGGGACACAGCTTTAGTTGTATTTATTTTTTTTTTCCTTACTGGGTTTGCAAAGCATAGAAATAGCAATCCTCCACCGTTTCCATCATGTTTACTTTCTCATCACTTGTGTTTGCTCTGTTTTAGTTTTTTCCTTTAAATCTTGTTTTATTTTTAAGAGCCAGAGCACAGTCACTTAAGAGAAAAGCAATCAAACAGGGGCACAGATAATCTCTCTGTAGATTAACAGATAATGAATAGTATGTTTGTATGAAAGACATATAATCATGTGCCTCATTCTAAAAGCACTGATGTCAATAAGAACACATTCAGCTTGTAGATGGCAATCGGTACCTAACAGGAAAGGGATCTGAAAGAGAAGAATCTATTCCACTGTATTTGTTAAGTGCCTTAAAAGTGATCGAAAGGAATTATGAGAAATTTACTCATGAAATACCAGAACGTAGTTAATACTACTGTTAAGTGAGTATTTATGAAGAAATAAAAGCAGAATGATTTAATAGGAAGCTCTTTGAGAAGAGCATTGTAAGAAAAAGCATAATGAAATCAAGTAGCTACCATGTAACAAGCAGCAGAGAAGAAAGAAAGGAAGGCAGTGAAGAACCTAAAGTAAAAACATTCAAGAAGCAGTTGTTACCTTCTTCACCCTCAAGCCTTGTTCTATGATGTATATCCCCACCATCCTTCCAGCTAGGAAATCTGTGGATGCAGACCAGGAAGCGCAATGAGTCAAACAGAAACAGTCAGGAAGGAGAAAAAACACTGAAAAATACAGTGGCTTTGCATAATGCTTGTACACAGTCAGTAATGTGGTCTACCATTACCACATTGATTTCTAAATGAAATGGCAAATATAAATAAATAAAAATCTAAAATAGTTTCTCTTTCTCAAAGACAAGTTATATATAAAAAGAATAAATATACTGTTACTACCATTCTGACTTTGAGTAACCAGAAATTATAAAGGAACTTCAATGATTTTTCTCCATTATAAATAGAACATGAAACATAGCAATGGATCCACAACAACAGATCTGCTGGGCCTCTGCCCAGTAATGCCAGCAATACTTATTACTGCACACTGACCCAGGCTCTTTGGGTGGTAAGTGAGGCACATCATCCAGGCTGGATTCCCAGGCACTTCCCACATCCATGTTGCCTCGCCACACAACACATTCCTTCACAGCTATACAGGAGAAGAGGTCATATGCCAAGACAAAACACACTTTCAGGGGTTCATCCTTTAGAAGGCTATGCTTTCTAATTCTAAAGCCCTGAGATGGAAGCCAGTGCTTCAACCTACTCTAAAGCCCTGAGATGGAAGCAAGTGCTTCAACCTACTAAAGCCTATGTAAAGATACTCACAGTCATTGAAATGGAAGCACCTCGCTTAAAGACTTTGCTCACTCACAATCAGAAAATTCCGTGCAAGACTGAGCTCTCAGAAACTAACGGCGTTTTTGTGCCTTCTAACGTGTGCTGGCTTTGCGCACCGAACAGACACTGTTCTTGTAGGAAGACTGATTGCCTCTCCAGTGCAACTGGAGGCTTAGCTACAGCAGGAGAACACATGCTCAAGTCACCTCCAATCTGGTAAACTTAGATATGAGTAGCTACGAATAGAACAGTGAAAGGTTTCAGCAGAAGTAACAAGTGATTCACGCAGCTTGTGTCAATACGCAGGCATGGCACAGCACCTATGCGTAGGTCATCTGTTTGGAAATCAGCGGTATGACCGGAACATGGACAGGCATATTAAATCTAGCTTTCATCTAGCAAACGCATATACCAGCAACAGTGCGACTGGAGACACGGGCTTCAGCTAGAGCAGCTGTCTTGAAACCTGTGTGGCTCCAGCCTTCCCCTGTATTAGTGGCTCAGACCATGCATATCAAAGCTGACACACATATGCCTGTACCTGCTGTGATCCCGCTAGCAGTGCAATGGAGACATTATTGCCTCACCTGCTGTTTGAAGACTGTTTTCCAGAGTGCACAGAACAGACAGGCTCTTGCTAGCAGGCTCTTATTTCTTTGTTATCTAACATTTCAATAAAAATAAGTTTACTTGTTAAACACAAGTTTTCTGCACCTTAATAAAACCAGTGCAGCTTGCAAGGAAGGCAGGGTAATTCCTTACCATATGGCCCCACAACTGCAAGAAGCACACCCCGATGAAAGCAAACAGTTAAATGGTCCATGGAGAATTCTAAGCACTTCAAAAGACATGAACATTGGCGTCTGCATCAGAAATTCACTGTATGCCATTCAGTCCTAAGCTTATCCTAGCAAGATCATCCCAGAACGTAGTCAATATGTATCTTTTGGTTCAAATGGCACATGAATTTTACACAACATGAATTCTAATTTCCCAGTGGTTTTATCAGCTTTGTTCATGCTGCTATATATGTGTGCTTTTTCTATTAATACTACCCTGCTTGTCATTATGTGTCGCTTTGTTTGCAACATGTTTTCTTATAATCCAAGTAAAAAATGGCAATAAAAATGACCTCTTTACACATTCTACTCTCATTTCATAATTTATATTAATGAAACTGTACAAATATAACTCATCTCACATAGCACCAAGACGACTGGTAGCCTCCCATTAGAAAATAAATAAAAAAAAAAAAAAATCAGAGGAATATTTCAAAGAATAAAGGAGACTGTGGTTAATTTAAAATTAAAAAACCAGATAACAAATAAGATGCTCAGAGCTGAAGACATATATCTAATATGAAAGAACATATCTAATGCATGAAAAAAATCAACATGCCCATATGAACATTTCATAAATAAAGCTGCTTTTATAAATATTAATATTCAATTTTCTTTCACTTAAAAAAAATTTAAAAACCTGCAAGATAGCAATTTTGTGCACTTACTCCTTAAGAAGATAATATTCTCTCATACAGAGAAATCTGAAAATTATACTGCGTAATGCTTCTTTAAACAAAAAGATTAAATTTAAAGTATAGTAACTACTAATTTATTTCAGATTTTTATACAGAAAGCATTAATAAATCTTCCAAAAATGTAAGACATATAATTTCAAGTCAAAAACCAAAGAAATAGTTTTAATGATGTTTATATATTCCTATGCTCTGGGTAAGAAACGAGCTTTTCTTCCCATGTGGTAGCTCTTATCACTTTTACCTGGAAAATCCCATGTTAAAAGGATAATTTTCTATCTGTGGATTCTGCCTCTCATTTTTTTTTGAGAAAACAGCTGAAAAGAACTCAGAATGATAGATTTTAAGTGAAGCCACAGCAATTTGACTTGCATCACTGGATCTTTTGTTTTCATGGGACTCCACTCCTCACACACCGCTGTTGAAAGGAAGCAGCAAAAAGCTGCTAATACTATTTTTCAAAGTAAAGATCTGTGTAAATGCCAATTGCTGACCCTTATGGCCTCCCACCCACCAACACATGTTTTTTCTCCCAGCCATTATTTGATTTGTTGATGTCGACATGAGCCTGTCTGACAAGCCTACAAGTCAGCTTGCGGTTTTAAGCCATGAAAAGCTATCGTGTTCTTCAGGAGAGACTGCAGAATACACAGATGGGCTTAAACTCTACAGCCAGGTAAATGATCTAGCACTTAACAGTTTTATTTTTCTTGTTTAACAAAAACGATCCCTGACTAGTGTAGCATGAATAACCTTCCTCGGGATACTTTAAAAACATACTGTAATAAAGTATGCATCCTACTGCAATGATTACAATGTCATCTATTCAATTTCTGCATGAACAGCCTAAATTGTAAGTTATTACAGTATTGCTTGCAATTTACTATTTTTTTAAACTATGAAAACTCATACGCTCATGGGGTAGACACTGTAAAAGACTGCAGTGTAGAGGTCATTCAGGACAAAACCATACTGCAACTGCATTTGTAGCATGTCAGTACGGCCATCTTTGCGCACAGTCTAGTTCTCCAGAAGGCTTGAAGACACCTTTCCATCAATCAACCTTTTCTTTTTTTTTAATATTCTAACTCATTTACATTTTAAAGTTTAAATATCCATTTAATGTGTAATATTACATATTCACTATAAAAAGTAATCTCAAATGAAAAATCCAGTGCTTCATTCAAAATCCTTTAAAATGGGGCACTATAAGGTACTACTACTTTTCTTCTAGAAGACATTCTTATAAAAATTTCTGAATCGGCACCCATCATAATGTTTACATTGTCATCTTCAGAAAGGAACTGAGAAGTCATAGAGTTTGCAAAACTCCAAAGAGAATTCCATGAGAGAGCAAAGAATTGAGCCAACTGCTCTCAGCCCAGTCTAACATATATCCACACAGATTTGCTTCTTTCTGCCTGCATACTCTACATGTCAGTCCTATTCACTAAATGTCCAAGAATTACATGGTCCCCTGCCGTGCAGCCTTTTAAAGGTTCAATGCCTAACAGCAGTGGATTTTTTCACTGTTCATGTTCACAGTATTCCGTGACATGTAAACATTCATGGAACTGGGAAGAAGCACTTGATGAAAATCAATCTCCAAATCATAATTTAACAATAACTAACAAAGTTTAAAATTAGAGAATACCAAACTACAGAGAAAAATGTTCACTATTGTTCTACAACAAATAACTCCTTACTCCAGTTCTCTTTGGATATTCAATGCCCAATTTTAGAACAGGCCTGCACAACTCCCTTTGCATGCAGACCTTTATCACATAACTCAAAATTTGGGCTCATACTCATTTGGACATCTGTATCTGGATAGACGGACAATAATATTAGGCAATTCTATTGATCTGGCACACATATTACATGCACTTGAACTGCGTGTTTATTATTAAATACGTATCCCAAAATATGTTTACATTATTTAACATTTGGTAGCTGCTCATTCTGCAATTAAACTGCCAGGACAATATCGCTGAAGACTGCACCTTCCATAATAAGGCCATGACAACACTCAACAGTTCAGTGTCAATGTATTAAATATACGAAACTACTTCTGACAAGAATACTTTGGGGAATTATCACATCATTATTCTTTCTATACTGGTATTTTCACAATTGGCAGGTGATCCACATATTTCCTTAAAGCTGCTACTGCATGTTGAGCACAAAGTAAGCATTAAACTTGTATTTCTAAGATAACTGGGATACAGCCCTCAGACGCAGAATATCCATTATTCCATGCTGTTCTAGGCCAATTGCTTTCTGAAGGACTCCAAGGTGAAAGGACCACAATGGCATAATGGCATTTACCTTACAGTGCTTTAAACAATTCAGCTGGACAATTTCTACATTGTTGCGTTTTTCAGCACCGATAAGAAACATTAATACAAAATTATTAAATTCTAGATAAGTGTTTATTTCTTAGAAAGAGTGAATAATTTTAAGATATTACAACACTTAGAGTGTTTGCTCTATTTAAACTTGGTTTTGAGGCTCAGTCACACTATCACGGAAGAGGTGAAACAGTCTTGAATTGACCTCGGGTCATTTGTAAATGGCTTCTCACAGATGATACAGTGAGACGAACAGTAGCTGTGGCATAGCTTTATCTCTATTAAATGTGGACGTATGACCCATGTGTAAATCAGCCTTCCGTTTACAGCAGTTTTTCCTAAGTTTTTCTGTAGCTCCATGGAAATCACCTGGTAAGAGACCATGTTATTAACACTCAGGCAAGCATAAGTGATCAATAAGGCTTGAGAAAAAAATCCCAGAGCATGCCAAGGTGACAATATAGAAACTGTGAGACAGAACTCTGACTAGAAAGATCTCTTTACAAGGAAGCATTTTAGCTGTTTTCTCAAGCTAAATCACAAAGTTTGTCTGAATAAGGACCATGTATTAAGGAGGAAAGGTTAAATCAGGAAGGCCTATATGAATACAACTGCCTAAATAGGAACATAAAGCCTAGTTAGTCCAGAGTTCATGGGAGAACTGATTTTTAGTTTCCCTTTACTATGAAAAGTGAAAAATTAGCCAGGAAGAAATAGTGTGAAACAAAACAAAGCAGTGGTTCAAAACAAAGCCATGCAATTTAATTCTAGACAGCCTCAAGCTCAACCCTAAAAGTCTCTTCACTGCAATGTTTATTCCTCATGGGGACATAGTAGGAATCTTTCTAAACCACTTCAGAAAGTGTACCCTACCCCCAGACAGCATACCCTCATGAAGAGCAGAAACCAAGCAAAAGTAATTTTTGAAAAGTATGCACTGACTGAAAAGTGTGTGCTGGTGGAATGATGAATCTCAAGACTGCCTCACCCTTATTAAAGCGGCAGTGACTGACAAGAGACAGTATGGACTCAGAACACTGCAAATGACTTCTACAGCGGGGACCACACCACAGGCATCAGCAAGTACTTAATATAGAGTGGTTGAAGAAGGTGTTCTAGAGAAAAAGAGAAAAAAACATTTCAGGATCCTGTTTCTGTCTCAAATCCAAACTGAGTCATGGCCCTTAGCGGAACTAACTTGAATACGAATTTTGTGACGTTTGGGGCAAAGGTAATTTCTTTATGTACAGTTTCTAAAATGTAGTAAATGAACTATACACTTACCTGAGAGCTAATAGCTGTCTATTATTTCAAATGAGAGGCTTTATCTAGACAAGCTCTTTCTTAAATGTTCACTAATCTTAAGACTAAAGACTTCAGAACTGAAAAAACCAATGAAGGTATCATTCTATAAATGAAAGCAGCACAGGAGCTAGTTCAGCGTGCCAACAAAGGAGAGGAGAAAGCAGAGATTTTTGAGCTGTTAACTGTAGAAAATACCCTGTTGCCGAAACTGCTGGTAACTCTCACATGACGGTGTGCTTATGATACACTTGCCCAGGCATATACCCTCCAGTGTAAACCTTCACAAACATTGTAGTAGTAAGCCACTCAAGAGGCTGGGAATCCAGAATCTAGAGGAAGGTTTTGCTTGGCAGTGAGATTCGACTACACATTATGTCCAAGTCACTAGGAAGCATACAAAGCAAAGATTAAAAAGCTTAAGATGATGAAGTATCCCTTTGGTTCAAAAATGAAACAGTTGTTCTGTAAGAAAGAGACTAGATCCTTATCATGTTAAACTCAATCTCATGAGTCTAGGCAGACAGATGAATGGGAGAGGTGAATGAAGAGCTGTAGAAACACTGATGACAAAAGAAAATAAGATATGGTTATACAAAGGAGAATTGGTGAAGATATTCTTTAGAGAATTAAAAATCAAAAGGAAATTTACAGTGGAAATAAAAAGGCATATGACAGAGGATGTATATAAAGGAATAGTGCAAGGAAATTTTGGTGCAATACTACATACAACTAACAAAGAAAATGGAAGCCAAAAAGGAGTACCAACATTGTACAGATTCACTTCCCACCTAATAAGTAAAAACAAGAGAATTATAATTACCAGCCTGCCCAACTTCAGTTGTTCAACAGAGTCTGGAAAAAAATGATTAAACAATCAACTAATAATCACCTACAGGATAATAAATGTGTTGAAAATAGCCAACACAGATTTGTCAAGAGCAACCTCTGCCAAACCAATTAAATTTCCTTCTTTTACAGGTAACTGGTTTAATTGATAAGGTAGAAGCAGTAGATGTAATACAGCCTCAATTTAATAAAGCTTTAAACACTGCTAGACATGGAATCTCCATAGGCAAGCTAGGGAAGTATTACCTGGATGAAAAAAACCTCGAGGTAAATCCTTAATTAATTTAAAAGATATGCTCAAGGAACAATTATCAATATTCTGATTCTGAACTGAAAAAAGGCATTAAGATGGAAATCACAGGGGTCTGTTCAGGCAATATGTAAATTATCTTACAGTCACGGGGTCAGGTGAAAAAGTGCAGGTGAAAGAACGTAGGAGGACATGCAAGCACTCTGGATCTTTGTGATCCAAAATGATCTTTAGAAATTGGAAACAAAGTCAATAAACACCTCTAAGATGAAATTTGGTAAAGGCAGATTCAAAACACTGCATGTGGGAATAAGTCATGAAATGCACCAAGACAAAATAAGGAGTAAGGAGCCAGACAGCAAAAACTGAAGGGAATAGATGACAAACTCACTCTTGGGGTACTAACAGGTCTGCAAAATACAGAAAAACAATTATTCTTGACACTGATAGTACGAACCAGTAGTGAGACCCCAAAATAGATGCTGTCAAATTGTAGACTCTACATGAGAAAAACAATAAAGACAATAGGTTTTAGAACACGACGTATAAAGAAGAGCTGAAGGAACTTGATGTATTTGATTTACAAAAGAAAACATTAAAGCGAGATTCATGAGAGACTTAAAATGCAAAAATCTGCAAAATGACAGTCATCCTACGCAGGGCAGGAAAAACCAAGAAACAGGCATTATAATTTGGTTCAAAGATTTACTTTAGATATTAGGAAAAGTTTTCTGACTAAAAGAGGTACTAAGCCTTCAGAAATTCCTAGAAAGGCTGCAGAAACCCTTTTGATTTGTTGGTGCTGTAAATGCATTAGACAGAGAGCTATTTTGGGGCAAAGGGATGCATAGGCTGATTTCTTACAGACCTCTTCGCCTTAAATTCCTATAGTTAATGGATTATCTTATTACAGACGAGCAACTCTTGACCAACAAAAGTCTAAGCAAACTTAAGAAATTATTTCTAATTGCTTAAGGAAAACTAATCTTAGCAATTTTTAGTGCAAGTCACTAAAATACACACAATAAAACAGATATTAAGTTCTAAAGGTGACTGAAACTCATTAGAGATTGCAAATGCTAATATGTTGTATATTTTTATTGACTTGACTTTATTTTGAGAAAACTTTTTTTTTTTTCCAAAAATAATTTGTTACTACAGATCAGGTTACTTAATAGCAAGGACAGCTGAGCTTATGTTGTTCATTGGGGTTCAAACCTTGCATTCAAAGACTAATTGCAATTAAGAAAAATGTGAGAACTTAGTACTTTAGGCAAAATACTTCTAAAAACAGCTCCTTCAGATGGAAAAGATGAGCCCCTTTGACATTCAGGACAAGAACTTAATGAACTGTAAACCATCACATATGGTGACGGCATCCCTGCTGTAGGAAGAGAGGGACAGAAAAATGAATGGAAGAAAACCACCTATTCTTAGTCACTTTATCAAATGACTCTAATTAAAAATCTGAATACAATCAAAGTGCCAGCCTCAGGAAAAAAAAATAAATTACCTTATAAGTACAGTTGACCATTCACACCTGTTTTGATCAACAAAGAAAGATACCTAGCGATTGTTTTGTACAAATGACTTAGCACCCCATCCAAATCCTGTCTTTTTCTAAACACTAATGAGTTGGATTAGGCATGGCCTCAGGAGTGAGATTTTCAGCCCCATGGAGAGGATGCTTAGAACATATCTCATATAGTAAACCCATCTGTTTCCCTAATACAACTGCACTGGCTGATTTATTAGTGACTGCCAAGAAATCACACTGCTCGTTTATTTTCAATGTTTGGGGTTTTTACCTGTTTGGGTTTTAATATGGGTGTTTAATTAATACCTTTTGTTTATTAAGAGAATTAGTGCTTTTGTAAATATGAGCAAACCATCAAGTAGTCAATGTGAAGTTCAAGTAGTATGAAAGGTAGAATATTGGCATGAGATAGAAATAACCTAGAGATCCGTATCACAGACAGTTGACCATCTAAAACTGGCACTGTTTTTTTTTTTCTGTTTTGCAGCATACCAACAGAAATTTCTGGGCTTTAGGAAATGTTTTCAAACACACAAGCAGTTAAACTTGGATTTTGCAGTCAAAAATTGCTCCAGTGTTGTTATTACCTGACAGTATGCTGACCAATTTTTGTGCTGCTGAGATATCCTGTTGATAAATCTGAATACATTCATAGAAAAACAGAAACAAAACAAATTCTATTGCTTTTCTGGCTAATAGACTAGCAGGCACATAACAAATAAGTAAGGTAATGAACATACTATGTGGTAGTCCCGTTTATTGATAATTATCTTACATATCTGAGTGAGTAAGCTTATGTTCTTGAAGGTGTAGGGATGCCCTAGAGGAATAAAAGCAAGAATTAACACTCTAGTGCACATGCTAATTAGGATTTAATTAGGGAATTTGAAAAATGCAGAGTGCATATTTTCAGCAAGTGCATAATTACCAACTTACTGCTCGTGGGGTTTTTTCCCCTGTTTTGTTTTTTTTTTTCATTGTAAATATTATAATTGTCATTTTACATAAAATTCAAGAAATTCAAATTCTATTTCAGTTTTCAGGAAGAAATATTTTTCCTCTGGCACATTTTCATCCATTATAATTCTTTAACATTCCATCCCGATTTATAATATTTTTCTATATTACTAATTCAACCTGAAAAGCAATTAAATTGCTTTTCTTTATGGTTTTACAATGTACACAGGATGTTCCCTACGAATTACACCATAGCATTTTCCTTCAGCCTCTGCTGTTAATCTGAATAACAGTTATGACCTATGGGTCAATATAACTAACGTCTCCAAACAAGGCGCAGGCCTTTCTAGAATTATTTTTTTTCCAAAAAAAGAGAACATCATGAAAATGCCAAGTTCTCTTTCCCTGTGACAGTACTCTCCCACCACGTTCTTCCTGCTCCCACCTTTCCCTACCAACTAGATGTCCCACTTCATTCAGAGGCTGGTGGGATCCTGACATAAACAGCCCATGAATTTTGAACCTGATCTAAAACTGCACAATGCTAACAGGAATTCTTGCAATCATTTCCATGCATTTGGGAATTCTCTAATGAGAATTCTCTAATCTCTCACTGGAAAATCCACACAAGAGAGAAATAAATGTGCAATAAAGGCAAATTTTAAAGATCTCTCTAGCTGGGCTTTGAAAGGAACTTTTGACTAGGGGCTTTCTAATGAAAAGGAATTAACAAGACGATTAAAGCTTTAAGAAATTCGATTTGCATCAGTATTTTAATTCTTTCAAAACAGACTCTAAACATAAGGTAATCTTGTCAAATACCTTTCCTCCTTAATTATTAATGCTAATTGATGCTCTTCATTGTTTTCTTTTCAAAATCAAAACTTTTTCAATGAGCTTCCTTTGCTATTTCTTGATTTCTATTTTTACAGCCACAGTGCTCAATAAGCCCTTAGGCTATGCACAGCATATAATTTGCTTCACTGGAAGACCATCACAGTAATAGCCCCCTGAGACTTCCCACTTTTCCACTTCAATCCTTGGACATCTTTAGAACCTACTAACAGACTCCAGCATGGTTAACATCCTTGCAAGCGACTATACCCTTTCATTCACCCAGAATATGACTGTATAGGGAGAAAGGAAGTACAATAGTTGGCTTTATAAGAACTGCTTGGATAGAATACCAGTGAGATCATTGATAGCATCACTGTCAGACCCTTCAGAAAGCCATGGCAGGATTTTATATGGCACAGAAAACACATATGAACCAACACTACAATACTTTTTTGGGTTAGCAGTCACTATTGCTAACACTGTGGAGCAGTGGTAAATTGACTTGGGAGTTTAGGGATTTGAATGTCCGCATTTACTTCCTTTGTTTTCACATGCTGTATTTTTTATTCATTTGCTGAGCCAAGATACAAAAGAATGAAAACGAAATGAAAACTGAGGGAAAAACCCACCCACCAAAAAAACAAGTGAAAGATCCTCTAATAAGATGGAGTTCTGATACTATGTTTAGTTGCATGAGCGATTTTTCCTGCTGTTATTTAAGCAGACAATTTGGATTCTGCTTCATTGAAGCCACCAGGGTATTACTGGCAGGGGGCGGGGGGCAACCCTTTGAACACACAGGCACTCAACACAGTTGGATTAGTCAGAAAGAAAATAATAGCTAGGATGTTAAGTGAGAAATGGTGATATGCATTTATTCAAAAATTAATTCAACTAACTTCAGACAAATAATTTATCTTAACAAGAAAATACAAATCTGAATTCCACCCTTGTAGAAATTGTTGAATCACTTTAAAATGATCTAGAGTTGTACTGGAGTTCCTTTAATGCTAGTACTGAAGGTTACTGGGAGCAATCAAGATATTCCAGAAAACAAATTAGGAAGAAAGATTTCTGACATTTTAGTCACCAGTTCCAAGAACAAAAATCATTGCTTCCAAAAACATGCCCCATCTTACAAACAAGTGAATTATATTCTTAAACACATGTGCATTTGATTGTCTCAGTGAAGTTACATTTTTTAAAAAATAATAAAAGCTTGAGCAATTTTATTGCGATATGTCTATATTGTTAGAATAGAGACCAGCAAGAAGCTGAGACTTCCAACTTTATTTACTCTTCTCTTTGCTTTCATTCAGCACACAGGTCCACCCACACTCAAACAGACTAGATTGTAACATAATACTAGGCAATAGCTAATAAATTTGTACTCTCAGTACATCACTCAACTGCCTTTGATATCACAATATTTAAATGATCAATCACAGCATGAAACATTTCAGCTAAGTCTTTGTAACGATTACAAATTAAATCCTTTAAAAACATTTTTATAACCCATTTTGTTTAAAAATGTTTTTTTCTTTCCAGTAGGTGTACTGAATTTCAAGACATCTTATCGGAATATGTTAAAAATAGCACAAAAAGGCAAAGCTTTTATTAAGACATAGTTGCATGAAAGATTTCAGAATGGATGAAATTTAGCAGATGTTTTGTAGATAATTACTAGGTCACTGAAAGAAATATTTACTTTTTGACTACTTACCATGTGTACAATTAAACATGTATTTTTCTACTAGCACTGTTTAAAGAAAGATCCTGGAAAGATATTATTTTCTAGAAATGAAGTTTGTCCCACTGAAATACCAAATGTTATCAACTGAAATACTTCATAATTTTTTCCAAGATGTAAATTGAAAACATTTGAAAACATCAGACCAAAAATTAAACAGCTTATAACCCATTCTGCTCTTTTTCCTCCACACCTACAAGATTTCAGTAACATCAACACCTAGCACACCACTGCAGAGCTGAAGCTATTCGTGTTACACACTTTCAGTCGCTTCTGTACATCTGTAGCAAAACAAACAGAGACAACTTCAGAAAGTAAGTATGTTCTCAGCCGCTTTCTGGAGAAACTCATCTCTCCCTAGTAACTACTAGAGGAAGACTGACAAGACTAGGTTTAGGTTTAATTTGTAGGCCGGGAGAGGAAGATGGCATTTCTTGTCAGAACCGAGGCATTTTCTCTAGACCTCCAAGGAATGAAGTCAAGTATTTAGTCGGGGGAGGACTCAAGTGCATTCCAGCCAGAGCCCAATCTGAATGACCAAGAGACCATCGGCAAAACTTGTTTTATTTATAAATCTCTAACTAGCACTGGAATGTAAGTTGTCGAATAACATGCTGGTTGTTATTACAGCCGAACACAGAAATGACAGCACAACATGAGCAGTTCTGTCTCAAGAGACCACTCTCACCAAAGAGACAGAATCCAAAGAGAACTCTCACACTACGGCACAGCTTGACATGCACAAAATCTGCATTCACAGAGTCTAGTACAGCCAAACACAGGGCATCTACCTAAAACCAGACACCAATACTTCAGAAAAACTAACATAAATAACAACATCACAATTTAAGTCTTTTTGTGCGAAGTTATACCTTGGAGGGTTTCTGTAGAATTTCAGCTACTTAAGGCAAGTCTGCTAACTAAAGTGTGACAGAGATATATCCAAGTTGGCTTACATACAATGGAATTCTAGGTACTGGATTTTTTCTAACTGCAGCTACAACAACACATTTTCTGGTGTGTAGGTTAATAAAATAAGACATATTGGGCTTATGAGGCTGCTTCTGCCGTCCAAGTCATCTCCCCTAGGTGCCTCTATGTCACATTATAATCTAGAATCTGCCTCGAACAGCACCAAGTAGCAGGAATAACTGCTTGGGACACCACAAGCTCTGGCATTTTGAGTTCACATTTTTCTTGGTCATAAAACTTCATCCCACAGCATATTTAACACAAATTAATCCCTAACCTAACTACTTCGGTCCACTGTATTATGAGAAGTTCTGCAAATAGTTGCAATGACACATTTCACAGCATTTTAACAAGGGGTTCAGTGGAATCCAAGGGTTTATAAATCTTAAAATTATAATTTCATTCTGCAAAACTAACTTTATGATTTTTGAAAAATGTAAAGCTGTGGGGAATTTTCCACAAGGGATATTTTGTTGGTATGAACAATGTAAAAATGTAGAATCTAAGTACAGAAGATATGAAGTTCCTGATTCAGTTCCCATTAAAAACAATAAGTACTGTCCCACTGACTTCAGGTGGAGTGGGTGGCCTGTTCCAAGACTGTACAGGAGTGGTAGAAATAGGCACTAGAAAATATGAGACAGGAGCTTCTGGGCTGGCAGGAAGAGGAGAGACCACAGCGAAGGTAAGTTTAACTTCTGCAGAGGAAGTAGCAACAGCTAAGATCAGAATTTAAGAGTTTTTTCATTCTCTGTACTGCAGATAATGGTATATACTGTCACTGTTAGCTGTAATACTTTCCCTCTTATCTTTACTTCCCCCATCCTATTTTGTTGAAATAAGCTAAATAAACATCAGGTTGTACTGTCACATTTTTAAACAAGAAATTTCACTTTAACCAGACTGCTAACATTCAGACTTTTTTCTTAAACCAAGTATGTGAAACTTCTAACAACAACAACAAATTAAAAAAAAAACCCAAAACTGAATAATTCTAGCTCATTCCGGACAACAGATCCATTCTATTTAATGTTATTAAAAGAAAAAAATACAAGAGACAGCATTTAAAATCGGAGTTTGTAAGGCGGGAAAGATGATGTATTTATGCTGTTTCTCATACCTAATTGACTACATTATCATTCTAACAGTACACATAATGAAGAAAGAATGAAGAAAACCAAGAACTAAGATTTTTTTTTGTTTTTATTCTACCTCTCAGCTGTCTCTACACATCTGTTTTACTGTTTTCCAACACTACTTGTTACTTTACTTTCTCAAGGCCAACTACTTACTCTGTTGGATCTGTAGATCCACATTCAGTTGGAAAAAAACCCCTCAGATAGATACTCCCTCATACACATCCACAGCTCTGCACTTCCAGACTTTGCTTGTGTCACAAGATGCTCCAAGAAACCCAAATCTACACTGTGCTTCTAGCTCAGGACTGCTGAACCAAGAAGGCAAAAGAAGTTTGTGTACTGGCACAGGTCCAGCTGGATTTCTTTGAAGATGATGAAAGATTGTTCACGTCTTACTGTAGAAGTTCCCAGAGCCTTTTGGGCAGGCATGCTTCTAGGGCAGTTTGCTGCAAAGAAAATTCTGTTGTATTGTATTCTACTATCATAGGAGCTTATTAGAATGAGACAGGGAACCAGCTCTGAGACTTCAGTATTCACTTGCATAGATTTTGCTTACAGTTCTGCCCCAGTTAGAGGGAAGAGGACAGATGATCTGTCATGACTAAGAAATATTTCTGCTTAGGTAATAGAAGATCTGAGATGCTGTTCACAAACAGAAACTAGTGAATGGTTTCTGCTCCAGTTCACCTATTCCAGTTTTAGTACAGAGGGGGAAATGAGAACAGCTACTATTTTAGTCATGTGCCTCATACTTAAATAGCAAAGATGTGAGTCCCAGTAAAGGTAAGGCAAACTCCTTATTCACAGTGCATCCTAATGAGAACTCACATCAATTTCCAATAATTTATTCAGTAGGTCTTTTAAATCAATCCTTTTCCTCATCACTGCCTCCTCCATCTCTTCTTTCTTCCTTCCTGACTCTGCAATTAGGTCATAATGCTGAACTTGGGATATCAACATCCTGGCCCACTGAATGGATCAGTTCCCCACTTAAGAAGCTTTAATGTATAATGTGGCTTTGGCCAAAGGTGGAGAGAGCAGCACATGTTTCCCTTCGTGGGTTTTGATGCATTATTATAACGCAGTCAATGAGCACACTGATGGATAGCTAACAACTAACCTTATAAACAGGATTTCAGTTTGCCTGCACATTCAAAAACAAGAGCCTGTCAGTGTTGTTAGGAGATCACAGATGAAAAAAACCAGAGCTCTACCACTAGATGTGTAGCAGAAGAGTTTGAGAAATACTCCAGTGCTCTTTTGGTTGAAATTTGTATGCATTTGCTTGATATACCTACAGTGTTGCACACAACACAAACAACCTGCCTTACAGCTACAACGTGGCCTTATTTGGTATACATTAAGCATATACACCCCATTAACATAGTACAACTCTCCTGGTATTGATCAAATATACATTGTGACAACCAATCTGCCATAAAAACTTGGTATTTAAGGTATCAATAACTTTTGCCTTTAAGTTCCTTCTAGTTACATTTATTTAACTTCCAGTTACATCTAGTCTATTCTATTCTAACATCATCATAAGATCAAGGCTTACTCTCATTAGAATAATTCAATGATTATTATTTTTAAAAACAGCAATAATCGCAAAAAAATTAAACTTAAATTCCTCATATCTCTGCAAGTGACATGTAGCTTAGCTTTGTGCCCACTGTTCCATGCTTCTCACTTTTCAGATAAAATTAGGAAAAAATAGCATTCCTTCCTGTGATTTTTTTTTTTCTTTTTGGTAAATTATGTTAGAAAAAAGGAGACAGTTTCATTTGATTGCTTATCAGGTGGTCATGCATATGACTGACTGCACACACCAGTACTGACTGATGAGTAACAAAAGTGAACAGTAGAAGGTAAAAGCTTTCAGGATCTGCAAGTTAAGCATGTAACATTGGTAGTATTTAATATTAGTACTACTAATTACGAACAACAGGGACAATAAGAAGTATCAGCTGGTTGTGCTAAAAAGACCCAAGTCTGGTTCCTAAACAAGGCATCATTATTTTAAAGAGCTATACATGCAAGAAATACTATACCTGTAACAAGTTAAGTGTGACACTTCTACAGCCACAGAGGATCTAGGTCTTTAATTCTTTAACGACCTCTTTTAGGTGATTTTCTTATTTTCCAGATCTTTCTAAGAGGCTGTAACTTTTTAATAGGGCCTTAATGGTAACATATTTGCAATATATGTAACCACTAGGATGGGATAGCATGTGGGGTTTAACCCTTAACTATGAAACGCGGGCACTACTCGCTTGCTCCGTTCTGACTAGCCACCACCACACACTCATGATAAAAGCTGCGTATTGTGCTTAACCACCAGGTACACTTTCTATGTAATTAGAATCAAAACAATAATGCTTTTAACTGCTTTGATAGTCTCTCCAGAGATCTGAAATAACCTAAAACTGGAAACATGAAATTTGCCAAGATGCTGCAAAATTTATTCTGTGAAGACATTTCTCAAAGGGCTCCTGCTGCTCACAGCTGTACCAGAGGTACAGTGCCATGCAGGGAGATTCAGGGAAGGGCAACAATTCTGAAAACACTGCTAGAGCTCATGATTTGAGAAAGCATTTGAGACTTCACTGCAAGAACAGAAAATTAGGAAGGGCACTCGCTGGATCCTTTTCATACATACACTTGCATGCAATGAGGCAATTACCTTTGGAACTCATTCTGACCAGAGATTTCATGCATTTGCCAGAACAAATGATGATGTGCATAATAGAGTTTCTGGCGAGGATTAGCCACTGCACAGCTGATTTGTACTGAAGAGAATCTGTTTAAGATGACAGGTAATTATCTTTGATTCAAGCTTGACTGCAGTTTACTCGAAGACAAGATACCGCACGAGCTTTTCCAGTATGGAACACCTCAGGGTCCTCACAACATGTATCAAGCTGGGATGGTATTGACTCACCTTTGACAGACAGATGAATTCTCTTGCTCCCGGAAGATTTTAGTTTCAGTTTTTATTCACTGTAAATGTGTCCCTTGGGACTTTAGACCTTTACTTCAGTTCAAATTTATATTCCTCTTTACCTAGTTTAAATACCATAACATATATCTTTCATTGAAATATCATTTTGTTTGTAGTTTAGACATGCTTTTGAGCTCTCTTACTCGTGATCACACATTACAAACATTCATTATTCCATCACTTTTGCAGCTTTTTGAGTTTTCGTACCTACACAGGACCACAGAAGTTCACAGGGCCTACACAGCCTTCCCACATGCAGTCCTGCTGCTAGAACTCTGAGCTGGCTGGAAGCAAAGCAGAAACTTCAGCATGTACCTGAACCTGCCTTGGAAACAGCTGACAGCCTTCCTAAACAGCCATGGCTACAGTTCCTCTTATATACAGGCCTGATTAAGAGTTTTGAACGAAGACAGAAATTTTCGGGGAAAAAAAAAAAAATCAATAGTTCTGCGATGACAAGAAATAAGTTATATACTCCTGAAAGTCTTTTACTCCTGCCTATCTCTCTGTTTCACAACTATTTGCTAGCACTTGTGAAACATTTGCTCACATCTTTTGAGCTTATTTGTATTAAGCCTGAATGTGGAAGAACCCTTTCCTTGGGTCCACTGCTCATAGAATAATATACAAACAACCTCCCAAAATTCTCCCTTCTATTATAACAAATCTCTATGTAAAAGTATGTTTTTCCCCTTATTGCCCATCATTTCATCCCCCTTTGAAGACATTTAGTGAGCAAGCAAGCTGAATGTGGTTTTGCACTGGCATACTAACAGGGCTTTATATAAGCGGAGGCAGATTTCTTGCAGTTCAAACAGGTTTGTATCCCCATGAACTTACTTATTCTTTCAAAATGAATGATACTAAAGATTCTATAAAAGAAAGAAGGCGAGGAGCAGCTGTCAAGCTATTAGGTCAAGAGAAAGGTGAAAGATTTGAAAGACTCATAAAAAAATAAAAAGTCTTTGCATGCTTCCAATGGCATTTCTTTTAGTACATTGGGGAGGAAAAAACCATCACTGCAAGGTGATGTAAAAGGTGAGATGGGGAGAATGTCTGTTGTAGGAGAAAGGAAAAAAGGCAGTCAAATCCTGCAAGGACTTCTCAGAAACCCACAGTGCTGCTGTGCAAGAACAAAATAGAAGGTTGAGAAGAATTTTAGTAAATGTTGGAGAAGTTTAAGAATGGATCAGGGCATATAAAATTCTGCTAATAAAGAAGATTACTGTAATCAAACTAAAACGGAGCTTCTTATTCTATTCAAAATTGAAATCTGCAGACTGGGTGATTCTTGATCTAACAGGTTACCTTCCAGGGGCTGGATGTGGCCACCCAGCATCATTTCACCTTAGCTTCTGCCCTTTCCTGAAGAAGCTGAGAAACACAGAAGTCTGGACAGTGAATACCTATCCCAGCACCCGTAATTTTATTTTGGCATTATATTGGCCATGAAAATGCTGTTCCTCTGCCACCTGAGGAGAGCAAATAAGCCTGTAGGCACGTATTTCCCTGAACAGTGTGGTTCAACATAGAATCAGCAGTAACTGTTATTGCAACTGCAATTCAATGCTTGGGTTCAAACTTCCACAGCTCCTGAAAGGTTATCACCCAAAAGAAATTATATGATTTCCTTCAAACATACTATTTGGATACAGTCCTATGACCAGCTACTGCTGTGTTGATTTGGCAAGTGGCAGAATGCATACAAACATAATACAGGGAGCACAAACTAATTAAATGGCTTTGCATTGCCTGAATTATTTGTTGAACCAGATGTGTATGGGGGACAGGAATAAATGGCTGGCTATCAGAGGAAAAAGCTTTGGTTATGTAAGAACGAAGTAATGACATCACGCCTTTAATCTGCATCACATTCTTCCTTTAGCTTGCTATTTTCTGCTGTAGCAAGGGTCTGTCCTCTGCCAGTGAATTGTATAATTTTCAGGCCAACAAATAACTTCAACAAGCTCTCCAAAGTCAATGGTAGTGATCAAATTTGGCTCTGGAGAATTCAGGCAAAACCCAGTAAAAATAATTTAGCAGTTTTCAGAATTCAGAATTAGATTACACAGAGATTTAAAAGGGCTAAGTCATTTCAGTAGTATCTTGGATTTGTTTTGCTTTTAGTTGCATGCATATTTAACGGAGTTGTACTCGCAAGATTTAGCTCCACTTCTTATGAAATAACATGCAAGTTCCAATGTGGATCTGCTGCAGATTAAGGCCTACTCAAGTTGCAAACTAAGAATTAACACAGCTTTCTTTAATGCTGAAAAATTTTGAAAACAAACAGATCATGGGAAGTACCAACTTATCTCATTTTAACTGACACATTCACACCTTTGCTGATAGCATCTTTTGGCTGGAGAGAGCTTTCTGCAAGGTTGGGTTAACAATGCACCAGGGTTTATGTTTACATAGTGATAGCTGTATCCTGGAAACTGAAGATGACAGTTGCTTGAGCAATTCAAGAATATAATGTAGTATTCTATATTCTAGCTTCTTTTTCATTTTTTTTTTCCCCCCTAGGTTTTGTTTTTTGGGTGGGGTTGTTAATTGTTATTGGCAGAGTGTGTGTGTGTGTGTGTGTTAATGCCTAATGCTGCTTCTGATACTAAAACAATGATCATTGGAAAAGTTTCTGGAAATTTAATTGAATTAACTGCGGCATAAGCCAAGCAGAATTGGTCTGACCATAGTTCTACCTATAGCCAGGCAATGAAAAAAGTGACAAAACTTCTACTGGTTTTCCTAATAAACAAGATCAGGCTCATCCCACAACAGTCTAAATTTTATTCAAACCCATTTCAAGTTCAGGGACAATCTTTCTGTTGGACATTTGAGCATTCCCAAAAAAAACCCCACACTTAGAACTTCTAAGAATGACCACTATAATCATGAATACATATATACTAGAAGAAAAGTGAAGAGAACAGTTATTATACACTGGGTTTTTCATTAAGCTTTACTATAAAGTCATTAAATATCCTCAAAAGCAGACTGAAAAATGAATGATGTATTTTTCTGCAAATTTGCTGAGAAACACTTCAGCACAACTACCCACATACACAGTTCTATATTTTCAAGCACAGAAGTTACCAATTTTAATTTGAGGCTACCTATAAGCCATACCAACAAGTATTTCCTACTTAGCCTCTTCAGGCAAAGTCCAGTTATTAGCATCAAAGCTGGAGATCTTTGTTTCATACCCTCACAACCCAACAGGTAGCATTTTTTTCCCAGTGAATATTACAGAAAATGGTAAAATTGTACAAACTCACATTAGAAAGAGCAGAACCACTGTTTCCCCATCATGGGTCATACAAATAGCTTCACAAAAGTATCTACTTGCTGAAAAGAAATATGCAGAAATGTCTTGGCTTGTTTCAAGTTCATTTGTTTTCCTTTTTTTTTTTTTTTTTGGTTGACCTTCAAGTGCCATCACAGGGAACAAGCGTAAAAGACCAAACACTAATTAGGACAGTCCAACCACTCTTAAAAACTCTTAATAAGCATTCTTCCTGTACTGCATGAATCTGCACCACTGTATGAAAAAATCCTTCAGTTTTCAGGCAATATTCCATCACATTACTTGCATTTCTCACAATGCCTTTACAACAAGAAAATCATCATCACCTCTGCAGAAACACACTGATAGGGTTACTTTTAGTTACTTAAAATAAGATTAATGAGGGACTCACTTTAGTTTATTTTTTACTTTAAGTTTATTCAACTTTAATGTAGCCTAAATCAACAGTTATGGGATCTCTGTTTTTGTTTGCCTTTACTGCTTTAGGCACTATCAGGATTTACTGTTCACATTTGAAAAAACTGCAAAGGTGCTCTGGATAATTTTTCCTCTGGAAATGTACATTTACAATTAAAATTAATTGCAATGATTAAACACCTACACTTTGCCTCAATTATCTGAGCAGTCACATTAGAAAAGAGAAACATTAAAATATTTATTTGCAAGAATTAGAGAACATTACTTTTGGCCTTAGTGAAGTCTAAAATGCTCATTAAAGGTCTGAGTGAGCTTTGGAATACTCAATTTCCCATTAAAGCTAAAATATTGACCACAGCACACACATTTCTTCCTCTGAGCTCACCTACAACTCTAAATCAATTCCTCAATTGTCTGATACTTTGAAGCAAGTCGCTTTTTGAAAATATCAGGATACAAAGAAACTATGAGCATCAATCCCTGGAATGAAAGTATTTCCCTCTTTTGCCCTTTCTGGATTCAAAACATTTCTTTAAAGAGGAAAGGAGCAGGAAAAAAAAATCCCCAAAGCGTCCTTACCAGTTAGAGTTCTATGCAGCGCACATAGGTTTAACACCTCACTGCTTTGTAAAAGTTGTTCTTTATATACAGGTCCAATGCTGTGAAATTCAGTGGCATTTCTCAAATACTTGCATAAGTATTCTGCATGACATACATGGAACACATTAAAATGCAGCTTCACCACATTTATACACGCTATTCATTAAAAAAAAACATAAATTGGTTCTAACTCTGCATTTTGACATGTCCAGGGTAAAAGGTCTTGAAATATTGATGATAGCTTCCCAAAACTGGCCATCCCCCATTTTCAACAGGATCAGTTGTAGCGACTTGAACTGTACAAAGTGAATCCCCTAGAACTAAGCAGAAAACTCAGAAGCATTGTTTTGGATTTGTGTGTGTGTTGGGACCTCTCTACTAGATAGTCCATTCTTGCTTTTCAGAGACACAGTAAGATTCCAAGATCATCTAGGGCAGAAATAGCGAGTCCAAAATTGTTTTCTTTTGCAGTTAAACATTTGCAGAACCAAACAAGGCATTGAAATTTCCCTGGCTCTCCTACCTCCAAAGGTGAATCCAGTCTGGCTGATACTAACACCTTTTTCTTCTTTGGGTTTTATTAAGATCTTAATATGCATATTAACTTTACTTTCACTTATATCAGTGATAAAAATACCCTACTCCAAAGAAGTAAACATAAGTAAATTAAGTAGTTTTTCAGCCTAAGACAATTTCTTAATTTTGGCTGTGCCATTTCTGCTATCTCAAATGGCATATAGAATAAACTTAATCTACGGAGTTTTCAAGAAGCAAATTAAAGCAAGAAATATGTCTATTTTGTGATCCTGGTAATTTATTTAATTGTAGTGAGCTTGAATTAATTCAGAATTTTCCAAACAAAACATTATGTTGTATTGACCAAACACAAGCAACCAGCCTAAATATGTAAGTCTACTGATTTCACATCTCCTGATGAATGCAACTTATTTTATCTACTGCATTAATACCAAATAAGCAAACATCTTTTTGCACTGTAATAATTAGATCTACACAGCACTGCTCTACAACAAACAGTACCAACACTATTACTTTGTGGTTTCTGAATACTCAAACTGGGTCATTAAAAAAGGTTGGTGTAGAATTAATTGTAAAAAATACTACAACTCATCTCAAAACTACCTGGTCATGAAGAGAAAAAAGGCTAAATAGTATGTAGAATCATATACTTGAATAAGCATGAATCAACCTAGCAGTCAGGCTGTTAACAGTTTCATCCTCTTGGCTGACAGACTTGGGAAACATTATATATTATTAATATGGCTGCCTAATTTCTAATTAGGAACCCATTAGCACTTCTAACAGCCATAGATTTTGATGGATCTGCAGTCAACCTGGCCAAAAAAAAATAAATATAGATGACTAGGTGACCTCTTGCATGGGATTCCTCCATCTGTCCATTATCATTTAATGCCACTCTAAACCCGGATTAAAAATGGAAAAAAAGCATTTTTATTCTGACCTAATTTCCTAGGTGCACAATGACGTCTTGCCTTCTTCTGTGGACGTTCCATCAGAGGATCATGTTAGTTTCTCTTAATTCAAACTGTTTTTTCTTACTTAAGAAAAAAAAAATAGTACAAGTATATTCTGGCTTGCTAGAGTTCACTCACATATCTAAGTTTGAATGTGTACCCTAAGAGAAGAGCATATATTAAATCACATGCACATGTTCTATTTGTAAAATGGAAGAAATTTTTGGGGAGTTAGATGAGAAGGCAAACAGTTTCACTGAATATGCAATGAAGCTCATAGAAAACAAATGCATTTCACATAAGGTGATATGAGGCTACAAGAAAGCAGACAAATTGACATGAAATATGAAGAAGCTGCTCACGGCCTTGTTCACAGAGACATACAATAATAGCATCACTCTTCCAGAGAGATGGATTATTGAGTTAAGTGGTATTTAGGTTTTTTCTTTTTGTTACTTAGGCTCATAAAAGCCAAATGAATCTGGCAGAGTCTTGAATAAGTCTTAATTGGATTTGTTCGTATCACCACGTCAGCGTACAAATTCAACGCAGGTGGTAGTTTCTTTTCTGAAAAAGGTGTAACATAAGAGTAACAGTGCAGCATTTGCAAAAGAAATACTGCAAACATGCATAAAATTCAGTTTGCTCTGTGCTGAAGAGCCAGCAGAATTTTAAGTGAAAGAAGATGTAGCAACTTAAAAAACACCTGAATTCATTTTATGTAATAAATGGAAAGTCTAGATGGAATGTCTCCAGAATTAGTAAGATTGAAGAGATGTTTTCGCATACCCACGTCCTGCTAAAGAAGACAGTCTCAAGTATCTGGGTGCATATTTCTAAAGAAGATTTGAAGGCTTTTAAAAACTTCACTGCTCATCAACGAACTGCTGCTTCTTTCTAGTAAGTCTTTTTTCAGATATTCCAGCTCTTAAGAACACTGAGGTGCAATTTTCATCATTTTACTTTTGTCACTTTTATGGGTTGGTACGAAATTCTGTTTTGCAATAGAATTAAGTACAGGAAGAAGCTCCAAACTTTCATAGAACAGGATGCAACAGACTGATCATAATCTTGTGTCCCAAAATGAATAAAGATACACTGGGAAGAACAATGCCACCCTGGCAAAGTGTAACTACCTACAAAAATTGATATAGTCCTTTTTGTCTGAAGCTTGTGGATATTCACTGGAATAAAATGGACTGAGTGGCAGCACAGCTTCCAGCTAGGTCAAAGATGGCTCTTTGCAGATAATAATTGGATGCCAAGTCACTGAAAAAAGGTATGTTTTAATCAAAGAAGAAAATTTCTCATGAGATTTCACTTCTGAAATTAACCAAAAAGCTCATGTATTCTCCTGTGTTTGCAAGTTGTACTCTGTGAACCTGTAATCCCACTCAAACTAGCAAAGGAAAGGTCTCTTACTGCTTTTCTTTTCTCCCACCCTGCCCTCCCCCCGCCCCCTGCTATACACAAATCTGTTTTTCTTCCCCTCCTCTTCCAAAATACCAAAACCAGGGGGGGTGTGGGGGTGGTGGTGGGTTTGTTTTGATTTTTTTTTTTTTAAGAGTGATGAAACTTGAACAAGATTTTAAAAAAAACAAATCCCCCAAAACTCTCCACAAACCCAAAATAAATAAAAAAACCCCCCAAGAACTAGTATTAATTTATGCAGAAATTATTGGAAAAACTCATTGCACTAATATTAACTAATCAAAGAATCTGACTTTGCTCTGTATTTCATTAATAGAAAGAATTAGTTCGGGTTTTATCCACCACCCTATAATGAAGCTTTCAAGTAAAGTACACATTTTAAGTATTGAAGACGGCTACACCGTGTTAGCCAGCAAGTGAGCTATTCCTAAGATTCTCTTCCACTAAAACAAAAGTGAGACTGTAGACAGCCCTGCTTCTAAAGCATGCTATAACATATTTTATCACAAAAAGCAGAAAAGTAGTCATCTATGATGAAGTTCAAAAACCCTATAAAAGTATATGCAAATTTGTAACTCATGTATACATTTAGATCTTCTTTGGAAGAGATGAGAAAATGTTAAATATTAGTAAAAAAGAGGCACAACTGAAAATTAAGAGCCAAACCAGAAGCGTTAATCAAATCTCTCAGTGTTTCACTGTCTAGCTGTCTTGAGACATTTCCATTTCATTTAACAACTTGACTTCTATGTCACTACAGCAGTTTAATTTTTACAGCAGGACTGTCTAGATTCCAGGAGCAATCACAGTGTTTGGTATCCACTGTTGTTCCCATTCAGTCACTAGCATTTGAAAATTTGGCCAGTAGCTTGTTCAAACACAAGAGAATTGTAATTAAATTACTATGTGCCTTTCTACCAGTTTTACTATCTTTTCTATAAAATGAATACACTAAATAATTTAATAAATTAATATTTAGATAGCCATCAATTGCCATGGACAGCAGATTTATATACAGCTCTAGCCTGTAATGTACACGAAAGACCCTCCTTCCCTTTCTCATGAAATAGAACTTTCTTCTGCTGTGGTTTTAAATATACCCTTTCATATTTAATTAGTTTGATATGTTTGTTTTTAATTCCAAGCACTGCCTCCCACATATGATTAATTATTACTCAGTGCAGTTGTAATTTTTTTTTTTTTTAAACATATGACCAATGACAGTTTCCCATCTGATTCTGAGTCCACACTTTTCTCTAATGAATCGGGTACTTGATTGCTCTTCCCAGACCTCCCTTTCATCTCTCGCATGAATATAGGCAGCATCTCCATACCTTTCCTTTTCTAGTTCAGAGGATAAGCTGATACACTTCAGTCTCAAGGAATGGTCCTATATGGAGGAAATTGTAATAGAATGCACTTTCCTTCCTTTAAGGAGACCGAGTGCTATGGTAATCACTACTTTAGAACATACTATACCTTCAGTGAAGGTACACGAACACGGGAGTGGTACCAGATCGTATGTGAAGACTTCCTTTTCCACTATCTTTGCTAAATCATTGTCAGGAAGAACAACATGCTCTTAAACACTACTGAAGAATATATACTTCAGAAAACGAAACAGCAAAAAGCCAGCCACTGTTAACTTTCTGTCTTAAGAAACCATTGTGGAGGAGCCTAGGTAAAAGCAGTAATAGAAGAAAAAAAAGACCTTAAAGTTGACAAGCTGAGTAGTATGAAGTTTGTTCCTGTAGAAAAGTCAATTGCTAGAAAGCCAAGAAAGCTGAAAAAATAGCAGACTGATGAGAGAAAGGAAAATTAGGATCTCATCGCTAGGCAATAGTGTTCTCATTGACAGCTCTTTTCTAAAGATGATAAAGATGGGGTAGATGATATATATTTTGAAAATACATTTTCCCCTTTTACCTCAGATTGCCTAAATTCACATAATTCACTCTGATTTACAAATCTATATTGTACTTCAAGTTTAAGGATGAAGGAGGTACCATCTAGAAATCCACTACTGCCACTTAGAAACTAACTCCTCTCCCTCTGAAACTGAAGTTCCAATATTGAGTTGCGAGTCCCCAAAGCATTGAGGAGATATTTTAGATACTTTCAGTAAGGAGACTAGTGGTTTTACAGATTTTCCAACAACCTGAATGCCACTGTAAAAGCTAAATGCATAAGTAAGATACATATATATGTTCACATGTAGGCATGCAGAGCTTTTCAAAAGGAAGGCATACAAAATTAGTAATACATCATAATTTGAAGTTTGACAGAGCTTCATGATAAAGAGAAAAAGTACTGTTGTTACTGTGCTGGTCACCAAACAAGTAAGACAACACCACCCTAAATATTTTCCTAATTTTACTTCACCTTAGAAGAACAACAGGACACACCTCAAAGGAATACCACCTACTGTTGCAACTCCCACTTACAAATATTAGCCTCTGCCTCAGATTTATGAGGGAACATCTCCCTGCTTCTCAAATCGTCATTACAGCTTTAAGGAAGATTTCTACATATTCTTGGCCTCAACACTAAACTCAACACTTTGGCCTGTGCTTGATTTTTCTGCATTAAATATATTGGTTTAACAGATCCTAGACCAAAAGCACATTTAGTCAACTGAATTTAAAACACCCTTCCATGCATCAGTGTTTCACTATCCCCTCATACCTAAATAAAACTAGAAAATCTTGAGCATTCTGGAAAAGAACAAGGATGACTCTTAAACAGATGAAGCAGACCAAAGCAGGGGTCCAGCTAAAACAAATCTCCCCAGGTCTTCTGGAATTTTGTTTGCAACAAGATCAGCAGAGAATACTAAAAAGTATAGTCTCTGCTGATGTCTCTTCTGTCCCACACATCTATAAAACTTTTTTTTAAAATTATTTTTTTACTATTTCATTATTTTCTTATTTTCACACAGTGTATCAGATGCTCAGATCATGTGGTCCAAGTTTACAACAACTGTATATCTGATTCATAGTGCCGACATCATCAATAAAGTCTGTTCAGGTTGCTATAATTTGCATCTCTTGTCAGGAGGTTATAGTCTAAAATATTCATATAAAAATTTGAAAGAAGATGCAAGAAAACTCTTCCTATGGTCAACATCTCACATGAGCCTAGAACAAAGCCTAGAACAAAGTCTGTTTGAATTAATGTCTTCACTCATGAGCAAAACTGAGTTTCTATTAAAAATACTCTAAAAAGTATGGTTTCAAAGCTAAGCCCACACAATACACTTTTATGTCTTTTGGGAAAGAACCCTCTTTTGATACAGAATTTTTAAAACGCTATAGTCCTAGTGGCTGCTCTAATGATAGCACCTTCACAGAGGTCAGTATCTTATCAACCTGGCAGAATTATCTAATCAACTGCCTAGGAGTTGTTAAAAACAAAACAAAACGTACAATCTCTTGTCCATCCCTCTCCAAAAAGCAAGGTTTTTTTTACTGTCTAGACCACAAAGAACAGTTTTTGGATTTTAAAACCCTGCACCTTTGAGAAAGACTGTTTATAAAAATATTTCTCATTTATTTTTAAAAATCATTACAATTACAATGAGGAACACATGTGGGACAGACTGGCAGGGGAAGAAGAAAGCAGAATAGATCTTTATATACTTGTCACTCTAAATTATAGCCTTATGACATAAGCTCTCATGCACTAAGTTACAGAAGTAATTTTAATGGAAAAGCATATAACCTGATTTTCTGTGTGTGCGTGCATGCTCTGCACGCAAAGGAAGGTACTTTTTAACAGGAATATTCCCACAAGAACTACTTCCCTTTGATGAAGACAGATTATTGAAGAGAGTAGTGGTTTTTTGTCCCAACACAAAGAAGAGGAAATTTTAATGTTAGTCCATGTACATGACTGTGTGCACAAACAAACACAATACATAGATCTAGTATATGTACTAAATGACTTTGTGGCTGAAATGCCTTTGCTGACTGACTTCATGCTGTTATCACTGAAGCAAAAATTGTGACCAAATGTAACCAGAATCAGACTAAATACCATGTTCTTAACTGGTTATCTTAAGCAAAATGTGACACAACCTTTTAATCTTTGATCTATTTTGGACACAAAGTCTATGTTGGTTAGGTTCACAGAAGAGTTTCTGGTGCTTCTGCAGACATAAACTCATCCTATAAACACACTTATATAAAAAAGAGACTAAATAATGCTTATAACCTATAAGATAGAGAATAGCTGAATCTCTCTAACTGAATAAGTAAGGCACATTTCTTAGGACCTTGCCTATAATTTCTAGTTTGCAATGATTTCTGCAAATGGAATCTCTGTAATATTAATTATTTAGAGAAAGTTGGGTTGAGGACCCTTTCTGCAGGACAAGATTCACAATATATAACATGTACTATTAGGAGATTCAAAATTAATTCAGATACGTAAAATGAAGGTTTACATGAACAAAGTGTTAACATCCAATGTGCCTCAAGCTTTTAGTACAAAGTAAGATTAAACTGGTATATTACTACAATACAAAGCATTAATGCTAGGCCTGGTCTATAAGCAGCCAAAATTCTAGTGAAGCTCTCGGGAATGTAAACTACCATTTAGTCTGCCATAGACAGTAAGTTTCTTTAAGACTCAAGGTAAATGAAAAAGTTACTGCCAAAACAGTAGGACAGCCAACAGTAATCACAAAGTGTTCACAAACAGTGAAAAGGAAGAACTGGGTTTGGAATGGGTGTACAATCCCAAAACACCGAGATGATTTTGGCCTCAGCAGCCCATTATGCCCAGCTAAACTCAGAAGCCATGAATTTAAACCACCTGCAATCTTTGTACCAGTACAGCATGATGGCCCAGGGACTACACACTGATCATTTACACGCTACTATTAGACAATATCTGGGTTAACGAGCCAGTACTGAATGTGAATTTTCCCATCACTACCAAGTCTGAGTGGTGTGCTAATGAAAGAACATGCATGGATATAATTTGCAGAAATAACAAGCAGCAAGCTTTCCAGAGGAAAGGGAGGATACCCGGTTGTCACAAAGTCTCATTCAGGAAGAGATGTATATAACTGCTTATGATCCATAAGAACAATTGCCCATCTAGGAGTTTCAGAAACTCTTAGCACATTGTACGTTCTAGCCCCATGTGTAAGCTTCCTCAGGCAGAGTGTACCTTCCAACAACAGAAACTGCAGCAACAGTCTTGAGATTTCCATGTTTAATATCCCTTTTCTCCTGCAGATCACGGATCTGTTGAGATCTATAGCAGCCACGGTACTAGCGGTTTCCCTGTTTCTGGATGGCCCCAAAACCTGCATTGATTAACACAGTCTGAGTCCAGTAAAGCCTTTTAATTTTCTTGGAAGCTGGGAAACATGATTCTCACAGTCTTTCCAAACTGCTTCCCTCCTTTTCTCTGCATAAAGCCAGAAAAAATCCTTCGCTGTGCCAAAGGAAAGAAGAGGAGCAACCGACCAACAGGGAACGTCCCTCCCTCCATCTTGCTTGCTGTTCTGTTGCTATTGCTCAGATCTGGGATCAGTATAATTACAGGCATTTCACACTTGTAATTTTGTCTAATAATGATGAAGATGGCATTAATGCCATAAAACTACTATCACAGTAGGCTGACCTTTGTACCTCTCTGGAGAATGGAACTTCAACATACATCACCCTCTTAAGCCACAGCTCATCTTTGAACTTCTTACACTGCATTAGTTTACAGCACATTGTGCATATTCCAACCAATATTCAATGCCACTTCTTGATGAGGATTAGTATTTACAGATGACTTGGCAATTAGATTCAGTTCCAAACAGAGCTCAAATAAAGAAATATTCTGCTCAGACAGTAACTAACAAAATTCTATCACCCCGTATCAACATACACTAGTGCATAGAATGCAACCAGAGCCAACAAATCACCCTAAATCCCATGTATTGTTTAAAGATTTATGATGAAGCAATGCACACTGGCTTCCTCATACTGAATGTCATCAAGTAGAATGCAGTCTCCAGTACGTAGCATACAATTTACATAGATAATTGAATTACAGTAAGTCCAACATAAAGAGCCATCAACTATGGCAAAATACACGTCTTTAAAGTACACTGAGCCTATTTTCAATTTTTGTTTGTTAGAAAGCTCTTCCTATTACCCAAACAAAATTCCTACCAGATTATGAAAAACTGAGCAGAATTTTAAGGAAAATAAAACCTCTTTATTGCACATTAGTGTTCAGGTGCTCTGAACATCAAACATGCATCACTTTCTCAACAGTTCAGATGTGAACATTTGTACTTGTATATACTTTCAGGCTATGTGGGTCTTCATTGCTTAATTGCCTTAGCACACACATCAAACATGATTGAATGAGAAAGATAAGCCTTTCCTTTTTGAGGAAAAGCTTGTTGTAAGTTCCATTGAACAGGAAACTAAACCAATATGAAATGTTGCCCTTCATATCCCTATCAAGGTATCAACAACACTGAACAAACAGATTGTCTTTTATCACCTGTTTTATTGTCTCTTTATGTACAAGCACCATTGTTATCAACTGGGCACATTCCTCAAGTCTCTGCAACATCACAGCCCCGCAACCATTTGATCTACAGGTATAATTATGACAAAATATGATTAGATCGATATATTTGCCAGACAGAGAGGGAATGTGAAAAAACCCAACTGGAAAATGATAAAATATCACTGAGTGTCTTGTATATTTATCTTTACGTTCTAATCCTACCAACTAAATAATTTTATTATATTCGATTTACTGGAAGTAGAATTGCAATTTGTACGGATACATAGGAACCCCTAATATAAGATAGGAATATACTATCACTTGAAATTGAGATGGAGATATTTTGTATTTAACTCTAAACAAGCCCCACCAGATATGTTTAATGTATCTGAGCTGAACAATATAAATTGCCATAATACTAAAAATTATTTTCACTCTGAAAAACGTCAGGTAAATTATTTGCTAAGCAGACCAAGAGGTTAAGAAAGTCTGCCTTACACCTGTATGACAAGAGCAAGAGACATTTCTTCATGCATTTTCCCAAACTAATATAAGCCCAAACACAATAATTTAGAGGAGGAAAATCTACAAGAGACTTTCTTTTAAGAGGCTACAACTATGATCCACTAAATAGAATGACAATTTCTCCACTGAAATCAGAGGACTCTGATTCTCTGCAAGAAGTGTACAGCAAAACCTCATTCAATTACTAGAAGCGAATATGCTTACCTCTAGTTATTACCATGCCAATAATACGCTCTTTTATTCTGGACAGACTGGACTTCAATATGATTGAGCCAGAAAGTGGTATAGTCACTTTTCTGAATTACTACATAAATGTACAGAATATCAGCTTGTTGTGGTTTAATCTAGTAGGCAACTAAATACCACACAGCTGTTGCCCTCGCTCCCCTCCACAGTGGGATGGGGGAGAAAAAAAAATAAAATTAATTGGTTGAACTAAAGACAGTTAAATAGGACAAAAAAGGAAGGGAAAATAAAAATATTGAAAGACTATACAAACCAAGTGATGCACAAAGCAATTGCTGCCAACCAATGCCCAGACAGTTCCCCAGCAGCAGATCCCCCCCAGCCAACTCCCCCCAGTTTCTATGCTGAGCATGATGTCGTATGGTATGCAATACCCCTTGGGCCAGTTGGGGTCAGCTGTCCTGGCTGTGCCCCCTCCCAGCTTCTTGGGCACCTGGCAGAGCATGGGAAGCTGAAAAGTCCTTGCCTAGTGTGAGCACTGCTCAGCAACAACTAAAAAACCAGTGTGTTATCAACATTCTTCTCATGCTAAATCCAAACCACAGCACTATACCAGCTACTAGGAAGAAAATTAACTCTGTCCCAGCTGAAACCAGGACACAGCTATGGCAAATATTTAATAACTGTCATATGTACTTGTATTAATGACAAAGATAAAAATGCATCAAACAGAACCTAACTCAGTCAGGGAGTCAATCAAAAAAAGCTTATGCTAGGACAAAAAAAAAATTGCAAAAGGAATCTGCAGAAAAATAAAGCTTTTTTATTTGTTTCTGAGCTTCCACACAATATTGTTCTCCCTTCTTACTACTAATAATGAATTCCAATACAGAGCTTTTATGAAAAGTGCATGTGTCCTTTCTGTCTTCCACTGCTGTGAGTTTTGTTGCATATGGCTATGATGCCTTTAATTCTTAAGAGAAATTCATCCTGAATAAAATGAATGAGAATGGGATCCTCTGCACAGAAACTACTTTACAGGAAAGTGAAAGATTACAATTCTACTGCCAGTTGTTTCATTCTGATACCAGGTCCATGTTTATTGTTTGTCTTAAAGAAGAGGGCCATATGCTTTTTATAGATTACTTTTAAACTTTGTATTGATGTACAAATAATATTAAATATAGTTGATTCCACTGATCAATAGTGCAATTGTCTTAACAGCTGGTTTGGTACTTTTTATACTGTGATGTTTAATAAAGAGAAGCTTTAGGGTACAAATCAATCTACGTGGAATTGATCTGTAGACAACAGCAAATGTAAAGGCACAGGAAACACTTCTGCCATTCATTCCTTAAAGATAAAATATTTGCCCAGGCAGAATCTTGTAACAGACTTAATTCTGAGCACATGCACTGAATAAAAAATAAATGTGGAAGCAGGTAGAAGAAGGTAGGTTGCTTCAAATATCTGACATTCTGTCTTTAAAGTTCTATGGTAGTGAGTTCTAGCTGTTGTGAAGAGGAAGAAAAATTAAGAAAGAGTTATGAAAAGTGCAGCCAGCTAGGGGAGGAGAGAGGGAAGCCTAGTAAGTAATAACATTTACTTCACAGTACCTCCACCTTCTAAAGACACCTATCACTATCACTTAATTAGACCAACCAACACATTCATAATTGTTGCTGTGTATTACACACATGTGCATACACTCACATATATATGTGTGTATACATAGCATATTTACATGCAAAACAAACCTAATACTCTTAGATTGCGCAGTATTTATTTTTTTTCTGTATTTATTATTAAGATAAAAAAATGTTTGTGCTTGCTCAAACAATACCACTATCCTCTGTTTTTCACATGTTGTTTACACTGGGAAATTATTTTCTTTAGGTAATAATTTCCTGATTTTCTTTCTTTTTTTTTCAATCCCAAATGATGCCCATTACACCTGAAAGGCACATGTTTTGGGACTGCATCTAGCTTTGCAATAAGTTCAGGGTTTATTCCCCATGCAAATTCTTCCTTAGTGTAAAACAGGAAGAATAGGAATGGCTTCCCTTGGAAGGCACTTCCAAATCTCTAGCTTGTTTCAGTGTACAAGGAATATTGAACACAAAAGGAGTTCACTTTCCCCAGAGGCAGGAAGCACTACAGTTGTAATTGTTACATCATTTCACCATTTTCTGACCTCTTCTCAAACTCATAAATGGAGATGAGGGGTAGCCCACAGAGCATCTGCTCTTTATTTTCCACTTTGTTTCAAAAGGACAAAGACATTCCTAGAGTTTCAGCTGCCTATCACAGCCACATTAATCACTCAAGTGTAGAGAGTTACCTCCTTGTGACCAGACAACAATCAGAGCCCGAATGTGAATCACAAGTGTGCTCTTGACTCCTTGAACCTGAAATTTTATAGTGTACTGTTTGTCTTGAAAGGAAGAATCATAAAATGACTTACTGGATAATTATGGCTTGAGAAGAAATGTGTTAAAAGCACAAGCTGTTTAAAGACAAAAGCCCTACTTGAATTCACAAATAACTTATTTACTGTAAATGTTTCTGCTTTAATCACTAAGCATATTAGAAATCAATGCTGGAACATTGAAAATATTTTATTCAAGAGATGGGAATTTCCTGGGACAGCTCACGACTGCAGAATAAATCTTCCAACTAACTGAAGACCATCATAAATCTTTGCACATTTCCCTTAGTTGTTCAAGAAACATCTGTTGATACTGCCACCAGCAGCAAGTATGGGACTGTGTAAACATATGTGTTTCTCATAAACCCTCTTGCCAAGCAGAGCTGTGTCTATGGCATTATGCTGATTATTGTTTTACCAGTAAGTTTGTACATGTTTCTTTTTCCACAAACACATCCCACATCAAACAACAATTCAAACAATTTGCCTTAACATGCTTCTCCCCTAAAGAACAAACTCCATGGCAGTTGTTAATTGTGTTCCTTAACGTACCTGTAAAGCAAAAGACAGGGAGATACCACACCAAGAACCTGAAAACTGACAGTGACCCGATCACAGCTCTTACAAAACAGAACAGGAGCTTAACCCTGTCGAGGCAGTTTGAAGTAATTGCTACATTACTGGTACCTGTAATATAACGAATCTTGTCTAAAAAAATATTAATTACTGTGCCACTTGGAATATATAGTTTAGCAAATACACAGATATTGCAACAAACAATGATGGAAGAAAAAATATTGTATGGATAGGGTGTTAATAGTTTTATACATTGCTTTTAACATGCAAAGTAATGCATAATGCACTTATTCATATTCATTTTAGGATATTCAAATACAGAACACTCAGTCAGAGAATACACAATTTTTCTTCATTACATGGAGTTTTTAATGAGAAACTAACTGCCTTTTTAGGGACATTCTTCAAGACCAAATTATTTCTTTCTCTAAAATTCAGGTATTCTTGTCGTGGATTTCTAAAAACCAAATTGTTTCTTCAGTGTGAGACCTTTAAAAAAATTCGTTAAAAAGTTTGATGAAAATTAAGTGTATCTGTGGAAAAACAACTGTATTTCTAAAGAACACTACAGTGCTCCCCCTGCATCTCCCCTCCACATAAAATTCATTCAGGAATAAACCAGCTGAGCTTTTTCTTTCATGAACGGCAACTAAAATTGTAAGTAAATTCATTGAAGTATCTCCATTATAAAACAGATACCCAAGTTGATGGAAACTGTTCAGTAGTTTTATTCAAAAATATGAACGCTTTTGTGTTTCCTTGCTACGTTTTTTGTGTTACATCCTGCAGTTCAGAATCCATGCATTAGCAAGATTAATAATTATACATTGCCTTATTTAGAACAGTCTTAACTGTGGCTATAGCTTTCAGTATAGCTAAACAAGGTTTTCCTTTCTGAACAAATGTATCACTTCAAACTCCCTATCACAGATACAAAACGAACTGAACAGTAGACTTTACCAACACTCTGCTAAGTTTAGCAGCTTAACGGAAATTTTCATTAAACTTCTACTCATTTAGTAAACTTAGTGGGAGTATTCAAAACAGATTCACACATGCTTCTGAAAATATGAGAGTGACAGATCATAAAAAGGAATAAAAAATTGATTTTACTCATTGGGTTAAATATTGTTTGCATGCCTACACCCTCTGCTGCACAATGCATATGAAATCTTTGGGATAAATATCTACACATTTTGTAAACACAACAAATTTACTGCATACAGGAATAAAATATGTTCCTGGGGAGGTACCTATCAGGACTCCATCTTTCAGAGCTGTCCTGAAATTAGACTTTTAGCCTTTACATTAGTAACGGTACTGAATATTGATCTATATTCCCATGCAATAATTGGCTTTAAAAAAAAGACTAATGTTTCTAAATGTTTGCTAGCTTGGATAATGTGAAATCCTGGGTGACATTATTTAGAATAAGTATACACCACATACAGAGCTTTCTTTTTTTTCCCTCCAGTGAACTAAATTCCACAAAACCGCTGTTGTAAAATGATTGCTGGTAACTCCCTCCTCAATTAGTAAAATGGGTTTTTCAGCTCTGTTTGGAGTAGCCAGGATCCTGGCAGTGAATGATGACTAGTACAGATATTTCATGCATCTGTCTTAATGAACAGCCAAGACAGGGAGATTACAACTTTCAAGAAGGATGCCAAATAGCAATTTGCTTATACACTTCCTACATGCTTCTAGCGCTTTTACTTATGAGGGGGTAGCTTTTCCATTTTTTGTGCAATACGTTGCAGAAACAAACATTGGAGGTGGACTGAAAGATGTAGAGCAATACCAAAGAGATAAAGTGAAAGAAGACAACAGCTTTAACACTTCCAGAGAACAAAGACCTGACGTATTGACTGG
Organism: Gorsachius magnificus; assembly: GCA_034008185.1. Lineage (NCBI taxonomy): Eukaryota > Metazoa > Chordata > Aves > Pelecaniformes > Ardeidae > Gorsachius > Gorsachius magnificus. Next base: position 39,436,022 of record CM067088.1, on the reverse strand, counting down.
ATAGGTTAGTGAGAGATGTCACTGTCCAAGTTAATTACGTTTTGCACATCAGCTTTGCAGCTGGATAACAAAGTCCTGGTTATGTTTATGTATCATGACTCCAAGATTTGAAACAAGTAAAAGGATGAAAGAAATCACCAGCGCTGTCATTTTTTTCCCCACCACTAATACAAGAGAAAAAGGGAAGATGTTTATATGGTGTGACTGACATAAGACTTAAGCTATAAGGGAGCATAACCATTTATCCTTGTTTACAGCAAAAGAGAAGGATAAGGAACTGTTTTGTGATAGCAGAGGCAGAGCTTTCATTATCAAACACAGTTTTCCCAGAAACCGAAGCATGCGTATTTTAGAAACAAACAAACAAAACCACCACCACCAACAACAAAAGACTGGGTAAGATACTTCAAGAAACTAAGGACAGTAGATACACAATTACTCCAATCCAAAAGAGCTAGAATGTAACAGTAACACTAGTTGTGCCACACACAGATGGAGAACACACAAGTTGTTTAAGCAGCAGTATTTGAATCAGTGGTTGCACCCTTTGTATTCCGAATAGACCCTAAGAAAAAGGTAATCTGCTTCTTGATGCTTCTGTGAAAGTCAAAAACTGACTCTTTATGATAAGTAAGGGTCCCATTACAATTCACCAGTCCAAATTCAATTTCAAGCAGTCATGGCAATCTGTCTTCCCAGAAAGACCTCATTTTGCATTTCCCAGCTTTGTCTTAAGCCTTTATTATAGCAGGTTTGCTTTCTAACAGCTGCTGAATTTCTCTGCAGAAGTGCCTCTATTGATTAGGACACGGGCACAAATGAATTAAGAATAGAAGAGTTGATTTAAAGTGGGAGGCTGTAACTTTATTAACTTTTATCACAAGCGGAGATATTACACTGAAATGTTTTTACTTGGTTCGGTATGTTGCTAACAGTCTTCCAAGCCAAATAAACATTATATGGCCCAGGCATTCTGATAATCAGGTCTTTCACTAAAAAAGGAGGAAGGCAAGTTCAGAAGAGCTATCTTAATCAGAGAGGATTTAAAATACTTTTTTTTTTTTATTTTTTTAATAAACCAACATTGCTCATGAGCTCCTTAATCTCCTCTACTGCACTGGAAGTAATCTACCTGTGTTAGCTGAAAACTGTGACAAAAATAAAAATCCAATCTGAATATGAAATTTACAGCTTCCAACTCCCCAGTAGGCTGGCTCTAAACATCCAGGCTGCTATGAAGAAGACACCTTGACAGTTTAGGTTCCCTAGAAAAACATATTCCTGATTCTGTAGCTTAGCAGTTGGACAGACGCACAGTATCTTGGGAATAAGATACCTGCGCTTTAATGCAGTACAGGCAGGTGGTCTCAGTCAGAGTGGCCTGACTGCCCTGTTTCCACATGTATTACCAAGAGGAGACTACAGCGATGAGCGGCTTTGCTCTCCTGTACCCGCATCTGGCCAGCAGTGGGCAGGTACATACAGTCAAGGTGAAATAAAGTGGGAAAGGACCTCAACCTTGACTCCAGGGTTCACTTCCAAGGGCCAGCCTTCTCCCTGCCTATGTGATCACAAGCACTTTCAGTCTGGATGGGCAGGAATATTAAAACCACAGCAGAACCTACACACTTGCACTGAGAAGGGTCCAAACTCTGCCACAGGCTGTTCAAATACATGAAGAAAGGCAGCTTCAGAGATTCCAAGAAAATATAGCATGAGTTTTTAAATATTACAGAATTTATATTAGTATTACTAATTGTTCTCTGACACTTGAAAATGTAATTTAAAAATACACATATTACTTCTTCCTCTATGCTTCAAATACAACCAGTGAACAGCATTTCTACCAGAAAGCAGACTTTTCTGCAGCAAGACACCACTGCTGTGGTATCAGTTATTTATATTTGCATGACAAACAGTTACTGGCTCTTTGCCTAACGCGTTGGTGTTGGAACATTTGGTCCAAACAGCGCGTCTGCCAGCTAAGAACTGTGCTGAATCTGTCAGAAGGCGTTAGATAAATGTGTCACCCTTGACAGCCTGCATGTGTATAATTTGAACTATAATAAGTGCAAGTTATTGACCACAATGCAGTCTGTACTAGGATTGCACACACTTCCCACGCAGACATAAATAGTGATTGCAGCTATAGACCCATTTCTATTTTCTGACTGAGGGTGTTGTACTGTTGCCCACCACTTTGAATACTATTTCAATTTCATGGAAGCAACAGAAGTGGGCCAAACCAGCCTCTACAGTTGAAAAAAAAAAATCACAAACAAAATAAACAGGGAAAAAAACCCACACACTTCTGTGTCCCTGGGACTCAAAATCTGTTGCATACATTAGGATATTAAATACCATAAGCAAGTTCTCAAACCACCTTCCTCTTAGATTCTACCATGTTCCCAATGTGTCACTACAGAATACCTACTCCCCTAGTCAATATATGCAAAGCGAGCAGCTCAGGCAATCAAACCTTACAATCAACAAAATGAGCCACCAGAACTCTCACCAGTCACTCTTTTGTGTATCTTTCGCTATATGATGCGATATGTACTCAAATCCACTTGTTTAGCCTGTGCTGAGATTGCAGTAATAACTCAGAGGCAGAGCTTGGCATAACAATACAGGCTGTTCTGTGGAGGCTATTCTCCATTCCACTGAGGCTCTGACCCTACTCACTTTGAACTCAGTAGGGGCTGGCTTTCAAAGGAAAGAGGAGTAAGCCCAAAGGTACCCACAGTACAGGCAGTATCAGACAAATACTCTTCCAGTGGGATTCCACTGATTGTAAGGAAAACTTATTTTTGGTGCCTCACTCAAACGCAGAAAAGCATTCTTTACAAAGCAAATAGAATGAATTGTAATAATTGAAAACAGCATGAGCCCTCACTGTTAATTTGGGGAAAGGGATCTTGAAAACTGAACAGCTACTATCTGAAGCAATGATAAAGAACTTAACAGCAATTTGTATAAATACCAAGCAAATGTAATAGGAATTTAACTGAACAGCAGATGGAAAGGAAAAAAGTTGTCTATGCTTTTACAGAACTGCTTACCGTAAATGAAGCCAGCAGGGTATCTAGTGAGTGACATCATACTTAGACAATAAATAGATCTTCCCTGGCAAAATTATGACCCAAAAATGCAACACACTTTTTGAAAGCTTTATATATATATACAGATAATATAACTTTTGTTTGTCCTGTTCTCTGGAATACTAAGAAGTGACTGACAAAATCCTATTTTTCTTTCTTTATATTACATTATAGACACTCATTCTGTCAATTTTTAACACTTTGTTCCATATTGTGCTCTTTTGTGGTTATTTTGTTTCCTTTGGGGATGCTGAGCATTTAAGTCAATAAAAACAAGTGACTGTCCTTATCAAAATGGAAGACTTAACCTTGTTTGGAGGTTTCTGAAGTATGATTTCTATTTTCAATATGCTCATGATTGCTGCAGTTATCAATATACCTCACCTCACTGCAGCCAATTACGGCAAAACTATGTGTCTGCAAGTATTTTACCCTCATCTTCAACATAATGTGCTTAAGCATAGGAATTAATCTACTGAACCATACTTAATTATACCTATTGGAAGAAAAGGACAGTTGAGAGACTATCCTCAAGATTAGATTCACATCTCATGCAAACAGCAGTCCTGTGTGAGAACTCTGGTGTGGCCTGAGCAAATTCTAGATAGGTTAGTACAACCACACAACCAAGTGACTGCTTCTGCAGGAGACAGGCAACGACAGAGCTCCCCAGGTCATCAGCCACAATAGAGACTGTTCCATCAAACAGATGAGGACACAAGTTTTCTTCCAGACCCAGATGTGCCAGAAGAAAAGCTGTTGCCAAGTTTCTTCTGACTCCAAAGCTACTTTTGTGAATGCCATTTTCACTTGCTTGCAGTCAGAATGAGCAGGATGGCTTTAGCCAATTTCTGGAGCAAGTCTCTCTGAATCCAGCTTTCTGACTGAAATGGGTCAGGGAGCTTTCAAAAGAGCAATTGTGCTGGCAGGGGAGAAGACCCTACAGGGGAGAACAGCAGGGAGGAAGGCATCACTTACAGACGATAATTGCTTCCATAGGCAAAACTAGATGCAGAAGAGGACATCTGTCGCTAGCCTGCGACTGTTTATGAGCTCCTAGTCAGGCACGTGCACAGCGGACCGAAGCCTGCAATTACCGCAATCCCTCAATGCACCTAACACAGCTACACGGGAGTGTGACACACGTGTCCTTTCCTCTCCCACACCAACCTAAACCTCAATTTATTTTTCACTGAGTCTGTCCATGTGGAAAACAGACTGCAATAAAACCAAGTCAAAGAATTGTTAAATATTTTACTGATCTTTTCACCCATATTTTAATGATTTTACTTTCCATACAATTTTAAAGTACTTTTCTGAGAATCTTTTGAATTATTTAACTATCGTACAGTAAGGCCAACCTAGAACACCAATAAATACTATGTAGATACTGAATGTGAAAGTGCTTTGTCTATTTGCATTGTGTTATTTGTACAGAATTCCTGAATAACAAGAAAATATAACTACCAGCAATAAAACTCACCTTTTTTTTTATATTTGAGGGTTCACAGACTGTTTGAAAATGCACCATGTTCAGTGTTATGCTAGTAAAATGACACTTTGCCTCTCAAACTAACAAGCATTTCCATTAAGCATAGCATTCGCAGCAAGATGTTTTCTCAATAGTGAATACTTTGATTGACAAAGGATTAAATTACTGCGGAGCCATTCGTTATTTATGGTTCTTAACACCTGTTAGGTGTTAAATTTACCTTTTCACATCTCTGCTGTGCAAGATACCTGCTCCCACTTCATTAACATCCTGTGTTTTACACCAGTGCTGACATTTGAACATACAACGGAATAAAACCGATGTCTTTTTTGAATATAATACTAAGGTTTTCTTAAAAAAATTATATTTAATGATTTCACAAACTATTTTTTTCCCAGAATGGATTCAAAAAAGATTTTTAGAAAGAAAGCAATGATGAATTTCGTGTTTTTCTTCTTGCCCCCTGCAATTTGACAGATAAAATAAAGACTTTTTTTTTTTTGTGCTGTCTAACAAAGTGTCTATAGACACTTCCATTTCTTTGAATAGTGACGGTAAACAGTAATGGACGTAACACATAAATGCTCGGAGACTGTCAAGAAAGGATTCCCTTAAGCGCTATGAATAATAAACTAAAAGGGGCTCAGTATATCTGTGAAATCAAATATAGCATATAATTACACAGAAAATATAACTATCACTTAAATTCTCTCTTATACTAAAAAAAAATCATTATACTGTTGCAGTAGTATAGTTAAAAACCATTGAGACTACCAGGGTATCACAATGTATTTGTACAGACAAGAAGTGTTCAAATATTTTAATAAGATGCTGTACAGTAATAACTTCAGTGTGTTCCCAAATCACAGAATTAATTTACAGTCCTTTTATAAAACTAAATGGATTTAATAAAGTTTGATCATAAATTAACACTAACAATTGATGTAAACTGCACTGTTAGTGAGATTTACTTCAGTTGTGTTACTGTTTACGGCATTATAAACCAGACTTTTAACATATTACAGGCTGAAGGGCAACCTGTTTAACATGGGAAACAGATTCAAAGGCAGGGAGGTGACCTGTTTGCAGAATTCTCCTAAATCCCAGGACAATCATTAGAGAAGCACTTTTATATAATCTCGACAAAAGCAGTGGAATGTGGCGCTGTAGCAATGTGCTTTCTTGAGAGATCTTTTAATTAAACACATGCAAAGGAAAAGGTTAAGTGAAAAATAAACAGTTCCTAAACAGGCATGATGATCAGAGCTTAACCCACATAAAAGTGGCAGAAGATGGTTGCAGTATTAAATAAGACCTCAGGAGCTAGGCTGGCCAGAAGAAGCCTCAGAGTCTTATGAAGTGCACATCTGTATGGCCCCATCTATTCATGTTCAAACTGAGAATATTCAGAGACTCAAAAAAATGTGTATGCAAGTATTCAGCTCCATATTACACCACAGCAACTTGCTTTGCTATTTCCTCCCTTTGAAATACGTTTCCATCAGAACATTTTTAAGCCAACACCAATCCACTGCTTCAAATTCAGGACTACCACTCTTGCAACTGGGAGAACTGCATAAAACCTACAGGAAGCCATGATAAAACTCGGATTACTCTGTTCATTTTTGTGCGTGAACCTTCTGTTCTCTTTTGATGATATTTCATTCAATGAGTTAGTTGAAGTGGGATCTATTTTTCAGATGTTAAATAAAGAGGTGGGTGATGTATCAAAACCATATGATTGCATTGCCTGGACAGCATGTAATTCTGTTTGCTTTTCAGGGGGAGGAGCTCTCCACCAGCTACAAATGAAGCTGGTGGGCACGCTTCCCCAGGTTGAAAACTGGTACCTCATTAAGGCCTTTGGAAAATTACTCAAAAGATATTAGGAAAGTCTATTCTTCTAAATGTATTTATAAGACAACAGAAAACTACTAAAATGTAGTGAAGAAAAAGAATAATTAGGAGACAATTTCTCAGAAAAATTGAGAGCCTCATGTTCATGTTTGAGTCAGATGACTTAGAGAAGTCCAGAGAGGACATGCATCTGCAGTCAGTATTTCTTGCCATTTCAGCCAGTGGCTTGCCCATCATTACATACAGTTTTGTGCCTCATCTTCCTAAGATCCATACCACCGCTTCTTTAAATCCTACTGGGAACGCACTCTGAATTTTCAAATGTGCAAAACCTTAATTGGAAACACCAAATGCGCCTTTCTAAATCTCATCCCAGTAGGCAAGAGACCATGCAGATTCAAAATTAGATATATGCACCAGTAAGATTTAAGTAGAATTTACATGCTTTAATCCACAAACGCAACGCTCAAAATTCTTATTTACTCCCTTCAAACACATACATTTTCACCAGTAATTTTTCAGGTGTTATAGACATGCTTTTCTGCACATGCCCAGAAGGATCATGGTCTTATCAGAGCTGAGCAGGTTGGTATCATCTCACATGCATTCCCTGCAGAATCTTCAGTGTAGATGCTCTCCTGCTATGCTCCCCAAAGGGAACACTTGGGAAGGTATGGCGACATAAAACACAGCACCAGATGCTGCTTTCATTCAGAAACACAGCTTGGAGTGGAAAGAGGCAGTGTTCCAAATTATCCATGAAACGGTGAGACCAGACCTAAGTGAGAATAAGCATGCCCTTCTGCTTGGTCTCAACCTCAGCAGCATTTGTCTTCACCACTAAACTAGAGAAAGGGGGCTCTCTCTCTCTTGCCAGCCGAGTCAATTTGTCTCATGTTCTCCTTCAGGTGCTATTATACAGGACCTAAATACATTACCAGTTTACATGCTGCTGTGGAGCTCATCTGCTCCCTCTTCCATCTACGAAAACTTTTTTTTTTCCCATTCAACCTTGCTCCTGGCAACAATCCTCACATGGACAGGCTGCAACTTGTCTGATCCCCTGATGAAGTAACGCTAACCCAGAATAACCATTTTTCTGGACAAGGAGATGGGGACTTGGCTTGTATTTCTGGATCAGCTAGTTGAGTCAGCTCAATAAATGGTCAGCAAAGCACCAGACCCCAGACTGAAACAAGTCACCATGGAGATGGAAGCAGAACTGCTCTATGAAAATGGGGGTTACATCACAATCTTTTCTTTTGGAAGATGTAGTGTTACAGAAAAGGGAGATCACAGCTGTTTTTGAAGAAAGTGTTTGGGACCTATCACAAATGGGGTTTCTGGGATGTGAATCTCAGTATGAAGGCAGGTGCTTTCTGCCCCACAGGCAAGCAATAAAGACCTCAGAGACCTATGACATAACCTGAAATGGAATATTTTGATATTTCTGTTAATAATTACATCAAATGTGCGATATTAAATTCTTTTCTATTCATCGCTTAAGCTTTTGATACCAGCTTCCCAGGTTTCTTCTTTATCTGAGTACCCTGTGGATATTCTAGTTCCAAACCCAACTAATCAATTCAGCTTTTATTAATAATGCTTACTATATTTATAATGTATTGACTCTTCAATACAACATCAGATAAAAGATATAAAAAGGAACACTAATTAGTTTTGTTACCTGCTTTTCAGTGAGGAAAAAATTTATCAAGCTAAAATGAAAAAACAGTTCTCTTTTAAAAATCTAAATTATTCTAAAAAATATTGGCTTGGCATTTTTTCAACAGTATGAAAATAGGAAATAATATTGTTAATGAAAACATCTGAACAGCCCAAGGTATTTGACCTTTCACAAAGCTCACTATAAATAGCTTCCAATACTGTGACTTACATCTGCAACTGCAACAGATTGATAAGGAACAATGGCAATGCTAAAGGAGGAAAACAGATTATGAAATGCTATCCACTATTTCAGGTACTACGATGTAAAACATTCCTGTTAATACACTGTGAATGCCAAGGTTATGTGGCTGAATTCAGTCATGTGATGAACTACTGAAAAGGATATCAGAAATGCAGCAGGATAAACAAGGAGAAAAAATTGCTCTTATTTCTGTAAGAGCAAGTTCCATTTGTTTTGAAATAACCTGTTTCTTTTAATAATTCCCTAAAAAACCTGTGACTCTGCATTATGTGACTTGAGGCAGTGTCTTCGGTAATACAGCTCTCAGCCTAATCAGAGACAAGGCGATTTGGCAAGGAGAAATACAATAAAAAAAGAAGATAGGGTGGAATAATGTTTTAAGAAGAGTTGCACTCCCTCAAAACACACTACTCCATATTGCTATGAAGCAATCCTTTCCTTAGTAAACCCATCTTCAGAATGAATTTATCTCCACTGCGTGGAAAACCCCCAAATAAGTCATAATTCCACATCAAGTCGTGCATACGAAGGGTTTTACTTGTTAAAGGTAACTATTTTCTCTCTGTTGGGTGTAAAAAATAATGCAAAAAGCATGCTATAAACACACGTAAGCAGTACTGTTAGCTAGGTTAAACCCTTCTACAGCACTCTAGTATCATAATATTGCCCCCCAAAATTAATACCTCAAAATTACATAAGCAGGACCTTTTCTATTATTTACCTAGTCACCAATGTTTTCCTTTTCCAGACTTCATTAGACACTGACAAGACTCATTTAGTAACCAAAACACCTGATCTATTTAGTATCCTGAAAACATTCACAGCAATCCTTGGGGTGCACAATTTCTAGCCCCATAATTCCATCACAAAATGTTTCCTGTGAAGTTGCAATTTCTTTTCATATGCAGATCAGCATCTTAAACACACAATAATATCTGAATACTAATTTCTAGTGAGAGTCACCACTAGTAGTATAAGAATCATCAGTCCTTGCTAAAGTATTAAGTGTGCTAAAGCCAGAATTATTCCTTTATACATTTATAAATGCCGATAAACTACCTTAGTCCCCACAAGTCTGTCGTAATTCATGCATGAGATTATCCCGTTTTACTACTCTGGAGTACATTCTGAACACAATTCTCGTTACATTTCTTTGGGGAAAAGGGAGAGGTTACTACTTCAAACTGCTTAATCTCAAATATTTCATAATTAACTCAATGTTAATTCTGTGCTACAACACAAACATAATCATGTTATTAAATTAATATTTAATTATAAAATAATCACTGTGCAATATAAAGGGTAAAAACAAATTACACAATTATTATAGGATAATTAAATATTTATCATTGAAACATGAGTGACAATAATGTGCTGAGAAGAATTTTGTCCATAGCAAACTGCTGTAAACTGCAGTCAATCTGTTTCCTTATCTTTTACACTCAGACTAATATGCCAGATTTACCCCTTTTTAACTGTAATACAAATAGTAAAATTCTACTTTTTCTAACTGTTCATTAAGAATACTGTAATTTACAAATGTTTTCTTTTCCTCATGTAGACTTGTAAAAATAGAGGAAAACTGGAGGCCTCAAAATTTCTGAGGCATTTAAGGGAGTGAGACAAGAACTCCTCCATGGTCCGGTAATACCTCACCTAAAAACCCTTGGGTTCAGCCTAACCCACTTTTCATATTCTAAATTTACAGTGGAAAACAACACCACAGAAATACTCATAGCAGCATTGGCAGACTAATTCTCTTTTATTTGGCCACAGATATCAGCCTCAGGTACAAACATTTCCATACACAGAATACTTCTCTTAACCTAAAAAATCTGGGCTCAAAGATCAGCAGTGTTGGAACACTCTGCACCACATGACTGGAAAGAACATTAAAGTTTTCACAAGGAAGTTTTCTCCCAGAAGCTACTTCTTTTGGAAACAGGGAAGAAAGCAGACAGTGAGAAAGCAAGTACATTACTTCAGTGATAAAAACAGCTTCCCTTCAAACTTTCACTGTATGATCACTTAAAGGAAAGTGGTGATCCTCAGAGTATGACATCCAAATGTTAACCATTAGCAGCATCCTCACTCTACGTCTGGTAGTAAAATAAAAATGCTCCACAAAAAAGATGTTAAATTTACCATAGGTCTAACACATGATCTGAGGGATAAAGCTAAATGCATTTACTGCCACTGCTATACACCTAGCTGCTTATTCTGTGCCTGGAGGTGATTGGTTTTTTCTGCAAGGACAGACAACACAGGTGGTGGCACAGAGGAGGAAAGCTGTCCCTAGTCTGCTTTATTCTCTGCGTGCACTGAAACTTAGTGGCAAAGGTAGATATTTCCAGTGAATTTCCGCTGTGAAGCTTGCCAATAGATGTAGAAGACCCCATGCAAACCTTTGCTTTGCCTATTCTTCCCTTCCTTTTATCAGCACCAAATCTAATCTACTTTGGAAATTGTGGAAAATGATCAAAATAGCTCTGAGTTCATTCCTACAGAATGGCAAAAAGCTAATTCTCTTAGAGCATTTAAGTTTCCAAATTGAGAATTTTTGCATTCCTGTAAGATGTTTTACAGTGAGGAGTGTAAATGAGCACAAGAAAGCTCATGAGAGAGGAAAATCACACTTGGGAAAAGTGAACTTCTTCAAAGAATTCTCCACAGCAGGTTATTATCAATGGGATCTAATGCAACTTCCTAGGAAGATCAGTTGCTAAGTGAATTGCCGAAGGAACTAATTACTAAACAGTAAAAATACAGCACACAGTGCTGAAGAGGTCTGAAGTTCTCGATACAGTTGGCCTGCTTGCTACTTAAATGAACAAACTAGATAGGAAACTTCAAGCCAATAAGGAGGACAAAGAGGTAGAAAGGTATTTTGTTGAAATGCAATGGAAAAGAACAACGTAAATCAGGAAACAAACATCAAATCTGGGCTAACTGCGAATCGTAGACACTATCAATGGGATCACCTGACTTGACTGTGCTAGAAGGGTTCCTCCACACCTGGCTATTGAAAAATTTCATGTGAATGAAATTCTGCGCTGGAATAATTAAACTAAATAAAACTTTTCTATGGAGATTCTTAGATAGAAAGAAAACATCCCTAGCTTAGTTATATTTAAACATTGCTAGACAGCAATAAGCTTAAGACAGCTAACTCCTCCACTGTAAATTCACACCTTATCATTAATACCATTAGTAAGACTGACAAAACAAATAAATCCAGTAACAGGTTACAAATATACATTTGAAATAACTTCAATATCAGAAGTAACTAAAACTCTCCTGGCACAATCTATGTTTAGTAATTTAAAAAAAATTATTTGAGCCAAGGAACAAATACCTGATGCAGAGTAAGGAAACTTTAAAAATTTTGCAATCTGAAAAATAACAGATGGACAAAGGTAAAAAACAGGCCCCCATTTGGTAAGCTAGCCATGTATAGAATTTTATTAAAAATGTGTAGTTCTCAACCAGAAATCTTTTTTTTTTTTTCCTGAGAGCTTTAATGCTATTGTGGTATCTGTAGAGAAATGTCAGGAAACAGAGAAAAGAAAATAAGGTCTGTATACTTTTATCACTATCCCTGGTGGCACAAAATCAATCACAAAGTCCAGTACCTATAGTCTTTTTACTTTTCATTATATATACCCACCTGTACAATGGCCCCAAATTATCAATAAACTGTTCCATTGAGGAGTGATTTTTGGGTTTTATTTTGGGGGGGGATGGGGTAGTTTTAGGTTTGTTTGGGGTTTTGTTTGGGTTTCTTTAATCTATGAACCTGTCCTGGTTTCGGCTGGGACAGAGTTAATTTTCTTCCTAGTAGCTGGCATAGTGCTGTGGTTTGGATTTAGCATGAGAAGAATGTTGGTAACTCACTGATGTTTTAGTTGTTGCTGAGCAGTGCTCACACTAGGCAAGGACTTTTCAGCTTCCCATGCTCTGCCAGGTGCCCAAGAAGCTGGGAGGGGGCACAGCCAGGACAGCTGACCCTGACTGGCCAAAGGGGTATTGCATACCATATGATGTCATGCTCAGCATAGAAACTGGGGGGAGTTGGCCGGGGGGCAGCAATCACTTCTCAGGGACAGGGCAGGGGGGGGCATAACAAAGTTATTACATGAAAGCTGTTTGTAGGTTATATGAAGACAGAGAAATAGGCACATGAAAACAAGCAGCACCACTGTGGTCATTAAAACAGCTAAAACTCTAAGACGTGTTTAACAAGCGTTTAATGACAGAGATTTTTTTTTGTTATGGTGATTGTGTTTAACTAGGGAAAAGCAGAAGGATACAGGATTTCAGAAGACAGCACAATCTCACTGACAATCTCAACCTCACTGTCATGGCCTCACTCTGCCCATATGGAAGTCCTTACAGACCTGTACTTAAATACATGTTTAACTATAAACACATGTTACCTGGTTGACTTGAACAAGATTAGTCATTTATTCAGATACACTTGCTTGCTGAAGCTCCAATAGGGCACTAAATATCTTTTACTTATGCCAGCACAAACTTGTACAGAAATTTTGCTTTGCATCAGCATGAGACAGGAATGCAGAATTTAACACCTATTACAAACTGGCTCTTCCTTTAGCTGTTGCCAAATAACAAGGTATTATTTGTTGCTTCCTAGGTATCTTGGTGATTAATGAAGTTTAAGAAGGGCACCTTCACTAATAATATGTGCCTCACATTGATCATGTTTCCAGCAATCATTAGTATTCATTAGCAGCAGTCAACTTCTTAATTCCTTTTTGCTTAAGTCCAAATTATTGTAAGTTATTTACAACACCCTGCAGGAAAGAACAAGGCTCTCACAAATCTTAATGGCTTATTCCCAGATCTTCATATACCAGCACTTCTGGGAAATACATGCACACTGCAAAAATATCCTAGCTGCTAGTCCACAGAATTAACTGCACATAAAACTCTCCGTACAGGGTAAGCAGAAGATAAACTTGCATCAGGCATATGGCAGAAATACAAGATACAGGAAGGCAAAATAACTTCCTCTTTCACATCACCCTCTCCTGTAAATTCAGCTTTGTAGTCTTCTCCTTCTCCAGGCTGTCTGATGCAGTCTCTCTGGACTGTATTTTCTTACAGGATCATTTTATCATACAATTTGTTGATATAATTTCATCGATAAGTTCCCAAGCCAGTCTCATACCAGGAGCCCCTCCAACAGGCCTATCAATTTAAAATACACAAAACCACCTTTCCTGTTGTTGGTTTGTTTTTTTTTTTTCCTGCTCCCCTAATCAGTCTTATCTATGCTGGCTTTCCCCCTACCCCATGTTGGATTCACCTCACAAGGTGTTGGCTGCGGCAGGAGACATTGTAAATAACCTGACCTAGCCAAATGGTTAAGCAGTTAAGACATTCCTTTTCCACCGGATTTCTTTGTAGCAAAGAAACAGCTAAATAAATAATAAAGCAGATTTTAGAGAAAGGCTTGAAAAATTAATGGAAATCTGAGTGATCAAGCCTGGAAAAGCCTGATGTGAAGCTAGCTGCGTAGCTCTGATCAAATCAGAATAGTCAGGGAACTGTTTCACATCAATGCAGACATCTCTGGGAATACTTTTATAGTGACACCACTTCAGCACACTTTATTAAACTTGTTAAGATACATTATAATCATATCTGACAAATGAGTAAGTTTGGATCTATTCCAAAATGTATCTACATATCACTATAGTTAATTTACATGCTGGCTTAAAAATATGAAATTATGCAGTAGACATAATTGGCTCCTGAAAGGTAAAGTATAAAAGCAAAATAAACCAACCAATCAAATAATTTGCTTTTCAGATGACATAACTGTTAAACCTCCTCTGAACCCTAGCAATACAAAACAGCTGATGATGAAGTAAAGGAGTTCAGCAATTCCACTTCACTTATCCTACTGATGGGCTCCGAAAGCTGGAGCAAATTAAGAGATGTGAATTTATAGCAGAAAGCTTTATTCTCACTACTACTTAAATATACAAAATAAAAGCAAGGATTACTTGGTGATGATATTCAGGGAACTCCAGGTAGCACTGAATACTAACACTGCATTCCTGTTTTCTTCAATATCCTGCTTTTTCTGGCTCAAAATTTAGTCAATTATGTTGACATTTCCTACACTAGGTCTCTCTCTCACAGGTTGAGCTTTTCTTTTTCGTTTTTTATGCTTTCATCCTGATCAGCTCAGCCATTTCTGACACTGGCAGTGGGAGAGGAGAATTTTGCACATGTAAAATAGTTCCCAGACTTTTTTGTTTTGAAGCCTGCTAGCATTTCCACACTTCCCACACATGTAAGCAGGCACTCAAAGATTAACAAGCAAAAGAATCTGTTCTCAGTGACTGAACTGGAGCCTCTCACAGCTCAAACTGTTGGATTTTGCTGACCAAACTTCACAAGCATCGTAACTGTGTAAGAAAGTGGGTATTAAATTCTGTTTGTAACTACACAGTGCATGTTCCAATACCATAGACTGAGTAAGCACATCCTGTTCTTTGGTAGAAAGGGTGGAGAAGGCTTTTAATAATTGCTGCTACAAGAAGCAGTAAGGTATTTGTATTGGAAGCAGAGATCTTTTGTCTCCTTGCACTCTGCTGACACTCTAGCACCACTGAATCACAAGCTAAAGAAAGAAAGAAAGAAAAGGAACAGTCTGAAACTGCAGAGAAAGTGCCAAAAAGCTGACTTGCCAGAAGAAGAGGAAGCTGATGGTCAGGAAGAAAACAGGATTAGTTAGTATTTATGAAAGATAATGAGCTGAAGCTTGGGAGGGCAGAACCAAGGAGGAGCTGATTAAGGAAGCTGAAGTTTTATAGTCAGTACATTCTTGCTGGGGAACAGCACATAATCATAACGTATGTACCAGAAGGGGCTAAATGCCAGCAATTTGGTATTTCTTAACTTTTAAAGATATGTGTAATTTTGTTTCACTTTTATTTTGTATAAGTTTGGTGCAGAAATGAAACCATGTACTTATTGCCAAACTATGGCATTTCTAGAATGAAATATCCACACGAAGGTACCAATCTACTTGCTAAACTGATCAGTGGTCACACTAGAACAGGACACCCAGGCAGCTCTAGCAGCTCTAGATGGATACGGATAAAATATCTGTCAGTTCCATGGCTATTCACCTCTGACTAGCACAACAGATTTTTATTCTGACTATGGATCTTAATTTCAGTCTGCACCTGCCACAACTTCTATCACAGCTCATTAGGGATCTCCCACAGTCAGGAAATCTGGAGACCAGATGCCAAGCAAGTTGGCCAGCTTAGAGATCTAGTCTAGAAGCCATGGCTTATGAAAGCACATGGCAAGTGATCCCAAATACATGACCCCAAGAAGCCTCGGGGCCTGGCAACCCATCTGCATTCATCTAGAGCCAGATGAGCAATTTAAGAGAAAATGAAGTTTCATTATGAGCTCATAAAAAAATGAAACCACTTATGTGAAATACTTCCAATCAGACAATTTGGCAAATTCAACAATCGAAAAAGTCCCCAAATACAAGACCCATGTCTAGTACAACCATCTGGTAAATAAATGCAAGAAAAAGTCTCATTTTCATGTTGTTCTCCTCCTTCGCTAGGTCATATCCTCATAAATTCCTGAAAACACTATGAAAAGAATATAAACATCAGCTCCCTCCTATGGGAAAACACTCTGTATTGTAAAGGTAGCACTTACTACAATTTATGGTTTCCCACCATGCTACACAATGCACATACAGCATGTTACTATAATGTATGTAACATCAGTGT
Organism: Gorsachius magnificus; assembly: GCA_034008185.1. Lineage (NCBI taxonomy): Eukaryota > Metazoa > Chordata > Aves > Pelecaniformes > Ardeidae > Gorsachius > Gorsachius magnificus. The sequence goes on along the minus strand of CM067088.1, from coordinate 39,419,846 downwards.
TACAGTTTTTTTAAAATCATACAAAAAGCAAAGAAAGAAATCTTAACCTATAACAATGCACAGGTGTAGGGGATGATAGAGAAAATCATATAAGATATTTCACTCTGGGACTTAGGAGTAAATGCTTCAAATAGAATGTACTTTCCGGATGATGAAGAACACACTGAGCAAAGCCACACAGAGAACTAATGACACCAGAATACAATTACAATTACAACTGATCCAAAGACTGCTTTCCAAAAGCAAACATTTTTTAGAACAGCTTTGGCATCTATGTGGCAATTTAAGGTGGCTTCTTTAGTGATGGAACTCTTACAACAATGGGAAAAGCTCTGTGCCATAAACTTGAAAAATGCTTACTTCTCCTTTCCCATATAACACACAAGCATTTTGATTACCACTCTACACTAAAAGGATGTTTCAATTTAAAGTTCTTCAATAGGCTGCCAGGAATGCTCTGCTCAATGATAAGTCTATTGTACAAGACAAGCGAGGAGAACATTACCTTTCTAAGTGTCCAGGAAAGTATGTTATTTACAGCCAAGTAACAAAACAAAAAGAAATGTGGAAAACGTCAAAGAGAATCCAAGACCACAAATATTAACAAATAGTCTGAAAAGACACGATTTTTTTTTTCCTCTCCCCCTCTCCCATTGGTCTTCATGTACTTTGAAGTTTAAAAGAGATACAAAATCATCTGATGAAAGACTCAAAGCAAAAATGTCTCAAGATGTTATCTAGTCAAACAACGATACTCAGCAAACGAACTATTTCAGGACAATGCATAGGAGGATGGTTAAAGATTACCTACAACAAATTTGACACCTCTCAATGATAAAGGTATGCAGTAACATTGACTACGGATGCTTTGCAATGTGTTACATCTATTGATGTATAAATGGCCTCTGGTGTATGGCTCCAGAAGCAGTTGCACAGGCATGATCTTATTGGCACAGCTCACATTAGAGTACTTCAAGGAATATGGGCTCTTGAGGAGAGGAAGACAAGGAAGAAGGTCAAGAGCAGCTTAGACATATGCAGCTTTGCTGCAGAACTGGAGACAAGATAGTTTAGAGCTTATGGGTAAGGGCCAGAGAACAGGCAATCATGGGTGACATCGTGGTGGGTGCCTGGTACAGAACATTTGAATAAGAAGGATTAACCCTCAAAGAATTGGAGGCTGGCTCATCACCACAGCCCCGCTTTTCGCTGGGAACATTAATGCTTGAGCATTTGCTGGAAGGGCAACATGGCAGGGCACAACAAATCCAGGAGATTCTGGAGAGGGTTAATGAGAATTTTTTGACACAGGTGATCAGCAAGTTAACCAGGGGAGGCTCACTGTTGGACCTACTACGTCATAAACAAGAAAAACTCTTTGAGGGTGTAGAGGTCAATGACAGCGTTGGCTGCAAAGACCACATGATGGAGTTTAAGATCCTGAGAGAAGTGAGCAAAACAAACAGCAGAATTACAACCCTGGACTTCAGGACAGCAGATTTCGGCTTGTTCAGGCATCTGCTTAGCAGATCACAATGGTAGCCTGCCCTGAAGTGCAAAGGGGTCTGGGTGAGCTGGCTTACCTAGAAGCAAGATCTGGGAGGGTGAAGCATTTCAGTAGAGGAAGGTTAAACTACAGGCCCTTCAGCAAATGGACACGTACAAGTCCATATGACTTGAGTGCACCGAGGGAGCTTGTCAGTGGCATTGAGAGGCCATTCCCTATCATCTCTGAAACACTGTAGGAGCCCAAGAAACGCTCCAATGGACAGATCCTGAGCAATTGGCTTGAAGTCTTCACCACTTCAGCAGGGTGGGGCTAGATCAGATGATCTCTAGAGGGGACTTCCAAACTAAATCAGTCTATGTTTCTCAATTCAACTGAAGATATTTTGTCAAAATACAGGGTGATGTAGAATATCAAGGCCAATTTTGAAAACTAAAATACAAATGCACATGCATAAGTATTGCTTTAATCTTTCTTACTAATGCTGCATGTATACTATGATAAATACAAAAACAGATATAATGCATTAGAGAGAGAGAGAGAATATAAACAAACTTAGTACACCTGTTAATAAAAACACATTTCTTGGTACAAAAATTTAAATGAAAACACATTGTATTAAAAACTATTTTCTTTCCTTTGTTAAATATCTTGTGCAACACTTGCTATTGCATTTGTAACAATTGACTACTGGCAACAGACTACAGGCCTAATACTCACTGTATAGAAAAAAACCTCTTTAACAATTTTTTTGTGAAATACTTAATTGTAAATTGAATCAGACTTCAAGATCTGGAATGTTAACAGAGGATTGACTAAACTCTTGACACAAGTAATGGAAAAGAATCCTTATAAATTAATAATTGTAAAAATGTCTTACTGCACTTATTTCAGGTTTTGTGGTAGCTAAGCTCCCTGAAGGACTAAGGAGTGGTAAAAGTTTATCCATGACCTAAAAAAACAAACAAACAAAAACTAAGTTGTTTGGTGAATATTTACAAATACTTTACCCATAGGAAATCTGTGTCAGTCCATCCGGAACCTACCTAAGTTTTTTAGAGTTAGTCTTTACTGTATGTTTTGCTTACACCTGAGTGTAGAGCTCTGGCTTGGTGAGCCGTCTGACCCACTGTCATTGTGTTCACAGTAACACATACCGCTAACTCTCACAAGGAAGACAGCAGATAACAAACACTACTTCTCAGGTGGCCCTGACTTTGGAAGGAAGATACACAACTGACAACTGCCAGTTATTTCATCTTTTGTGCACGCTTTCCTCTGGGACACAAACAGTATCACTGCAGTACATTAGTAAGCTCAAAATGTCTTCATTCTTTTGATGCATACGTTGCCTAAGGAATTTAATTACAGGTTGTGGGTTTGTTTGGTTTTTTTTTAATGATTTACATTTGTAAGCATCAAGTAGACAAGCGAGATGAGAAATAAAAGAAAAATAAATGTTAATGTTGGTAACAAGAAAGTAGACATGATGCATAACCTTTATAACAATAAATGTTACCCATTTTGTTTAAAAATTGCAATACTTCATCATAGCAAATAATCATCTCTCTTTGTAAAGTGACACAGAACAATAGCTCAGCAATATTCTGGGCATTTACTATGGTCTCAGTCAAACATGGCATGTAAGCATGAGCTCAATTGTAAGAACCTGTACAACCCTGGTGACTTCAAAAACATAAAAATGGACAAAGTGCAGGTTTTAGCTGACCACAGTGACATTATTCACTTGTTTAGAAACTTATTTGGATATAGATATGTCTAAGCAAAGCATGCTTCTCAAACCCACTGTGAGGAAGACTATTTTGAAGTACAACTTTGTATTTTGGAAACCCCAAGTTCGCACAAAGCGAAACTCTATTTGATTAAACGTTAACAAAATGCTTAAATGCTTAGACTTGCTTAGACTAAGTATACACTTATGCACACTTCAGAACAAAGGCCTATACTGGTTTTGTTCAGATATTGCCCATTTAAAATAAATACAATAGAAAAGGGTCTCCCCCTAAACCCATCAAACAATTGCTCTTCTACAGGTTTTTACAATAGTTTTGCACATGAATTGCAATATGGACAGTGTGAGTGTGTTGATGTTAAGTGTTGGCACAGCAGGAGCTCCAAAATAAGCTGCAGAGACAGCTATTGCAGCAATTCACCACAGAGCCACAGAATTTTAGCCATGAAGTCATCTGTCTACATAAATCTAGGAAAAGCGGGGAAAATGACATCTTCACTGAGGCAAATAATGTTCCAAACATACCAAACCATGTAAATCATTCCAGAAGAGCACATGTTCATCTTCATGAACAGACTACACACTGACAGGTAGATCATTCACATCACTGTCAGGCATGTTAAAACTTCTCTTTTCTTTTGCTTGAGTTTCCAAAACTATGCTTACTTCATAGGGATGAGTTTGAGAGAGTAAAATAATCCAGCAATAACAACAGCTGCCACAAAGATTCTTCTTGTATTACATAATTAACATATATAGTTTTTTCATGTTAACTTGACAAAGAATTGCAGAAAGAGCTTTTGATACTAACCGAGGGATGAAGTCCCATGTCAGTTAAGTCCAAAGCAATTCACACTAAAGAGAGAGAGTTAAACCATACATTCAGAGATGATCACTGAACCAAGCTAACATCATTCAGAAAAGAGATCTTTAAATCACTGTGGCCAGCTCTTAAAAAAAAAAAAAAAAAAAAAAAAAAAAAAAAAAAGAGTATAACCCATGTAATTATTATTATATTATACCCAGGGCTTCTCCTGGATTTAAATCCATGGAAGAATACCATCTTGCATTGCAGCCATTCTGGTCCCTCATTTCAAAAATACAAACGAGAGAATTAGAAAGAGCACAGAGAAGGGTAGTAAGGAGATTGGGGAAGACAACACCATAAAAGAACAGACTAGGACTCTTCAGTGTGAAAGGGAGGCATTAGAATGCTACGAAGATGTATAAAATCATGAACAATAGTGAGGAAAAGAAATGTGGAATGAATGCTCACTGTTTCTCACAGCACAGGAACTGAGAAACCTTCAATACAATTATTAGGAAGTGTGTTAAAAGTCATAAAGGAAAGTAATGCTTAATACAGTTTTTAACACAATGCATAATTAAATTGTGGAATTAATTGCCACAAGACATGGTGGATCACAAGAATATTACAACAAGGTACTAGCTGTAATTCCTAGAAGATTCTCCACTACTCACAATCAAATGCAATGAATGCTTTTAGATGCAATTTCCAACTCAATAAATCCCTGTCATTGTCTGCCAGAAGCTCAAAGAATAAACAGGGGAAAGATCACTCTGCACCTCCACCATTCCTAATACATTTTCCTGCAAACATGTAGTGAAAAATCTGCAGCTCCAGGTGTTAGAAAAAGATCCTGTGTATGACAACTCTCAAATTCATATGGTCTCCTTAAGAATCCTGAAGGAAATCACAATTAGCGTGCACTATATTAAGGGTTTTTTGTTTTGGTGGTGTTTTTGTTTTTGGTTTTTTTTGTTTGTTTTTTTTTTGTTTGTTTGTTTGTTTTTTTTTACAAAGGTGAATTAACTAATGAATTCAAGCTTAAAAGCAGAAGGGCTGAAAACAGAAAGATTAACAGACTCTACCCCTTTCAATGATGGCTGTGCTTTCAGCATTATGTATAACAATATTCGTTTCTAACAAGGGCAGAGAAATATGACTAATTGATAAGATGCAGACTTTTTATGAAGTAATTTCTCAAAACAGCACTGAAGTCTCAAACTCACTAAGCTCACTGAGGAACTAAACTTCTCAAAATCCTGTTTAAACAACGAGCTACCTATTTTGTATCCTGGACAATAGAAATTCATGCCATACATTTCTAACCTTTTAATACTGCAATAAATGACAGCCAAGACACATGAAACCATAAAAACCCCCAAGCCCCCCAAATTACCAAATTATAGCATGTTGAGATTTTTTTTTTTTTTTCTCTCTTCACTGACCCATTGGTAAGCTTGATGAGTACCCTTCTGATTACAGTTAACCAAAGCTGATATATTAAGCCTTTTATTTTTTCTAAGGAACTAGAACAAAAAGACAGAGCTTCGCTTCCATTTAATATCATGCTACCACTACTGTAAAGAAAGCCTGAATAATAATAAAAAAAAAATTCCATGTAAAAATTACATGCTTTCTTCATGCTATGTTCAATCTAAATGGAGATAGAGCAAAACTACCCAGAAACATCATGGGTTTACACAGTATTCTCCAAATATTCACAAAATCCTATGCTAATTTACCATGTATACGGTCATCCTATGAGCAATGATGACATTGTGGAATAATACACAGGAGAATACTATTCTGCTACTATATTAACTTTGGAAGTGAATGAATGCAAAGATCTACAGTTACCAACGTTATCATCCAATCAGCTGCAATTTTACAAAAACTGAAGCGTTGGCATCAATTAGGATTCTAGGAAGAGTTCAGTGTTGAAAAGGCATTTGGCTGTGGAAATCCGAACATAGAAGATCTCTGCCATGAATTATTTCTCGTTCACAACATTTGAAATAAAATATAATCATTTGAGCTATATTTAAATTATGAGACTGCCAAAAAAAGGAGTCCTGAATGCCTAAAGAACTGAAGCACTGATGTAGTCCTTTTGATCCTAGGATCACAAGCTCCCTGAAAACACTTTCAGATACTTTATAAGTTGCAAATGCCTCTGTAACTGAAATATTGCTTTGAAGAAAACAGACTAGCAGAAACTAATTCAACCTGCAACAACAGCAACTCTTCACTAACGTGGTCATAGCTGTCATATACGCTGCTGTGCAGAGAACAACCATAGGTGTTGCCACCCACCCTTACAGTGCAAGTTATAGTGCAATGGACTCAGTATATACCAAAAGTTTACCTACTGGATTAAAAACATTTAAAGTTATTGGAGAAGCCTTCAGTAAACATAACAAGTTTTAAGATCTTAATGTGGTCTTAAAACCATAGATAATTATCTTATCAAAAATCTTAATGAGATCTCAGTTTGGGGTTAGACACAACTGAATTAATTAGGTCTGAGATCAGACCTACAACAAACTTCTCTAAAACACACAAGAACATCGAGTTCTTTAAGTTTCAAGTAAGAAACCGGCTGCTCCTTTGGAGCACTTTGGAAAGAAAAAAATAAAAAACAAAAAATAAATCAAAGATCTTACTCTACTCTGTCTGTACAAAAAACCCCACCTTTAAATTTTTCAGGATTGTAGTGAAGAACACAGTGAAGAACATGCATATCCTGTAAATACCTTGGAGACTAAAATGTGCTGACAAAAAAAAATAAAAATCAATATGTGGTATAGTTCAGTCACCACAAAATCTGTGAATGAACTTTTATATTGATTGACAACAAAAAATCTGCAGTCCTCTGCCTAAGGGTGGTATGCTTTACAATGAAATGTAACAAGCAACAGAAAGATTTAAATTCAAAATTACGTACAGCATTTTACTTTCTAATTAAATGCTTGCTACAGTCTGGATTTGATAAGGTGCAGCCGCTCACAAATTATACCTGTAATGTATGTTACTTGTCAATGTCTGGCCATTTGTTTCTCCAAAACCAAATGTCTCAGTAGTTGAAAAGGTTGTTATGGAAAAAAGCCACAAAAAAACTTAAAAATATCAGTAAGAAGCTCTATCATTCTCTCTTCTCTAAGATTTGAAGTGAGAAAGTGAAGAGTCGTTAAATATATTCATTCTGTGCTTGGCTGGCATGCAAAACTTCATATCAATGGATGTTCAGTCAGCAAAATGAACATAAATTCATAAAAAAGATCTGCAGTGTGGATAAGAGAGCTGCAGTGAGGACCGGAGAAGAGAATTTTGCCTCAAGGATAGCATAGGAAGGAAAATATATGTCAAGTTCAGAACAGATGTTAGAAAGCTTATCAGGAGATTAAGCTGGTGAAATGGCCTGAAACACAATACATTCCTACATCTTGTAAGACGCTTAGCAAGATGCATCAACACCAACCAAGTACATGCAAGGAGAAAGGGGAAGTTTCCTTTTGTTGTTTCCATCTCCTACATGGTCCTTAACCTATCCTGAATCTGTCCTGCTGCTTCTTAATAAAGAAGCTACCTCTCAAAGCGTATCAGCCAGCTCTCTCTCTCTCCCCTGTGTATTTCTGTCTTCCTCCTAGGACTGCACTACTACAACACTAGCTATAGATTTCCCTCTCCTCAGTAATGAATGATCCTAGTCTGGACTATTAACTTCCTTTTCTGCAGGAATTCCACAAAATATTGGAAAGTACAGGCTGACTGTACTTCAGACTGTAGATAGGAAGAGCACAAGAGCTTGCAAGACAGCGTGAGCCTATGAAAAGAGTTTGCAGCTGCTTTCCTAACAGCATATTGCTGGAAGCTCCAAAAATCACGGTGGTAGGACAATGAATTTCCTTCTTTCCCCTGTTTTCTACACTGAATGTAGAATTCCAGATTTCACATCAACACTGGACTTTCAGGCACTGTGTTCACCACATAAGAATATAGGAAAATACCTCTGTTTACTGACATAATTCTAAAACTAATTGTCATTCCTGCTTTATTAAACTTTCATCAACCAATTTAATTTCTCTTCCTTGGTAACCTAAGAAAAGCTAGTATTGATTACACCAGATCATTTCAAGTGGTGGATAGGTGTGCTTAATGTACTGCTTTTCAGAATACATAGATTAAAAATTATCTTTTTTTTTTTTTTTTAAATAATCTTCATTCTCCATAGCTAATTTCAATTTAAAGTTTTTGCATTGCATTTTCAACTTTTGTTTCTGTCTTTTTCACACTTAACCCATCACTTTCATGCTTAGTCAAGTAAGTATAATTGAAATTTAAAGTTTTTGAGAGCCGAATCTCTAATTAAGTCTGCATAAATTAGGCAAAATAATGTGGAGACAATCTTTTTTTGAAGACTGAGAATCACAATATGCATAAATGAATGTATAAAGTAAAAGCAATTAATACACAGTTCTCTGGGTTTTATAGTTTAATATTAAAAGTAGATCTGCTACTTCAAGAGATTAGTGGATTGGCCAATAACAAATCCCATCCAAAAACTCAGCTTCTTTTTCATCAAATGATATTAAAATACATGTTCATATGGTACCCTGAAATTCTTGTATATCAGCAGTTGTATTATTCTCCTTAACTTACAAGCAAAGTAACAGAGATAACTGTTTTGTCAACCAACAAAGCAATACAATCCTTTTCTTATGCTGAAGTATCTTTTTTTACCATCAAGATTATTTGCATTATTTTCCTGCTTTTTGAAGGTCAGATGGTCAAGTCAGTTCAGGAGCACTGTTAGATTCCTGGCTGATGATGAGTTCACAAACACCACAGCTATGAGCATTTCCACCTTGGCTGGCATTTGCTTATGATTTCATCACTTCCCAGCTGAACTATGTAATGTGATATACTGGACCATGATGAAGTGAGTATTTCTTGGTCAGGGAATGTATCTAACACTTAACAGTGTAGTGTTAAAAAAAAAAAAAAATAAAAAAAATCCATGAGCCTCAGAGGTTTCCTAATTATCATATTCAATTTTTTTTTTTATTCTGTGTTAAGGTGCTCTGTCATCTAGTCCAAGGGCACCTAAAAGACTCTCTGATGTCCTGAAGACCATGGTCAATAGCTTCTGGAACAGCTAAGATCTCTGTAACAAGTTCAACTACACGTGGGACAAAACTTTCCAAGTAACTCTCCCAGGAACTAGGCCCAATCCCAAATTTCACTGTGCTTTGCTCCAAGTTCAAAGAATATATCTTTACCAGACCAAAACACTGTATCGGCAATAAGAGACAAATAAAACAAAAAACCAAAACAACCACCAAACACAAAACCAAAATATCTCATGCTGAACAAAATGTGTTATTTCACTATACACATTTCTCTCTCAACAGTCAGTATAAAAGATCAACCAACCCGTGACAGACCACTTATTGTTTAACATACCTAATGGCACTTCAGTACACCACTAATTACTGTCATACTAGGAATCTGTTCAGACCTAGAGTAGATGTTTAGAATCGCAGAATAACCAATGTTGAATATGACCCTCTGCATGTCATCTGGTCCATCCTCCTACCCAAAGGCATTTTAGCAATCTTAAGATTTTTCTGTGGTCTTCTCTAAAACTGAATTAACAGTATTTTATCAATAGAAACTCATAAAGGAAAAGATGAGAGTATCCATGGGAGGGCATGCTGTGATGCAATGCCATCAAAATCAAGCTGTCCTTCTCTACAGAACGGAGTGCACAAAGCATTTACCAATCAAACCAAACTATCCATTCCCTGTATTCTCTAATAAACTACCTTCTAAATTGCTACCATTTGCCACAAATGTCAACACAAATGGCAAAAGAGAAAAAGCAAGCTTTATTCATTTATTTCATTACTATTCCTTAACACATTTGTCCCTAGAACTTGCAACCATGCAGAAGCGCACCAGAAGGAAATGGTGAGAAAGGCCAAAGCAGCAGCTGCAGCAGCCCGGGCACTGACACACACTTTGTCTGGATTCTAACTGGCACAATCAGATGATTGGCCATTAGCCCCAAACTTCCCTTCCATTGCCTTCACAACCCCTTGGCCTTTATTTTACTCTTCCACTCTTGCCCTCCCTTATCTGCTTCATTCTGCTCTCTTATTTCTCACAAGTTAAACCATCCTCACACTTCAATTTCTACTCCTCTTACTTGAAAAACAAAGTTGTTCTAGAAAAAATACAGTATCTTAACATCATGTTATTTGCTCCTCGATACATTATTTCTTTCACTATATTACCAATTTTCATTGCAAACTCTTTGATAAAAGGATCACATGTTGATCTCCATACCATCTCTGCCATAACGCATATTTACTAATAGCTGTTTACTTGGCATTAACATAACACATAACTTGCAGGCAGCAATAAGAAGTTCCCTGGGATTTCAGTCTGACCCATGAAATCTTACAGCAATTTTATTGTGAAATAAACCAGTTCCTACATAAGCCAGAAGGGCACTCTACATTCTAAGATTTGAGGTCTGCTTAATAATTGACATTTTCCATTCAGTTGTTCATTGAAAACTCAAGTTTTAGATACCAAAGAACTCAGTTTTGAATTAAAACAGGATCCCTGGAGAACTTAATAGCATACTTGCCATAGTTTAGCGTTTCTGAACAAGTCAGCTTTTATCAGCAATAATTGAAGTTGCCAAAATCAAGAACAGAATTGATGTGGCTACACACTGTGAAACCATTTAGTGACAACACAAATACAGTACACTGTAATTAGTGGACTAACTGTTGTTACAAAAAAAATCGTGCAGTATACTGCATCCTCTACATAAATTCCACACAAGTGCGTATGTTGTACATTTCTAGAGTCATCAAAATTGAGTGCTTCGGTTTGCCCATCTGTATTTTTAATTAAGTGATTCATAACTTTATGCAACTGAACGAAGGATTCCAAAATGTATTAAAGTAAAACACTGTGTTATTGAAAGATCATTATTCAAAATCTACAACAGTACCATAATTTGAAATTTCAGATTTTCAGTTACTTTGACTTGTGAAAAAACACTCTAAAAGACTAAAGAATTCTCTAAAAGTAATTTTAGTTCCAATCAAGTACATGATGTTGCTTTCTTTAAGCTATTTTAGAGCCATTCTCATTTAATGAACATTTTTTACTTCAAAGAACTGAGGTTTACAAGATGTCTCTCCCTGGTGCAACTTCACAGCTGCAAAGGTGGAGAAAAATGAGTCACTACCAAAGAGAAGAAAAACAAAAACTATTTTCATAAAGAATTCTCAAAAAAGAAGGCTATGAATACAATTTTTTACTTTTGACTTACATTTTGTATATACTACTTGACTTAAACTTCAGTCTAGCATTTCTCCTGCCGATGAAACTCAACAGAGGACACGTGCATACACACACACAAAAGCAAGAAATACGCATCTTTTTTGCTGCTTCAGAAATTTACCCAAAATCACAAAGCAGTTTCTTGCTTTACCTGCAGCAGCATTGCTTAAAACTTTCAACCTTTACCAGTCAAAACTAGAAGCCATAAGGGACATTATATTATACCAGCAATTTTCATCAGTCCAAATTCTTCAAATGCAGCAAAGCAGTGTTTATCAAGGAAAATTACAAGGAGAAAAGAAGTGATGGGGAACTTCTCTCTATGATTTTTAATGTATAAAGATGAAGTTCCATATTTATGCAACTTATTTAATACTTCAGTTGGTTTATTTTACAAATTTAGATGTCTTAATTTACAAAGGTAACTAGTTTATAGTACACAAACTCAGAGCATCTTATTTAGTATCTTCTTTTCCCGGTTCTTTCCATCTCTCACTTGCACAGATACTGAATTATGATTCAGTCAGTCAGTTTGAATACTGCCAGTTGTTCCTGTTACAAGGACAATTTGAAGGAGTTTGTTACTTCTTCGACACTCTCACTTTAACTGCTAAAACTAGATTCCCCTCATAGAGTGGGAAACAAATGATGAGACATGGCATCTTTGTTCATCTCTCCAACTCTCTCCACCATCAGCTCCTGATGCCAAAACTCTCCTTCTCAGCTTTACTTTGGACCACACTTCAAGAGATTGTTTAGGTGGGGGCTGAGGTTTCATACCAGGCTCCTTCGCTGAGCATTCGTCGTCTCTTGCACCTTACTTTCACAAGCATACAAATCTTCAAAAGAAACAGACAATTTCTGAAGGTGCTGACATTCTTGTGCCTTTTCTTGACCTAAAGTCTTGCTGCAGTTTCAAAACTCTCTGCTTCTGTGATGCATCTGAAATACTCTTCAGATTCTTAAGCGAATGGCAGAAATTACACTCAATCCACAACAGAACTACTGGATACAAGTTTAGGCACATGCACTGGACAGCATGCGGCTATCAAAATTGACTTTAGGGATGCCTCAAGGCTTACTGTATATGGGTGGCTGTATATGCAACAGCTATTTATCCCAGGTTCCTGGACATCAGGAAGATGAGCAGAGCTCCAAAACAGCTGTCTGGCATATACAAGTACTGAACAAAAGACCAAATACTGCATGTAAAGAAGGATAAAAAGAAAAGAAGAATTTGACAAGTATGTTCATACCTGAAACAGATTGAGAAGTAGTCATCTGTATGTTCCCCCTATGGCAATTAAGCCTGGATATTAATAGAGCTTCTACTAACACCTTTTATCAGTGCAAATTAATATTTTAAAAGTAATCATGCAGACTGAAGAATTTTGGAGGCAAGGAACACATTCTTTTTTTTTTTTTGTACAGTGCTAATACTGACGAGATTTGATATGGCTGCAGGTAATACTACTAATCTACACTTAAAAAATTGGCCACTCCAGAACATTTCTGTGTAGCTTCATATGCTTGATCACTGCATTCGTTCACTGCACTCATTTCACAAACAGAAGGCAAATTCAATCTATTTGGAAGAAATTTTCCATAAAATTTCAGAATGGCACTGCATATGTGCACCACAGATACTCATATTTCTGGAGAGAGCTTGACGTGGCATTAAAATGCATTAAATACACATTACAGCTTCAAAAAATGACTGCAAGACAAGCCCTATGTGCACTTGCTTTTATTTAATTATCCCAGTTAGGGGTAAAGAATTCAGCTATCAGAAACTTCTATAACAAACAATGATGGAAAATGCAGACTTGGTGCAGAAATGCAAAATAATTAATACTGATTAATTATGACCACAATTAAAAAGCTTTGCTATTAAAATAGAGAAAAATTTCCACTTCACTTTTAATCATTTCCAGCTCCACAGACCAAACACAGACCAAACTTAAGCCATTTCTCAACCATCCAAACACAGGGCCTGTAAAATAACCTTGTTTAGAACCCTCCATTGGAAATGTCATTTGAACTGGACAGACCACCAAGAAGCCTCCTCTTTGTACAATTTTTGTAGCCCAAGATGATTTGTCAGGAAGAAAAGAAAAAAAAAAAAAAAGAGGCAGAAATTATTTATACTTAGACAGCATTCATTTGTACCGAAGAGTAACCAAATGAAACTCTTCACATGTTTGTGAGGCATTTCTCATATGCATATATACACGTTTTTCCACACAAATAACCTGAAATATTTTTTATAAATTCAGTTGAAGAATGGCATTATCGTGTACTAACTAAAATGTAGGCAGTTAACTACACATGATTGCCTGTATTTATTACTATGGTTTAGCTTATAGAGGAACAGATGGTTTCCATGTGCTCCCAGTCAAATACTCTCAACTGCTTATTTGATCATCTGCACTAGGTTTTCTGATTTAAATAATTGAGCTTTAACATTCTGTACTTCTTAAATTTGACCTGCTTCTTGCAGCTCTTTTGACTTGTGGCAACTGCTGTTGGCTGATGGCCAGCAGCCTTTTCGTCAGACTTCAAGTATAGCTAATTCAGCAGTGAATTAAAAAGAGACACTCTGTATTCCTTAGGATAACACGGTCTAAATTCTGTTCTCCAAATAATCCCTATAGATGCATGCAAGCACAATTAATAATTCAACCATTAACCAAAATGAAAGACTTGTTTAATCTCATTTAACACTGTACAGTCTTATGACACATAAATGAGTGGCTTCAACCTACTGTTTATATAATTCTTTAAAGAGCAAAGTCATTTAAAATACAAATACATAATTTACACAGAGACAAATAACATTTAAAATCTACCTCCTATTTCTCTTGCCCATTTGTTTTAGAGCCAAGACTTTTTGTAAAGTCATTCTGTTATGTTCGGCGTCTTAGGCTATTTAATTGAGTTCTTTAACTATTATTCATTGCAAAGAAGCAGTGCATATTTTTATTTTGGGGTAGTTTGCTACTGCCACTGAAGTTGGATGTTATAACAAGATAATATAAATTCTCTTGCCTAGCAAGTGCAACGAAATAAGCATGCTAGTATTGTTTGATTACTAAATGATGGAAATGCATGTTTTTAATCATCTGAAACACAATTTGGCATATGCTTCCTTTTGGGAGAGTTTTCCTTTAAATAAAAGGGTTAAACATCAGGGTAATCTTTAGCGTAAACCAGAGTTACCTTAAACGTTATAGTCAATTGGAAAAAAAATAAAATAAAATAAAGAGCAAGAGTGCGAGAAAGAGCACATGAGAGAAAGAGTGCAAGCACAAAAAGGAAAGTATATTAACATAAATCTTAGTTCCTTATAAATATGTATTGAAGGATCTTCCACAAATGAAAATACATATAACTGCACCACAGCATACTTGCCTAATAACAGAATCTTCTATGTAATTTAGAATATTAAAAGTTTGAGTTATTTTTTAAGTTTTCTGATTTGGACTGTAAGGCTGTGGCCTAAAGAAATTTGTTATTATGTTAGACTGCTCCCTGGCTATATAATATTCTAACATCCAGAACCTCTGACAGCTGTCAGGTCAATTAATTTCTTAGAACAGAATGAAAACTACTAGGTTGTTTTTCTTTGTGCACGTGTGTGTGCATGCAGTGAAACCAAAAAAATACAGGTAAGGATAGGAAGGACTATTGAGTTAGTTCATTGCTCCTTTCCTCCCACAGTTACATAGGCAAATTCTTGACTATTGTATGCCAGCAAAATATCTTCAGAGCGAAGGAAAGAAAGTGAAAAAAATTAGTAGGAGTTTTTAAGTGCTTATAACTGTAAAAATGATGCCTGACTGACGCACTAGAAAATGGGAGTGTGGCAGGGGAAGAGAGAGAAAGAAATACAGTGAGAAGCAATGGGTCCACACAAAAGATGGATGCACTCTGACCCCACATTGTTCTGGATTCTAGGTGGCCAAAACCCAGAAGGTTACAACACATGAAACAGGAGTTTCTGCAAGGGGAAGAGGAATAATAGTAAAAAGGGCAGTATTACCAGTGACACCAAAAGCAACAGCACAATCAGGGAGGAGGAGGAGGATTCCATATGCCAGGAAGATGTAGAGCCAGATTTTCAAAGATACTTCAGTACCTAACACACGTTACTGAGCGCTTAGCTGTAAGACATGTTAACAGTTGATTATTCTCATTGATTAAAGAGCTATACAGTAGTTAAGACTCTAAATTCCTTAGGGACCTCAGAGTATTTAAGGTATTTTCAGGTGTACACATTTTTTCAGCTATTTTCTACCTAATCGCATGTAATACCTACAGGTTTTGGCTATGTTCATCCAGTCCTGACCAGACCCTCAAATTTTCCTAAATGTAGGAATATTTAGGTTTAGGAATGCCTACTCAGAAGGTATATTAACAATTTATAAAATTTTAATAACCTCAGATAGCACTGGTGGAAAAATTTTTGATAACCTTCCAGTTACATCTGCCCCCCCCAAAGTCTTTACATTTGAGTTTATTATTTGTTTTTATTTTCTGTTAATTAAAAGAAGAAAATGAGAGGAATAATTACTCAAAGTAATTGGGATAAAGCACTTACATGAGTTGAGGTAGGATGGGAAAGCAAGTCCCTGCTCCAACTTATTTAGAGCAGAATGTTGAATATATTATCCCAAGCCCTAATTCCCAGGCTATGGAACATTGTAGGGCTGCTCTCACTTTCCTATTTCATACTGTAAAATAATAAACTAGTTGCTAAGCAAAAAACCCAGAAGAGACATCCTATAGTGGTGAGGTATTCTACAATGCTCAAATGGAAAGAACACCTGTCTGCAGCATACAAAATAAGTAAAATCAATACTGTACGTAAATGTACTTTCAAGTATGCTTGACAAGTTGGCACCAGAAACAATAGAAATTTAAGTATGAAGGACTTAGGAGACCTTAAGGTGTGAGAGTTTGGAGATGTATCCTTTGACTCAAGCACTGTGTCTTCCAATCTTTTGCATTCCTCCAAAACAGGCCACCAATTTCACTCAGCCTTCAAGACGTCAGGAGCTGAAAGTACCATAGACACCATATCTACTTTTCCATCTCCAGACAGTGACAGGAGGCGGGACTTCAGTCTGTTCCTAGATGCGTTGGAAGGTGCATGTACCTCAACATTTTCACCTGGGGCCAGGCAGATCTACTAAACTGGCAAACTCTTCACTGCTTTTGAAGACCAGGGAATAAAGATCAGATGGAATATCGGTAAACACCTTAAAATGAATGGTTGCAATTCAACAAAGACCAAGACAAGCTGAAGAGTTCAAGGGAAGGTAAACTACAGAAAGATCATTGAATAAAAACAGAGGGTAAAGAGTACAGCTGCTTGCTGGAGAAACAAAGGGGGCTTGGAGGTCTTTTGGGGTTTGTTTTTCAAGGCAATTAAAATATGTTGGTTATGTAGAAATTCCTACTAAATTCAGAAGTATGCATATGTTTGAAGCACTCTGCAAGACCAAAGCCTAACAATATGGAGAAAATAAACACCTTGATCATTACCAGAAGGAATTTGTATATTTGGTGCTACTTAATTTCATAAATACTTAATCATAATTAAAGTCACTGGATGACTTTTTAAAAGTAGTTAGTTGTTAAGATGATTGGCAGTTTTGCTTGCTGTTGATAACACTTAATGACACATTGCAGGATGAAAAGCTACATTAAGAAATCCAAAAATACCTCCTCTGTACTCACCACATTAGATAATCCTAGTTTTTTTCTCTCCACAGACATTTTATTGGTACTTACCGCTTAAAGAAGGCTGATGGATGTCAAAGGATCTCTAAGGATCCTTTTCAGATCATTTATTCAAAGGTTTCTTCAAAAAATTTTTAGGTGTTAGTTGCTGTTTTTTCCCCCAACTCTATAGCTCCAATAAACACAATCATCAACCTTCAAGATGCCAGCCAAATTACTTCAGAATTTCATTAATTTCTATCTGTCTCTAAATAAGAAACAGAATTACTATGTATAGTGTTTAAACTCAAGCCTTGGATTATGATAAACTGCTGGTACATGAAAAAGTATCTTCACTTGTTTGTGCTACAGAAAAAACATCTACAGAGATACTGAAGAGGCCAAAAACGGAAGAGAAGAATGGAGTCAGCCTCATGCAAGAGAATTCAGTATACATACACTAGATTAAAAATCTGATTTACATAGTCACCAGTCACACCCCTGGTAACCACACTGAGGGCTTCCAGACAGCCCAAGGTAGGGATATAGAGCCCAGCTCCCATATATTACCTTTTTTTGCTTCTCTTACCAGTGTTTACGCCTTGATCCTACAACATTGAGCACATACACTTTAAGGAAAAGTTCCTTACTGATGTGCTCTATATATCTATTTTTTATTAATTTTAAATGCAGAGGCCTTTGTTACATTTAATTGTTCCTTTTTTGTGTGACAGTAATCACAAACATTATAATTAATTCTTAATAGAAGAAAAAAAGAATATAATACCTTGTCTGGATTTCTACTTCTCTCTCTCTCTCTCCTCTCTCTCCCCCCCCCCCCCCCCCCCCCCTCTCTCTCTCCTTCTGGTCTTCAGCATCACTGGTGAGTTCCCCCTCCTTATGAAGGAAAGAAAAAAAAGAATTTGCAAAGCTGACTACCAATGTTTGTTATTTCTCTCAGAAGGCTCTCATTAATTCCAATGAGAGCTTTGCTTTAAGTTATACATAATTTAGTACTTCTAGTCTGTACAAATCCAGCATAGCAATAGAACAAAACAGTTACTGGCTAACAATTTTAAGCCTTACTTTTTCATGGACTTGTAAAGAAATTCCTGATTTCTAAGAAAGTTGAGTTTCCATGTGTTCACAGTACCTTCAGTAAACAATGACAGGGCTAAGCACTTAAAATTCAGGCTACTTTTAGTTCTTAAAAAAACATATGTAGCAGCCAGGCTTTGAACACTTTCTCCTATAGAGAAAATTCCTCCAGAAGTGCATCATTTTATACATTAAAAATACAGTAAGAAGAATAAACATGAGAGTTCGTAATGAAGGGCAGCTCAGCTACTCCACTGTGGATGGTTACAAAAAACAGGCTGACTGGCCTGTAGTTCCCTGGGTCTTCCTTCCTGTCCTTTTTGAACAAAAAAATGGTATTTGCTTTCTGCCTGTCCTCAGGCACCTCTGCCAGTCTCCATGATTGTTTCAAGGTTATTGAGAGCAGCCCCACAAAGACATCAGCCTCCCTTAGCACTTGTGCGTGCACCCCATCAAGACCCATGGACTTTTGTATGTCCAGTTGCTTAAGAATTCCCTAACCTGATCCCCTTCCACCTCACGGAAAAACTCCTTGCTCCAGGCTTTCCCCCTGGTCTCTGCGGCCTTGGATTTCTGAAGGCCAGTCTTGCTAGTGAAGGCTGAGATGAAGGCAGCGTTCAGTACCTCAGCCTTTTCCAAATCCTGTGCCACCAGGGCCCCTGCCCCAATTCAGCAGCAGGCCTACATTTTCCCTATTCTTCCTTTTGCTGCTTATGTATTTACAGATGCCCTCTTGTTGCCTTTGACAGCCCTCATCAGATTTGACTTCAAGTGGGCTTTGGCTTTCCTAACCCCATTTCTGCATGGTCAGACAGCTTCTCTATATTCCTTCCAGAAATACCTCTCTTTGCTTCTACTTTCTGTATATTCCCTTTTCATGTTTGAGTTTTGCCGGGAGCAACTTGTTCATCCATGCAGGCCTCCTGGCTAGGCTTCCTGTTCGTTGGAATTGACTGCTTTTTAGCTTGGAGGATGTGATCTTGAATATCAACCAGCTTTCCTGCAACCCTCTTGCCACTAGGGCCCCATCCCTTTACAGCTTGCCCTGTCCCTGTTGCCTGGGAGCAGATTCCTGACGAGGCCAAAGTCTGGTCACCCAAACAGGGCTTAGGGGTTTCTTATCTTCAGCAAAGAGGTGATTCCGTAAGTGTGGGATTCCCCACCACATCCCCTCCTCTGCCCCCTCCCCCCGCTCCCCCGCTTAACATCCAAGGGCTATATGTCTTCAAGATAAGATTTGAACCACCTAAAATATAATTACTTTCTCACTGAAGCCAGGTTTACCATAAACTTTGACAAGACCAATGTTGCACCCTGTTCAATGGAGGTCTCTTGATATGTATACAAGTACAACTTGCTTTTCTTGGACATTAGAACGAAACCAACAACCATCTGTGGACTAAGGGCTAAAATTAGCATACCAGCTACATCAATGGTTGTCCTTTCAGTCACTTCTGAAGAGGCAGACTTCATGCCTATGTTTACTTGTAAAAATTTAAGGCATGAAGGAACTAATCTGGAATCTGCATGCAGGTAGTCCATTAGCTGCTACTACACACAATGATCTTAGTGCTATTTCTGTCTCAGAAATATAAAATATTGGTGACTAACACAACCTGGGAGGCCATGCAAGATGAAGGCATGTAGTAGAACAAAGGAATAGTAGTTAACTTGGTAGTCTTAGGTTAGCGGTTGGACTTAATGATCTTAAGGGTTTTTTCCAACCTAAATGGTTCTATGATGCTATGATTATACAGAACCCCTACTATCCATATGCTTCCCTAAGAACCTTATATTGCCTACTGTTAAAGATGGGATTATCAGAATAGACTGATATTTGCCCTCACCATGTAAGAAATCCTTAAGTTCAGACAATAAAGTGACTCTTAACAAGGTATGTTGAAATCATTACTAAATCCCAGGCAGAGTGCTAAGACACGTCTCTCTACATGGATGGGACTGCATCCTACCTCTCTGCTCCCCCACCCCAAGCCCAGTCTGGTGCCTTAACAAGAGGACGAGTCTTCTTCCATAGCTAGACCAAGTTCTATTACCCCCACAGAGGGCACCAGAGTTATAACTCATCCTTGCAGCTCTCAAGACTAGATATACATCTACAAAGCCCAGAATGTTTTTGTTAGCACTAAATAAGCTGAGTGTATCTGAGTAGAACAGAGCTGAGAAGCCTAAAAAGTTTCTGTAGCTAAACAGATTCCCACACAGGACCTCAGGCATACAAACCTAGCGAAGCCTGCACTCAGAAAATGCCCCATCACTTAACCAGCGCCATCCTCTGTGATGTGCCAAAACCCATAATATATTTACAAAATAGCAGTGTACTTGATGCCACTGAGTTTAACTCATGCTATGTAGTATTCAAAAAAACCCCCACCTGATCTATAAAATGACATCAGTTTTCCTACTGCAATTTTTTTAATGATGCTGAAAGAAGAGCTGCACCTTGTTCTTAAAATAAATAAAGTATTTTGCTTTTTCTGTAACCTCTGACAGCACAAAGTAAAATGATTCATTAAATGACTACTTTATGGTTATTTATGAGATGCTAACTAGGTGTATGATGTGCTAATTATTAAGAAAGCACACATTTGGAACATCTCCAGGTGTCTTTCCAAATCTTTTTCCCCAGGTGCAGTTGTTTTTCAATTTCTTTCTGTTTGAATGAATATTACAGCATACACAATTTCTTCACTTACTTTCATTGTTTCATAGACTTCAACATCAGAGCAAATTCAGAGCACCTGATCACCAGCCATTCTACTTCATCTGGACACTTTTATTGCCAAATCCACAAAATTATTTAAGCAAAAAAACCCACCACCATATTTTTGAAATTAAAACAGACAAAATAGAAGACTAAGAGGCTGCTAAGATCTGAAGCGTCTGCAGGGGCAGTGAAGCAAGTACATTAAAGGCTTCCAGGAGCAAAAGGTTAAAAAATCTCAAGAAATTCATCCCAGTCTAACTTAGGAACGCATTCCTTTCCTAATGTGAATCATAAAAGTCAGGATAAGCTATGCAAGCATGTAGAAAAACTGGAACAGTGACCCACTCTGTGCTATGTGCTGTTTCCTGGGCTGACCAAACTGTCATGCTCTAAAGGACTTTAATCAGAGAAACAAGGTGTGGGGGTTCTTACTGAGGGAAAGACTGAGCTGTGTTGAGTTTCAGAGGCATAGCAGGTACTATGGCAAGCAAGGGGAGCCCAAAGGAATGAACCTTATGCCAAAGTTAAATGACTTGGCAAGTCTTACTACACTGGAACATGTAATTTGAGGAGATCAATACACACACCATTTCATG
This sequence comes from Gorsachius magnificus, assembly GCA_034008185.1. Lineage (NCBI taxonomy): Eukaryota > Metazoa > Chordata > Aves > Pelecaniformes > Ardeidae > Gorsachius > Gorsachius magnificus. The sequence goes on along the minus strand of CM067088.1, from coordinate 39,398,273 downwards.
GACTATTTAATAATCTGACAGTATGACTGTGTCAAGGGTAAATGAGAATGTATTTTAAAAGGATTCACTTACATGGACATCACTGTCACTGATTACACTGATGTGGACATGCCTGAGAATATGTTTAAGTAGCAGTAGAATTCAGAATTAATCAGGTTTGACACATGTTCAAGTGCAAAATACATGGATCCATAGGCACAGGACTGGGAAGATAAATAGAAGAGAAAGTATACAACCTTTGCTATCTCACCCCTAATGTTTTCCATAGTATTCGATTAAGATTATTTTCACATTAAATTGGATGTTTACACATTGCTCGATCATATCTTTCTTCTTCAAACAAGCACTAACTAAAAACTGAGTTTCAGGTTACAGCAAACTGAAGGATGGAAAAGTAAGATATTTTTCTGACAACAAATTTGAAATTAAGGCAATAGTAAATACCAGCAGGTAGCACATGTGTGCCAAGCCATGGTATTATAGATAAGGCACAAAGCATTCTGTGTGCACCAAATAATTACTTCAAGCTGAGTATTAACATTTCCTAATAAAAAAAAAAATAATTAAATTTTAGATTGTGTTGTGGTTTAACACCAGCCAGCAACTAAGCACCATCCAGCCACTTGCTCACTCAGTGGGATAGGGGAGAGAATCAGAAGGGTAAAAGTGAGAAAACTCATGGGTTGAGATGAAGACAGTTTAATAAGTAAAGTAAAAGCTGTGCATGCAAGCAAAGCAAGACAAGGAATTCATCCCCTACTTCCCATGGGCAGGCAGGCATTCAGCCATTCCCATGAAAGCAGGACTCCATCACGTATAACAGTGACTTGGGAAGACAAATGCCATCACTCCCAACGTCCCCACTTCTTTCCTCTTCCTCGAGCTTTATATGCTGAACATGATGTCATATGGTTTGGAATATCCCTGGGGTCAGTTGGGATCAGCTGTTCCAGCTCTGCCCCCTCCCAGCTTCTTGTGCCCCCCCAGCCTCCTCGCTGGTGGCACGGAGCAGAAAAGGCCTTGACTCTGTGTAAGCAGTAATGAAAACATCCCTGTGTTATCAGCACTGTTTCCAGCACAAACCCAAAACCTAGCCCTATACTAGCTACTATGGAGAAAATCAACTCTATCCCAGTCAAGCCCAGCACAGATTGCAAATAAAAAGTTCATTCACCTTGCAGTAATGGAACAAATAATAGTTTTTACTTATTATTTGGCTAAGTCTAAATCCCCAGTCTTGCCACAGAATAGGCTTTTTCATTTGTTTTTCACTTCTTAAGGATGCCTGCATAATTCTGAAAAGTTTTTAGATTTTTGCTTACAGCCTGCATTTTTGTTGTTTTATTAATTAACTTAAGTTCTGCTCCACATTCTAAGGAAACTATTTATGTGCAAGAAAGTACCTGGACTCTGTTACAAGTGGCATATAGTGAGAGAAAACTATTTTCATTGTACTTACCCTTTAATTAAGCAAAGGTTGGGGAAAAAAAATGTTTAAAGTTCAGATCGAAGGTGGAAGTTTTGTGAAAAATTGAGCTCGTGAATTGTAGAAATAAAAAATACTTTAAAGCATTTTACAAAACTTAGAACATATTTTCCCTTTTCTAAGCTGAATACATTTTTTTTTTTGCTTAGTTTACAACAAATGTTAAGGCAGTGTTGAAGGCAACAAAGAAGAAATATTCTAATCCAGGAAATAAAAGAACATCAGTTTGTTGTTGATATAGATGTAGCCTCGAGTTACAGTTTTATTCAAATGGACATTGTTTACCCCTCTCTCCTGTCCTACCCTGAAGATGTTAATGCAGATCTCTGTGACCATGGCACTCTCACTTTAAAAAAAACTGGTCAGCAGATGCTTGATAAATTTATAATCTACCTATGCAGTCTTTAAAACAAAACCAGGATAGACTTAACAGAAGAAGGGCAATGAGAGTGTTCTGGATATTTTTTTTCTAGAAAATATAGTATATTTTGATTTATTTTCATCCCTAGTTTGTTAAACCTAAGTAATTTTAATGAAAGATCAATTTTTTTTTCCACTTCAGATCATTCATTCAAAATTCAAGATCAAGTAAAACACAAAAACTAGCTTTGAGGCTTCATAATCTCATTATTATTTTGAAAATGACAAAGAAAGTTGCAAATGAATCTATGGTATAGGCTTAGAATGCTGTCCTGGCTCAAAATTGCTTTACCTTCACACCTGATCCTGCAAGTAATAATTCTATGCAAGAAATTTAATACTAATGGGAAAAGCCCTAAGGTTTCAGTAAGTAAGAATAAGGATCAGACCCCTCATTTAAATGCTTAGAGAGTATCAAAGAACAATTAGCAATCAAGATGAATAACAGAATAAGTGAAAAATAAAAATCAACATGCTAAAATCCTTTCTTTAGAGAGTCTCAGTCCCTGGGATGATGACCTTCAAGGCTGGGTTGGACTTGTTTCCACCTTTCACTAGAAATGCTTTTGCTCTGTTTATTCCCATCAAGACACAACACATACAAGCTCCAAATCGTTCAGCCTGCTCCACTTGCACATCATTGCCACATGCAAAGTCTCAGATCACACACATTTTCTCAACATCATACAGAGCCCATGGTGGGAGTCCTTTGTTCAACACATTGCAACAGACAAACAAGGAGATTCATTAATCCCAGGAAACACTGAAGTACTGTAGGACTGTTTCTGTACGTTTGCTCACCACTCTGTATGGAGAGCAGGCAGAGTCTTTCAATATCCCTTGCTTGCTAAGGCCCCCACACCGATCTTGCCAACTTTCAACCCACCTCATTTTTCCATAAATGTTGTAGCGCACTCCTCACCTAACTTCACAGAATGTAACAACCACTGAAATTACATGGTCAAGATAAGATGGCTCAGGCTAGCCAAATATCTGACTGCTCAGAGCTCACTCTTCATTAACACTTCCAACTCATACACAGAAACTCAGAGGTTTCTCTCCATAATCATTTTATCTAGAATTAGACACCAGAACCACAGCAGTTCTTTTTCAAACAGAACACAGATAAGAAAGTCTGCTAGATTGGTTTTTTTTAACCAAAACAACAATGGCTGCAGCACTTGGTTTGCTGATACAAATCCCAAGTTCCAGTCTCTGCAAAGCCTCTGACAGCCACATTACAGAATCCATTGCATTTTCCATGACTAGTACTCCACAGATTTGAAAAGGATCATTTTAAATCTTGTAAAAGCATTGAAGTCACAATGATGTAGGCATTTTGCTAGTGAAAGTAACATAAAATCTTAAGAAACCAATGACAGGGTTTTTTTTCTAAAAAAAAAACCAAAAAAAAACAACCTCTAAGTTTTTTATAGCCAATGAGGTTTTAAATATTCTGACAAAGAAATTGATTTGGGTTTGTTCAGTTTGGGTTAGGTTGGTTTTTTTGGTGTTTGGTTTTTGGTTTTATTTTATTTTATTTTATTTATTTATTTTTTTTTATTTCTTCCAAAATGTTTGCTTTGCTGCTTCAGGGTTTTTTAGCACTGTTGGAAAAATAAAAAATTTCAGTTGAAATAAAAATTTCTAATGAGCATTAAATGTTTGCTGAAAGATAAGTCATTAAAAATAAATTCAAATAGAAATTGATCTTAAACCAGCAAGGATTTAAACACTTGCTTAATGTAACATATAGATATGTTTTTAATGAGGATACTGGATTACTCATGTGTGAAATCATTGTGGATCAAGACTGTGGTGAATTCCTAAATAAACAAATTAAAAAGATTAGAAAAAAGAGCTTTACAACTGTAAAGAAACTCTCTGAATTTTACAAAATATGTTGGGGATTGATCCAGTTATGCTAAAGCAAGAGCTCTAAAACACTTAATTATTTTAGAAAGAAAGTATTCAAAGGTGGCCAAGGTGGGCAAGAATACCCATCTACGATCAACCAGAATCCAGATATTGTATCATTTCAGTGCAATGCAACAGAAAAGGCTTATAGGTGACATTAAACCTTATTACAATTTTCCTCATTCTACTGGTAATTTTCATTAATATGAAAAATAAAAAGGCACATTACTATGACAGTGACATGATGTGAGCAATTTTATTGAAGTAGAAAGCTAAGAATGATAATATGCAATAATTATTTTATTGATGCACAGGAAATGAATTATTCATAGTTACAAAGTATCTGTGGATAATTCTAATTACCTGCTTTTAAAGTATATGAGATCCACAGAAAATACATTAACAACTTTGATTGAACACCTGCTATCCAGTGGAAGATAACAAGCACCAGATTCAAAACTTTTCTGACATTGAAGTCAATGGCATTGGATCTTCTAAGTGTGTATTACTAAAAGATCATAGAGAATTTAGTTCTATTCTGTGTTTCAGTGGCCTCTGATAACTTTTGATATAACCAGAAAAACAGTAATAGCTTCAGTTCATGTCTTGTTTCATATTTTTAGTTCATGGTTTGTTTTGTATCTTTTTTTTTTTTTTTTTTTTAGCTAATGCAAGGTTATTAATGAAATCAAAGCCTGTATCTATAAAGAATGTCCTTTGTGATAAACTTACTGTCTAAATGTTCTAATCTACAGAATTCTTAATGCTAGCATACAGTGACACATATTCTGAGTCTAGATGTTGAAGTAACTTGCTAATTGTTTGGTGCATCTGGTCTTCAGTAGTGCAGTTTTTGGTCTGTGATTAGGCAAACTTAAAAATTTTGAATTCCTGAAGTCCAAATTCTGTCACTTTACTCTGAGCATTACCTTTAGACTAAGAAAAAAAACAGTATTTCTACTCAGTTGCTCAACTAGAAGCTAAGTGTAACAGGGAAGAGAGTAAACTTCAGTATAAACTTCAGTAAGATAAAGCACTTAAAGGTAAGGTGGAATTCTTCATATCACTTGCCATAAAGTCCTTTCTGAAAGTGTTCTGCACCATCAATCCTGTTGTTACTTATCTTGCTTTTAAAACAGACAGAAAGCTCACAGACTATTTGACTATCCTCTGCAAAAACCAAGAAATCTATGGAATCAGGCACAGACAACAAATTTTAACTGAATCACTACTTCTTCAAAGCAGTAACAGTATTTTTTTAACAAAAAGACCCCTTCTTTTGTGTTTTGCAAGACCAAGTATGGACTGTGCAACATATTTCGGAAAAATGCCTAAGAATGCTTTATTAGTTATCTGGACATAGACTGGTCTGACTTAAAGAGTAGGTAATTACCTGTTGTTTTGGAGTTAATCAAGTTAATTACAGAAGCATGGAACATACCTCTATACGATACTGTAATTTATAGATTCCTACTCTATGCATTCTGTTGAACTACAACACATACTCTAGAAGACACCATATAATCTTTCCCCCACCATCCTCCTATAAAACCATTTATTTCCTGGGTATTCTACACCTTTCAGTACAGTACTCCACACTAAATAAAATACCTATCCATAAATTCTCTGAAAAAACAAAATACACTGGGCATTTGGTAAGTTAGGCTATGCAGTACTTACTGTTCATACAGTGTGTTTGGTCTCTTCTAACCCAAACAGTTTTCGTTTTACAAGCAATCATTCCATTGTTAGCTTTATTTTGTCTGACTAAATGTTGACTTTGCTTGTGAAACTACTTATAAATGTGTTTGCTAGGGCAGATGTAATAGCTCAAAATAAAGGAAATGTCAAGAGAAACTGAAGTGTTGGAACTGAAGGTCAGCTAATTTTTACTGTGTACATTTGTTAGGTTCAATAATTATTTATCCTTTTTCATTTACTTAAATGTTTAATCAAGCAGATGTAACAGAATTACGAAACAAGAGCAAATACATAACAATCATTTTTCTACAGACTTAATAAAATTGGAATGGCAGGTTTGGTTGGTTTGAATTATTCCAAATCAATCTGGTGTTTCCAACTGCCAGTGCCATTCTTAAAAAAATTTCTGTAGGTCTTCCGCTACTTGGCAGTAGTAGCTCAAGCATCCCCCTAGCTATGATGATGCAAGGCACGGAAAAGCAGCTGAAGAGGTAGAAAGATGGTTCCACTTTTATACCTAGTTCTGTTTTCCAGCTGCCATATAAAGGTGTGTGCTAGCGTGAAGTGTGATGGAAGGGATTTTTGTACAGTAATCATTTGTCTATAAGAAACAGAGTAAGAGCATTATATGTCCTTAAGACCATCAAATGGCCATCCAGATATGATTTTGTCACTGCCCATCACATTGTTGGATTTTAGCTAATGTCCAACAGTTATAAGATTACTCGTGTTATTATCAACCTATAAACATGCCATCTTCTACTATTTTCTGACAACACTGTTTTTTAAGAAGATATTGATAAAAACACCACTTACTACAGAACAGTTTCTTTATATTTTACTAAATGTAAAAGCTAAAAGGGATTCCCAGTTTTACCTAATGCAGACAGTTAGATACTCCCTTTCTCCATAACAACACCTGTGCCAAAAAGCACGCACTGGTCTTCAAACAACTCTTAAAATACCAGACATACTTGTGCTGAGAGGGGGCCAGACAGTAGAGAAAGAGCAATGTTAAAGATGTTAACAACCTTCCATAAATAATGATGGAGCATTAAAGCATATAAAAAGAACAAATCTTTACTGGATTTGTGCAAGCCATAAGCTGTGTTAGTACAGAGCCTGCTGCGAGATGAGGAGTTAATTTGTTGGTTCAGCATGGATTTTAAAAAAACAAGCAGCAATGTGTATTACTGATAACCAGTAACACATCTGGAGAAGACCACTGGTACATTTGATGAAGGGAAAGCATACCTTCGCACATCAGGGCTGAAAGTTACTAACAGTTAACTCAACTGCTTAAGATAACATTCTGCATTTTGGAATATGAGAGAATTCACTACCCTACACAGGTGAAATTCCTTGCAAAGACATGCAAAACCAAACTTACACATCCACAGAGCAAAGTATTTAAAGAGAGAAAGAGAGAAATTGCATTGCTAAAAGAATTACAACTTTCTTTGGGTCTTAATCGAAAATACATACATAACCAAGTGAGATGGATACAGGGAACTGTGGGCTGTACTAATAAAACGGGTTGTGATTTTTGATTTACTTTACATAAGCAAAAGGAAAGTAAATCACAGAAAGTATAGAGCTTAGATACGCCAATTAATCTCTACCAGTTATTTGCTTAGGATAACCCACACCTTGGTGTAACTCACTGAAAATTATATTTAAATAGCATAAAATGTGAGAGAAATATAACATAGTCATCTACTACAGAACTTTTTAGTTGGTTGTTGGCTCTAAATTGTATTTCTAAATCCACTATCTTCCATAAAAATCTAACAGTACAGTTAATCTAAAAATATAAACATTTACTCATTTATGAGCTTCAGAATCAAACAAGTTTCCAATTGTAATATATGAACATTACAGAGGAAGCAGCATGTCTAGAAATGACTGATCAAAGCAACAGGAAAAGAGCACAGCCTGCCCTTGAATTCACATTCAAATACTTTGCTTGCCTTTAGAAAAGATACACGTGTAAGATGTAAGGTACAGTGAATATAGTTTTTGCAGTTTCCATCTAACTCACCCACATTTTGATTTGCACAAATCTGCTTATTTATTATTAAAAATGATGACTTATTTTCAAAGGCTTTACAGCTAAAATGAGAACAGAAACTAAGGTATAGCTTTGCTGGGAAATTAACACCTATATCACTTTCTGCCTGTGAATGAAAAATAAAGTCATAGCTGAACTGTAATTGTTCAGAAAATATGAAGCAAATTCATATGGCAAAGTCCAAAGGAAGTGGTTGTGTACTTGTGAAATGGCAAAGATATCCTTAGTAAGGTAAATATAAATGAATGTATTTTTTTAGACAAATGAATGTTCTATATGAATGGACCTGCTAGTTGGAGAACTAATGAACAGCTACTATTATAAGACATGTTAACTATTAGCAGATTGGTCATTCAAGGTTTAATATTTAGTATTACACCAGCACATCCTCTAACAACAGTGAAGCTGTTCAGCCTTTACTGGAACATTCTAAAAATGGCAAGATAATCTCTTAGGGGAAAAACTTATCCACTGGAATTGCAAAACAATTCCTCCTCAGCTTAAACCCTGGAAAAACACAAACAAAACCAGAATTACATTTACTGTTCAATGAAGCTGAATTAAGAGCTATACTGTTAATGTGTTCCTTCTTACAATATTTTAGGCTTTAAATAAGAGTTCAAAGACAGTAAAAGAGAACAACGCTAACAAATAGACACTCTTCTGACCATAGGTTTCCATGAAATGTGCCATCATGTGGAAAAAAGGCCAGCGTGAACTATTTATTGTAACTACTGCCATTTTTGAAGAGTCCAGAGTTTGATATGAACTTTGTCATACCATGACAGAAATATTGCTTCATTATTGGCTAATGGATATTTTCTTTTTGCTTACACTGGACAGAACTTTCTGTATTCTTGGAGTAGAAATTTAATTCTCCTATAAAAACACAGTTATTGTAGTTAAAAAACCCAAAGCATTCTGGCCATTAAGACAACATGAAAAAACTGATCACCCAAAGATAAATGTATGCATCCAACACATTATTTATTATTGATCAAATTCACCCTTACTATTTTTTTGTATGAGACTGTTTCATATACGATTGTGTGCCTTTCGATGCAGTGTGGTCAATTAGTATGAATTGCTAAAAGTCATTCTCTCTGTGAAATCCGTGTAAACTCCTTTATACATATAGTAGCCTAGTGTTCTTGAACATGAAACAAAGTTTTTTAATTGACAGAAGTATCAAACAGGTAACTCTAACTTGCCAAGTCATCTTTGTACAAACAATATATAAAAACATCTTTCTGCATGATAGAGGTTCATGTATGAGGTTCAACAAGGCCAAGCGCCGGGTCCTGCAATTTGGTCACAACAACCCCATGCAGCGCTACAGGCTTGGGGAAGAGTGGCTGGAAATCTGCCTGGTGGAAAAAGACCTGGGGGTACTGGTTGACAGCCGCCTGAATATGAGCCAGCAGTGTGCCCAGGTGGCCAAGAAGGCCAATGGCATCCTGGCTTGTATCAGGAATAGTGTGGCCAGCAGGAGCAGAGAAGTGATCGTGCCCCTGTACTCGGTGCTGGTGAGGCCGCACCTCGAATACTGTGTTCAGTTTTGGGCCCCTCACTACAAGAAAGATGTTGCATTGCTGGAACATGTCCAGAGGAGAGCAACCAAGCTGGTGAGGGGTCTGGAACACAAGTCATACGAGGAGCGGCTGAGGGAACTGGAGTTGTTTAGTCTGGAGAAGAGGAGGCTGAGGGGAGACCTGATCGCCCTCTACAACTGCCTGAGAGGAGGCTGTAGTGAGGTGGGGGTCGGCCTCTTCTCCCTGGTAACGGACGATAGGACGAGGGGGAATGGCTTGAAGCTGCGCCAGGGCAGGTTTAGGCTAGACATTAGGAAAGAATTCTTCACAGAAAGGGTTGTCAGGCTCTGGAATGGGCTGCCCAGGGAGGTGGTGGAGTCCTCATCCCTGGAGATATTTAAAAGAAGGATAGATGAGGTGCTGAGGGACAGGGTTTAGTGGTGGGATGGCAGGGTTAGGTTAAAGGTTGGACTCTATGATCTTAAAGGTCTTTTCCAACCAAAGTGATTCTATAATTCTCTGATTCACTTCAGAGGGTATTAATAGAGTCATGGTAAGATTCAGATTAATTTCTTTTTTAAAAAAGGTCATTTTTAGGCTAGAGAAAATTAGCTGCACATTGTTTTCTGAAGGTTTATGTCTGTGTTAAAGGTAGCCAAAAGAGAAGCTGATAAAGGAAACAGCAAAGAAGCATCTAATACGGTCTGAACAACCACTGAGAAGGAGCAAAGTATACAGAGACCTTTTTAGTTAAGAACTGCTGCATTCAGGGAACCAGAACTTCATATATGTCCTAGAAACAAACAGTACTGCAACAAAATGAGAAAACCCTATGCCTCACAAGAGAAATATAATGCAGAACCCTGAATTTGGCATTCTACTCCAGTGACCAAATGTGACAAAGCATTTGGCACCTAACTAGACCAAAAAAATCCAGAACCATAGCTTCTTTTATGATTAAACACCTTAATAATTACCTTAAATATTCATATTAAAATCTCCTACTAAAATAAGTATCTTATCACCTACCACTGATGGAAACTGTGAGCCAATAGCTTCTACAGAACGTTTCTGATTAATTGACTGACATCAGATAGGCCTTTCCAGGTAAGATTAAGGCTCCTTTCACAATGTCTCACCTCCAGGTAAATAAAACTAGCCAGTGAATCAACAGACCATCTAGACTGGAAAAACCTGTCTACAAAAGAATTTACTACATTTTTGATGAACGTTAGTTTTAGAAAAGGTTTTCAATTTCCCAGATTTATATATAACAGGAAATCCCCCAATATTTTTAATGCATTTTCCTTGTTATGTTAAAGGATGTGAATTACAGACATGGTAACACTTCCCTTTCCCCACATGCTGCTCTTTTATGTATACTCTCCAAGGTACAAGTTGAAATTAAAATCTTACTTTAAAAAATGCAATCCTTAACAAGCTCCAGGTTTTATTTATGTTATATATGTATTTTACATACATGTGTATATGTATTATGTATATATACATTAAAATATCTGAAAGGGGAATAGAAGTGTATTTTTCAAAACTGGAACTCTATTTCATTCTCATGAATGCACGGTTACCTTAATTTTGGGAATTAACTTAGGAAAATCCAATTTATATAAGCAGATTTAGAATCCTTTTATGCAATTTCCTCCCCCGTAGGTTTTTTTGATGTCTGTCTCTTTTGCTAGAAGCACTACCAATTACTGTTTTCTGAAAATATTTGAAAGGGGTAATATTATCAAGTGCATAGAAGGTAAAAACATATTATTTTAAATGAAATGAAATTTATTTACACAAAATGAAGAGAGTCTCTAAACCCCTTCTTCAAGATCAGCATCAGGGCAACTTTTGACCATGGCTGTAGTTGCTGCTGCTTTTCAAAATATGGGTTCCTATGAAAGCAGAAATAGACAATATAACTCTAAATACCTGTACATTTCTCGTGTATAATACATGCCTGAGGTTGGGCTTCCCATTTCAGATATCAGGTTTTTTATACATATTAAATAATTCCAAAGCCTACCACCTCTTACACAGGGACTAGAGAAAACAAACATGTTAAATCAGAAAAGAGCAAGAATTTATTTGAGTAAGTGGTGTAACTGATCTGTATTGTCATCAGCCCTCCAAGTGTCAGTGCAACACTTTTCACATCACCACCTCTCCCATTTGGCTTCCACACTACACATACACAACAGCACGGATAAAGCTCATGCAGCAGACATCTGAAAATTCATTCACAATAGTAAGCCTATCCACTCCACACAAAACACTCCAGCAAAACCTGATTATACCTGGGACAGCTTACTGGCCAAAAGCAGCTTTAAATCAAGCACTGGTAGATCATAATAGTGAAAAGAAGAGCAGTTGTTCGGAAGAAATCCCATTTTTCCCTATGCAGTTTATGGCATCGTTACCCAAATCATGGGGGTGAGGGGCATATGACACTTTCAAAAGTTATGGCAGCTCACTTCCTACAACTTTTCCAGACAGTTTCCAAACAAATATCAATACCACCAATTAACTTTATGCTTACATCCCTACTCTCGCTTTCACAAATCCCCTCTATTTTTGGTATGGGTTCCTACAAAGAAGGTAGTAATAAGCTGTCTTCCCCTTTCAGAACCCCAGTTATCAAGTAAAAAGACCCCATATTTTTCAGAATCCATATATTTGTATTCTAAAATAGCCAAATTACTTATTTGTAATTGTGTTTGCCATATAAAACTAGGGTCACTTTGAAAGAAGAATTTATAGCCTGTGCGAGCAATGCCATTGGAAAATGTCATATCATAATCATGATAGATTATTTTGTTTAAAAGATGATACTGAGAATTATTACTAGTCCGGTAGTTCTATATCTAGCAATACTTCATTTCTTTCAGTAACAATTATAAGAGAAATTGAAAAAGCATGGAGCATTTCTTTATTCTCTGCATACAGCTCAAGAATCTGTATTTATCAAGATTAAATCTTGTATTCAGATAGTTTGAATATTTTTATAGTATTTGTGACACCATGACAATATCAATATACCCATTAAGAGAATAAAGAAATGAATGGCCATATGGATACACCTTTGTTATATACTTTCCTAGATTACAGCTTTTCGTTATAGAAAATCATTAATATCAATCTTAAAAATCAGTAGACAGCTTATCCATTTTCTCACTTAATTTAATTCATTTAATTATTAATTTAATACTTTGATCTCTATCAATAGCCTTTTTTAAACCTTCAATTAAATCCTTTTACCTCTAATTCATCCGATTCTAACTCATCCAATAGCTTTAAAACCAATGCTACAGATACAATGTCTGACAGATTTTTCACTTGAAACATCATATATTTAAACTCATAGAAAAAGTAATACAAAGTATATATTTTGCAGAAATGAATGAAATAGAAGGTTTATATAAATCTGACAATTTTCCAATTGCCTATGGAATTTAATTGTGAATATTTTTGATAAAACAGTGAAAATTCTTAGCTCTTCCACCTATTTATAGACATGTAGGCATCAATGGTTTTCCAGGCTATCTTCTTCTGATACAAAAGTCTCCTCAAAGACACTTCAACAGACTGTATTTACAGATCCGTGTTGAGAAAGAAACATGACTGGGGGTTGAGAGAAGAGTGAATGTAACAACTATTTTGGGACTAAGTAAACATTACACCTCTCCATTTCTGCTTCTGCAACGAAAAAGCATGCTACACAGCCTCCACTCTGGTGGCACTTACCTATCAATAGCGATCATAGCCTGGTAAATTTTTGACTCCAAACTACAAGATTACAGAATTCAGAGCAGAGGTATATACACAGTCTACTGTGGGTCTGCAGGAAAGACATAGGGAGCAAGCACGCACTTCCAGGGAAGCACTGCTGTTCTGTTCTGAGTCAACAGTGAATGACGATATGAACCCTTTTAATTTGCAACAGGTCATTATGCTTTCCCAAGCTCAGTTCAAATCTTTATTCCCTCATTAGCTAGAACTTCATCTGTGAAGCACAAGACAGAATTAAAAAACTCTTAATGATGATCATCAACTCAGTCCCTTCAAAAACAGTTTTCACAGCTAGGTGAGTGTTGTGGGTGGGTGCTTCTGATCCTTCCATTCTTTCTCTATACCTAACTATTGAGGCTAAAGCTTTCTGAAGAAGGAAGTTAACCAAGTACAGTCTGCTTTGTCTTAACTCCAGAACCTGCGCAAAACCTTAGCTGCTTAAACTAAGACCATTATCATACACCCATTAGACAACAGTCTGCTATTTAGCTAAGCACCAACTTCACAAAGGTGAGGCATATTCCACAGTGGAGGCATGTCCTTCCCACTAGAGCAGCCAGGTTGCAATTCAAGTGAGAATATCAATCTTCCCATCTCCTGTAGTTTACATTCCCTGGTTTCACCAGGCAGTGAATCTTACTACTGAATCTTACCAAGTCCCATGAAAACAACCCTACTGCATCAGAAAAGATACTGTTTCTTATTAAATGTTGCAGAAAGCTCTCATGAAGGTGGTTTATCCCCCTTGAGTCATTGAGGAAAATATATACACGCATCTGTAGAAAACAAAGTCCGCATCCACAATTGTATTTTTCTTTAAGGAAATACACTTTGAGTACCTATTTTTTCCTTTGTCTGTGTCAAGCCTCCCTCCCAATCTAAGTATTTCTTTTCAATGTCTGAAAAAGCTTTCCAGACTTTTTATAGAAATATACTAAATGCTGATAAAAATTTAATATTCCTAGTATAGAGCAATAATAGAAAAATAAACACACTGAACTTCTAGAAAAAGGTCTTCATTTTCAAATAAAATGTGTATGTTTTAAGGACATTCCTGTAATAATCCTCCTGATTTCCCCTCATTAAAGAGCATTCAGTAAGCACTCTCAGTGCTCAGAGTTGCTGATAATTAGACCATGAGGGATTCTTTCCACAGTGGTTTGGATCAGGACCTGAGTGCCCTAAGGCCAAACTCCATCTTGTTGAATGGAGGCAAGTGAAACAAAGCTTGGCTGGTTTTGTTTCTTTAAACAATTTTTAAGGCTTCCTTTGTTCAACACAAGATTTGGTTTTGGTTTCTTTCAACCTCTCAGGGGTTTAATATAGAATGATAACCTGACTCAAAGCATTCTGAACCAGGAAAAAAAAAAAAAAAGAAAAAGAAAAAAAGAAATGTAATCAATAGAGTACTTTACTTTCTTCACTCTACAGATTTTCCTCAGTTAAACTAAAAAAGGAAAAAAAGAAAAAAACACCGAAAAACCAAACCAACAAAAAAACCTGGACAGAAAACATTCCTCAGACTTTTAGAATATTTTTGTATAGTATTCAGCTTGTTTCTCCACTATAGATTTAAATAGGACTTTCCCCAGGCAGTTATTTGCAGTTTAGTTTATGAAACTTTTATTACCTAGCTTGAAGTTTATAAAAAAATAAATCAGATTTCTGAAACTAAACTGAAATTTTAACCATTTGACAGTTAACCCCACTGCTGTATGATGATCTTCTGAAGTAGGCACAAGTAAATTTTTATCTTCAGTAACCTATAGCTGACAAACGGTAATTTTGCAAACGTATTTTTGTATTTTAAATTTCCACTGAGAAGTAGAGAAGGGATATATGAACGAGACTTTTTGAAATCCCACTTAATAATCACTAATCTGCAGAAGAAACTTCCTGAATGCTGAGGTATAGTTAAAAAATATAAATAATAAGTGGGTTAAACTCATAAGAATTTAAGGCCCAAAATTCCCTTAAAAGCCCACCTGAAGTCTTCAATGCGCAGCAGATAAATAAATAAATTAATAATTTCCCACCTTCACTACCAGACACAGGCTTGAAATAGAGTTCAGGTTTAAATGAGATGCAACTTCAAAATGGAACATTTTTGATAAAATTAGCATCTCTCACAAGCTATTTGGCACAGAAATCACATATGCCAAGGATATAAAAAAAGTACAAAGAATCCATCCCGTATGTACTGACATATGAAACAGCCGTTATGGTTGATCTCTACTGACAATCAAACATTAGTGTCTTTAGGCCACTGCTTTTCAACAGCTGATCAATGAAAGATTTTTTTTTTTTTTTTAAGTCTATAACTTTACAAGGAACTTAATTAAAATAATTTGATTGGTTTTAAAAGTTAAAATGCAGTTTTACACTTACCCCATCTGTAACAGCCACACAGTGTTTTCTTCATCTACAGGGCACTGAGCTTAACAGAGGACTTCAAATTCTAGTGTCTACTCTATTTTTTCTCTCCTCATTGTCCAAACCTCAAAACAACAACACAGCAATTACTTGTTCTATCCCCACTGCAACGTACTTCAGATTTTGTCAGCATTTCCACTTAAACATTGCATTATTCCTTCATGCCCTACTTTGAGGTTTCTAAGTAGCTTGAAAGTGTCTTCCCAATAGAAATATCTTTGTGTAAATGTCTATTTCTGAATGTTTATAATTAACCAGGTAATATTGTAGGCAACTAGCAGAGAACATATCTTGTAATTAAAATAAATTCTTTTGCACGTTACTTCTAAACACAATATCTTAGCACCTCTGTATCCTCTTTATCTATTAAAATATAATTTTATTCTGTGATTATCACAGTATTTACCTGTTTTACAGTGTGTGAAAGTATTTTCAACTTCATATATGGGTTTTTAAAACACTTTCATTTTTCCAAATGTTGTTAGCTCCAAAATAAATACTAAACAAAACACAGCTGAATTTTAGCAGGTATGTTGAGGATAGGCTCTATTTAAGGAAAATTGTCCTTCTGCTAATCATGAATCATTCTACCTTCTCAACAGTGTAAGTAACTCCGGTCTCTTCAGAATACTTGTCAAGGCATACAAAAAGCTGTAGGTTTACATATGCCTGGAATTGTCAGGGCAGTGGGTAGAAACACAAGCTTGATACCCCCAGAAGTCATCTTTGTGTGTGATAACTGAACAGTTCAAATATTTTCCATTACCAGAAAAAATGAATTCATATTGATCTTCATCCTCTCTAGAGCATCCTTTGGAAAAATGATATATATGTATAGATGAGGCACTGTTCACTTCAGTACAATAACGATTGGTTTCTAGTGAAAAATGAGGACAGCAACTCATTATACAGTACACATGGGGCAATGTCTTTGTTTCCTTTTAATTTCTTTCTTTTTTGCCAGAGTAAATGTTCTTATTTAAAACTTCATCACCAAAACTGCCTGTACCTAAATTACATCATAAGGAGGCTTCACTCAGTTCAGACACACATTCCTTAAAAAAAACCCACAAACAAACAAACCCCCAAAAAACCCAACAAAAAAACAACCCACCACCACCAAATAAAAAACCCAAACCAAAAAGCAGGGAGGGAGAAGAGGAGAATAGAGAGACAGTGCACATTCAATGCTACTGCTACTATACATAGTATAAATCACTAGCATGGAACATAATCTATTATAATTTCTCTATAATCATTGCATCATGTACTCCAGAAATACTGAAGAAAGAACTTAAATTATCTCAATAAGGTAATCAGATAGGGTTTTCCAGTTAAAGAAATAACCTAACAATAACAACAAAAAAAACCCAAAACAGAACCCCACAAGTTCAGAGAGAATAAAAAAAGCACAGCATTTCCTACCAAGCTCTTCCTTACTGGTACTCCAAATTAAGCATACAAAATATGAAATGTCCTCAAGAAGTCCCAGAGCAGCGTGGGGCTCAGCAGTAATACAAGCCAGAGAACACACCTGTAAGCATGGGGGTTTCTCCCGTGCTCACTCAGGATATATCTGCATTGGAAACTACAGCAGATGCACAAGTACTTGAAAGAGTTCTAGCAACTAGCTCAGGTACTGGCAGTCTGGATGGTTGCCTAACTTTATGGACCTACTAATTTAACTTGCTTCAGAGCTTTGCGTTACCATGCCTAAACTATTAATATGACTACAAAAAGTTTAAACTAGCGTATCTGTTCCATGCATTCTTTTTCAGATTAGAAAAATCCATTGTTGCCTTGAAAGTAGCTTTACTACAAATGGAAGTATGTTTTACATCATATTGCCTGTTAATTTCTACATCAAAAATAATCAGATTCTCAAATATTCCCATTCAGCTCAAAAAACCCACCCCAAAACCAAAGCAACAAAAAAACCAAAAACCCAACCAAAACCCTGAAATAATGGGGGAAAGACTTAAAAAAAACAAACACCAGTTGCCAGCTACTATTCTAGGTGTGAAAAAAGAACACGCAAAATAGTTTTGAAAACGGTTTTCAGCTACTGAAAAGTTTGTGCTCAGAAACCAGTTACAAATGTTCATTTACATATAAAAGCCATTTCTGCAAAAAGAAGGGGCCCCCTTTTTAAAACATAACTGTTACTAAACAAACAAGAAATTGCAAGTCTAGTGAACTCTTAGGTATCCCGTTATTTATAAAGGAAAATCTCAATGCAAGTCACATGGGAAAGATACTCATTTGCTAGTAAATGCCAGTCACAGGGCCTCAACTGAAAAGTCTTAGTTCTTCGATCTTGCACAACAGAACTGTACTATCAGCAGCATTTTTTCCACTGATATTTACAGTAGCACAAAAGTATTCAAAAAAGAGACAGTATGTGGCATAACTTGTTAGGTCATGTGGAGCTTTAAAGAAACCAAGATCCTGAAATAAACCAGGATTTGTAAGCTCTGCCTGGCCATCAAACGCTCCATCAGGCCGACCTCGCTATGTTAACATTCCCTAGTATCCAGAAGGTCTCTTCCTGCACCAAGGACAGCAAAGCAGCCAGGCAAATGC
The DNA here is from genome assembly GCA_034008185.1 of Gorsachius magnificus. Lineage (NCBI taxonomy): Eukaryota > Metazoa > Chordata > Aves > Pelecaniformes > Ardeidae > Gorsachius > Gorsachius magnificus. The sequence goes on along the minus strand of CM067088.1, from coordinate 39,380,335 downwards.
TGACTGCAATCTCCACAAAGCAAACAAGTGAGAGATAGGGGCCAAAAGCATTCATATCTGTTTCTGCATGTATGCTGTTTGAGGGTTAATACTGAAATGTGGGATATTCTCTCCATGGCAGAAAATTCAGAGACTGAGCACAATTTCCTCATCTTAATGAAATGTGGAAGATCTTACCACCTGCAAGTTTAAAGCCCAGTAATTAGTTATCTTTATGAGAGGAAGAAAACTTGTGAAGAAATTGAAGAGGCTCAAAACAGTAGGAAAATCAACACCAAAAAAAAAAATAATTAATGAGCCACAAGACCTCTTTTTCTTTTCTACAAAATCTCTGCATCCAAATGGAGACAGTGTCACAAACTTATCTCTTAAGAAAAGGGTTATATTTTTGCATTCCAGCCCTAAAAACTGCACCAGAGAAGCAACAACAGGCATTAGTTTTGCCTATTATTAAACTCTTGTATAGTGACTCTTCTCCAAAGAGTCTCCATAAAGGAGATTTACTGAGAAAATATGGAGCAGTGAAAAATGAAAACGCTTCTAAGCAATTAGCCATACACCAAGATACTCCTTGAAGCTTTCTGTGCTTGCCTCACTTTCATATCTAAAGACAGGAGTTTTGACTGGTCTGAAAAAAGAAGGAAATAAAGGTATCCCACCAGTATTTTCCCTTCTGGGCTCTTTCTAGGAACAAAAAACCATACTATTCTTCAGCTGAACTCCTTGAAGGACTGCTCTCTGTTTTACATATAGTAAAATTTTCTCCATTCTAGATCAGCAAAGGAAGCTGCACCAAATAAACGGATCTCTGTTTACCTTGTGTAGGAAGGGGTTTCTCAGGTTTATAGAAAACCAGAAAATTTCTCAAAGCTCCAGTCCTACAGTCACTGCATTACTAATTCCAGAAGCGGCTAAACACTAAAAGACATCACTGTGAGTTGCAATACTGGTTGGTGTTTGGCACCTTTATCTTTGGGGAAACCTGCTAAAGCCATTTGTATTTAATCCATCCAGCAGCGGAGACCCACTAGTAATGGAAAGATAGAGTCACATCCAAACAGGCACCACTGTACTTTAAATGTGCAGTAACTACAGTAGACTTTTTAAAACAAAGGAGAATAATTTATGAGGAGCATACGAGGGGTTAAGAAGGTGAAAGAAATTCTGTGCAGAGAGGTCCTGGAATAAAAGCTAGAAAATGTAGCTGTGTAATCAGTAAAACGTTTTATTTGCATTGCAGTGTTTGGGTTTCTTTTCAATCACAAGCATCGAAGTCAAAGTGGAACTCTGATCATCCCGGTGCAGTTTACCAATCAGGATTATATGCCAATGTGTAATGAAGCGGAACTACATGATGTGACAAAATATGATGTGACAAGTAAATTTTAAAGGAGAACCCACTAATTTGGAACCAGTAATTGCTACAATTCAAACAGCCCCATTACTTATATACTGAATTTTCAAAGCTGGATTTGTGGCATATTTTTAACTGGATTAAGTGTCAACTTCAACGGAGCAATTAGCATTTTAAAAAAATATTTCTCATCAACGGAGTACTATTTATCACCTGGCAGGTAATAATTTCTTATTCCTACCTTTAGTACTGCTGAATATTTTCTCTCAAATAATATATTCAATCAAAAGAACACAACGTTTTATGCTAATGTAATCTTTGTACAGCTTTGCCTAAAATCTCAAGTGCTGATAATTACAAAAAAGTCTATGATGGGATTCCAGAAAACTGGCATTTTATTTATTTATTTTTATGGGGACAAACATTCAGCAAATTCTTGAACAATGTTCAACAGCACAAACTGCAAGTATTATCTTTGCAATTCTGGTATTACTAGCCTAGGTATTGAAAATAACTCTGGAAAAAAGCAGACAACACACTGCAAAGCTTCTGGAGAACTTTGCCATCTATGAACAGAACTACTTTGGAAAGGTAATACGTCAACATTTCAGCCTGTCGGTTTCCTAATAAAAAAAAAGTCCAGGTTCTATATAGAGTAGCACTCTGGTACAGAGTGACAGTTTTTTTAGGATCACAAAAGTTACTCTGTGAAAGTTTATATTAAGTATGAAATAGTTCGCTGGGCACCACCACAATGCTCCCATAGGCAGAGATTTTGAATGATGTGGAAGCATTTATAAAAAATAACAGGTAGCATAAAACGGAGAGTAATTTTAAATACAGGATCATAAAGAAGAACTGGCAGGGAAGACTGCAAATATATACATCATGAGTCTCTTCATCTTTCTAGTTAAGACCTTAAAATTTCTGAACTAGTGTTCTTCAGTACGCAGTAAACAGTTAACCTCCACATACAAACCACAAAAGCTACACACGTATCTCCCAGCATAATGTCAGACCACACCTGATATCACTAACAACGAACACATAATTTGTCTATCCTGGTAACAAAATTACACAAATATTCAATCCCTTTAGGAAGAGAAAGCACTGAAAAATCGTAATTGTCTATTTCTTAAACAAAAGACATACCTAGTTCACAAGATGTAACAAAAACTATGGCTTCCTCTTGGCAATACTTTTGGAAAGGAGCAATAGCAATGTTCATTTCACAGTTCTTAAAAACTGAGGTTTGGAAGGGGATTTTCCTTTACAAAAACTCTCCATCTTTGATAAGTATTGTTTTTTTTTATAGTGCACAGCTTCTCATATCTGTTACAAATCAAGCCTGCATATTGAATCAAACAAACTCTGAATTGGTCAGAATTCTACTTAAAAGCTTTTCTTTAAAACTGTATAATTAGGAAAAAAACCCACCTAGTTTTTCTCATAGATGTGTCCATTTGTAAAAATTTGTAATATATTGATAGCAGTTAATATACATTAGACAACTAACACAGCTAACATAGCATAACAACACACATAACCAAATATGATGGTATGCGCAACTGGTAATCCGAAAAGCTACTAAAAAAAAAGCTCTCTCTCTTATATATTACAGATATTGGTTAATTCATTATATAGTCAATTGACAACTCATGGAAATATTCAGAAGTAGCCTCACAAAAACGATAGTTAACAGACACGTTTTATACATTTTTGTCAAGTTGTTATAGCACTTTAAATTGGAAATAAGATGGCTGCAAGCCAGTTGAAAGCAGCTGGCATTTAATCATCTCCCTCCAAATGAAAATTGTAAATGGCACCTACTTCAATGATAATGTGTGTTATACATTCTGATAAAACAGGTATTTTTGTTTTTCTTCTACACCTACACACTGGTAATATACTATCCTGACCAATTCCATTCCCAAATTTTAACAAATGAAGACTTCAGTAAACACATTTTTAGGTTCTTTAACCAATACTTTGGAAGACTCATCAGATATGGACAGCTTGTCCCTGCATGTCAAAAAAGCCATTTTAAGAACAATATCCAAGATAAGGCATCAAAACCAAGTGTAAATTATTTTACACCTTGACCACTACTGAGTCATTAAGCTGTTTCAAGGAATATATAGCAGCATTAAGCTGGAACCTCCTCAGATCTCTGAAGTTTTGTTTATTACCACTTAATTTTCTGCTTTTACTAAGCCTTGTTACTAACTTAAAATTGGGGGTGGAGGGAAAGACAGTCAACCTCATTTCAGCTCTGAACATAGGTTTACTTATCAAAATCATCCACTGACAGAAGATGTTTTTGGAAAGGTAACTGTACCAAAAGAAATGATGTGCATATGTGATTTGCCCATTTATCACAGACCACTATTTCATCCTATGTAAAGCTCTGTTGTGTTTAATCAACATTAGTAAACATTTGCACACTTGTGTTTTGGGGTCACTAATACATAATTGTGATTGTGCATGTGTGCACAAGCACGTTTATGTTTCAATGCATGGGACTTAAGTACAAAATCTTGCTAAAGGATTCCAGGTATCAGCCTATATGCCCAGTAAACTGCCCATTTCTGGTCATTTTTTTAAAAAACCATTTACTGCATCAGATGGTTTTCTCCCTTGAGTTTTTATAAAGGGTTCAGCCACAGATAAAGCTTCTGTATTACCCAAGTACCTTCAACGCCAACACCAACTAACTGAATAGTAAACACTGAAATTTCTAATCTTTGCATGTGTAACTGGCTTGGAGCATTTTTAAAGCTAACAAAATACTAGAAACCCTCAACACTCACTTCAACACTACTGTACATTACCAGCTCTATTTTGCAGAAAACTATACAATATCCTTTAATTCTTTTGGTGATGTACTAATATTATCATATATTAAGGATTTCCTTGAAGTACATAATAATTTTTAATCTCGCACATCTTTAGGTTTATCATAGTCAATATCCATAATGTTTGCTTCAATAGTAATTGCACAAATTTCAGGCAGGATTAAGCAGCACATACAAATAAATAAATAAATAAAATCAGAGAAACCAGAAGGAAGATGTTTCTTAAGCTCTTTTAGCAGCTTAGAAGTAAATCATAAAATGTCAAGCCACAAAAATTGGCTCTGATAAATATGATTTTTCCTGAATTAGTTCACTATGCTTTTATCCTTCCTGAACACTTTCAAGTCAATCCTAAATGCTGTGCTTACCTTAATATTGAACACTTATGCTACCACACATACAAAAGATAGAATAGACAAGTTATACTCAAAGTGAAAGACTGTCTGTCTTCATATAAGTAAATAAAATAAGAAATGTATTTGGCATTGGAAGGAAAAACAAATTTATGAAAATAATTTTAGAGTATTTTTCTTCCATTTAGCTAAGGACTTCCACTGGATGCTATCTTCTGTTACACACTTCAAAAATTCTTACTGTGGTGGGTTGACCCTGGCTGGATGCCAGGTGCCCACCAAAGCTGCAGGGGCACAGCCTGCCTCACCATGGTCTTCACCAGGGGCTGCAGGGGAATCTCAGCTCCAGCACCTGGAGCACCTCCTCCCCTTCCTTCCTCACTGACCTTGGCATCTGCAGGGTTCTTCCTCTCACATATTCTCAACTCCTCTCTGGCTGCAATTCCCCAGTTGGTTCCCCCCCCTCCTTAACTATGTTATCCCAGAGGCACTACCACCATCGCTGTTGGGCTCAGCCTTGGCCAGGGGCGGGTCAGTCTTGGAGCTGGCTAGCATTGGCTCTGTCAGACATGGGGGAAGCTTCTGGCAGCTTCTCACAGAAGCTGCCCCTGTAGCCCTCCCACTACCTAAACCCTGCCACACAAACCCAGTACAGCATCTTAAATCTTGCAGCTATTTAGTTTCATATATTCACATTTTAACAATAATATAGTTAAGTCTGTTAGTAATTACACTGTCATAATTATACCATCATATTTTCAAGTGTTTAAGGCTTTAAAAATTGCAAACAAGCTGTCATTTCATATTCCACAGGGCTTTTATTCTTTTTCCATGATCAATGATAAGTCCTGTTAATACTAAGTCATACACTACATATGGATGCATATGAACATATATAGAGTATACAAGTTAGACAACGTATCCTCAGTTGTGGACAGAATGCCCAGAAAAAGAAAATATTTAAAAACAGCAATTATGTAAAATTGAAATTCTAAGCCTGAAAATAAAACCTTCTCAATTTTTTTTCAGCATACCACTAACTAAAAATATGTATTTTTTTAAAAGGCTACGATATTAATGAAACAAATAAGACACAAATTCCAATGGGCTTATGTATTCAACTAGACTTCTGGCTACACACCTCAAGTTTAAAGGTTCCATTTATTTCCCCCCAGACAAATGCCAACATCTTAGAAAACTCTCCAATAACTGATACTAACTTTGCTCTTGTTCCTAAACCTGCAAGATTTTCCACAGAGGTAGATTACTCAGGCCATGAAGAATATTGTCAGAGAGCCCTTGATTGTGGCCTTAGTAGATAAGACATGATTCTATCAGCTCTGACAGATGTTCTTTCCTCCCAGGAAATGGCCACCAAGGATAAAAGTTGCTATCCGCATATAAAGAAGATTAATTTGCATTTGAAGCCCTATATCCATTCCCCAGAATCTTCATCACTGAGAAAAATCAAGCCTGTGCTCCCTTTACAGTATCGTCAGCCCAACATGAATACACAGTTTTTCAGTTATATTTACCTGCCTCCAAGGACTAGCATCACATATGCAGTATTAAGATCACTACCACACACACTGTGTTCCAAACATTTGGCTCACCTCATCCTGCTGTGAAGTGAAGTCTGAGAGATTTTTGCCAGGCAAATATATCTGTGCCTAAGTATATTTGAGAGGAAATATATGTAGAAAAAAAGACTGACTTTGGTGTATGCCTGAAAGCTTATACACAAGTTATTATTTTATATACAACCACCTTACTCTTGAAACTACCCACAAAGAACTACTTTCATCAATAGTGTACTAAAAAAGGACTAATATTAAGACTAATAGAAGGATTAATATTAAAATCCTCTCCAATGCACGTATAAATATATTTGCAGTGTGAGTCAAACATACATGTAACTTAGCACAAGTTATAAATCATCTAATGTTAAATGTATCTGCAGTTCAGAAAAATATTATGTATTTCCTCTGAGGTTAAAGACATCCTAGGGCAAAATAACATGGCAGATTAACAACACAAAGCAAGGGGTGAGTAAAACTTGTACTACACAAAGTGTTTTCAATCCATCTGATATTCCTGAACCTCCAGAAAGATGGCGGTCAGATGCGGTGCAACAGGCTTTCTTGGATCTAAACCAAAGGATATTAAATTCTGGCACACAAAAATGGTCAAACTCCTTTTCCACAAGGCAAATTCAAGGCTTGCAAATCTACACAAATATCCTTTAGAAGTTTGTATTTAAAATACTGCACTTAAGTTATAATTGAGCCAAAACCATGGATACAAAAAGCAATTAAATGTAAAGAAACTACAAGATCGCTGTAATCCTCCTTTTTTGTATGATTTTGTGAATTACTGGTAAATGGAACCCCCTTCATGATTCTCAGAAATTTTAATATGCTGTCCTGTTTTTGACAACATTTGGTAAATGTGTCAACATGCAAATTAAATACACGGTAGACTATAACATATTAATTCTCCTTTCTCAACAATAATTTTCATCTTAAAAATAGGTACTTTCACACAAACATATATTAACATAAATAATACATAAAGGAATACAGCCTGTTAAGTGTCATCTTTGTCAACAAGCAATCAAAAGGTGCTTATATAATGTCAAAGGAGGTCAAGAGTTTTTCCATACTTTAGTAATTTTAAACCAGTCTCAATGGAAAATCGCATCAAACAAGCAGGTCCCTTTAATTAAACAAAATATTTTACCTTCTAACTATAAGAGATTAAATCAAAAGCAGGAAAAATTTAAATCTTGGATTAGACAGAAATTATTTTTTTTTAAAGTGCTGGAGGTAATCCCTGTAGCTGTTCTTTAACAGCAATGAAAGCATCACTGGCAATTCTTTTGGAAACATATAAAAAAGGTGAAATACGTTTGGAATAAATATTCCAGTGTTCATTTTTAATACAGTAAGCTTACATGTTTATAATTATTCTTTTAGAAAACATTCTTGCCATCAACAGTAAAATATAATCAGTCTACTCTAACTACTGGTTTAAGTGCAACTCCAAACTCTCTTTAATCGTTTCCTGAATCAGTACAAATCCCAAAGTTCTTAGTGAAAACAAACAAACAAACAAAACCATTTGAAAACCAACTTTTCTATTTTTGGTGCACCTGAATAATCTCCCCAGTGGAATAGCTGGGTAAGTGAAGAGAACAGTAAGGTAACCTTTACACTGCTACCACTGAATCAGCCTATTCAGTGATCAAACATAACAGAATAAAAGTTCTTTGTTACATACCGTAACAACTGTAAAAACTTGTAAACAATGAAGAAACCATGCTTTCCAGATACCAGCATTTAAGGAGCATCTGCCTCCTCAATGCCTTGATACTGGAAAAAAAATACTCGCTTTCCTTGATACTACAACAAAATCAGATAGCTGGTGGGTAATGAGGCAGAAATATCCACTTCATGAGGACAACGGTGAACATGCCTGTAGCAATTAGAGCTTGAAGAAGACTAAGAGTAAAAGATGAAGTTTTAAAATTGTAGGTTTAGCAAAAAAAGAAAAAAAAAAGGACTATTTAATAAAACTATGAGGATTAAAAAGGTCCATTTAGAAATACAAGCGTATTTTGGCACAGAGACGTTAAAGACTTGACTTTCACTAGCACCGCATTAACAGCCGCGCTGTGATCCCACTAGTAAAATCAGAGTCAGTAGACTCAACAAGAAAAGTAGTCTTTTACAGAAGAAATAGCTCCAGTTTCTCCAAGTCACTTACAAAGGTGACATTAAGATACCAAGGAAAGAAAGAAATCTGAATACCAGCTACTAGAAGATATGAACAATATTGTGACCATCTCAAAACATAATAGATTTGGTGACAGTTTGACTACTATAGATTTTTTCTAGTTGCCAAAAAGAAGTTTCTCACCCCCATAATAGTGAATGCTGAATTTTCTTCTAACGTGAAATGCAGACTTCTAAATTTTTCATAGAATTACGAGGAGAGGACTAATTATGAATATAAAATAATTTTGATATTAAAACTGTTCTAAATTCTTTATCTTGAAGATAAAGAACAAGAACTTAATTAGCTATGTGAATTTAAACTGTGAATAAAATGATGCATTTCTTTAATATATAAGGAAAAAAAAAAAATTTAAAATTAAATATATCATTAAATAAGCCTTCCAATATTCCTGTGACTTCAGTAAATTGTATTATTTCCATTTTTTACCAGAAAATATTTGACACATCTGTATATTTAATCCAAAATTTAACTAAATCTGTGTCAGAGTAGGGAATGTAAATAGAAATACTAACTCTTCTTTTCTTTTTCTTATTACTTACTAAAATCACCCACCACATTTCAGGCATGGGAGTGCTATAAACAGCCACTGTGGTCTGGCCCAATTGCTGTTCAAGTCAATGGAAATCTTTTATAGACATTAGGCTAGATCACTGTATGAATCAAAACCCCCTCTACATTTATTCCTATTCCTGTTCTGCTTTTCACCTACTCCTTTCCTTCACAGTCCCCAAAAATGCAGGGAATCTGTTTCAATTCTTTTTTCCTTCAGGAAGTGACTTAGGAAGGATACTACATTTTGCTATACCTGAATTCTCAATGTCTAATGGAAAGAATTTGAAGATATAACTGAAAAGAGTCCAAGAATATTTTAATTCTACATATCAATCCACAATGTCCTTATTAACATCATCTGAATCTTTTTTTTTTCCCCCTCTACTTTTTTTCAGGCTATATAATAGAAATAAAACAGAAGCTTTGCTTTTCAAGCACAACCAAGCCAATTAAGGGATCCAAATTACTGGATAATTGATCGCGTTTTGACCTTTGAGAACTAATCTAGGGAATAAAATGGCAGATCATTAACAGCTCAAGAAAAACAATTCCTGTCTACAAGTTATATTAATCCTTCATATAAAATAAGTATAAAAATGTCTATATAATTTACTTATCAGCATTGTTGTGCATTTTTAATCTCTTTTACTTTAAAACAGCTAAAATCTAATATTTTATTTATTTTTAATTTAACTGTATTTTAATCTTAGGTTTATTCTCTGTGGTGTTCAGGGGTACTCACTGTAAAAAAGAAAATTTAATAATGAGGATTAAAGGTGGAAGACACCTATTTGTTTATCATTACTACAATTTTGATTACAGATGAGGACTGGGACCAGAGCACACAAATGCCCTATGGTTAATATTAAATTTTGCAGAGAGCCTTCGGGATGTTAATGTTCAAATCTACAGCTGAAATTTGGAGTACCCTGTATTTCCACAGAGATATTGATCATGATCCACACAGAGCTACTAGGAAGATTCCTGCGACCAGAATAAACACCCTGTGCTTGGTTCCGAGTTAGGTAGAAGTCTCTGCATAAGGCTGGGGCTAGTAACTGATTTCAAACTGGGTTTCAACACTTAAAAGACTACAAACAGTTTGTTTTATTACTGCATCTTATATGACCAAAGACTGGGGGGAAAAAAAAAAAAAAAAAAAAAAAAATGTTTCTACATGATAGAGCAGCTTTACTTTTTTATTTTGTAGAACATTAAAACTAACCTTAAATGTAGTCCTAGCCTTATCCACAAGCAGTAGATGAAGTAAATTAAAATGTGTTTCTACTAGACCTCATTCTAGCTCATGGGTCATGCATGGCAAACCGTCCCTTCAGTACATAGTTCTAGAGGACGCTGCCCAATACACAATAATCACTTTTAACATTTGCACTTGCAGACTAAAATAGCAAACAGCTTAAGACAAAGCCAAACGATACAGAATTAATGCAGTCTATGAACCTAAGTATTGTAATTCAGGCACTGAAAACTTTTACAAGATTGAGACATTTCAGAATTGCTGCAGTGCTTTCTATCACACAGGCCCAAACTGTAAATTGTTCCAGGAGTTTTAAAGGGTTTACCTCCCAGATCTAGAGAGAAATAAAAACAGTAAATTCCAAAAAGTTTAATGTCTAGGTGGAAGGGCAGGAGATGGAAATGAAGTCTCTCAGAAAAAGGTAGCCCTAAAATAATAGATTTTTTTTTTTCTGTTTTTTTAATGTTTAGATATTTATTGCATGTTAGACAAAACATACAGCATCTGACTAAATACAGAGATACCCAGGAAACTCAGTTGTACCAAGGAACCAAAAAAAAAAAAAAAAAGAAAAAGAAAGAGAAGGGGAGAATACTACAATAAATTAACAGTACCCTTGATTTTAAGCAGGTTGGGCCACTTACGCACACAACGGGAAAGACTATTGTTCACAAGCTCTCCTGTGAACCTGGGGAGGCTGCAAGATCTACAAAGGCAACAGATTAATGCCTTCACAACCAGAGATGGACACAACCTTTGAAGAAAGAAAATTTAAATTCGACAGATTTCTAGGCAGGGTGCCCGAGGTGACAGTTTGCTCAGCTCAAAGAGAGAAATCTACTATTTACACTTCCAGCATCACCAAGTAGCTAACCAGCTAGAATTTTCTACATGCCTATGCCTCAAAGGGAGATTCACAGGTGCAGTGGCCACTTTAAGCTCCTTCTCGATTGCAGCAAGAGAACAAGAAAAATATTGTCAAGTTCATGACAAACACAGCCAACCAAACAGCTTACATTATATAATAAATAAATAAATAATGCTTGAAGTAAATGCCACATGGGTATTTCACAGATCAGTTGCAAAAAGGAAAATAAAAAATACATTAGAGAAAACTTAAATCAGAAGACTGCTTTGTTAAGCAGATGTACAACCCCTCACTCAAATTTCACAAGTGTATGTCGGATACAGTGAAGATCTGAAGAAACATACCATGCAAAAGGGAGGTTAGTTAACCTACAATATCTGATGAGCATAGACTACTTTTGAATAGAGTTGGAAGACTTCCAAGTGGCTATTAATGCAGGCTCAATTCAAATGCCTCTATCACCCTCCTTCAAGATCAACTCTACCTTAAGCTGAAGTAAGTTGGCAAATGATCAAACTGAAACTCCTTAGTTGCTGAATGCTGACTATCTGTATTTTTACCATCAACTCCGCATTCCTCTGGAGTGTCACAACTTCAGCCTTGAGTCATCCCTTAATGCAAAGAAATCTTTAACTAAATGCTAGTGAAACCCAACATGTTTCTAAAATACAATAAAATGCTTTGGAAACATCATCTTCAACTGTATAATACTGTCAAAAATACAGAGTTAATAAAATGAAATCCAGTTATACTTCCTAAGAAAATGGTAATCAAACAACTCTGATAAATCCACTGCAGTACTGTGCAATCCTAAGGCTAGCCATATTTAGAGAGAATGCCTATCAATAGTTCAACAGCTACATGGCCTTGTCATCATATGTGACTGAAAGAAGAGGCTATGCCAACACCCAAGGGTGGAGGGTGGGGAACCAAAACAAAACACCAGCCTACAAAGGCCTAACCAAATCATTACTTACTAGAACAGACCACCACTCCTTTGGGAGAGTCTCCTGTAAGAATTGGTAAGCATCCCAAAGTCATTGCAGAAGAACAGATTGGCTAATTGTAAGAGGGTTGGTTGGTTATTTTTGAGGGATGGACTCACAGAAACGTAAAAAAATGCAGCACAAACAAAATGTCCCTTAAACCTCTGCTTCCAAAAATTTGCAAGCTATAAGCTGAAAAGTTTGCCTTAATAGCAAACTAAGAACAGCCACCATTTAATAAAAGTGCATACCTTCAACTCCTCTCACTGTTACATCTACAGCACAGAATTATCAACACTCTCTTATTCATCCCTTCTTACATGATAAAAATGCAAACAGGAATTAAGTCCTTTTTAAACTGATGTACAGATGCAGGTCTCAGTTAATGTTTTCAGACTTCCACCAACATAAAATTTTAAAATGAGCAAAGAAATATTTTCACTGGAAGTTTACAATTTTTTAAATCAACTTTTTCCAGGACAAAGTCTGTTTTAAGTCTCCTAAATTAAACAACTATGAAAGGACAAAGTTGAAGTTATCTGAAAAACCCTTCCTGACATAGTTCAAATGAAGTTTTTCCACATCAAATCATAATTACTTCTGAGTTCAAAACAAGAATAAGCATATACTTAAACCTTCAACAAGGAGTAGGGAGAAAGTAAACTTCCAAAACAGACACCTGAAAAATAGCTAAATTAAGTACTTCGAGTGACCCACAAGGCCTGTTTCAATAATTTTACTTATTTCATTTAGGATTTTGATTTTTTTTTTGTACCAACTGGGAAAGGTATTCAGCTTCCAGATGAAAGCTGAGTTTTCAGCATCCCAAAACTTTCTTAGAGAACAGGAAACCAGGTTTATATCAGTTACTGTTAGTAGGCACTATGAACACATTATTACACACTAAGTGCTGGACCTACAAAAATTTAAGAGAAAATTATTTTTTCCTTGCTTGCAACTCTCCAGATACATGTTAACCAATCCATAACACCATAATATGCATGGAGGAACTATCTTAAGTGTGTACATAAAGAAGAAAAACGTTGTGTCACCAACTCAAATATAAACCTAGCGGTTGCATAGAATGAAGATGTACAGTGGCTGCTGTAAACCTGTAATGTTGGGGTTTTATTAAGAATTATAACCATTTCCACTAACTCAATTGTGTAATAGACTAGGCTAATAGCAATTCCATCTCAGTGTTTGTTAAATACAGCAATTTATACAATAAGCTATTAATCAAATAGCTAGCTCTACCAGTTACAACAAGACCATAAGTTGAATGCTGCAATAATCAACAAACCCACACATTCACTTACCTTGTCCCGTGAGTAAAAATTAGCTTAGCTCTCTTTTAGAAGTTGGTTTTTTTCCTTATAGTTCTAAAAATCACAGTATCTCTTTTGTTTACATTTTGAGAAGGAGATCAAATTTTTTGCAGTCTCACCTATGGGTCACAGACTTCCAACAACTGAAAACATGATGCGAACTAAATCAAGCCTGTTGTACAGAGAACTAGAAAAGTACTACAGCCAGTCATTAACAAAGTTGCCCAGTAATAAGGGAGGGTTTGCCCTAGAAAAATGGAAGGGTGGGGGGGTGGGGAAAGTTAAAACTATGCCTATACTTGCCCAGAGTATTTTTGTTTACAGATCTTGAAGTTTGTCTTTAAAGTACAGCGCAAGATGGCAGTTAGTAAACAAAACCGGAGAAATCAAAGCAGATGATATAGGTAACTGGCCATCTAGCATAAACAATGAATTGTGAATTTTACCTCCTTCAAGACAAAAGTAAGTGTTACAAAAGCCTCAGCCAAGAAGCTATTTCCAGTGCACATTAACAAGAAGTTTATTGATCTTGCAAAACTCACAAAAAGGTCAGCACATTTCTTGGCATCTGCTGCTGACACTTTATCTATTAACTATTTGCATATAAACATATGTAAAGACCTTTTTCTTTCATGTAATGAAGCACTGCTGAAAAGCTACAGCTATTATATCAGTGGGAAAATGACAAGCCAATACATATTCAAAAAATAACAGATTTTAAAACTAGTAAGAGCCAATTATCAGCTAGCCTGACCTCTGGCAAAACAAAGGTTAAAATAGTCTCACTCAGCATTTGTGCATCACACCAATACATTCCTAGCTCATTTCTTGCAGTAAAGATTTAAAATTAAGAAGAAAGCTATCACTTCTTTCAATAAGTAAACACTAAAAATATGTATATACTTCAAACCTCCATTGGACCTTATATTACCTTCTGCTAGATTAATCTTTTAGCAATTTCTTCCCCCCTCTAAATCATAAACATTCAAAATGGGTTAAATATAACTTTAAAAATCATTTTATGGCTGTTAGCTGAACACAAAACAGTAATCCACTCAATAATAAATGATGTTCTTTACAGTTCACTCACTACTAGTTGAACATTTTGTTTATCTGGACGAGATCTCAAGACAGGTTTCTTCCTTTACTGTGATAGCTATGTAAATGTCTCAGATCATCCAATAAAGTAGATATTGTAATTTGATTTGGGTTTGGTTTTTTTTTTTCCCTGCATGTCTGAGGAAGACAACAAACACCACAAAACTCTGCACAATCAAAAACTACACCATAGTCAAACGAAATTATAATCACCTGATAGTACATCTAGATTAACAGTTGCTAATGAGATGAAGCCAACTTTTTCTATCAGTCTTGCTCTAAAGGATTGTCCCCTAAAAGGACCCCTCAATTATAAAAATCTGGTACCATGATATAGTTCTAAAAAGTCTTTATTTACTCCTGTCCCAAACCATTCCTCACAAAATACAAGGTACTAGTCTACGGAAAACCAGATTTATGTCAAGCCAGCTTCTCTAAAGTTCACAGGGTTGTAACCAATCCATTCATCTGCTTTCCTAGCAATAGCAAATTGGAGTTTTCTCTTCTTGCACTTTTCCTTCACCATTTTAAAGATCCAGAGACAACACTGTTCTAATCTCATATGGTACATTTTACATTCCGAATAGCAGATAACTAATAACTAGATTCTAAAGTGCTGAAGTAATTTATGACTCCATCCCTTTAGTAAATAACATGTGCCTCTTTTCATAGAGCAAGTACCAGTCACAACCCTGGTATTTTCAGATTACTATATGAATAATCTGTGTAACATTAGTACACACACTCAGAATTAGTGTGGTCACTTTGCAACATGGAATTCACTCAGCTCAGTTCTCTGAAACCTTGGGCTAATTTCCGCAGCACCTAGCACCACTGCAATGCAACTAGAGCAACCCAAATTATCAGCTTCTCTTTTGGATTTTACTATTTTGTTTGAGGGGAACTTCATGGCAGAGAGATGACAGGATATCTTTTCAGCTGTAAGGAAAATGTTTTCTCTCTCATATACACTGAGCTCAGAAGGGTACAAGAGCAGCAGAAACTAATCGCTGTGGTTGTACATGCAGAATACAGTCAGTCCTTTTTTTTTTTAATCTTGAAGGTAGCTTAATAGTTTGAGAACAGAGTCTTATTAATGTAAATGAAGCTCTAATAGCATATTGCATGAAATTCTTTTTATTAAGCATTTCTTTGGAAAACAGCCTACAAACTGGATTAATCTACTGCACTGTATTTTCTGTAAGCACCTAACCAAAGTGACTTTTAAAACAGATTGCTGAGTAAACTTTAAAGTAGCCAATAAAGATACTTCTGCTGTAAAAAAAGTGTTTCATATGTAGTTAATTTCACACTTATTTGCACTGGAAAATTAAATTTTTACTTATCAACATACCACAGAAATACTGGGGAAAACTCTGCTCTGATGTTCTACACAGTATTTTTTGCTTTAGGCAAACTATAATAAAATTAATTGATAATTAGGAAACTGACATTATAATCCTGGTAATACTGTCTAATTCTCCATTGGCACTGTCCACACTGCCAGTCCATTTCATCAAAAAGAACAAAACCATTTTTTGTAACACCTGTGAATCCACCTAAATTCCTAAATTATTTTTAAAAATAGAGTCAAGGAACATTAATCATTTATGTGCTTTTGAAAATAATACCTTAGGCCTGCCGTTCCTGAGCACTCAAAATTCTCTTTAAATATAATGAGAAAGAAAGTAGGATTGAGACTTTGTGACTGACAGTAACATTTTACATTGATTCATTATCCACTTAAAAGGAGAAGAAAAAGTGCAAATATTTTGTGGGCAAAAACAAAGAAAAATGAATTATCTGTCATTTAAAATCAAATGCTCTGGACTATTTCAAGACAGAGTTTAAGAGGCTACCCTCAACAGACTGCAAATCTGCTTTATTTTCAGACAGCTTTCAAATCAAAAGGCACTCTTAATTTGTTTTTAAATTTCAAATCTGTTTTGAGTTGTAAATATTACTGACAAAGATGTTCTTCTGCTTCTTGTTCTCAGGCTTTTCTCATAAAACAAGTGTAATATCTAATACATTATAAATGAACTCTCCCTGACAGAACTTGAGGTTTATCCTGTAGATCAATTAAGACTTAAGCATAGCTGACAATGATACATATTTGATTGATGCAGAAAACTTTTTAACAGTCCATCAATAATTTCTTCCGCATTTTTCTTCTTAAATATTGAATCAAACATCAACACCAAATCCTGTTACTATTTTGCCTCAGTGGCTTAAAGATTGCATCCATCTGAGTATAAATAGCACAGTTACTTTAAATTCCTGGGAAATTGTGTATCAGTAACTACAGAAAAATTCTGTCCTAGAAAGCTGTATACAGCTACTGGTTGAATTTATTTAAACTCACAAGATCAGGAATGCAGAGTTAATTTGCCACACAGCAGAGAAACAGTCTCAGATTTCCAGCAATGGCTTCTCATCCTCACTCCTAAGATTCTTGTACCTCTGTAAGCACCTTTAAATTCTATTATTAATCTTCACACTCTGTAGTGTAAGAAAACAATAATCACCTACACACAGACACCGCCCTTGGTATGTAGTGTCTGCAACAAAAACTTGGAGAAAACTACCTTTATCTAGGAAGGTAGCTAAGGGTAGGTTCTTTATTGCAAAGTTGAAAGTAACACCAATTAAATAAATCATTTTGCGATCTACTACTGACACTTAACATTATGTCCTTAACACAAGAGTTGAAGTTTCAGACCCATTTAAACTAGCATAAGCCAATCTCACTGGTAAAGATGTCCATTTTCCTCCCTGCTCTCCTGGATCCCTTCACCCCAGAATTTCCACTGTTACACAATGAACAACCCTGAAAAAGGGCTTGGAGCTTTAGGTTCCAAGATGACATGGTCAGACTTTGCCTTCCCTGCAATGACCCATTTTTTACAGCATTTGCAACAGGCCTTCCCAGAGCACCCTTGGGTAATGGATACAGTAGCTTTCTTCTTGGAAAAAATCCCTGCATTCACTTAATCCAAAAATGTTTACCAGGATGTATTTCCCCGTTTCTGACAATTTATTGGGCTAAGTCCACTGGACCTTAAATTTTCAGGAAAGCAAGTTACAGAGAGAATTTTTTCCTCTACTATCTACCTTTAAGAAGTAGGTATTAAAAAGTAAGCCAAAAGATTTATCAAAAGGTCCACAGCATCTTATAAACAGTATGCAATACTCCATATAAACAGGAAGTAGAAATAATATGAATCACTGGCTGAATCACTCTCCCTGCTGCTTATCTTGAACTTAAAAGCATGTTTCATATATAAGCAAACCTTCTCTTACTGGCTTTCATTGATGCCAAATGATAAAATAAAAATCCAGCCTGGAGGATCCGTCACAATTTTAAAAGGCCTAGAAGATCAGAACAATCCAGATGTAAGATGCCAAAGCTACATGGTTGTAGCAATCCAAAATGGATTGCTGAGGAATATACTTCTATATATTACGAATGGCCTTATTACTCCCAAGAAGTAACTATGGAAGAGTTTTGAAAGGTAATCAGTCACAAGGAACTGACATGTACAATATAACCACTTAGTTGCTCAATCCTGCAATGGTAATTACATTAGTTAAATAATTACATTAGGGTGGATTTTCTACACCAGAGGTGCGAGTTACATTAGATCTTTTTACTTTGCTGTTTGCTTAAATTTTAGTGTTTTACATCAAAGATTTATATTGAAACAAGTCAGGAAATTTTCTTAAAGAAAGAAGAATTGTTAACATTGAAGTTCAAGTGTAAGTAAATCAGGAACAGCTGGTGATTTCAAGTTTAAGCAACTGTGCTACAAGTGAGGCCTAATAATTTATGACTGCAAATAGCAAGAGATCTGTAGGTGGAAGACAGTATAAATACAAATAATTACTAATATTAACCATGCAAATCAACAGTGTCATGATTGTCATATTTACAATCATGCGTACAGATTTGGCTGTCATGAATGTAAACACCCAGGTCTTACAAGACTTAATTTCTCTTCTCAGTGGCAGACACTACTTTTCTTTTGATATTTTTCTTTTCCTTTGAGAGAGCTTCTGCTTTAAATCTTTTCCTGGGGAAAATTATTCTCACGTGTAATTCCATTAGAATTCCAGTGGAGCCAGAGATTAATTTATCTGTGTCTTTATCAATATAACAACTTTTATGCTCAGTTCAGCATTATTAACCTTTGTTTAATTTGTATAAACATAATTTTGCATTTTCCCCAATCTTACTTGTTTTTTCTCTTTCCCTGCTTCTCTCTCTCTTGGTAGGGGTAAATCATCAATACTACATAAATAAAACCAGCCTTGTCAATGGTGAACACTGTCTATATTGTCTCATACTCTGCAGGCACAAGTATTCTTACCTTGCTTCTCTGTTGAAAGGTAGAATTTATAAACTTGGCTCTAAAAGCAAAGTCTATACTGACACTGTCAGAATACTCTGTCCACCTGACAGCAACCCCCCATCTACCATTCCCACATCTATCAAGAAATTCTCTGACTCCAAATGCTCCCTAGGAGAACTCTGCTTGGATTCTAGTTTTCCAAAATGTTATTATCACTCTTTTTTCAAGATTCACTTATAATCAATTCAGATGGAAATTCACCAGTGTATCAGAAGAGAATGGCATACACTGTATTCAGAAAGAATTTCAGCATGCAATTAAAGAAAAATGTATTTTTCTCTCTTCTTCCCCTTTTCTGTCTCCCCTCAGTAGATGTGGGCGACGAAGATAAGTGAGGGCAGGAGGGGGAGGTATGGAAGAAAACTAAAAAGGAATATTTATGGTCTTCTCTCTTTTTCTCTCCCCTTTTCTACTATCCTAGGCTGACCTAGGGAAGAAAACAGACAAAGGACATGTGTAAGCGTAAGGCAAATGTGTCAAAGTGCACATATTATTCTAAAAAAGACATCTGACTGGAGCAGATGATGCTTTGAAGGTTTTAGAGCAAGTAAAGTAAAAAATAACATAAAGATAATTGTTTAGAAGTTTCACTTTTATTGGAAAACATCTTTGCCCTCCAAGGCAGAACATGAGATCTGAAATTTTGCTCAATGCTGAAAATCCCTGTTTGCTTACAAGAAGCAGGTAGCATTCATATAGGGTTCTACTGTCGCATAAGTCATATCAGTGGATGCACTGATGAACTATCAATTAGCACCTCAGGAGGGTTTTGTTGTGGTGGTTTTTTTATTTTATTTTATCATGGTTTAACCCCAGTCAGCAATTAAGCACCACAAAGCCACTCGCTCACTTGGTGGGATGGGGGAGAGAATCAGAAGGGTAAAAGTGAGAAAACTCGTGGGTTGAGATAAAGACAGTTTAACAGATAAAGCAAAAGCTGTGCATGCAAGCAAAGCAAAACAAGGAATTCATTCCCTACATCCCATCGGCAGGCAGGTGTTCAGCCATCCCCAGGAAAGTAGCAGGGCTCCATCACGCCTAACGGTTATTTGGGAAGACAAACGCCATCGCTCCAAATGTCCCTCCCTTCCTTCTTCCTCCCCCATCTCTATGTGCTGAGCATGATGACATACGGTGTGGGATAACCCTGGGATCAGCTGGGGTCAGCTGTCCCGGCTGTGCCCCCTCCCAGCTCCTTGTGCACCCCCAGCCGCTCGCTGGTGGGGTGGGGTGAGGAGCAGAAAAGGCCTTGACTCTGTGTCAGCCCTGCTCAGCAGGAACGAGAACATCCCTGAGTTATCAGTGCTGTTTCCAGCACAAACCCAAACCCTAGACCCATACTAGCTATTATAGAGAAAATTAACTCTATCCCAGCCAAAACCAGCACTTTTTTTTTTGTTACCTTTTCAGAGTTGGATCTGTAGCCTATCAGTGCACTGTCTTTCACTGCCCTCACAGTGTGCCTATCCCTGCCTTTAATTTGTTAGTGTTTAACATTTTCTTCCCCAATGAAAACCAGTAGCTAATCTACCTAAGGGCTAATAAGAGCACAATAGAAATAGGGTGCCAAACAATCCTTACTTTGTTTGAACATACTCACGTGGTCCAATAGGCATTTTCAACATACTTTCTCTCCAAAAGATAAACTAAAGAAACCCTCTACTTTATATCTGTGTGTGTGTGTACACAGCCTGCCTAGACAGATAAGAAAATTGAACAAAATACCAGTTCAGCTCTAACACAAACGACAAAGTCAAATAACGATATTCAAAAGGACTTTCACTATATTAGGGAGTTTGAGATTTCATGAAAGGATCCAAAGACCACATAAGTCTGCTGCTTTTCCTCTGCAAGACCTTCATCCTTTTTTTTTTTTTTTTTAAAATTTTTCTTCTATCCATGTTGTAAGTTATGTGCATTATGACAGTGTTCGCAGGTCCCGCTTGTGGTCAGCTCTTCATGCCACTAGACACAGAACTTCAGTCATAGTTCTGAACTTCTAGGTCCCTGAGTACTTTTTAAAAAAATCATGTTGTCCCATTTAGACTAAATCAATTATTGGATAACTGATAGCAACAAAAGAAAATTCTAACCAACTAGAATCTCTGCTATTTTACTGATTCCTAATCTCAGCTAAAATCTTCTTAAAATTTCCAATATTTATTTTATGAAAATAGTAGCAAATTCCGTAGTGGCTAAATAGACAGGTACACGGGAAGATCTGTGCCTGCAATTTAATTAAGGATGCAAAACCATACTAAAGTCTGGTGCAGTGCCCATTAAGAGCAGAGGCTAACCTTGTTAGAATCTCAGTTGAACAACACTTATGAGGTAACACTAAGTACTTAAAGGAGTATAACCATTGTTCACAGAGTAGACCAGACCAACAGGGATTTGAACATGTAATTTGAGAGTGGTTAGATATTGCATCTGAGGTTCAGATACCCATGTAATGACTTCCATTTATTTGCACTAAGAAATATCCTTCTGTGGCTCAAAAACATCCTGCCCATAATTATGTCTAAAAATCAAAGCAGCTTCACATAATTTCCAGCAATAAAACAAAACCACAAGTGTGTGCTGTATATAAACAATAGTAACAGTAATAAAGACAATTTGGGAACTAGGACTGTAGTGTCATGGAAATAAAATGACTGCTTAGGTTCAAGGAAGTGTGACTGTGAAAAAGTAGAAATCCTTTGCCTAGATTTCATATTACTCTAACAAATGCAAGTCTGATAGAAAGAACAATAAAGACCATTATGTATTTAAAAATACTTGTTATCACTAAAGGCCTATGCTGACCAGGGAACAAATGCCAAAGCTATGATTTATTTTTTTTATTGTATTTTTAAGCAATTTATTCTTATTACTTAATTTATTCTCATTACAGTAACAGCGAAAAACCCTGATTAAGGATCAAGAACAAGGATGAAAAGACAAATTACACATCATTCTACTTACACAATTGCCCATTGTGATATAAACACACTCTGTGTGTGTGGTGGTGTGTAAAGAAACGTAGAATTTTGCCTCAAACCAGTATTTTTAAACTGTATTTCCCCTCTTTCTACATAAAACTTAAACAGAGGACTTCACATAAATTTCCATGCAGCCAGGAGGTAGTGTCTAAAAAGGCTAATATTGCCAACT
Source organism: Gorsachius magnificus (assembly GCA_034008185.1). NCBI lineage: Eukaryota > Metazoa > Chordata > Aves > Pelecaniformes > Ardeidae > Gorsachius > Gorsachius magnificus. The sequence continues at coordinate 39,358,320 of CM067088.1, read as the reverse complement.
TCGAGCCTGAACAAGAAATTCAGGAGGCATTTCAATGAAGCCTCTTCACAGAAGCTAGAAATATGCTGAATAAATTAAGAGCCAAAACACCCTCCATTACATTTTCTTTACCAAGTAACTGTTTGTATCACTGACAGTTTGTCTTTTGGAGCCAGCTGTCCTAAATTATAACAAAGTACCAGTTCTTCTACACATATAACTGAGCATGGTTTTCTGCTTTAAAGTCAACTACTAGCAAAGCCTCATATTTCTTAAGGGACAACAGCACTCGCTTAGGCATTATGGAAAGTAATGCCTAGTTTTTGGATCCCAGGGGATATGGAGGATAAATCCTGATCTGCTCAGGTCTGTCAAAGTCAAGAAGTTCCAAAATATAATATGCCTAAAGAGCTTTAGTGTAAAAAGACATACACAGTACTACCATTGCAATGCCTCCAGGATTAGACTGTATCTTTACAACAGTTTAGGATTCCAACTTTTATAGCCTAAATTCAATGAAGTACCACTTTGGAGGAATAAATCCTTTCCTTGACAGACAATGATTTTGTATGCTTAAAATTCAAAAGGGGATGCTATGCTATAAACCCTTTCACAAGATTCTGAAGAATTTTGAAGACTCTGCCTTGTGATATATGGGGTAATAAACTTCATAGGTTATCTAGGGTGTATCCCCAGCCTAGTGCCATGGGCTTCTCACGCAAATACAAAATACATCTTTAGGATGACTTCATGTAGCATAGACAAGATAAAGTTATGAATACCTAATTTGTTCACTATTTTCTTTTTTTTTTTTTTTTTTTAAGGAAATCATATCTGGTTCCTCCCCCACTGTTCTTCAGTATGACTATACTGTTCTTGACTGTATTAATCTATGTGAATATAATGATAAAAAAGGGAAGAAAAAGAAGAAGGCAAAATCACAGCACATTAAAACACAGGAAAGTAAGCAGTGTGTGCACTGAAGTCAGAGACCCCTCTATACTACAATAAAAACAACTTTAAAGTTTCTACACATATTGTTTCTACTGTGTGGTCTATTATTTTCATAAAATCATTCCTGCATCTTGTGTTGTTTCAATTCCACAAAGCACATATACATGCTACAGAGCCACAGTTCATAAATGTTTCCATAATACAAAATTCAAGGTTACACTTCATACAATGGCTGCAAACAGACTTCAAGGAGTGGACAATAGGAGGTATGAATAAAATATTTTCCAAATATTTAGAGACCTTAATGATGCCAACTGCTAATGCTGGTTCATACTACCAGAAAATAAAGAAGGTTGTTGCAATGGAAGTTTTGATGAGCCTAATGAATGCTTCAAACAACCCTGACTTATCTATTCAGTACAGTGTAAAATAAAAAAACCCAACCAACCGAAAAAAAACCAACCCACCACACCAAAAGAAAAGACAACACACACTGGGATAAAACAATCCCAGTGACAAATTTTAACTACATGCATTAATGGACACATGTGCTGATTTACAGGAGCAAGATATGGGGTAAGTGAGCTTATAGAAATGTCACTTAGTGTTCAGTATCAGTCAAAACAACACATCAAATATTTGAAATTACTGGAGAAAAGGAATAGAACAGAATAGACCTAATAACACTATGTCAGTATAACCCCATGGTGCACTCATGTTCTAGGTGTAGTTCTGGTCCCACCCTCAAAAAAATAACACGGGAATTGAAAAGCCACTATGAAGAACAATCACCAGCAGACAAACTGGTTTGGTACAAGAAATAATTCAACTGCCTAGTTCTCTTCAGCCTGAAAAAAAAGGTGATAGAACTGTATGATAGATACAGGATCCTAAGCAGAACAGAGAAGCTATTAGGAACCAATCGGTGATTAACTCCTCCATTAACAAACATACAGACATTTTACATGCCAATGTTTACATTTAGTCAAGAAAAAATAAGGTGATAACGATGCTAAGTTACAATAAGAAAAGAGAGAACATAGCAAAGATTACTTCAGATCTTCTATTAACAAGTGTTTGGGTCTCAGTTGCTCCCAGCAATTCAAAGAGAGCTCCTAACCTGAACGGGTTTGTATTTAATTACACTGAAATAAATGCAACTCATTCTATTTTTTGTTCCTTGTTAATGCCTTCAGTTGTCTACAAAACACTCAGTATGGCATTATCCCTTGATATCTACTGGAATGCTGAAGACAGTTCAAAAATTTAATTTAACTCTTCAGTATGATCCTCATTAAAAGCACATGATACACATTGATTGCTTCCTAACATTTAAATAGCCTTAGGTGGAGCTTTTTTAAATTATAAAATCTCAGGCTAATCTGGAATTATGTTTAGAGTATCACAAGTGCTCCAGTTACCAAAATTAATGACTTATCACTCACCAACTAAGGTCATATAAAACACATAGCACCGTGTGCAAACCATCAGTACACGCTGTGGACTAAGGTGATTTTGTCTGAACTACCATGAAAGCCCTTAAACCCAAGTACACGTTCATAGGAAAAGAAAACACCATTACCTAAAGCAGCTTTAGGTATTCTTCATTCCTTAAAGCTGTGCCCTGTGAAGGAATTAAAATACTGTATTTTCTAAAGTATTTACAGAGGGATCAACACAAATGATTAGTTGTCATTACCCTGTAACTCGATTTATTTCAGATAAAAGATAGCACATCAGCAGAAAGGCATGCAATTAGACTGATACTGTTTTATGAAGTAAACTAGATGATTGTATTCATAACCCCTTCCAGACCTGGAACAGCACCCTAATCACTGTATGTAGTGCACACTCATTACACACAAAGCAAGGTAATGACTTCTGTTAGCCCAAATTCTGTGACTAGAGCCTGGCAATAGGAACATTTTTGTAAATAAGATTTCTATTTAACATTTTTATTGTAAAAAGAATATTACACCTTCTATACTACCATGTAATCTTTGATCTGGGACAAGAACTTCAGAACTCTTAGGCTTACCTGAAGGACTCATTTTATGCTGGTTCTGTATACTAGGACAAGCTTCAAAAATGAAAATTTGTTTCTGCATATGGGTTAGTCACTGCAAGTACAAGATGTTTGCATATATACATACAAAATTTTACAACCAAACTCAACAGTTGTGCTAATAAAAATGTAAAAAACTATTAAAAATTTATGTCTACATAAAAATAAAGCTATCATGTAGAAAGCTAAGAATGTCTCTCCCAGTTGCCCTTTAAGGCAGTAAACACACAAATATATTTAGGCCTTGCTGAATAAATGCAAGGGGTATACTACTGTAATTTGAGTTTTTAAAATATCACAAGTTCTAATACCTAACTAGACAGTTACATTTTAAGAAAGAACATACATTTTTCCAGTACCACAAAAATCACAATGAGACTTATAGTAAATTAAATGTCTATTAAATTAATTGTAGCAATGTTTTCAATTAAACAATAATCCCAACAAAGGTTGTGAGGAAAAAAAAATAAAAATCAAACTCCTATTCTATAGAGAATGAAAGCAGAAATAAACTACAGTTAAAATGAAAGACGAGTTTTACATGAACTAATAAAAGGAAAAATGCCTCTCAACAAAGAAGTTGTGCCTTCATAAACTCCTACATATCAGGACACTTAAATTTTATTTGATCCCTAAATCTATGTACTTCCAGAAATGTTTTCTGCAGTTCAGTTATACTGCAAAGTAAGATTATATTGCTATTGAGTTCATTTTCTCAGTATATAATACCAAACTGAGTTGCAGTGTATGACAGATTTATGTCTATATGTTTTGAAAAAACAGGAAATAGCAGGCATTTTAATCTATGCTGTATGGCAAGACCTCAAAAATCATTTAAGAAACTCAATGTGTTACAACAAGAGAGGAGGGCTCAACTTCTTTTAAACATTGTCTAACCACCATATGCATATTTCCAGCAACATGTTTTAAGATACATTGCACAGTCCACTGCATTTTCTTCTGAAAAGCGAGCACCTTCTATGCCAGGCCTAACTGTAGCTCATAGGCAAATTAAAGCAAAACATTCAGAGACAGATTTACTGTGAAGACACTTGTGACAACAGAAATTGATAGCTTGTTACTATGAAAAAGCTGACATTTACAAAGGAATTACCACATGATATTTCAGTGTTTTCCATCCTATGGTTACCACACAAGAGATGGAAAATTACAAAGAAATAAATTAAAAGGAAAAAAAAAATGTAGTGTATTGCTATGTAATGTGTAGTATGGGCATGCAGCTGCCATGTAAAAATCAATGGCATACATAATGGTTGTCTGGTGATCTCCACGACACACATTGGCAGCCTCTGTTCAGGAAGATATTTGCTCCACAGAAACCATCATCACAACTAGCACTAAAAGACAAACTTTCTGGCAATCTAAGTGGAAAACCTGAAGGTTGAATAGAAAAACATATTTGAAGTATTCTCTCAAGGAGATTTTCTACTGAACAGAGTTTGAGGAAGTGCCACCGGTTCATAGCTTCCATTGGCACCACCAAGAGCAATACTTTTCCATCACTGGAAGTGTTCAAGGTCAGGTTGGACAGGGCTTTGAGAAACCTATCTAGTGAAAGATAACCCTGTCCATGGCAGGGGAATTGGAACTAGGTAATCTTTAAAGGTCCCTTCCAACCAAAACCATTCTATGATTCTATGATCAAAAAAAGCAATCCCATCTTAACATCCAGATTGCATTCAGTCGTATTTGAGACAGAAAATTCCAGACTTAAGCTTGCCGTTGTAGCTTCATTCTGACATCAGTTTTAAATAACATAAACATTTTTTTTTTTTTTTTTATTCCACCAAATTCTTCTGTGGTTCAGTCATTTCACAGACTAGTTTTGATCGTGTAGGAAGTGTATAGGAACCACTACATGCCTGAAACAGGTGCATACACATCATCAGCATCTACCAGGATGGTTATTTCCATGCAAAATTCTGTTTAGCTTCTGCAGTTCTGAACTGCAAGATGGTATTACACTGCAGGTATGGGGCACATTCAATGCAAAGAACCTGTGAAAAACTGGTTGCCAAGTGAGAAGGCGGTATAAAAGTAATTTTGTGTTCAATCATTTTGAAAGGTGAAGGGGCCTAGTTCAGATTTTTACAACTGACTTAACTTAATAAGGGAAGTGCTTTCTCAGTAACAAATGCCACAAACGAGGAAAATTAATTGACAATATTAGACAAAAAACACTAAACTCAAAGATTTGAAAATCATACAGATTAAGACTCATAAAATTGCCAAGATTTGTTTAGGCAAAACTGCATTACAATGCATAGTGGTTCTTTAAAATGCAGACCATCTCATCACAAAAATCACCATCACTATCTGCAATCAGCAATCATATGATCAAAGTCAAGACCAAAATGAAGGATTGATTTGGCAGGGAAATCATCTCAACATAAAGGTTAAAGCTAGGATTACTGACACAACAGAGAAACTCATTTTACTGCATGGACAGCAGCGTCATGCAAAGAAATGAAAGACCAGTTTTCTTTGCCAGGGTTCTCTCAAACGTTACATTAGACTTCAAGAGTAATAAATGTAACTATAATATTTTGAATATTTACATTTAAAAAAAAAACAAAACAACTTGAAACCCTAACACCTGAAGAGTAGTTCGTCTCCAGTGTTATGTGTACCTGAAGTATGTTGTGGTTAGTCATTACAGTCCTACAAAATGAGTACTTATGTTTTCCCTACACTCTTCAAACAAAAATCTTGTAAATGGTTTGCTGTCAACACTACCAAAAGTCAAACAGTTCTGTTTTCTACAGTAAAACTACAGTTAGACTGAAGTTATATCTGGCTTAAGGAAGTCTGTCACTTTTTCCTAAAAATATACATAACAGCATCAAGTCAAGTGTCATTCTTCAAAACGATGTGCTTCACCTGTGCATCTTTCAATTCTAAACTGCTTCTTTTGAGTCCATTACCAGTATGCTCTATTTCCATATGCTGTCATCAAAGTACCAAAAAAAGGATACATATATTGAACAATCCTACTATAAAATAGTATTTCTTATCACGTTCATGCAGCTCACTTGTTTCTAAGTGCCTTGCTTTTCTTCTCATTTCTCCTGTGGTGTGGTTTTTTTTTTTTCCCTCCTTCTTTTAACATTTTGAAATAAATGAAAAGAAAATAACAATCCCAAAAAGCTCACGCCAGTTGGCAGGGAAATTAAAAATCACAGATTCAAAAGTACTTTCCTAGTTCATGAAAACATCTCTAATGAGACAGATGAAAATATGAATTGCTCCTAATGAGCTCAAAATTGCACATATTTCCCTTAGTTTAATTTTGTAAGTCTTCACAGATATTTTGTGTTATGCTTTATTATAAAACAAGAAGTGGCCACAAGGCTGTGATAACCAATTTGTGAGATTAAAGTACTCAACTTGAATGGTTTCATTAACTTCTAAGTCATGAGTCAAAGTTAGCATAAAACACAATTCCTTTGCTATTCATAGAGGGTCTTACTCTGCAGTGACTTCCAGCCTTTCGGAGTCATTTGCACCTGGGAAGAGTAACGCTGTTATTCTTCACTTGTCAGCACTATACTCACTTGCACAGCTATAAAAGGATAATACACAGCAAACCCATGAAGAATAAGACCCTAACACCAAATGGCTCTATACCATGGATTTCAGCTATGATACAGCAGAACCAATACAGCTTCCATACTGTACAGCGCTCATGTCAATCTAAGCGGCAGTCCCAATTAACGCATTCTAACCAGATTTAGAACAGCATGAAACAAAGCCAGTACAAACATTTTACCCAGCTCTTATGAAGAGATTTTAGGATGGCCAGGAATTCACTAGGTCACATCAGAAGCACGTGCCATTACACTGCAGACAGAAAATGGAAAGAAATTGTGACAGGATTTGTGAAAGTTCCATGTCTATATTCAGTTGTGACTAACTCTCATGGATCGATGGGTGCATAACGCAGGTTACATGGGGGAGGACAGGGTGATGATAATAAAAAATAAAGGGCATGGGGGAAGAGGGGGGAAAATACCCCACAATGGCCAGCCATGTATGCTCATGGGACCCAAGAACATGTTCGAACACGGAACTCAAGCAATTCTGAGGTTGCAGTATAAATGTGAGGATAAGCCTGTAAACTTTATATGAGTTTTTGCTGCAGAAACGGACAAAATATTATCCCTCACCTGTGCCAAACTACAGAATAGTTTTAGTGTGCTCAAGAAAACAGATAAACTATACAAGCTACCCGTTGATTGTAAAGTGCAAACATGACTAGAGGTGTCCAGAACAAGAACACTGAGAGCACCAGCAACAGCTACAGCAATTCAGAAAACAACACAGGAGTTTGAACAGACTAATGACCCATGAGGTATTCCCTACACAATTCTATGAACTATGGATGCTTAAAGCAGCAAGAATAGTAAAATGATGCTGGGGACAGGGCAGGGGAGGAGGGAGAAGATGTCTACAACCCATGACCTTGCACCATGACTATGCATCACATGGATGGAACCCATTACTAGGAGCTAGGACCATCTTTTCAATACTCCGGGTACCTGAAGAATGCTGGCAGAGGAACCCCACAACCCTGCACCAGGATCTGAGACCACCTCTTCAACCTTTTGGGTATTTGGGAAATAGAGAACTACCCAGAAGAGCCCATGACTGAGCCAGGACTATACATAGCACAGCTGGATCCACCACACTAACCCACCCAACTTCTCTCCTGGACTGTATCATCTCTCCCACAGAATAGGGAAATTGCACAAGGAACCAATATGCTAACCTGCCCAACTTCTAGGCAGGCTACACTATCTCTCCTATGGGAAAGTGAAGTCATGTCATTAGTAAAATTGCACATATCTGTGATTAAAGCGTTTTGGTATCCAAATCCATTAGGTCTCCACACTGTCATTTGTTTTTAAACCACAGCATTGAAAGGATCACTGCTTTATCACACACACCTAAACCTTAACATTTTGTTATAGTGAAGAACATTTTCTCACCAGTTCTACTTAATACTTATACAGTTTGAGCTTCTAACTATATTATGCCAAAAAGGACTATCATAACACACTGATAACAGAAGAGTAGCATCTATATAGCAATATCATAATGCAGTACAGAATCATATTCAGCATGACAACATAACAGAAGAAAATATCACTACTGAATATCAGAATGTACTCATGTTCATCTTGTAAGCACCTAAGGGAACTCTGTGCGGTTTTGTGAGAGGAGAATGAAAACGAAGAACTACATTTGCAATAAACTTCCTACAACTTTGAAGAATTCTGTGTACTTGTTAAACATATTTTAGTAAACTGACAGAGTCTAGACAATTGTAATTTAAATTTGATTTATGAAAATTAGAAAAACTAAAAGCTAACATATTGAACAGCAAAAAGCAATTGCTCCTCATATTACTCCACAGGTCATTCAATCCACCTTGTTCATTTTGATGTATTTCTCTCCTCTCTCACAAGTCTCTCTGGTTGCATTCCACCTGGCAAGCAACATGTTGTCCCCAGCTCATTTTTGCACTTTTCTCCAAACTGTTCTTGGGCTTCTGCCTGCAATGTACTCATCTTTCTCACACACTACATTTGCTGTTCAGCTTGCTGTATTTATCTTCTGAGCTGGGTGCACACTGATGCAGAACAAGGAGTTTCAACACAACACACAGCAGCATGATGGAGATTTCACTAATAAATATACCTTAATGAAAAGGGTTCACGATTCAGACTGCGTTGCTAAACAAACATTAGCCCATTTCACAGATGCCCTTAGGAAGTAGAGCAGCTGGGCCCAACATTCATATATATACACACACACACAGAGCAAAAAGATAAATGAGTAACAACATGTAGTAGGAGAAAAGAGCATTCATAGCTTCCTCTAACCACTGCTGCTTGCTCCCACTCCCTCCCTCCACGCTGGAAACCGCAATTTCCCTATAACCATGAAATCTCTGCGGACAATTTACTCACAGGATCAGGATCTTCCTTTTCTGTTTTGTAATACCCACCAGGACCCAAGCATAGGTAGTTTCTGTTTCTGTCTCTTCCCTACACCTGCAAGATGCATCCATGGATATTACACCCTACACCTGCAAGATACATCCATAGATATTAGGAAAAATTTCTTCACAGGAAGGGTTGTCAAGCACTGGAACAGGGTGCCAAGGGAAGTGGTTGAATACCCATCCCCAGAAGTATTTCAAAGACAAGTAGATGTGGTGTTTAGCGACATGGTGCTAGGTTAATGGTTGGACTTGATGATTTTAAAGGTCTTTTCCAACGTAAATGATTCTATGATTTTTGACATTGAATTTGACCTAAAGGTTTGTGACTTAAGTCAAAGGGGAAGCAAAGTACCCTGGAGGCAATTATTAGCAGTTCAAGAACCATCATAATTTCGGCATCCAGTTCAGATGAAATCATCACTATGCAGCCTTGGTCATAGTGTCCAGCTAGTCAACTGTTTATCCACTTGCAAACGTATGGAAGCATAAGACCTACTCTCACAAGCTGAGAAGACTGTCCATCCTTTCATTTCTGACTCTAGATTTGTTCTTTCCATTAATAGTTTTCCTATGAAAATACTACTGATGTACTTACAGTTCTGCTCAGCATTAACAAAGGGAGTATGCTGCTGATATTCAAAAAATCAAAATATATATATAAATACTTTAGTGGTAATCCAGTTGCTCTTTGCTGCAGGAATAGACTCACTAAGGTGGTCCTTTTCAACTACCAGTTTTTATGTTAGTATTTTTATGTGTATATGCCTAATATGCTATTTTAAAGTTCCGTTTATGTCCTTCAGAACAACGAAAAAAGCACATCTAGAAAATCTCAACTGAAAATTGTGGTCTTGACAGACATTTATGGATTTCCACAAAACTACAAGGAGTCTTGACTGAACATCAGCCAAACAGGTGCCACATTTTATCTCCAAGGATATATAATCATATCCCGCATGTTCATGGTCAGCAAAACCTTCACAGGCATACTTTTTCTGAACACTTGGCAGTACTTTGAAATCTACATTTTTTTAAAAAAAATATACTTTATAAACTCAATTTTTAGAAGTCTAATGAACAGATCAAGTAAAAACAGAAAAGAAGAAATAAATAACTTAAGACAGATTTCATTATTTTGTACCTCCTTCAGTAAGAGGAAAAGGTGGGGAAGAAATAAAGGAAATAACAGTTTCTGTGATTTCTTCTGCTAAATAAAACTATTCATTTAGGCAAAAAAAGTATGAGCTTAAATAGATTCCAAGCCTTCATAACTTCACTAAAATGGCTTTTAAATAAATCTGCTTACAGTGAAAGAAGCAGCCTAGGACAATATGCGTATGGCTTCTTTTTTAAGACCAGTTATATTTCTTAATTGGTTTCAGAAAATGTCCGACTTGAATCCTATCGAATGTGCGTGTGGCCTTTAAAAATCCTTGTAAATGAGAATTGCTGGCAGAAAAATTCACATTTAGAAGCTGGAATGACCTTAAATCTGTGCATCATTGTGATTAGTTTGGACTTTAATATCAAGTACAGAACCAAAAAATACCTTAGTTGCCAAGATAAAGAGCTCCCAGCACCAACAAAAGGACATTGGGTAATAGGGTAAAGCATGTGCAATGAAACATAAAGGACAAACCTGTATGATTATGTTTGATTTGTGTTGACTTAGCAACCAAGCAGAAGGGCCTTCCTGGGCAGTGAGCATGGAAAAGTAAGAGAACAAATCTTCTGCTTCTGATATAACATGAATGCACTACATGGGAGAACCAACCTAAATTTTTTATCCCTATAATGAATTTCAAAAGTTGCAGAAGATAACAAACTGCATAAATTTTGTTTCCAAGGAATCACTAGATAACTCTAATTGCCAAACTGTACTGTGAATCAGACATAATCTAAACAAAATAGATGGAATACTTCACTTTATATGTACCACATCTAAATATATGTATCGTGATTATATGTATATGAGGTGTCATTTTATTTTAAGCATAATTTGCATATATTGCATGCAATTATACTAATTCACGTACTATCGCCCACTCTGAAAACGAGATGACTTCTTATATCTCTAGAAATGATAGCACTGGCTTGGGGTTAGAGTGGCGGTGTGCTACAGCTGCTAATCTTACTAAAAAGAATGATTCTTAAGTCAAAAGCTGAATATGTATATTGGCTAAGTGTGCAATTAGAACAGAATAATAAACTATGTGTCCTCTATTTTCAGGTGATTTTTTTTTAAACTTAAAGCATTTGGTTCAATTTGTGTTTCAGCTCTCATTCTCATATTCCAAACTACTCAAAAATACATATTCATAAAATATAAATTTATTTCTATATATAATATTGCTGTAATTTTCCTACATTGTAGTAAACACAATTGTGTTAAACCTTTAAAATTATACTGAATATAGATGGTATTCTAAATATCATCCATTATTTACATGAATAATTTATAAAGATTCAATTTTCTTGAAGACAGTGCTACTTAACCAAGTAGTCAATACATTAGTTACTACTCATTTAGTAATACTGCAGTAGTAGTATCTGGAAAACCCACTGATGGCCAAAAAACTCACAGTACACTGGTCTTCATACAATTAAGAAGATACTACAGTGAATGCTACTGCTTGACATCAGTGAGATTTGGTCATCTACTGTCCTTCCAAGAAACAGGCCTATCAACATTTCAGTGTTTCACACAGGTTCCCTAGCACAGTTTTGCTAAACTTGCAGCAAGTGCCTTATGTTTTCATTTTTGTACTTTCTACATGGATTAAGTTTCTGATGTGCAGATCGCTAGACAGGAGACTATTTAAATTCAGATGTTAAGTGACATTAAATAATTTATGCACTCATGCCAGGTGCTCCACATAGATATTTCAGATAGCAATTTTCTTAATATAGTTTATATAAATACTTAAAATTTAAAGAACAGTGGGTACATAAGTAACAGTTTATCACTCAGGAAGTGACAGTTCCACATAAATATAGATTAGCAAAGTATGTATATGATTGTACATAGACTCAGAATATTAAGGTATTTATTAATTCAGAGGGATATCAAGGGTCAAACTAGAGACCAGTTTGACACACATGAAGAAAATACTGAATGTAAAGGCTTGACAGATCCCTCCATATGTCCTCTATCACACATCCAGCAAACCCAGACCTCCCACCAAATTCTTTCTGTGTTCTGACTACTTTTATCAGCTTCTTTCTAATAATGTTCTATATCAATATCCTCTAAACATCAGAATATGCCATGTTTCATATAGGAACTTTCTGCTGCAGTCTTCATGCTGGGTTCTCACAATGTGCCTGTCCCATAAGTCTTGCTGCATTTTGGGTGCTCAGCTTCCAAAGAAAATCCCAAACTGTTGTCAGCAAGTTCATACCTAAGTTTTGTGACTCTCCAATGTTAGAACAAGTGTCCTGGCAAAATTTCAATGCAAATAATCACATCCTACCTGCCTCAATATCTCTCACGTAGTTTGAATTCAGTAAGTTATTTAGAATTTCCCTACCAAGACTGTACTGTAGCTTTTACAATTAACTTCCTATGTCAGAACACAGAGCACCGAGTCCTACATATAAAGGGTAAGTTCAACTCATCGAAGTCAAACAGTAGCATGGTAATGTCATGTTTAATTCATGCGTGGTGTAGTTTGTTTTATAAAATTATGATCATTATTTTCTGCCTCAATTTTGTTTTACATATAATTATAACAGCATTTAAAAACTAAGGAATATTCCTGTTCTGTTTATCATCCTAAGAGACTAGCAATGAAGGTGAAGAGGAGGGGAAAACTATCAGCTTAGCATACTGTGAACATAATCAAGACTTCCAAACAGAACCGAAAGTTTAATATCCATACGGTTCCCCAAAACAGTAGGTGTTAAAATAGTTCTGAAGGAGCCCAGGAAGCCAAGCAGATGGAAACTGGTAGTATGGACTGCAAGAGTTCAATAAGCAGAAGGAAAGAAAAATACAACAAATTAGAGATGCAGAAAAGATAGAGGGTAACATATGTATTGGTGGTATCGGGAGCACTGAAACACAGTTTCATCAAGTTATGTAGTTACAGTACTTGTAGCATCTGAACAGAGTGCATTCAGTCAACAAGCAAGACAATGAGATCTGAAATTAGAAACAAAGGTCTGGGCAAGTAAGATATATGCAGAGACAACTGGGAAAACACTCTTCAAAGAGATGGAAGGTATTGAACTGTACAACCCAGTGTATTAGAATAACTATGTGCATACATACATATATATAAAATAAAAATGGGAACAAAGAAAACTAGGACAGGATTTGGGAGGGGAGATGAAACTATCCAGAGAATATGCAAGCTATAAAGAACACTGACAGTTGTACTTGTCCTGAAAGCAGAAAAATAACCAGGATGGAGCTGCCTATAAGCAAGCTTCTCTCACTCCTAGGAGCTCTTGAATCTTCTTTCTTACATCTGGTAAGGCTCCCTAAACTATGTCTGGTCAAGCATGGGCAGAAAGGGTTGACTAAAATTATTCTTCCTGTAGGTAGGGCAAGAGTGATTTTTCTTTTATTGCATTTCAAAGGTTCTCTCACGTTCTTAGTAGTTATCTAACCAACACCATGAGTGGGCACAAACGGCAGCTGGTTACATGCTAGAACTGAATGTCAGTGCTGCTGATGTAATTTTGAAAAGGTTTGCAGACTATGAAGTTGCAGGGGAAGATGACAACTGAATGGTGGTATTAGATTACATATTTATGTCCATTAATCTTACCAAACTGCATTCAGAACAAAGAATACCTGAGGAAACTTCACACATACGATTTGTGAGAGAGAGAACAATACGATCAAGCATTAAACAGCTTTGGACTACTCATTTTACAAACTGCAGTTCCATTCTATTAAATACTTTGAACTAGAATGCCCAAAATTAAGGTTTTGTTCTGAGCCTTATATGTTCTGATTTCAGCAGTAAGAAAAATTCTAACTTTTAATGTTGCATTCACTTAGCTTTCAAAATCTGATCCATATTATGCTGTGTGTGCTAACATGAGTAGTGTGGTAATCAATTCCATTTAGCACACTGAATTGATAGAAGTAATTTCATTACTTATTAATATTGAAAAAGTGCTGGGATTAAATTTTCCTTACAAAGGCCCTTTAGCAAGACCTACTTTTATTAGCAGTTAATCTACTATATGGGTACCATTAAGATTTGCTCTTCAAAATCCTAATCCAAATTCTTCTCTAGTTCTATGTGAATAACACCATTTACAGTAATTCTGTTATTTCAAGTTTACAATGGAATAACTGAACCAAATTAGATACTGGAAAATAATGGTGGAAAATAAGAGGATGAACTAATTTCTTAATGATTTTTCTTGTTTACTTAGTAACACCTTTTGCATGGTCACTCCACTATCCCATAATTTCTACAAGCCCTGATCCTGAAAACCTCTCTTATTGGCTTTATATGGGTTTACAGAATGTAACATGACTATGAATAATACATGGTTTAGCACGTCTTACACTTACCACACTGTATAGGAGAGAGGAAACTGAAGGTCAGACACTCAGTCACTTGGCCTTACAAAAAAGGCGGCTACCAAGCATGCCTTCTCTAATGTAGTAGCCACAATCAGAAATGGTGATGCTATGCCTTTTTACAACTGACGGCATATCGCACAAGACTTCCATATTACCTGGGTGTCACTGATCAAAAAACCAAACAAAGCAAAATGCTGGTGGAGACAAAGTGATAAACAGTTTATCTAGGCTGTATGCAGCAGGCTATTCACTTTTACACCATCCAGGTGAGACCGCTCTTTTCCAATGCTGTTTTTACCCCTGAAGTCATTAAAACTATAAACACTAGGATCAAGTGAAGAAAGTACTGGACTGATTTTCCTTTGTAGTTCTTTCCACTTCCTTAAAACCTCAACATAATCTTGCACCTTCTTCACATTCCTGTAAGTCTTAGCATATGCTAATTCCTGATTTTTCAAAGAAATGAACATTTGCCTTTCCAGTATCTTCCAGGCTTGTACGATGTGACTGAAAACAAAGTTGGAATGAGTACATGGACATCTTTAAAAAAAAGTAATTCGTAGGTCTTGGAAAGCCAGTGAACTGTTGGCCTAGGAACAACTCTAATCAAAAGAACCTGCCTGCAAAGAAAGAGCACTCAGCCCACTGTGCAGATACATAAGGATTTAATAAACACTACGAAAAGAAGTCTTTATACTGCTTGTTCTCTCCACTTTCTGATCCACGCCATTTTGTAAGAACCCAGATAGATTCCTGTGTAAAATTTAAGGTATTTTAAATACTGGGAATTTCACCAGAGAAGTAAAACATGGTATGGCTAATTTACCTTAGAAGGTTTAGTTTTAGAAACTTTTTAACCTTTGTACTCCTCTTTCTCATATCCAAACCCAGACTCAGATAAACGTGTAGAAATCTACTACACTGAATGAGAGATGATTTGGGTTGGAAAGTTTACAATCTCTAGACTTACTTGTGTACCCAGAAACTTTAATATGTGTTACATCAAGGATATGTGATATAACGTTTTCCATTGAGATAATTGAATTACTCATCCTTTTTAAATGCTTAAGCAACTCCTTTGTCCTTTCTTTTTCATAAAGCATCATAAACTTGCATACTACAAAATGAATGACATTTCATGACATGTTTTTAAAAAAAAAATATTTTATTTTAAAAACACGCTAGTCAAAAAGGGAGGATGTAGTTGCATCTTTTGTTTGAGCAAAAAAATATTTTTTCCTCAAAAAATGGAAAGAAGCACATTCAGGATGTTTCTTTTGCTCTTGAATAGCATTGATATCTCATTCATCGTAACCTTCTTGTAATAAATAAATATTAAAATGTCAGAATTGTGCCTCAACCAACTATGATTAGTTGTCTTTGTCTATTAAATGATATGAATCCTTAACCTAGCGTGCTAAAAATCTAGTAAGTTATTTCAGTATCAAAAAATCCCATAATAAAAGCCATTACCCGTGAATGTAAAGCGGTTTATATATTCTATGGTATGATCCAAAACCAAACTGTTTTTTCCATATTTACATTAGTCTAGAATCACATCCCTTTTCTTAATTTCATAGGTCTATCACCAAAAAAACAGGCATAAGAAGTTCCTTATATTTTTCTCCAAAGAAACTTCATATTAGTTTAAGTTTGAAAATGACTCAATTGAATTTCATTCCCTATACAGGCTCTTTGGATAGAAAAGAGAATCCACAGAAAAGGGGACTGAGGCAATGGATGTAACTGAGGACCTGGCTTCTGTAAAACGGTATTTATAGCTACAGGACTCAAGTTTCAAGTTCCAGTGAGATACACAAACTATAATCCTTGCTCTGGTTTGTGCAGAATATGATTCTGAAGGCCAGACATTGAAAATAACACATTAATTTCATGGGATCAGTCTACCTACTTTGAGTTAATATAAAATTCAACAGTTACACACCCCAATCACAGTCATTTTAAACAGCCGGTCTCTTCCTTCAGACTTACTATTTCACTATGATTCCTCAATGTAGAGCAATGTAATGTCACCTGAAGAAAATAATCAGATTTATGCCTTTTCAAACCAAGGTGAATGAACTTGGAAATATTCTATAGAGACAGAGGTAGCAGCACCTACAGCTGCATACGTCAGTAAGACAACTCATGGTCTCAGCTCTTCACCAAAAAAAGAAGAGTGAAAGATATCCTCTTTCTTTATCCTAAGTTCTTTTATGTTTAGAAATTTGAAATGTGAAAAATATCTTAAAGCTTCACCTGAGAATTCATATGCAGCCAATGTAAGCTTACTGAGATGATTTAGAGTACTGAATTTAATTCAAGTTTATCTTTTTCTTTTTAAGGATAACCTCTAGTAAGTATTACCCTTGAAGTGCATTTTCTTGCTTTCTTTGTGGACTCATTTATGTACAAGCCCTGTTCCATTCTTTCTTAACTTCATCCTACAAAAAAAGCATCTGTTCCCGTCTCAATTCTCTCCTTTGTAGAGTTTGTCACTAACATCAAGGCCAAGCCTAAAGTCTTTATGAAAATAATGAGACTTCATTAAAAAAAAAAAAAAAAAAAAGGTATGTCGTATAATTGTGGATGCTTCATAAAAAAAATTCTATAGCTGTGACTATATGGTAAATTATGCGATAACATCATGTTTCATTTTCTCAGCCCCTTAGTTGTTCTTCGAGAAGTCTTGGCAGCTAATTCATTAAGAACTCCTCTCGCTATATACAATTTCACTACACAAAGTCACATTAAAGTGAAAGATACATGCACCATTGAGTTTAATATGACTTTGCAATATACTATAACTGCATATTATTCTTATTATACAACGACTCTATTGTAAGGTAGGAAAAACAGGTTTAAGTATACAATGTTTATGTGGTGAAAGGCTGACATTCAAAGACCAAAGGCCTAAAGGCAATACTGCTCAAAATATAAACCTCTAATAATTTACTAAATTTTGAAAAACAAATTAATTTCCCCACTCTCCCCCAACCCTGACACATCTCTTCTTCCTCACAGCTTGCAGGAAGGCCCCATTCCTGGTTTGACAAGCCAAATGCAGGATGGATTCCCCTATTTACATGTAGCAAAAAAACAGAAACCAAGCTTGGCCTGCCTAAACGTCACCTCAGCCACAGAGTTGCAGGTTTCCCGTCTTTTAAACCAGCGTAGAAGCAAAACTCAGTTTTTCTGGCCAAAGTTTCAGATAATGTTTTACAAATGAGTGATAAGAAAACATCCAGCATTTTCACTCACAGGTAAAACATCATTCCTTAGTAAAGAAGGGTATTAAAGAGAAAACAAGTGAACTAAATTATTCCCATCCCAACCTTAGGAATGTGTTCATGTGCATCATTTCACATGGCGTAATGTACATATTTCTCTAAGAAAAAACCTAAAAATTTAACAACGCCGTATGTATGAAGTGTTTATGAATCTGCCAGTTACTTGGGCTTTGCTGCATTTTCTCAGCTGACTAATTACCACTAGAGTACCTCCCAGTGAGTTTAGGTAGCTGTTGTAAATTAAACTGTAAGGCTTTATTATATTGATTGAAGCAGAAATGCAAAAAAAAAAAAGAAAATAAGACCTTAAAGTTGTTCTTGTTCAAAGAAACTACATAGCTGTAGAAATTCCTACAATTTATTATAATTTTCTTAACTGTGTATTTCTCAGCACCGCCCCCCCCTTTTTTTTTTTGTTCTTCCCCCTCTTCCACAGCATTCTTCTCTGTTCTGACATCTACCAAATACACGCTGATAAAAACTTTTAAGGATTCAAAATAATTAAGTATTTTGGTTGGCATATATATAAAGTTAATGAGGACTCCATCCTATTTTTGCAACAGATAAGCTATCAGAAGTTTCCACCTGCTCAGAGTTTCCATAGAAACTCTCTGCAAGTACAATCCCTCCCAGCCTGGTCACATAAAATGACCTTGGATAAACAGTCAGGTGCTTTGGAGACTTCCAAGGAGAAGGTTCTTCTGCCTGAAAAATAATGTCTCAAGGACAATCAGACACAAAATCTTGGGCTTTTAGAATGACAAACTTCTGTAAGATTGAAATCTAACAAAATAAGCTTTCTTTCAAAATTAATAAGATCCCCTCAGAAATCTAGTATTAATTTTCATAGAATCATAAACCTTTAAGATCATCAAGTCCAACTGTTAACCTAACACTGCCCAGTCCACCACTAAACTATGTCCTTATGCATGTGCTCTAGACCCTTCACCAGTTTCATTGCCCTTCTTTGGACACCCTGGCACCTCAATGTCTTTCTTGAACTGAGAAGCCCAAAACTGAACACAGTATTCAAGGTGCGGCCTTACCAGTGTTGAGTACACGGGGACAATCACTTCCCTATTTCTGTTGGCCTCGTTATTTCTGATACAAGCCAGGATGCTGTTGGCCGCCTTGGCCACCTGGGCACACTGCTGGCTCATATTCAGCTGGCTGTAGACCGACATTCCCAGGTCCTTTTCTGACGGGAAGCTTTCCAGCCACTCTTCCCCAAGCCTGTAGCGCTGCATGGGGTTGTTGTGACCAAAGTGCAGGACCTGTCACTTGGCCTTATTGAACCTCATACAGTTGGCCTTGGCCCATCAACCCAGCCCATCCAGGTCCCTCTGTAGAGCTTTCCTACCCTTGAGCAGATCAACACTCCCACCCAACTTGGTGTTGCCTGCAAACTTACAGAGGGTGCACTCAATCCCCTCATCCAGATCATTAATAAAGATATTAAACAGAACTGGGCCAAATACTGAGCCCGGGGGAGCACCACTTGAGACCGACTGCCAGCTGGATTTAACTCCATTCACCACAACTCTTTGGGCCTGGCCACCCAGCCAGATATTTACCCAGTGAAGAATACACCCATCCAAGCCATGAGCAGCCAGTTTCTCAAGCAGAATGCTGTGGGAAACAGTGTCAAAGGCTTTACTGAAGTCTAGGTAGACAACATCCACAGGCTTTCCCTCATCTGCTAAGTGGGTCACCTTGTCATAGAAGGAGATCAGGTCAGACAAGCAGGACCTGCCTTTATAAACCCATGCTGACTGGGCCTGATCACCTGGTTGTCCTGAACATGCTGCATGATGGCACTCCAGCTGACCTATTCCATGACCTTCCCTGGCACCAAGACTGATGGGCCTGTAGTTCCACTACTACTTCATATTCTGAATCACCTATGAAGACTTGCTAGATAGACATCAGCACTTTTAGAACTTCCCATTTATCAGCCTGTGTTTGTTGCTGCAATGCTATATGTGAATGAGGTGGGGGTGAGGAACAACACATACACTGGATGCAGTTGTGTTTGGTACTATTTCTCTAGGTGGATGTAAAAGTCTACCTAAACAAAGCAACTATTTCTCCTCTATCAGAGGCAGAAGTTTCAAATTTCTGCTTTGGGAAAAAAGTCTGTTAAATATTTTATAAACTGCATGAACACAGTACTTTTACAACAACTGATGTGATTCTGCATCGTTCCCTCAAATCAAGAAATAGTACATTTTTGCAGTGAAATGTGAACACTGAGCCAGCAGACTCTCCCCATAACTAGCAATACAGAATGCATCTGAGTAACCTCCCTGATTTGAAAACCTTTCAAAAGATTTATATCAAGGAATGAATTTTTATTCTATGAATGTGGCTGCTTTTTTTTCTTTTTTTAAATTTAAGTTACCTCTGCTTGTATAACTACACAATCAAATCTCCTACCACACCTTATGAACTTATTACGTGCATAAATCTCCCAAATTCAGACATTTTAAGATCCACATCACCATATGAAGTCAATGAAAGTCACAGGTCCTCAGAAACTCTTAGAATCTGTGAGTCAATTAAAGCCTGGGGATCCAGTCCTCAAGAACAAAAATCACAGACGTTTTTTAAAAGGTGGGTCTTCATTTAGTTGTTGGTTAGAATGATATTCCTTCTTTCTTCCATTAATTCTCTAAATTTCTCCATAGCTAGTGACAGCGTTGCTCATGAGCAGACAGGCATAGCTATCAGTAAATTATCGACATTCATCATCAGAACTATAAAATAATAGACTCTCTCTAGAAAGATACCTTTTTTTTTTCCCCCAGGTATAGAGAAGGGAAAACTGGCTGGATTTTTCATTTAATTTTAATTCCATTTAAACATTTTTAATTTTGTTTATCAAGATCCAACTTGCCTTTTGAAGCAAGTTTGTTATAGAATCATAGAATCACCTCGGTTGGAAAAGACCTTTAAGATCATCGAGTCCAACCGTTAACCTAGCACTGCCATCCCACCACTAAACCCTGTCCCTCAGCACCTCATCTATCCTTCTTTTAAAGACCTCCAGGGATGAGGACTCCACCACCTCCCTGGGCAGCCCATTCCAGAGCCTGACAACCCTTTCTGTGAAGAATTCTTTCCTAATGTCTAGCCTAAACCTGCCCTGGCGCAGCTTCAAGCCATTCCCCCTCATCCTATCATCTGCTACCAGGGAGAAGAGGCCGACCCCCACCTCACTACAGCCTCCTCTCAGGCAGTTGTAGAGGGCGATCAGGTCTCCCCTCAGCCTCCTCTTCTCCAGACTAAACAACCCCAGTTCCCTCAGCCGCTCCTCGTATGACTTGTGTTCCAGACCCCTCACCAGCTTGGTTGCTCTCCTCTGGACCTGTTCCAGCAAGGCAACATCTTTCTTGTAGTGAGGGGCCCAAAACTGAACACAGTATTCGAGGTGCGGCCTCACCAGCACCGAGTACAGAGGCACGATCACTTCTCTGCTCCTGCTGGCCACACTATTCCTGATACAAGCCAGGATGCCATTGGCCTTCCTGGCCACCTGGGCACACTGCTGGCTCATATTCAGGCGGCTGTCAATCAGTACCCCCAGGTCTTTTTCCACCAGGCAGCTTTCCAGCCATTCTTCCCCAAGCCTGTAGCGCTGCATGGGGTTGTTGTGACCAAAGTGCAGGACCCGGCACTTGGCCTCATTGGGCCGAGGCCAACTGTATGAGGTTCATCGATCCAACCTGTCCAGGTCCCTCTGCAGAGCCCTCCTCCCCTCCAGCAGATCAACACTCCCACCCAGTTTGGTGTTGTCTGCAAACTTACTGAGGGCACACTCAATCCCCTCATCCAGGTCATTGATAAAGATATTAAACAAGACCGGCCCCAGAACTGAGCCCTGGGGGACACCGCTTGTGACCGGCCAACACCGCTTGTTATTCATTACAGAACAGAATTACTAAGATGTCAGGCTATAGATTTTCCATCTCACATTAGGACTGCCTGGTGTGGATTCTGTACTTGATGACATGAGGAAACAATTCAGTCACTGTATAGCCCATTCATCATATTCTCATAACCCCCATGACGTAGATGTTGCATCACTTCTTGAAGCTTTAAATAAGGTAATTCTTCATTGTTACATCTTTAGTGCTTGAGCATAGATCTCTCTACATCTTGTGAGAGTGCACACAGAAAATAAGCAATTACATTAGCCACTTCAGTATTGACAAAATTAACTAGATTACAGTCAGCAAATCTATAATCTTTAATTCTGAAATAACTGAAAATTTTCAGGGAGAGGATCAGCATCAGGCATATGCATTTAAATAGCTTTGTCCTTATATAATGATCTGCATTGCAAAGCCAGAAGTATATACTGAAGTTTAGGTACTGTTAAGATAAAATTAAAACAAAACAACCCCCAAACACACCCACCACACAGACACACGTCATCTATTAGCTTTAAGGGATTTTCATAAAGATATTCGAGAGATAGCAAGAGGCCCAAGTCCTGAAAATGCAGAATAAAATTTTATGTGCATCTATTAATTAGTAGAAGGTTACTGTGGGACATTTAAGTAGAAAACCACATGAATAATATGACTCAAGGGGAAATCGTTTAACTGTAGGTTGCAGTGGTGATGAATAGAGGTTGCCACAAACTTGAAAATATAATCTGAAATTACAGTGCTGTATCAACAGCCAACGCTAGCTTTGTTTATGTAGTAAAAAGCTAATTATATTTACATGATAAACCACTAGAGTTATCAAGCAATCAAAAAAGTTTTTAAAAGCGAATGAACAAATTGATTCTACAGTTAGTTGATTTAGAAACCTAACCCTCAAAACGCGGCTGAAGGAAAACCGCTTGCAGAACCTCTTGCCTCTGTGCTTCATCCATAGAGTTTTAAGAGTGTTCTCCCAGAAGTCAAATCAAAAGCTACAAGTTGAGGTTACCAAATGGCCTACTCAAGATGAAGAAAAGCTACTTGCCATTGCTACCAAATTTTCAGTCACACTGTATCAACTGGGTCACTTGTTAAAATTTACTTTATAACCTACACTTCAATCAATTACAGGGAACAGGCAGACAACCATAGATTCGCTAGGTACTAGAAAATTGTTTCCAGCAATGGGAAGTTTGCACAAAGTCTGTGCATTTAAACATCCATTCTGAAAGTCTTCCATAACTTCAGATCTTAACATTACAATATATACTATGTTAGAAGAATTAAGTTTGTGTAAATGCCAAAGTTGTATTTTTGGAAAGACACAATAAATTTTTTGGGGGAGATGAAATAATGACAAACCTGATACAAAGCTTTAAAACAAACAAAGAAACAAAAGATAATTCCCCCCCCCCCCCGCCAACCACACAACCACCACTACACTGCATAGTAAATATTTCCTAGAAGACTTGAACCCACATGAGTAACACAATAACCCTTTACCTCATGCAGGAAATGAGATCATATAGTTATCACTGTGGGGTTTCATACATGCTGACAACAACTGCACTGACTACTATCAGAAACAAAAGTCTGTATTATACCCTTTCAAACAGAGGAAAGGGTGAGAAAACAGATGAAGCTGTCATGAAAGACAGCACTGTAGCCAGTAATCTTTTTTCACTATTTTCAATTTCCCCTTGGTCTTCTCTTTTTCATCACCCCTGTCTGAATACGTAATTCTGGGACTGTTAATATTACAGTGAATAGTATATTCACTATGGTAACAATTGGATAAGAAAAATGCCTAATCAGGATGCACAAAGCCAGTGTGAGTTAACTTCGTTGCAATGTTCTGTGAACTTTATTTTTAGTGCTTTCAGAGTATTATGTTGTTAAAATAGCTGATTGAGTTTTTCTGCATTCTTATTGGAATTGGAACATTAACATTTTTCAAGAGACATTTCAACCAGAAAGGAAGGAGGAGAAACTTTTTAAGTGTGAACATCTACATTCACACAATATATGGTAGTAACATAGAAATATATTTCTTTTATTCTGACTTTCTGACTTATGACTTGGAAGTTGTATGCCTTACATATTGCATTATTTTACACTTAGCTAAAAAAACCTCAGACACCATGAGAAAAATCAGATATTTTAATGTTATTTAGGATGAAAGAAGTCAAATTAAGTCTTAACCATCCTCTGAAAGGAAAGCATCAGCTGGAAGGAGGTTAGCAATGACAAAGACTATTCTTGGAACCAGTCTTTTTAGTATTTTCTTTGTATTACCCTAGCCCAAGAAAGGGACAAGCACTGCTAAAACACAGTTAGGACCATTGTCGATAAGGAGTGGAATATCTGAATGACTGGAGTTACAGAAAGGAAATTAAAGGTGTAAGTATAAAAGTCAAGATGACTCAGCTAGTAACTAAGAAGAAAAGCCCAACGTTACACCAAAGATCTCATCAATCAGAAATGACTGCGGAGAATAGAGATACGGATGCATTAGAAGCCACCACTGCAATACACCTTTATTGCTACAGACTTTATTTGCAGAAGTCAAACACAATGTCATAATGCAAAAAGCAATGTACATTCACTAGATGTATTAGTACTAATCCTATGTAAAAGTGAAGTGGTGAAACATAATTTCAGATAGAATATGGCAAATAGAACATGACCTTGATTTGTCCATGCATCAACATGGATGTTAAATGGAAATGAATGACTGATATGTATATACGCATTGTGTCAGTGTTATGCCATTCAAAGGAGGTGATGTTCCGTAAATACTATGTCTTTGGCAGCCCCTGTAATTGTTATTGTTGTTGCCAGGACAGCTAATAAAACTGGCTAGCAGGCAAGAGCTCAGCCTATTTGAGCTATTGCCTGTTAGAGCCCTCACATCTCCCGTTCTTGTCACTTGCCTTGGGCCAGGCATAACAGCTAGCTCAAAGAGACCCTCCCTGGCTCGAATACCAGGTAAAGATGTCTGGTTCCCCAGGCTCCATGGGTGCATCTGCAGACAATGCCATTAAAGCTGTGGTATGGAACGGATACAAGCATAACCCTGACATGTTGTAGGGGAGAGAGGAAGAAAGGGAAGGAGCAAATGAAAAGATTGAAAAAACTGTTTACCTTAAAGACCAATGTAAATTAGGATTCACAGCCACTTTACAGATTTAAATTGGAAATTGGCAGAGTTTTCTGCCATTAGAGCTATCAAAGTCTGGAACACCTTTTGGAACAATTTCAGATTAGAAATAATAGGGACAAAAAAATTTAACTT
This sequence comes from Gorsachius magnificus, assembly GCA_034008185.1. Classification (NCBI taxonomy): domain Eukaryota; kingdom Metazoa; phylum Chordata; class Aves; order Pelecaniformes; family Ardeidae; genus Gorsachius; species Gorsachius magnificus. Next base: position 39,333,229 of record CM067088.1, on the reverse strand, counting down.
TTCTAAATGCATCTCTACAAATTTAAGAACGGAATATTTCATATGGTAAGTGACTGATGGGACTAGACCCAATGATCTTTCCAGAATATTGCCTGAAGTCCAATAATCCCACTTCTCAACACCAATAACTGTTTGCTTACATTTATCAATACAGAACTTCAACACATTGTTCTTCATTCTCTTAACTAAAAATACATATTCAGGAAGTACACTGGAAAACCAGTGTCAAACTTCTACCAAATTTTGTATTCTAGTGTGAAAGAAGAACAAAGTATCAAACATACAATCATTATATTTCCTGTAGAAGGTGGGTCAAAATTATGTGCATCCCACAGCTAGTCAATTACAAAAGGTAATTTATATCTAAATGATCTTGCATGCATAGCTAGACAACATAGATTTATTAGCGGTTGAAATGTATTTTACACAATTAAAAAGAGATAAACAGGTCCTACCTTTATACTTAGGAAACTATTAGGAAGTTGTTACAACAGCTGTTGCAAATTAATCCACCATAATCCTTCTATATTCTGCCATTAGTTACACAATAAAATCAGAGCTTCTTGAAAACCAAAAATAAAGATGCGTGAAATTGTTGTAATTACATACTTAACTTATGAAAAATGAGACTATTCCATTCGCCCCAATTCAACCCTCCTAGAAAATTAAAAGATAAAGTATCTTACTTTGAACCTGTTACATTTCACTACAACACTTCTACCCAGTGAGACCTTACCTTAAATTAAGATACTTTGCCCTAACATTCTTATGACCAGGGAATTTATTTTCTGTCTTCACCTAATATACTAAGAATTTATCCTCAACTGAAAAAAAAAAAAAAAAACCAAACCATAACAAACTACAGAGAAGTAGTAGATTACAGGCAAAAAATCACAGTAGAGTATTCAAGCACTTTATTTCATTTTATACTCAAACTTCAGGAGCTTTTTAATACACCTTTCCATTGCCACATTATTTATGAAACCTGACTGGGAAGATGGAGGTGTGAAAGGAATCAGAAAGGATTTAGGAATACTGAAAAATAAGAAAAGTTACAAAGAAAAAGAAAACCTGCTTGGAACATTGGAAAATTACCTGTCACCAATGACATTCAGCTGTGAAATGATGGCATCTTAATATCTTCATCTAAAGAACCTCCATTTGAAATATTTATAAAATACATGAAATGGGACCCCTGATAACAATGAGAACTGTCAAGTACTGAAAATAGTGAGTATTGCAATGCAATTTTTTTTTCCATCAAGCTTAAATCCTGTATTTCAGAACTGGGGAAGAAGTATCACCTATAATCCAGAGTTGTTTGTGGTTTTTTTTTTCTTCCAAAGAAATGACTTACAATGCTATTATTTCTAGTCATATAGTATGCCTAGTCACATCACTAGCCATGTTCCTCTCCACCAATTGGCAGTCATAGTAAACAACCTCTAGAAACTCTAATACCAGGGGTGGGGGGTGGAGGAAGCAAGCATACAAAAAACTGCATTTATTTCTATACCACCACAGTAGGGGCATTTCTTCTCCAAGAAAGCTTAGTCTGCACTGTCACTTTAAACAAGGAGTTTAGTGGTACAAAGGACCCCCAAACTATCAAAACTGCACACTAATCCTTTTTAGCTTAGACGACTTCATCCTTGTATACTTGGTGTAGCTCTTTATCACAAAAAGGTATTGCAACATTTTAACATAATCATGAAAGTAAAATTCACGTATCACATTAATAAAGACTACGCAAAATCTATGCCATCCAGTTTCTTCACCTTCCTCATCAATAGACACCATCAAACAGCTCACTCCTGGTGTTTCTTTTCACCTATCACAGACTAAAAAGGAGTTGTCTGCGCTGCACACTGCAGTGCCCTGGAGATACATATGAACTCAGCCCAAAGCATCCTCCTCAAAAGATACAACAGAAAAGACAGAAAACTTCAGCAATAATTTCTGCATTGCCAGAACACAGAACAAATGTTTTGCCTTACTAAAATGCCTTTTCTTCAACAACTATCAAAAGAGAAAGTGGAAATGTTGAGAAGAATTCCTGGTGTGGACTATAATAATATCAACCAGACATTTGCAGTCTCCAATCATTCCACTAGTCTATGGCAAGGACAAATATCATTGGACAATGATGTCACAGGATTTCTGCAAGGTGACCTAGTTTCTCAAGTGTCTTAAATTATCATACGAGCTGAATATTTTGGCAGACTTGTCAGGAAATAAACCTCAGGTCACACCCCTGACCAAGAAATTAATTTCATGAACCCCATGCAGTTCTAACATTTTTCTAATTTGTTGAGGAAATTCTTTGATATATAGCTGTCATTAACACCCACTTCGTTAAAGATGTTAAAAAATAAGGGTGAAGTCATCTTGCCTGTCCTGGTGGGTTAAGACAAGACAAAAAGTCCTCACACATTTTTTAGTCTTTAAAATCTCCAGTGATGGAGAAATAATTGTAATAGTCTCCCCAGTAATAAGAAAAGGGTTAAAGAAAAGATTTTTACATGCTTTTCCTCTCACCCACAATAAACTACATGCCTTTTGTTTCAGATTAAGCCATTATCCCTTCCTACTGTGATTAGTTTTTCTGCTTTAAGAAATGCTGCAAAACGCTACTATAACATTTCTCCGTAAATAGAAATCTAAAACAATGCCCCAAAACCCCTGACGTTACCAAATCATTAAATCTTACTTGTTGCAAAACAATTAAGCATCAGAAGATTCAAGATCAATATTGAAGTTTACTAAACCACTATTTCTTAGTTCTATGCATTAGTATCACTGGTTTTCTCTACAATTTTGCGTATTTGGCCTCTCCAGTATTTCTATAGCTGATCTGCAGCAGCCATTCAATCCAGTTCTTTGAAGAGTAAATAAGTTTATTCATGTAACAGGCATTCCATTGATATTTTTTAGTCATGAAGCCTCAAAAGTAAGAGCTCCCATATTAATATACTACTAATACATTGTTTAAAATTTATCTGGTTTTATTGCAAGTGGAATACTATTCAAAATAGTCTACAAAAGTAGGAATCCATTAAATGATAAACTGCTCATAAGTGGTTGAATGATTACATGCATGTTTGTTTGCATACATTTGGGTACGAATCTATGTTTCCTGAATTCAGAATTAAGTGTATGAAAAGCCAAGTAATTGAATCCTCAGAACAAAAGTGCTTTCAGGCTCCCTGCAAAAATGCCCTAATAAATGAAATTTTCGTTTTCTTCACACCATACCACAGTGCGCTTCAGCCCTAACTTTGAAAGACAGTCACTTTTTTCATTTTGTCAAAGCAAAAGCTCACTGGATTCAGTTTCTCATTCTATGTGAAATTAGAGGGTGTTCATGGAAAATTTCAATGCTCTTCCAGAAAACAGAAAGGATTAAGTTTTAAATGTTCATATTTTTTGCTAAGCATTTGATGCTAATCTTTTCAGTTGGGGGGGTGTGTGGGTTCCCCCCCCAATTTGTATGGAAAGAAAGAGAATTTCCACTATTCATTTTCAATTATAAAAATATCCTGAAGTAGAGTAACTGATCTAGGAGTGCACTTTAAATTTCATCTTTGTCGAGATTAACCAAAACTCACCAAATGTGCTGTTCCTCTCATAACTATCACTTACATACACACATACATATATATCTATGTATGGTTTAGTGGTAAGGACTACATAGCAAAAGGGAAAAAAGTTATTTGTGAGAAGACAATATAATTTATACAGTTAACATGCTAATTTACTAGTAGATGCATAGCTGAATGGTTAATATATCAAAAGCATTAACAATAACTGCCAACAAATGGTAGCGACAGCTACCATACTATCTTGTATGACTAGTGCATATTTCATGTTCATTGCCTCAGTACCAGGAAAAAAAAAAAAACACAAAACCAAACAATCTTCATACAACTGACTCAAATGTGAAAGCATATTCAGCTAAAACTGAAAAACACAGTACTTGCATTTAGTGCCACATGACTTTTAAACACCTTTTCTTCTCTTTAATCATAAATAAATGAGAGCAAATGCTTAAGTAGTGATTAGTATTGAGGAGCCATCAAAATCAGTTGCTACAGAACTGAGATATTCAAAGTCAGTAGTCATTATTTCAAGCAATTTCACACTGGTCAACAAAAAAATGCCTCTAGTATATAAATCAGACAGAAGAGTCAGAATAAAACAAATACTGGGACCCAAAAAGACAGCTACCAGTTTTTCAGTCCTTTTCTAAAAGCTCTTTTAATTACACTGTATTCTGTCCCATTAAAGCCCAGTGCATACGTTTACAACATCACAGAGAACAGTAACAAGCACACTGAAATAAAATACAAGTACATACAATTTTTTAATTTAAAAAGGAATAAATCCCCGTACACACTTCTGAAATGCCTCTCTTGTTACTTAACATATCATTTAAATAACTTCATGTCCCTTGATAACGGGCACAGAATAAGGACTAGAAGTCTAAGTTCAGCTATATTTGACAACATTGGTCTGACTTTTCAAGATTGAAGTACAAAAGTTTGAAGTAAAACTGAGAATCACCAATACACTCAACACTTTCTGAAGTGGAAATCAAAGCAGAAAGCAATCTTGAATACTAAACTACTTTTCGGTGAGCTATAGCTCCTTTTAGTAGATCCTATCATGGTTATTAACAACTTCTGTTTTGAACTGGCATATAGAACACTTCAGCTAGTGGTAAACATTATAAGAAAAAAATCCTCACCGTTTCAGAGATTAATAAAGCCAGGCAAGTATATAGATATCAATATAACAATGTTTCATAAAACCTTTTTATTTGTTCAATTAATAACAACTCTGTTACTTTTATCCAAGAAGGATAAAAGCATTTAATGATATTGACTATCACTGTTCTATGCCAATGTTAATAAAACAAATCAGTAGAGGGATGCTTCACTAAACAGTATTAATTGTATCTATTATATATTTATAGTGAAATAACCATCTAGTAACTGCGATAAGCTTGCCCAGCAGCACCAGCTGTATGTAATGCCAAGTAATTCAACTCCAGAATGTTGTTAGGAAGCAACAAAGTCAAACATAGTTTGAATTTATTTAAAGCAGCATAAGAGATTGCAAACCCACTTTTAAAAACAATCAGTTTACACAAGTATTGTAAAACCTTTTATTGTACCTGCCCTAGGAAATAATGCTACATAGATAGGCCCAAGTAAAAAAGCTTGAGCGGACATCTGGTGCTATTTAAGAAAAGTACAAGACTGCTAACAATAACTGTAAATTATGAAAGCAGAACACAAGTTAAGATGCACAGAGAAGCCCCAATCATATTTAGTATCGAGAGAGTCTCGAGACACTAATCACACACAAATTGGATTCCTTCCAAGCAGTGGCTAAGAAAGATATCATCAAAAAAACCCAAACCACCCCCTCCAACTAACCACCAAAATCCACACTTTCAAGATGCCAAGGTTGACCAAACCAAGAAATAAAGGATCATTCCTTTTCGTACATGTATCTTGCAGTTCACAAGGGCAGTAAGTAAAGTTAACGTTTAAAACTGTTAGATCATTTTCAGTAACACAGAAGTTGCAGGGGTCCATCCATTCACTTAGGAAAAAGCTTAAAGCTAGTTACATAAAAAGCTTAGGATTGGTTATAAAAGAACACCTAAGAGTCCACTTTGGTCAATAGTAAATGTGGACCAATGAAGAAGGAAAATACTAGAATGTCAGAGTCACTGAATAAAAGTAAAAATCCATCTTGCTCTGTAAGAAATGCACGATGATAAAAATTTTACATTTTCTTCATCAGCCTTGGGTATTCTGTAGCGGTTTGTGTGATCACTTCCGTGAACACTAGACAAAATATTAATTCCTGCAAATATATCTAATTTAAGCAAGTTCACATCTTAAGAATTTTATGACTGCAAGAGGAATGGCAAAATAAGATCTGCTTCCTTCAAAATGCATTTTGTACTGAGCTTAATCTTCCTGCACCGTCTTTTTCTTTTCCAATTTAATTTCAACATTGAGATATACAATGATTCAGTAACAAACATGACTGGTTGCCTTTATGATATTATATGAATTGTCATAAAGAATGCTTTCTAATTGAATTAACGTGACAGGTATGTAACAGATTCTGTAAAAATAAAGTCACAATATGCCATAATATTTCACAATGCTCTAAAACTGACAAGTGGTACTCTAATTACTGCTTACACTGAAATCCTAAACACCATTTTCATATATTTACTTTGCTAAGCAATCTATTATTTCTGTGCATCCTATGATGAAAACGCAATTGCAAAAATGAAAGCAAAAATGTGATAGATTTATTTATCTTTCATACTTATCAGAAAAAAGTCAAGAGCTAACTTGATAAATTAAACAGCTGGCAACTCATGTAAAACTCTGGATTTATAAACAGTACCAAGTGTACAAAGAAGTATTTCTGTATTTTATTCTTATTGGCTAAAAATATTTACCTGCAGTGCAGCCTTCAATTTCTAGATTTTGTTTACTCTTGCTGCTTATGCAAATCAAGTCTCAATGCACTGTAAAGCGAAAGGGATTCATTTGTAAAAGGTCCTTTTTGAGGACCAAGCACCCCATTAAGTCCTCCCAAGGTGCTGTTTTCATGAGAAGGAGAAAGATACCCCTCTTCAAGGAAACCTTCAAGGGGATTCAAGTGATGTAGAACTCTCCTACCTCTGCAGGTACCAGCAGAATTTTGGCAATAGAATTATTCTTCAGAAAATGTTGATTTATGAAAATTAGAGCAGTTATCATTATTTATTTCTATTTCTAATTTATCTCCTATAGAATGTGAAATTTTTGATAAAAAGCCAGACCACAAGAAGGACTGCAAAACAACCTACAGGCCAAGAGTTTAGCACTGGGTAGGGTGTGGGGGGAGTGGAACAGGGATTCTAGTATCTCATATTTTGCTCAATTCCTTGAGATATATAAGCCAGCAGTACCCTTTTTCAAGGCCTGCCTCCCTGGTTAGCCACAGAGCCATACTACTATACTTCCAAAGATGCCAACCCATGGCAGGCACATCCAAGAACACACTGGTAAAACCTTGTCTTCCAGGACTACAGTTTATTACTCTACTCTTGGTCCCACTAGTTAATCATAGTCTATCACATGTTTGTAAGCTAAACAAGCACACACACAGGCAGCAACTGCACCTTATGCTCAGTATATGATTTATATCTTTAAATGCTGTGTTTAGACATTTCTTAATCTGCATGCTCTGCATGAAGTGGCTATTGTAGACCTTATTAGTCTTTGATACATTATAGATATCTTGCTATTAGTTTGCCATCTGACATTTTGTCAATCATTTTATCCAGCTTCCTTTATTGCCTTTAGCATTACCAGAGTAATTCTTTCAGGTTTTCACAGCTTTGCTTCAGTTTACAATTCTGGTTAAGCACCATGTTCACCATAAATCAAAATTCCAGTTCTCCACAAAAACACAAAAGCATATTATCACTTAAAAATTAAGAAAAGTGCAAGAAATAGATAAATCAGACAGTAGTGATGCACAAATACTATATGATCTTTCAGTGATCTTCTAGAATTTAACTTTATGAATAAGCGCTTCCTTTCAGTAACTCCATAGCATGTTTTTTATCCCTTAAGCCAAATGAACATTAGTACGTTTTTCTCCTCTTTAAGAATATGGGCCTCTTTGTTGTTTTCATAAAAAAAATTATTCCAGCTGCAAGCTGTTCACAGAGCAGACCATCACCTAGTGTGCATACAGTTGAGCTTCTAGGCGTGTCTGTGAAATGTCTCTCAAATAATCAGTTTATAAGAGTTTTAAGAGAAAGTTTTATTGAAATATTTCTTCAGAAAATGTTAGAGATTAAAACAGCATACAGTGTTAGTACAGTAAAAAAAATTATTTTGCTGAAATGAAAACAAGCAAAAAATATGTAAGAAAACAGATGAGACCTATTTTTTCAAAAGCAAAAATCAACTTCAAATAATAAAAAAAAAAAATCACAAAATTTACTTGACTTTCACATTTTTTTTAAAAACTTAATTTTCTTAAAGCATAAAAATGTCCACTGAACAGGTCTCCTTTATAAAACTTTAGAATTTAGAGCTAAGCATTTACTGTAGCAGTTATACCTCTCTATTTAAAAAAATAAAAAGTTACTGGTGAAGTTGGTAATAATGTTAGCACTTCAAAACACAGAACTGACTTCATTTTTTATTTGATTAAAGCAGTTACTTTTAGTACCCTCAAGAGCAGACACCAAACTCTCAAATGTTTTATTCTATGAAGCGAATAATAGCTAAATAAGCCTAACCACAGATTTAATTAAGATGGGGAAGTGGCTCAAAAGGAAGCCCTGTGGTCTACTGTGACAAACCACAGCCCAAGAAAATCTACAGGAGAGTTTAACCCAGTGCACAAATTAACCATCTAAAAAGAGTTAACCTAAGGATAACTTTATAGAATGCACAGCTAACAGCTAAATAAAGTTGTTTCTTTTTTTATCTTCAAATTAATAGGAATATGTTTAGCTGCTGCATAAAAAACATGAGATCCAGCTGCAATTTTATGTTTCCTCTCTTAAGTAGGATCTTACAGATATGGAATCCTATGCAAATGGTTATTTTGCCTCACACCTACAGAAAGAACTTTAGCTGTTTTGCTTGTCTGCTGTTTGGGTGGTTTGGGTTTGGTTTTTTTTTTTTTTTCCTCCTTACCCCCCTACTGCTCCCTTTTAAAATAGGAAGAGATCAAATTTAACTAGACGTTTTATTGAATATAAACTCACAGGGCTTGGCTTGAACATGAACCATTCACTTGTTACTTAAATGCCTCATTATTCACTCCATCTGATTCTATCCAAATCCCTGGAAGTTAATATTCTACTTTGCAGTTTATTCCCTGTTATTGGAGCTCCAGTACCTCATTACGGCTTTCAGTGTATCTTTATATGTCAGTACCAGTGTACAATGCAGCACCTCCTCCCTAACTCCCTTTACATTAACTTTAATTCTCAATACGTAGCAATCATAACCCACCTTCCTAATAACTGAAAACAGTTTTCAACTTAAAGTTTTTCCTTTTCCTTTACATGCTTTAGAACTTTTTTTTTTTTTTCCACTCGTATGAGGCATCTCTTATCTTTGGGACAGGTGGGCGCACTTGAATTTTTTTAGTACTTGTTAAAAATCTTTCTCAGCCTTTTACCTTTCCGTCCAAAGCACAGTAAGCACACATACAAGCACCAAGCCTGCTAGCAAAATATTAGAATAGAAAGTACTATAGCTGTGTAGTAGTCACCATTGGGATTTTCCTTGGCTACTGCCAGCTCATGGAGGTAAGCATGCAAAAATTCAGGCTGGACACACAAAGCAGAGCATGAGAAAGAATGTTAGGGTATCTGGGACGTTCAAACCTGAGATTCCATTCACAAGGGAGCACAAAGATTTATTGTATGCCTGTGTGCTTCAACTCTCCTTTTTATGATGAAGTGAGCAACATAACATTTTATGTTAAAAAATAAATCCAGTAAAAGAATCAGATCTATCATGCACAATAAGTGGATTTTACTGACTATCCCCACACTTGGAGAGACAGGCATCTAGCAATGCAGGCTGAACGCAAAAGAGGTTACACAGGAAAGAAGGTACAAGGTCCTTCACAAGGTAGTTGTCCGTGTTCTGTGTTTTTCTGACATGACACTAAATATCATTTTACCAGCATTATTTTAATAATCTATCCTACTGTTGTTTTGTACAATATTTTTCTTAAACCTCCACTGCGTGCATGCAAACACACACAATGCTCCTACCAAACCAGTGCAAGAAACTGAACTTTCCAGTAAGAGCTATACTCTTGATGATACAAGTAAATGAAGAAACCAAGCCAGGTTACAGACAATACTTGCTATTCTTTCCTTCAGTTTTCTGATTGATCCACATTCCTTTTTTTAAGCACTAGTATCTTCTGGATATAAAAACTACCTATACAAATAATTTAGTATGTGAGAAAAAATGCAAAATTTCAGTCTACATCAGAGTCACAGTTCCTTTAATAAATGACAGCATAAAAGTTATTGCTTACACGATTTCTGTGGTGGTAAAACAACACTTTCTTTGAGGCATATATACTCTTCACTAATAATCCATGCTCATTAAAAATACTGATCCTCCATAATTAATATACTGCAAAATAAAACAGTATGTGGTGAAGACCACACATATAGACAAACTGTAACACAGCTACTCTTAACTTCCAAGTCTCAGATCCATCAAATTGATGGAGAGAGTTTTCATGTTCTTCCCATGACATTGACCATTACTAATTATCTCAGGGATATCCTCACTGGTAATACTCCAGATGCTGGTATGGGGATGGAGTGATACTACAGGTGGTTTATGATACTGGAACCTATTCTGACTCGCTACAGGCAGAGAAGAATGCTTCACATAATCAGGATTAAGTTCCTTAACAACACAAAAATTATGCCTACTGCCAATTTTGTGTTGCAGCTTCTCCAGTAGGAGAAAAGAAAGAAAACTAAAAAATGGCAGGAGCTTTATTGTAGATTGTGGTTTTGTTTAGTACAACCCTCCTACATGAGAACTTAAAACTGTTGTTATCTGAAAGGTTGAATGATCAGCACATAAAATACAATACTTAACATAGTGGTATTCTGGAGGGTCATAGATTTCTGTCCATACTGAAATTTTCCTCAAACATTCAGCAGCCTCTTTTCTAATATGCTGGGAATTTAAAACTAGAGGCACAGAAATACTTGAGAGGTGAGGCATCTTCTGTGCCGCTTGAGAGAGAATGGTAACACAAAATAAAGTAAGATGCAACTGTGGTTTGTCTTTTAAACTAAATAAAGTAAAACCTTAACATACTATGAATTCTTCTGCTCCTTCTTTGACATAGGACTAAGCTATGTACACTTAACCTGGCAGAGCACTGGCAGGTTATCTGTATTCATTTTCAGTCACCATTATCAGCAGACTCTAAGAGGTCCCTCATACTTCTGAAAAAAGCCACAAACCCAGGTAACACTGATCACTATAATTTCCTAAGCATTATCCGTAAACACTCCAGAATTTTGTCCGGATATGGCTTAAGCAAACCCAGGTCATGTATAAGACAAGAACAAATAACAAGATCATGTGACTGATGTTCAGATGTCAACTGTTTTGTAATTAAGGGGTCAAATATTCAGAATATTGCTGAAAATATTGGGCAATTAGGATGCTCAAGTTCAGATACTGCTGAAATAATCATTTTCTTTATCCACTATTTGTATGCAGTTCTGATGACGCATTCGTAAGATTTCCACGAATAGAAGGAGTATGTATGTGAACCAAGGGGAGAAAGATGCCCAGCATGCACAAATTTCTCTTACACAAAAGAGACAAAGTCAGACTGTGTCCTGTAATGGTACCCATAAAGAACTTACATCTTTTTTCTCTCACTTCTTCTACTGTACAGACATTAAATACACTTAGTATTTAAAATTACTATTAACCATGAAATTATGTCCTTTCCCTTTTACTGTTATAATATAAGATATATAATATAATAATATACTGTTTACATTTAAAATCTGAGCTGTTACGTAGTCTACTCATAAATTGCCTATCAGGTTATACACTATCAAATATTTTTGTGTGTGATTTTGAATTAAAAAAATAGCAGCATGTGATCTATAATTTAATCTCAAGTTGTTTGTAGCAAGTCAGTTGCCAAATTCTCTGTCACATTGGCATAACAAATTTCAAAGGTTTGTATGTTTTAAATCAGGTAACAGCTCTACAAGAAAACTATAAATATCCTGATGTAATACAAGTCAATAAATTCTAAACTCCTCAAAATTTTCAATAGAAATTTTAATAAGAATCCTCAATTACACAGGACAATATACAAAGTGTCCTTAAGAGTAAATACATTGTAGCACAAAAAAATACTAATACTGTAAAGTATTTTTAGCTTTCGGGAACTATGCATGGAGTTATACCAGATTTCCAGAACTGCCATATTTATAAAAACACAAGTTTTGTTAAATGCTTCTGTTCAATATGGTATTATCATTCAAACAATAAACGCTACTTAAGAACGTCCTGTAATCTGACTCTTACTACAAGATGAGAATCAAGCTAAAAAAAAAACCAACCCCAACCAAGTAAGTTATATGCAGGAATTAAACATTCAGAGAAATCTGAATTCAGACTACCCATATTGCACAAAGTTAAACTATAGTTTTGCCAGTTTGAGAACTAATGAACATGTTTACTGCAAAAGGTATTTCCAGGTATTCCCGTGTATTCCCTCTTTAGAGTTTTAGCAGCAGCACATATTCATGTGAAAACATAACTCTGTATATAGAACTTCAATATGGTTCTGGGACTTCAGAGTAATATAACAGTCCTGGTTTCACTAGTAAAAAGAGAATGCATGGAACATCTGAATCAACATCCTCTTATAAGCAAGTCATCTTTTTTGAATTTGTTAGAAGTAGTAGTAGTAGCTGAGGTTGTACTAAATTTAATGCATGCTCCCAGGTTTAATGTATAATGCTAGCATGTATAACCATGCACTCCTATTTTTAAAGCCCACCTTATAAATTTTGTTAAGAAATCATGAAATCTTGTATAATTAGGTTGAAATATATTAACAACTACAATGAAGACACACAGTACTATGTGTGTCTGTTCACTGCCATTTGTACTGTCAGGTCATATTCATCCTATGAATGGATAAATGTTAATTACAAAATCAAAGTTTATAGTCTAAATTCACACTCCTCTATGCAAAACAAACTAATATTTATCTGCTGATAATTTTAAATGTTATTTAAAAAACAATATAAAGAAAAGTCAGTCATCAGCATCTGAGGAATGAAAGACAAAAGGTATGTGGATCACATGCAAAACAATTCAGCTAATTCAACCAAGTGCAAAACAGATTCAGCAGTGCCAAGATACATGACTAGGACTAAAAATCACTAAACTAACTAAAGGTTAGACAGTTTTCCTGTCTCCACCTGGTTCCATATCAGGCCCACCTCGGGACAAGCTTACTTAGAAATTAGATTACCATTAGTAACGCACACAGAGTAAACACTGTAGTTTTTGCCTTGTACACTTAATGACCCCTAAATGTTGTTTTCTGTCCTAAATAGCCAATCAATCCATAACTGCTTTCCATGAAAGTAGCGCCACTATTTGAGAAATGCAGTGCGACTTGCTGAAAGTATGTGCATATATATTTCAGAAGTTTTTACTGCATTCCTGGTAAAATACTGATTTTCTTTTTTTTTTTTCCCTCCAAACAGTGATCCAAGTGTTTGCAAAGAATGTAGAGTTTTGGCTAAGATGGTAGACACATTTTAACCTGTCATCTAAAATGTACACACCTGATGAGTTCTCTACAGTAATGATTATTTCAACTAATACTGCTACAAATGTGGTTTACTAATCAACCAATAGGCTGGTGTTTAGCATTACTTTTCTGCTGAAGTATGTTATAATCTAGGTAATGTTTCTTAGATGATACAGCTTGTGTTATCTCAAAATTAGCACTCTTATTGACAAAAATCCAATGGCAAACAGGTGCTGGAAGTCCCAAACCTACCTAATAATTCATACTCTAACAGAAACTTACAGAAGAAATACTCATTACTTTGACATATGTATTTATATTTTTTTTTAATTCAGATTGAAATACTGGAACAGTACACATAGTAAAATAGGAAGTACATCGTGAAGAGTAAATACACAGTAATGATGTGGCATTTTCCTATGTGACAAGTACGCATGTGGGCTGGTTTGTGTCAAGCCAAAATATCTTGGAAATATATGGGAGAGATTTCCATATTTCTAGTTTAATTTGTTATTTCAAAGAATATTGCCAACACTTATTTCTGATACACTAAACTGTGAAAATAAATTTACTAAGCTGACTAAGCAGACTGGTTGAAAAGGTCAAGATCTTATCTTCTGTCAACAGTTTAAGAATGAAGACACCACTTACCATGGGATGAATTACTCCACAAAGATAGAAAAGAATTCCTGCCTGTAGTTTTGAAATAAATGTGAACTGCCTTCCCAAAATGAATAGTTATTTATTACTCTAACTCCAATATCTAATGGGATATATTCTGTCACATTTCTATACCTCATCTTCAAAGCCTCATGTGACAACTCTAAAACCACAATACATAAATGTATCCACTTCTTACCAACAGGTCATTTAGAACATGTGCAGAAAAAAAAAAAAAAACAAACGAGACATTAATTGGGCTTTAGATAATGCTGCAGCACTAACAAATTATAAAATTATCCTAAAAACTCCACTGTCTGGATATCAACTACGATAACAGAATCTCAAAAACTGGATGAGAAAGGATTTCAAGAAGCCATCTTTTTTTCATTTCCTGTGCTTTAGAAGCACCAGTGTAGATCTCAGGCCTGCTTTGTAATTGCTTCAGATACATAAGGGGGGGAAGACGCAATAGATGCTTCTATGGAACAGTGCTAATGAGTTGACTATTCTAGCTTTTCACTATCTAGCAAATAAAATTGTTGCTTTGCCTATTCCATATATGACACTGTACCACACCTGTAGGTAATCAAATAGATTCAGATGTGCAGCCACATCTCACACACTTTCTACTCTGAATACAGTCTTAAGTTCACTTCTAAGTCCTGCATGCTTGTGCAATATATCGTGGGCTATACTGTACTACCCAATTTAGCTCAGTAAACTGACTGGTTCTGACTGGATCTCTGTATGAACCACAGAGAACAGGAATCCTTTGAGTAGTTAGTTAAGGAACTTGTCTCTTTCCAAGCAGATAATTGTGGTTTTAATCCTCAAATTCTTTCTTTGGTCCCTGGTTCGTTGGTCAAAAAAAATGATCATTACATACTATTGAAGCGTGTGCCCCTTTGCATCTTCAGATGCTAAGGAAGACTTCAAATAGTGCAAACATATCTATAAAACATGAACAAAGCTAGCAAGACTACGGAAGGTGAGAGAAGGTGGTGTTTCAACAGTTTTAGATTAACAAAAAAAGTGTTTCCTACTTACTGCAGTCATAATTTATAGCAATTCCACACGGGAATTTAACTTCATAGACCCTTTTCAACCTCTTATTTTTTTATTTTTAAGTGAAGCAAAGGCATTTTAAAGTGAAAGATTAAAAAACCCTTGTTTGGTATATTTATGACATTGATTACCACATACAGACACCTAAACAATGAGCTGAATCACTGGGTTGTATTGGGTCTGTTTTTTCCAAATACAGCATGTGTAAGACTCATTGCTGGTTTTGCTTGCTTATTCTTCATGGTTGTTGGGCAACTGATGCAACAGAAAATGAATGGCAGAACCAGCAGCTGTGATTCTACCACATGCTGCAAGGACAAAAAAAAAAAAAAACCAACCAAAAAACACCTCTGTATGTGCTCTTAAAGTTATCATTTCTTCTAAATGATCACAGGCCACACATTTCCTTGAGTTACTCAGGTGAGAGCCAGGGCTCTCAGAAAGCTTGATGCAGCTTTTACCAAAAACTTGTAAGAATTAGGGAGTTGTCAAAAAATATCATTAGAGGTTTAGTGATTATTTTCCTTCAATAAGACATTCCAAATTAGAATCTGTGCATGCTTTTTTGATGGTTTTTAGTTATCTGCAGGTGAAAGAATAGAAGCCACAAAAGAAATCTGACTTTGTCATTAATTTTTAATTTGTTTTGAAACATTTTCCAAATACCTTCATAGGTTTCATAATTAATTCTAGAAACTGTACAGCACATATCTGTTAGTAGCACAGTGGTGGAAAAGTTATTCTAAATGTCAGATCCTAAAAGTTAGCTTGTATAGGTAGTACTGCTTTCAGTACTCTGGAAAAGAAAGAACGTTTCTGAAGTTCACCGTGAAGAAAGCCCTCTGGCCCTTCAGGAATAATATATAAAAGAAACAGCTTATTTCTAAAAGTAGTTAAAGATTTCGTCTTCTACTTGTAAACTACATACCACCTGCCTTCCCCCCCCCCCCCCAGTTAAAAAAAAAAGTTACCACCAGTTTGGCATTACTGATTAGTCAGAATCTAAATTTAGAGCTAAAATACCAGACCAATATCTAAGCATGAGTACACTGCCTTTATGTCTGATTCCCATACAGTAAATATTTAAACTTACTATGTTAAGAACCTCTACATTTTATTACAATTAACCCTTTGTCAATACCTGCCTCCACTGAGAACACACTTATGCTTCCCCCAGGAAGACCTGATGCCCACTGTAACCACAAAACATCCCAGGGATGTAAAGGCAGAAACACCACTTTTTACAGGAAACTAGAAGGGTTACTATTTTGTGTATCTATCATGCCTTCCATATCAAGATCCCAAATGGTCATACTTGCCCCTAGTTTCTGCCTGACTAAATTCAGGAGAGAATGGAAGGAGATTCTGCTCTACAGCTCCATGTACCAGGAAAAAAGTAACGTACCTGCACATGTGTGAAATCTATGACTACACATGGGTGAGGAAACACACAGTGCACGTTCCTTAGTGCATCTAAACCTAGAGATACAACTGATAACTAATGAAAAGCATTCTTAATTGCATCTCCATCAACAGGCACCTGTGATACTGCTCAAAAAGGTTGTATCTGTGACACACAACATTTACCATGCATTTAATATTTTTTTTCCACAATCTAGTAATTCCATAGTGTCCCCAGCAAATTCATAACAAAATGGTAAGTTTTGAGAACTGTACTATTACTTTCACATTAAGAGGATCCTGTCTGCCTGCTTCTTACATGTGTTGAGATTATTTTCATATATTGTGTTCTCAAAGAATACTGATCACGACAGATTGGAGAATACTCTATTTCCAGAAAGTACTCTGCAGAGTATATAAGGATAGCAAGCTCTTGGTTTCCCTGGTTACCTTCCATTTACATGCCACTGAATTAAGAACAAAAAAGAACTGATTTTTAGTCAGAATCCTTATTGGTTCCATCTAGAAAGAGATTTTTAGACAATGTTAACCTCTGCATTTTAAGGTTCACCAAAACAAAGAAGAAATGAATTGTCAATATGATATATAGGAACCAAATTAAGAAAAAAGAATTAGCCATGCCCAGGAAAGCTCTGGAGTTGATCTTAGGATCACATATCCAAGGTAGGAATGCACATATTATATGCATGGCATCAGACTTACATGATGATCCTGACTCCTGTGTGCTTTAGAGGCAAAATCCCCCAGAAGATTGCCAAATTCCTTTCAGAGCTGGCTAATTTTCCTACACAATCACAGCCCAACAGGCAGAACTCATTATAAAGTACAGTACTTTTACATATTGACAAAAGCCTACATTTTTTTGGCGTGCAAGATTAGGTTACAGCCTGATATGTAAGAAATGACAAATACATATATAAAGGTATGCTCTGATTTTTACCACACACAGCATCAATTTTTTTGTATATTATTTACAATGAGTAGCACCTCCTGCTCTACAGATTTCACAGAACTGTTTACAATACAACCTACTGGAACCAGGAAAAGCAGTACAACATAGCCATATTACGACTAGTTAAAAGTCATGTCTGATTGAAAGCAAGCCTTGAAACCATTGCTTATTTTACTGTCAAGAGTAAGTGACACCACACCAATTCAAACGGGAACTATTCTCCATTTTTGCAACTTTAATTGTTGCGATTTCATCAGCCCTTATCTGGGAAACACTAAATATTACTTATATCTTTTATTCCATCATGACCTCTGTATTGCTTCACACCACTATGTAACAGTGTATTTAAGAGTTCACACTATATTAAGAATACAGAAGCATTACAGTGGTTTGGGAGACAAAGAGGAATACAGCTAGCAGAAGAGATGAGGGGTGGAAAGTTAGGCTGAAAATAGGGCAAAAGAAAACTGGGAAAGGCACAACATGAGAAATAGGAGGAAGAAGGGTAAAAAAATGGCAACCCTTGAGAAAGGAAAAATATGAGGTGAAAGAAAAGTACTACAGAGAATCTGTATTCTCAGTGATTTAAAATATGCATGGGTGAGAACATAAATTAGCTCTCTACTGAAGTCTACACAGTAGTGATTTTTGCTACTGAGAATTTAGTTTCCACATAAAAATCCTCAGCGTACTCCTCCTAACTTAAGAAAAAAGTTCCTCTTTCCTTGCACTCCAAGTAGTTAAGCATAAATTCATTTAATTACAAATAAGAATGTATTTCTTCCTTTCTACTATGACTGCATCTAACAACTCCAAAACCACAACAGAAATGGAAGGGAAAAAAAAAAAATTACACAATAGTGTTATTTTCAAGACAATGATCAAAGAATTTCAATGATGCTTTTGATTAATTATATTTTTTCACTTTTTTTTTTAAATTAAGCATATATGTTATTGTATTAGTAAAAGACATCTTTTAAAGGTTTGTCAGATGTTTGCTTTCTGTCCTGTCAACCTTTTTTGGTTGAGGAAATATAACAGAGGAAGAAAAAAAGAAAAATAATCAATACCAAGAAAACAACTGAAAATTAAACTATTTCAGGTGATATGATCTAATTTCTACAGCCCACTTGACTCAAAGGCATTTCTTTGTATAGTTAGTACACAGTACTGCCATTTTAAAACATACTCCCACAAAAAAATGAGAACGGTAATTTTGCAACAGCCCAGGATCCTGCAAATAAAGGGACGAAGCACTGGTATTTCATTATAACACACTCTCAGTCTTTTCATTAAAGTTAAAAAGATTTTCATTTTCAGGACATACTTCTCTAAAATGAAGAAAACAAACCCAAAGTTATTGTACACACACAAAAAAGCTCTTAATAATAAGCTGTCGATGCACTGATTTCTTCTACCACCAGAAATAAAATTACACATAGTGCCACAAGCCGCTGGCAAAGCACAACTGCCTCTGTCTTCTTGCTGCAATAATAGGAGGAGGGGGGAGTCCACTCATCAGTACACGCAAGGATAAACCAACCACCATATCTACAGGGTAAAAAACAAAGCACAAAACAAATATGTAACATTACAGTTGACATTTTATTGTGACACAGGGGCCCAGCACCTACTATTGTGCAACCAGAAGTTTCTTTAAATACCAGTAAAAGGAAAGAAACTGCTGTAGGATGCCAACCTCCTCTTCCCGCTTCTCTCTATTAAAAGAGCTTTTCCACTATGTGGCATGCAAACCATTAGAAAAATAAACTTGTAACTGCAATTCTATTTACTGCCTGAGGCAATAAATAAAAATACCACTGATAAAGGCATTTCATACATCAACATCCTTCTCTATGCAAAGAAATTTCTTCTCAAATTTTAGGAGTGTTTCTTTACCAGTCTCATATAAAAAAAGTCAGCAAAAGCCAAAGCCAAAACACAAAGCCACCCCAAATATTAGAAAAACAATTAATTTCTTGTGACATTATGCCTTGAATCTCTTAACATTGAATTGCAACTAGATAATCTCCAGGCTTTAAAATAAGAAAATATTTCTGGAACAGAATCCTGCTCTGGAAGACAGTGATGGAGTTCTCCTGACCAGGATCTCTGGTGACCTGTAGAACATTAGTATCTCAAAAAAATGTGTAAGCAACAACTCTTCACACTGGAAAAGTGACACATACTCTACATTTGCACTCCGTTGCTCAGCTGGTTTTTTTATGCAATTTTCTAATTAAAAATTAATTTTGCATTGGTTAAAATAACATTACTGTTTTCACTTTAAACTTGTCTAGCACTTACTCAAGTGTCTGTCAGTAAGCTAAAAATCTTCACAGAGGCATCTCAAACTGGAATAATGCACTCCATTTCTGAGATAACTGCTAACAAACAAAAAAAAAAAATTGTGGATCCCAAGGCTAGGAATTTAATACCCATGAAGCTGCAAAAGCATGTAAGGAAGGTGCTATTGCCAACTATCAAGTAAAAAAGTGGGAAAGGGCAAAGAGGGAAAACAATCCAATGCTTTAAAAAAAAAAAAAAAAAAAAAAAACCACAACAAAAAACCCAAACACCTATCAAAAGAATCTGGCCTTTAAACCCAATCATGCACAGGCTCCCAGATCTTTTTCATTTATTCTTATGTTCCCTTTTCAAAAGGCTTTTTTTGTCACTTTAATGAACTTTATTGTTCTGACCTATCACAGACTGGCAAAACAGAGATGTTTCAATTAGCTAAATAATTGAGCTTCTTGACTTCTGCAGAAGTCAATATAGGATCTATAAATTTAATATCTTTCTGGATAGGATATAATGAATGTCATGGGATATAATGCTTGCAACAAGTTATGAGGAAGGATGAGTGGTTTTAGTTTAGCTTTGAACCAAAACATTTCAAGTTTAAGCCTTCTCTCTGCCTAAATCAGAGCTAAGCCTTCAACTTTGGTTTCCAAGTCTTGGTCAAGTGTGCAGATAGGCTGTATTACATTCTGGCATGCACTGATCTCTTTTGCTCAAGCAGTTCCACTTCGAATAAAACTGATTCAATAGTCATGAAAACAAAGTCTAAGATCCATTCACCTCACTTTCCAGGTGAGCCTAAAGCATGGTGATTAGACATGTGAAAACTTTCTTTCATCCTCCCCCAGAGGACCAACACAGAACAGAATGTGTAGTTCCAGCATTTGAGTGACAAGGTTATTTAATAAACCGCACCAGGTTACAGCAGTCATCTTTTCCTGATGGAACTTTCTGGTGAAGGTACAAAAGCATTTCAGGCCAATGGAAATTATCTTTCCCCAGGGGACAGGGCACATGGCTAATCTACTTCTGATAGAAATAATCCAATCTCGATTTTTGATCTGCAAATATTTATGGACAACTTACTGTATGTCTCTCTAGGAACAATAAAATGATCTGGCAAGAGACCCATGCTCTTTTACTGTAAAAATGATGGTTCAACTGTCTCCTTCCACCTCTCCCCTCCCACTTTAGCCCACATCAGTTTCAGTTTTGTGTTACCCGGTCTACAAAATACTGGAATTACTTGACCACTGTCAAACTTTCTTGATGAACGTCCTGTTCATCTTACAGAGCTAATTCAGTCACAGTGGCAAAAATGGTAACTCCCTTATGTCTTTGATAGCTTTGCATGTGTTACACTCATGAAAGTCTCATTCAAAAGGAGAAAAAAGAAATCCTGTGTTTCTTAGTTCCTAAGAGCATGTTTTAACTGCCAAGATATAGATTACTCTAGACTATGAGAAGAAAAGTACGCTACCTCTCACTATATTGGCTTTTCCATTTTCAAATGCATCATTTAAAAATTCATTAGTTTAAAGAAAAGGATAGGGGAAGGCTAACTGGGCTTCTTCAAGGCTTGTTATACAGTAAATCCACAACTGGTGTGAGAACTTAGACCACACACTGACAGTATACATACCAGTTTAATATCCCACTAGAAGCATGCCACAATGATTACAACATTCATGATTACACTGTCACAAAAATGCACCAATAGCTACCGAGCAAAATGAAGTATGACTCTTATTCATGGTCCAGTATGAAAGCTGAAGAATCTTGGTTCCAATCCCAATTCCGTATTTTACTTTATACTAATATCCATAATCCCCAACTTGAACTCAGGTTTGTGTCTTCTTACCTTTCTCATTCCTATTTCTCAAATTCAAGTGACCTCATTATAATCAGATATTGACAATATGCTATACAGAAAAGTTATCTTGTATTTGCTATGGAGAAACAGTAAGTACCTGAACAGTTATTACAGGTCAGTGGACAGACAGTTATTCATTATCTAACGGTAACTTGCTCATACAACTAAGCCTTGTACGTTATTCTGCTCAGGGCTTACATCATTTAATCTGTTTAAACCTGTATTTTAAAATGCATTCAATATTTTTTCAAGACCATTTGATTGATCTTTAGGTTATTTTATTAACTGTAAAGTGTTCAAACCTCCATTCAATCTCATATCCACATTTTTTAATCAGTCAGTGCACTTTAATGAGCATGGCTCTTAGAGCTGTCTTTCTATCTTCTTTTCCCCCAAAAAAAGAGCAAATCCAACTCTGATTTCTTTATTATCATTGATGTTTTCTCTTTCACAATGCCAGTTACTTGGTCACAAGCTATTGAACTGATGCAGAAAAATATAACTCACAGTACTTCTGAGCAATAATATCCAAGATCATAACAAATAGCAAAATATATTATAAATGCCACAGCTTAACTGTGGGACAAAATTATTACACACAGATTATAAATAATTAGCAGACACTTGCCACAACTACCTCAAAATTAAGCTGTTAAGAGTACAGACTGATCATTTTTTAATGATTTTAATATATTCATTAATGACTTAGACAGCAAGATCGAATGCACCCTCAGCAAGTTTGCGGATGACACCAAACTGAGTGCTGCGGTTGACACACCAGAAGGACGGGATGTCATCCAGAGAGACCTGGACAGGCTGGAGAGGTGGGCCTGTGTGAACCTCATGAGGTTCAACAAGGCCAAGTGCAAGGTCCTGCACCTGGGTCGGGGTAACCCCCAGTATCAGTACAGGCTGGGGGAAGAAAGGATCGAGAGCAGCCCTGCCGAGAGGGACTTGGGCGTGCTGGTGGATGAAAAGCTGGACATGAGCCAGCAATGTGCGCTGGCGGCCCAGAAGGCCAACCGTACTCTGGGCTGCATCAGGAGAAGCGTGGCCAGCAGGTCAAGGGAGGTGATTCTGCCCCTCTACTCTGCTCTGGTGAGACCTCACCTGCAGTACTGCATCCAGCTCTGGAGCCCTCAGCACAAGAAGGACATGGAACTGTTGGAGTGGGTCCAGAGGAGGGCTACTAAAATGATCCGAGGGCTGGAGCACCTCTCCTATGAGGACAAGCTGAGGGAGTTGGGCTTGTTCAGCCTGGAGAGGAGAAGGCTGCGGGGAGACTTGATTACGGCCTTTCAGTACCTAAAGGGAGCCTATAGGAAAGATGGGGACAATCTTTTTAGCAGGGCCAGCTGTGTCAGGACAAGGGGTAATGTTTTTAAACTAAACCAGGGTAGGTTTAGACTGGATATAAGGAGGAAATTCTTTACAATGAGGGTGGTGAAACACTGGAACGGGTTGCCCAGAGAGGTGGTGGAGGCCCCATCCCTGGGAACATTCAAGGCCAGGTTGGACAGGGCACTGAGCAACCTGATCTGGTTAGCAGTGTCCCTGCTCACTGCAGGGGGGTTGGACTAGATGACCTCTAGGGGTCCCTTCCAACCCAAACCATTCTATGATTTAAATAAAAAAAAATAAAAAATTAAGTACTATAGTATTAAGTAGTAAATTCATATATTGAAATGCCACTGAAAGTCTCAGAACACAATGATTGTTTGGACTATTGCAAACATTCCTTGAAGTTGCTCCTTAAACTACAATTCCTGACTGTAAATAAAAGTCCTCCTCAAATAGATCTAACTCTAAAACCCTTCACCTTATTTTTTTTTTCAAGGGGAATTCTTTGAGAGCTGAAACATTGCTACCAAAAACATGTTCTGAAGAAACAGAAGAACAATGGTACTGTGGGACAAAGGGCAGTTCAAAACTGTATTGAGTTGGTTACAGTACCAATATAAAAGGTTTCTGAAAGCAATGCATCTCATGTTTAGGTAACAAAGTAATAGCTGCATTTAAAAAAATGCAAGGATATTATTTCCAGCTCTGAAAGGCTTATTAAACAACTCACCTACTCTTAACCTATTATGTTTTTCTTTCTAATACACACTGCAAATCACATCAGATGCCTAGTACGAACTTGTCCCACAGAAGAAACACTTGGACTGTAGAGACAAATTTTGCTTGCAGATGAGAAAAGTGAAGTATTGAAATATTTAAGGACATAGCACCATCTCAAAGACGTTCTCCTCATGTGCAAAATTCTTAGGGATTATCTTTGAAAAATCTGAAAGTTCAAGGTACATAATGTTAAGTTAACAACAAAGTCCTGGGATTCCACTGCTAGGGGGTTACAGAGTTTGTAGCAGTAGATTTCCAGATGTGCACTGGTAGGAACTGCTGAACAAAATGCTATTTCAGATCAGTCTTACTCAAGAAGTAGCCCCTCAATTTTCAGAAAAGTTTGAAAGCATATAAAACAAATTTTTGGAATTCTGATCATCTAAATTCTCATAGGAAATTGTATTCTTTCATTGCATTTAAATTATTTAGATGCATATGACATTATAGAACACTAAACCTGCACAACACTTGAATTTAAAACTGATAAAAAGTGTTTACGTATGTAATCCTTATTTAAAAAACAATTGCAGGAAATTAATTAGACAGCATGTTTAATATCTCATTTTTTTAGTTACATGGTTAAACGCTAATTAAATTATGAAGCTTTCCTCAGAAGTCTAATATAACAATAGAAATATGGTCATATACCTACTGGCTCTGCTAATTTGAATTAATTACATGGCAAGTAGATTTATCTTTATATACTCTACCTCAGTAGGTGCACTTTCCACCAACAATCAAATGGGATTTCTTTATAATTACTCTTAATTAAATATATTTAGTAAAAGTAGAACTACATGCTTGCAGATTCTTTAGTCAGCGTATTACTTTTGTTTCTGACATTTTAATCCAATTTTTACATTGAGAAGGGATTGAGATTAGCACTAAATAATTACCCAAAAAATTTAACTTCCATATACTAAAAAAATACTGATGCTTAAGCATATACTTCAGAAAATCCAATAACCAGGAGAACCTCAGACTAGACCTTTCAGTGTTCTACCCTCTTTTAACAACCCCCTTTCAGCTGAGCCCCATCTACCTACCTGCCTTCTTAAACTGCAACTCATTTCACAGGGAAGACAAGGGGCAACAGCTCACCTCACTTTTACCTGTTACCAAACTTGGGACAAATATCGCTAATGCTCCACAGGTTTTTAAACTTCTCTTTGCAGCCACAAGATTTAGAACTCTACTTAGACTTTACTTAGTAAGACTGAATAGTCTGATCGTATCCCAGACCTTCAGGATCTGTAACTCTTGACACGTGTCCATAGTTACTATGTCTAAATAAGTCTATGTACCTTCCCGAGTAATTACACAGGGCTGATCTCTCACTTTGTGACCTCACAGGATAACCAGTATCAATAAATATAGACTGTTGAAACTTTGACTTTTTGTCCCCTTTCTTAGATTTTAAAATATTTTTTATGTGGCTTTGAATAATGTCTTTTGTTCCTTTTTTTAAAAAAAAATTTCTTTCCAGAAAGCATGAAGAATTGAGTATTCATACGTACATGCCTTTCTAATATCAATGCTTCTAGCTGGATCTTGCATGTCTTACCTGCAGGCCCTAGCAACTGCCTTTCACTGATCAGAGAGGAAGACCAAAGGGACAAAACACATTAATGTCAACATCACTTCCCCACATCCCCTTGGCTGACTAGTTCACTAGTAAATTTGTTACCAGTTTTGTCATGACAGTCAAAAAGAAAAATGGAAGTTGCATATAGCAGAGGAAAACCACAGAAACTTTCAGTGCAGGTTAAACAGGTATATTAAAATTTACAAAATTAACCTGTTCACACATTACCACCGGCAACCAGAAACAAGTATGCCAGCTTATGTGGAGGACTCTCTCAAAAATTATTCTATATTATTAAGAGTTATGGTAATAATTTTGAAAAAAAACCCTCCAAAAACAAAACAAAAAAGCCCACACCAAAAAACCCTCATGACTTGAACATGCTTTCTTTTTTTTACTGTAACAGATAAAGTCTGCTTCTGGGAGAGTCATTATTTGCCCTCCAGAATCAGAGTGCTGTGCAGGTACGTGCTCACATTATCACAATTCAACTACATGGAGGAAGAAGAATTAAAATACTTAAAGTCTGTTCAAAGTGACGGTATGTTTCATAATACACAATTTGTATGGTATTGCAATTAATAGTTTCGGCATTAAATTTAATAAAAAACAGTATTTGACCATCTCTCTATCCAGCTGGAAAAGAGATGACTTCTGTCAAACACAAAGTCCAAACTTAAATAAATTATCTTCCAGCAACTTAAACCCTGAATTGAACAGGATTACAGAAGTCAGAGACATTTTAGACCATCAAGGGCAAGCACAGAATAAAAAAGAAGCATCAAATTTAAACTGGCACTACTTTTTATGTGGGCCAAAAAGACAGGAGCTCTCTCTGCAGTTCAAAGTCAGAGCTAGACCCACTGGTCTCTAAACTTGTACCCTTTTTGGTTTCCTGCTGCTGGCCCATACCTTTTACCTTATTAGGAAAGTCAGCTACCAGACAGCACAGAGTCCTACATGCTGGTCACAGGATTTTAGACTTTTTTGTGTTAGACTATATGCAAGACTTGGGAACGTTAATACACTTTCAGGTTAGAATGTAATCTCTTTTTTTCCCCATACTGAAACAGAGGTTCTATTTTAAAATCTTAGCCAAGAAGTCTGAAGAAAAGACAGCTTCCTAGCAAGAAAATTTACAGGCTTCTTCAGGCCCCAGGCATAGGTTAAGGCCTTCTCCCCCCTGCTCATAAATGAATGATACATGTTGTCACATAACTTAGTCTAGAAGTACCTTTATTAGGAGTTGAGGCCTTATGTAAATGCTTACAGACCAAAAAGTCCCTGGATCTAGCATGATCATTAATGCAGATTATACTTCTCTTGCCATAACAGTTACCTGTAACTGCACGATCATCAAATTCAGAAACTGTATGTTCCAGTGGGAGGCTTTCCCAGAGGTATAATTTCTCAAAGGTTATCATACAATTAAAGTAGAAAATTTATTATACTGGATAGAATTTTTAAAAAGCAAACACACAATCTGTGTTCGAATTACTTTGGAATAGATATTTCTATTAAATCTCCAGTAAAGTACATTCAATAAATCACAGCATTTCTAATTAGTTATTTCAATGAAGCATGCTCAGCATATCAAATATTCATGAACTGATGATACAAGGCAGAAATCTATGAAATATAGGAGATAATTGAGTTCCTATGTGATTAATCCATCGTTGTTTTAGCAACAATAGCATTCTACATAAGTCTGTTCATCTTGTAAGTAATATGTATGTTTTAAACAGGCACACAACAAGATTTAACAAGCTGTACATCAATACAATGCATTGTCTTTGATTACTCAGTGGAGATATAGTCTACTTAAATGCACTTTCACTAACAGATTTTGTCTGTGTATTGTAAGACTTTGTCTTGCAACCAATTGTCAATTTTAAAAATATATTTCTGTAAGTTAATATCTAACTGGTGGTTGAGGGAACACATGTGTGTTTGTTTCTAAATAACCTCTGCCTCTCCACATCAAAACTTGCACATTAAAAAAGTAACCCTGAGTTCTACATCACAAAGCCAGTTAAAATATGTTTTGATATTGGTAAGATATTTTCCTGGAGTACTGTGATCTGAAGGGTCACAACAATCAGATCGAGAAGTGCCTTAAATCTCCTTGTGCCTCTAGAGTCTCTCTCGAAACTCTTAACAAAAAAAAAGGAAAGCAAGATAGACTACTGACACATTATTTTCCTGCAAAAGTGTGTAAAAAGTATAGAAGCTTCTAGAATACCTAAAATCATTACCTAAATATTGTCATATCCAGCTTACTTTTATATACATTTATATACTTTTATATGCCGAACAAAACAAATCAGTGCTAAAATTAACACAATGCATTCAACTTTTAACTGCCTTCATTTGCTATGTCAATCTATAGCTATAACATTTTCAAGTGACCAGGTGAAAAGAAATAATTGTAAGAGAACAAAAACATTAACAGATCTACAGTTTTCTGGGCATCTTTCTCAGCCAGCCACTACAGAAACAACAGACAGAAGCAGCCACCTGTCTGTCAGGTTTGATTTCACCCTTCAGAAAGGCTTTTCAAGACTTTATAAAAACCCAAAGCTATGTTTTCTAGCATTTTAAGAGTCTGGTTTTAACAGTCTCAAGTGACAAATCTTGTACTATTTCCTTTGGAAGGCTATTCTGCAATCTAAAAATAGAATGAGAGAAATGAGCAGTTCATAGGTAGCACTTACAGAACCTTTTATATGCTTAAGGAGCTCTACAAATATGACATAGTTTTGAACTACATCTGTCAGCTGTGGCCATATTTAAACTGAAAACATTTCCTCACATGCCCTTATCTCATCTATCCAATGAAATATTAAAAATATCTTTGGCATCATGCACTCTCAGTGTTGTGATCCAGATAAAGCTTGCCTCTGTCTTTGTCATGGACACTGATGCAAGACAGCCAAAGTGAACATGTAGAGCTATCCATTCAGACTAAAGTAAGATAATATAAGTTGGTCATCATCAAACCTGAGAACAGCAGAAATTTCACTCAAACACTGTCAAGACAAAGACAATAGATGACAGCCTCTGCCTTGTCCAGAAAATACTTTTTACAAGCCCAATGGAAGGCCTTTTTCTTTCACTCTTACCACCCCCCCAGACTAGAAAGAATCTTTTTGTTTGGTTGGTTTTTTAAGATTAATGTTCTCTGATCTTAATCTCTTATTTTGTTGCATAATTATTTGATATCAATATGAGGAAGAGAAGTTCAGCACTTTGCAATGACAGCACTCAGGCACAGAGTGAATATACGAGCATTTCCTTTGCTGTTCTAACTTTTCACTTTGTACTCTCTGAACAGTGAGCTTTATTACTATATTACCATTATCCTGGTTTTGTTACCATTGGCTACTGGAAACTTTCAAGAGTATATTAATTTGGGTTTTTTGTAGGTTCTGTAAATTTTTTTATGAGATGATGAGCTTCCATCCATACAAATGAAACAATTTTGCTTGTGCAAACTACTCATCACTACAAGTGAGTTGCTTCACATGAATGTGAACAAAGACTCTCTGGAAACAGTTGCCTGGTCTCTTAGTTTAGACTCAACCCAGCTGAATGACATTTTCTTGGAGAAAACTGGTGCAGTATTTTACAGGAACAATTTCACAACGATTTTCTGGGACATGTTTGAAGGAATTCCCATTAAAAAAAACCCTCATGAAGCTAGGACTCAGTGCTGAGAAGTACTGGCACTATTATATTTGTAAATAGGTAACCTCTTCAACAGAATAATGATCACTTATTTTTAAAAGTGGAGTGACACCTCTGGTCTAAAGTGGGCCCTTCCCATTTTTTCATATGCTTCCCAGTCATCAAATAGAATAGTTAAAATTTGGAAGACCCAAGACAGTTAGTTCATTCTTGTGTAACTATTCTGCTCCAGATGTGTTTGTTTTGATAAACAATCCAAATAACCACAGTATATGGTTTTAACCACTAAGTATGTAAGATGTAAGATCAATGCACAGTTGGAATCTCTGCACTCAAAATATTTCAAGAGGCATAAGCTAGTTTTATTCTTCATAATTAGTGGCTAGGGTCAATTTTCCATTACAGGTAGTAGAGGGAGTTCCAGTTCGAACAGTTTTTTCATCTTAGACAAGAAAAAAGTACAACTAGGAGGAGAATAATGATCCTTACCCATCTTGATACGGTAATTTATTTTCCATAGTGAGTCAGCAATAACAGTGATAGAATCAGCAATGACTGTTATAATATAAACCTGCTACCTAAATATTACTATTTGTACTTATTAAAAGCATTATCACCATCCCTTGAGCTCAGAATTTATGTAACTACATCAACTAAACAAAAAAAAAAAAACACCACAGTTAAAACCAGCAACAGTAATACTAGAAAACTAAAAATTAACAAAGCTTTGAAATACTCTGAAGTTAGGCCCTTAGCTCTGTTCCCAAGTAGCCCATCCCCAGTTCTAAACACTGATCACAAGTCAGTTTGTAAATGCCATAATGTTCCAACCAAATAAAGGTTTATGCATATACCTTGTGAAGGGAATTACCACAGTGCACACACAAGGATTAAAGAAAAACTTCAGTTCTTCAATTTGGTACTTAATATTTGCCTTGATTACAAATGAAATAATAAATTAACCCCTAAGCATCCACCAGACCGAAAAATGACAGGCAAATGCCATAGGTCAACACTATTCTCAGTGAATATTTAGTTACAGTGAGGTACTCGCAGGCACCTGGGGTATGCTTAAATTACTGAAAAAGTTGTTGAGATTCTTTTCAGAAGTCGTCAGACATGCCACCATAGTGGGGAAAGGAGATTCCTCCCCACCATGATTAATTCATTATTAATTGCCCAGATTGTGATTGCAATTAAAATTTATGTGGATTCTCCCAGTTTTTTAATTCATACAACAGAATATTCTAGTGACAACTGGAAAATATGTAGATATTTATTAACCTACTTAATTCACAATTCATGGCTCTATGCTGTGCCTAATACTATTAATATCCTCATAAACTCTTTCACACCATACCACTCCAAATTTCCCCAACTCCTTCCCAGTAAGGGCATTTTTTCCCTGCTGCTAGCAATTCCCAGTAAAAGTTTTCAAGTCTTGGTCCCTTTTATCCCTTCATCTTTTTCAAATCAACAAAGAGGTTGAGTGGCCTCTCAAGGGATACTTAGCTGGTCTATCAACCTAAGTGTATGCTCTGTACAATGAGATCTTTGAATTTCACAGCTTTTATTACACATTTTCTTTATCAGATTTCCCAGGTTTTTTAATTATAATTTTTGCCTGAACTAGTACTCACTCATAGTACTCCCCAAATCATCTCAGCACTTGAAAAAAACTGAGGTGTCTCTTTCCTGTAGCCAGACTATTTACCTCTCCCTAATTGTCTTCTATACTGCATCACTCTTCTTCACTGTTGCTTGAAACCCTCTGAACAGAAAATCAGCTCTGTAGTTTTGCCTTAGTATCTTCAATTTCTGAATCTGTCACTGGTAGTTAGTGTCAACATAAATAATCCAGTTTGGTGTTTGAGAACACATCTTTTTAACAGCTGGCTGTATCCTGGTGTTACAATTTACTGTTGGTCGCAAAGCTTTCCTCATTTGGAGTCTTGCTGTTTGCCTTTCCCTGCCCAGTCTTATGACAATACTGTTTGACAACATGAGAAACACTATGCTACTTCGTATGGATTTATAAAGCCAATTCCTGCCTATGGAGACTAACTTGTTTGTTATTACAGGTAGCATAACTGACTGTTCTTCATCACCGGCAGAAGCATTTACCTGGCTTGATAGAAGCAGTGCTTTTAATGCCATATAGGTTTTTTAGTGCACAGTGATGCTTTTCAATAGTAAATGTGACATCTTCCCTCTGCATTGTTTCTGGGAAAATTGATTGTGTTGCCCTATGTCAAAGCACACATTCAAAAGTGCAATATCTAAATACATTTTAACGATTGTACCTTTTACCTGCTCACTTGGTTGCTATAAATATTCCCAAATAATTTGGCTCTGAAGAAATGGGCCTCCCAGTTTCCTTTTCAATACACTATTAATTTTGTTAACTTTTCCAGCTCTGAATCAGTATCCAGTTTTGAAGTACTTACACAACTTTTTATACATTGAAATACAAGTTACATGCAGAGCACTTGGTCCCTGTTCTGTTTTACTTACAGAGGAAGACTTCGTAACAAAGACACTGTCAGAATAGCTTCTAATTTTATTTTTTTTTTAAAATACCAAGCACTTCATTTGTTCAAGCATCTTAAATCAAGTTTCCTCCTATCATCAAATTAATCTTCTGTGTCATCTTACTTTATGAAGTGAAGTTTCAAAATAGATTTTATCTCCAAACTTATCATACACAAATATTAAAAAGTTCAAAGTTTAGATGGCTGCTTAAAGAAATAATGTGAAAGGAACTTAAGCTTATTCTTTATTTCAAATTTGAAACATTCATATATAAAGACAATATTATATGATTTGCCTTTAGATTTAACATCTTTAGTAAACACTTAAACTGGACCTCTCTACTAAGAAAGGCTTGTAGGTTTAAATTCCCTATTCCTTAAACAGGATTCAAAAGTCTTTACAGGCATATTACTGTATATGTAAATACAAAAACCTTAATGCTAATGTATATAAATACATCCTGAGTGTCATTATAGACAGGTCATTGGACAGGGGAAAAAAAAATAAAAATAAAGCCTTTCTGGCTGAGAGGCCAGACTCTTGATCATATTCCTTAACTGATACCAAATAAGCCTATCAGTTAAAGATGACGCACAGTTCCAAGTAAAGCTGTGCCTAAAGTGAGGCCTAGCCTTGTACACATCTAAGAAAAATTGTATTTTATGTTTGAAGTTTCTCAAAAAGCCAGATCTTTGTCTTTGAAACTTAACTATCAGTCAGTGACTTTGCTGACAGAAAAGGTGAAAAAAGTGAAGCTTGTGCTATGTTTTATATAATAAAATTGCACAATACAAACCTGATGTGCATAATAGATTACGTTACATATATCAAATTACAGATGCACAGGTAAATTTTTCAAAGGGTGACCTTCTATAATTTCTTATGCATTCTAGAGCACTGTTAAAAATATATTTAACATTTGAAATTCAGATGGTTACAGTTATAAAGCTGCTGACTCATACTATCTGAAAATGTAATACCAAGTAGGATCTTAACTTGATGCATGATTTACTGAACCTTTATAATTTTATAAATTATTAAATTTACTCTGTGCTACTTAGATGCACTTGTTCAGAATTTGTCATAGATTCGAGCAATTAATATTACTTGTATTTAGCCTACTTTCATATTTTTTTAATTCAGTCATCACCAAAACATCTCAAAGTTCCTCTACTACCCTCAAAATCTTTGGTGGTGGGGCGGGAGGAAGGAGAAGGCCGAAATAATAAATGTACCATTGTGTTTGTTTTGCAGGTAGGACTGTAATCCAGGATCCATTCTTCTGAGGATCAACTGTCTCAAATATAAGGCCAAATTTTGCAAAGCACACCTGTGTGATCCTGGCTCAGCTTCAAAGCAAAAGACTACTGCTGAATTGACACAAAGAAAGCATATAAGATAAACAATTGAGAGGGTTTTTTTTAGTAAGTAGAAACAAACAACAAAAACTTTTGAGTTGGTAGTAGTTTATAACTCGAGAGAAAAAACACAGACATGAGTCATAAAACCTTGAGAAGGAAAACAAAATTAGTTGGAAGGTAGTAGTTCAGAAAGATCAAAAGTGACCACATTCCAACAAGCAACAAAGGTTGACGCCTTTCCATCTGACTGATGACTTCCTGGCCAGCAGTGACTCATGGGCGACTCCTTCAAGGATGGTGAATATAATACTCAGCCAATATTAGTTCCTGCCACTTGCTTTCTCTACTAGTGAATAAATAGCTCTTCTCTAAACAATTAAAATCTTACCTTCTATTGATTATGACCATTACTTACTATTCCTTGAATTTTTGCCCAAAACTAGCAAAATCAGACTGATAATTCTGTGAGTCCCAACCAGAATATTATCAACACCAGGTGCTTTTTTATTCCTGAGGGTTCTGACTGCCTTCAGAATTTCACCACGTTCTAGTTCTTCACAAACCATTTAGTTGTCTAGAAAATAGCCATCTCATTTCACTATTAAGACTCTCACTACAGTAACACCTCAAACTTTCTATAATTACATTCTTGGTAACTATTTTGGATTCTCAGCTCATTTACTCTTTTACACATTCATACCTCTGCCTCACCTGTTCCTCAAGGATTCAATCCTACAATCAATTATCATCCTGGTATTTTATACTCCTCTCAAAGAAAGAGATGCTGAATGTATTAACACCATTTACCTTTGTGTTATGTACAACCATTAAGTAATGCATAGAAACTAAACAGAAGGTTCAATGTAGTAAAGGGACTTGTATTTTTGCATGAAATTACCAGCTGAGAAAAAAAAAAAAAATCTCTTTTTATGCATCTGACCCTCATTCACCATATGGCAGCAATTTACTAGCAATCTAGTAAGACAACAGAATTGTCACCTAAGGAAACTCTTACCACTTGGGGGGGAACAAAAAAGAGTGGGGTGGCGTTTTTTGGGTAGTTTTGTATTTTCTGGAGTGTGGTGGTGGTGTTTGGGTTTTTTTAAAGTGAGTCCAGTAATCTGTAAGGTAGCATGTAAAATTCCATTCTAAAATCGTATTACAGATACAGAATCTTTTCAAAGAGGAAGAATGTGAATCTAAAGAACATAGCTTGCACACAGCTACAATGCTGTTGTATAGGCCAACAACCTAAGATGTGCAAAGAGTTCCTGGCTACATGCGTTTTATACCTTTAGAACTCTAGCTGCAAAAGAGTGAAAAACATCTGAACTACTTTTTTTTTTGGCAAGGAAATAATGCATTCCCTGTCTGCTTATGTCACAAGGACCTTTGACGGCAATTTAACACCCTGTTAATTTTGAATTTTCTTGCTAAGTACTTCTCACCCATTTACCTTAGTCTGACTTCAGTGAAAAGACTTCTTCGCAATACCTGATTCTACTCCCATGAAAATGCACCATGTCACACGGAGTCCAAAAATATTTATGCTCCAGTACGTTTCTATGAAGTATCCACAGGGTAACATTAATGCTGTCTGAGACCCTGTAAAGGTCTTCCCATTTCAGGAAAAAACTCAAGCATGTGCATTTAAATGTAAAGCAGAATATTCCTGCTCTTGATAGTCCCCCCAAAAATCCTTCCATTGTACTTCTGATCTGCTTTATCTTCTCCATTAAAGGCCATAAAATACTACACAAAAAATTATGTTTATCTTCACAGTATTAATCAACCTAAAGATAACTGTGAATGTGCATTATCTGCACTCCAAATCAGTCTTCAATTTCTTCATGCAATCTTCAAACCATCTTTTGTTCTTCATACTTCAAGATATTCTCATAGTCCCTCTGTGATTCTCACTACCATATCTCTGCATCTTCTCCCACCAGGTATCAACACACCCTGTAACTTTTACACAGTTTTCTAAAGCCTGAGACCTCTTATTTCTTAACAGATACTCCTATCTGTATTTTTTACAGATATCCTCTCAGATATCTCTAATGCGAGTTTTTTTCAGCTGATTCTTTATTGTGACACGGCTCCTCACAGGAAGCTCAGTCACAATCGTCTCTCCTTGATTATTCAATAAAGCCGGATGGCACTGTTCAGGGGTGTATCTTGAACTGGCAACTAATGCATTTGCTATTACTGCTATTAATATCATTCCCTGTTAAGTAATTTCCAAACATTTTTCTCTCCTATTAACTCAGATACAGATGAAAAACACATAAACAACAAAGTGCCTGAACAGAAGGCTACATTTTGTTTACAGCTACATATAGAAAGTTTTATGAAGCAGTATGATTTCCCACACTTAAACACGCTGTTCCTACTGTATTATGGCAAGTCCAAATCCTTCAGGATTGGTTTGAGAGGGAGCTTGGCTCATCAGCATCTGGCAACCTGCAACCCCTGGCTAAAAGCTGAAGGCTTACCAGCCCAACCTCTTACTTTTTGGAATGATCTGGATCTGAGCTACAATTCAAGCTCTCTCCAATCTTCTACCAAATCTGTTTCTGAGAAGCAGCTGTCAAGACACTGGACACCGTAACTAGACATGACATAGTTATATCTGCCAGTGTCTTTAGGTATGAACATTTGCACATTATTTTCTTGAGAACAGTTCTCACAAGCATGTAATGGAGTATAATGCATGCTTTGATAATGCACTGTAGTCATGGGCTGCAGCATATTCATTTCAGCAGCAATCCAGAACATACAGAGGGAACATTAGGGCATGAACAGAAACACCTGTAGCTGTCATCCCTCTGTTCTTTTCAGCTCTCCACAAGATAGCTTTCTACAATTGTTCTGTCCCTGTCTGGAGGACATGAGGCTTTTCTCCAACAGCTAAAATGGGGCCTGGAGCATAAATTGATCTTGATTTAAACTTGTTTTGCAGCAAAACATAAACACATTACAAAGCTTAATTTCTATTCCTGTAGTCCCTGGTACATGGGCTTAATTTGAGATGTT
Source organism: Gorsachius magnificus (assembly GCA_034008185.1). NCBI lineage: Eukaryota > Metazoa > Chordata > Aves > Pelecaniformes > Ardeidae > Gorsachius > Gorsachius magnificus. The sequence goes on along the minus strand of CM067088.1, from coordinate 39,297,236 downwards.
TCCTTTACTTAAAACATAGACAAAGCACACACTCATACTTCTGCCTAGTGATTCATATTATCATTTGCTATTTATAAATCTGATTTTAGTTCTATAAGTAATTCTAAAATTTTAACAAAAAAGGTACCCTGAAACAAAAATATAATGAAGGCAAACAACCAAGGAAAGGATAATTGGATTTTTCTCAGGCTATGCTAATCTGTAGACTATAAACACTGTCTGGTTACACTTGAATACTGTTAATTTGCATGTAGCTGGGAGCACTGGCATGAACCACTAACATATTAGATCACGACACCTGACACTGAATGCTCTTTCAGACATCTAGCATTTCATACTGGAATTAGTTGACGTAGCATACTTAGACACATAAGACTACACTTTTTCTACAATTATAAATCAGAGGAGATTAATTCTAATACAGTTTAAAAAAAATCAAGTGTGCAAGTCTTTGATCAAATGTTTCTAGTAAGCAGAAGCTAAATACAAGCTATATATGCAATAGTTGTTTATGCCTTGCTTGGCGAAAACAATCAAATTCAGACATTGGTATTCAGACAGTAAAGTGCTTGTCAAGATCAAAATGCTAATCATTGCTTGCTGAAATTCAGTTGTTCCCAGCTGTAGTGAAAGCAACACGTAGCTTGAAGCAGCTGCAGCATATTATCACTATCTAGTCTTAACTGAAGTAGGATTCCTATGCAAGTGTATCAGCGAACGGTCAGCTATGAGTCCTGGAAAAGTTACAGAGCATGGGACTACAATTCTTGTGCTGAACACTGAAGAAAAAGAAAAGAAAAAAAAAGTTAATTTGGTATCAGAAGGCTCATAATTCCTAAATCACAATGCCACCTTTTCAATCAGCAAAACAAAACTCATGGGGTTTCCAATAATGCTTCTTTCTTTGAACAAAGATTTGCTCACTGAATCCAGGGTAAGTCGTGTTATTCAATTATGTTAACACAATATATTAAGTCATAAATATATGAATTCTCACATCTATTTTTCCTAACACCACCATTTCTATAAAAAAAATTTTAAAACATTTCATAAATTGCTCACTATTTTTATCTTGCTTATGTGTTTTTAAAAAGAGCAAGTTTAAGGATTAAATTAATAAGAGATATGAAAAAAGGACAAGCCTGGACACAACCACTGTTCCAGACTTAGCCAATCAGATTTATGTGTAAGGATCCTTGCGTCAGCCCTGCTAGTTTTAATAGAGTTTCACACCAGCACTAGAATCTATTCACAGGTACCTGCTTTCAAAATTAGAGCCTAGATCATCAGTGCATGCTACAAATAAAGACTGTTACATACGCCCTTGGAGCTACCAGACTGCAGCTAGAACTGGGGTTCTGTATATTGTTATGTAATTACAGGCTGGCCTCTAACTATACTGCATCCTAATCTTGGCAACCCATCAGAAACTAACTGCATGCTACAAAAACATAATAAAAGTCTTTTAATTAAAAAAAAAAAGCTCTCATAAGATACCACTTTGCAACACATAATAAAATATTTAACTAAATACTCAATCTCATCATACAGCTAACTAGACCTACCAAAGATATTACTTCCACCAGCCTGCCTTTCTCTGAGGAGCTCAGGAGCTATCTGTGAGAACTGCAGGGGTTATGTATGCTCATTCTCTAACCATGGGGAAGAGCCTGCCCTTGTTTGGAAGCACATCATAAACACAGTGTTCCCAAAATACGTAATCCTGTATTGAGAACCACTTTTAAAAAACAAACAACAAATAAACAAACTGGAAAACCAACCAAACACACACCAAAAAACAAACTATACAGAAAGATTCCTCACAGACCACACTCTGGCTTGACCTGCCTCAGGGATTTAATGATAATGCTTGGTTTGGTCCTAGCTTCTCATGCACACAAGATGTCTTCACTCTGGACACTCTTGATCTTCGTGTTTAATCCTCTTAATCTTCTAGTATTTCGATCTATTGTTGTCTTCCTATGTTATCCTCTTCTGTTGTAATACATCTGATTCCAAGACTGCGTCCATCAAACTACAATCCCTTGGCCTGATGATTCAGCTCACTGGATTTTCTATGATCCTTAAGTGAAATAGTAATAACACTGGATATACTACAAATGTTTCTGACTTCCCATAGTCTATATTCCTTCTTATTTTGGGAGCTTTTCACATTGTACTATAACATACTGCAGTTATGACAATAATTGTATACATGGAAGACAGACTACTGATAGCTACAGTGGAAACCAAACTCTGAAAATAGAAACATTTGTACTCTTCCAAGATTAAAATACCACTGACATCAGAATAACCTAACAGGCACAGACATGGACTTTGGATCCCAAAGTTCAATTTCAGGCTCTACAGATCACCTCAATGACTTTGACAAGTTGCTCCACTGCTGTTTCTTACTATTCTTTGTGAAATGAGGATAATCACAGCACTTTAAGATCTATGAAGGAATATTGCTATATAAAAGCCAAAGGATAAAATGCTGATTATTACTATTAATAGCACAGAAACCAAGGGGGGTTTTATATATGTTTGCCAACATTAAGTTCTTGTATTTGTAGACAGCCATTACAATTACATAATTAGAGTAACCAGGAACAAACACATCTGATGAATGGTACTCTCACTACAGTATTCTTACATGCTGCTTCCCCCCCCCCCCCCCTTTTCTCCCACCCCCCACCCCCCCACTTTCTCATTTGAAATATAAAGTATAATGGCTTTGTATACATAATCCGCTTAATTTCCAGGAACTCTATTCACCTACTTGGTTGCTTAATATCAAGGACTATTGTTTTAAATAATGGAAAGGATTGCTTTAAGCTGCCCTGTTATTCTAGCTGTCAGATTTTATAACATGCTTATTAATTCCTGACAACAAATAGCTTCTTTGGGACTGTTTTTTACCCAAAGATTCTAGAAGGATTGGAAATGCATTTAGACAAATACTGAAACCAGTTCCACCTTTCATGAACAGAAAAATTAAAGTGAAAATATTACAGTAAATTCATTTTTTAAATAGTAATTGTATCCATCTAGGATTCTGGAATTATAAGAACATACCACATTAAGTATGCAAAAAATCAAAGTTCAATTTTGTTATTAAAAGCAGAACTTGCCAAACTTGGAGGTTCAGATTTCTTTGATGTGACTCTTCAGATACAGATATACATAAAACCTATACCTTCATACATCAGGGCCTCAAGAACTCAACTGTGTATCTTGAGTAATACCTGACAGACAAGTTCCAGTGAGCTCAGTTGAGCAGCAGCATTCAGAGGTACTCCTCTGTCCAAGACTATATGCTTAATTACCATTGTATACACTGTATTCCACCAATCCAAGACTTTGCACTTGCAAAGAAATTTAAGGGAAATCTGTATATGAAAGCCTCTAAAGATCAGATTCTTAACTACATTAAAACTTGAACAGAATTTTATCATTATGAATTACATACATTAAAGTTATCTGCATAAGTGTTTTAATACCAAATATTCCATTTTTGAGTATGTTTCAAAACTATGGCAGAAAAGAATTTATTTTTGCACATCTCACAAGAAATTTCACTAAATCAATTTGATATATGAATTTAGCAATACACACTAATTAGATGCTTTGTATTTTCCCCAGTAGGTTGCACTGACCCTATGATTTCTTGAGCACTGTATTTTTCAAATGGATCCCACAATGAAACAAGTCATAACATCCCTAGGAAAGTTCAAAAATCAGCTATTACTCCCCTAAAATACATGCCAAGTACGTATGAATGAAATCAAGATCACTCTAATGCAACTTCTGAGGAGAATATCGAGTATAATTTCAAAATCAGTTTGTCTTTTCTTGGGCATTGCACATAAAATTCAAAGACTGAAACCAACATTATTCTGCCAACAAGCAATTTTTTGAATAATCAGATCCAGAGAACCTTTCTGGGATGCCTGAAGAATAATAAGTTACAGCAGAATTGCTCTGTGTTGACTACTACAAAATTTATAGCTCTTTCTGTGAAGGTGAAATCACTTGTTTTCTGCCTGCTGTTTACATAGAGATGCATCAATTTTTTTCTTTAAGTTAGCACAGTCACCTTACTGTTTTAGAGCACTGAAACACTTATGACGAAGCAATACTAACAAACAGGTTTTAAACTAACGTTGAATGCAACTTTTGACATTGCATACAGTTTCAGACTGTGCAAGCCATCAAAGTTACATTAACTTCAGGCAGTCTGACTTCAGCACTGGAGATTTCCCAAATGCCACTGCAAAGCCATAGGACAGTTTGTCTAAAGTCTCAACCACAACTGTAAATAAGCAATACTATTCACATACTTGAGAACATCAGAGCCATGGCTCAATGAGAACTTACCTTAAGAATCAATGGTTACCCTCTGTCCTGTAAGGTAATTAAGACGTATGACGCTAAAATTACTTCTAAGGAATAACACATGATTTGCAACTAACATCTTGGAATTATAGACAAGATCCTCCCCTGCACCCCAGCTGCTTGTGTCTAGGACAATCAAAGACAGGACTCGGGAAGATAAATAAAACCCTCAGATGCTTCTTTCTCTCTCTCAAACATTTTGCTGCTGAAACACAGTAAAAAGTAGTTGTCGCTTTGTAACAATTTTTTTTAAAAAAAACCCAACTTGTCCTTTATGTATGATTGACTCATATAACGTAAACAACACAAGGAGACAGGTCCCTGTTACGCACAGGTGCATTAGGATCAGCAGAGAGAGGTGAACTATAAGCAATCTTATCCTTTCTAGTAAATGACAATTTTAGTCGTATCTATTTGCCGGAATTAAACCCCAGGTTCTGAAAGTTTTAAGTGTACGCAAAATATCTTTAAGTGTATGGATAAAGTAAGTGTAAGGCTATCATCAGCCAGTGACCCTAAAAGACTGAAATACAACATCTACCAAAGGGTAGACATTCTCCCCATATACTTACTACTTCACAAATAAGCCTTTACAGCTCACTCACAGAAAGGCACTTCCAAAAAGAAAGTTGTAGCTATATAAAAACAAGGCAATGGTAGCAATTTTCAGAGTTCAGGAATTTGCAACTTAACCAGACTTGTAACAAAGGCAAACACTATTTGCCTTTGTTGCAGGTTTAGAAATTCAAGGAAAACCAAACACCTTTCCCCAAATAAAAGATAAAGTGCCACAAGGTAAGTGTAATACTGGTTGATATTATTCACATGTTCATATCAAGATGTGTTTAAAGTATAGATGTTAAAAAAAGTAAAAAGGCATCTAGCTTCCAACAAAACGAACAGAGTAGTCAAATACTTGTTCAATACAGTGCTAACTTTGAAAAAAAGTCAAAGAAAAATAACCTGCAAAACAAACATTTCATTGAGAAACTTCTCAGAAGACAATTTTTTCCATTCACAAATAGCTTTATGGCCATAAGAAGCAGACTACCCACTCAAAACCAGGCAAATGATAGTTAATTCAAAAAAGTAGTGAAAAGATATAAAGAACAGCACTATTAAGAACTATGATGAAACTGCTATATTGAAAGATACACTTGATCAGTCTAGGGTTCAGAATGTCACATTCAGTTCTTCTGGCATGGCACAAGCTTTCTCTGTAATTTTCCAGAAATAACCTGATACCATGTTTTTTCCATTGTCATTGCTTTAAGGCTTTTTATGCTTTAACATATGGATAACGTACCTCAGGATATAGCTTCAGGCAACAGCCAAGCCAATGACTACTTGATTACGAATGATGCAAGCCTATTCTCTGTCACTACCTGCATTTCACCATCACATCCTGTGCCTCAGGACCAATACTCCTCTGACTTCATGGAGTGGCAGTTCACAAGTTAACAAAATATTGAATCATATTTCCACTGAGTTTAGTCCCTATCATCTTAACTCTTTCATGTGGCTCACCATAAGTCAGATGAGCACAGAGGGTGGCACAAAGGAAACACCGGAGATAGGCAGCCAGCATCTTTTAGACAGCAAATAGAGCGCTAATCAAGTCAGCTGTATTGCAAAGCTGCAACTGAAGCACATCGCTTCCGCTGAAATTAACAGGATTCAGTGGGATCTCTCACCAACAAAACACATACCATGCCTACCTAAATTTGTTAGATACCTAATTGTCATTAAGATTCTAATGCTTATGATGTCTGTTCCCAACTCTGTTATTTGTAAAATAGGAACCATACATCTGTATGTATGGTATCAACTCTGACAGCAGAAAGCGCAAAAGTATTTTGGGTAAGATTTTAATTGACGGAACATAAAGAAAAAATACAGTGTTATTCTGTGTTTGTGTATATGCATACATAATAATAGTTGTTGTAAACGGAGCCAGCCTGCCTGATGAATACATTGCATGGTTCACAACTTTTAGCCTAGCCTTCCTGTAGAACCTCTCAGATTTTCAAGAGCTTGAGACAAACACAGCTTGAACGAGAGTCAAACTGGTCCTTAGGTGTATAGATTCACTGCTCTTACTCATGTTAGTTATAAGGACCCAATCTAAAGCTACTTAGAACTTGGTGAATTATCACCTTGAAGTAATCCCCTGCTTTTTATATCCAAAATATGAAAAGAAGCCATCCTACAAAGCGTTCATTGAAGATACAATTTCAACATTTTTCTGCATTGTAATCCAAGTTTGCTTGTTATCAACACAGACACAGCTGTTAAACCTGCTTGGATGCAACTCCAGGGGAACCTAGATGGATATACTTGTTAATGATGCCCTAAAATATTTTTTAATTCAGAAAATGCACTACTTCATAGCGCGCTCTTCCATTTACATCACAACATCATGCATCCTGCATTCACCTAAGTCCTCTTTATCAGAAACTGTATCATATGCTGCTCAGACTTAAGCCATAGATTTAGACACATTATAATTGCACATATATTCACATGCCCATCAGATGACTGGTACTTTCTGAAAGCTCACCTTTATTTGCAGTTCCTCAACTTCTCTTAAAACAAAAGACAGTGACTCTGCAAGAGGGTGATCAAAAGTGGGTGACTGCATGCAAGCTAGTAATGTTCTTTACAACTTCTGATTCTTCATTAGAGACCAAAGGCTCCTCCATCTAAAGAACTGCTTACAATGTTTTGGTTTTCTAACATTCCTACTGCTCCATGGTAAAAAAAATCCCAAAGTAAATAAAGATCACTACAACAAATCAAGTTCCACTTAAACATCCAACACAGCTACCCTAAAAATGAAGGCAAGTCAGCTTGAGCTGCTGGTCTTCCTTCATTAGGCAGTCTATGAAAGCCAACATAGACTTAATGTAACATCAGCAAAAAGAAAAAAAAAACAGGGAATGAAGGAGAAGAGTTCCTACTGCAGTACAATGATTTGAACTTGTTAGCAATAAAATATAGGTGCACATTATAGTTCAATATTAATTGCATTTTTATGCATTTACAAGCACATATATTTAGAGAAAAGACAAACAGGGACACTGGATTAAGTTCAACAAGATTTTCCAGCATGACTCATCTGCCGCATTAATACTCCAGGAATTAATTTATGTATGAATTATCTTATAAGCATCCTGCCTTAAACTAGCAAATTATTTACAAGGTACTTTACTTTATGCACACAGACATTACCATGAAAATAAAAAATAATAAAAAGTCATATTTTGCACCCTGTGCCTCAGTTCCCCAAGTCTGCATTTTCTTCCTCTATTGTGTTTTTTGTCTCCTGTTTTTAATCCAACTTTTTCAGACTGCTGCCATGTGATACATGGAAAAAGTATTTCTAATATGCAGAGAGATATGAACAGAGGTTTTTTTTTATATATATACACACAGAGAAACATATGTATGTGGGTGCATTCATATACACAAACGTGGGAAAAATTGTTTCCTTTTCTCTTGAGAAAATGAGTAGAGTTTTTATGTTTTCCAAGTGGCACTGAACAGAGAAGCATAGAAAAAGGAAAAAAAAAAAAAAAATATCACTGGCAGACGATTTGGTAGATCTATGCCAAACACGGGTTTGAGCAGGATGAACTCCATGTGCTTCTCACCTTATGACAATATTTATACATAATTTTTTCATAAGCCTTATTTTTGCCCCTGCCATTCCATGTAAAATTCACATTTGTTCATGTGTTTGAACATACCACTGCAATAAAGAAAGTGTTTGAAAAATTCCAAGTAGGATTACTATTCTGCACTGATACTTGTTCATGTTAGACTGTGCCAATGTTATGGAACACTGAATATATTTACTGTGACAAGTGATCTAGTCACAAAGCTAAATCTCTAGAGAATGATGATTTTGCCCATCTGTCCAGGACTAGAAACTAGACTATATGCTTATGCCACAATATTTCATTTTCCATGTGTTAGTCTGAGCATGCTAATGCTGAATAACTATCACACGCCACAGAGGAAAAAAAAAAGCCAAAAAACCTGCATGCTGTTCAGAGAATTTCAAAGTCACAGATAAGGAAAACATGCAATATAGCTGCAATCATGATACACAACTCTTGTTACAATTTATTGCCAAAGTTGTTCAGCACACTGTATACTGTAAATGAAAAGACTCAACAAGGATACTGAATAATAAATTTCAATGTAAATGTAATTGCTTTACCGTTCTGAAAACAAAGTAGCAGCTTTTTTATTGCAATTAATATTTACAGATTTGTAATATATTTCAGTTGGAACTCAGATCAACCTGAGTTGAAGACATTCTGGTTATAATATTCTGTTTATTTCCAGTTAGAAATTTGTAATTTTTTTTTTTTTTTTTTTTTTTTTTTTTACCCAGCCTGTTTAACCAGTGAGAATCTAACAAGTCAAAAAATTCAATTTTTACTTTAACAGACACACTTCACGGACCTTCCCCCAGCTGCCCTGGGAAACCATAAGGAAAGCAAAACTGTTCTCTTACAACCTGTCTGAACCCCAGTTCCAAAAAGATTATTAAATTATAGGAGATACTACGAGCTAGGTTAAAACTTGATGGGATAATTTGCAGAGCACATGAGAACATTCTTGAGATAAGAAATAAAAAGAAGATTCACTGCCAGTACAGTAACTGTTGTATGCTTTTCACTTAACACATGTAACGTTAGAATCACACACACATTAATATTCAAATAATGGGGCTTGCAAAATATCTGAGGCCTTAAACATCCTGTAGTGCTTCTGACGCCTCAGTAGGGACATATACCCTTGGTATCATGGTTATGAACGTACTGCTAATAGAACAAAACAGGATTATCTTGCTCATTCTCTTCCCATCAGACAAATATACACACAGGCATACATGTAATCCTTGCAAAGTTGTCTAGCTCCTCTATCAGCTAATTTAACTTTCCCTAAATCTCAAACATTACCTAGTAGCAAGGAAACCAATAGATTTGTCTGGCACTGTTGTGTTCATCTCTACATTCTTAAAATAAGTTTTCAAATTCCTAAACTAGAAGAAAAAGATTAGTATTATTCCCCCAAATTCAGGTCCATCAGTATTTTATTGTGAAGATAAATACTGAATCTTCTAACAGTGCAAAAGTGCTTCAAGTAATTCAATTTTGAAGACGCTCTTAATAATATATGTAGGAGCATTTTACCTGTAGTAGCAGTAATATTGATCTCACACCATTAAGGTTTGCAGCATTTTTAAAACCCATTACCTTCCTGCATATTAGCTCTCACTAGCAGAAAGGACATCACTTTCGCTGTTAACTTCTGGCAGACATCAACACAAAAAGGTAATTCTACCTGCTAGCATGTCTGCCTGACTGCTTGATAATGTCAATCAATAAGCAAAATCACTTTCTTACAGTTATCATAAAACAAGATGTCTGTTGCAAATTCAAATACCAAAGTTGTATTTCTGTATTCAAAATATTAATGAGCCTTAAAGTACTTACTCATACATTTACTAACATATACTTCATGAATATCAGTAGATACTTTATAAAGTATAAAAAGTAGTGCATTAGTGTAACAGTGGCTGGATGACACCAGAATGGATTTGCAACATTGACGGCCAGTGCGTACAGCAGGTCATCACAGACACTACTGAATCATAAAAGACAGACCTGTCAAGTTTCAGATAAAGTTGGCACTTGATGATGATAAATTATTTACTAAGTGCTCTTGCTGAACCATTAGGGAAATCCTTTCTTATTCCTTCACCATTCATTCAACTCGAGAACACTGTGTGCTTATTTTAAAGCAACATATAGCAAAAGAAAGCATAATCTCAGAACAACAAACAATAATGGAACTCAATAGCAGGATACCGGCTAGGGAAAAGTTTGTCTTACAAATCTGAAAGCACCAGGATTTTCATCAGCAATATCAAAATTGTTCAGAATGATGTATCTTGTGAAAGCTTATAATTAGGTTAGCAAGGGGACTGGGTGGGTGTAAAAGTATTGAGAATGCATGTGTAACAAAAAAAATTTTAGAAGCATTGCTGCAGCTCTGGCATCAATGTTTTTCCTCTGAATTCTTAGGATTTCCTAGAAATGTCAGAAGAAAAGCAGATCTGCCTTAGGTCCCAGAAAAAATTAAAAAATGGTTAGGAGAGAAATAATTTGGGAATAGTCAGCATTGCTTTCTTATACCATAGAATTTTGTGCCTTGCCTACCCGTTCTTCAAGAACAGTCTTGTTCTACCCTACCAGCTTGTTACTGAAGTCTGAGCTATGCATGCAGTTACCTGAAGATTTCAAAACTCCCAAGAAATTCAGCTCCACTGTCAGTTTGTCTGAGTATACAGCTGAAACCCAAAAAATTCAACTGTGAAACAACATGCTTCCAGGTTCACAAAACATCTCTAGCAGTATCTATAGACCTCAGAGGATTTTCAAACCCCTTATCAAAAGCTGGTATTAACAGAAATATTTAATCAAAAAGTTACATAGGATTTGCCCTAATACAGATGATGATTTTGAAAGTGAATTAGTAATTTGTTATTCTTCAAAGACAAAAACCGCTTTTAAACAGGCTACAAATTTTCATCACTATAGTAAGACTAACACACCTCAAAATTGCAGAAGTAAACTTTTAAGCTACTCTGGGATAGGATATACACTAAGAACTGGAATATCTTGAAAGAAAACAGGTATATAGCATACAGTATCCATTAGTGCATTAATACTAAATGAACCCACTACATTGTTTCCATCTACTAATATAATTGTTGATAATAGGGTGCTGAGAAATCAATAATTTTTAAATGTCAAGAGAAAAAAACAATATCCATAATCTTTCAGAATAATTCAAGTTTTGAATGAGATCAGTGATTCCATACATTCTGTGTATAGATTTCTAGGCATTCCATTCTTAAATTAGACCAGGCAAGCATACAATTCCACCTACAAACTTCCCAAGTGGGGAAAAAAAAACCAAACCAAAAACCAAACCAAAACGAATTATAAAACCCCAGACCATACAAATTAAAAAAAAACCAAAAAAACAAACCCAACCACATAGACAACTACAGCTGGGGCAAATCTGTTATTCCATTTAAGTCCCTGAACCTGTGGAAACTTACACCACTATAAAAATTGTCTCTGAACAACTGCATGCCTCTAATATCTATATGCAGGTAGTTGTTTGATCTCTAAGCACTAAGACATACACATCATTTACACCGTGCTTTTAATAAATACACCAACTGAATCTAAAAAATACAGCTTGAGGAGTAAACTTCAGTTATTAAAAATCACATATTAACCCTATTTATTCTCAACTTCGAAGCCATATAAGAAAGAGAGATATTTGAATATGTACTTGTTGACATCGACTAGGTACTTTGTCATGATATTTAACAATAATAATAATCAGGATTCTTGTATACAGTAAGCTGCAGCAAGACTTCAGAAAACTTTAGTCCCTTAATAATATACTTAAAAAAATAAACATGTAAGCACATCAAACCATTATTAACCTCTTTAAAAGGCACAAAGTTTAAAAACTGTTATTATATATATAACAAGTTACATAAAGAATTTTTTTTTCCCCATTAGATTTCAGCATGCTGTAAGATTCTATCTAGTGCCGTAACAACCCCAGAAGACATTTTCAGATACTTGCTCAGGGACTGCTATCTTGTTTGGACTGCCAGAATTCACAGTATGGGTGCACTTTTCACCCTTACATCCACTGAGACTTGGCAGCACCATGTAACAGCGACAATCTTATCCTAAATAGATAGTTCTAGAAAACAAAGTTAATGATCACCTATTAATAAAATGCCTGCCTTACCCTGCTCTGCTGATGGTACAGCATATGACCCCCGGAAAAGATCTTCCAGCCTAATGCATCAGCCCATACCACAGCACGCATCCAAGAAATAAAAGTTCTTCAAAGAGATTAAAAAACACAGTAAGAACTGTTATTTTAAAAATTCAGTAATAACTGTGTTCCTGATTAAAGGAACAGTAGTGTAGATACAAGAAGCTCTTAGTTTTCACACGTTATCTTCACGGGAAAAAAAACAGTTATTTCTAGTGCTTATTCTAAACAGAAGGAAAATCCTCAGAGAAAAAGTATGTCCTTTCACAAGATCAGGAGTTACAGGAGCTTGGGCCTTAGAAAGAACAGTCTTCTAACTGTTGATGAATGCTTCTGTAGGCTTCAATGATTTTCCATCATGTTAGCCCATAATTAATATCAACTTCTACGAAAAAGACCTAGGTTACCAGACATGCTTAAGTATAAAAATCAAAGCTCACTTGCACCAAAGGGATTACTTCTCTCCCTCAGAGGTCAAAGATGTTTTCAGCTTTAACAACAAGGTACTCCGATTATCTAGTTCATTAAATACATAGGGGATTTTTTTTTTTTTTTTTTTTTTTAGTAATTAACATACCTGAAGTTTGATATGATTTCTGGCATCTAATTTACACGGTAAGATGTTTGTGTTTTGAATTCCTGAATTGCTTCTGTGTGAGAGGCAGACTTTGATAAGTTTTTAATTAAACTGATAATATCATTTTAAAAGCTAAAACACCTAGAGTATAAAGGACACAAGTAATAACAGATTTTATAAGGCTTAGCTGCTTTATAAAGCTTGCTTGCTTTGTGGAAGAAACTGCTTTTGTGAAAATGTGTATTTGCCATCTGATTGCTTCTGAAGAACATTTAAAGAAGGTTAGACACCTCTGGCTTTAAGAAGTATTGTGGATTACCATTTCAATAATACAATTTTGTTCCGTATTTCAAAATGGGAGGGCTGTAAACCTTTCCTACTGAATTAAATAGCTCTGCATTTCATGCTTTCTGCTCCTATCAGAAAGTGAGCTTTGCCTGTGTGTTAGATTCTATGCTATAAAATGACATTTCTACTTAATTACATTGTATTTGCAGTTTAACTACTACATGAAAATATTGCCAACATCCTAGGAGAGGTACACCTTTTAAACAGGTGGGTTCCAACCTGGCTCACAAACACTGAAATTAGGCAGTACATCATCCGTGGAATGTTTTACATGCAGCTATGGAAGAAAGCAACCAAGCAGTTTTCACAGACACAAAAAGCCTGTAACTGGGGATAAAGTATCTCCAACAGAATCTGAACATTCTGAGCTTTTGAACAGCTCTGGCAAAATGACCAAATAACTACCAAGATTAAAAACTGGCAACACTGGCAAGTCTATCTACACAGAAATTTACTAATTCGAACCATAGAACTTTTTCCTATATGGGAATAGTTATCAACCTAAATTAGTAAAAACCCAGAATCAAGGCTTCAGCTGCCACACTAATGATTTTTGAGAATTCCATCAAATTCTCTTCACTCCTTCCCTTCAACCTCAGCTGGCATAGAAAAGCAGATCCATCAAAAGACACACTGCTGAACATTTTGCCCAAAGTCTCCACATCCTTACCTGACTGACAGAAAAGCTGATTCTTATCAGATATGATGGAAGTCAGGCTACTATTACAACCGACTAGATGTTTCCAAAGCCAATCAGACAGCAGTAACAGGAGACACAGGACTTAGGTCAAAGTCAGGCTGCTGTTTGAATCAGATCCAGCTACCTGTGCTTAAATCCAGTCTCAAATCTGCATGCCTTACCGCAGAAAGTCCACTGACATCAACATGATTCTATGCAGGGACAAAGTGCAAAATTTTTAAGTGAGCCAGAGCGCAGAAAAGAGGAATACTGCAATTCTGTCTTTGCTTGAATGAAATATTCAAGGAAGTCTTCTCAGTGTTCTCCTAAACCATGATTTAAACACTTGCCAAGCATGAGTTTGACCTCACAGTACTGTAAGTTCAACTCAATGAGAATCTGACACACAGAAGGGCAAGACCATACTGTTTGTTGCATGCCTAGAAAGCAAATCACTATTGGATTTCTATTTTCCCTTGGATCCCTATTTTTATGGCAGATTTCCACTACCTTTATATTTCAGAAGAAGCATCCTCTGACTAAAAAACTGAGTGCTTGATTTTATCAATAAAGGAAGTAATTTGTTTTTATGGCCTGTCATTTCTTAAGGAGCACTAAATTGATAGACTACAAAACCAAAAATTATAATTAAGAACTGATTTGAAAGGTACTTCACCAAACACATGTATATTTTCAAAAAAAATCTTTCACAGTATAAACGTATTCATTCTGATCTCAAACAAGAAAACTAGTTTGATACCTTACCAGTAACAAAAAAGCAAGATGAAGTCCAGATATTAACAATTTTACAGAAGTGGATTCAGTGCATATTATTTTAGTTTCAGTTATGCTATTTTTCCTCCTGAGAATTTGTATAACATGACTATTAACTGGAATAGCTGAAAACATCCCTGCACGCATTTTTCTTGCTCCACATCAAAACAAAAATTAAACCTTTTTCGTTACTTCTGATGAAACAAGTGCAGCCCATATAAGCTCTGGAGTCAAGTCTCTTGTTGTTGATTTGAGTATCAAGACTACCGTACAACAGAGATCTTATTTAACTTCATCCTACATATGAAAAATTTTCTGTAAAGCTAAGGCAAACTCAGCAATAGCTCTCCACTTGTATTTAGCTTTAAAACCCATTATTTTCTATTTCAGACTGTGAGAAGGGCTTATGTGCTTTAAAACTCATCTAGCTTTTTCAACGCTAATACCTGGTCCAGTAAAAGTTATTACAAGCCTTGGTCTCCTCTACTTCCTTAGACCATCACACTGATAGTGAAGTTCCATCCTATATAGAGGCCTTAAAGTATTTGAAAATGTTCATTCTTTGAAAGAATGGACTTTAAATTTCACTCATCAGATCATTACCAGCAAGTGGAAGGCAAACCACTTTGTACTCTTCTTCATCTGGTACAGAGACAGGGTAATTTTCTCACTAATACTGTTAAATTTGTAATAATTTGGCTACGCTTTCCCCACTCCAAGGTGAAATACTCATCTGAAATAAGATACCTCAGGTATACATGCTGCATGTCTTTCCATGCTCATAGCAGAGAACTAATAGTTTGCTGTGTATTTTACCATGTTTCTTTTAAATGTTTTGTTTCCCTCAACTCTATTGAAAGGGATTCACACTGCAATCATCTGCTCTATTCTCCTCTCAGACCAGTGATAACATCTAATGTTGGCAATTGCTAAACACTGAGGTAATTTACCTCTGTATTTGATACTATCAGATTTGAGAAACTGAATAACAATGGGATGGGTGGAACTTTTATTTATTCATCATTGAATATAAGTGATATTTATAGTATGTGATTTTTTAAAAACTGTGAGTGAACCACAAATAAGATGCCTGCCTTATTTATCATATCTAGCATCTGTACTACGGATGTAAGCAGGTATACCTTGTTTCATTTTATTCCCAAAAAAGCATCCTCAAAAATTGGCAGGCTTCAGCATTTCATTCAATGAACAAAAGTTAAAAGTACTAAACCTCTATATCTCCAGGCTCTAACTAGACACTATAGCAATTAGTATATTCTCTTACACAGAATACTAAAACCATCTGCACAGTCCCTGGATTGAATATATTCAGACAACACTTCAAAATATTCTGATCACATACGAAAATATATCGAACAAATGTTTCTCACAATGTTCACCTAGAGAGTTTCGTATTTAATTTTTTCATACAGGAGGACTGTATCTAAATACTAAGAAACCAAGGCTCAAATTCCCAGATGAACTAATCACCGTAACAGTTTTTAGATTGCTAAATCATAGCAAATGCTTATAACTCAACAAGTGACAGGCCTGGAACAGAACTCTATCTAAATCTGCAAAAACTTTGGCAAGTTTTAATCTGTTCTCATTTTTCTTTTTCATAAAACAAAGTTTTATGATAAGTCAGTCGCAGAGAGGCTACAGAAGGCAATTCTCCAAACAAACACAGGAAACGAAATATACTTCAAAAGACTGGCATGGTAATTTAGCTGTTGGACTCCCATTAACTTCCAACTAAGAGTGGAAGCATACAAGAAAAATTCTGCACACTGCTTTCAAAACGTAAGAGTAGGTGTACCCCTATTCACAATAGGGCTGCGAATACTTTAGATGTCAAGGTTTCCCCACCCCCAGTGCGGTTTTTTTTTTGTTTGGAAAAGTGCTGTTGGAGCCTAAAAAGTATGCTAGGAAACAGCTGAACTGGTATTGAAAAAAATGCTACAAATGTATTCAGAATTCTAACAATTTCTGTGCTACATGTAATAAACACTGTGAAAGCTTTAAGTTCCTCTTGTTTTATTAAACTTTATTTTCTCCTTTCCGTAACAAGCCCGATCCAAAGCACAGAGGATGACTGAATGGAGATTCTTAAAGGACTGTTGCTATGAGATACACAGCCAAACTCTCCCAGCACTGGAGAAGTGGATTGTTTGGATAAACACAAAGAAACTGATGTTATAATTTGAAGTTTCTAATATATAAAAAAAGACAAGTTGTCTATGTTGTCTGTCAGTGTACTACTGCACAACATGGCACACAAGGATATGATGACCTTCATTTAAAACATTTTAAAATAAAAATTGAACCCTATATCCAAGGCGATAATTACCATAGTATTATCAAACTACTACTTTCTACTTTGATTTACTACTATCAACTACTCAATTTATATTTTATACTCTTCCAAGATGCTTGCTATAGCTGAGGTTGTTTCATACACTGTTTTCAAAAACTACCAGGTTTTCTTTTTTTCTAGTGCCAGCTTAAAAATTCCCAAGAAAGTAGATTGAGGCAATCTGCAAAGCAAGATAGTCAAGAATTATTTCCTTTTTTTTTAAAAAAAAAAAAAAAATCTTAGATAGCATTGACAATGTTTTGCCCTTCAGGAAAAAGACAGTTGCCTTAGTAACAGAAAGCAAATGAAAAACTAACCAATAAATATGCTTTAATGAACTATTAATTTTAAAACAGAAGTTTTTTTTTTTCAATCTGTATTTATGTTACTACAGAATATAAAACCACGGTAAGTGGTTATGCATATGGCAGCAAGAATCTTTCCCAGGCAGAAACTCCTGAACTGTGAACCCTAATCTTAGGCCAAGTTTCAGCCCTGCTGAAAAGTTTCTCTTTTTTACAAGTGTGGATCTGAATACACCATGAATTTAAGGTTTCTGCCTTCATTTGTAACCTCAACTATCAGCCTTAATTTACGAATCTTATTGCCAGCAATTTATCCATATTTTACAAAGGCATCCAAACTTCAGAAACACTTACATGATACTCATTACATATCACTTTAAATATTGCTATGCATCCTTATAAAAATGGACATAGTAACATGAAATTCATCCAGACACATCCAAGTATCACAGAGGAACCCATAAAATAAGAATCCTTTCCATTACAACATTTGAATTGTGGTAAAGGTACCACAGTTTTCCACAGCTTCCTACATTACTGAGATGATCTTCTAAGGGACTAACATTAACAAAGCTGTGGAGATGCCAAGAAGAAAAAAATTACACATTTTATAAATTCAGGTAGATTTTTGTTCACTTTCTATTTCAGCAGGGTTTTCTTTTTCCTATCAATGGAGACAATGGCATAGTACTTTTAGAAATGCCTGAGGAGAAATCATCAGTTGTTTAACATTACACAAGAAACTAACCTGCTGCAGTTTACCCCCACATGAATATGTGCAGAGAGGTAAATCGCAGAGGGATTCAGATAAATTAAGATAATGGTTTAGAACTGTGATTCTTATATTAAATAGACAAAAACATTGGTACAAACTATTAAGATAGAAAAAAAAAATACCAAAAAAACCAGCCAGCGAAGGAAGCACGGACCATACAAAAGGTTCTTCCACACAAGCATTAGAACTCTCCTTTCCTTCTACAGTAACATTGTAAAATATCTAAAACTGAGCAAAGTCATGTTTTTCTGTAACACTTTACATTACCTAGAGCTGGAAAAAGAACCATGACTTGGTTAGAAGGAGGTATTAGCATATGGGATAGCTAAATACAAACCATTACAAATATGTAATTGTGGGCAATACTTTTGTCCTGCAGATGAGTTACATGAGACTGCTATGCAAAGGTAAGAATTCTCAAGCCATCTGTTGATGTGGATGAACACCAAACAGGGATTGAGGATACACCCAAGAGGTCCTCCAGGACTTTTCATCTTTTTGTGGAAGAAAATAGTGGTTAGCTGGGTTGGGGATTTTTGCATTGTCTGTAGGTTTGTTTTTGTTTTCCCAGAAGCCAGATCACTCCTAAGGATCCCAACGTCCCTTCCCTTACATGCTTCTGTGAATAAAGCCCTTTCCCAATTCACTCACTTCTGACAACCCCATCATGCCAATAATCCATACCTATTAGTAAGGTATCAAGAACAGTGTAGTAAGAACTATATGTTGTTTTGGTAGGGCATTTCTTCCCCTACCAGCACATATTTTTCAATATACAATACAATATAGAGTACTATATACTTGACTGCCAGTATTTTTGTCCAGGCTATGTATTTATAACTTTCAGAATTAATGTACTATTCATTAGATGCTTGACTGTGCCAAAAAACAGAAATCTTTTTTTTAATCAGTTTGATATACAGCACATTCTTACTGTTCAGTAAATTATTACCTGAATAATTTATTTACAGGCAACAAAAATTTGTGTCTGCCTGTCTGAAAGCTGTTTGTAAGGCTGTGGGGCTTTCTTCATCTTTCAGTGTAGAAAATATGTAGCTAATTAGATTGAGAACATCACATATTTAGGAGAAAGCATTTTAGCCTAGGCTCATAGAGAAAGAAGCCTTAAAAAAAAAAAAAACCCAAACACCTCACTTCCCTCTTCCTCCCAATCACTTTTTTTTTTTTTTTTTTTTTTTTTTTTTTTTTTTTTGAGATCGCAGTCTCAAATAAATAACAGTCCTTTAAGTTTTGCAGCATTTAACTTTTGCAGAAAATAGGACAGGCTGACAATTATTAAAACTCTTCTTAAGGGACAAAAGGATACAAGAAAATCTACCTGAGAGCCCACAAGAAAAGTTTCTGTATAAGGGTTCTCATAACTGAGTATCTGCAATTAAGTAATTCTGCAAGACAAACCCTTACAACTCTTGCAGTATTAGGGTTTGCAGGATTCTTACCTTCATTACAGTGCAGTAACATAAGTACTGAGCATATTAAAAGAGATGGATTGATGTGTTTTGATATGGAGCATGACTTAGGGTTATAAAAATATAAATTTAGTGTTAAGTACAGCTTGGAAAAAGACTGATGTTTACACTGGTATTACTCCAGGAGTAAGTTTTTGAGGCTTGGGATTTAGATTTCAATAAAATTATCTTTTTACTGTCCTCCTCTGGGAAATTAAACATGCTTTCATGCTTTAGAAGCTTCAGTAACAATCAGCTAATGCAAACACCTAAAGTTGGATCAACTGACTTTATCACTGAAGCTTCAGAGCCTACCTACAACCTGTTACATCTTCACTGACAGCCTTGGGGAGACACTAAGTAGGCATGAATTTGTCTGAAGGTCAGGCAGTCTGTCTACACACCACGGGGACTGTAAGTGAGTACCCAAATTACCTCACCTCCTGTGCCATTCATCAAGCTAAAACTAGATGTGGCAATGAAATTTCCCAGTGACCACGGTTACCACTTATTTATGACAATTTTGCAAACATAAACCTTATATGGATGGTAGATACCCAATGCATCAATCACTTCTCATACATGAGACCTGAAGGATAGCTCTACTTGAAAAAAACTCTACTTTTTTCCCCTGAATAAAAATAATAGGGGGAAAAGACAAACCTCAAAGTTAAACAGAAGAGTTGTTCCATTCCAATCCTCAAAAAATCCAGCGATTCCTTTGCAGAAAGCTCTCTAATCGTTGTACTGAAATTTAATCATCTGTAAGACCAGACTTGTCAGAAATCTATTGAACAAAGTTGAAAGTAAGAACCTGCCTCCATAATCCAAGCTGCATTAGGTCTGTGCTGAGTCCCAAAGGGGATAATTAGGTTTGCAAGTCTAATCATCCACTGTAATAGAACAACCTTTGTTCTCACCAAGCAGGCCTTGTTTCGGTTCATCATCTGAGAAATTGGAATATCTGATGTCAATAATCAATTGACCTAGAGAAAACATTTTGCACTTCAAGAACTTCAGAGGTTTTGAAAACAAAGAGTTCTCCTCCCCTACACCAAATACAGATATTTGTGAAGAATATTTTAAGATTGGCTCTTTAAATCCTAATGATTCAAATGCATCACACAACCAATTACAGATATAAAGTATAGATCACACGGCCTCTCCTTATGTAATATGTAAAGAGAATTTAACATGGCTAGATCTGCTGTAAAATTTAATTTAAACCGTGTGTAAATTCTAGTCGAGAGTTCTCAGGTGTCATAAATTGAACAAGTGTATAAACGTTTATGCTACCACCCTTGATACCTCACAGTCTGACCAGGTTTAGTTGGAATGCCAGTACAAAAAAACAGAAGAACATTTTAATTAAACACAAGATTTCTCTCTTGGCGCAGACTCTCATACTTCCACAGCAGAACATCTGCTGGACAGAAACATGCGCATATGCACTTTGCTTGATGCAAGTGATTTGCTACACAAATTATCTGTATACAAGCATTAAGTCCGACACATCCCACGTATTTTGTTTTGTCCGACACATCCCACGTATTTTGTTTTGCAACATGCGCACAAGAGATCTCATGAATTCAGAAAGCATGGAGTTCTTGCGCTCAGTCTAAGGATGTGAACTGGACGTCTACCAGTTTAGCTGGAAATACTGCTCACCATACAAATACCTGAAAGCTCTAGATATTCCTTGAACAACAGATCTGGAAGGAAAAGATCAGCTGCTTGGGGAATTCATTCACAGTATCAATGGGGACAAAAATTTTTAAAATACTACATGGTGTGGGCATTTTTTTAATCTTCAAATTACTCCAATCTTAATGGTCATGATTACTGTTCCCTAAACAAATCAAATTCTTTTTTACTGAATCTGGTCCACAAAATCTACAGCAAAAAACCCAAGCTGGAAGTAACTGTTATTCAAAGTTGTTTTCTTTAAATGGTTTCTCTATTTCTTTAAGGAAGTTTTTCACTGCTGCAAGAAGCATACTGTACATTGATTTTAGAGGATTTTTAGAAAGCATTTATTTCTTTTATAAATGAAAGTATGTATATATGCCTAGAAAATGTCTTTCTCTCATGAAATGAAAATTTAAAAACAAATTATTAGAATGTTTACAGTGCATTATACCACTGCTAAATTTCTGCATTTGCATTACAACGATGGATTTCATACTAAATACCCAAAAAGAGGGAAACTTGCACACAGTGTGCAGAAGAGGCCTTTAGTAAAGAGCAGGAAAGCAATGACCTGAAGTTTTGGATGGGTCTTTTCCTCCTGAATTCTTAATAGTATCTTTTGTCCCAATACATCGTTTTCAACACAGCTACTCTCATCAACGGCACACATCAGATATCACACTATCAAGAGTCACTAGTAGATATTTTCAGCCTGCTCAGGTTTCACATTGGGAAAGAAACTGCTTTAAATGGTATTGTGGTGATAGACATTGTTATAGAAAAGTCCCATTTTAATTATAAGACACAAGAGAATTCATGCTTTTATTTATATTTACAGAACAATACAAGTCAACCCCTTCCCTACTGATAAAATTGAGGCAGACCTGCCTCCATGTTTGAAGTCTCTGCATTCTAGACCTTCTTCCCTGACAAACGTCATCTTTAACCAGCTGATTTTCTTGCAACAAGGGGTGTAATTCACAAACCAGAAATCCAGACCTCAATCGAAAAGCATCACAATAGTAAAATGAATTTGGAAAGAGAATGTAGTTCACACTGCAAATTCCAGATCTGATGCTGAAATCTGCATCGTTCAGGCATCTGGCTGTGCTGCTACTTTTTTTTTTTTTTTTTAATTGCATCACCTTGCTCAATTTGAGTAGAAGTTTTCATTTTCTTAGCCAATTCAGAAAATCTTTGTATCCCAATAAACAGAAGACATTTTCGTTGAATAGAAAGGTAAACCGAGAAACACATTTTAGTGCCTATCACTAGCAATTATAGAAGCCATTATCTGTTTTTTTCACTAAGATGTCTTTTGCCTACTTACGCTATTTTAGACTGTTAATAACATTAAAAGTTGTTTGTGGCAAATAACTGCTACTATACATTATCAAACCAAACCCAAAGTGAGCCACAAAAATGTTTCAAAATTCCCTGCTGCTTCTGAACATGACATACTCTGTAACTCATTATTTTCTCAGTCTAAGAAATAGTTACATACCCAGTAGATCCTACCTTACCTTCAGCTACCTCTAACCCACAAGTCTGACAGCACTTCCCAGTTCTTCAGTGAATGCACACAGCTGGCTGACTATGTGCCAGAGTATTTGCTTTATAACCTGGTTCCCCTGAGGTAGAAGATTGCACACACAGGCCAGAATGAGTCACGACAGGTCCATAAACTAGACAAGAAGAGACAAAAAAAAACAGTGAACATTACACAACACACCTTCCCTACATTTTAAATAGTATAGTACTGCAGTGAAGTGCAGTCTCAAGAGAGTGCTAAAAAAACCAAAACAAAAACCCCTTGAAATTACATGTAAATTGTGTAGTTACTAAATCAGATTCTCTTGCCATAACATATCACCTCGTCAGTGTCATTCCATTCTCCCAAACTATGTCAGTCACAAAGTTACTATGTAAAATTAAACTTCACCCACAACTGACACACTAAGATAAGGTTGTTTGACTGAAGAATTCTGAAAAGTAGCCATACTGCAGACAGCAAACCAAATATTTGTTTCTCAGATTAGAACATTTCCAAAACAAAATGGCAATCAACCTTTCCCTATAAATCAGTTTCAACACATGGACAGCCATCAACTCTCTTCTTCCATTAGCTTTCTCAGTGGCAAAGGTAAGCACAAGGTATACAAATACATACATGACTTTCAACAACCAAGTTTGCTATCAGCTTGCACATCACATGACTTTTCATTGTTAGGAGTGTGAACTCTACAATGTGTTCACACTACATGGAATTTACGGTTTTCAGTACTGAAATCCATTTTGAAACTGGGATTAGGTCAAACTAGACAGTACAGTATCTCCTAGACAATACTAGACTCACTTATAAATTACACATATCAGCACATCTACCTTACTAATTTGGAAACAATGAAAACATTTGTCAAAAATTCCAATAACAACAGTCAAGTCCTCAAATTCCACTACATTTACTCAGAGGAAAGTTCATCACTCCTATCTCAGTAATATAAAAAGGATTACTTTTGCCAACAAGGACATTCCTCTTGCTAACCGGAACATATTTTTTAAAAAGCTAACCCATCAGAACAGGAGATTTTTTTCCATACAGTATTTCTTCCATCACCACTCTCTAAAATTCAAATGCCACCTCCTCCCCATTTTACTGGACTCATATTCAAAAGCAAACTTTTTGTCAGAACATACCGGAGCGCTCACACTGTAGAAACGTAAAACATGCTAACACATCTACCATCAAAATAATTGGCAAAAGGAAAATAAACATTTTCAGATCCTTCATTCTAGAGCTGAATATACTTAATTTGGTCTACCAAATGCCCACACGTTAAAATAAATAGCTACTACACTACACAGTTCATTAATGTGGGGTCGGGAGAGGAAGCCATCACACCTGCCAGGGGACCTACCAGAAAAAGTCACTCTTGACTCTGGAGTATCTCTCCGAGATACCTTTCAAAGATGAGCCTAGAAACTAAAAATAGTAATTTGGACACCAAACCCACTGACTCAATAGAAAGGACAGTGAAATTTCAAGACCAGTTTCATCAAATTGTAAAGCAACCATGACCGTACCCTATTCTAGTTAGTAAATGAATACTATTAACATTTCCTTACCTGCTGCATCCCTCCAGGCAGGTCCCCACTTCCTGGGTTGGTAATGCTGATTCAACAACCTCCTCAACTTCAGCAAGCTTTGGTCCACAGGCAGTTCCTCTTGACCTGTCTTTGGCCTGGCTGGCTGGGTCTCCCTCTCTGCATGGCAAGCTCCAGCGGCACCATTCCTACTACAGCCTCTTGCAGCTTCCATTCCTTGTGAGTGCCTGCTTAGCAGCTCCCTTGGCAAACAATCTCCCCTCCAGGAGGTTCCTGTCAGCAGTCACTTCAAAAGAGCATAGTCTAACACAGAGCAAAAGAAAAATTAAACAAAATCCAAATATTTCTGTCACAAACTTTTATTTTTAAGTATTTTTTCTTATAGCTTTGAAAAAGCAAAATTGTTCTGTTGGTTACAACATCTTAAAAAATCGTGTTGGGAAGAACACAAAAGAAATAGGAAAATGCAAAGGAAAAACAAGGAATGAGCTTTCTTTCCCCCCCTCCCCCCAGTAAAAGTAAAATTTTATATATCTATCTCTTCCAATAATACTTCTTCAGAACATGTAAAAAAAAAAAAAATCATCCAGTTCAAACACTTAAGATTACCCCAGTGGTAAGGCTTTGTAGCATCACTTGGATTCCTGCTCAGATTCATAGAAGCTGAGAACATTACTGAACACATGAAAGAATCCCATGTGAGACTGAAACCTCTAACATGTATGAGCTCACCCCAGTCACCCCCTGTCTGATAGAAGGGTGGAAGCTATTAAACAAAAGTTATTTTCTTTTTTTCTTTTCTCAGTGCACACATTCTGCTTCATCTGTTTGACCCCACACCTATCCCTTTCCTTCAGAAAAAAACCCCACACTGTATCACATTAAATAAAGGTCACTCTTTAGAATACAGTCATTCACTTCAGCTGGTCCTAAACAGACCTAATTTGCATTTTTCCACAGATGGAGCACTGCAAGCATGAACAATGCCTTTAGATTCACTCTTCATGGAAAATGTGGCAAGGCTGATGAAAATTAAACCTTTGAGGCCAACCTGAAGACTGCTTACCAGTAGAACTTGCAAGCTTAGAGCAGCTTTGTTAGCCTAAGGACACTGCTGAAGTGCATACTTCATATATGTAGCCCCAGGTTATTTCCAATTCACATACATACCGCTGCAAGAGATTCCTAGTAATAACATAAACTACAACTAACATTATCCATTCCATCTACTTTCAAAGTTTCATGAAAATCTAATCTTATTTGAAAAGCATTACTATGATTAATTCAGTATTTTATGTTCTTGAGCCTACATGAAAAAGCCCCTTGTTTTGGCGCTTGTATATAACATATACTTTGATCTATTTATTTTCTAATACATAATAATTCCCTGCCCCCCCCAAAAAAAAAAAAAAAAGGTAATGAAGCATTCCTTTCCTTCCATAAAATAAATGCTGGGGCTGAGCCACTATATAAGCAGTTAATATCTGGGACATGTATCTCAGGAAAAAAAAACCAAAACCAACAGGATTTTATCAAAATTAACCAAAATTCACAACTGATTCTCTGAAAAGGGATAGGCCTCACTTCCCTAGCATAAAAATTAAATATACTGGGACTTACATGGCACTGAAATATTTAATGCTGTTGAATTGAGAAAGATACTGCTTTAAAGTATTTCACCTGTAATAATTTTTCTTTTTATTTTTTTTAAAAAGAGCTCTTCAATGTTTTAATAAGCAGAAAGTATTTTTAACAGAAAACAAAGAGTTTATATTTCAAAATTTTTAAAAAGGTTAAAGACTAGCAAATTTTCTTTTTAAGGACCAATAAAAAACCAGTTGCCATGGGTATGAAACAAAAATATATTCATCCCCACCCCCTCCAGCTAAAACACATTTTAGACTACATTTGAAAGTGTTTCAAAACAAAACCAAGACACAATGTGTATTAACAATGTAATTACTCTGTAAGTGTTCACTAACAAGAGGCAAAAGTCCAAATGGCTTGGTCCCACCGCTCAGTGGTTACTTAAATTAACATCCCCAGTGAAGCGGACAGGCTCTTTTCATGAACAGCCATGAACCCTTTTCCTCCGTTAGTGAATGCTCCGAACTCCAAGGCAGTCAGTTTTGGCCAAACTCTATGTTCCTTAAATTGCCAGCTGCAACACTAACTAAAATACAAAACAATGTGTTATCCTTTAAAAGAAAGTAAGAAGCAAAAAGGAGTAGAAAACAGAGGCTGTAGGGATTTTGGAAAACCTATTTGAATATTGAAGCTATTGATTTATTTTTTGCTGTGACCCCTCAATCTATGGTTTTATCAGTTTACCCTCCTTTAAATTAAACTGACAGCACAGCACTGAAAGTGAGTCATTGGATGTGCTAAAACTTTGACCTCATAAATTTCAAATCAGGATGACAGGCTACATGCTTGATAGAATCAACTATGGAAATTTTGGTACAGGCAGAATTTTAATTACAAAATTATTGCCTGGACAGAGCATTCAATGTGTAAAAGCTTGTTTACATTTTAAAGAATTTATAAGAATCATGGCCAATGCACGTGTTCTGGTAGCTGAAGATACAGAGATCAGTCCAGCCCACAACAAGGAGCACAGATGCCTCTGTAAGTGATTTAAATAGAGAGCTCTACCTCATCCTATATTAAATCCATCCATAAACATGAATTCAGTAGATGCAGACTTTAAGTCCAGTACAGAGCTGCCAAATAGCCCTGTGCTATGCAATATGCTGTCCAATAGGGATCGCACCCACTGAACCCTCTGAACATGGCTTATAGTTTTGGACAAATCCATACACTTTGCAAATGTTGGAGCTTACACAAAAAAGTTTGCTTAAATATTCTTGAAAAAGAAAGGTCAAATGCCACTCAGAAAAAACCCACAGAAATTAAGGCAGCCCCATGCACCTTGATTTAGTAAACCTGCATGTGTGGAAACAAATAGCACCTGCATTTGTGCGTGTGAGTTGAATTTCCTTTAGTCTGGTAAAACACAAAAATCACTTTGAGAAAATATCTTTCTCATGCACTCACTCAACTTGTTAGAGCCAAAGAGGACTTACCGCTGAACCTCATTTCTTCAGGAAACCAGCCTACAATTGGTTGGTGACCACGCAGTTAGGCACTTGGGAGTTAAACGCTAACATTCTTCATTGTTAAGCACTTTATATTGTAATCTTAGAAAGGAATTAATAAACTTTGCATTTTTTTCCCTTTAGGAAGAGACCAAACCCCATCGGTTTCTTGACAGTTTCACCATTACTTAACATCCACAGGGACTTGCAACCCAGCTGGCACAGGTAAAGCTGCAGCACAGGCACCTACCCTCTGCACTAACCAGAAAAGGGGAAGGGCTGTCCACCAAAGGAAAAAGGGAAAACACAAGCTGGAGGTTGCCACCTAATTTTAGAAAAGGAGGCAGCCATCTCCCAAATGAACTGAAACTGCGGGAACAACAGTTCTCACTTTTTTTCTTTTTTTATTTCCCCCCCCCCCCCCCAGGTACGCTTCACAGCAGCCATCTCCCTGCAGCACTGGCTACCCAAAGGGGTAAGCCACAGTCAGTTCCGCAGTTACTGAGGGAGACAAAACTGCAGGATTCACAGGCAAACAAGACGCACAAGCACGACGACACCAGCGCCGGATGTCCAGCCTGCCAAAACCCCTTGAGGATCCAAACCAGTCACCACTAGCAGCTGCTTCCCCTCACCCCCTTAGACCTTCCAGAACATTCCAGGTCGCTGGGCTGACTTGGTCCCAGAGATACCCTCGGCGCTCAGCCAAACCCGCTCGGGGGTGGCGGGGGGCGGTGTGTTTCGATTGGTGCGGTCGGGCCCTTCCTTTCTGACGCCCCACCGCCGCTGCCCCCTCCTCCCGCCCGCGGCTCGCGCTCATCCTCCGTCGCCTGAGGCAGCGGGGGAGCTGCTCCCGCCTTGGCGGCGACGGCCGCTGCCGTTACCGCTTGTGAGGGGAGAGGCAGCGGGGAGCGCCGCTGAACGCGCCCCGGCTGCTCCCTCTGCGCTCCTCCGAAGGTGAGACAGAGAGAGGAAGAGGTTGTAGGTGTCTGGGGGATGGAGGGGTGTAAGCCCCCGGCAGCGCTGTTCTGCAGAAAAAGCGGAGTATGGAGCAGGGACAGCCTTTGTCACCCAGCCCTTTTCCTGTCGCGTCAGCCTGGCATCCCGTTGTGTGGGAACACAGTGCTAGGAGGTCTGTGCACGTGCCCAGCTGCCATGGATTGCTTTTGCTTTTTCTCCTCTGGCTTTTCCATATAGCATTTTGGGGGCAAAGAATTTTTAATTTGGGAAAATCCATACAAATGTTAAGATTCCAGTGGTATCTCCTAAACAAGAAAGGAGAAAACATCCGGTCCACATATGAGAAAGTTAGTACTTTCAAAGGAAAAGATTGCCTTTTGTCCCAAAACCTGGGCAAAACAAGAGCCCACTTCAGGAGCTGCTTGATAAACCTTTTGTCCTGTCTTGTGTCCCACTTTTCTCTCATCCCCAAAATCAGAGAAACATCCAAGCAACATCCTTTTAACTTAAGTAATTGAAAGTTGCTGAAATCAAAACCAAGTAGAAGTAGTTTCTTGTAGAGAACAATGTCAGAAAACTTTAATGGTAGGTGACTATGTCTTTCCATGAAGTAGATTTCGTCCTGCTGAAAGATCTAGCAGCAATGACAAGTGACCAATTCTCTTAAAGACTTAATACTATGACTTGAATCCGTGAGGGGAAAAAGCTGAGAGAAGGATAAACAGAGAACCTAGAGGAAAATCAGCAGTTGTTAGATCACTTGAGGGGATTGTAACTACTTGGCCTCTAAGTGAAACTTAAAGGCATTTCCAAGGCCTTGGTCCCAGTTTTATTTTTGCCCATTAGACATAAGCTCAATAGACTGTGAAGAAAGGAAGCAAAGAGGCTACCCAGATGCTTTTTTCCATCAGAACAGAAACAGTGGTGATAAAAGATCAGTACAGCTTTGGGTGGAAACATGGAATTTATGAAACTAGAGGAATTTCAAACCTCAAGTGAAGTGAATGATTTTTGTCAACTATGCCAGTGCAGAAGATATTACAAGGCAGGGCTTGATCAGGCAATGTGCAGCTCAAGAATGAGGAAATGGCCAGGCTGCTTCTTGGCTGCTACTCAGTACTCAGAGGACCAGAAGGTAGACAGCTGTTCTGAGTTAAGTCAGCCTTCAGACAAACATGAAATCCGATTTCCATCATTCTGCAAACATACTGCTCTGGGGGTTACTCTGACCTGTCCTTTCGTATTTATATCCCTGTAGTTGAATAGTTTAGAACCATAGAAAAGGGCTCAGTGTAGAGCCATAAGAAGGGGCTCAGTTTCACAGGTAGACTTTTCGTGAAAATTAACAGGGCTTAAGCAATACTAATAGATAGGTAATTGTGTAGTTACAATGGAATCAGCTAATTAAAGTGATGCCAAATGGGAAATACCCACTGTTCTCTTTTGGCAGGCAACACAGAAAAAATTACCCACTGCTTGTATGCATCCCTGAGCCATTTATATCTCTAATTCCAGAACTTCTCTCTGTCTGAGTTAAGGATTAAAATCTCTTGTGAAAACAGTGTTAACGGGAGAAAAGCAAACAGGGAAGCTTAGTTTTGAGATAGTAGTTACATTCTGAAATCAGGGTCTGGGAAGTGGTATCCTTCCATCCTGATCAAATTTGATCTTTACAGTTCTTCAGCACATGCTTGTTTATGCAAAGCCAAAGTTTCTTTTCACTAAACAATGAAATCTGAAACCAAATTGGCATAAATTAATATTTAATTGCTTTTTATGGTGTTAGCCTTCTAAAACCAGTATGAAAGAGTAAATGGCTTTCTGTTCCATCTTCAGACTCAGTATCAAACACTTACTGAATCAGGGCTACACAATTTGTTGAGGATTACTGAAAAAAAAATCCTATCCTTTTGCTACTTACAGAATATTTAGGACAAGCGTGGTGCCATCCTACTTTCATGGAAAAACAGAAATTGTTTGGCTGGACAACAGCTCCAATCTCTGGGCTGTGCATCCTACTCACCCCCATGGGTGTGAAAGATGGAGCAGACAGAATAAATGAGAAAGAAAAAATGTAAAGAAATGTATTCAGTAAGTTCACTAATTTTTTATGAAATGCTGTGGGTTTTATGAAAATGTGTTTTGTTATGCATTTTTGTTATGCAACAAATCTGAAGTATTTTTTTCATCACTTGTGTGATGGGGAAAGGGAGTGATCACTGACTGTTTTAACCTGTAGAGTTTTTAGGAGCAAGAACAGTCTCTAGAAGTAATAGGATGAAATAAATTTAAAAAAAAAAAAAAAAAAAAAAAAGAGAGAGAGAAATCTTTTAGTGGAAGCAGAAGGTATAAGGATAATGTTGAAGAAATACTGGAAATCCATTTTCTCAAACTTTTTAAAGGTAGCCAGACAAGCCATTAGTAAAACTAATGTGAGGCATAATCCTACAATAGCAAAAATGACTACATGACTTAATGCATCCATTCCATTTTTCTGTCTCCCACAATTCTTTTGATAATCTTATCATTGTGTAACCATCACAAGCAGCATCACCAGAAGTAATGGTTAGCTATTCTCAGACCACTTTTAAATTATTCACAGCAGCTATGTTTCCATTTCTCTGACTCATTCTTTTAGAAATAACAGGAAGTAGAAAACATGGAAATGGAAGAGTTATGGCATTACATTTTTAGAAAAACAGCTAAAAATTACCCAATCTATTATTTCTTTTCTCAGCAATGCAAGAAACATTGTCATCTTACTGAACAATGACCCACTGAAGCACTAGAAAAAAACCCAAACCCAGCACCAGAACTTGCTCAATGCTGGACAGATAGGTTCTTTTCTGCTACTCTTTTACAGGAAGAAGGAAACAAGTAAAGATGAAGCTTTTCTAGGAAAGAAATAAGACTTATTTTATTTTATTTTAATATTAATCAACATCTACTCTAAGAGTAGCCCCAAAAGGACAATCCTGGCAGGCACCTTTTAGTGCATCTTGCACAGGAAGAATGCTTTTAAATATCACACCCCTCCCACCCTCCCCAAATACTTAAGTACTATTTTCTGCTTTTAAAAAACAAAGTTATCAAAAAAAGGATAATCATTTCAATTTATGCTTTTTATCAGAGATATCCAAGTAATTTACAAAGGTCAGTTTCATTATCCTTATTTTAGGGAAGAGAAGACTGGGGCTCAAGGAGTAAAGTCTTGGCAAAGGGTTCCAGGCAAAAGAGAGAACTGAGGTCTGAACACCAAAAGACTACACACCAGCTCTCACTACCATCTAGAAACTGGGCAGGTTTAAAAAGAGGACAAGTTCTCCACACTGCATTTCACTGTCCTCAGTATTTTTAATTCTTTTTGGTAGCATTATAAAACAAGACTGTAGCAAATAAGTAAGTGAACTGATATGTCTAGAAGGTATGTATAAGAGAGGGAGAAGACAACAAACCTGGCCAGGGGATGGGGACTCTACAGCCAGTCTGCCAAAAGAGTATTCCCTCTGTTGGAAGAAGTCCTCTAAAGGTTTTCTAAATTGGCTTCAGGGCAGTTCCCCTTTACAGAAATACAGAAAAATACAGGGGAAAAAAGCTTCTAAAAGGATGATCTGGCTCAAGATCTCTATAGTAATAAACTACTGGACAGAATGTCTTACACAATCTTCCAAAAGCAATTCAAAATGACTTGGAAGCAAGCCAGCTGGACTGGAAGCTGGCTGAAGGCTGCAAACAAATGGTGATGTTACACAGTAATGTATCAAGTTGTCCACTCAGACACCAGAAAGAGCAGTGTTATGTCAGATCTTATTCAAAGCATTGTTTGCTCTGGAAAGTGACAAGATAAAATGGCACCTTCTTTCTCAACAAATCTGATCTGTATATGTATCCAGTCGTATCTAATTAGTGACAAAAGTTTATTCCTATTCCTCCTGCAGAGCCAAAATATTTTAGAGTTAACTGAAGGGAATTACTGCCAGTACACCACTGAAATAGTTTAGTAGGTTCCAGTCAGTTACAGCTGTGCAATAGGGCTTACAGAGGTGCCACTAGGGGCTTAATTCAGCAGACGGACTCTTTACTGTCAGTAGTAATGCTTGAAATGGGAGAAAAACAAACCAACACCTGGCTGACTCTGAACACAGGCAGTTTTCCGGACTTGCAGCCAGATCCCTCTTCTTGAGGGATAAGTACATTCAGTAAAGACTCCTCAAGGTGGAACGGCCATGGATCCCCGTAATACTGTATTTGCTTAGAAACTTTTCACAATTAACTGAAATAGCAAGCTTGTTTGTGATTGTCATGGTTTAACCTCAGCTGGCAACTAAGCACCATACAGCCACTCGCTCACTCCCCCCACAGCAGGATTGGGGAGAGAATTGGAAAAGTAAAAGTGAGAAAACTCATCTGTTTCTTAAAGTGTACATGAGCAGCTTTAACTGGAATTATCTTAAGTGGTAAAAAAGAATATACATTGTGATTAGGCACTTGTTTTCTTAGCCACAATGCTAGTGAATGTCTTGGAAACAGTACCAAATTCAGCAGGTGGTATTGATCTATCTTAAAATAAACTAAGCTAAATAATAAAATAGTCTAAGCTAAACACATAAAATATACTACAACATTAAAGGCTGTAGCATACCACATATAATGGATTCCTTGTGGTTCATGAGTAAGCGTCAAGTACTGAGTGCTCATAATAGAATCTAGCACAAATTAGGGATGGACAGGATTCTCAGCAGACTCAAAATGCTAAAATACTGTGAATTTCCCAAAAGTAAACAGGAAACTTCCTTACAAAAGAAAGAAATTTAAAAAGAATGAGAAATAAAGAGAAGAAATTAGACAGTGCTTTCTGTAGATTTTGATATAAGCACTAATACATCCTCATGAATAAGCAGAAGACTGAAACATCAGATTCTAGAAGGTATCTTCCCACTTCATGCAAGAGTACTGTTTCTAGCAAATACCCAGGAAACAAGAATGCAGCCTAGATTATTTTTTCCCTCATGCTGTCACATTTATTACTGCGAAAGTCACATGTAATCCTCTGCAAAATACACCTGGTATAAAGACTTGCTTAATGATTGCATTTTGAGATGCACATTTACCAGGAGAAGGCCTTACAGATGGCTTCTGTCCTATAGCCAAAAGTAAGAGAGCTTGCCATCTATCCTTAATTTGCCCTTGCACTCCCCAAGTGTGAAACAAACTCCCTCTACAGCAACCAAAGACCAAAACACAAACCCAAAATAACACTCAAAACCAAAACCAAATATGCTCTACTTACTCATATGAAAACTTAGCAATACAACTGAGTTGTTCCTCATGACAACTTGTTTCAGTTAAAACAAGTACTATCACAGTTCATCACACACAAAAAACTGAATAGAAACTTAACTGTTTCTTGCAGAAATTAACTGGTGTTAACTTTCACCATTTTTTGTACATTTCAGCAAGTTCATACTACTCTAAACTTTGGAATTCATTCAGTTTTTCATTGTGACCTCCAAAATGAGACTGAGACCTAACGGCTACTACCATGCTCAATTATAAAAAAAAGGCTCAATAACACTATCAACAGTTTAATTAAAGATACTCTTTCTTCAGCAGACCTTGATTCTCTCACATTCTTACACCAACTCTCAGCATGACTACTGCACACTTCTAAAAAGTTATGCTTCTGCTTAGAATAGCCATATGGCTGAATTTTGCATTTTAAGTGAAGTGACATGCTTACTTCTATTACTTTAAAATTAGTCCTAAAATCAAGATCTTTCAGGAATTGAAAAGACACTGTCGACTTACTCTAAAGAACACCTATTTTCTTGATCATAACTGAGGCCCAGTAAACTTCACCTTACTCTCTCCCTTTGTTGCTTGTCAGTGCCCATGACAAGAACCGCATGGTATAAAAACAAGTTGTTGTCACTAAAAATCAGTAAATGTGACTAAACAAACTGATACAATGGGTAAAGAAAGTGCAACTTTTGTAACTACTTGTCAAGTGAAATCACGCTTTGGAACACATCATAGCAATGTCTTAAATATCTCTATAAATATGTACTTCCATTGCCTAATTTTTCTCATTGTTAAGGATTTTTTTCCCCTAATGTCTCATTTAAATGTTTCCTTTTATGCAGTAATTTCACGCTATTGCTCCTTATTATGCCATTTTCAGCCACTGTCAATAACACCACAGGGATTCTTGCTGCTCAATTATTTGTAGACATTTATGTCCCTATCATAGTCCCCCTTTGACTCCTTTTCTCCTGGTTGTGCATATTGAAGTGTGGTTCTGTCTGCAAAGTGTAAAGTGTATATAATGGGATATGGTATTTATCATCCATCATTTGCCTTTGTACCAAAATGATACAAAATTTGCATGTCAAAAGCCTTTCTCCCACTTCTCCAACTGCTAGAGCAGCAAACTCAGTCTGGGATCTGAAAGTCAAGCTGTGTTCCTTCTGCTTCATACATCATCTTTCTAATAAAAGTTCTACAGTGAGACTCAGCTGCAATTCTGCTGATGTTGCATGCAACAAAATATATACCAGCTCATAGTACCATTGGCTCAACAGTCATAACAGAAGTAAAAACTAGATGCCAATCAAGTGGTTTTGAGTGACTTGAATCAATCACCTTGGACAGAGTGATGTCAGTAGCTTATGCCCAATATCTAGCAGAAGTCTTTCATTTAGATGTAATTTCTGGAGCTTAGCATTGTATACCAAATATCATTCTAGAATGTGGAGTGCATAATCTTAAAACATTTTCACAGATGTAAAGTAGTGATGCATATTTTGCTATTTTCTGTTCAGTTGTTTTCCAAAAGTCCTAAAATCATTAAACGTAGTTCCTTCTTTAACATGAACTCTCACTGCAGGATTTAGACAATGTTCTTCTGACATGTGAGGGGAAAAAAAAGAAAATGAAAAGGTAATCCTGAGTTTTAACTGATTAACAGATTGTTTAATTTAATCCATTTGAGAACTATCCAGAATTAAATCCCACAGTATAGGACACAGGTCCTTGCCTAATCTTTCTACCAGGGTGAAAGTTGCCAGCAGCCATCCACACTTATTGTTCAACCCATGGAAAAATGGTATTTCTCTTCTGTAGGCCTTAGGGCTATGTTATCTCCCCAGTTTTCCCTTGCTCATGAGTGTATTAAAGAACTAGAACTCCTATCCATTCTTTGAGAAACTGTCCTGAACACACGATTGGGAACATGGTAATTTGTGCAATTCTCTAGTCCATGCTAAATATATCAGAAGGTAGGTACAGACCATACCCTTCTTGTGGTGAAAACTCCATGTCCTCCTTGACTTCTTGACAGTGTAAACTTAGATTCACCTTTTCATGGAAGCCCATAAAAAAAGTCATAACCTTTGTAGAGCCACTATGCTGACAAAAGCTCTCTCTGCAGATAAATAGGCTTACATTCGTTCTGTGTGGTGAATTAGAAAAGTATTATGTAACACTGTATGTCCTGCAGGGCATTTTTTGTATGTTTACCATTTAATTTAAGCATAAGGTCAGCGCGTAGGCCTGATATTGGTAGTATTATTAGTTACAGAGTCGCCAGACTTCTCAGAAAGCATTGGCCTTGATTAGATTTGTGAAGTTAGTCTGGAATTGCTTAAGGTCATAGAGGAAGTAAGTTATCAAAGGTTTGCTGACTTGATTGGACTATGACACAGATAGTTTAATGCAAATTTCATAAATTACATTTAGTTCCTATGAAAAGTGAGCTTTGTTTCACTTGAACTTACAGTATCACAGTTGGCTCTCCCCTACCTAGCAATGTCTAGCAATATAGACTGAATATTAAAGTGTGGAAAAGTTTGTGGGGTTTTGTTTTGAGGGTTTTTTTTGCAGTAAACACCTGACTCTGGATTCTGTTTTTTTCTGTTTCTTTTACATAAATGGTTGACTATAAGGAGTTCAAAAGTCCTGAAAGCAGCTTTCTGTTTCTCTGCCTATCTATATCCAGTATAAAGAGAGGCCAGAACAAGCACAAAGCACAGTGAGTAACAGAAGAAGCTTTTCTTTGGACTTGATACAAATGTTTCTCCAGTCAAAAATGAGGTATTGAAACAAGGGAAAATGATAAATTAGGACTGGACTATGGTTCTTTTGTAAGGACAGTATTAAAAAAGAATGCACATAAATGAGGTAAGCTTAAATACACAATGGAGCAATGACTTAGACTTCTGAAATCAATAAGCAATTTGATTGAAAAACAAAACAATTAATAGACTTTGTATGAGAAGACTAATACTTAAGGCTGAAATACCTGAAAAGATTAAGGCAGAAACAGCAAAACATGTAAAATGAAGAGTCCCTGTGACAGTAACTGAAGTGCTTCTACACTTAAGTTAGTCAGTGCAAAACAGCATCATTAGACATGCTTTTTTTTAATTGGACATATGATTTCACAATGTATTTCTTTATTACATCACCTCATGCTCAGGCTGACGCGTTATTTCAAACAATACTGCATTGATGGAAACCTTTCCTAAAGCTATCTTCTCAGATTATTGCTTTTTAAATATATTTAATAAAAATGGTTAGTTAATGGAGACTGTAAATGCACTACTGTGCTACTCTCTATTTGTGATATTTTAAATTTGATTGAAAACAATTAGCAGACGAGAGAGATGCCTGTGAGCATTCATTAAAATTAGGCTTGTGGATTGTGACTGCTGAAATTTCACTGTGCATCTGGAGCTGTTTGCACTGATGGCACAGTTTTCCGTCATAATAAAAAAGGGACTGTTCCCTATAAAGGTTATGCTGGCAAAAAATAAAGTGTATTATATTTTTCCAAAACTTCCCATTGAAAAAGCAGCAGCTTGTTACCCAAGGGGAATTTCTATATTGGATGACGATGGCTCATGGACAATTTAATTTGTTGTTTAGTTTAACAGCTTGTAAATCCCTCTCCTATAAATAACATGCCGTTGTAAAAGCTGACTGCTAATGAGATGATTGACCCTAAAGGTCATACTGGCAGAATCCCCCATTGTTTGCTTAAAGATGTAATTTTCATTTCATCTAACTGAAAACTGACATCCAAGCATAATGTGATGAGAAATTAAACAAAAATATTGCATTACTGGAAGAACTATGCTATTGTTTTATCTTGGAGAAAAAAAAATGTTAGCTTGGACTGAAATGCTACTAAGGCAGTCAGCTGATGAACATGTGGCCCTCAAATGGACTGCTGGACAAAATGAATACACTGAAAAATATCTAGTGAACAAGTACAGTATCAAAAGTGAGCATGTTCTGAACTTGAACATTCAATTTTGTTTTTCATTAAAGCCAAGTTCAAATCCAAAACTCATCTCAAAGTGAGGTGAGTGGGGTAAGGAGGTGGTTTTATCAAGGTTTTGTTTGATTTATGTTAGAAATTTTTGTCCCTGTCTGCATCTTTGAACGGATAGAGGTTCTTAGCGAAGAGTTAAACTAGAGGACAAATAACATGGACAACAGTCCTAACTTAAAAATTATTAATACAGTAAAAATCTTCAGACTTGCTTAACCTATTTTATGTACCCAGTAGTCTGAAAAAAAGCACAGAATGAAGTACAGGGCTGCTATGTTACCTTATAATTTCTCAGTATCTACCATAGTAGATGTACTCATATTTCATTCTTTCTTCTTCACTCCAAGTGAAACTCATGCAAAAGAACTCCAAAGCAGTCTAACATTGCTTAGCTTCTACCCACTGTGTG
Source organism: Gorsachius magnificus (assembly GCA_034008185.1). Taxonomy (NCBI): domain Eukaryota; kingdom Metazoa; phylum Chordata; class Aves; order Pelecaniformes; family Ardeidae; genus Gorsachius; species Gorsachius magnificus. The sequence continues at coordinate 39,259,073 of CM067088.1, read as the reverse complement.
TCATCTCCAGTATCGCTTGTGCAATTTAAACTATACACATCTTAGCAACTGGAGTTGTGAAGAATCAAATAAGAATACTAACAAAATAAGCTCTTGGGACAAGATCAAGATGCCTCTTTGACTTAGATTAGCAATAGGAGTTGTCAAAAATTCTAGACATACAATAATGTGTCATTGCAAAATAACTACTTGGAGAAGTCTGGAATTTAACTTATTTGCTCAGACCCATCATTAGTTCTCATAGAGTTTAGTTACCACTTGCAATATTTTGGGCTTTTGTGTCAATGTGCATCTTGAATCATTAATTATTTGGTTAATGTCTAACAGTATACCTAAAGTGAAATCTTTAACAAATACGAGAGAGAACATGCATTACTCATCTGAGTTAATCCGGTAAGATAAATAATGTAAATGAAGTGTGCAATACATTATAATTTTCAACACATTAATATGGGATAATCACGGTGATTACATAACCAGCTATCTGATCAAGACATGCATGAACAGATCTGTAATAATACCTCAGATACATCAAATATATTGACAGATATCTCAGTGCTTTTGTAAACCTCTGATATCTAAGGAAAGCATCTCCACAAGAAATACTATTAGTATTCATATGTTGTTCTTATCAAAACATTAGTTATATAAAAAGCTCAAAATAATAGGCCATGTGGCAGAAGTATACTGATTGTACACAAGATATCTTTGTGCATTACTTCAGATTCTGGATACACATTTGAAAATTCAAGGTACTTTAAAAGGGCAATCTCTGCCATTTAGTTCATAGCAAATGTAATGTATACTAACAAAAAGACTAAAATTAGCACTAATACTCACAAATCAATCTGAAGAAAATTATAGGCTGTATGCAGGTAGGTGATACCTCATTTTTATATTTATGCATATTCAAAACTTAATAAGAGCTATGTGTTCTGCATGTCCCATTTACATCTCTACAGGTTCAACAACAGGGTATTCAGGAATTCCAAGGTCTCCATGGCAATGATGTGGGTTGAGCATCTGTTCCCTCTGAATAAAAAAGTGATGACCATATTTTTATTCTACTTGGCATTGGTTATCTTTGAGTATAGTCACAGCTCAGCTCTTTAGGAACTCTTCATGTTCCATCATATTTTCCCCTGTTATTAAGGGAGAAGAGGAGAGGTCATATTAATTGGTAGGAAGAAAAAACAAAGGTTGCTTGTTGGACAGAAGAAAGAGTGGGGATTACAACAGTTTTCAGAAAGATCTGGTTATACCCTTGAGTTTCTAATTAAAAAACAATGAAATACTGAAATATTTTAAGTTTCTTTTTACTTTGGAATCCTGCACTGACAGACAAGCAGTATTAGCAAGAATGAGTTGTCATGTGCTTAATATCTCATTCTTAAGACACTTTATCTCTATTTATTTATTTATTTATCTAGCCAGTTACACTGCTCTACAGATATCAACCTAATATTCAGAAATTTAGTTTTCAATGTATATCAGGGTGCTGGCTCTAGCATCACCTGATTGTACTCTCCCATAAGATCCATGTTCTTTTTTAGCCTACAGCACAGGCTTGTACTATCTTAGTTAACAGAGATTCAAACTGCACAGTTTTCTAGTGTAGGGAAGCTGTCAAGGAATAATGAGGTAAACATCATTTATCCACTATAGACCCTACTATTTGTCAGTTTAATGAAATGGGGACTTTTTCAAAGAAAACAGAGAAAAGGTAAGATTTAAAAAAAATCCCAAAAGTAGCAGCTAAATGTTAAGCATCAAACACGCAGCCCCACAAAAAGTGATTAAAGTATCACAATGGTAATTCCAATTGCAGATGCTTCAGGATTTGCCAGATTCCTGTACACAAATACAGTGTTTAGAGATTACCCATCTGGAATCACTCCATTATTTTGTTCATTGATCAGCAGCAGGGCTGATCTACTGGTACGTTCTCCACGTTGGCATTTTGTAATTCCCAGACCCTGTTATCAATCTGCTTCTTAGCTTCCTGGTGTCATGCATGGCCAAGACCACTCATTGTTGTCCTTCTGTTTAGGGTATTACAGTTCCCTGTCTGAAGACCGCTGCTTACGATTAGCTAGCTAGCACTGGAGCATCCATTGGTGTTTTCTACTAAAAAGGCTAAATTTTTACTCCCCTTCTCAATCACCAAAAAAAGCCACAATTCAAAAACTACATCTTGGTCTTTTCATGAACAAAGGCTTCACTGCAATGTTTTCAACATCGGTACAAGAAAGATATGCTGTCCACACAACAAAGCTGAGGCTTTGACAGGCCCCGTCATCCAAGCAACATTTCACATTACCACTTAATACATCAAGCCTTTGTATACAATTACTTTGCTGATACAAGAGTTAAAATAGTGTTCCTCCATCCTCTTTTTCTTTCTCATTAATAAATTGAAAACTTCCTTATTTAATCCTTAAAAAAAAAAAAAGATGACAAGGCGTTGAGGAGGTTAAGTGGAATGAAACTTGTATTTCACAGCATAGAACTGCTGAAAAATGAAGGGTTTTTTTTTTATTTCATTAGACGTCACAGTTGACACTTTAGCTGCTGCAGAAACATGGAAAAAAGGTTTTGTGGACTTTTGTTTTAGGGAGAAGTAAAGAGCAGCGGGTGAAAGTATTGCAGGCAAACATACAGGTTTTCACAAAAGGGTAAAATCTGTCACTTCTTCCTCACTGCTATTTGACTTCCAAAAATCTTTGTGTTTTCTACCAAAAGGCTAAAAAGCTGCAACTTTAAACAAGTTGCTGACACTTCACTTGTGAATTTTAATGAAACACTGATAGTAGTTTCCATTCCTCTGCTATTGTGAAAATACTGTGTATATACTATTTTTCATTTGCTAGTGACTTAATTAAGTATCTGTATATGCGTTTTGAGCGATGAACATGGATGATTGCAGTTATGCTAGTACAGGAAACAATATATAGTATGTTTGTTTACACTGTCTAGGAAACCACAAACTTCTATGCATTATATTTATGTCAGAGACTTATGATTCAGCAAAGTGCTTGCAAACAATACTTAAATATCTTCAATAAAGAGCAATTGAAATCTTTACATGACAAGAATTAATTGTTTAATGTTACTGGAGAACCCAGAATTATTAGCAACTTACTGTGTAGAACTAATTGTGTAATAGATGCAAGAGATGGCAAGGTGCAATGAGAAAGAATTGAACACTGGATTAGTATGATGTATTGGCCTTAGGATTCTTTGCAGTACCAAAAATTTACATGAAATTCCAAGTCACATCCTCCAAAATGGAAACTAACTCACCTTTAAGTTCTCTACCCAATGTGTCCCTGAAGATGCTCCCATGTCTTAGTCATGTCAGCCTCTTCCTAGGGGGCACCTAACATTGCACCTCAGCAGTTTCATGTGGATAGGAGTACAGAAACAGAAGTACAATAGAAATTTCTCTCATATCATAACTGTAGAAATGTAATTTCCTTGTGTAAATTCAAGTGAGATCAAGATGGGGGTCATATGCCAGCTTTGTAGGCACGTTGACAGTATGTAGAAGACCCCATCTAACAAGTTGAGCTTATTACAGTCACTCCATTCTTACCAGTTGTAGGTGCTGCTGTGGCTTATAAGAACTCAGGAGAAGGGGCAATTTCAGATGCTGATGTGCAACATAGCCATGCAAATACTGTGAACTGTTCATGAAGCTGTTCTTTGATTTCTTATGAAGGAAAAGTGTTTACCAGTTAAATCATACTGGGCGTGGTCATTTGGGAGCAAAAGCTGTCCAGCTGTTAGCACTTTTTAGAGCACAAACTGTTAACTGCTTGTTCCCTCCTGGGGAATGCATGATCATTCTCAGGTTAGAGCTTGGATTTCTAGATCAGGATTGAATACTGAGAAACCTGAAAGAACACAATAAAGGCATTTAAGGCTCGAGCATTGTGTATCAATGAGAAAATAAGTGTCTGCAGCTAGAATAATTTTACTTTATTCATAGACTGGCAATGCAGGGTAATACTCTGTCTGAAAGGATTGCACAAAGGATTTTATTGGATTAATCGGAGTCCCTGGTGAACAGACCTAATTACTAAACTGCCATGGAAACATCAGCACAGTTCCAGGTGATTGATAACTTTTGTTATTTCCAAAATACAGAGAACAGGGAGAAGGAAATATTTAGATAACAAATAATGCATAAATGTGAGGGGAAATGTCATACCTTTAAAGTATGTTGCTCCTTTATGGAAGTACTGTTATCTCATCCTTTTATCCATAATCATCATAAAAAGCAAAGCAGAAGTCATTTGCAGACATTCTCTTCAGGCCTACTGTTTTTCCTTAAAACACTGAAGGAAAAAATGCCGAGGACCTCTTATCAAATGGCACAAATAAAATAGCAAACAAGATGAAAGCAAAATTGCTAACGGGGATTGTTACACAGATGTTACCAGGGATCAATGTCCATATGTGAGCATGATTACTCTAGTAGAAATCGAGAAGCAGGATATTAGGCAAACCCAGTGATGTCAGTTCTTTTCACTGGCTTCAGCTGGCTCTGGATTGCAACTTCACTGAAATTACTGCAAATTCGCATTGGTGTAAGAAATGGTTAGGAACCTGGAGCGATAGTTTATGGGATGTCATTACCTAAAGCCTTCTGGATCATAACTGTTACAAAAAAAGCTCGTCTGTCTAGAAAGCCACCCTGTTTATTTATTTGACAGCCTGACACATTATGTTGTAATATAAAGGAAGAGTAACAGGGTTGTCAAGCATATTGCATTTCAAGGATTTGAATGCGAAATCTGCAAACTTTCTTCCAGTTCTACAGAGATTGTGTTAGTTCCTTTCACAGGATGCACCCTTCCTTTTTTTTCCCCAAGATAAGGCTACCTGTATTTCTTCCTTGCAATCCACCTGAGAACAGATGATAATGGCCATTTGTCCAAGACCTCCACGTGTCAAGGCTGCTTGTTCAGAAGAGCAGGACCTTGCTGTGTACGCCAATCAACTTCAGAGCATACGCTCAGCAGGGCCAAACTAATAGACCATACCCACACTGTGTGCAGCGCAGGACTAAGCTAAACATCACGGACATGTAGAATCCTCTCCTCTAGTCCCAACTCCCTCAGGAACACAAACAAGTAACCCATAAGTACATTTATTCCCTAGCTTGCAGACAGCATATTCTGGATTCAAGGCATGCTCAAATCACTACTTATCTCTATCTGCTTAGATAAAAAATTTTTGGGAACCACTGAGATTGTGTAGAGTGAATAAAAGCCAAATAAAAATGTCAGAAAGAAATAATTTTAAAAAGATCAACCTTCATCTTCATTTCATCTCACTGCTGTGATGCAGAAAAGGCCCTTTATGAGGGAGGGATGATTTTAAAATTTTTGAAGGGGCATTTCAAAAGCTTTTTGAATGATTATCCAAAGCATCCCTTTGGTATAAAAAGCAGACCAGAGTAATTTTTTTTTTTTTATTGCTCAAGACTACCATCCCCATTTGGACTACTCAGAAATGCCTTTCCCACGTAGTACTTCCATTCCACTTATAGGTACCTCAAAGGAGTGCAGACACATGCAAATTATTAGTTTACAGACCAAAAAGATCAGGATTTTGAACAGAGTAAGAAATTCTAGATTGGCTCATTGAAAAATATTACTAAGGAATGAGGCAGCTCACTCATCTGAATGTTGAGAAACCATTCATTAATCAGGTGGTCACACTGACATTGAGACATTAGACTCCATGGAAGGTGCTTGTTCACTTCAGTAGAAGCTGAACAACATCACAACTATGTTAAAAGAAGAGATTGTAATCGAACAACAGAAACACGAAATCTGGTATTTTCTATTACACTTTCTGCAGTTTTGGTGTATTCTGTTAACTTGTTCAAGTTACTGTATAGTCTGCTTTAATATAAATAGGAAAGAAGGCTATCCTGGTCTTACATGACATGCACAGGTTTTAGGTTAAGGTTTCTGGTTTATTACATTTTCTGTGTGGCCCTACACAAGTCCTTTAGCATCTCAGTTTCAGTTCCTTAATTTGTGGAAGGTGGTTAATAGCACATTATTACAACATAGAGATCTTGTGTGGGTAAATTAAAAAAAGTGAGGCATTCAGCTACCACAGTAATGGAAACGAATAATGTACATTAAAGAGATGGAAGTATATACCTCCCCTTCAATTCTCTTAGGCTCTTGATAGAATCGATGTCTTGAGAAAAAAATTCTTATGGAGACTTGAAATCCTAGAGTCTCTAAAGTCTGGCTATTAATTAAACTATTAATGTGTTCTTTCTCTGCTCCACTATGGAGGCAAATAACCAGGCTAATGCTTTTGGAACCTCCTGTGAATAACAGCAGGGTTTATTTAACCTCCATTATAATTTTTCTCTCACCAATCCAGTATCATTCACTCTTTTTTTTTCCTTCTTTTCTACCTTTCCACTAACCCCAGGCAATGTAAGGGCAAATTGTTCATATTCTTTCTTTATTGATGAGATAGACTTCAGAAATTATCTAGCTTGAATGTCACATTTTAATTTTTTTTTTTCAGAGACTCTATAATTAAAACAATTGGTCTTCCATTCTTTTCACACAGTTATCCATAAACCAGTTCCTGAAAAGGACATTATTCTGGCATATAACATGCCCATTTAAATGAATTAATTTATGATTAAAAATAACTTATTACCCAGACTCAGACATACCTCAAAACGTGATGAACATACAGTTCATCTACACCATACCAAAGGGGGTTATAATTAAAAAAACCCTACCTGACTAAATGGTATTCACCTCAGTAAAATATATCCAACTTCTTGTCAGAAAACAGAGTAGAGGTGGGAGAGGAGAGGAGAATTAGCAGGAAGGTTGATTTTTGGTTTCTGGCCACCCCACATTAAAAAAAAAAGTTGGCGTGTAACACATTCCACAGGAACATCACGAACAAAACACACAGACATAAGTCAGGAATACTTTTTGAGAGAACAGCACATAAAATAAGACAGGCACAGAGTAAAGGGTAATGAGAAATTGACCATTGTTCTGAAGTATCTGCTTGGGAACTATATAAATCCTCTTTATTGATCCATGCATTACAATGACAGTTCCTACTCAAAAATTCAAGTTATTTATAGTATCATAAACTTCTTCAAGCTTATTGCATATTTTTACAAAAAAGGTCTGAAAGACTTTTTTTTTTTAAACTCTCAAGAGGAATTAATCTTGCAAGGGACTAGATATTTTATTTCTAATCTTCACCTTTCGTGGTTTTGATTCTAATGCCTTTCTTTACTCACACTTAGTAATATGTTCAGTATTATTGTGAGAGGGCAAACCAGTCATATTCTGGTCCCCTGATGAGACAGAATAACACTTTCTGATAAACCTGAACCCATTTAGGCTACATCTAAAAGGATAGTCCCAGAAACACATCCCAGGCTTGGTATCCTACTGCCATATACAGTCCTTCCTCATACACTGCTTTTCATGGAAAGACATTCCAGACTCACAGGGGGAAGGAAGCCACTAAAAATTTTGGACTTATTTAGAACTTGTACCAGCAGGGGAGCAGATCTCTGGATGTTTCTCAGAATCTTTCAGTACCTCTCCCCACATTTATTTGAGATGGAGTCTAAGATTTCTTAGCGAATTGTTTTTTATTTTGCTTTTTCAATACCTGGATAATAACGGTCAGATATAGCCAGCTGATCCAGAAATGTTGGGGGTTTTTTTGCAGTTTGTTGTGTTGGGGGTTTTGTGGTGTTTATTTTTACAGCCAGCTTAAAGAAAAAAAATATATGCTAAATGCTGAAGTCATCCCATGGCTGAAATCACTGAAGCTCTCACAGACTTCAACTTAGCATGTTGGTTTAAGCCAGCATCCACCCCAGGGTCTTAACCATTTCTGTTGTGAAGATCCTTTCCCTCTGTCCACTCAGAATTGCCTTTGTTGCAAGTTGTGGTCATTGACTTTTGCCCTTTACCTGGGTGCTTTTGGGAAGAGTCTGACTCTCTTTTTATCGTCCCCCTTTAGGTATTTGAAGACTGCCACTACCCTGCTCTTTTCCAGGCTAAAAAAACCATCCTTTGCATTCTCCAGTATAGTTTAGGCTTGTTACTTTTCACAGACAAACATACTATTTTTTCAGATATATGCAACTAAAAAGAATATGTAGATGGTTAGATGCACAGAAAGGCAATCAAGATGGTAACATCCTTGGATACTTCCAAAAGTTAATTATACAAAGACCTGAGCAACATTGTCTGCTCTTGAAGTTAGGGCTTTGAGAAGGAGATTGGACTAGAGGCCTCAGGAGGTCTCCCCCAAACTATTTTTTTTCTATGATTCTATGGAAAGATATGATAATGCTCTCTGGCATCATGCTTCTGTGATATTCCCTGCCTGCTAGAGAGCTGTGCAGTGTGGATGCTCATTCCTGGCTCAGTCAGTATTGTCCACAGTGTGGTGAAGGATTCATTGGCAATCAAATTCAGGCTTAAACCTGTGACTTTAAGACAAACTTTGAGTTATCTAGCCCTTTTTTAGCACCAATACTAACATCATCAGGATCATTGTAGTTCTCTCCCTAATAGATGTACAAATTAGTGGCGATGGGGAAATCCGTCTGTTCTGGAAAATGGTCTCTAAAGAAAAAAAAAATATTACTATGTTCCTTTGTCACTATGAAATTCTACTGGATTGGAAGAAAATAATTTCTTTACCCAATGCTGTTTCTCTGAAATTAACCAGTAAGGATGGTTCCTTTTTTTAAAAAGCAGGCGACCTCACATCTCTTTCCTTCAGTTTGCAGTAGGCAAAGGAGCTGTATAAATATCATGAAATCAAACAGATGAAATACTGCAACATCAGAAAGAAATACTGTAAGATGTTTGATTGTCTTTCACCTTTGGGTGAAAGGCAATCTGAAATACAAAATTCTATTTAAGGCATAGTGAAATGATCAGACATACATTATTGCTCAGATCATGTGACTCTGATGATTATTCTTTTTATAACAAGAAAAAATAAAGTTGCTTGTGTTGCAGATAAAAGCAGTGAAGAAAATAACCTGAGTAGATGTATAAGTTTTCTAATAGTTATCTCACTAGAATAGAACTGTATAACACTGAATGTCAGGGTGTTAAATGTCCATGTTTGCAGAATCTTTTTCAAAATTTTGCTATTTTCTTTGCCATTCTCTCCCATACTCCACACACATACTCTGTCTCATATTTATAATGTTTTATTCTCATTTATACTGTTTTCTGCTCTGCTACTCATCCCAGAAATCACTACATTCCCAATCTGATTTGGGGTTTACTGTATACACACTAAAACCAATTAGACTCAGACTCAGATTGCAACACAGTGATTTGATTATAAGTGACACCTTATGTTTTAGCTGCTCATTCACTTTCAACTCTTGTACATTATTTGAATTCTCACCAGCTGACTAGTACAATTTTGAACATTTTCAGCTTACACTGCACTATACAATTGTAAAGCCATTGGGTACAGGCATGAAAGTTACAATGATGTATGAGACTGCCAACGTAATGGCAATAGCCTGCAAGTTTGAAGCTTATTCTCTATGTTTGTGTCCTCAGAGAAAATCACTGTGGTGCTGAGGGCCATATTTTGTGGGTTTAAGTGTTAATTAAGTGGTGTATAGGTCTCACTCTGGTTCCCTGCACAGGGGAAGCTTTTACCCTTTGAGCTAGGTGAACTATTCACAGCAGTAATTTTTTTTCTCGTTTTTCAGCTGCACCCCTTTTTCATCATTAGCCCTTCACAACTTCTAGAAACTTGTTTGAATGTTTTACATCAAGCATCAAATGCTATGGATACAAATTACATTCTATAAGCACTTTCAAGTATTCATAATCTGAATTTCAGCTTTCAAAGAAAAATGTTTGGGTTCCCAGGATAAATGTAAAAACAAATGCTACACACTTACCTGATCAGGTATTAGGTTAGATCAGGATGTGTTGTATTACAGCTGACTTAGTGCCTCAATTTGTTTCTTGCTGATTTTTTTTTGTGCTTCACCTTCCACCTAAAAGCAATCAGAATCATGCCAAAAAAGGAATAGGCAAATTAGCCTTTCTCAGTCTACAGCATTCACACCTGGTGCAGCAGGCACTTGCTAGGACTAAGCAGTTGATTACCCCTTTACTCAGTAGTGCATTCCTTATTCATAGAAATCTCTACAATCACTGCATGGAGCCCTACACACTTCCTCCTTTACCTTAGGCTACTGTATAACAAAAGGGTTGCTTCTTCCCCAGAGTTTGTACGGCTAGGGCCACTCTCTGAAATGCATATTCAGCCTGCTGTTTTCTAGTCTCATGTGAAAACAAAAAATTAGGATGAGGAAGGATTTAACAGCATAACACTAAAACCTGGAGCACAATCTGTGTTTTCTCAACAACTTTTCTTACACCCTGTAAACCTCCTGTTCACTCTGAAGTTCTCACATTTTTTACCTGTCATGACCAACAATTGAATGTATCCAAGATCTCCATGAGGGCTACAGCTCCCATAATTCCTTGATGAAAACTAAATTGATATCAGGCCATCAAGTTTCATGATCCACATGAAAGGACCACTTGCAGCAGTAATGTGATTTCTCTTAATAGAAATAATTTTCCTATGACTGTCAGCATATGTATTTATTTCCACAAAATATTCCACAAAGCACACTGAAAATATTACTGAAATAAAACTCTGTAGCCACTGCTCAATTTTTCATAAGAAAACCAATAGATTTCAGCTTGAAAAAGAGTTGTATTTGTATTGGTACTTATCACAGAATCATAGAATGTTTGGGGTTGGAAGGGACCCCTAGATGTCATCTAGTCCAACCCCCCTGCAGTGAGCAGGTTTGAATGATGTAGGAGGAACCCAAGAATGTTCAGCAGTGGGGACATGGTTTTCAATGTAAAATGTAACTTTCTTTGTCATACAAAGCTAGCTAGTGACATCGCTTTCAGTGCAAGTACCTTTTGGAATTATTAGGATCCATATGCGAGAAATGAAAATGAAAATTAAAGCTAGACTGAATCTTTCTGAAAATTTAGGAAAACATTTTTTAATTATTATTTTATTTCAAATGTCTTCTTTTTTTCTATTCTCAACTAGAAGCAGGTTTGTCATAACAACACTTCACATCATTATGTGCTCATTTGACCATCATGGTAACATAAGGGGAAGTAAATTCTCAAAATTAATCGATTATGTTTGAGTCACATTAGGTTTGCAAAACACCCCACTTACCTAATTCTTTCATGCATCTTTAAGTGATAAAATATATTCCAAAACAGAAACTGTAGAAAAACTTGAAAAGCAGTTATTAAGGCAATCATAGGTTTGTAAGATAATACTTTTCTTCCCTGATATTAGCACACTGCCTGAAAGGAGAGGGTTGTTACTAGAGTCTGAGTCAAAAAGCTCTCAACCAAGCTATTACATGGACAAGACCAGGCACAATGCTAAAATTAATTATTTAATTAATCAATTAAACAAGCCAAAAGCATTCATGGGGATGGGACAGAAAGAAGAGAGTAATGTAGTCTTCTGCTCTGGTCAGATACTAGGCTGAGTCTACACAATCATGGGCTCAAAATTTCCTCTTTTTTTAATAAATTGTAAAAAAGAACCAGCAGGCATTATGACAGTCTAAATAAAGTCCCTTTATCATCAACTGTTACTTTTATTTAAGGAAGAAATATTATATACAATAAAATAAATGGCTGCTGTTTCATGTGAAATAAGAGGTTTGGAAAATATCCATTAAAACCCTACAGCATTTGATGATTCATACTTGATCATTTTCTGCAAGGTTTAGTTATATCTCCTGCTCTGTGTTGCCATAACATTTTACCTAACAATACCCTGCCTTTATTTTGTATAAGACGTTATACTGGGTTGCTACAGCTTGAAACAGTTAACACCTGAAACTGGAGAAATTGAAAGGAAGCTAGTGCTGACTGTAGCTATAAAGCTACATCTACCCCTCTGTAAGATGCCAGGCTCTTGGCCACCTTCCCAGTCTCCTGCCATGGAACTTACCTGGCAGGAGGCTGGGATAACCCCTTGCATTCGGTAACCTACAAAATAACTGTGTGTACTTGATAGTGGCAACAAGACCCCTTGGTTATGTGAAGGAGGGAGGTCATATGTATTGCCAAACTAATCTGTTACTTAGCTCTAATCAGCTGTCCACTTGCCTATATCTCACAGCTGAGACACTGGACCAGGACTTGGAATTCAGCTCTGTATTCTACTTGTGCATGTGTTTTTGAATATAAAAACCTACTCTTTCTCATTGTGCATAGGTTTAAGTCATGACCTACTTTTTTGATAAAATATAGGAAACTTATTCCTCAACAATGTCTAAAGAGACTGAGGTATTCCCTTGCATGTAAAACTCATACCAACTGCATGTGAATACAGGTATACCACTGTACTTGAAAATTAGTCCAAAAGTGATCTCATCTGTGGCTGGAAATGTGGGACTGTTGGAGTTTATTTTAAAGGTAATTCAACTGGTTTTCAGCATCACTTCCCATTACATAAATCATAATTCAGTTAAAAAATGCACATCTTTTATTTTCATATTAATTGTTAAAACTGCCAGCTTGTGAAATTTGGCAGAAAGAACTGTGTCAATGCTGCCATCAGTGAAAGTTCCATTAACAAAGAAAGAAATGACCCCAAACATAAGACCTGTTTTATAATTCAAAAACCAAGCTGTTATGAAAAGCAGAGAATTGACTTTTTTGCTGTTAAAAAATATTTTGAAGGTAAAAAATCAAGGCTAGACTTAGATAACACAAAGACACAAGTAAGATACAAAATAAGGACCCATTCCAGAATCATCCATCCTTTTACCATCGGTTATCTATGCTGCCTGCCTATCTATGCTACCTGTCTTACTGTCTATTTATTCCAAACAACCCAGGACCTTTCTGCATCAGTAAAGAAACAGATCTATGTGTTCATAAGCACCATGGAGTGAGCCTGTATATACCTGCATATATAGGTATCTACCACAGAATAGCTGGCCTGTGTTCTTTTGATGAATAGGAATTTGAGATGCCAGTACTGGACTTCAAGTAGTTTGTTGGGAGTGCACAGAAAAACAGTTCTATTTTATATACATTGAGGAGGATCTTTCTCGGGATATGTTTGGCGTGGCGAGAACTCCCTAGAGGAATATCTGCAAGATTTTTATTTTGAGAAGACTTTGAGGAGAGGGTACTACTGCCCTCATACCATGGGTACTACTGCCCTCATACCATAAATGCTTTTGCCATTCATGTAATGAAACAGGTAACTTCTATCTGCCTGTCATTATCACACAGATGTCGTTCAAGCAACCATCCTAAATAGTGAAAGGATAAGAAAGGAAAATTTGTAAATTATTACCTATTCCCTCTGAAGTGAAGGCAGAAATTTTTATTCTGTTCATTTCACTGGATTAATTTTTGCAAGGGGGTGGGGCGATGGTAGGAGAAAAAAGAATGCATAGTTGTGTTGCAATGCTAATGAGCACATTTACAAGGCTCTGCCAGAAACGGTGCTTCAGCTTGCTTTTATTAGCCATGTTGGAAGATATCTTAGTTGCGGTTGCACAAAAAGCATTGTCAGGGCTTTTATATTTTCTCATTTAGAATACTATGACATTATTTGGAAAGGGACTAGTTCTGCAGCACATAAGCCAGTATCAGTGTTGTATAATACAGCAGCTAGACTCATTTTTCAGTGTGATTACAAAACCCATCATAGTGAACTATACAGCAAGTTAAATTGGTATCCACCTTCTGCAAAGCCAGAATATTATCTTGCACAAATAGTGTACAAATGTAGAAATAATACAAGTCCAACTTATCTGAACGATAGACTACAGAAAGCTTCCACTGCTCACTCTATCTGCTGCTAATTACACCTGCTACATTCTGAAAGCAAACTCTAATAATGGTGAATACTCCCACTTTTTTTTTTTTTCTTCTCCTTTTACTAAGCTTTAATTTACTAGGACATCCTGCCACTGCTAAAAACTTTCCAAATCTGAAAAATAAATTTTTGAGTAACCTCTTTTCACTTTTCTTGATCAGAAATACTTGTGAACGTGTGTTGCTACTGAACATTCTTCCTATTAGCTAAAAAGCACCATCATTAGCTTTAGATTTTTCAGCATAATTTAAAATACAGAAACAGTCTTTTGGTATATGTAACCCAGACTGTTCACTGTAAGTCTTCCTATGATATTTTTTTGTATTGCTTCTAGTCATCTTTTTATTTGTTTTATGCAGCACTTGAAACTTGTTCAAGTAACAATACAGTCCTCTGACTACATCCAAAAAGTAAGCCACTTGCATATAGTTGTTTGTTGGTTGGTTTGGGGTTTTTTGGAGGGGTGGGTGGGGTGGGGTTTAACCACAAATAGGATAATAAGAGAGAAGGAAGAGAGCTGGCCTACCTGCTTGCTTGCAGTCATGGAACACACCAGCTGATACCAGCTGAAAGAGAGCTATGTGGTCTTAATGCACTTATTTCCTAACATTATGTTCACAGTATTATAGCTCAGGATAGGTGAACTGGTGGAGAGAGGGGCAGGGAAAAGGACAGAAACAGTCAAATAGCTCAATTAAGACTGAAATTATATCCCAAGAAAATCAGATACAAAACCAGACTACCTGCCAAAGTTTCCTACAGCTGGACAGACCTTGGAGAAGGGAAGTTTTAAGCTCGTTTATCCATTTCTAGAGTTCAATAACCATGCAGGCTGATAAAAAAAATTGCCACACACATATGTAGGTCCATGCAACTACATGGATATAGTATAGTTGATTTATTTTTCTCTGTATATTAAAATCAGCAGATCCATCTCTAGCAGAGCTGTACAAATAGTTATTTTGAACATACTATTTTGCAGACATTCTGTCTGTTTGCCAGATTGAAAACTGTTACTGCTGCGCTGCGACATAGTTGATGGCATTTGGAGTTGCCATAGTGTTAGATGTTTCTCCTGTGATCAGCAACTGCTGATTTAAATGAAAATCTTCAGCCATTTTCTCTCCTGTATATTTCACAGTCATTTATAGATCATCATAGACAAAAAGGTATAAATGATACTGGGTGAAAAATGTATTGTGTCTAAATGAGCTTTCCATTATTTGATTTCAAGGTCACAGCACACAAATAAAACATGTTTTCAGTTACTGTAAAGGACAGAACATGTTGAAGACCTTTAGTCATCTGAGTTATAATTAGTAAACATGTACACACATTCACTTCACAGTACTTGCATATTGAAATGCCTGAGGTGAATCTTGTCCGGCCAAAAACTTAGAATTCCAGCTTTTATTATGGGATGATTTACTTTAGCAGTTCTGACAAATGAGACATAGCTAGGTGAAGGCAAGCCAGAATCAATGGGACTCTAAGGCGCCTGGCACTTGTAAAAGATTTTGAGAACTTAATTCTCAAATTTATCAGTATTAATAATTCTAATCTAATGCATTTTCCTTGTCACTTACAATGAGTCAATTGCTAATTAAATATTGTTGAAAAAGTTGAATTACCATTTTACATGCTTAAAAAGAATGTCGCTAATATGTCTAAATCTAGATGTGAAATGTAGAACGATATGATTCTAATCCCCCTAAATACCGTGGTTATCCAAAACAGTTTTATACTGAATTAATTTCATTGTCAAAAAGGAGCAAGTACTGGAAAACTGAACGATCAACATTTAACCCTCTAGCATATATTGGTATAAATTTCATATTCAAATTGCATGGAATTAGTTTGCAGAATGAATAATTTCCCTTTGGTGTGGTAGCAATGACTTCAAGAAACAGCACATCACTATTGACAGATCACAAATTCATTAATTTTTTTCTCCCCTTTGCATTGTAGATTCATGTTTAAAACCTGTGTAAATGCACAATTTACAGCTATGCCCACCAGTAGTAGCTACCACCTCTTTTTGACTGACGACAATGAGATTTCTGTCATGCTTTGGCTCTCCTACAGTGCCAGTGATGGGATTTTTTTTCCTGGAAATCTTATTACCAAATGCGCTGTCATGGTCTCAGATGGAACTTTCAGTCAAAAAGGCAATCAGAAGGTTATCCATTTATGAGTTTTCCTACAAAAGAGCTTTGCAAAACTCTACAGTATATACTATAACTCATAGTCAGAGCTACATGCCCTAAATGCTTATGTGACTATAGACAATAATGTGATCCATATCTCACAGAACCTTCCTTTGCTCCCAGGAGTGGGATGTAGACTAGAAATTGGCTCAGCCCAAGTTTCAAATCACAGACTTTTGCATTTACAGTACTATTAGATTTGGCATGGCAATTCAGAACACCCTGGCACTTGATGCAGATGATTAGTAAGAATGTGTTTGGCTGTTATTACAGTCTGTTACATAAATATGTTTGATTTCATTGAAATCTTGATGACTGCTTCTTTTCTATCTTTAGATGACTTCACTGTTTGGTTCATAGTATTATCAAAATTGCTAGATAAAGTTCTTCAGAGGGATTTTTCTTTTTGATGCAGTATAACGTAAATGAATTGGATACTTCATTAATTTCAATAAAATCCTTATAATACAAACAGAAGTGGTGGTAGCATATTAGTTGTCCACAAACTACAGTCATTAAAACCAGCCATGCCACAGCTAAAGCAAAGTAAATGTTTCCATTTTGAAATACAGGCAAAATTGGAGGTGATGCATTAAGACATTTTTGTTTGCAGAACAAACATTACCGAGGAGCTTAAAGACAGGGGATTGTTTTTACTAACAACACTTTTAACAAAAAATGTGTGAGGTTATTTTTCAGCATGGCGCAGTGAATTAGACACACATAACTCCTGTGGTCACAGGGTGCAGCATACCTAATTTTGCAAACCATGTCAAAAATTGCTTCAAATATTATCCCTTTATATTTTGACTGTATTCAACTAATAAATAAATGATTTTGAAGGAACTACATTCCTCAACAAACTATGAAGTTATTCAGGCAGACTCCTTTCTGCAATGTACAGGTAAAACTGAAAGAAAAGCAATAACCAGAAAAGTATTTATAAAAATATATTTCACAAAGTAGGAAACAATACAGGAGTTTCTCTGAATACAATACATGGAGTAAATAAACAAACAATAATATAGCTTCAAAACAAAGTAGAAAATTAAAATGATTTGCATGTAATACGTAGTTTTATTATACAATTGCTACTTCTAAATGGCAAGTTTGCATTACAAATTGAGTATGCTTGCAGCTTCTAGTGTTGTTTTTTCTCTGTGTGCAAGAGCCCTGGTGCATCACTATGAATATTATAGAAAAGAAATGCTAATAACATAAGCAGTAAAATTATGTACACACTGGTTCCTGCTCTAATACAGTGGAGAACTATAAGTATGTTTTTTACTGTACTGTGTTATGTGTGGATTTCTAAAAGTCTATAGTTTAAATATTCACATGAACCAGTTTACTTCCAGCTGTTTGTGCTTGTATTAAAAACACCAGGTACTAGATTTATGAAGAAGATATAAAACTGTCAAAAGTTTTCTCTGGGAAAGTTTTATTCCTGCCAGCATTCTCTTAAAATTCAGCTACTGCAAATGGATAGGTTACTGCTTTAACCTGCAACAATTTGTCATTTTTCTTTTCAAAATGTACATGTATTAAACATTCATTATATATAGAAAAAAAAATCTAACTGATATAATTTAGTTTTCTTCATAATCTTACTCTATAGATTATCAGTCTTAATAAATAAAAGCAGTAATGGACATCAATAAAATATTTATTTCAAAGATTAAACAAATAAATTCGATCTTTAGCAATAAAATCAGCAATTCTTTCATATATGTAAGTCCATCCCCTTTCACAGTTTTTTCTTTCCTTTCAGAAGACGAAGCACAGGATTGATCCTTCTTCTAGAAAAAGATCCTTTTGTAAAGCAAGGTTTTGTAGCCCTGCCTCTGAATCTCTGCACATTAGTAGGATTTATTACCCATCACTGGAATGGATTAAGAACATGTGAATATTTTAAGGCTTTACACAATATTTAAAGATGATATTCAGTCTGTGTTTACGTGGCCAACAATTACTGTATGTACAATGTATGGTCACTGCACGGTAGAAGCCAGTAGGAATTTACAATGCTATTTCTATTCAGCATTGCTAAGAAGACCAAGATATTGCTTTTAACATTTCTGTGGCGGGATCTTTGTTGGCAATTCAGAAACAAACCATTAGCTTTACACATACTGGCAGGAGCTACTGTTCAACAGCAAAATCCCTGCAAGTCCATTTTCTACGAAAGCACCAATTTCTTTTTGTTCTTTTTCTTTTTAGTTCACTGAAGATAATCAAAGATCCAAATCTCCATCTTCAGAGTGGTCAAGTGAATATCAAATATCCAAAGACTTCTAGACACTCCACATACTTTACTTCACACTCCACAAGACTTAACCTCCTAACATACACTTTTTTTTTTTTGGTTCAACATTACAATGTAGTTGATTTTATAGATGACTGGCGCTAAACTTGCCTCTAAAACAAAAAGCCACATTAGTTTTAACTAACAGCAGTGGCCCTAGAATATTACATGATCATTAAGTCAACAGTGAAAAAGTTTGTAATCCACTGTCAAGTTTCTTTGTCACTTTCTCCAACTGAGTAAAGTTCTCCAAGTCTTTTAAAGCGAGGACCCCATTCACTGAGGTAGTCAAAATTCTGATCTGAGTCTGATGTAGAGGACTCCAAGGAGCTAAGGGAACCAGCCGCTGACCCTCTTCCTTCATAGCCATAAATCTGGATAGAGTCATATGGTGGAGCCGTGGGATCATTATCAGCTTCATGAAGCCTTACATTAATAAATTCATCAACATCAACACCATTAGGAACAGGTGCAAGACCCTGCCTGGGCATAAATTGAAGATCAGGCTTAATATCCTTACGAGGCAAAAATCCATTAATTCCATCCGGATTTTGCAAAGTTGCAATGTCAAAAGCTTCTGTATCTTCTTCTCCACCTCCTTCATCATCATAACGAATAATATTTTCCCTCACATCTTCATCATCTTTGATGATTAGAGGCTCATTTTTATGTCTTCTTAGTGTTACAAACAGCACCACAATGACTGCAAAGAAAGCATCACAGGCTGATTAGGTAAAAAATTTCCAATCAAAGCACTACATGATAAGCGCAGTTATGGAAGGTCATAGGTTGCTTTTTGTGAAAAGAAGAGTAATAAAGGTAGTGAAAAGCTGAAAGACCTGTACCTTCAACCCCATTCAAGTGACGAAAATTTGATTAGAAGTGCTGGTTAGTCCTCTAGTTTTCTATTTTCAGCTCGTATTTACATCTGAAGCTCAATTTTATATAAGCAGTAAGATTTCGCATACTTCCATTTTGCATCTTAAATTTAGATGACTTTTCCCTTTGGAAAACTTACAAACCTAGGTGAAGTCAAGCTATCATCATTCACTTAACATAGTCTATAATGATCTACATTATGGATGGAGTTTTCCAGAATTAGAGGGTGTTTTTCTGAAAACATAGCCCTGATGACAGGAGGAAATTGGTGTCTTTTTTTATGTGTTGCAACAGACTCACACTATATAACTGAAAAGAGAATGAGACACTAAGGGCAAAAGAAAGAGTTTAGATACATCAGTTTCAGAATCACAGACTGATGCATTAAAAAAGCTCTAAATTGGTTACACTGTTGTTTTTGCAGCTTAATGCTGAAATCTGTTACTGATGTAAATCTCAGTTAGAAAATGAAGCTGCAATGTGCAGAAATAGGCCTCTTCCTTCACTGTTCTCTACCTCGCTTGATGTTGTATACAAATCTTGTATGTTTTATTAAAATACACAGTGCTTCTTATTTTGTAAAACTGCAACGTCTCTTAAATCACTACAACCCAAAATAAACTCATACAAGTCTTAGAAGAGAAAACAAATCTATTTTCCATCATGTGCAGTATATACTTTGTCCACCTTGCTACTTAACATACCTGATTTGATTTTTGGTTTCATATTCCATACCTGTTTATTATGTAACTTGTGTGTAAGACTACTTCAGACTGGGATATTGCTTTTTATGCTTTTGTTCAGTTCTTAGTACAGTAGGGATGCAGTCCTGACAGGTCTCTCAGTACAGCTGCACATTACATTGTATTAGATTGTATGTCCTTCTATGTGACTTCTTTGCTTACTTAGAGCCACCCAGGAATCAGAAAAATTTTGAATGCCAGGCTGTGAAATGAATACATACCTAGCAGCAAAATTATGCAGGCTAATATTGCAATTAGGGCTCCCATACTGAGTCCAATGGGAAGTACGTATGCTTCAACATTACAAGACTGGACAATACCATCACTGCTGCAACCACAGACTCGAATAGTGAGAGTGCTCGTGCTGCTCATGGGAGGATTCCCACTATCGCTTATTATGATTGGCAGTAGATATACTTCTTGCTTCTGTCGGCTGAATCCACTATGCTTTGCCAATATGCTGAGAGTATTATCTGAAAAAGGGAAAATTTGCATTGTTTCATCACACAGAATAACAGCTAACCCCACAGCTTTTTCTTAATACATTCAGAAAAATGCTATACAAACACATATGCACTTTATTATACTCATGATACCAGCAGCATGTGACACAGAAATCCTTCCCCCTTCTGTATGGCTGCCCATGCCCCAAATGAATGAGTGCAACATATGCATTTTCTTGTATCATGTGGTATGATCACAATGGCAACCCCTCACTTTCTCCTCTGCATACATCCCTATAGATGTCTTCCCAGCATGATTCATCACTGTTTTTCAAGGCACACAGTCATAAAAATTGAACCAGTACAACAAAGAGAGAAATGAAATGTTAAAGTAACCCAAACTTTAATACAGCACATTCATCAATTAAAGCAAATGTTCTGTGCATTAGAAGCACAAACTGCACAGTATTTTGCCCTGCTATAAAAGATTCTTCTTTTTTTATTAACAAGCAATATAAAGACAAATGAAAGAAAAGCTGAATGTATTAAAAATTGTAGGCCTAATTTTCATTGATCTAAAAATTTACTGGGCCTCAATTATGAAAATGGAACAAGCCAAGACAGAACGTGTCTCCTATGAAGGCAGCCAGAAGAAATGAGTCTAGGACATTCTTACCTCTGCACATATATGCAGATACTTAATTTTAGAAACATATAGAGGCATCTGACTACATGGTATCCTACCCAGACATAAAGTGACACCGTTAAACCTCTGATAGTCGCTCAGTTCTCAGTTCACCATCAAAATGATTACAAGTATAAATCATGATTAGTAAGCATGTCAAATAGCAAACCACTTTGATTTATTTACATATTTAAATATTCACTTTAGCTTTTAACTTTTTTGTTCTGTGGAATAAAAAAAAATAATTCAGTGTTATGAATTATATACTAACAGAGTGCATGTTGACTTGTACTAGTTTGTTTTTGTGTTCTTTCTTGAAAAATAACACCACAAATTAATAAAAAGATTCTGACACACACAGAATAGGAATGTGTGTGTGTGTTACTGAGGAATCCAGTGACAATTCAAAAATAAAGCTGCACATGTATTTGAGAGGAGATTGTAGCACCTTTCATTAAACTCTCTTCCCCTGTGCTACCAAAGTTAGTTTTCCTGAAGTATCATGAACAAAAGTAAACCCCCTGATACTTTATGCTATAAAATGGGCACATGCGATCACTAATGCCATTCCAGGGAAGAAAAGAAATTACTGAGAGTTATGCGACAGGCTTAAGGAAGAGAAGACTTGCAAGACAGGCAATGATCATATGACAGATGCAACAAAGACACAATTCTTGAGTTTAAACCAAAGAAAGGTACCTGAAATGCATGACAACATGTGTATGCACGTACATACATTGACTATAAGAAAGCTTTGTATCTACTTTGATCTTGGTACTGGTCAGGTACTCACTTGAAAACATGAAATAGTTTAGAAATGTTTCATTTGTACTAACTGTGATCACCAGGAACATTCCTGACAGCCCATGGTATTTGTGCAGCATGTATCACTGCCCCAACATAAAAGACAGATGCATGCCCGAAATAGCGGGCAGTCGATGAAGTACAAAAGCCAGAGAAAGATGCAAAGATGGAAGAAGGGGAAAACATTCATGAGGCAAATACTGTAAAGACATTTTTCACATCCAAAGAAATAAATTTAAAATGCAGTATTTTGTTCTTAAAGTCCTTCTTAGTAAGGAGGCATATTAATAAGGAATAAAGCTAGTTACAGAACATAATGATTACAGAATGAAACATCACTAAAATTCAGCATGTCCTGAACCCATTTCAAGATATCAATCAGTAGATAACTCCTATAGTTAAATCACTACTGCCATAAAACAAAAGATGAAGAAAGATTATTTGATATTTAAGCACATGGGGTAATTGTCTCATACAAGGGAACAAAGAAGGCTTGTTTTCCCATTCAGTGACTAAGAAACTGAACTTCAAGTAGGCTCTTTCTGAAGCTCAGGGTATTTGATTTTGCAGTCTTACTATATCCCTTCCATGGTGGAATCACCTACCAGTCACTTCTGCAGCCTAGAGAGGTTCTTACTATAAATTATATTGCAGGTTATGTAATCATTTCAGCATTTTTCATAGCATTTAGAGCATGTAACACATGAAGATCAACCTGCTTTATAAAGCAGCTTATATATGGTCACTAAATAATACCTTTGCAGAACAAAAAGGATTCCTAATGATTTTTCTTTCGAGGAATCCTGACTTTTTTATCTATTCAAGTTAGAAGCAGTCACATCAAAACTGATGGCACCCTGGAGCTAAATAAATGGTCTAGTCCTTCCTTGTGCCCTTTTTAAAATTAAAGGAAGCATACACTAAAGATAAATTTCAGGCATAAGCTCTTAATTCTGACAACTCAAATAGGACCAAACTCCTTGATGATACCATGTTACATGTGCCGCTATGATGCAGTGGAAAAGTCAAGTATGTTTTAAGTCAACAATTAGCACACATTTGGAATTAAGCAAAAACTGCACTCCTCCTTCTTGGTTCAATGTGTCAGAGATTTAAACACACATGTGTGCAAGTTAAACCGTTTCCAGTATCACACTTGCTCTCTAGCTGAACTGCAAGGAACAAAGGGTTATGTTATCTTAGTAAACTATTATTGTAGCTAAGTTTTCCTGAATTTTGGTGTGTATAGCTTTACCAAAGTAAGAGTGACTACCACACCTATTGTAATCTGTAGAAGGTACATTTTTTTATCTGAAAGCATTCTTTTCCTCCTCTGCACCCTCCCATTTTCAAGTACTGAAAAAGAAATTTATCTGTCCATTTGGCTTTCTCCTGAAAAATTAAAAATAGCTCAGTGTAAGTTGCATCCTTAATCCTTTTGCTTTAACTTTTCAAAGGAGAGGAGGAAAAACAACGTGGGGCTCAATTTTCAGCTCTTTCTGTTTTTGAGACAAATCCCACTCAGAAGTGTCACATCTGTAGTCAGTTATTCAGAACTCCAGAGACTTTTACAGTTATATTACACAGTGACTTCTTGTGCTCTAGAAATCTGTACTGATGCAGCCTGTTCCTTCCTATAAGCCTGGTACAATCCTTCTCTGTCCAAGCTGGAGGAAAGGATTGATATGCTGAGCCCTAGCATCCCTGCCCTTTACAGATATGCAAAAGAGGCAAGGCACCTGCTTCAGGAAGAAATGAAAAAAAGAAGCTGCTCTTGTTGGTGACAGCTTCAGATCCCTTCCGTCTTTCTGACACACTCACTGCTACTCTGCCTGGTTCAGAAAATTCTAATAAGCCAGAATCAAAGACTAAAACAAAGTAAAAAAGGAAGGGTACTATAAAGAGACAAACAGAAGAGGGCAGAAAAAAACAAGGGGAAGGAGGAGGGATGGAGAAAATAAAGTGCTCATTTCCACCAATCAGTGAAGCTATGCTGAGTATAAGAAACTACCTAGTACCAGTAATGGTTATCAATTCAAGTTCAAAATAAATAAGTTATAGACACACAAGATACTAGGGACATTTAGCTGAAATGTTTAAGTGTAAAAGAAGTTGTAATGGCTGAATAATTAATACTATGTAAGAAGAGATGGAAGACAAGGAGAGAAGAGAATAACCTTTCTTTTTTACAGAGGGGTATTTGTTGTTGTTAACAACTGCTGTGTTAGGCTAAAGTTGAATTTGTTGTGCCCAGAAAGAAACTGGCAATCAGAAATAGTCAACAGGAAAAACAAAATGAAATGACCAAATTGTTTTGCCAATGGGCGGCAAGTACTCAATTTTGCCTTGGGAATTGTGTTTCACAACAAGGCCCTTCACCTTCTTTGCTAGGTCTTAAAATAAATATACCTTGGTGTTGCAAGAGATGTGACTCTTGAGTGACAAACAATGACTCTCTAATTGACATTTTAGTTGGTTCCTAGAACTTGAAAATAAATCCTAGCAGCTGATTAGCAATGAACTCAATTTATCTGATTTGCTTTCTCCTCTCTGTGGACGTTCCCCTTACCCGTGGCTGACAAAACAGCAGGAATCTCCTCCAGGAACAACCGCTAGCACTGCTGCATGAATTAACTTGGCAGCAGGTGCTCAGCAGGAGAGGGGACAATCACTTTCCACTCATCTTTCCAATTAACCCACTGATCCTTCATTATAGCGCTGTTCAGGTTATTTATTTATTCATGTTACTTTTAGCAAAACAAGGAAAATTACATGCAGAAAAAAAGAACCCCTCTCTGTTAATAAAGCTTGAGGTAACCTGCTGCAGGCAGAGACACTAGGCCTTTACCTCCAGTCAGTGAGGTATATTCAGGAGGTCCTTCTGTACCCTTCTATGTGAGGAAGGGATTGAAGTTCATTGAAATGCCAGAGTCCTATTAAATGCCATTTCACTGATGATGTACCAACTACACAGGATGGACTAGGAGCTATATTCTGTCCTGCAGGCTTAAGGAATAGTGTAAGATAAGTGGTCTTAACAATTGTCTTATCACAAATTTTTGCACCAATGCAAGGTCAGAGTAACACAGCTCCAGGAACACATAACTAAAATTTAGATCTGGAGCTCATTTTTACTTTTTTTTTTTTTAAACATAAAACCAAATCAGTCATTTAGATCACGAGATGGCTCTCAGTTTCTTAAGTTTACAAGCAGATTTGCAAAACAACATGAGAGAGACTGTTATGGGAATATGTCCTTCACAGCTGGAACAAAGAATGACAAAGCAGAAGGTCTTTACAAGATGCCCAGTCTGATTCTAGACAAAAGCAGTTTGAATAACCACAACTGAGGACATGCTTATCACAGGGCTAAGTGCTTCCTGCAGATTCCCAACTGTTCTCAAGACCTCCTGATCTCTTTTGAGGTTTGTGGATGAAAGATTTTGAGAAAAAGAAAATGTAATAATTTTAATACAAAGCTACTTTTGGATTTGCTGGACGAGTGACTTTAATGGCAGCGACATCAATCTGGATGTGAAATTAGCAGGCAGGAGTCAACTTCTTCATCTTCCACTTTGTACAAGAATGCATGTTGCAATTTTAAGTCAGACAATAAAATGACAGAACAAAAGTAAAAACCAGCAGCAGTCAGTTTACATCCAAGTGTCATTTTCTCTGCACACATTACAATTCTTTAATTCCCTCAAGGTCTCTAATATTTTGAGATCAGTGGACTTCCCTGCTGTGTAACCTTACACCTACATAGCTCTTTTTCTGTCTGTCTTTTTCTATCCCTTTTATAATCTTCTCAGAAGGATCAAATCATTAATGGCATTAAGGACTTTGTGATAGAAATTGTTATCTATGCTGGATATGTTACTTATGTGAAGAAAGAATTTTAATTGGAAACTTTACAGCTGGAAACACTAGAACGACAGAAATATATGTTTCTTCATGTTTATTAGAGCTATCTTTTTGTGTACATTTTTTAGCCTAAAACAGATTCTCTGTAATGTGGAGTCCTTTGGCACAAGTAGAAGAGCAGCAAGAATATCCTTACTGTGATAATCCCTGCTTTTTTTGATAATGAAAAGACAAGGGCAGCTCATTCATTTCCTTCCTTAGTTCATAAATGGCATCTATTCTCACATAAAAACTTGAAATAACTGAGTAATTAAGTTATTATCATCAAGGTTTCAGTGGAAACTACCAAAGTACAGGCAGAAAAAACAAAACGTATGACATTCTAAGTAATGTTAGCTATATGATATTTAGCAGTCATCTGCAAATGCACTAGAAGAGAACATTCAAGAGAATGCTAAGATAGCATTTCAGCTCTTTGCATAAGTATTAATTCATGTACGTGCCTCCTGTAATACTTTTTGTAGTGGAGACCTTAGAGCGTTAAACACAGAATTTCAAAAGACTTGTAGTAATACTGGGGTTTTTTTGGTTTTTCTTCAAAATTAAAACCTAACAACAGAGAAATAGTGGAATATAGGTGTCCTGGTTTCATCTGGGATAAAGTTAATTTTCTTCCTAGTGCTGTGCTTTGGATTTAGTATGAGAAGCACAATGGTAACTCACTGATGTTTTAGTTGGTGCTGAGCAGTGCTCACACTTGGCAAAGACTTTTCAGCTTCCCGTGCTTTGCCAAGAAGCTGGGCGGGGGCACAGCCAGGACAGCTGACCCCAACTGGCCAAAGGGGTATTGCATACCATATGATGTCATGCTCAGCATAGAAACTGGGGGGAGTTGGCCGGGAGGCAGCAGACCCTGACTGGGGCTGGGCTGGGCATCGGTCAGTGGGTGGTGAGCAATTGCATTGTGCATCACTTGTTTTGTACCTTCTCTTATCATCATCATCATCACTGTTGTTTTCCTCTACTGTTTTATTAAATTGTCTTTATCTCAACTCATGGGTTTTACTTTTTTTTCCCCCCAGTTCTCTCCCCCATCCCACTGGGGAGGGGGAGAGTGAGCGAATGGCTGTGTGGCGTTCAGCTGCCTGCCAGGTTAAACCACAACAATAGGGAAGATGCCAATCCCCATTTTAGAGACTGGGAAATAATAAAGTTGTCCATAGACAAGGAGGTCTCTCAAAGAGTCTCTATATACACTCCATGAGCTATAAGCCATACCTCAATCATTGTCCTTTAGCATATTTTCTCAGAATTACATACCTTTATATGAAAGGATTTACAAATAACAGGTATTTAGATTGGTCGTACCACGCTGCAGAAACAAGACCAATGAGTGCAGCCCCAACAATTCACTATTCATAGTCCTACATGTGATGTCCCTCTGTCAACTCAACTGTTTTGAAATATTTTTTTTATTATCATAAAAACAATGGCAGTGGGAAAGAATGTGCATGACCTGTTTTCTGATCTAGCACAAAAACCAGAAGGAGCAACTCAAAGCATACCCTCATCAATGTTCACCTTGTAAAAGAACAGTATTCAAAGATCGGCTCTGAGCTGAAAAACTGATTTGTATGTTTCAGTCTAAGCTGAAGTACAAGTTAGAAGCACCAGTTTCTTGCTTCCAAAAGAATGCCATTAAAATGTTTTGAGAGATAGACCCATGTCAGGTTTTTTTTTTGTTTCTGCCTTAGGCTGTAACACTTTTTAAAGGAATACCTGATTAAAAGGGAACAATTTTGAGTTTGCATGTTATAAATTTGCCAGTCATTAGTAGATGAAAAACAATCTATTAATTCATTAGTATTAGTACAACAATTTTGTTTCATGATTAAACTTAGTATTTTCAACATGGATGTATTTATGCACACCAAATGCATTTTTATGAGAATGCGTATATGTATTTTAACATATATACACAACTGTGTTGTGCAATATTTTACACATGTACTAGATCTTCCTTGATGACTGTCTCAAACAAAATCCTGTTGAACAAAAGTTTACAAGAAAGATGACCCTTTGCCTAATCTGTATGGTAAAAGCATAAATATTCAAGAAGGCTTATAAAATAATCTGAAAATAAAAAGAGGCGATTTTTATAGTGTATTTTGTCTGATTTATGATAGCCAAACCATATGGGCACTGAAGCATTCACAGGTATTTCAAACTGACCTGCTTTTCATGAATGTCAAAAATTTGTGATGTCTTCAAAAAAGCAGATTGATGACTGCTATCAAATTTGATAGCAGACATCAGGTTCAAAAGAAAAAAGTTTTTGTGCTATAAAAATTCAGCTGACTGATCAAACTGTCTCTCCTGCACCACAGTAAGCCACATGCCATACTGACATATATAATGGCAATTCACAAAACATTCCTACGACACATCAGCAAACACCTGGATGAATTTTTATTTTCGTAGAGACCTGGACTTTCTGGAATCCCTTAAAACACCAATAAGAACAGAGGAAAAAGAGTATTTCATGGGAGAAGATGTACTGATGATGAGAAGAATTGTAAAATGTCACATATTTTTTATCTTTGATTTTTTTCTTTACCAATTGCCCTAAATAATAATAATAATAGCTTATGCCAGAATTGAACTGCTGAATCAACTAATGAATAAAAAAATAAACACATTTCCAGGTCATGTATTCCTCTGCAGAAATAAAAAGTACTGCTGGGAATTTTGAATCATGAGCAAAGTAATATTTAATCATGTATAAGAATACATCATTCTCATATTTAAAGTTTCTCGGAAAGGGGAATAATTGTGTTCATACTACTGTGATGCAGAACTTACAATAAATAAATTCTTGATAGAATAAAAAAAAAAACCCCAAAATTAACAGCAAAGTGATGGAATAAGCATTTCCTCCTACCTTTTTCCTTTGAAAAATGTGAACTTTAGATAATAGTCTGTATAATTTCTAGTTCTATTCCTTTGGAAAAGTCTGAACTTTAGATAATTGTCTCTTAAGTATTCTAAAACTTTCCTTTGACCTTTAGTCCAGCAGAGCTATAACCAAACGTATCTACATGGTCACTTGCAGTCTAGCAGCAACTCTGATATAATTTTGTACCTTGGTGTTTTAACCCATTGAAGGAAGGATAGAGAATCGCTGCTGAAGAAATAATAATATAGAAGCATGCACTGTGTCTGAAACAATACTAGTTTTATTGTTAGCAGGGTAGAGAAATAATTAGGACATAGTACTTCTCTCTCTTTTTAATTTACAGATACTTATAGCAAGTCAAACCAGGAAACTTTGGGCTCAGGGTCTGTGTAAGCTACAGTTACCACAGTTGTCTGAACTGTACCCAACATACCTGATTTTAATCTCACCGGCTCTGATGTTATGCCCACTTATCTCTTCTGAATCCCCTGGTGCCAGATATGATTGACACGCCCATAATCTGAAGCAAATTCAGGCCAGTGAAGATGTAAGATATGCTAAAACAGCACTGGCTTTTGCCTCTCATATTTCCAATCTGTATTCAACAAGCCAGCCACAAACTTGTTTACTAATAATCACATTGCTTTGACATGCTTTACTTTATTCGGATCACATCACTACATGGCATGTGCATTGAATGTTACATCTGTAAAGTGTAAGAATTAATGCAGGTTGCCAAGCTCTAGTTTAGAAAGAGAGATGAAATGGCTGTCAAATGTGCTTAGCATTAAAAATACATTATTAGCACAGCAATTTGCATAGACTGATGGATCATTTTTGAAATCTACATATTCTAGTTAATTCTATTATCTTGTTATTTTAACCAAAAAAGTTTCAGAAAGTAATACTGTGTTTTACAATGCTTTGATAAAATAATGGCTATATTTTCCATTTAAATCAAGAACTTTCCATTACTGTGTTACCAGATTCCAACAAAATGTTGCAAATATAAATAAAAAAGCCAAAATATTCCAAGGCTTTGCCATTGGTATTTCTCTTTAGGGATAACGGATTCTTATTCTTTCTATTAATGCTTACTTACAAGTGCAGTCTAGGAGGTAAAACTAATGAAAGAAAGGTATCTAAGCCCCTTAGGTCAGTGCGAGCTTTACAGTTTTACACATTACATTGATTTGGGGTTCCCTTATGTGTAAAGCTAAAGCTCAAGCAGATTTAATGAAATTTATAGTACTTTTGTAGGTGATGGAATACTTCCAAGAATTCTATCCTATGATCTTCACCTTCCTCGCTTCACACACATCCTTCAATTCCTACTTCAGTGACTCACTTCTAGGGTCTGGAAAAGTTCAGTCTTCATGACTATGAAGACAATCACAGATGTTTGAAGTGATTTCTGTCTAGAATGTAAACTATGAATACCATAGTAAGGAAAACAAAACTTAAGCAGGAACATGTTGGGTTTTAAATGTGATGTGTTCTTGGCATTTGAGTGAGTTTCACACTAAGCAATTTAACATCCACTTCTCCATGCCATGATAACTGTCTTGTCTGTTCCAATACTGTATGGAACATACACTTGCACATGGTAAGAATTTAAAACAATTTACCAATAGATCATATAACAGTGCTTTAAAACTGAATCTGGAATAGGTCATATCAACCATATTGAAGTTTTGTTACAACAGTTAAGAGAGCTAAATTCAAGCCATAGCAGTGTATTTCTATTATGCTATTACTTTTTTTTATAATGTTCACTTTGAAATACAGTGGCAGAAAGCAACCATCAGACGATAAAAAGAACAACCAGCATTTATTGGAATGCCGCCTATTTGTACTGGTGTAATAAAGGTCTTGTCAGCATTTCCATTACAAAATGCCAATTTTCAGGGCTCTGTAACTCTGACATAACAACTTACTATGAGAAGAAATTTAGAATGTGTACTTTCTGCCAAAGAGCATTGAAAGTTAAATATGACTTACATTGGCTGAGGCATTTTAAGTCAGAAAATAAATTTTAAAAAATTTTGACTTAACATTTTCTTGAGCTGGTGCCACTTAAGAAAAAAATGTGGCTTTAATTTTAAGAAGTGCCAAATTCTGCAGTTTTTATATATGCAGATCTCCCTTTAACTTCACTGAGCATAATTTCTGTGAGAGAACTGAAAGGAGTGCCATTATACATTTTTGTAAATGTCATCAAGAGTTATATTAGCTTTTTGTAATTTGAAAGACTGAAATGCTATGGTATAAGATTGCCCCTGGGCACACAGGCAGCATGATAATGACTTTTTGAAGACATTCTCATATGCAGATTACGTATAACAATAACAATTTGTTATCATCAGACCATTAATGGCAGTAATTTATACCTGTGTCTTACACCCAAAGTATACACATAATGTTGTATTATATGCACACCTCTCAATGAGCATGTGTCTCCTATGGTGAAGGCTAATGGTCATTTGAAATGCAGGGAACAGCAAAATGCATCCAGAGAAGGAATTTCAGTAAGTGAAAAAAACAATTACCTGTCTATAGAGCGGAATAGATTGTATAAAGTTTTCAAAGAATCGTTCCAGATACTGTTGGGAACTTTTCTGCACACCATGTAAACATTACATAGAGAAAACTTGGCATAGCCAGAAGTTCCAAGCTAGCATATACAGCCAAACTACTGAGAATCAAAGCAGGTCTACAAGAACACACGTGCATGTGCATTTAAGTTTTGAGACTGAGGCACACTGCAAGACCCTAACTTTGCTATGTATGTTGCATGACACAGCACCTAGCTTGGAAAGAAGGAACCAGGGAAAGATGTCATCATTTGAATTCTGCCTCACTGCTGTAGAGATATTAAAAAAAAAAAAAAAAAATCAATGCTTATGTTGGTAAGTATCTGCAAACTATAGCATTGGTTCATAAGATGTTCTAGAGTTTTCATTGGATAACAGAATAGTTGAGGTTGGAAGTGACCTCTGGAGGTTATCTGATCGACCCCCCTGCAAAGCACAGCTAACCTAGACCCCAGGACTATGTCCAGGCAGCTTTTGAATATCTCCAAGGATGGAGATTCTGTAAATAGTAAAATATTTGTTAGTCACAATTGAAATATGTGTGCGACAAAACAGAAGACATCTTACTCATGCATTCTCTTCGTATCAAGAGGAGATGTTATAAGGTACAAATATAAAATGCATCTCTATGCTAAGAGAACAACTTGCATATCACAGTGAAACTGTTCCCTGTTGTCTTCTAATTCATGGTGAAGAGTCTGACAAAGTACAAATGAAGTGTATAGGCAGAAGCTGCAATAAAAATATGAAGCAGGATCAAGTAAAAGTATTACAAGAGACTAGCAATTCTACCGGCAAAGGAGAATACATCTTCATGTGCCAAAAAGTCCTCCACAGTCATGAAAGAAAACTTAAATAGACAAAAAGGAGAGCAGGATAAAAAACCCAAACAACAGATACTTTGAGAAAGATGCATGTTTTCTTACTGGGAAAAAGAAAAGAAAAAAGATTAAGAAAAACTATTTTAGTCTAGAAAAAGCTAAGCTCTTTATACTAAGTTTTGAAGCAAGTGGTTCTGCTAGACAGACTGCATCAAAACTCTATGAGCAAAACCATCTTTTCATCTTGCATGTTAGCAGAAGCTGCACAAAATAAGAGAAGGTTGATTTGTTATAAAAAATTATTTTTCTCATTTAAAAATAGAAAATAGTAGTACAAAGACAGAAGTTGTAATGATGTGGGATAGATAAAGATGATAAAGAGGACGACGTACAGTGTAGAACCGAGTCTAAACAACCTTCCTCTATATTTAGCATTCCAGCTTGTATCAAAGATACAACAATGCTTTAGCTACAGCTGTCATTAGTTCGGGCTCCACCATTTCCTTCCTTGAGCTGCAGAATAACTTCTATATTTTTTCTAACTGGGAGCCTCAGAAGAATCCAAAGAGACACTGTAATGCACTCTTGAAAATCTCAGTCTTTACCAATCCATAGGGAGCTGCTAATAGCTGCCATTAATGGCATAGTGGGTATCAGATGAATGTTTTAAAAGAACATCTGCAGTATATGCATTGCACAATGACAGGCACAGTGATTAAATGACTTGTCCAAAATCATACAGGAAACCTGTAACCAAGCTATACAAAACTATTCCAGAACAGTTCCTTAATCAAAAAACCATCACTCCTCTTAGATCACAAGGTCTTAATCTTTATGAACACCGTATAATTTACAGAAGGGTCATATATAATGGATGAAAATGGTATAGAAAGCGACATGACAAAGTTAAGCAAGGTTAGGTAGCGACAAGTTCAAAAAGGCTACATGAAACATTTTAATCTTATTTCTTATTATTTCCTATAACCCAGGTTTTAGCTTTAATTTTAGGTTAGACTGAAAGTTTCCTAACAAAACACAAACAAAACCAAAAAGTTGTATGTGGTTTTATGAAAGCAATGTGAAACTGATATGTGATTTATTACATTCCAAAAATTAAAGAGAAGAAAAGTCAGTGTTTATGTTCAAGACAGTCCAGCATTCTAGAGAATACAGCAGAGTACTTTTATCAACATTCAGTTATTATTACTGATGCTCCTTTCAAGGTTTATGACTACAATACTTAACTCCATTCAAAACTCCACAGGTAAAACTTTATTCCTGACTTATCTCTTATTATAGAATCAGATGCATGAAAAAAAATTACTATAGTGTTACAGTTACTGCTCAAGAATGTACATAGCCCTTAGCCTATAGCAAA
Source organism: Gorsachius magnificus (assembly GCA_034008185.1). Lineage (NCBI taxonomy): Eukaryota > Metazoa > Chordata > Aves > Pelecaniformes > Ardeidae > Gorsachius > Gorsachius magnificus. The sequence goes on along the minus strand of CM067088.1, from coordinate 39,225,423 downwards.
AGTGAAGTTTACTTACTTGAGCCTACAATTAGTTTAGGCCAAGTTGGGGTGATATTGCTTTGCTGTCTTAATATGGACAGACAGCTACCACTGCTTTGCTGATTCACTGTAATCTGCCTAAGCATCTGTCCATGTTACCTTTGAAGGACCCCACTAACTCTCCCTCTTCAACACCATCAAGCAGACATCTGGTCCTTTTCTTGAAGTTCTTCTGTTTATCTCTCCCTAACAAGCTGGCTTATTATCTCTCTTCAAACAGGGCCCCATCTTCACTCCCTCTATAATCAGCACTGATTACCAAGTATGCACATCCTATCATTTTAGGATATGCAAACTCTCTCCCCAGACTAGACAGGTCAATTTATGTGTTTCATTTATTTTCTGCATTTGGCTCAGTATGTGAGATCTTTGCATTCAGTAAAATCATGTACTCTACCTCTTTTCTGGCCTCTGAATGGATTGCCTTCTAGGCATATTTATTATATAAATATTAAATACTAATAATTACATAAATATATAACTAATTACTGGATGCTTGCCAAATAGAATACATCGTAATTAGATAAAACTAAATGAAGACCAACAAAGTGACTCATTTCACAACAAGGCCACCCATACAAATTACAAAATCAGAAGTTGAGGGGAAAATTTTGTAAGTGGTACAAAAAATCCCCAACCAACTGAATAAAAGCTTTCTCTCCCTTATTCTTTAAAGCTTCATGTGAGAAGCTCTGGTCAAAATGATTAAAAATTTCAGACTTCCTTCAGTTTGTCACTGCTATATTTGCTCTTGCCAGAGAAATACAGCCCATTCTTGAACAGCCCTCTCCTTACAAGGAGTAAGGAGAAAATGAAAGCATATGGCACAAATGTGACCACACCAGACAGGTTCAGGAGAATGTACATAGAGTTCACTTAATAATCAATGTAATGGTCACCTCATAGGAAGAATTACTGTGATTCCAACAATAATTACTTCCTTCCTATACACCACTTGGGTAATTGGTTCAAAACAAGATGCAAATTGGAACATGGTCTTTGTCTTCTTAATTCACGTTATAATGTTAGTTCTGCAATACTTTATCAGACAAGCCTTGAGGCTAAGTGTGAAAAATTAATACCTTCTATTTTAATGGAGGAACCACGTGCAAATAGTCTGTATACTTTATATCTGTTATAATGACAAAAGGAGATTTTTACTAATCAAAGGAAAATTTAACAGCTAATATGTGATGATTCCTGCTTATATTGGTTTCATTTTTAGCCGATTTGGATTTTTCCTCTAGTAGGAAGAGTATTGGGGTTCTTTTAATCTCTACTGCAACTGAAACTTTAAAATGGGACTCCTATCTATTTTCTCATTAATTGACAAAAGTACTGTTAGAGCAACTAAGAAATTAATTGTTATTCCCCCTCAACAGCCTGTATTTAGAATATGATAAAACAAAGAAACATTACATAATGAAAGCAACCAATAAATTTACAAGATGCAAAAATAGTCCTCCAATTTTGGTTAAAAAAAAAATCTAAATTCAAAACAACCCAAAACCTAACAATGAGGTGAAAACAGAGGGGGACTTCTTAAGATGCAATATGTCTGTCAGGTAACATATTGAGGTGGTGAAGGGGTAGAGGCCCTACCAGAACTTTCAGCTCTAGGACCTCATTCCTCCTACTCAGTGAGTTAAACCCATTTACAAGGAATCAAAGATAGTGCATTGTCCATGAACAATTCCATTACAGGAATTGTTTTTTGCAGAAAACCTGGAGGAATTAGATCCACCCAGGAAAACAGGAGTGGTACTTTGGCAGAAATCCCTTAATGTATTTTCAGAAGACAGTTGATTGAAAATCTGGAAATTTATCTCCAAATATTCTATATTCACTTAGTTATAAATACTACTATGAAATACTTTTAAAGTCCTACAACATAATCATCACGGGGGCTGTTAGCTTTTGAGTAGTTATGTTTTTAAAGCACTTAGGGAACCTTTGGAAATTAAACGGCTATTGGAGCAACGTTTCATTGGAACACAAATTCCAGAGAAGACTCTACCACAGATCTTACTGTTGTCCTGATAGCCCTTAGTTGAGAAGTTTTGTGCTCTTTAAGAACACCACCTTTCTGTCTGCTAAGCAGTTCAGTTTTGAGACCCTGATTTAATGTTTATTTTCCCCATTATGTGTCTGAAATTAAGTCACACTGAAGATTCAATTTGTTCTTATCTCTGTAATTTCTTTTATCCATGTTTAGACTATTACTAAAGTAGATTTTCAATTTATTTTCCTCTTCTTTTTTGTTTTCATAACCTTTTATCCCTTACTTAGTCTTTTAAAGTCATGGCAGTGTTGCTCACGTTTCTTTAGTTTTATTATGAAATTAAAGAAATAAACTGAAAAAAAAGAGAGGTAAGTGTGTTACTCTATCTGAGGCTGATGAAACTCCTACAGCAGGAAAATTCACAGCTGTCCAATCCATCTCCTCATCATGAGTAAGCACTGTCATACATATGGTGCACAACACTGACCTCAGATCTTTTTCACTCAGACTGCATCTGGTTCTTAATTAGTTTGATTTATAAAATGAAACATAACTGACGCCTTGGCAACATTATGTTGCTAGCAGCACAAATAATAAATTAAGAATGAGTGAAATAAAAGTCTCTTTGGTCACGTATGCATAATGGCATCCTGCATATATATAGTATTATCCTGTATTTCATCATTCACGTTTTATGTTGTTTTGGGCTGGGTCATGTTTACATAAATGTCCTGAAATAGCTATGTAATTTGATTCATTCATATGATAAAAAAAAAGGTGCTCTCTGCAAGGATGTGATGCTGTGGAAATTAGTCTTATTTTCCAATGTGCATATACAACTCTTCTGTAGTTATCTGAAAGTTTATATTTGTGAGGCTTGGAAAGAAGCTGTCATCACAGAGCTAAACTAAAACAGGACTGAAAGGTTAAACAGCGTTTGGAACAGAAGTGCTCCCAGAGAAACACTTTGCCAGCTACAAAGCTATAAAAAGTACAGACCTGCTGGGGAACACAGCAGAGCTGAAGAAGAGCCTAAAGATGCCTAAAAGAGGACAATCGGCTTACCAGATGGCCCCCTCCTTGCTGGTTCACTCATCAGGTTGGCCTGTCCAGACGAATGAAGACTTGATGGATCACATCTGGCTTAGGGCGGAGGAGAGAGGGAATCTGTCTGGAGCCCTGTATCCTGAATACAGGAGAGGAGTGAATAAGGTTTCAGATGGACAGAATAGACAGAATGGTCAAAGTGTGGAGGAGCTTGGTAGCTGAGTTAGCCTTTGTAGAGCTGATTCTATCTTTCTGACATTCAGTTTCAGCTAAAGCAGCTATGTGCACCAAGAAGGATTCATCTCTTTAGCCTGTCGAGGTGGTGAAAAGCACATAACAATTGTAAGAACGTGTAAATCATCCAGATAGGGCTAAAAAGTAAGTTTGCAGAGGAACTGCACTTAGTTTTCACCTGCTGTGTGGTTCTAATTAGAAGGCAGCCCAGAAAGAGCGGTGATCTACATGCAAGAAGAAAGACGGGAAAGACAGCAGAAGCAGGTGTCAGTGAAGGAAGTGGCACACAAAGGATTGGAGTGGAAAAATGCTGGTTTCCCATCTACATTAGTGTAATCTTCACTTCAGAAAATAATATCACATCCTTCTATGCCAGGGAAGTTGTTTCAAATCACACTCAATTGATATTCAACATCAAGGAAAAACAGAACATCACGGAATAACAGAACATAGTCAATAGTGATGATAGTAAAGAAAGAAGGGGGAAAGGAAGCAGAAAGCTGTCAGGTATGAAAGATACATACTGAGAATATTTTCACTGACATTCTCAGACTAGATGGGACTAATGCTACTGTACCATGGAAAAGCATAACCTTGCTAGGACCACAAAATGGTGTAGTAGAAAGGAGTTGAATATATTACTTTAACTGCAATGTGAAATCATACAATGGAAATGGAAATGCATTCAGTGCCTAGCAAGACAGAACATCTAAGCATTACTGGAATGTATCGGGGTCCCTTGGGGTGTTACTATCATTAACTTGAAATTCTACTAGTCTTCTAGAATTTGAGAATAGTCTGAAGAACTATAGTACCAATTTCCACCTCACGTTGCTTATCACTTTATCACTAGCAGAAAGGGCTCATCTTTAGACACGGTCTATTACTTCACAGGATGACATTACATCTTAGAATTCTGTCAAATATGTAAATAAGAAAATTGATTACTTTTCCTACAAAGAATGATCAAACATAGTTTCCGATCCAAAGCAGTTTCAATCAGGTCAATTGTGTAAGGACTAAGGATAAAGGAACCTGAGTATAATAAATAAGGAACTACGTTTCCTCTGCTATAAAAACAAATTATTTCAGGGACTCAACTCTTACCACCTAATGCACAACCACTCACTCCAAGAGAAGTATTTGCCCTGGCTGAATATAATTTTTTGCATATTAATTGAGTGGAAGCTAGAATCTGTCTCCTCCTTTTTCAGGCCATGATATCCCTGCCTGCCTGCTCCAATAGTGAGGGCGGTAAGGTAGCATAGTGTTCCCTTACCACCACACAGCCAGATCATAATTCTTACATAATTTCCAGCACACAGATCAAGACACGCTTGAGACAGTCTTAGAAAGGGACTGCGGATCCATCAGTGCAGTATAACTTGTAGATCATAAGTAGAATGTTGTAGTTCAGGCCTGTTAAACACATTTTGTTTTTTACTAAGAAAGGTAAGTATGTAGCCAAAATGTAAGTAAGAGTTTTCTGAAATATGATTTCATGTCAGACTAGTCCAAATCCACAGAACTAAAATGTTTTATGGAGCTTAGCTACCTTAACAATAACATGATTTGTTTTGATAAAACTTAGACCTTTCTACTCAGCAAAATATCAACATCTTTTTATGGTTTCTTGTTTTAGCTTCTATAACTTACAATTTATAACATAAGCAAAAAAGAACTTACTGAACAAAATCTTTCAACCACACTAAAAAAGAAATATTTCAATAATTTAATATTAACAATTTCATTATTAACTATATAATTCATAAAAAAAATTAATAATCTGAGGTTGTTCTGGTATCATGAGTTTATAAAATGTTGACCTTTGCTATTTAAACAGCTCCAGTTTTAATGCCATGCTGAGAGAAAGATTGATAGTATGATATTTATAATACGTTTTTTCACACTATGAACACTCCTGGAGAAACATGATGTGTGCCTGTGGATAGCAGATTCTGGCATGGAAGTGCCAGATTATAGGTTAGTTTGTGTTTGCTGTTTTTTAATAGATGGAATAATTTATTTTTAACTTTACTATTTTCACACTGAATGTACCTTGCTATGCAAGTACTCCCTGTGATTTCTGGTGACAAAACTATGCCTATGAAGAGAGATGCTGATCAATGCTGTTCCCTAGATTATGCAGCATATTCTTTTACAATTTTAGATGCAGTCTTCTAGATGTTATTCCATACCACTAATATTGACAGACATGGTAGAAAAATATTTACTCAGGATGGAAGACACATCTCAGATCACATCACATAATTTTACTTTTCAAGGAAGCCACTGACAAGGATGTGATTTGGTTTGTTTTAGAGTTGTACTTTGAAAGTCTAATTATTGATATATAAAAGAAATGAGGATGGTAATTAAACACATTAGAAGTATATAAGCATGTGCTTTCCCTCAAGAATTGCCATTGTGAAACACCCTCTGGCATAGATGGCAGCTGGGCCGCGTTTCCCAAGGCTCTTGAAAAATTGCATGAAACTGCAAAAATGTATGAGGATTTACTGTTCATATCCAAGGGACCATATGGGTGCTGTTATTCTAGATGTTCATTGTACATCCATCAAGAAATGATGGGTTTAATGATGTCCTTGCTAAGGCAATTTGTACCTGAGGTCAGTGGGTTAACTTTGAAATGGGCAAACTGGAAGGAGGGCAATGAAATAGCAGTGCCACCTCTTAGCTCTCTGAGGTATATATTTGGAAAGAAAAGTCAATCAAAAACACAGAAGGAGCTTTAGCTGGCAGCTGAGACAATGGCAAAGAGACTTATCGAGAAATGCCAAAAGAAACTGATTCAGGGAAAGAAACTCATTTTAACACAAGAGTTACTCTTGTGGGAACAAAAGACTCACCCTCCAGGTATGCATTTGACAGATGCTGCTAAAAATATTTTCAGGAGAAAGATGTGGAAAAAATCTAGGTTTTATTAAATTAAAAACACAGTGACACAGAAGTACTTTCAAAAATGAAGCAGTGCCGATCATTTGTTTTTATTACTTGGGATATCTAAAAGAGAGGATGCATGTAATTGTCTTCTCTGGCTATTTCTAAATGCTTTAGAAATATTTGTTTATTAATGGTAAAGAGATTATGAGAAATAGCAAATATTTTAAAATAAGATGTGCAATAGTATACAAAGGCATGCAAGCCACTTAGGGATTGAAGTGATTATACCAGGCTATTTCCTTTTAGATACATGACACACTGCCTACACTTTCAAGGCAGCACAATGAGGACATAAGTGACAGATTGAACTTGCTAGATGGAAAGAACAAAAGAAATGGACATTTAAACATTAAATTCTTAGAGCTATTATAGTTACCATAGGTATAATACACTAAGCATGGCTGAGAATATATATTAAGTTCATTATAGAGAACCAACAGAACAGTTCATCACTGAAGTACATATAATGCTGCAATTTAAAAAAGAAAAAAACCCCTCTTTACTATGCACTCACTAAAATCAGTCTAGCGCAAATTCAGAGCTCAAATCACCAGATGGACATTGAATATGTTGGGGAGGGGGAAGGCTGATTACTTGTAAGGCTCTTGGACCTCGCAGGAATAGGAATGCATGCCATTAAGATGGTTCTCTTAACCCAAAGGTAAGGCCTGCCCATGTTCCAAGCAACCCTGTGATTGCTTCTACTACATAAGTCCTAGTAAGAGGTATGCGATACCACATTTATGCAGTAGGGATGCACCATTTCTACTGTCAGAAGAGTTACTGCATCCAAAGGCACTGTAGAACAATTGATTTGGTGTTTATTACATTAGGAAATGGAATTTGGCATAAGAAAAATGGATAGCAATCGAAACATCTTCTGGGAAAAACTTTAAGTCCTTTATGGCAAAGATGTATTTGCTAGTTTTTGAAAGCAAAAATTGCATTGGCAGCATATCAAAATGTTTACATCTGTGAAAACGCTTTTATCACAAAATTCTGTTCTCACTTGAACAACCTAAGGAAACCATAAGAACATTAGGTATTCAATGCTGAAAAACAGGTATTGCTGCTCTGAGTGTATTATTTGGGACACGGGAGACGATCCATGTACTAGCATTAGATTTTAGTTAACGCTTTGCAAAGACCACTCACCTGAAAAAGACTGTCAACAAATGCTAATTCCATTTCCAGAGGTCTCATTTCAATTTACTGATGCCATGACAGTACAAAATCCCACGACAGTACAAAATCCTTACCAGTTGTCTAAATTCCTGACAGTTTTTTTGTCATTTACTGTGATCCTACAGCTTTTTGGAAGGGTTATTGCAATTCAGCTAAGGAATCTACAACACACTGCTAGAGTGTATTAATACCTGCCTAAACATTAGTATTTTCATATGAAGCTTTATTTTTTTTCTGGTTTGAATTTTATCAGAAACTCCACACAAAACATTTATTTTAATTTTTCACATTTCTGCTCCTACACAGAAGCCCAGCACAAAGACATGTGAATAGCAACTGACCAGAGAGTCAGTCTAGATGAGTTTATGTAGTCAAGGATTTGTTATGTCATGGAGTCACAGGTTTAGTCACAAGGACTAACATAGAAAATAATGCATGATTTTCATGTTGCATTAAATTTTTTCATATTTTTATTACATAATTCTATTATTCTCTTGTGAAGGGATAAAGGTTTATGCATCTGGCAATCTAAATGATCAGTATTCCTTGCATTACAGTTTGAGAGAGTAGGATTGCTTTACTTCAGATTATCAGTAGCTGCCCATTTAGCCAAGGCACAAAGCTTAAGAAAAAATACTCTGTACAAACATTTGAGCTCAGAAAAGAACGAAACCAACAGATCAGAAGATATGAAAAATAAAGATTTCTAAGAGATGATCTAAAGACATTCAGTGAACTGTATGAAGATATTTAAATTTACATTTTTACATTACTTACTTTAGAAAGGCACTCTACAGTTTTGAACATCTTGTCTACCGAAGGGATTGTAGATATGTATATTTAATAGACCAAACAAATAAAGAATACCAGTATATCATTTCAAAGAACAGATTCTGCTATGATCACAGGGTAATTTCTATAATACATAATATAACATTAGGAGAAGTGGGGTTTTTTTGTGGTTTCTGATGAAGATACACTGTTGTGTCACTCAGTTAAACATACTTGGCAATAACAACGTAGCTGATCATAATTTTTGTAGTACATTTGGGCAGCACAGTTAACTGCTGAAGTATCATGCAAACTTGCTTAGAGCAATCTGGAAAGTTTAAACAATAGAATTAGCCTGTAGGCAACAAATTAGATTAATGGTTATGCTCATATTACATATAGTAAGAGAAAATTCCAAAATACACGCATCTTACATGCTCTTCAGTATGAGGAACAGAAACAGAATATCACAGCATTCTTCCCATGGCAGATGCCAAACTGCATTGTTTGCATGCTAGTCCCACCAGATCAGATAAAATAATTACTTCATGAAGTAGGGAAGTAACTGCTAAATGCCACAATGTTACCTAAAGCACAAAAGAAGAATCCCAAAGGGTAACATAATTTCACAAACGCTCTTGAGGAGGGGTACTTTTGTTTATCTCTGGACTTGAGAGAATTTTGGAGAAAGGCAAGATATGAAATATTATTTAAATAAAGGAAAAAAAATAGTAATTATAGCAAATAAAAGATCAGGTTTCTACATTAGGTTTCCTGAGAAAATGCAATCTATTTATAAAATCCATAAGAGGATAGCATTTCTTCAGCAGCCATCAAGGCAGTCTCTCCTGCCTTGAAGAATTTGGTAGAGCCAAGAATATGGGAGGAAGTTGAGGTTGAGGTCTCACTTCAGGAAGATGTCAAGGATTTTGCCCATCAGCATGAGGAAATGTGTTTCTGTTCCAAGCCTAAGTGGGTTGTGCACTGATATGATCCTCAGAAACACAATTCTCCAGAAATGACAGTAGTGTTTGTTACAGGCATTCTCTTACATTGCTTCTAATAAACCACACCAAACTGGCTTTTGGACAGCCCAGACACTCATTAAGGAGGAATTTGGCTTGTGAGTTCAGTTTTTCTAGGAACGCTGGAGTTTCTTCAACAAGAGTAATCACTCGTCCTAATCGAGCAGATATATGCAAGACAAAGTCATGGTCAAGTTCATTGTTTAAGTGGCGTAACTATATAAAGACTTACTGAAGATTTATGATGTTTAAATGACACGAAACCTCACCTCAACCAAATTATACCCTGATTTTGGCTTTGACAGGAATATTTGCTTCCTGTGGGAGATCATGTTCTAGCATCCACCATGGACTGCATCCCTGCCTGAGCAATCTTGATAGAAAAGGATGGTATACATAGTTGGAATTTTATTCTTGGATACTGAAAGAATAAATCAGAAAAGTCACTTCACATGGATTTTCAATTTCAAGATTTCAGTTGGTTATTTTAAGAGGATTTATACATTTAATTGATTGAAATGCATTAAAAACTGTAAAACTGAGTGGCAATGTTATAACAAAATTGGACTTATTTTTCTAAACCATGTTATATAAAACGTTCCTCACTCCCACTCAGATCAAGAGTTGTTTTGCCATTGGCTGTGACTGGGAGTAAGAGTGGGTCCTAAATGGGTAACTGATTGGAAGGACAGAGCTAATTAGTGATGTGAGGTAGGTATTTAAACATAAATGGAAATGCTAAGACCTTTTTTACTTTGTCATGCTGTGCAAAGCAAACCACCTCACATTTAGGATGCCTAATTCAATTTGTGTTACACTACCAATGATTACGAAATGCATTTTGAAGAGATTTGTTTTATCTTCTCCTGTAAGTGCAGAAAACATAGAGAGTCTGATTTCCTACATAAAAGTATGCATATAAGTAGAGACACACATTGTGAATGCTAGAAGAGAAAAACATATGTAATGAAAAGACAAATTCAGGATATATTTAAGTAGATTTAAGAATTTTTACAGTATCATTTAATAAAATGGTGCCATCATTCTTCTTGGTTGGAACAGCTAGAATAAAAAACGAAAACAGCATTTTCTCTTTATTTGACATTTCATGTATTACTTTCACACCCATGCACATGCACATCACACATACATCTTCCTATTAGTAATGGACTAAATAGGGATTCCTTCATTATCATTTTAAATAAGAGAAATAAGAGACTGAATTTCACTAAAATTCCTGACAGGGTAGTGTTTTATTAAAAAAAAAAAAAAAAAAAAGCCAAGATGGCAAAACTTTGCTGAGTATTCAAGTAAGTACAAATACCTAAAGCACTATTTATAGCATTCTTGTAATCATTCCTAGCTTTCTCACATGACCTTCAAATATATCTGTGTGCCAAAGAACAGGATCAGTGTAAATTTATTGCCCAACAATATTAAATGGGTCCTTCTTTCCATCACGCATGAAATTCCACTTCTATAGTACTACAAAATGACATTATGCCCTTCCAGAAGTGCTCTAAAGCTTAGTGATACAAAGTGCCCTTCCAGGCTTTGCTGACCTAGCATATTTCTCTTTCTATTAAAAGTTGCTAACTGAAATACTTTGGAACATTTATGCACACAACAAACAGACTTAAAAGGTGTTTCCGTTGGGGGATTTAGTAGGTGCTTAATTTTATGCTCCCATCTATACCCAGTCTATGTAGGATCAACATTTATTTATCAACATAGTTTCAAATTTTCATCTTACAGCATACCTCTGGAATTTCAAATTAATAGAAATAAAACAGGCAGTAAATCCATCCTTTCATTTTATTTAAGACAGTGAGCTGTCTTCTGGATCTAAATTCAGTATTCATTTTACTTTCTTCTTATCTACTGTAAAGTTATTGATATAAAGCTTAAGAGATACAATGAAGGTACCATTAAAGAGATTATCTACACTGTAATTGCCCAAGGGACAAACTAGTAAAGTAACTGGAAGTCAACAAAGCAATTCAAAACTAAGTTGTTCAGATACACAATGTATGTTTTGTATTTACCTTCATTTTTCTTGATGGTGAAATTTGGATTGTTGACCATTTCAGGAAGAAGACTGTACAGGAAATAATGCCCATTTTTAGGATCATCTTTGTCGATGGCACTGACAATCTGAATTACCTACAACAGAAAATGCTCTCATTAAGTATTCACACTCCTGATAAAACCACAGTATTGAAAAAACCATTCCATTCTATCGGACACATTCTCATTTGTCTACATGCCAGATTAAAAATGCTAATTTATAATCTTGCAAGGCTTTTACGAGCCTTAGACTGAAAGCCTAGGGAACAAGGACTGTATCTGGCCCATTTAAACTTTTTCCAGAAGAGGCAGAGAATAAGGAGAGACAGGTATGTAACAGAGGCCAGTAAAAAAATGCTGCTGATTTAGGCAAGTAATAAATTACTATTCAGCAATAAAGAAGAAGGAAAACTGTGTTTCGGAAACACTCATGATGCCTATGGAAGTCTTTCATTCATATAGCCATGCTATATATGTGCTATCCAACATTACTCAGAAAGATACTGCGGTTCATCATCTTCAAATCATACAGAGCTGCACAGGAATATGAAAGGAGAAAACATTATTTTAAAATAATCAGGAGGTTTGATTTTTTTTTTTTTAATGTTTGCTGCAATTACTTTTGATTCTGAGTATTTTCCAGGGAAGTTGAAACTGACAACTGTGGATCCAGATCCTGCACTCAAGAGTTGAATTTCAGTGGTAGTTAGCTCATGCTAGATGAGGTTTATGAGAAACTTAATGAGAATTATTGACCTTTCCCATGTCCACTGAATTCAACGACATTTTTGTCTTATGTAGTTATTTTTATAATGCCTAAAGCAACTGACAATTTCTTGGACAACTAAATTCAAATTAGGAATCACTACAAATTTCATTTTTAGAGAGTAGAGTAAAAAATGGAAACAGGGTCTGATGCTGTCCAGATTCATAAACTTGTACTTCAAATTTTCAAAGCTTCACTAACAAAACATTAATAACTAATAGTTTATACTGGTTTTACTGCAAGAGAAAGGACAATCAATCTGTATATGTTACATTTCTTTCTTCTATGTTCTCCAAGAGTCAAAGAAAGAATAAACTCTTACTAGATAACCACAAGGAGCAACATCAAAACATATATATTTAAAATTATGTATGTAAAAAGATGTTTGAGCAGGTATTGATATAGGCATACATAATTTGTAAGACAGCCTAGGAAGGAATCGGAGACAAATAATTCTTTGCCTAATCATATTCTGGATAGGTCAGATTTATTATCAATAATCTACTGGAAAAAATTTTAGGTTGTTTAATTACCACATAAATAGATTCATTTTTTTTTATAACTGCATCTCCCAAGGTGGAAATGTTGATTGCTATGGTTTCAAACACACGTATTAGAAGAGATGGACAAAAAAAGGCGTAACATAGCTTTTGCTTAAAGAAGTAGGCCTCCAATTTAATAGCTGCATAATGGATCCTAGAGTGCTATGCAGTGTGAAAAAATATAAACAGATGAAAAATACACAAGCAGATATTCTCTGTCCCACTGCAGAGATGGACCCATTTACAGATGTGGAACATTTTCAGCTTTCTCTTTGCAGAGGTGTAAGGTACTAAACTATCCATGTGCGTCAAGCCCTGGACTGGAATATGTACTGATAATTCTGCATCACAGGTAAGTGCAATTTAGAATGGAATCCCAAACAAGTATCTTTAGACAGGTGTATGTTATGATTGTTCCATTTTTCAAACACTGCTAGAATGGAAAAGCAATAGGGAAAAAGGATAATGGCACAGTGAAGTCTGGAAGGTCAACTGCACATAATAGGTGCAGCTTATCAGATGGTTATGCAATTTTATCTCTACTGGCTACATAACTGTTAATTCTTTCCAGCATTATGTTAAGAGAGTTGACTGCAAAAATTCACTTCACTGTCTCCAGCTTTTCAATTATTGTACCTGAAAGACAGTAGCCAAGAGCATTAGTAATATGGGTTTTCAAGCTCACAGAAATTTATGAAATAAGCTTAGAATATTGCCTAGATTAGAATTTTTCAGGAAATAGAAATTGGGCATATTCTTTTTCCAGGAACTATAGATACCTCTTAATGTCCTATAGAATTGTTTCTTGTATTTCAGTTCTTTCCATCCATTCCCTTCATTGTTTACCAAACCATTCTTTCTCTGAAAATGCACCGAAAATTATATGCAAAAGACAGGCTTAGTGGAATACTACATTTGTTGTGTTACATGCACACATCAAGGAATTAAGAGTTAGTGTTCCCATAGCAACCTTACTTCTTTGTGCGTTTGCATTAAAATAAGCTCTTAAAAAAAAAAAAAAAGCATAACATATACACAATGATACAAAGCTGCTGTATCTTTTACTCCATAGGGGTGAGAAAAGTCCAGTAATTCTCATTACCACATTTTTATTAGTATGCTGATGAGCGTATGTTATTGTTCAGTGATGTGTGATCACGTAATGGAACACTGTTGAAGTTATTCTCCAACTCTTAATTTGTGGTTCATAAAATGGTAGAGAATTCTTCCAGGGCTGACCTGCCTTACCAATCACTACAGATGTTTTTTCTTTCCTAGTAATAATACGCATAACAAAGGTGTTCCATAAAACAAAATTGGTCAATACTAATAATAAAGAAAACAAGAACTGATTTTTTCACTATGTATCCATAACCACTACAGTGAAAATAGCCCTTTGGCTGTTCAATCTTGAATTTCTGAAATTGTTCCATGTAAAATTTCAACTTTGATGTTGTATTAAAAATTTATGCAAAAATTTGATTCTGTACACAGATTTAGTAGAAACAGAGTCAATCGGCATATTTTGCTTAACAGGCAGCTGTGAATTGAGATTAATAGTTAAATGATCCCCTAGGAGAACTTGGCAGGTTTGTATTGTGTTTCTACAAAGCTGCATATGCCTGAAATATTTATAAGAGATTACCAGTATAACCATAATGAATGATGACGAAGGATAAACAGCAACAAAAAGTTCTTATCAATGTATCATAACTATCTGTGATTTTAATATATGATACTGTTTAAAAGTCTTTCCCTGCAATGCAACTTGTTAACCTAACTTAGAATGGTTCCTTATCTTTAGTAAACTCTTCCTTACTTCTATTTAAACTGTTCGTCCAAGTTTGAAAAAACTTTTGCAGTTACATTGGTGTTCATGGTTATTTCTGAATTATTTTGCAGACTGATAATACTACAGGCAGTAGGCTTGTCGCAGTACAACTTTAACTTTGCCTTTTCAGCTAGACCCAGCTCTTTACTGCTAAAACCTGCATTTTGCCATTTGAATGAGCTTTGACTCTTCAGAGAGACCAAGATCTAGCTGAAGATTTCTTCCACTAGAAAAAGCCAATTCTGTTAGGAAAACTGAATAAAATAGAGACAAATTGCAACATTGGAGGAACACTGTACTCAGGTTTATATTACTCTCGTTTGAACAGTGGCTTGTGCACTGTTACATCGTTTTCTGCACTATTTAAGTGTTTGAAAATTTTGTAGCTTTGTTTTGAGCAAACAGCACTTCACTGGAAAAGTAGGTATTAACAGGAACAGTGACTGAGGCAATTTTCTTAACAATACAGATGTTCAACAATACAGATGTTCTGTTCTAGGAGTACTGAAAAATAGTTTAGCTGGGCTGGAGAACAATCAACTGTACAGTTATAGCCAGCAAACCCACGAATGTTCTGGCTTTAATAAGTGGAATTATGCAAAAAGAGAATAATAGAGAAAGGCATGAGCTGGTTTATGGTTAGCTTAGAGGTACTGCAACAGTACATTCAATTTCTTTTTTCTTCCTAACACTGACAAAGAACATTTCTGGCAACTTTCTGTTGTGTGTAAAAATGTGCAAGGATTACATAAATATGTGCATGGACAAATACATTTCCTCCTCCTCTCCCTTTCCTCTCCTACTATATGTAGTACCTCTACTATTAGAGGTAGGCTAAAGCAAAGAAAATGCATCTGGCAATGTTATACATCAACAGTTTTTAATACATTCTGTCACATCACCAGCAGCTGCACTTGCCACTTGCAGTTACATCAGAACCCAAACCAGAACACTTAGAAACTGAACTGGAATAGATGGTTCAAAATATTTAGGGGCTGCAAATAAGGTTTCATAAAAGGTTCAAATGTAATCTCCCTTATGGTAATTCAAATTTGATTTAAACTAAGATTGAAGTTGAACTTCAAATGTAAATAGATTGGAATACCATAACAGAATTGGGCCTTTCCTGCACATGTAATGTTCAAGTTTAAACTTTGGAGAACTATCCAAATTAGGCTTTTGCTACTATGTAAGAGCATGAAGACAGAATAATAAGCAGAAGAAAAACCAATCAGGTAGTGTAGATACTAAAATCTTTAGAGAAGCAGATAATTTTTGAATGACAACTTAAATTTAGAACCCAACCTTGGTGATTATTCTGGACTGGTTACCGTTCCAATAATGTTATTTGTTTAAAACACAGAATAAATTGCAGGATCAGTGCCACCTCATCCATACAGGCAGCCAAATATTTAATAAGCATCTGTAAAGTACACACAGGTGTTCATGCTTAGAAGTGACATCTACCATCAGATCAAGAGTGTTAAAGGTGATGGTAAGATGAAGACTATCATGGTTTAATGAAAGTTTTCCATAAGTGCTTAAATGAAAGCCTCTTTTACCAGCTGACTCTTAATCATCTCATTTATTTATATATTCCAAAATGAAATGGGAACATTTTTGACCATATCTTAAACCTCCTGAAATTTGATAGGAATACCTAGATAAACATATTCAGAAAACACTGTGCAACACAGTTTACTGATTTCAGGGAAGCTTACTGAGCCCTGGATAAAGGTATATTCATTAGAATTTAACATATCCTAGAAAATTAACTACTCAGCATCTGAAATCCACACTGAGCTAAAAAGAAATCCACTCTGAGCTAGAAGAACTTAAATACCAACTGTAACATATCTGTCTGCCCATAAGGGCACATTTCAATAATCTGCTCTTCAGTGGTTAGAGAGAATTCTCATTTCTTAAATGACACATTTTTGACACCTTTTTAATAAACAAAAAGGGGTGCTAGAAGTCAAATCATCTTCTATAACAATCTAGAAAAAGAAAATAATTTTTAACTCTATTGTCAGGTAACCTTCTTTGGAGAACAGTGAATTTAATGCCTAAACACCCACATAAGACACAGGAATAGTTGGATTAACAAGACTAGTGTCATGCTGTCAGATGCTGTTTATTTAAATAAAATGTCACAATCTAGAAATAAATTAGTTTAAAAACAGTGATTTGTTGTAACATACAGTGTTTCTCAAGCTGGACAAAAGTTAAATCTCATTTACAGTGCATTACTTTCTGAAAGTCTGTACATTTTCTTGAGTCTTTATCTTGTCATTCATCTGGCATGAGAGATATACTTCCCTATTTCTGTACATTTGTCCTTCAATATGGATGACTTTTAAGAAATCTTGCTTCTGATATCTTGCTATGTTTATTTCACCTTGTAGAATGTTGTGTAAATTCATTTGCCAACCCTTTTATTTCATTAAGTCAAGAAGCAAATAACCTGTTTTGGTTTATATTTTTGTGGGGTATAATGAAAACTTGAACTCCACTTCTCCATCACCCCATCCCTCTCTAGATATTTTACATGCAGTTACAATTTACTTGACATTCCATCTAATTCTGCTTTGATTTTTTGTTTTTTTCCCAATTGTCATAGAAAAGTAAGAACTAAATAGATAGAGATTATAACTGAGATATGGGTAAGAGGAAATGGTTTTGTTGTTTTAAGTGTTTCTTCTAAATTATACCTGGGAACAGCTGCAATATAGTTCAATAACTGAACTGGAATTCAGGTTGGATTATACTTTTGCCCATTAACACACACAAACCTATGAAGTCATGAGCTCTGTGAGACAGAGTGGAAACAGCGGGAGCTTAAAGACACTCTGCATGTTTTTCTGGATATTGTCCCAAGATAGCTACCTTTAATTTAAAACCTATACTTCAAATAATATGTATGGCCCATATATAGAGAGATGTACCACAGAATATGATCGTAGGTTTATCTTAAATGATTGTTAAGAGTCGTTAGCATGAACACACAGAGGCACATATTTTGAGAATAAAGATAAAATGACAAAGAGAAACTGCACCCTATTCTTACACACCGAAGTACTCAACAAAAAACCATGGAGATACTTACTTGTCCAGGCTTCCCGTTCTCACATAAAAAGGCTTCATGCTCTGATGCAAACTCAGGAGCATTGTCATTTACATCTAGAACTTTGATAGCAACAGGCACCCGGGACACTTGACTGTAGTTCCCTAAGAAAGAAAAGAAATCAAAGCATAAAAGGTAAGCATATTTAATTTGGGACTGATACGTAAATGCTTACATAACAACCATACTCCTCCTGTCTTCTGTCCTTGCTTAATTGGGTTGTCTTATCTGTAATGGATCGCAGAGTTGGAGCATGAGATAAAGAAGGATGGCCAGTACTTTACGGTTGAAAAGAATAAATAGATCCCTATTGCAAACAGCATTTGTTGGAGATTAGCTCAATGAAGACCTTTCTTGGACTAAATTGGTAAGATTTTTCTTTGATGAAGTTTGTATTGTTTTATTGATAAAGTCCATTATACATGGAAAAGGGAAGGCTGTAAACAACATAGATTTATTTCTTTGTTTATCTTTAGCAGAGCACAGAGCATTTTACTCTATTAATTGTTCTGACTGCACATCTATTATTTCTTCATTACAAATACAACTAATGTGGAGACCCACATTGTGAGAAAGATAGATCGTAGATTGACATAGGCAAAACTAGATGGGTAAAACTAAAACTAGTCCAAAACCATACTATTAAAGCACTTTGATTCATCTACCGCTGACCAAAAATATGACTTGTGAACTTCTTTCTTCACTGAAATAAAGCCTCATTATTTATAATATAAAGCTATTTTGCATTAAAGTGCTTATCACTGTGAAGAGTAGAATAACCTTGTTAAGCTGCAAGGAAAGAAAAGTTAACCAACAGTTTGCATTCTACTTTGAACAGATTTCACAGTCAGTTTCTAATGTCTTTGCTTCAATTCAGTATGGCTAATTTATTTTAAGAGACTATTTACAAGTATTTTAGGATATTTTTCCCAAAGAGCAAAAACATGAATTCAGTTTAAACTGAGGTGACCAGCTGATCTGAGGAGTTTAAAACCTTGTTTTACAGTGCATGCATACCTCTACAAGTAACTCGATACTAGCTTAAAAATCCACCTTTTAGTGAGTATTATTTTACAACCATAGTATTTTATCTTGTTTATATCATCAACAATTTGAAGAACTGCACACTATGTGAATTAAACTCTGCGTCTGACACGTAACTAACCTATGTGCTTTTGCCTAAATTATTATGCAAGCAAGAAAGCTGCTGCCATAATTCAGGGTATCAACTTACTTGCAGTTGTTGTGACAGCTTAGCATTAGTCCAAAACTGTCATCAGTCCATGTGGGTTCTATTCTCTGGCTTAGGAGAAGAAGTTCCTATCACCTGGTATTCAATGTACCTCTCATAACAAACGTCTACAAAGCAGAAGTATGTCAGGCTCCACCAGTGGGCAGGTAGCAACTGGTGGCAGCCCTACAAGTGGTAAAGACGATTAAAGGAAAAATCACTGTCTATGTTGTGTATTTTGTGGTTTCCATCAAAGTTAATTGTGTTGTGACCTAATCAAACCCTACCTCTTACATCCTTTTTTTCCTTGTGTGCTAAAGACAGCCATAATTTTTGAGGCTGCACCTATAAATCCAAATGTGTAAATTTCAATTGCTCTACTAACATTACTTCGAAATAGCATAAAAATAATTATTTCAAAAGACACAAAACCAAAGGCTTTATGTTCGCTGGACAGCCTGAAATATTAAAATTCCAGCTGTATTGGATATGAAAGATTACAAGATGTCAAACTTTAAATGCTTCCCATTTGAAGAAGTCAAATGTTTTAGTTCAGAAAGAAACATGTTACAGGAGAAAAGGAAATCCCCACCAAAATATTCTAAGAGTAATATTTATTTCCATTTTGCATCATATGATCTTACTTATTAGCAGGTGAGATGAACTGAAATAATAATGTATTTGAAATAAAATAAAAGTTAATATGCAAATCATAAATTCCACAAAATGTAAACACTTTTTCTTTATCTTAACTTGATAACAATACAGACAATGAATCTTGAGGTTATCAGAATTCTCAGCACTAGTGTCATATTTAAACACTACAGATTTACTTTTATCTAAATTAATGAAATGATGGCAGTTCAAATTTTAAAGACATTACAGAGAAATGTAATTAATTAGATAAGCTTCTGAAGAAATTATTCATGTCCCTTGCGACTGCCCCCAAAATGTTTGTCTTTCATCAGAAAGACAAACATTAAATTTAAAGAAATTATAATCAGAAACTTGATGAGAATTCATTTAAAAAATTAATTTACTAAACACAAGAGAGACCCAACTGGTTTGCAAATCTCCAAACAAGGGGATATCCATCGCCTATTAGGGTTCCTGTGACTATGATGAAATTTATTGTTGAGAAAGAGAGAGAGAGATGGAGAGGGAATTTTATCTACTGCTTGTACTGCCCACCACACTGAATATATTACATTATTTTGTCGTTGCAAACTTTTCAATGAAATTTCACTTTATGCTAAGTGTTTCCCCTGTAAATAAAAATCACCCTAAGCATACCTATTCAATCAAACTAATGAATTCACACTAAGCAAACCCAGATTACACTCATGGATGAAAATGCTGTCAGGATAAAATAGTTTAATCTGTCTATTTTCATACTTCTAATGTCTGCAAACTTCTCAGTGCTAAAACACGTACGCAGGGGATGTCCCTCTCAAGTTTAAATCCATCGCTGTAAGCAATGCCCCATATCCTTGAACTAAAAGTAGAAAGTGATTGAAGTGGATCCACGATGATCCACAGAGTGCACAAACTGTTACGTTTGCATGGGCAGCTGTACTTCATACAGCTGGCCTTCATACTGATTAGTATTCCATGTTCAGAGCTTTTCCTCATTTGTATGAATGGAGAGCTGGTTCTTTCTAAACTAGTGACAGAACTGAGTTTTAACTACTGGGAGATTTTTTTGTTTGGTTTGGGTTTTTTTCCCAATGAACCACCCAGTCAATACAATTAAGGGTGACTGAGAATTCTTGCGTGTACCAGGTAGATAGTAAGACTGATTGCTTAAGTTCTAATCCATTATTTTGAGCAAAAATCATAAAAAAGTGTAAAGTTAGAGACTCTCCCTAAGGAATTAACTGAATTTGTAAAAGCTCCGTCACCTGTATTTATTGTGATGCACAGTGTAAGAAGACCTACCTTGAATCTTGCAACACAGGTAAATCATTATGACTGTTGCCTGAGAAGCAATGGCTTGGTTTGAAAATTTAGCACACTGAGGTGCAAAATTAAAAAATATTGAGAAAATTTCCACTAGTCTAGTTTACCAAAACTCTCTTCAGAGTAAAGCTGCACAGAACAACTTAGTTTTTAATTTCAAATGCATTCAGTTGGTCATCTGTGGACATCACTGCCACCGCAGAGCATGTAGCTGTAACAAACACATAAGAAGACTGATTGCGTACATAATTTCCTAGCAGTACAGCTCTTCTATGTCTCTGCTGAAGTCTCAATTACTGCTCACAGTTCTAAGATCCCATAGCCTGCCATAGATGAGAGCAGCACACACACAAAGAAAGGAACATCTGGACAGATACAAGGAAAGGATGATTCAATGAAAATAACTAGTAGAACATACTATGACAATAAATAAATTTCCAACAATAATGGAAAGTGCAGCTGAGTTTAGAAATGCATATTGAAAGGTTTACAAGAATTATAAGCACCTAAAAAGCTCGTCTGTTTTTCTTCTCAGTTTTGAGATTGTGTTGGAACATTAAATGCTTGAAATGCACACCTTGCTGGTACTCATTTTTGAGTAACATACCCATTGAAATGTACTCAGGATTAAAAAAGGCTGCAGTTTGATACAAAAATGAAAAGGTAGGTAAGATAAAGAAAGTAAAATTTTAAAAATGCCATTATCAAGCCATTTAGTGTCTCCAAACCTGAACTTTTGGAGGCTACAGACCCATGGTAGTTCTTGTGATCAACACATTCCTTCCCTCCTGGAAAAACCCTACATATCTGAGCTGTGTGTGTATCATTGGAAATTTGTAATGCAAAGCGCTAAGCACTGTTAACATTGTTACTGCACACAGCAAGTATTACTGGGAGTAACCAGAGCTTATAAATGAAATTTTTGGTCTTGTGCCATAACTAACAGAACATAATGCAGCTATTCAACTCCCATAAACACTTAAACACTTCATAAACATGCTTAAAACACTTCTCCACTGTCTTTCCTTGACAGATCCACAAACAAGGGGTCTTAAAGAGCAGTGATCTTTAAGAAAAAGAACTATTGGCTGCACAGAATAATGTTCGTCATTTGTTTAACCCAAAGAAATCCAGTTTAATCTAGTTTTCCTTTATTTAATTAAATAATCCAAATCACTTCAAGGTCCTCTTTAAAAAGTCATAAGCTGTCTTGCATTTTAACTAAAATTAAGTACCTGAATAGAAAGTAGACTCCTAGAAAATAACACATCTTTTATTATTATTGTCATCACCACATGGAATGGAAATGGCTATTTCATGCTTCTCTGATCCAGTGAAATTTCTGCTATAATAATATTTTAAATTAGAAGTATAGGAAGTCTTAGCTCTCACAGAGAAATCAAAATAAAATCTGAATCAGTGACTTAATAAAAACAATAGCACTTGTTTTACTTCCTTTATATTTCAAACTTATTAAGTTGTATTTTAATAGATCCATTCCCCATGACTTTATCAAGGTTTTATCTGATGACTTTACTAAGATAATCTACATGCAGGACAAATTTATTTCTCCCGTTAGGGTTTATTGTTGTTGTTTCTTTGTGCAATCCTTTACCTATATAATACCAGAGCCTAAAGCATTTTTTTTGCCATATAAAACTGACAAATCTAACTTCGAGAATCCTAAGAAACAGAGATGCTATTGTAAAACTGAAATCTTATTTATGCTGAAGTTTAACTGTAGAAATCACATACTGCAGCAAATACCGTGTTCATTTGTCTGAAGTGTTATGCAATGATCTGATTCAGGAGAGACCCGAGTGCCTGAAACTGACTCTGCAATTGTCAGGAAAAGACATCAGTAATCGGCAATATTTCTGTTAAAAATAACAGAACATAAGCTATTTCTGAATTAGGATGAAATTCAAGCAACCAAACAAAAACGCCAAAAAGGACTGGTCATCAGGAAGATTTAGATCCCCCCTGAAAGTCTTGTATTTTTAAAGGCTGAGTAAATACTAAGAGTTGTAGAATATCTATAAAATTATATAAACATATCAGTGCACAGCAGAAAGGCTTCTGTACAAGTTGCTAAGACAAGACACAAACACTGCTTCAAAATTAATGTTCCATCTATATTTATTTCAGCACACTGGAACATATTAGAGGAGTACAGATTGTGGCGAGTCTCTGTGTGTACATGTGTGTGGGAGGGAGGCAGAAAGAAAAAGATGTGAAACATATTTCTCGGGTTTGTTCTTTAAGTCATTCTTTGGGAGAAAAATAATAATAGAGTTGAAAAGTTTAGTCTCCTTCCAGTAGATCACTCAGTTTATTTTATTATGGTCTTCAGAAGAAAGATGAACAAGTCAAGAGCAAAACTATGTTATGTTCTATTTTTATTTCCTCACTGATAGACTATCACAGGTTTAACCAAGGACTTGTTCAACATCTTCCACCTCCTTCATTTTTGTCCACTTTTCTACCTCTCATTGCCATGAAAAAGACATCAGACTCTTGCAGAATGCATGCTTCCACCGGCATGGTCAAACACAGAAGAACCATGCATACCCACTAACCAGGTGGAGTGCGAGGAGTGTATTTTGACTGCGTGTCCTGGAAAGGAGGACAAGGAGGAGGGGAAACTGAGGACAGACTACATTTTCAAGTCATTGACTTCAAAACTGAATTTGTAGTTAAGAAATTTCCAAAGTTCAGCAACTCCATCTGTAAAGAGGTGACTAAGATAGGCCATGTACCTACCTTTAACCAAAATATAAAATGTATATTTTAGGAATAAAGGACAGATTATACTTTCAGGTTGCTGATAACACCAAAAGGAAAAAGAAAGAAAAATTTCTGTGACAGATGCAGAAGCCATGCCAGAAAATGTTAATTATATAAAACCATATTCTTCAGACCCTGTTCAGACAAAGTTTTTACTCACTTCCATTATTTGTGGGATTTTCTTTTTCTTTCACATTAGTGCAAGACATAAAAATTGTTAATATAGCCCAGAACCGATACGAATTTTGAATCCATTACCTACAGTTTGCAGAAAAATGAAACATGCCTGCAAAAAGACCAAATGGATCATTTTTTTAAACCATAGACCAACCAAATCAGTGACATCCCACCTAACCCTGCACTGAGTTCTCTGCTTGCCGTCGTAGCAGCAATGTACACAGGCTATGTTGGTATGCACTTTTCCCTTTCACTTCAAGGCTTGATTCAGCTTCTACTGAGGTTAGTAAGATCTCTTCTATTCTGCAAGTTTAATCTAGTCCTTGTCCTTAATATTACATTATCTATATCCTACATTTAACATAATTTAAGATTTAAAACGTATATATAATTTACATTAAAACAGGGACTTAAACTGGGTACTTTTAAATTTCGGAGTATCAACACTGATTTATAAAACTTGATAATCAAACTATATTTTAAAATAATTATTATATTCTTTTCATACAGATACAATACATATTGATGGAATCATCTAGCCCCCATTTTGCTTATCTGAAGGCAGGCTGTAACGTGGCATTCAAATGCAACCTCTTTGTTATTTTTCATGCCATTAAGCTGTACAGTTATTCAGCAGCCTAACAAGTAGTTACTCTGTTATTACCTCTGACCCTCTGTGAATTGAAAGATCTATTTGCAAAACTGGAAAATATTTGTAATTTTTTGCAGAAGTAGTGTATTTTGTTTGGTGTATATGCATGATATTGTCTTGTCAGAATGCACAGATAGATCAAAAGGGCTTGGAAAGGCAAAACTAGATTGGAAAAGCAAAACATCCCCTCAAATGTAGTTTACAGCTGTGAAGAGGGTCTCTTCTACCATAACCCTGGTGATAAGGGAAAATCAAAAGACACTGTTCTGTTTAAATTTAGCCATGCATGATTATAGAGAAAAAGTTAGCTGCTGCTGCAATGTGATTGAGAACCAGGGGCCATGGTAGCGAGCTGTAATTTTGTCCTTCTGGGAGCAAAGGATGCTGAAATGAATTCATATCCCCCTTAGAGCTGGAAGGGAATGGGAAGCATAGGCAACCCCCACCCCTCATGCCACCTTCCCAAAAACTGAACAACCCAGAAGAGTATCTGTTCATTATAAATCACTTTGAATGGCCGTCTCCCTTTAATCACAATACTTGTGTTTTGGAAAACCCACCTTAGTTTCATCACTTCCTACTCTTTTTCACATGGACTCCAAAATGAAAATGCTAGAGGACACAGTAGATACTAGATGTACCAGGTAACACATGAGTGCTTGTTGCATGTAACCTACTGCATTGGGTCGGGCTGGGATGGAGTTAATTTTCCTCATAAGAGCCCTCATAGTTCTGTGCTTCCTAATGGTATGTAGAAAGGCGCTGATAACACACCAGTGTTTTGGCGACTGCTAAAGCAGTGCTCGCACAGCATC
Source organism: Gorsachius magnificus (assembly GCA_034008185.1). NCBI lineage: Eukaryota > Metazoa > Chordata > Aves > Pelecaniformes > Ardeidae > Gorsachius > Gorsachius magnificus. The sequence continues at coordinate 39,200,205 of CM067088.1, read as the reverse complement.
AAGGCTGTGTCTCCAACATCCCCCCCCCCGCCTCAGTGGGCTGCAAGGGGACGAGATCTTGGGAGGGGACATAGCCAAGACACCTGGCCCAAACTGACCAAAGGGATATTCGATTCCATATGATGTCAGCTCAGAGATAAAAGCTAAGGGAAAGGAGGAGGAAGGGGGAGCATTTTTATTTTTTTTTTTAATGACGTTTCGTCTTCCAGAGCAACCACTATGTGCATACTGAAGCTCTGCTTCCCCAGAAGTGGCTGGACATCGCCTGCTAATGGGAAGTAGAGAATAAAATCTTGTTTTCCTTTTGCTACCACACGCAGCCTTTGCTTTTGCTTTGATTAAACTGCCTCTTTCTTGGCTCACGAGTTGTTTTTTTTTTTCTTTTCCATCACATTTTCTCCTCGCCTGTCCTGCTGAAGAGGAGAGTGATAGAGTGGCTTGGTGGCACCTGGCATCCAGCCAAGGTCAACCCATCACACCTATGTATTGCATAAAAGAGTGATTAGACTGCATGGGTTATGCACCAGGAGAGAGAAGGGGCCATGTTAAAGTAGAGGGAACAAAGTGATGGGATGAGGCTTGAAAAGAGTTAGAAGGGTCATCCTAATCAGAAATGGTAGCACCTTTTCAAAATTTGAGTAGCAATTACGGGTACTTGTCCCTTGTCAGAAGCTCTGGATACAAACAGCGTGTCCTTAGAGACTGTTCTTCGCGTATCTGACTTTGACCACAGTGAGCTTTATATTCATAGTGACGCATAATCAAGATATATGTGACACATCAATATGAGTAAACAAATACATAATTCAAAATAAATTATTAGTACAGCTGCTTGAGCGGGTTGTATTGGAAGCTGCTATAGTCATGTCAGGTTTATGACAATGAAAACAATTCTGGTTTATTCACAGATCCTAAGTAAATCCTTAAAGGGAAAAAAAAAAGTATGTTGCCAACATCCTTCCACCCACACATCTATCCAGAAACCAAACTGAAACAAATGCTGGCGGAAAACAACCTGTATTTCTGATACACTACTGTGTTTTCTGAAACAGTACTGTTACTGAGCCTTAGTTGTCTCTAACAGGGATGCAAGTCAGGATGTAGTTTGCAGTTATGTCACTTTCAGTAAATGAACCGTGTTACATTTTTCAGTGGTGAACTGTTTCAAGTGCAAAAAATAAAAAAATGGTTTAAGTTTTAGCAACTATTAGCAGGGGACTTATAAACTATAAAGACAGACAAGCTAGAAATGTTTGAATTTACACAGGTACATGTTTTGAAAAAAATCAATGCAAATTAAAAAAAAAAAAATATGCCCAACTTCAAGAATAAGCAATAGCAAACCAGCATTTGTAATCTCTGAAGGCATTATTCTACAGACCCATCATTTTAGCAAAACTAAGAGTGTACTAAAAGCTTTTAAAAAAAGGTTTTTTCCACTTTCTTGTGGCAGAAGGAAAAAAAGAGATAGGAAAACAGGGAACAACAGAAGAGCACAGGGAACCATGTCTTTCTGTTGCCTTTATTATACACCCTAGCAATAATAACAGCGTGACGAAATGTTCCTGGATCTTTAGTTCTTGTGGACCACAGCACCTCAAACCTAATTATGATTCCAGATTTTGTGAGGCAGTGTAATGCTTTAATCATTGAGAAGAAGTAACAGGTTTTATTTTCTAAACAATACAAAAAATTTCCAGAAAATAATATGGTGCCATTAAGTGACAGAAAAGGATCTGCCTTATAAAATAAACCAGTGAACAGGCAGGAAGAAAACTGATTGAAGAAAAGTTTCAAGACACAAGAAACATACGAGGGCATGATTTGCTGCTGTGTTGCTCAATTCCAGCTTAATCAAGGGAGTTGTGCTAGCATAAAACAGTCAGGAATCTGGCCCACACTTTAGAGCAATTATATTGTTAATATGCTAATACATCATGCATATTAAAATGGTATAAAATATTGACTTAGATATGCAAGGTTTTATTGTCAATTATAATTAGCTACGAAATTTTATAATGATTAGCAGTACTAATAATAACAATAAGCAAACTGATTGAGGACAACATGTCTGGAATATTTTTGGGGTTTTATTTTAAATGATTTCACGATTGAGGTAAAATAATTAATAGCTCAAATGAAATCCCTCCCTTACTAATAGACAAAACATCAAAATGCTTTCATAAAATTTTTTATTAAGAATTTATTATAAAAGTATTTAAATGTCATTACTTTTAGAGCTCATATTCGTTTCTGGGACTGATTTTCTTAACAGTGCAATTTAATTACTCTTATGTTTCCTTCACAGATAAAATATTGCTGGATATGCTGGATTTGAATCAGTTTCTAGGAGTTTAGCATCAAACCATTCATACTTGCATACCTTCCTCAAGAAGCAAAAAGATGTCCCTAGCATAACAGTATGTAACTTTAAAGAATCCTCTCCTCTGTTTCTCAGCCAGGAAGTACTGTCAGTCTTTGCTATCCAGCAATGTCACTAGCAGCTCAAAGCATGGTATGGAGTAGAGCCTTTATTCTAGAAAGAAATGTCCTTAAAGAAGATTGACTAAAATGATATTCAGCTACCTCTAGCCTAATCTCATGCTTCAGCCTTACAGAAAAAAAAACAGTGGAGATTTTAGATAGTCACATTCTGCTTAGAAGTAGATGAATTCAGCTTATCAAACTAGATAAATACTGTACAGTAGTTTTAAAATTAATCCTATTTTCTTCAAAAATTCTAATTCAACTGCTCAAAGTGCAGATGGCCAATTGTTAGTTGTTCAGTTCGACAATGCACTCATTTTGCCAATACACTATGTATATTGTCAGTAATTAATAAACATACTTCATATGAATTGGTCAAGTATGTTTTCACTAACAGCCCTTGTATTCCTTACTTGAATCCTTACCTGTTTTGCGCCCCAGAAAGCCTTATTCCCTTCTAAAACACCACCTAGTATCCTAACCTTTTGTGTTTTATGCTTTGAACAGTGTTCTCAATTCCAGTATGTTTTTGTGAAATCAACATTTGCAAATCTAGAGCTAAGACATCTAGTCTGGCTTTATAATGCCCTGAAACCAGAAATAAAAGAAGTTAGACTGTTCATGCAAATCTCTCTCCTTTCCCTTGCCATTATTATGTTTATTACCTCCTCTGACTTTTTTTTTTGCACTGAATTACTCAGGTGCTTTATTCACAGCTGCCTTACATGAGTTCCTCTGAAATCAGAGGTTGCTAACTTCTATTCAGCATCCCAAACCTGAATTTTAATGCTTGCTCCTGAACTACTGAGACCATTTTATATAGAGATTGTTTCATAAGTACACTCCATTCCCATTCATATTTCCTCATAATATGGCCACTCCCATGCTGTTATCCATGCGGATCAGCTCTCCTGCAATTCTTGAGCTGCGGAAAACACTAATGGGAAAGCTTGTGATACGTCTGAGTGCATTTTCATAGCTGAGAATGGCTGACTGTCTTTATGTGATATGCTGGCCCTCCACTGACCAACGGCAGTAGCTCTGCAACCCATTAGAATCTATGGAGCTCTGTGTAACCCTGTATTTATGTGCAAATGAAGAAAAACTACCTTACTAAATTCTGTGTTTCTGTGCAAAAATGATGGATTATCTAGTTTGAGTTCCACTAAGCCATAGAAAAAAGGTCAGGTGAAAAAGGTTAATATTCCTATGGTTCTCCTGTTTAAACCTCCATAAAGGCTTATTTCCTTCTCTTTCTAAAACTTACTGAAATTTACTCAGCCCTAAATTAGAGATAATTATACGATGCACCACAGTAACTCTCTAAAATTTTAGAATTATTGCTAATAATGCCTATAGTCAATTTTACAATAAAAGGCTAAATAAATCTAAATAAACGAAAGCATGAGGAAAGGTATCTATAGCATTAAAAAGTACATTGTCGCTGAAGGCTTATTCTGAAGAGTAATTATGTCTCTCTTACTTTTTAATTAGTGTCCTTGTATTTTTTAAAGGAATATACAATATAGATAACTTTAGTAGAGCATGTGCCAGGTGATGATTCAGTTATTGTATTTATATTCTTGGTAAACCATAAAGAGTCTTTCTGGCTTTATGCCCTTTCCCATTAGGTGATAAAATTGCCTCATACTTCTTCATTTCTAAAGAATGCAGTTGGTATGGGTAATTACCTTTGTCAGATAGAGCCCACAGCTTTGTCCTTGAGATTCCTATGCTCTATGCTTCAAAAATATTTATTGTGGTCAAATCACATTTACGTTTCAAGATCTTGTCTATATTTTCATCTATTGCTTCGACTAATAATTCATAAGAATTTCTACTAGTTGTGGCAGTGCTGCTACTTTGCCAAGTACTTGGGCCAGGGGCTTAGCTGGCCACTTGTATGTGCTTTGTTTGGCAAGTGAAGAATAATTTGATAAAGCAGTCAATCAAAATGAAAATAACAGCTTCATGACTGCAGCGCCTGGAGAATAAGGAAAACAGAAATTCCATTAAAACCCTTCATTCAGAGATTTAAAACTTGGCTAAAAGCATTGCTCTAGGCTAAGAGAAATATCCTCTCCCAGGCAGCCCTGCACTGGCTTTGGAATTCCCCATCGGACTGATTTGTTGCATGTCTGTGCATGTGATGCACAGAGTGTGAGAAGAGGGAGAAGTTTTAGAAGAGCCACCTTCTAATCTGACACAACAGAGCAAACGGACGCACGCTTCATCTCAGTATTTCCCAGTATGTCTGAAAAGGCTTGAGTCTATACTAACTGTAAAAGAACCTGCCCATGCTAGGATACGCTCATGGTGGTACCTCACAAACGGTAACCGAGACTCGGCTTGAACGCAGTCTGGGGAATCCAGTGCTGCACATGGTCATAAGAAGGCTAGGAAGAAAATATCAATCATGAGTAGCCCACTCAATGTCATGTCAGGTGAAGGAAAGCTCGGGGACTTTAAAGGGATCATCACTTAGTTGCCACAGTTTCTGTTATTTGTTGGTGTGTTCTTCACAAATCTCAGAGGCTGTCAACTGGAATATGTTCAGATGTTTTTTGTTGTTGAAATCTATGGTATCATTCAATGAACTTCTACTACGTAGTACACATATTCTTGAGAAAAGGATTACCTCACTTTTTAAAAAGAGAATTCCAGATAAGCACTGCTGGTAGTGAATGCATTATAATATACTTTCTGTTTTCAAAGAATTCACTAGAGTCCTGTATCTCAAGCAGATCTCAGCTACAGTTTAGGAGGAATGAGAATGCAAATATCAGGATATTCATATTTAAACTGGAGGAATGTTGTGCTGCTAAATTATGCTACTAATACACTTCTTTCTTGCCTAAGTTAAAGCAGCTTCTCCGAGATAAGTCTTTGCTTTGGTTTCAAACTACATTAGTTCTCCATTTATTACTTACTAGCAATGACTGAAGTACAGGGCATTTCCTTAGTAATAATGAGACACACAGTAAGGATGCTTGGGAAATATCTGCAATGTGGCTGTTACAGCCATTAGAAGATGGAAACGGAAATCCGTGGATACAGAGGCAGAAAGAAGAGTTTCATTATTATGTGCCTTATACATGTATGACAATCTGATAGCTTGAACGATCAGTCCTTCTGAACTCCATTCAGAACTGTACAAACTGTAGCAAAAATGTTCTGATAAATGAATCACGGTTATTTGATTTTCTTTTAGTAGCTGAGTCGCATTGACAACAGATAACTCGGTAAGTACTGCAAAACCTGTACAAGAAACTGAGAGAATACTGAGGAGGTTAGCCCAGCCTGAACTCTGCTCTGCTTCGCTGCCCAGCAAAATTGCTAACCATGCAAGCAACACAAGCATGTCAATGTGAACAGTGGTTATAGCTATAATTGTAACTTATACAAACTAAAAAGTGTATTTGTGTGTTCGGATGAATGGGATCACGTATAACTATTAGGATCCTGACTTTACTAGATTTTACTGAATGGCAGAAAATTCCATTCCAAAAAAGTACCAAAGAACCAAAGATGTGATGAGCCTTTGTACATACAAAAAAGATGCACCAAAAGAAACGCCTGTAAGTTAATCATTCATTCTTACTGCACTGCAATTCAGGCTCTCAGAGAATGCTTGCATATGCCCCCAGATTCCTTTCTTGTTCAGGTCATAGCTCTAGAGAGCCCAAACATACGAGCAGCATAATCAGCCTTGACTTACAAAGCAAGGCTATATCCATCTCCGTTCTCTCAAGCATCTAGCTAAAATAAACCTCCCAACCTTGGGATACAATTTTAAGCTTACATAAATCTCAACTACACAGCAAAACAATGAGAAATCTCATTAGTCCAGAATTTGAAGTCTAGAGTCAGTGACAGAAAACAAAGTTCACCTTTTACATCCACAGACCAAAAGGTAAGTTCTCAGGGAAAGGTCATTTTGCCAGTGAGCCTGCTTCCTCTAGCCTGTAATCATCTAGATGTTCCTGCTCCCGACTCATTCAGCAGAGTAAACTTGGATGTATGGCAATGTAGAAAGAAAACCTAAGAATCAATTCATAGGTGCAATAACTTTCAGTATCCCTCTTGCCATGACTGTTAACACATATATTTCTTCTGCGAATCCTAAGCCTGTATTTCAGAATGATCTTTCAAAGAGGTCAAAGTTCTTCATAAAATCCTCTTCTCTTAAAAATCTGTGTGAAGAATTCATCAACATAGAGGAGTCACTACATGACCAGAGAGGAAACAAGTTGAACAACAATGAAGCAAAAATTAATTTGACAATGTAAGAAAGAAGTATAAGAAACCATATAATAGAAAAAAAACATGCAAAAGGAATGGAACATTTAAGAGTAGACAGATTTAAGGGTAGCGGTTGAGAAGATCAAAGCTGCAGAATGAATTTATCTGCTGGTTTTTCACTAAATTCATGGAAAATGTATAACTAAATCTGAAATACTGAAATTGTCACCTAAATCACCTCTACCATGTTAATCTCTGTCAGTCCAGTCTTTTTCACTGATTGCTCTTTGCATTGTTTTGTCTTTAGTAACTAAAAGAAAATTCAGATGGATGAGGTATTTGAAGAATTATCTCTAGGGTCATACAAAAGAATAACTTTGTCACGGTGACGGCAGAAAACTGCCAAAATTCACCTGTGCTTAAAGCTCAAATTTTGCTGCAGGTAACTTACCAGAACAAAGTTCTGAAATAGTGATTTATGTTTTGGCAAAACTTGGTGTTTATTTATGAAAGCGTTGATAAATCAGAGTATATTTAGGATCTACCATGCTGGGTATCAAGAAGAAAAAAACAGCATCATGGCTTATGATTAGTAAGCAAGTGTAATGACAACAAAGTGGTCTGATCATTGCCCCACAGGAATAGAGGGGAGCCTTGAGCTGAACCTGGAAAGCAGCTAGCCAAGGAAGAGAAAATGCTCCTGTACAAATGGTGCTGACAGATTTATTTTTATGGGAGAGATCAGCAGTCCATTAATATTACTGTCAATGAAAGCATCATAATGACACACTTTGTATTTTCATTTGCTGCTTGTGTCTGCCTCCCGACAGATTTCTGTTACTTTATAACAGAGATTTTGCTTATTACTGTGTTGGGAAAAAAAAAAAAAAGATCTAAAAATGCCCGTTTTACCCTGCATGACAGTTCCATGAACACATTTAGTTTCTGCATAAGGAGTTTAAAAATAATTTCTCTTAAATAAGCAAAGATAGTAGTCCATGAAATTAAGCTGTTGTTTTACGTAAATGTCAAATAATTATCTTAGGAATGTGAAAATAAGCCATCAGCAGGAACACAAATGCTTAGAACAAGATTGGCATTATTATTTTCATAGCCAGTCTGGTAAGAGGCAGTTTTACAATAGCGATAGATGCTGAGGCTCCCATGAAGTCTAATGACAAGGCTGACGTCTTACAAAGTTCTTGAGTATAATAACGTTTTAAAAGTCTGAAGATGCAACAGGCAGACTTGATTCTGATGTGGCTTAGTAAAGTGCACTTCTGTTAACTTTGCTCTGAAACACACGTAAAAGGGAGATCAAAAGATGAATTGGAGGAGCTTCTTGAAAAATTATTCTTTTAATTTTGTTATTTTTTGACTTTTTGGAGGAAACAAAATGTAAAATTACTTCACTTTACATCTTATTATTGCAATGTCTGAAAACTTTGGATCACAAACTAATAATTCTGCTTTCCATGACACTGGTAAACTCATGATCTGACATTCCTCTTGTCTTGAGAAAACATGGTATGGAAATTTTATATCTTTCTCCTTTAAAAACATCAAAATTATTAAATGGCTTGATATCAACCTGAGCAAAATATGCCTTATGAAACCAGAGCTTACTTTCTTTCCTTACGTAGTTTGATTCTCTGTGTCAACTTGGCTTTCCTGCAAGCAGAAAGTATTCTTGCTCATTTATCAAAGTAGCGTTTGCCTGCAAGATTTAACAGTAACTAACAGGGCACTGCTGGCACTACTGGCAATAAAATACACAAATTATTAAGGCAGGTCATAGGAATACAGGTTACAGGGGTTGTAAGTTGAGAGCTTAGTTTATACTCAGACCTATCTTTCTCATTTATGTATGCCATTTCAGTTACCTGTCACAGATTCCTAATGTGCTTGCTTTTGAAAACAAGTACCACAGAAAAATATCGGACAACAAAAATGGGCTAAATAAGCATGGTTTACCCTCCCACTCCTTCTGTTCATAGCTACAGTATTATGAAGCTGAGCATTAAAAGTTCTGTATCATAATACTATATCCTTTAAAAAGATACTCTGGGGGAAAAGCAAGCATTAACATCATCCTATTTTCTACATGCAAGAATTAGCAGCACTGATCATCAGGCTCTGAAGACAAATATGCTTACAACAATGTGTCATGTGTGTACGCACGTATAGAAATTATGCATATACATTGACTGCAGAATAGATACATCAGCAGAAACATTTCATAGTTTGTGTTTCAGTTAAGATGACGACATGGGATGATAGAACCTACGTTCTGAATCTGTTCTTTTGCTGCCATATGTTTATGTCAAAAGTATAGTCTAAAATACAGTGCTAATATTAATAATAAATTACATTCTCGTATGTGATCTTGGCATCAGCGCTTACAATTCCAAATTAATCAAGAATTCTTCTTAAATAAAATCTAGGACCTGTATTCCCAGACAGGGTGACACTCCTGGCTCCCGCTGACTTAGGTGTACAGACCGGTCACTACAGTTTTGTGGATCTCAACAGTCCATGTTCTTGTCTATAGCTGTATATGAGTAAAGTTATTCACATGGATGAAATAGGACTACTTTTATGCAACGTTACCCATGTGCTTAATCATTTATGGTACCGAAACATAGTATCACTCAGCGTTAAGAACTTTTGGGTTAAGTCTACAATTTACATCTACAATAACAAAGTTTCATTTTTTCTGTCTTAATGTAACTAACTAAATATAAGGCTTTGGGTTTCGGTCTTTTTAAGCATTTTTTAACATTTACCCTGTATACCCTGTACAAATGTATTTATGTATCTCTTCAAAATCTATACTACTGTGTTCACTGAAAAAAAATGCAGTTTTGAAAACTAAAAGAAATGGGACTTCAGCAGAAATTAAGGGGTTTTTCCAAAATTCTGTACTTTAAAAATCCATTGTGTTTTACTTTGTACTGAATTACATACAGTTTCCACTGCAAATGCTGTTAAAATTAATTCTAAACCCAAGAGAACTAAAAGTCAGTACACACAAGTACTTACTAGTTTCAGTTGCTACAATAGTTATGTTGTGCCACGTGTTTGTTTCTCTGTCCAGTGGTGTTGCCAAAGTTATTTTCCCATCTTCTGCGTTAATGTTGAACTGCCTCTCAAGGTCAGTATGGCGATCAATGGAAAACCTACAAAACAGACATCCCTGTAATCTACTTAACGAAGTTGGTGTAATCCATATAATCATGAGACAATTTAGGGAGCCCTCAGAGAGCTGCAGTTTTATAGCCAAATGGATTGAGAAGCTCAATAGCATAATAATTCATAAGACAAAATGACAAACTGAAACTAAAAAAACTTAATAATGATTGCCCAAGGAGTAATTAGCTGTATACCCAGTGTGTAGGTCATAAAATGCCCTCAGGTTCACTGGGTAACATCTTTGAAAAACGGTGCTGATCAAGAGTTAATTACACAATCCATCACATTTATTAGACAGTTTCTACGGTATTTCACAGTAACTGATGATAAATTCAACAGTAATGTATTAAGCACACAAAAATGGTGGGCTTCGTGGTTATTTTAAAAAGGGCTGAATAATATTATTTTACCAATAAATTTCAGATTAATGAAGCATGAACTATTCACCAAGCATATTATTTGGTTATGGTTCAAGCAGCTCCATGGGCAGAACGCAATGAATCACCATTTTCCTACAAAATGCTTCAAACGCAGAAGGACTGATTGTTTTATGGATTGACATCACTGATTTTTAACAAAACAAGTTTCATCTGACAGGTAGCCAGAGCTTGCAAACATGAACATCCAGGTAAATTATGCAGCCTAACCAGAGCCAACTTGACAACACAAGTGAGCTGCAGTAGATTGCTCCAACAGTGCATTAAGCAGGATGATGGTCTAAAATGCAGAACAGGATCTCCAGGAAAGATTTTATGTTTTTCCATTTCCACAGAATTATTTTATTAATGTATTATGTGCAAAAAGAAAATAAATCACAAAATTAAGCCTTCCAATTTTTTGACAGGAAAGGTATGCAATGAGAGAGTTTAGTGATAAACTATTGATATGGTTCAACAAAAATTGACTTCAAGGGGTTTTACTGAATTCTAATTGTAGATTTATATAAAAGCCTTTTAAGCCTTTGTGTCTATGTATTATAGAACCTAACAGCATGCACTGACATTTTTTACATCTGTTCTGCATTATATCTAGGCATAATAGGGTGAGTTAGGATACAGTATCAGACTGGATTACATTATATAGTGGTCAGAAAAGTGACTGTCAGTTTCTCATTACATTTCTACTTCTTGCAAATACGCTGTTAAATTCACTGATAAAAGAACAAGAGCATATTTTGCTATAGTGACAATGGCACAGTTATCTGAAAATCAGTTATTCCATTCTGGTTTATGCTTTATCATAAGCCATTTCCCAAAAAGGTTCTGATTCGGAAGTTCTTTTATATGCAACAATAAACACATACTGATGCACTCAAACTCGTTCCAGCATTACACAGTTGATTTTGATAGACATAGCATTAGGATCTGATTTCAAATCTTAGGATTACAGCATTCTTCTTTTTTTTATTTCAGTGTCAGATATTTTTGTATTTACAATGAAGGTACATTACAATTACATTGCTTGTGCAATGCATCCAGCTAGATACAAGTCACTTTAAAAAAATCAGTTCTAAATTATGAAAATTTATCAAAATCTTAAAGTTTAAATGTTTGAAGACTCTATTAGTAAAGGTAAGGCTAGCATGATCACACTGGTAAGGTACTTAACAGCTAATGGACTTAAGAGTGCACCCCCCTGTTTAACTAGGAAATGGGATTTGCTAGACATTTAAGTTTTCTGGTTTTAAACTCTGAGAAGAACTAGTTTTACTCACTTAGAAATTAGTAGTTTGGTTAAGAAGAGTACCACAAAAACCAGGAAGTAAAATTCCAAATACATGTGCCTAAAGCTAGGCACATGCATCTGTCTTTGGACATTTAAGTAAATTGATTTTCTAGTGAGCTCCACATACTCAGTTCTTGATGGTTTAATGGGAATTGTACTATCCTCAGCGCTTCTGAAAACCAGGTCACTTGTGTGGAAGAATCAAGCTGTAGGTGCCTAACTTCAGGCAATCATTTTTGAAAATGTATCTTAACCTTATTTTGATGTCTCCCTAGTTCCAATTAAAGTATTAGAAGTAAAATTCTGGTACTAGTGAAGTTAGTAAAAAATATCTTACAGACTTTCACAGGTTTAAGATTTCACTCAAGAAAATAGAAGACAGACAGCAATGAAGATAACTTTAAGATATCATGACTTAAACCCATCTTTTAATTCTTGATGTTTATGTAATGATGCAGAAAGAATTCTGCTGATATCAAACATTTATGAATTTTTTACAGTCGACAAATGAAATAAAATATGAAAAGCTTATATGCTATTTAATGTTTAGTTGACCTGGGCTTGACATAAATTCCAGTGAGATAAGGCACAGTTCTTCTCTAAGGATCAATCCTTTTTTAAACTTCCACTCACAGTCCTCCTGCAGTACATTTTTTGAAGTTATAAAACTGTGAGTATAACATCTGTGAGTTTATTATATTGCATTTCATCTCATCCCAGAAGTATTTATTCACAATGCAAAACCAGCATTCAAAATGAAAGATTTTTAACATAAGTTACATAGCTTTACAAGACTACAAAGAGGTAAAATCCTCTCCTGATTTTAATTTGATATATATTTGGTACAAAAATAAGAAATAAAATCTGTAGTGTCATAAACCTGGGAAAACTAATAGTACGTTTGCAGTTTCCTTTTCATGATAATGGTATTGTAACTCTTTTTAATGGGAATGCATTGTCAGATCCATAAGCTATACATAAAACATACATTTCTCTAAAAATGAGAAAAGAATATCTTGGGAAATAATGTCTTTTGAAATTGCCATAAACCCAGAACAGGTTATTGGAAAGTTTTGGTTAGTTTATGGGTCTGTAATGGCAATTATAGGAACAACCCCACAGTGGTTTAACAGAAGACTTAAAGTGATTCTCAGTCCTGCTCCTGCACTATTGCTATTGCTGTTATGAGTTAATTTGATCTATTCTTATTTGCACCAATGTAAACAAGAGCAGAAATCCTTTTTTTGCTGCACCTGCTGAGATTTGAATCACAGTACTGATACCTCATCAGTGGTAAATCACCATTGTTTATTAATGCCAGGCAGATTGGACATGATACTTAGTAACAGATAAACAGCTGTACCATTAGGGAGGCAGAAAATAATCTTATCTAGGTTTTTAAGGCCTGCTGTGAATTAAGAAAATGATCAACTGCTGCCAAAGATGAAATCTCTGTCGATATGAACGGGGAAAAACCTGCCACAGCAGAGCTTATACAGTATAGGAAGAAAGATTATTACTCATGCTTTTTTTCTACGCACTTGAATGATGCTTTATCCAAGATAATTTACTGCAGATAAATAGACCACGGTTATAAAATAACAACAGGAACATGGAATAAGTACTACTGGAATCAATAGATTTGTATGCTAATAGATAATGATCTTTCAAGCCTAATTATACTATAAGCCAGAATGCACCACCCTTGCTAAATAAACTACAGTAAAGCTTTACAACTAGCTTAGCTGAATTCACTGGGTCCCTTTCCCAAGAGAGATGCATGTGGTCTGGCTGTGGTAAGATGTCAGCCGCTGACGCATGCTTCTCAAATGACTAGGCTAGAAAAAGACAAACTACTGACCATGCCGACAATTATCAGCCGAATTCACAAATCCTTTTCACCATCAGGCTTAAAAGTGAGCCAGGCCCTTAAGCAACATGCACAGCAGAAAGGCAAATAAAGATGCTGCTTATTTTGAAAACACTGGGCTATGAGAGATATGATATAGTTAGACTAACCTAACAACTGACATGAGGAGGTAGTTCATATTCATTGGAGAAAGGCATAATGAAAGCATAACTCAGCTGAATATCACATTATCACTTAGCCATTCAAAGATGCCTTTGCTTATCCACAATTAGGGCTCAACAACAACGAGAAAAGTCCCATCCAACATATGCATCCTTTAGTCCCACCCATCTAAAGGCGCCTAAATTTCTTTGGCTGAATCAGAGATTTCAGACTAATGACGACTGCCAAACTCCACATTTGACACAAGACATTGCTAAATACCCTCTGCAGGTATTTCCATAAGGTGGGCACAGTCAGAACCAGACTGGTAACCTGTCTATACACCTGCCTGCAAATCTATGATAGGCTTCATACCTTTTAGATCAAGTGATGGAAAGACCAGAGAATATGTTTCAACTCTTCTAAGCAAGCATAAAAACCAAAGTACTGTTCTACTGGATAGAAATGAGGTTAAATTTAAAAAAAAAAATAAATAAAAAAATCATAGGAGAAGTTTCTTTCCAGGCTGTTTTGTATAGTCTTTTTTTAAAACTCTTTTAATGTCTTGTCTCATGACTCAATTATCAGACTATTTCCATGTTCAGAGGTATCCAAGTTTTATTTCATTTATGGTACTGCGATACTCTTGAGTTTCCTGAGTTTTTGTGTATGAGGCTAATGTGCAGCAGATGTGGCATTGGTAGCACACAAGGCGATTCATATTTTCATTTGCGTTGCTAGGGTTTTTATAACAAATGTACACAAAAACTCTAACCAAAATATTGATCGAACAGGTATCTATTGAAAAATATAATTTCCTTGAAATGCAATTGGTGGTTGTCTCACAGAATTCTGTTTTAAATTTAAAAATACATTAAAAAATGGCCAGGCAAGGTTAAAACAGTCCATTATTTTTAGAACAGAATGTTTTAACTCTGGTTTTCAAACTTTTAATTTATGTTTAGTATTTTTGAAAGTGTATCATAGAACATCTACATAAAATTTATATCATGTATGTGATACAATAACAGAATAAACACTTGAAATGCACAATCAAAATGAAACATTCTAATCCAACAAAACAATGCTTCCACATATTTTTGTTAGAACCTGCCATCTTGCAATTGTGTTCCAAATTGGAAAGAAACTGCATTTCTGCTCCTACTTGCCTCTTATGAATATTTTTGCTCCATAATAGCAGAATTACTAACTTGAAATCTTTTTTTTTCCTTAAAATATTTTTCATGCCAGAAATGAAAAAAAAAAGGAATTTGGACTTACCAGAGCTATCCCAGATAAAGCCAAATTAATCAAATGAGCAAACAACAAAAAAAAAGTTGCATAGAAAATTGAGCTCTGTATATTCCTTAATTAGCCATCAAGCCAATAAGATAGAAAAACTAAATCTTATAATGTATGACATAAATAATATTTTTAAAGAAGATATGCCACACTAATTAATAATCTTTTTGTTTAAATGTAATTAATTATGGCCAATTCTCTTTTATGTATATCAATTGTTTCTGTATGGCTTGATAAGTAATAACATTCTGATTCAGTTTGTACGTGTAAAGTATTTTTCCTTTAGAAGTTTGAAAATATCTTGATCTATAATCCATGAAAAAAATGGAATTAAGTAATACTCAGTTAAATTTTTCAGGCTTGGACAGAATAAAGAGGCTCAATTTTAGGACATGGGTAGGCTTGTCACTGGTCTAAATTATTAGGAGTTTGGGGCAGGACTAGAAAAGAATTCCAGGCAAACAGAACAAGACTGGAAAAACAGCCAAGGTAAAACTGAAGCAGAGTTGAAGCCAGGCTGAGATGAGGAACAAAGGGGACACAATAAAGAGGCAGAGGAGCACAGGACTGAGCCAAGAGCAAAGCAAAACAGGGTAGAGAGAAGGAACTAAGGTTAAATTGAAAGAGAAATGACTATCGAGCTGGAATAAAGGAAGAAAGCCAACTCGCTGCCACCATGGCTGGTTTCACAAGATCCTGTCTTTGCATCAGCAGTGCAAGCCCCTTTTCACAGGTGTCAGTGGACAGCAGTAATAAAATTAGGGGTGGAGTCACTGCTTAAATTGTGATAGAGCAAACTGTGCATTCTGTATTACTTTTTTTTTCTGTTTATGTAACACTTTTCTAAGCTGGGTTACTACCCTCATTTATTTCTCATTTTTATGATCAGATTACCATCTTTGACATCCCAAGAGCTTCTCTGGTAAGAAAATAAATTTGGTGCCTATTGACACTGTCTGGGTTGTGTGCTGCATTAGAAAATACATTATTCAATTAATTTGTATAGAAATCTGTGACAGTCAATGCTACGTTTAGCTAGTTTTGAAAGGATGACCTAGAAACGAGAGACTCCAACATCCTCTCCAACATCTTCATACATAAGTTATAATACATCCAAACACGTTGGAAATTCTGAATTTCTAATTCTGAAAATACTAGAATATGTTATGCAACATGTAGGCCCCCTCAATAAAGGTTTAAAGTTTGGCTCTGTGACAAAACTGATGTAAATGACAATTAGAAAATAGTCTTAACTGATAGATTATAACAACTAGTATCATCCTCACAATGCTGAGGACTGCTTGCGTAGCTTAAATTCCCTAAGGCAAGAATGTACAGTGATGATTATTATTAAATAGACTTTCTCTAAATATACCTTTACTATGAATATGACATTTTGGAGTTTGTTTTCATAATGCTTTTAACAGGCAGTATTATACACAGCAAAATGTGTTTTGGGAACGCTTGCATCATTCCATACTAACCATTACAAAGAGGGAGGGGAAGATGTGTGCTCATCAAAATGAGATAGAGAACACCGATCTGATGAAAGCGGAATAACAGATTTTGTTCAAGTTAGATCAAAAAAGGAAAATATAGTAAATCAAAGGTGCAAAAGCCATATGGGCATAATAATCTCTGATTTTCCATCTTTAAACCAGGAATGGGTTTAGCCAAGGGAATACAAAATATGTTTTGACAACCTTACAGCTACACGGAAGAAACTCAGTATTGTTAGTGCAGACACTAGCGGATTATTTAAAGTAACTACAGAGATACACACTGATGATTCAACCCCATCTGACCTCATACACCCTATTTCTTATTTTCATTGCACACCTGCTGTTTCATAAGACTACTCGTGTGGCAAGGAGCATTTTTGTGATTTTGAAAATGATCTGAACTGATAAATCTAACATAATAAAACAAATCCTATACAAGTATTTTCATAAAAATAGACTGGCATGAGAACAGTGTCATACAATGTATGGGAAAATATACTTAGTATTCTGCCAATAGTTTTTTCAAAGAGAACTTTAAAGCAGCACTACCTTATAGGACTGGAAGACACGTCAGGGTCATGGGCAGTCACCTGGCCAATCACAGAGTTAATGGCAGCATTTTCATGCACTTCCAGTAGGTAAGTAGGTGATGAAAAGACTGGCGGCTCATCAGCATCCTCTACTACAATTTTTACCGTTGCTGTATCCTTGAATGGTCCTCCACTGATGAAGCGAGGATCAATATGAACATTGGCTGCTTCTACCTTCAGAGTATAGGATTTTTTGGTCTCAAAGTCCAGTGGCTGTTAAGAATGACAAAGATAAATCTCTTTTACTAATGGCCACAGAGAAAGAACAAATGAATATAATGCTGATGGATGAAAGTTATGTGCATTTGAGCACATTCAGTGAGTTTTAATGCAATCACTTCCCACTCCCAGAAATCCAACCTGCAAATTTTCTAGGCATATATTGGTATCTGTTTATTAACCAGCCTCAGAGAAAACAAGACTCTTTGTTTTCTTGCTTTTCACAAGAAATTTACCAAAATATTCTCTCTCATGAATTATACCATTACAATTACATATCAGATAAATACTACAAATTTGTTGGTGATGACATGCCTCCCATACTAATCATGCACTTAATCAGTGCTTTGTTAGTTGCAGATAAGAAAAAAAATTATACTAGCTCCACAAAGAAAAAATATTTTATTACTTCCAGAACAATGTGAGAAATGCGAAGAACTAGCAATTATTATTTGTTGGACATGAGAGGCATTATGTGGAAAAATGTAGAGCTAATCATGTAAGAAAATACTTCAGTATTATTGCACTTCAGGTAACTCTGCATTTCTGTTTATAAGGGTAAATGAGGTAGACATCTCTCAGGAATTTCTTAAAACTGTAGAAATTCCTACTTCTGTATCTTATTTTTCTTTCAGAGAGAGAAACACGATAGCGATTACTTTATTCTATCAATATACCTGCCATGTCACCATTGTTTTTACTTTTTTGCAGTTCCATATTAAAACATAAGAGATGAAAACACTGGGGATTTAAAGGAATGATATACCAAATCTGCGACACTTCTGAATATTAGAATTTTTCATTATAGGAGATTCAAGTTTGTGTCTTGAAGCACATCAGTATATTCACTATATAATTCTCTTGTGTCTCACAATGATTCAAATTTCAAAGATGCAAATTGCCAAGCATTGGAAAGATATTAAGATTTGCATTACAATGTCCCCGGGGATAAAAAGAAAAGGACATAGAAACTCTGAATCTGCAATGCAAATACCAGCAAGAGCACAAATAGGGACCTTCAGGAAGTCTGTCAAAGCCTTCAATATGTATACTTCCAAATTTTGTTGATTTTTTTCAGGTATGAATTGAGCTCTAATGGGATTTGCTCTTTCTCACAAATTCTAGTAAACATGAGAAAACCTTGCTTCTTTAGTGGCTCTTGAATTAGTAAGCTTTTGTAATTATGAATGGTGATTTATAAATCAGCATATTCACAATTTGCCAATCATAGCTCCTATATAATTTTTTCAATTGCTTTTCATATGCTTTACAGAAATGACAGCACCCCAATACATTTAGTCATGCTTAATCAGAGTATCATATTGAAAATTTACTCTGCATTGTCTAAACCCCATGAATTTATGCTGGAGAAAATCTGTTGGTGAACAGTACCCTCCATACATCATCTACTCTAGTAGAACCAAAATGATTATTGCTGTCAAAATGAATATATGAAACAACATTATATTAGAGACTCAGTTATGAAATAAAGCCAAGGGAACTGGGGCAAAAGGCTAATTGCCTTAGTTTACAAAAGAGGCCACAGCATACAATAAATAACAGTAAGGAAGATTGGGGATGTATATCATAATTTTCTCTTTAGGAAAAAAGATCTAAATTTAGATAAATATGCATAATTTTATTATACAACTACAGTGTTGATCTCACTGAGAATCAGAAAATATAAACTTTTGACGGGTACTCTGCCTGACCTCTTTAATTACAGGTACGAGTTGAATATTAATTACCTATACTCACTGGATTTTTTTTTTTCACTGCAATGTCATGTTCTTGGTTTTGGTTGGTTTGGTTTTTTTTTTGTTGGGTTTTTTTTGTGTTTTTTTTGTTTTGTTCTGTTTTTTTAAAAAAAGATTCTTTGAGAGTGCTCTGTGCTACATATTTAAAACCCTCTATGCCAGTCTTATAAGATGTATTCATATCCTTTTTTGGAACACAGCATGAGAACCATCTCTTTTCTCCTTCCCCAGAAAACAACGAAAATTAAATCTGCAATTAATGTTTCATTGACTTTACTAGCCAAGTTTTGTTCCAGATACGCTGTCTCTCCCAATATTTCTGTATATAATTGGGTGGTCCTTCTGTTGTGTACACGCAGATACCTCATCTTGCCTACATCAAGATTGTGCAAGCATAGAAAAGGTAGAGTTGTAGCCTTCTTTAGGGCCTGAATTTGGTATTTCTCATGTGAAATGGCACTGCTCTTGGTAAGGTTCACTGAAATCACTATTCATTGAGAAAAGAGACTTCAACATGAGAAAAGGTGGAAGACTAAGCCTCTCACACATAATGTAATTTAAATAATACACTACGATTTTTTTTTTTCTCTGAACAGTATTTGGCCAGCTATACAGCAAATGAAAAAATAGAGAAAAGGTGTTTGATGAACACTCAGTCAAGATTTTACAGCATTTTACACCGCTAACAAAGCAGATTCTAATCTACTCTTCTCCTTTGGAACCAAGGAAGGAAAACCTATATGATTTGACCACATGGAAGCCCAGATAAGATTAACACATTCCCAGCACTGAACGTACTTCCATGGATGTCTCCCCAGATGTCACCTAAATGGCAATTTTGAGGGACTTGGCTAATACATCCCTTTTTTATCACTTCACTGGCTTGACACCTCATCCATAGATAAAAGAATCATTCAAAATCCAGCATCTAGTCACAGAGTACAGTCTGGCTGCCTAGTTGTATGCACAATAAACATTTTTTAACAGAGATATCATTTACCTTTCTCACTCTAATAATGCCGTCCTGAGTTTGGGCATCTGTAGTAATTTCAAATATATCCATTCCATCTCCTTCAATAATATCATAGGATGATTTAGCATTTTCTCCAATATCCAGGTCATTTGCTTTCACCCTTCCTATTGGTTCACCAAGAGCAACATCTTCCATTACTGAGAAGTGATACAGACCTTACGAATAAGAAGAAAAGACTAAACATTACACCCGATTCCAGTATCTCTGGTGTGCTCTTCATTTGTTAATGCTTCTCCAATGCAAACTCTTGAGATGGGCAACTGACACAAATTACATTTACACAAGTTATTTACTGAAAGCAGCAAAATGTGTTCCTTATATAGGAATATTCAGGTTACTGTATGTGAATGTTCTTTTCGTTACAGTAGTATCCTGCTTCTTCCTTGCAGGGATGCTTAGTGTTGGCAAACATACATAGTGAGCTACTTTCAACACTGAAAGCATGCAACATTCTCTGCTGCAGACACTGTTCAACTTAACATTTTATTTACAGGCTTGTAGTTAGAATTCAACTATGAAACTTTGGCTTTTACTTTGTAGAAAACTGGTCTAGTACTTTAAAGATGCCTTATGCAATTTCAGATCTTTACTATTTTTTTGACCCTTTGATTTGGTTTTGTTTGTTTAACCCCTTCCCCTCCTGTTTGTGGTAAGAAACTAATTATGAAACATTAACGAAACTCCCAAAATGTATGTTTTAAAGGAAACAATAACTTCCCATAGCAATCATTACTGTACTTCCTATTTGGTCATAGGGTAAGACTAAAATTCACTAGAAAGTACTATTCAAATTGTCAGCATTTTTATTTTCTATAATACTTGCTTCAAACCTTCTGACCTAATAAGTGTCAAAAATCTATTTAGAACTTGTAATATATTATTTTAGGTAAGTGTTTTATTAAGAGAAAACTCAAAATACCCATTTTACTATTTATCTCCCACTTCTTAACAGTACTCTGAAAAACAGAAGACAAATGCATGCTTTACTTCAGAAATTCTTTATGGGGTGCCTATTTTTTAACCTCTTGGTAATTTACACTTATTGAAGCTATGGTTAATACATGAGTTAATCAACTGCAGTGCTACTTAGTAGTTAAAATAGACAAAAAGAATTCAAGGTTAGCAGGTAAGAACATTAAAATATTTTTTAACAAAGGGTTCCGGACTTGTTGTTTTCTGTCCTCACAGTTGTTTTAAAGACAATGTGTGGTTTTTACTGTTATGTGCACGTAGTATTCTTCTGAACCCAAAATGTTCTGGAGTTGTTGCTTTACATGTTTGTAGGCTGACTGCAGTAGCAACAGTTGAAAGTAGGAAGGAAACTGTGAGAAATTCACAAATACATATATTAACTATACATATAGTCTATCCCAAAGTGACTTTTTTTTTTCTTTAATGTTTCTCGGCTAAGTTATTAGAGATAATTTGGAGATCATCAAGATTCCTCAAGAATATTCATAATGGCTCACAAACAATGAGCAGCCAAAGCAATCAAGTGCCTCAGGAGACTAAATTATGTGCTCATAATTTATACTGCTGTCCACACTTTCTGCTTTGAATCTCCTTACACATTTGATTGCATTTTTAAGTTGGTATTTTTCTCTCAGATTTATTAAGATAGTTTACAAAATACTGTAAAAAAAATCATTATGATGCAGCTCCTCTTTTACACAAATTACTCTCAAGAATTATGAATTGTCCTGTCAAGATGCCAAAGTGCAGAGCTGAACAAAAATCCACATTACACATCTTTGAAAACCCTTGGTTTTCACAGCAGTGCACAGTTCTTCTCAGTACAATTCTATGGTAAACTGCCAGGTTAAAAACTTCTGTGACTTATAAAATGCTGCTAAAATTATTTCAAAGAGATCACAGAAGTAGTGAAAGTTCATCTTTTTCATTTCTAAAACGCAGGAGGCTAACACTCTTTGAAATCAAACCATAAATATACATTTCTGTCCTGCCTGGAAACAATAAACCGAGAAAACACACCGCTTTCTGAGTTCATTACAATTTATTGTGAAAGCAGCATGTATTACATCTTATGAATTTCTATTTCATTCTGGTTAGGCTCTGTTGTAAGTTTGATCCTTTCTTATTTTCCTTTCCAGGCAAATACAAACTGTGCTTCAATGGTGTAAAAAAATGTTAAAGACTTGATCAGATCTTGTGTAAGGCCAGAGTCATGACTAATCTGTAACGCTAGGCAGCATGCTATGAATACTTAGTTTTAAAAGGCAGAATTTGTAATAACATCCAGTTACAATATTTATTATGGCTCACTCTCATTAAATGTAATATGCGCATAATACAAAGTTATAGTACATGCAGTTTTTTTCCTAATGACGTTGCCTAACTATCAGTGTTATAACAGGGTGGTTGTTCCTAGATGGTAGCTTGATTTCTGCACTGGAATGCACTAGCTGTAACAGGTTCAAAGACTCACTCTCTGTTGAAAGAAGACTAATCTAATATAGAAAATACATTTCAGGGATCTGTGATGCAGTCTTCCCTACGCTATCCAGTCAGTGTGTTGCTGTACCCAAACTACAGGAGAACAGATTTGAGTAAACTGTCAGGGACAGTACAGTTTTATCTCCATATGCATTCGCTCCTGTGCTTCCTGCTGAAGCCTCCAGCAAATGTACCAATTAGCACCAGTTGTGTTGCTGATTCTCTGATCAGCTTTTTTCGTACTGGCAGCCAAAGGCTTTTTGAGACAGAAAGTGCTGATACAAATATAAAAGCCAGGTAAGCCGGCAAAAGTAGATCTGTAGTCAGAGAGTTAGAGCTGCAGTACATTGCAGGTATAAAAGACATGTCCCTCTGCATTCTGGTGATATGGTTCAGCCAGGAGTCTCATCTATAGATGTTTACATTATTAGGAAAATTGTCATCATATGTTGGAAAGCACTACTACACAAGTGCAAGCAATGCAATGTGATATGAAAGTAAAAAATTTATGCATTTCTTATTTTATGAGAGAAAACCTTTTACTGTGCACAGTGTTTATCTGTTAAAAACCACTAAGATGAGGTAATAAAATATATATTTTGCAAATAAGCTTTTACCTCTGCTTATTTATTTTATATTTTCTTTCTCTCTCTCTCTCTGTGCATTTTCTAGACCATAGGAGTGTATTTATCACATACTCAGTACTAGGACTAACCCATTTCACTCTTTGCCTCTTCAGAACAGGGCAAAACGGGACTTCAAGTCATACATATGTGGAAAAGAATTAATTTTACATTGGGTGCATAAGTACCTTGTTAGAAAAACATGCTTCTAATAAAGCAAAAATGATACAAAGTCTAGATGTGAACATTCTCCAACCCCAAAACAGACTCTCAATACCTTACAACTTTAGCTTTTCAGAGCAACCTGGGTAAAAAGGTAAGTTTCTAATAGTGCATTAGATTGCACCTGTTCCAAATAAAATCGATCCAGACATTGTGCTCTTCCCTCTTCTTCTCTTGTCTTCATCTTTGAAACAGACTACAAAGCTTGTAGAGAATCTCAGCAGGATGCCAAATCATTTTAACCTAGCCCAGCAAGATACCCATTGGAACCACTGTAGTAAATATGGATTTTGAATTAAAGATCAACAATTATCTAGACTCAGACTTATTTTCTTTGTTTTCTTCACTACTACCTAATTAGTCAAACCTTTATTTCTCTTCTCAGTTATATATGTCTTTTACTGATGGTGTCACTTGTCTGCATGAGATGGAAGCAAATACAACAGGAACTAAAGCTAGCACTTGGAAACAACTGCACTGGAAGCAAATAAATATATGAAAACCAGTCCCCAAGCCTTTTTGTGGGGGGTAACGAGGTAACAAGGAACACTGAGAGCTGCGTAGGCTGTTCTGGGTGTAATTCCCTCTTTCCTAAGCTCTTAATCAGGCAGACGACTATTAATGTTTCTCTAGTAGCAGCTACATATTTTCAAAATACATTACAAACCCAGGCAATATGATGATTAAAAAAAGAGCTTGATAAAAAAAAAATAAAGCACTATATTACTTTCTTATACAGGAGAACACATACACATAATGGCACTTACTCTGTGCAAACTTAGGAGGATTGTCATTAACATCAGTGAGTGTAATTGTCACTGTTGTAGTTCCAGAGAGTCCACCCATATGTCCTCCCATGTCCTTTGCTTGGATGACCACAAAGTATTCTTCTTTGGCTTCTCTGTCCATGTTGGGAAGAGCTGTTTTAATTATAGCTACAATAATGGGGGGAAAAAAGTCAGGTACAGACCCAAATTCAGTTTTGCCGCTATTTTTATGGATATATGTAAATATTGGTATAAAAATTGAACTGCTAAAGTTCCAGTTAAGGTGCCTGTTAGTACCAAGGATAAAGAAGAATTTGAGATTTTCAAAAAAGTGTATCTGAGGTCACCTACCTTGATTTATCAAAGTGCGATTTATCAAACTGTGGTCCCAAACCCCCAAATTAATCATACCTGCAATACATATTAATTCTTACTTTTTTTTTCCTGATAAACTTTTTGATTTCTGTCCTACCTCCCACAGAAATCCATTGATTCCCCACAGAATTCACAAACAGAAGACAACCACTTAGTAAACTTAACCTGTAAAGACTATTAAACGTATCTGTCAGATTGTTTCAAATATTTTAAAACCAAACTCATCATTTAATCTGCTCTTGCATATAACCTAGGCTACAGGTGTTCCCTTAAGTCCTAACTTGAGTGACAGGCCTACCGGAGAACGACAGCACGTCTTTCAGCACAGCCACCAGTACTGCAAACTCCTGAAGTCACTCCATCATCCCTGCCCTGGGTGGCCAACGATCTCAGTAAGCTGCTATCACCTACTTTCTTAGGTTAGAAGGTTTTGAAGACAGAGAAATAAAATTATCTGTAGTATATCAAAATACAAAATGTCACTGGGCTAGCAGAAAGATATCTGCATGGGTCAGTCTAATTAAATATGGGGCCACATCCACTGCAAACTCCTATAGATATCATGGACATCTAACAGAAAAAAAAAAGAAAAAAAAATTTTTCTTTCCAAAACTTCTCCACCCATAATGTGCTATTGTATTCACAACTTTCCATATGGGAAGTGCAATACTAAATGCTTAATGGTAAATTTAAATGGTGTTCATCATAGTCTAGTAATGTCCACCATAATAAGAAGATAAGAATCAACTAAAGAAGTCCCACTAAACTTAGGGAAAACTACTCTAAATGTTAAATTGAAATACGACATCTTTTTTTCCTTTTAATCCTGTTTTTTAATTCTATTTTAAAAAAAATTATTTGTCTGTGAAAAGAGAGCACAAAGTTCAAGTTACTGAATTATCTTAGTGGGTAAGTGAAGTGTAAGATCGCCAAGGGGAGATGAATCCACAATTGCAGTGGTTCCTTCATGGTGCTTGAGGGTTCTTATGAGGCATAAGGAAGAGTGTCTCTTTTCATGGGCCTGCACTTACAGAGCTGAAGGACACAGTTTATGGGCAGACACTGACAGTAACTCACCGAGTCTTTGGAATTCATTAAAAAAAGAAGGTAAGAATTCTATATTGTACTGTATATTTGTTAAGATTTGCATGTTGAATAGAGCGGCCAAGTTCACACCCTGAATGATACGTACCTGTTGCCAGGCCTGATCATACATTTCATTACCTCCCACACTGTATTTCTTTTTTTTTACCTGTTCTTTGTTAAGTATTGTCAGGAGTTTTTAGGTGTCAGTCAATACTTATTGCAAATCTGTTAGTTTTGATTTGTCTGCTGGGACTAGCATAGCTGTGGAGACTTCAAATAGCTCTTTTTTTTTTCACATGGGATAGCTTCTATTAAATAAGCTTCTTAGAAATGACGAGATTATCTATTCATGTATTTATGGTGAATAAAGAAATGTTCCTGGTCTTTATCATTAACAGAGATGCATTTCCGTAAATTTGAGAATCCGTTTATCTTTAATATTGTAATGCTAAGCATTTGATCAGACCTTCTTTTCTTGGCTGAGTACAGGACCAAGCTAGGAGCAATGCGGTGTAAGGTATCTAGAATAAAGCAATATGCTTGCTACATAAATCACTAAACATAACATTGCAACAGTCTTGTAACCTACACTTTTGTAAATGATTTCCATAAAATATTTTGGGTTGTCGTCTTACATATTTTATACATATAATTCCAGATGAAAATGCAATCTCTGTCTTATGACTGCAACTGCCAAGCCAGCGTAACCTCTCGTTCCCAAGGAACTCAATACGTAATCAGTGATTTTTCATTCCAACATGTGGTAAGCGGGGTGAGGAGCAGCAAGGCCAGCTGCACTGCAGGTAAAGGTGAGGTAGGAGCTGAGCACAGAAACAAGGCAAGCAGGGGCAGGGACCTCACCAACAAGGAGCCGGACTGCGGAGTGGCAAGGCAGGGTCTGACTCAGACCCAGAGGCAGTGGCCAGGCCCAGCCACTGATGATCACCCAGCCAGCCCATAGCAGCAAGGCAGGTCTGCGGCCAGGCCAGGAAACCCAGCTGGAGGGTTTGGATCCAGGTCGGAACCAAGAAAATGTGAGACCGGGCGCAGAGGTAGCACTGCTGGGGGCCAGCGGGAGAGCCTCAACCTAGGAGGAGCTTCCAAGGAGAAGGGGGGGCAGCGCCTGCGTGAAGCTTTCTTCACAACAGCTCGTACCTGCAAAGGAGCTGGCCTTGGATGCAGCCAGCTACACTTCTAAACTTAACCAGCTGACCTCCTTGAAGGAGGTCCTGTGCTCAGGACCCTGACAAATACAATGTAATCCAGTGCTTGTAAAACCAATGAGGCAGCCTTGAAATACAACATTTGTGTAATTTAACTATTGTGTACCATCTATAGGAGGGGACATAAATTATTCTGCAGAACATTGAAGAATATGCTTCTATTACAATTTTTTGAATGAAAACAGGGGAACAGTAAAAGCCAGAAAATAATAATACACATTTATCAGATGTGATAAGTGCAAAATACATTCAGTAAAAGAGTAGGGCCATTTCCTCTATAGCAGCCTGGGTAAGGAGAGCAAATGATACGTATTTCTAAAAGCATTTGACAACTGTGAGTGGTTTGGACCGACTTGTTTAATATTTAGGAATAATAATGACAAATTCTGCGAAAAAATCCATTGTTATAAATGAGATGACACATAAAAAGGATGCTAATGCAGACTTAAGGTAATAGAGCTGATCCAAAGATCAGGGAAACCTTATTTCAACGGGGTTTGTATTAAGCCTACTATAACTTTTCCTCCATTATTAGTTTCCCTTGTTTGTTTTTGTGGGTTTTTTTAATGTAATTTACATAGGTAAGTCCAGCCTACAGAACACTTGTATAAGATGCCATGTTTTGTATTCTGCAGTTTCCTCTGAGACAAGTTAGTTATTTCAATAAAGTGATGATTCTTCTTAGACATGTGTTTTAATTTGACTCTTAATATATAGAACAGTCTAGCCCTTGTCTATGGTTTGAAAGATATCAGGAAGATTAAATACCTTAAAAAGTGCCTAAATCAGAATTACAGTTTCTGACTTTTAGGACATAAAAATTGGTGGGATTTTTTTTCTGTGTAAAGATACTAACACAACCTGTTGTTTCAATAGCTTTATACATATTTCTATCTGCTGTCTCAGCCCATAAACCATTTGCCAGAAGCTAAGAGTCAAAGTCAAGTTTCAATTTAAAACACAATAAAAAGAAAAAAAAGAGGTTTACTGTTTTAATTACTACAACAGGAGCTGAAGGTTTTTAAACATCAGGTATATCCAAATCACACAGGCTGATTGTTACCACCAGTATTTCTATATTCAGAATCTATAGAACAGAGGTTGGCAAAAGAGAAGCGTTGGTATCTCTTATAAGGCAAATTAATAAACACAAAAAGGCTCCATCCTCACCTAAGCAATGTGATCGAGACAAAGACAGACTAAGAGTTATGCATAGAGAATTTCAAGGATATTTGTTTGTTCTTTTGCTTTATTCACCGGTTCTCAGGCTGGGCTTACAGGAAGTACTGGAACTTTCAGTCTATTTTTAGAAAACAATTCAGTCTCACCAAATACTAATACACATCCAGCACACAGAACATTAACTCATTCAGCATTCAGTCTGCTCTACTTCAATTCAACCCAGAAACAAATCAAGAATAAAGACATAACCACTTTCAGCATGCTGTGATGGATGAAAATTCTATGTGCCAAACAGGAAAGTAGTTTAACAGCGAGGGATGAGAATTACTGTAAACTAATGTAAGGTAGGTAGAGGCTTGTTGGAAGACTGCATTCAGAAGAGTTATCAATGGCTTACTGAAGTGGTTCATAGGGTTTGTTCTGCTTCCAGCATCATTCAATATTTCCTGAATGATGGAAGACAGGACGAACTTATGAAGCCCTTCAGATGACACAAAGTTGGGAGCCATTGAAGTACTGGAAGAACAGGATTAGAGTTCAAAACTATTTTGACAAATTGGATAGTCTAAAAAAGTAGGATGCAACTTAATTTGGCAAGTAAAAAGCATTTTGTGTGGGTGAAACAATTAACTTCACAATTACAACTGAGTAGATGACTCACAAGACAGAAAAAAATGTGGAGTCAAAACGAGCTGAATATGAGTCAACAGCATTTCGCTGATAAAAATGCTCAAACATTCCCTGCTATATTAGCTAGTATGTTATATGGAAGAACGGTGGAATAATCCTTCCAGTTCACCTATACTGGTTAAGTGCAGCTGGAACGGTGTGTCCAGTTTGGAAAAAAACGGGTTTATACAGTTAGGAAAGTATGAGGAATTCTTTACAAATATGTAAAAATTACTGGGAGCTACTCTCCTTTTCCACTGGGGATAAGAGAAGAAATGATGGGCCTAAAATATAAACCACAAAATGGGTTTAAATTGCAGCAAGAGAGATTTCAGTTAATCATTAGGGGAACACTTTCTAACAGAGAAGGTAAGCACAGACAGAGATGGCTGCCTGTTTTTCCATTACTGAAAGTTTTTAAGAACATATCAGACAAGTGTCTGTCAAGAATGAGACAGGATAAATCTGATCTTTTTTTGGGGCAGGGGTGCTCACTGCATTCTCGCTTGAGGTCCCTTCCCTCCATATTGTCTAAGATAAGGTTTTATCTTTATGTGCTCTAGAATATATCAAAAACCTTCGTCCTGTGAAAACGTTCAATGGCCATGTCGTACAACCACTGAACAGATACCTGTAGCATAATTTGGCTACAGATCCTCTGACCGAAGCTGGAAACATCAGGAAGCAGGTTGGAAGGTAAAGAAATCAAGAAGTAATCTATTTCTTCAAAGAATGAACCCCCCCCCAATATTGGAAGTACCTTTTTTTTTTTTTTTTTTGGCTGAGTTGGTTTTCCTAAACAGCTATTGGTGTCACACTGCTCAATAGCAAATAAAACAGCTGCAGAATGGGATTTACTTTTACAGTGGTCCTAAATGCACACACTGAGCAATTTGCACAATCTGCCTCACAACTTGAATCGGTTAAAATGCACCCCTGTGGACTACTTTCAAAAACCTATTTGGAAGAATATAGACTGTCTCACACTGAAAAAGATCAGGGGAAAAGCAGCAATGTATCAGAGGCTATAGCTGATGAAGAGAAAGAAGAGAAGCAAAAGGAACAGTAGAAATAAGGATCTGTTTTTCACTTTCCACTTTCCTCTCATTTTTTTTTAAGGATCTCTTTATGGTCATGCTATAAAGCTACACATAATAATAATTGAGAACATGGAACAAAACCAAGCAAGCACTATGCAAAATTGGAATGTGGCCCTGAAAAGCCTTTCTTAAGCATCTCATTCATCTCACACATTTTGATAAAGACTTCCTGCTATTTCAACCTGCATACTTTGGAACTTCCCCTTCTTCATTTTGGAAGAGCTAAGTAATTGCTTTGATCTTCCTTCTGTGCTAAAACCTTGGTAGAGATTCTTATTAAATATAACAGTCATTTAGGACCCAAACTCCTGAAAAATCAATCTTGTAATTTCTTCAGAGAGCTGTGAGTTGCATTCTTTGTATTCCCATGAAGCACAATGACTTCAGTGATGTTTTGGCAGTCCATTAAAACAGCACACTTGGAGATCTGTGGAAAACCTGTACCACAATTCCTAAAAAATGAAAAGATCACAACTAACTTTCTTGAAAATTAAAAAATTCTAGTACTTTGATGATATGATACAGGCACACCAATCCACTATTTTTAAGTCAGTTTACCTTTCATAAAAATCATGATTGTTTTAATAAAAATTATCATCAAATATTCTCATTTCTTACTTAGTTCTAATGCCTTAAGATTTTTATTTTAGCATGACAAGAAAAATATCTGTAGTCTCTAGTAAAGTTGACTAACTTTCTAGAAAACTATCAATTACAGGAGCTGTCTGAAATACATTCAGATATATTAAAATCAAAGACATTAGCTACAGTAAAAATAAACAATAAGTGAGGAATTGAATACTATGTTGTACCATTTTATGTGGAGTGATACTGTGCCATTTTTGTATTTTTAAGAGAGAAGCTAACAGTGTACATATCTTATTACCATGTTTATTTTTTAAAATTGTATGGGGAAGATGGCACTGCCTGCCTGTTAAACAGGGAGATAAAGGTTGAATATAATTTCATTAATTCTTGTTTCTTATGTAAACTACAATCTATTGTATTTTCTTTTTCAGCCCATATTACTACCATTTCAGTGTTTTCTGATCTTGCTTTCATTCTGAAGTAGACCTTGCAAGTTTGCCATTGTGCATAAATTAACGCTACCTACCTTTCACTAAATGTATTGTGCTCCAAGGATATCATCTAGGATACGACTGGATAACACCTATTGTAATACTGCCTTTTTAATTCAAATGAACTTGTATCTGGATTTTATAGTATAGGTAAAAAGCTTTAATCTCTACTTACCAGCCATTCCCTTTTTCCTGGGACCAAGTTTCACTGGCGTGGTGAAAGGATCGCCCCTTACCAACTGAGAATGAACGCAATAAATATTCTGCACTGCATTTATGACCTTGCTTCCTTAGGATTTTATTTGTAATGATCTTCCAATACCTATAATTATTCTAGAAACTTTACAGAAAGTAGCCTTGGATTCTTTTTCAGATGCTTTCCAAATCTAGCTGTGTAGTTCAAATTCCTCTCTCTAATTCAGTCTCTGGAAGAAAACACTATTTAGATACGTAGCCCCTGTTTTCCTACTCAGCATGAGGGAAACAGTTAAGTCCTGCCTATCTCACTAGCCTTCTAAAATGATAGAGGTATTGCTCTGAAGTGCAAGAAATGTGTGTGGTATCAGGTTTTCTGTTACTACTATTATTAGATAATCTCTAGAAGCAGAAATAGGCTTTTTTCAAATGCCAACCTCCCTTGATCTTAAGCCACTCATCTTTACCAACCTACAGGCCATCGTAACTGTTTTCAAATGTCTCTGCAGTGATTTTATACTTCCTTTATTAATCAGAAAAGACAGCCTTTGCTGCTACTGAAGGACCTAATCCTACATACCTTTTCCATAATAGTTGCACTTTATACTTCTAAGTAAAAAGCAAGAACTGTAGGACTGACCCCCAGGTCTGCTGCACTAGCGTTTTGTCAGTACAACTCTCTCTTCTAATGGGCTGTCACCAAGACAACTCTCAGAATCACCAAAGAACCTCTGTACAAACACCTTCGCGCAACTCCTAAGGTTGCACAGTAAACCTTGTACACAACGACAAGAAAAGGCTTATGTGAGTTTGAAAATACACTCTGTTTTCAACATTGCACCCAAGCGCATCAAATGTTGTCAAGACAGAGCTGAAGGCGCTGTAACGGAAGTGACCAGGTATAAACCCCAGAAACCCTTGCCTGTGCTGGAGATGATTCTGCTACCTTGGGAATGTCGCTATCGGGGCTGTGTGGACCTACCTTCTGCATACTGCTGCCCACACCTGCCTTCTCCTCTAGGAAATGAGTTCCTACACCTCACTTGCTAAGACAGAACAGTATCTTACCATCCCAGCTCATGCCTCTTAAAATTATTGCAGTTAAAAAAATTAGTTAACTTTAGCTAAATATATACTAATTAGCAAGGATATCACAGCAGCACTAGTTAATAAAACGCATTCAGTCTGGGCTCTGACTAATGTCTAACAAGTTCTTTCTCTACACTAATCCCATGAGGGTTTAAATCTAAACTATTTAGAAGCTGAACTATTTAGAAAAGCTCTGCTGAACACGAGTTAGTTCTGTTCCTAGCAGCTCATTACTTTCCCCTTACAGTTGCAGATTACTTTCTGTATCAAAACTGTTTTCCCATCTCTCTCTAGTTTGAAAATGCTACCTTGTCATTTTATAACAAGTAATTACAGAAACAGTCCCCGTGCCTCTCTTTTATTAACACCTCTCAAATATTTGTGCAGTGATTTCATATCCTCTTTTAATCACCTCTTATCCAGTTTATACAAATTAAGTTCAATCAATCTTGCATTATAAGTAATATTCTTCTCACCTTAGCTACCCTGCTTTGAACTTTCTTCAGTATTTCAGTAGTCGTCTTTATGATGATGGGTCTTATCAGTACTACACGCAATATTCTGAGGGCAGCTTATGCTATCATTGATACGTACCATTACTAATAATCTGGACATTAACAACCGGATAGAAGAAAAAGCCTGTAACATCACAAAAATATCTGTAACTCAAAAGTTACTGTCATTTATCCTCTAGCTACCTTACTGGTTTCTATTCTGCTGGACTGTATTTCAAGGTCCAGATGGAGGAAGATAATAAAGATTGCCAATGAAAATAAAAGATTCAAACCTGACTTCTGCTGACTGCAGTTTTCATTCCTCCTAGGCCTACTCATTTATGTTCTGATTTCAGAACCACAGGGTTCAACACTGTGGTCCAGACAGGGCCACATACTAAATCATTAAAAGCTCTGTTGATTAAAGCATGTGCACTTTCACCTGGAAGTTAAAGCTAGGTATAGAAAAAAACCCCAATTATTTGCTCTCCAAAGAAATATCCACATGCTATTAGGACAGTCTTTAGTTTTCTAGGTCTCCTGACTCTTTTATTCATCTCAGTTTTACTAACTTGAACTTTGGCTTTGTACCAAATGACCATATCCAAGACGGCAGTGTTTAAAATCTATTCTTTTCCATATACAGTAAGGGTTTATGCTTGAATAACACAATGTGTTTTCCAGTGCAGTAGAGCATTTGGCGCAGCTTGCCTTGTTCATGTAACTATATTTCAGGTATGTGTAGGAGTGACATTATTTAAGTTCATGTGAAATGTAAATAAGTCAGACACAGCTGAAAATGTATTTTCTCTGCCATTCCTATATTGTAGAACACAGCGTCACTTCATATTATGTTCCATTATGATAATCTTATTTTAAAGCTGACAGTCACGATTTAATATCCTTGAAAAAGCTTAAAAGTAAGTAGTGTACTTTAGCTACTTTTAGCAGTCTTAAGGAACCTTCTTCCCCAGCATTTTGATTGCCATTATTTGGATTATGAGAGAATACATACAACTTGTGTACCTTTATAAATCATACACACTAGTCAGGAAACCTGACATCGCTTAGTCAGATGTAACAATAATGATTTATGGAATATATTTTAGTCCACTGTGAGTTTCGTTACTAATCTGATGCCATTATATTGTTGGTTTAGCCTCTTGTAGAAAATCTGAGTCTGTATCTTTGTAATGTATTATTTATGTTTACTCTCTATCCAATAAACCAGTGGCCATATTAAAATTCACCTATGAAAAATGAAAATTATCCAGAATAAGCCATCAAAAAAGCATTTACCCTAAGCCATATTCAGAGCGCTGAATGAAAAATAACTTCTGAATTACCTTCTTTCATGTATCTATAACTCATACAGAAGAATTTGCAAACTAGAGCTGCAGAAGTATATGCATTTTTCATCTCAGGTAATGGAAAATTATTGTTTTATAGGTCACTTACCAGTACTTATTTCTGTGCACCCAGCATTATAGAATTGTTTCAGCAAGAAGGTTGAGAGTACTGTCAGAATTTCAACCAAGAGTGTGATTCAAACAAGGACCGCACCTAGTTAATGTCAAGTTAGTAGGAACAAAAAAGCAGAAGAGAAAGCAACTGCTTTCCTCGGGTTTACCCTCAGATGCAGCAACCCTTTCTACTGTAGGTGTGAAGCCATATCCTACACCTTTGCTCCTTCTTTTTGTTCAGAGTACTACAGAAGGGAGAGGAATCAGGAGGCACGACTGGGATTATTCCTGATGGTCAGCTCTCAGTGTACCACTAAAACAAAGCAGCAAGGTCAGACAATCTTTAGTCTGAGCCAGGAAATTAAAAAAATTGTAAGCAGTACTGCCTGTCTATGGCTGTCCTGGTGCTAGTAGCTGCACAGATCTAAATCTAGTCTTAAATTTCTAATAAACAAAACTAATGAAAGGCCAGTCATATAGAAAAACTGTAAGTAGATCAGCTCTAAGTAGCTATACTTTTGGTAACATTTGATACATTCCCATGAATAACAGAAAATATTTTATTTACGTTCTGAAATGGATCACTTCAACATAGTCTATTTCTTAAAACAGCGATTCCATTTTGGGAAAGACACAATTCTAGACACAATATCTCTGTTCAGACACAATTCTGTTTCAGATGAATTACAAAGGCTTTCAACTTAGCATGGGCACTAATGTGAGAAAATGCAGCTATATACAGAGAAAATGTAGCTATACACACATCCCCATCCCCGCCCATGCAAAAAAAAACCCCACCCAAAACCAAACAAACCCCAAACCCTAAAATAATTACCACGCTTGGAGAACCACCTTCAGGTTTGATTTGTTTGGGATAAAACACTACTGTACCTGGCTGTTCTGCTTTAATTTGTACACTGTCACAACAGTATCCAAAAATCTTCCCACATGAAAACTTTCACTGAGGTTCCCCAGAACTACACACAACTGTGTATTCCTGGCCTAGTTACTAAGAGGAAACAAATATTAGTTGTGATGGTTCACATTGCTAAGTTTGGAAAGAAATATAAAGAAACAATCAAATGTCTACATACTTTCTATTTGCTTTGGACATTTTCTTTTTGTTAAAATGCACCTTCCACTCTTACCTGTCCATGGCAACAGCAGTACTGTCCAAATTATACAGCTGCTACACTAGCGTGCAGGTTTTGCGCACCACTGTGTCTGAAAGGTGGAATACACAGTGCCACAAGCTACTGCAAAATTGTAGCTATCTTAGCATAATACTATTGGCATTTTGAGACCACATGTAATCCATAAAACTCTCTCTGGTATGTAATAAACATTATCATACCCTTGCTCCAAACTTGTGATATTACCAAGAAAATCTACTGTATAGATCCTTATGTTTTCTGAAATCAGCACTTCTCTTCAGAAGAACCACAACTATAAGGCTACTGGGTTTTAAAGCAATCTTTTTCACCCTGTATAATATGTGGCTGCAGTTCCTACGTGACTACTTGCATCTGGTTAGCTTACTGGCTAGACTTTTATGTATATTTAGTGTTTACATGTTCTAAACAAATGTATGCTGGAGGACTCTACACAATCAGACATTTAGTATGGCTAAAATTTCTCTAAGCAAACAAAGACACATCTTGGACACAAGAATAAATTCTGCAAATTTTAAAACATTACAAGCAATGGATAGGTCCATCTAATATCACAGGAACAACTGCACACTCTCCAGGATTAACAACTATTTGGTGGGTAGTTGTATGAGTAGTATGGTAACTACACTACAGATGAGGGCCATTACATAGAGGTGGCAAAGAAACAGAGGATGGCCTCAGTACATAAACTCATTCAGTTGCAATGGTTTAAAGAAGAACATAATTCATGTCCTCCATAGATCCAGAAAAAATGGGGAATCTGAAACCACTTATTCATGCAGAAGCAGTTCCATAATATGAAAACACTTACTCAGGGACTGTGGCAAAGCCACAGTTGAATTCTTTAGGATTAAATTCCCTTTAGAAACTAACATGTCATTTTCATGGTAACTGAACTGCTACTCAAAGGAATATTTATAACTGGAAATGAAGGTAGGAGGGGGAATTTAATGCTAGTGAAACAGGAGAAAAATCATGATTTTCAGGTTCACCAAAAAGCTTTGGAGTTTTCTCTGGCTCTCATAATAATGGAAGTCACTTTCCTAGGTGACGAATAGTTAATTCATTGGATTAAGCATAAGGTTTTAATGCAATACAAAAAATAAACCTGAGTAAAATTAAACAATTTTTTACGTTTGGAATATTTTTTTTCAGGCTATTTTAGATGAAAGAAGTGAAAAACCTTCTGTGTAGGTGGAGAATACACTTCTTAGCTCCTCTGTGAAAGCTGATGTGTTCCCATGCTAAAGCACTGACATTCCCTAGTTAGACGCTGAGAAAGAGCCTACAGCTAATCCCCCTCTAATTAAGACAGCTAACTCAAGTAATTACTGCACACAATAATTTGTAATGTTAAAAGAAAACCAAATCATATATTTTGATACTTAATGGTCAGGGGTCTGTTCAGAGTTATATTTCCACTTGACTTATGACAACTCAGCCAGCATGAACTAAGGGGCTTTACTATGATCACTCTCTTGACATGCTTAGTTTTGAAACAAGCTACTGTTTTTCCATTGTGCTGTGCTAGAATTATTATTTGTAAAACTCTATTTTACATGCAGCTTAAAATAAAATACTGAATCGCATCCCAAAGATTGTTTTCAGTTTTAGGACAGATGTCCTTCAACTAGAAGAAAATATTTTAATGGATTCATCCATTAAATTATTAATATTTATCGACCTATACTATTTACCTAAAGTCCCTGAAAGTTAGGGCATTTCTAGGAAAGGGAAATAACTTTTCCCATGCAATCTCACCAGAAAGAGTCTAAGAGTAGACTGTTTAATGTTGGTGAGAGAACTTAGCACATTTGATCTATCAAAAGCCTTCTTTAATAATTTCTCCTAGCATTTACTTCATAATTTTGTTAGTCTGCATGAGAACAAGAATTTTTTACTCCTGCTTTGCTCCTTTACGGTCGCATAAATTCAGGTGGTTTTCTGTATGTTTTAAAATGAGTTACAGTTTTCTTTTCCTTAGGAGATCACAGCTGCTTGACTCACAGTGATTAAAAACAGCTTCTAGTAACAGGCGGAAGAATATAAGAAATAATATCAAATCACTTTAAAAAACACTTCTCAAACATAACTGAATGAATTTGCTGTAAGTACAACATAAGTACAGAAAAGAAGGAAAGCACTTATTGCCACTTCTTTCAGATGACTTCGAAGACTTTAGAAACACAGAGAAATAGTCATCCAGAATGCATGCTAATAAAACTTCATACCAACACTCAGTATCATATTCATTCTTTCCCCCAATCCATCCAATTAAAAAAGAAAAATAACTTTTAAAGAAAATACACAGTATATTCACTGAAATTACCAAGCTAAACTGTACTTTCCTTAATTGTAAATACTGTAGCCTCATATTGAAAATTACATTATGCTCATTAAATTCCTCAGGCCAAGTCTCTCAGTCCCTCATCAGTAACAAGTCACATGGCAATTTCACTACCCTCGGTTTTGTTTCTGTAATATTAGCATCACCATCACTTACTCTGTCATTAATACAGATTTTTTTTTTGTCTTTCCACATGATCAGACTCTGAAGGAACACAAGTGAGACACGTGTTACAACTCAGTAATACTGACAGTCATCTACTTACACTCCCTGTTTAAGTATATTATATGAAATGCGTAAGAGGCATGGTTGCTTGTGTAAATATAACCCACAGATGCATACTCAGTCACCTACCTGTATGTGGCTCAATAGAAAAGTAAGGCTGTCCTTCCAGAATGCTATAAACCAGCTTGGCACTATTTCCATAAACTGGATCATCTGCATCTGTAGCTGTTACTTTAGTAACAAAGGTGCCTAAATAGAAAGAATATGCACAATTAATGTTTACACTCTTACTAGAAATTCATATAGCTTATTCAAAAAATAATTTGAAACAATAATTAATTTCCTTGTGAGTTGTATGACAAGAATAAAAGAAGAAAAAACATCAGTAACAACTTAAAACATTACTTGTGGAACACAAACAAAACATTTTCCTTCAAGATGATATATGCCAGCAGACTGAATTTCTGGGTAAAAGAAAAACCTTTTTAGTAGCTTTATTATTTAAGGTTTCTTTGTAGAATGCATTTAAAGCTACCTGATAGATCTCTGTAGACTTCAAGCATTTGCAAAGGAACCATATCAAAGGGATACGAAATACAAGGTTAATAATACAATATAATATGTTGCATTTAAGATTTGCAAAATGACATT
This sequence comes from Gorsachius magnificus, assembly GCA_034008185.1. NCBI lineage: Eukaryota > Metazoa > Chordata > Aves > Pelecaniformes > Ardeidae > Gorsachius > Gorsachius magnificus. Next base: position 39,161,729 of record CM067088.1, on the reverse strand, counting down.
TGAAAGAACCTTGCCAAGTTACAGAGACCGCATAGAAAAGCAATAATAAAAAGGATTCTTTTTTCTTCTCTTGGCTTGCAGCCGTAATAAGGGTTTGATGTGGCCACATGACAGAGTTAGGACAACATCTATTGTCTCTGAAATGAGTCTCTGCCACTGAGGAGGGCATTGTCTAGCCAGAGTTATAAATTCCATACTCTGACAAAAAAAAAAAAAAACAGAAGAAAAAATTAAGGAAATTGCCCCTTTTATTTCTTAGGCAACATAGCACTTGCCATTTCTGTAAGAAGTAAAATCGAAGGAAATTCAGTCAGTTACATTAAGCTTGCTGCAGACTTTTTTTTGGATGACTTAAAAATATAATGACATTAATTAGGCTAATAATAAGATGATATCTACAGAGGAAGATAAAGTAGGAGAAAGGTTGAGGGCTTGTGCTGGTTTTGGCTGGGGTAGAGCTAATTTTCTCCATAGTAGCCAGTATGGGGTTGTTTTGGATTTGTACTGGAAACAGAGTGGATAACACAGGGATGGTTTTGTTCCTGCTGAGCAGGGCTGACACAGAGTCAAGGCCTTTTCTGCTTCTCACTCCACTAGCGAGGAGGCTGGGGGGGCACAAGAAGCTGGGAGAGGGTACAGCCAGGACAGCTGACCCCAACTGACCCCAGGGATATCCCACACCATATGATGTCACGCTCAGCATATACAGCTGGGGGAAGAAGAAGGGAGGGGAGATGTTTGGAGTGATGGTGTTTGTCTTCCCAAGTCATTGTTACACGTGATGGAACCCTGCTTTCCTGGAGATGGCTGAGCACCTGCCTGCTGATGGGAAGTAAGGAATTAAGTCCTTATTTTGCTTTGTTTGCGTGTGTGTGTTTTGCTTTACCTGATAAACTGTCTTTATCTCAACCCATGAGTTTTCTCCTTTTTATTCTTCTCATTCTCTCCCCCATCCTGCTGTGGGGGGATTGAGCGAGCGCTGCATGGTGCTTAGTTGCCGGGTGGGGTTAAACCATGACAGGGCTGAATTATGTTTCTTACATTCAGAAAGGTAAGAATTGCAGCACCCACCAAAATGCCCCCTTTCTGTATATGTCAATAAAAACTCTTCCTTTTCCTTCTCACACTTTGTGTGCTGCTGAATCCAAATTATGTGTCTCTTCAGGAGAGGAACAGTCAAGTAAAGGGGGAGGAGATCCCTTTGGCATGCCCTTGCATTGTGCTATCTTCTTTGTATGGCACATCGCCACTATGGCTTTGGGCAGTTTTGTGCCATACAGTACATACAAATTATTCAGATGAATGTTTGCATATTTAGAGAAAATTTGCATATCACCCAATAGCTTCCATTTCACGCTTTCCCACCTGGCCACTTCAAATATCAGGGCAAGATATGGGGCTAGCAGGATTTGGGAGTGCTAGAGGGATAGATAACACCGCGCTTATGGAATGGAAGTTCTGCAGTGCCTGAAGTTATGGCACGTTTGCTGCATGGGAATAATGGGATAATTCCCAGGGAAGAGAATGCAGGTTGCAGAAATACATCTCACTAGAGAAGAAAAAGCCTATGGCTTGGTCATTTATTTTGGCTACTGGCATAAGTTTATCCATTCTTACAAGGGGAGAACATCAATGAAGGGAAGTGGATCAGCTGATTGTCAGGCCAGCTCTGCCATCTGGCAGGAAAGTGCCCCACCAGCATCTCTCCTGCTGCTCAGCAGGGTCTAAAAGAATCCACGTGGCCCACAGCTGATGTGTACCACATGGAAGAGGAATGCAATGCCGGTGAATATTATGTTGTATCTATCTTTGACAGATGCTTGCTGAACCAGTTCTTCCAAACATGTAACTTGCTTATATTCTGAAGCTTAACTGTTTTTGAAGTTGAAAGGTGATCTGATACCTAACCTTTAACATAATAATCTTTAACCTACCACTGGGCATGAGAAATGGGCTTTATCCTCAACTTGATGGTGAGTTTGTAAGGAATTAACATCAGAAATCTGTTGTCTGACCAATTACAAATCTTGTTGTATACTCAGACACTAACAGACAATGCCTGGTAGCTTTGAGTAAAAATGATAAAGGGTATAGATGACACAAATGTGGTCCCCAGCCTTGTAGCAAGTACAGCAGCCTCAGCCTATAGATGATATCCTGACTGACCTCCTTCATATACAGGAGAATAAAAACACTAACAGGGAAGCAACCATGGGGTACACGCAGAGGCCGAGGCATAGGGTACAGAAAATAAATGAAATTGGGAACAATGACAAGGAAGCATGCAGGAAGCTTGAGTTTGGATGTTGCAGGAACAGAGGAACAAAAGGACCCTTTGTGGCTTGCCCACAGTAGTTAAAAAGCATGAAAAGATGTAGCTATTAGAATTGTCTCACATATTTAAGTTTTGTTGGCTCACCTTCTGTAACTCATACACCAGTTACAAGTTCTCTGTTTTGTTGTTCCTACAGAAAGCAATCTCTTAGCCAAGCTGTACCTCCCCCCTCGCAGAATCCAGGCTATAGCTCCACCATCCCAGCAGGACATTCCCTGCAGTTCACAACTGCTGTTCCGTGTGTGATACCAAATACGAACGTAGAGGTCAGTGCTTTCATCAGCTGGATTCAAACTGAAATAGCAGCTGATGTCCTAGGTTTCTGTGTCTGCTATCACAAAACTTTTGTTTTGTCACCTTCTAAGACAGAAGAGGTTTGTGCAGAACATCGTACAATGGGACAGAGCTGGAATAAGATAAGGCTCATCACAGAACATTGAAAATTTTTGTGAGAGTATTTTATCTAGGCTGATCCATTTTGTTGCCATGATATACTTTATACATGAAGGAAAATAAAGAAGTGAAACTGTTGACTGCTTTGAGATTGTGTTTGATTTGCCTAGCTGGCTCTCATTTCAAAGAACTTCAGAAATAATTACATTGCTTGTTTAGAAAGATTTGATATATAATGCCTATTCTCTTCTTATTTCACTTGAGAATTCCTGAAGACTTTTATAGATATTTATTTCAAGATTTCAACTTAAATGGGTATGCTGATTCTTTGATAAACGCATCCTTTCTCCCAAGTGTTCATTAGACATTAAAGTTGAATATGCCTTAATAAAGAGTCAATCAGTGTCTAACATTGCTTCCAATCCTGATGCTCAGCTCTCAAGATTTTTTCTTATGATATAAAATAGTTTAATCACTTATTGAGGCCCCAAGTTTATCTGAAATTTATACATACATTAAAAATACATAGGTAATAGTCAGTATTCCCGTTCACTGTTAATATACACAAGGGGGGTGGGGTGGGGGTGGAAATGGCATACCCTTCTTCTTTCCCTTACAGGTCATTTGAAGTGTGACTATAATCTCACCTAATAAAACTAATGAAGGGAATAAAAAAATAAAATGCTCTCCCAGCACCTAGAAATCAATTTCTTACACTGCCAGTCTCTGCCACTCAGCACTTCATTTCCGACCATCATACGCAGTTCTGAGAAGGTCTCTCAAATTCGGTAATTTGCTCCCAAGATCTTATTGATGAAAACTGTTTATGAAAGATGTAAGCAATCATGAAACAGAAATTAAAGAAATTACTTCCACTATTGAAATTAGTTAAGCTTTTACATCGTTTAAATTTTATCACCTTTAATTTGAATTTTGTTTGTTTGTTTTATGCCTTGAATCAAAACTTAGGCAGGTGTGAAACATGCCACATGAATACATTCACAATGGCCATAAGAAGTTTATAATTGAGCAAACTCTGTCCCCTCTGCAGCTGCAGGGGATGTTGCTACATCAGTGCTGCTCTGGTTCCACTGCAAGATGCTAAGGGGTCCAGGAAAAGTAGCAGCCTACTATCCCACTCCCATAAGCGACAGAACCCTTTTCAACTAAGCATGAAAAAAAGATTTGGAGAACTGAGAGACTCCTGAGGGTGAAAACTAGTGCAGAAAAAAGGAACTCACTGCCACCCTGGCTGCTATTTAGGCAATCTCACGAACACAGCAGAACGCTCCATGTTTTGGTCTAGAGCTTCGGATGATCAATATTTAAGCAGGATTTTACTCCACTACAGACACTGCAGTTATAAACTACATGTACATAAATATTTTTTATGTGCATTATAAGCTTAGTTTTAAAGGTTAAAATTTTGCATTGAAAAAGCAGTAAGAATGCAGGGAAGAGGACTTATTAAGCAAAAGCTATTTGAAAAGCAACATTCCGGATTCTACCCAGCAAATAAACAGCTAAGGTTTCTGTTTGTGTTTAATTTTGACTGCATTTGGCTCGTGTTTGTTTCTTCGTCAATGCTACAACAAACTCATTTAGCTAGAGACTATAAATCTGAAATGGTGCGATTTTTACAAGAAAGCTACTATTATATTCGAAGTCACTGTTGTCCTAATTACAATAATATAGCAGTTTTATATAATCTGGCCCAACACCACAACCACTGTTTCTTTTTTTCTTTATGTACCTAATGCTGCCTTATGTAAAACAAAATCATTTTTTCAATAGATAAGGCAAATTTTAAGAAGTGCCCTTAAAAAACTTTCTGCATTTTTTTCTGAGGTACACTTTTGCAATGCTAATGACCCTGTGATTAAATATGGACTGCAAAGATTCAACAGATTTTAATTAATGAGCACTTCTAATGTGATTTAGCCATTAACCATTGCTGATTGTTTTACTCTGTTAGTGTCAGGTTTCATAGTTTCTCTCTGCAACAGGCTAGCAATCAGAGACGCAATTAACAATAAAAGAATTCTTATATAGCTAGGTAAGAAAGCCTGTGTTTGCTGGCAAACTAAGATTAAAAGCCATCATAAAAATAAGATGTGTGTGCTCAGCTAGTGCTCTTCTGTTGTTTTGCCTGTGTTTTTATGTGCAAGTCAGGGTACAGGTTCTGCACATTAGTCAGAAAGAAAAATGCATAAGCTGCCACAGGGAGTAGGAAAGCAAATTTTTTGGTGTGGCAGTGAAATGCACGTACTGGGGAAAAAAAAATAAAATTCAAACTTGTATGTTCTAGAGGAGGTAACGCATAGTCGGTGCCAGAAATTTACATGAATCCATATTCAATGAAGCAACCATTTTGTTGAAAGATTGTAATGGCTGGTAAAAATAAAAAAAATGTGACCATAATGCAACCTGGTGGGATCATGTTTTCTCATTTTCCCAGGGACTTCTGGGTTTTTTGCTTTTCTGATGCCCTTTCTGATCTCCCTCACTCTTTCTCTCCTACTCTTCCCAAAATTGACAGGCTGAAATCTCCATTTCATTCAGAAGATCTGATTACCAATCTGACAGGGCATTAAGGATATATTTGCATGAAAAAGACCTACCATTATTTACTAACTGTTTTGTTTTTCTAAGAGGATCGCTGTGCTTCCAAATCTCTAGCTAGGTTGTTTTGAGTTTGGCTGATAGTAGCCCTGCAGTCAGTAGTGGTCAAAGCAAAGCATTGTTTGTATTCAGCAGGTCAGATAAGCATTCTTTCCAAAATGAAGCCTTTTCTTCACTGTCCTTCTTTGCTATAATCTCACAGGTAGCATGACAGTTGTTGTCATGGTAACTATTTTTTATTGAATAAAACTGCAATAATCTCATAAAAACCTGTATAACTTCTTGACATGTAAATTATTACTGCCTTAAAGCTGAAGAAACTTATTCTTATTTGTTTCTCATTGTTGCTGATTTTTTTAAATACAAAAACATAGTTTTAAGCCTTATCATCCTGTATTATTCTATAAGACCATTTTTAAACACAAAAATCTATGAATTAAAGATTTTACCAGCCAAATAAAGAAACCGTATACAGAATAGGAATTTGTGTAATGCACTTCAAAACTTGTTAACATATGCAAAATACACACATAATACATTATCATTGGTATTTTAAATTGCATAGCTTGGTGTGTATGCAGATATACACACATATATATGTGGGGATATTCACATATATATGTGGGGATATTGTACGAGTGGTTTAGAGTTCTTCTGCAGAACATACATTATTTTGCTCCTACCTTCAGTACTTGAATGGTTTTTTTTTTTATTATTATTATTAATAGTTATTTTATTGCCAAAGTTCTAAAAGCCTGATACATGGATTGGGTCTCACAAAGGAAGAAAGTCCTCTCCCCAGAGACTCTCCAAGAGCCAGGAAAGACAAATGCAGACAGACAACTGAAGACAGACGAGGAGATGACAAGAGGATGCCAACCATTCGGGGAAGCAATGCTGTCAGCACAGAGCGGTGCTGCTGCCTGACCTGCCTGCTGTCAGGCTAGCACAACGACCCCAACAGTAGAGCCTACAGTACGTAGGCATCGTGGAAGAGTTTTAAGGACTGCTTTGAGAACAGATGACAGAGGTCTTGCGTGTGTTTTTTGGGAGTTCATCCCATACTTAAAAGGAAAGCATGTGAAAAATAGAAAGGTATTTGCTTTTTAAGTGTCCAGTGGATCCCTTTCAGTGATGAAGAATTAAAGTAGGTGGAAGATGACATCCTCAGCAGTGGTAAGGGGCAGAGGTACAGGCCAGAACGGTCCACTAAAGGAAAACTAGGCAACTTACACTTGACAAGCTGGAGAGACAGGAGGGCCAGAATGTATTCTGCTCTATCTATAGTAGAATCCTGTACATAGCCACTCCCAGAGGGAGAAATGAGAAAGAAATTTGTGTACTTTACAGATGTAATACTGATATGTGGGTGATGAAAACTATATAAATACATAGATAGATACAAGACTTCACTTAATCTTCTGCAAAAAGAAAAACAACAACAAAAGCTTCCTTACAATGAGAAATTGTACAAGGAGGAATAGCTCCCCAAGGGAAATAACAGAATCCTCCTCACTGAAGAGTTCACTGTATTGCACAGGATGCTAGATAATGTATTCCAGGGGAAAACCCTAGAAAGACAGGAAGATTAACTAATAGGGTAATTTGTTTTCCCAGCTGTAATTTATTTGACTCTAAGTAGTGAAATACTCTGATGCTGTCAAGATCTTGTTTATGATGATTAAGGTAAGGAAGAAGGAAAAGAGGGTTAATTCATACAACCAAGTTTTAGGCTCAACTGGCTAAATTAGATACCTAGTTGCACTAGCTTTCTGCTCCATCCAAGGGAGGAAGACAGAATTGCCTTCTCATGGGATCCTCCTTTCTTGCTTGACCAGAGAGGAATCCAAATTAAATTAGCCAGCTAATGTGAATGCCTAAATGTCAATCATGTGACTACTCTCTTACGTGTATGTACTCAAAATAGGCCATACCCGTCCATAATAGTAACCCTCCAGGAAACTTGTAAACTGGCAGACCAACATCTAGGACAAGCAAAATCTTGCAAGACTTGTGTTTTCATTTACATTATTTTCCATATATATACACACAGGTATGTGCACTTATATACTCATATAGACATTGTATACGCTTTCTGAAAAAAACCTGCAAGTATTATAGTTCATATTCTTTTTTTCTATCTAATCTAAAATACTAGAGTAACAAAACGTTGTTTGTTTTGCTAGTTTGCTTTATATAAGCAGGCGTATGTAATGTCACTGAAATGCAAAGAAAAAGATTTGAGAACCCAGCACTCTGAAGACCTACAGGAAATGGCAGATGCTGCCTCAGAGAATTGATAGCCCAAACGAAAAGCTTTAACACCTCAAAAATCTGGCTTAATAAAGGGATCTGAAAGAATCAAAGAGGAGCAGCTCGGTCAACAGTAGGAAATAACCACTACAATTAATTACGAAATACCATGCAGGAAAATGCAAGAAAGTGTTTCCTGTTACCACCAGCAAAATAGTCTTTTCATATATCTCTGGGATACTAAGTCAGGTTTAGCTCCGTAAGCAGAAGAGGAATCTAGTTGTTTCTTCCAAATGTTACATATTTCTTAAAGCGATTTTTAGAGTAGATAGTTTAGAAAGTTAATGAAACCTTAAAAAAAAATCATGCAGTATGTGTATGAGTCAAAATCTCTTGAACAACTGAATATCCTACCACATGTAACACAACAATGTTTTTAGATTGCTCGTGTCATTTTAAAGACTTTTTATAATGTGAAGGAAGTAGGAAAAATATATTGTATGCAAATGTGTAACTGCAGAAGTATGAAAGGTGCTTGCTATGCATAGGAGAAAAATGCCTTCTGTACAGCCCACAGACAATGGAGCAGGCTGGCAGCCTTCAGCATTTTACATCTGTATAATGAGGACTGTAGGAAGCATGGCTGTGAAACCTAATAAGCTGCATATTTTACAATTTTTTTGTGCATAAACTAATTGTTTTAGAACTCTGATGCTGCCTTTTTAACATGATCTTCTGCAAACAAGAATGTTTTACATCAGAAATATATATTTAGATCTACTGATACAGATAACTTTTTGGCAATTATCCTTGCTGATGTTACCTACTGCTTGGATTTAGCTTGCGTGAATCTTAAAAGAAAGGACGCTGCCTTTTCAGTTTCAAGGTTGGCAGTTCTTTCTTTCCACAACTTGGAAGGTGGTGCCATTAGAGAGCCTGCAGGTATTCCTTTATTAATTTCCCTGGGTGGCTGTTTGTTAGGATTAGAATATAGTCTGTAACATCACAGGCAACAGTAGAAGGGTAAAATATATTTTATGTTTGGCTTAAAGAATTATGTTTTCTTTTCATGTTATTTTTTTATTCTCCTTTTAGGTATCACCCTCACTATGGAATATTAATTGATATTTGCAAGATGTGGGAAATAGCTATTCTTTTGCTCAGGACTTTTTGAAAGACTGCTTGTGTCTAATCAATTGACTATTTCTTCGGCATTCATTCTGCGAGGTCCCCAGGCAAAGACAGTAAAATTGGATGATCACTGTACGCTGTATTTCCAAGCAGAAACAAAAGTACCGTAAGGCTTGTTGATTTCGATGGAAGTTTCAGGTTATGCTCAGGTGTATTGTATAAAAATATAAATAAATAAGTAGACCTAGCTGTTTACTGCAGAAATTCTTTCTTTTACAACTTTCTGTTGTGAAAACAGAAAATGGCTGGTATAATCTTGCAGCTTTGATGCTCTGCTTGCTTTGTTCGGTAGTGTGAAGCCTATAATGCCAGCAACTGTATTCCAGGTCGCAATAGCAGACTCTGAATTATTGCCCCCTCAGGCCACTGCGGAGCAAGCATATGGCAGCAGCGAGCATTCGGGCCCCAGGGAAAGGGTACAGTTGAATCAGCTGCCCAGCAGTACTCTACCAGCTGATTCATGAGCAAGCCGTATTGACATCAGCTCCACAGGCAATTGCTTATCTGTATTCATGAAGAAACATTAAGTGCTGCAGATTCAGCGACCAAACAAAGACAGAGGTACTAATTCAGGGCAGGGTGGGGAATGACCAGTGCCAGAAAAAAAAATGGATTCTGAATTGGATCTGAATGTCATTTTCCCAAATGTCAAGTGTGTCCATCAAAGAGACTTCTAACACAGGCCATCTGAATTAACAGAGTTTGAGGAGTATTGGTCCTCCAGTGCTCTAAAGCTCAATCTTTTGTGTTAGCAGAGTGATACAAGTTATACTAATAAAAGTTTCTGTGAAAATACTACCACGCTGAATTCGATTTTCTGGCCTAGAACTTTCTGCCTCGTGGTTAGAACCTACCTACATTTCCCACAGCTGAAAAAAGAGAGAATATGTTCCAGTCCAGTTCTGCGGGGTTTCATAGAGCCTCAGCCTGGCAGAAATCTGTGCTGGTCTGCTTCCTCTCATCAGTCTGTTTTCCAGTCAAAGACTTATTTTCATATAGTCACAGAACAGAAATACGACGATGTGTTTGATATGTACAAATGAAAGCAACGACAAAGAATTTCAGCAGCAGAATATATGCAACAAGAACAAGATGTTTGTGACTATGAGACAAGAATCATCTGGAGAAATGACAGCGGGAGAGATTCTTGTAGAGTACATAGTACTAGAGAAGCATGCTTGCCTAAGACTGCTGAAATTTTCTCTGCTCTGCCCTCATATGATCAACATACAGCTATGTCCGTCCATCCTCATCCAGTGAAACAGGAACATTGTAGGAAGATGTATTCCTCTATACAGAACTCCATAAGGAACTATGACTTAAATTCTGGACAAAGGGCTTTTTCCTGAGGAGTTTACCTTCACTATGTGTCATTTGTGCAACATTCCCTCGTGCAAAGGGAATGCATGTGTGCAAAAAATGGAAAATCTGTGACAAATTGCTGACGCTTAATGGAGAGGAAAAAAGGCAGCTTTGGTCTAGGAAACCACTACGCATCAATAGCTCCATACTTTGCACAGGTAATTTAAGGCTTATTTCTATGAACCAGACAGTATCTTCAGAACCTGAACATTCAAGTACTTGTTGCCATTGGTACAAAGTATTTTGAGCAATGCCACTGATTTTAGAAATTCTGTATAAAGTCAATGAACTAGCTTAGTACACTCAGGACAGTATAGGTCAGTGCAACTAAAGGGTCAGATTATAAACCCCTGAAGAGCAATATCATAACTTCATCCGTGGTCCTTGAGCTCATAATAGTAATTTAAGAACAGTATAAAGAGATAATGACATTTTCAATCAGATCTCATGAGAAATCGAAAGTACAAAAATAAGAGCACATACTCAGAAATATGTTTTTTCAAGGTTCAATAACAAGTCAAATTAAGGAGAAGTTTTGAATATATCCTAACCAATTACTTAAGGTTACTTTTGACACTGCTTTTGGAACCGTGTCTCAGTCACACAGAATGTACAGAAGATTTTAAACACATGCACATTCACTAAATAAATCTCTCATGTAAAATGCTCTTCAGTACCACAGCTAGAGAATTTGATTATGCACAAGATGAACAAGTAGAGGAACAAGACAACACAAAGATATACATTTTCTAACAGCTGTTACATTATTGCCATATTTTTACAACATCTGCTGTTTTTTCCTTAGCTTTTGCACTCCCTTTGCATTTACCCTTTGGGCTAATTTGTAGTTGACCCCAGTAATATAGTCCTTTTACTCTACAATTTTGTGACAAACTATCATTGATTTAACAGTCATGCTCGGTGCCTTAGAAATCAATGAATACATAGGAAAAAAACCAGTAAGACAGTGTGGTTGATCTTGATAACATTTCAGGTCAGTTTTTTACCGCAACTTTCTAATTTATCAAGTTATTTTATCATTATTCATATCACACATTGGATGTTGACTTAATATTCAGCAGATCTTGTCCTTTTGCAAACAATTGGTAACTGGAAGAGAATTAGTATCTTTGGGAGAACCGGAAAGAAAAGCTACACTGTGTACAGTGTGTTTCTATTATACATGGCTATACTAAAGAACTCTGTTCTGTTTTGGGAAAAAAAAAAATAAATTGAGTGATTTCTTATTTACAGTGGTGTAATCAAGGGCAAACTTTGATCCAAAGGAAAACATTGCTAAGTAGATGTGCCTGTGCCAAAATTGGAAATTGATATTCTGACTCAACTGAAAGCCTAAACCCTTTCCAACAAAGACCTTTTCCCCCCAGTAAATAGTTTTCATGGAAGCACTTAAGGACAAAAATACTACTCTAAGCTTTTTCACATTGTTAATATTTTCAAGTGTTAATGGCAAAATAATTTCTAGAGCAATGGCAGACTGAATTCCACTGTATGTATTTTAAGATGGGCTTTTTATGACTGTCAGGGAAATTCTTAATATTTGGTGATTATTAAAGTTTGTCTGTTTACCTTAATTCAGACAAACTATGAGATAAACCTCTTCCCTTATGGCTTTTGTTCTTTTTCCATCTGTACCCTTTTTTATTTCACCAACACGTTTGTCACTCTACTTCTGTCGTCTTCTGTCTTTCAACATGACACTAGCTGTCTAAACACTCTTGGCTTCACTAAGAATGAAGTCAAGAAATTTCACTCTTCATTCCTCTCCTGAAAAAAAGATCCTGAAACTATACTGTTGGGAGACAATATACACTTTTGCTCCCATTATCACTTCTGCAACATGCTTTCAGGGAATTTGTGAATCTGTGCATAGCTGAGAAGGCAACACAGAAACAGAACATACTTGGGGGGGGGGTGTTTTTTTTTTTCGTTTTTTTTTTTTTTTTTTCCTTTTCTTTTCTTTAAATAGGCTACAGGACCAGTTCCAATTACCCTTGTGGATCTTCTAAGATTTCTCATTCATTTACATAACATGCTATCTTCACTGCAGGCATATATACAGAGCTTGTAGACAAATGGAAAAAAAAAAAAAAAAAAAAAAAAGAGTCGTGAGGTCATGAAGTCCCAGAAGCTCCGCTGAATCTCTTTTTAAAAGGTTTTAACTGGGTTTCATTCCCAGTGTGTCCCTTTGCATCTAAAAGTGATTAAACAAGATTTACAGACAAATGAAATTATTTCCTATTTGTGAAAAGCAATAGCGTTACAATGACGTGATTCCACAGATTTCACTTTTTGATCTTTAAGTCCTTAAGAAAATTAAGATCAGAAATAAAAGATTAAACTGCTCAGTTTCAGCAAAGAACACATTCTCCATATACGCTATTAGCTTTCACAAGCAAATTAATTATTTTGGAGCTGGGGAACAGGGCTTACTATAGTAGATGATATAGGAATTACATAAAAAAAAAGAAAGGAACACAAGGATGAAATAAGGGAAAATTCAATTTAGTTCTCAAAACTTTTTTCTGGAATGTGCTCCTCTCTTTCCTCAAAGAGAGAAATAAATTATTTCAGAATAACTCTGAACACAGTGACGATACACACCACTCAGTACGTGTGTGGGTGTACGTTCTGTGAAGACAGCTGAAAAGTGAGCATCATTCCTACCGGAGATAACGCAGTGCAATACTAATCGTCTTTGCACCATGTAGTGGGAGGAAAGCCATGCAAATCCTTTTCTTTTTGTTTTAGCAGGAAAGCAGGATTTTCCAGATATCACCAAAACATAACATCAAAATCAAACAGGCTGGATTGTGGCCATATACACGTGATAATCCCATGTACTGGCACAAACACACGTTCATACGTATCACACACAAAAGTTTCCACATACTTTCACATCTCCATAGTGTATAGATAGTCATGCAAAAATACCAGCAACATTCATATAATACATCTCTTCTAGCAAGGAACATAAAACCAGTATCTAATGTACCTATTAGAAAAACTGCATTGTGTTAGAACCTCACCATTACATTACGGAACAATGGAAGGTTAATGCGTTCATCTGCATTTTATGCATTGCTTTCCACAGAGGTCCAAAAATAAAATGCCTTGTACTGCATCCTCATTACATAAGTACTATATATATAGCATATGAGTTCCTCTTCTGTTTCAGAGCAGTCAGAATTGGTATAAGCATCTTGAGGAAAGAAGAGGTTTAGTAGAACTGTGTTTTATCCTGAATAAGAACACTGCGCCTGGTAATGACTGTGTCGTAGAAATGTCAAGGCTGAAATTAGCAGTGGGTGGAGATCTCTTTAAGGGGAATTAATTAAGTGGATAATGGAAGTGAAATACTCTTAGTGTGGCAAAAAAAAAAAAAAAAAACCACCACCAAAAAACCCACCCCAAACCACCCCAACCCAAAATTTCCTTGAACTCTGAAAGGAGACAGGGTTTTCCTATAAACATGATAGAGGAGTTAAAGTAATTTCAAGAGGACTAATAAAACTTAAAGAAAGTTAAAATAATTCATGGATCATCATTTAGTACAGCTCTTGATGTTGCTACCTGTGGGTTAAAAGAGGAAGGCAGAAGGAAACAGTAACAGCAGCATTGGTGAAGGTGTAACATTCTCACCTTCACCTTTCCAGCCCTGAAATTTGGTTCCATCAGAGATTAAGACGCAGACTTGACTGCATATCCTGCATAGATTTTACAGTCATTCATGGCCTATGTAACACAATGGCAAAGTTTTAAAGGGGCAGCTGAGAATTAGGTTTTGTTTTTCAACAAAAGAGCAGGAGTGTATGGTTGTGCTTCTTCAGAGAAATAGCTTATAAACATGCACTCCTAGGAATGTCACATAAAAGACACACAAGGATCAGGGATCATGAAGGCTAAACGTTTTACCTTCTATTCTCTTGCTCTCATTGCACTTTTACCATCTTTTAAACCTCACGTTAACCAAGTCACTAGATTTTTATTCATCCAATGTTCTGACTAGTTTCCTGTCATAGTTTTTGGTTTTTTTCTCCTCATCTTCTTTACAGTGAATACTCCTTGGATAGAGGCCACGCCTTCATTAAGGATTATAAATATTGCTCATATGCACAGATATAAATTATTTTTATAGTAGCTTTTGTGATCAGAAACCATCTTTTCTTGCCTGAATATATTTTCATTTTCTTTTTTCCTAGAATACCAATCAAGTCCCATTCATATAAGGATTAACTTCAATTTCCCTTCCTCCTTCTCCTACTCCCTTCTTTTTGTCCTTTTTTTTTTAAATTTAATTAAGCCATTTTCTTGCCTAGAGCTTTGCAAAAATATCTTCTGAAAGCAGGTCCATATTATGTTTGTGCTGCTGTATAATTAAAAGTTACTTAACAAATTAAACCTATGTTTTGGTAAAAGAACTGACATGCAGGCTTGAAAATTCACATATCTGTTTCGGCACAAGCAATTCAATGCAACCAAGATATGAAAATCTGTTGGAGAAGTGTTGATAAAAAAAGTGAAGCCTCAGGTATCACCATCCAGTCAGCACACCATGCTTACATTGTACCAAATGTGAGCGAAAGAATGGTTCTGGCTACTCACATTTCCCCTCTTTTTAACTGAATAGGACAGAATGGTGGTTTTGAAACTTTTTGATAGGGTACTGCTTTATTTTACAAAGTGCCTTAGCATTCCTTCAATTATCTTGCTTTGACAGATGTAGACAAATTGCTGAAAAGCACATTATCCTCAACCTAATACTAGAAAATGTTAGAATTTATTCTGCATTTCATGGCCAGATTTTAATGTCTTTGCTTATGCTGAATTCTTATGTTACCCTGAAATTGACTCTTCTGGTTTGATGGGTTTACTTCCCTTTTGCTTTAGTGACAGCTAAAGATCACCTGCACGTGATATGTATGTATCAGCAGGGACTTAGGACCTGAGTAAGTAAATATGTACCTCCGTAAGTACATACGTACACATCTGCAAATACAGAACAAGGGACAAACTATGCAAAAAGAAAAAAAATCTAATATATTAATCCATGAGGAAATAGATTCACACTAATCTGACAAAATGAATAAATATAAGTAAAACGTATTAAGAAGATTATTTCCTACTCCTTCCTTTTTCTCCCCTTTCACACAGTTAATTTCCCTTTTCACAATCTTGTTCCGCAGCTTTCTCTGTTTTCCCCTTCCATCTTCCATGCAAATCCTATGGCTAATTGGTTAAGTCCACCCTAGAGTCTAACCATCAATTCCCAGACACAGCATCTTTCATTTCAATGTTTTTGGATGATTGCAGTTGCACTTAGAGGAAAACAAATAAGTATGTATCAACATACTGCAAGTGCTACATCTGTGTATGAAAATACACAAACAGATAATTAAACATCAACAAAATATCAATAGGATTAGAGTGTCATGTTGGAAAAAATCTTGATAAATCCTTCTCAATAACAATTCTCTAACTACAGTATCATAAGGGGAATATAAATTTAGCCCATTAAAGTGTTGTTGGACAAAGAAAGACACATTAATACATCTGTTAGTAATTTTCTTACTACTAAGGGACTCTACTATTGTGCTGCAGATGAAAGCTTTGGCCAAGAAGAGATTTGAAAATATGCAAATTAATGCTAACAACATAATAAATATCTTATTATTCATCAACAACTCAATGGCATACTGGCATAGTTTAAACTGTGAGTAATCAAAGTTCGCCGATGTTTAGACATACATACCTACAACAGACATTTCTGGAACCGTGGCATGATATGGACCATCAACAAACTCTGGGGCATTGTCATTGATGTCTTGAACCTTAATAATGAATTCTGAAGGAGGCTCCAGAGGTTTGTTTGTGTCCCTGTCGACTGCTTGAGCTGTTAGAGTGTATTCAGCTTTTTCCTCACGGTCAAGCCTTTTCATTGCATGAATGTCTCCAGTCTTGTCATTGATCACAAAGATTGTTCCAGCTCCATCTCCTGACAGAATATACTTGATTTTGCTGCTGCCAGGATCCAGGTCTGTATGTAACTAAAAGGGGAAAAAAAACATTTTAGAGACAAAAATTACACCTGGAATTTTTTTTGCATTGGTCTAACCATACATTTTGTCAAGCTATTCTTTTGTACTTTAATCTTAGCACCAGTGATCCGTATCTCAGCTTGAATACACAAGGAGAGTAGGGATTTGTATGCATACTAATCAAAAGTGAATGCAATCATAGGCATAATTAGACTTTCTATTTAAAAAGCAGCTGTTATATATATTTTTAATCCCTGTTCTAAAATGTAAATGTCTTTACAACTATTATCAGCCAAAGTGAACAAGCACAAAATGTCCTTAACCTATTAGATCAAAGGGTGAATGAAGGATTAATAACAATATATATTTTAATCTAGTTTCTTATTTTTAGTTACGGCTTTCGGCTTATTTTCAGGTGACTGAAAATGACTGAAACTGGCATCTATGTAAATGTTGTAATGGACAGCATTCAAAAATTTAGAACCGAATCATAACTTAGCTGTTAGCAGAATGTAAAAGGTTCTAAGATCATTATTCTAAAAGCATTTCCCATGAAAGAAAGCTTTGTTAAGCAAGTTTCCAGATATACAAGAACCCTTACACACATCTTTCCATTCTCCTCAATACCCCATTAGAAAAAATAATGTTTAGATTGTACTTGGCTTTTCAAAAAACAAGATAGGGTTTGTTATAATCTGAAACAGTATGAGAAAAATAGCTTTTCTTCTTTACTTTGAATATTTTTGTTAATTAAAAGCCTGAACTGAAGAACACTGGAGACAAAGGGCTTCCACTGATTTTTTTGGTATCCTCAGAGCCAAGCACTAAATATCAGATTATCTCCAATGATTTTTAATTTGCGAGGGCGAGCACACCAATTGGTGGACCATATGTATTAGTGTCAACACATTAAAAAATACAGGATAACAACTTAAATATAGAGTAACAGTGCTTTAAATTCTATTTACTATTAAATCTAACACACTCAATATGAACAATAAGAAGTGAATAACGTTATCAAAAAAAGTCATCTTCCATTTATTTTTCTTTATCTCTGCCTCACAAAAGATAATCTGAAGGAAATACGTACAACCTGTTTGGGATAGCTGCAACATGACCTACAACAAACTACAACTTGACTTGTTCCTGTTTGCTCATTTTTGTACAGACAGCTCAAGAGAAATTGTTGCTGGTTATGCATTTTACTCTTCAATCAACAACAGTGGTTTCTAGGGCCAGGCAGCATTATCATTTGTTGTAAGAATCTGTATTAGGACATTAAAATAGGCGCAGAAAAGAAGCTTTGTAACACTGGCTACAGCCAAGCCACAAGTACATTTTTCTGTCATACCACAAGTAGGCTCTGCAGGTTCTTCAGTAGATAATTGGTCACATACAGTTACATCTGCAAATTAGCTGTTCAGGAATAAGAGCTTAGAAAACTCATTAACAGAACCTTATAAAAAAGGAATCTCGAATTGTTGCAATGAGCACAGCAGACAACAGCAGTCAGGTCTAGTTTTCCAACTGATCTGGTTTATTATACCTGCAAAATCCTGGGCCACCAGTGTATTCTCTGCTCTGCTGTAATAGCAGAACTCCCACTGACTACAAGAGATGTAACTTCAGCCTCTGTGTTTTGCTGGGCAACACATTATTACAATACCAACTATTACCACACCGTTGTTTTAATAACTTCTTAAAAGCGCTTTAAGTGCCTATCAATACGAATGACTCTATCCACTTCACTCTTCCTTACCCAACCCACATGAACATACACATAGACATCATGTGACAGCTGAGTCCTTTTTCCAAAAACTCAGCCTGTTTTTCTTTTTGTAGTTGCCATCAGCTTTTACTTGAGAACAATCAGCATGATTTACGTTATGTTAATTTAACTGCACTCTCCTATTGCTTGTACTGCATTTTTTTTCTACTCAGTAAGACATGTTAAACACAACTTTTTTTTTTTTTTTTTTTGTCTTAAAGATTCACAACAACCCCATGCAATGCTACAGGCTTGGGGAAGCGTGGCTGGAAAGCTGCCTGGTGGAAAAAGACCTGGGGGTACTGGTTGACAGCCGGCTGAATATGAGCCAGCAGTGTGCCCAGGTGGCCAGGAAGGCCAATGGCATCCTGGCCTGTATCAGGAATAGTGTGTTCAGTTTTGGGCCCCTCACTACAAGAAAGATGTTGCATTGCTGGAACAGGTCCAGAGGAGAGCAACCAAGCTGGTGAGGGGTCTGGAACACAAGTCATACGAGGAGCGGCTGAGGGAACTGGGGTTGTTTAGTCTGGAGAAGAGGAGGCTGAGGGGAGACCTGATCGCCCTCTACAACTGCCTGACAGGAGGCTGTAGTGAGGTGGGGGTCGGCCTCTTCTCCCTGGTAACAGACGATAGGACGAGGGGGAATGGTTTGAAGTTGCGCCAGGGCAGGTTTAGGCTAGACATTAGGAAAAACTTCTTCACCGAGAGGGTTGTCAGGCTCTGGAATGGGCCGTCCAGGGAGGTGGTTGAGTCCTCATCCCTGGAGGTATTTAAAAGATGGGTAGATGAGGTGCTTAGGGACATGGTTTAGTGGTGGGATGGCAGTGCTAGGTTAACGGTTGGACTTGATGATCTTAAAGGTCTTTTCCAACCTAAACGATTCTATGATTCTATGATTATTGGCCTTATGAGTAGGATTATAGTCAATCTAGGTCTCAGCAACATACAAAAATTATTTTCAGGGTCCCAGAGCCTGTCAAGATCAGTCCAGAATCTGTTTGTGTTTTAAGCAGATTGTTGGTACTTAAAGCAGGTTTGATCCCCGAATAAAATCTATACATTATTAATGTTGCATATGAAGGTTTTGGCAGAATATTCATAGCTGAATTACAGTGATGTCATATCACAACATTGTCTGGACACACACAACTCAGCAAAACAATTGGGAACGTCTCAGTCCACCAACTACATGGAGCCTTATAGTGAAAAACTCTAATTTGGCTGGATAAACTAGATATCCCACACAGATATTTGAGAATGCTCAAAGATTCTCCAATTTGCTATTTGCTAATAAGTAGGAGAGACTGCCAGTATAATCTCTGGTATAAGTTTTACCCATATTATCCAACAGAAGTTATGGTTCACAGATCAGATCTGGTATAAATTAATGTAAAGCTATAAAATCTTTGCAGTGCTAGTAAAATACCAAAAATTAAAATGAAAAAAAAAGTCTACGATTACTATTGTTTCTTCTAATCAGTTAAAGTCCTTTGTATCAAAAGAAAGAAATAAATATTGGTATTTGAAACACTATAAAATGAAGGGCTAAACATTAAACAAAAAGTGGGAAAGTCAGAAGCATTTTATAATCTTAAACTTGAAACTGAGTCTGATTAGCAGAAGAACAGTTTTTTTACCCAAAGATTAAGAGTGGTAAAAATGATAGTAAATTTTTTTTTAGTTCTTTGATAAAAACAAGCCATTAATATGGCATTTACTGAAATCATACGTACTTTTTATGGTAAACATCAGGGTTGGCAGATTAAAATATCTTTTCTAGGTTTTGCAGTTCTTACACTCTAATATCAAAGTATTACAATAAATTACCTACAGAAGAGCCATTTTTCCAAGATCATTTCATTGTTTGGATTTAGGATTAAAACATCATCATCTACTTACAGTCACAGAACTTAAGTGAAATTCTAAGCCAGCAAGCATAGTATTTTTCAAGTAATATTTTCTCTCTTCTACCAGATGTGAATGATAATTTACAGCAATCGTCAAGCTTCAGCAAGCTGTGTTCATGTGAAGGTTAAAGATCATTAAACACATAATTATATAGGGTCTAGGTGAATGATAGAGAGGCATAATGAATATGATAAATGAATATAGGTTTCTGCTGAAAAAGCCTCACAAATGCAGATGTGAAACTGCTTTCCACACCTGTAGCTTTATTTGTTGCGCCTGTGCTTGAAAGCTGACCTCTTATTTTTCAGAGCAATATCGAGAAATGTAACAAGAATTTCTATTTAAAAAAGGACACATCTATAGCTAGCCCCTATGTCCCACTACTAGACAGCACCCCAAAGCAAACAGAAAAACATGTTTACTGGAAAACTTAATCATGTTCGGAGTGAGTCAAACTCACTTCCTTTACGTGAGATTCAGTTAATCAGACATCAAAGGAAGTGAAATATTTTTCCTCGATCACTGCCCTGCCTGTCGGACCATAAATTCAAACATCTCTCTCCCTTAAAGTAGCAGAGGCAACCCCATCACCCAATTCATGCCTGGATTTATGGCATCAGGAGAGGTTTTGGATCCTCTCCTAGTTTTAATGGTGATGCAGATGCCCTGTATTAATACCCTACTAATGGCTCCCATGTAGCTTCAGCACAGGTCTGGTCCTAAAAAATGGAACTTCATCCAAAATGAACCCTCTGAACACCGCAGTTTCTAATAATTATTAGTTTCTTTTGTATTCTACGCTATAACACATATGATAATCAATGAAGCCAGTATTGATGGTAACAGCACACACAGTGTACTTCCACAAAACCAACATTATTTTCACTAATAACCAACACATATCTAAATGTATTGCCAACACACCATTCAAATATATAACATATATTTATAGTCTCCCACGTACATACATTACAAACATGCATAATCACAATCAATGTAAGAGAAATTGCGGAGATGAAACTTATTCAAAGAGCCTCTCTATTCTGTAGACATAAAAGTACTACTCTGCAATAAAAAACAAATACATGAGCATGTTACTGATAGTAAATTCTCCTATTCCATAGATATTCATCATATTTTTAACCACATTTTCTTAACAAATACTTAGTTCAAAACTAGGTATGCAGCCAAGGACTTAACGTATGGATGAAGGCTGCAAAAGCTGCAAGCTAGGTTTGTGAAGATCTTTTGCAATTCTGAGTACATGGAGAGGTTTATGAGGCTCTTCTGCAGGTGGAAACCGTCTCACCTGCTCTCAAGTCAGCTACCCGGCAAATCAATGGTAGTCAAAACAGCAGCTTGCTCAGCACAATGAATTTCATGTTCAAGCCACGTGTTGTTGACCATCAGGAAAGTACATAAAGCACTTGGGTCTGGTCCATGCCCAGAATTAGCAGAAAGCTGTTGGCTGGCCTTTGTAGTACAATTGGGCACTTCAAGTACTCTCCAGGTGTGTTGTTGATGCACAGCTTGATACAGACTAGCCCGTAATGAGATGCATCACAGGAAGAATTCATCACCCCAATTTCCTCATATTAGTAAAAAAGCATAAATATATCAATGATCCACAAGAGGGGGGAAATCCACATATTATGACAATGCCCCTGGACATTTTTACTTAAGAAAAAAAGAAGGTAACATTATGCAGTCAAGTTTTTATTTGAGTTTGTTAGAGATAATTAATTCATCCTTTTTACAAGGAAATTACCCCTTTACTTGTTCCAAGGGAAATGCCATAATCTATCCTTAAAACTTCCATTTTAAAATAATCGGCATCATTCTTCTCCTTCCTAACTCTGGAATCTTTTTTAAGGGATTAACTAGTTCATTACCGATTTTCACCTGACGTTACACAGACAGACACACAACACAACTACACTATCTTAATGCTTCAGGTTCTTCTATTTTTTACCTATGCCTTGCTATAAAATTCCTCATTTATGAGGCAGACCCCATTTAATGAACTGAGACAGAATTTTCAACTTTTATGACCCTTTTCCAGAACTGCTGCGTTCTAAGAAGCTCTAGCTCATTCTGTCAAAGTATGGAAGGATTTCAGTGACTTTTACAATCATTTATACATATCAGTGCTTTAAAAAACTTTAATGCACCTTAGTCATCATGTGTTTCTTTCTGTATGTGACTTTGCAGGGCTTTTTTCCCCCCTAAAAATATGAACATCATTAGGTGTTACAGAAGGTTGTTGTGTGTATTGTTGATGTGCTCCAAGACATAATGGACAATGAGCACATTTATTGATGACCCACAGTTTAAAAAAATCATTCATAATTAAACTACTACAGATAGATTCAATTCATTTGCACACAATGCAGAATTAATAAAGTGAATGCAATTTCAATTTAATAGAATCTTTCATTTTCTCCTCGGACAGGCTGATCCCATCTTTAGTAATGGGAATTACAGCTGCACGATAGGGAAGAGGAAAACCAAATATTGTGCATTGTTATTCAGGGTAACGACAAATTGGGGCACAGACTTGATGTACCTGACATAATGTCAGTACTTGGAACGCTTTCAGAAAGGAAACAGACATGTCCATGGATGACAAAGGCTTCATTTAAGATATGAGAATCATGTAACTTGAAGCCTCTGGAGTAACTGTCAAACAACGTTACTGCTCACACTTCTCAGCTGCAGTTTCATAACCATATTCAAAGAGAATTAAAGCATAATATCCCTAACACTTTCATTTAAGAGTGTAATCTCTGCTTTTGTCTGCCTCAGTTTCCTACCATGTCATTTGAGTATCTTTGATTCCAGATCGCTTCTTTTATGTTTCTGTTTATTCTTTGCTACTGCTTTTTTATTCTATTTGATTTGCTAATTTTGTCTCTGTTTATATTCATACTGCAACTGTGCACAAACTGCTTTTCATTGCTTACCTTTTGGTATCATCTTATAATACACTAGAGTGAACTGTTGTTTAAAAACTGGAGACAAGATTGGGATCTAACAATCTGTTTGTTCTAATTCACTGATTATGACCAACTGATGCAAGAAAATTGCTCAGGAATGTTACTGAATCGTGACCTAAGGCCTTCCAAGTTAGAGCACCATTGGTCCTTTCTGTATGTGTCAGGTATCGCCTTCCTCACCAGGCTGAATTAGTAATTTTTAGTATGTATTTTCACTCAGTGTCTTGGGAGAACAAAGATAGCTATACTTGTTTTTACAGATGGGAGGAACAGAGGGAGAGATAAACCCACTTTCAGTCTCACAAAGATCTGTATTAGGAAAAAATATCCAGACTGTAGGACTACCCAAGCTATTCCTAAACAGCTCTACACATTTACCTCCAGTTAATCACAGTATTAATTTTTAATTAGAATGGTTATGTATTGCCAGTGTGGTTTCACAGAAGTTGTTCCCCCTGCCAGGGGAACTCCCTAAGAGGGAGGAAACCATGCCCTCAGAAGCAAAGTCTTCCCCTAATCCACAATCACATGTTCATCTTCAGTGGCTGTGATGGCAACAAAGACAAGGTAATTTGTTTCTACTCTTTTCTATCTTCATTCCAAAGCATGGGCTCAGGTTGATTTTTCTGTATACATTTCTTACATACCTTGCTTCTTCTGAATCCTTATGTTAAGCCAGATGATAGCTAAAGCTTTCTGTTTTCCAAGTTCTGGCCTTGGCCCTTTCCATTTGGGAATACCATCTGTCTTCCCTTCTGTCCTGAGAACACCGCCACCACATGTGACCTGTGTCCCACCGCAGCTTGGACTGCCGCCTTTAGTCACTGCTTTCCGCAGCTATTTAACGCCCGAGTGTCCTGTGTTGAGTGGCCTCAGATGGCTGGCACCTTTTTGTAGTTGGCTTTCTGCCTAGCTTGGAGTTCATGTAACTATTTCTGAACCCAGACTGCTGTTCCTTTCTCATGTTCCAGCAGACACCACTCCTGAAAAGAGGTCTTGATTTTTTAATCCAACTGTTTCTGATACTTGGAAAGATGCAATGAAATTGTGGCATGTTGCCAAAGAGGAACCCTTTCCCATCTCATTTACTTCTCTATTATTTCATCTGTAGTGTACTGTGGTTCACCACAGGAGATCTGAAAGCTGGGTATAGAGAGCCTCAAAAATTGCATGCAGTTTTAGTCTTGTAAAACATATTCCCTCTTCTGTGTCTTTATGGGGGGGAAAAAAAGTATCTGTCATCTCCTACTGTTTGGGGTCAAGCACTTACATTAACAATTCCAGTGCTTCAGGCATTATAATTAACAGCGCCTCCTGCACTTGTCACTCTTCTCCCCACTCAGTGAAATTGCGGTAAAGCCATTTACTCCCTCCTCCATCTCGTCAGTCTTGGACACAAACTATGCTGCAGTTTCTACTACCTGTAAGATTGTGTGAAGCCTCCAAATGTGACTTCAGAAGGCTGTTCCCTTTTTGCTGTCAATTCCTACTGCCAGCAGAGTCCCTCTAGCTGTTCCTTCCTCAATATAGACAAAAGACAGGGAAGGCTGTAAAAAACCAGAAGCCACGGGCATTTCCCATTCATCCTGCTAGCCAGAAGTTCAGCAGTTCCTATATACCAAATCCTTCTCTTTTGTTCCTTTAATCATTATTATCTTATTCACACTGTTCTGAGCTTTTCTTCCATGTTGTTTGAGCTGTATTTTTTCTTGCCTTTTAAAAAGCTTATTATAACTTGCTAGGCTTCATTCTCAGGCACAGAGTACATTGCACTTCAGCGTTAAGACCTCTTTGTGGTTTTGAAATTATTTTCTCAAGTGAATGTCAGAGCAATATCTTATAATACATACTCTTAGGATTGTAGAGGAATAAAAAAGTTAATCACTACATACCCACAGCAGTAATTTGAAGGCTGCTTACAAAATCTGTCAAACTAGTCAAGCTGTAGCCTAGACCAGCAAAGGCAGAAAAAAGTGCAATAGGCCAGTGTGGTCAAAGGTGACAGGGTATTTCTATTTATTTAAGCATATTTAAGTTGTCACGATTTTACAATCCTTCAGGGCTCTGTTTTCAGCTGCTTTTACCCTTGATCACGATTTGCTCACAATAATTAAGAGGATCCCAGTGATAATATATTTAACCTGTCTTCCTTCTTAATGAAAGAATTTCAAATCCATGCAGAATGCGATCTGTTGTTAAATGCATTCTGTTATTTAATAATGTTTAATAAAACAAATCTGAAAACAGTAAAATACCTTTTTCTGAAGGTAATTTTTCAAACTTAAGATGACTGCTTAGCATGCTTCAGTGTCTGAACATAAGGAAGTAAGCACTGTCGAAATCCACATAATGTGTAAGGCTGGCAGTGCAAATAGAAAGCTCTTTTCTAGCAACTGGCTGTCAAACACATCTACAGTGCAGAAATATAAACAGCAGCTATGCAGCCAGCTTGGAGCTAAAATTGACAACTGTTGAGAAGGTAACTGAGTGAAATAAAGAGAACTGAAAAATTAAATTATGAGTACTTACATATTATCTTATAAACTGCTTACATGTGATAATTTAACTTAATTTTAGTGTATTTACACTAACCTTTGAACTGTGCACATGGGTACAGTATAAATTTTTTCTTACTAAAAATATTTTTCAAGTTACTTGGAATATGAAAACAAACGCAGCTAGGAAACCCTACAAAGCCAAATCCTTACCAGATGTGAAACAAAACATTTGTTCTTCAGAGTTACTATGTTTCGGTTACATAGTAACATCAGGGTGTCATACATCAGAATAAACAGATATAACATGAGGATAATTTGATTATTTTTCCCCATTTTGTTGCACTTAGACATTTATTAGTGATAACTCATGCAGAATTGTAAGCTGCTCAGAAGAACCTGGTTGAAACTAGTTATGATTTCATGCAGTTTCACAAGAAATTATTTGCCTCATCACTTGTGTGGTTTTGAAAGGTTCCTAATGTAATTTCCCATGCATTCCCACTAAGTCATGCATTCCTGTGAATAGCTTATAAACTGACTTGCAAAGGTTACGTCTCTCATAATGCAATTAATTTGCAATACCATTAAATTTGAAATATTTTTTAAACCACTAGAGATAGATCATAGCTTCTGGCTTTGTTAGTGCTTTTCTGGAAGAACTGACAGAGGAGAGTAGAACACAAACCATTACACATAAACAATATTAAATATGCAGAAATAAACAACTGTGCCCACTCCAGTATGGTTTAGTTATTTAGTAATGCATTACCTCTGATCCTCTAGCAACTCTATTGAGTCCTGCAGTCCCTTCCTCTGTACACATGGAGACTAAAGTCTCCGTGACAATTACCACTTTTTTTTTTGGCACATGAGATAACCTGATCTGTTTCCAAGGAGGAAAAAATAGCAATGGTACGATCATAATTGTGGGCACTGTTTGGAGTATTTATATCATTCACTGTAAACACCTAACCTACCTGTGATTCGAAAACATCCAAAATCTGGGGTCAATGCCCCATGGAAAGAGAAGCTCTGGCTCCACATGAATACAGACAAATTGTATACAAATCAGTATCACAAAAGCTGTAAGTGCGTAACATATGTCAATCTCATAACAGCCAGAATCCATACAGATTTAGCAATGATTTAGTCTAGACCTTTATCCAAATTGTCTGAGCTCATGGTGAAGACTACTGTGGGAGGCTGCGGGAGACATCTGTACTAATTTAATGATGGTTGAATCACTGTCGGTTTTCTCTACCCACACAAGCTTGGTAGTGCTCATATCACTCTGTGAGCACAGAACAGCCAAAACCCCATATGGTCCTCTCCCCATTCAGCTGTTCTTGGCACTTCTCTACCAGGACGTTCGTCTTAGAAAGGACAGGTGACCAGCTATCCTGCACTAATGTCCTTTGGGATTGTGAGTAGCAAAGAAGCTGCACAATACACACTAGACTGAAGTTAAGAGGCAAAGAAACATACCATGATTTCTCAGGACCTCTTTTCAAATGATATGTGTGTTCCCTCTCCTTCAAAGAACTGATTATTAGGTTGCCCACTAGAGACCATAATGGCCATAAAAGGAACAACAAAAGGAGGGAAACAGCTGCATAAGGGACATCCTTGAAGATCACCAAGGACTCTGCTGAGGTTTCTCCAATAAAATGAGTTCAGGCACCTATTGGAAGGGCTCAGGAAAGAAAAAAAAAAGGAAAAAACCCAACTTTAAAAAGATGAGAAAGAGCTACAAGGTTGAGAACTGAAGTTTTTAAATGATCCAAATGATACCCTAGATACAAGAATGACACAAAATCCAAGTACCTTGTGTACATTCCTGCTATTTATCTGAAGGAACTCTACTGAGAGGACCAAATGGCAGCTGGTTAGCCAGGCAGCTGACAACTGCAGAGTCAGTACTCACCTATAAATAATGATTATTAATTACTTGTATTACAATAACACATAGAGGTCCTTGTTGACACAAGGGCTCTGTTATACCATGTGCTGCAATCCTCACTGAGCTTACTTCAGAGTGTCCTCTGCTTATGATGAAAAAACCAGCTTTTTTCCCCTGCCCTTTTTATGAGAAAGAGACAAGGAAAAATGAACCCAGAATACGTAATTTTAGAAATTAGTTTCTAAGACATTAGCTAATTTCTAAAATTACCACCTATGGATTCATTATGGCTCAAACTCATAGAAAAAATGGGGCTGAATTCTTGCACAAGTTTCTAGTTCTAAGATGATTAATTTATTTTATTTTTTTTTCTCTTTTTTAATGTGAATGGTTTTAGGATCTCATGGAAGTCCTAGGAACTCAGTAGGAGTCTCTGTCTCAAATTTCATGGCACACCAGACAAAACTTTATTTAAAATGTATGTAGAGTTATAAAGAAAGATATAGAACCAAAGACACACACCCCCAAAAGAAAAATCAAAGCCCACAACTGACATCTAGTTATTAATTCATATTGTGACTCCATAATTTATAGTCCAATTAAATTCAGAATTTACCACTAGCATACAAGGTTGGGTTTTTTTTTTATACTTTTCTGATAACTAATAGATCGGGTGTAACCGACTTTCATGCAAACTAGATAAATAATGAGATTAACAGTTATCTGACTGTGAGATAATAAAGTGTTGAAAATAGCAAGACCCTGAAGTAAATTAAAATATTTGAGATTATTTATCAAGTCAGTAAAGCTGCCTTTTCACATTTACCCAGGATATAGGAGATGGAATATTTTGTTTGCCTATGGAGATGGGATCATTGGGTATGTAAATGGACACTGATGGCAAGTTAACTGAAAAGCTAATCTGCTGTACAATGCTCTTCAACAAAATATTCGCAGTATAAATGCACTGTTGCTCTGTTCTGGTATGGATATTCTGACATGAAAACTGATACAGTTATCAAACTTATCTTGGCTTATCAAATGGGTTTTTTGAAACAAATTGGGATCATGGCCAGTCAAAAATCACAATCATAGCATGATTAAACCAAACTTTTTTTCCACCCATACTGAAAATTCAAAGCCATATTAAATATCTCACTACTAAACACAACTGGTTTCTGAGTTTGTACATGTTTATCAACTGGACCGTAGTTCCCTGTCTCAGCTATGCCAACTTCACTAATGGGTAGTTCTTCTCAGAAAAAGACAGAAGCCCACCGGACGAGGATGCTTGGAGCCGTAATTTTCTCCAGTCTGGTGCATAACTGCTTCTAATTATACAGTATCAGTGTTAGCGTGGTGGCTAAACAGGGAAACCCCATGTGTTCTCCAGTCTCCTTTTCTTTTTCCATATGTGCTATGAGGAAGTATGACATTGTGGCAGAACAGGCTCAAACGTTATTTTCAGGAGAAAAATAATTAGCCTGAATATAAACCTGCCCTTTAACCAGCACAAAATCCAAGCAATCTCAACCTGACAAAGAGAAAACACACAGCAATTTTTCGGGACTGCAACACTTACATTTCCTATAATAGAATAGAAATTCATAAGAAGAGCCGGGTCCCTGAGCAAGCTATATATTCTGCTTTTGTTTCCTGTTTTATCGATATGCAGGTTTAACAAACAGCTCCAAGTCTGTGAAAGAATCCAGGAAGACTGAAAAATTCTTCTGTCAATTGTTACAAATAGGTCATGAACAGTCCCTTGCAGGTGAGTCACATTCATGGAGGTTGTAGTATGCATAAATATTGCTAGAAATCACCATTTAAAGCTTCAGTTCCACTTCTTGATCTGCGAATACCATGGAATTCTTACAGCTGACCTGTTACTTTAAACCTTTACGTGCTGTTTCCCAGCACGGTCAGTCTCTACTCAGTCTAATTCAAACAGTTTAAATGAATACTACATTAATTCCAATGATTCTCTAGACCTGAATGGAATATGTATGACAGAATGGAAGATAGTAGTGAAGTTTTATTATATACAGTAGACTTACTCTTTATACCTTAAAAAAGAACTTCAACATAAGAGTTAAATAGTTAAAGAGTCTGGCATCTCTCCTTTACCAAGAAAAAGAAACGATGTTATGCAGATTAGGTGGTGGATAATAGAGAAAATGTGAGAAGAGTGTAAAAAAACTCCATCTAAAGTATGATATATTGTCAAAAAAAAAAAAAAAAAAAATCCTCATACTTCAGCTTTCTTCATCTGCTGAGATACAGTTCCAAAGGGATGGTGGTAGTGAAAATAAAAAACCAAACATCAGCCAGTTTGGAAGATAAAAACAACCAAGAAACAGAAATATCTAGAGTAAACAAACGGGAAAGCAGGAAGAAACAAAGCAAGTAAATACCAAGCATATGGCTCCTAAAAAGCACGTAGAAAAAAGTTACATGAATGCTAGGCAATTTAAATCTTGCTACAGAAAATGAAGCTGAGAATATTTAAGTTCCAGATGCCAGTTTATTGATTACAACATGGTTGTGTGGGGTTTTTTGGGTTTGTTTTTGGTTTTTTTATAATAAAAGACAAACCACAGCCTTAGAAATACCTAAAGCAAAGAGGAAAAAGCCCCCAACAATTTATGCACACTTGTGATAATATTCATTTTAAGGGTTACCTGGAAAGTTTTACATTTGATAAATACTTTTTCTTTCCTTTTCCTGCTCTTGCCTACAAGAGATTTGACAATAACTGAATTTTTAAGCCTATGTGGAAAAACACTGGAGAAACAGTCCCTCACCATCAAAGGGATAGGGGTTTGCCTGATGGGAAGAAGCTCTTGCAAGAAATCTGCATGAGAAAAAAGACAGAATAGCAGCTAGTAGAAATCAAGGAGAACACAAGGAATTATGTCCCTGAAAGGTGGGACACAAGTTGTTTGCCAAGATAACATTTCAATAGCTTTGTTGACTGCAGATGATGGCTAAATGAATGGATACAGAATATGAGATCAATAAAAAGCCTCCGCATTTTTTTGGTTTTGGGGATTTTGGGGTTTTTTGGTTTTGTTTGTTTTGTTGTTTTTTTTCCCCCCCAGAAGTAATACCTGATTTGGATCTCACTATATTCAATAGTGAGTGTATTTCTTTGCTAAGAATACTCCCAAACCTTATTTATTCCGCCTGGAATCTTACTGCCAAGCTCATTTCTTCTCACTCCCTGTGGCTAAAGCTCTCTTCTGGCCTGATTCTCTTCTAGAAGTGACACTTTATATTGATAGCCCAAGCAAAAAGAGTCATCATCAAACTGGCCGTGTCATTCAGCCCCAGGGTGCAATGCCAAGAGTGATCACACATCCTGAAAACCAGCAATTCACTGAGAGCTTTGCACAAACCAGAGATAACCTTTTATTTGTCTTCTTGCAATCAAGGTAACATTATCATCATCTAAATGTTAATATATGGACATCATGTACATTACTCCACAATCTGAATGTATCACCACAGTAAATGAATGAGCATCACCACACCATTGCAAAACAAAAATTATTTTGTCTTCCAATTCTGCTGGTGGGGAAACAGAGTCACAGAAATAGAGAGACCCAATATTCAGAAGGAACTGAGTAGCTGAAGGGCCTAAGGAAAGATGCTCCAGACCTTTAAGAAGCCACACCCAAACCACCAGCCTTACCCTCGTAGCTGCATATATTTTTTCACGTGTCTGGTTTTGGACAAGAATAACGATTCAGTGACACTCATTTCAAGCATTCACCTGCACATTACTGAAAAGTTGATTTAGGAAAGAAACACAGATTTAGGAAAAGACCAATGCAGTGTTTTTTCTGAACATTTGCTGACCAGAACGCTTCAATGTTATTTTATATTAAAAAACTTTTAATGCCTGTATATGCATTCATTTCATTCTTTTAAAGTATTTAACTTTTTAATATGTTCAAAATGTAAACAAAATGTTTCCTTTTAAATTAATTTCATTTGTTATTGTATTAGGGGGTTCTTTTTCATATAATAAAAATACTATGCTTAGCCCAAAACATTTTTTTGCTATTCCAAAAATTTGTATTTGGAGTGACCCGAAGTATTTTTTCTCCCCAACTTTTCAAAACTGTGCATGAAATGAAAATCTGTTACTCACCTCAGAAGTACTCGAGTTCTAGGAGAATTAAATTCTTATTTGCTTTAAAAGCAAACCCATTCCTGCTACCTACACAACTCCTCCAATTAAACCTTTATTTCCAACAAAAATAAAGCAATTTCATTCCCTTTGTTTATCATAATTTAATTATTTTCCTTATTAGAACCAGCTTTATTTTCATGTTTTAGTGGTTTAGGCTATGACTCATTCTGTAGATATCAGAACAGCTTGCTGCTGTGCCTTTACTTCCACAGCATCACAAACATAATTAAAGCATATTTGCTGTGATTATACTTCAGAATATACAGATCAACATAGATTTTGCTCTTAGGTATAGAATCCCTATTGTTCATGTAATTACTATGAAGAAATAATGCAAATGAGCCTGCTGGAGACTATTATTGGACTTTCTTTTTAACTTTATATGTTATAAAACAAGAATTGGCATTTCACTCGGGTGGACAGCACTCGCTTTAAGGAATGCTTTAAAGACTTCAAATTAACAGAAGCTAAGCCACCACTGTAATAATTCATCTGGCACATATTAATATCTCTAAAATCAGATCTTAGATTGTGCTCTAGAATTATACAGATCAAGATATGTCTGATTAGTATATCTCAGTGAACAAAATTAAGTGTTGTGCTTCTGCGATAAAGGACATCACATCTATGACTTAGCAGCTGCCTGCACAATTGGAATAAGTAATCACAGCAGGACAAGTTAAAACTGGAGTAAAATCCACATTTATAGTACCTGCTGAGAGCACTTCTTAACTTTTATAGGATTTAGGAAGACCTTTAAATTATTTAAACTTTTTTTTGTAGTTTGCAATGAAAGTCATTGAACTATATCACAGGATGAGAAACATCCACATGCTATGTTCTCCTAAATTAGTTTCCTCTCTTTCCCAGTGACAGAATTCCCTTCCAGTTACTTAGAAATCCACAATCAACACAGAGAAATCTTGCCTGTGAAGACAATTGTTTCCACCCAGTAAGCAATCT
This sequence comes from Gorsachius magnificus, assembly GCA_034008185.1. Lineage (NCBI taxonomy): Eukaryota > Metazoa > Chordata > Aves > Pelecaniformes > Ardeidae > Gorsachius > Gorsachius magnificus. Next base: position 39,129,283 of record CM067088.1, on the reverse strand, counting down.
CTATAAATCACACACACGTGTTGTCACGGTCCAGAAGAAGCACAAGACACCGCAGAAGTCTACCTTTGGAATGGATGGGCACAATCGACTCCTGCCACTAGCACAGCTGACAGTGTTCCGCGACAGGATAGTGACAGGGTCATCCCATAGTGTCAAAGCCTCAGATGTTCAGTCAAACCAATCTCTCAATTTTTGCTTTCTCCCCTTTTTTTTCCTAGTGTGCCTTTTCTTTACATCATTTGGGGTACTGTGCATAAAGGAATATCCTGCTGCTTTATCCAATACCCATCTAAAATTTTTGTTGAGTACACTCCTGACTAGGATGTGCAAACCATCTGCACCAAAGAAAAAGATGACAGGGGCCATTCTAGATGAATGATCCCTTAGACAGGGTCACCACTGGTGCCATATGATTGATCTGCACTACAGGTAGTCCCCAGGACTTCATCTCTTTTCTCCACTCTCATCAGCCCAGGCTGAAGCCACAAATGCTACAGGAGATCCAATTCGTTATTTTTTTCAGGGATCAGAACATTATATTTTCAAAACATATTCTCATCTTATATATGATATCATTATGAGGAAAGCCAAATTTTCGTAAATAGCAAATATCGTATAGGAGCCTGATAACCTAAGGCAAAAGGTCAATGCGTAAGCATGCCTGAAAGCTGATGGACTGAGTTTTGGGAAAGGAAAAAGACATGATATGACGTATGTCGTCTTAATTCTTCGACAGTCTCTTCCTAAGCATTTCTTCCTGCTTACCTTTCACAGATCCTACCTTGGCCAAAGGATTTTGGAATACAAGTTTGGATGCGCAAACCCAATCATTCCTGTGCACAGCCCTTTCTGTTATTGATTTGAATATATTTTACTAGTAAATGGATTAAGCTGAGTTTGCTCTGGCTAATTCCAGTCCTAATTTTTGAGGCTCTTTTTGAAATTATGTATTTGTGAAGCAGTCCATATTTTTGCCCTTTCAAAAGGTGCAATCAAAAGAAAGGATACCAACTCTCTTCTGAATGTGCCATGATGCCTAGCTGATGTACAAACTATCAAAAATGGAGGTACAAACAAAACAAGGAACAAGTTAAAAAAAGACATTTTTATCTGTGCTGCACTAGTGGACTCTCCCACATCATTTCAAATGCAGACATGTACTTAGATATCTCATTATGTTGTGTAGTATCAAATTTTTGTCTATCCCCCATGCTGAACAGAAATCCAATGTTATAATTATTCCAACATTCTAAGAACCTTCCCAAATTGACAAAGTTGCTCTTTGATGCTAAATTTTGATTTATATTTTAGTGATTTCTTTATTTTAAGCAAGGGAATGGGGGAAGAACTCAAATCATATTTGTTCACATGGAAAGAAAAAGCATTTTTTAGAAAACTAAAATTAAACTTCAAGAGCTTTGATATGTTACTTTTTTTTTTTATTCCTCCTTGTATTATAAAAATGCAAAGGAATTTTCACTTGATGCATATCTAAACGCCTGCAAGTTCTGTAGTACGTGAGTTTGAATTAAGTTAGCATTATTTTTGAAAGGCTAAGAAGTGCAACCATAGTTTAGCTCTGTTCAACCAAGCAGCGTCTGTGCTTTGAACTGACAGAAGCCTTTAAGTGCAAAAGCTTAGATAAGCTGATGAAGATGAAACCAGCCACATCTGCAGTTACTTAAATCCAATTCAATTCAGCCCTATCATACCACAAATCTCAGATATTCTTGCACATTTTAAAACAGTATTACTGTGGGGTAATAAATAATAAGCTTGCACGGATAATGAGATCTCAGACAGAAAGAGAAAAAAACAAAAGATTGTTTCTTGGTTCCTGCTCCCCCAGAATATAAGTTGTTACCACCACAATAAATTCATTACTATGAATTAAAAATCCCAATTTTACTGACTTACTAATTAGAAATTTCCCTTTTAATGTGGAAAGAGCTTTCCATTCCCAACATGAATTTAACTGAAACAGAAGAGCAACATATTTTATACATTACCTTGTTGTTAGATTTACATTTGGCTAAGATCAAGAACTTTGGCTGACTTGCACTGTACATACAGGAAAAAGAGCAACAGTGGCATTACTCTGCATTCAGACCTGCCTATATTAGAAACTCAGACAAAATATGGAATGTAAGCTACTACAAATTATAGTTTACTTTCCAGGAAAAAAAAAACAACCAACACCAACAGATTGTTGAGCCCTGTTCTCCCACCCCTGAATCTGAAGGTTGTTGAAATTAAATACACTGGTCAGATACCTTATTTTAGAGAGCTAAAAAGCTCTCTGTGCACAATACGAGAAATTAAGTGAAAAAGGAAATGCTACATCTATGCCACCGAGGATTCCCAAATACCAGGGCAATCAGGACAGAAATGAATCCACACCACCATACTGGCCCATGGTGGCCAAATCAGTTGAGCAAATGTCTTTCAGCAATCTGTCTGGCATAACATAGTCCAGCTGCATTTTACCCTCCTTGTGGACACAAATTAACAATATAAACTCCAGATGTAATTGGCCCTGCCGTGCCCTTACCAAAGTCAATGCAATTCTGCAGTGCCAACAAGTTTTGTGACAGCTTTTAATTAAAACAAATAAACAAGGAGATTAAAATGTCAATTAAAAAAAACCCAAAACATTCAGGTAATTCCATGTTGGTTAAACTTTTCTTCTATGTGGCCACCTAAAGCACACAGGTAATTTAGTATTTCAAACTGATTGTGCAAATAGATTAAATGTTAATGTAAAATTGTTAAGCAAATAATTTCAGGAGAAAACCATTCTGGGATACAGTTATGGGAAGAGGTCGCATATGCAAAACTAAGCTTTGCCCAATTGATTTCTAATTATAAAATCAGAGGCTCTACAGTTTGTGGTTAATAGTCCTTCCCTTTAGCCTGAAAAAATAAACTTTCAGCATGCGCTCACGTACTTGGTGAATACACAAATACACATAAAACGCTTCTCATTGTTTTAGTAAGCAAGTATGTGTCCTGGCACTGTTCAGCTAAGAATGAATCAGACGATGCCTCACTGAAGGCCATCTATGGAATTAAGTCTACAATGCCTCACTGATGGCCAGCTGTGATGCAGCAAATTGTTCCTTATAATAAAGCTACAATAATGTCTGTTTGGGGGGAAAAAAAAGCCACAGGCAGATTCTACAAGGGCTGAATAAATTTAAATGCCAATGTTGCATAATTACATAATTTTATGTTTCCCTTTGTAAAACGATAGTGGCTAAAAATTTCATATATTTAATTAATTCATTCTTCAGCATCAAGTGTAGACTACCAGGACATCTGAGTCTCTTGTCTCATTTCATCTTTGCATGAAATTGGGCAGTTCTTGGGATGAAAGAAAGCCAAATAGTACAGTTCTACTTATTAGGTGTGCTCAACATAAGGATTTTTGAGTAGATTCTGCACCTTTATCATAGACTAAAGTGGCATGAAGGTGAGTATACTTGGTGTATAATAGAAACAAATTAGGAAAATCTTTAGTTAATATACAATGTACAAGAGCATTTGATTCACAGGTCTACCTGTCTATTTTATACAACAGCTGTATTCAGTGTACATGCACTGCATTTTAGAAATTGATGATTTCTTCTGAGTTTATAGTTTTGTAATGATAAAATGCTAGCACACATAAACATTGCGAATCTTTTTTCTTGGGGAATCTAAATTCTGTGCTGCGCTGCGTGTCTACTCAAATAATAAATTACTACTCCTCATAACAAGAAGAGAAGAATTGTGATCTATATAACTTGTCATCTCCATCACTGATATTTACAAATGAATGCATCTTATGATTTGGCTGCTAGAAATTTCATCCTGTAATATTTGCTAAAACTTAGTCATCTTCATTATTTTTCTCTGTAAAGCCGTAAAAAAAATTTCACAAGAAAATTACTTTTTAAAAAGAAAAATATTTTCTTAATAAATCATTACTTTCAGTTCTGGGCTTGATTTTCTGCTGCATTATTCCACTTGCACATCTACGAGAGTCAGCAGAGCAGAGATGACATTTCTTGAGCAAACAGGTCTTTCCTCGCTCTGCTCCAGTCCCCTTACCACCCATTCAAAGTTACACAAAGTAATCTGGAAAACAGTGCCACAAATTCAGTTGCATATATCTGAGTAACACGTTTTTAATCATGCATTGCTAGTAGACCAGCTTGCAAGCCAGCAGTCAAATTTTGTGGTGGCATCACCCACAGATGTTTCCCAGACAGTGAGACACAGGGAGCTGTCAACCCACTGTGAATCAATTTATTCATTCTCACCAACTCTCCAGTCAATTTCATCCTTCAAGGTGCAAATTAGAAATACAGATGTATTCTCTGAAAAGCTTTCCAGATTCAGGTTTTTAAAAGCAAGTTAAGAGCCTGCTGGCTCTCATCCAGTGTAGTATCAGTTTAACACTGGAGGAATACTTCTGCAGGGAGCAACATCTCCAACTCTGAAGTGAACTTTATAAACACATATTTATATGAGTTATGTCTCTGCAGACCTAAAGTCCTAAGACTTCATAGGCGCAGTCAAGACCTGGCAAAATGCCTTTCGACTTTCAGCCACTTCTACCACATGGGGAAAGTGCAAAGCTCTAAGACTATACCATTGTCTTAAACTACATGTCTGACACTGTTAGTACTGGGGACCAGAATTTGGAGGACAGCAAGTACCCAAGACCATTGCACGAATGAGGAGGAACTTTAGTACTTTTTAGCTATGTAGAACAGTGAGATATCTTGCACCAATTCAAGATATATTCCATCTGGCAATGACCTGGAATAGAAGGTAAAAGGAAACTGGAAGCTGCATCAATAAACTGCATAATAAAGTCATTCCATGTCTGTGATGTGATGAGATGAACAGCAACAAAGGATGAACAATGGTGTGTTACATCTGTTGCATATGCTCTAAGCACTGCTGAGTGGAACTGTGTTACAGTATTTTATTTGTATTTGCTGTGAGAACTTGCACCTACCAACAGATAAATAAAACAAGAAAAGTCTGTCAGGTTTTCTACTATCCTAATATTTAAAGATTTTTTTTCTAACATTGCCGAGTGACATTAATAATGGTACAATATTAGTTTGACTGATACAAAGTAGATTGAATTTACTTACCTAATTATGCCTCGCTTTGGCCTAACCATAAGCACTATGAAGAACAGGCAACTAACCCCAGTAGGCTGCTCTGCTGTTCTGCCTTATCAGTTGCAACATTGGTCCCTCATGATAATATGTTTCAGAGGATGAAAGCAGAAGACTGCGTAGGTAAGAAGCAGCGATGAAAATGTTTCATTCACAATATACTTGCTACCCTTTTTTATTCTGCTAAGACTGCTTGGGGCAAAATATTTCATTCTAGCTCAGAGACACTGCTAAAATTTTTATTAATATGCATTGCTCTTTCTTTTTAAATCTTACAAAATTGAATCTGAAATAATACTATTCTGGATTCTGAAATATCATTAGAGGTGAGAAAGTAGAATTTTCTAGCAGTCACAATGGCGATCCTATGATCTCCTTATTTTTATATTCATCCTTTAATATGCAGATAATAACAATCCATAGCTACATAAATGCAAATACCAGAGAATCCATTTTAATCAGGATACAAGAAAAAAAAAAAGTATAGAAGTGTAGAGACAAAGCAGTACTTCATGGAAGTAAGAAGTCATACACCTATACAGTTTACATGTTTATTATTGCCAGTGAATTCTTAACTTGCTCTTGCAAATAGCTGTAGGATAGTGACTCAATAACGATGAGCATCAGCCAAATCCAGCCAAGGAAGGAAAAATAATGCATAGGGTTTTAATTTTGTTTGTGGCACAAGAATGAACGCTCTACTCTGACCAAGACTCTTTCAAGAGTACAAAGGATATGTGCCACAAAGGCTTCAGGTTGCTCCATGAACGAATGTTTCCTTTTCAGCTACATTAAAGGTTGTAACGTACTGTTCTGTCTCTAGGGAAACTTTTAAAGTCTGAACAGAATTTCAATAATATTTTGCAAATAATATACAATTGTTTCTATAAACTTAACTGCAGATGCACAGATTATATTTAAGCCATATTTTTAGAACAAAGAAGTAAAAAAATCAGTTCTGAAGCGATAAGCTTTTATCCAAATTAAGAGGGCAGTGCATGCAGCTGGTTGACTTACGGCTAATGTGGTACTTTTCAGAGCTTTTAACACACTTTGCTGATTGTTTGCTCAAGGCATATGGTTTGAATGAGCTGGGCAGCGCACAGTACAGCTGGCAGACTAGATAGCAAAATCTGGCAATAAGCCTTAGAGTTATGTGTGACTAGGTATCAAATTTGCCTGAATTTTATGTTATGATTTCTACCCTATCAGTGTAAATTTGAAGTTACTTCAGACTCTACTACCGTAGATGCCATTGCTTCCAATCTTGCAGCAATTAGATATAGCTGGCCCATGTTGTGGAGGAACAGTCTTAAAAAGGCAAAAGCTTTTTTCTAGGGCAAAGTAACTATGAAAAGCTTTTATTAAACAATCCCAGTATTTTCAAAATGGGCAAGTATCATTTTCTCTAGTGCACAGATTGGGTAACTGTGACAGGTGCTGTTCCAAATACACATTCATTTCAATCAAGCAAAGAATGGGAAGTTTTTGGCAGCTTCTCCTGTTTTCACTATTACCTCCCATAACTTCAGTCAATGGTTTCAGCCTCAGCTCTGACATTCAGGAAGGTCTAACAAAACTCTCCAGCAGTATCTGAATACAATTTTTGTATTAATTTAATAAATGAAGCATCATTTTTGGACTCTCAGCATAATAAACCCTCATTTGCACTGAGTAGATTCATAAATTCATGCTGTTAAAAACTGTTTTCATCAGAAATGGGCCAGCCTCCCATGGTGTCCATTCATATTCCAGTTCTGAACTGCAGGAGGGTGTTTGCCAGTCACAAGTGTTCAGTTATTATTACAGAGTGTCCTTTATTGCTGCTTGAAAAGCCAATATAGATACTAAGAGTGACTCTCATCTCAGGGTACATACAACTGTGTATTTCTGAGTATATATTCACAGTTTTTCAGTGAAGTGCATCACATTTTTATGCCATATGAGCTCAATGTAATGAATTAAGATGAATACTAAGAGAAACAGAGAAGCAGCAAGTTCCCTGCTACAGACCTGCATAGCTATGTAAAAGTACTTTGTAATAAAATGTGTGTTGTAATGCAAATGCTTCACTGAACTCAAATAGCGTTTCAAGAACAATGGACTTTCTCAAGCAAAATAAATAAAACAGCACAGAGACTCTATTCATCTCAAATATTATTCTCTTAAATTTAGAAAGAAACTAATTTTCAGAAATTCCTATTTCCAACAGTAGAATTTTCATAAATTTGTGAGGTTGACTAATGTCTCAAACAACAAGGAACAGCTGGACAATTTTTGAAAGTATATTTCAGTAAAAATGAAAATTAAGTCCTTTGAAATATTCCTTTTTGCTATTCCCACAATCCTTTCTTCCCACTCCCTAATTGGTCCTAATGAAAATAACATTGAACATGGGGTCAGTGTAGACACACTATACTTGGCCAAATTGAAAGTAAATAGTAAAGGAGGGTTTTTTTTATTTTTTACATCTCAAACTTCAGTTTCCTTATCAACACAAAGGGATACAAAGAGGGAGACAAATAAGTATGATGAAAAAAGGTTGCATATTCTTATAGAATTACTGCCACTAAGGTCTTGAACCTTTTGAAGATGACCCCATGAATAATGAATAAAATTTGCGAAGAACACTGGTTTACAGGACAGAAAGACACAAACATAATAAAAATGTCAAATACATTGAAGTGAAGTTTGTAGAAGTTCATTTGGGTAGGAGTGAAGCACAATACAACTAGAAAAGATGCATAGTACCATTTCTATATCAACAAATAATACACTATGTTTGTACAAGCTCATTGAGAAGCTCTTGGAGAGATGGCACGGCATATGTTCTGACACATGTAAGTGAGCGTGCCACACCTCTGACACTACTGCTGTGGCCTTTAGAGCGTCTGTACTCTAAGGTTGATTTTTCATTATTTTTAAACTGTATTTTTAAAACTGAATACATTATCCAGCACTAAGACTTGACAAACTGTACAAATATACATTCCTTTACCTGCAAGACCTGATTTACAGCGATGCTCAAAGTATACATAAGCTTCACAAGAACAACTGAAACACTGAATAATATTAAAAGCAGCTATACACAAACCAGACTGTTCAAAGAACATTGAGAGGAAAGTAAGGAATATTACAAAGAAGAAATGTCATCAGAGGATTACAAAATTTTATTTCCTAAGCAACTCTCAGGTCAATTGGCTACCAGGCCCATTTCAGGTCAATTATCTAGCATTAATATGGACATAAGCAGATGGCTTCTTAGATTCACATAGAGACTTAGAAATCTACCAGCAGCTTTAAGCAACTGTATCTAAACAGTCTCTCTAGCCCTGAAACAAGAAAATGCCTTTTTCCAGGTTTGCACAAAAGCTGACAGCAATCAGTTTGCATATATTTTAGCCTTCCACGTCACTTGGATTTAAAAATAGACACACCTTCTCATAGAGGGCCTGATTTCTAGAATCACACAGCTAACTTTCATAGAACACAGGAAACATGCTGACAACTTCCTCATGCCACATTTTACTTATATAATTAGTCAAGTATTTGAAAATCCTTTCCCCCAAGACGAGAACACTGAACAGCAGTTTTCACTCCTATTAATTCCCTTCCCCTAGCTTATACACCATTTCTCTTTATCCCTGTTCTTTGTTTTGTCCACTGATGTTTTAAGTTTTTGTGCAAAGGGAAGAACTTTAAGAACAGACCCACCTCAGACTATCAGGCCCCCTTTCTTCTGGAGGAGGAATACTGGCCTGAGCTACGAGCCTAACACAGGAAAGGATCCATACTGACTGAATCCACGTTAGAGGTACTTCCTGCCTGGGCTGAAATTCCAAGCAGAGACAGGTGATCCAAGTTTGTTCTATCAGCAAATAAACTCAACAGATAATCAAAACTATTAGCCAAGTTACCTCATCTCCACTGCTGCTTCACCTCAGGTTAAAAAAGTAACTTTTGTTTTTTTAATCATACTCGCACTAGATTTAAAAATCCAATTACTGAACAACCCCATTTTTAACAATGTTTTCACAGTAAATTAAGACAATGATTAACAAACAACTCACTAAGCAAATTATCTTAGAACTCAAGTGTTGTAATTGGAAGAACTCAGTGGATATTTTCACGGTAATGCAAAACAGAAAAATCTTGGCCCAAGAACATAAAACAACCGAATTCAGACCTCAATTACCAGGCTTTACATATGATAGCCATGGAATAATCTGGCCAGCTGAAAATGGAATTTAAAATAATCCAAAATTTGGTCTTGGAGAATGAGCATATTCAAACCACAAAACTCTTAATTACCAACATAAGCCTACTATTGCATTTAAATATGCAACTAATGTCAAGCTAAACTTTTAAACTAGAACAGGGGGATGAAATCTTCGCTGAGGGATCTAGCATCTCCTTTAAAATAAGCATTGTGAAAATGGCAGCTATCTTGCTGGGTTGCACACTACCAGAATCCTGGTAAATTGTTCACAGCTGGAGAGTTGTATCATTTTTCTCTCAGTTCTGTATTCACAAGAGCCCTTGATACCAAAATAAGTGAAAACAGAAACGAGAGTGTTAATTCCACAACAAAAATAGAGACTGAAAGGTTTCACTGTGGATCTACCATATACTTGCCTTGAAACTGTCTGCTCTGCTTAGCAGTCCTTAGCTTGGTATCTGTGATTCTGTATGGCTTTTGTTGTCTCCCACTTCAGCATGATTTATGTCAGAAGGTTTGGAATAAATTGACTCTTCTACAGTGTATTGCAACCAAGATGATTCTAAAGACATGCTGATTTCTTCCCCCTCCCCCCATTTATTTTGCTCAACCTAGTAAAACCCGTATCAACATGTGGCTTTGAGTCCTAACTGGGGAAAAAAATAGAATTATTTAGAAAGGCAGTAAATTCCTGCTATAAGCCAGTGTTTAAATAATATCTCTATATAGACATATCTATATATACACACACCAAGATGCATACGCATATGCTTAGACTAATATATATATTCCTGTGCAGTTCTGTATTAATCAAATTTAATACCCTGTAGTAGAAATACAATACTAATAACTCAAAATAGTACTTCTGTTCAAGTTGCCTTGAACAAGCTTATTTGAGTTCTAATTGTGTGCTGAAATTCTCTCTTTTAATGCCTAGTCTGTTTGATGGAAAATGTGCCAACATTTGAGAGATTTGATTACCTGTATAAAATTATGCTTGTTCATTTTTCCTAAGCAAGATACTCTTGGGTAAAGTTATATTAAAGAGGGAATAGAAATAGTGTACATCCAAAGAAAATATTTTCCAATTACGCTTCATAAGATGCAGAAAATATTACTTGTGATAGAGGATTATGAATGAGATAATTACTGAGAGCCTAATGTACCTAAAGCTACAATAAAGGAGAGAGAAAAACATTAATAAGTGGTTATTGACTGTTCTTCCTGCTCTTTGTAATAACAGACCAGAACAGTACCAAGGACAAACCTTTCCACAGTTTTGCTGTAATACATTATATACAAGAATACCTTTCCTACTTACATTGACCATCATTAATTCCTATAAATGAAACCATATCAGCTTTTATTTAACAGCCAAAACACTTTATGCCTCTCAAAACAAGCTTAATAAGAGATCTTTCATATTAAGAGTCAATTGAAAATAATAGAGATTTAGAAATACACAGGATAAATGTTTCCTCTCAAATTTTTTCATTTTACACATTCTTAATGAGCAAGCTGCACTCCCAAAAGAATCCAGACTAATATTAGGTTGGTAAGGTACAGAATGACAAAAGACTCTGACTTTTAGAAATTAAAGTATGTCTCATTATCACTTTTTGATTCTCAAATGAAATAAATGATAACTCAATTATTTCTGAGAAGCCCTAGCAAAGAATGTTTGAGCTTCCACATACGGTATTTCGATACAGGTGTGATCAATAGGGAAGATTATAAAAAAAGGATTTTAAGTAGCTGCAGCTCTTTTCCTGCTGCAGAGCAGAACTTGGTACGCCATGCAAAATTACCTTTGGTGCATTCTTTTTTCAATTTCAGCTCACAATACTGCTACATCAAGTGTGAAGGTACAGTCACTACAGAAAAGGTTAACAGTATTTCTAAAAGAATGACAAAGGACATGAACATTACAAGGGTCAATCTACATGGAGAGGAAGCTGTGCGAGTGCTGTGGCTTTCTTACGCTCCTATGCTTAATTCCAGAAAGAGCAACAGTTTCACTAATGAAACACATGCCCTACCGATTATTGCGGTCCCCTCTTCTTAACGGGAATCCTTTTAATATACTCTTAGATACACGCACCAGCCTGTGGATACGCACAACCCACGCACACCAGTTTTCATCTCAGTGTAGTCATTGCTTTTTCTTTCATCTCCCTGCCTCCACCAGACAGTGCATAATGTAAAGCCTTATATACAGTTTAAGTACATTAAGACAGACTTAATGCCTAGTGAATTCAATAACCGAATTTGGAATGAATTTGACCTATTGAATCTGAAGCAATTCAAAATATCTAGAAGGCTGGACTCCTCAATATTATTTTTATCAACTAAAAGCAGTACTGCAAAGCATACAGCTTCACAAAGCAGAAATTCAGGCTCTGTAACAGAACATATCATGGGGCATAATAAGGACAAGCGACTTATAAATTAAGTGGCTGAGAAAAGAATAAATTAAGGATTAGCTATTACTGGATTATTGGTCTCCCTGAGAATTCTCAAACAAATGATCCTGAGAGATTTCTTTTGATAGTGTCTCATGGGGACAATGAAACACATGAGTGCCTGAAGGCTGCATCATGGTTATTGCAGCAGGAAGGTCACCAAGAAAAGAGACTCCTGAGGTTGGTTACTTTGTCCTACACCAGCCTAGATCCTCCTCTGCTACGGAGGTTCTCAGAGCTAGATACAAAGTGGACTGTCAGGTGAGCAAGTATGTGTATTCTTCCAGGCTGACAATCTGCCTTCCTGAAGTGATATTGGAGCTTTCCTCTCAAGGAAACTGCCCTTGGAAACTGAGCCTTAAGACAAAATAAGCCACATTTTCCTGGTTTAGAGTGGGGAAAACATCCCTTATGTTTTCCAGTCTTTCCACAACTTGCAGAATTCACAAATGTGCTCCTGATTCTGTAGAGATGTTGGCTGGAATAAATACTGACTCGGTTGTACTATGGTTTTTTTTTAACTTTACAAGTATGAAACACATTTCATAACACATCCAAAGCATTGCAGTGAACCTGTTGTCTCAGAGCGGGCCTCCAGCCTGACTAGTACAGCAAACTTTTGCTTTGCATCAGACTTCATCCCATAGGGAATTGTCTATTACAGTATTCGTACAGAATGCATTTGATTTAGATAGAAACATTTACTCACGGGAAGTTCCCTTAAAAATCCAAATATTTATTTACACAAATATACTGCTCAATTCCTAGTGTTCCTTTGCTTATCAGTAATTTGCAGTAACTAGCAGGTGGTCATCTGGAGTGACAGAATTTGGATCAATTACAAAATTATTACTTAGTGGATCAGCTCAGTTGCCTTCTACATAGAACAAGAAGCCTAATTCTGCCTAACAATTTAGAGTGTCATTTTCTGTCTTTATTTTTAAGGTATGGTAACTCCACCGTGTCAGTAAGCCTTATGTATTTGTTATTATATCACATTTAAGTTATTAATAAATTGCATAGGACACATCTCTTGCAGAATGTCCCATGCACTTGAAAAGTAAGCACATGGTTCCTTAGACTTCCCAAGAATATTCAGGCTTTACACCTTGCGATACCATCGCTGGCTAGTGGGAGACAGCACTGACTATGGAAACAAACAGCGAATCAGAAAGCTTGTCCCCCAGCAATACCATGGACTTGAGACATAATTGTGGACTTCCCTGCCCACCCCATCTTTGTGCATTTGTATTTTCTTCCTCAGTTACAGTCTGCATATCCTGTTTAGACAGTAACTGCTTTGAGGCAGGAATCCTCTCCTACTCAACAAAATGGATCAAAATTTTAACTACATTTTCGTAATACAAATGGCAGCATTAACAGCTTTCACATTTACAGTTATATGGTGTACCATTCCTCATTTGCTGTAGTTCAGTTTATAGGAATGCCCTCCATGTATGGTTTGAGGGTACATACAATGTTTTAAAAAATTGCACAAGAAGTCCACACTGAGATTCCCTTAAAAAACCCCATGGCTGAAATCTCAATTCAGTTTGTAAATCTTTTCATGCCAAGTAAAATCCTGATATATGCTTTACATGATTTAAGTAACTTCTGTTTATTCATATGAAAAATCAGTAAATAAGTAAAAATCTTTGTATATTTAGATCAGCACCTGCTCTCAGTTAATCAAATATTCTAAGTAGTACATGGCATATCTAACAAAATAATCAAGATCCATTAATTAGCAGAAATAAACTAACAAATTTGAAATATTGTGTTGGTATTAAGTCTTGTTTTAGATTATTTTGCATGAAGGAAAAACCACCAACATTTTGCCTCTGGACATTGAATTTTCTTGTCTGTATGATAAGAAAACAACAGGAATCGTGAAGTGTGCCAGTGGTCTACATTAAATGCTTTAGACTGCATAATAATTAGAGAACAGGTTGCCTGTAAAACAGACAACTTAAAGAGTGAAAAGGCAATAGCAAGTATGCCAGTAATTGTATTTAGAAAACGTCATCTGTAAAAATATTGGAGATTTTCATTAAGATATTTGAGTTGAATAATATCAGGTTCTGAGCCTTTTGCATCATGCTTTAACATACAAGATCATGTTGCGTCAATTATGTTGCAAATTATCCCAAATTAATAAAAAATAAGGTGTTTTTCCATTCACTTTAACATCCTGATTTCTTAGGTTGGGTGTATAACATGTCATAGCTCTTAATGACGCTTGTTGCTTGATGACCTTAGAAAATAATGTGATAGAAGAGCTATGGTTTGGTTCAATTCCTCTATCCTCTGTGTACTTCACGTCTGGATGCCCACCACCAGTTCTGCATGTACTAAAATTCACCTTTTCTCACTTGGTAACAATAACCGTATTGTATGTAAGCAGTTCTCTCAGCAAGGGAAAAGAAAATTAGATAATACGGTTTCTGGATTGAAACCAGCAGATGACTAGGGCACTCTGAACTGCTAAGAAGTATCTTTTGCTGAGTCTACCTACAACTGGGCTGCTTGCCTCCAGTGATCCTCTGTGAAGTCTTTTAGTTCACTGCATTCCCTCTCATTGAAGCAATCTAACAGCAACGTGCAGCACATCAAGTTGAAACACAAACCCTCAGCTTTGCTTCTATTCACCAGGGGCTGGGTGCATAACAGTTATTGAGCTGAGACCCTGAAACACGAAAAGGGATTTCTTACGTTGCTCCTAATGATTCCTCCGGTTAATTCGGAAATGGCACTGATAGTCTCCGGGGAGAGCTACACTTACTCTTTTTCTTAGCTGCTGGCATGACTGCTGTAAAATAAAGGCTTTGAAAGAAGTTATGGAAGGGGAGTCTTTACACTAATGGGGAGTCCCCAGGAAAAAGGAAAGTTATATATTACTCTATATCACTACAGGTGTTCCTCAGGGATCACCAAGAGGCTACTCAGATACATAAATATTTGCTTAAGTATCTTTAGGAAAATTATCTACATTTATTTCCAATGCCACATGCACCACACAGTGCTTTCAAATAATAGTTACCTTTAAACACTACCTCAAATACTTACTGCAGCAAATTATTCCTGTAATGAAGCGGACTGTTTCACATCCAGATTAAACTGCACAGTATAAACACCCCTGGCTTTGTCCAAAAAACCCCACCAAAAAACAAACAGAAGACCCTCAGCTGTGAAGTCCTTGGTCTGTTACACAACACGAAGTTATGCCTTCCTTAGTCTTATTTCCCTTTACTAGAATAGGAAAAAACCCCAACTTTTAAAACAGAACTTTCAACAAACAGAATTTATGCAATCTTCTTCCCATTATTTTCACATGCAAACTACTTCTCCTTGTGATTACTGTGAATGTATCGTTATTACATCCTAGAAATACAGAGCTGTCCACCAGCTAAAAAGCCAACCTCTCTCAGATGTAATTCAGTTCATGAGGTATCACCTACTTCAGCTCCAGAGCTCTTTCTGGAAGCCTGCAGACACTGAAGGAATTAGTCTCAAAGCGTTTCTCATTTTAATGCAAAATTATTTGTAAGGTTTTCATTACATGAATCCTTGGCAAATTGACGAACATCGTATCAGGACCTGAAAACAATAAATACACCCTTTTACATTAGTGGTCGAAAGGCAACGTGTTCTGTCACTTTTGGGAAGTCACTACTATCTGATAGCTTCTCAGTGGCCTATGGGAAATATGTTTGTCAAGTTCAGAAAGGACAAACTTTTAGCAAAAATCCACCATCACAATTGGCACTAATTGGTAGTTAAATTGACAACTGGAACTGAAGCATCCTGACAGCACCAGAGGTGGGCCCTACAGGTAGAAATTGAAAACCATTTACTAAAGCAATGTTGGGAAGACAAAACAATCATAGGGCATCTGCAGAATATCACGTGGAAGGCTCTACTTAATTTTTCTTACTGTCACTTCAGCATTTTGCATGCATACTTGGGAAACATTTCAATTCATTGAGAGAAAGATAAAGCATTGAGATCAATATACCGAAAAAAGTACACAAGCTTCTAATTCTTTACAAACAAAAAAACCCCTCAATGTTAGCTTTTTTTCCAGAAGATTAGAAATCTTTGTGGCTTTAGTAGAGTATGACAAGGAAATTTAAGCAAATAATATTAAAGTAACATCAGGGGATCCAAATGCCTAAGCGCACACAGTGTAATCATGCCCACCATATATACCATTCTTTTTTAAGGGGGAAAAACCCCCAAACCCAAAGACCACCAAACAAAAAACCCAACCCAACTCTTTGAAGTTATTCTACATTTACTGTCTATGAAGTCTAAAATTTAAGATGCAAATCACATCACAGAGGTATTCCCACTTTAGTAAAGAAAATATAGATGGCTCAGGAGGTGCCTGGTGTTTTGCAGGTTGACCCTTTACTATGCGGGATTCTTGATTATAATGCATTCCTTTAAGTGCAGTCCAGTTGTATTGAGCTGACATACAAGTGTTCTAAGATGTGACTCTACTTAAGTTGGGTTTCTATCATGCCCCCAGACTGGAGATGAAGGAGCATGAAAGTGTTCAGCCTTACTCCGTGATACTCCCAGAAACATACAGAAATGAGATTTTAGAGTCTGAAGATATGTCTTGTTTGTTAACTCTAAGATAAATCAGTGAAATTATTTCTACACTTTATTAGAAAATGTAGACACTGTTGGCTTACTTCAGTGAAACTGTCTTTGCTTAAATTTGTATGTTCCAAGAAGAAATTTCTTGGAACTTGTACTTAGTTAAAAAGAAACAAATGAAATTTGTGCAGACCTAGGAATATTTGTTCAAAACCCACTACTTTTATCAGGCTTCTATAGAATGTTGTATATTGTATATATTGTCTTTGCAGCAATATTTAATTAAAAAGAGTTTTTCTCAGAGCTACTTATAGTCCTGCTTACTAAGCTGATTTAGACCATGTAAACTGGAGCATTCTATGTAGTATACAGTCATCTCTTCTCCTTCAGAAGCATACAAAAGGCAGGGGGAATTAGTGTTTTCCATAAAGAACACAGTAGAAAAATAAATGATACATTTCAGCTTCTGGGAGTTTATTAAACATAAGTAGGAAAATTAGTGTATAATTATAGTTGCAAAACAACAACAAAAATCTAGGGCTCAGAAAGCTATGTTGACTTTGCAGCATTTCAGATATTGAATATTTTATGGCATGCATTTAAATCATAGATAGCAAAACATACAAGAGTATATTAGAAGGAAAAGAGGAGAATCTATATAATACGGTATTTTGATTTTTGTTCTTCTAACTGAAAACTTTAAGAATACATTAATGTAGGACCATGTTATACCCTATGAAACCTATGCTAGGGCTACACTACACCTATATTTCACAATGATTTCTTCCATTCAGGGGAATAGCATGTAGTGTATCCCTAAAGTAACAAGAGCCTTAGTTATATACATTTCTGGTTTGTATCACTTGAATACAACAGTATTTTCAGGCAGCCATTATAATCACAATCTCAATGCAGGAATAAAAAGGAAAACATATGGAAAGAACTTGTTTAATTAAAACCTTGTTTACTTTGCATATATGTATCACTTGTACTTCAACAGAACTATTTATAATTTTAAACAAGTAAGATTTTACCATTTCCTTGTTAAGAGATAAAATGTATGTTGGCAATGAAATCAAAGATTGCATAAAGCATGTATAATGTAGAACATACAGCTTGAAGCTATTTATAAGTGCTCTCTGCATTTCCAGGTTTGGATTTTACAGTAGCGCAGCCTGAAGCACTTAACTGTGAAAACATGCCTCTCTACTGCTCCTCCTACAGGAAAATTATTTCTCCTCTAAAGGCCTGAACCTAAGCCCCATACATCACGAGAAAAATCTCCATTGCTCTAAAAAGCAAAAGTTGCTAGCTCCCTCATCCTACAAGCCATACAAAAAAAAAAAAAAAGCTGCATTTAACAGAGTGAACAGACACATACCGCGTAAGTCAGAATCAAGGAAGAAAAACTCCAGTCACAGATAAAAATATCTACCTGAGACTCCACTGCACTGAAGAGTTGACCTGGCTACGTTCTTTCTGAGCCTCAGTAACGCAGTCTGGTTTGTCTCCTCCCCTGTCCAGGCTTTTCAGAGCAATTTCTCAGGAGCCAGCACAGCTCTTCTACCAACCACATGCCTGGCCAGCTCATTTTACAAATCTCTCATGGCAGAGACTGTGTGCAAAATATGCAATATATTGTTACTTTGCGACTGGATACAGGTAAGTTCAAAAAAGTCCGAGGAAGGTTCTGAGAGAAACCAGAGAGTACTGCCAGACGATTGCTATCACAGAAACAGCACCTATCTGACTGACCGCTAGTCGTTTTTTTGGGTCTGGACCTAACTTCTGATTCATTTAGTGGTAAGTCAGGGAATATTAAAAAAAAAACCACAAACCAACCAAACAAAACGCAAACCCTCAACTTTTGTCACCTTCATTCCCTCTTATGCTCTCTATGCATTGTACTTACAAACAACAACTGTTAACATGTTAACTATCCCAGTTTTTTGCTTAAAAACATCTATTAAGCCAGGTCCTCCCCCATGTAAAACCTCACAAAAAACACATGTTCCATGAAACAGGAGCTACAATTATATACCCCAAACCTAGTTTCCTAATGCTTTTTAACTCTATTATCTATTTCATTGTGAATTCCGTGCCTGTCTCCTGTGAAAGAACAGTGGCATTTGCTACGCCACAGATTTCACAGCACATCTGCCATGGTGCTGTAAATGCATGCAGAGGAGACTGAGAAAATGCAGCAGTGTATATCAAGTAAAAGTTCTATCTAACTAATCAAGTCCACAGGGACAGCATGCAGTGTCGCAAGACATATCACTCTACACTTGAATGAGGTTGTCAGCCACTGGGAGGGCTGCAAACTGCAGACAGCAATATGCAGTATACAGAGCCTTCTAAAGTAATCACAGTAGCTTTGTAAGGTACGTACCTGTTTCTATGGATAAAGCAAAAAAAACCCCAAACCCAAACAACAAACCCAAAAAGAAATGGAAGTATGAAAGTGATGGTATCTGCAAATCTATCTATCTGTATTGTATTGTTGTGAACAAAACCAAACTCATTTGAAGTATGTCACATGAACATGAAAAAGGTTGCTTTGTAGGTTTCTCAAAATTCGTATATACATTTGTACATGTACAGATCAAAACACTATGGAATTTATTGCAATACCATGTGTCAAAATAAATGCAATATTAATACTGACAAAAAAAGAAAAACTAGAATGTTTGTAACATTTTATAGAGAAATCTCATAAACTGAGAAACCACCCTAAGAGATAAGTATTCACACACCTTTTTATAGATGTGTGAACTCAAGTAGAGCTGTTTATTTTGTTTGAGCCTGATTCTACTGAATATAATGACGAAAATTGACATTAAAAGTGCATACTGTTCAAATTTTAAAATTAATGAAAGCAAAAGATTTTCTCCTGTCCTTTACTTGAGTAATTGCAGAAAGCCACCACGCTTTAAGAAAGAAGTCACATTAAATCCTCCATTAAAGTCTCACCCCAGATTTTTTCATTTATTAGAGCAAATATATTGGGAATGCATCTATTAATATATATTCATGCAGAACAGCAATGAATAAGTCCCTTTGAAGATTGTGCAGTTGTATTGCAACACTTAAAATTCTGAAGAAGGGTCTTTTTGCCTAGAAGCTGTTTCTCCTGGGAAAACTGGGCAACCTAATAAAAGGTATTACATATCTCTCTAAATCCTGTCTTGCTAAACTTTCTCTGTACTTCAGAAACTTTGGTATGAGATCTTTTTAACTAGCAGAATGAATGCACATACTCTATATTCAGGCTTTTATTCAGAAGGATATTTGTATTATGTTTATATTTATTATAATTAATCTCAATTTTCAGTTCTATTTTGCTGATAGACATTTCAATTCCATTAGAATCAAATGCTTTTACTAGTGCCTTTCCACCCACTGGCATGAAAAACATTATTTATGTATCAATAATATTCTGAGCAGTTCTTAAAAGCTGAATTTTCAGTGGGCCTTAAAAGTATATTTGAGAACATACATCAAATTCTGCTAGTGTGTATATTATTTCTGTTTGTGCAGAAGCTTATTTTGTACTTAATATCTACAGCACCTAATTACATGTTTGTACAAATCATACATGACTACGGAAAGTACCATATACACTCTACGATAGTGTAGAAAGAGATAAAAACTGCAACCAAAGCCTACATAATTACATTTACTTCAAGAATATTCCCTTTGAAGCAATTAACTGTCAAATAATAGACTTGTTTGGAGATTATACTAGTACTTTGAACATGTAAAAAGCACATATAAGCAATGCTGCCTCTATAACGGCACAAAAGAACATCTATGTCCAGAAAATGCAGCAAAGAAGTGGCATACGTGTTTGGTATCATTCTCTCCACAATCTTAAGCCTCTCTACATTTATTTACTGAGTGCTCTTCATTCACAGTATGGCAAAAAATAATCAAGGTAAGCCATGGGGCAGAAAAGTAGTTGATAAAGTCATAGAATGAAGCAAATACCTCAAGTGTGTGAATCCTTTGGCAGGGGGCAAAACTGAATGATTGAAGGAAGAATATATGTAGAAAAGAGCTGAGAAGGTAGTAGGCAAGTGCAAATCTACTGTGAGTTCTGAAAAGGAGGTTCTTTTAAAATTGCAATGGATAAGAAACCAATGAGGGTGACAGAGGACAAATCATACCCCAACTTCACGGAGAAGGAGAGCATTTTGGTTGTCACATTCTGTACACCTTTAAGTTTTGGGAAGAAGGATTGCCAAGAACTATAATTGAGGGAGTTGCTGCTTTACAGTCAGGAAGGATTAAGAGCAGCTCTGAAAGATGCGAAGTACCTCTGTTCCCACTGACTACAGCAGAGTTTGAAAGCACCCATAGTACTCGTAAACCTTAGGAAAGAAAAATAAGTCAGAAATACAATTTTTTTTGAGAGAGAGTGAAAAAATACAGACAATAATTACAAGAATATTTTAAGCCATTTTCATGAATAAACCAAGGATTTCTCCCTACGGGAGCAAATTTCACTTTTTGTTCGTTTCCATCTATATCATGCAGTGTTTTAATTATGCAGCAGTCTCAACAAATAGATTGTCACAGCATTTTAGAATAGGTAATTTATTCAAATGCCATCAGAAGATGGGATAATGTCTTCATTGGTTTGGCTTAGTTTAACCCACCCACTTTATTCACTAATGACTTGAACAATTCGGGATATTATATCCACCAGAAAACCCTAATATTGTAGAAATATTAAGACTTGGATACACCCTGAAAATCAAAGTACTATAAAGTACAAACTCAGGATTCTTTCCAGCTACTCAAAAGCAACTCAAAATCATTTTAAAAGCTTGACCAAAATATTCTAAAAATAAAGGGTTGGATAAAATATTTTAATATCTGAAATGAACATATCACTATCTCTCTGAAATTGAGATATGTTACTAACCACAGAAAACCAAATGAGAACAGATGTATAATACCTGATAGAAATGTAAATTATCACAGTGCTCAAAACTCACTGGATATAAAGCTCATTACACCTTCTGACCCTAAGTTTCAACTGGAAAGTGGCTACACTGGGAAAATTTAATTTTAATAATAGATATAGTTATTGACAGTCCCTATATTATACTATATGCTATTCACTTACCCAGAGACTTTCCAAAATTTTAATGAAATTAACTGCTAACCGTAATTTCTGTTCTCTAGATTATTTTTTTTTTACTCAATTTCAGTAGCCAGGTAATATGACCATAATGTACCTGGTTATTCAAAGGGAACTGACCTTTAGTGATAAACAATCAAGGTATTTATAACTGCTCACTATAGGCCAAACATGCATTTAGGAACAGAAAATTCTTTTCTAAGAATAATTCTAAAATTAATTCAATCCTGATGAACGTAGATGGCCCATGATCTCTTTTTAGAGAAAGTGCAAGGCTGATTCACTGACTGGGGGTAATATACTGAATTACAGAATAAGCTAACACATGGCAACAATCAAAGGTTTAAGGCAACAGGCAAGCAAGAGAAACATGATAATTTTCCTTGTGTTACCTTTCTAACTTTGAAAGTAAATTACAAAATCTGTGGCAATAATGTTATAAAGTAACATAAAATAGGTGTGCATATTAGGACCTCCCTATAAACTAGTACCTTGTAGTTTGCTGTATATGCCACACTTGCCTTTTTGTTTTGGTTTTTAAAAATTCTCAGAGCATAAATAACTTCTGTGTAATAAGGCTGGAGATAGAAAATGACCTATAGGTGTAACAGCCTTTTTGAATGAATGAATAGGAACGTATTTTGAATGAATAGGACATATTACAAAAAGCTGCTTTGGTGAAAATCTTCAGCTGACAGAGATGAAGAGTGGTGACTAACATTATTGAAAAAAGGATGTGTACACGCTTGTGGATTTTTGTCAAACTGAATACGTGTAATTTTGTTGTAAATAGCAGGTTAGCTAACCAGGAAACCATATCCTTAAAACGAGGTATGTTTAAAGCAAAAATATATGGATATTAGGGAAGAATTTTGGAACAACAGAGCACCTCAAATTTGAATGTCTTAGAAGAGTCCAAATGACCGAAGACCTTCATCTACATACCCACAGAAAAAACAAATCTTGCCTTACCCGGCCAACTAGTATTGGTTCAGGTCCAGAAAATTCTTCTAATACAAACATTTGATTCCAAACCCAGCCTCTCTTGGAACGGTTCAAAACTCTTTGTTCTTCAGTTAGCCTTTTTAGTCCTGTACTGGATCCACTTGGTAGTACTTGAGATTGATTCATTGGAGCCATATAAATAGAAGGAAGGACAGTAATCCATAATATTATTAATGGAGTCCATGTATCCATAAGCATTTCCGTTAGTCTTTCTGGCATTGTACCACAAGCTACGCAAATCACCACAGAAATGAAATTATTATTTTGCTTTCCTCCAGACTGTAGCAATCCAATTCATCATGCAGTACAGAACATTTACTTACAGCTCCTCCATGTGTTTACAGCACAGTCAACGTAAAAATAGCTTAGATTATAAAAACATGATCCATTGAGTTTTCCAGTCATTAAAGATTCCTGGTGGGGGGAAAAAAAAAGGTCAAATCAGTGACTAAAGGGCTTAGGAAAGCATTCTGAAAGATCTTATTTACTTTTACATCATAAACAAAGACATGTAAGTTTTTAAATTTGTAGTACATAATATTAGTGCATATTAAATGGGTTAAAAAAATTAAGTGATTCTGTGAATCCCTTCATTGCCTGAAATAGTGAGAGAAGAATAAATGATTACACACACTCAGGAAAACATTTTACTTGGCAATTTGTCTTAGGGTCTGAAGAAGCTCCTGGCCTTCTTGCTAGTTTGCACATTGTAGGTAGCTAACTATAAACACTTAGCATGTCAAACAATAAAAGTCAAACAAAATAATATTCATGCATACAGACTTACTCTCTTCCTCAAGGGAAAAAAAAAAAAAAAAAAAAATTCTGGTAAGTGTACGAGGCTCCAGCAGTACATTCTCATTTTAGTAATCATCTAGCTGCAGCAGCACACAGCTCAGCACAACCCTCACAGCCCAGCAGAAGAACAGGACTGGTAAGTCCACTGTGAAATCCATGATCCCCGAACCAGACCACTACCAGAACCTAAGTAAGCTCATTTATATACATCTGCACTACAGGACTTTCAGTGTCTGTCTCTCAGTTCCAAAGAAAAACACACAGTGAAATTTTATTTCAAAGACATTTGCCTTGATGGACACTTGGGAGCATTTTGTCTTTCTTTCCCCACCCACCCCTTCCCATATTAGAAGGCCACATCAGGTCTCATCTCAGTGTAAATATTCCTTGAAACAGACAAGCAAATTAACATAGTAGGGCTCGCTAATGCCACAGTGATTGGCAAAACCTGAAATGCAGCCGTGGAAAGATAGATGGGACATGGCTCAGGGAGAAGGGCTGCATTACAGCTACTCTAATGAGGCTGGAGTTATGTAAAAAGATTCCCCATACATTTTCTTTGACTGATTCATATCCAAACAACTTCATGAGAAACCACTATATACAAGATAGGTAAAAATGTCTACTCTTAAGCTTACACTGTGTCTTAGGCTGGGTTTTTTCCACTTTAAAATGCATTCCTAGCATTGCATGTCTATGAAAATCTTGGGGGACTGCAGTTTTTCTTGGGGGGGGGGGGGGGGGGGGAGGAGGGAGTGGGTGGGGTTTTGTGGTTTTTTTAGGTTCATACACACTCATGGAAGAAAATATCTGATAACATGAATACCAACAGTAAAAGTCATCTGTTATTTTAAAAGCAAACAATGTAAAAAGTAATTTTTTTTCAAACTTCAGTAATTGCCAAAGCAACTGTGAAATCTGTTGCATGAAAACCTGGAACTGTGAGAAACTTGTCTTGTTAAAAGAGAAGAGCTGTTATCAAACTAAAACTCAATATCTCAAGTAGCATGGAAGAACGGTAAGCTAATAGCGCAGTCCTTTGACCATGCATGAAGAATGAGGTGAATATCCATTACAGAAGTAACTGTGTGGCTTAGAAACATCACTTAAGCCTCATTGCCAACAGAGATGGAAAGAAAGAAACTAGAGAATACAGTATGCTCTTGGAATGAAATTTTGGGAAAAATGTGAGGGAAGCAAGAGAGGCCTTCAGTCTCTCTGCATTCTCTCAATCCCCAGAAAAGGACATGGAGCTAAGAGTCTAATTGCTTGATGGGAAGGGTCTGTCAAGTCACCCACTGAAAACCCTCTTCGGTCTAGAGAATGAAACTGGGACTACTGCTGCTACTTTCTGGCACATGTTAAAAAGACAGATTTCCTCAGGCATGTTTGGCGGTTGAAGGTATCAAAAGAGAGAAACAGACAAACTTTGAATGAAAGTGGTTAAGTTTGTTTGTATGGGATCCTTGTGCATATGTGAATGGACTTGTGGGTACGAGTGTCTGCCAGGGGACAGATTTTTCCAATTTCCTCAATGGAGCAAGAATTGAAACACAGGAGAAACAGAACCACTGCAAAACAGAGTAATAGACAACTTCAAACAATATCCACAATTAAATTCAGAACTGGGGGCATAAACTGAAAACCCAACTCGAGAGTCCTTTTCTGTAGCTGAGTTTTTGGTTTTTATATACAAAGTGATTTTTGACCCAGAAATAGAAGCCCACCAGAAACAGAATGGTATGTTACACCTTTGTCCAAGAAACCCAAGTGGGCCTTGACTGTCTTACTCTTCCAGTACAAATTGATATAGTTCTTTTTACTCACAGGACCAAATAATGAAAGTAAAGCACTTGTTTTCATATTCAAGAAGCTTTTTGAAAACAATTCTTAATTAATCTACACAGCCTGCCTTCTAAAAGAGATTAAATAAATGAGATAAAACAATATGATGCTCACAGAAACATTTTTGTTTGAAGAAAGAACAGGATATTTGTTTTTCAAACTGCCACTCTGAATCCTTGGCAAGCGTTAAGTTCATTTCAGTGCATCCCCCCGCAGTTCCTCCCCCAGATTTCCTGCCTGTTACTCTTCACTTACTCCAATCAAATGTAGGTCCTATCCACTAGCACTAATGCATAAGATTCACTGTGACTGGACCGTCCTCACAGTAGCTCCCTGTTCAGCAATACCTTAAGGCAAACAAGAGCCAAAAGCACACCAAAAATATTAGTAATACACAGACCATATCATTAAACCTAACTCAATGAAATAATGCTGTGAAGAGCACAGTTACACAAGCTCAACGAACATAAAACTGTGAGATTTTCAAGTACCAACAGGAAAGTTAGGCAAGTGTTAGGCAGTGCAGGGTAAAGAAAAAATCTGATGGGGCTTTTCCGTGTATTGATGTACTGCAGTGGAAGATGATCAGTGCGTAACAGCAGAGATGGATAAATTTCTCTATAGTTCAACCTAGACTGCTGGAGCCTTTTGGGATTTATTTGAGACACAGACTCTCATTTGAGATTCACTGCTCTATCAGTGAATTGTGGCATTTACTTTGTGCAGTGCTTGGTGATTGTACTGTCCCCAGATTTCTTTACCAAATTTGGAAATGAATTTACTTTTCCATTCCTGGGAGCAGAACACCATGAATGTGGTTGGGAGCTGGTGGAAGGCATTATTAAATACTTGGCCCTGCAATTTTCATATTGGTTAATATGCATATCAAGAAATGCCTAGTAATTAAATTATAATCCTGCGGATCAGATGTATAGGAGAAACTGATAGGGCTACTATAACGATACTAAAAAGTCACATGTAAAGGGAGATCTGGCAATCAGGGAAGACTAGAAGGTGAGGCACAGTAACATTTTCCATTCTTACATTATGCTAGGTTCTAAAGAAATGGTGAGTATGGAATGAGAGCAAAATTGTTCCAGTGAAGCCAGAACCACCTTTTGCTAAGCAACCAAAAGAGGACAAGCACATGGCCCTTAGAGAGTGTATTTACACCCTCATAAAGATTTTGTTGGTGTTGGTAAAAGCATAATTTTTGCTTTGAATTTCCACTTATTCAAATGGCTCTATGCTCTTTTCTTTAACAAAACTTCGCTGTTCTTCTAAGTGGTTTCCCTGTATAGTATACGATATATACAACTATAGATACGACTCTAATCCAGCAAAGCTGTTTACAAAATGGCTTTACTTCTTTATTCATCCTTGAGAGGGGAAAGTGGTATTGGAAATATAAAGGATTTCTTTAATGTAGCAAACAGATGAAAGAAAATGTAACGCTATGTCAGGTAGCAGAGATTCAGATAACTGTTGTGTTTCAAAAACATCAGACTGTATTCATAAATTTGGTTCTCCATGCACAACCTACAGAGAAATACAAATAAAGCTATATTTGGTTGTTTTCCACTTACTATGCATGCTGATATAGTTTTATAAACATATTGTTCTATTAACAGGAACATGCATCTTGGAGCACTACTCGTACAACTCTAGGCCATAGAGTGCATAAGTTTTATTCAAGTACAACACAAAAAGCGATTATAATGAAGTAGAAGTTTACAACCTAGAACTTAACTAGCATACCAGCTTCAGAAAGTAATGTAATATATATTGCAACCTCTTTTGGAACTAAAATCTATGTAGGTTACTTGTATGAGTTAATTGCTTGCATACAGTTAGACCCGGGTATGACAGTAGATAGTTATGACAGATATACTAATTCATGACAGGTCTCATTTTGTATATGAGTGGTGGAAAGCTTTATGATAACTAGCATCTCGGTTGTAACTAATTTCACTACTATTAATTTAGAATTATCTTTTAGCTTTAAAAGGTGAACACTGGAATGCAGTAATTTGTTAGATTAATAAACAATAAAAGTAGTTTAATACATAAACTTCTTATTGAAAAAGAAGCAAAGTAAGATCATAAAAAGCTTTAAAAAAATCAATTTATTCTTAGGTTTCAAACCACAGAATACCTATCTGGTCAAGTAAACCACTTTAAATCAATGCACTAGCATTGTAATACACCATAATCCTAGTTTAAAAGATTTTAGAGCCACTCTAGTGTTTCTTCACGTAAGAGACACGGAGGGCTGCCTAAAGAACTGCAACAAAGTTTTTTAGTTTATTTCATTCTGCATTTACCTTATCATTTATAGTAATGATATACAACAGCTAAGCCCTTTGACCTCACTATTTCACTAGGGTGGATTGTATCTATTCCTAAACAACTATTATTAAGGTAAAAAAACCCCATGAAGTACTGGTTTATTTAAGTAACTTACACTAGAGATGCCAGACACAAGTTGGTGATCTTTGACTAAAACAAGGTTTTTTTGGTAGAATTTCCAGGATCTTTTTTATTTTATACATTAAATGACCCCTTCAGCATGCATTCAGAAGACTGATATCAAATTGCCACAACACGAAGTGGTAAACGATACATAAAGGCAATGGAGTTCTAGTAAAAATGTTTTAGATGTATTTATGCATAACCTCTACCTTTGATGCTAATTCAATATAAGCAAATCAGCGTTACAATACAAGCAGCCTCGGATAATTGATGAGAGGTGTTCATTTACTGATCACTTAGAGAGTTCCAACTAGCGGTGTTTGACAGCAGGGGGGTAGCCTGGGCATTTTGCATGCTTCTTTTGGAGCCTCGAAATTCCATCTGACCCATGTGGGCTTTCGTGTCCAGGAGAACAAATTTAATTTAATTTCTGCCAGAAACAAGGATCCTTATTCCTGCAAAAAAGAGCTGTGGGTAATAGTTTTAAGATAGGTTAAGAGAATAAAATACGAAGGTTAATCAGGTGTCCTTGACAAAAATTTACATCTTGTGACTTCCTTTATCTGAAATTCATCAAGCAACCATGAGTGTCTCTTTACACTGTCACAGGTTTCTCACAGCTCATGATCAGGTATTATATTTCCCCTGTCAATAGGTCTGCAAACTCAGGATCCATTCTGACAGCCTGTACACAGGTATAGGTATTTTGTACCTTTTAGTGTTTCTTTTGTTCATCCAAGCAAATTCCTTGTTATTGTTCAAATTACTATTTTTTTTTTTACCTCTGACCGTTTCTCTCCTTCCTGTTTTTTTGATCCTACAGTAGCTAGAGTATCTTTTTGGGGTTTTTTTGGCTTCACACAGTTCTTCCTGTTCTGTAAACTCTTTAGGTTTACATTTACTACTGCAGGTATTGGCTACACTTCCACTTATGCTTCCTAGTCCCATTTCTCAAGGATTCAGACAGGGTGTTTTTCCATCAATAGTAGCAACATGATGCAAAGCCTTCCCACCGTGGGAAGCACAATTATCTTCCCTTCATTGATCCTCTTTTGGCAGCACAACAGAGCCTTAAGTTTTCAACAGTAAAAATATAAGGCCTTAGCAGTCCTTAGCGCACCAGTCTCACTTGAATGTATAATTCTTACTCATAAGAGAACTGTGGTAAGGATTTTAGTTTGCCATTAAAGCAGAACAAAACCAAAGTCCATCGCAATAGAACTATCAAGACACCCTAACTAACAAATAATCATGTCAGCCTTGCCTGCATAACTTTGCTACATACTCAAACTGTTTCCATTACATCTCTATTATATTGTACCTGAACTTGATTTAATCCAAGCACATTCCCTTTAAAGAATTCCTGCAACATTCTCTTTTAATTACATTGGAAATTACTCACTCCCCAAAAATAAATTAAAACTATTCTCCTTCTGTGGAACTAGCTGTAAAGATAATAAAAAATTACTGCATTACTCCATCTGCAGCAAAACTTAGATTAACAACTCCACTTCTGTGAAACGAAAGGTCTTGCCTGCTACCTGCCATGAACTTAAACCTTCTCCTTTAATAGCTATAGGTAAGTTTTTTAAACCAAATCATTCTGACAGAGATGGGTTAGGCCATTGCTCATGCTATTCTTCCACCAAGAGCAATTTTAATTTAAGAGGTTCTTCCCTCCCCCCTGCATCATGCCAGCTGCATGTTTCCAATAATTCGTCTCCATTCCCATTCCTCTCTTCACGGCAGTTTACTATCTCTGCAATTGTGCTATTTGCAGAGATACTGCATACAGTAACTTAAATAGTAACTTACAGTAACACTGTAAGCCAGACCAGTGAAAATTAAAAAAAAAAAAAAGAAAAAAAAATTTGCAACAAACCCCTGTTTCGATAAGTCTTTTCCTTCAAGTTTATAACCCAGATCATTGCACAGATCCAGTTTATGGCATGGCTGCACAAGCAGTTGCATCAGCACAACTAAAGAGTCCATAAACTAGAGGACAACAACAAAAAGTTTGGAAAACAGCTGTGTTGCCAAAGAGCATATGAAGTTGGACTATATGCTTTTAGAGAGCAGTCAGACAAATAGTTGAATCAACAAAACTGAGTGGAGGCAAACTTCTGGAAAAGAGAACAAGCAATTAGAGACAGTGAAGCTACTTAAATAAGAGTCTGATGGACTCTTAGTATATAGCCATGGCAATCTGATGCAGCTCTGTTCATTGACGCTGGCAGATTTTAGGGATGGAAACCTCTCCCACGTCTCACTCGGCTGCAGCCAGGCAGCAGTCAGATGTGCTGTTCTGAGAACAGTCTCTCTCAGGAGGGGAACTCCCAGTGATCCTGACCACAAGCAGCACACACCACCGCACGGCGGAGGGGGGCTGCAAGCGGCAGCGAGCCAGCAGCCAGATTCTGGGCCATGCATGTTCTAGGCATTGCCCCAAATCATAATTATACTTTGTAGCTGCTCTAAATTTCACCAACTAACAGTGATTTTAAGGGACTGTTATGTCACCTGGAATTAACTGTAACATAGAAAAGCATTATCCACACATCCTTTCCTTTGGCCAAGCACCTGAAATTTCAAAGGAAGGAAAATGAGATGGGAAACGTTATGCTAACTCCACTATAGCAGCAGGGTGACATACACTTGAAGTATACTTCACGCTGTCAGAGATGTGCAAGAGAGGATCCTGCCAATACAAGTCCAAACCAATTGTCCAGGTTTATTTTGATGTATTACATGTGGCAAGTTGCCTATGGCTGCTTGGAAAATCAAAGTCAAATCTAAAGAATTACTTGTTTCAACAACAAAGGTAACAGATGCTACCTCTTTCTTGTGGTCTTAGATGGTCTGTCCTACACACACACACAGAGTAATTCAGTGTGCAAAGATATGCCACTTTATTTTTTAAGCTTAGTCGTGCATTGTACTCTATGCAGTTCAAGACACCTGAACAGTTCTTTAGGTTATTAAGCAAGTTCCTAAGCTAAGCTTGTGTCAAATGTTATGGGACTGTTTTAAGCACAGTGTTCGTCAGTCTTTGTATGGGACATAGAGCTGATAGAATCCATACACTTGAACTAAGGAAATACAGGCATGCAGAAATACAAATGCAGGTACAGAATGCAACAGTTTATTGGGGGATTTATTAATCTGTCTGTAAGATTATTATTAGCAAAACCAGGTTACTTCAGTTTTAGGGGTCTGGTTTAGAGGCAGAAGGAAGGAGGGAAGGGTTAGAAAAGCTTTTCTACGATAAATTCATCTTCCTTAGTTTCCTTACTCTTTTGCTTTAACTAGGAAACCCCATGACCGGTGTTCTGCAGTAGAGATGAGGCTGCTACAGGATATAGGTCATTACACAACTTGACTAATGCTTTAGGATAAAGAGAAAGTGATATGTTCATCACACTGAAATATATCTTCTTTAATCAAAATAATATATTGTAACAAGTTGTCCGTCATTCCATGATTGCTTAACACCATACTCTATCATATCTACAAAGTCTATTTCGTGCTAGTGACTACCTAAACCTTCTTTATACTTTTTGGCAAATATTTACCTTCCTGGAATCCTTTTTAAAAAAACAAACAAACAAAAGAGTATTTAGCCCTGTGATGCCATGCTTATTGTTTAACTTCTACTGGAACCAACAGAATTCCTATTGGGGTCATTTTTGCTACTCTCTGACAGTAAAATCAGCATGGGCCAACTTTAAAGCTGCCAAGGCTCTGATACTTTGTACATAAAGCTATCAGTTTTTCCAAAAGTGTTCTCTACTTTACAGAACCAGAATGCATTTAAAAAAACCACCAAGTGTGTTGTTAGCACTTCCAAACTATTTTTTCTACTTTATTATTACTGGCATTGTGTAGTGCTCAGGAATTCTAGTCATGAATCCAACTGTGCTAGACATTGTACAGACACAGGACAAAGAAGCAGTATGTGCTCCACAGTTTGCAACTGAAGTAATAGGACTTGTTTGATTGTGTTTCCTCTCCAATGAAATTAGTATCTACAACATTTTAGGGTTGGGTGTTTTGGTTTTTTGGTGGTGGTTTTTTTTTTTTTCTTTTTCATGACAGCTGATACCAAAATAATAGGCATTAAAATGACAATATAGCTATTTTAGATCTACCGTAGAACAAAAGGTATTTGCAAACTTCCCTTTCAACCTCTTATACTTAGAAAAGAACAAAAGATTTGTTTTCAGGTTTATGGGAGTCAGACACTCCACTGATGTGTGTCAAAACACCACCTCATGCCGCTGAGCTGAGCAGGTCATGATGCATGCTCAAAATGGAGAGGAAAGAAAGTCAAAAGCTGTTTGAACAACCAAGGTGGTCCAGAAACTTAAACCTGACAAAAACAGTTGTACCCACATTGTTTTCATTCTATAGTAAGAGGAAGAAACGAACTGAAGTAATTTTTATTCTCTACAGTCCACTGATTAAAGCGATTTTCCTTTGACTAAAATAGAACTGCATTACATACAGATTTAATAGCTCCAGCTCATGCCAACCTCATCTCTGAAACCGATGCTCATTTTTACAAGGCTATATTACCTAATATGAAGACCTATATCACTTTTAAAGGAGAGAGGGGGAAAAAAGGCAAATTGTACACAACATGAAGAGAGCTCATAAAAAGGCAAACAGATTGGCCTGTGACTGAGAATTAGGTGTTAACCATGCTCTGCCTAGGGCATCGTTTATCACGAGAGTTTCAGCAGCTGGGATGTGCTTATCCTGTACTTGCTGAAAAATGTTTAAATATTAATGGAGGACATGAATATCTTGCTTTCTGGGCTGCTTTTTCAGTCTTTTTTTGATATACAACAGAGCTTTCATTTGCATTAGTTTTCTTTAAAGAATATTAGGTATTCTCTACGTAATTTAACAAAACATAATTAAGGAAAAAGTCACAAGTTTCCCTGACATGTCTTCTGACTGAACTAAGAATACAAAGTTATGACTGGTCATCATGATTTACTGAAAACTGTATCAACTTTCCAGCCATATGCATAAAAGTATATGCACATTAAAAACATAATCTTTAAAAAGGAAAAACGTAAGCATAACTGGACTTTTGTAACTACATACAGCACTGCTGCAGTAAACCTACTCAAATCTTTTTTGCTGAAACATATGAAATTAGAAGTGAAGGTCTTTAATTTTGCATCATTGAATTTGACGGCAGTTTTACTATCAACTGAAATGAGTTGTTTGGAAAGAATTAGGGTCCTCCAACACAAAAACTACTTCATTTGCAGTTGCTTGGCTGAGGTTTTTGTTTTGGTGGGTTTTTTTTCATTTGTTTATTTTAATCTAACCTTTGGAAATGCACAAAAAATAGAGCCCACAGACTAGAATACAGAACTCAATCTAAACTTCAGCAACATTAAGAATTAAGTTCTGATGATCTGTTACTTAAAAGGCAATCATAGCTGTTACATTTAATCCACAAGAGAGGTTCACATCTAAAGTGTTGCTCAATTGCAAAACTCAACTAATGAATTGCACTACCTCTGAATGCACACAGTCCATTTGCATTAGAACTTAGGGGCTTCAATATAATAATTTATATTTATATATTAAAACCCCATAGAAATATAAAATATACACATTTATATGATTATGATAATCAGTGATTGCAAAGGAAATGGATTTAAATGTTTATCTTAGTTCCTCAAATTAGGCTGAGCATTGCTTCCCAGGAGTAAGCTACTTTGACCGAATGTACGCTAAATTAGAAAGTTGAAACTGTGAACTAATGACTGCCAAGACTGACTGCTTTTATAATATTTTGAACTCCCACATTCAGTTGCAAAGACCTGAGCAAGACACACTGAGAAAGACCTTTATGAGCTTGTCTATGACTTAGGCACCGCAGGGTACAGTAGACACTTCTCATTGAAGGTTTCACTTATTCAGATCTGGGACTGGTTGGCATTACTAATTTCAAATCCAAGCCAAGGTGTTGATAATCCTCAATTTCGAATGATTTTCACAAGACACATCATGCTCAACACTTTTGAAAATCAATTCTGTGAGTATTATCATTGCAACTCATGGATAAAGCTACTCCATGACTAAGGCAGGTAGGAATTGGTCTCTTGCCTGCAGTCAAGATGCTTTAAACTCTGTTGGTAACTGAACTGGTTCAGAAATCATCTTGCCTTTTCAGCTTGCACCTTCCACTTCAGATACCATCAGTCCCCAATGTTTTTTGGGAACGTAATGTTATTAATATAGTTGAAATGTCACTGTGTTGATGTTATTTACTTAGTTGGCAAAATTAGAAACGTGCTGGACAGATTCCAGAACAAAGGGGGTCTATCTGAGGGGAAAACCCCCCCCATATATATATATACACACACATTTGAAATTTCAAACTGGACTTTATTTTGTTCTGTGTCTATCTACTGCTCAAACAGTTATGTTCAGAATGCTATGAAGCGAGCCACCTTTTTCTATGGCAACAACACTAAGAAAAATGTTAGGTTTCCATCACCTAATTTAATTCTATTGATGCAATCCTATGGTAGCGATGATGCTTAAAATGTTCCAAGCTCAAAATGCCTTAGCATTTCCCTCCCACTGAAAGAATTTAGTTTGTATTATTTTAAACCCATAGTTGAAAGACTCTTAGGATACAACTACAGTGTATACTGCAAGCATACAATTGTCAGAATTAACAGTATATCCAAAAGGTCAGGCTCTAATAATATAAAAACGGAAAATAGAATAGAAAATGAATACTTCTGAAGATATACAGTATCTTACGGTTGTTGGATATGCTATAAAAATACCTGTTTATACTATGTAGCATAAGCAGTTGCTTTCTGTTACAGAGTATGCGTAATCATCACTTAAGAGATATGCAGCACCAAGAGCTTAAAGTACGTGTTCACCTCTCCTTGTTCATAAACTTAGGGGTCAGTATTTTTTCCCCCTCAAAATCTCTCAAGTTTTGGAAATAGAATTATCTGTACGGATCAAGGGTCAAGTGGGTGGGTTACAGGCCCTTAATTTCAATAAGTGGGTAAAAAAAGTCCCAGCTAAATTCTTGTAAGGCACTCAGGTCTTCCAAAATTAAGATTTTAAAAGATGAAATCTGCAACTGTGCGAGAAGAAATCGAAAATTCAGGAAGTACTTCAAGGTGTAACAGACCTAAATCTATATCCATGGCTGATTGTGTTCTTACTTGTAACAGTTCTATACCCTGAAGACGGGAGCGTGAGAATATTTTTTTCTAGAGAAGGCGACGCAGCATATGTTAGCAGTGATACAAATGAAGTGTCCAGGGATCAATTAATTTATTTGGTAAAGGTGCAATATTATCAGAAAAATTCTGAAGATTATGAATGACTGAAAGTGAATTTAAATCTGATTGTGAGACTACTCCCCCCTTTACAACTCTCTTCTGGACTTCATAGCAGGAGCTGATGGGAATTACTAGAGTATATTAAAAAGCACTGAACAACAACTTCTAAGGAGGTTTCTACTTCATCTCACAGAGATAAAAACTTTTTTTCTTTGAAATGAAAGGTGTAAAAGGAGTAGATATCCTATACAGGGCTACTTCTTATTAAAACCAGCTGTGTTTGTTAAGCAGGCACGTATACTACTTACTGGATTTTTAATATTGAAGAAAATGTCCAAAGTTAGCTACCTGGCTAGCAGCCTGCTCACTTCACAAATTGCTCACCTGTATAACTTAAGAACCAACTTTCATTAAATACTTCCTTCTCCGACGGCACTGAAGGCCCTCAGCTTACAACTAGGCACGGGAATCAGAGTTCTTTATAGCCAGGATGCAAGTTTTAAAAAAAAGAAGGGAGAGTTAATAAATAGCGAGCCTAGGAGGAAGCTTGCAGAAAGCTGTGCTCATTCGATATGAGGTAACATAGAACAATAAGGCTGAATGGATAAACACCTTAGACTAGAATAATCACTTCCTTTCCTAGCGTTTTCCTCTCGCAAACATTCATACAATTAGGCTGAGAGGTGACACAACAGAGAGCTTTTGGGTTTTGATGTTATCACATTTTATGGGTGCGAAATTTCATAATTTCACAGGTATTCAAAATACTAACTTGTAGATGCTTTAACATTTTATTTAAGACAGGTAAAATGTACACTAGAGTACTTTTTCAGTCTTCTGAATATATTTATTATTTACTTATATTTACTGCGAAGCCTATTGTGAAGTCTCTTCTTGTTTGTAACAGTCTGGTATTGAACATTGAGAAGCAATATTATTCATATTTCTCTTTATCCTTACTTCCGCGTATTTCTCTTTATCCTTACTGCAGAGAAACTCTTGAAGAATTTCCAAAAGAGGATGAGTGAAGTTAAGAGGATTCTTTATCTATAGCTTTGGTAGTTATCAGCTCTATTCTTTAATTGAAGCTGAAACGAGCAGCTGTTAGCTTCCCTTCTATTAAGCACTAACGTGGTAGATTTGAAACAATAAACAGTTAATGTTATTTGACTTCTTACAATCAGCACCCCTCAAAAAACATCTGGCTGTGATACCTAGAGACACAAATGGTGAGCCGTTTATGCGATCAAGTTGACTGTTTAGAAGTATCAGCCTTTATGAAAGTTGTATGAGTATTTATTCCTACTTTCAGAGGAAAGACAGACTCGTTTGCATGAAACAGAGTGCGTGTGTTCGTGCCTGTCTAAAAGAGAGGAAGAGGGAGGGAGAAGTGAGGGTATAGAGTTTGATACCTGTTGGCAACGCAACCAGGTTTGTGTAACACCGTTATGTGCCAGGTTGGATTGATTCCACTCTATTTAGTCTGGTACTAAATGCAAACTGTTTGAATTGAGACAGATTCAAGACATGACTGAACAGCAACGAACCACGAAGGAATTCCTGCCTATGTTAAGTGGTGTCACCTTCATGGCGGTAGGCAGTATCTAAATAAGGACTTGAATTAATCTCTTCCATAATATCCACACAGAAACTGCCATCAGCTTTCTGTGCTGAAGCCTTGCAGCCTCCCAGGCTCCCCAGCCAAGCACCGTATCCAGGTCTGATGCTGTCTAGCAGGGCTGCTGTCTGACAGCTCAGGGCTCCCGATTGGGATGCTGCTACCCAGCAGATATTGTAGCCAAGCAGAATGTAAGGACGTGTTACTCCTCTGTCTTCCTCAAAGAGAAGATGAAGCATTTAGAGGAACAGCCAGCTTCAGGGGTCGACAGACTCCTGCATTTCTTCTCTGGGAGCCTTGGCAGTGATGCAACTAACAAGCAGCTGGAGCTAAGGGGCTTTCTCCCTCTCTGAAGTTTCAGCTGGGTGCATTATCTGTTTAGTCAACCAAAGAAAAAGAAAACAACTTGCCGGACAAGGATGATTCCTAGCTAGTTATGACTAAAGATTCATTCCCATCTCAGCTTTTAAGAGGAAGAGCAGTATTTCTGGGATGCTTTCCTCTCTGAAAGTAGGAAAGGAAGCTATCGTACCATTCCTATTTAGTTATTTATTTATCTAGGGGGTGCAAAGCTTTGAGGGGAGGGAAGGTGGTGATAAATCAGGGGGATTTCCCCCCCTCATGGTTCTTCCAGACTCCTCCTCCCTTATTTACATATCTGGCTGGCAAGTGATTTTTATTCTCAGCACGAAAACTGCAATCTATTTCAATGCATGAATGCAGCCCTGCATCTATTCAACACAGTGAAATAGCCCAGAGATTTATTGTACGAAATAAGAAAACAAGGAGAAGAAACGGGTTCTCCAGCCTTGGAAGCAACCCTCTGCGATCCAGAGTCCTCCTGATCCTTTAGGGGGGAAGAAGAAAAAAAAAGAAAAAACACCACCCCAAAAAAACAAAACCGGAGGAGAAATAGCCACACCACCACCATTCCTCCTCCCAAGGGAATAAAAAAAAAAAAAATCCTAACTAGCATCCCATGACATTTTCATTATCAGGAATTTCAAAACATTCAACCTAATGAGCCACTACAGCTCAGCCCAATACCGTACCTATTAACAAGGAAGGCACTCGCACAGTGCACCTTGCAAGAACACAGACAGACACTAAGTCAAAAAGAAATCTACGGAGAGACAGCCCTCTGCCAGCGAGACATAAATAATATTAATAAAATGAATACTCACTCTTTCAAGGACCAAGGAAACCGCTTGCTGACAGCCACTTCACATACGGATTGAAAGGGTGAGGTAAAAAACATTAGCCAGTCCCTGTGAACAGGCAGGATTCTCCAGATTTTCTTTTCATGCTTTTTGAGGCTGCTGGTGCTGGAGGAGATGCTGGTTACTTAGCTTCTCGGGTCTCTGTGCCTGCATGCTAAAGTGCGGTTACTAATTTCTCCCTTCGCGCAAGCCAGCGGCAGCAGCACGTCTCCAGGAAAGCAGGGATATTCCAAATAAATCCACTAATTCCGGGTCTGAGCGCTCCAACGTGCCTGCCTGCCAAATGTAACTGTGAAGTGATGTGGAAAAGTGAGCTGGGAGCCTCCCCTGACAGCTCTTATTGGGCTGATCTCGGAGGCAGGTCTAGCGCTTGGAAATTCATGTAAGCAGTTTTGGGTAGTGGTTTCCCCCCCCCCCCCTTCTCCTCCGCACCCCCTCACCCCGCCTTTAACCCGGTAAGCACACAACTTTTCCACAAACCGCTGGAGCCCCGTTCCCCGGAGCCGAGGCAGGCGCCCGCACCCACAACTCCCAGCCGGGGCATTTCCCTCAGGCCGGGCGGGAAGGACGCGGGGGCGGGCGCCCAGGCGGCACCCTCTGGGGGGGGGGGGAACCGGGCTCTGAGCCGGGCGGGGGGGGGGGGGCCCGGGGGGGGGGGGGGGGGCGGTGAAGCGCGGCGGGGGCAGAGGGCGCGGGAGGCGGCGGGCGCGGAGGCAGCCCCCGGCCTCTGAGGCGATGCCCGCCACGGAGGGGAGGGGAGGCCGGGGGCGCCGGGAGAGGGGCAGGGGCCGGGCTGCGGCGCGGGGGGGGGCGGGGGAGCGGGGGGGTGGGCGGCGGGCCGCGGGGGGAGGCAGGACCCCGGAGGGGGCTGCGGGAGGCAGTGGTTCACCTCCGTGACAGTCGCTCCGGGGACGGGGAGGGCATCCTTTAAAAAACCCTTTTCCAAACAAACCCCAAAGAACTGCAGGCGTTTAAGTCTTCTGTACTGTTTTCAAGCCAAGGGTGGCAATCAGATTATAAGCAGGAGCCTGAACCAGCGTAAAGGCAGAACAGAGCCAAGACCTCCGCAGAGCAAGAGATGGCCGAAGGGCAACCACGGTACCGTAAGTTGTTGACCATCAACCAGTTTCCAAATCCTCTTTGTGACTGACAGTGCTTGTACCCTGCACAGCCCCGGCTTGTGAAGTGCTGGGGAGAGGCAAAAGGACCCTAAGCTTGAGTACCGGCAGCTGCCTTTGACTGTAAAGAGCTGAAGGTCGCTCACCCCTTCCGAGGGCTCAGCATGGGTCCAGGCAGGGCCGACAGCAAAGTGCCCCTGCAGGGGGCCAAGGAACAGCACAGCCAGCCCCACCTGAGAGGTCAAAGTCACCCCCTTGCCCACCTTCTTTATCAGTTGAGTTTACGAGCTTTCTTCCTTCCTCTGCTGCATGTATTATCGAACAGCAAATAAAATGTATTTAATGTATACATACAGCATAGCTTTAAGTGTTACCACCACCTGTATTTTCTTCCCCCAAGTTTAATGTTTACCATTAGAGGAGTCAGTATTGTGCTAGGAGCATAAGCTATAGACATGGTCAGGTACAGATGATGACTCTTAAAATGGAGGATGGATTCAACACTTAACTAGTACTACTGTGGAAGCTTAAGTGCACTCAGTTCCATCCTCTTCCTCCAACTTTCCTTGACCAGGACTATGTAGCGCTTAAGATGAGCCTTGAGTGTGGTTCTGTAGTATTAAAGCTGGTTTGTTGCTCAACTTTAAGATGACCAGCCCTTTAAAAATAAACTCGTTCATATAATCCAAGAACCTTTTAACCTTAAGCAAAAAATAAGATGACTATATTTTTCAAGATCTATCTAGGATGACAGAGAGTAGACCCTAATATTCCTCTGTATAGTAAGAATACCATATAATTTAGTTTCATGATAGTTAATCTTATTTTTCATGCTGATGCTATGTGTGCGTGCATGCAACACAGTGAAGGAGAGAAAGGGAGACCTGCATTTGGAGCTCTTACGTGCTTCACTTTAACTAAATGCAAATTATTGCAGATAACAGGTGCATTTCTTCTTGCACAAATATTCTGAAAAGTCTCAAACTCATCAGAAGGTAGCAAAACATACCCAGAATTTGACATTTTTCAAGGGCAATGAAGAAACATCTATTTCTTTGCTTCCCTCAGCCCAAACGTTTACTTTCCAAGCTGTGAGCCTGAGATGGTTCCTTGGAGAAGGATGGATATAAAATACACAATACTTACTTGGAGCAGGCAGAGAGCCTTGAGGGAAATACAAAACACTTTGCAGTGCAATAGATAACATCAGAAATGTGGCTTCCCTTTACCTGGGGTGCCACTGAGGCAAACTGTTTTTCTCCCCCATCCCTCCACCAACTGAACAACACAGTGAGAACATAGATGTTGTCACAAGGAAACATGAGGATGTTTATCCTGTATTTACTCCCAGTAATTAACAACAGTTTTAAAACTTTTTTGTAAAGGTTTCAGTAAGAGTAGTTGCACACCTTGTTTTCATTTCTATTAAAAATAGCCGATAGAAGAAACCAAGAATAAAAAAATCTAACAAGAATGGGTTAGATCCCTTGTGCCCGTGCTTTAAACAGGTAATACAGTTGTGTGTGGGAAGAAAGCTAATGGTAGAGGTTGTACGTCCAAGTACAGCTTAAAAGTTTAGGTTTTGTTTTGATTTCAACCTTTGACTTTTGCCCTTTGTTCTATGTGACCTTTTTGGCAGTTGGAAATTACTGGGGCAAATGCTATACTCTTTCATCCTCAAGTTGTTGTAGGAGGGGGTGGTAAGCGTCTTGTTAAAATGGATTATGTCATCCATGGATTCCCCTGCTAGAAAGCCTTTCAGATGATGGAGTAAGTCTTGACAGGAAGAAATGTATAGATTCATATTTAATTTTAAAATAATATTGGGATAGCAAAGGAACACTTACAACTTTCTGCATCCTATCCAAATTAAAATATTTCATGATATTTATCATAGTGATATGTATACACACAATATGACATAGCACTGATGAGTATGCTGGCTAAAAATTGTTTCCTCTTAAATATATATTGCAAGGAAGATACTTCCTCTATCTCGTAAATGGTCATTTCATTTTTTTTAAGCAAAAAGCATCTCTGACTCCAACTGAAACGGGATCAAGATTTTTAGTTTAATAAGTGTAGTGAAGAAAAAAAATATGCAAAATATATGTGACTGAATGCATCCTGGATCAAACTGGAATTTAATTTTTCATATTAAGTTTTTGTACCAGAAAAAATATAGAAGCTTCACAAAATGCATTGTGAATGCGGGGGGGGGGGGGGTTTGTTTTTTGTTGGTTGGGTTTTTTTTTTGGGGGGAAAAAATTATTGTGAATAAAAAAAATATGCAAATATTTCTTCTATATAACTTTGCTTTTATGAGTAAGAAGGATTAAAACCCCAATGTCACTTCTCATTCATATACAGGCAGGAAGTAATTGTCTATCATCTAAAAATGTGGTATAATGGAACACAAGATCTTTTCACCCTTTTATATTTTTGTGAAAATAGTTGTTGATTATCATATAATTATTTGTTCCCCAGCATTGCAAAGCGGTGCAATAAACTGTTTTCTGAAGACAGAGAATGTAGACCTTACTGCTTAAAAATATTCAATAGAAGTGACATGAAATGAGCTCTTAAGGGGCAACTCAATCACAACACAGCCTTACAAGGGCTGCTGCTGATGTAAATGTTCAGCATCATCTCATTTAAATAACAATGCAAAAGTCAGGAACTTGAGAAATGGGGAGGAGAATGAAGGTAAGCATGCCTGGAAAAGAAACCACTGTATTAATACCTCGTATTCAGAATTTTATTCCATCAGATCACCTAGTACTGAGATATTTCCCTCAAAGTATCAGTAGCTGATTTCAGTCTTTAATACACCATAGGGCCTGATCCAAAATTACCTGAGGTTAATGAGTCCAGTGTGAATTACTTGATTAAGATAAATGACATTACTGCAAGCAACTTTTGCTTATGGGGATTACCACTAGCATGCCACTTCAAAGTAATATTAATATAAAATTCATAACTGACCTGCAAGTTATTAAAGCAGGTTTACAGAATGGTGGTGTAACCTACCATTATTCTCTTAAAACTTTAAATAAATTCAATACTGTTTTCTCAGGCAATATCCAAACGCTCTAACTAGTTTATAACTTTTGCTCAAGTTATGTGAGGGATTATTCCTAAATTTAATTTGCTCTGAAAGGCTAGTATTCACGTTCCATAAACTAAGAAGAAACAAGATAAGTCCAGAACATTTCTGAATAAAATAGCACTTCTATCTCAGTTCACTATGCCAGTACAGAGACATAATCACCTTTAGAACACAGGTTCTTATCACTTCCTTGCACCCCCCCGTCCTTTTTTTTTTTTTTTACTGATGTAAATTCATGTTTAAACAGGGAAAGCTAGAAACACGGGGA
This sequence comes from Gorsachius magnificus, assembly GCA_034008185.1. Taxonomy (NCBI): domain Eukaryota; kingdom Metazoa; phylum Chordata; class Aves; order Pelecaniformes; family Ardeidae; genus Gorsachius; species Gorsachius magnificus. The sequence continues at coordinate 39,086,881 of CM067088.1, read as the reverse complement.
AACTTATGTGAGGAATTTGAAAAGGAATGCCGGGTCTTTATATAGAGATCAAAAATCGTTAAAATTCAGCATCGAGCACTGGAACAGAAAGCTTGAAAAACCTCACTGAAAAAAGGACAGACCATAAAGCAGTAGCAGCATCCACACGTGGCAAAAAAGATTCTCAATCATCTAAAAATACTCGCTCTCCAGCCTGGCCTTCTGTCAAAGACATCTAATCAAAGTCCATTCCCTTGTTACTTGATACATGGGAAGAAATAAATGCATTGATTTTGACTAAGTTACTTTTGCCTTGATGGGACATTTTTATAACCATGCAAATTCCATTTCCAGACCATGGACTGTCAAACAGAAACAAAGGTTTAATCCAACAGCAGCACTGGGGCTTTTAGGCCCTTAGCAAATCCTTTTCCCAGCCCAAAATTACTCCATTTAGTAAAATAAAACATAACTAGTTCTGAGCCCCCATCACTGTTGAGATTTTAAAATATAAAAAAACCCAACTACTAATTTGGGTACCATATGCCCCAATGATATTATGGAATGCATAAAAATAAAACCGCGTTATCAAGTTTTATTATTCCTTGGGTACCGTTTGCAATTTTGATTAGTTGCTGTCAGGTTGACTATTAGAAAAACAAGTATTTCTTCTGTACAAACACTAAGATAAAGACAAAAGGAAGTTATATCAAGCAAGACAATCAACCCTTTTTTATACATTAATGTACAGGATACAATTTGGAAAGTTAATATTTTGCTTTTAGTTTTCAATATGCCTTGTGAATATAGGTAGCTGCATCGGTTTCAGTAGCAGCACAAATATTTTTTGCTCTACCTCAAGTGCCCTCTAGTGTGCAGTAACTAAGCAGGTTAAAATAGGTTGTTTTTTTTTTTTTTTCTTTTTCCTAACAGCCACTCTTCTAAATCCCAAAGTAATGTGTAACACTGCTTTTCTTCTCAGAGGAAAGAGAAAGTCAATGTTCACTGCATTAATTGTGTGGATACAAATGAATTCTCCTCTATGTAAAAATCAAATCACCCCCTTTGCTGTCAAGTTTTTATTCTCAGAGGTATTAGTTAAATAAAGCCCAATAATTCTTCCAGACGTTGTGCAAATGTTGTTGAGATACAAACAATTTTCAGTTCTATCAGAAGCAAGACAACAGTCTTCTCTATCTGCAAATGGAAATTAACATATTCATCAGCAAAACATGACCCTAGAACAAGATTTAACAACAAAACCCCTAATTATGTTTCTAGAATTTTGTTGTTTGGTTGTGGTGTTTGGTTTTTGTTTTGTTTTGTTTTTTTAAATGCATTTTTTGAAGTGCTGGACACCACTGATAATCCTAGCTTTGAAAGTTATTTTTAGCTATTCTAGGCAAACACAAATACCTTCTAAAAATACACACTGATTTGTGAAAAATGGAAGTACTCTTATATAGACACATATATCCCATTCTTTATCAGCAAGTGATTGAATAAGGCCATAATGAAAGTACATTCAGCACCAGTTTAGAAAATAAGTAATTCTACATGAATCTAAGTAGAAAAAAATTACTGAGGCACATGTGTAACAAGTTCTGTGTGTTCTCAGCTGTCCTTAACAGCAGGAGTAATCTGTCCCCCCTTACATGGATGTGCTTGGTCAAAATTCTGACATGACTTGGCTGGACAAGTCATATCACGTCAGCCTGTGACAGGAAGTTCAGTACAATGCTGCTTTTTTGGCTGCAGGAGGCCATGCATGCAGCCAAGCAGTTTTAGCTGTTTAACTGCCACATCAGCAGGGCAGCAGAAGGCTGCCTGACAACAGATAAAGAAGAAAGGGAAGACGGGAAGAAAGAGGATGTTGGGATGTAATAGTCTGGAGAGGTAAAAATACCAGGTGCAGCTCCGAGAACAGAGACTGAACAATATCAGTAAAGTACCTGCAAGAGGTAGTTGTTTAATTTATTTAATCATACTTCTAAGATGCTCCCCTGTATTTAAAAGCAGACTTAACACTTGAGGTACCCACCAGACTTTCTCCACTGCACAAATGAGTTTATTTGGGGGGGAACCATTGAGGATTTTTCCTCATTCATCATTTTGTTGTGGTCTGACTTCAGAGCCAAGTATTCACTTTCAAGCAGGACTTACCATAAAATTCCATGATAATAGCAAGCTTAAGCATACTCTAAATAAAACAGATTTTTAATGGACTGCTAACCAAGAGCTGATATAAGAGATGGTGGATCCCAGGAGAGATGAAATGCTTGCATATAGTAGGGATATGCTACAAGGTGAGAGTATTGAATCTTTTGCAAATTGTAAAATCAGTAGGACTTCCTCTAAGTGGAAAGAGTCATCATCCCAATATCTGAGCTAGGGCTGTGGTTGGAGGGCTGTAGTTGTAGGGCTGCAGTTTCCAAGTGAGGTGCTGAGAGAAGCCAACGGGATTGTTTCCCGTTTGCTAGCTTAGACTCTCTCCTGCTTAGCCTGTTGGCTCTTTTGAATGTTCTTTTTTGTACCTTAACTATTCCTCGTGCATTCCGTAGAGAACATAGTTTTCCAACAGACAGTTTTGGCATACATACAAGGCTAACAGAATAGAAAGCTAAACATCACAGTACACTAATACACAGTTTTCTAACACTTAACAGGCTATTTTAATTTATCTTAATAGCCACACTGCACCCAGACAAGTGGTGGCAGTAATGCGACAACTAGACTTATTCCAGAAACAACACCAGAAAAGACACTCTCATACTTTAGAGTAAGTACAGACCTAATGTACATGTTATCAGGGGCTAGACAGGTCTTGGTGGTGATTTGGGAAAATAAACTGCATTCATTACCATCAGGTTTGAGTCACCTTATCCAGACTGTGTTCAGCACTCATCACAGTGCAGTGCTGTGGGTGAACACCTATTACAGCAGTAGCAAAATATACCTGCTACTATAACATAACGAAAGGAAAAAGCCATCCAGTGGCAAGGATATCTCCTTGCCATAAAATGAACAACTTAAAAATTGACAGCATTGTTACCTCTGTTCTGAACAAGAAATCTCCTAAGTTTAGACCAGCTCTTCATGAAGGTGCTTTCCTGAACTAAGGTAGAAATAGCATATTTTAGGTCCATGTGAAGGTGACAATGACAGCGGTAAACAAACTAGAGGGAGATGTGGTTACTAACAGAAGCAAAGGGAAAGTAGCACAAGCCTCAGGCTTCAGCATGCACCACCTGAAGAAACTCCCAGGATGGTAGTTTTGCATACCCCATAACCCAAATCTAATAGCAACACAAGCTGGAATTTGGCTGCTAGTCCAAATCTTATTTGTTTTTCCATTCTGAACACAGTGACAGATTAGGAGTACATACTTATTTCAAAGTACATTTCTCCAGAGATTTCTGTTTTGTTTCTTTATTTAATTAAGAAGGTAAGTCAACATATTACCCATAAAGTGATTTTTTTCAGCAACTGCTGACATCATAGTTTGGCAGACTGATCTTAAAGAAAAAAAAGAAAGAGGTAATGCTGTAGTAAAAACAAAACATCAATTTCCCCTAAAAAAATATTTTCTGGTGCATATATAACAAATATTGCTAATGAAAGAGAATATAAATCATTTAAATCCCCAGGACTTAATGCTGAAGTACTTTTTTTCAGTAAGTAGCTAAAAAAGGACGAATCATTTTAGTGAAAAGAACTAGTTTTAATGCCAGTAATTTAGTGAATCAAGTAAATGCCTCCTGAAATATGTATTCTACAGTCATTTAAGAACTTTTATAGGTAGTGTTTATTGTTAAATAGTAGTAACATCAAGTAAGTGTCTAAGACTGAGGTGCTGGAAATAGCATCCCCCACAGGAAATGACATGAAAACAGTGTGCAAGTCCTTTGAAGTAAAGGGACAGTAGTAAAAGGCAGCGTTCTCTGGGAATTGCTCAAGTGAAATAAGCCAACTGTGGCATAACTGAAGGAGTAAGAAAGGCCTGATTCACTGCTGTGCTAATTTCACTAATTCCAACTTAACACAGGAGTAATGCTGTGGTAAAAGACGACCCATATTTTTATTTAAATTAAAATTTCTAATATTCATCTAATATTTATAAGAATATATAACAAATAATCGTGGCAAACATTGCATAATAAAGATGAAAGGGAAATTAACCTTGTGAATTTTTAAACTGAAGAATAAAGACCATTACATTAATAAGACTTAATTATATCATTAAATATTTAAAATTATGTCCTCTAATAAATGTTTTTATTTAACATATTTCTTTTTTATCTATTACTTTAGTAAAATGCCTTTAAGATATGAACAAAAACCCAGCAGAGCTCTTTTTTTTGATAGCCATGCAATTACAGAAAAAGCAAGAAGGGAGCCACGTTACCTCTTCAACTCAAGGTCAGCTTTCAGGACAGAACAATCTGTACTTCCACAAGCCTCAGCTCCCTGCCTGCATGGGCTGGTGAGGGACGCATCTTTACTAAGCATTTTTCTTCAATTATTCGTTTCTTTTTCTAGGACTAGCTTGGCTCTATCTCTGCTAATGAACTAAGTTAAGCTAGCACAAATAAAGCTTATCGCCAGCCATGTTTCTAACATTCCATTTAACATCTAACCCTATTAAAAAGAGTATAGAAGACAGTGTGTTCAAAGATCAGCTTCTAGCCTGCACTTATGAGTCCTCCCCTGCTATCACTGACAGAACACAGGTGTAAAAGCAACAGTTGGAAACTATCTGGAAATCTTCAGGGAAGTCAGCACCTTGCAAGCAAGAGAAAGGGTCAGTTTGCTTGCAAAGGATTGGAGGGTGCAAGCTTTGCAAGGAGTATGACCCACCCCATCATCCCTGTGTCAATATCACAAATTCTTTTCCTGACATTAATTCATTTCAGCTTATTCTTTCTAGACTTTTGCTATTATTCTACAAAGTGAAATCCAAGGAAGAGTTACAGCAAAAAGCTACTGAATCAAACCAAATGCCAGGCATCTGTTCAACCCACCACAAGGTTATCGTCCTACCAGAAACCAATTTCTTTCTCTAGCACACCTCCAAAACTTTTAATGTCTCCCTATAATTATGGCACTTCAAAGTAACATTTATGTCTCTTCTGTACACTCCAGTTATTCCTTCTGCCTTGGCTGTGCACATAAACCATACACCCAGGTATCCTGATGCCTCAGCTTTCCACTGAAAAACTATGAATTACATGCACTTGCAGAAACACTGATTAAAATCAAATGGCAAACACTAACAAATCAAATCTAACTCATCAGCATTTCAGATTTATCAGAGGCTACAATTTAATGATGCTTTAGTGGAAATTCTCTTCATTTACAAGCACGCAAATATGAGGCCCTATCTGTTTAGCTATTGTGCTTTTTCCAGTTAAGCCATTCTTTCTGTTTACCACAGTAATACTTTTTCTGATTTAATCCCTGCAAATTCTTGTTTATTTTTGTAATATTCCTTTGACTTGCCTTCTGTAGATTGTGTGTTTTGTTGCTATGATTGTCTTCCCACTATCCCTCACCATTTCCCACTCATCTATCCGTCATCACCCATACTGTAATTACAGAAATGTTATTTGCTGGTAGACAGATGCATAGGGTTGCTGGCAGGAGTACTACCATTATGCAGTGCAAATACTGTGCAGAATATTAAAGAGTCATATGAATCAAATCTTAGCAAAAGAGTATTCTTGAGAATTATCAAAAAGATTGAACTAAGCCTGGTTTGCTTGTTTACACACTGGACAACTCATCTAAAACTAGGTAACATTTATTTACATTTGACAGCTAAGAGTGCACAGTCTTCTAATTAACATGCGTGATGCTGCAAATATAAACAGGGATAAACACATATTCCATTATGTATAGCTGCCAGTCATGTTGCTACTGTATTCTTTTCTTTTCAGTGCACAAGTAAAACTATGCTACAAAGCAAACAAGCACTGAGCTTTCACTTCAGTACCTGCCTAATAAACAATCTCCTGGAAATAAGGTATGACATTATTTGGAATAGCTACCAAAAAAACCCCCAAATTTCCTGGCTGTGTCATATCCTACCACTTCATTTAACTAAGGCTCAAGAGGCAGCAGAAATAACAAGTGAGCTTCCACTAGTGTTATGTTTTACTTTGCCTTGAAGTTTACACAAATAAAGCATCTGTCACTAACTGACAAAGTTCAGAAGAGTGCAAAGTGACACTATACTTACAAATAAAAAGCTTAACCTGTAGAACAAATAAGGAATAATATATATAGTATGGGTCAAATGGATCACCATTGAAACATAAGGTAAAGCTTAGGTGTCTTCCTAGGCACATGTACAAATCAGCACAGTTAAGTGATTGCTGAAAATTCCCTGTCAAGTGCTTATCAGCTGTATCGCCACTAAAATTTCACCTGGGTGCACGTTTCAGTGATGAGCAGTAGCATGTATAGTCTAAAACAGTCCACTGCCACATCTTCCTTCTATGTTGGTTAAGTTGACAAAGAAAACATGAAGATACTGCCAGCAGAGACAGGAATGCTGGAACCACTGAGCCCAAGATACTTTCCCATGGTAATTTTGCCTTTCCCTTTCGGTTCAGTGTAAGCAGACAACTCTCAGCAGCACGCCCCGAGTGATCCTTCCTCCCAAGTGCCAGCCTCATAACCGATGTACACACATAGGGGTAAATGTGCACATGTGCTTATAGAGACAGCTTATACCATAGAGGTTTACAAATGCCCAGGACATTGTAAGAGCTCTTCTGAAAAGTCAGTGACTGCTGTCATTGAGAGTAAGACAGGATTTACCATTTGCTTTGTAGTTCAGCCCAGACATGTTTGGACGGGTGTATAGCCTTCACACAAAGCTCTCTGTTAAAGTGCCTTCAGACAGACTTTTAGTCTCCACACCACACAGTTCACTGCACACCCTTACCCTGAGTTGTCTCATATATAATTTAGATGTTTAATGCAAAGTAAAGCTAATGTTAACAATACATATTTTTGAAGACTGACAGTATAATGCTTTATTTCCTAAAGGAATAACTGGAGTGATCCATAGGCAAATAGAAACTTGAGTAACACTGTCTGAACAGATATAAATTGCACTCATCGTTGAGAAATCTTAAGAGTGCATGCTTCCCTTCCTCCTCCTCAACCAGGCAAAGTGCGATTTACTGTGTGGTTTTCTTTCAGACGAGGTATTAAAAGCTGCAGTGCACTCTATTCTGTATTGGTATTAATGATAGCTTTGGAACTGCGATGTCTTCGATATGTATTGTGCGCTGCTGACTGATGGCTCTTTCTAACCTAGAAAGGTACTTTGTCTTAGCACGTTTGTGTGGGCTGAGAGTGGAGGCCACAAGAATATTCTGAAGTTGAGGATTATAAATTAATATAAACTATCATATCATTAAAGTTGAGATAGTAATACCCTCTAAAGTCACCCTAAGCTTTCTTTGTCCATGCAGGAAATTATTAGATATTATCCTATCTTGGTTCTAGTTATTCTTTATTGCTATTCATTCTCAGTCGGTGGATGATAATCCTCACAAGCAAGAGCAGGGACAGTAGAATCATCCTCTTTGTGCACATTCTATTGCGTACTTGCTGCAAGGGCCCCCAAATTCTTTTATAAATGCTCAGAAGCAGCAATTCTGGTAATCGTATGACTAATATCTTCATTATCAGAAGGTGGTATCTTTCACATACAACAAATTGAGATGATACTCACATCAACACTGAAAAACATATTTAGGAAAGGGGAATTCTTTACCAAAGGAAAAAAGATAAACTTAAAACATTAATTTGCCGCACGTCTTTTTCTTAACCTGTGTTATAACCTGCAGTCAATAGTAAACATACATTAAATAAACAACTTGCAAACTGATTCCACATTTTCCTGTCTACTTCTTTACCATACCAGTAATACTTAAAATAATTTTTCACATGAGAAGATTCACGTTTTGCTCTAAGATTTTAATTCTGCCATCTGAAGTGGTTAAGAGCATAAAAGGTTGGAGACAGAAGAAAAAATTCGGCTGAGGTAGGAAATCAGATGGTTGTTCAGAACTGAAAGCTATGAACAACTCAGCTGGTTAGTGATCAGTGCAGTTAGCAGAGAGCTCTTTACCCTGCAGAACCACTTTTGCACTAGCATTGAGCATCAGTCATCTCGGCAGTCTCAGAGAGGAAAAGGACTCTGGACTGGTGGCTGAACTCCTCCGTCTCAGGAGCAGCCTCTTGAGGCCAGGTCTGAGAAACACCAGCAGGGCAACATGGGGAAAATTGGTGCTGTTGCCCACACTGAACCTGTTCTATTCATAGACAACTTCATTCTCTAGGCTTGTCAATCTATCACCAAGAAAAAAAAAAAATAGAAAGGAAAATTAAAAGGTTATGATGTTATCTTCTCCAAAAATAGGATTTCAGTCATCCTGGAGAAGTGCTGTGCTTGAATATTTTCACTCAGGTTCTGCAGCCTGCTGACATCTCCCTACTGTCACAAGTACTGAGCTTCCTTTTGGTACTGCTAAAGGTCACAGAGCATCAGGGAGGTGAAGGGATATCTCCACTTAAATGACCATAAAAAAAATGTTTTCATGATTAATGTGAAGTAGAAAGAATTTAAACAGTCTTTTTATGTTTCCCTTTGCTGTTGTTGACAACACTGAAACAAGTAGTGCCTTCCGTTATTCAGCATCATCTCAAGTCTATCAAAGACCAAAGGTGAGTTCCTAAAAAAAGGATTCTGATGACTGAACCAGTCATTCGGGTAGCCTGGTTTCCTATATTTCTGAGATAACACGGAAAACAAAAGAACACAGATTACAAGAGCAGAAAAGACAAGAGAAAAACAATCTAAGGAAAAAAGAAAAACAACCAGTAAGTCTCAAATATTACCTTTGAGAATGAAGAGAAATTAGTGAATGTCACTATCCACTTTACTTGGAAAGAGAGTTCAGTGGCATCAACATAAATTGGAAGAAAATCCTCTGGTATGAAAGCAAAGTAAGAGACTAATCCAGTTCTCAGGGCAAAGTAGAGGATAGTAATGGTAAGTCTGACCCTGTAAGGTACAGAATGCCACACGGTAGCCTGCAAACATAGAGTGCTCAGCGCTTCTGAGTGTCAAGCCTTTGGCACTCTGGCATTTGAGATTCAGTCTCTCTATAGATTAGGATTGATCTCCCCTGTCTCTGGATAAAAAAAAAAATAAACAAACTGTAACCTTGACATTGTCATCCAAAGCTGGAGTCCAGCCAAAATAGCAGAGCCAGAATCCCCTTGAGAAGCAGAACAGCAACCCCAGAGGTCACTATTGATGCATCAAAATAGAAACAGTGGATTTTGATATAGCAAGGACTTATGTAATTTCATTTTTATTCAAAAACTAAAAGTGTAATCATGTTTCTTTCCCCTGAAATGCAGAATTGCATCCATCTCCATTTAAACACAGATACTCAGAAGGTATCTTAATATCCTTCTGGAATTGAAAATGCACAGAGACATGTTTGAAAACAGCACAATTATGGAAGACAACATTCTTACTCCAAGGCAAGAGGACAGTGGTTTGCTACCCTCTGTTGTTTTTGGGAACAGAAGGAGTTGCGAGCAGCTACAAAGCTGTACAGAGGAAGCAAGCCATATTCAAACTAGGAATAACACCAGTCAACCCTCCAGAAGGAGGGATAACAAGTGGTCAAGCTTTTATGATCCACTGCAAAACAAATGAGTTTCTGGGGCGAGTTTTTTGCTTTAGGTGAGGCAATATTCTGGGTTCAAATGAATAAAGAATTCAAGCATGCTGTAGGTTCTGTTTCCTCAGAAGCCTAAAATTCTACTTCAGATTCACTGAAGCCATGGAAAACAAAGACCACAGAACGGTATTTCAAATGTTTATGCTTAAACATAGCTCATGGCAACGTGTTCACTGCATTTGATTTCCTTACTTATAATGGGGCAGCACCCAGCAAATGGCAAGCAAATGTGCAACTGTACAGAAAAATCACAGAATGGCAAGGGACGGAAGGGACCTCGGGACATCATGCAGTCCAGCCCCCTGCTAAAGCAGGTTCTCCTAGAGCATGTTGCACAGGACGTCATCCAGGCGGGCTTTGAATACCTCTAGACAAGGAGACTCCACAACCCCCCTGGGCAGCCTGTTGCAGTGCTCTGTCACCCTCAAAGTAAAGAAGTTCCACCTCATATTCAACTGAAACCTCTTATGTTTCAGTTTGTGCCCATTGCCCCTTGTCCTGTCGCTGAGCACCACTGCAAAGAGTCTGGCTCAATCCTCGTGACATCCACCCTTAAGATACTTGTATGTGTTGCACCCTCAATTCCCAGTGGTTAACCAAATCTAAAGTTCCAGACATTTAAACTTCAGACCTGCAGAGTATCAGTCTAAAAGTAAGAAAAACAGGAAAGTAAATGGGAAATCATACAATAGTATACATTACATATAAAAACAGCTGAAAAGAGGTAAATTAAGAGGCCCTCAAAGTTTCAGCCATTAGAGAAGTACTGTATAGACAGGAATAAACAGAGGAGCAAGCGTTTTGAAGGAAAGTGCAAGGAATTTGATTGCTCTATCAGTGACTATGTTGGTTACACAGTACACCTAGCAGGAATGCATTTTATTATCTAATATTTATCACTTTTGATGGTCACAGGTGTTCCTACTTCAGAAAGATTTTAGCAAATGCCCCTAACTGTGTGACATCTGGATACTGTCATCGCACTAACAAGAGGTAACTTTTGCCACTAGGCTCTGTTCTGGCAGATGTGGTTTTACTGCCACTGTTCATTTCCTTCCCTGTTAAAATGCAAAACATTAGCTTTTACTTACAAATAGACAGAGCCCGTTCTTTTCTATCACCGTGAAGTCAGTCAGATTCTTGTATACCGTTAGTCCAACTGAAAAAAATATTAAATAGAAAAAAATTTACTTGCTAGAATACTGGGTTGAATTCTCAAGTTATATAAGTTAAAGGCCATGGAACTATTATGATTGACACTTTTTGTTAAGTATCCTTAGCATGCTTTCCATTAGGTGTTTGGTTTTTTTTTTTGTTTTTTTTTTTTTTTATTAAGGACTTTTAACAAGAAGGAAATTAAAAGTTTTCTGTAAACCTGCAGAGAGAACAAGCTGCTTTGTGGTATGGCAGAGTCAAGCTTAAAGTATTTTGCAGAAAATATTTTTTACAAAAAACACATCTTTGGAAACTCATTGTTTCTGGAACCCTATATGTAGCTGAGTAAAATTAACATATTGTTAAGTCCCAAAGAATATCAGTTCCATTCAGCTGTTCAGGCACTCCTAGGGCCCTGTAGAGGGATGCCCTGGGGACCTCACGCCTTCCTTTGGCCAGGAAGGACCCTTTGCCAGTTAGCTTTTTATGCTATTTAATTGGTCCACTAGCGACTCCATGATTTCATTAGGATTTCATCTCCACGATAATCTTAACACTGAGCAAGATCCCTGACCTTGGATCCAAGCCGCCGCATGGCTAGCTGTCTGCAGAACACACAGATCAAGGGGAGGTTGCTCAGCCAACAGCTAGGAAATCAGATGCTTGCTGTGGTTCAGTGAGTCCCATCGAACACTGTATGGTTTTGCAAGATTCCCTGGTTAGTAGAAAGCTTTTTCCTGATGAAATCAGCTTTGTTGGGATGAGAATACAATTCGAAGACATCTAAACATTTTTTGCAGGAGGTTTTTTACCAAATTGTACTTTTGTTTTCTTTTAAAAGGGATAATAATAAAGTACACAATCAGAACCTAAAAAGCGATATCAAAAATACGCTTAGCTAAACAGTTACCTCTATTAGATGACTGTCCCATTCATAGTATGTACTTTGTTGTACTATTAACTGGCAGAAAAAGACAATAGAATCAACAAGTGTGATTTATGCACAACCCAGAGATATCTCAAAGTGAATAGAGAGCAAGAGTATTATGGAGTCAGGAGAAAATAATAGGATAACACTTAACTAAACAAAAGGCTACAGCTTGTATATTACTAATGATGGACATAAAAATGCATCTAGACATTTTTGAAAGTGTGAACATCAAGGATTCAACAAAATACCACAGGTCGAGGGAAATTCCAATTTTATGTAGCGCATTAATATAAATCTGTATCAGATTAGACAACCTATACTGACAGGGATATAAACTCTGTTCTCTGATCTGAGGAGTTTTTTGCATATTAGATTATATAAAGCGTTTTATACTTATGCCCAATTCTGTAGGAAATTACAACCTATGATTATCAGTTGCCTAACAGCATCAATGTTATAAATTAAAGGTTTTGAATAGTGGTCAGCATAATGGTCTCAGCCACATTTCAAACTTTTAGAAAATAATCCATTTTTGGCAGACCATCTGACAAGTTCACAACTTTTGATCAAGGCTTATATTACATGTCATCAGTATTCTTTTGTTCATCTCATACCTATCAATTTTGTTCATCAAAACCTAGGGCTGTTTAAAACGTGGAAGAAGTTTGGCAAGTTATGTGGGTCATTTATGGAAATCAAGAACATAATTTAACATTAATATACATAAAAATTACTAGAAATTATGCACCACAAATCCAGATCAGTGTGTGGCTTTTTAAACCCCATTGTATAATACAAAGCATTTTCTCAGTGAGGGACAGAAAAATTCAGGTGGAAAAAATATAATTACGAAATGGAAATCTAGCTTAGTTGAAGCTATGTAGTATATTAATGTTATTCTCATCACAGCAGGATATTGGTAAATAAGACTTACATCCATGAATGCTAATTTTTAAAAGCAAAAACTAGCTCCTCTACTTCAAATGCAAACTAACTCCTAGTGTTTGAGTTCTGGTAAAATTTACTGCAGAATTATAGCACCACCACGTAAGGCATGATCCTTGCTTTTTGTAACGAGTGAAGCAAATAGCAGTCACTACATTAACTGAAAATTAACGCAAACACTACAGAAAGTTGTTTTCATTATTTGGGAACAGCTGAAAAAAAGACATTCGGAAAGCAAGTGTCTCCCACTGTAATTAGGGCTATCACTGTGTCTCTATCAGAAGGCAGATCTCTGCAGAGAAAGCAGCTGTTCTAAGACACTGAACAGCACTGTAACATGGGAGAACCAAAAAAAAATTTATTTTTTATTGGTTTGAGTTTTGGAGGAAGATCATCCACTGAGCATTCAGTACATTAAAGACATCAGTTTATCTCTGTTAGAACAAATCCATACTTTAAGGCAGGGGAGTGGTGTGTGTTAGCTTTTTATAGCACTTGTATATCTTTTACATTCAAATTCAGATGCGTCCATGCTACCCGTAGTTGCATAGCTCAAACATAAGCCTATCCTAACCTTTAGGGCAATATTTGCTATTGCCAATACCAGAGTTTCCCTGTTTTGTGATCCAGTTGTTCTAGACAGAGAAAAAAGCAGCTGACATAAAAAAAGAATGCATCATCAGAGCCCAGACTTGACTGTGCAACACGATGGTGTAGACTAGGCAAGATATTCCTGGTTATTACGGTTTAGTGCTATGTTGTCTTCTGCTACCAATGATTTATCCTAACTATTTTAGTAGAACCTTTTGCCGAGATTTTGTTCCATGACTAAATTGCAAAGACTTATGCGCAACATTGAACCAGCACAAAATGAACACTAATTATAGCTCCTCCCACCCTACAATTAGGTGACAATTCTGCATTTATGAAGATTTTCTAAAGCTAATAGTAGAACTTGGATGCAAGGCAGCACAGTATATATTATACTAGGAATAGCAGCCTAGCATTCATCCTGTTGTCCCATTTTATCCTTTCAAAAACACAGCCAAGTTGTCCCCTTTATTTTCTTCCCATGTCTGACTTTGTATTTAGCTCTCTAGAACATTAAAAAGCTTGGAATAGGAGTGGACAGATGACACAAAACACACACACAAAAAAATCCATTAACTCAGTCCATTTAGGAGGGTTTTTTCTGTCCTGCATTATTGCTCCTTCCAGACTTCCACAGCGCATCAATCTCCTGCAGCTCCTTACTCCTTGTGTGTAACCTGCACTAGCTTTACCATGCTTTTCTTTTGCATCATCATCACAAAGGCAACCTCCGTAACACAAAAAGAATGCTTTATGAAGGCACCATCAAACGGGTTAAAACTCTTCACTGTGTGAAGCACACCTAGGAAGTTGCAGACCATGTGCAGGATGGCTGTAGAGGGGCCAGCAGGAAAACCACACAAGTCACCTGTCTGAGTGCCCAGGCACCGAAGACAGACCACTACCTGATTGCTCACTGAACAGCAAAGCAAAACTGAACGTAAATTCCCTAGCTTCTCTCTAGTGGATTGTAGATTTCAGATACAGCTCTTCTCTATGGAGACCTATTGCTCAAATACTGCACAAGCCATATGTAACTGGGGTTTTACAGACCCTCGTGCCATCTGCACTGCTTGGCCCTGATCCCCTCCCTGCTCAACACAATCAGCCAGCGGTGCCACATTCCCCGGTGTACGGACACCTGACTACACCTCACTCTCTCAAATCGGGGCTGACAGCCAGTACCTTGGTGAAAAACGAATAGCTGAGGTGCTGCACTTGGATTACAGCTGAATGGTGCCGCAGCCCAGTCTACAGGCACTTATGCCCTGACTGCTTAAATAAAAATGCCTCTCGCCTCCCAGGTTTGCATTAGAAGTTTAGCTCAAACGTTATCCTTACCCAGAAAGGATCTCTGCTGCAGCAAAGCCTCGGGCTGTAATGAGATTGCCAGGGAATTGCAAACAGTCTTTTGCAATACTGCTGTTACCTAAGCGCTGCCAACGCGACTCCAGGCCTTGTCAGAGCCTCACAAACACTTTGCAACTAGAAGGTGACACGGAGCATTTTAGCAACAGTTGCAGGCAGTTCCAACCCTGCAATTGCTAGGGTGTTGCCGTGATTAATTTAACTTAAATTTGTGTCGAAGCAGGATGACAAACACATTTCGGACCATAACTGTGCTGCTTCCACTTTACCAGTTACTTTGCTCACCCAGGAAACTGAGACCGTCCTGCCCCCTCATGCAAAAGCAGCTCAAACCTGGGAGCTGGGGGTGGCCTCGCCAGGCTCCCCTTTGCACCCAGGAGCCCTGGCTTAGTGCCGAGCCAAGGGGGTTCCCTCTGGCTGCAGCACTGTGAGAAGGAGAGCAGCTCATCAGGAGTGCTGCTGCTGCTGTTGGGTGCTAATCCCCCGAGAGCTTTGTGAAAAATGAACGCCTTGAGTGCTGCGTTGGACAAGTATGTCTCCCCTTTTCCCCTGGCATCAGAGCTTGCCTATGAACACAAGCCTAAACTCAGATAAAACAGTAAAGTCTGTAGTCCTGCTAATGTCAAAATCAATAGCTTTGCCATTAACTTCACTGTGAATGAAGTCAGCACACTGAAATAACTTTTACTGAAAATATATTTCTTCAGTCGCACCTGACAATGATTCAGATTTGCTAATCCACGCATATAGAGTGTGCCCTGCATCCTCTTTACATGTAACACCTCAATTTCACAGGCTAGTTCTGATTACAGGAACTTACTGCCGCATATAACAGAACAAAGGAAAAAGCATGACAACTCTTTCAAGGGACACTGTAACGAGATTCTAGCAACTTATTTTCTGCTCCTTACTTCCCTCGATTTATTTTCCTATTTCTTGACATACACCAACTCTGACTGACTCTCTAAGGCTCAGAAGACTAAATTCAGAACTGATGGGTATATGATAAGTTACATCTCTCTAAACAGCTAGTGAAGTTAGTTTTATCTTTATAACCAAGTATATGATATTTAGTGCCAAAGTAATTACAGTTTGGAGTGTGTTCTTATGAGTTAGGTATTGAAGAAGTTCTTTTTGATAAGATAAAGAATGTTTTACATTGTTGGAAGGTGTTACACTTTCAATCTTCCTAAAGACTGCAAAGAACATGTAAATCCCATTGTAAGTGCTGAACAAAAAATAACAAATATTTAAATTAAAGTTATAAAAAAAATATATAGCAAACACCCATAGTTTATTTTCTTGGTTATATTTGCTGTGAGTATTAGAAAAAAGCCTCTGTAGTTTTAGTAATATACTAAATTACATAAACCCCAACTTTCCTCAAAGGACAAATACTGCTGGAATTTTCCTTAAATGGTGGGTGTGCGGGGATAGAGAAAGAATAAACACACCACAAATGCCCACCATCTCTTCCAATTTTGATATATGAAAGTTTATGGATTCACAAACATGAGACATTACCATTCATTTGCAAAAACTATGGAGTTTTAGTCCAAATTCACTGCTGCTCATAAAACTTGTCTGATTTGGGCTACGTAATATGTAAAATCCACCTCCTTCAACATGTACCATATAGAATGTGGAGGAAAAATATAAATAATAAAACTATAGCTACGTTTTCCATCTTGTTTTATAACAGCAAAACGCATTAGCAAGAAATAATCCTGCCGTCTGCTATACTGGCTCTCTTTTATCTATTTTTGTTTAGGTTTTGTTGAAATCAACACCTTCTATCAGGGTAAGAATTTCTGTTTCATTTGTTTGCTCATTAAGAACAAGAAAGTGCATAATCCAGAAAGGCTTGATGTACAGATGAAGCTGTCAAGAGCAATACAAATTCTAACAGAGTAGTTTCTCAAATGTGATAATTACTATTTATTTTATAGGCTTACACATGACATCCCATTATTAAAGTAACTCCCACTTCAGCTTTTATTATTAACCACACTTTTCAATCTCTTATCGACCCCAAGCAAAACTGTATTTTTCTGCACAGCAACAACAAAAAGCTAACACTCAACGTTTACTTTACCAGGAATTATTCTCAAAGCTATTTCCACATTTTAAAAGGTGCCTCATTTGAAAATTCCAATGGCATCCATTAGAGATTGAAATTGCCCTTTAGAATAGACGGGATAAATCATCAAAGTGTAGGAAAAACCAGTAGGACTTTCAAAAGCATTTGGAACTAGTCCAGCTGAGTTCCCATACAGATCAATGGGGGTTTTAACACCACTTTCAAGGACAACAGCAATCAGAAGGGAAGAACTGTGTAGCTGCTTCATGCAGAATTCTGTGCCATTACACTGAATAATTGTGGGGACTCCACAGATCTCCTAAAAATCCTGTACCTGGCACAGTTGGGTCAACCCACAGTTTCATTCAGAAACACGGTAAACAATCTCTTTATCAGTGCTTCATACAAGCAGACTGCAGTCTGTCACAGCTCCCTACGCAGTATGTTTTGGCTGCAGATCCTCTTTCCAGCCATTGATCTTCACTACCTCCTTTATTATTTATTACTCCATGTCGTGGTTTAACCCCAGCCGGCAACTAAGGCCCACACAGCCACTTGCTTACTCCCCCACAGTGGGATGGGGGAGAGAATTGGAAGAGTAAAAGTGAGAACCCGTGGATTGAGATAAAGACAGTTTAATAAGGAAGGCAAAAGCTGCACATGCAAGCAAAGCAAGGAATTAATTCCCTACTTCCCATTTGCAGACAGGTGTTCAGCATCTCTGGGAAAGCAGGGCTCCAGCAACATAACAGCGACTTGGGAAGACAAACACCATCACTCCAGATGTCTCCCCCTTCCTTCTTCCCCCAGTTTATATGCTGGGCATGACATCACATGGTATGCAATACCCCTTTGGTCAGTTGTGGTCAGCTGTCCTGGCTGTGCCCCCGCCCAGCTTCTTGGCAAAGCATGGGAAGCTGAAAAGTCCTTGACTGGTATGAGCGCTGCTCAGCAACAACTAAAACTTCAGAGCGTTACCAACGTTCTTCTCGTACTAAATCCAAATCACAGCACTATTTCAGCTACTAGGAAGAAAATTAGCTCTATCCAGCCAAAATCAGGACACTGCATGACTATGAAGTGATTACCTGTCACAATTTTGGTTTAAGCCAGTGTTCTCCTGAATGGTGTTTACCACTGCATGTGGAGGCAATACAGACGTACCACCACCTACAGCTGAAAATGCACAGACACCAAACTACTTCAAACCACCAGGAGCAAACTTCACTCTTTCCTATGCATACGTAAAGCCATCTGTCACATAATACTATGGCAGGAAAATGGGGGAAAAACAATGAACCCAAAAGATGAAATTAGCAAATTCAGAATAAACTAAAAACCCAGTAACCACAATATTAGAAGAATCTCTTGCAGGAAAGAAGGAAGGAGAAGAAATGGAAATCCTATGGGTTGGGTGAGGGAGGAAGAATAATCATAAAAAGGACCAGCAATAGTTAAGAACAGGAGCAGAGCAGAAGAGGACATGCCGGATTATGCCCAGTGGAAAGTGAGCAAGGAAAAAGTTCAAAAAGAGCAAAAAAGTCAAAGAAACTAGTCCGGAGACTGTACTTGATCTTTGTAAAAAAGAAGGGAGATGAGATCAGAGCTACAGCCTTTGAGATCTCACCTGACCTGTGACATAAGCGTTCTTCCTCAATGGTTTTATATGTATTTTTGTTACATGGATGGTAGATTTTTGATCATATATGCTTTTAGTGGTGCAGTGCCATGGCAAAGCACAATAGCAAACATTGCAACAAAGTAAGCTTGGCAGAAAGCATAGGATTTCAGGGGATTTTCACTGAATGTCTTCAAAAAAAAAGCACAGCTGACCAAAAACACCATTGAGAGAGTCACTGGAGATTCTAATAATAACTAACCCTAAGGTTTACACAGGCTGCTTTCACCTGACACATGCTTAGCTTTTTCATTAATGGGGCAACACTAGTCTGGAGGATCCCACTGCTTTTTTTTCCCCCCACACGTCAAGCAGCATGCACACACAGAGTCACACACTGTTGCCACGCTCCTTCATGCCTACAGTTTTGATAAATGTACCAGTATTTGTCTATGTTCAGATTTTCCCATAATGGTAAAGTTCCCAAACAAAGGAGCTGTAATGAATATAAAACCCCTGTACACTAACTTAAAAAACGGTATCTTGCAAAATTTTGCTATAAAACCATGGACACTAGCATGTTCAGTTACCGCCAGTAACAGGGGAGATGACCAGCATTCAACCACTGATGTTTATACAACTTGCTTGTTTGTCTCCTTTTTATGGATTTCTCTGCTGCACTTGTTTTGATATGCTTTTAGTCTAGTCAATTCCACTGCTTTTTTTTCAGTAATTGAAAGTCATACTAGAATTTTTAACAATGTTAATTTTTGGTGAAATAACACTTTTTTTGTCTGAATTACTATAATTATATTCAATGCACTCTTTATTGCAGCCTATCGGCCAGATGGCTCTGCTGAAGAAATGGAAAAGCTAATACAATATACAAAGATGAAAATTACTAGTAGATCTGATATTGTTTAAGTGACTGAAGACTTTTTTCCCCCCCAGAGATAAAAATGTGGTATCCTCAAAACTAGCACCCATATTCTGTGATACAGAAGAAAGCAGAGATTTGTAAACCCTTAAGAAGCACCTTTGATGTTTAGGTTTTTATATTCCTTTGATCAGAGATTAGTTGCCAAAATGCAGAAAAAGGATCGCTTACAGATACACAACAAACTTTAAGAACAAATGTGGAAAAAAGCCCCTAAAAGATCAGATCACCACAGCTGAAATAGAACTCAATTTTAAGCATGAGTAAGTAGAACACTAATTTATGATTTCACCTAAAACATTTCTTAAGTGATCTTTTTTATTTAACTGAAGGGAATATGATAAACAGGTCTCATATGAGCATTGGCATGTTTACTATGAATTCTATTATATCACTGAATTCTAATGTTTCAGCAGAGGTGTTACACAGAACTTTAATTAATATTCACCAAAAATGGCAACTGTAACAAAATCCAGAATAGGATGGAACACCCATCTCCTCCTGCTTTTGTCAGATTGCAGTCAGACACATTGGAGTCTGAAAAGTAACACAGAATGGCAAGAAGATATCACTTTCAGCCTTAATTCGCCATTTCTTACTTGATTTAAAAGGTATTTAATTTTTTTAAGCAAGACATCCTACTGTAAAAACACTATAGCGAGAGGTAAGTGGTAGCCATTATGGGGGACAGAAATGGCATGTAACTTCCCAAGATTCAGTTTAAAGGAAATACTGGATTGATACTTGGTTTTTTCCTGTGCAAGAGTAAAATCATCTCCACATACAGAAGTCATTATACAACATTTACACTGTACAGATCATGTTTAAACATATAACATAGCAAGGAATTGTCAAGACACTAATTGAAGGCTGGGTTATATTGATTTTTCCAAATTATTTCCACCCTATTTTATGTGGTTATCCTAGGCATTCAAGTAAGGATACATATGCATCTCACAGAAAGGTATTTTATATAATCATTTAGAGCTAGATCATAAGATACATGAACATGGAGAAAGAATTGAAAATATACATAGTGGAAAAAAATTGGTTTGTCTTTCCTCAGAAGGTACAACTTCTCCATTTTTGCTACGTCATTTTTCTCACAGTAAGAAGGGAATTAGTTATATCCCTTTCTTACTTCACAACTGTGTTATGTGGCTTACTTTATTACGGTTGGTAAAGCACTTTAATTTCTTGGATGAAAGCTGCTAAAGAAGTGCAAACAATTTCTATTTTTAAAATAATTTCAACCTCAGAGTTATACTTCAAAAATCTCAAAGCTCTTATAACAATTTTGTGGAATATGAAAGATTAAGAACTGGGATTTATATGTGCTATCTAAAGGGAAATTTGGGGTTCTGCCTTAATTAGTGCTGAGCGTGTCAAAAACAACCACAGGCTTTATTCAGTTCAGTAATCACCTAAATATAGAATCCTTAATCACACTGATGACAACATCAAGGACAGCGCTTTAAGTCTCTCAACCCAGTGACCTCTACCCAGGCTCTCCTGCGACGCACCATACCACTTCCAATTTTCTCCTCATTCTTTTACTGGCATAAAAATAAATCAGACTAAGGAAGACTGGAAAGGAAAAAAATCTGACAGTTCTAGAACCCAGCTCTTCTCCAGCCTCTATTCTCCATTCAGGTATGAAGTGGCAGAAGCGGAATTGTAAGCCTTTAGCTCCCCAGATCCAGCTCTGGCATTGGGGAATGACATAAATTGAGAGGTAGTAATAGAGGCTGCTGTTACTTTTTTTTTTTTCCCCTCCCGTCTTTTCAGATTCACTGTGAACTACTTGAACACACTAGCTGCTTCACCTACGTTTCCAGTGCATATGGACAACAGTTGTTGCCAATTATTCAATTTGACAAGTCTACCAGCAAAACAGCTGAGAAGCAAATGGACTCCAAAACCAAAAATCACTTCAACTGATACATTTCCTTCTCTAAGTGAATAGAATAGAGGAAGCAGGCAATGACGGGTAACCATAGAGTACTGCAGAACTAGTATGCAAGAGTCCAAACTGATAGCTCAGTGGTAAGAGGGGGGGGAAATAATTTCATCCATCTTCGATATGGGTCTGTAAAGCAGGTTAGCTACAATGTTTACATTTCACTAATTATGTTATTTTGTCAAGTGGATCTCATCCAGTCTGAAATAAACGATGTTGCCCCCCACATCATCATCTTGCTAGCTTGATATCCAACTTCATATAGCATGACAAGGCAACATTTTTATGAACAAGCCTTGTGTCTGTAATCTGCCTTCGTATGAAATTAGTTTCTTCCCAAATGCCTGTTATTCCAGTTGTTAAATTACTTTAAGTCATGCTCCAAGGCATGTATAGTATACTACAATCAAACAGGAACAACACTTTGCATATCATTAAATGCCAAATTCTTTCTGCCACTCTGGAAGTAGAACTGCAGCCAGAAATGTGTGCTTTCTATGCTTCTTTGCAATTCCAATTGCCAAGTGAACAGAGGCTGGGGAAGCAGTTCTGCCAAGTGTCAGTGCTGCGTTAATATTGTTATTATTCTCTGGGAGTGAAGTATATAATACCATTTTCTCTAAAGGCATTATTGATACCAAGGATTAGCATTACAATTTGTATAATTATTGCATTGCCTACAGGACTTCATGTCATCAAATATTTATACAACTCAAAGTAGTTGGATGCAAATGATTTTAGATGCCTTGGTGGACCTTTGGAAGAAAAAAGTGATCAGAGCAGGTAGCTAATTCAAAGGAAAAGCATAATACAGCATTGTCACAGGATGCTTAAGAGATATTTGGTATCAGGATAACCTTGAAATCTCTTCACACTACTTTTCTTAATCAAGGGTCCTCAGCTTCTGTTTTTTTTTTTCTCCTAAGAACCTATCTAATATTAAGCATTCAGTGTCCCCTTGTCACTTCACGTGACCTGTCCCTGCAGTATCCAGTGCTTGCTTTTTCCTGCTTTAGGCCTCCATCTCACAAATACCTGCTGCACAGCACATAATGCCGAGTTACCTAACTGATACTATCTGGTATCAGTGTGGCCTTTGGTGACAATATTACAGGTTTGCTCTTTTTTTAAATGGCAACAGCAGGATTGCTTATGAGATCTTAAGGGTAGATGTCATGAGGATGGAGCCAGACTCTTTGCAGTGGTGCTCAGCGACAGGACAAGGGGCAATGGGCACAAAGTGAAACATAAGAGGTTTCAGTTGAATATGAGGTGGAACTTCTTTACTTTGAGGGTGACAGAGCACTGCAACAGGCTGCCCAGGGGGGTTGTGGAGTCTCCTTGTCTAGAGGTATTCAAAGCCCGCCTGGATGACGTCCTGTGCAACATGCTCTAGGAGAACCTGCTTTAGCAGGGGGCTGGACTGCATGATATCCCGAGGTCCCTTCCAACCCTTGCCATTCTGTGATTCTGTGAAAACACTGATTCATTCTAAATATAGGCTGTAAAATATTTCTAAATTAGGAATATCAGTGTACTTTGTTCAAAACACTATATAATTGGAAGTCAAAAGCAAATGTCCCGTTTCTTGAGACACAAGGTAGTGCCTTTACCTTTGCCAAGGCTCCAAGAACAAGACATATTTTAGAAGAGAGGCACACACAGGGTAAAAAAAAATATGAAGTGTCAATTACACACTTTCTCAGGATAGCTGTTCAATGAACAGGGCTTACTGTGAACACCTTTCTCCAGTACAGATTGCACCAAATTGACAGGGAGTGCTCAAATGCACTAGCAGGAGCATGGGATCCAGCATCTGGGCCCGAGGCAGCTTTCTGGCAACAGGATCAATGTCCAATTCAGTAATAAATTAATACACAAAGGAAGGGTCATACAAGCAGTTTCATATATATCTTTTAGTACTCTGAGGATTAGCCTTGATTCACCTTTTTGCTTTTCTCTGTATTTCTAAGTTTTGAAGAAATGGTTGTGCAGAACCTTAATGGAAAGCATCATGTTCCAAATCACAGTATGTTTACTACTGCTTATTGGGTGTTAAGCTACAAAAAAAAAAATGAAAATCTTGGTTAAGTAACTAAATTATCATCAATATAAGCTGCCTGGACATCTAACAACATTTAACAGAGAACACTAAATTACATGGTATTCATCTAATAATGCCCTTGAAAAACAGTCCTTTTCTTTTATTTGACTTCTCAGATTGCAAGTGAAAAGGACAACTATAATTCTGCCTATGAGTAGTGGGTATTACTTTTTTTAAAAAAAATAAGTATTTCTAAAAATTGAGTTACTGTTGAACTACAAAGTACTTGACACTTCCCAAGTTCTTATATATGCAAGTATAACTGTTCTATCCTGGAAGACTGTGAATGATAAAGAGTCATTGATCTTTCCTTTGCCACATTCTCAATCTTCTCCTCAGCTCAGGGAGGTCAGCTGCTCTATCAGCAATAAGAAGAGTAGAGCAGAGCCAAAGCAGACACCACATTGTTGCACTCCTTCATGGCTTAACTTGGCTCATGAAAGAAAAATTGCCCTTACATTTTTGAAGGAACTAATGACTCTCTAACTAAGTAAGTCTGATGTAATAACTTCTACTACATGACTGATATTTATAAATCCAAAATCACTGGAAATACTAGTAACTACAATCTTTTTTCCTCACACTGAAAAGCAAGATGACTATCACAGAGCACAGTCATATATAAAAGACAGCCAAAACCTTAACATTGCTTAAAATGGCATGAGCCCTTTCACTTTTTACACAAATATCACTGCTTCATCTGTAATATCAGGTTAGACCATGCCCCCCCCCCCCCCCCCCCCCAAATATGTAGCCTCACGATGCTAGAATGTGAATCAGCAAGTTGGACTTTGTGGCAGAGAGAGCAAGCGAGACATTCAGAAACCAGTGATAAATCATCACTATATAATGCACGTTCAAACATGAGGGAGTAGGTGATACATAATCTCTCTTTTGCCAAGTGGGTTCCTATTCAAAACAGATCAGGACTTTGATGAGTATTTCCTTGGAAAATAATGGCATCTAAAAGTCACTTTGTAAGCAGCATAACTAATAAATCTCCCAACTCCAGTAAGGTCAAATCAAGTTAACTGAAACAGAGAACCTGGCCCACAATTTCACCACACTGAAATATTGGCTGTGTCAGAGATTCAGGCAATTGATTTAATTTTAGGTAAACATATGAACTTACTACCCCCAGGCATCTCAGATACCTTCAAATAAATTACATTAATAAAAGCAACTACTTAATAAGGAGAGGATCACTAGTTTCTAGCTCAATTCGCCTTTTAGCGTGTCTTAACCAAAGTTGTATCACAGTAATTGTGAAAGACTTTACTATCATTAACATTACTAAACTTCATAGAGAAAGCAGTCTGCAGGGACATTAAAATAAAATCAATTTTGCAAAATTAAAAGACTCGACAACTCTTCTTTAAGACACTGTGATGCTAATTAACAACAATTGCTTTCTGGTTGAAGATTTCTCTTGGTTGTGTAAATCAGGGAAGATGCTACGTTTTGACTTACAGCAGACAAGTCAGCCAGCTATGGCTTTTGGGGGAAGAAGGGGAAAAAAGAACCAACCAAAACCATCACTCCAACAAAAGCTGGTAAACAATTCAGTTCAATGAAAAGGTATTGAAATGCACACCCTTCTCATCCAGGAGACAAAATTTAGAGAAAACACTTTATGTCACATGATAGCAATTAGGGAAGGAAACAGAATTTTAGAATAGTCTATTAAGTAAACACCAGCACTTATCATTCTAGTTTTGTATGAAGTCTTTCCTCACTGATCACAGCTTTGGCTGATTCTTACATGTGTGTCAGGATCTCTGCCCTTTCTGTAACTGATGCTGAGCTGCATGCAGAATGAATGCAGAGAGCTTGGGAACAATCAACACTAACGAAAACAATATATGCTTCAGTTTCACTATCTTAACTTTTTCAGTTGTTCTCTTGGGACAGAAGAAATACTAGTTTTACATTTTTATATGAGAAAATGTATTGCCATTATTGGAAAGGGAAGTTCTTTTTGATTAAGTTTGGAATCATGCTTTAAACTTATTTTCCTAATTCCAAACCAAGCTTTTATCCTGCTATAGAAACAGTTGCAACACCCAGGCTCCCCTGAATTCCTTATTATATCTTCTGCCTATTAAGAAAGAATAATGACTATGGCAAAAAGGGACACCCCTGGAAATACACATTACCAAACAGCAGACCTAGCAGGGAATATGATCAAGTAGAAACCAACCCAGAATCCAGACTGTAAAGGAGGTTCTCACTCCAGATGAGCAAGAGCTATGGAATGAGGCTTAGAATTAATATTAGCAAAACCAATTTTATGATGAATTATGATTATTATAATGAGCAAGTCTTTATTTAAATTACTTCCTTAAAAATAGAAAAAATATGGGACTTCTCTGAAAGTAAAAGTGTTATGTTTATTTGTAGGGTGTACATTTTTAGTAAGTGATTGAGTAGATATAGTAGAGTTCTTCAGCTAACAAAGCACTGATTCTTTGGACTATGCTATCATAAGATGCATTGCTTTCAGACTGATCTGCTGTCACTTTAGCAGGTGGAGTTTCTTTGTTAAAAAAAAAACTAAGACATGGAAGATATGAAGATAGCAATTTCTAGTAAGTACTTATAGCTACATAGCTGGGTTATGGACATTCTTTAAATTTAGGGCATACAACACTTGAAACTCACTCGCATTATAGAAGAGAAAGAGTTAGTGAAGCACATTTACATAATAGTGCATTGTCAAAGAAGGGATATTTGACCATTTTCAGTCCTTAATAACAGCACTTAATATTACCAATAGCATGTCATTTTAGAAAAGCAATTATTTCTTGGAATGATGGCAAAGCAATAGAAATGCTTGACTGGGTGAGGCTGTATAATCTCTAGGAGACTGACTCAGATTAAATTCTGATATCCTTTACCAGCTTCTTGACAAAAATACTAGTTTCAGTGGGATGCTGAAGCAAGTTTTGGAGCATACGCAGTACAGGTCTGGATCCTGGGCTGCTACCCCTTTCAAAGCAGATACAACCACATCATCTTTTAGAGAACATCTTCATTGTTGCCATGAAGCACTTGAAAAGATAGCTAAAGCCTAACAGACACCCACCTATATATGGAGACAACTTTTAAGAGGTGTCAACTACCCTATCTCTGATATATTACAATCTGGCAGTTGGACAGAGCCAGCCATATGGAAGAGAATACAGGGTCCTTACAAATTCAAACCAACGCTTCCATTGCATCGGTATGGAAATGGGTCCATTAAAAGAAGGGAAGTTTGTTTTCTATTTGGGTGTCTAGTAGAAGGTCTCCCAAAATAACAATCAGCAAGGTACTTAGAGCTGATCCAAACATGTCCTCTGCCCACCCAAACATGTGGAAGGAAGGATTCTTCTGCCTCCAAGAACTCTGGGTCCTCTTTGTACCACCTCACACAGAACTGAGACAGCGCCACCTGAAGGCCACCCTTGCTCAGTCTACTTCACCTCTGAAATTCACTTCTTGACCGCCCCTCTCCCTGCCCCGATCATAAACTCCTCTGACCCCTTCAATTCCACCTTCTGTCCTACAAAGGTACACCTTCAAGCCTCCCCAACCACAAACTCCCTCTGCAGAAGAAACAGCCTTTCTTTCCTTTCTCCTCCACATTGTGTATCCTTCCCAGCTACTAAAAAAAAAAGATGTGTCAACAGCTATAGCCTACTCTAACTTCAGGAAATAAAAGAGCTCAGAAGAAAGATGTACAACCAGAGCAGCAGTCTCAAAAGATTGGATTTTCCCAATTCATAACTCTAGTAACAGGCAACAGCTGAACTTTGAAGGAGTCACAAGAGTAGGAAAAGAGCTGAGCTGGAGGCAGTCAACTCCAGCCTCCTC
The DNA here is from genome assembly GCA_034008185.1 of Gorsachius magnificus. NCBI lineage: Eukaryota > Metazoa > Chordata > Aves > Pelecaniformes > Ardeidae > Gorsachius > Gorsachius magnificus. The sequence continues at coordinate 39,059,585 of CM067088.1, read as the reverse complement.
AGACAGCAAACTGAATTGTCCTCCCATCCTAGATTACAACTTACTTTGCCTATGCCTTGAGCCTGTTCTGCATAAGTCCTAGCCTCGCTTGTTCTGTATCAAGTAATGTAATTTCTTGAGACTCTGTTAGTTCCTAATGATGTGGAATATAATGCGTCACCACTGAATGCAGTTAAGAATATGCAAAGGAGAAAATGCTAAACTTTGAAAGAAAATCCTGTCTTAGCATACTATTAGACTAATCATGTGAAAATGTTTATTTGCTATGAAGTCACAGTTATTAAACAAATTGGTCCATTCTGCAGTGCCACAGTACTCTTACACGGTGTTGCGAGATTTCTTTAAAATTATGTTGAAAAAGATACATTCAGCTAATGAAATTAATGAGCTTTAATACTCCCTTGAAGTACAGGTTTTCAGCACAAATTTGCTTCATTATCACAGCTCTGTAAGCCTTGTAATGCATAATGGTCACTGATCCTACCCAGAACACAGTGAAACATGGCGAAAGTTTAATTGTACATGCACCTACATTTTAAAGCAAATAAGGCAGTCTCCAAGGCTATTAATATAACAGACACCTTTTATAATTAAAGGGATAATGTCCAAAGATTAGCTGGAAAGTATTTTAATTAAAGTTAGTAAATTACTGTTGAAGTCATCATTATATGGAAAGTCAATGAAAATTAGATGCCTAATTTTGCAACAGTACAGCAACAACACTAAGTTTTCTAACATTTGTGGCACCTCCAGAACATGCTGAAACACCTGATTTGGTACAAGTTTTCTTCATTTGCTTAACACATCCTGTACTGCAAGTAAAGAACCAAGTCTGTGCACTATAATATGGACTTTATTTTTCTCCCTGCTGTTCTCAGGTAGAAGACTTTTTAAAATCTCATCCAGAAAGAGTCACATTCACATAAAAAGTCATCTTAATGAGTTTATAAAAATATATTCACATAAAATACTGTATTAGCACTGGAAAACACTTTCTGTGGACACCATTTTAATGAATGGTTAAAGAGGCACAGAAGGACTCTTCTTGAATGCATTGGCAGTACAAGTACAAATCCACTACAGGAAATCTATCTAAAAGCCTATTTCAATAGCTCAGTTCAATAAAGGTTTACAAGGCCTTTGCATGGTACCAACTGACTCTGGCAAGTAGTTAACATAATTAATTATAAGAACACATTTTTCATATAGACAGAGAAAGGATTAAGTTCATCTATTCTTTTTTATATTTAACTGAATAAGAGCATACACTTTTTGTTACCTTGCCCGTTTTAAATTATTCAGTGCAGCAATATGTGACATCAGACTGCATTTCAACAGTTTGCTTTCTGTGGTGCTAACATGTATTCTATCCTCTCCAGGCCCTTCACAGACTGAAAAAGGTCAGTCAAAAACAAAGTTTAAGGAAACAGTTATGTGGATATAGCCTTTAGAGCACTACGGTGAAATCCCTGAATCAACAGTAACAGTTTTCACACCCATTGCTTACCAGAAGCCTGATAGTAGACTTGTAGGTAGCACCCCATAGGAAACAGTAAATGCCTGTGGTTTTGTGCTATCAGTCAGGATAAGTGAAAGGAAAGGGTTGAGAACAGTAATCACATACATGCGCAGTTGTGGTAGAGAAGCTGTAGAACCTAGAGACTGACTAGAGCCCCCCGAGGTAAGAAGGTAAATTCAAAAGCAAAGACACTGAAGTTGCACAGAAGACACCTAGTGCCAAGGCTGAGTTGGGGTGTACAGGGGGAAAATAGCCAAACAGTTGAGTATCTCCTATACGTAAATGCTTCTGCTGAGAGCAAAAGTCCAACAGCTTCCTCCTCAAACTCTGAACTGTACAATCTCTACTCTATTTAAGTTCCACCATGTCCTACTCAAGTCAGTTGTCCCCTCTGTGGCAATGTGCTGCCCCTACGTGACATTGTCCTGTAACCCTGCTCAAGTAATAACCCACCAGTGGCTGCCACGATAGATGTGTGTGGTCTGATGGACGCATCCAGCCCAATGTGGATTTGGGGGAGACAGATAAACCACACCAGCCACGGGCTATTGTGCAATGTGCCCCCCTAACCACAGTGCTGGTCAATGTCGAACTCAAGCCAAATTTGGAAGAAACTCAACATCTGCAGTCAGTATGTAAATACGTGAGCAACCCAAAAGGCCTTTGAACTCTCCTACACAGCAGTGGGTTGCACACCAGAATCTCTCCTGGAATAGGGATGCCTCTCAAGGTTACTCCTCAAGGTTGAGAGACTCCTTGCCACAAAAGATTATCAGTAAGTGGCATGCTAAACTTTGACATCTTAGCTAAGTGATATAAAGGATTGATTGCACATATATAATCCTTTAGACAAACTGTTGACCAAGTCTGGGACTAGGATTGGATCTAGCTGCAACTAGACTCCTCTCTGAGGAAGGAGTTTAGAAAGCAAGGGGGTCCTTTCTGAACCTCATCACTCAATGGAAGGGTCTCCCCGACAGTTTTGTCTGACCCTGTCCTCTATGCAGTAAATAACCAAGTGTGCCTTGCCATGGAATCTTGTTTAACAACTGTTGCATTTACCATTAAACTTTAACTCACTCTTTTATACCAATAAAGCATATTTTTGCTTCTTGTTCCATTTGTGACACCCTCTCCCTCCATGGAAGGGTGGCCTGGTATTACAAGTATTAATTTGTCAAGTGATATACAGGCTGGTTGCAAATAAGTACTGTAATTTCACATTGACACAAAACCCAATATCCTTTGTATGTAACTTTCAAAACCAGCACAGGCTATTTGTGGGAACTATTTTATTACTGCAGTAACGCTCAGCACACCGCACCACACCACACACTGCGTATTTATCCTATTTGGTCTGGTATTAGTGAATCTGCTACTAGCACTGGGATTCTACCCAGACTGGACAAACAGGAGACTACTTTTGTCAATATTTCCCTTTTACTAACACTGTCACCATTACACTTGCACTAGATATACTGCATTGAATTACAAAAAAAGAGAACCCAAACCAGAGTCATCCTTGATCTGTTGGAAAGGTCATCTGTGATGGCTTTCATGACATGTGGGTGCTGCACAGTTTCCAGGTGTCTTCCCTTTACAGTTTTCTTAAGAAGGTATCTCTTACCAGGCTCAATTCATTTGAACAATTGTTATGCGGATTGTATGTGGCAGACAGCTTTTGAACTCCAGTAACAGCAAGGAGTATTTTTATTACTTGCTCTGTTAATTCACCATGAATCAGCAGACAAAGTTTAATTCTGTTAACTCAGCAGGAAAAGCATTCTGGTGTGTGCACTACTGGTCAGACAAATGGCATTTTCCATACCTGCTCATAATTGCTATAACACGGATAGCAATTTGAAAGGTGCGTTTTAAGAATAAATTGATGCAGTACTTATCACTTTACCTTTCTAAATTAAAATTACTGTTCCTCCAATGACGGGCAGAGCAAAGGCTAGACTGTCAAAGGGGGTTGACAAATACATCCATTTCAAGACACCAGAGTTTACTGCGTGACTTACACCTCCACAGCACAAACATCTCCTATTGAGTCAAAAGCTGAGATATACCAGAGATGAGCGTATATCTAAATGCAGTGTCTGAAGTGTTATTGATTTTTATAGCCAGTCAGAATATGTTCAACAGAATTGCTGTTTTTACTGATTTTGACCAGCTTTGTTCACTCCATTTACAAGAGCATCTTTGCATTTCAAAAAAGCATTTAGTGGGGAGACAAGGAGGAATCCATCAGAAAACAGCATACATTAAAACTGCTAGAATCGAGAAAACAGTGTTAATAGCACTGACAATGCTGAAACTGCCTTTCTAGTTTCTAGTACTGAAAACTTAAAGCTTCCCCTCTCCACCAACTCAGCACTGTTTGTGTTTTCTTCTTGTAACTAGACGTGCAAGGAAAACTCTTACAAGCATTTTTAATCTTTTTGCTACAGAGGCTTCTGCCCATCCCTTAGTTCTACCATTCCCAATTAGCCAGTTACTTAAGAATTTCTACCAGTTTGAACTCATCTCATGTGCTATATTTGAAGCTTTTTCAATAGCAGGACACTAATTAGCACTTCATATTTACTTAATACATTCTATTACAGCAAAATTAATTAGGATCTTTATCAACCTGAACCAAAAAATTATGATATTGTCTATTCAATCACTGAGTGTATTTACTGCATTTGTATAATGTTGGCTTTCTTCCGATTCTACTGTATTTTCCTCATACTGGGATAACGAGTCTCCTAAATTGATATCTGCAATAAATTTCTTATGAAATGGTTCAGTTTCCTTTTTCCACTCCATTTTCTGCTCTGAATAGAGAACCCTATAGTGAGATAGAGATTGCAAAAAAAACCCCAAAAGCAAACAAAACAACCCAATTCAAAGAACACAAATCACTGAAGAGTTTGGAAAAGGATAAAACTAGCAGGTTCAGGGATTACAAATGCACCAACTGGTCACTTCAGTTGTATTCACATCAATTCTTATTCCAAAATACATTTGGTAAGTTTGTCAACAATGTCATTAACTTGCGTATAATTTTTTTGTTCCTCTCCAGGTCCGAATCTGACAGCTATGTCCTACTGATGCCTTTTGTTAGAAGCACCTTACCCATTCTACAGCCATGACCCAACTCTCTATCAAGATTCTCGTTTACTCCCCCCCCCCCCCCTTTTTTTTTTCTAGGAGAAAAGCACTGCACCTTCTGGGTGCTTTTATTCTTTCTTCCAGTAGGACCATTTTCTTTAATCTTTGGCAGTTAACTCCTCCTCAAAGTCACAAAGCAAATGAATGTGGGGTTTACTTCAGCAAATTGGGGTTTTTTTGCCCTGTAAGAGTCATCTCAAGGAATACAAGGTATGGTGCAGAACTCCTTTGGAGGAAAAAATTAGAAGCCTTGTAAAGTCTTTTCTTCCACACTTAAGGTGGTGAAAAGATGTACAAGATAGTGGGGAGAGATACTGGGTAGAACTCCTATGCAGCTGAGTAAGTGCAAAGACCTGATGTCTACTTAAAAGTCTGCTATTAAGTGAAATAATCTTCTGACAAAGACCAAACAGGAAAAATGCCCTAAGAATTTTGCTTTGTTGTTCTGTTCACCCACCAGAACCAGTTATAACAATATTTTAGCAAATGACACAGGACCTCTGAATTTATAGTGAACTGTTTCACTTAGCCCTTACTGCTTTCAAACTAAGTTCTATTCAAGTCAGCTTTGTAGCAGCAACATTGGCCTCAACTGCAAGAGGATACATGTAAGCCACTTCAATAAAAAGGTTCCCCCCCCAACAGCTTTATCCTTTTCATTATTCCAACAATAAACTATTGACTCCAGCTGAACTACAGATCACATTGATAGTTATATTCATGAGAAGAACACTCCCCAACGAGCATTTGAGCCTGAGTGTTTGGACTCTCAGACATGGCATAGCTTAAGAGCAATAGCAGGGTAAGCTATGCTACAAGTAACTGCTTTTAGGGTCTTAATGTATTTTGGCATTTCCTACTCCTGCAAGGAACAAATTGATATAATTTTCCCCCCTGCCCCCTAGAGTGAGGATGCCTACTTACTTATCCTTGAAATCATCACCTCACCTTTTCTACTTGGGACAGATCTATCCCCTACTTCATCTGTGAGGCTGGCTACCATCCATCTCCTTTTCCTTCCTAGATAGATATAGTCCTGCACACCTACCTCTTACTTTACAGTCCAATATTTAGCTTCTAGAACCCAAAGGATCCAAGCATTGTCCATCACAGCTTTAACAGACAAGTTACATTTCAAAGGTAAACAACAGGGTTGCATTAATTAATATCAGAATCTTTTCATCTTTGAGGGTGTTTGATTTAAATAATATGTAGAAGGTTCATGCTCTAAATCTAGATGGCTCATGAAAGCGATGATCTACGTTAGCTGACTGCAACCGATTTTGACTTCCCATTCTTACCTCAGATGGGGCTGTCGTACCCCCTTTTCCATTTCTGATGTAGTACTTCACTTTTTATCCCCCACCTGAACTACTGGGGTTTTGAAGCAGATGCATGGCATACTAAATAATTGCACCAGCTGCACAGTACAAGAACTCAATACAGACCCATTTCCTTAGTGTGATTCACATTACGTGGGAAGGTTAAAAAACTCTTCACGTAGCATTTGTGCAGTGCTTTCTTTCACCTTGTTTCTTGAATACTTTTCTAATAGCAAGAAGAAAAGTAAAGTTTAAAGAATTAGCAAATAAATACCAGTTATTTATAAAATCAGTCATAAATCTTGGAGCCACCAGAGTCTCAATAGTACTCTGGAGGTTTCTGATCCTTTGTTTGCCCAAGAGAGCCATATGTCACCATCAATATTGTTATCCCCTAAAATATATTGACTTGTTGTCTTCATCATGAAGGAAGAAGCAGCCACCTACCTCTCTCTCCTTCAGCAACAGGTGAGTTTCTAAATATGTTCTTTAAGAATGCTCGTTCTGTAATTGTACGTCTAATTAACTACTTTTCCCCTCTAGTTAATGACAGGTCTTTAGATGACATTAAATACATGCCACAAAGAATTGCTGGTATAGAGAACAAGTTACCCCAACAGTATGAATTCAGCTGGGGGTGGGTATCAAAGTTCAGCTAATATAAAATGTTTAGCTTTGTTCGCATAATCAAATACACTTAAATACAAAATCATTTGTGATAAAAGGCAAAAATTATTGATCCCTAATCATCCTTCTTACCCGATTATCTTCTTTTGAAGTTAGTTACCAATAAAAACTTGTTTGGTGATATTTATTTTAGTAATATAGCCCCCCTCAACCAATACAGTTTAACAGAAGTTTTTGTGTTTTTTGGATCTCTTTTGTCTTGTGAAAACTTTTTAAAGTATATTTTCCCACAGTTTTACTACGGAAATACAATGCACATAATACAGTGGAATATCCCAATATCAGTACATATTGTTTTGTTGGTAGCATTTTTGAGCCAGAAGACTCAAGTAATGGAACTCTTCTTCAGAAGGAGACGAAATGGAAAGCAATAAAATCTCTGAAGATACAGAGATTCAGATGTATTGTTTGCAAATGTGCAGAAGAGAATCAATTTAATGAAGCTTCTGTCAGTTGTCCCAATGCTAATCAATTTTACCATCCTTGACTATTACTTTTGGAGGATAAAATCTAGTAGTAAAAAAAAAATTGGATAAAATCCAATTAAGAGTAATTTTTAGAACACCATGATCTCAGTCATGGAGAGGCTGATCATGAAAGCACTGCAGTATGATTTTGGAGCAAGATACCTCAGCTTCACCTACCTCATCTTTTAAGCTTCCAGACCTTTTCCCTGCCCCTACACAATTTATAATGCATAACTAATTGTAAGGTTTAAACCTCAAACTGTGACTGCTCTTCCCCCTTGAGCCACAGTATGTACAGGCAGGCAGAATTTCCCAAGGATCCAATTCCCTCCATCATATAAACCCTCTATAAACTTATATAGTTCTTTTATGGTAATAGAGTTAAGCAGTATCAGGGTAGGGAGGAAGAAGAATGAGGAACTGATTGACTTAGAACAATATCTAAGTGTATTTGATGTAGACCCATTAAAGCAATGCTCCTTCCCCACCTTCCCCATTTTGCTCTAGGGGAAAAAAAAGACATTGTTAAAGGACAACAGTTCTGAGAATATGCTAACACCCTTACATACAACTATTAATTCACTGATGGTTTTCTGCTTTTTATGCCTAACAAGAAGTCATTTATGGAGTTGCTCTGATTTACAATATTGCATTAATAAATAAGGTTATGTAAAACACTAAGTTTCAATAAAGTTTAGTTACAAAGTAAAACTACTAAAATTTATCTCATCTTAAAGTATGAGCAGAATTGCACTGGATATTTGTTTACATTTTTTAGTAGTAGGGTGATTCCCCTCCCCCCCCAAAACAAAAAGAATCAAGAAGTCTGTACAGCCTGAGTCAGCATTCTAGCTCATTAAAAGAATTCAACACATCAGGCCATTTTTCTTATTCCATATTACCTTTTACTTGCTTGATGTAAAGTGTTCTGCTAGTTTGCCCACACACACCAAGATTTGTCATCATTTGGCGCTTTGCCTTGTTTTTGCTTGTGTTTTTGCTGAGCTAAAGAATCAATATCTGTATAAGCCAATTTTTAACTAAACAAATACTGATCCTACACAGACATTTTAATGTTTATAATATTTATATATATATATACACAAAACCTAAATGTATAATTATCCACTATAAGCCATACTCAAAGCTTTTGCAGGTAAATGGAAAGACTTTTGATTTCCTCAAACTTCTGAATTAAGTCCTAGAAGCAAACATCAGCAGAGATCTTATTCAACTGAGTAGAAGAAGAGATCAATTATGTTCTTTTCTCCCTTGTTTGGTCCTGCCCAGACTGCAACAGAAAGAAAAATCAAATGCTAAAGAAACAGATGCTCTGATTTATTCGATGAATGCAGTGGAAAATTATCTGTCCAAAATTTTTAGATGAAGAGTTAGTTAAGACTAAAGATTAAAAAAAGAATATAGTTTTACAGCAGATAAAAGAGTCTTAAAAAGATTTAAAATATTAGAATTTAAGATGTGTTCTCTGATAGAAGGCAGAAGACAGAGTGCAGAGGAAGTGAATCAAGACTGCCAAATCCACTTAAAAATATATACCTTTCCCCCCTCAAGTTTCCTTTGCTCTCATCTTTTAACACCACACTGAATTAACTGGTTCAGAATTTGGGGTGCAATAAGATGGAATTCTGTACAAGTATGCAAGACCATTACTGAATTGAGGCACTTTAAGGGGTGTCTGCAAGAACATTGCTTGACAAATAATTGCATTTTCAAATTGCAGACCACCAGGTCCTCCTATGGTATGAAACACAGGCATAGAGTTACAAATACCCATGTAGAATATTAACAACAAGCTGGGCAATCAGACTGAGGAAGACACAGCAGAAGAACAAAAAATGCAAATGCTATTGTCATCTTCAAGATTAATAGGTGCTGTAAGCACTGCAGTCATGCCACTTTCTGAAAGAAGTAAAGAAATAGCAACGACAGCCAAATGTACTGTAGTTTCACTGAAAGACATTGCTGTAGGTAATCTTATCACCAGTTGATACTGTAGAAGCCCACAAAAAGGACTTCTATCAGCATATACTCAGACTGTCTGACAGGCTCAAAGGCAGAAAATATGTCCAAACCATGTGTCAAGAAAATGAGTGGTGCCATAGAAAAAGGAAGCTACCATGATCTCCTTTTCTTCTTGCAGTGTCTGCTGTCACGCTGGCCTTGGGAGCGAGATCCTTACCTCAGGTCTGGTCTCTGCCACAGGGGTTTTAAACCCACCTGCTTTGGTCTAACTCTTAGGCTACCAGCTGATCTCTCAGGTTGTGGAGAGTGAAACACTGAGAACAAACATCTAAAATTCCACCTCTGTGCAAAAGGTTTAAGGTCAAAATTCAAGCTACCTATGCAGCTTCAGTATCTATTACGGTTAAGCAACAAGTGATTCTTCAGCACTACAAGTTTTGACTTGGGCGAAAACACAGCTTCTGGTTTAGGAAGCTGCATCATGTTTCTGTAGAGAAACCCAGTGGCAGGGCACAGCTCTGTGTGGCCTCTGCAAAGGTGCTAAAATCAAGGTCTACCATGCACAATTTAAAACTGCTTTTTTATCAAATTTTCTCCTTCAGACATACTGTGCAATGGAAGGGAACTAGTTTTGTGTCAATTTACACAGGATTCAATAAAAGCAAATAAAAAAGTTGTTGCCTATTAAAATCTACACAAGTTTTCTATTATCTTGAGTATTACTAACTGGAGATATATATGCCAGATCTTCTTTTAATTACAGGCATATAACTTACACAAAAAGAAGTCATATCTTCCAAGTAATTACAGGCAGCTCTAAAGTATATTATTGTATTATTAAATTAAAAAATCCGCTAGTAGAAAGATCAGAAGTAAAATATAGAATCATCCAGCATTCAAAGAAATAGTAGGCATAGACAGAAGCGAAATAAGCTAAATTATTCAGATTTAAAATACAATTTTCACACAGAAAAGAATTATATGCAGCAGTAGTGCTTTGCTGCAGTTTGCTAAACCAGATGTAGCTACCAGCAAACTATTCAGCTCTCATTAAAATGAGCAAAGAAGTAAACCCAGTTTATCCTGAAGAGCAGCCAAAGAACATTTTTTCCCCAATAAAACCATTTCCAGAAAGATTCCCCCGTGCCTAGTAAGATGAGGAAAATGAACATCATCATCACACAGTCAGAACATAGTGCATTACGCAATATTGTCTAACCTCACTTCTTCAGAATTTGTACATAGCTATTTGATTTATGCCCTCTTTTTCAAGCTAAGAACTCAGAATCCCTTATACTGTCAAATGGTAGTAAGACAAAGTATTGAAGAAAGGCACAGGCCCTACTCCACATGGATTAAACAGGCCTGTAAAGTCCTCATTATTAAGATACCAATAGTCCAAGTCTGGATATTTTATCCACGTCTTTGTTCAGCCCTGAGGAGACAAATCTGCCCATGTAATGACCACAGAGGACTTACGACTCCCTAAGTCATGCTTCTTCATTTACCTTAGTCTAAACTGCCCCATAAATTGTACTATCCAGTCATAAACCAGTTCAGCTTTCATTCTACTCTCTCTGTCAGCAAGGCTCACCCTGAATTAATGATGAGCCTTAATAAGATGGAAAACAGTACAGATTAAAAAGGATCATAATACATAAAACCGCATTTTGAGGTTGAGCTGGATATAGATTTGATGCTAGCTGCTGCATATTTTACAGTAGATTTAGAGCAGGATATCCAGGTAACATTTTCAAAGCTAGTTCTAAGAGCCTTTACTATGTGACTATAGACAGGCAAACAAGTTAAGTAAAATAAGTGCCTGTACTAGACACATATCTAAAGCATACATCTATTTTCATGCCTAAAACAAATGTTTAAGGTCCAAAATATTGAAGTGTTATTTTTTTTCCACTAATAGTTTCTAGTACTGAACAGAATCAGAACTGCCAAAACATTGAAAGAAAGATTACTTACAGATTTCCCTTCTGGTTTTGTAAGCTCAACAGGTCTAGAAACTTGTGATAAGTTCTGAATTTCTTGATGCTTATCTAAGCTGAACTGCCCTGCTATACTTGTGTCCCACTAAGATCCCAAATTGGCTACCGCTTCCAAGGCTAAGCCAAAGTCCAGCTACAAATGTGAAGTGCTGAAGATCTGCCTTAAGGTTCTGCAGCTTGCATATTCATTTTCTTGTTAATGTAGATAGAACTCTAAAATAAAGCAGAACATTTTCTTTCCCGTGTCAACAGCACACACATGAATTCCTTTTTATGTTGATTTTTTCCCCATCATCTTTACGCAGTGGAATAAAACCTCTAAACTAAAAAGCCTGAGAGGTTATTCAGTCTTAAACTATGTGAGAACCTCTGCAATTTTAAACAAGTATCAACTACATTCACAGCAAGATTAAAAATAAGTTTTTAGTAACCTTAGCAAGTACTCTGCAAATGTAAAGGATGTTAAATTTTGTAAGGCAGTAACACCTTAGAAAGTGCTTGAAATATCTATCCACCCTCGCAATGACCAGCTGCCTTTGGCCACACCTCAGCAGGGAAATACACAGCATGTATTAGGTGGACTACATAAGACAGAGTGTGCTGGTTTCAGATTCTTACTGCAGAAGCGTTTTTATTTTGGCTAATCCAAAGTGCCATCAGAGTGGATTAAAGAGAGGAGGAAAGAGAAAGAACAAGGGAAAGAAGGTAAATTAATTCCTCCATACAGGAAAGCCAACTTTCAGTCAGCTTTTCCCTGGATGTTTGTATCTGCAAGCCTACTGAGGATTCCAGCAGAAGAAAGTCTATTAATTTTCCATGTACTTGTTGACGAAAAAGCTATCAGGATTATGGGTTGAATATTTCTAGAGTAGGGAAAGTAAGGGATGCAATTAATCTCTGTGAACTAAAATATACCTCTTTTCATTAATCTTTTATTGTAAATGAGCAAAGTAATTGAACCAGTACCACACTATCAGAATAAATGCAATGCCAGTGGGATATGCATGAGAGAGCACATACTGATTGAGTATTAAATATCTAACGGCAATAATTTATGGTTCATTACCTCTTTTTGGAGTTCCTTAGTTGCAGAGTGCTTGAATTTTAAGTAGACAGACTCTCAGCAGAAACTGCTTTCAATTGCTGAACATAGCAAATGCACAAAACCCTCAGCAATCTACCTAAAACTAAGAGTTTTGTACTTAGTTGAGCCAACCTCTGTACCACCAGAAACATGCAAGCTATTTGCAACTTGGGTTAATGCAATTAAAGATGCAATTCAAGGTTCATATACAAAATGAAAATTAGAGATTATGAACAGAACACTATATAAGCACACCTCATGTAAAAACAGTCAAATACTTGTTAGATGTTTTCATATGAGGAGACTTCAAAAAGGTTAAATTCTAGAAATGGGAGCAAACCATGGCCACTTAAAGGACGATGTTACATGGTATAATTTAGTTATCAAATAGAGTAATTACTCCAACTGTTCAAGGGGAAAGAAGTCAGACATTCACTTGTATAATTTTATGTATAAATAATGTTACCTCTTTATTATGACTTGAGTATTCCTGACAGCATCGGCTTTACAGAGGATTGTGGCAATGGCAAGAGCTAGTAAGAATTTGTCCTCTTGCCTCCCTACCCCTTTCTCACACTCCTAGAAGAATCACTTGCAGGGGAAAGATGTCACTTTTGCTAAATTGACACACCACAACCATCTTTACAAACAGGCCTCCTGACAGATTCAAACTGTCCTGCTTTGACAGAACCTTTCAAGGATCAAAGAAAAGATCAAACTGCAAGTGGAAATAAATGCCTCAGTGTTTTTATACCCTCTTCATATTGACTTCATATGAGTGTAACTGACTAAATCTGAAGCAAAACAGACAGGAGTCAGTCCAAACACACAGATTTTAATCCTCTTTCTGAATTTTACTCTTTCCGTTGCCTGCTGGAATTGGTCCTGGAATGAGTTGCAGGGCTTTGTGGACTCCTGGTGAATTCTGCTCATCTGTTGAAAATTAAACTGTCCTATTCAGACATTGCTCACTTGGCAACAGACTGCTCTATGTTTACTGTTTATTGATTTTTGTTAACTGGGACTACAGAGAAGAAGCATTTCAGTTTCAAAGTCGTCCCAGAGGACACTGGCAGGTTACAATCACTTACATTGTAAAAAAGCTTCATGTTAATTGACTCTATATTTACATATTATGAATGCATATTTTAATCTGTTTTACATGAATAAGTCCTCCACAATGAAGATTTCATTTCCTTTTTTAAAACAACATAACTACTTGCCTTATTTGAAGAGACAAATCTCTTCTAAATTGTTTTGACCTTTCCCAGTGTCCTTTCTTAAACTGGAAGTTGCATCTGCCTTCTCAGTTCAGAAATTTATCTTAAAAGCAAAGGGATGAACTCAACTTCAAACTGAAACCATTCCATTGTGCTCTTTCTAGTTTGGCAAGTCACCCTATGTCTATTTGAAACAGCCAAATTCTTGACTAGCTCTACTAAATTATTTTTGGTCACAATAGACAAAAGGCTGAGAATAGACCAACTTCAGCAATACACTGGAAAAGGTCTCTGGTCAAAACCAGAAAGACACGAAAATATCCTAAACTAATCAAATAGGAAGGTCGGGACGTTAACCTTGTATAGAGCAGAACTGACTGAACATGGCACTCCTACAGCAGAGGCACCCTTGGCTTCTCAGAGTCCTGCTATTGCTGTTTAATATTTTGTCCTCAACCTTGGCAAAGTTTTGTTCTCCTCCACAAATCTCATTTGAAACTTTCCAAGACAGATTGCATTAAGATGAAACACCTTCTTATCCAGCTCTAATTTCATCATCATCATATCAAATCTCAGTCAAGACAAAACTGAGACTTCAAAAAAATAATACGCCCTTATTCGGCATAGTCTCTGGCCTCAATGCTTCATTTTTAGGCACAGAAAGCTTTTAGTAGTACTCATTTCCACCTCCATCCCCCAAATATTTATCTATGCTCTGCTGTTTTCCAAGACCACAGTAAATATTAAAAGCCAGTTGTGCTAGGTTCTGGAAACAGAGAAAGACAAAGCTTTCCTCAAAGTCCTTTGCATAGTATCCATGCATTTTCATAAAGGATTAGCTCGTACAGAACATTGCTAGCAAAGATAAATGCCTCTGTCTTAAGGCTTCAGGTGAAACCCTAGTAAGGAGGCATCTTATAGATTTCTATTTGGCATGCACCACATTTAAATCATTGCAATAAAACAATTAAGCATATTCAGATGCGAACACTGCAGCCCTGAGTGTTATTATTCAATTTCTTCATTCTCAAATCACTCTAATATACCTTTAGTAAATACATGTACTCCAGGGGCTTATCTGTTATTGTTCTATATCTTTACAGCACCTTTATAGCAATGTTCTTTTGTGTTCTGAATTACACCCTGCAGAAATCGCTTCCTGCCACTAAGACAGAACAATTCATTTCATAACTACAAATCTATATTTATGTCTTTTCTATAGTATTTAATGATGCAAGTCCATCCACTTGTTACTTTTAAGCATATCAACGCCTGTGTTTCTGGAGGCAGTAGTAGATGCAAAGTTCATAGCAGTTTTTATTGCAATTAGAAGCTACCTGATATTTCCATGATCAAGACAGTGAAAACGTATGTGCATATAACTTAAAAAGTTAAATATAGGCAAACAAACCAAACAAAAAATATTGAGAAGCAAATGCAATGGAACAGTTACAAAGAAACAGTTCAGTTTATATTTTTTGTCTAAAAGCCATTCTAACATCACAGCAGCATCAGAACGGAATATAGTAGCAGAGTGCACATGGAATTTAATTTTGAATGATATTGAAAGGTCAGTACAGAATTGCTCAGCTCATATTTTTGTGAAGATAACATATGTGAACTAGTTATTTTCTCCTTTTAACACATAATGACCTTGTCCATTGATTTAATGAGAAAATTATACATGCTGCACTCAGATTTAACAAACTCTTCAGAATTAAAGATATACCAAAGGAAGAAAAAAAATTAAAAAGGAATGAGATTGAGACCTCACACTTGCAACCCAACCATCTGGCAGAAGAAAGCCCAGAGATACCAGCACAATGACCTGTGGAGCCTTCGTTATGACACATTCTAGAGCAAAGAGGGGGGGCAAAGCTGTGCAATAGCTCATTCTACCTCAGGTGCACTGACCTTATTAATGTGATATGATGTGAACAATGCATACAGTTAAAGTGCCAAGGCACATATGTGCTGCTGGTAGCAAGGAATGGAAAAAAAAGACAACACTGTCTGAAACAGTGAGAATTTGAGAAGACTTTGATAATCCTAATTACAGTTTAACCTGTGTTAGGGCCGTATGTCTCAATTCTAAAGGTTCCAGTGGTATCCCATGTTACAAAGGAACATTCATTTGTTCATTAAAAATCTTACTTAAAATTTCCATGAATTTTAGCATTTAAATTGATCTCCTCAATTCCTGTAACAAATATTGAGACCTGACACCATTAAATAATCTCTTCTAATGCTTAGAAGTGGAGTGGAGGAGTGAATAAGAACTTCTAATTCTCTTTCTAGCTCTGTTCTAGCCACTGTATAACCCTGAATATGTTTCTTTTATTCTCTATGCCTTTAGGCATCTGCAAATTGCCAGTGTTCAAAAGATTTGAAATATGTGTGATTAGCATCCCTAGGCCCTGTAAGACAGAACTAAATAATATAACTATGTAATGATCTGCACTTGCTTTCCACTACTGCCTAGTCACAGCTGAGGAAACCAGGTTTGAGATACAGAAGTTTAAATAGATTGATAATTTTTTGAATATTACTTTTCTTGCTGAAGAGATAAATCAGCAGTTTGAACATGTGATATTAGGACATCCCAGATTCTAAACGGCAGAAGACTACTTATAGTGCCTTCACTAAAGGGTACATTTCACAAGTTTGGTCCTTTTGCTTTATTTTGGATCAGATGTGATCCAGTTTCCTCATCTACTAGCCATGTACCAAAAAGTGTCCTCATATGACAGAGACAGCCCTGGATCAAAGAACATTTGCGCTCGAGTGACACAGGTCACGTTCCCCATGGCTGATCCCACCACACCAAGGTAGAACAGGGCTGAGAAGAGCATGGAGCTAGGGCAGGGCGATACCCACGCTGGAACACTGCCTTCAGACAGCACTGGCTTTGCTCACAAACCACACACTGTTTAACAGGCACAGGCTGACTACTCTCTGGCTTAGACCACAGATACTTAAACAGGTTTAAAACAGTGGTTTGTCTTCCCTGTTGTGTGTTCCCCCACACACCCCCGACCCCAGCTTATTTCTTTGATTATGTGCATGCTTGTAATTTCACAAGCACATTGAGCAGACAGATGAGACCAGAGACTTCTGAAGAGGAACAGTTCTACAGGGATCCCCTAAGAGAATCTACTAGAGGCCCTAATGGCAGATACATTTTTGAACAATGAACTTTAAGAATTGTTTAAAGAATATTAGATTATATTAAACTTACAGGTTACATCTGAAGCCTGACTAAAACAGCTGGATATTGAAATTTATTTTGTTTTGGAAAAAAGTGAAAACAAGAACAAACTGAAGACCACTGAATTTGTGGTGGTTCTCATGACAATTCCCCTCAGCTTACTTCAAAGCAAGTTATGCACAAGAATATGAAAATCTCCCAAAGACAAGTGCTGGATTCAATGAAACATAAAAGAAAAACAGAGGAGAGAGTCATGCTGATAATCTTCATAGGTGTCAGCCTTATGCAAACCTGTCTCACCTGAGTAAGAGATTAACAAGGACCAAAGCTCTGTACTATGGCTTTAAGGGGTCCACAGATGAGTTTCTTGCTTACGATCGATCTTCCAAATAACCACAGTGTGGCAGTGTGGCATTCCAACTGCAAATGTATATTTATTTCCCTAGAACCAGATGACAGCTCATGAAAAAAAAAACAAAACAAAACAGAAAAGCACATATGGTAGATGACAAGTCCTCTAAAACAACTATTTTGTTCTACAGCTCTGCTTCCATCAGTCTACATCACTTGCAATCATAGACACAGCCAAACTCCCATTCTAGAGTCTCCTGGGGTCCCATTTTGTATGAATGCTTCTGAAAGCAAGGGTGCAATAGCAAGTGCTGGGTTACTGACAAGAGCTACTGAGGTCTGTGTTTTGGGATTGTGGGAAGTGCAGAAAAAGAATAAAGGAGGCCGCTCTTCTTCAGTTCTGAAAAATATCCATCCAAGTGCTAACATTATATATTCAGTCAAAGACTTTTGACAAACCAGTATTTTCTATCAGATAAACAAGTAAAATATCAAAGAGCTCCACCCTCAACATCCACATGGGACAAAAAAATCCTGGTCTGCTCCACTGAGTATTTCTGTACCATTGCAAAACATTTCACAAGGGAGCTTTCAATTCTGAAGGAAATTTGTACTTGAAGGTCATGGGATGAAACAAACCAATAACTTAACACGCACATGGTTGTCTTAAAAGAAAAATACTTCAGCCAGTAAGTCTGCAAGAAACTGTTTAGTTATAGCAAGCGTTACACAGATTTTCTTGACTGGTGTGTAACCAAAACTTCCAAAAGTGTGGGGTTTTTTTGTTTGGTTGTTTTTTTCCATCTTGAAATAATACAAGATTATGAAAGGCTGCAGCAGTTCAGTCCCTCTCGCTAAAGCTACCATAAATTGTCATTAAGTTGTCCCGGGGCCTGTCACCAGCACTACTTCACGCATCTCATAGCTTTCAGTTGAAATACTGATCGAGTCTGGCCCTACTGAATTTTTACAATTAAAGTTTCAAGGTGATATGCTATGGCATAACATTAAGCATAGATTTCATTTGTCCTTCATTAATAATCAACCTTACAGTCAAATATCCATTAACATGAACTGCATAATAAAATCAACAACAATTTCAAATGAATTCCCATATGAACAAAACATTTCAAATGCTTAATATTTCACACTCTTCTTTCACCAGATACAGTTCAGTCGTACTCTAGGTCTTTGAAATCTTCATAATGCTTTTTATCTTTTTAAATGAAACATTTTCCTTAGACTTTCATATCATCCTTATTACTTCACATCAGTGCCAAGTCAATTGCCTTTCTGGATTACATCTGTCCTCTTATATCTCCTTTACCATTTAGCAAACAAAATCCGTCCTCTGGATCTTCTCTGGGATTTACTCACAAAACCTCAATACAGTTCTAAACTAAATTAGCAGAATCAGATACAAAGGTAGCCCTCCTCTGCGTCATAGGCTGGCATGTACAATAAGTAAAAATTCAGAGATAAAATGCATAAACCAAGCAAAATTAACAGTTGGCTTGCTATATATAGCGTGACTTGGCAACGTAGGCCCTTTAATATCACCCATTGGTGTATTCAATTATTATGAAAATAATCCTTCAACAATATAAATGTATGCATTTTTCACTGTCCTTTAGATGTGACTTTTTTCTAAACAAGAATTCAAGCTGGTATGCACATATAACCTGGTGCTGTTCTGTTCAGAAACATTAATGTTAAACTCCAAAGAACAAAACTCTCCATTATCATTTTTAATAAAGAAAATTTTACAAATTGTGATTGGAACCTCTCAAGACTTCAGATTTAACTACTTTTCATAGATGTGGACAGTGTGATTGCTCATATTCTGCAGAGTAGAGGTGACTCTGTCATGCTCAAAAATCTGTGCTTTTTGATGTTAACTAACTTCCTATAAAATCCTGTGAATGCAAGATAAGGAGGCTTTTACCTGAGAGCAGCTAAGTCTGATAAGTGAGGTGTTTGATTAAGCTCAACTAAGATTAGGAGGAAGTTATTGATGCCTTATCTCAAAAGGACTATACAGTTAGACAGCTATCTCAATAAGAAGCCCTCCTTTTTCTCAACTTCAGACAAAGCCAGAATCTAACCATTTTTAATCCAATCCACTTACAGAATTCAGACAATACTATTCATTTACTATAGTTCAAGTTGCAACATTTCTGTGGCAGATTAGAGACTATTTATGACAAGATCCAGAACAGTACATATGGAATTCTCAAGCATTAAATATTTTAGACATTAAAGATTTCTTAACATTTCTCCATCTTGAGATGAAAGCACGATTTCTAAAGTACTACTTCCATTACATAGTACTCCTTCTGAACATAATGTAGAGCAATTTCCCAGTACTTTATGAAATCTATTCCTTTAGGCTACCATTTACATCCTAGGATTTACAGTGCCATATCAAGCATTTGCATTGAAGTCATTAATATTTAAAGTGGGACATAGAATTTAAGCAACTGAAAAATCTGCAATCATAAAACACAATCATCCCCCCCTTCTCATGTGCCATTTTAGAGTGGAAGTAGCTATGCATCCCCTCTCCCCCCCACTGTTGTTTTTGGGGGTGGTGGCAGTCATTCTTTATTTTAAGTTTGAAACTCTCCTGTTGCCTAGACAGCACAAGCAATACCTGGAGATAAGAGTCCTGGATCCAAAGACTGTTTTGTGAAAACATTGACACTGTTGGGAATGGAGAATGGAACAGAGTAAAAGACCCTTAACTACTATGTTGTATGACCAAAATGCCTTCTCTCCTCCCTGCAGCCCATGGTGCCCTAAAAATCAATCTGAGAAGTGGCGTGCACACCTCTGTGCTCAGCATTCATTCCCTTGCCACATCCCTGCCCCTCCAGCTCCCTGTTCAGGGTTTCTGCCTGTTGCATATCTCATACCAAGGTGCTTAGTTCTCAAAATATTGCTCATCTAGTGAGCGGTTCTCAATTGCAGACTTTAGTACGTGTTTCAGTGGCCCCAAACTTCTAGGGAACTTGATTTATTGTTGTTGGTCTGATGAGACACCACTCTTGGACTTTCACTGAACTTGACCTTCTCTCTCTCTCCTTCTGTAAATTGCCTGACACATTGCTGTAAGTACACAGACTTAGTCAAGAAATTGTAATTATCAAAATGCATGAAACTGGAGATATAATTTGCACTTGTTCATCACACCATTTTACTTCCAGACAGTTGTATTTTTTTCTCATTTTAATTGAGTTACTATGCTGCAAATTAGAGTTACATAGCATTCCTGCTTTGTTGTTCTTGCTTAAAGCAACTGTCTATGAGATAACCCACTGAAATCGCTAAATTCTTGCTGTAAGGGATATTTAACTTTTTTTTTTTTTGCTAATCCAGACTACATTCGCTAATTTAACAAAGGTTTAGCATTAGCTCTAAATTATTTTCCAGACCATGCCTACTTCCAACATACAAAAGTGAATGTTAAAAAAACCCCTAATGTTGTAGCTATATGCTCCGAATAGACTTCTGAGATCATAATGACCAGTGCAAAAATACAGATATGATCTCTGGAAGCTGTGCAGGTAAGCAAACTAAACAAAGCTAGGTAGTGCTGTATTTATCTAGCTCAAATGTGTATGTTCCTCAAATATAAAAAGAAAGTATTGATTCGCTACTGTTACAAGATCTGTTTCCTCCAAGCACTACTGGCTTAAAGCCCTTTCTGGAGTATACTATTGTTAATCATCAAATACAGCACATTCCTACATCAGCAGCGTAGGAGGTAAGATAAGTCCTCTGAGAATTAGTGTATTCAAGAGGCAAGTGATAAAATAATCACAAAATAGACAAGTTACATTTAAGAAGAGGTAAAATAATGCACCAGAGGCTTCTGCACCTCCTAATGCTTTTTTTATTTCCCAAACTTGTCTCCTGCTGGATCAGGCAGAACAATGTTTTACTTCCATGAATTTTTAATTTGACTTTATCAAAACTGTGGTGAATTCTTCCTACCTCTTTCCTGCGAAGACACAAAAACAACTTGCTGAATTTGTACAGCTGTACTGACTAAAGGAGACTCAAAACTCCAGATGAAAGCATCTATTTTACCTGCCAGTAAATAAGCATGCTTTTCTTAGAGCTCCTATTTTGGCAAGTCAGGAAATCCACTTGTTTTCAAATTTCATTCACTTGTTTCATTCATTTCATGAGAGGCTGTAGGGCTCATATTCCAGCAACCTGAAGAAGTGCTGCCTTGAAGTAAGAAAAAAAATCACCCACAAGCCACTTTACCATTACTAAAAATCTGCACTACGTCTAGGTCATCATCCTCACATGTAGCATTAGAGTTATGCATCTAGGTATTCTCCAAGAAATGGTCATTCTGAACAGCATAATATTCATTCTTCTGCACGGAGCTGACTTTGTTCCTGATACAAAACTTCTACATAAAAAAACCATTCTTTTGGCAGAATCACTGTGGTGACAGTTTCCGCTGTGAGAACTACCAGGGACTTTGAGTTTCTACACAGTGCAGGGTGGTACTAAAGTACTGTAAAGAATGCAAGAAAATTCTGTTACTGCTTACCTGATATAAACAGTTTAAGCTTAATTTCTCCATTTTTTTTCTCATACTGGAGAGAAAGAAGTTAATTCATTTTGCATGCAAGCAATAACCATTTTGGTTAGTATGAAGAAACTATTTTGCACTGTCAACATGCATCTAGGGGAGCCTTGAGATAGAATGGAAGACAAATTGACCAAACATTGATTTATAACAACCGTCAGCCAAGGAAGGCAGAAATGTGAAAACAGTGCAAGCAGAGTGTGAAACAAAAACCTGAACTGTCAGGGAACTGAAAGAACAACCAGATGCTTTCTGCAGTGACATAAATTGAAGCAGAAGTCACCAGGCAGAGATATAAGCAATGCTACCACAACAACACGTAAGTAATCTGACTTACTCTGAAAGAGTTGTTCTGTGGAGCTGAAACCAACTGCTGGTTGCATAAATCACATCTACTCAGACACTAACAGGCTAGAACATGCATTCTTCAGAGAATGGAAACTACGTAGCAATCTAGAACAAAAAAATTGTCCTATTTAGGATCTGAAACAGTGTCCATAGATTACAGACTAGCTGTTACTGGTACTACTCTTCCAATTTATCCCCAAGTATCACATGAGCATTACTGTTAGCGCTTGCTTTCTGCATTAAGAGATGAAGAAATTGGTTATGTACCAACTAGAGATCATTCAAACAAATGAGCAGGCTAAATACTACAGAAGCAATAACTCTTTAGTGTACATACCACAGCATTACATGATATATGAATTTATATTGAACTCCATAGATTACTTAATTTTATTGTTCCTGTAAGTCAACAGGTAATCATTAATAATCAGATAAAATAACTGTAGTATTCTATGTTTCAAAGCATAGAATTTATATATTCTATGTACATATCACATTGCCATTTAATCTTTTTAACTTAATTTTACATACAAGCTATGTTATGAAGTTTATTCTGAAATAATGGTATCACTAAATACTCAAGATCAAAGATTTCAAGTATGTGAACACTGGTTTTGAAAAGATCTCCAAAAGCCAAGATCTACATGAAACACTTTCAGAAGTTGCCATGCACTAATTAAGCCTATTTAATCTCACCTACAGGATTTTATTATTTTTAAGAAATTTATCCTTGATTATTATGCAAGTTTTAACACCTCAAATGCACCTAAAAATATATTCTCAAAGCTCTTTACAAAAGACAGCATACATTGATTAACTGAATTAATTATTACCTGTGTGTTTGTGTAACAAGGCAAAGGCAAAAAACCCACTCATTTTCCTCAAACAATTCGAACTCGAAGAAAGGCATTGCCTCTGCAGGGAAACATCTTTTCTCAAAGCAAATACCAGTTCAGTCAACAAGATAAAGGAGTAACATAATACCTAGATGTATCTCAGTTTCTTTTCCACTTGTTTACTTTGTCCATGCTTTAATGCAACAAATAAATATCTTCTCTATATGCCTTTTTTCATTTAAAATACAAATATATACAAAGCATAACAGGAAAGAGAACATGCTGCAATCTAAGTGTATTTTAGCACTACAGAACCTTTTTCACCTTGCCAAAAAATATATACCACACAGAGACATGAAGCAAGGTAAGGGATAAAAAGGGTACCGTATTGAGGTATGAGATAAAGGTCAGTAAATTACATAAGCATTCTTATGTCAAGGCTGAGTCACAGGGTAAATTACTCTTGAGTCCCATATAGTATCTACAGAAAGTTGTTTAGAGATTCAAAACCTGTACAATTAGTCTGCTGGAAGATGGTGGAAATCAAAATCATGAACTCAATCACTCCAAAGTGATAATAAAAAATAATCCCATCATAAAGCTTGAAAATATTTACAAACAGAAAAAAAGCACACGCTTATTTTGTCCACTTTCTATAAGCAGCCATTTAATAAGCACAAAACTTAGTGGAACATTTTCCACTGAATGGGAACTTTTCAGAATAATCATATCAGAAACCAAAGGCTCTCTCTACGCTCTCCACCCCACCACCCCCAACCTAAAAATAACTCCACCTACTTTGGAGACAGCTTTGCACCGTTCCTTGTATACCTTGTTGTCTTCTTGACTCCTTCAATTTTGTCATCAGATTTGTTTTGGCAGGTAGATCCATTTACAACTTTGACAATAGCTTGCACTGTTTTGTTCTCGTCTTTCTCAAATGTTGAAAGTTTGGCCTTTAAAAATGGTTTTATGACCGCATAAAATGGCCATCTTACTCTAACACTCAAAAGGGCTGAAAGGCTAATATAACATGCCTTAACTTGAAATACGGCCCAGAAAAAAAACAAATATAAAAATCAGCAGAAAATCAGGCTTTTTGTCACTTTCTCTTCATCATCATTTTGCCTTTCATGTTTTACCTGAATCTGTTGAGAAACAGGGGGATGCAAGATTAAACCAACTAAATTCAACATACATTTAAAGACAAAACTAGGTAAAAAAAATGGTGTTGATCGATAAATCACAGTTTCATTATCCACATATGCATACAATGTGAATCATGAATAATTTTTGACAGATCAGCTGGGAAACATTGCAACTTCATTATATTTTCCAGGAATAGCTGAGCATCTGAGGTTTCAAGAAACAACATAGGAAGGCTAGAAATACGTTTCAATATTGTTACAAACATTTCCTTTTTTTAAAGGAACAAGGACAACCTGAAACAATGCAAATAATAGATTTTTCAGCTTCTGTTACTTTTAAAAGCAGATGATGGCCTTTGCTTTGTAGTATTAACCTGAGAGAAGTATAACTCCCAGTAGATATTTGTGACTTTGTCACCGCACAAGAAAACATCAGGATTTAGGATTCATAGCACTGAAATCAGACATAGTATAAAGCTGTATTCTGGAAAGCAGTTAAATATGTAACAGACATCGATTGAGAAGCAGGAATTTATTTCCTAGGAAAGTGTATGATAGCTTCATGTGTTACTCCAAACATTCAACTCTACACAAAATGAAAAGGGTCAGCAATGCTTTCTACTTGGTTCTCTGTTTCATATCACCTTTTTGACCCCTACAGCACACAAGCTATTACTCAGAAGTTTACCACAAGAAATACAAAGTCCCATCAACACCCATCCTTCACTATTTCTTTTTGTTTGGCCATCAAAGAAATTACTTAAAAAGGCAAAGATCAGCAGATCATGCAATTAAAGAAGCGCCAGATCATACTGCACTGAGAAGTGCTTCAGGAACATGGATAAGCTACTTCACCTCAGCTATGATAGCTGTCTGTATGTGTGCTCTTATTCTATATCAAGTATACAGTAAATCAGCTCAGCTTAGCCTGAAGTGAACAACTTCATCTACATCAAGGTTTTCTTGCATTTGATACTGGCAGGCAAGTGTCAAGCGCGGCAGGGACAATTATCTTAGGTCAACGTGGTAGCTGTGGGTATTAGCTGAAACCCTCATTTCATAGAAAGACATCAATCTAGAAGTCAAAGATCTTGTGGAAAAAAGTAATAGAAACAGACTTTCCTGAATACTTTTCTTCACATCTTAAACAGCTTTCAAGGATACATACAACTCCGCTAATGAAAAACTAAGACCTACCTGCCAATTTACTGAGAAAACACTATCACTTGTACAGTTTCATTCTTTCTTTGCCTATGCATCAAAATTATTTTCATGTCACTGAAAGAAATTATATGAAGAAGTTTTAGGCTTTTACATCAATGCTGATAGTTACTACCCAATCCATACTTCAGTACAACCTTCAGAAAACTCCTGGTTCTGTTCCATATTCTCTATAACACACAGCAAGAACCTGTTGCATTTCAGGCTTATTAAACATATACTTGTTTAGATGAATAATACTACACTCAATTATTCCAGTAAATAAATCCTTTTGTCTTGAAAATACAAGTCAAATAATTTTCCTTCATAGCAGGTAAATGAATTACATTAAAAGAGGTGGGTTTTGTTGTTGTTTGGTTTGTTTTTTGTTTTTTTATACCTTGCTCAGAATCATGACTAAATGATTACAGGAGAAGCACTTCTGGAGCCTCAGTTTTTATTCCCCAGACTACAATATCTGCCACTTAACTGAGAGCTGCTATATTTCTGAACTTGCAAAAAGTATGAACTTTGAGCAAGGATAAGCAACGTGCTTCGCAATGAACAGCTCTGCAAGTGGAAAGAAGTGGATTTAAAGTCTCCCACACTTCACTAAAGAACGACTTCACAAAACCCCTTTCTCTTATTGGTTACAGAATTCGTTATAGAATACATGACTTATTCTAACTATTTTAATTACTTAGCCTTAACTGATAATCCAGATTTAAAGGCTGATGTTAACTTCTCTCTTCTATTTAACAGAAAATTACCATTGTTTATTTATCAGTTATTAATATACCACTTCCATCAAAACATAATATTCACAAAGCATAGGGCAATATATAGGGTTCATTTTTTAGAGCAGACACAATATTGCTCTGCTTCCCTAAATACTTACCTCTTGTAGTAGTTCTTTTATTTCTGCACAGTGTTCACAACAAAATGCCATATGCCCCTATATTGGCAAATTAATTCTTGCACTCTAATTAAGAATATCTCAGGTTTATACTTTTATCTGGCTCTACTGATGTCAGCACCAATTTGTATTCCCATTGTGCATAGCTAATTTTTCCTCCTTCCCTTGACTGTAATGCACGTTGTTCATGCAGAGCACTAAGGACAATTACAGAGACTTCACTTACAACATTTAGTATCTTAATCCACAGCCATCCTTTCAAACAAGAATTTAACTGCTCAGAGTAGGTTCTTCACAGTTTTTTCAAGGATACTACAATTTCTTTTATTTCTTTCCTTTGCTCAAACACGAAAATATATTTCACCAACATTAAGTACTATGCTTTCTATTGTCCCTTAAGCAATTTTCTCACTTTGCATTAAGAAGTTTTAATGATCTAGCTTTTGATACATAGACATAATTTATACCAAACAGACTGAGATCATTTAAATTACATCTCCTCACTGTGAAGAGTTACTTGGAAATCTTATACAACCTTTTATTAGATTTCTACTACTGAAATAATTACAGTTGGGTCCAAAATGCTTTCACTAGTGTTGCTTTCTCATTTACGCTGATGTTTACTATTTCTGGGTTTTCTTCAGCACTTGTCAATTTAAAAAATAATGACCAGGTTTCTTTTTCTAATCTCTAGGTTATGCCTAGGGACAGACTCAAGACCACCTAGGTTAACCTTAACTACAAAATTTGAACACAGATTTCAAATTCTCTAAATTTCAGTGTTGCTCCCATTTGTTTAAAAGGAGGAAATGAGAAGTGCAGTACATGTTCACATGCAAAGTTTTTTTGTTTGTGTTTTTTTTTTTAACCACTTCATTATTTTAAATGAAAGAAAGCACCTGGATGAGTGCTAACAATGGAAGAATAATTTTGATCTCAGTTACTCAAACACTAAAAATAAACATATTGCCTGAAGTCAATTATGTAAGATTACAAATAGATACACATTCAGAACCGTCTAACTGCAACTAATCAAGGAAATTCAAAAGGTACAATGATTCTCAAATAGAGAAATCAAAAACCATAAAAACCAGATGGAAGCGTAAGATCTCAGGATACAACTGTTTCCACCGTAGTCTGAGTTCTTACAGACCAACAGCTCCAGACAGTAAGAGCAATTCAGGCTGTGAGGTTTTACAAACTGGAACCTTTTTTATCAACAGACTTTTGTTTGAGAAAAAGGAGACACTTCAGTTAAGTGTTTCAGATATTGTTATTGCATTATATATGTTTTTTTTCAGTGACCTCAGGAAACAATGCTTCCTCCTAGAACTTTCTTTTTAGCCTGATAAATGATGCTTTCAGTCTTTCTCTGCCTTAGGGCTTTCCCTCCTGTAGGTCCTTAAACATACTAACAGCCTGCCTTGTAACCGAGCATCCTACTTTGGATTAGATCATCATTAGCAGAATCACCCCGGGAAAGCTGAATTATCCCTGAAATCAGGATAAAAAAGAAAACCACTATTTCCTTTTGCATGCATACCACTGATTCCTGAACCCATAAAGCTGTTGAAAATCCAGGCAGATACAAATCTGAAGATTTTTACCTAGATCACCCGTCTAAAAGCACCATTAATCTATTCCATGGAAAAATGTTTATAAAAATAGCTAATTATAAGAATGCTAGGACAGTCAAAATAGTTAATCAGTCACCCATCAGCAAAATTAAAAATAAATTCACATATGCAGTAATAGATATCATAATAACTTCTCTGCCATTCTATAAACAGATAAAATCTTTTGTGTCGTGGTTTCAGCTGGGACAAATTTAATTTGCTTCCTAGTAGCTGGCATAGTGCTGTGGTTAGGATTAGTATGAGCGTTGATAACTCACTGATGTTTTAGTTGTTGCTAAGTAGTGTGTACACTAAGTCAAGGATTTTTCAGCTTCCCAGGCTGGAGATGCCCAAGAAGCTGGGAGGGGGCACAGCCAGGACATCTGACCTAAACTGGCCAAAGGGTATTGCATACCATATGGTGTCACAGTCAGTATATAAACTGGGAGAAAGCTGCCCAGGAACTGGCTGGGCATCAGTCAGCGGGTGGTGAGCAATTACATTGTACATCACTTATTTTGTATATTCTTTAACGTTATTATTATTATTTTCCCTTGCTTTTCTGTCCTATAAAACTGTCTTTATCTCAACCTACGAATCTTACTCCTCAACCCCCCCTAATTCGCTCCCCCATCCCACTGGGGGGGGGGAGTGAGTGAACCGCTGTGTGGTGTTTAGCTGCTGGCCAGGTTAAATCACATCACCTTGCTTATTCTGTAATTAAAGCAATTTTCTCATTTTGGAACCAGGTTATTGGTCAAACAGCTTACATTTAGAAACCTAAGCTCCGGAGAAGTTATTTTAAGCTGAGTTCTATTTAACAACGTAAAGTTAAAAAAAAAAAAAAAAAAAAAAAGTACCACACGTCCATACAAACTGTGATCATCACAACTCCTCATCCTGCCTGATGCCCTAGAAAGGGCATCCTATATCTCTGCATCATTAACTCCTTCAACAGCGCAGTTATGGCTAACACACTCATACTGCCCATTGCTTTCTTCTTCCATGAACTTATAATGCTACATAATTACACATTTTCAGAAACAGCTGTTCAGGATACCCCAGCTGATTGCATATGGGGGTCTATAGGTTAGAAAACACACACTTGGACATTTTCAGTGCAAGGAATTAATATTTAGCAGCAAGAAAGTTGTTTTAGCAGCAAGCAGCCTAACCAATATGATATTACGTAGAGTATGACATTACATAAAAGATGAGATCACTGTAATTTAAGAAAGAAAGTTGTGATGATCAGTTCTTTCAGATGTTTTTCAGGCATTTACTTTTAGGAGAAAGCTACAGATCCAGTACAAGTCCAGTCTAGGCTCCAGAAGTGATAAGAGTCAAGATTTACTACTACCTTTAGCATGCTCTCGGGTTGCTAAGAGTACAGTTTATGGATTGCCCTCTAGAAGCAACCAACTCCACTTCACATGATAAAGGAAGCGAGGCTCTTAACACTGCTACTTCCACTTACAGCAGCAACTGTCAGAAAACTACTGGAATTCCCCTTTCCCCCAAGCTGAGCTCAGATGTCTACATGGGATTGGTGTCTTAACGGCAAACACTTTTCCCAACTACAGCCTCCACAGTTAAGTACTAAAACCAGCTTAAAGGTGGGCGAAGGTTTTGATTCTCTTGACATGCACAGAGCAGATACAGCATACTTTCCCCTTGGCGTGCATTTGCCTTTTATTTACTGCTTCAAATAAATGTTATGAAAACTTAGAACAGTTCATTGCAAAACCTTACCTGTTTCAGAAACCTAAATTAAGTATTTGAAATAGCACATTTTTTTTTTTAATTTTAGCAAGAGAAAGAAAAGCAGCTCTTAAGTTTTTTTTCTGTACCAGCACATAGCTAATTCTAACTAAGAAGAAAATTTATCTCAGGGATAAAACCTTTTAATAATAATAATACAACAGTAAAACCTCAATAGTCCTAACTCTAGTTTCATATAGAGGAGTATAAAAAAAAAAATTAAGTAACTTGACTAGAATCAATTGGATAAAAATAAAAATCCCAATCAGTCTGTTATTAAGATTAGCATGATTAGCAGATCCATCATCTCTTCCTCACATGACCGTCTAAAAAAGATTCATCTTATTCTTACTAATATTCTTATTTAATACTGAAAACAAATACTAAATTAAGATAAAGACATCATCAAAAGGCATTGAGCATTTGGGTTCGGATTTTTAGAGCATAGCTGTTTAGCCAGCTTCTCCGCTTAGTCCTCCTGTAGAGCCCAATGGAGTATTCTGATAAATCAGAAGGATTCAACTTCAGGAAATCTACTGTATCTAAAACAGATTTTAGACATAGGTGTAGAGAAAGAAAAGCAGCTTTAGCGCACTCTCTCCTCTTACTGGTTACTTTTTCTAAGTGAAAAACCATTTCTAAGTCAATAGGTATCAGCAACAAGTTTTAAATTCAATAATCTAACTCTAATGAAGATTAATTTACTTTTCACTTTTATAGGCTTTTTGGATGCAAGCCTTGCTTCCAGTGGAAGCCAATTGCCAAACCTGTCACAAATTAGACAACTGAGAAGTAAGCAGCAAGTTTGTTAATTACTAGGATTAATTTAATGAACTTACTCTCATTAAGCTTATGAGCCATGCTGTCTATAGGAGTGTGTGAAAGTCCACAACACTAACACAGCCATGTCGTGAGGTAATTAAAGACACTGATGAGAAATTTTGAGGGGCAGGGGGAGGCAGGGAATAGTGAGGCAAATGTTTTGTGGAAAATAGCATTATTACACGAAACTAAAAGCAACTAATTGAAAGAAGCAAATAAAGATAATTTTAGTCCCAAGAAGTTATCCACAAAGTACATTCTCTTCTGAAAGCAGACAAGCATACACCTCAACCGCAGTGTTACATGCCACTCCTTGGGCAAGAAATTGCATAGCAAAGTTTTCCCCACGCCTTAATCTACTTACTACCAAATCCCAGCTACTAGTCTTTCCTTTAGATATCAAAGTGAAAACAGCATTCACATAAAAATATTACTAAGGATATATAATTTAATAAAACACCAGAATACAACATTGCTTTAAAACACTTCTTAATTTAAAAATATGTGAATTTATAAAATAATGAAGTATCGCTTATAAAACAAACCCTGTATCTCCCAGTTAATCAAACTCACACCAAGGAAGACCAGCACTAACACAGACTGCAATCACTACAGTTACAGAAGGCTAAAAGACAATATTTTTTTTTCCTCTTTAACCTACAAGTTATAACCTCCAAAACCTCTAAGCTCCAGACAACTGGATTTGACGTACCAGAGGAACTCTCAGCTTCCCAAAAATACTTCAAAACCCCCTAATGTTTCCAGGAGAAATAGCACCCTCCTACCCTCTCTAGAAAAAACATTTCAAGCGCATCATTGATTTAAAACACACAAGGATTATTTTGAACATAACTGCACTCTGAAGGCAACAGCAAGGCCATCCAACATGCTCCCACACCCTGCCTGGAACCAAAGACCACCACCCTGCTGTTGCTTTCACCTGTTGCAACAGTGAAACCTCTACAAATTCCTCCTAGCATGGCTTTATAGATTTAAACACAGCTACATTAGTCTGCTTCAGCTGAAACATACAACTGATATATGCATTGGGTTTACCAGGCAAGGTTTTGGTGGTGGGGAGCTGCAGGGTGGTCTCTCTGAGGAGAGAGAAGTCGGGGCTGCCCTGAGCTGGACACAGCTGGCTCCCGCCAATTCCAGCTGGTGCTGTAATGGACCCCTCACAGCTGAGCCAATTAGCAAAGCCAGTGGTGCCTCTGGGAGAATATTTAAGGAAGGTGAAATAGTGCTCAGGCAGTGAGGAAATAGTCTTCTGAGCACTGAGGTTATGGAAGAAGGAAAGGGAGGGAACGATCCCAGTGCTGGAGCAGAGGCTCCCCTGTGGAGAGGATTCTCATGGAACAGTGTTTATCATAGAAAATGATCATAGAATCACCTCGGTTGGAAAAGACCTTTAAGATCATCGAGTCCAACCGTTAACCTAGCACTGCCATCCCACCACTAAACCCTGTCCCTCAGCACCTCATCTATCCTTCTTTTAAATAACTCCAGGGATGAGGACTCCACCACCTCCCTGGGCAGCCCATTCCAGAGCCTGACAACCCTCTCGGTGAAGAAGTTTTTCCTCATGTCTAGCCTAAACCTGCCCTGGTGCAGCTTCAAGCCATTCCCCCTCGTCCTATCATCTGTTACCAGGGAGAAGAGGCCGACCCCCACCTCACTACAGCCTCCTCTCAGGCAGTTGTAGAGGGCGATCAGGTCTCCCCTCAGCCTCCTCTTCTCCAGACTAAACAACCCCAGTTCCCTCAGCCGCTCCTCGTATGACTTGTGTTCCAGACCCCTCACCAGCTTGGTTGCTCTCCTCTGCTTCCCTGCAGCCTGTGTTAAGACTTGCTGGAGCAGATGCCCACGCCGCAGCCCATGGAGGGCACTGTGCTAGAGCATGTGGGTGTTCCCTGAAGGAACCGCGCCCCTAGAGAGCCCGCACTGGAGCAGGTTTATCCTGAAGGGCTGCAGTGCAGAGAAGCACCCACCCGGGAGCAGGGGAAAAGCGTGGGGAGGAAGGAGGGGCTGAGAGAAGCTGTTACGGAGCCACTGAGGCCCCTGCTCTCCATCTCCCTGTGGCGCTTGGTGGGGACCTGAGCAGTTGGGAGCGAAGGACTGGAACAGCCTGGGAAAAGGAAGAGGGGGGAGGTGTTTCTGGTTTTGCCTCTGTCTCTCAGCATCCAAATGTAATTAGTAATAAATAAAATTAATTATCCCTGAGTCTGCTTTGCCTGTGAAGGTTATTGTAAGTGATCTCCCTGTCTTTAGCTTGACCTGCAAGCTCTTTTGTCTCATGTTTTCCTCCTGTCTTGCTGAGGCGGGGGAGTTGAGAGCAGCTGGGTGGGCACCTGGCAGCCTGCCAAGGTCAACCCACCACAATATATAACAAATTATGTACCAAGACATGAGTGCAATGTTATTCCCGGAATTGTATGAGATATGCCAAATACATTGTGGCTTGTGTGTGTAACTAATGGGTACGATCACCAGAACTTTAAGGAGAAAATAGGCAACTGTTCTAATAATGTGACTAATTAGCATTTGGAATAGCAATTACTATGAGGAAATTATGAACAAATCCTATGTATTCAACTTCCTTAAAAATCTGTTTATTATTATTTATAAAGACTTCAGAATCCTTTTTCCTTCCAGGGATACTACTTAGATGAAGGTAAAAAGGTATTTTTTTCTAACTTCTCCCTGTAAATAATTAAGGCTTGATATTAATGTTTGGATACTTAAGGTCTGCTGTTCTCTCAACGAAGACGTAACAGATATTGTATCTACCTTACACTGCTTTTTGAGAGCTTATGGTATGAGTGTATTGATACTGATTAGGTTGAACGCAGCAGGAAGAAGAAAGAAGTGGGGTTTAGTATGAATACAAGAAAATGAGTGGGCGGTGGAGAATAAATCTTTAAAATGGCTACCCTGGGGGAAGACACAGAAATACAGCAGCATTTTTCTATTTGTCTAACATATGGTATATATAAATGTCTGATGCTGTTAGTGAAACTGCACTAATTCCCTACAGAAGAGTGTTATCTGTAGCTTTGATCAGTACACAAATATTCAGATACTAAATACTGACAAGAGAAAAATGGACAAGTGCTACTTTTGATGTTAAATACATTTAAAAATTCCAATTTTAAAATTAAATTTGAAGAGCATGGAATCTTCTCCCTTCTCCATAAATTATTCTGTATCTGTGTAGGATTCCAGTAGGGCTTTTAAAGTATTTTTTTAAAATGCAAATCTAATTTGTTTGCTGTTTTCAGCTTCTGCTGGATGTGTGGGTGGAATTTAGGTGGTGGACATATCCCACAGAGACTTTTTTTTTTTTTTTTTTAAAATATTAAATTAACTATGGGGAAAAAATCCTGGAACATAAAGGCCTATCCAGGACTGTTTACATGGTAAGATTTGATTCTGCTGTGACTTAAAGAAAACACTGTTTCAGATGATTATACAAGTTGAAATAATACATTCATTTTAAAAGTTTAATGCCATAATTAGTATGATAATCACATTTTGTCTGGTAAAAATACAAAAATAGCTGGGTACAGCATGTGAGGGTAACACTAACAGCATGAATTTCAGATAGGTAACATTAACGGAGTCTGTTTCAAACTAAAATTCTTCATGCTGCGTATTTTACCACAGCCAGATCAGCCTGAAAGGTGTGGATAGGCATTTTGTATGCTCCTTCCAGAACTGTCTCTGAGAACTGAAATGAGGTTAAATTTGCATTGTTATTTGTTACACATTTGAACAAAATATCTGGGTCTCTGATGTCAGAGCAAAAGGTGGTTTCTGGTGTTCCATCTTTGATGTTACAGTGTGTTATACTATTAATTAATGAAGCAAAGCATGCAAGTAAAAATAAAATACACGGTGGGACAGTTACATTTCTGGGGTGAAATCCTGTAGCTCAAAGCTGATGGGATTTCTGCCTGTGGATCAGTGAAGCCATGAACCCTGTGATTTTTTACTCCACGTGTATCTGTTAATATGTGTGTGAGTACATGTGCATGTATATATATATATGCAAAATGAAGAAATACTATAGACTGTTTTCTTCCCTCTGACTGTGCTCCTGATAAGGATACTTGTATATTCACAACCAATATGAACAAGATAAAGAGGGATATGTGGTCAAAACCCTGACAGTAATAGTCCAAAGCAATCCCTGGCACAGTAGAAATATGAACATGACCACATCTTACTTCTCTACTGATGCTGAAATGTTGGAAGGCCAATGCTATAGGAAGTCTGTGAATTTTGTGTTCATAACATCCTGCAAGAAACAAATAATGGCAGAAAACCGCCATCTCTAATTTGAGATTAAACAGAAAATAATAACATTTTTCCCAATCTGCAGTGAAAGAAGAAGGCTGGAAAACAAAAGGCTATCAGTAGATGTGTGTACGCTTTTCCTTATATATGTACTTTTAAAAAACAATATCTAAAATTCATTGCATACGCTAGAACTTCTGTACTAGTCATAGGTACAGTGAGTCCATCCATTCAGCTGCAATGTTATTTTTGCTTTGTATGAAAATCCCCTGCCTCTAATAAAAAATAATTATCTCACATTATTTAATGAGTCATGCCAATCCTGCTAATCATCTCAGCAAAAGGTTAGTGTGGTGATTTATTTCCTTTTACTGCTACTCTGAAACTCAGGTGTATTGCAAGTATGTGATGACAGAAATCCTTCTTCCTGAAAGTGTGTGTGTACTTATATATATATATTTGCCTTCTGAAATTGTCAGAATTATAACAAAGGACTTCATTTCTAAAGGCCTGATGGGTTTCTGCACAGCTGCATGCTGTACTTCCCATCTTACTGGCAGATGTCACACTACCTTGTAGGAATTTCTACATCATGATTAATGCAATGATTTTTTGTGTAAAGAAAAAAACCCTGTTATTTGCTGTTGCTCCAAAATAATTACAACATAAAATGAAAAGGTACGAGATATTGCTTGTTTGTTTGCATATGTTAAGTAGTACTCATCTTCACAAAAAGCACTTTAAATCCAATATAAAAGTGTCTTCTCAAACAGAAGTT
Source organism: Gorsachius magnificus (assembly GCA_034008185.1). Taxonomy (NCBI): domain Eukaryota; kingdom Metazoa; phylum Chordata; class Aves; order Pelecaniformes; family Ardeidae; genus Gorsachius; species Gorsachius magnificus. The sequence continues at coordinate 39,024,252 of CM067088.1, read as the reverse complement.
CCTTTCAGGAATGCTAATATAATTATGATTTTTAAAGTTCTAAGACTCACATCCTCACCTACAAGCATAAGTCCTTAAAAGTACGGAATTACCCATTGTAAGCAAAGTACCTACAACTCCTTCTTGGTAATTAAAGATATGTTTATTTCTGTTTTATGTTGAGCACAACTTCCACTGAAAACGTGAACTAAACCTTCACAGTACTACATCCTCAGTGTTTAAGATCTGTTCAAGGAATGGTGAAATAAGTGATGACTATGAAGAGAAAACATAGTTAGGATGACAGAAAACAGCACTGCAGAAATATTAGTAATAAGATTTAGGTAAGGAGCTTCAGTAAAATGACTGGGGACAAAGCTGACAAGTCCTAGATTTTAAAACAGGTTATGTGGAAGTGAGTGAAACTGCTCTTAATTTACTTGTATACTGACATCTAGCCTGAACATTTTTTTCATTTATTTATGGAGCTTTTAGTAACACAAACATTTAAAGCAGTAAAATGGCTATAGGCAAAAGTTGTCTACTGAACTGATACATTAACTATTTGTTTGCTAATGAAGGTATGAAGAAAAATATGTAGAATTTCAAGACTGGGTTTCAGAGAAACTGAATTAATGTTTAAATAGGTTGGTTTCCATTCCTCCCGTTCTTTCAGGATGTCCTCTTAGGAATACGAACTGGCTTTTGCAATTTATAATGGTGCCTTAGACTTCAGAACATCCTGAAGTCATTAGGATAAGTAAATGAAACAAACAGAGAGACAATATTCTCTTAAGAAAAAACATAATCTTCTTTTGTTAGGGGAAAACTACCTTTTAGCTAACATTTTGTAGTAGTTTTAAGACTCCAGTAGAATTAGTGGGAAAAAGGTGACAGCTACAGAAAATAAATATCACAATGCATATATTTTAGAGGAAGTACCAAAAAGTAGTTTGGGGTGTTTCTGCTCAAATTTTAAAAAGAAAAGATCTGGAAACTCAGATTATTAGTCTAAGAAGACCAACCATAGGGTTGTTTTTTTTATTATTGCTCTCCCTATCTATATAAGTTTTCCGATAAATGGCCCAACAATGGAAAAAAAAAGTAGTTCTTCAGTGCTGTATTGCTGTTCCACAACACAGGGGGCAGAAATGTGACAAATTAAATTTCTTTTTTGATCCCTTGTGTGTCTGTCAGTACATTATGGGAACAAAAAACTCCAATAAGATAAAAAAGGAAAAGTAAACTCCAACATGAAGGGGACTACTCAAGTAAAGACAAAAAAGTTAATCTGAGAACAGTGAACGACAAATCAGTAGTAACATTCCATTGCACTCTTTATGTTTGGATTTACTAAGAAAATGGCACTGAATACTTCTGTAGATGATTGGCTTTAAATAGGTGCTTGAAGCACATTTCTACCTTTTGTTATGTGTGTGTAATGATTAGTGACTCAAAATCATAAAAAGTATTTGAGAATAAAGAAGGTTGGTGCTACTACATTTTGCTTTCATTTTGAGAAGAATTTTTCGTTTTTTACTTGGATCTATTTTTTGTCTATTTATTACTTTTAGCTCCCTTTCCACAATAACATAAATAGTACTTCTCACAGAACTGTAATGATATTTATTTATGTAAAAAAATGTTAATAAACTAATTAAATATTAACAATATGAAAAAAACCTGTACTGAGATGAGATCTGTTTTTCTTTTCTGAAATGGTTTTGTTACACTGTAGTGCAACAAACATAACTTAGAGAATGGGTTTTCAACTGTAAAGTATGTAGGATCATTGGTTTTGAATCACACCTTTCAAATCTTTCCCCATCTTGTATATCATAGTTCAAAATGAAATTTATGTTTCTGGTTATGAGCTAAATTAGCCACTATGGCAGAGAATAAAAAATGCCCATTAAATTCACAAGAAGGTTGCCTTTTTACATTTCCAGAGAAGTTGCCTTCTTACATTTCAAAGCTTTCATATTTAGGTTACTTTTTGCGCTGTCACCTGAACTTTTCAAGGCTTTTCTCAAGTAAAACATGACATTTTTCAACATTAATTCATTAATAACTAGAATGCCTGTGACATAACCTCCTTTCTAGTATGTTGCTGTTACTGTCCTGCCCTTTGTATTGACTATCCTGCCTTGGATTTGTTTCCTCAGCATATTGCTTTGCCTTACTATGCATTTCTTCTTCCAAATTATTTATAACATAAATCAGGCAATACATTTGAAAACAGGTTAGGAACCTGCTCTTTTGTGCACCTGCATTTATACCTCTAACTCTCAAAATCTTGTCATTCGTATTTGCCCTCTGTCACTGAGATCCAATCAGGTTCTGCATCTTTGAGCTGCTCATAATTTATAACTTACTGATCTTGCTGATTAGTCACTTGTATTTTTAGACTGATTTAGATAAATTAGTGTTTTGAATATTTTCACCATATATATAAAGTGATTTCTTAAATGCCCTAGTAAATTGCAGCTAGGGATTTCCCACTCAATGCTTTTCAAAAGATTTTATAAAATGTGTTAAAGTGATTTCTCTTTGATAAATGTATCCAGATGATCCATAATCAAATGATAACCCTCCATATGTTTTTTACCATAATATCTGATAAACATTTCTATTCTTTATTGTATCCAAACTCAAACTTTCTTATCTGGTCCTTCTACGTATAAAAAAAGGAACACTCTCCTTATTTTTCCTCACAATTTCTGAAGTGAAATTTTATAGCTCCTCTTACTCATATCTGGTGCTAGGAACAAATTTTGCATCATGAATTTCTACAGCAATGCAAACTTCCACTGATTCTTGAAAGGGCAATGTGATGGGGCTAGAAGAACTAGATTAAAAAGACAAAGCAATTCTGACACCTTATTTTTCTTATAATAGAATATGCATTTTCTTTAGGTAATGGAAAGCCTGCACCTTGTTCTGAGACACTACTATTAGAAATGACATCTACTTCCCATTCACATTAACACCTACGAAAATAACATGGCCTTTTGTTATAGTTGTTCCTAGTCACTTGAAGCCTTGTTACTGTCAGCCTTCCCCAGTCTTCTTGAGGGTGGCCTAGTAACGTGAAGCATCTTTCAAATTATTGCATTTTTAGATCTTTGCTGCTTGTTCATCATCCTCATCCAAAATGCCTGACCTCATACAGGAAGATCTCCTGACACCTACTGAACTACTAGAATAGAGTAGTGTTCGAACAGCAATTTTGCTCAGGGCACTACTGACTTTGTGCCATCAACTATAAACAACAATCCTGCATTTATGATGAACAATTTATGACAGGTAACACAGCAGTCATATTAATCTGCCAACCCAATAGGCAAAGCAATGTTGACTCAGTGGCCCATCGAAAAATGGATTGTAAAGTTGATAATTATGTGTAACAATGACTGTGACCAGACTGGGCCTGTTTTTATTACCTCTATTGATAGTATAAATGTGCTCTGCACATAATGTACATGTGAAAAATGTAAAGATAAAATTTAAAAAAAATTAGGATAAAGGAAAAGGCAGCTAAAAAGTATTGTAACTGGAATCCAACTATGTATCGGGTCTCTTATTGCTTATCTAGGTTCACTTGCCTTGAACATGGAGCTTGACCAGGTAACCTACTGAGGTTCTTTCCAAACTAAATTATTCTAGAATTCTACTGGAAAGTCATAACCTTCACTCTGAAGATGGCAGAAAAAAATTGTCCCTAAAAAATCAAAGAAAGTTTACAGACAACCAGAACACTGCTGACTGCATCATTCCCTTTTCCCTTGTTATTAAAATATACTAATACTAGTAATATTAACTCATTGAGAGAAAAGCAAATAGAATTACCTAAACAATTCTTATTGTCTCACAGTTCCTTATATTTTAAAATAACACATGCTTCCCTTCAGGACCTTTCAAACGATTTTTATCACAGCTGAAATGTTCTACACTAATAACTCCAATTTTCACCCTGGAATCAAGAAGTTTGGCTCTTCCTTGTTTTTTCCCAGACTGTTTAAAATTAAAAAACAAAAACAAAAACAAAACAAAACCCAAAAAACACCAAAGAAAAATACATGCCAAGGCAAAAATGAGCATGTTCCGCAACAGTTAAAATTTCAAACAATCTTTCTGTTCAAACTGTTTTCTTCCTAATTTTGTAATCTAAAAAAAAATTAGTGTTTCTTGGAAGACAGCTATTTAAAAACTCTTCTGCTTTGTGAAGTAGAAAGGCAAGCTCTTTTGCTCATGTACATAGTAGTCTCATCAACAGGAGTATGCACAGATGCAGGTGTTAAGTCTTAAATACCTACCACACAGCTGGAAGTACTGAATATTAATCTCATTTTTATTGCATTTATTTAATAACCTTCTAGTTACTTAATTGATGAATCCTATCCTGTAAACTGTGAGAGCATCATCTGAAATTAAAGGGAATACATGTGTACACGTCACAATTTGCCCAATATTTGTTAAGCTAAAGTCACATTATTAACAGTCCAGAAAGAAATGCACTTAATTCAGAGTGTGCAATCATAATGCCAGTAACACTTGATAATTATACAAAGGTCACTCATAACAGCAAGTTTTAAATCAAACTTACAATATTCCTTCCTGAAGAACATGCCATCTGGAAAAAAGAAGGAAATATGGAAACTGGAACTGAAAGAATCAACACACTAAACCACTGAGAGACCTGTTACAAGAACAGGAAACCTCTGGTTTCATTTAGCATAAGCCATACATGTACTCCACCAGTTCTGCTTTTTCTCCAGTATTTCTACCAAATTCAATTTATTAAAATTTTTTTCTTCCCAATCAAAGATTACAATCATTTTAAAAAAAAAAGTCTGATTATTCCCAGGACCACTGCCTGTTTACACTTTCTAATCGGTATGACTTCTCTCATGGTGCTAAACTTTGATTTGACCATCACTGTTGCTCTTGTATCACTAGCACAGCTGAAGTCATCCATTCAGTTTGGACATCAGATAACTAACACAGGATAAATCAGAAAAGTAAGTACTATCTGCTATCTATTCTGTGTTATTCCCTGGGTGAATATCTGTACTCCATTGTGAATATAATTCTTTTATTTTTTCCAAATGGGCTCGTATTTCCAAAATCGTTGATTGTGTCCTTAAAAAAGTAACTGCACAGCACCTCAAAGATTCTCATTAAAAGTCTGTATGACAATGTCAGGAAAAATGTTTCTTACTCTCTTCAGCTGACCATTTTTGCAGTTGAATAGTATAATTGCAAAAGTCATTCCAGTTTGCCAGACTATGAACATCAAAGAGAGTTTAATCCTTTAGTAGACAGATACCTCACTCTTCTCAATGATTCCTATGTCCTTTTGTCCTTTATAAAATATTGAGCATGTATATATAACCATGATTTTTCTCATGCCCAGTTTTTCCAGTACATTTATTTTCACTGAGCTAGCACCAATGTCCATATTATTGCAATTTCAGCCACTATTACCTGTCTGTTTTCAAGTACCAAATATTCCAACAAAACTGTCCTATGCAGTCCTTGTCCTCCTGGACTCCTTTACATACAATTATGTGCTTTTTCCTTTCCCTGGATAGTATGTTAATGCTTAATTCACGTCCACTAATTCAGCTCCAAAACAATAAACCTGAATTAAATCACTTTCTTTAATATTGAATTTCTTAAGCCAAATTCTCCTGAGAAACAGCTCCTTCTGCTTTTGGAGTTTATTTCTGTTCCATCCTAGAAAAAGGATAAGCCTATTCTTAAACCAGTGCTCAGATAAGTTCTGACATATTTTACCCATCACTGATCAAGCACTTCATCTAATTAGCTCTCTAATGAACTACTCAACTGCAAAGCTACAGGTATACTGCATCTTTTTTCTAAACTCCTCAATAGGAAACCTTTTAAAAATACACCACAGAAGTTAACAAAATTCCTCTTTTTTCCCCCCTCTTTTACTAGCTGTAGGGATGGGGGTCTACTAATGTGTACTGCTCCAGGTTTAGCTGACCGTCTCTCCCCTTACACAAACCCCTGTATGTGTAGTAACTGTTCTCAAGCATCTAGTTGTATGCCTCAACAGCCTCTGTCTACAATAAAGGGGCAGATATAGAAGTTATAAATTGGATTAAAGTAGGTAAGCTAAACAGCAGTCGTAGGTAAGCTAAACAGCAGTCGTAGGTAAGGTAAACAGCAGTCGTCTTTGCTTGCTGTTGAACTGGGGCAAGGAAGTGTTATGTGTCATTCAAAGCTGCCATTTTATGTGCTTTGTGTATAGCTCTACGAAGGACTTGATTCCTCAGCTGCTTCAGTAATCACTTCTTTTTGTTGCGACTTTATACCAATCCATTAGACCAGCCACAGTGAAGACTAGAGAAAACGAAATGCCACACTTCAATGGAAGCTCATTAAACTGTAGCACACTAGTAGACTTTACCATTTTGTGCAAATCATGTCTTGCAAAATACATCTGGCTTGCACAATCATCAGCTTACCCAGTGAGTTCTGATGGGCTATTAGCTGACCTGCAAGGAGCCAGCTAAGCTGTACTCTGCATATCTGACTTGATGTGTCTGCCAAACTACATTATCCATCTGGCTGTGCAGGCTTCTCTGCATACACTGTTTGACACACAAAAGCAATAGGTCTTCTGCAGAACAGCTAGTCAAACAACCTTTCTAATAAGAAATAATAAAATTGTAAGCATCACCAGTCACTATGAAAGTTGAAGAGTACTCAGAATCTCTGAGGAGCAGGCTATTATTTAAAATGCTAAACATGAATTTCAGAGTGACTTCTGACTCCTATTTTTTTAAGGTACTCATAGAAAAAAAAGGCCAAAACATCAGAATGTGGGCATATTTTTTAGGTGATTAATACCATGGAACGGTGCAAAAAGCCAGTCAAAGGCAGCTATAAAGCACACGACATGCTTAACAAGAAGCCAGAGGCAAGCTTTGAGCGCAAATCCCCTAATCCTATTGATCCTGCTTCTGAAAAAAAGTGAAGCTCTTCTGTGACTCAGAAGGGTGACAATATACAGTAAGTGCAGACAGCGAGCAATGTATGCTTCAGGAAACTTAATCACGTCACCTTCTTCATTACTTGAGAAATCACTTCTGTCAATACTCAAGCCACATCCTCACTGACTGCTGCTGTTTAAGATGCTGTCAATCTTCCCACATGATTTTGTGAACGAAATAAATTCCAAGTCATTTAAAGGTGTTATTATCTCTGCTGATAACATTACCCCATTCAGGAGTTGCAGAAATAGGAAAATAAAACTTATTTCAATCCTTTTGTTCTGGCAGTTTCTCAGCCTCCCAACATAAAAACACAAGGTTTCAACCTAGAATTGGAGACCGAGTAAGTATTTAAACATATTCTTATAGACATAAATCTGCTCATAGCATTCAACCAGGAATATATTTCTAGTATAAAAAAAAAAGGTTATTTTTTTTTCCTTTATAGATGTAATTATCTTTGAAAGCAAGCATTTAATTCATACAGATTATCTGACACACTAGAACAACCTGTTTGGTTAATTTTTCTGTAGATTTTACCACTTGGGTTTATACACATTTCCCAGAAGAATGTAAATTCTCCTCCCTAAAGCGATTGTTATTACTCATGTCAGAGATTATATCGCTTTACATGGTTTATATACCCAAAAAAAGAAAATTATTTTAAATTATTGTTGCTTCTGATTTGATTAAAAGCATGTACAAAAACTTCTCCATTTGTGAGGAGAGTTTTATCAAAAGCTTTTATCCACCTGCACACTGCTGTTTTTATTTTTCAGAACTTGAGCAATACAAAATGCTTATTCAAAATGGAGGTGGAAATTGCTGTGTTAATGCCAATTACAGTTTTTATTCTGGTTCAACCGGCAAGCTATCAGCAATAATCTAGATTCCTAGGTGGCTGTTTCAGAAAAAAAAAGAAGATTTTTAGTTTATGGAGGAAATCTAGGGAAGAGATTGTAAATACATACTGGCCCTTGATTAACAAGCAACAATTATCTTGTGTTGTCATAACAGCAAGGAAGCAATGAAATGTGATTTTGATAATCATAAATATCCTTAGCTCCCTAACTCTAAGATAAAATAATCTGCCCTTGTGTTTCACATTCTTAATTCTTTGTGTCAAAGTCAAGATGGGAGTAAAAAATAAAAGAAAAAAAAAAATCTCTGCCCTTTCATAAGTCTCTACTTACAATGAGCACACACACAAAAAAAGTAAAAAACTTAAAAAAAATTGTAGTAATGATGAGATACTTGTTCTGCCAGGTATACTGTGAGTAATTATTTGAATATCCAGCAAAGAAATTGGGCAATTAATTATTCCCACTTACTGTCCTGGAAAGAACAGAGAATCATAAAAAATAAGGAGAGGAAAAATTGAGATGATGATTCATCTGTTTCTTGACTCAAGGCACAATCAACGAGTGGCAAGCAACAACATAAAATATGCATAAAACAACACGACTAAAATAATTGTTCATCTTGTTGCTGTCTGTTCTTTTTTACCTTGCATTAATTTTAACTATAATTTAAATAAATATAAAATGCAGAAAAAATATCTGCTTGATAGAGTGGAAAGATACCAGTTCAGTTGCATGAACAGCAAAGAAACTGCAGTCTGCAAAAGAATGTGTTGTATGGTTTTTGCACACTGAAAGAAATGGATGGACCCAGAATCAAATCTCTCAGATGAAGGATGCTGTCATCAGAGACTGGTAGAAAACCAGGCTACAGAAACAACATCGTGTTTCCAGAAGATGGAAGATTATCAAAAAAACCACAAAGTGGCAATCTTCTACGACACCCCACTATTCCCTGGAGCAGGCATTACATCATAGATCACAGAATCATTGAGGGTGGAAAAGACCTTTAAGATCATTGAATCCAACCATAAACCTAACACTGCCAAGTCCACCACTAAACCATGTCCCTAAACACCAAGTCTACTTGTCTTTTAAATCCAGCTCAACCACTTCCCTCGGCAGCCTGTTCCAATGCTTGTAGACGTTTTTCCTAATCCAGTCTAGACTTCTCCTGGTACAACCTGAGGACATTGCCTCTCATCCTATCACTTGTTATTTGGGAAAAGAGACTGACGACCATGTCGCTACCATCTCCTTTCAGGCAGTTGTATCATCCTTCACTAGGAAGTCTGATTTGCAGTAGTCAGATGTATAGACACAAAATTCAATTAGTAATTTCAGCCTATTCTGAACAGGCACCAGCAGCTTGCTTCAGTGAATCTCACATAGTCCCACTGTTCACCTACAATGCTGGTAATAAAGTGTTAACACTTGAAAGAAAGACAGAAATCCAAAATGCAAGGGATCAGGAATGTTCAGCAGCACAAGAAAGCTGAACATCTTTGAGATACTTTTCCCATCCTTTTCATTTTTCATGTGAACAAAATACGTAGACTTTTTTTGTTCTACATTTCCTTATCCCTGTATTTTTCATATAATCATACTGATCATTAGTTAAGCATGTAAAATTGGATTACAATGCCTTTGAGCAACTGAGGACCTTCATTCACCACCACGCTGCCTCCTCCAGAGTGGAATGTAACAACTGTTTGCATGACAGAAAACGTTATGTAAAATAAATGCTAGAGAAATTCTGGATAAGTAGGCAACTACTAGAGCTAGTGGATAATTTGTAAGAAATAATCACATAGGCAAATTTAAACTATTTTCAAGCCTAATATTTTCCATTGCTTTGCAATAAATGATTGTGGTTTTAGAAAAACTGCAAATTATACCAGAAGATACACTGCAAATAGACATTAACTCTTACAAAACCTTAAAGTTTAAAGTTTACATTTAATGGACATTCTAATAAAAGTTTGAGTGCAAGGATTCTTCTAGACATTTATTCAAAAAGGTCATAAAAACCCATCATAAATTTGCTTTGAAATTTAACTGAAACCTCAACGCTTTATTTTCGCACTGTTCACTCACTGATTGTGCTAATAATCACTTGACATGAAATTTGGCTGTGACACTAAGGCTAGCAGTCAGGCTCGTAGAAGACTTCAATGAAAACTCCAGTGCCTACAAGTGGCTATTAGTTTAGTGTCCTGTTGGATAAGCAGCACCTTCATTGCTCTCTAATGCCAGGGTAAGACACGCTCTTCAGAGTTAAAAATGGCACTTGTTGAATTACCATTACTATTTTTTACAGTCTATTTAGTGACTATTCCCTGCAGAGTTCACTTCTGTTTGGCAACGATGGACCAAGTGTCTTAGAAATGCTCTGTGCTGCATTCTTACAGCCCACAGAAACTCAAGTCTGTAGTGGAGCTCTACATGAAGAAACGTGTTGGAGCTGAGATGGGCTGAGAATTTGACTGGGTCAGAAAAAACAAAGTAATCATCTCCATCATCTCCTTTTAGTCCTGTATGGTTTTTTCTCCTCCCCCCCCCCCCCCCCTTTTTTTTTTTCTTTTTTCTTTTCTTAACAGACTGTCTCAGGGGAGTCAGGTGTTTCTGTAACCATTTAAGAGTGCTTGGTAAAGCTGCTCATTGGGGCTGAGGCTGGATTCTAACTATCCCATAATCACCTCAGTATCAGCACTGAAATCACAGAATCACCGAATGGCAAGGGTTGGAAGGGACCTCGGGAGATCATCCAGTCCAACCCTCCTGCTAAAGCAGGTTCACGTAGAGCATGTTACAGAGGACATCATCCAGGTGGGCTTTGAATATCTCCAGAGAAGGAGACTCCACAACCCCCCTGGGCAGCCTGTTCCAGTGCTCGGTCACCCTCAAAGTAAAGAAGAAGAAATGTTTTTGAAAACTCTATTTGCCAGTCCTTTATACTAAAACTAAAGCAACCATATTAAGGTAAAGGAAACAAAATAGGAAGACAACGGTTCACCAGAAAATGCATGGATTTAAGGTTTCTTTTATTTGCCTCTCTATTTCCTTTTCAAAAGATCACTCCCTTACTTAGTCTTTCTAAACTAAGCTTCACCCCGAGTGGAATTTCCAGAGGAGTTATAAACCCCTGAAAAATGGGGTTTATAACAGAAATATTGACAGCTGGCTTTTAACAGTAGCAGAGTTACCCGCCACTGCTATAATGCAGTACTCTCTAACTACTATAATTCTGATGAAAAGTTACTGTAATGTGACTATCTATACTAGGCCACATCATTTTTCTTCTTTATGGGCCTCATTCTGGTAAGGAAAATGCATGTCCCCCTAGAGAAAGCTGGTAAAAGAGGATCTAAGTACTTACATTTCTTTTACATCAGTGCCTGAATATAAGGCTAGAAGATCTAATGTGCTTACTGTAATGAGAAACATTATCAACACTCCTCAGAAAATGTAGACTTAGATGTGGTGCAGAATTCTAACATAGGTTAATCTATAGTGCCTTTTATCTTGAAGGATTCCTAGGTGTTTTAATGAATAATGTCCCTGGGCAACACTCACTCATCCCAAAAAACACACTTGCCTGTAGGATGGACAAAGCATCCTTTCTCCATCTTCAATACTGTAACTCTCTTCATGCTCACAGAGGAGGAGGAGGGAAATAGAAAACAGGTTCTCAATTGAACACAGAGCTCTACATAGAATGTATTCCTAAAATTAACTGCCAAGTGGGAGGCACAACAGTTTTGCATCAAATGGTCTCCAGATAGTTTCTATAGGTACATCAAATAATTCTTTATAGTGAGCCAACTGCATATTTGTTTTTATTAGAAAACAGAATTCCTAGTCTTTATTCTATTATTCTTTTTATGGAACAGCACTACAGTCACACAGTGCCTCTGTTCTAACTGTGCAGTTGCACTTGCTGGTTTTGTGCTAGTGGAGGGAGGGGGAAGTGAAAGAATGCAAATATTATTTTGCAAAATTTAAAATGAAACATTTCCAATATGTTTAAGTACTCTTTCTTCACACTTGCATTTTTCCAGCATTAAATTAGTGATTTTTGATTTAATGTTTGTGTTCACAAATACTCTGTGTTTATATGTATGTTAGAGGGAGACAGAATTTATGCACATAAACTGTCATTTCAAGGTCAGATTGTGAAATGCAATTGCTATTAATGACAGTAAACAAGAGAGGTGGATAAATATGGGTAGCTTTTAGCAGATGAGCAGCTTAGACCATTGCTTAATATTTTTTAGAACAGACAAAAGTTTTTGATATGCAGTAGAAAACAGTAGCAAAGACAGAGTAAAGTCAAAGATATAATCAGAATGTCCTGTAATTAGAAACAAATAAATCAGATGGATATAGGAGATTATGACTATCTGTATAATTTTGCCTCACATGTCACCCCTATCCTCGCTTAAGGCCCCCAAAAATCTCATCCCCAACATCTTTGCCTCGGAATACATCCCTTTTCAGCCTTGTGGGGTAACTTCCATTCAACAAAACATGCAGCTCCAAAGGTTAATCCATATTAGCAGCTAGTCCAAAAAGGAATTACTAAAAGGAGATGGAAGGTGCCTTTTTTCTACAGTACATCCCCTTTTGCATGAGGTGAAACTTTCTTAAACATGAATGATCTGATAGCATATATGTAACTCACTGGTATGGCCTGGTCAAAGACATGTGATAGTACTTGGTCAATACTCAGATGTTTGTATCTAACACAGAACATGATAACTACCTGTACAATTCAAACGGAGCGAGATCTAAGTATAATGTTAATTGTATTTGTACGCAAAACGCTTTAGTTATCTGTTCTGGCCGAGAATCAAATTTTTGCCCATAGTAAAGCAAACACAACTGTTAATTTTATTTTGTCTTGTTCTGAAAATGGAGCTAAAAGCAACCTAACTCTGTCTTTCCATCCACTTGATGGTGTTGTTTCCAAAATATATACTACATAGTGAAAATGAATAAATGAAATCCATAACTTATTTTACTCATAGAAAATATGGTGAATAACGAATCAATTTTCTAGTCTGCTTTAGATACAAAAGCTACAACATTCTATCGTTCCAGTGTTTCCTGCATTTTCAATTAAATGCAGCAATTTTTTTAGCCTCTCCCAACGTATGACCAAATCTTTTAATCTTTTCTTAAATTGCATAGCCATGTGACACAGTCAGTAAGGTCACTTGCATAATTAGGATGACTCATCTAACAAAGTTTGGCAGATCAGCATTTTGAATGGAAGATTTGAATTTTTGCCAGAGAAGGAGAATGTAAATTTAGACCCTGATCTTCAACGACCGAAATATTTGAGAACTTTCATACGCACCATCTCCTTACGCAAAGGATCAAACCATGCATATTTGGGTTGCGTCTACATTTGGGGGAGTATCAGTGGCCAGCTAAAAGTATTAAGGATATAAGACTACATAATGTCAGCAGGGCTCATCAATGGTGCAGGCAAATAGTTTATCTAAGTAGGATGTATTATGCAGCAGAATCAGGAGGCTTACACTGGAAACCATGCTGTAATAAAACACATCTAATGAGCTAGAATTAATACAATGTAATGTACGCATGCACAGCATAATGGGATCCTGCAGAGACGAAAAAAATGTGAACTATTTGTTGTGATTCCTAGCAATAGAATTACTTCCCATAGATTTTTCTACAGCAAGAGTAAAAAACTCAGGTACTTAAATGACTGAAAACTTGGTATGAAGGTCCACATAAGATATTGTTGCTTTTCAATAAAACCATGAAAAAATATTTTTATGTCTTGGGTATTTTACATTTATTAATAAATATTTTATGAAGTTCCATCACAGATGCTATTTAATCATGTGATAAGCCTGAATAATTAGTCTGCAGCACATATCACGAATAAATCAGATTACTTGGGGAAAAAAAGCAAAAATGCCAGGCTTGCCTAAGACACATAATGAGAACCTGAGATGAGGCACTGAAATGACATTAACCTTGATTAAGGTTACTGCCTAAAACCGATTGTCAACACAGGATCTTTCAATGCATTACTCTTATTCCTGTTCTTGTATTTCATCTTAATCTGAATGAAATTTTAATGCACATTTTAAAAACACGTTAATAATTACATGGAAAAAGAAAGTGTCAGAATCAAATATAAATTCTTCACATGGTAATTTTCTCTTCACGCTGCTCTCCCCTCTGCAGTGGCTTTATTCCATTAAAGCAGGGCTTGTCCATAACTGTCAGGCTATGTACAACAATTTCAGGAAGAGTTTTTTGGGTCATTCAGCTTTGACCATCTTGGATCTTGTTGTTTTGTGTGAGAGCTGGGTATCTGACAGGCTGACATGATTACTGCTGTGTTTTCTTCTGCCTTTTTTAAGCTTATCTGCAAGATACACTGGCTCTGAGACCCTGCCCTGCTAACATCAGCCTGACAAAATCCATCCTGTTAGTGACTGATTACCCTCCCTGCCAGGCTGAAATGATCAATGAGCGGATGGACTTGTCAGACAGTTCTTTAGAGATCTCTGCGGCAGCGTCTGCAGCAGTGTAACAGTGGAAAGAAAAACAGTCTGGGGACCTGCTCCTTCTCTTCTCACATGCATGTGTGTTCTTTTACTACTCCAGAACCAGTGGCTCTTCAACCTGGCCAGAGACCTGGCTTTAGACCTTTGTGCTTTAGAATGCAAAGTTTATGCAGGAACTTTGTAGATGCACACAAAACTTAAACTTAAATGCATAACAAATCTGCCTAGCAACGAGAAAGTCCAATCCAATATGTTCATTACTTTGTGCGACTGCATTAGTACTTTAGTTTTAATCATGACTGCACTTTTGAAGCCTATCTCCCAGGAGTCTTCATTTACCAAGGACCATGGGAACAGTCACGGACAAGAGAAACTTGATTCCTTTCAGTTATACTCCTGGATGTCATTAGATGCAACCACTAATGAATGTTTAGTCCATGGGACCAAATAAAAACTAGTCTGAAATAAGCCTGCTTGAAATTCCCACTCCCACTCTTAGCACCAACGATTTGGCATGGTCGCATTGTGTCACACTACTTGCTAATGTAGCTATAGATAATGTGTGCTACTGCTGTGCATTAAAAAGGGAAAGGAAAAATGTAAAAATGGTTGTAATAAAAGTATAAATGGTTGTAATAAAAGATGTACAATTATCTTACATCAAAGTAATTTTCAAACAATGAACACTGAGGGGTAAAAACCAAGAAATATATTACTACAGATTTCTTTACATAATAGCCCACAACTTTAACACTTTTGTTTATGTTGATAGACATCTTACATAACTAGGATCATCTATAATGTTTAAACTATATTAACTTCTATAAATATGCAAAGCATTCATTGTTAAGTGTCTGAGCAACCACGTGGTTGCTACACATACACTACAAATAAGTTTCCTGGCAGCTAACAAATTGGCAAGTTATATTGCAGACTTAGAACTGTAACTATTATGTTGTTGTTGTAGTTGTATTTTGGTAGTACCTGAAGACCATAAACAAATGCGGGCCTTGAAATGTAAATAGAGAAGAGACAAGACTATTTAAGAAACACCATGTAATCCCCATTCCACAGGGTACTTGAGGCACAAATAAATTTATTGACATGCCTGAGTGTGCACAGCCGGTTGGAAACAGTGAACAATTGCAGACAGTTCCAGGTCAACTCATTGCAAATCACAAATCTGAATTCACACTGGGGCTCTGTTACTGATGTGACATAGACATGTCCTAAATGTAAAAACAGAATACATATGCCAGTCCATACCTCAACCAGCGCGTTATCCTTCTCAGAGATAAGGTGCAGTTGTGGTTTAACTGTGACCAAATTTTAAAGTTTGTTGAAAATTATGCCACTGAATCCTGAATACAAAATCACCGGTAACTAGGTGGTGAAAATATTAATTTTTCATAAGACAACCATGGTGCATTGGGTTTGAATGGCAAGGTTTTTTGGAGGCAGGGGGAGAAGGGGGATACAGGGGTGGCTTCTGTGAGAAGCTGCCAGAAACCTCCCCTATGTCTGACAGAGTCAATGTCAGCCGGCTCCAGGATGGACCCGCCCCTGGCCAAGGCCAAGCCCATCAGCATTGGTAGTAGCTCCTCTGGGATAACATAGTTAAGAAAAGGGGAAAAAAAGAAAAAAACAAACCTGCATATTTGCACCTGAGGAGTGGAGTGAGAATACCTGAGAGGAAGAGCCCTGCAGACATCAAGGTCAGTGAAGGAGGGGGAGGAGGTGCTCCAGGTGCTGGAGCAGAGATTCCCCTGCAGCCCCTGGTGCAGCCCATGGTAAGGCAGGCTGTCCCCCTGCAGCCCACGGAGGCCCACGAGAGAGCAGATCCCCACCTGCAGCCCAGGGAGGACCCCACACCAGAGCAGGTCCAAGGAGGCTGTGACCCTGTGGGAAGCGTGTGCTGGAGCAGGCTCCTGGCAGGACCTGTGGCCCCTGGGAGAGAAGCCCATGCTGGAGCAGGTTGGGGGGGCCCGGGACCCAGCTGGAGCAGTCTGTCCTGAAGGACTGCACCCCGTGGGAAGGAGGGACCCATGCTGGAACAGTTGGTGAAGAACTGCAGCTCGTGGGAAGACTCATGGAGGACTGTCTGCTGTGGGAGGGACCCCACACTGGAGCAGGGGAAGAGTGTGAGGAGTCCTCCCCTGCAGAGGAATGAGTGGAAGAGAAGTGTGTGATGAACTGACTGCAGCACCCATTGCCCTTCCCCCTGTGCCACTCAGGGGAGAAGGTAGAGAAAAAATCAGGAGTAAAGTTAAGCCCAGGAAGAAGGGAGGGGTGGGGGGAAGGTGTTTTAAGATTTGGTTTTATTTCTCATTACCCTACTCTGATTTGATTGGTAATAAATTAAAGTCATTTTCCCCAAGCTGAGTCCGTTTTGCCCGTGTCAGTAATTGGTGAGTGATCTCTCCCTGTTCTTACCTTGACCAATGAGCCTTTCATTATATTTTCTCTCCCCTGTCCCGTTGAAGAGGGGAGTGATAGAGTGGCTTTGGTGGGCACCTGGTGTCCAACCAGGGCCAACCCCACCACACATGGAAAAATACTAGCTTTGTTATTCAACAAATATTACATTACAGGATTGATATAATCTGGTTTTGTATTTACATTGGAAACCTCACACACCTCTTCAGAAGAGGACCAAGTCATAACTCTTGCACAGCGCATCATTTTTGCACTAGCAGATGGTAAAGCAGGAGTTCCAATAGGAGATGTTGATGCCAAACAAATGGTACAGATGCAGTGCAAAGAACTGTGTTGAAGTCAAATAAAAACAAAAGGAAAGTGCTGCAGTAAAGAAGAATTACTCTATATCTATATCCAGAGTTTTCACCTAGATATGCTTAAAATACTTTACTGTAAATATTTGCAGAACTATAGTACCACAAAAGCTATAGCTTGCCAGATGTTGATAAAAAGGAAGACATGTAAAGAATAGGGCTAAGGACATGTTAATTGTAGTACTAGTGAAGAAATCAAGCAGTAAAAAAATTGGGTTCGACTTTGTGATGAATAGTGAATTCTTAAACACTGGCAGGATTGCAAAAACTGCAGTAAATTGGACATATTATTACAAAACATAAGGCTTTCTCTGTAAGGATAACTGACGGTATGTGATTTTCTTTTACGAACAAAGTGTAAAAGCTATTAGAAAAAAACCCAAGCATTTTGAAAACAGCTAGAAAGGAAGAAAGGATATAACCTTGTGTCTGCAAGTAGTCCTTCTAGAAAAATCTTTAAACATTTATAATACAGGGATATGAAAATATCCTATTTTTTTCTTGCACTGTTCCTGGAAAAGACTCATACCTTTGCTAATGACTTTCACAAAAACTTAGGCATCATTTAAATACTTCCTTAGCACTGAAAATAGGGCATAAGTAGAATAGTCATTTTGCTGGTCCTCGAAACAGCAATTAATTTAATCCAATTTTTTTTTGTTAATCTTAAATGATCTTAAATGAAAGGAAGAGAATTAGTACTTAACTTGAACAAAGTCTGAACAAATACTGTAATCAACAAATTTGGTCTTGTTTTTTCTCTCAGAAGTCCTTGAATAGATCATAGATTTACTCTTTAAAGCATCTTGATGACATATTTCAACATAAGTATTTGGTTTGTGGCTTGCTCGTCTTGTTTTGGTTTTAGAATTCTGGGATTTATTACTTAGATGTGATTATCCATTATCTCTGGCCTATAGGAGAGCACAGTGGAGACAGTGAAAATTAAGCTGTATGCAGTAATATGAAGCACTAGCCCCCAAATTAAAAAACAAAACAAAACAAAACAAAACCCCCAAGAACTTAAGTCCTCTTGTTTTGAATTGTCTATTGCTATTTTGGTTTAGGCTTTCTATATGGTTTGGGTTTTGGTTTTTTTTTTTTTTTAATGCCTAGTCTTTCAGCTCTATTGCTGATATTCCTAGAACTGTTTGATATTTATTAGCATGGCAGATACACAAGTATCTCTGGCTATAAAGGCAGGGCAAGCAACCCTACAGTATGGTCAGTACAAGGATGCTCTGACCAACCATAGCACCTCTGGGATATCCTGAGAATAGTTCAGCTGAAATGCCAAGGGTAAAAGCTCAGGATCTGGTAGAAAAGTCTGAAGAAGGCTTCAGTGAAGCAATACTCCACTGCAGAATATTTTGTGTCACCATAAGGGAAGATGGATCTCATCAGAAAGAGAAGACACGAGAGGATTTGGCAGACCTTTCAAGTAGGTATAGAGTCCTCTCTACACTGGAGTTTGAGTGGCATCTTACAGTAAGCTATACAAAAATTCTGGGCCCCTCATCATCATGTGATGAGTACAAACAGAACATAATTTCATTTATTTCTAGATTATCCAAACTTTGATACTTGAAAGTGAGGGTACCTCTTCTACAGACCCATTTGCCCTCCAGGAGCACTCAGTTTCCTAGGCATCTTAAATGTTATCACTGAGGACAGAGGTTGGTCCAGTCAAGCTGTGAATGTTGATAGAACATCTATGAGCCTCTGCTTCTTAAACCACATAACTGAGTACAGTCCAGGCTACTGGCAAAGGAGGACCTTCCAAAACACGCTGGTAGTGAATATAGCCAGTCCTCTGGCAGTATGGATAGCTCACCCATGGAAACTGGAGATGCCTAGAGCATAACAGAATGATACCCTACAGGATTACAAGGTTCCTTTTGCTGTGTGTCCTGTCAATGGCTCTGGCACAACTGGAATGAATTACATTCAGAATACAATTATAATGTCATTACAGATAAATGAAGCAGATGATCTATAAACTCACAAACTTCCTACTAAATAACAATAGCTGCAATGGGCATGTCAATGCCAGACTGCTTTTTCCACAGATTTATGGGAGTCTGGCAAGCCCATTGACTGCTGGATTAGATGGGAGCCTGGAGACAAGAATCCAATATCTCCTGGTGCTGTGGGTGGAGACTCTGAGATGAAACAACAGGATGGTGCAGATCAATGTCTGGGTATTTTATTTTATGTGGTTTGAAATGAAATAGAGGTTCAATGGTCAAATGCACTCATTCTACCAAGACTACTCCAGGTTCACTTTTTTCTTCATGACTGTAAAAAGATCCAATTTCCACTACGAAGTCTGGAAACATATCGACTACCAAGGTAGAATTAGACCCAATAGAAGCTTGGTGATTTTAAAGAATACAAGATATATCCATCTTTCATTGTAAGAAGATTTTAGCTTCCCACTGAGCTTACTAATTCTTGATTTGATATTCTAGCTTCCTGATGACTTTAGCTCTTCTGTAAAATATACAGGGAAATAAAGGATAGGAAAATCCACAGTACACTGTACAGAGATAAAGCAAAGAGTAAATACATTCATTGCTTTCCTCAAAAGAAATGTATTGTGCTGCTCCTGAGGAATACAATATTGAGATGAAAATGAAGCTGCAATGGAAATGGAATGAGAAATAGGAATTTGCTTCTGGGTGAACACAACAAACCTATCAGCTACATAGTTAAAAAGCAGCAGCCCCATCACACCAATTTCTGATGACTAAATAAACTCCAGGTAAAAGGACAGGGGAATAAGACAGAAGGAAAGAAGGGAAATGAAGCTGCCAAATGAAAGAGAAGTGTTTCTGTAAAGGTCAGTAAGGGATAAGATTAGTTTGGAGTAAGCCAATACTACAGTGTAATTTGTAATATTTTCAAACACTTCAGAATAAGCATTCTTTGCTATTTTTAATACAGGCTTTGAGCCATGACTATCTAAATAGACAGAGTAGGCATTAAAAGTTCATAGGGCTTGATATTGCCTGTAAAGAGGGAGCCCCTACAGAATTTTATTTTATTACTAACCTTTATTAGCCTTGTAGCCAATGCTGATTAAAGTGTTGTGGCATATCTGTCAGCATGCATGAATGCATGGAGATTATTAGCAACTGCATTTAAAAGTCTAAGAGCCAAGAGGTAGAGTCACAAGCCTGGAATACTAATGTCTATTTTATTCAGTGTGAACAGTCAAAGGGATGGATAATAGCTTACTTGTCTCCTTTTATTGGCATGTTTATCTATCCTTTTGCTCTTCTCTCTCAGCATGTAACTAAGACAACAGAAAATAATACAAAATATGAGGTATCTACAAGAATGGGTCAAACTGGTTTCAATGCAGAATATCCAAATTTGGCTGGTCAAAAATAACCACTTCTAGCCCCTATATGCTAATGACTTAATTGGAATATCTCCGCTCAAGCTCCTCACAGGCAGATTTGGACTAAATATTAATGGAAAATATGTCTTAAGTGAATGTAGCCTTTTAGTAGTATGCATGTAGGCACATTCCAGGCCTTTACTGAAGTATTTTGTTGATCATGTGATGAACTTTTTGTACACGTAACTTCCAACCCAGCTGACTCAAATTTCTTCACTGAGAATATTCAGAATTCATAATTCACATTGACCTGCATGAGAAGTTACCTGAGTCACAGTGCATTATTTTGTTTTGGGACTTAAACTTGATATAGTACTTAATAATTTAAGAAATTTAACCCATATTAATTTTTGTGATGCCCAAAGCAATTTTTTTCCATGACTAACTGTGGTTTAGTTACAGCAAAAGCCTAATTTGGTCAACCTTCAAATTAACTTGATTTTTTTAGTATGAATCCAAACAAAATGTGAATAATGAAGTTAATGATCTGTCTTGAAGTGAAACTCCACTTCGAAATGGCTAAATGTTAATGAATAATCTCTTTCAATTTTTATGATGCTCCATTCAATGCTATAGTTCAGAAAATTCTCAGACAAGTTAGGCAAAATTAGACAAAGCTCTACTGATGACTTAGGAAAACTATCTGAGTATATTTCCAGTAACAGAATCTCTTTGTTCATGTAAATCACTGAAAAAAACTTGGAAAGTTTTATCTTTCCTCCCTATGACAGGAAAACTCTTCTGTCTGGTACAGAACTAAAACCAGAGGATGGTAAACCACTGCTGAGCATTAATTTTAATGAGCAAAGAGACAGCTTCTACCCTAGACAAGCCAGTTACTGAAATGTGAATCACAATGGTAACTAGAGACACCAGCAATGCTTTTGGATTTTTTTGCTAGAAAACATTTTGATGAGGCAGAGCATGACAATCTGGTGGAAGGATCCCAAAGTTTTAAATAAGTAGTCTCACATCTCCTCTTTTAAAATAACAGAGAAAAAGCAATCATTGGTGTAACTGTAAAACTGTTTGTGGACTGTAAATATATATAAATCTTGATTAATTAAATCAGTTAAAGAAGACAATATGCTCAGTTAGCAAAGGTATAGACTAAAATTTTTAAAATCATAATAGAAAATGTCTCTGAAGGGAACTAAAAAAGCCGAGTGTTGTCTACCAAAGTGTTTGTGTAAATGTCTCACTATTCTATTTCTGAAAATGTCATGTAATTTAAAGCTGACAATCTTGTCCAGTTTAAAATCTATATGAATGAATGTATTTGCCTCTAAGTGTTTTTTAACAAGTCTTGGTAATTTAACATGTTTTGCTTCTTTTATCACTTTATGATTTTAGTATGTCTATACTTGCAATTCCAGTGCAAAGTTGCACTTCATGTTTCTGTAGTTACAGATTTTTTGTTATCAGTATTCTAAGAGCCTCTAAAGACTCTAAGATGAAATGTTCCTGTACCAGGGATACTATACTGTAAGTATATGAGGTCTGATCAATGCCTGTTACCCTATCTCAGTGATCTCTGGGATCCAGCCGTTAAACATGGTGATAGACTTGAATAGGCTACCCAAACAATACTGATGGTAGTATCTAGAGATACTGAACCTCCTAAACCTTAAACATCCTAGTATGTCAAAGGAATTAATATAATGAATCACTATTATTTCTCTACTGAAGCAAAAAGTAGTTGAATTAAATTTCCCCAGTGTTTTCCAATCCTCTGTAGCATCTGTATTATGCTCTCTAATATGGATTACTGTGATTTTTCTGCTCTAAAAAGTCATCTGTATTAGGGTTTTTCATCTGCTCCTTCCTTTTATGTTGTACTATTTAGAGACCCCCTTGTCAGCTCTTCATGAAACTTACTGTAAAGCACAGATTTACAGTTACTGCAATTCACATTCTCAAAGCAGGAGGCCCTGAATATCTAAGTAAATTCTATCCCCCTCTCTGACTAATAATGTAATACTTGTAGTGATATTGTCTTATCACAAAGCATGAAGACTCTGTTTCATGCTTTTGCTTATTTGTCTGCTGTGGTTTGCAGTTCTATTAACTGTCTATTGCTTTTATTCTTCTATTTTACTTCTTTTGGACTGATTTCCTAATGGCCTTGCGACCTGGTCCCACCTGATAAATTGAGAGTATACACACTGTATATGCTGGCCTAAGATTAACTTTTCCTAAGATAGATATACCTTTTTGTTCAGTTGGTCAATGTTGCTTTCATAAATATTCTAGATTTAAACTGTTGCAGAACTCTGTCAAAAATTAAACAAGTGAATCTATATAAAGATGAATACCAAACCAGAAGTTTTCTTATGCTTTAATTAATACATGTTGACCATCAGTTTGGCAACTATTTCAGTTTGGATATAGTAACTAGGAATTTAGAGGAAGCATTGATGTAACATTGCCTGCAAAACTCAAAGATGCAAAAAATTTTCTACATTGCAAAACCTCATGTTAGTCTATTAGCTTTGTCAGAAAAAACACCTGAAATTCTGAACCCATTTCAGTGCACAGAATAATGGCAGAGATCCTGTCTGTTTTCCTCTCCATAGCAACTAACAGAAGTTTTATCTACCTGCTGTAGGTTCACCTAGCCATCGCTGTTTAACTAAGATTTTCTGGTAAAGCTTGTTTAGCCTGCAAAAAACATCTTTGGTCTACTGAGAAACAGAATTTTTCTTTACTTAAAAAGAGAAAAACTAACATTTCGATAAGCACAAGCCTCCCCCAGGGCATACTGTTGCAGGGGACACAGAAACTTTTCCAACAGCGGCTTACTCTCCAAATCCTACACCAAAACCTTCACTTACATTTAAGTAAAATAACCCATGAAGTTACCTTTAATAACATTTGGAAAAGGTCGTCTGTTTCCTGTCAAGTCTGTCTCTGGTTGAGTGGTAAACAAGGAGTTTTTTCTTCCACAGTTCTTAAACCAGAACTGAATCTATACTCAATGCTGTTCTGACTGGGTCTCTTTACTGCATTTATCTCACTTCTAAATGCAATTTCTATTAATTAATTACATTGTCTACAGTGCCAGGATGCAAGTGTTAATGATCATAAGCATTGTCCTTCTACCGTAAAGACTGCTGAGCATTAGTTGTAGCAGAAGAATGCAACACCTGAATTTTGTCTCTTCTGTAACTTCAGAAGTTTAGAAACAGAATACTGCAACAATTTTAGTATGCTTCAGTTCCCAGCTTTTGTCTTTAGTTGAGTGACTAGTAGAGCAAAAGAACAGACTTCTACAATTCTCCTGTCTACTTCAGAAGCTACTAAGCTTCTGAAAGTCAGGTCCTTTCCTTTGCTTGGTTAAGCAATTTGGTGGCTTCCTACTGAATTTGCAACAAACTCCATACATTTCCTTACTAGCTCTTAGAAGAAGTCTTCCTCTGTGTCTGAGGCCTGGGCTCTGTATCAAAATCCTGCTCTTTTCAGCCACCACCACTACCCACCTTCTCATGTTCTTCTGCCTTCACTCCAGAAGCTTCTTCCATTGAGCACAGTGTTCTTACCAGGAGAGAACCACCTTACCCTCCCTCCAGCGACCACGTGACCTCAGACACAGCAGCAAGGACAAGGTAACCATGCAGCTTCTTTCTCCATGACCTGACTACGGCTTATTTCATAGAATATGAAGTACCCAGATAGTGACCCATAAAACAACAAACAAAAAATACTATCATCTGTCAGTGCTCTGAATAGATTTAATTGCTCCTGAACCTACTGAAACTATTGTTCTGATTAAGCACGCCCTAAGCCATGTTCTGTCCCTGGTCACTACAGTATAACCGCACTGAAAGACAACAGCAGTTAGACCCACACAGAAAATAACATTCTGCGGGCGTCATTCTCCTGATCCTCCACGGCTCTGGCTGTGGAATGGTAACGTTATCTTGACAAGTCTGTCAGGGAGAGCTTTCAGGTATTTCTGAAAATCTTGAGCTTGTGGTTTATGGAAGCTGAAATGGCTCCTACAGGCATTAAGGAAGGAAACGAACTAATTTTGTTTCTCCCAGTGGCATCCTGTGAGAAAATCCTAGATCAATTAACATCCACAACGTACGACTTTGTTATGTGTTAAGTTACTTAATGAAAGCCTGAATCTACAGTAGGCAAGAATGAAGGCTTTGTATGCCAGAATATTCATCACTGCAGCGCTAAAGTACTTTGGAACATACACATGCACACATGTATGTGTGTGTTAATAATGGCAACAAATCTGGGTACAATTTACCTTCTGTAATACCTGAGAGTAGAATGTCTCTACTTAACTGGGGAAAAACAGATGAGGGAAAATATATTTGGTTTTCAAATATAGTGAAGATACTATGAATGTCTGAAAGAACCTTTCATCATTACTTTCCTACTAAACGGTAAAATTAGCAACAAGGTAGTTACCATTTATGGCTATATTAAGAACTGCCACAAATCTGAGGTTACTTTTTTACATGAGAGATTAGCAACTTGAAAAGTAGCAGAAAGCAGACCTTCTTCAAATGATGATCTAATTTCATAATCTGCAATATGTCCACAGCTGAAGAAAAAGCAAAGGGTGTATCATTCTGAGATTCCAACTCACTGCCAACATTTGTTAAATTTATTCATGTTTTGTATTATTTGTTAACTGGTTTGATACTGAATAGTGCTTTCATGTTCAAACTGCAGTTTTGCCTGACAATTACACAGAAACTGCGTAGACTGTATCACTACCTCCCTTCTTCAGAATATCAGGAAAAACATGTTTGCACTTTCCGGAGGGTTCTTATCACAGCACATGCAGATGCAGAAAATGTAAGAATTCCACATAAGAATTTTAGAGACTCTTAGCTTTTAAATATTTCGTGAAAACAGAAGAAGGTTTTCTTCCATTTGTTTGGATTCCATATTGCATAAGGAATATTTCAACTACATTTCTTACACACAGTTATAATTTGTTCAGCATTTATACAGCAGAATTCCTACAGCACTATAGTTAGCCCTAGTGATATTTGTGTAAAGAATGTAAATTTACATATCTATAGACAAACATAAATTGGATCATGTATTAAAAATGGATTAAAAATAGAAATATAATTATACCAGCACATCCTTGAAGATGATTGCTACCATTCACTTTAAAAACACATGACATGACAACATGATGTGCACTTCATTTGGCTGTTTTGAGAACAGCTGTTGTTTAAGAGACCTAATAAGAACATATCTGAAACAGGTTATTTTCCTCAAAGTAGCTCAAGTATATATAAGATTATTTTCTAAAAATTTTTATTCCTGGTATTTGACTTGACTCAACCTTAGGCAGATACTAAAATTAGATTTTATTGCTGCTGTGACATCAAATCTGAGATGCACTGATGCAGTTCTTGTGTCAGAGTTTTATCAACAGCTTCAGTATTTCCAATTTCTGCATTTGTTAAATACTCTAATATCTACAGCTTTCACTAAGTTTGTAATGATGCATGTGTTAACATCAGAGTTAATCTGTCATACTGCTCTCTTTAGCATGATTAAGACCTCTTGATATGCTTTCCCGGAGAAGATGAACCTCAATACATTTTTTGTTCTGTGAAGTTCTACTCAGTTATTTGCTTTAAGGCATGGACTAAATGCATGTCACCTTTGGGTACCTGATGTCACATCTGCTTTTACTGGGAGAGACAGAACTGAGAGGTTGTAATTCTGGAACGTTTATAGCTGAACATTTTTTTTAATTTTTTTTTTCCAATTAAGAAAATAAAGATCATGTTAAACAGACAGTTTTAACATTTTTTCCTGGAAAAATGGATTCAGAAGACAAATAACTACTACTGTTTTATCCACAAAATCAATGAGCCAGAAACGAGAAACTACAAGCACTGCTGCAGAGGCGTTTTACCAGGTAAGGTAGTTTTAATTCAGTGTCTTAATGTACTGTCAGGAGACAGAAGCTAAACGGGACATTCTGGGCAGGGTGACTGACAGAAAAATATACCAGAAATGTGCAGCCTGCTGCAAAGAAAACTCTCTATACTATACATTTCTATTTGTGCATTTTATATAGACATACATATAAGTGTATATACAGGGTATATCACAACCCTGGGTCAAAATTCTCCAACCAGCTCTGAGGAACTCATGTTAGATTTCCATACTATAACCATAGTTGTTGCTCTCTCCAAGTGCTTCTTGTCCTTAAACAGACAAGTTTTCCTCTGAAGTTCAACAGGATTCTGTCTCAATGTAAGTCAGCATTTGAACATGTTGCACAGAATACATTTTAGTATTGATTCCTCACACTTCACATAAGCCATAGGACAACTGACATTTTCCAACCATAGGGCTTAGATACAATGTCTAGTTATTTGAATTAAGGAAAATACACATTTTGGGTACCTTCCTGAATTCTACAAAGACTTGTTTGTTCCTTAAGTCTTCAAGTCTATGTCCTACCAGCTGATCTATTTGGGCAAGCAGATTTTTGACTCCAAAGGTAGATTTTCAGAAACTGGGATTTGGAAGTCAATTTTATGTGCTCTGTAACTACTAAACATGTACATCTAATGACTCCTTATAACTTCAAATACCACTGAGGACTCCATAAGCCTCTGCAGTCAGTAAATAGCTGAAAAACCCATCCGTGCAGAGTACTTCAGCATTGTCAAGTGGCTGGCCTGCATTTGATTACAACCTGCCATTATTCGCAAACTCCTCGTTATTACTCCCACTGCTCGAGAAGCAAACGCCTGTGCTGAATCACGTAGTGGTTGGCAAGGTTGCATGTGAGAGAATTTCTGCTTTGAAAGTAGAGAAAACTTTAACCCTAACATTCAGCTTTTCATTAATAGAATTACATTAAAAGAGCTTTCCAGATAAGTTTAATTCCAGCACTTCGCAACTCTCTGTCTCCGTAACCTTAACTTTCTTCTAACACAGTGGACAGGGCTGTGTTTTGTACATGAAAACTAGTACTTCTAAAAACACTCCATCTTTCTTCTTTTTTGGATTAACACCTGCACAACTCAGACCACTGTTTCTAATTTGCACAGGCCAGACTTTAAAGTACCACAGTGTTACACAGAAAGGGAAGGATCATTTATTTGTTAATTTAGGAGGATCGGAACAGCTGTGAACTGTAAAAGCTTTGGGACATGATGTACCTTGGGGAAAAGGGAGAGGCAGCAGGAATAGAAAAATACTTACCTGGGAAGTTAGCCTTTGGAAGGCAAGGCTACAGAAAGCCTGTCTAGCATTTATACCTTCTTTTCATCAAATACAGATTTTTTAGATCACAAAGTATTAAGTCTAAAACTGGAAATGGACTACAAAAATATTAATTCCCAGATCTCTTGTGCCAACAATTAATTACGTTCCAGGAAAATCCTACTTTGAGCATGAAGAGATTAATATATATAATGGCATGCTCCCATTCTAAAAACTTTAATATGGAAAGTGCTACATTAAGCCACAGTCTACTTAGGCGTTACAACAAAAGAGCTTTGGTTGTAGATGTACATTTCCAAAAATGTGTTTAATGCACTTGTTGCAGGGTTTCACAGTAAACAGCTGGTGATTTTATATCCCATAAACACACTTGCCCTATTTAAAAAAAATGGTATACGGATGAACTACTGTATGCACTATGTACATAAATACCATAGCACACTTTTCCATGGAGAGGTAACACTGGTATCATGCTTTTAAACAACCCTCAACTTTACCCCTACAGCCTTATACTGATAACTTACATGGAATAGAAATAAATAAATTTATTTTTAAAGTATGTGGCTGAAAACAGAAGGTGCAAAATTGCCCTACAATTTGTCTAGAATAAATGGATGAGAACAGAGGATGCAGTATCAGTGTTGCTACAGTGCATCTATTTACGCAAGGTTATGCAGAGTTTTAGAGAATAATAGCGTTCAAAGAATTTCCTGATGGATTTGATATATAAATATGCCTAAGTATTGAAACTATAAATAAGAAAATACAATCACAAATTAGAAAGTAGTAACATACCCACAGATAATATAAGAAGTCCAGGAACTGATTCTAATATTGAACAGTTATTTCTGAATAATTTGTTGTTCCATCAATAGTTATAAAAGAGAGTGAGAATTGATCAAATGCTGTACAATATGAGAATGTCTTGGGAAATATATATATACAGATCCATTTTTAATTTTAGAGATACTGTAATCTATTTTTATGTCAGTACACAATATGTTGATGGTAGGTTGCAAGAAAAAAATGCTATTAGGATTACTTGTTCATACAATTTTCCTCAGTTAAATGAATTGATTTTCCTACTTATTTGATTTGTGACTTTAGAGTTCTCTGTGGTTTGTTCAAGAATGTAATCTCCAAATTTCACAGAAAATTTGGCACTTGGAATGACAGTGAAAATAATGAAAAGCAACAAAACTTTTCCCAGCACAGGTTTGATGGATAACATAATTACTTTGCCTTACTCATCTAAAGACATTACTAAGCCTTGTTTCAGTGTTCTCTTAAATGAATCTTCAAATGCGGGAGGACTAGGATTCCAATCCAAGTCACCTCCAGGCTTACCAACATATTGGGTGATTACCACCATTGTATCTGAGAGTTACAGGGACAGGCATAAAAGCAGAATTTCTGATTTATGATCATCGATCCTTTGGCTTAATTTCCAAATGCTTCTCTTTAGGAATGACCAAAATATATTTCACAAAGATGACTTAAGGCTATAAATGTACCAATTAAAAGGAAAAAGAAAAGGTTATAAGTGGAGGAAGAATCAGACAAAGAAGGAGGGCACAAAACATTTTCAAGTCTGATGCTTGTAACATCTGATCTTACAAGAGAAACTGAACACGGTCAAGGATGCAACACAATACAATCAAGAGCTTGAGACTTAGAAAGGTGATTTCTATTAGTACTGTTAGTTAATGATTAACAACAAAATAAAGAGAGATAACATGGTTTAAAACAAATCTTTTCTAAATTAACATCACTCTGGGGAAGGAAGGTAAAAGTGAATCTTCCAAGGGAGCGCTGGGAGTCTGCTACTGACAAAGGGATAATTTTTATATGGATCTGCCTACCGCTAATATAGGAGTCTTTATTTCCCAACAAAAACTGCAGAACAAATGCTCCATTTTACATTATCACTTGTTTTTACATATAACAGCTATCAAATGTCTTCATTGACTGCTCACTGAAAGAATTCTGAAGATTACACATATATATTTGGGTTTAGCCAGTGGGGAGACCCATGCAGAACAGAAAAAGAAAACCTTGGGTAAAATTATCACACAAGATACCAGTTCTGCAGAAAAGTATACAGAAGTAGCTTTCTGTACAGTAAGGATGTGTATTACAAAAGCAAAACACTGAGAAACAAAGAGAACAAATTCTGCCTGTTACTAAAGACCACTGGGATTTGGACAGAGAGAATTCTTGAAATTTTCTGGTTGAAGGCGCAAGTTCTGTGAAACCTATGTCCCTAGCAATATCTGTGGGTGAGCTTGACAGTCTCATTGAATTAAGTCAATTTCCTGTTATGTTTTTGTACATGTACATGTTTTTAGGTGGTTTGAATTTGGAAGAATATAAAGGGCAGAAAAGATTATTCAATTATTCCATGAAAAAGGTTGTCTTAGGGCCCAAGAGATACAGGATTAAGTATTGCTCAAAGTTAAGGGAAAAAAAAGAACAGTTTGAGAAGTATGGATGTTATGCAGTGAGGATGGGAGAGATATTACAGTTTATATCTAATCTCATACACAGATAGGGTCTACCAGTTTACAGCAGGAACGGAATGGGAACAGTAGAGCTAAAATGCATGAAGGCTCAGAAATGGAACTATATCAGAGATGGAAGCAAATTTTAAAGATCATGACACTCAAATCAGAATAACCAAAGAATCTCAGTTCCCACATGAGAGAGCTGACTCATGATTATGAAGTATAGTTGCAAATTTAAATATATTTATGCAATAAATAAATTTACTTGGTATGGTAAGAGTAGAAAATAGTAACATAATCAGTAAGGTGTGGTTAAATACTTTTCTATTAGTCTGATCTGAGTGGAATTCAAAGGATGCTATAGAAAGAAGAGGAAAAAAGGCATACATGTTAGGAGGGAACAGGATACAAAACACACTGTCCTCACCTTAAGTCCTGTTGGAGAACCTCCCCCCGTTTGATAGGCATAGCAGCCCACTATAAGTTGTTTTTAATTTTTGTGACCGACTTTGGTATGATGGGCTTTAGCAGATTTCATTTTTCTAGAAAAATCTGAATTCACATTACTATAATAACTTGATTGTAAAATTTTCCGTAGCAATTCAAAAGTCTTAGAAAAACCAACTGCATTTACTACTGAGCAATAAGCACTACTTTTGAGTCTTCACAAGATTCCTAGCAATCATTACTCCAAAAGCAGCAATTTTAAATTGAAGGTTAAAATAACTTCTTTAAAGGAAAGGATCTTTTTTACCTCTGAAGAAAAAGAAACTAAAATTACCTTCTGCCCTACAAGGTGCTAGCCTTTTTTATGAAAGCTTGACAATGAATAAATGTGAAGCCAATAGGATCAATTACACATAAATGTTCTGATCAGATTATATTAAGTACAACTGAATCCTCATTAGTGTCCACCTGAAAAAGGTGTAGAGATTCTGCAGTGCCTTCTCCCCCAAGTAGACTTTAGCTGCTTGTCTTCAGGGCCAGCCCTGATATGCTGCTGCTGTGTAATCTTTGATCAGACTTCTGTGAAAAAGCAAAACCATGTGAGAACACTAAGAAGTCTTGCTGGGGGCCCACAATTAATCTCAGGCCTCTGCCATGGTCCCTTGTCTGAGCTGCACCGCCAGCTTGTCTGTGCTGCTGATCCTGACACTGCCCTGCTGACTTGACTTCAAAGCTACCTCATCACAACAGACACATCTGGCGGCCACTGGACTGCTGGCCAACCTTGCCATGCTCATCTTTTTTGGGAAGTGAGTCTCTTTGCGGCTCTGTGCGACTGAGCCTCTTCATGGTGATTGCTGCCCCTGCCCGCTTTTACTGCAACCCTCAGCTGCTGGCTCGCCTTCCCTTGCAGGGCAGCCCACTCTTCTGCTGCCTCCCTGACACTGAACTGGTATCTCAGTGAAAAGCAATTTGGGTACACCTACATTCTACCCAAAATGGGCCATTACTTCACAGACAGTAGTACTACACATTACATTGGTTTGTAGTTTCCAAACCTGTAAGAACTGGAGAGAATTGGTCACATTTCACTGTTGGCTGGGGGGCAGAGGGATGTTTGTTGTTCTTGTTTCTTTTAAGGCCTTGGTGCCATGCAAATGTTACACTTTGAGCTGGGAGGTCAATTTGTTTTGGAATGAGTAGCAGGAAACTGCAAAGCAAGTTCCCATCCTAGTTGCAGCTTATGGGGAAAATTGCCTTGGACAAAATCTGTGAATGATGGATAAATACTGAAACTGTTGAGCACAGCCAGCAAATACTCAGCTGTTCTGGAGAGCATAGATGCTCTTTGATGTCCTTGTTCTTAAAGAACAACATCTGGGCAACGAAGAAACACCACAGCCAATCAGTACATCAGCTCTGATAGCACACGTTATGCTTGTGTCAGTGTTTATGTTGAAGGGGATGTGTGGAAGAAGGGTGAGACTGGGGAGGACCTCACTATCTAGAGTCCAAGCAGGAAAGCCATCTCTCATATTACGAGCCATCTCTTGCAGAACTGCAGAAGAGAAATGATAAATTGGGGTGGGGGGGAAATCACCAGAAGACAAAAAAACTAGCTGTGCATAAATGTATTACCAAGTTGAAGTGAAACTGCAGACTTTCCTCCTACTGAAATGGCTAATTTCAGTTAATGATTCTGTTATGTTTGCAACAGTCCTTATGACCTTCTATAGATTGCTATATGGTACTGAAATTGCAAAATTTCTTTGGGAAACCAAACAAGCCCTCCCTCAAACCAAAATCTTATGCTGTGGATGCCAACAGTGATCTTATTTATACAATATACACCACAATTTATCTGCAGATTCCAAACACAAATTAATCAACTCTAATGGCTCAATAATCTTCTTATATTTTAAACACCTAGTAGTTATACAGTGTGTAAGCCACAGGCTGTAGAATAATAGAGTCTTTGATCTGAAAATAATCTCTTACAAAATAGGAACAAAGGAGGCTACCCCACCAAGGGGAGAAAAGTTAAGGTCACTTTGTTGCTTTGTATTTTCATAATTTCTAATGTCTGAGTTACTTTTACAGAAAGACTGTGTATGTCCCCTTCTCTTTTTAACGGATGCGTCATAGCTCCTGCAAACTGCACTGTCAACCTTAACAAATTTTTCTGTTCTTGGAAATACATATTGTAATACCTAGGAATAGAAATGTGAATAGTTATATTGATTTACAAATTGTATTTAAGTATAAACCTGAGTCTATCCCTTAATCCAAACTTGTCAATGCTGGATATAAAACCATGCTGATGAGTGGTTTGAGGCGAATGCAGGAATGCCAGGATGAAAGCTTGGATTTGTGCTACCTTTTGGTGTGAGATCAAATACAACCCAGAGGGAATGTGAGCCATTAACCACATGCCCAGGTTGTATGTTTGATATCTGGGGACAGACAGTTCCCAAAAATGTCTGAGACACATTTCTTATAAAAGCTGCCAACATATCTCACTTGGACTTGGGGCATACAACATTGTAACTCAAGTTTAGTATGTCCTTACAAACTACAGATAACACTAACTCCAGGCATTTTCTATCCAGGCACAGAGTGACATAGAACTAGACTGCTGTTAGCAGAAGCTGACCCTGCTAAAATGCCATGCAGATGTATGTGGAATACAAAACGCAGATTTCCACCTGTTGTAAAGCTTATATATCTGGCAGAAATTCAATTTGGGCCCTTCTCCAGCTATTTTTTTCCTTCACCTCGTGGCCTTAAACACAGTAATAAACACACATTAACACAATGGGCAAGAAATGGGCATTGTGACTCCAGCAAACGCTGCTAGGTCATGTTTGTGGTTCATTACTCTTGGACTTCTGTAATTTATTAAGCAATGTCCAGAGAGATCTAATGAGTTTTCACATAGCTAACAATTAAATATTAAAGGAAAATATTATCACACTCAGCTGAAATAGCAACCTTTATGTAAGTTAACTTATTGATGTCCAAAAAGCATCTTAACATCCTACTTGCTATTTTTAGGTGAATAAAAAATGACTTACTTCTACACTAACAGACAAAATTATAAACAGGCACCACATTCCAATAATGACAGAAATAAATTTGGAGAACAGTTTGTTAGTTAGCAAAATGTTATCACTATCTGTATAGACAGCACACTTCTCTGTCGAAAGATTAATGGGAGAAGGAGAAAACTTGCTACAGACCTTTGGAGTGGAAAATGTTCATGAGGTAATGTAAAAAGCTGTTCTGAGATACCTTTGCATATACATCATCAAGAGGGAATTTAATATAGATGTTCAATATAAGTGTCAAGCTCTGAGCAGCTCTTTGGATCACAACAGCAGCAATTAACAAATATACTGTTGGCAGTCAAATTCGTCCCACAGGGCATGAGTTCAGAAAAAGCACAAATCTCCCAGCTGTTTTACATTTCATTTTTAGTGACCTAATTTTTTAAAAATGCTTTGATTTTTAGCTGGGTTTTTCTTTTTCACCTAAGAAAGCCTCTGTACCAAGTTTGTAGGTCTGCAAAATCTGTAAATCACATTTTCATTTGTCTGACACTGTAATTTTGGCGGGTCTCAATAGGAGTTTTCTCCTAGGTCACATTAAGATCAACAATTGCATGTTGAGCTTAACTAGTCAAGTTAAGTGCTTCTGTCTACATTAACTATTGGGACTTTTTATTGTCTAAACACTACAATGAAGCTATAAAGTTTTGCTTACATATCCAGCATAGCGAATACACTACAACTTTAAAAAGAACTGGTACAGCTCCAGTTTAGGTGCCTGGGATACAGTAAGTGTCACAAAAGAGGCAAAAAAATTTCTTTTTCTGAAGTTCATTATAGAAAAGGCTTTTTATTTGTAAGACAATTAAAAGAAAAAACAACAGTAAGAAAATAAAAACTACCATTTTATTTAAAAAGATTTGTCAAGGAGCAGTCCTGAGCATTTTTTGTTTGCTCTTTAAATTTTCATCAAGAAGAACTTAAGCTTCAAATGTTTCTTCCAGATTCTTCTCTCCCCCTTAAACTAAAATTACAGTAATTTTCCAGTCATACTGCTGGGGAAAAAAAAAAAGATCAACACTAAAGTTTTCCTCATATTTTTGTATGTTAAAAACCCCTACAACTGGTAAAAGCAATAAGTCTATTGTTCTAGAAGTTCATTTTTCCTTGGGATTTGGTTTAATTCCTTATAGCACTCATAGAAATGTTGTGACTTCTAAGGAAGACTGTATTATGATTTGGGCTCTGACTATAGCAGTATTATACGGCAAAGTCATACCCTAACCCCTCCACAAACAACGACCTGAACCTCACTTGAGCACTGACTGCCGATTGTGCTGATCTGTGCCAAACTGTGATGATGGCTAGCCAAAATTAATTAAAAAAAACGCAGACACAGGACAAAATTGCAGCCTGTCCTGATCAAGGAGACAAGCACAAATCCTTGTTAAGGAAAAACTGAACAGATATAAATGAGTATCTCGATGTTACTATGCTTAATGCGTAAAGAAATTAAGGAATCTGATTTAAGTTTTAGTAAGATAAGTCAACCAAATACAGAACGAATATCTCAGAGGAAGTTCTATGCAACAGGTAGCAATGTCCCACTGGAATGGCATGGAAAAACCTGGATTCAGTTCCTCAGTTTTGCACAGCTGGGCAATTGCTCACAACCAACACAAGTTTTAGAAAGGAAATATTGTGTCCCATTGTCATTGATATCAAATATGAAAAATCTTTTCAAATAATTAATCAGAAAATTGACACTTCAGCAATTTTGGTTTTGCAAAACCAATTAGAAGTCTTTCTATCCTATGGAAAAAGAAACAACGGCAAAATTTCAAAAGCTGCTGCTAAATTGAAATATTCTCTGAACTTCTCTGCTGATAAAGGAGAGGAGGTTATTTTTACTCAAACAAGATCATGGAAGAGAAAACACATTCATGGTACTAACATGAATTTGTTCGTTTCTGAGGTTCTGAAGCTGTATGTTTGAAGAAAAACCTTGTTTTGCATCCTGGCATTACATTTGCTTTGGGCACTTTTTTACAACCCTGTGTGACATGGCAGGTCAAGAAGGGAAAAGAAAAGCTACCTGAATTAAATTAGTACAGCCAATTATGTCTCTTCTTAGTGTATAAATAATGGAATTGCTGGAAAAAATATTGTATTCTGCTAATGCTTTATTAGCAGGCTCAGGTCCTCTGTTAATTACCAGAATCACTCACCTAAAATATGTGTGTTTATTTCTCCCACAAGTCTGTGGAAAAAAAGTGAGGAAATAATAACATGTCCTGGAGTTGTCAATGGGACTTCTGCCCAGCATTGGAAGAATAACTCCCTGCAAGGCTTCATCTTTTATATAAACACATGACTCCTGCTCTTTTTGTCAGAACTGATGTTTACTCTGTCAGACTTCTTTTAACATTTCACTGATAAATTAAAGGCCCTAATTATTGCTTTCCATTCTGTTCCTAAGATCAGGACTTTATGTACACCACTTCAAAAGACAATACTGAACTCTGTTGGGTATTCATATGTATTTGTTGCACTCTTCTACTGTGGCAGTAATTGTACCTGCTGTTTCTTTGTGGCTATGACCTTTCAGTTATCCAAAATTAGTCTAGATAAGGCTGTGCCTCTGGCACAAACAGTACTTTGGCTAACCCCTCAAAAAGGGCAGTGCTGAGGTAAGACACAGCCATGACAAACTTGAAAGAAGCCATGAACAGAATACGCTTTTTAAGTTAGGTGAGAGCTGACTAATATACATCTTGATTTAGGGGGACTGTAGGAGAAATGGTTTGCTGAGTAGTGATTTAGGAACTGAAAAGTTATGGGAAATTGCTTAGTGATAGAAAAAGAAATAATATGCAAGATGATGACCATTTTACATATTATTGGCTTTAACCCACAGTATCTCACATAACCAGTAATTAATTACCTTAATAAATAGTAATTAAGTTAAACATCACCTGTCTCAATGTGCTTTTTGCTTTTAATGTCAAGGCTCTCTTAATGTTGCACTTCTCCTCACTAGAAAGGGTCTATGCTTACCACTAGGAGTTGTTGGATTTAAATTATTTTCCTCTCAGGGGTTTTACATCTAGTGCTTTACCCTAACAGTTCAGATTTTGTTTAACCTATTTACATTGTCTGGTTTGCTTTCACAATTCGTTATCATGACAGAGGAATGAAAAATAAAAGCTTTTCTTTCCCAAAAACAATGGTCTTCAAGTGCTACCTTTTTGCATTTCTTTGAAATACCAGAGTACAAATTAATGTAGCAAGATTTTATAGATTAAATACTGTGAAGGTGCTCTTGATACCTGGTTGGGCTGCCAGAACTCTGCAACTCAGTAATGCCTGAATCCGTGTCTTTCAATGTCTCAGCACCTCAGGTACATACCCATGGCTTTACTTTTCCTTAAACTAGAATTTACGCAGTCTAATGCTTCTAAATTTGGTTAATTGTTTCCAATTTAAATGGGTATGTGGGAATTGTCCCATGCTGACTCAAACTACAACTGTGGAAGTTACATATTAAGGAGATACTATTCTTACCTTGAGAAGGTAGATTGCAAAAGCAGTGGAAAATGTTATGTTGATGAGTACTCCCAAGCACATGAAAAATGTGCAGCAGATGAAATATTTAAAAAACTAAAGGTTTTCTTGGTTTTCATACTAAGCTTATACTGTAAAGAGAACAGTGAACCTCAGTATTTATGCAACAGTCAACTCCCAAACCAATTTGTATAACAATAATAAAAATGCTCATTGAAGAAACATGTACTCTGTGTATCCATTTAACTGAAATACTGCAAGGAGCTACCCTTCCTCTCAGCATTCTCTTCTCTAAGCCAAACAACCACAGCTCCCTCTACCTCCCCTCATACATCACATGCTTCAGCCCCCTAAACATCTTAGTGGCCCTCCACTGGACTCACTCTTCCTCATGTGGGCTCAAAACTAGACAGAGAATTCAAGATGGTTCCCCAAAACTGCTGAGAACAGGGGAACAATCATTTCTCTAGAACTCCTGTCTATGAACTTGCCAATGCAGCCCAGTAAGTACATAGCCTTCACTACTGAAAAAACCCACTGTGGACTCCTGTTCACCTTGCTGTCCTTCTGGCACCCCCATTCTTCATTGTGGATGGCTGCCCACCTTGTCAGGCACTATGTGTACAGTTCCATGGGCTTGTTCTGTCCCAGCAGCATTCATCTCTAGATTATCTTTCCAGAGGCTTCTATGAGACTGCCAAGCCTGTATTTCTCTACATCTCCATTCTTGCCTGGCATAACATTTGTGATTTTCCAGTCATTTGGCACCTTCCCCAAATGCCAAAGCCTTTAAAAAATTATAGGCTCTTTCAAGCTAAAGAAAAAAACCTCTTCCCTCAGAAAGACAAAGAGTATTATTAATACTAATGCTGGTCTTAATGCATGAAGAATTGCTTTCCACTGTCTGTTTTGCTCAACACATGATATTAAAGTGAATGGTCTACATTTGTAGCTTAATGCAACTTTTTGACAAATTCTATCCACCTCATGCAGAACACATTAATTTACAGAGCCTCAAGCAGACAAACTAGCCTTGGAATTTAGGTTCTAGCTCTTCATCATTCCATCATCTAGTGGTGAACATACAATTAGGTGCAATGGTTGTGCAGATTAATTAATATGTGCCAAGATGATGATGGTTTGTTGTGCATGGAAATTTTGAGCCTGAAGTAACTCGGATCAAAATCTGAAATATTTTGTTCTGGATAGGAATACAAAAGCAGGACTGCCAGCTAGTAGGCTGAGTATTCTACAGTGAATAACTCATTTAATGATGACAGTACTGTCGTAATTCATTTTCAGTACATGTTGCTGGGACTTAATCCTTCTGCATGTTCTGGATTTTTGTTTTTTACTCTTATGGTAAGACCCTCTAGAGTAGGCTTTGGAGTTGTAGAGATGAGAATTTCCAAAACTGTGATTATGAGATAGATCAAAACCAAAAGTGGGAGGAGGGATGAAGGTGAAGGTCACTTTAAAAAAAAAAAAAAAGTCTTCAGCTTTTGTTTTGAATACTTTCAAGTCTTCTGTTTCTCCTAACTTTCTTTCCTCTTAACCCCAGACTCTTTCCCATAAATTTCCTTTAAGAAAGAAAATCTATAGCACTAGTTCTGAATTACTAGTTATATAAAGCTGGATGAAATATGCTGGTGCTACTTCAATAAAACTGGTGTTAGAGTACTCTGAAATGGTGGGGGTTGAAGAAGATGGAGCATAATAAATAATTTACCTTCTTAATATATTAAGTCTTTTGTATGAATGACTGCAAAACTGAAAAATATGATGATTTGATTGTACTTCTATACAGCTGAAAACAAGACAATACTTTCACCCTGGAAAAACAGAGTTAAAGTGTGTGAGTATATACACATTCACAGGTACACACATACACATACATAATTATGGATTACAAAAATTCTCAAGTGACTACTTGAGACTGTTCAAATGTTAACTTTGTTTTTTCAGTCTTAAGTCTTTGAAATATGCACAAAAGCAATTGCTAGGGATGCAGCATGTATATGTGTCCAAAATGGTGCTCATACTTTCTATCAACAAAAGGAAAGATAGGATGTGGGCT
This sequence comes from Gorsachius magnificus, assembly GCA_034008185.1. NCBI lineage: Eukaryota > Metazoa > Chordata > Aves > Pelecaniformes > Ardeidae > Gorsachius > Gorsachius magnificus. The sequence continues at coordinate 38,984,773 of CM067088.1, read as the reverse complement.
ATATTTTTAGAATAATGAACATGATAAAAGGTTAGATCTTTTGTTATATTTCTTCTGAAATATGCAATTTGTTACAACTTATACTCTGTGAGAAGAATCCCTACTGCAACTCTAATGTGTTTTTTTAGTATCAAAAACATAAAAGCACATCAGAACACATCATGTGCAAACCATGGCATTAAACAGATTAGAAAACTAAATGTCATACTGTAACATGACCGAGTTTTTGTCAGTTAATTTACAAGAAAGGCAGAAGAGCTCTGCAGGAAGCACTTTCTCCAAATATGCACCCTGCAGCTAAAATACCTCATATACCTTATTGTTCTTATGGGGGGGGGGGAGGAAGAAAAAACCCCTTGACTAAAGTGATAAATTTAAAGCTTATGTGGATTTTTAACACGATTAAATGAATTCCATATGAGATTGTGTATTGCAAGTAAATTAAAAAAAAATAACAGCAGTCTTGGCTATAAAATACTTTTGTAATCTACCATTCGACTGCATTGCAGTTGTACTGAAATATTTGTAATGTTATGAATGCTTCAATTATGAGTAAACTTTTTATTGAATTCCTATTTAATTGTATTTTTTTCTATGGCCCTCTGTGACACAGCATTTCTGTTCGTATCCTTGAGGAAGCAGGCTGCTGTACAGTCCACTGTAGCCATGAAGATGCTGTTTTATTTACTAAGACACATGTTGGAATTTCAAATATGTTTTGCTACCAGATCCGGAAGAGTTAAATAGGGCGCTGTATACTCTTGAAGAGACTTAAGTAAAAGGCCACCAGTCTTCTTAATTAAGGCTTTTCATATAAGCACTGCCTGAAATCACCTTAGCTGCCTTTTCAAGCTCTCATCTGATTCTAATTAAGCTCCTTGGAACATTAACCTGGCTTTTTCCTCATGATTCATCTCATTAGGAAAAAAAGGTAAATGACTCACTTTTATATGCTACTTTATATAGTGGCCTTCTATTTGAGTTGGTGAAATCCTTGGACAGTGACTTTAACAGGAGCAGGATTATTTCCTTGGAAATTAAGTGATCAACATGTTTAAGAAATTCCCTAATGAAAAAGAATACTCCCCTACAGAAATTCATTGTATAATAACAGTGCCAATTCCTTTTTGCCTTTGGACAATTAACCATGTCAACGATTGAGATCACTCTTTCCATAGGATAACAGCCTTGCTGAGAAGTTATCAAAAAGTATACTGTAGTTCTAACTTAAGTACTTAAGACTTCCTGCAGAAGACCTATTTTCCCAATATAAAATCAAGTATTTGGACCATACAGTAATCTGACCTGGAATACGTGCTCCCCTGGTAGGCTAATATACAGCATACATTTGCATTTTAAGAATAGTATGGAAGTGCCTTCTCAAAGCTCAAAGGAATGGAAGAATCAAACTATATTGTATCATGGAAATAAGACATGCTCGTTTTTTCCTACTTCATTGTGTGACTATGTAAACACTGGGAACAAGTTAAATCCTACATATGTTCACATGTTGTTTTCTTTGAGTTTGTTCCATTAAAATTTTACTTCCTTTAGAGACTTCTTGAACAATAACCATCTAGCCAGCAAAATGATAAAACATAATTACTTCCACCTCTTGCAAAAGAAGAAACTGATGTCAATCTGAAGAAAAAAATTGAAGAACCTTGGACCTTGTCAAAATACAGTAATTTTCAGAGCTGAGTGAATGCTACTCTTTAGTTTGATAGCTGAACAAAAGGAACAAAATACAAATGAACTGGGCCAAGCTGAAATAAATCTTGCTTCCTCCATCAGTAAATTTGTTTCAGTTCTAATGAAGATGGTATTGGACTCAAAAGGTTCTGCTTTGTTTTCATACAGGATAAAAAACCTTTTAGATGAAAAAGATGCTGTAGTACTTTTCTTTCCCCATCGCCTGTATAGAATACTCTAACACAGGACATGTGAATATACACCACTATCTGAAAGTTCTGTTTTTAATCACGGAAAGAGTAGTTTGGAAGCAAAAACCTTTCACCTTGTTCCCAATTCTGAGGAAGCTGTCCTAACTACCAGGTGATGAAGCCATTCTCTTGTCAACAAATGAAATCAGCAGAACAGACTAGGAACAGCCTACCCAAAGGTATGTTATAGCGTAATTAACAGATGGTGAGGACATTCTGCACAGAAAAAAGGTACGTTCAAAAGACCCAAGTGCAATTTCTTGCATCCATTTCTAAGTGGGTAGGTAAATGCAAAACTACCAAGCCTCTTGTGTGACACTTCTACAAAAAATTTCAGTAGTCTCAGATACTCTAAAATTCTGTTTATTGGGGATTACATGGCTCGCCCCCCAGTCTTCGACTGGTTTATTTGGAAGTGAAAAAACTGTTCAGCTTTTCCATGGAAAAGGATCTAAGAGATACATTACCATTCTCACACTAATTCATTAATGCCAGAGGTAGCTGCGAGATAGCTGTTAGAGTTTTTATGAAGTTACCAATTAACATTTTGGTTATAAACATCCTGGTTTATATCAGATACTTAGCAACCTGCCAGGAGCTCCTGATTACAAGGAAACCCGCAGTCTTCTTACTTTTAAGTTCAAATAATCTTTGTCTTACTACTTCAGACAGTGTTCCAAAGCAGAGATATGTCCCAGAGAAGAAATGGAGAATACCTATTCTTGAAGCGGGTAATTTTACCACCTCACAGAACAAAAGAAGATTCTCTCTCAGACCCAAGAGTAGTGCAGAGCTGATAGTAATGAAGAAATTTGTTTAACGCATAGTACAGGAACAAATTCCAAACACTGTTTTGCAAATGTATACTGGTATTACTGGTCACTAAATCTCTGGCTGGTTTGTGTTTCTTCTGTGGCATGGTATGCTCCAACCACTATTTCTCTTTCTTTTTTTCCTGGGTCTCTTTTGTACTTCATTCTTTTACAATGAACGTGTTCTTTCAGTGTAAAGTGCTGAATAAGTTTAGAACAGATTAGGACATAAGTAAAAATTATTTCTACTTTTCCTTATTATTAAATATTCCCTCCTAAGGAGAAACTAAAATAAATGTCCTTGTACCAAAAAGCTACTTAAGAGCTGCTACTGCTATTTAAAACCTTTTGTTCTGAGACAGTAGCATGAAAAATTATGGTGGTAGTTTTCACAAAAAAAGTAATTCTTGTTTTTTTCTTAAGTATTATGAATTCTACTTAACAGTGTAATAGATCACCTAATAGCTGCTATACGTGAACATGAATAATCACAAGTTGACAAACATATGTATTCCTAGTTATACTCATCACTGTGCAGCCTTGAATATAAAGTAACAGTATAAATAACCATAGGTCAAACTTTTCTGTATTAAGATCAGATGGGATCAGATGTGACATCAGCCAGAACAAAATTCAACTAATGCTTGCTTTTGCTTACACCTTCCCTCAAAAATCAAGCTTTAAACAGGGTGAAAGAACTATACTTCTTTAATGCTTTCAAAGCCAAGCCCCTTTTCTAATTTGATTTGGTGGAAAAATAGACTGACCTGTTCAGTCACACAGTATAAACAAACAAGTAACATAATATCTTGTATGTAAGCAGAATTCAGGTAACAAAGTAATAGGAAAAAATATTAAGCACAAAAACTTAATTCAGGGTCATAAATATATCAGAAGCCCAGAGGCTTGTAAAATATTTGGTGCTTGTGCACATGGAATTTTTAGGAACAGGCAGGTATGTAGCTGCTGAGTATTTCTTTCTCCTTCATGAACAGGACTTCTGCATGTCATCTTGGTGAAACTGGATTCTGAGCTTCCTGGACAAAAATAGTCTGGATGTTGCATTGAACTTCAGCAAAATAGTAACGTGGGATAACCAGACCACAGATAAAAGCATCACATAATTTTAACTTTATCTTCCTTTCCTCAACAGGGTAAGATAAATTAGCAAAAACCCCAAGAGTTATTGCAAGTACTGACATTTTGCAAACACTAGCTTGACTGAGCACTGTGATCGTGACTGAAAATCGTATTCAAGTGCTACTCCAATGCCAGAAGCAGCAAATAAAGCACTACACTTTTGTAGGATAACAGTAGTGGGTATGTTTATGACTGATATAAATGTCCAAGGCATAGTCGAGCTAGCTGCAATCCATCTGCTCATACACTCTTAAGAACAAGAGGCTGGGGCATAGAAGGCAGTGTCTTTCAGGGTATTTGGATATAGACCATCCTTCTATTTTGAACATCTTCACTAGCTCCTTATGCTACTGTAACTCTTGTTCTATTAAATTTTTTTGTGGGTGTGAATGCTGAGAGTGAATATTCATAAGCTACCCATCACGTACATGCCATGAGTAGCTTAGAGTTCTCACTCTGTTCTTGTATAAATAGCTTTCACTTAAGTACACAGCAGCTTAACTATCCAAACTACCTGTAGAATGATTACCACCCTCAGCTGTAACTATCACGTTCTGTGAACATTCAGTCTCCCCCAAAACTTAAATGCAACCCAGCAAACTTCCATACTTTTTCTGAAAACCTAAGCTTGAAAGAGATACCTGCATCAATACCTGCACCCCTTGCTTGTCTAAGGATGAAAATCATAGCAATATCAAAGTAATTTCTAAAAGTAGTCCTGGTTCTTATCAATGCCTTCCTGTATCTGAAATATTCTAATGAACTTTAGAGTGTTTCAAACTATTCTCACATATTTATGGGGATGTCTGAACAGATAAGAGGTATTTCCTTACTTTACAGTTTCTGAAAGGGCAACAGCCCTCAGTAATTCAGAGATGCCAGATGAGTAAGTGGAGGTTTACTTAACAATGGAACGTGAAACAGAACTTCCAACTGATTACATGAGACCTCTCCACTTAGATATGGTTCTCAATGTTGAACTAATTTGCATAAAAAAATAAAACCTAGCTCATTTGTTACCCAGGCTTACTTTGAGTCCACATTAAAACTTGCTCCTTCAGGTTTCTTGATTGTAATTTCAGGAACATATATGCATAAACACTTCTAAGGTGAAACAGTTATTTTGCATGGCTTTAATACAATAGTTTTGGGAGGGGGAAGTTCTAAAATAAAGAGAAATTATTTGGATCTCTGAGTTGAGGGCAAGGAATCAAGTGGTTTCACAACTCATTAAGCATGTCAATCCAACTAGAGGCTATGTGGCAAATGAATACATACTTAAGCTGTTCCCCAAGCCAAAGTGAGTTTTCAGGTTTTTCCTACTTTATGTCTTGTCATAACTGACAGCCAAGAAATGCAAAGCAAGGATTTAAGGTGCCACACTTAGTGCATTTCATAAAACATTTGTGTAAATTCCTCTATTATTTCCAAATAAACCCTCCTCAGGGACACTATGAGGTAGACTTTTTAACTTAAAACATGACCTTGTGTAATCCATGGTATCCACTATTTCCTCTATGTTCATAAAAAGGGAACTCAGAATTTTAGAGATGGAACCTGCAATTCCAAACAGTTAAAAAAAATAGCAGATATTTTGTATTTTCTACAGCTAGTTTATACCAGTAGATAATGTGCATATAAAAAATACATGCATACATGTAATTACATACATATTTATACATATTTTCTGTTTGACATATTTATTAAATATATTATATATGTGTATATATATTAATATATACGTAAATAAAAGTCCTAGGGCAAAGTCTGGCAACAAAAATACAACAATCTCTTGCTAGAAGCAGCTGCTTATTCATTTGTTCTACGAAAACCAGGTATTTAACATGACTTTCTCTGCAAACCATAGTACTTATAGTACTTCTGGGATAGAAATAAATATACAGTGATACGTGTAATTGATGAAATATTTTCAAGGCAAGATTTGACGTTCCTCTCTCAGGGACGGCTTACAGCTGATGCAGCCTACTCTGCCACAATGCAGTACGGGAAGGCAATCTCTTCCAATTAGAACCAGGCAGGATGCCAGCAGGGAAAGGGAAAATGCTATGAAGATTTTGCTGGTCTGAAAAGTCTTACCACTGTTCATCATGTTGAGCCTTTTTTTTTTTTTTTCAGTCTGCTGTGTATTTTAAAAGCTACAAGCACAAAACATGGAGAAGCAGGGAAATCCTCAAAGTGCCTGAATGAAATCAGAGATTCACTTCCTCACAAATCGATGCTTGCAAACTGCAGGATCTACTCTCTGTTATTTCCTACCCCAAATGACTCTGATTTGTAATGCCTCATTGCTTAGTATACATTTATATAATCTGTACATTATCTAAAACAGGGTTCAGCTGACAATTTAATTAAAGCAAATGTGCAGAAGAGAGGGAGAAATCTGATTAACTCACTAAGGTTCCAGTCTGAGCGATTATCAGCCAACAACATAAAATTGCCATATTGCAGCTAGTATTTTGGAATCTCTAATGTAAGGGAATCCCTGCAGCCATATCTGAAACTTTACAGCATTTGCTTCCGATTTAAAATATCCATTAGTTAATGCTTGTAAAAAACGATAGGAAGAGCACTGTGTAAATATTAAGCACAGCTATTATTTGAATAAAAGTGTTTTTTTAAGAATGTTAATGATTATTATAATGAAAACTAAGAGGAATATCAGCATAATATATTTTCTTCTAGGAAGCAGGTCTTGTATCTACTAAATCAAAGTACTTTGGGCAATACTGTTTGGCGTATGTTTATACTGGATACATTGGTAGACATTCTTTTAGTCTTTGTCATATGGAAGTCCATGGATTGTTATTACAGACTTCAGCATGAATCAAATCATCCTTCATGTGGAAGAAATTTCAAAGTCTCTCCTCAGCACAAGTAAAATGTAGGTAAAAATCAATGCAAGTAATCTGATTCTGATCACTTATGCCTGTCTCATATTCCCACTCTTTCTTTCATTCATCTCTATCACAGGAAGATTCATTGTTGGTTTTGAACAGATGTCAGCATCACTAAACAATCTTCATTTCCATAACTTACAATGCACCTGTGTAATATTCCGAAGATAAACAAAAGCGTTGAACTAATATAACCCATTTTGTGGCAGTAATAGCTACTTTCTTCTTGGCAGTTTTACAAACAGTTGACATCCCTGATTTGTTTGTTTGGGTTTGTTATTTTTTATTAAGAAGTCCTTCACTTGTTAAGCTTTGATCTGCCTTTTCTCTCCCTCTACTTTGTCCTTTGCACTCAGCTCCGTCTCTTGCATGAATCTTCACCTGCAGTCTTCTTAATCAGTGCATCTTTAAAGTCACTGCAAGTCATTCAAAACCCAGAAGGAACATATGTCTCAAGTTTTCCTTTAAGAAGCAATCTAAGCCTGCAGTGCCGTTGTATATATAACATACTGTTCTACTTTGGTAACCACAGCTCCCCAGTGTTTCTTCATATCCTCAGTTCCAAGCCTGTAGTGCCAAGAGTTGATCTAACCTGTACAATTGCCTGTTAGACAGTATTTTTTCTCATCATGCTACATAGCCTTTTATGATAAAAGAAATATGAATTGTTCAGTAATGTGAGTCTAATCCTGCTCCAAAGCAAAGCCTAAAAAGGTAGGTAAGCGAAAAAGGAAGACAGATGCTGGAAGGGGTGCAGAAGTTATGAATAATTTTCTCAAAAAAATGTTTCTTCATTTTGCCACTGCATTCAACTCAGCTTCCTTGCAATCTGCATTATGGCAGACTCAGAAACCACTGCTAGAGGAACTGAATTACCGCATCCTAGATAGAAATTCTGTAAAACTGTAGACTTTCTCAAGGTTAGTGAAGCCTTAAAATCCATGTTAGCAATCATAGACACTTCTCCATTCAGACTTGATCATTAACCTAGACTTTTAATTCAATAAAAATATACAAACATTAAAATAAGAGAAATTAATGGTATGAAAAGAATGGAAAGAAGCCAGAAAGAGTTGATGTAAAACCAGCTATTAATTCTTTTCTTTTCCATTAATTCCTGTTTTTTTCCTCCTACCTTTTCAATCTTGCATTAGTTTAGATTCCTGTTTCCGAGTTCTAGGTTCAGTTTCCATTTCTTCAGGTATCACTTACCACAATGAAATCATCCTCTTTCACCATGCTGACTACTGAACCTTTAAGTTTCCTATAATTTCTGTGATATTGCATTAGTTTCTGAAGGCTAAAACTTCTTCCAGGTAACACTAGGAAAAAAGCAAGGATTTTGCTCAAATCTTCACTTTTTTCTGAAAATGAGCAATTAATTATATATATATATATTTATACATATGTATTTACACACATTAGACAAAATCTTAAAACAAGTGAATCAAAAATAATTCAGGTTCATGGCATCTGATGTACGCTTGCTTATCAGTGGTTCTACTGTTTCCAGCTGCTCATAATTTTGCTCATGAAGTTGGATATAATTTCTTTTTTGCACTCACCTCTGGAGTCTGGAAAAAACGAGAACTAGAAGTGTTGCAGAAGACTAAAGGTGGCTGCTGTTTTCTGTCAGGTCTGAACACAGAAGCCAGTTGGTAATGAAGTTTCAACTCACCAGCCAGAAGAAATTTCATGCAGTCTCTACTGATGCAACTCCAGGGATAGCTGTCAGAGAGAGAGAGTTTTATCATACATGTATTTCTCCTCTCTGAAACCAAACTCTTCCCTTCCGGAAGTTGCTCATAGTCTTATCAGTGCTTTTGCACTTGCTCAAAGTAAGAGTTAATCAGTCTGTCCAGTCTGATATATTATTTCTACTATCATGTCAAGCTGATCTGCTTCACTTACTTATTTTTCCCAGATCTTCCCCATAAAAATTAAGTTTTAAAGTGCTATTTTCAGTTAGTTGAGAATAAGAGCTGATAATTTCAGGAAAAAAGGGTATCGGAAGCATTGAACACAATCATTTTAGTGGGAAAATGGAATGTCTACAAATGTAGCACTAAAAAACTTCTCTGAAGAATTAAGGACACAAAACATTGCATTTTTGGTGCAGTGTTAGTCTTGTACCTGTTGCTGAACTGATTTGAGTGATAAGCAGGATCAGAGAAAGCAGTATCTGTTTAATATAAAGTAACTTAAGAAGAATCATAAAAGCCAGCAGTGATACATCTCTAATCCATAACAAGTGAAAAGTTCCCACCATTCAATTCTAATGTTTTATGTCTCCTTTTCCTGCTTTCCCCTTCAGATACCAGAACATAACTCTGATCCAAACCGATATATATTTAGAGCACTAAAATGGTATATTTCTGAAACAGTCTAGAAAAACAGTTTTACAAGCTGCATGTTCTTCTGCAAACTCTTCACTTTGAAAACTTTTGATTGCATAAATGTGTAATTTCTGTACATTTCTGTACAGTGAGTATCAATGATAAACAACAGTGAAAATAATTACTTTCTTTTTTAATAGGTATTCATGAAAATCTGAGACCAAACATTGGAACAAACACTTTAAAATACATGCAGAAACTAAGAAGGATCCATGAAAAGCTAAACTGGAAATACATCTGTGTTATTAAAACATGCAGTTGGGTAACTAGTTGATCATGTATATTAAAGCAGAGTAATGCCTACTTTGTATACATTTTCTTTTCCAAGAAAATAATGGGGTAATTGCTAAATACTATTTAGCAATTTAGAACTTATTTTAAGTTTCAGCATCAGGCCCAATGTGTTAGAAATTGCAAGAATATCCTCTGCCTTTACCTGCTTACAGTCAAAAGTGGACTATAGAAAGCAGGAGAGATGAACCAGTATTAAATTTTGAAAAGACGGAAAGGAAAATCACTAAACTGAATTTTCTGAAAATGAAATAAAAACTGAGATAAAATTTTGAAAGCATTCATTTTGAAAACTTTTCTTTCTGCTTTCAAATAAAAACTATTTTGTGTCACCATTCCCTCAAAGAGAAATTTCAAGTTTCCATAACTGGCTCCCTGTCAGATATATCAACAATGATTAATCATGTACAAAGCAGCACAGATTTACTCTGCTAAGTTAAAAACAAACAAACAAACAAACAAACAAACCACCACCAATAAAGTTGAGTGATACATTTTCTTTAAATTTAAAGGACAAAGGAAATGGAAAAAAACCAATTTGATATCTGTAGGCTTAATGCTGCCTCCAGATATATGGAGCTGTATGGAAAAGAATTAACTAAAAGATAATGAAAAGTGAAAGAGATGAATATGTCAGATATAGCACATCACTTAGAAGGAGAAAGAACACAGAATAAATCTGCAAGTTTGAAAAATGATTACAGCAAGGGTAGCAATGAAATGTAGATTGCACTACAGGGTAAGATTAAACAAACAAACAAAAAAATTGACTACAATACATGAAAAAATAAGAGGTCAGGGACAAAGACAAAGGTTTCTAAGTGGTGCTGACGAAATCTTTCCAACAAAGGTAATCTTTTTGAAAAAGAAACACCTCAAATAAGAAAAATCACAGAGAAACCAATAAAACTACTATAGAGATCAAATATGAGAGGACAAACATAGCCACCTGAATTAAGGCTAATCCTATTTTAATGTGAAATGAAATACAGCATCTTTGGTACTATTTTTTACAGAAATCAACATTCCGCAGCATCCTCTGATTAATATACTTTCTGCACCACAGTAACTAATGACCTGAATTTGTCCAATGAGAGCCACGGATGTTCATAACCTTCTTAGATAAACTCAAGTAGCATCTTGAGTATGACAAGAATCATAGTACTTGCCTGGAGGGGGTGGAGCAGAAGAAGAATGCTGAAGGTAAAATTAATGAAGTTCTTATTAATCTCTCCAGTAAACACTGTTTGGAGGGGGAAAAAGAAAAGGTTATCTGGATTCTGAGTATTTCAGGCACAGCACAATTCGCCTTATACTGTAGCTTTTCCCTTTACTTATTAGGACCAGAGACAGAAAAGAAAGAACACTACAAATGGCTAGAAATTAGAGTAATCCTGAGGCTGTTCTAAATTAGCCTAGAGGCCTTGGAGAAGGTAACTTTAGCTGTGTGTCACCTTAAATTGTACACAGTAAATACTAAAAATAATTCTGGAAGAAAAACAGTGTCACCAGAGAAATACTGCCTGCATTAAGTTCATCTAACCTTACTTTTAAAATATGAAGATTAATGAATACTGAACAGAAGCAGTGAATTAAAAGGGGCAAAATTATCTGTTAAATACTATCAGTTGAAGACTAAAAAAAAAGCAAGCTATGATTGTGGTTAAATCCATCTTTTAAAATGTATTTTTTGTTGCTGATCTCAGTCAGTCTTTCCCCAGCTATGTGTAACTGCTAGGTATCAAGGACATGCACTTGCGTCACGTTGTTTGAGAAGGTATGTATGTCACATTGATAAAGAATATGAATCAAATCCATGTTATAAATATTCAAGACAAGTTACATCCCTAAATATCTCTGAGAATGTAAAGTCTTAAAAGCCTATTTATTATTAAACAAATGTGCTTCTTGCTTATTTTGGTCTTTGAATTCCACTAACAAGGAACCAAGCCTGGTAGAAAAATTCTTCTCAAGAACTCTAAATAAACGAGGCATAATTTCATCTTTATGTGTGCATGTACACATACAAAACCACAGTTGTGCATACCTCATTAGTATTTCCTAAGTAAGCCACTGAATGTGGACATTATTCTTTCAGTTTAAATGCAAACCATTTTTTAAAATTTAAAGCTAAAGTAGAACACAAAATCGAAATTAATGGGATGTGACAATAAAAATCAGATCCTGACTGTATGCGTTTTTCCTTTTTCAAACCATGAAAGGGTTCACTGGATGGTGAGAAGTATACAAGTAAATACAATATTACTCCACCTACTCTGACGATCTTTCACATTCATTGACTCATTTCCTTGTCATCTTATCATCAGAGTTCAACGTGAAAAAGTTAGAAGGGATGTTCAGAGGCCAGTGAATATAAGGAAGCCTTGATGATTACAATAGAACTCATCATAATTTTGAAAGGAAAGCTGTCTTTGTCTGACAATTTTCATAGTAATGTTATATTACTGATTTAAGGGAAAAATATAGAAGAAAGTTCTCATGATCAGAATAGTCAATGATCATACAATTCTTACAACAATATTTTGACAGAGAAAGAGGAAAAAAGATCCTTTCATACAGATGACAAAGTTTAAAAATGGTAAAACATACACAGATAACATATATTAAAAATAGTAACTCATTTAATTACTAGTATATTTATTAAATTCAACGCCTGGGTCTGACACCTCCTAAGCACAGATGTACTTAACTTGCAGTTATGTATGTTTTGGTGTGTTCATTTGTAAATGTATCACCCAGAGAAACTTTACAAGGAATGAAAATTATCTTACCTATATATTCTCCCATATCCAGAAAACCAGTTATGTAAGATTAAATTAACAGACATCTGCATGTATCCAGTTAAACTGCAGCTATTTTTCAATCATACCAAGAAATACTTTCCTGCCACCTTTCCATCTTCCAGCTAATCATAGGAACAGCTAGGAACTAAGTACGTGTCTAATCTGCTCTAATTTTCATAGGTAGTACTAGCATGCTAGGGAGTATCATCTCAAGTAAACCCATGCTAATGAGGAGCATGCTTTGACCATGCTTCTCCATTTGCAAATCTGTGCTTAGTGTTCTGAAGATTTCAGAATAGGAGGCACAGAACAGACAGACACTTCTGGTCTTTTCTGCAAAGGATACTGATATCGCTTTTATTTATTGTAATGGTAAGTTAGGCCTTTGATGCTCTTATTTTGCCTCCCCAACCAACCTCCCCCCAAATATACTGCTGCATCCACTGACAGTCTGCTTTACTTTAAAAAGCATATATTTCAGAACAATCATATTTTTGAAAAGTGTAATTTTCTATTTAGAAAGGCAAAAAGTGTATACGTGCATAAACCGCATTGAACTAGTGTACTTCCTTGTCTTATTTTCATAATGGAGCACAATTCGTCACTGAAATAATATACAAAAGGTTTATGTGGCTTTTTTCTCATTTCTTGTGATTGGTATCCTACTCCTAAATTGAAGACTAGAACCATTTTATTTGTGCATGTTCCATCATAAAACATCACATTAGTGTGCTGCCACCACACCACAGTATTAAAGAACGGTGCCCAAAATAAGGTATTTAATTAAATCTTTGAACTGGAATCCCAGAGTAAGGGCAAAAAAATTAAGCTGTTTGTTGAATTACTGCTGAATGCATGAATGTGGCAGGAAGAAGATACAAATCTGGCCTGGGTATTCTAGCGGTGTGAACTTTTAACAATGTTTTTAACAATGGAGTAACTAAGAGACAACATTTTCTTTGAAGCTTGGTAATAAGGAACTCTCAGTAGACCATAGAGTTGGCATGCTGAACTGTTGCAACAGACATATTTTTGCTTACTTCATTAATATATCTAAATTAAATCTTCAAACTAATTTAATTTGAAGCCTCTTTCTATAAATTCCTGTGTTTTGTATTTACTATATACAGATTTGCTGACCATTGATCCATAGCAGATGGAAGATCCCACCAAGGAAATTCTGTGAGACTTCACACATTCTGACTACTGATTACAGCATGTCATCACAGCATGCAGAATAATGTAGTACCTTAAAAGTGTATGAAACAGTGCAGGAGAGCTATAAAAACAATTATTTAAAAAGTATTTGGGGGTGCTTGTATACTTTTAGAATAATAGGAATTGCCTTAGATTCCTTTGTTTTTCTGTCTTGAAAGGCTTAAGATTACAGACTGCAGGCAGGTCATGTGATAAGAAGGAACGGCACAGACTATTTTGGTGCCTTTTAATTTTATCCACATTTCTCAATTGCAGAACACTTATTCCCAGGCACTGAAGAACAGGACGCAAAATAAGCTTATGTGTTTCCAAGCCTTCATATACATGGAAGACAGCTTTTGCCTAAAGATCATGTACTTAAGAGACATGACTATACAGTAACACAAAAAATTGGAGACCCTTTTTCCTCCAGCTCTATTTCCAAGTCCGAGGATGCAGTGGTACCTCCTTTGACAATAGGACACAATAAAACAGAAGGCAATCACAACCGTCTATTATAAGCTGACTTCATGTAAATATGCTGATATGCAGTAGGCACCTATTCTACTGATGGTTGGAGCACCCCATGAAAACATCATTCCATCAAAGGAAATTTCACTCTGTTGAATCTCACTACTTCCATTCCTACAACAACGTTCTCTCTTCATCCATCTTTTGGGAATGTGACACAAATGTCACAATCTAGTTCCACGGCCCATAGAAACAAGCACAAAAATATGCCTACCCCTTTGTGGTGTTCCTCTTTGCTTTGAAGATCAATCTCTCTGGAATCAATAGTCTCTCTTGATCAATTCTATTTCAGAGTTTTCTAAGAAAGAAAGATAAGCACATTTCAAAGGGGAACAAAAGGTTTTCTATCTACCAGAGGAATGATTTTGGAAGCCATTAAATATTGGGATAAAGAGCATGTTACACTGAGACAAACCACAGGGATTCATCTCCATCTGCATGTTTCAAAGTGCATAAACAGAAAGGTACTGCATGCTTTGCAGTGTAACAATAGGTAAAAAAAGACTTTTCACTCACAATCTTCAAAATAAATTTACGGTAGAAAAGTGTACAGACTAGAAATATATTATCTGGCATGATAATTATAAATGCTGATTTTTTACTTCTACAGAAGTCTGAAACTTTTAAAGTAAGGGATTGCTAAACACATATGGATGATGTAACACTTCAGTAGACAATGTCTACTATATGCATGACAGAAAACAGCTGTGACACAGATTATGAAAAGTTATTAGGAAATTCTGTATTAGCCTAACCCAGCCAATTTTCACGACCGCTGCTCTGCGCAACAGACAGTTCAACTCAATGGGACTCAATACAGCAAGGCACCTGTTGTTCTCAAGGAAAGCCCAAATCAAAAGTTTAATCCAGAACTGAAGATGGACTGCCTCGGGGTATAGTTATAATGACCCATGGATTTGTAGATTTATGAATTTAGTCCAATGCCTCTTACTGCTACTCCCTAGTGGCAGATCTTCTAGCTCCTCTTTCTCGCCTGGTTCATGTACACAGGTTGTTCGTATGCATGCATGGAGTTGCACTTTGTCTTTGGTTTTCATGTGCTGCAAATATGAGCCTGAACACAAACAGCCCTGATTCGTATTCCAGAACTCTTCAGACATACTTGCTTACAAAATACTGTTACTAAGGCTGGCCACCTTATCAAACAGAGCTCTGACAGTTAGAGATGAGAATGAGGAAGTGGCAAGTGTGACTTCTTATCCTGACAAGTAGCACAGACTTGGGCATGTACCTCCCTGTTCATCACTTACAACTGTCAGTGAGTTCAAACTCACAGCAGCTATTTATAGTTCCAGGTACACATTATTTTTTCTAAAAAATTACCTGGGTTTTATTAATAGAGTATATTTTCTAATGCACGTGACACCTGAGTAGTTTCACCTTGATTTTTTTTTAAAGTTTTGGTTTAAAATAAGGAAATTTATCAGGAAAGGTTTTATTTTCTCTTTTAATTAGACGATATTACTTACAGTCTAGGCTAGAAGGAATATAGGGTCAGAATCCATCATCAAAGTATCAATTTATACCTGGAAAATATCTGTGGCTACTTTCCACATGAAGTACAACATACTTAATTGCCTTCTCTTCCCTCACACTTTACAAGGCATAAATAAAGCTAGATTTCTTTAATCAGTAGGACACTAGACTATGCTTGGACCTTCCAGTGAGTGAAGACAAGGTGTCTATGTTTCTTTTAAAAAAAATTGCCACAACTAAAATATACCCCAGAAATCTAATATAATTTTTTCTGTATGTGAGCTACAGAAGACAATCATATGAGGGAGGAAGATAGGAAAACAGCAAGTTCATTACCTACACACTTTAAAATTGCACAAAGTCCAACTATTAGCCATCTGGTCTTTTGAAAACAATTATATCTACTGTGAGAATTACTGAGATCATAAAGCATTTGAGCATTCAGATACATTTGTCCTGGTTGCTCTCTAATAATTTCATTATTACAGTAAACCTCTCTAAATATATTTGTAAATGATACTCAATGGCTGATACTGTGGTAAACTGTCACTGAGTTTATGGAGATGCTGGTAAAAATGCAAAGCCATCTTCAATTTTTCAGAAAGACCAGTTCAGAACATTTTGTGTGGGATTCTGTAAAATTGTTCTTTGTTAGTGTTGAGTCAATTTGCATTCAAATGTATAATAAGGAAATTTGTTATTTCTGCTAGTATTACTGTCTTTTTATAATAGTAAGCAAATGCTTCTATTTATACACAGGAAAACATATTATTATGTATTATATATTGCAAAATATATTACATATATATCTTTAATACATATTATTAAATATATTAATTATATATTATTACACATAATGACCTTTAAAAACAGGTTAGTTTAGGTTTGAAGTATCATTTTGAAGGTATCAAATGGTTACTATTGCTCTGCAAAATAATTTCCAACATTGTTTTTGTCAACAGCATCGTGTTTCTGACTAATCCTGATCAGAGTTAGTATAAAGTACTGATAACTATGATGAAGAATTGGTCTGTCTATACCTCATAATTTTGATATAACTGACAGGGGCTAAACACCCAAAGTAAACAGAGCTTTGCAGAACTTTGTTGTGAAAAAAAAAAAATGAAGGTGAGTCAATTAAGGAACAGTATTCTAAAACAAATCTGCTTTTTCCAGGCCTGTGTCATATATATTGTTCCCACTGTGAGCAATTATTCTATGTGGATAAAGACTGACAAGAATTTCAAAATCAGCCATATCACAATTTTGAAAAGAGCTGCTTAGACAAACTTTGCCCAAGGCCTCCCTGCTCTGATAAATTCACGTATCTAGGAACTAGAGCCCTTAGCTTTAACGTGACTACTTAAGGGATTAACCTGTGTTGCACGTGAGGACGGAATTACCTACCTCTTTGCTGCCAATTTCTCCTGGGCAGCATATCTGAAAGCAATGAGAACAAAACTCATAGCTACAAAGTGGCAGTCCATTTATGCAGATAAAATAGAGAGATGGGAGCTTGCCCACAGAAATGACTATTGCAGTATGGACCTTTTTGCCTTCTGAACTGCTTCTGGGTGAACTGTCACTTGAGCTAGCATTGAAGCTTTGAATCCTCAGTATTTGTTTCATAGAACAACACGTGCACATCTCTATGTGCTTAGACACGGATCTCATGATAAATTGGAAGCTGCAATTCACTCCTTTCTTGGAGAGAAAAATATTTTGCCCTGAGCAAGCTTAAAAGAGCAAAACTAAAGGTACATGCCTAAATATCTAATAATATGGTTGAGAACTTCAGCATGAAAACCAGACATCATTTGGGAGCATAATACATTCAACAGCTACTACATAGCCCTTGAAAGTGAACATCAGAATACTTTGATTGCAGGTTAAAACCACAGAAAACAGCTCACAGGAAGAAAAATCTTACATGAAAATTTGCTATTTCCACTTCAGCTGCATTCATCATGCTCCATCCAACACCACAGCTATTTTCTACCAGTTTAAAAGTAACCATTATGATAATTTTCTTTTTTTTACCTAGAAATGTAGTTAGATTCTTTTGCTACCTGTCAAATTGACCCTGTGATAGGGATGTAGGGGCAAGAGACAGTTGAAAGGACAAGACTTGCATGCCTGTGCTCTGAGCACATAAAATACTTTGAAGACAATGTGTTCTACTCTTTAGTTAAGGTGGTCCTCATTCTACAACGTGAATTGTATTAAACTGTAAAACTTCAATTAAAAAATACTATAAACTCTCAAAATTTGCTTGGTCTCGTACTTGGATAAAAAGACTTTTCAGAGATGGTTTTAAAGAAACAAATAACTCCTTCAATAAAGAAAATAATTCATCCACCAGCCCACCAGCTAAGTCAACATAGTCATGGTGACCGCTAACTTATGTCGATTCAGAGAAAAGCAACTCCTTCTCTTGATTTTCTTAGGGAGTACATTAGAGAGTAGCAATGATTCCCTGGAGTCCAGAAATGTACCACCCTGCTACCTGACATTTGTTTCATCATCTCAAGAATGTTTTTTTTTAATTTCTTGAAGATCTCTCATAAGCGTGGCACATTTCTTCCTTCCATTAACTTGGCTGTCCTCCATGTTTTATCTGGAACGGGCAGGAAAGAACTTAGAAAACTGCAACTTAGAAAGTTTACAGAAGACTGTAATAAATTATGACTTTTTTCCCCCCCTACATTTCTTAATTTTACATGGAATATTTTTTTCAGCACTTGAAGCAATCCTACATAATGTAATTGTCTAAAGACTGTATACGTAAGTACTGTGATCTAGAAAATGGTGCCAGATCTGAAGAATACTATTTTATCTAAATATTACTTACTCTCTAGCAAAGATTGCTGTTCTGAATTTTACTGGAATATTTCTCAGTCTTGTATCACTTGGAGAGCAGATAGGTGATGAGGAAATAGTATCATGTTACAATTTTAATTAGCACTGGGCATAGAGATTAAATATTGATTTAATCTTGCAAAATATTAGACCTTTTCAGTATCAAGTTCTTTGGTTAGAATATAGTTAATACTTCAGAGTCAAGGCTGATAGGAAAAAAACCCAAACAATTTCACATAATATTTCTTTTCAGTAGGAAACGATATATTGAATGTTTACTTTCTTCCTGCACTAGAGTTGAAACTGAAACACAGACCTCTTCCGTGATATGGAAATATGTGTTTTCAGCTCAGATGTGGTTAAGCCTTTTTGTTTTAGCTCAACATTAAACAGGGTTCACTTCCCATTGTACCACACATGAACTGCAACCTGGGTGCTTCATACTTGCATTTTTTTTTCTATTACTGCCCAGTTGAGATTACTTCTCAAGAGATGCAATAGATTTCCTAGTATGGAAACTACACTGTACATGATAGACATAGAATTTTCATTATGTCAGGAAGCAGCCAGGGCCAGCTGCTCCCTAAGGGTTGGGGAGGGAGACAGGAGCCAAGGATGACTCCAGCAGAGACAGGGCGCTCAGCAACAGGGCACAGATCTGCAGGGTCTGAACACAGCAGGCAGAGTCTGCTGCTGGTAGCAAGGTCCAGTGACTATCCTAAAAAACACAAGGGTAAGCAAGTCCAGGGTCCAAACAGAAAATCCAGTCAGAAGCAAAAGGAGTTGAGGTCTGAGACAACTGGGATGTGACACAGGTCCAAAGTCTATGGGAGCGTGGCCAAAGACAGTTCCAGATACACGCTAGGAGTTGTATCTGAGGAGTCAGCCCAGGAGCTGAGCTAACTCATGATGCATATATGAGGTCCACCAAGGAGGCAGCACGAGAGACAGGTGCTGTCCTTGAAAACAAGGGCATCTATGATGTAGCTCAAATGAGGACTAAAGCTTAAGGGTTAAGCTTAAATGGAGCCCCAGGCCCATGGGCAGGGTCTGGGTAGGAGCCCCAGGTGAGGCTGGTCAGGGCCACTATTTAGGCACTCAGGGTCCCAATTCATTAAATCCACTTTTAAAGAGGCAGAGCTGTGATAAAATTGAACCATGCTCTCTTTAACATAGGTATGATTGCTGAAAGTGTTTGCTGTCTTTGAAGACAAGTGTGTAAATCACATTTTGGGAGGCAACTTAAAATATGCATTTGATTAGAGGTATTTATGTGAATTTATGTGGATTAATAAACTTTCATTCCAAAAGCACTTAGAAGAATCAGATACATGTTTATTCATTGTATCTGGCACTCCAACTTATACAATTTTCCCATTTTTAGAGCATGTTTCTTTAATGTCTTCTATGATTGCAATTAGATCAGTACCTAGCGGAAATGTATGCACTTAAAATTGATTGAACCCACTACTAATAGTGCTTTTTGGATTCTGTATTAGATAGCAGAGAGACAGATGCAACACAAAATGTTATTATAATTGAGCATTAATGCAAAGAGTAAAAAAAAATGAAAGAAGATTAACAGACCATGGATGCATTATCTCACTTGGACTAATACAAGAAATAACCATGTAAAACAAGGAATTGTATTCACAAATTCTCTTTAGATTTGCAACAACAAAATATATAGCAGTTGATACTCTCAGAAAATCTCATTTCTATACATTGCGCACATTTGCTAGGTATTTTGAACAGTATACCTGAGGAGTATGTTGACCGTCATAAATGTTCATTAAAATGTGATGTTTTAATGTTGTGATGTTTTAATGTTGTAATGTTTAAAGATACTGTTTCACATGTCTGAAGGGTTTGCATGTCTGCATGTCTGGCATGAAAGCTGCTTTTACTCTACCAATGTTGTTTCATACTTTCTAATAGAGTTACTGGAAATCACTGATTCATACACTCCACGACTGGTATGGAACAACTCTCCACATTGCTTGACTATTGCTTCAGTATTGAACTACTTAATATCAGCACTCTAGATTTGTTGTTTCCATGCAGATCTATGGACTTAAGTTCCATTCCATTCACATAATCTGTAACATTATTTTTGCAGAATCATTCAACCTCTCTTGACAACAGACCTTAAGATTTTTGACTATTCAAGAGGAAGCAGGCCTGACTAACCATTACAGTGGACCCAAAAATAACAAATATTTCATAGGTTAAGCCTCCATACCACAACCCTGCTTCTACAAACAGCAAGGCATGTATATTCAATTCCTTCTGAAGTAGTAATCTTCGAAGAGTCAGTGGGACATGCACTGACCAACAGACAGCTAAGGCAGTTGCTAAGAGCATGCCTAAGCACAGCAAAACTATGCTCAGTACACAGAATAGTGTATTATGCTTGATGATTCAGACTAACAAAGTAAAACACTGAAGTACACAAATGCCTTGTATTCTCTCCCTCTTACGGTGTTCAGGACAGCTACCTTAGTGGGTACCAGGTTGTCTGCAAGGGGTAAGATTCTCACTTGCAACTCATTGTCTACATCCTTGATTAAGAGGCATATATTCTCAGCAGAGACATTGAACTGTCAGTGCTTTCAACTAGAATATTTTTGTGGATTAAAAAATACTTGTGCCCATCCTGCATTAAAGGTCTACATTAGATAACAAGCATAAAATAAATTGCAAATTTATATGGTTCCAGTGTTGGGGTTTTTTCTTTATGTAAGCTGACCGTGACCTCTATCTTCATCTTTCCATTTCTATTTCCTGCTCCTGCCACTCAGTCCTACATCCTAACTATTGTGAGATACCTTCTAGAAATAAAAGCTTCATATTCAGTGTAGGAGCACTGGCTCACCCACCCTTATCCTCATGACAATGGCAGAATTAGTCAGTGAATTAGGCCTACAAAGACGACCATAAAACAGCTTGTATATATATCTAACACAGCCTGAAGTCAAAACATTTTGCCATCTATAGTCTGGTAGCCATATGTCACAGCAATAACTGTTAGGTAAAGCATTTGTGCCTAAGAAAAGAGTCTGCTGAGGATATTCAGTTAATCTATTAGGTTCTTAACCAAAAGACAGGAGTTCAGGGAAGGCCTGCAGAACAGGAAATACTTGGAATACGACTGACATTTTTCCCTACTTTTCTAAGTTTAGAAAGAGAATAGTAAGATAATGCTGTATCACGTGATAGAAGAGAGAAGTTGGCGTAAGGGGCCAAGTTCAGCACCTCTTTTTTCCAAGGCTTAGTGCTTCCTAGTAAAATAATGCTTCTCAATTGACTGGTAATTGAGAGTCAGCTGAAAGATAATGCTGCTACACCACAGAAAGAAGTTAGACTTCTGTTAGTATTAGTGGAGTTTTGGTTTAGCCCAAGGACTAAATAGAAAGACAGGAGACAGAAGATTGAAGGATTAGCTGTATCCATACCATAAATAACAGTCACTGCTGCTGGTCTGTTTGATTACTAGCAATCTTTTCAGTACTATGTGATGAATAATAGTAAATTTTATATAAAGTATTAATGTTATTCTCAGTCCTTTTTTCATGTTCTTGGTAGAATTAAACTTCTATTTTTATATTTTTAAGAGATGAAAAGCGTATTTCTTTCTGGGAATAATCATACAGTCAAAAAGAAAAGCTTGATTCCATTGCATCTTCAAGTTATTTGCTGTTTCCTAGCTTGTCCGTTTCGTTACCAGGCATGTTTAAAAAGGAGGCAGCTTCCTAAATGTGAATTGAGATGGTATCAACACCCTTGATACTAAACCCTTCCATTAAATACACTAGCAATTCATTAAAAATCTATTACACTGCATCTAAAATTTCATTTCAAAGTGTGACGGGGGCAGCTGGAGGTATAGAAAGATGGAGACACCAAGGTCTCTAACCAGATGCCTTTGCTCACTCATCCTGCATTCAGTAGCTGCTTCCCCAAGAGGCAGCTGATATACAGATTCTATATTGGTGGATGTGAATAGAAGAGACAGTATCAACATCTCTCTCACCAGTCCAACTGCATGGAGAATGGCAGGGGGTATTTCTTTTTTCCAGTGTGCAGAATATGTGAGCATATTAGTTTTAGTCATAATGGCCATATTGTGTTAAAACCCCTACTGTTGGTTGATGAATTATTAAAATCACCACTCATGCCAGGGCACTAGAATTCTACAGGACTTGTGTCTTTGCCAGAGAACACTGGTGCCATACAGCACTGTATCAGTGGATACCACTTTATCACTCTTTTCTTATTCCAATTCCTGTGGCACTGTTTCTACACACAATCTTTTTCAACCAAAATGGTGAGCATGTCAGGGAGTCCAGGAAGGATTTTATAAATAAATTTTACCTTAGTAAAATGAGTTCAGTGATACACCTCACACAGCTGCATTCATTCCTAGGATAGTAGCAAACGGAGACAAACATTATGTGCAACATTGAATTTTTCTGTCTAAGAAACAAAAAGTTAAATTTAAATTTACCCTGGAAGGAAGAGATTTCAATGTGTATTAACTGCCTAAAACCAAACAAAATAATGCACTGTATCTTTTTCTGGATGCACAAAGAAGTTAGGAAGCACTGGAGTAATTTCCTGTTTAACTTTTTAATTTTGAAGATAGCAACAATGATTTTGATTTTTTTGGGGCGGTAGGTTATTTTCTTTTTTTTTGCTTTGGTTCAGTGTTTCTTACTTTAAAAATCCCTTGTCAGCACAGTATCTCTGACTTCAGGGGAGTTAAAGATCTGGCCCTCAGTTTTAGTCTTATGCAGAATCTCAGTGTAAAGCTTTTGTTCCATGCTATGTGTAGGCTAACCCCTAGATGGAGACCTTATCGCAAACACACATGCAGATCGGACTAGGCAGTGTATTACAACATTTACCTTGCACAAACGTGTGAACTAACACACTTTCAGAAGTTATTTTTGATGAACCGAATACTGATTCTGAAAGGGTTTTTTCAAGTGTTATATAATCATCAGAAACTTTATGTAACACTTCACAGCTTTCTAATTCTGTTGTTGTTCAGCCTAACAGGGAGTCTTGTAAACCAGTTAACCGTCTTCATTAAATGTGAAACATCTTCTCATAGGTATTCTTTTATACAATAATTCCTCTCATTTTTAGCTGCTCTCCCAGTATTATTCTAACACAGGGTCCATCTCTTCCTTATTCTACTGTAAACACAGAATCACTGTACTGAAGACTGAATTTGCTCAAGGTTTATGCTTGTCAAAACAAAACTGCAGTTTGCCAATCTGCATACTTAACGTAATCAGGTATGTCTCTGATGGAGTATGCAAAAAGAAGCTGGCAAGAGCTGAAAAGTGGCTGGACCATTACTACTACTATTTATGGGAAGAATGTACTATTTCCTACTGGTTGGATCCAGTGCCTGCCCATCCAGTCCAAGAACACAAAGTTTCAAAGAGTTTGGTTAACTAGCTGTCGTGGATGGAGTGAGAGGGAGGCAAAAGTAATGTGGTTTATTGGTGTAAAACAGTGAGTTAACAAAGGTCAGTGGTAACTGCGACAATAGTTTATGAGATTCAATGGCAAGGTTATTTACTTTGTTATTAACTGCACAGAGGACAGGGTCAGACAAGACTGTCAGGGAGACCCTCCCGTTGAGTCATGAGGTTCAGAAAAGATCCCCTTGCTTTCTAAACTCCCTCAGAGAGGAGTCTAGGTGCGGCTGGATCCAATCCTAGTCCCAGACTTGGTCAACCGTTTATGGCTAAAGGATTATATACGCACAAGTAATCCTTTATGTCACTTAGCTAAGATTTCCAAGTTAGCATGCTGTTAGTCACTTACCGAGAATCTGTCGTGGTAAGGAATCTCTCAACCTCGAGGAGTAACCTTGAGAGGCGTCCCTGCTCAAGGGGAGGTCCTGGCGTGCAGCCCGCTGCCGTGCAGGAGAGCTCAAAGGGCTCTTGGACTGCTCACTACTTATGGGGGTAAGATAACTGGCTCATAGTCATATTTGCATACTGACCACTGTGCTTAGGTGGGCACATTCCACAATAGTCCTTGGCTATTGCATTGTTATCTGTCTCCCCCCACATCCAGTGGGTGCATCCTTCAGGACCAGACACAGACCAGGTGCATCTATCACCACCGCCACAGGTGGTTATCACCTGAAAGAGGCCAAAGGAGGGAGAGTCAGAGACGAGGGGGGAGCACACCGCCACACTAGCTCACTACTACTAATTTTGGATGGCTTGGAAATGGCTACTATGTGCTGCAAGGCAAGTGCATTTGTGGCACATTGTTCCAGTTGCAGCTTCATCCAACATGTTGATCTCTTGTGATATTTAAGAGCTAGGTTAATGGCAAGCCTTTGGAGTCTGCTTGGAGTCTAGCAGGTATTTTTAACCTATGACAAAACTGTTAAGTTTCTGTGTGAGTTTTTGTTCATATTTAATTTAAGTTTTTTGAATTCTGGTTTGGGTTTAAATTTCATTTTCTGCATCTTTGTCTTTCAGCATGGGTGGTGGGTTTAAACAGAGCCTGTAAGAAAACCATTGTTAGTGGAGAGATTGACAAAATCTCTGGGAAGAAAACAAGGTTTGAATAATATATAAAATTAGAAATAATACAGTGACTATCATACTTGAAATGACCAATAACTTGGGTCTAAGGTATGTTCTCACATATTTACAACTAATACTGATTATGAAGATTTCAGTTAGTTCTCACTGGAATATAGACAGGAACCCTTTAGTGACTGTTGAACAAGCCTACAAATCAGCTAAATGGAGTTTTTGGTATCTAGACATATATGGTTTATTAGTGTGGAAAACATGCAGTCAAAGTCTGTGGCGACAGTAGGAGCTCTTCAACAGCTACATATGCTGCAGGTCTACCCATGTCACCTGAATAGATATACCTGCTGAATGCATGGCTGCGCATAAAGGTTTGAACACTTATGCGACCTGACTGGTACATCCCATGATTTGACTCCTGTTGCTATAACAGTACAAAGTCCACAACAAGGCTCAGTGTTGTGGGATTTCTTGAACTTGAGAGATGTGCAGAAAGAAGAAAACAGGTTAAAAGTTCATGACTTGGGCCTAAGAGAGTATTTACATCATTGCTTGGAGTATCACTGGATACTTACTTTCAATTTATAGGACAAGCACATGCTTTTTGCTTACCCTTAAATTCATAAAGAAAGTTGGCTTGTACTTAAGTATTTAGATGTAACTAAGCAACTTTGGTTTTTCAAATATAGTAGTTCCATGGGAATTACTGCCAATAAATATAACAGCGTTCACAAATTTTCCTAGGTATTTTGTTTAAGTGACAGACTAAATTTAAGTTGTCTATTCTGATAATTATGTAAAGTGGTGATACAATTAAGCCTGAGGAAGATACTATATATATAACAATTACATATATATATATGAGAGGGAGTGAGTTATACTTGTTAAACTCAGATTAGTACTGCTAAGCTAATGTACAATACAGTACATGCTTTCCCACTTACTACTGACTCATTATTTCATCTGAAATTATTATTGGCCAAAATAATCCAAGTGGTAAGTGTGGAACCAGAAATCCCTACATGACTGAAACAGTCAAACTCCTCCTTTCCAGCCAAGGTGGAGGAATTGATTATTGCTACCTCGGAACAGCCATTAGAGTCTGCTTTGTGGAAGTGGAACTGGGTATGATTTACTTCAGGTAGAAAAAATGAAGCTGCCAGTTTCACAGGTCTGACTGTTTTAATCATTCAACTGCTTGATGAAAGCATTCTTGCCTTTTCTTCTTTTAAAAGAAAACAGTGGTCACTCACAAGTATGTAGAAAACTGCTCACAAAGGGACGCAGGATCAAGCCCTTCAGATGAAATCAGAGAAGAAAAGCTGTGATTCAGCTCAGACCTTCACTTAATGCAGACATGAGCTCTTATTTTCCAGAGATGTTTGTAGGTGTGTGCAGAATAACAATTCTTTGTACTTATAAACAGAAAGCTCAGAATCTATGGCACTTAATGTATATCCAGAATCAGCCTCAATCTGACCAGAAGTGAAAAATTTGGGGTATGGAGGGATTAAAAAATGAAATTTTTGACTTGGATACTCACATTCTTGTTGAATCTCTCTTTAATCTGGAATTTATCTTGGGTTTTTTTTGAAAAAAACCCTCTGTTACTACATTGGGAGATTGGTAATTGCAAGGATCCTTACAATAGTTTTCATTCCCAAACCACACACAATATCTGAATTATTTAGAGTGGGTCAAATAGTTTTATGGAAAGAAAAGAAAAAAAAAATAAACAAGGAAAACTACTTTTGGGCTATAGATGTAATTTTTTTATACATAACTGCAATTATTCTGCTGAGCATGTTTTTATTCAGTATGAAAATGGCAAAAGCTGAAGCATTAAATCCCCCACTACGATCAGGTATTTGTGACAGGTAGTGCCTCAAGTGCTTTCACAGGTATCTTACAAGTTTTCTCATCTTCATCTGCAAACCACAGAGTAAAGTCCGTGTTGAGTAAAAGCTTACATTTTGCAATTTGATTTTGGAAAATGAATGAGCATGAAAAAATGGTTTAACAAAAAAAGCCACCCCAAACATCTATGAGTATCCTCTAGCAATAATTCTACAGCTAATCCAAAGCCATTGACCACTATTATTGACTCCACTCAGTTTTGATAGAACACCCAATAGGTCTTTTTCTCCCTCAATGTAAACATAAGCAGAATTTTCCTCCTGGTGCTTGCTTTGTACGTCTGTCGTTCTTCAACAAAGGATTAGAAATCCCTTATTAGTTACAAAACTAATTAAACTGTCCCAGAAAAATATTAATAAAAATAAATGCTTTTTGGGTGTTTATGTTTGTGTTATACATTCTGAACAGGTTCTTGGTGTATGTGTCAGTTATAAAATGTAATCCTGGGAGGGTAGATTGGTAAATGATTTCTACTCATTTGCACTTGTTTCAAAGGTGACTCCATCACCACTATCTGAAAGACTCTCTGCCCCTCAGTAACAAATGATTACAGCTAAATGAATCCCAAAGGTTTGCCGCTAATGCAGAACAAAGGCATAAGAATGAGAGCTGCGGTTCAAGATCTATTTTTTATACCAGCATAATTTTTTGCTTCACTGATCTATCACTAAACAACAGCTGCTGGGGTAGAGACTTACTGTACTGTAGGAACGTTACCAAATCCTTTAGTGACTGGTCGCATGTGTTTGCCTCAGGCCTTCAAAAAAGCCAGAAACTTGTGAAGAAGGACTAGCAGGTTAATGTCACCTTATTTCTGTAAAGGATCTGAAGATGCTAGACACACTGGACTGACAGCCTGCAGTAAGTCTGCATTTCAAAGGACTTACATTGTGATATAAGCATACGTGGCCAACCTCTGTTAAAAGGGTAGGTGCTGGAAGAGGGAGGAAAAGAAAAGTGAGTCAAATTCAAACAGTATGGGGTTTTATATGTACTATCTTAGAAATTAAACTTTTGCTATATTCGTAAGTTGCTGGGTTTTTTTTCCCCAACTATCAGAGGCCTATGTTTTAATTTCTGGATGCCTGAAATAGCCTTCTTATCACTTTCTAGGCAAAAAGTATCATAAAAACAGTAATATATAAAGTATTCATAACTGGAGGAGAAAAAAAAAAAGATTTTTTCTTACGTTCGATGCTGTCAGGGCTGTAAGCGCACCAACAGACCTTAACAGCCCTGAACAACCAAACTGCCCATGGGCCCCGGAGCTACACTTAAGCTCAGCCCTGGGTTATAAATTCCTGCCTGAGCTATTCCAAGGAGTGCTAGGCTCTGCCTCAGCCCTGGCAATGTCTGTATCTGGCTATCAGCCCTGTTGATCCAGACCTTGACCTGCAGACTGACCTCCTGGCTTGATCAAGGACTTGTCTCATCACTATGGATCTGTCTGGTGATCACTGCGCTGTCTCTCACCCTAGTCACCATAACTGGACCTGCTCACCACATGCAGATTGACTTCTCAACATGACCTCAGGCCTGCCTTGTCAGAATAAACTTGCCTGAGACCTAGGATCTGGGAAAGTCCAAGTGGCCATTCCCAGGTCAGCCCTGCTCACCTTGGTTTTGGAGGTGGCAGATCAGGGGCCTGGGTGGTAAGGCCCCTTTGCCTGCTGGCTGTGTAACAGCTTCCCATCCTGTAGGGAGCCTTTCCTGCTCCCTGAAACAGTTTCAGTCAAGAGATGAAATGCAAAATCAGACTGTTCTATACTTGCACCTTGTATTCTGCAGTTGTTATACCACACTCTGTAACTCCAAGTCTCTGTACCAGGTGCCAGTATTGGTTGACTACCTATGTCTGCGTAATTTTGGAGAAACTGGAAGGGGATAAAGGGGATTAACCCAATGTGCTTCTGAATCATCCAAAAAGATCACTTCCCAACTCTCCTTAAACTACCTGGCAGATAGAGCCCTGAAGAGACCAAATGAAACACGAAGGACAATCTGAGATTTGTATAATTTTTGCGCTCCTCTTTTCAGCAGATGATTAGAAAACTGCATTATAAACTTTTTTTTTCCCAAAAATGGTTATTTAGGTTTATTTTTAATCAATAAAAAGGGCACATGGCTGCTGGATGAACTGTTCATTTTCACTGGGGAGAGATGGGTTGAGAATACGGTCTCTAAACTATATAAAAAGTACTAATTATTCTCTTCCAACTCAAGCTTCTAGTACAAGACAGTAAAGAACAGTGACTACTTAAATACCCAGAAGATGGAATACCAATATGGGAATGCCTGTAAGGAAAAGGGTTTGTCAATGCCATAATCCTCATTTGAGGATTTGGCATTTATACATATGAGATAATGAGTTCAAAAATAAAATACTACACATTGGAACTGCCCAAACAAGAATGGGTTTGATAATTTCCTCGATTTTATCTAGATGTCAGAAACTCACCTTTTATCAATTTTTTAGCCAGAAATCAATTTGATGTCTGCTCTCAGTGCAGAAAACGTGATGAAAGTACTTTTTCTTTGAAAGTTTTCTTTCATAGCATTTCTCCAAGAAATTCCCTTATCCATCAGACCAAAGAACCAACCTGAAAAATCTATGTGCAGAAGATAGAGAAACATAAAGTGCTACTAACTAGAAAGATCTCCAGTGGAAGAAGTACTGCAGATTTGGCACCAGTTGCTTGTTTAATTGTGGAGAACTGCAACAAAACAAACCAGGAGATTAAAACAACCAAATGAGAGAACACATAAATCTGACAGTACCTTACACTTGCTGAGTCCTCCTCTTGGATGAATACAAATTGATTTGGAACCACATGAAAAACTGGGATAGACAAAGTGATGAATGAGTGATGGGAGAACCATCCCTGTGGAGGAGGGATGGAGGAGGTTGGCAGTCTGAGTACTTCAATTTCTCCATGTTCTAAGAAATCCAGGTTGTGTTGCTCTGCGTGACAATGTGCACAGATGTGTAGCTCTGAGAATTAACAGTGTATGAAGAACTGTGAAGTTCAAGCTGAAAGCTCAGAATATTCTGATGTTTCAGTTCACCTTGTCACATGAAGCATCCCCCGAAGTCTTCAGCAGTGCTTGACATATTATCCAAAATGTGTCTGTGCAATAGTTACACTACAAATATGATTTCTGAGATACAAAAAGCTATGAGAAAAAGAGATTCTGAGGATGCAGAGTATGAATGATTTCTTTCTGTTTTACTTATGAAGTCCCAAGGCAGAGGTTGTTAAGATTTAGTTTGTAACTTAGAAACATTTGTTCAACTCAGACTCAATAAATGCATTATAATTGGTATTTACAAAGTTGTTTATTCATATTCCCAGAATCTCAACTTAATTATCATATGAATGCTTTCCAGTCCCTATAGAACATCTGTAAGCCATATAAAAAGCAGTGACTACATCTCAGCAGCCATAAGCTAGAAAAACTCCTATGACCAACCACTAAGCTGTCTCTTTTAGAGTGGAAAGGGAGCAAAATGGGTAAGAGGATGATACAGTTTTAAAAACCTTTCCCAATCGCTAGGTTACTCTGTCTCTCAGACACCACTGATTCTTACTTTTTATGTTCACTATCAACAAAAGTCAACAGATATATAACAATGCCTGTGTTTTCACTCCTTGTTCATAGCAACTCCAGAAGAAACGGAGGGGGGGAATGAGTAGGAAAATGAAATTTTTTTCTTTCAAATTTGTCAACATTTTACAGTTTTTCCATTTGAACTCTGGTAAGTTGCATATAAAATCATAATAAGGCAGACCAAAAAAGGTTTGAAGAACAACTTGCTTAAGTCATAAAAGCCAACAATAAAAGCTTTTCCAAACACATCAGAAGCAGAAAGCCTGCCAGAGATCAAGGAGTGAAAAGAGAACACAAGGAAGGTTAACACCACAACAGAAAAGCTATTGTCAGAAAAAACTGACTCTTTCCATGAGTGCTCACTATGAAGGAGGTTAGGGAGATGCTTGACATCAGGGTCATTCTTTAAAAATTATGAGTTCTGGATTTGCCTCAATTTGAAGTTTCAATAAAAGAGGTTTTAGGAAAAAAAGAAGTTTATAAAGTCATCAAAAAAATTGACAGTATGAGAAACTATTCACTTAAAATTTCTAAAGGAATTAAAGATGAAATTGCTGAACTCCTAGAATGATGTGTTATTTATCAGCTAAATCATCTTCAACAACTGAACAGAAGGCGGTTAAGTTCAACATCCATTTTTAAAATGGGATCCAGAGATGATTTCATGAGCACAGATGAGTAAGTCTGATGTCTGTGCTAAGTAAATCTGTAGGAATCTGAATAAAGAACAAAATTTCTAAGAAAATGGACAAATAGAATATATTGGCATAGAGTGAATCAGCTTTATTGATCTATTTGATTCCCTTACGGGACTGCAGGGGCAGGTACAGAAGAGTGATACAGAGGATTATTTTTTAAGTTTTTGTTTAACAAGACCCTTTCCAAAGGCTCAGCAGAAAACAGATATGGCAAAGGAAAAAGAAGTTTCTTTAAAGGACTACTGACAGTTTAAAATATGGTGTATAATGGATAAGAAGAAAGGCTTGTTATCATAATAGCAAAGGTACCAATGGGATGATAGAAAGATTTATGCTAATACATATTCTATTCAACATATGTGACCCAAAAGAAGAACAGAATGAGGTAAAAAAGTTTGCTGATTATACAGAATTATTTGTGATAATAAAATATAACTGCTACATGAGAAGCTGCTAAAGAGCTTCACAATACTAAGTGTAATAAAATAACAAATTAAATTAAACAATGATAAATGCAAAGAAATGCCAATGGAAAAGAATAAGCATCAGGATATATATACACGCTAGCTATTTTCACTCGGGAGACAGGACTTCATTTCACTTTGGATTGTTCTTTGAGTATGTTCAAATTAGAGCAGTTTTTTTCAAAAAGATATGCAGATTAAAAATTACAAAAAAAAAAAATTCAAAAAAAAAAGCTTAAAAATATAAAACATTTTGGTCACTTCTGCTTAAAATGTAAAGTAGAACCAAAAAAGATATAGAGAGGCTGACATTACTGGTAAGAGCCATAAGACAGCATCTATACAGGAAATTAAATAAAGAAGTGAGACTAAATCTCTTAATATGGGAAAAGAAATCCCCTAAAGGGTCTGTGATAAAGATTTATAACAACATGGGTATTTTGAAAAATCTATTACAACACAGATGATTGAAGGAGTACTCCCTAAATTCCTAAGGAGCAAAAATATATAGCATAACAATTTATTTTTTTTTATAGAGTATTTTTTCATGCAGTCAGAATCATGGAAGTCATTGCCAAAGGTATAATGGAGAGCAAAAGTAAACAGGGTCTAAAAAGCGATTAGTCTAATTTACCACAGGTTCATCATCTGTTATGAAGCAAAACAGTTCTGAAGCTACCACCAATTCTAGAGATATTTAAACACATTACTTTTAAAAATTAGAGGCTTATATAAAAGGAAAGATTATATTTCATCCGTCCTATCCCGTAGATGTGCTACTGGCCAGAACTGCAAACAGGACACTAAATAAAACAGACCTTTGGTTTGACACTATCTTATTTTTATAATCCCCAAAGCCAACAATTATTAAAACCACCTCTGAAGTTCATTCACATGTACAACTAACTTTAATTTGTATTAATGATTTTGTGATTGTCTTATAGGACTAACAAACAGGCATTAAAACGTTAAAAATCCTACTCCAATTGCTTCTTGTCTTAGTAAGGAAATGTTTTCTCTCTTCCTCTTACTCGGTTACAAGATTTGCCTGCTCCTGCCTGTTTTCTCAATCTTCAAAGTTCTTCACAAACTATTAATTTGCTGGTATGTAAGTCGAAGGACATGCTCTGTACTTTCATCCAAAGTACTCCAAACTTCCAGATTGCTGGTGGAGTATTGAAACAGCCATCATTATGTTGGGAAAAAATAAGATCTAATCATAAGTGGATAAAAAGTTATTTTTGTTTGCATTTTTTAGTGATTTGATAGTGTTGGACTACTTAGGAAGAAGTAATCATAATCAGTTATGTGTTCCAAAAAAGGGAACTGAAAATCAGAAAAACACAGTTATCAAAACTTTCTCAGGATGGTTACCAATTTGTTATTGAACTGAATTCATTGGTTTCTCAATGGCAAAGTGTACATGACAGTGAGTTACCGAAATTACAGAATATGGGTTCACAAGTATACAACCAAGCTGTTTGTTCCATTCTGGAAATGAATCCTTCCTCTAAAATCCTTTGAAGTGCAATTAGTGAATAGCATGCATGCTGCAGGCAAAGTCAGTGGGGTTTTGCCACTGGTTTCTTCTAGGCCAACATTCTTTGTGTTTTGTAAACATTGGCCGCCATTACTCCAGAAGCAGTTTTTATAGAGTATTTGTGTTTTACAAAGCTATTTATTAATTTCTATATTGAGTTTTTTCCCCCACAAAGTGTATTTATGCCTCATTATCTTCAACTGACATTTGTTTTTACTAAAGTTCCCTTCCCTTTTGCTATATCTAGACTGTATACAGCAAAATGTTAAAGATTTTTCTTCAAATTACAGCTCTCTAGCTCTTTTGATTGCCCTCTGGGTTTCACTACAATCACTGGCAGCTGAGCATGAAATCATGCTGCTGAGTAAAACATGGTGGCTTCCTCATAAAAGAATTCTTGATTACATTTCTTTTACATATTTATTTATACGTTAGATAGAAGATGAGGAACAGAATGCCAGTCAGTGAGCTACACTCTGATTGGCGGGTGATATCCCCACACCACTGAGCAGCACCTGTGCCTACACAATGTTTACAACAAATCAAGCCTTCGATGAAAATTAATTACCCAACCTAAACCTTGGAAAGGCCAAGTGACACTGATTGGGAAATCAAAGCAATAGCTGAAATGTTACCTGCTCCCTTCTGTAAAGGCACACAGAATTCTCATTATTGCATTTTTCGGTTTTAGGAGAGTTAGCTGTATTTCACACTCAGCCTCAGTTGCAAAGTATGAGCTGCATGTGGCAAAATCCGCACATCACAACTCTGTGGTACAACTGTTTGGTAATACTGTTTGTTTACTGCTATTCAAAGAATAGGGTTAAATGATTTTAGGCATTGATTTTTGAAGCAAATCATATTAAATTATGCCAGAAATTCAATTCTATCTTCCTAGAACTCAGCAGAAATTGGGTTACTTCCACTGACAGACATCTGAATATACATTCTTTATACTAGAGGCAACTCATTTAGTTACGATTGTATCACTCACTGAACACCAGTATTTCAGATCACATTCAAATACAGCACCATTTCCTGATTTTTCTTGACCCTTAGGAGATGATGGAAACAAAAAGCAAACAGAGTTCAGAGAATATACAAGAAAGCATAGTTTTACAGTTATGGACAAATTCTTTGACTTAGGTAGATACACAGTAAGAAAAACCCAGAAAATATTTGTTCCTTTTAGGCATTCCAGCCTGTAATTCTGTATGCATACTGTCTTTTTAAAGTCCTTTTCTTTTTCTTAGTAAGCATACAGTACTGCAAGACACTGCACAGATACCAGATTCCACACACTGTTGATCTGATTCTACAACTATCCCATAACTAAACCACTTCAGTAAAGAAACATTTAAATCTGTTGAATTTCTTTGCAGGACAGGACTGTGTAGATCATAATCTCATTTGGTAGAAATTCCATCACTTCTCGTATAGCCATCACATTTTTAAATAAAACACATTTTTTTAAAGTTTAATGAAATACTGAGTTTTTAGAATCAGTAATACCAGTATGAGAGCGTGTGGTATTTTTTAACACAATTTTAATGATCACTATAATTAGCCTTTCTGTTTTAATGTTGTGACAATCCATTTCATGCTGTTCAGTCAAAATTTTTATAGAAATTCCCAATCGTTGCAAAGGTTATCATACAGAAAGGTTGTGAGGGGGCAGAGGAAGGTCTAAATTATCAGAAAAGAACAGAATATAAAAATACCATAATACATGCAGTTCAAATGAAATCTTGACAGCTGCTATTCACAAATATTGCTGACATGGATTATATTATATTAAAATTCAGAATTACTGCATTTTCATCAGTTTCTCATTTCACAGCTGGCATTTCATGTTGTCAGCATCCTGTGATTTACAAGGCTCTATGTAGTGTAAAAATGTTGTTTTAAATGGACAATTTCATCAGCATGTTTACTAATTGATACGCTGTGGCAACTTAAATGTAAATATACTGTGTGTTCCAAAAGTCAGAGTGCTTTACATAAGAAAAAGAGCTGAACCTAATAGCTTCAGTTTCATTAAACTTTTATGAAAGTCACTAGAAAAACCAACATTTCTATGCAAATTTTAAAAGAATGGCTTGATTTGTGAAGTTACTTTTGCAATGTCAAAAATGCAATGTAAAATATGTAAAAAATTGTATTGATACTTATTACTAGACGATATAGAAGCTGTTAACCAGACAGACCATGGAGTCTTAATAAAACACTGTTTTCTAATGACGTTTCCATAGGATTCATTGTGGTATTTTCTAAAGTGATATAAAGCAAGCCTAGCAGAAAATGCAAATGCTCTATTCCAGCAATGTTTTTCTTCTTCTAAGACCTGCAGAAATGATGAAAAGGACAAATTTCCTGGGAATTAAGTCAATATTTTATACATTTCATTGTGTTTCTCTATTCCAGCCTTCAGAAGGAATACAGGATACAACCTATATTTTCGCAGTTCCTTGTGACATAAGGCATGCAAAATCATCTGCATATAAGTAACTTGGAAAGTTTGGGTAGGCCCACAGAATTTAGTGGAATTCCTGGAGTGTATCATTAGTCAGAGAAAAAGAATGCACTGCTCTTTCCAAAGCTGCCTCTCCCTTTTTACATAAGCCACTATTACAACGTTCAAAGTCTGGAATAAGCTTGTCTGATCCACACAACATTTTTAAAACAGTAACAAGACACACATTTGAATTTGATCCTAAAATCTGAGGTGTTCCAGAATATTTCTTAATACAGCAAAGAGAATCGGGAGAAAGAGGTGACAAAATGATTCCAAGCCTAACCTTGTTTCCTTTTGCAAGCCTTCTACTCTATCTGTAAGAAAGAAATGGCCCTTGACTGTGTACAGGCAATGCTCTGATATTTACAGTGACATAATTTTCAGATTTTCCACAGATTGTATTGCAGACCACCACGGAGAGGGGCTCTGACAGCATCACCAGCAACTCAGGGTCCTCCTCTGGTGACCTTCTCAGTCAAATCCCTTCTCTTCCCACCTGTCTCTACTGCAACTAATACATCTTATTCCCACATTCTTTTTGGTATCATTGCAGGAATATTTTCCTAGTCCAATACAAATGTGTGACTAATTTTTTTTCTAGTCTGATTTTTTTTTTGCCATAGTTTGACACTTTATTTCTGCATAGCAATAGCAAAGATGCTTGCCGTTTTATAACACCACATCTTCAGATTTTCCTTGTAGTTCTGCCAGGGGGCAGGCTTGCTTGGATACAGCTCAAGTTCAATAGCCTCAGCGTGTACTCATTAGGTCATATGAAAATTAGACTGTTAAAACCCCTTTTGGCTAATCTTTCTGCATATCGGTATCATAAATGATTCGGCCTTCACCTTATCTGCAAAGTTTTAAATTTTTGAATAATGTTTTCAAAACTGGTTTCCCTTAAGATGATGACAGAACCCATGTATCAACAAAAAATGCCTAACATCTTGGATGAAACAGGACATGATCAAACCCAGAATTTGACCACCAAGAAGGTCCAAAACATGGTAATCAAAATAATTCTCTCATTTGGGGCATTAGGTGAAGGCAGTACACCAGAAGGCACTTGCCTAAGTGAAAATTTGGATTAATAAGTGTCCTGCAGCCTCACAGCGTTCATTCCAGACGAGTACAAGTAAGCCTGGTACTTGTGGAATATTCTCTATTTTACAGAAGTTGGCACTTGGCTATGACACTTCTCCAGCTTTTAGCTACAAAGAGAAGTCCAAGTATCTCCTTGCAGAAGCCTAAGCATTCCTCACATGAGACTTTCTAATCACTTTTTTATATACTGCAAGCATGAATTAACTGGAATATTCTGCTGTTAGAGTCCTGAGCCAGACAAAAGTAAAGAGATTTTCCTCAGCCACACTACACAAGAGGCTCTTGTATTTGCATGAATTCTTTTAGAAGTCAGGGGAGTTCTAATTATAATGAACTATGAAATCAATATCTAATAATTTTCTTAAAGATAGGTATTTAGGGGAGGACTGATCAACAACTAAATTTGTCAAAGTACATCTTCTGTATCAAGATATTTTAACAGAACAAACACTACTGTTATTCAACTTTTTTCAATAATTTCTCAAGCTTCATTACAGGTTACTGGTTTTGATCAAGTACTGTGAAATTACTAGCTTGGCTGGAATCTACTGATCTCATTTACAATTATTTTTTTTTTTCATAGTTTTCATGGAAGATTATGCATTTACATATTTGTGTAAATTGGGCTTTCAAGCAGGAAATTATTATATTTTATAATCAATAGTGCTACAGTGTTAAGATGTAGTGTAAGGATTTCATTAAACTGGAGAAGAGGGTAGTTAAAGGAATGCTAACAACTATTGATGTTTAGATTTTATTTATCAATGTTAAACTCCTCTCCACTGCACCGAGTTTATTTTTCCACATTAAAAAAAAAAAATGTTATTTGGTATCTCTCAGGCTGAGTTTTAAACAAGATAAAGTACCTTGTGAATTAATTTATTTTGAAGAAAAAATAAAATACAGTTTGTGTCTTTTCATTGCATTATCTTTAGCTGTATTGAGTTAACTCAAATTTAAAATTTATTTAGTTAAAAACAAAACAAAGCAAAAATCAAACACTCTATCTCATTCTGTATCAAATTTGGAGAGTGTATTATTGTGGTATTACGTAAAGAGATTTTTTTTTTAATAATCTGTATATCATAGATATCAGAGAAAACAATACTATAATATCCAGAAACTTCACTGAAAGAATATTTTCACCCTGTATTTTATCCATTATATTCATTCAACCAAAATTACATATTTGTGCTGGAAAAGTCTCATACATTCAAATGTTTAAAAGAAGCTAGACTAAGCTTGAAAAAACATTCAACACACTGGGAGGGGGAAGTTTTCTTTGCTTGTAAATACACCGACAGAAACAGTTTTCCAATTAAAGTTCCATTTTACGCATTCATATTTATGTGACACATACAAAGAAGCATTTAGTAGTGATCACAGCAGATACACTTTGATTCACCTATGGTGAAATCCAATTTTCCATATTGCACAAACCAGTCAGATCTACAGAACTGTGTTAGATTTTAATGAGATATATGACCTCATTTAATAAGTTACTTTTTTACCATTGAAGAAGTCTAAGGAAAAGTTCAAAATAGTATTTCAGAGAAAATTGTTAAAGCAAACCATAAGTAACTTTGTAGATTTAAGAAGTGTTCCACTGCTCTACCAATAGCTTTATATTCTAAAAGCAAATTCAGCATTTATTTTTTCATCCCTGACAAACCTAGTGCTATTTAACATCTCCACTGATAAACCACAATAACCAGAACTATCCATCAATTATCTAAAAAAATTCCTCTTCGCTTCTGCATTTCAGACTCCAAAACAGTGGCCCTACTGCTAAGAATACCAGGTAATACAATATATTGCTTAGTAATTCCTAAAATATGGCTAATTATTTAGAGTCTAATAATAAGAGTAAAACACAGACTTCTAAAATTAATAACAACAATTCTTGGATTTATAACTCACATAATTCAAAATATTTTACAAGTAGGGCAGGAAGAGATAGAAACCAAGGTTTAAGTTTCAGATAATGAGCACTTTAGATTGTGATGATTTTGAGAAAATAATGAGATTATTTTTCCAAACATCAGTACGCATTGTATCCATTACAACTGTCTATTTAGGGTATGAGTAAATTGCAGCGTAGAAATTCTTTTACTCTTGGTTTTCACAGCGATATTTACGTACGTGAAATAGAGACTAAAATGGTTTGAAATGCTTGGATTAAGCTAACTATAACATGAAAACTAAGCTTACCTACTATGTAGTCTTACAATTGCTTGAGAAAAATTATCTCATTGAAAACTGGTTTCCTTTGAAACTAAGTTTTAAAAAATAGTTTTGAGTAAAAAACCTCAAGACCCTCAAACTTCTAATACACTTCAAAAGCACTTCCAACAAATATTCGTTTTAAAATGTGATTATATCCATTTCATTTCAGTGCCTAGTGCTGCACACATTAACACACATTTACTTTACTCAAAGCAGGAAAATAAAGCAGTCTCATGCGCTTGTAGGATGAAGACCTACAATATTCAGAAAAAGACTTGGCTAATCTTAAGGAGTCATTTCAAACCTTTCCAAGTTCTTTTCATACTTTATACATCACCAACGGAGTTGATAATTGGGCTTTATTATGATTTGGAATAAGAGACACGAGAAACAGAAGACTGATTAGAACCCTTTAAGAGGTTTTTTCGAGTTTAATCAATGTTTTCCCAAGTGCTTCTTTCACTTCAAAGGGAATAAGAAGGACTGGCTGCAAGGAGGGTTCTATCATCATGCATTAAAGCGTAAGACTGTGGAAAAACAACAGTTAGAATAATTCTTCCTCACTTTATTTAAAAGATTTTTCAGGAGTCCAAACACGCTGGGTGTATTCATACACACATCTATAACAGGAAAGAAGGTTGAAGGAGATAATTAATATTAACATGATAGTAAAGATCCTGTTCTAAAGATTAGTAACTTGAACCACTGCTGATGACAAAAATTCTTTTCTATTTGTGTGAAGATGTATTCAGCCATTTCTACTTTGTGTATGTATTTAAGTTCTTTGTTTGAACTGCTACTGATGTTTATCCAATCACAGCAGTGGAAAAGGTGATACAATATGTAGATGTGAATAAAATGACAGCTGGTTCATTTACTGTGGAAAATAAGCTATGCATATTCTAAAATGACACACACACAAAGGTGTCTTAATGGCTATTTTGAAACAATTTACCTTATTAACAACTAACAGTTAACAGCACAGTAATTTTTCCTGAAAACATCATACTGTCATAAGGACTAATTTATATTTTTGACCACAAAATAATGATACTCTACATAATGAGTACACATAGATCACTTAATAGAATTCCTATTCTTTAATTGTATACAATTTCTATTTAAATTTCTTTAACAATTGCACATAAAATCTGTAATCTTGTTTTTGTTAAATACTGGCCACAGTACAACTGGAACAGTTAAGCATTACAGTTACCTGTTGTGACACTTTTGCTGTGGTTACCAGGACTATCTTCAAAAGAAATATTATTCTGTAATATAAAATGTATTCATTAACTATTAAATCACAAAATCATCAACAGAAAATGCTGCTGCATTCATGTGATGTATGAAAAACCACAGGTAATAGCAGCACACATTGCCTATATATAATTTTTTGGTATTATTACTATGACTTT
Organism: Gorsachius magnificus; assembly: GCA_034008185.1. NCBI lineage: Eukaryota > Metazoa > Chordata > Aves > Pelecaniformes > Ardeidae > Gorsachius > Gorsachius magnificus. The sequence goes on along the minus strand of CM067088.1, from coordinate 38,944,325 downwards.
CTCAGAAAATACAAAATTTTAAACAAAATAGTAGCCACCACTATGGTTCATCCAGGATTATTTCTGTTTGGAAATCTAATTTAATATGAAAAATGTGTGTGATGGAAGTTTTTTCCTTTTAACTGTTCTTTGCTGCCTTCTCCACTTCGTTACTATTTGCATTTCAGCTTGTTCTGTTCAGATGCAAAACCCCTGGAAAGACATGCCAGTTGGCTTGTGTCCGGAGTTCTTCATTTGCTGAGAGTACATTGACACAGCTACAAGAATTCCATAGTTCTATAATGTGATCCTATGGTGTACAACAAAACAGGTATTTTTCCTGCAGTATGCTCAAGTAACCATATGACTGCTCATTAGACAAACTAGTTGCCCAATGAAAACGAGAGGCCATATTTTTTTCTAACTTCACAAGGGAATGGCACAGGATATTATTTCCTGAGATGTGAAATGAAACTCCCAGCAAAACAAAAATGGTGATTTTCAACTTTTTCATCATTTCACTTCTAATAGGTTTTCCATTTACTGTGCCCTACAATAGAGTTTGATACATAGAGAGTAATTACTATTTTGTAGTTCGAATTTTCTTTCCCTGAAGGAAAACACTCTTTTCCTAACAAGTGAAAGATGCCAGCTGCAGAAACTAGTGTCTGTCTCTTGGCTAAGAAATCACTTCAAAGGCCAGATGTGTGAACTGGCTTCACTCAAGTCCTTAAAGAAAATTTACAGCCCTGAGCACCTGCCTTTCATTCTTATTTCAGAAATGATATTAGGTTTAACATTATCCAGTTAATTAGGTTTCTGTATGTTTTCTAAAATAATCAGAAATCTTTCTCTAAGCATAATTATGCAAGTGACAGAGTATTTTCTGTTCTAAAAGGAAAAATAAGAATGGTGGAGGACATAATGCAAACCAGGTCAGAGCTACAGATCGAGAAAGTAATCTCCAAGTTTTCCCACAGATTTACAGTCATGCACTTACAAAATTTAATCCAGACTGTCTGAGCACATATGTATTTCTATTTAATACATAAATACCGGAGTAGAATGAATAAAGTACTTTTCATGAATAGTAATTTGAATGTTAATAACTTTTTTTCACTACCGAGTGGCTGAGCATTTCTAGGAGAAATAGTTGCAAAAAGTGAGACTGTTAACTTGCTATTCAAGAAAGCAAATTTTCACAATATAATTTTGATCATTCCCTAAATTCCAGTAAATGAATTTAAAAACAGCACTGTCGTGGTTTAACCCTGGCTGGACAACCAGGGGCCCACCAAAGCCGCTCTATCACTCCCCTCTAACCAGACAGAGGAGAAAAAAAGTAAATCAAAAGGGCTCGTGGGTCGAGATAAAGACAGGGAGAGATCATTTTATCAGTTACCATCATGGGCAAACAGACTCCACTTGAAAGAAAGAATTAATTTATTATCAATCAAAATCAGAGAAGGAGAGGAGAAAAACTGCTAGATCTTAAAAAACCTTTCCCCCCACCCCTCCCTTCTTTCTGGGCTCAACTTCACTCCCAGCTTCTCTACCTCCTCCCCCCAGCGGCACAGGGGGATGGGAATGGGGGTTGAGGTCAGTTCATCACACATCGTCTCTGCTGCTTCTTCTTCCCTAGGGAGAGGACTCTTCCCCTGCTCATGCGTGGGGTCCCACTCACGGGAGACAGTCCTCCACGAACTTCTCCAACGTGAGTCCTTCCCACAGGCTAGCTACAGTTCTCCATGAACTGCTCCAGCGTGGGTCGTTCCCACGGGCTACAGTTCTCCACGAACTGCTCCAACGTGGGTCCATAATTTCCACGGGGTGTCCCTCAGGAGCACCTTGGGCCCCGGGGAAGTTCTCCAAAACCTTGGGGGCTCCTCCCCCCCGGTCCGCAATGGCTTGCCAGGAACCTGATCTGGCGCAGGCTTCCCACAGGGTCACAGCCTCCTCCCTCCAGGCATCCACCCGCTCCGGCATGGGGTCCTCCACGGGCTACAGGTGGCCCCGGCCCCGGGGGGGACAGCCTGCTTCACCATGGTCTTCATCACAGGCTGCAGGGGAATCTGCTCCGGCGCCTGGAGCACCTCCTCCCCCTCCTTCTTCACAGACCTTGGTGTCTGCAGGGCTGTTTTCTCTCTCATCCTCTCACTTCTCTTCTCTCTCCGGCTACTGAGCCGCAGACGGGTTTTTTTTCCCTTCTTAAATATGCTATCACAGAGGTGCTTCCACTGTTGCTGATTGGCTTGGCCTTGGCCAGCAGCAGACACAGGGAATACTTCTAGCAGCTTCCCACAGAAGCCACCCCTGTAGCCCCCCCACTACCAAGACCTTGCCACAGAAACTCAATACAAGCACTAAGCTGACTATTCAGAAGAAAAAAACAGTAAGTCTTTCATTTTGCAAGCGCTGAAGCATAACCATAATTTCTTTTTTTTCTGAATAACCCTAACCCTCTCCTCTGCACAACCCACCCCACCCCAACTGAATTCGGAGGGTCCAATACTGTAAATGAGGTGTGCATGTTCTCGGAGAGAGGCCTTACATTCCCATACAACTGATCAGTGAAACATGAATTAGGATCTAGAATGTTTGATAGCCATAATCAAACAGTATTTGAGCTTTTTACAAAAATGGATTCCTGAATGAATACAGAATGACTCAGAGATTGTCAGAGCACACTCATGACAATTTTGCAAGCAGATAAAAACAGGGAAATTAAATGAATTATTTATTAGGACTCTAATATTGGAAGTCAGAAATCGTGAGTTCTACCCCAAGCTATACCACTGACCTTCTGTGTGACCTTAGACAAATTGCTTTATCTGCTTGTCCCTGTTGCCACACTGTTTTTTTCTGTTCTGCCTCGCTAGCTTTGAAAATTTTCAGCCAAAATACTGTGTTTTCCTTCATGTTCATAGAATCACCTAATACACTCCTGCCCAATCTTGATTGGTGCCTTTAAGTATTAAGGAAATACAAGTAAACAGCGCAAAAAAAAAAAAAAAGTTAAATAAGATTAAAGACACTAAAATAATTTACTTTTTAGTGTACTGTAGAGAATTATTCTTTACAGTACTGCAATGTATTGTAAAGATACAGCACCTATTTTTATCTAATTAAAGTTTTCACGCTGTTATTTAAAGTATAATTAAGGACCAAGTTTTTCTCTAAGGAAAAGGTGTAAATTGTTTCAATGCTAGATTCACATAAAACTTCAATTTTTTTCAAAGTACTTCCCCTTTCTACACAAAATTTGAGGACAACACACATTTATCTGAGATTTCCACAACACCTTTAAATAAACTCCTGGAGACTCCAAAAGGCCTCCCATCCATAGAACACCAGTTAAGCACGTACGCCAATGATTTTGATATATGTGCTAAATCTGCCATACTCTTAAACCACTGGACTAACTGTGCATGTGCATAATTAATAATCAGATGATACAGAGTGCTTAAAGCAAGGAATGAGAAAACAACTACAGGATTTAATGCTTGGAATAATATAGACAAAATCTTTGAACCAGGAAAAATTGAAGTCCCTAACTAAGTTTACGGACTGAATAGTTTATACGCTGATGTGGGACTGCCAGGCCTGTGATCCTGCAAACAGATACTTGAGTTCAGTGAGAATACTAGTAAGTTCTTTAACAAATACATATTAAATGGACTAGGAAAAACGACCAAGTTTTGGACACAGAAGTCCTCTTTTATGTTCAAGACTGAGAAGATGGTCTACAAGCCTAGATGATCTCAAAAGTTCCCTTCCAGCTCCTTGGTAGTGGCTCTATAAAGCTATGATAAAGCTATACAATGGAATCGCTTACAGGTAAATGTTTTCACATTAATTGGATGGAATCTTTAATTTCTATAGCATAACTTTGGAGAAGTGCTTATTAAGATATAAGAGGTAACTTCAGTTCAATTTTTACTAGATTTTATGGAGAAGCATTCCATGTATTTCAAGGTCTTATTTAATGTCAGAAAGGAATGTTGACTGATATCCACCAAACATTAACAGATGTAACATAGCCACACCTCTGTTGTTATTTTTCACTGAGACACGTGAATTCAAACAAAAACCAGAACATTACAAGAAGAAAACATCTCTTTTTCATGATGTAGCTGACATATACAGTATTTGTTATTTCTGCATTGTCTTCATCAATCTGAACTTGTCACATATATTTTAATACATGATTTATGGTTATAAATTCATTTTCCATTCTCATTTATAATATGGTGTCACATTTTATCACAAGCACATTTAATCATCTCTTGTCTGCATATTAATGGTTACAAATATGATACCTGTATAGACCTAGCAACCAGTGGCTGTAACTGTCTCAGCAACAGTTGAATGCTTTGAAAAGTACTGATAAATAGATAAACTGGTAAAAGTTCAGACGTTTTTATACGTCTGTCCCATTTTAATAGCCAAGATAAAATTCCACTGCTTCACTAAGAACTTGATTTTTCTTCCCTCTTGAAAAGTCTTTTGCATGTACTTATCTGTCCTCAGAACAGTGTCAGTGCATAAAATTAAACATGCATACACATTTTAAGAGTTGGTGTATAAAAGGCAAAGATAAAAAGCCTGTTGATTTTAAAGGAGAAGCAGGATCAGACACAAGAAAGAGCAATATATATCCAAATACAGGATAATTTAAAAAAAAAATAATAATAAAATCAGTGGTTTGTTCAAAATCTGTTGGCCAAATTCTGCTATGCAGTGAACATGAGCCCACACTTAATTTTAGGACAACATTTGCAAGGTACAACTGAAAATCGCCAGATATTAATCAGTATAGCCTTCTAATTATTTTTTTGAGGAAAGCAATCCTTATTGTTATTTGTTCCATATCTTTAACTTAGACCTTATACAAATATGTATTTGAGAAACCTCAATGCAAACATTTCAATTCCTGTATTTTAGAAGAAAGTGGGTTGCAGCACATCAAAAATTTTAATAGGGAAAAGAAAAAACAACCAACTGTGCAAGAAAATGTTAATTAAAAATGCAGGCAGGCAAATTCACCAGGCTTGCAGTACTCCTGCAAGTATCATTCTCATATCAACTTTTTGAGTTTACGGTACCTGAGTATTTTCTGAATAAACTTAGGCAACTTACAAAAAAAAAAAAGTTTTAAATTCCTACATTAAGGTCTATGTAGCTACATTTAGGATAACTTACTTGAAACTGCCAATGCCAATTGTCTTATCATTATAGAGAAAGAATTTAAGCCTACAAGAACTAGGCTTATGAGTATTTTAATTTGTACTTTTAATTGAACGTTTGACACTTTTTGAGCATTCTGTCATGAGCAAAGTAATTTGCCATGCTTTATAACAGACAAGCCTGTGCAGCTGACAAACCCAAAATCTCATACTGTCAGTACATAGGCAAAACTAAAACTGAAAGTAAACAGCGTTGCCAAAATTCTGAGTTCAAATCGCAAGGAATTAAGTTTCCTGTACGTTGGAAAGTATTACAAGATGATATTAGAAACAATTCTAGAAAACACATCTGATGATCTTTGCATGTACATTGAGGTTCAAGAACATTCTTCTACATACTGATCTTTAAAAATGTAATTGTGGATCAACCTATAAAGTGAATATACCTTCATTGCATTGCTTACAAGAATTCTGTCAAAGTTTTCAGTTACAAAAATTAAACAGAATCATTGAGTATGTCATTCATAGGGTGAGAAAACCCATATACTAAGACAGAAAATCTCTGTAAAGGAAAACAGGTTCTGAATATCAACAGCTATATTTTCTTCACCAGGAAAGTAAGAACAAAATAGAGCAAATCTCATAATAGCATTATCTAAATGCAGAAAGATTAACATGGTTTTGGTTTTTTGGAAGGATAAACTTCTGCTACTGTAATCAACAATGTAGTCTATCTGCCTTGGAAAAGTCCACTTCCCAAGTAGTTGTTCATAATTCACTTGACTGCAGGTCAATTTTTGAGACCTTCACCATGACAAGTTAATACCTGCTTTGCTCATCCAAACAGATGGAGCTCTATGTCTCTCACTAAAATCTTCCCTTCTCTTCAAATAATTTCTATAGCTCTTTTCTGTATGATCTCCATTTCTTTCATGTTTTGAGAAAAAATGAAGGTCCAAGCTTATATGTGATATTCTACAATAAGCCCCACCAGTGACATACAACGTGCTAAAAATCAAACCTTTACTACTTACAACTCTCCTGAATGCAACTGCAATTAACTGATAGCAACACTGGACTGTCACTTTCTATAATGACTAGTCAGTGGGTTTTAGAGAAAGGGAAATGAATAGACTAAAACCATCTTCGTTTCCATCTCAGTTTCTAGGTAAAATTGGAGTGAGAACAGGTCTTTGTGTTGATCTCTTTGGGCCCTATAAATAGCCCAGCTTGACCCAATTGCAACTTTAATAATATGCAATTTTTCAAAGCCAGGCAACTTTGCCCACAGTGAGCACTTTCACCCCAAAAAGCACCTCATCTGTCAAAGATCATGTTCCAGTTTTAAAAAATCAACTGTTGGCACTTCTTAAAGAAAAAGACGTTGCTGTCTTTGCCACAATAAAACAAAGCACTCCATAACAATTTTCTCTTTGGAAATTACTTCACCATGTTGTCAACTGTCTAATATGAAGTGAATTTGGGATTGCAGGGAATTATCCTCTAGCAGAATTTTCATGCAAAAACATTGGCTATTCCTTTGCAGATTTGCAAAGTTTATAAGCAACTGCAAACAGAGCCTTTCATGCAAAAGCTGGCAACTGTAACCACAAGCACCAATACCAGCTCTATCTTTAAGGATCATGGCAATTTAAATATGGCACAATAAATAAAGGCACTTTTTTTTTTTTTTGTGGAAGCTTTTTATACTACTTGAAAGTGTGAGAGGTCATTCGTGTCACTGTTCTTGAAGAAAAATGGAACCTTTTAATTATGCATGATTCATAATGCGCTACTCATATCTGTTTATCTTTATTTGTATTACTACTTTGGGATTCTTCAATGTCAGCAGTGTAAAGGTATTTGTATTCAGAATAAAGGGCATAAAGACTAATCTCAGTTTTTACCGTATCTGAGTTTATTCGTGTTTGCATAATGAAGGAGACTGTGCATGATGAATCATGTATCACAGCTATTATCTACTCTAAATATAGAGGAAAAGTAACTGACAGTTTTCGCAAAGGTTGTTTGACATTAGTTAACAACTCCTGGCTTTTAAAGATCATTCTACAGTATCATTTAAGAAACACGGATCCCAGTTTGGGGCCAATGCAGGACAAACAACAACACTCCCCACCCCCAAAACCTACAGGTAAGTGTTTTCTCTATGATGCCTTTTGTATACTACATTATTGCACTGTAGAGTATCCTCAGTAAGAAACTGTATCTCATTCTTGAGAAAAGCAGTTTTGCAATACCTGCTTTTCCTTAATCAAGTTACACTAAGTTTCAGAAGTGTCTTATGGAAAACTTTGGCATCTTTTCCTGTAAGAAATGCATTTGCAATAAATGGAATTTTTTAAATGATAAATGTCTTGATTAAAATATGTGCTTTAAAGTGACAATTCTTGACCAGCATTCTTACTTGTTTTCACCTGTCTCATCTTTCCACTCTCCTTGAAGCTTATTCCATCCTTCAATTCTTAAGCCTAACTCTAACTGACCATCACTCTTACATTGCTATGGATCAAGTGATTTCACTTTAAGTTACTCCTAATTTGACTGGTTATGGAGAATACTTAAATCAGCAATTTACAGAATTCCAGGTCTGTGAATAGGCAGCAGCAATGGGGAGGCGCCAGGTTGTGAGAACTTTTGATGACCAGATGATGAATCAGAGTTGCTGATCAAGTCCAGTCAGCCAAAGAACGATACGGAGAACATTCATTGCTTAAGAGAAAACTAGCTCCTCCACTTACTAAAAATCTTCTGTTGCCTCCTCCTTTCATGGACAGATTTTTATTTATTCCTTCCTGCTGCTTTTATTTGTTGCCTTCCTAACCCTGATTACTACCTACAGCATGTACACTGTCAGAATAGCCTCACTGAAAATGCCTCTTTGCTCCGTATTTCCAACTGGCTGACATCTGAGCAATAATCCTTCTGAAGTATTCTATCTGTCCTACTGCAAATAAGGACATATTTCACTGGAGATGTAAAAGCCTGGTTCAGAACAAAACCAAAAATCTAGTAATCTATAGTATGCACACTGTGAGTGTGAAGATGTTGAGGGTGGTCTCACCAGGTTCAGGAGAACGGAAATGGCCTCAGGCTTTTCACAGATGTGTAGAGTGTATTATGAACTGTAGCTACTTCACCCAGGCTGCAAGGAACAGACCACTATGATCCCATTGCCCTTTGCCTGTATTGTGATGTACCTGTGACACAAGAAAGCGTATCAGAGCACTTCTGACAAGAGAATTAGGAATGCATTCAGTAGAAGTTTTTGAATCAGAACAACTCTTGAATGAAAGGATTAGTTTTGCACTGACTTTGGATACATGGATATAACTTCCAATGGGGAAGAGGGGACCTCATGCTATTTTTCCTACAGAAAAGCAGACTGACGCATTTCTGTCCCTCATAACATTACCATCATGGTCTCAAATCCATATGAGGAATATACAGCCATCATTTTCGGCACTACAATTATGTGCAGAAATATTTTAGCTTCACCATGGGTCAGTGTGACTCCTGGAGATTCAGTACACCTACTTGTTTGGGTAAGAACAAAATCCAGCATGATTCCTGTTGAATTGGTTAGTGCTAGTTAGAGTGGAAAAGGAAACAATATAAGTGTCAGTGGAAAGGAGATGAAACCTGGTGAATCTACATGTTTTAAAAAAATAACTGAGTGAAACAAAGGAAGAGTGCAAGAGAATTGCCCATGTGACATCTGTATTTGATGACATACACATTCATCAGCCTGTTAGGTCAAATGAGTAAAGCTACAAGAGAATGCCACACCATGATTTCTTTTTTGGTATTACTTCCTTCCCCAGAAAGCATGGTGCAGACTAATTAAACCAGCTGGCTACGTGTTTTTACCTGACTATGTCCTAGCTATTTATCCATACTATGCCTTTTACCTAAGATGTCCTCACTTACCAATGACAACATAGCATGGTTAGACCACTGCTGAGATAAACAGCCAGTCCCAATTTCCCTAGAAATACATTCCCTTCAAGGTTAAAAAACTGATACTGAGGCAGGCATTGTAAGTATTTAAACAGTGTTTACTGGTTTTACAATTAGCACAAATTTAATCACCACCACCACCTCTTTGTCAGAAGTAATTGCATCTTCGACCTTACTAGTAGTTGAAGATGACGAAAATCAACACTACTAAAGGTTGAAGATTATTATAAGAAAACTTCAGATAAAAATGTTATGACCAAGCTCATTTCAAAAACGGATACTGAGATACTGTGTAGAGAGACAGCAAACTTGAAAGAAATGCTCAGGTACTGAGCAGCTCAGGGTAGATATATCATGGCTAATCATCATGAAACACATTGTACAAATATTCAGACTGGTGCACCAATCGAGTTCCCTCCATGCTGCTGCAAATTTGAACTGTGTATTTCAATTACATTTTTAATCCTGTAATAAGAGGTTATTAGTATATGCAGAAAGTGTGCTTTCATTTGGGAGCTAAATCTAGAAAACATAAAACTGCAAAAGGAGATATGTTGCTATTTCAAGATAGACAGCAAATTTTTGCAGCTTTTTTTTGTTTAAACACCTCTATGTCAGATTCTGCGGTAAATAAAACAAAAAATACAATGCATTTCAGACAGATACTGATTTTTAAACCATATCCACCATTTCTGTGTCAACTGCACGAATATCACTGATGAGTGATAACTGAGGTGTGAGTTTCTCCTTAAACTGTATATCTGGAAGGGACATGGAAATTATTATTTGTGTTATAGCATGTCAATTTGGAAATAAACCAAGATGGTAAATATCAATTATTTCAGAGTGTTTCACTTTATTTGTGAATTGGAGATTCACTGACACATCTCAATGCATTTCAGCATGCCTGTTACATTGAGGGCAAGGAGGAAAGAATGGGAAAGTGATATTAAACAACTCACACCTGCTTTATGTCTGGCTCATCATCCATTTTATGAATGATCAATACTTGGAGATATATACATCTAAATATAACACTACTGAAGTAAATCCTAGAGGCATGATATTCCAGCATCATTTTGTTATTAGTGAAGATCACAAAAGTCCTTCCTGTAATTAAATTCTATCCACATACTCAACATAAATGAGTTAAGATAATCACATCTAGATCTGAAGTCTCATGATCAGCCCTGTTTGTTTATAATAATCAGAGATTGGTCTGTGTTTAAAGGTCAACGGAGAAAGGACAACGGCCTTCTACCCTACTTAAAGAACAACAGTCCAAGGAGATCTGAAATACAAATGCAGTGGATATCAGAATATTAAGTATAATACTGTTAGGAAGGTATGATATGAAGTCATACATTTTTAAAAGCTGTTCTTTAATTATTACTGTAGGTTCAAAGCAATAGGTTTCAAGGACAAAGCAATGACTCTTTAAGCTGTGAAAGCCTGTAAATGGATCAGGGTACGTATACTATTTGTTTCTCAAACCTGAATACTCAATTACAGGAAATTCAATTTCAAAAGTGGAATTTGGACAAAGAAGTGTGTTTAAGTAACGGAAATTTCTAGAAGATCAGACCAAAACTAAAGCATAAAGAATTAAAACAACCTTATTAATTCATATGAAAAAAAATTAATTTTTTTTAAAAATTAGTTTTTTTTGGTTACAAATAAAAAAAAAAAAAAAAAAGCTCTGAAAGACAATCTCCTTCCCCGGAAAATCAACTTTATTGAAACTATTTCTGAGGTAAGTACAATTAATTTATTCCTAGAAGCAATGAAATTCCATAACAGTCCAAGCCCATTTCTCCAGTGAAACTTACCTTGAGTAATTTTTTCTTAATGTGCCACTTAACTTCCTACATCATCACTCTCAATGAATCTTTCCAGTTAGATAGTGGGCCACTGAAAAATACTTCCTGGATATGTTTTTCTAAGATTCTTACAACAGTTTCTTTCAGGGTATATTTTTTGCTTACTAATGAGAATATCCTGCTATTAGATGGTATTACATGCTTTATAAAAAAATTAAGATACATACATTATCTAATGCCTCACACATACCAATACAATACCATATAACAAAAGGAAATTGCTTTGTTTTGAAATTATTTTTCATGGTTTTGTACCATTGATCTTCTCACTACTTTTATGTGTTTATAAACAGTTTAATTGTTTCATTATTTGTTCCAATCTAATTCATAAGCCCGGCCTCTCATTTTCTCCTCTTTCTTAAAATAGACAATATGCTTGCCATTTTGCACTTGTTTGGACCTTTATCCATCTCCTGTTTCAAAGATAACCACTGACGACTCAAACAGCTTCAATCAATTCTCTCGAGTAACTTGAGTGAATTTCTTCCATATCAGTTGATGTGAAAGCATCTAATTCAGAAAGAAGTCTCTGTTCTGATCTTTCCCTGTACTACCATAAGTTCTTTTTCCTTTATCACTAATGTTAGTTGCTTTAAAATTAGGACAGCAGAGGTTTTTAGTTAGATATTAACACTCTAACCTTCTAAAAACATCAGCTGTCATTTATTTCCCTTCTCATCTGAGAAGCAGAACAGTTCTTTCCTTCATTTTCCTCTTAATACTAATGTACTTACAGAATCCTTCCTTTTATTCTTTATGTGCCTTGCTAGCTGTATCAGGTCTTTTGATGTTTTGCTTATATTTCTGTGCTTAAAAAAACATTTTTTAATATTTACACTCTTAATAGTTTGACTCCTGTTTTCTATAGACTTCTTTTTCATGATCAAGTCGTTGAGGAACTCATTATTTAGCCAACTTGGTGCTTCACTAATCTTCCTATGGCTTCTTTGTTTTAGCATAGCTTTTGCTTTTAGTCTTAATATTTCTTCCTTAAGTAACTGCCAACCCCTCCAGAATCCCTTTTCCCCTTAGATAGCAGATTTTACCTAGTATTTTCTGTGCTTACTGAAACTTCAGTTCTACTTTATTTATTCACTATTCTTCTATTTTTCCAAAAATTGTGTATTGGACAACTTCATTCTCATTCAGGTCCAGACAATATTCTATTAACTTCTTTGATCATCTGGTCAATTATGTCATTAAATGAAATCCAAACAAATGTTGCATCACACAGAACTGTGCAATTTTCTTTTATTAGAATTCTACATTTCTGTACAGTTCACAAGATGTGTTTGGCTACTCATAGCAGGATAGTATGTCTAATCAATAAGAACAGTCCCAGAGTGTCTCATTTATAGGAATTACAATGGTGAATGTGCTTTATCTATGAAAACACCCAAAAGCGAAAGTTTTAAAGATTGAGGAGGCTGGGATGAACTTATGAGATCAAAAGCATCAGCTCTTCTAGTTTCGTGTTTCTCATGGGAAGAGTTATAAAGGACAGAAACTCCTATAAGCTGTTACCAGTGAAACACACGTACCTTGACAGAATTGGCACATTTCTATATGTAATTATTTCCTGTTCCTGTTTATTATCTCAGATTTTCAAAAACATAGGCACTCATTGTGTTTAGTTACCAGCAGGTGATTATTGATTCAGTCAGGAACAGCACAAGAGGAGCAACTGAATCAATTGATTTTAAGCCATGAACCCTATCAAATAGATATTTTCCAGCTAAAACAAGCAAACAACATGCAAATCGATTAAAATATGCAAATACAACAGTCCATTATTATGGTAAATGCTTATTACAGACTATCACTTTAAAAAGCCACTAAAATAATAGTATTTAACTGATCTTGTTGTAATATTAAGTTGTTCTTTGGTAAATTGACAGAACTAATAAATAATGTATTTTTAATAAAGGATGTAAATGTAACATAAAAACTATACAATACCTTCTTGGTTGAAATGCAACTTTATTACTATGCATACCACTTAATATTGTAATTTTTAATAGGAAAGTCTTGGCTGTAGTGCTATGTTTCCCTCTGTGTTAAAGAACACCAACATTAGAACTCAATTTGTAATGGTACCATGATCTCATTTGCTCTTACTAGCATGCCCCTCTCAGCACACTAAATGACTGTACATATTGATGAAGTTCATGGGGTGGAATTTCTTTGCAGAGAAGAAATTAGGGAGGAGTGTTAACTGTATCTTTTTGTTGCATAAAGAATATGGTAATGATGGTGGAAATAAAGTACAGAATCAAGCAAATTCACATGGCTTTGATGTGATATATGTATACTATTCACAACATCATCTGATTTATTATTTTTTTTTCCTCCACTGTATGCAGCTTTAATTTTTCTCCCCTCTTTTTAGAACATTTAACCATAGTTTGGATCAGGCCAATAATTAACAAAATAATCCTCAGAAGAAAATCATTGCTGTTTTAATAAACTCTCATTTAGGAAACTCAATCAGTAAAATTTACATCCCAAATGGTAGGTAATTACAGTACTTCTCTAAGAATAGCTTGATAAGTATGTATAGTGTACTAAACAACAAATAACCCAGTATGAGAATGAGATTGTAATCATTTTTGCATTATCAATACTCAGCTACCTCTTAGAAAAGGAAGGAACCTATTATGAACATTATACACCTCTCGGAGAAGAATCAGAAATGCTGATGATGACTCACCATAACCCCCCTCCCACCTTCTTCTTAAGGAAAACTAGTACCATCCATCTTAGTACCCACAAGGATACTGAAAGGGTTAGCGTAACACCCAAGGAAGGGTAGATGCTAGAAAGTTTGCAATATATCATCGTTAACTGTACTTGTGTTGAGAATTAGTCTGGATTCTTTGAACTACAAATGTTAGTATCATTTTAAGTAGACTAATAACTATTAGATTGCTAATTCTTAAATTAGACTATGATTTTTATCTGTTCGTATTTAGCCTACACAAACTTCATGGAGTATTTGGTGTGATACCAAGCCTTTGACTGCCATCATACCTTCAATACAACATCCTGCGGTCACCTAGAATTCATTTTACTTGGCAGGGTTCCAGTAGGTGCGCTGGGTCAGATGGATAGTAAGAAGCCATGCTGGAACTTGAGATTTAAGGTCACAGACTGGTTGTACAGGACCAGGGCTTGCTCTGCAGAACTTGAATGTGAATTTTTAGATTTCCTATTGTGCTGTTTGAAAGATAATGCATACTGTTGCACTCAGAAGAAAGTTCCACTGATAGCAATATCAGGAATGTGGAGAGCAAAAGTTTTAGAAATCAGGGATTAAGACTCAAATAGTACCAAGGGCAGGAATATAAAACTCTGCAGAACGAGCAAAAGCAGAGGAGGCTCTTTTACTGATTCTGAGAGCTGATGCTTCACAAATACATTAGAGTTATAAAGTTAACAAGGACGTTAACAACTCCTGGTTTACTTCAAAATCTGGAAGGTGTGTAGCCGAAGAGGTAACAAAAAAAGGAATTGTGTTATGTGTAAAACATCTAACTTTTGCTCCAAGAATTGGATGGTCATCTTGCCTTTAAGAGAGGTTTCCTATATGATGCTCTCCAAGTACTGGAAATCAAACTTTTCCGAGCTGCAGTCAGTCTCTGCATCTCTAATATAAAAATGACATTAGACTGAACTACGTGTGGAGCGAGATAAAATGAAACTGTCTTCAAATGCAAAAGCTACCAAAATGTCAAGTAGTCTGAAAGAGAACAGGCTCTAGATATCTCAAGTGGGGAGACAAAATAAAGAATTTATGCATGGAAGTTTAATTACCACATCTCTGAACTTTTAAACACTTGGTTTTTCAAAGCTTATATTCCCTAACAAAAGCTATTTCAGATGTGTGCACATATACACATCTTTAAAAACAATGTTTAGAGTAGTTATTCTTTGTGGTTAAAGTCCATCAAAGCAGACAGCTAAAAAAAAAAAAAAAGCAGATCAAAAGAAAGCATGAAACAAGGTAATAATGTTGATTGGTAAAATGGGAAAAAAGGATAGGCCAGAAACCAACACTTAATTTGGCTTCCACCAAACTAGGCCAATTAACACTGTTGGGAATCTATACCAGAGATTATAGAGAAAATGTATCAGGTAGTACAGTGAAGTTTTTCTTATTCTATTGCAACAATTACTGGTAAACAGCTAATTGTCTTGTTTAAAAATCTTTCCTGTAACGGGTACTAAAATTGCCTTTAGCTGGAGAAGTAAAAGCAACTAATAATTACTGCAAAGCAACCAGGTCCAATACCTGGATCCTAAATTAAAAGAAAATGACCACCTGGTACCAGCATGGATATCACTGTTTCATCATCATGCACCGCTAACGCTACTAAGAGAAAGAGAGTTCAGAAACACAAGAGGGAAAGGAAGGAATCATAGAATCATAGAATGTTTGGGGTTGGAAGGGACCCCTAGAGGTCATCTAGTCCAACCCCCCTGCAGGGAGCAGGGACACCGCTAACTAGATCAGGTTGCTCAGAGCCCCGTCCAACCTGGCCTTGAATGTTCCCAGGGATGGGGCCTCCACCACCTCTCTGGGCAACCTGTTCCAGTGTTTCACCACCCTCATTGTAAAGAATTTCTTCCTTATATCCAGTCTAAACCTACCCTGCTTCAGTTTAAAACCATTACCCCTTGTCCTGTCACAACCAGACCTGCTAAAAAGATTGTCCCCATCTTTCCTATAGGCCCCCTTTAGGTACTGAAAGGCCGTAATCAAGTCTCCCCGCAGCCTTCTCCTCTCCAGGCTGAACAAGCCCAACTCTCTCAGCCTGTCCTCATAAGAGAGGTGCTCCAGCCCTCGGATCATTTAGTAGCCCTCCTCTGGACCCGCTCCAACAGTTCCATGTCCTTTTTGTGCTGAGGGCTCCAGAGCTGGATGCAGTACTGCAGGTGAGGTCTCACCAGAGCAGAGTAGAGGGGCAGAATCACCTCCCTCATTGCTTTATTTTGTTGCATAAAACAATGAATCTTCAGCAAACTCATCCTAAGAATAGTAACTGGCTTCTGCTTCAGCCTCTTTTTGTGAGTGGGTTAAAAAAGTGATACATAAATTGGAAAGTCCTCCAGGTTTCTCTAATGAAATCCACAGTTTCCATTTCCCAGTGTGCGATTCAAATATCACCACCTTACTTTACAATGCTAATGGAGTGCAATTTTGTAACGAGTTGGTGTTTTAAAGCAGTAAAAGTTTTACTCTGTTCTTTTAACATCAGTGTAAATTAAAAAATAATTTCCCCCCATTTGAAGCAAATCTGGTATATGCTAGCTTGGATATTGAAATCCACAAGCAATGTAATTAGGTGTGATTGTAAGCTACAAGAGGGGCGATTCTTTAGAAATGTACAGGAGTTTTTACACTTCTTGTGAAGCTGAACATGAAGATAAACAAGAACAGAAATGTACCTGCCTGCAGTAGAATACATTGATGTACTGCAACTATGAGGTAATAAATCGTTTTAAACAGTATAATCCCCTGTGCTGCAGCAGCCACTTTAGTCACAGTTCCGTAGAAATAGTTAGCAGAATACCCGCTACTCATTTCAATTTTCATTTTCAAGTTGGGGACACAACCAAGCAGACGACCCAAACTAATCAAAGATAGTCCACGCCATATAACGTCACATTCAGCAACAAAAAATGGGGGATGAAGGGCTTAGCCATTTTTTTGCTCAGGAACTGGCTGAGCATAGGTCTACCCATGGAAGATGGTGACTGATTGCCTTTGCATCACTTGTTTTGTTTTGTTTCTTCTTCCACTTCTTCACTTATTAAACAATTTTTGCCTTGCTTTTACTCTTCCTTTCCTCTTCCCCCATCCTACTGAGATGGGAGGAAGTGAACAAGGAGCTGTGTGATGCTTTGCTGCCTGCCGCCGGGGTTAACCCACAAAACACTGCAATTCTGTTACCATTGCAACTGTGAGATCACTATCACTTGTACTGAGGATCAAGAACCTTCATCTGAAGTTACATATCCTGGTTTCTGTTTTATTTCAGAACTGGTTTCTATTACTAATTGTCTGAAAATCATGCCTTTTTTTTAAAAAAAATTGTATTTTAAAAGTACCACCCTGGAGGCTATTTTGGTAGTACATCCTTTAATCATCTCTTTCAGTCTTTCTCTGCGTGTGTTTATCCTCCCTTTCAGTCTCTTCCCAATCTTGCCTTTTCAAGTACAACTACGTAACTTCTTGACTTTGAAAACAATCCATGGAGCAGGAGAACACCTAAACTAAATGCACAGTAAGGTGGAGAAGAGCCCGAAAAGCTGTAAGCATAAGAATGAACTCATAATCAAAGGTTTACAGACAGTAAAATCTATGTTTGAGGAAGGGAAATTCAAGTACCAGAAAATCAGGATGATTAAGACCTGTAACTACAGTTTTAGTTATGTAATACTGCAATGGACTGATGGGTGATGGACCTAAACTCTTGGTGATGTCAGAAACTCAGACTTGAGAGGCTTAGGTTAAGCATGTGTAAAAAACCTGAACACACACACACACACACACACACACACACACCCACCCCCCAACCCACAAATTCACTAGAAGGATAGCGCAGCCTTGGGCTAGGTTGTCCTGTCAGGTAGCAGAATTTCCATTTACAGAGGTTTCCAAATCTTTGCTAGACAAAGCTATTGACCTTATCTGACAGCAGGCTGATAATCATTCTTCTTCAAGTAGAAAGTTGGCCTCGATGACCTGTGGGGCTCCAATCCAGGTAACTCTGCTATGTTTTTATGACAAAGTTACTCCTTTTCTCACAGGAACTGAGAAGGTTTTTTCCTCACAAGAACTTCTGTATTACTGACAGAAGCCATTAGTACTTCCATAATTTCTAGTAGATCCAACTGAAGTGATGCACTTGAGAAGACTTACTGTAAAGCAGATTTAATTAGAAAAGTAGTACAAAGCGTCTTATACCTTACAGCCAAGTACAAGAATGTAACAGAAAAGTATTGGGGTGAGAGAAGGAAGAACACACAGGGATCTGAGAATTTGACCCAAAGTCTCCTTATTTAGCAAGATTGTAACACTGAGATGATTCTTGACAGAACAACTAATCTCAGACATTTACCCCTTGAGAAACCCAAATGTGTTATGGAAAAAAAAAACCACACCCACCTTTGTGGTTTCAGACTAGAAAGTGCCCTCTTGCTTGACATGGACTACTGTCTGAAATGCTTTAGAACTTTAGAACAGATCAGTTCAGTTCCATCGCTGTTGGTAAGTTATGTACTCACAGCACAAGTTTCAAAGATAAAGTAGCGGGACTAGAGCTACATTTTGAGGATACTGTAGGGAACATAAGAGGAAATTTTCTGTCAATTATATTGAGTTACCAATGGCTAATATCTCAAAGTGAAATGGGGACAGATCTAAATAGGGGAAAGTTATCCCCAGATAATGTGGTTCTGTTAATGCATTTACCAGGTTTAACTACAGGTGAGAGTCATTATTTCAAATGAAATAATAACTTGTGGGAGCACAACCCAGGGAACCATCTGATGACAATCTGAAATTCACATATAACTGCTCCACAGTCTCTGCTGAACTGGGAATTTTATCCATTAGACTTTAAATGTGATCTAATGGGCTCCTTTAAAGAAAGACTGTTGTTTTATCTCTCTTTTTGCTTCTTGTATATTCCATTATACTACCTATTGCAAAATGAGCCGGTTGTCTGAAATCCTTTACTTGCTTGAGCACTTTCCTTTTCTAAATTCTGTTAATCCCCTCATGGCTAGTTTTAAATTTAATGTTTTATTATAATACTTTCACTTTAACATAATGAGAAAGACTGGTGTTTATATTAAGTGTTACAGTCACATTTCTGCTTCTTTGGAAGATTTTTTCTACAGAACACTTAATAACAGTGGCTGTTTCAGTTCTCTGTGCTGTAATATATAGTTGGTGAAATTAATAATTTGTAATATTTGCATTTCACCAATATCACGACTCCTAAATTACCTTTTTCCTTCTTTACCTACAGGAAACAAAGCTGGAATTTCCTCACACTTTGCCAGTTTCTGGTCACATCACTACGGGAATGCATTAGAGCATCTGCAAAGAAGCTGCTCAGAGCGTAGCCAACTGCTTGGGCCTGCAGAAACATGAGAATGTACTTCTTTGTGACCTTTCAACTACAGACATTCCTGTTCTGAGAAGGGTTGCATCACTTGCTGCTCAGCAGGACTCTCTGAGCAGCAGCATACTAACTGTTCAATATCAAATAGCAAACATTCCAAAAAAACCTTGAAACTGAACAATCATTTCTACTCAAATGTTTAAAACCCCAAGACTTCCCAAGATACGTTCCACTGGAGGGGGAAAGTAGCACCTGGCAAGGGTCCATGCAAGAGAATTGTTGCATCACTGTTGTACTTATCTGCTACCATTTTTAGAATAACTGGTAGCTTTTTTCAGGTATTCTTTGTGCAATGTAATATTCTCTTCCCTTATCTCACCTCCTAAGATGTTATAGGCTATACAGTTACAACACGTCTCAAAGTCAAGCTTTATATTTTGTCCCTGCATTATAGTTTTTATCCAGTTATAGCAGGCTTCCCTGTATAATCATGGCTACAGTACTGTCTTTATCATCTGACAGTTTCACTATGCAGACTACCTTTTACTGTTGTAGCAACTGGTATAACAGTATGCTACTTTGCAAGACAGTAGCATAAAAAAGGTTATTTTAGGAACATGTGGATGCTCATTGCTCTCAAGTTGGGTAAACATAGATAAATGGTAACTTAAAAATACTTCAAGTAGTCATGGTGTATTTTATGACTCTGTCATGTTACTGTGCGTTTTTTCTAGCTCTCTCAAATGAAAAAAATGTTGCTTATGCTTTTACCTGCTAATTAGTTCAGAGTTTCTTTGGATGAATCACCACAGCTGGTTCCATGAAACTCTGACAGTTCTTCATTTACTTAGGAAACTAGCTTGTCCTTAGCAATTGTGTCTAATGGATACTGGAACTAACTATGAAGAGAGGATTTAGGAATAAGATAATAAAAAATCTAAATCTCTAAACCATTTGTGAATTACAAATAAAGTATAATGTATTATAATAAATTGCCATTCCAAATCCCACTGACCATGCAGATAAGCAAATCCATGTTAGCTCTGAAGTCCAATATAACCCGCAATCAAATAAGTCACTTGAGCTAGCAATGGCTGAAACAGATGGGCAGAGCATTCTTGTTAAATGCACAGATAAAAAATTAAATGTATATATAAATTTAAGAATTTTAATGTTTTCATTCAGCTGTGGTGTATTATTTCAAAAAAGCAGTTAACCTTTTGTATTAAGCACTATTCTACAGCTTCCCCATCCCTTCCCTGCATTAGTAACTATGTATTAAAACCAAAATGAAAACAAACAAGGCAGCATTTGGAGGAAATTATATCAACGCAAGAGATTAAAAATATAACTTTCAATTATAAATAGTCGTTACACACTTATAGAAGGACAACACTGGCATCTCATTTCATACAAAACTTGGGAAAAATTTTGATTTGGAAAATAGTTTAATTGGTTACACAGGAATTAATACATTTATGCTCCCATGCAAAGGTGATCAGATCTACTGCAAACTATCTTACTTTGTACACACTTCAGCTCCAAAGCAGAAGCAGAGTTCATCAAAATCACCTGTGTCCACATGGTTAAATATTTAATCAATTTGTCCCCACTGTTCCTTCAACTGGCAACTGGTAAGTGGTAAATAAGACACTTAAAGTAATAAACATATCAGTTATGATTACAAACATTTAATTTGAGAAGTCATACTTGTTTAATGCTTAGGTTTAGATCTCTCAAACACAGTATCATCAGGACTCCTACAATTTCAGCCATTTCTTACTACCTATAAAATATGAATGTATGCAGAACTATGTGAATTAATCCTTTGCGCTTTTTTTTTTTTGGTAACTGGTTTTAACTTGGTGAGCTCCACTATTACCTTCTGTGTCTGTAAATAACAAGCACTTGGAAGTAAAACTGAAAGCCCAGTAGGCCTTTCTGGTTTTATTCCCCATGTTGGCTTGTTTTTTTCTCTAAAACTGACACTAATAATCACTTATCAATAATTCCTTCTTTCTCACTGTCACCCTGTCAAATATATTCAATAACATGAGTAAGAGAAGAGATGTAGGAGACTTGACCTAGAATTCGTAAGTCAAGCTACATTTTCTCTAGTGGTTTGATCAACACACCCAACATTAATGAATGCCTTCGTTTATTTAACTCCCCATATAGTGAATAAGAGCTGTGGGTATTCGATGCCCGAAAAAGCTAACTATTTTATAATTGCACTTAGGTAACAATTTTGTTCTTGATGCATGAAGTGGAATAAAATCCTGTTTTCTCATTAAACTAGCTGCATCATCTCCAGAAATTAACAATCGTTAAGAAAAAGCCTAAATTAAATTTAAAAAATCCACACTGGATAGTGGTGAAAGTGACTCCATTATGCACAGGGGACTGAGGTATGAAGATGAAAACTATACTCTTTAAATCACTCTTATTTTCTTTGTAAGGCATCTATGTACATGTGTGCATGTGATCAATAAATAAACAAGAAAAGCCAAGAAGATACTGTCCACTGTGGGAAGGGCAGTAAGGAAACACAAGGATTCTTGCTGTCTGTGTGACAAGGGATGATATGAACTAGGACTAGGGAAGATACCAAGGATCCTGTAAGGCAGACTGCAGACTTACAGGATAGTCCTTATTGCCCAATGGGCTCTTTCTCTGCCAAAGCCTTTTACTTTCAATGCAGTGTCAGAAAGACCTTACTTAACCAAACGGTCCAGAAACACTGTTGTTAGCTGCTAGGGAACTTCAGTGTTCAGAATCGGGACATGTGCTCCAAGGCATTGCTCTCCAATTTCCAATTAAATTCTCTCTTGATATTTTACAGCCCACAGCTGTCTCAGACCCCAGGCTGAGAAGCAGTTGCTTCAAGTTTACCATCTGAATAGCTTCATCTTGTTCTAGTCATACTTCAGAATTCACTCTAGTATGGTAAGAATGCTTACTTTTGGAGATCAGAGAAGTGTATGTGCATCAAGCCTTGGAAATCCAGGATATCTACATTGAGGAGGGTGTGAATTTCCTTCCAGGTCTAACAGTAATAAACAACAGCACCATGTAAAGAAAGACCACACATGTAACTTCAGGGCTTAATTGGATCTACTAGGTGAAACCAGAGTGCCCCTAAGACCTGGCCCCCCAAAAGTGCTAAGCATTTCACAGTTAATCCTTCATGTTGGTCACCAATTAATCAATGACCAGATAATAGACTGCTGCACTTAACTCTGTATGAGACTTTAATAGTAACATCATGGCCTTTTGGTGCAACCCAATGAAAGGTTTTACAAGAATGCAGGTATTAATCCTAACACCATCATTAGAATCCACTTCAGATAAGGCGATTTTATTTACCTAAAACAATAGCGTAATTCCAAAGGGATATTTCCAACTGTAAACTATGTCACAGTAATTCTGTAAAAACTGATGTTGGTCCATCTGCAATAGAACTACACTGGTTTAGATGGGTGAGTGTGTAATTCTTTGTGCTCATTCTGGACGTAACCATACACTGACAGAGCAATGAGGCTCTCTTGTTTAAATTGCTTTAAAAGAACTGAATCTTCCTGAGGACAAAAAAATTACAGCACTGTTAATATATTACTCTGAATTTGTATAATAATTGAGGAATTGTACCTATCCAGCTATACTTCAACATGAAAGAATTGGGCACTCAACTATTTTTATTATTATTTTTAAGTATGAAAGATGTATGCAAGTGATGATGACATTTCTATTTTGCAGGATTTCAACCACAGATGAATTCACGATTAGCTGTGGATAAACTCCTTGGTTTATCGGTTATGATCCAGGAGCTGTAAGGTATAATCATGAATAAGCTTTGGAGAGGAGGGTTCCCATGTACGTTTTATTATATCCATATAACACAGACTGAGTTATATTTTTACTTGCCCCACAAAAAAGAAAGAGGAAGCTTAATTAGAAATACATGTCAAGTGTACATAAGCCCTGCTCCTAAGCTCAGACTGTACTCCATGAATACAGTATTGTTTGATGCTCAAAATAATGCAAGGAGTTCTACTCCTAGATATCAACTTCTTTCAATCAGTAAAAGAGAAGCTTCCACCTTCTTGGTCACTCTCTGAAGAAATGAAAAAAGCAGCTTCTGTCCAAAGTGTTTTTCCAAACATGCCACTGTGTGATACGTTAAGTCTACCTCTTAGATGTATACATTTGTCAACATATGCAGAACTGGAGCATTTTAAAAATTCTGTATCTGTGGTTTAGCACATCATTGTCTTATAATCCACCAAAAATGAACCACTAGTTCCAGTGGCACTATTAACAACTGAAGCCATATATAATTATTTCAGTTTTAAAATGAAACAGCACTTCAAAGGGCATGGACTAACAGAAAAGGTAAAAATTTTGTAAATGATAAAATAAAGGATATCTTGACCTTTGCATGAAAGTTGGATTTCACTTTAGCCTAATTATATTGCAAATCATCTCCTCTCTATTCAGGGTAATTTACTTTAAAAACATGAAAATAGGATGTTTCATCTGAGTGCATGTTGAAACTACATAAACAAAATTTACATCAAGAGCTATCTAAAAGGGCCCAGAACCAGGGCATTTAGCTCTTCTATATTCATGATGTAGTTAGCTGACTCAAAACAAACTTATCTTGCATCATTGAAGCTAACCTGGACAACCTTGCATAAGGGCCACCTGTTATCTGCCTAATCATCACTTCATTCGCAGTCTCTTATTGCCATCTAAACCACTTTTTAAACTTACGCTATTATTAATTCTATACATAAAAATGAGTTCTGGCAATTTCCTGATTTTCCTCTCACCTGCTAAGTAATAATCAGGCTGTGTTAAGGTTTCCTATTAAACAGAATTCTTTTAGATGTTCAGACTTTAGAGCTGATTTTAGCACAGGGAGCAGATGTTAATAGCTTCTCATCAGCTTCTTCAGCTTGTTTTCTGCAGCATGCTTCTACCTCAGTATTACATATTCTGTTTCTCTTCCTTTCATTTTTCATTTAAAAATTTAAAAAGTATATTATTGTCTCTTTGGGGAAATGCTATAGAAGTTACTGGAGCTAAAGCAAATAGAATTCTAGATAGCTTTAATTATTAAATATAAGAGATATCTTACTGACAGAAGTTTTAGAAACACTAAAAGACACATCTAGATTTAATTTTGAATTGCTGGTATTTAAAAAACCAACCAACCAACACAAAACCAACCCTGTAAGATACGTAACTTCTACATTCTACTCTACACATGCACAATTTGGCAATTTTCTGAAGGGAAAAGGAATGCTCACCAACACATCTGTCAAAAAGTATTTGGGAATGAAGACAAGAATAACTGCATCAGAAAAGAAAAAAAAAAAAAAACCAACCCAAAAAAACCAACCAGGAAACCTGAAAGGCTTGAGTTCTTTCAGGTTCCCCATCAAAACAGTTTCTAGCTCATGCTCTGTGTTGCTTTTATTATGGTTATACAGTTTCAAGTTTATAGCTGACCTGTGTCCAACTAGCACAGGCAAATCAAGAAGCTACTGGCCCACTAATATAGTGTGGGTTTACACTGGACCTTGGTTACTTTTCTACACAGTGCTCAGCTTCGGAACACAACGCTAGAATTCCTGTGGAGTCCATTCCTCCTAATACATGCAGCTGTCAGATTAGGCACTCTGAGCAAAGCAACTAGCTTAAGGTTTAGTGTTCAGACAGGCATCAGTCCCGAAACTGGGACAATTCTGGAACAGTGCAGGGCCAAATTACTAGAACCCTTTTATGAACAAGAGCTTATTAGTGATTTACAGTCATTTTACTTAAGGATGCAATATTGAACCTCATAATTCGTATGAGGACCTTCTAAGGTTTATTACTTTCTCAGAGTAGTAGTAGTTTGCTTTGATTCTTTTCTCATATCATAATAGAATATTGCCTTTGAACAGGCAGCATGATAGTTAAATGCTTCTGAAAATCTAACACAGTTCAAGTGTTAAAATATTTTTTCACCTTTGCTCTTCTTCATACTGTAAGACCCACATTAAAGGAGGAATTAATGTATCTATCTGTAAATTGACTATTACAATGCTGAACTAATTTTAAATACTAACTTCAAACACCTAGCACACAAAGTACCATCAACACCTTCTGTTTCATACCTAGATCTGTATTGAATCTCCAAGTAGGGCTAAGACCTCCAGAATGGGACATATCTGCCAAAAGGCTAAACAGATTTGATTGGAAGGAAACCCGAAAAAAATGCTGCAAAGATGTGCCTAAAACCTTTACTTCTGAGGCTTTCACTGAAAAGTGCAGTGAGATACAAATCAACTACAAATGCACAGCTAAAAATCCCAAATTTTACATGCACATATATTTTTATTTAAGTAATGGAGCAAGACTGCATTTTTTCTTTTCTGAAGCAGCTGTTAAAGATCCAGGAAGTAGCAATGATACTGATTTTGAAGCTGTACTGTATCATATGGTTGCAAATACACACACACACACTCTTCATGGACAGCAATTGCAAACCGTCAAATCCGTTTGGCAGGAGACCGCAGTAACGACCATGTTACACAGAAACAGTAAACTGACCCCAGACAGCAGCCAAGTACCCAGACAGTTCCTCAGTCCCTTTACCCCCTTCCCTCAGCTTCTCTCCCTTCCCCCCAAGCAGCACAGGGGAGAGGACAGGAAGAACAAAAGCAAGAGGAGTCACATGTCGAGATAAAGACAGTTTAATAGCTGAAGGAAAGCAGAAAAGGAACCAAGCTATACAAAGGCAATCACTTGTCACCTCTCACAAGCAAACTAGTGCCTAGCCAGTCTTTGAGGATTGGCTACCTTGGAAGCCAAAAAACCCCACCTACTTTTTCCTCTACCCCAGCTTCATTGCTGAGCATGATGTTATGTGTTATGGAATATCCCTTTGGCCACTTGGGTTAGCTGTCCTCCCTTTAAGCTATGTAATTATACAAGAAGTTGGAATAATTCCACCAAAACGTTTACACATATCTGTGAGGTCTATAGAACAGAAGCAGAGATCCAACTCAGATGAATATGTGAGGGCATTCTTCACCCTGTTCAGTGAATCTCAAATCAAACTGGCCCCACCCACTGCTATGCCTATACTACCTTTAATCCTGGGCCATGTCCCAGAAACTAGGTTTTATCCACAATCCCTATAGGATTTGAAAACTGGAGCAAACTATTCTGAATTTTGCACATCCCATTTACAAGGGAACTGCGTGACTGACTGCAGATTGAAGACTGTGAGATTGTATGTACACTGTGCAAACAACTCCTGAATTCTCCTGAAAAGAGAATACTGACATTCCAGATGCATTCACTTAAGATTCAGAAAAGGAACAGAATATATTCCTACTCTAAGTAACACATACTTCATTTTCACCATTGCTCTAAAGAGCACGTGTATCTATGATCAACACAACTAGATTGCTAATGCTAATATTGCAAAAACAATGGAAGTACTATATGGCAATTTACTTTGTTGAAAACTTGTGGTGGACGAGGCAACTGTACTCTCAATGTTACAGGATTGTCAGTGTTCAAACAATGAAAACTTAATTATATACACTCCATTTTTAATTGTTATATTTCTGGGTTTTTTGGAAATTCTTCAGAGAATTATTATTATTTGATAGATACCTCCTTTATCTCACTTGCCTACAGAGGTATAATAATTCAATCTACAACCACCCAACAAATGTATTAAAAAATTGAATGTACTTTGCACAGTCAAATGATAGCGCTTCAGGAATATTATGAAGGCATATAGCTACATGGTAAGCACAGACACAGGGCACAAGTAAGGAAGAGACTAACTGTATTAGGTTCTGAAGCTCTTTCATTCTAATATCAGACAAAACAGTGCCCAACTCTGAATTCTGTGGTTACAGGTACGTAGTTCAAAATTAAATACTACGTCTTCCTACTCCCAATTATATATATAATAAAATACTGTCTTTTTCTTAAGCTGCATCTTACAGCTATGCTTTGCAAAAGTTGACAATTTTGACAGAATTCCTTTGAATTTGAACTTTGATCACTTTGAAGGTGATGGCCAACATATAGTTCAAATATCAGAATTACCTGTTATTAGAATTTACTGTGTAATTTGATTATTGAATATCCACATTAGCAAGCAGTTTTAAAGGTAGTTGGTAATCCACAACTCCCTTCTTTCTCATTACAAAAAAATTTAAAAAAATATGAAACAGAAGTAAAATTTTGCCATGATTATTCTTTTATCATATCCTACCACCTTCTAACTTCTTTCAGAAAGATGTCTTCTAACCTAAGACTGGGCGCAGTTTATTGTGACAGGATTTAGCTCAAGGTATGTATCATTAATGAGTCAGAACAAAAATACTGCCGTCCTCAGAACAATTATATGCAAGTATCTAGCAAATCAATGGGTCAAATGCAAAGTTCGATCCATAGGGGAGTGTGTCAAACCTGACAATAATCATATCTTTTTAACGTCTTAGTATGTGGAGTCTCTTCTTGGCCTTTTACTCACCTGTTTGGCCTAAGCCCAAAATTGCAATAAAAGTAAGACTACGTTTTATATATGGTTATAGAAGTACAATTCAGAAAACATTCACTATGATTTAGTGCAAAGTACTGAGTATAACAAAAAAATTCTAAATACATTAGACTGACATTCCATAGAATAGCATATTCTATTACTGTTTCTTACTTTATAGTATTGTCGATACAGAGCTCAGCAACTGAAAGATAAGAATTTGTAAGAACTATAATAAATCTCCATATCATGACTTTGTTGGTTTTTTTTAAAAGCTATTAAGTAAGTAATTAACAGAAAATCATACAGGACTTCCATGTTTAAGTTTGTTGCAAATGTTAGAGCTATTTTATATATATGAAGCACCTTTAAGTTCAATTAAAATATAGAAAAAGGGGAAAAAGATGCATCAAAAGAAACAAAATGTACTATTTTCCCTATGCTAAGGAAACTGAATGCCAGACATCTTATAGACCCAACATCCTTCAGATGACTTTTCAAGCACAATATTTAGATTTTAATTTTCAATAATACTGGTTATGAATAAAACATTTCCTGAAATATACAATAGTTTTGGGGGTATTTTAATCATTATTCTGTGTGAAAACATTTATTTTTTTTTTTCCCCAGCCCAGCCATTTCCAAGTTGTCAAAAGATGCTTAGTCTCTGGGGTTGCTTTGTCACAGAAGGTAAGATCAAACCAATGAAAAAAATACAATGAGTTTGAACCAGAGGCCAACTCAGCCATGCAGCAATAAAAACAGCAGCATTCTTTCCAAAGGATCTGACAGGCTTCATTTGTCTCAGAACAGACTCTGCCATGTCACATGGTCATGCTTTCCCATCATCCTTTTGCTGTGCTGCAGCCACTCCTTTGTGTGCTGCCAAAGTAGTATGCAAAGTGAGCAAGAATGCCAAGAGATTTTCAAATGAATATGACTTTTAGGAGAATCTGTAAGTCAAGGACCCCAAGCAGGCATCAATTCCTCTCTCTCTGCCAAAGAGCTGTCACTTCCTTGGAAAGTTAAATTTGTCACAAGGAAAGAAAATTTCACCATAGTCTGTTTAAATAACTTAGGGAGTAGAATCTTTTCCCAGGTGCTTTTTCCACACAAAGCAAATGTATCAATCATTTTATTCTCTGAAATAACAATTTATTACCCATGCAGGAGGCCTTAGATTCAATCTGCACACTGTTCTGAGTGTCATGTCAGATACTAAAATCTGTCACCAGTCTCTATCAAGGAAATCATTCTGTTCTTGTCATCAGTTTTTACTAATAAGGCTATTTATTACTTCAATAATTAGTTATGACAAGTAGTCTGCCATTTGGATAATGAATAAATATTGATAAATTGCATGTCTAATACACTGTTGCTGTATAACTACCTTTGAAAATGTGAAGACCTAAATGGTACTAAAACAAATAATTCTAAATTAGATATCACACAGCTAAAACTAAATGTATTATATTCAACCAAACCAGTCTCTTTTGGATTACACATAACTTACGAACTGGTGGGGTTGTTCAGTTTTGGACATCTTAAAATGGCCTATTTTTTGAAGCCAACACAAAAATGTAAGTCCTATATTTGACATTTTCAAAAATCACAATTCATAACAAATATTTCATGGTAAGTGCTTGAATAGCATTGCATTCCAAGAATAAATTGAAATGGAAGATCCCATTCCATTCCCCATCCTCTCACTTCTTCTGTTGACTGGAAATCCGGAGCTACTCTGGGCAACTACATCCAAGCATTACAAGAACCCAGCTTACAACTCTCTTGCCTCAGGCAGTTAATAACCATGAACAACAAGGACTCTTCACCCCCACCCATTACTTTAACTCCTGTAAGGACTAACGGTGGCTACCCTACATTTAGGGTCTACGAAAAACTACTGCATCTCAAGAAAGGAATACAGTGGTCATCCTTGGTCCCTCATGGTACATGCACCAATTTGGTACTCCCCTATTTCGGTACTTCCTTTTTCTAGCTCTACCTTTAAAGCTTCTGATAAACTCAGGAGTAAGTAGAGATGAGGAACCAACCAATATGAATTATGACTTAAAAACCACAATGCAGCCTATCCTACATCATTCCCTTTCCAGACAGCAAAACTCCACCATTAATGGGTTCTTCTACTGTTTACTACCCTAAACCTCAACCTCACTCTGTTCCAATTACTCATCGGAAGGTGAGGATTATGCACCTTTCAAAGAACCATGACATTTCCTCTTCCCTAAGTAGGTTTATCACTTTCTTTAAAAATCAACTGCTTTTATTTGCTAAAATCCTTGAGTTTATATGTATTATGCTAGCGCAGGCACTGAGAGTGTCACTAGCCAATGCTTATCAGATATAAGAATTTATTCACTTATTGGATAAAATTATCTATGATTTATCTAGAAAAAGATTCACCAGAACGTAAGCAAACGGGCAGCCCAATATCCTACAGGATAACATAACTGTATTAAAATATCCACACCTAAATATGCAATCATATTTTTCATGAGAACTGTGAAATACGGTGTAAGAATTAAATCAGAACTTCACAGAAACTTTGAAAATTAAGTAACATCACAATTTTCATAATTATTTAACACTACTGAGTTTACTTGTTTGCTTAACATTAAGTCTGTAAGCATTCTTCTTGGACAGGCCAAGTACATTACTTCACATGTAGAAAAAAACTGACCCCTGAATTACATATAAACTGAGTTGATCAGTATTATCCAAAATAAACACACGCCAGTAAGGCAATTTATAAATTAGACGCTGATTTAGGAAAATATTCAGGGCATAGGTTCAAATCTGTGCCCCAAAACTTTCTCAAGTATCTGCATGCTCTTCTTTCTCAGCTGCAAGAAATAAAGTACTTACAGCCTTCAAAATAGAAAATGTTCTAGATCATTAACAGCATCCTTTCACAGTATTTTTTCCTCCTCCATTTCTCTATCACAAACATTGTTATATGTGATTAGGAAGTAGGCAACCACAGAACATTTCATTCTTAAATTATCACTTTGACATGCCCAGGTTCTCTGCTTGAGATGTAAAGCATATGCTGCACCAAAAGTATAGCAGACAAACTGCTTAGTCTGAAAATTCCCTCTGATGAGGGAATTCTATGACTTCTTGGGTTGCTTCTTACCTACTTTTTCTCAAATCTGTGTACTTTAAGTTGTTGGCCAGCTGGAAAGACTGTAAGTAACAATGTTTACAGATCTAGAACAGAAAGGATAGCTTGAAGAAGTTGAGTTTATTTTAAGGAAAAACATTATTAATCGTTGAATGCAAAAAAGATTCCTGCAAGGAAAAAGAAACTAAAATGAGAGATTTTACATAAGAAACCTTACTTTTTTTTTTTAAACTATCAAGATGGGAAACACTGGAATTGAAGATATACAGTCCTCTGGAGGTTTTCTAGTCCCTATAAAGAGAGATCTTTTAATGGAGTGATGTTCAAATATCTGTTCAGAAATGACAGCAGGTACATCTGAGCATGCCACTAGGCAAAAGATACACCAAAACAAAAGACATGCCAAAACTTTTCATGATTTGATCAGCTGTGTGGCTGTTAAGAGAGAAGAACAGTATGCCTCTCTTTCACAGTACTGTAGTATAGTCTTTTTACAAGTGGAGTTTGTAGTCAAATATAAAGTAAAAATGTATTAATAAAAGGATTAATATTTATTGGCAGAAGTTATTTAGAATTCAACACAAAATTACATTTCTTAACCACTCCACAGTCATATACAGTACACTGCATGCTGTTTTGGGATATGAACTTAGTCTCTCTTCAAAGTTTCAGTAAGTTTGAAAAAAATAGTCTAGGAGATTTAAAGCTACAGATACTGAATAAGCTGACCTTTTCCTTATTGAACTTATGTGCACTGCTTTACGATTATGTCATTCAGAAGTTATGCCACATAAATTGAATAATTTCAGGCTCAAAGTTAATCACCTCAAAGTTAGAATGTTTCCATCACCTGAACTTCAAATTCATGAACCCTGAAAGGTAGGGGAGTATATGGTAGTTAGAATTTTGAAATGTTTTCAGACTTGAACCACAACAATTTGATTTAATAATTAAAATAAAATTACCATGCAAATTAAGTCATATGTATTTTTCTAAGACAGCTTTTCCAGACCATACATAAATTGTTCTATATTGAGACTAGCAAAGATGGCTCTCTGAAAATAACAATACAGAGAGATACCCACTTAAGAGTTATGCAAATACACTGAATTCTAAAATATTATAGATACTGTCTTGCTGTAGGACAAAAAAAACAACTCTTGAAAACAGAACGATATTTTCTACTGTATTGCTTGTAGCATATGCAGAACATGAGCGTTTTACAGGCATGATTGATACCTATCACTATCTTGTATTGTTTATATCATACAATAGACAGTTGTTACAATTACAGATATGTTTTTCCCCAATTAAACTTCTGTCGTTCAACAACTGTTTTTCTTCTTCCAGTTTCCTGTAGTTCTCAAGGTGAAATATGACGTGCTTCAGCACTCAAAGATATATTCATAGGCAAGCTTTAAGTCTAAAAATAGGGTTTACAACAGAAAGTCTGACATCATCTTAACAGTAGAGTTGTGTGTGTGGCATTATAATGGAGGCAAATAAGCAGTACATCAGTAACATGACAACAATAATAACAACTTTCACTTCTTCTAGAGACTTAGCGTCTACTAAGGCATCCCAAAGCACTTAGCAAGTATTACCCTCAGGATCACAAGAGCTAAAAGGTTTACAAAATTAGGATTATAAACATAAAATATTATGAAAATGCAGTTAGATTTTAAAAGAACGGCAAGAAACAAAGATATAAATGTATTAAGAAGTCAATCTCTCACTGTTCTTATGAGACCAGAATTATTTTTATATGGAAACCATTGTAATATACTGTATCATATGCAGTGGTGCCTCAAATGGTTTTTAGCAGTGGCATTCTCAACAGAAAATTTGTAGTACTCATGTGTCTGCATCTACATGTGCACATGGACTTACAACACAGAGGAAACAATACTGTAAAAGAAATTATAATACAGGACATTCACTATCAAAGTAATATTACCAGAATGAGAATGTGCAATTGCATGTTGGAAGACAGGAAGAATGACTATTAACTTGCGAAGGACCTTGTAATTTTCTCCTATGCATCCTTTTTGCACTAAGCCTCACTTGGCTCATACCTGCCTCTGTAAGCTTGGAGACAGGCAGCAAAATCCCTTGTGCAGGCTACTGAGCATGTGCACAAATGGGTACACACTCTGAAATGTGTTTGAGCATTAACAAATGCATATTTATTTACCTATGAAAACTTGCTACATGTGAGTATATTTACTGCTTTTTGTTCCACTACATACTCAGAAAGGTTGCAAAGCTGCTATCCCTGAAGACACTATTATTAGGACAGAATGATGTAAGACTATAGTGAGGCTTTTAAAACATTGACTGGAAAAACCCACTATTGCCAAGGTGAAAGCCATCCTGACCGTACATTTGAAAACTAATTCTAGAACCGCACAGGAAAATGCTAAGCAGACTATGACAGACTTCACTGAAAGCAAAACAAAACAGTGAAAGAACAACTTCAAAACCAAGTACAGGTTCATTCATATCAGTTTAGAAAATACCACTAAATAAAAAGAAGATGAAGACAGACTTCCAGGGCACTGTATGATACACAGAGTGTAACAAATTTACAGCATTTGTTTAATAATATTGCATAATTTTAGGCTTTTGTTTCTTTATATTTATATTAATGTATTCTTGCCAAAAGTATCATTATCGAGCTTCCAGTTTTGTACAAAAATTTTGAATTGGACTTCCCTCAGCATTAACTTCTCAAAATCTTGGGCAGCAAAATAAAATGACGGTGGTTCTACTTCTGACACTTCAGGAAATATTGACTAATATTTGATAGCAGCTATGTCACAGATGCAACTGAATAGTATACAGGAACCCATCTCGAACATTAAATAGAAGATTAAAGACAATGCTTGGCAATACGAACAACTGAAAGTAGAAGTTCTAATAAAAAGAATGCTTCCTCCTCCAAGTAATGATGGTGTTGTTTAAGGGAAGATCAAAAGAAGGAAATTTTAAAAGGATCACATAGAACTGTGATTTTTCCAAACATGTCCTGAATCAGTAATCAATGGCTAGCATACAAAAAAAAAAGAAAACAAACCCACCCCAGTGGCTACATTTTCAGATACCTCAGAACCTTAAAAAAAAAAATTCTGCCTTCTATCGGGAACCTGGAACATATACACATTCATTTGTTGCATTTACAAGTTTCCTACTACTATGAAATATGGAAAAAAAACTATTCTTTTCTTTTTGAATCTATTTTTAATCCATTAGAATGCTTCCTCAACATAAATTGAGATAAACAAACTTATAAGCAAAATTTATTATGAAGTTCATTACCAGGCAGACCTTCTTCTTCTGAATAATCTCTTTAAGAAACAGGTTATACCTCTCATCCAATGTCACAGCATCAAGAATGCTCTCTCATTATCCAATAATTAACAGCTTTTCCTTTTTAACATTTCTCCTATACTTATTTCCACATCGATAAACGCAGACATCCTGTATACCTAACCCTAAATGTTTCACATTAATATACTGTTAACAGACATCATCAAGAGAAGACAAAGTAAGTGTTTGTTGAAACATACTATTTGCATACTTTAAGATCTGAAGTTTCACTGCTCTGTGTATCAGAACCAGCATGATTACAAAGCTTCATTATTTATATTGAAGTATGGAACAGGCATTTTTCAGAGACAAGAGTACTACGGATTTGCCAGCTCCTCAAATACTTCCCATATGAACTCTAGCTGTCTGATATTTGCAGATATTCTTTACTATACAGTCTGTTTGTGCGTGCATGTATACAAACACATGAACAGAAGGGGAGAGAATTAGAACTTACTACTGGACTATAACTCTCTTCTATTTACTTAAACCAGAAAAGATCTGTGAAACCATGGCTACATAATCTTTTGATATACTACTATTACACTTAAGTCTGAAAGAAACATACACTCTAGTCTTCCCTGTAGACAGCAGTATTACCTCACTATGCAATTTATCTATCCCTTAAGGATCTACTGTGCACAGAGGATTTGGTGTTTGAATTATACCATAATTGCAGATATTAAGATCTACATTATTAAAAAAAAAGGAAAAGAATCCATGCTCAATTTGTCATACACTTGGGTTCCAACATCCAGAACATATCATAATACTGACCTGCATGTATCTGTGTATTCATAAAATTTTAGACTTCAAACAGTCACAGAAGAACACAAACAGATTGAAAAAGGGCGTATGTGTGGACCACGGCTGGACAAAGTGCAGATGGTGACAGTCATGCATTCTGCATGGATCTGAAAATACGCTCAAGGGCAGTGATGAAGCACACAGTGGTCATCCAGTTACTGGTATTCAAACTACTGAACACGTCTGACTTCAGCCTCATTTATGGTTTTACTTCCTGGAAATTGTGCCCTTGAGTTTGAAATATAAAATCACTTGAGAGTTATTTGTTGCTGCTATCTGTCTTTTTCATTCTTTTTCCTTCCTCCTATCCGGTTTACCAAACATTAACATAAACATGTTCAGTTTAATATTCACATGAAGTTTATGAGTTAGCTGCTACCATGCCTTCTAAACCAAGAATAGCGGAAGTATGATGTTTTAGAAGGCTTTTCCAACTTAATCTTTATTAAACATCTAGGAGGACACATTTCTGAATAAATTTTAGACTCTCAAAATGTAATTAATTATCAGGAAAGCTCTGAGTGCTTAGGTGTGTTTGACAAAGCTACATGTCCATTATGTACAAACATTTCTTAAGTCATACTGAGATCTAAAGTTTTTAGACTAAAAAAAAAAAAAATCCGGAAACACTTCAGTTCAACCGGGGCTGTGCACAAAGCGTTGTATTTTTCGCTCCCAGTATGCACAACTGCACAGAGTTCACACCTCTCCATTCAAACATAATGAAAAATAGTGTATGAGCAGCATTAGACATGGAGCCAGGGTTGGGTTCCTCCTCACACCCAGTATGTAGGTTACTGTGATACATATGGATTGTCTGGTTTTAAAATTTTACCATTTCCTATGTGTCAACATTTTCACATTTCTTTCATAGGTAAATGTATCCTGGATACATTTTAGTCTGACAAAACTTCCAAAGCAGTTAAACAGAGTTGTAGTTAAAAGTTAATAAATGCACAGATCAAATTATCTGCTGTGCCTAAATTTAATTATATGGTACATGTAAGCATTTAATTTTATGAAGATGAAAATGGGATACCTTGCAATAAAAGAACACTGGCATCAAAGTACTCAAATTTGCAGATTTAATGTGTTTCAAAATACATTTTATCACCATGGAAGAGAGACTTATACTAGAATATCTCTTAACTCTGATGTAAGTATATTGAAGTATTCATCCTGATAGCACAGAAGTCCTACCAATATGAGAAGATTTAGATAACAACTGTGAAAGCTTATCTTACACAGTATCTAAAAATATGACAAAATTATACCTGTACCTGAGGAAAGGATAGACTAGCATGAATTTCTGTGTCATGCTGGATCTGCTATCCACATTCAAGAAGGGTATCGTCATTATTCTGTTTATTCCACTCATAGGACCAGCATAAGAAATGACAGGACAAGCACATATATGTTGTCATATCAACAAATTTATCCTGTAAATCATGGCCTTCAATAACTCCTCTCTCAATATGGGCCTGTCTAGACTGTCATCTTACTTAGCAGGTCAGGAACCTGATGGCTTTCTTCTGGTTTGTGCACTCAGGATCACAGTATAGAAAGAACACATACCCATACACTACTTTTTAGAAACACCGACTTTTTCAAAGTATGAATACAGAATATTTTTTAAATTTTTTGCTATTCTCTCAATTACTTCTTACTAGCTCATCATTTCTGAACTCATTCTTTGATAGGAACATCTTTCCTTCCAATAATTTGACTACTTGCTTGAACCATAGTCCAAGAGCCTTACATAAAGTACGTGTTTCAGGTTCCCCATTTATGTTAGAGTACAAGATGTAGTTTTCTATGTTACTATTGCTCCTGTTCTTCATATACACCACTGATGCAATTGCAAAAAAGCATACACAGTCAGCAAGAGAATTGCATTTTTAATTTCTATCTTACACAGTTCAGTATCTGTCTTCCAGAAGAAAATTCAGTGGTCAGAGAACAGAGACCAAAAAAGCTTACATAAAGAGATAGAGATACTGTACTTACATAAATGGAATCTTAACACATGGTACTCAATGGAACAGGAATTGAGTTTTGGATTGCCTTAGCATATAGAAAATACATATTCAACGTCATCTGCAGTCCTAACTTAATCACTTCAAACTGAATTCACTAATCATTTCAACTAAATAATTATTATCTTTATGGTTTCCTCTTTATATTCAGGTATATTTCAATTTGTAGTAGTTCTATAATTCTCTTATTCCTTTGCCTGTCTTTTTGCTTTTTTTAAAAAAATAAATTCTCCATAATTCAATTTCTTTTTCTACATTTTACCTCCTTTTGTTTTCCTATTACTTCTGTCATTACATGCCCTTTTGTATACTTGTATATGCATACAGCCTTGCTTCCTTCTTCACAATGTTCAGTTCCTTCTCATTATAAAACTTTGGCCAGCATCCTCCCCTGAGACCTTCCCCCTCTTCCTTGCCCTTGAGCACTTCTGCACATTCCAGTTGCAGCCCCTGCAGCACAGCTGAGGTTCCTGTCTCAACACACTAACATTGCCATCTACTAGTGGCTAAGAAAATACTTTCTGGCCTTCTCCTAGAATTCTCTCTCTTCCTATTTCTAGCAGTATTTGGGTACATTTAAACATTATATATAATGGGATTTGCATAATCATGGCTTTTAGCCACTTCTACTTTTATTTGCTCTGGCTTTATATCTTTATTTCTTAGTAATGAAACAAGATTAAAGGTTTATAATCATTCTAATTTACCATTCTGAGTAAAAGGTAAAAGCTGGTCCTGCAGAGGGTGAGCACTGCTGAAAGCTTTAGTGAACTGACAGCTTTTAGAACCAGTATCCACGTGATGGTGATTTTCAATAGCACTTAATATGTTCATTTAAATACTGGTTTTAACCACTGCTTAGTAGCAGCATGAGGCATCATTAAAACTGTAGTCTTGACATAGCACTAAGCAAGTAGTTTGGAGAGCTGTTATATATTAAAATTTGTGGGGTTTCAGTAGTCATTTGGATGTCCATTACAACAGGCAATGGCCAAAGCATTCTCTCAGCAGATATGCATTCACAAAACAATTTATTCTAACTTCCTAATCACCCAATTTAATTGGCTCATAATATAGTTGTCCAAATGCAACTCTGACTTGTTTCTAGTCTTATTAAATCTTTTCACAAAACCAATATAATACAATAATGATATGGCTTACTCTACAGTATTCATGAGAGAAAAATAAAAACATAATTGTAATTCTCTGCGAACATTCCCACACACTACAACCTCAATATCAAAGCTAAGATTCAGAAAGGTTACTGATGTGGTTGGCATTCACCATGCCACAGAACGCAATAGACTTAGGAGATCTCTGATGTAATTTTCATTCCGACTCCAGTTTTCTGTTGCATTTGTTTCTTCCACATGCCTGAGATTTAATTTCCTTAAAACAAGTCTTAAATGTGTTATAAAAATGTTAATACTACAGAACATGCTGCAGTAGTCTAATCTTTAGGGGCATCTGAAAATTAAGAAGGCAATCTTCTTGCCACATACAAACGAAGATATGTTTTCTTTCTGACTGAAAGACTGTCCAATGACAGTAGTAGATCCATAGACTTTAAACATCCAAACATCATCTAATTGTCTTAAATTCTCACATCCATTAATACAGACAATACCCTTTAGTTTCCTGCAACAACTTCCATTGCACGTGAAGCCTCCTCTGTTGTCCCAAAGCATGAAGGGGTTACTAAACAATACTCAGTAAGTCAATCAGTTGCCCAAGTGAGACTAGATTACACAGTTTCTGGGAAAATGTATCATGTTTCTACCAGTGCCCCAAAATGATGAATCTTTCTGCTACTTCAAACCTAACTGCTACAGTTTCATAGATGCTTGTAAAATGAAAATTTGAACTTCATTAGAAACATAAATGCAAAAAAAAATTTGTTCATGAGAGGTCAGTCCCAACAGTATATTCATAGATACCACTCCTGATCATAAAAGGAAAGCATGTGTAGATCAACTAACATAACTCTTACACTTCTTTAATACAAAATATTTTTTTAAGTTTTCACAAAGTATGAATCCTCTGCGTTTGGTATTTAGTTAATAAGATTACATCTAAGTATTATAAACATCCAGTTATTTACAAAAACTCAGTTCAAAGATATGGGTTAATCACAAACACAAATTATCATAGCACCGCATGTATTTTAAAGATGGTTTGTTTACATGTTACAGTTTCAATTCCAGGAAATCTCTAGTAAATACATACAGTTGTAAAGAGCAAAAGGTACTGTATGACTAGGGGGTTTTTTTAGTGTTGGGTGGGTTTGTGTGTGTGCATGGTAGTGGGTTTTTTTAAGTCTTCCCTAATGAAAGAGATGCCAATTAGATTCCATACTCAGCCTTTGGGTAGCAGATCACCTATACCTAGAATGAAGAAATACATTTTACTTTTTTAAATTATTATTTTATTTGATTCCTTCACTAAAAAAGGCAACCAAACAGCAAAATTGTTTTCCCCACTCTCTCTTTTCTGAGATTTTTCCCCACAGCACACAAACTAGTAACTATGAGTAACAACTGCTACAAAATCAGATTCAAATAGGAATTTAATATTAAACCACACAATTGACTATATAAGAAAAGGGCCATTCAATATATTTTTAGCATAGTGTATTTTTAGTGTAATAGTTTTTTGGTCCTTATAATTAGATCAGTCTAGTTGGGAATATTAGAGGTGGGTAAGAGTAAGCTACATAACAAAATATTAACAGCACACAGAGGCATGCACATACACATTGCATAGCATTTTCTTCTCTCTCTGCTAAATTGCTCCTCAGCTTTAAAAAAAACAAAACAAAACAAAACATGCTATTGTAGGAACACAAAACTTTGGGTCTTGGTAAACTCAATTAGGCAAATCTTCATCTACTATAAGCTGGCTTCGCTCCACTGGCTTCAAGAGAACTACAACAATTAATGTCAATTGCGTCTAGGGCACTCCTTTAGTTAAATGAAACCATCACACCTAGCACAGTGCTTTAACAAGTGGAAGTAGAATTAGGGGTGCTATTTTTCACCATAAAGAATTTGAGGTTTGCACAATACTCTGTTGACCTGCACTTTCCTCCAAAATCGTATTCCTCTTTTGTCAATAAAACACATTTTTTTTTAGGAAATCCCTTACATTAGTCTGTTAACAAAACAGTTTTATTAAAGTTCTTATTACATTCCATCAATACAAACTATGGTGAGTCCTTTAATTTGCTAAAAAACTCTGCAATTTAA
This sequence comes from Gorsachius magnificus, assembly GCA_034008185.1. NCBI lineage: Eukaryota > Metazoa > Chordata > Aves > Pelecaniformes > Ardeidae > Gorsachius > Gorsachius magnificus. The sequence goes on along the minus strand of CM067088.1, from coordinate 38,904,011 downwards.
TGATGTCCATCTGTAATTCTGTTGATAAAATGCATTTAATTCAGTCTTTCTGTCAATAAATAATGTACTTGTTGGAGGGAATAAAAGCCAAGAGACAAAGAATTTAACGTATTACTTCATTTTCTGGGCAAAATGTACTTTATATCAGATTTTAGTAGAACAGGCAGGACCCCAGGTTCCATGAATATGTCCACTGCTGCACTTCTCAGAGAATCTGCCACTTCCCCTCTCTGAAGGCCTTAGATATTACAAACAGGACAAAAAGAAAATTTGCTTTGGGGGATCTTTTGTGTTGTTTCTGTTTTCAACTAAATTCTAACAGAAGAGGTATTCTGATTGTTTTATTATTAAAAGAATAGAAGTCAGAAAGGCAAGCCTAAAGCATGCATGACACTCTGTAGGACTAAATAATCTTCAAAAGGAGTGAGAAGCTTAAATTATAAAATTAATATGTTGGCTCACAAATCCTCTTTCCCAGCTCTAAGCCATTGTAGGAATTCAGCCAGAGTTTAGGTGTTACCATGCCTAACCAACTCCTAATCAAACAGTAATGTCCCGCCCCCCATTTTTGGCCAGGACAAAATGCAAAAAGGTTTATCAGTATCCAAGTGTACAACATAGCATGCCCAGACAATTACTGGATATTAGTATCTTGAGGACTAGTCAATGTCTGTATAAATTACACTAAAAAGTGTACCTTTGTGAATGGGGCCAATGACATGCAGAAGACAAGTATTTATGACACTATTCCTAAGAAATACTAATTTTCTGGAGATCTGACATGAAAAAAAGAAAACTGCTTGAATAATGAAGTGATTTCCACTCATCTGACAATACAAAAAAGATGCCTCACACATGCCTGTGTACATGAATATTATTTTTGTGCCATTCCACTAACCTAGTTGTCCTGATATATAGCAGTTTGAGATCAAAACTTGCTAAATTCAGGAATTTGGTAAGAAAGCAAAGCCATTTTAAATACTTTACAGGCATGTAACTAACACACACACAAGGATGTTGTGTGTACATGATGTTTACTTCTACCTGCAATTAATAATCCTGTATACTGTTTAAATATTAGGAATGCAGAAAGCTTCTAACAGTCTACAAAGCACTCGAACCAATTTATATAGCAGTAAAATCTTATTTTCTTGTGGACTTCAAAGTATCATCCTTGCTGAAGGTACCAGACACAGCAATTTTTCTGACTGCAGAAGTGAAAATTAGCTATAACTTGGTCAAAGCTGAAGATTCTGAACACATCACCTATGTGTAGGAAAAATGCAGTTGTCTTAGCTGCCTTGAATTCCTTGAATACAGAAATTCCCCAAATGTTCAGTTTCACACCAATCACTCCATCTAAAATCAGCTGTAGTGACAAGTGTTTTCAAAAGCAGAAACACCACTACTTAATTTCACCACCATCTTTTTCAGCTAGTAACACCTCTGAAAGAAATGACATAAACCCCATCGATAATTACACCCTTGGGGGTTAGGGGCAGGCAGATTTAACACTGAACAGAACTCTTATAAAATGTTTCTCTGCAAAATACTAGATTTTTTCATCTAATATAAAAAATGGGATTTCAGTTATGCATTTCAATGATTTTATTGTTTTATAAGTATGAACACCACTGCTCTGACATCGTGGTGCTAACTATGGAATTTTGTCAACAGATCTTACGCAAGCTTAAGGTCTGCAATTCTGGAGGCTGTAATGCAAGTTTTTAGACTGATGAAGATAGCTTTGAAACTCATGCAGTTCATAGTGTACTTTGAAAGTTATTTTAAATGATACAGAGCACTGAGGCCACAAAGATATTGTTTTACCAGATTATACATGTTGTAACAAGAAATTTAACAGAAACTAGCAATTTTAACCTCTCATTTTAACTTCTGCTTCTCAGACTCATTTTTATCTTCTGTAAATTATTGTGAAAAAAATATTTTTACTACTAGGCACTGCAATAGTTCTTACACTGATGTGTCTGGCAATATCCATTGATATTATTTTCCTACTGATAACAACAGGCACCGGATGAGGCTCTCTTCTTTGTAATGTAATATGCAAATTATTTCATTTTGTATATTGTAAGATCTGTTAAAGTAAAACCATGACAAAACCCAGCTACATATGCTACAAAATCTTGGAAATTACATGCAAGCGTCCTCAAAAAGTTTGTGATCATTTCTAACTTACATGAACTTTTGCTGCATTAATGAAGAATTCTGTAATTACACAATAGCATTAGCTACAGTCAAACTGTAATAAACATAGTTGCTGATCAACAGGTGACTGCATGTATTCCTAGTTTTCCACCAGAACTTGGCAAATGCTTTTGATTCTATGACCTGTTGGAACCCTGCAGACTACTCTTTTCTTTACTTGTACAAATGTCAGAGCTGTCAGACAGCTGAAACATGTCCACAGATAGAAAGAAACAAATTGCTGACCTAAGCACCATTTCTAGGTCCTGAACCAAGGCTTTTTCAACATGAGTCTAACTTACTACAACATTTGTTGACTGACCCACCATGTTGGCCCAAGCATTACTGTTAGCTAGGAAATTAAAGTTGACAGAGTTTATTCTGGGAACTGATTAATTAAATGCCTTTCCTGGCAGATCCATTAATATCAACACAGCATGGCATATATATTGACACAGTGAGAGAAATTGCTTTCAACAATAGAGCTCTGTTGACAAAACAGTGCAACATTTGGACCATTAGGAACAGTACATGAATCCATCTTATCTATCAATTGTATTTTTGCTGACAAAAACCTTTAGCAACAAGATAAAAAAGAGGCAGGGATAATATAAAATATACATATGTGAGTTATACATTTAGTATATCATTTTCAAGTAAATATTGTGAACAGAAAAGAAACCATAAAAGCTAATAGTCTCTGCACAGGAAAAGCTGGAAGTGAAGGACAGGTTGGAGGGAGAAGAAAATATCAAATCCTTCTGATGAAGCAATCAACGAAAATTAACTTTGTTAATTAAAAAAAAAAAGTAGCAAAAAAGATGAAAGCATGTAAGGAAAACTGAAAGTCTTAAATCCAACTTTTATTGTGAGAAACGTAAGTGGGACGCTCAAGGGAAGCTGTCACCTCAGTATTCTGTTTTGTGTCATCAGTTGTTGGTCAATTTTATTGCCCAGAGCCTAGAACTGCAACTGAAGAATTCTCTATAAAATATGGTTAATAAATGTACTTTTTTTTAACTACACAGATATACCCCCAAAACATCCTGAAACAAATACCCTCATTTCTCAGCCATGCTCTTCACTGGACACAGCTATCTGATTCAAATTACTTGTACGCCTGACTCCTTCCTACCACTCAATAATGAAACTCCCATCCTTACAAACTCTTGGAAGATAATGAGACCCCCGAAGTAGGTCAGCAGAAATAAGGGTCAAATTTGAGACCTCTGCACTAAAAAGCATGAAGAATTACAGCCTGAGAAAAAGTTGGTGAAAGGATCTTTTCACCAATCCCTTAATAGGCCCAGTGACACACAGGCAATCCAGTAACCTTTAGAAGAGAACAATCCACAGTGGGTATATGAGGATTTATCCAGAAGAATGATCACCCACGAAACTTGAGTCTAGGTTCACAGTATAACCTATCCCCTAAAGATCTTCCACCTTCACTATCTAAGGGGAAAAAAAAAATATATATATATACACAAACAGAAAAAATACCAGAAAAAAACTTTAGCTGTAACCTTAGCAATGATATTATTTCTACTTGCTTCATGTTTAAATTTCTCCCGTAATGTTATGTTCTCCTGTTATGTTCACATGGTAAATTTATATATACATACATGTATGTACATATGTGAACTTTTTTATTTAGCTGCCTGACAAGTTTAAGTGAATATTCACGCAAAGAAGTAAGAATTGTAAGAGATAAAAATCATGGAGGATATAGAGCAAAGGAGAGAATAAAATATTGACAAATCAGTAGGTCCATCCAAACAGCATTTTGCATCATGTTCTCACAGTGCATCTTCAACAGCAGCTGACGCGAAGGGTACCTTGTGTTCAATCAGTTTTACTTCAAGAGGTAACTCCTAAATACACGTGTCCATGTTGCAGAATGCATTACATATGTCAGTAGGCAGTGTATTCTTTGTGAGAGTGCCTATTAAAGGAGGTGAAGCAAGAGAAGGCTGAAGGTGAGATGCAATAGATTCACTGCTCCACTCTGAGATGAAGATGACACAAACTCCGTGTAACTGGCCAGCTGGATGCCCACCTATCAGAGAAACCTCAGGCAGCTCTGAGCTGGCACAGGAGCCAGCTTAGTCCCATTAGGAAGAGTATGTTGCAGGGCAGTATGAAGGAACAACAAAAAGCCACAACAGCAGCATCTCTACTAAGCCCTACTAGATTACTGACTGCTGGGAGACAAAGCCTCAGAATTTAGCTTAAAATCACTTCGATCTTATTTTAGGCTATACCTGGACATTATGAAATGAGCCCTGAGAGCAAAGTGCTTCAAATTATTTCTTTATTATTTTTTGATCCTGATCAGTGTTTTCTAAGTGCATTAGAAATTCACATCAGGATTCTTAACCAGAAAAGGCACTCATACGTGACAGTGTCACTATTTTAGTGATATGGAGAAATAATATGTATAACGACACTTAATATGAGAATATGTACATACAGAAAATATTCAGGGAGCATGTAGGCTGCATTTCCTGTTTTTATACTAGTCTAGAAAGAAAACAGAAAAAACAATGGCTCAAGCCCTCTTTTAGTGTAATTGAGTTATTTACAGAAACTGTATCTGCATCAAAATTTTAACCCAGGGTACTTCTTAGCAGAATTTTAAGTATATTCAATAAGACTTATCAGTTTAATTTTATTTATTTTAAAACACAAATGAACGATGATAGGACTCCAATTCAAACTCCACTTGCTTTTCCACTTAAAAGTGCTATTCTTCAGTAGAATAAATAAATAATAGCCTTTTCTTTTCCATTTTCCAGGTTCCATTTTTACATAAGCCATATGAATTATTCAAGAATATAGCTGCTTAGCTGCTCTCTGACATACTACCAAGATTTTTCTTTCTACTTTTAACTTTGTTTATACTGTTGACATCTTAGTGGCAAATCGGTGCATCATTTCCTTTAATTCATACACTAAACCAGAAGGATTCTGTTCTTCCCTGTTATAAACTGGCTTCAGCAAATATATGTCACATGGAATGGAAAAGTATTTGCCTATTTCAATTAGTCCTAAATTTTGCAGTGGAAGTCAATGAGGACTCCTTCATAAATGATAGCGTGTTGGTAGAGGAATTAAAATCAACTTGCAGAAATAATTATTGAGCTGATTTCTGATAACCTGCATTACTGAAAAGCTGTAAACCTGAGGGATGTACAGCTGCAAGGATGGATACTGATGCTGAAGGAGATTCATACACGGTCCTCTAGTGTCTTTTGATGAGTTACATAAATGAATGAAGACTGACGATGTTCTCAGTGCACTTCCTACTACTCCTACAATGACTTCCCCCATTGCTCAGCACAGATCAACGTATCTTAGTACACCCACTGTCTAAATTAGGACTTCCAGAACATTTAGAAATTCTCAGAAGCATAAGTCACAGAATGCTAAAAACGTGTGACTGATTAGGTACTGTAGAAAAAAAGATTTTTAATCAAGAAAGAAACATAGGAAAAATTACAAATACAGTAAACGTATAACTCTTCCCTCACTTTGCACATGAACTTGAAGGCAAAGCTTCAGGCTTTGTAAACTGTCATGGATATAGGCAGCGTTCTTCACCTCAGTACAATCATATTGCCTCTGACAACCTAGCACTTGAAACATGTAATCTGTCTCTCAAAATACTACTGTTTTGGGGATATCCAGCTTCGCTTTATTCTTCATGATTTACCCTCCCTGATAAACTGAGGCCAATATAGCTGGGAGTCTATAGACAGTTTTACATGCTAACTTGTTCTGCACTGAACAGTTCTTAACAGGATTTAGGTACTGCCACACTACTATCAAAAACATTTTAAAGAACTTTTACATCCAATTTCCTCACAATCTCATGACTTAATTTAATACCACCAATTTATACGTATTTTTCCACAATTTAGCACATTTATTAGAATTCCATTCTCATGCTTGTGACAAAAGATTTTTAAACTTCCTAACAATCAAAATGCTGTTTTTCACCAACGGGGAAGCCTAATCAAGAAGGTACTGAGAGCTTCCCTGAATGGCCTCAATTCTTAAAGCAATCAGCAGCCAAGACAGGTGCTCAGTACCTTGAGAAACCAGGCTATCGGAACAAAATATTAAGATGGGCCAGATGTTTGAACAGGCAAACTTTGCTGTCCATTTCAAGGTTACTTGGCTATTTAACAGACAGTCACACCATAGATAGAGTTGCAAATGCTTGCCAGCTCCAAAATTCGGACTATGTGTAGGTGCCTAAAATTGGGCATGTAATTAAGGCCATGTTTCAGTACTTTAGCCTTTGTAAGTACTTTGTCAATTGTTACAGTTCAGTACCCCTAGGCAATTGCTGATGTTAACAATTCGATGATTTTAAATTGGATAATTGCAGGCACAAAAAAGATCCCATCTCCCCTTCTTTGTTCTGAAAAAGTGGGATGGAAATCTTAACAGAGCAAACCTTCCCAGTCCTACTCTCTACTTCAGAAAAAGATCATTTGAACAATACCGTCTGGTGGGATCTGGGTATTTCTACAGTTCTGTGTCCTTAAGAGAGGTACAGAGATGAACTCTAATTATGAAGATTACTTACTTTTAAGAGATAACCAATTGTTCCAACTAAAAGTAGCCTAACATACAGTCCAACTTTTAGATGAGAGCTGTTCTTTTGTTTGAATCAGTTACTCTGTACAAAAGTTGATAATTCAGAATATACTCTGGAAAATTCTACAACTTTGCAGATATGTAACAAAACAATCTTTCAACAACTCAGCTAGAAACAATAATCAGGTTTCCAAAGTTACTTTTTTTCCGTTCAAACCTCACTGCAACATGCTATCAAAGAAATGAAAAAATGGATTTTCTAGAACAAAGTGATAATTTTTAACAATTTGGTTCAACTTCCCTTCAGTGCAAGAGTTTGACACACACACAAGACAGTCTACCCCAAATCCAGCAAAACTCAGTGAGAAAGACACAGAAGAAAGCCAGAACCTGTTCTGTTTCCTGCCATTTTCTCCTAAATCAGAACAACTCAGTAGTTCTATTACAGCATTGTTTATTATTCATGTATGCAAATTTACTTTACTAATTATTTAAATGTTTAATTATGGTCATTTTAGGTATCTATCTGGGTAAAATAAGCTCCCATATGTAACCAACACAAAATCCCCACTTAGTATCCTAATTAGTGTTTAAATACCAAAGTCCAAATAACTTATCCTTGACTCTTACCAAGATGTCTCACTTCCTGGACATACTTAGAATTCTCCACTAACTGAACAAGAAGTCTGTGTTTGACTAAGTACCTAAAATAGCTAAGGCTAGCCGAGAAGGCTCCTGTATTGTGTTAACAACAGTATCAGGAACATCAGTAAACCACACATTAATGTCAAATCAGAAATAAGATTAAGTAAATCAAGCACAGAATAATTGCTCAGAGCTAACTGTGCACAGGCTATAAGTTCCTTTTGCTCCAGGGGGTGCTGGCTTGTTGTGATCCATTGTAAGAAAGGTACTCAGACTCTGCAAAGTACCAATGAGAATGCCATTTATTGGAGTTAACACTGTAAAGAAAGATATGATAGTACAGATAATTTTACACCCCTTCAGATACTGGGATGTACTCAGCTGCATGGCACTGAACGGGCCCCCAGCCAGGGTGCAGCATGCCATGCAGATCCTGTCTGGGCAAAGGTTACCCCATTTTGGTATTTGTGTTCTTACAGCATTTTCTTAGAAGAAAACTATTCTGTTCATTTCTATTGTCAAACAAAAAGGATGTTCATGTGAGAACTTGTTCCTGCACTTTTAGATAAAGTCAAGGACACAGAGTTGGTGTAATCACCAGTACTGAGTGGAAGCCTACAGGCTCCTCTCTTACACTTAACTGGCTAAATTTACCCTGTGGCAAAGGGACGTGCGCAGCACAGCACAGGTCTGAAGGCCAAGCTATATATACAGCACAGCCCAGGCCTGCGGAAGCTCAGAGTACTAAATATAGATTACTAAATTTCCAATGCAATGTGGTCTTCCAGTTTGGATCACTACAACAGTTATACCACAGAGACCATAACTTAGTTTCTAGCAATATATATAGTCCCAAAAACTCTTTCTCTGAACCTCGTAAGATGCATTTTAAAAATACAACTTTCAAGTAAAATGCACTGGAACACGTTTTCCAACATACAATCTACCGAATAAAGTTAACTTACTTTTTATTCAGGTCATCATGTACCTGCCATTTTTTCATCATTACTCTATCTTTGCCTTTTTTATTAAGGACACTTAATTTCTCCCTTCCTGCTTAGGTTTTACTTTCATTGTTTTAAAATACATAGCACTCAAAAATATGACCAGAGATAAGCACATACCAAAGACACAATTCACACCCCCTTAAAGAATATGGAAACACAAAATGACCTCAAAAGAATATAAAGAAAAAGCAAAGGTTTCAATAAAATGTCTGTTTTCCAACAAGGAAAATGCAAGAGTAAGTGAGCAAGAATGGTACAAAAGAAAAAGTGGAGCAGTTAAGACTAGTGCATGCCTTCTCTTACATTTATACAATCTGGTTCATATGCACAGCAACATGGGCAGTACAGCTGAACAGGAGACTGATTTCTGTTCTTGGCCCTGACCTTCTAAAATAGTTTTGCTAAGTCTCTTTTCTTTGATTAAGATTTTTCATCTGTACAATGGGGTAGTGACAATCAGCTTCCATTCAATGTACACTGGGAGCTGCTGAAAAATGCGCTACGTAATAGCCAGGGATTATTTATCTACTTTTAGTTTAGACAAAACAAAAATTTCCTCTCAAATCACTGCAAGTGACACAGTAGTGATGTCAGAGCTTACATTTTCTAATGCTTCAAACTGACAATTATACAAATACTAAGATAGTGAATAATAGTGAAATTAAAAAAAAAACAAACAATTTGTCAGGTATCTTTTGGGTTTTCTTTACGTGACTTGAAAATGAAAACTTATTTCTAATTAAAATATAATGTAGACCAAATATCTAAACAACCCTGAACTATTTCAGAACAGAATTCATATTCAATTTTGAACACCCACAGGTACAAACAAGTTACGGTTTTCTCTGTTATATATGGATATTTTACAATCCTAAACTGTGTAATTACTATGGTTATGTCTTTAGTCCATGACAGACAGTGTATCTATAAAAAGAGGTACTTTTTGTGTGTGTAGCAAATAAGAATGTGAACAGATTTAAATGCCACAGTCATTTAGGAAAATAGATGTAAATTGCTGACGTTTGTCATACTTCTAAAGGAATTCAGTGATCATTAAAATAAAAAGCTTTCAATTTTTCAAAACAGGAAATCCATTCTCTCATTCCTTTCACATAATGTTCATATTTTCATAGCTAATGTTGAGCTTCTCCTATAATAAAATTATGTCTGAAACAGATAAGCAAATGCAAGCAAAGAAAATGTTTTTCTCAGGAGTGTTACAGCGCTTTAATGCTGTATTCTGAGAATGAGAAAAGACAGAATTCAGGTTCTGTTTATTCTAATGACCTGAACTGCTCACTCTTTACACTGATCCATTAATATTTCCATAATTTTTAAAAGTGTCGTATGCCAATCATTTCTTTCTTCAGCTTCTTAAAGAAATCCGTCACCTTGCATAAAATTGTCAACAAGAGAATTAGAGGGAGCTAAAGACTATCAGGCAAGATGGTCCAATTTTTTTCTTCATGGACCAAGTCAGTTGCTGATTTCCCCTGCTTAACTTTTTTCTTCCTGACTTTGTATTAGCTTGCCATTACAGTGTGTGTTTTGAAGGCCAGAATAATCACTGGGCACACAGGTCTAACACAGTCATTGACCTGCTAATAGGAATATAGTTTAAAGGTGACAGTGTCAGTCAATTTAAATAATTTTCAATAACAATTAACACTCAAATATGAATTAACAACTGATCAGATACAGACCTTTCAGAGTTGAAGCATCAACCTACAAGCTCTCCAGTGAAAATGGTATTACAGGTAGGGAGAAACTGGCTTTTAAATACCTGACCCTGCTTCCATCTTCTGAGCATTTCCTCTTTATGTTTTGAGTTTTGACAGAAACTCCTCGTTCATCCATGCAGGCTTCCTGGCATTTTTTTGTCCAACTTGCTGCTTGTTAGGATCAACTGCTCTTAAACTTTAATTGGGAAAAATTCAGAACTTCCAAAATTATAATGCCAAGACCAGAAAACATGCCCAACTCATTAATTACATCTAACAACCTTTCTACAAATACAGCAAATTTCATTTTCTTGTCAGAAGTAGCATGTTGCCCACATCAAAATTAAACAGAAAATTGATTCCCTAAGCAGCATACACCAGTGATACTGCTGAGTTTTACATCACCACGTGCTGCTTACAAGTCTTTTGCCAGAACAAATGCCCCCAGAGAATGAATTCTGCTTGCTTGCACACAAATCAGAAAATGGGACTGAGATAAATTTACTAGTCTAATATTCTTTGAAGATTAAGATATAAACCTTAAATCCAAAATTAGATTCTTGTAGTCTTTCAGAAAAAAAAAAAAGAAAGAAAACCTACGTTTTATTCAGCAGAACTGGGAGCTTCTTCAGCGTTTGGAAGGGCACTACTACTATACACAGAAATTTGTGACTGAAGAGCTTCCTCAGAATACAAGAAGCATTTATTTTGCTCCTTCCTAGCAGAAGTGGTTCAACTATAAAATACTGGTAAACAAGTTTCTGTTTGTACAGTAAACATTTTTCTCATCAGTTCCCTCTGACAACATGAAGAAGTAATAGTGGATTTTTATTATGCCTAAGCATCACTTATATCTGTTTCAATTTCAAAGACACCTTTAGGATATTTGTCTGAATCAGAAACCAATCACGCAGTTTGAATACAATTCCTTGTTAAAGTTCTACAGAAAACAAATCAGGAGCAACAGGATCTTGATCAGGATCTACAAAATACAATCAAGGAACTCAGTTTCTTACATCCATTGGGTTAACTGGCAGAATTAATTATGGTTTTTATATTATCTTCTCTGTCATTATATTCTTACCTAAAGCTTTAGACAACTGAATAACGCCATACCGTTCCATAGAAAACTTAAAAAAGGCTGCTTGTCTGAAGACAGCTGCAACTCTTACAAATTTTAGAAGTTCAGCTGGTTTTGACTCTGAAGCATTTGCAAACCATTTCCAAATTCTTGCAGAGTTGTTTGGGTTTTTTTCTCCTTTATTCTTCTTTGGAATGAATGGAGGTACTAGCTGTCTATCTGCAGCACCTTAAAACACTCTGAAGAAATACTAGATTTCAGGATTTAGCACCTGGCACACCATAGTCTAATTTAAATGTGATAATTCCAGAGATAAAAAGAAGAATTTAGAAACGTCTACTGCATATCGAAGTCTTCTAATTCCATTTCTAACTAGGATAGTGTATTTCAGTGGCCTCCTTTTGCTTTCAGAGTGGAGAAGGATATTGCATAGTTATACCACATGATCTCAAAGGTTTTGTGCTTCTTGCGTATTCTTTTTTTTCCCCCCAAATATACAGTTTTTAACATCTGGTCATCAAATAAAGTACATACAACTTCATTAACAACAATTAATTACTTTCCAGTGCATCAGGAATGTATACTTCTACATAAAAGTATACCAAACTAATTGCTTGGGTTTGATTGACTGTGTTACTATGTTTGTTCAAAAAACGAATGCTTAGCTTCTGCAATACTGTCACTTCAAACCAGACCCATGGTAATAAGTGTTTTTATATGAGAATAATACATTAAATTAATAACCTTACAATCACATAGATTTAAAATATTGCTTACCCATGGTGCTTAGAGGATTCATCTTGAAAGAATATTTAAAAATTAAAATATGATTTCACAAGCATTAATCTGTTTCTTGTGCAGGCCCATAAGGCACATTCTAAGTGCATTAATGCATCCCTAAGTTGGTGGTTTATATGATAAGATGAGGTTGTAATGAGCCACTTCCTAACAACACAATGTACTTGTGTGTTATTGCTATGTATCTTTGCTTGGGAGCAATTTGAAACTCTCATAAAAGAAACAACTATCAGCAACATAAAATAAAATAAAACAGTATAGTTTAAAAAGTATAAAGTTTTATACTGCTAACCTTTACAGATTATGATTTGTATTATATTTATGGCATATATAGCCTCTGTTTCCTTAGCAAAAACTAGTCTAAGTCGCATGCTCATTCATAAAACATCCCACTTCAGAATCTTCCCACAAGTGAAGACCATCTTGAAGAAAAAAAAATTAAAAATCTTGTACTTTGTAATGCATGCTTGCTTTTGGGACCTCAGAAGTCTTTTCACCAATTAAGTAGTACAGATGAGGCTTCGCATAGGCTTCATAAGGTCTTCATTGGCCATTTAGAGCTGTGTTAAGGCTCCCCCACAGTTAAAATAGCTCTGCATCTAACTAGTGCAGCTATTCACATCTTTGCATAAAAATTTGAATGTTTTAATAATCTCATGTACTAGGAACTGTTACAATGTCCCTGTGACTGCTGTCACAAATAAGGTCCTCTACATTACACATTCCTTGTTCAAGCATACAGCTACTGTGCTAAGGTACTAGTCTGCACAATATGATCCTGTCATTTAAATAGTTCAACATTGCTACATATTTAAACAGAAGTGAAAATACTTTTGATGTACACTAGCAAAAACTGGTTTATCTGCTGCTTTACCAAAAGTTTCGAGTAGGAAACATGCATGCCAGAACTAGTAGCATTTACTGGTTGACACAGAAACATGAGGTTTTGGTCATTCTAAACCAAAATCATAGTAACTCTTTTTCATAGTAACTCTGCTTTTCAAGTCCCCTCGCTATGCCACTATAAACTACTTATACCTTTATGTGTCATTGTCCAGGACATATGAAACTTAACTGAATGCATAATTGCTACTAATATGAAAGTTTTAACACACCTAGTTTTATTCTGAAGAGGCTTATACAAATTATCATTGCCACATGTCCCTGAAATGACCTAGTCTGTAATTGCAAGAGACACACAGGTTTAGAAAATAAATGCAAGACAAGGCAGAAGTAAACTCTCTTCATTTCTAATGCCATCTGCTATCAATACCAGAGTAATCCACTCTTGTGCAAGTCTTGCACGCTCCCATAATTCTACCACCTGCAGAAAATGTATTGTGTTCTCCATTTTATACATATTACTGTGCATAGGGGCTATAACAGTGCAGGATTCATGCAGGGGTGATATAGAAGGAAAGCACAGAAATGTATGCAAGCTGTGAAGAGCCTACACTGCAAGTGACAGAAACACTTATTACCAGAAATTTTCCTGACCTCCGTACAAAGTGACCAGTTTGTACTGTTCATTAACAACACTATACAATGACTTCACACCTGCAGCACGATCACCAGATCGCATGCATCATAGAGCGGTAGTGGTACCTTAAGGGTTGAAAGACCCCAGATGTAAGCAGCCTACACGCATAAGATTTAGGCCTCATTGTCTAATTTGCTGATGCTCTGCTAAAAATCAGTAGTGTCCAGTTTGGATGTTGCTTTGCTAAGAGGCAGTAGTGTCTAGTTTGGATCTTTTGCTAAAGTCAGTAGTGTCTACTTGGATGTTTTTCTAATAGTGTCTAGCTTGGATGTTTTTTTATAAGTCAGTAGTAGCTGTAGCTACTTATTAAATTTGGAACCCTATTCAAGGACGGGAACAATCGGGGGGGAATGGAGCAGAAGGATAATAATGATTTGCCAAGGTTGCTAAACTAGAAGGAATGAGAACTAATTGATGCAGGAAGATGTGTGGCTCCTTACGAAGGACAGGTTTTTGATAAGAACTAGGAGTTTACCTCAAGAACTGGTCTATACCGACCCTGCAGTTTGGGCGAGAGCCAAGGAGCAACTGAGTCTGTGCAAGAACAAGGGGTTACTAGCGGTGACGAAGAAGAGCTGGCAGCCTTCATCCCCACGACCCCCAACGACCACCACAAGGAGGCACTGAGCAAGCGCAGTGGGGAGGGATTTATGGAAATGACCACCTGAAGCTAATTTTAATACAAAGCAGAGACAGGTTATGCATATGTATAGGCATATCGGGAAACTTTATGCATATGTAATACTTTGCTACATATAAATGGGGCAAGTTGCCACTTATATGTATGCACGTTAGGTGGAGCAATCCCCTGTGCATCCAGCGCCGAGAATAAAGAATGCCTGCCTTTTAACACTACATTGGTGTTACGAGGTTTGTTCTTCCCAATTCCGGTGACAGTAGGGTACAAAGATCCTCCCCTCCCCAAATGGTCATCTTAACAACCGGTTACATTTGCAACTCCTCTTCTCTAAAAAGCAGAATTCCTTAGGTCAAACTTCTAGGAAAAACCCTATTCCTTTCCCCTCCCTGCCAGAGAAAAGGAGCTGGTAAGGAGAAAAAGAGGAGTTGAGCATGCAGAGATCTCTTAGGTTCCAATGAGATGTGCAGTCTCAAAAGAAACAACAGCTTGCTTTCTCTCGGCCCAACAGGGAACCTTTGGGAGATGTGCCATTTTGAAGCAAAGCAAACCCAATGCACAGCTGTGAAAAAAAATCACAGTGGGCACAATCAAATCTTTATTTTCTTCAGAATCATATCAGATACTTGTTGCTTGTCCAGTAGATTCTCATCAAGAACTACACCTAAATATAGCATAGTCTTCAGAGTAAATACCATATTAAAATATTTTAAATGTCAAACATATAAAATAATTATAGCATCGTGTTGATTACATTTTTATATAAGTTTCCTTTCCAAAGGTACAAAAAAATTCCGCAGTAAGTCTCTTTGACTTGTTGCACTAACAAGCTAAAAACTAAGATTATAGCACCATCTACTGATTTAACTCTGAATTTTTATTTAAACTACAATGCTGTTTTCCTATTTGAAGCCATCAACAATACTGCTAGCAGAAAGCAAATTTAAAGTAATATTCTTGTTTTCACGATCTGAGCAAAAACCTCCGAGATGGCAACAGTATTTTTGTTTGGGAGTAAATGGTGTTCACACACCCCACCAGCTATTCCTTAAAATAAAATCAGAGGGTCACAAAATTCAAAATAGCAAGAACCAGTGCAGAAGCAGCAGTCATTAAAGCATCAGCCTGAATACTATTAGAGTCCAGACAGAGATCTGTAAAGGCAATACAGTAAGATTAAAAATAACCTTTTTATAAAAAAGGAAAAATAACTTAAAAAACACACTCCAAAGTAGAAAAAAAAAAATCAAAAACAAAAAAAAACCCCAAACCTAACCAAAACATGAACACCAAAATGCCCCCAGACGACCACAACCCAAAAAACTCATGCAAGGTAGAACAGCAGGAGATAACTTGTAACTGCATTTGAAATCTTTCGTAGCTACTCCTGTATTCTTAATCATTCTGTTTCTTGTGTTTGGCCCCTTCCACCTCTACTTTATTCTTATATTGGTTCTTAATTCCTTTAATTTGTCAAGAATGCTATATTCTTACACTCTCAGCTCTCAGTCTGGTAAGCATAATGAGATAATTCACATACAAAAAAACATCGACAGCAATATTGAAAGAAAACATCACTTTGGCTTGAAAGCATCAACTCAAAATATGAGACAGAACTGGAGTTCCCTATTTCTTGCTGTGGGATTTGAAGTACAGTATACACATACAGAATAAACCTGTTTTGTGGATTTGTAGTATTGCCTTTTACTAGGTATTTTTTTGGCCACATTTCATATAGGTAAACAAAAATAGATGATACTTTTCTCTAACAGAATAACCTATGCCAACAGAAGCCCTGATGCTATTCATACCCTAACAGCAGCTGTAACACCAGGCAAAATAGCAACAGCACATATATAGCAAATATGTAATCTATAGATTGGGTGAAAAGTGACGTTTTATAGAATTAAAACCTATAGTAAGCAACGCTAGTAAGAGAAATGCAATAGTAGTAAGTCATGGCTTGGGGAACACTTTACAACAAGAATGCAGCAATAGAACATTGCAACTTTTCTACAAGAAAACGCCTGTTGATCCTGGTTTGTCCATTCATCAAATTCATGGGGTTTTATCTACATGACTAAAGATTCAGGTCTTTATTAGTACTGTTTGATTCCCTTGTGCATTCATAATTTGATCCCAATCTAGCAAAAAAGTTTGTTTAAAAAAAACAAAGCACAGTTGAGGAATAGCAAGTTACCATGAAAAACTATAAATCAAGTACTATATTTTGAATCCATAGACTTTAACCAGAAAACTAGAATCTAAAATTAAGTTTGAAGTATGAAGTACACAGCTGGATCCTGGAAATGCTCCAAAATGTGCCTCTAGGCACAATTTTGTTCTTACTTCTTAAAATTCCCCTCTTAAAAAAATTGTCCAAACCTATGAAGTTGTTAACAATAATAGGTTGTTTGGGTTTTGTTTGTTTGTTTGTTTTTGGTTTTAAAAAAGTCCAACAGTTGTAATCTACTTACAGTGAAGCCATGAAGGAAAAGGAAACAGTACATTAATTAGTTGTTTGCTATGGCTTTTTTTCCAGCTAGAACTCTTTCAAAGGGTACGCAACAAAAATTACCTACTTCAGCTATCTAGGAGATAGACAAGCAGTAATGACCCATGAAAAAACCACAGCCCACTAGAATCATCAGCCTCAAGATCTACAGTATTCTCAAAAATGC
The DNA here is from genome assembly GCA_034008185.1 of Gorsachius magnificus. Taxonomy (NCBI): domain Eukaryota; kingdom Metazoa; phylum Chordata; class Aves; order Pelecaniformes; family Ardeidae; genus Gorsachius; species Gorsachius magnificus. The sequence goes on along the minus strand of CM067088.1, from coordinate 38,887,085 downwards.
CGGAGGTTTGGGGTTTTTTAAAAGGAGGAACTTCATGGATCTACAACAACATACATATAGTGAAGGGAGACTAAAGGGTTAACAAAAGGACCTTTGTGAAGCCAACTGTAGATCCATCTTAAATTGCTAGCATTGTGTTTTAGATTAACTTACTAATCATATGGAGTAAACTAGAGATAAGAAACTAACACTGTAGGGAATGTGGAAGAGGAGAGATTAGTAGCAAATGGCCCATCTTTGTTACAGGCCTTGGAAGGCATGTAGGAGAACAAAGCATCTAGCACTTTGTCGTTATGAGGACAGCCAAGGATGGGGAGCCGGTTGGTACCGGCTGTGTTGTTCTGACAGTGGAATAAGGGGGGTAGAAGCTGGAGCTCACCAAAAGGACAAGGTGAAGAAGAGGAGTGGATGAAGTAAACGACCCCTGAAGACCACCAACTCGTATCACTGAGCATGCGCAGTCGGGAGGGACTTATGGAAATGACCTCTTGAAACTAATTTTAATACAAAGCAGGGACAGGTTATGCCTATGTATAGGCGTATTGGGAAACTTCATGTATATGTAACACTTTGCTACATATAAACAGGGCAAGCTGCCGTGTTGCGGTGGGCACGACTTTGGTGGGACTACCCCCCATGCTGCCCAGCGCTGAATAAACATACCTACTGTACAATCTTACAGATTGTGGACTCTGTTTTCCGCACGTCAATAGGCTTCTGACGGAATTATTAAAGTACCAATGTCTTGTCAATGAAGTGAACTGACAAGGCATGAGATCAGTGAGGGACAGAAGAAAAATCTACAGCACGCAAGACATGTCCAGATCTTGACAAAATAGACAAGGAGAGCAGCATTGCAGGTCATGCACACAGCTAAAGGCAACTGCAAACAAAGCTTTCAAAACAAACGCTTCTAAGCAGTGCATTAGACTGTAGAGGGAAGCTATGAACTCAAAACTTCTGTGAAAACTTGGAATCTAAATGCATTTTAGGAGAAGTGTACCAGACTGCTTCCCCTCCCCCATGTACTGCTACTGGAAGCTTAAAACAATACAAATGCAATTTGCACTTAAACCAGATGTTTCAACCTGAGGCAACGTGAAATTATTTCCTATTCCTGAGCACTACTTTAATGGATTCTCAACATTGTTAATGCTTTTCTGGAGCGCTACAAGTAGACAGATTTGGCTGAAGTATGCATCTTCTACAGCATTTTGGAAGTATCTCCTTGTACTGAAGTGAGGCAAGTTTATCTCCAAATGTTTCAGAGATGGCAAATCTAGAAAAGAAGAGATTTAATTGCACTGTAGAAATAAGCAGTGCTTCCTGGGAATCTTAACTGCCATCGAGTAGAACTGATAACAGTTTTCCTCAATTTCATCACTGGTTTTTGTGTTGATCACTAAAATGCGGACACACATCGCTCTCTACCAACTACCCTCTTTGCTCTTCAGGTTCAGCCACGCAGTCCCATGGCCAGGCTTCCTGACTGCCTGACGCTGTGGTAGTTCTTTTGCTGGCATATGCCAATTAGGCAGCAGTGTACAAGTCAGTAAGCTCTGAGGACCCTGGACACAGAGGAGTCTACACTGTTAGGTTGATACACAGTGTCACTGAGTTGAAACATCTGAAGCCCCCCCCCCCCCCCCCCCCCCCCCCGATTCTGTCACAACCATGTGATTAGATCACAAACTTCCTCAGAGGCTGAGCCACAGCTACAGCTTCAGTGAACGTTCTGTTGAGAGTCATCATTTCCACAGGTATTTTTTAACTGATCAGTTATTTTGTAACAGAAAACCCTTTCATGAGATAATCTCTTATGAGCCCTGGCTACACAATCTTTAAGAAACAAAAAACCAAACCAAACAACCCCCAAACCAAACAAAAACCACCAACCAACTGCACCACCAAAAAACCCCACACCTAACCAAAAAGCCTAAACATGCCCTGGACAATCCAGACTGATTGCTTCTGATTAACACCAGCATCTTATATGAAGTCCTGTGAAAAATCACTGCCCTTGTGACACGTCACTAAATTACTGACTCAGAAGGAATATTCCCTCAATTTTTCACCTGATCTGTATTTATAGCCTGCTATCGTAAGGCAGGTTTAGCCCCACTCCTGAAGTCCATCCTTCCCCCAACCCCGCAGTTTCCTCTGTAAGTAGGTTCTGAGCCTATCCATAATTGTTATGAACAGACAGGCTGAACATGTAAGTATTTACATCTGATTATTTAAACCAATAAGCAATTTAAAAAAAATCTAAATTCAAAAGTTGCCTGGAGTATGCATGGCAGCAGCTTGGCTATGGCTGTAAAATATTAATATGTTCATTTTTAATTCTCCAAATAAGCATTGCAGACTTGCATTTACAATATTATCTTTATTGCTAATTTTAACCTTTTGTTCTAATGCTTTACGGAGACTCACAAAACTTCTTTCCTCTAACAGTTTTTACATGTGGAGTTTCATTCTTTTCTTATTTTTTTTTTTTTTTTATTACAAACGCCATGACCCTCAATGATCCTGCACAGAACACTTTCATGTGTCCAATGTAACAATGCAGACTGCCAGTTCCACTGCAGGCAGGAAGTCGCAGGAGTACACCAAAGGAATTTTAGATGTGCTACCTCCAATATTTTACTACGTGACCGAAGTGTTACCCAGCTATGAAATACTGATAGTCTTGAGTGGTCATGTCAGTGATAAAAGAATGGGCTGCAGTTTTCTGTATGCTTTAGGAGTAGTAACACAAAAAGCATGAAATCATTCTGTACAAATAAAGTAGCAAGGACCATTATTCTCTATTTATCCATTTATTTACCATCAGCATTTTGTATCACACTCTTTTGCTAACTGCAACAGTCATAATTTGTTTCCTATATCCCTCCCACTGTGAAGTTACTCAGATCCTCCCTCATGTTTCTAGTAATTACAAAGAAACATATGCACTTCTGCCGTTACCTGCGGTAAAGATACATTCCCTGTGCGTTTACTGAATTTAACTGCTTGCCGTGTTTTAGGAACTTGAGCCTTATTGTGCATATACTGGTGCAGTTACACTATACTACCTCAGTACTCCACCAGTGTGAACTAGCTCATTACCTGAATCTACAGTGTTTGGCAAAGAACTATTTCTCAACAAATTAGAATTTGTGTCACTATGTTCTGTAAGGAAACCAAATCTTGAATTTGTGTAGAAATTTTTACTCATGCTGGCCTTTCCTTCCTAATGAAAACATTTCAGACTTCACATGGATAACCAAAGGGGAAATACCATACTCATGCATCATTCTACAGTCTATGCTATTCAGGTCAGCCTATTTGCTGATCAGTTGCTGATTCAGGTCAGCGGCTGTTAAGTTGCAAACAGGTCATTTCCATAGTAAGCATCTTGAATTTCTCAGTGGAACTCTTGCCAAAAATTAGAGGACAGCAATGTTTTTGTTTTGTTTTAAGCACAACAGGCTTGTTCTGGGGAAAGGTTCTTGACATTCAGAATGAGTTGTGGGACTTGGAGAGCGAGCTGAGCTTGGCAGAGTGATAAGCTAACCAACTGGCAATAATAGATTAAAAGGTGTAGGAAAAATATGATTCGAATCAGACTTGAAAAGCATTTTAAGGCAGCCATGAAGTATGCATGTTAAACCAGAGAGGTGAGAGAAAAAGCATGGGTCTTTCCTGCAAGACAGATGTTCCAAGATTTTCTATGCCCATTCTGAAAGGCAGCTATCGGTGAGAAGGAAATGTGTCATATAGGTTTGGCCAAAAGAAGGCTGCCATGTATTGGAAGGTTTACTAAACTCAGATAAAATTCTTATTTTTTTTTGCGTTCTTCACAACAGAGCATAGGTTTGGTTTTGGATGCCTCTCATGCCATCAGCATTTGAAGTGACACAGTTGAAGTCTCCCAAAAACCATAATAAAAAAAATCCTGAAGTGAAATCCATAAGCATATTTTGAAGAATCCCCTTAACTATTCCTTCTCTCAAGGTATTTTCTAATATGGATGAAAGAAAATGAGTTAATATTTCTTGTCAGTATTTGCAAATATTTAAAAAAACCCACTATACTATAACTAATTGTCAAGACTATTCACTGCCTAGAATTTTTTAAGTTGTCAGCTTTTATTCACACTAATTGTTAGAGACAATGTTTTCTGGCATGTTACCTGAATTCCCAGATGACATTGACAACGCCTATCTGAAGTCACATGCTGAGTCACCACAAACTGGTGTAAATCAACTATTCTACCAACAAATAAGTCAGCTGCAATAATAAAAATAAATAAAATGTTTTTTTTTTTTCCTCTCAGCCTGAAAGGAAACAATTTCAGGGAAAACACTGAAGTATCCTATATAAACTTTTATGAAGACTGTTAAACTTCTTCTCATATCTGTGAAATAAGTTCAACAAATGACTCCATTCATTTATATGATGACTACTCATATGCAAGCTCTTTATTATATCTAGCAAGACAAAAAATAGCTTTTACGTGTTTCTGCAGTTGTTTTTCTTCTCCCTTCATTCTGATGTTTAGTGTTCATATTTTCAGTGGGAAAATATGACAGCTATTGTATGCCAAAAAATGTGACAGTCTTATATGACTGTCTTTATGTTTTTGTGGCTTTTCTAAATCTTTTTCACACAATTACCTAATCTACCACTGTATGGCCTCTTTAAAAATGAAACTTACTTTCTCATGGACCAGAAACGTGGATGCAGATAAGCATCCTTAATCTAAGGTATAAACCTAAACTTCCAAACACTTACCTTGACTTAAGCTTAATAATATTTTAAAGATTATACAAGTAAAGGAAAAATGTTCCAAAACTGCTGGACAACTGCACACAGCTATTTGTGGAGTATTAACAACCAGCAAAGTGCAAACTTATCAAATATTCCTCTCTAATGTTCCCATTCAGAAATAGCTGGTGATACTTGATGCAGCTACACAAGTGAGTGAAGATACAGTTTTACACCACCTGAGGATGTCATACAAAGCAGCCCGATAAAACACTTTAAGGGCTGAATTAGGCTTCCTTCAATTCTCAGAGCTTCAGAGCTTATCTAATTTTTCAAATAAGATGCCTCCACCCTGTGGTCCTCTGCATGCAGCACTAACCTCTGACAGTTAGGTACAATTTCTCTCTCATCCCACTTGGAATGAGAAGTTCAGTCTAGGTTCCACTTCTTAATAAAGTACCATAGTAATCAGCCTGTTGAACATTGAGGTGAATTGCTGGAATAGAACTTATACAGCGGTCTACCATACAATAGATGAGTGCTGATACCAACTACTCTTCAAAACTCATTCACCATTTGCTTAAGATACCGTGATATAACGCTGCTTGCAAGAAACAAATAATTCAATTTTGAGCTCTGCCTATAAAAGTATGCAAACACAAAACAATTTTTAATTCTTTATATTATTTACTTTTTGCATTGTTTCTCTCACAGTGGTAAGTGGTAAGAGCAAATTATATTAATGGTTTTATATGGAACTGCCCTTAACTATCATATAGCTAGGCTTGCATATGCTACCCTGATGTTAATTCACTTTTAAAAACTGTCTAATAACGTAGTAAATTATACTAAATCTGCTCTTACTCATCAAACCTCTCTCTTTCTCTCCTTCCCTCCCCCTTGTACTCTTCTTTCTTTGTGAAACTCAGTTCTGTTCTCATACTCACTAACTGAAAAGAAATTCTGGCTGCTAGTTTCTATTTTAAAAGCTACTTTTTTTAATATTACCAAATCAAAACATAAAACACAGAAGCACTCCTTCAAACACTACAATAAATTCAGCACATTTGCATGCTCTAGTAAAAGTCCCAATAAGGCAGCTGCAGTGTTTTCTCACTTGTACAGACCAATACATCTGCACAATCACAGTTCACAGTCTCAGGAGGAGGGCTTTTGCCTAGAGGGTTTGGTCAACCTCCTGAAAAGACTGCTGGTGTTTACTTTAACATCCTATACCTAAGTAATAAAACAAAACTTATGTTTCCAACTTTCTCGATGATAATTCTACCTATTAAGCTTATAGACTTACCTAACTGGAAAACCTGTTGTCAGGTGGATGCTACCACTCATTCCTCCATGAGCCATTAATAGGAAGAACCCATAACTAAATTTTAAGAAGCCTAATCAACAGGGCTTTGCCAGAGAGTATCTACTGAATTGGGCTGTACCAAGAGGTTAGATGGAATAATTAATGGATTCTAGAACTTGGATTAAATTTTGCAAGATGGATACTGAACTGCTCAAAACCTGATGCAATTAGGGCATGCACAGGAAGAGAACCCTACGTATCAAGAGAGCTTTAAATACAAGAGCTTTAAACACTAGACAGCAGCTGATACTGATACTTCTACACAAATTTCTGTGATCCTTTAGTGAACCTGGTCCACAGACATTGTAATTCTGCTCCTTCCTCACTTTAGATGATTTACACATTTTTTGGCACCTGGGTCTTAGGATTAAAAGAGACAAAAAAGCACCTGGGTACGTTTTCAAATTCAAAACTGACCAAAAAAGAAAAAAAAAAAAAAGAAAAAGGTTACTTTAAGGTGCCATCCTAAAGATACTTGGCAAATAGTTTTACCTACTACAGAGAACACAGAAACCTCTACTTCAACACATTGCTGCTGCATGACAGGCCAAGCAATCCTAATAGTATGCAGTGTGGTTAACTTTTCAGGTTTTCTCTCTTTCCTATAAAGTACCTTAATATTGTCCAAATCATGTAAGTGAATTAGACATCTTACTGTAAATTAAAGCATAGTTACAAAAATGAGATCCCACTTAATATTTCTTTAATGGTTGCTACTGAATTTAAAGCTAATTAAGTTTGTTTTGAAACGTTTTGATTAATTAATAAAATTAAGACTGCTTCATTATAAATTTCCACTTTCCTAGTTCCGTAAGTTTTACAATTACATGCCATATTTGAATGATAATTGAATGAAACAAAATCATTATGTCCACGTCTGCTTTCCTACAGACTTTAAAATAATATTCCCTATTTTCTTCCATTCATAAAAGTCATAGCCACTACAGTGATCCCAACCCAACGAGCATCGTGCATCAAGGAATTAATAATCCACCTATGTGAGTAAGAGCAGGCCTGTGCTGCATGCGTAGCATGCTCTTAAGGCCTGTGTTGCACTGTGCATATCCCCTGCGTGCAGCATAAACTTGGTGGGCCAACTGTAACACAGGAGCCTCCATACATAGCTCCTACTTGTTACTAGCAATAACACAACCTGCATCTTTTGCCTTTTAGTCTAAAAGTGCAGCAGTAGGTTCTCATGTGATCATCATTTTCCTCTGAAAGAACAAATAATGAACAGAGTTCTGTTCTTTCAACAAAATCCTATAAAAACTCTGAAGACCAAAAAGCAGGTCCCCTTTATGGACAGAACCTGCATAGAATGCTGTGCCCAGACCAAAGACTTGTTCAATGCTGCACAAATTAGGGTTCCTAGTACCTGAAAGGATGCAAGATAATCTATACTATCCTCTCTTTCTTCATAGTTTTAGCTTCACTAAAAGGCATTTTAAATAATATGTTCCAGTTCAAGTGCCTCTCTTACTTGGATCATAATGAACCAGCACCTTCTGGTATGAAATAACTATTTAGTTATATTTAGCAGATCAATATGCCTAGTAGTGATTTTGAACGAGGATTTCTGTTAAAGACAGCTTGGAATAACAGGAAATACCTAAGAATCATAATTAAGCAAAAAGCATCTTAGGGTCAATTCCAGAGCATGCAGCATTAAGGACAGTGAATATTCATTGATTTGTACACACTAAGAAAGTTGCCCTTTGCCCCTTAGTTGATTACAAGTCCTGTATGCAAACTGTACATGCCACAATATACAATTTGACAAACTATACATTATGTTCAATTTAATGTACCTGCAAGATGATCAGATATCAGAAAACTGACTTATTAAGCATAAGATAAGGATATGATACATAAAATGAGATTGACTTCTACTACCAACTATATTGTTCAGTACATACCTATCACAGCACAGTGATTTGAAATAAAGCTTCAGAATATTCTGTAGAAAATATACTCGAAGCGGAGGAAACAGTTATTTTACTTTTTCATGGGGACATAAGATCCTGTGACAGGGGATCACAATCTTGACTTGAAGATTTGCTTTTGACATTTTGTGTTTTCACAGGCAATTAAAATTTAATTTGGCCTATGATGAAAAGCAAATCCTTTTATCCCATAGTTGCAGTCACAAGAGGAACATATTGCATTAGAAAGCAGCACTGTAGCTTAAGGTTTCATATTTGACATTTGTGACATCATGAAAAAAATTTAATTATAGATAGGAAAGTTTACGCATGCACACCTCATCCTTAAACTTTCCTATCTATTAACTAAATGTGATGTAACTAGTATTTCAATTTATAAACTATTAATTCAATTTTCAAGCAGAAGGTTTAGTGAAGGCTTCTTGTCCATCTGAAATTCTTTGGCACCTTATCATACCAACTAAAAGCAAAAAAAAAAAATTATGGAGGCATTGGATGAATGATAAATGCGGAACAAAATTTTAATTCATGTAATTAAAGAGTTCTCTATATCTCAACCAAGTATAAATTAGCTACTAGTCAGAAGTGAATCTATTGGTATTTTACCAAAATCTGCAGACCACCTTGCCAATTTATACTGCACAGCTTTTGAATACCCATATTTTAAAGGACAAAAATTTTTCAGACTTGCCAAAGAAATCTATCTCTGCATCAGCATTTTCACATTAACAAACTGAAAACAGAAAGTGCACACATGAAGGTAGTCAGTTACGTAGCATCTAGAATTCTACAACAAGGGAAAGTAGAGTCATTTACATATGGTCATCTATCCAACTTTGTTTCAATGATCTAGGACATCAAAATGATGCATGAAATTGTAGGCAATCATCACAGGGAGCTATTTAGTGCTGTGAACAGGTTCATATTCAGAAAGACACTAAACAGTAAGACCCACAGACTAACAATCTTAGTAGTTACTGTTCATTATCATAGAATGGTTTGGGTTGGAATGGAGCTTAAAGATCACCTAGTTCCAAGCCCCCTGCCATGGGCAAGGACACCTTCCACTAGACCAGGTTGCACAAAGCCCCATCCAGCCTGGTCTTGCATGTTTCCATGGATGGGGCATCCACAACTTCTCTCAGCAACCTATTCCAGTGCCTCACCAGCCTCATAGTAAAGAATTTCTTCCTTATATCTAATCTAAATCTACCCTCTCCCAGTTTAAAGGCATTACCCCTTGTCCTATCGTTACATGCCCCTGTAAAAAGTCCCTCTCCATCTTTCTTGTAGGCCCCCTCCAGGTACTGGAAGGCTGCTGTGAGGTCTTCCCAGAGACTTCTCTTCTCCAAGCTGAAAAACTCCAACTCTCTCAACTTGTCTTCACAGGAGAGGTGCTCCAGCCCTCTGATCATCTTCGTGGCCCTCCTCTGGACTCACTCCATTAGGTTTGGGTCCTTCTTGTATTAGGGGCCCCAGAGCTGTATGCAGTACTCCAGGTGGGGTCTCATGATGGAGGAGGGGGAAAATCATCTCCCTTGACCTGCTGGTCATGCTTCTTTTGATGCAGCCCAGGACACACTTGGCCTTCTGGGCTGCAAGTGCACATTGCCGGGTCATGCTGAGCTTCTCATCAACCAGCACTCCAAGTTGTTCTCCTCAGGGCTGCGCTCAATCCATCCTCCACCCAGCCTGTATTTGTGCTTGGGATTGCCCCAACCCATGTGCAGGACCTTGAACTTGGCCTCGTTGAATTTCATTAGGTTCACACAGGCCCACCTCTCAAGCCTGTCAAGGTCCCTCTGGATGGCATCCCTTCCCTCCAGCTTGTTGACCGCACCACACAGCTTGCTGTCGTCAGCAAACTTGCTGAGGGTGCACTCAATCCTATTGTCCATGTCACAGACAAAGATGTTAAACAGCGCCAGTCCCAATACCGACCCCTGAGGAATTCCCCTCATCGCTGGTCTCCACTTGGACATTGAGCTGTTGACTGCAACTCTTGAGTGCGACCATCCAGCCAATTCCTTATCCACAGAGCAGTCCATCCATCAAATCCATGTCTCCCCAGTTCACAGACAAGGATGTCATGCCACCCAGCATCAAATGCTTTGCACAAGTCCAGATAAATGACATCAGTTGCTCTTCCCTTATCCACAAACACTAATCCTTGGTCAACATTCTTCCATATTGGGCATGTTTCATTAATCTTTTACTCCAAGTAAGAACTTACAAACCCACAAGAATAACATGAAGGAGTTGAGTCCTTTTTGCCATGAACTGATATTGCATCAGAAATATTCTAGAAATCAGCATCTCTGGTGATTCATGAGAAAAACAGCCAACTACATCTCAATGAAACTATCCATATTTATGATTGTTATACACTGTTATACACACAAGCCACAAATTGGACACATGCAAACATCAGATAACAACAATCTTATTGAGGTTAGATGGAATAAACAGTGCACCTCAAGCGGTCCAGAGGACAAAATACGTAAATGGGGACTAAAATCTGCCATTCTAAGCAAACACTGTATGTGTCTTTTTCATACTTACTTTATGTATAAGGTATTCCTAGTTTCAATAAATGGCATTTTCTTCTTTCTAATCTTTATATTTTTAACTACCACTTACAAAATCAACCTTGAGGTTTCAGTCACACACTCAATCAACTATGGACTGGACTATCCCTATTTTCAAATCTTAGCTAAAACCTGCCATGACTTACTATTTTCAGTGTGCTCCTAAAACCAGTTGCAGTAAGTTTTTGGGTTTGTAGGGTTTTGTTGGGTTTGTTTGTTTTTTGGTTTTTTTTTTTGGGGGGGGGGGGCAGGGGGAGGCAGAATCCTCCAATAATTAAGAGTCAATCTGCTAAATCTTCACTACAATTCAAAGTCAGATTCCCCCCTTTAGGATACACGTCTGGCAGAAAGAAGGTAGTATATTTTGGTTGCTCCATTAGTGAGGTTTCCATGAAAACTCTAGCAAAGGTATTGCCTCGAGTAAGCACTAGAGTTCAGAACAAAGTATGCTTAGCCTTCCAATGGCATCTTTTTATTGGCTCTGCAATTTGTTTGATTTTCCTTATGAGTGGATCTGAATTAGGTCTGACTGTCTTGGGCTCTTTCAAATGTCAACTCAGCATACAGGTGGTCTTTTAACTATTTTGTATGGCCATTACTTGAACGGTCATCTTGTTTTCAGTGGAGCTGCAAATCATGTATGCAATTCAGAGGATTTGTGCAGTTTATGTCCAGTGCACTCAAGGTTCATTAGAAATGCTAGTAAGTTTAATCACTAGGAACTCCTTTCGTACTGATGTCAGTATCACCTCTAATTCCATATACACCTCATTGTAATTTAGTATTGATTAATGTCCATTTATACAATGGCACTGCTGTACATCTCAACAAGAGTGATGTATTCTGGGATAAAAGCATATTTATGACAACAGATCCAAAAACATAATCACTGCATCATTTTAAAATATAACAATTTTTGGTATTTTGCTTTCTATACCAAATAAAAGTGATATAAAGTGATAATTGGCATAGAATTTGTTGAGCTCTGAAAAATTATACAAAACATTAAGAATACATATTATAATTCTTTTACATGGATGACAGGGAAGAGTCATATCTGTTCTTATCACTCTGCTGCAATAGGCAAAGCAGCTAAATTTTCAATAATCATCATAGAGTAACAGCCATATTCATGTAAAATAAAAGTATTTGTCCTCATGTAAAATGCTATTAGCCATATTTGAAGGCATTATGTTCAGATATCATTTTTCCATTTCACTAAATGACAGCCATTAAATGCAATGGCAACTGCATGACAGGGGTATTTTTATTACTTTAAAAGGAAGAAAAGGATTAAAATGAGTTTATTCAAAAGTGGGATTTGTCAATTTTTTCTTATCAGGGACTGTGTGGGACAGCTTTAAACCTAAACACTGTGATCTGACCTCCTATTTGAATAAGTTAATGTGATCCAGTGTTCTTAGAAAAGTAGTGAAACCTATCTTTTATATGCAGAAGTCCCAGGAGGAATTTATGCCTTTATACGGTCAACTGCAAGGTGCCATTTCCTTTTCATCATTCCTGCTTTTATCATATTGTAGTTCTTGACAGCTTAGAGGTTCTTTTTTAGAATCTGGTCTATGAGCAACTATATAGACATTTTTTGTATGAAGGATTTCTTTCCAGCCTCCTAGGTTTTACAGTCAAATAGATTGCTGCTGCCAGAAATCCCTCTCTTACATTCAAGAGTGACTAATCACCATATTTGATAGAGCAAGCATCTTACCTAAACATCAAATAGAACTAGAAATGACTACTTCAGAGCATTAAAGAAGGATTTTATACACATCAGGTTCTTCCCGGAGCTGTAGAGGAAATTATTTAAAATTGGGCCCTTTTTTTATCTTGGAAGGATTATCCACTTCCCAGCAGCTGTTTTTCACAGGAGATCCAAGACGGTGTACAGCTTTTTGCTTTTTTTTTTTTTTTTTTTTTTTTTTTGAAGTGTTCCCTGCACGTTTTCTCCCAATTGGTTACATTCATTTACATTTAAAAGCATTTATATAAAAAGTTGTGGCAATTTAAAGCCCATTACCTATAAACAGAAAAAGTCAATCAAGAAGTATACATTTAGAATAATTTATCATTTATTTAGTATCTTTTGTATACTGCTATTTTAAACCTCTTTCATCTTTTGGCTAACTCACTGTATAAGCTTCATTCTTTCAGCATAGAAAATTCTCAAAGCTTCAAGACAGGAACTAAGTTATGCAGGCCAAGATCCTCAGCTAACCTGGATCAACTCTGTTGACTTCAACAAAACAAAGCCAATTTCTATTAGCTACAAATGTCATTCAGCTGAAAGCAAGCAGAATCAAATAGTTATACAGATATAATATTGGAATTTGGCCAAAAAGCAATCTAAAAACCTTAAAAGCCTCTCAAACCAAACTGTTCACAATTATGTGTAAAACTTTTTTTTTTTTTTTTTAATGTAATAGTTTTACACTGCATAATGCAAAGTGATCCATTTTTCAGTCTGTAGGCTAAGTAGGTATTTTGGTATAGAACCATGCTGGTAAAAAGAGTTATTCCAGTGACCTCAAACAATGAAAATACTAGTGTGGAATAACAGTAGAAATACACATGGGCCATATCTTTACCCATTTCTTCTGCTGTTAATTTGCTATTACATTTTCCAGAATTATTATGTTATCACAGACAGACAGACTTTCCTTGAACATCTTTGTTACTCAGGACCACAGATGAATACTTTATGCCCAAGTTCTACCTAAAAACATAACCTATTTCTAACTTCGGGACAGGTGCTTGGTAGCTGAAAACAGTTCCACTGAATCCAGTTCAGCTATACTGATTTGAACCAGAAAATAAATGTACAATTCTTAAATTATCCTATTAAAAAATAAAAAAGAGCACAGAAGTGATGAGAACACGAGTGTTAAGATACGTTGTTATTACACATCATAACTGATTCCTTTTCTGTTCAGAGTTTGCCTTGGTCCCATGTGGAAACTGACATTTCAAACGATAAATCATCTGAACTATACCATTCAGAGGGAAGCACTTCTAGGGATTCCAGCTGGTAAACTACAATCAAATTTCTGTGCCTCTCTGTGGGTTTACTATGAAAACCAGACATGAAGGGGTCACATAGTAAAGACTACCTTTGTCTAGGGATTGTCAGAGAAAAGCTTTCAAGTACACTTTGCTTTACAATTTATTTCAGTTCTTGACAAACTGGAAACACCTGTTTACAAAAAAAAAGCTGTTAACTTGATGAAGCATTCCTGACTCGTTTATACTAGCAGATTTCTTCTGCATTTCATAATTTGGATTTCAACATCTATGCTCATATCCACAACAATCTCAGGTTTAATGCATGCAGCAAGACACAAACAACGTAGTCTCACTGTTACAAACTGATAACAAACAATGTGATCTGAGCATATTAATTCTTTGTTAACCAAATGTAAACCACAAACTAGTGGAGACACCCCATTAAATATCCTTCCTAAATATTAAAAAAAAAAACAAACCTTAAGATATGCATTCAGCTGATGACAGATGCAGTCTACAACAGTGAAAGGACATTTCAGAGACAACTTGGTTTTTTTTAAACATTCTGTTTTTCAACAGAAACTTACTACCAACTGTTTTCCTAATGCACGCCTCTTCTTGTCCTTTATTCTATACTTGAACAAGCACATTTTCTTGACGAGCTAGAGGAAAAGGGCTGCAAACTCTCAAAGCTTCTAACAGATTTGTAGGCTTGCATTCTCCACTACTGAAGAGATGTGCACATGTATGTGTGCACCTATGTATGTACAGGGGCACAAAACACTTGTCACTTAGGATTCCCTTCATAACTCATGTTGTCAGCAAAAAGCCAAGTAATATTTTATAGATTCTTACACCACACATAGCATCAATGGGATATTATAGATTTTTTGTGTGCATAACATGTAGTATTACCTTAATCTATATACCATACCTTAAACTACAAATTACAGTTTTCCCATACTAGAAAATTGCAGCAGCTTGCATTGATGTTCCATCATCGAGAATTGCTTCTCTGCTACTGAACTTTTTTTGTACATTGCAGAAAGTCTGTATTAGAGCAATTACTGATTACTGAATGGACATAGTGGTTTTGCACAGATCATGGTCTTAGGTGTCAAAAAACTATGCCAATAATAAGCAATTTAGCTGAGGTAATTAATATGCTAAGTACTTAATGACTTTATTTATGGTACAGGAAAGGTACAAAGGTAAGTTCTGTAAATACACTTCAATATTATTAAAGTTGAAAGTAAAAGCTGAAAAGTGACTATTAACAACGGAACGATGTTGACAGTGACCTTTATATCCATAAGGTAACTTGCAAAACAAATCACCTTTTTTTCACAAGAGTAGCCTTAATTATTATAACAGATCCATTTATTTCATGAGGACACCTATTTTACAGGTAAATGTGTATTTTATTCAGAATTCCTTTATCAAAGATTCATTCACCAGTATAAATATATTCTATCCAAAGAAAAACAGTCTTACTGAACAATATTTACATAAAATGTTTCACATTTGTACTTACCTAAAAGACTTAGAACTTATAAAAAGATTAATTTTAATCTAAGAGAAGAGCATCAAAACAGTCAGACCTGTCAGGTTTGATAGCTTTATGGTTTAAGTGAGTAAGATGAAGTACTTACTCATTGACTAAATCATTTCTAATCATAATTTGTGTATGTGTTTGGACTTTGCAATTTAGAATGACAGCATTACAGCCTGTCCAGAACTAATTACTATAAATATGCCAGATGTTGTAAAAATCTGGACATATTTGTTGTAAGGCAGAACGAAGCAAATATGCATGATTTAATGGTGTAATCTGTATTTGTGGCATTACAGGTCAAAGAAATATAGTAAAAAACCTGAGCATTTATTAATATTGCAAAAGGTTATTTGTCTTAACAATTTTTGTTGATGTCTTGACTAACAGACCTAGGCTTAGCTATAAATTTGAAGGATCGCTCAAAGGGCAAAGGAAAAAAATTGAGTGCACGTGTGCACATTTTCACACGTGTGGGTGGGAGTAGTAAGGTTGTCCTATTTTTACTTATTATATCTAAAAGCACATCTGTTAAGCAAAAAAAATAACGTTAACACTCCACAGTCCTTAAGTTATCCCATTGTATTAAGCATATTCAAGTTAGAAATATAATCTGAATAAACTCAATTGCCATCTGAATTCAAGTCTTGTGACCTCAAATAGTAACTACAGACACACGCAAGTGTTGAACTAAATTCTGTTTCCCCTATAAGCTTTGTCACATAAAAAAGCCCAAGAACAAATGAACAGCAGTGGAATATACAAAATATAACTACTTACTATTTCTAATGAAGAGGCAAGATTTACAAGGAGTACTGCCATAAATAAATTTCAGTAAATTAAAATAGGTTAAGTACAGAGGACATACTATCTTGGCATGTCACTGTAAATTCTCAGATGTCAAATACACGCTAACGGGCTCGTAAGTTATATGCCATTACCTTCTATTGGTTAAAGAAATGGCCAATTGCACAGGTATAAGCTATACATCATTAAACAGCTAGTGGAAATTCTGCTTTAGGTTAAATAATTAACTCCTGAGCCAACAGAATCAGTTTTGTTTCCCCTGTCTTCGGTTATCATGTGATTAATTACCACCAACCTTGCAAACATTTAAGCTAAAACATTATTCTACTACTGTTATGGGTGTAAAGCTAAAGATCAGGGCCAGAAACAATGGAATTACTATCTACAGGATATTGTTGGCTCAAGTCAGACAATACAACTACTACAGACATCTGCATGCTGTGATCTATTTTAAAGAAAGTCTTCTTTTACTGTAGTTATAAAATGCTTCCAAACCACAGTCTGGTGTGGCTGTTATGATTCTACACATTCAAAATATTTACCAACCATTATCATAGAACCTTTGAATTAGTTGCCTTTCAGGGTCCAAACCCATACAACTGGCAAGGCAGACATTCATTTAGCACTTGGGGTTGCTTCTTAACCAGATGTTTTAAACCCACCACATTTCTTTACAATGTTTGGTGGGGGGTGTCCCCCTTCAGATATTTTGCTGCTGATACAGTATACTAGGTAACCTTCAACAGCCTCATTCAAGCCCACAGTCGCTTCAGAACGTAACATTAAACCTGTGTTTTTCCCATAGAGAATGAATTGCTTGTGAAAACAAAACAAAGAACTCTTCAAAGCTAAATAGTGAGCTCATAATTAATGCAGGGACAGAATGCACGGTGTCGATATCTTTTTAAAGGTATTCCTCCAGGAAGCATAAAATACATGAAATATTCTGAAAGCAAATCTGTCAAATATCTAGATTTCACAAGACTGTAAAAAAAGGGGTCTGAAAAATCTACACTGACAACAAATGCGAAAAACAGATCGTAGTAACTTACATTGACTGCATCTAAGTTTGGTCAAAGTGTACCAATAAAATCCTGATTTGAATATATCTAAACCCACATCATATGCAAAAAGTTGGATAATGAAGTGCCCTTCAAAAGCTTTCAGTTTCCCTAACTTACCTTTTGATAAAACACACATTTTTTTTTTTCCTAAGAATCTATAATCTACTCCATCTCCTTAATGATATCTGGATATTTGGCTAAAGTAGCAGTAATGGTTTCTAAGATGTTCAGACCACTTCCTTTTCAGTCCTGACAGGCCCCTTCCCTTGCGGTCCCACTCATCCATGACAAAACCAACCAACTCCTGCTGCTTCAGCAAGAGCAACCCAAGGGCAGCAAATCTCGTAGTTTACTCTAAAAGATCATAAACACTGAATTTAAATGGTATTTTATCTGTGTCTAGTATTTTGAATTCTCTTCATAATGTTACTAGATTACAATAGGTAAGCTTAATGTGATAATTAACTTATATAAGATACTTATCACTGTTTTACTGATAACACTGGACGATTGCTAAAATAATTCTTTCTATTCAAAAATGCATTTCAAATAAGTCAGTCATCTGTTAGCTCTAAGAAAAATATAGCTAAGAGTGAATCACACTGTATGGAAGCTTGCTGAAGAAGCACTGCTTTGAAACTGATAGAGATTCTGCTGTTGTTACTTAAAAGTTAGTATTACACTGTTTACTATCAGTATTGGTGAACTCTCTCAAACCACCGCTAAACTAGGTGCTTCTAATAAAAGGAAGGGGATCTGCATTGTTTGGAGCAAAAAAATGAAGATATTACATTAATAACTAAGCTACAAATCAAACAATACACACGAATCATGTATTCACTTCTTTATTAACTGATAGTCCTCCAGTATTTTCCTCACTATTACTTTATGAAACAATTACAGTCTTTAGCTTTTCATCCTTCAGAACTCTGCCTAAAATTTAGAAATTATGAGATCACCACTAATTAAACAGAGAGAATCAGTTTCTTGAATTGCAAAAAGTATACATACTGCAAGCGGTATTATCTGAAGGACAAGTGTATTGTAAAGCACCATTGGATCCAGTGATTTTTAGTGCCGCATTTCCTATTACCTGTATTTAAGTTCTAAGCAAGGAAGAATTTGTCACCTCTGACAAATTTGGTGGCCTCCTACAACACTTACAGCATTGGTGGATAAGGGAAGAGCAACTGACATAATTAACCTGGACCTGTGCAAAGCATTTGACACTGGCCCTAGTTAGGTATTTTAAAACTTATTACTAATTTTATTTTTCAGCTGAAGCATAACATTAATAAGGGTGCAGTCAAAGGCTAAGAACATATGGTATTTGATGTCTTAGATGAACTGCGCTATGCAATAGATGTTCTGAAGTCTCATTTTTAAGAGGATCATCAGTGTGAAAGCTCTTAATACACTGCTTTACTCTGTCAAGATTTCTAATACTTCTAGCTAGATTGGCTGATACGCCTCAAGGTAGATCTTCCTTGTTCTCAAACAATCAAACACATACAGCATCATAATGAGTGCATGAAAGACTGACATCTAAAAGATGCCCCCTGCGAAACGTTCCTCTAAAGTCTGATTATTCCAGGACCTGACCATAACAGTCACAGTTAATGATGTCAGCTGCCACAGCACAGTGCCTCAGGCATTCCTCTCCAAGGTCGTTCAGCAGTATTTTGTTTTTCACATCTATGTTTATTATTGCCTTTAAGCACAAATGCAATTATCTGTCCAGTATGTCCAGACTTCTGAGGTTGCATAAAAGAAGCCACTAAACATGAAATCGCAAAACACAGCAATCCTTGCAGCTACAAACACAACATTTCTGTTGCTCTAAAGTATCACTTTTAACACCATTTATTCTTTGGTTTTACAGCACTTACAGCAAAGATCACTCAAAACTGCAACTCCCCGAAATGAGTAATACCTAACCCTAAGAACAAGGGTTGACAATTAAACAGCAGGTATACATGAATGAGAAACTCTGGAAGTTCCAGGCCTGTCAGTGATCCATGGCTAACATGCATAAAGGCTTACTACTGCAACAATTTATTTTTTGAAAGGGGGACGGGAGATAGAAGTAGAATCACAGTGAGCAGACAATTAGGAATGGACAGTTTAATTAGTGCATGACCGAAGTAGTTCCAGTGAGGAATAAGCAGTGAAACTTTACCAGGACAGAACACTTATGACAAGTACACTTTAGACAATTGTTTCATGTCTTGTTAAGAGTGAATGCAGGCTTCCCCACTCCCAAGTATTCAAGAAAAGAACTGATATTCCACAAAGCAGAGTCCTACATGTTCTTGGAAGTAGATGTAAACTCAGCCAGGAAGGTGGGGAAGATGAGGACTTTCTTTTGTTCTGCTTTATTGTTGTTATTTGGGTTACGTTCCTGTGACATTTTCATTTAAGGTCTTCACAGACTTATTGTGAATAAAAAAAACCTTACTGGTCACTTGTCTATCTAGCAAGACCTATTCTTTCAAGATTTATGCTGGCTGTCTAGTAAGAGTGGCCTGAATTTCTACATAGAATTCAAAAATATACAAGCTAAGGTCTATTTCTTTTCAAAAGAACTGCAGCTCATTTCTGTTAAGTCCCATTTCTGCATATCAAAGTGTTCCAGAGCAAAATGCATCCCAGACAAATAACAATTGCAGCCAATTGCTAGAGTTTTAATCAGCACTGAGGAAACGTTTGACAGCAAGTGTATTTGCTGCCCCTGGGGCTTTCAGTAAATAGTAAAAGTGAAATATGTCATAACTAAACTAGCAGAAATTTCAAAATACTTCTCAGCTGTGAAAGAAAAGATAAAGCATAGATGAAGTCCCACAAAAGAACTTTAAGCTATTTTTTTCAAACCACAGGAAGTCATCAAGATGTATAGAGAAGCATGTAATACTGTGGATACAGAATCTCACTAATTAGCTTATGTATGTCAGAATGGCATGGAAAAGAAACAGCACAGAAACCACTGCCTCAACTCCCACACGTTCTTATGCTCAATGAAAGAATGGGGAAGTCCACAGTCATGATGTTACTGCGCACATTTGAGAAACAAATTGTGACAGACATTACTATCATCTAACAAAACCAAAACATAGCGAAGTCAGAGGTCATGTCTGCTCTCTCACTGGTAGCTCAGCAAGGTCATTATAGAAGGCAACATCAAAGCATTTGCCTTGCTATTACTTTGACACTGTTTTCCCAGATAGCATCCCTTACAAGAATGGTTCCATTAACTTTTAGGCACTCTCAGTGCCTACAATGAAATGCCAACATCAAAAGCTAGAAAACACTTAGGGGAATGCACGGGGTGTTAAGAAAAACAACATCCATTATGTGTATTAAACATTATTTAAACTTTTACGTCACGTATTTCCAGCTCATAAAGCCTCTCCAACCATGACAGAAGGTGCCCGAACAAAGTGACTGAAAGAAAAGAAGCCTCTGCTTGTACCTCTGTTCCTTCTCACTACTAGGTCCCAAAAATAAAGGTAGAACTCTGATTGTAAGTAAGTGACACTAAGGTACTACATACTTACAGAAACACACAATCATTTGAGCCCCTCCACCAAGGTGAGAATGTTGGAAGGAATGGCACAGCCAAATGTTATCAAAAGCACATATTGTATTGGATTAGCATTTAGTATTTAGATAATAATCTATTAAGAGCCAGGCAAAAGGGGTTTTTGTCAGTTAACACATCGATCCAAATCAAACCCAAACAATTCTGTAATACTAGTTCTGACAGAGATCCATTAAAAGCCTAGAAGTAGAATTAATTCCCCAACAAATCCTCAAGCTGCTTGTGGTCTAAGCACCACAGTCCCTGAACGTAAGTGGGACATGGGTAAAGTCATTATCAATGAACATTTCTGTAAATATTAAAATATTCAACCTCTTAGTGCATACAAAATATGGTGTATTCTGAGCACACACTAACTTATAATGTCCTATTGTCAACCACATGTAAGCTTATCATGTTCAACAGAGGCAGCTCTTACCTTGAGTTACTGAAGGGCCATCTCCACCAGAACTTCACACTCTTTCTAAAACCTGCGATTCTCTCGCTCCTATGCAAAGCGCCATGCCTAACATCACAACACACTGGAAAGAAGAGACATAAACCAGGAGAGGAAGCAAGCTGTACCTGCAGAGTACAGAGGATACAATCACAAGGTAAAAACAGAGCTACCACCACTGCCCACATTGTAGGCTGACTAAAGCTATGTGACTGCATTAGAATTGAGTCAAGGTAGCGAAGTTCAAGATTGAGGAAATAAAGTAATTTAGTCTCCATCTAGAAAGAAATGACAAACAAATTCTTAACATGTATCTTTAAAATAGGCTACTTCAACCTCTAACTGCCTACATCTGTAGACTGCAATACCACTTTGTCTTTTATGCACTGTTGAAATATATTTCTTATACCACAAATATTCCAGCAAAAGATATAAATATGTAGTAGTAAAAAACAAAAGTGATGTTAAACAAGATTTTGTGCAAACTATGGAGAAAATATCTAGGGGACCTGCTTCTAGGGATATCACAGAGTCAGTGAGTTTTTCTATACAAACAAGGCGGTTTAATTTGGATATTCCTACCTCAGGATTTCTGAGAACAGATGGCAAGAGAGAACAGTATTTTGTCTGTTAGTCCAGCAAAATAATTGAAGCCTGATGTGCAAAGAGAGTAAGAGAATGTGTAAATTCACCAGGTGATAGTTACAGACTAACAATTTGGAAAGCCTAATATACTAATCAATTAGTGCAGGTATAGAGGAGTAAGTAAATAATGAGGGACAATATAAAGAAATTAAACAGTGCCCTCACTCCCCCCAGAACTGAAGGGAAACTGTTGTTAATACAAAAATAGGCATTCGTACCAATAATGAATTAAAAAAGCCAAATAAATTGAGGTAAAGAAATGCTGTGAAGTTTCTAAGTCTAGAACGGCAAATGCTACTATTCTTAGCTACTAAAACATAATGTTCTTCCCTCTGAAGCCGTATTTTGCACTGCATACGAAGCTGGTTTGCCAGGAAAAAAAGTATCATCTTGTATTAAATGCAAACAAAACATTGCCACTAAGGGAGACGCCGCTATTCTAGAATATATATCAATATGTATATATTTTTTAATTACATACCCAGTTGTGCATAGTAGTAAGCACACATATAAAAACCACACAGATTGCCTTCCTCCACAATCCAGAATTAGTGGTTCACTGAAAAACACCACCCTGGGTTGGGTTTACTTGCAAATCAAGAAATTAAGGCTAGAAAGGCCCAAAAGAAACTTACCTTTAATGAATTACTAACACCTAGGACTAACTCAACTACCTTACTTTAATGAATTAATCATGGTTATGTACAAGTAGCCAATCTATAATCCTAGGATCATTGCTATCTTACTCCCTTACCATATGTTAATGAAAGTGAGAATAAGAGAATGAAGAATGTAGTTACTCTCCACCTCAAAAGACACATCTCACTCCCGTTAATGGAACATAAGAAGCAATAACCTTGTAGTGCATTAAAAAAAATTGCTTCTGAATATATATAAACTAAGAAATAAAGATATTTTCAACATCAGTGAAGTTGGCCTATGTTTTTCAATAGTACCTGTAAGGCTAATTTTAAACAATGACTAAGATGATATTAAAATTTAGGAAAGGTGGAACAAAAATAAAAAAATATAATCGATAGGTATAGCTTGAAAATGTCCATGTAGATTGCTGCAGGGAATAAAAGGGTGCATTTAGAGATTTAAAGAAGTTAAAGGAGACTATATTTTCCTTGTAAGAAAAAAAAAATCTTGTATCAATTATTTATCTGCCTTTTGCTGTATGAGAACCAACTAGCCTACAAACACTTTATTGTAAATATATTAAAAATAAAGCATTAAATGTTTAACTTGACTTTTTTATTGTGCAGCCTATATTTCCCTTAATCCTTTTAAAAAAAACCTTAAAAATAAAAATTAATTTAAAATTTTCCCATGAACTAATAAAGCATTGAATGTTTATCTTACTGTTTATTGCTGCCTATATTTCTCAATAAAGTAACACAGTTATGACGGGCGGGGGGGGGGGGGAGACATGGATATATTGTGATAGCTGTCTTAACCAAATCATTCACAACATCCCTATAAAGAAAATAGATCATAAAAACGTCTGGGTGACATAGAGATGGCTCTTTGAAATTCCTTTAACTGAGGCAACCTTCATTGTGACCCATTTCAGCGCAACAAATCAAAATGGTTAATACTGCTGTAAGTTATACACAGAAATAGCTCAGAGCTACCCTTCTTACATTTCTTCTGTGACTTCTGCTTTGATGAAGACAAGTATTTTGATTTTTCAGTTTCAAAAATATTACTCCTATCATTTGGTTTCTGATGTAAATCCATTGCTACAGTGCAATTACGTCAAAACTTCTGGCTAGAGGGACAAATCTGGCAAAGCAATGAATGTTTAATTCACCTTGTTCACCTGACTAGATAACCACATTAAGCTAAACATTCAGTCCTACGACTTCTTTAAATGCAGCGCAAACATTTCATCCATGAGATCACCAGAACATGAACTGAACAGAACTTATACCTACCCCCCACAAGGCAAAGAATAAACCACAATTTTCTTGTGCTTCCACCATTGCTTTGTGTCATGACTGATGCTTTCACCATCTGTCTAGTTCAGTAATGACAATAGTTCCTGCTCTACTGCATCAACTGTACTGTGGTGCACCTTTATAGTATGTTGGTACTATGTACTGTAGTAGAAGTTGAAAATTCCTAAGTGAGTTTTGTGTTTCTCAGATATGTGCTCTGGCATGCTAAGAGGCTGCAGAGGATCTCTCTCCTTTCGAGGTTTATATTGAAACCTTACACTGAGTAGCCAAAATAATGTATTAAAAGTAATTCCCTTATTTCATCACGGTTATGGAATTTTGCACAACCATTCTACATTGGCATTAAAACGGCATTTCCACTGACATCATAACCACTCAGGCACTTGCACTGACATGGTAATGACTCCTCTGGGTCTGTTACCACATTGAAGAAAGTACGAGAGACACTTCATTGACACTGTAACAGTTCCAGTGCCTAGAATGTGATGGTAATGGCTCCTCTGGGGCTGTTCCCATGTCAGTGGAAGTATATATGAGACACTTCCACTGATGTTATAAAAGCACTTACATCAGTATCTTAAGTAAAACTCCAGAAATTTGGCAATAAAAATGAAATTATCAAACTAAGCAAAAAAGGTTAAAGTGCTAAAGGAAAACAGAAACTTTCAGGAGACTTGTATGTTTGTTTCAGCTTCACTGAAACATGCTCATACATACAAATACTACCAAAAACCAACAAATAAACACCCACCTACTCCCAGACAAGATGCCAGCAGGTACAGAGGAAAGGAGTGCCTAAAACTGCTCCTCATCCTTAAAACAATAATGAAGGTACTGGCCCTTTATGAATTATAATAAACTTTGTCTTTAAGTTACTTCTGTAGCAAGAAATTAGTATTAATTAGTATTTCATAACTTTTCTACAGAAGTAATGAATGGTTAGGAGTCAAAATAAGTAATTTTAATTCTATGAGTTTGTCATGATTTACTTGAACTGTTTGGGGAGCGCTTTTTAAAAAAAAAAAAAAGTACATTCTGGAGTCCTAATCCTTCAAGAAATAATGTTCATGGGAAAATTGCTAATGTAATGAATTTATTATCTGAGGTTGCAAACTAATTATCAATCCTTGTGCAATTTGTTAAACTAAAATAACAAATCCAATTACCTTTCACCAGCTACATATAACTATCAACAAATGAAAACTATAATTACTATTAGAAAACATGAATGAGGGGCATTTTGTATTTTTTTTTTTTAAACAACTTCACAATACACCGTTTTCTCATTGCACCTGCTTCATAGGCTCCATTTTTCTGTTAAGAAAATTCTGTTCAACAGATTCTCCAAGGACTCCTTTTGTAGATTGTACAAGATTGCCAGGATCACAGACCTAGTGGTGAGGGTCCACATTCATATAACCTAGAAGACTGCCAGGAAAAGTTCAGGAAAGCTCACTACAGGCAATAAACACAAGCCAGTGCTAAGCTAGAACAGTAGGGGCAATGCTCTACTAATTAAAAGCAATAGGAAGGTTATAGCACAGCAAATGAAGAAGTTGTGCACTATCAAGAAGAAATGCCCATTGACAGAATTTCCTATTTAGTTCTCCTGTCCTGTAGATCATTTCCAGACAACAACCCTGCTATTTAAAAATTAAATTTTTATATATTAGCTTTGAAGTTGTGTGACTTATTTCCTGTGACTGTAAAACATTATTAGCCACGATTTCAGAATTTGTTTCAGGTATCTAGATTCAGACAATCATTCATATAACCAAAAAAATGTGGTTTTCTATATATGTGGGAATGTTTGTGTTGAACAGTTGGTTTTATTCAGAAACTAACACTCATCAGAAGGAACCTATTAAGAAGTTATAATCAGCACCTTATGTGGTGTTGCATCAATACCTCAGACGCTACTCACATTCTGCTATTATGATTTTACTTCAGTTTTGAAAGTGCCTACTTTTGAACTCTATAGCTCTTTCCAATTCAGTTTTTCTTTTGCTTAGAATTTACTTGGAACTCTAAAATTAAGGGGTTTTTTTCAATGTTATGCAAGGATGTTGGACTGTAAGACTCCATCTTGTGAACCGTAATATTAAATAGTTTGACCTTGGACACAAGTCATCCAAGAGACATCTATCGAAGCCCACATTGAGCTACAGAGAAATTACAGCTATGCTGTCTTTGAATTGCAACAGTTTCAAGAATCTTGAAGAGACAATACTTGTCACATACCAGATTATAATAGCAGTAAGAGAAAACAAAGAACAGCCTTACTAACCCTGGAGTTAAACATCTTTCAAGGGGGAAAGTCATTGGAAATACGGAAGACACCTGAAATAAGTTTAAGCAAAATTTTGATCTAGATGTGAGAGTACTGAATGCCTGTGAAAAGAAGGCAAAAAGCCACAGCTTTACACATTCGTATTTTGTGCGTGTAAACAAGGCTGTGAAACTGTCATACACACATCTGAGCAGTACTGTGAAGGAAAACATTGGCTTTATTTTAAGTGGAAGCTCCGGACTAACGTGAAACTACGAATGAGCTTTTTAAGTACCCAGAGGCTGAAAACTAGGGCATTCTTCAAAGAGGAAATCCTGGTATGATGCAGTACTTAGAAATCAACCCCTCCACATGTACCAAGCTGGGGGAGAGCGGGGTAGGGACCGCAGAAAGCCCAAGAAATAAACCCATCAAGACAGTTGGACTTTTCCCTACAACAGAAGCTCAGGAAAGAAGATAAAAAAACCAACCAAACAAAAAAACCCAACACAAAACCAAAGCCACCACTAGTACTAAAGGAATTAGCAGCAAAGATTAGATTAGAAGCCTATCAAGTCCTTGCTCTTATCAACAAGCTTCACTTGTGGTACAGGTGGGGTCAAGATAACCCAGGGAAAAAACTTGAGAGAAGGAAAATCAATTTGTGGTTTGTGGAAACAGCGACTGTTTGAGATACTGAACATGTTTATTGCTCTGAAACTCATTAGGTACAAGAATCCACATACTGAGTAAATACCATGATAGCTAAAAGGAAAAAAAATCCAAAGTTTGTACACAGGTGTAGGAAAAACAACAACATGGGGAAAAAAAAACATTTCCCAACACCTCCTGAGTCAATGGGGGAAGAGGAGGGCTACAGCTCACCAATTTCATATATCCTTAATGCACAGCTATAGAGGCCAAAAAAAAGCACATAGTTTGTATATTTTCAATAACTCTCCATGACAATTATTTCATTACAGCCTCTGTTTTTGATGAAAGAGAGGTATTAAGCGTTTACACTGATGACACCTGGACTAAGTGAAAAGCTGCTGAAAAACCTATCACTAATTCAGTAAAGCCATTAACAAGCGCTTGGGTTCAGTGAAGAGTTTAAACATATGCTTGACTTTAACCGTCCTTAAACTTGACAGAAACTAACATGACTTCAGCAAATAACAAAAGCTAAAAACAAATGTCTTGAAAGGAACGGACCAGTAGCTTTATCTGCAACAAATGCCAGTTTCAGCGCAGGCAAGGCTGAACTTTAACACTTGCCCAAAGCATACGGACACACAGCTAATTTCAGTATAGAAACAGCTAATAAAGCCAGCTTTAAAACGTGCAATCAACTAAGAAAAACAGAGCAGAAACTATAGTTAGGAGGGCCCACGGGCCTCCACGGAAGCCCTTCTCCGAGAGAGTGAAGTGCCAAAGCCCACGAAGCAGCCTGAGAACACGGTGTTACAAGGGCAGGGCCCGAGGCAGGGCAGATGCTGCCACAGCCAGGACTTCCCAGTGGAATTAACTAAAACACCCCTCACCCCCACAAAAAAAACAACCAAACCAAAACACCAAAGAAAACCCAAACCTAGTCACCATACCATTAGCAGCGAAGAAGCAAGGCAAGGCGGCATCTGCCTTCAGACTGCGATTTCCCGCGGCTCCCCAGACCGAAGCCCTCGCCGCTGCCTCCACCGCCCGTGCAAACGCCGCCCGCAGCCTGGCGGCGCGGTGCTGGGGCGCGGTGCTGAGGCGCGGCGCTGGGGCGCCGACGCGCTGAGGTACCGCGTGGCCGTGCGCCAGGCCGCGCCGTTCTAGAAGCTTCCGGGCAGCGCCCGCTGAGGTAACCGCGGTGAAGCGCAGCCCCGCTCCAGGAAAGGCAATCAGGTGTTTGCCCTCCCTGCTTCCTAACCAAGAAAGGAAGCAGTTTTACCTCACACAGCCGAGATGCTGACACCCGTACGTGGTGTGGCTTTGACACCTCCTGTGGCGCTTTGCTGGAGTTGCAGTAGCACAGTGCTGGTGGAACTCGGCTGGAGGGGGGTCCTGACTCTCCTGAGAGAATCTGCTTTAGGTTGCAGTTCCTGAGGAAAATCCATGGCCAGGTGCCCCAAGTAAGTCCGCAGTGCAATTTGGTGTGGTGCCTCTTTCACATATGTGAGTGTTGTGTTGCTGTTTCATGTGAGGCAGGTATTTCTTTTCCCACTGGTTGTTCAAGTTTAAAGTTAGGGCTGTGATTTCTTATGCAGTTTGTGCATGGAAGTGATCAGAAACCAAGCTCAGTCAAGTCTTTTGTGGTTAATAAAGCTCTGCATGTAGGCATCATAGACCGAGCTGGCGTTCTGGTAAAAGAAAAGATAAATCTTGAAATCTAAGTTTTTAGCTAGAAAAGTTGGACATTCACCTGAAATTCTAAACCAGTTGTGGACTTGCTCTCCTTGAGGATGAAAAGATACACTTTTAAAAGCTCAGAAGCTGTCTTAAAATGAGTAAGTTGTTCTCTACTAAATCCATGAAAAAGCAAGTGTAATTTAATGGTTTGGTTGTCCATTCATTAGTTATTTGAAAATGAATAATTTGGGAACATAGTAAATGTTTTAGGTACTGGTATCATTAAATGTTGATGGAATATAAGAGGTTATATTTATTTTAATGCTGGATACTTGAACAGGCATTGACTGCTGCCTTTGCAATACAAATTTATTCTATGCTGTTTAGTGTTATAAACTAGTCACTTGAAATTTTTGTATAGTAGAGCAGTGGTGGTGAACTTGATACTCCTCACATAAAGGTATTACAAACTGCCAGGCGTATGTTATGCCTGCTAGTGTGTACCTTTGTATAATATTTATACTGTCTTTAGATGGGTTTTGAAGGAGGTATTTCTATTTTTTTTTTTTATTTTAAACATGGGCATAGATCAGTGGCTTGCATATGATAACAAGTGCTATCTTAAGGAAAATCCCATGATAATAATGAAGTTGTGTGATGATAGTGAACTTAGCATATTATACTACTAACATTTAATGAATGTGGTATCTTATACATAAATCTTTTAGGGAGATAGGTAGTATTTTATTTTTGCAGAAGATGAAATAAACAGTCACAATCACACACCAGTAAAACCTTCCAGTTTAACATGTATCAGTTTCATACAGGCAGCATTACCTGTTTTTCTTGCATATATGCTAAGATACAGAATATTAACCTTGTAAATTTTAAATAAAAACTCTTGCTGGTGTATTTCATTCATCTGTTTACTAATGCTACGATAGTAGAAATTAAAAAATCTCGTATTAATCTGCTTAAGTAGTTAGAATAAGAATTTGCTGAAAAACTTGCTTATTTCTTCATAATATCCTCAGTCTTTGATATTTTGATTTTTATCCTGCACTAGTCTCTTTTAGAGAGTTTGGAGCTTTATTTTAGGCTTAGATGGCAACACTAGTTTCCTTTTAATTCAGGGCAGCTCCTTTCTGCTCTTGCTGCAGTTCTTTCATGTCTGTGTTTATTAATGTATGTATATATTATTTTCAGGCACAAAACAAGCTTGTACACAGTAGGTTAAGCAAGAAAATGATGCAAACATTAGCACGTTTATAACTGTCATTCCCTTATTTACCAAGCAGTGATGAAGACATGTAATCTCTACAGCAAAAGTCTGTGATTCTCTGCCAGCTGGCTGCCTGCCTTAACTTAAGGGAATAGTAATAAATGAAGCCCAAGCAAATGGCCACCATCTGGGTAAAGCTCAAGTGAGCTTGTTTGGACAAGGCTCCAGGGTCATGTAAATGAAATGGACTTTAATGTTAAGATGCATCTATGAACATACAATTCCTTCTTATATAAAATCTGGCTTGATTCAGTGCAGGTGTAGAAAGTTGGCAGTATTTATAAACTAGATATAATTTAGAGTTTTTTAAAGATGCACATTGTTTACATGTATAAACAGCCATCTGATGCCCATCTTTCAAAGCAGTCTTGAAAACAGAGACACTATTAAAAATAAGTAAAAGGAAAAGGGCATGGAGCAGCCATGTAAGTTATGCCTTCTACTGGGCTTATTCATACATGTTGATTCTCTATTATATTTATCTGTACAAAATAATACTGCTGCTTTGCTATAGTTAAGTATTTGTACATTTGTTGAGACTTCAAGAATTTTGAATGCATTTAATAGCAGGTGAGAAGTGTGTATTTTTAGCAGCTACAATGTAACGTATCTAAAAGTCTCATATTTTGAACTCCTCGCTTCAGTTGAATCCAGATTTAGTTTTTCTACTGCTAATTGCTGAAATTTATTATTGTTATACAATATTTTGACCTTTCTCAAGCCATTCATATTTCTACAAGATACAGGAGGCTCTGTATTTTGGATCTCATTGAGTAAAAGACTTAGCTTTGAAAAGATAGTTAATTAGTTTTGAAGTTAATATAATGCATGTTCAATTACTTTTCACTTTACTCCAGTCTGGCTTGATGGTAAATGTTCCTTTGGAAGAACTACTTAGTATGTTTGTGTATCACTTGTAACATTAGAAATCTTACCTGACACTTTAGCTGTAGTTCTGAGTCATTAGATGATCTTTTTGTTCCTTGACTGACCACATTTTTTCAATACAAAGCCATTAGTTTTGCTATAGTTTTTCATTAGTATGAATATTCTTCATTTGTCATTTTGTCTGTGTGTGTATGTATGTTGCGTATGCAAGTGCTGCATGTTTCAGGTAAAAAACAAACAAACCTGCATCTGTGTAATGTTGCTGTTGAAAATACACAAACCTACACACAGTAAAGACTACTGTGAGTCAATGTTGTCAATTATGGATGATTAAAGTATTACCGGCTGCCTTAAAAATATGAAAGAACCTAAATTCCTAGTTCATAGCTTCATATTAAGACTTCTTCTTTGACAGATTCTGAGAGTACAGTGGCAACCATGATCAGCGTTGCCATTTCCAGCCACTGCTACACACACACATGCCAGATAGATTTCTGTTTATGCTTTTTCCTTGTTTGTAGAGGACCCTATACCTGCATTAGAACTTATTATTGTATTTATGTCCAGGAAGAAAAGAGGATACTCTCTTTCTGCCAGATACAATTAAATTTTCTAGCACAATACAATCACTGAGTACTGCCTCAGCTGGACTTGCAATGTATTCACCCTTTACATTAACAGAACTGAGGCATAAGCGAGGACTCTTGTGGTTCATAAAGAGAAACTCTTCCAGCTGAAATAAAGGGATCATCCTTTTCATTGAGCCAGTGGGAGCTGTGCTAAGCTTCTCAGCTGGAAGTCGCTCTTTGCATCTTGCAAGAGACTGATTTAAAACCATTCCTTTGAGGGCAGCTGGGGTGAAGAATTTGTTTGGGAATTAAGCAGATGCCCCTCAAAACTATGCACTTCCTTTTAAAATCCAGTTACCATAACAACTGTACAGTACTTTTGCTCTCAAACAAAGCACTTTTTTTTGTGTATTGGGAAGCTTGCACTCCAGGAGAGAAGCTGATTTACTTTCCCTGAGGAAACACACCATATGACATGCAAAATGTCAGGGAGTGAAGAATACAAACTGGAGCTATAAAACCACATTAGAAATAAAATAGCTTATACCCGCTCAGATTTTTTAACTTTTTTTTCTAATAAATGGGAATATTAAGTCAAACTGTACCAATAACAGTATTGAGACAGTCATCAATAGGACAGATTATTATGGCAATGGCTCTGATAGATTATAAATTATGAAAGGGTTGAATGCCAGACCCTGGTACCCTCAGGCATATGTAAGCAGTCATCACTAAGAAACCTACAGATGCCACATTTACATCCTCTACTAAGATACTGTTTTATGGTGCTGACTGGTGAATACACTATAATAATGATCAGTGTAGCTTGTATTGAGCTGGTGGGTTCTATATGTAATAATTTAAGGATCAGATTCTTATTGCCCACTGGCAACTGAATAATAGTTGCAATTCTATACCCTCCTCTGCAATATTATTATCCCATTTCTGCACTCCAATTATCTTTTTTTTTTTTCCCCCCTTTATTGTAGTACAGCAGATCCACTAGTATATGTGTGATCAGTTACTGGTTTAATCTAATAGAAAGCTTTCCAGTAGTAATAATGGCAATACTATAATGCCCCCATACTATTGTGCCATGAACATGCTTTGTCATCAGAATATAATTCCTAGTTGTCATAAGTATACTTTGTCTGTTTTAATGTTGGACAGGTCAAAAATTTCAGTTTCAGAAATTTTTTTTTATTAGAGTAGAAAAAGAAGCTGTTGCTGGATACTGTTTTTTTAAAAAAAAATTATCAGCAATCAAATAATTTGTTTGTTTTATTTATCCTTTAATGTGCTGTAGCTCAGTGAAATTGAGTCCTTGAACTGAGGGTTTGAAATGATACTATTAAGGAAGCAAAAGTAAGCCTAGTTGAAGTCAGCATTTATCTTTTTACTCACCCGGCTGGTGAAGTGAACTGAGTTCAGTGCTACCAAATCAGGCATTGCTATCGTATGCATAATTACTGCTTAAAGGAATCAATTTTGGATCAAACAGGAGGCAGCAGACCTTCCACTTATCCAAGGCAGCCATAAAGTTGTAGGAGAAAGAGGAAAGTATTTCCGTGGGTTTATGTAGCAACTGTAATTTACAGACAGGTGTTTCTGTTACATATTTGCCTAATGCAGTGTTGCTATGTTTGTATATTTTGAATATTTTTGTAGTTTAGGGACGGAATTAAATGCTTGAGCATCTTATAACACTTGAAAAATAGACTTTTCAGTGTCGTCCACTGTTAAGAGATTCAGCTAGAAATGGAACGTGCTAGCTACATTCATGAGCTGTACACAGGTAGGATGTAGTTCCCAGTTGGGCAAATAACTGTAGCTTCAGGTCATGCAATTTGTAGGAAACCATGTCAAGGAACCTGAATATTCATCCTGTAGACTAGATAAATACTTTTGTTCGTTTGTGTTTGCTTTTCCTACTAACAGAGAAG
Organism: Gorsachius magnificus; assembly: GCA_034008185.1. Classification (NCBI taxonomy): domain Eukaryota; kingdom Metazoa; phylum Chordata; class Aves; order Pelecaniformes; family Ardeidae; genus Gorsachius; species Gorsachius magnificus. The sequence goes on along the minus strand of CM067088.1, from coordinate 38,854,064 downwards.
ATAATCCTTAAGCAATCTAACATAACTTATTTTTAAAATATACCCGTAAAGTGTCATTCTTGCATGTCAGTGTATGTTCTTAAACATTCACATGAATGCAATTTCCACACTATTTATAAAATACCTGTTAATATACCTTTAGCATGGAAAAACTACTTTTGGCAGTTACACAAGGCAGTAGTAGTTGCATCATTATGGTATTTTATTATTAAAAGTTTATAGGAAGAATTCATAGTAATATGATCTTATTGTTAACAGCCATTTTATTAGTGTTTAAAAAGTTCTGGACCATTCTGCTTGGGAAAAATAAATCCAATGCACTCTAGGGACAACAGAGAATCCTTTTATGCTGCTATGCAAGCAAGTAGAAAATTAAATCTTCATTTGAAAATCACAGAAAGCTTTCTGGGAATTAAAATAAATTTTCATTTAAAAACATTGTGTAAGAATTTCATACATTATTAAAAAAGAAAGGGTTGCTTAAATTCACATTAGACTGAATTATTCTAAGAAACCTAGAATGCCCCCTAATCTTGATATGTGGGGCTTAATGCAGTTTTATGTGCCTGGAAGTTAAATCATGGCATTGTCCAAATTTTATGGTACCTGGTTGCAGAGTAAAATGCAAAACTCTGCGTTGTCTGTACTTCTGGGTTCCTTTACACATGTATAGAGTACAAATCTCAATTGGGATCCAGAGACCCTGATGTTTATTGTGTAGTCTTAGCAGTCAGAATAGTCACATAGAAAGAGAGAGGGAGACCAGGATTTAATTACCTGCTCAGTGCCTCACCTTTTTTAGATCTTGAGTTTCACAGTGTGAGGTTCTTATTTTGAAGCACAGATCTAGCTAGATATAAGCACAGGCATAGCTCCAAGTTCAGCAACTTGAATATTGAAGTACATAGCAGCTTTAAGTACTTTTTCATGACACTAATGTCTTCTTTCATGTCACTAATCATGACAATAAACTAAGCTTTTCAATTAACACTTGGGAGCCTGAATTCTGCATAAATCAATTTTTAGGCAGGTTTAACAGCCTCACTGATTCATGCTTGTTAGCCTGGATAAAAACTTTGTAGCAGTCATTTTTAAAATTTTCATCTGTTTAGAGTCAGTATAACTTGGTTTAATCTCGAGTAGAGATTTACCAAGTTTTAAAATACTGTGATTATTTGTGGTTTGTATATAGTATGAAAAGATGAAGGAAAGCAGTTAACAACATATGGTCCTGCAGGCAGAGCTGTACCTGAAATGCAGATACTATTGCTTTTCTAAAGTCTGTTAATGCCTACTTGTTGAAAATTAGTCGGTACTTCAGATTTTTTTCATTAACACTAATAAGGTTACCATTTAGTAAACTATTTTCTTTATTAGGGGAATGTCAGGTGTTTAATGGAAAATTTAAAATATCATAAAATGCCCATTAACAATGAATAAATTAGAAGGATTTGCCAATTTACTTTAAGTTATCTATTATTATCAATGGTTCAAAGCAGATCAAAATTATAATGAACCTTAGCAAGGATATAACACAATTGCCTGTGAGCAATTGTAATCGCTGTCAGTCCAGTTTAGAATTAAAAGGAGAAATCCTTAACTCTGCACTGGAGTTAACTTTTCTGGCACCTGATGATTCATTTGTATTTCAGTGAAACATAGGAAATGGATACATTTTTCTGCTAGAAAATACGAGTTTCAGTGAATCAATGGTTTAGTGAAATTTTGTAAGGGAATTCCTCAGCATCTTTGCTATAGAGCTCCTGATACCAGGCACTATAGGTCCCCCTTACCAGTAGGTGAGATCCATGCTGTTAGGAATGATACCTTATTTCAAGTGCAACACTGAAGGACAACTTACTTATGTTCCCAGTTATGCACTAATTCTGTCTTTTATGACCAGCACTGAGTAGGAGTCTTGTGCCAGGCACTACTAAGCAAAGAGTATTATGTGATTCCTGGGGCAATGAAAACAATGTAGAAGCTACAAAAAATGTGCTTTCTCTACGATGTATGTTATTGTACTTTCACTTGGATGAACTTAACAGCTAAATGGAGAGACGTGAAAGCGTAAGGGACAGTAAAAGGAAAAGCATTTTTAGAGCACAGTCAGAGGAAAGATTGTTAGGCAAAAAGAAATGGAGGACACAGAGAAACTGAAGTAAATGGCCAGTTAGCTTAGAGCAGGGAAAGTCAAGTTAAAACTTTGCATTTGGGAGAAAGAGGGTGTGGCGCTGTGCTCCCCCCTCATCTCTGACTCCCCCTCCTTTGACCTCTTTCAACTGATAACCACCTGTGGCGGTGGTCATAGATGCACCTGGTCTGTGTCTGGTCCTGAAGGATGCACCCACTGGATGTGGGGGGAGACAGATAACAATGCAATAGCCAAGGACTATTGTGGAATGTGCCCACCTAAGCACAGTGGTCAGTATGCAAATATGACTATGAGCCAGTTATCTTACCCCCATAAGTAGTGAGCAGTCCAAGAGCCCTTTGAGCTCTCCTGCATGGCAGCGGGCTGCACGCCAGGACCTTCCCTTGAGCAGGGACGCCTCTCAAGGTTACTCCTCGAGGTTGAGAGATTCCTTACCACGACAGATTCTCGGTAAGTGACTAACAGCATGCTAACTTGGAAATCTTAGCTAAGTGACATAAAGGATTACTTGCGCATATATAATCCTTTAGCCATAAACGGTTGACCAAGTCTGGGACTAGGATTGGATCCAGCCGCACCTAGACTCCTCTCTGAGGGAGTTTAGAAAGCAAGGGATCTTTTCTGAACCTCATGACTCAACAGGAGGGTCTCCCTGACAGTCTTGTCTGACCCTGTCCTCTGTGCAGTTAATAACAAAGTAAATAACCTTGCCATTGAATCTCAAACCATTGTCGCATTTACCACTGACCTTTGTTAACTCACTGTTTTACACCAATAAACCACATTACTTTTGCTTCCCTCTCACTCCATCCACGACAGAGGGAAAGATGGGAAGTACCAGGATGTCCAATTTTACTTCCTGTTGTGGTTCATGCTACCTGTAACCAGTAATTTCTAACTGTTCTTTTTCTCATAATCACATGCCTAGAAAAGGGGGTGCATTGCCTAAATTCTGCTGCTTTAACAGCACAGTCTCCTGTCATAATTTGCTGTTACAGATCATGGCGGTGAGAGAATTGAACCTTATCTGTTGCCCCTACTCAGCGTAACATAGTTGATTGGCCGCCTGAGAGTTGCTCTGAGCACCTGTACCCTTAATCATTGTATCTTAATGCATTGTTTAGTTTGCAAATTTTTCCAAAACAGATAAAATTAGCAATTCTACAGTCAATGGGCAATTAGCAGATAGGATTTATGAAAAAACACATGCAGAAACATTAAAAAAAGTATGGTCATTTACTTGTTTGAATTTAATTGCATAGAAAATGTTGGTGGCCCAACATCTGCAGAAAATAACTACTTTCAAAAAAGGTTAACAAGACCATTCTAAAACTTTGTTAGAAATATTTGACTCTGGTATATGCCTTCCATATGTTTACATTCTTTCATATATTTGGCATTGAATTTCTGCATTTTTATGCATATGTGAATGTGTGTATAGAAGAAAGAGCCTTTTTTGCTTAATGCAAGCAATTTCATTTATGTTTAATAGAGTATGTTAAATACATATTCTAATTGTTAGAAGGTACTTAAGTCTACAAGAAATGAACTTAATTACCATTTAATTAACTCTAAACCAGATTAATCAACAAATGTATGATTAGGTAATTATTACCTCTTTACAAGTCCTGTTGCCAGTAATAGCATTCAGAATGAAGAACCCAAGAGTTAGGAGTTGATGTGTCATTTGGGAAATGTGTGGAACCATATAACTGACATTTCAAAATGTACCAACTACCACTGGAATAAGATGCTTATGTAATGTATGATTGAGTGCCATGTTAAGGTATTACATACTTTATTTTAGCAACTTGCGTAATCATGAAGGCCTCTCACACTGAATAAAAGCAATCGAGTTGCAAATTACTGGGACTACTTATGGAATAAGAAAACATATTAAAACACTCTTTCTGCTGCTCATCTACTTACATTTCTATTCTAATGACTTAAGTTACTTTCTCCGCTGTTTACTTCAAAGACTAATTGCTCAATGATATTCATAGAGCTAGATGCAGGAACATCTGAACATGCGTAGTTTGAGTACTGTGCAACTACTCGTATCACTGTATTATTTATCTTCATAAAAATTATTTTTTGTGAGGTTCTTAATTTTGAGTCTGGTGTATATATATTGGCCTATTGAGGAATTCATTATGCAATGTATCTTTGTACCTCTTTTATAGATAAAAGTAACATTTTCTTTAAGTTCAATTAGAAAATAGTGAGTCTCAAGAAAATATGGTTTAAAAAATTGAAAGTAACAAATCTAAGAAATTAATGAGTGAGATTTTTTGCTGTAATTTTCAATTTCTGTTCTTTGATGAAAAGCAAGTATTCTGCAAAAGCAAATGGAATTTATGAAGGACTAGCCTATTGAAAGGAAGATTTTCATTCAGCCATAGTTTCAGTTCAGAAAGTTCTAAATTATCAAGATTGGTGCTGTGCCCCCAAAGTAACTTCAAAACTATTTTAAAATACACTTAGGAATTCTTAGAATAAACAGGGGTTTGTATTTAATTATAGTTGTGCAGATATATTTTTTTCTTAAAATTTTCCCAAATTTTAAAGAAAAGAATGATTAAATACCTGAAGTGGTTGCCGAGACAAATTGTGTAATCTCCGTTCTTGGAGATTTTCAAAACTTGATTGTACAAGGCTCTGAGCAACCTGATCTGACTTAAAATTTAACCCTGCTTTCAGGAGGAAGTTGGATTACATGATCTCCAGAGATTTCTCCAATCTATATTTTTCAGTGATTCTGCGATTACTAAATAACAGTGCTACAACATGAAGAATATAATTTATGATTCCATGCTTTAAAAATGTGTAGGGTTAAAACTGTAAATCCAGAGTGGCCACACAGTTATCAGTAAGGTAGCTCACACTGAAACTAGTAGAACAAGTGTCGTTTTGAATGCATCCTTCAGAGTAGTCTGGCTAATGGGGTATGGTTAAGAATGCTTAAACACTTCCCTCTTAACCAGACTTGCTTTTTCTTTAAAAGTGTAGACTATGAGTTTGTTTCATGATAAAACTTAATAAAGACAGATTACCTGTACCATCAATGCACTAAAAATAGGTATATAACTTAGCAATACAAAAGAAAAAAATAGCTGCTTCAAATCCAGCTTTAAATTAATTCTAGAAGCTTTGAAAAATACTGTCATGTTCAAACATAGCTAAGTCATTTGAATAGATATAGGCAACCATATTTTCAATGTTCGGTATTTCTCATTAATAGTTTGTTTATATCATGTAATTATTGCACCAGAGATAATTATATTGAAAATTTATGTCCTTCTGCCAGTCAGCATTGTGCCACCAGTCTTTTTCATTATGCTTGCTTTAATGGTAGGGAGTAGTTAATATACTGCCACCTATTGAACTGTGATCTAAACAACATAAACTATAAGTAACGGAATGTTTTCCAATCTGCCACATAGAATGTGAATTATAATATGTAATGTATTTTTCATAGTAGAAAGAAACAAGATGGGAAGGTCTTTGAGTTCTTGGAAGATTACAGGGTATCAGAAGAGGGAGTGTGTAGGGACAGAAAAAAATCTTACAGGAAAAGTCGTCTTTTGGAGAGTAAATCAAATACCTGCCTATACAATTTGTTAAAACTGCAAGACTTGATCTTCACTTCTAGATCTGAGAGTCTGCTAGCTCCCTAGCTGAATGGACAGTGAGCATGACAATAAGCATCAAAATGAGTAGATTCCAGCTTTGCGAACCTTAGCATGTGGTAGTAGAGACTGGTGATTAGTTTTTTATATGTGTGTCAGCTCTTTTTTGCACATGTATGATAAGCTTGCTTTGCTCTTCTTACTTATTCTTCTCCAGTCATTCTGTCTGCATAATTTCCACTTTTCTTTTGTACTTAGAGTGCTCTTGTTCACTTGGTATCCTCTAGAGCCTTTTCTTGACCAGGAAAAATAGATTTCCCACAGAGCTTTATTTTACTGACAAAAAGCAGTAAATGCTTTTCTAGAAGGCAAGCAATGTCAAATAGCTTCGTCTAACATAGTCTGAGCAGCATTAGTCTTGCATGTATTATTTATAAAAATAATATGCAACAAAAACAAATGCTCAGAGTAGCACTAACCCAGACATCTGAAGACACAAGGGTGCCCGACTTGCACTGATAGGAAGGTCTTTACTGGGTTACAGTAGGCTTGAGAAGGCTTCAAGTCCATGTTTCTAATAAATTTAATTACCTTGAGATCAGAAGTTAAGTGCTTCTTGTGTTTACCTCGGAAGTCATTTGCTACTTTCACTGCATCTTTGCTAACCCATGTACCCCTGTTTAAAATTGCCAGTCTAGTATAAAAGAAACAAATCTCATCAGTATGTGCACGCTATGTGGTCCATCACTAAAAGAGCAAATACCTGTTTATGCTTTTGGCTCCACTTCGTTTAATTGATAGTCATTAAATACAGTGGCTCTGTTACTTAGTAGGGCTATTATACTCCTCACACATGCTAATTTAATAATTGTGACTGCCTATGTTTTCATGTTAATTTCTTGTTAGAATTTTACTAACTCGGGGGCTTAGTCCTTTTTGTCCTGAATGGGAATTTTGGGAGCACAAGTGCGCCAGTACTCTTATCTGTTGAAACAAATGATAGCCTGCAGTCTATATTGTGCAGTAATCTACCAAAATACCCAAATCAAGCCCTTCAAAAATTGCCACAGAGAGGCAGAATGAAACAGTGACACTGGTACAGTTTGAATAAAGAAGAGGTGTAGGCTATAAAAATGTGAAACAAAAATTATACATCAGATTTTGACAAGTTATTCAGGTTTTGGGGATTGTTACCTTCTTTTAGTTGTGCCTCTTCATCATTAATACCTCTGAAAAGAATTAATAAAGTAGTTCCTTAAGAACCCTCAGTATTGTGACCTATCATCTACCATGAAATACTGAAAATATGTTAAAACTTTCCATGTTCTAATGGATTTATGAAAGTATCCTTGCTACTGTCTCATTCTGTGACAAGCCCAGAAGTTTACATGTTATGAAGAAAATCATTATTCTGTATTCAAAGAAGTGTTTGTACAGTATGGTAGAAGTAGGCTATGGTATACATACTGATCCACGAGATAGGTCATTTTCCTTTTTGACGTTTACTTTTATTTTCCTTATGAATCAAGTTTGAAAATATCTGATGCTGCACCACCTCCTATCTCCTCAATGGCAAAATACTAGCATTAATTTCTGTATAATTAGTGTCTAAAAGATCATTGTCCATTTAGAGAATAACATTGGTGAGGGGATGAAGATTTTTTGGGAAAGAATATCTTTCATTCTGTAAAAACATATTGTGAGAAGTGCAGGACCTCAGCCATCACTGAACCATTATTACAGAAAAGCAACCTTTCTTTATAAAGGTTTTCAGATGCTAAGGGGTAATTCTAAGTTGTATACATGAAACTACAGCTTGTATCATCACTATTAAATTAGAAATACAGCATAAATGAATTATATATCTATTTGCCAGAATTTTTTGTTTGGTTTCAGGTTACTGAGAGATTTGACTGAAATCTCACAGAATATATTGATCCAGTAATAGTGTTTTCCATGCATTATTTACTTATCCCCTAATGTATATTTGTGAGTTGACAAAATATATAGCTAATGGACTATGCAAGAAAATAAGTCAAGGTAAAGATAACATGCCTGGGAAGTGTGGAAAAAAAAAAAAAAGTAAATATTTTATCTGGCTTTCAAAGTACTTGCAAGTTACATAATGATATATATATATAAAAGTTCTTAACAGATTCCACTGATTTTTTTTTTTGTTTTGTTTCATTACGTAGGAGCAGGAGACATAGGGAAAAAAACAGAAAATTATTTAAACTATAACATAGCATTATATTCCTGTTTTTAAGATACATGTAAACAGAATTCACTTTGAGAGAGGGGGAAAAACAAACAAGACCAATGAAAAAACCTGCTTCTAAAGATATTATTGGCCATCCAGCAAAATAATGCTGGACCTAGTACATTGTTTCACCAAATTTTAGGGTGGTATTGGCCATATTCAGCTAGCACACTGACAGTTTCCTTCTTGGATTGTTGATTAAGATCCACAAGAAGAAAGGAAAAAGCGTTTACATTTTACCTTAGGTAAAGGAGTAACTTAAAAAGCACTTAAAAAGTCTTCCATTGAGGGACACAATAATGCTATATTACATTTGAAAAACAGTAGATTTTAAGGATTATAGTGAAGTCCAGTAGTTTTCAAACTTAGGCTGAGGAGTGCTGGTAGAAAGCATTTCTACCTGTGTACTTAAGGCAGAACTACTTAGTCTTGGATCAGTTACCAGGGTAGGTAACAAAGGTTACCAGTGCCTCATTCTGGTAAAGGCTGTTTCTATTCACACTTACCCTTTCAGTATATAACTCCTTTTTTTAAGTGGATTTTTTTTTTTTAAATTATTTTTTCCCCTCTTGAAGAAGAATGGATCTTTACAGAAGAGTCGATACATGCTTTACTTTATTTTTGTAACAGAGTTAAATTCTTCTTTCCCTGCATGTACATGTCTATATAACCATATCATTTCTTGCAGCAGCACTACAACATCTGCAATCCTGTTTTTCTGATATACTTTCATGTCCATGAACAGTTGACTGGGAGGGACTGAATGGTACATGCAAAAGAGAGGAATGGATGTGAATCTTTAGTTTTCGGTGAATAAGTATCCTGTTGAATAGCACACACATGAGCTGGGATCAAAAACTGGAAATCTGATAGCCTTATGCAGAGATATCATTCAAGATCATGGTACTGAAGCATTTAAAATTGTACTTTTGTAATTAAAATATTCTGAAAAATATACATCATGTAAAATTATGTGTTTGAGTAGAAAAACACATATTTAGCAGTTAATAATCTATTCAGATGAACCAGATTTAGAGTGTCAGTAAGTAAAGTTTTATTCCTTTTAAGCATGATTTTTAAAAATTTTGGGTTTTACTTACTACATTTTTGTGCCGTATGATAAAGCATTAAGGTGTGTCAGCTTTCTGAAATGAAAAGACATATGATGTTCAGTCTACTGATGAAAATGCCTCTCAGCAATAAACACCTAACATTACTTCCAGATTGTTTACGATTTCAGATAATAATGTATGGTATTACAAAAGCAATTAAGACTCAAAAGACAAAATGTATTTATGGAAATGAAAGGAAAATTCAGCAGTCTTTTTAATGATTCTTTAGAAACTAAAATGATTACAGGTCATTCTTTTCTCAAGGTCATAGATAGAAATAGAATTCAGGCTGCTGTAAATTGAATATTCTTCTCCAGAAATGCCAGTCACTAGTGGTTTATACAATAAAGTAAGATAGGCATTAGTGTGAAACAATATCAGAGTCACATTTTCTTGACTTCCTGATGCTTTTCAACGTGACCCATGATTCCAAGTAATTTTAGCTTTCATGTTAATGGGGTAGGAGAAAAATATAAAATATCTTTACATTTAATAGTTTTCTTCAGAGGAGGATGCAAAAAAAAAAAAAGTCAGATTTTTCTATACTTCCCAGTAGACAAAAGAATTACTAAAGCATGAGGAATAATTATGAATATAGAATCCTTAGATGTATTAGTACCATCCATTTTGTATGCAGAGAAGCGAGAAAATAGATTTTACAATTTCAATACATGTGGGTTTTTTCTTCCTTGCATATCTTAAAGGTAAATGACATTTTTTTCCCTTTTTTTTTTATGTTCTAAAAGAAATGATTTAAAGTTCTTTGTACTCAGAAAAAAATAAATTATATTTGGTATCAAACTGTGTCTTGAGAGATAGAGCTATCTCTATTAAAAATCAAGACAGGTAGCATAAAAAAAGTGTCTGATTGCTTTCTTAGCAATTGCATTGTTTTCTTTCTGGTTTCAGAAAATTGTTTTGAGATTGGATTTCCCCTTACTCCCCTATACAGTAGCATGCAATATAAAGTAATTTTTTTGTTTCAAATACATTTTCTTTTTGGTGCTTTGAAGGCTTATTACATAACACAGAAGCATTTCACTCTCCGAGCACAAAAAGAGTGCCTACCTTCTGGGCTTAAACAAAACTTTTAGTTGTGGGTCACCCACATAAATAATTTTTTTATCTCATACTCAGATGATGGGGCCATCTAATTTCTTAACATGCACCAAAAAAAAGCCAAAATCTGTGTTCATTGTGTTATGATCCATAGCATATTAGTGCTGAGTATTTTCAGTTTGCTGAGAAAGCAACAAGAAACATTACTCTTTTCTTGCATTTATAACTTTCAAAATGAGTAGCAAGAACCTCTGGTTCAGCTATGGCTTTTCAGGATTTTGAGAACTCTGTGCTCACATTGTCCTCAGTGCCTGTTGAAAGTATGGATCCTCTATGAACTTCAGTCTTCAGTCAGTATGGTTAATTAAGTTTAAAGAAACAGGACCAACCTCTGCAGTCAGTTAAAATCTGTGTGGAATCCCTTTACTCATCTGCTCAATTTTAAATGCAAAGGGCAATGATTTAAATTTTGCAATAAAAATCTAATTAAAAACGTATACTGCAAACAACTTCTTGATCTGATAGCTGAGATAAAAGTTCATAGTATATTACAGTATTTGAGGAACATCTCATATACCTCATTGTCATTAAGCCAAACTCTGTTACCATTGCTATCTGTTCACTTGCTGTTAAGTTGCTCATCTGAATAAGGAAGAAGAGATTTTTATCTTTTATTAATTGATAACTAAAAAGGAAGAATATAATCCTGGTCATAAATTGGGATGTCAAAAATGTTTATGGTCTTAAACTGCAAAATTTTTAGTGTCATCTTTGGCATTGTGGATGAAAGAATTACAGGCTGTGACAACTGTGAGTACCATTTATTATTTCAGCAGTATCACAAACTATGAAACAGAATTAATGAAGAATAATGTCTAATTACCATAGTTCATTATCCTGTATAAGAAAGTCCTGTTTCTGATAATGAGATATGGTATCTCACACCTAAATATGGCAATTTAGTACAAGGAAGCATGTGTAATTACTGTGATAACGTCAACTTACTCTGAGCTACTATAACCAATGGGCTTTTTTTTCTATTTAAGAACTGGACTAAGCAACTTCTGCATTAGTACTAAAAACACATAACCATACCATAAAAAAGAAAAACTGTAATGCAAGTTTCTTAACAAAAGCTCTTTATTGAAGTTTCCAGTAGTCCTGCCTCCCTTATTCCAGTGTATCTGCTTAGGTTTAGTATATACCTTCACTTTTTCCCCAACCATTCTGTACTTTGTATAGTATCCACCTTATAAAATAGTCAGATTGTCTTCGATCAGAAAGTGTAAAGTTAAATAAACTTCTAACTTTACAAGTTAAATAAAAAGGTTACTTTTTAGCTGTGTTTCTAGCTTGTAGTGCCAATTTGCAGTTGGCAGTGTTTCATAATATTGAAAGATGTTTAGAGTTGAGTGCTGCTTTTTAGCCCTGTTGTAAAGAGTAACAATCTAAATATTATGTAAATAATGTCAATTTCAAATGAAAACAGTAACAAAGCTGATTCAGTGACAGGTTATTATAGTATCCTTTGTACCTTCCTCAGGGGAACTTGGTCCTTTAGTGCTTTTGCAGCTCATGTAATCAATATCTTTGATATCATTATATCATGAGACCTTTCCAAATTGTTACTCAATTTAGGCCATCACTATGATCATTTAAAATGTTCCTGTTCTATAAAAGGAAATTTTTTCTTCCTTATTTTACTACTAACCCCCAAGGCCTACGCTTCTGCTTATTACCACAAAATAAAAGTACCTACTAAGCTTTCTGAAATCACTCTGTTCAGACTGCCTCCGGCTGATGTGTAGAAATTTATTTTGAATTACTTCAACCATGCTTTGGAATAATAGTGTGAGTTGTCAAAATTACTGAGATAAACACTGTTAGCATTTATATGAGTCTGCTCTTAGAAATAACAGTGTTAGTGTTAGCAGTTAAGCCAGCATAACCAGGTTTCAACTATAACTCCTTATTTTTCTTTGTGCCTTTCTATGACATTCCATCTGCAGTCATTTATAGTGTAGGAAAAGATCAAATGGAGATAATTAATGAATCACATGTCAGTGGATTAGTTCTATAAAGTGAATATTCTAGTACTTTCTTGTTACATATTAAGCTATTTATTGCCTTGGGTATTCATTGTGGATCAGTACAGCAACTTCACTTTCTAACATCAACATGCTTATATTTCAAGGTTTCAACTACTTCCTATTTCCTACTAGACCTTTTTATTTTTCTGGGTTTTATACAGTGGAAATGAATTATTAAACAAACAAAAAAAGCTGTACTAAAGCCCACTCGCTTATGAGAGAAGTTATTGAAGAACTTTTGAAGTATTTGTGTGGATAGGCTGCACTGGCTAGTTGCATTAACAAGACAGTACAGTTTTGTATTTTTTTTTTGAAAGGGATGAAGGTGGTAAAGTGGACGTACTTGGCTGGCAAAAAAAGGAAGTAAAAGATGAAGAAGGTCACATGTTTGGGTGTGTATCTGTTAAGTAGCTCTGTGCTTGTCAGAGTTTGGATTAGGACAGTATATACCATCCTAATACAAATATACTTAGGTCTGCCTTGCTTCTGCAGTCAGAAGAGACTTGGTGTGCTTTCCTTCGTGTCAGTGAGGGAATACTTGGAAGGACAAACTGAATACTTTGGTGTCCTAACAGAAGTATAGTATTATTGGCTAATATATCAGGATGATTTGTATTGTTTCTCAGATGTCAGTTTCCTTCTAATTGTAACCTAGATAAAGACCAAAACTTCCAGTAGTTTAGGTCAAATCCATTTTTAAAATGTTCTAGATACCAGAACATCTTGTGTGATGGCTATAATTTGCTTTGATGAAGACAGTAATACTAACTCAAGTGAGGGTGGCTTACTATTTGAAAAGTACTTAGAATACTATTTAAAATGTCACTGAATGGCATAATTGGAACCCTTTTTATACTTTTAATACTACATGTGCAAACTTGACCTTTACGTGGCATACAAAGATGAAGTAAAAAAACCCCAAATCATAAAAAAAATAAAACAAATGGAAACTGTATAAAGCTATATTAAAGGAATTCACACTAAAATATTTTTTCTCTATTTTGATTTTTTTCTACATAGCGTCAGTGCTTTCTAGAAACATGTCATTTTTCTCCAAACAGTAAGCAAATTCAAATATAATAAAGCTGCTAGTGAGAAAAGTGTTTCAGTTAAATAATGTAAATTTGGAAGATCAGAATATCTTATGAGCACTTTGAAAGAAGCTTGAATTAATCCTTTAAAATTAGAGCAGTACTACATTAAGACAGTTTCATGCAGAATTGTAAACACTAAGAGGTACTTCAAGACACAGTATGTCATCAAAGGATTTCTCTGTCCCATCATAAGAATCAAAAAATATTTTGAAAATGTTCAGGCACACTGATGGTTCTAGAATAGAACTCCAGATGTTACAAAAAAAGAAAATCTTTTAAGTAATTGAGTGCAACCATCCATCATATGACAAAGGAATAGCTACAAATATTGGCAAGATTTTCCTTCCTGAAGGCTTTCAGGGTAAAAGCAGCCTTATGATTGTGCTGTGGTTATAGGACTAAAAGATGGAAAGACACTATAAAAAATATGGGGAAAACAGCTGAAGGAATTCAATAGATCATTATGCAGTTCATCTGAAAGGTTTAAGAGACGCTGGCCTTATGTAGCAAGGGTGACTTTTGCTTATGTTAATCTGCTTTTCCAGAAAAGATAAACCTTGTTACGTTTTAGAGTTGTTCATCCTAGTACAAGTAGATGTGTGTATGCTGCAGGGAAGATTTCAAAGTAGCTTGGCTGACATTATGGTCTTTGGTAAGCCAAACCAAATACCTAAAAAGGAGTGCATGAAGGTATAGTTCACTACTAAATTATTTTCGAAATTAAGGTCTTTCACTCAGATCCTTAAAAGGTTTGCTTTTTATACTTATTAAATGACAGGTGGCAATTTACAATAAAGGATCAAATGTTAAAATTATTAATTTTGACTGATTTTAATATTTACAGATGTAATAGTACTAGTGTTTTATTATTCGGTTATCTTACACCATGAGGGGAAATCTTTTCTTTGATGGATTCTTATGACAATGATGTACAATCTAATGTATTACCACAGTGAAAATCCTCTAAGATTGAAACCAGATAGAATTATATGAAAACCAGAAGATTATTAGTCTTCTTTATTAAAAACATACTCCTCATTCTAATCTTTTATGACTTTCTGCTTTTATTTTTGCTTATTATTTAAATCCTCCAAATTATCAGTATTAAAATGTTGATATGTATTTGATAATTGAACAGTTTTTCTACTTTATTCTGTTAGTCTAATAACAAAATAACAGCTATTGAAGTAATTTTAGTACCATAACCTTATGAAAACAAAAACTGAGAAAACACCAGTATCATTTTTTCAGTGTTTTAATTGAATGTTATAGAGAGAATTACATTAAGCGCACCTATCCAATTGTCTTGCATTCAATGAAGATGAAAGACAAAAGCAAAGCAAGAATAGTGATTTATTTTAGTGAACTAAGAAGGGTTTACGTGCTACAGCATGGGAAAAATAGTAGGGAAGGAGTATATAAATTGTGGTTAGTTCCTAAGTACTCCTTCATCCAAAGGGACTGATAAAAAGGTAGAATAGGTATAGGATTAATATATCCAGTTTGAAATGGACAAAGACAGTATTGGCTAAATTGTTGAGTGCATAAACTAATGTATAGAGAAATTGAGTTTCAAGATGAAATCTTAAAGATAATTGTTGTTATTGATAAAGTATTTTTGAGAAAGAGATGAGAGACTGCCTCAGTAAATATTACAGAATTCAGTAACGTGATTCATGATTTCACCATCCTCTGAAGGATACTGCAATAGGATCTGCTTTGTTTCCTACTTTCAGAAACAAAGATTTACATAGCACTGTGTGTCCTTCCAAATTTTGTATAGTACTGTGATGGATTTCTACTCTGGGAGAAATTTATCCCCAAGGAATACTGATTATCTTTCTTGACTTACATCAAGACGCTGTTAGTGTTCTTTTATTGTCTTGAACTTGGGTTTCCCTTTTTTAACACTGATGTTAGTGTTGTTAGTGTCCAACTAATAGTTGGATGCACTGTGAATTCAAACTGTGGTGATAATCTCCACCCCCACATTTGGTCAATAGGTCTCCTCCTGTCATGCTATTTGATTTCTGTTCTGCAGAGAAGTTTTGTAATTTTAAAGCTGAACCTTTATTTGCCATCATCCAAAGAAGAAAGTTGTGGTGCAAGAGAATTAATAAAACCTTCATATTAAAGGCATTGGAACAGGAGATTAATTTTTTTTAAAGCATCATAAAGTGGTGAAGTTGTTGCATAATTACCTAATTTGAGGTCTAATTTTCGTGGTTTAACCCGGCTGGCAACTAAGCACCACGCAGCCGCTCACTCACTCCCCCCCTCCCTCAGTGGGATGGGGGAGAGAATCGGGAAGGAGAAAAAGGTTAGAGCCGAGGGCTGAGATAAAGACAGTTTAATAAGAAAAAAAAATAATAATAGTAATAATGAGAATATACAAAACAAATGATGCACAATGCAATTGCTCACCACCCGCCGACCGATGCCCAGCCCGTCCCGAGCAGTGATCAGTACCCGAGCAGCGATCACTCTCCCCGCGACCGACCGACCGACTAAACCCCCCCGAGCATGCCGTTATATGGTCTGGAATAGCTCTTTGGACAGTTTGGGTCCTAGCTGTGCTGTACTCCCAGCTTGTTATGCACCTGGCCGAGCAGCAGAAGCTCAAAAAGTCCTTGAGCAGTCTGAGCACTACTTGGCAACAACTAAAAACATCAGCGTGTTATCAACATTCTTCTGGTACTAAATCCAAAGCACAGCACTATGCTAGCTTCTGTGAAGAAAATTAACTCTATCCCAGCCGAAACCAGGACACTAATTGATTGTAAAAAAAAAAAAAGGATACTTCTGCTGATTTGACTGAGGGTGGGTTTTTTTCTTGGCTGTCCTTTACAGGTTTTTTTGGGTTTGGTTTTTTTTTTGCTTTGCTATCCTTCATATATTACATTAGTGATAAAGGACTAAGGCAAGATTTATCAGTTGCAAAACTAGTGCTCATGCTTTTATTTCATGGCCTGACTCTTTGCTTTACTATATAATATCACACTTGCTTTTCTCCTGGCAATCTATTTTTTTTTTTTCACTCAATTACCTTCAGACTTGTCCCTGAGTGTTTTACCTGATTACGACTCTGCAATATCAGTGTTTGCTCCCTTCATGATGTCCTTAGCCTGTGTTATGCTTCTCTGTTCTGTGCCAGTTCTCAGATATAACTAATTTTACTCTTCCTGTGTGATTAAAACCAAAAGCACAGACACCCTTTCCTATTCTTCTATCTTGCATATCACCATATTTCCTTTTGGGGTTTTTGCTAAGGACTAAACCTGTTGTGTCATCTTAGAAATGCTGACCTGTTGTCCTCCTTACACCTTCATCACGTTCTTCATGCTATAAATCTCTTCCACAACTTCAGGTGTTCTTTCACATGATAGCTTTGTCTCTGGAAGACTTGTATTTGTCATTGCTCTCCCACAACAGACAAAATAATTTTATTCTCTACTTTCTTCTTTTCAGCAAGTGCCTGTAAATGCTGTATTGTGTGAATTCAGTACTTATTTCCAGGCGTATCTTTCATATGGGGTCTTCCCTTTCAAGTTATGTAGTTGTTTACACTCATTTTGTATAGAAAAAGGATGTTAGAGTAAATGTTCTGTTTCTTTTGGCACTCTACACCAAAGAACTAATAATCACATTTTTTTATGCCATGTGAAACATGTGAAACACATTTAACAATTTACAGTGATAAGCAACTATTTACTTATTATTTACATTAGCCATGAATTGTAGAAAGCATATTATGTATTTTCTCTAGTACCAAACTGTTTGGTATGAGATGATGTGGTTTTTTGGTTTGTTTTTTTTTCTTTTGGGAGGTTATTTGGGTAGTTAGTTTGTGGTTTTTTACATCAATTCAATATATATATTCAAATTACTTGAGAATCAGTTCTTTACTTTTCTACTGATCAGGATACTTACTTAACATTAACGTCTATATACTATCAATCAGACCCATGCTGGAATCCTTCCATAAATGTTGGTTAATACATTCTAGCTAGATACTGGAAATTCTACTCTGTTACAACTAACAGGGAAAAAAAAAAGGGGGTTTTACATATTATTCAGCAATGATTAATCTAGTGTTGAATAATAATTTTTAATTTCAATTTCTTGAATATATTTATTAATTTACCTCCTGCTAATATGCTGCTTTAGATGCCACTATTTTGAATTTATTTCTGTACTTAAGTATCATTTGCATAATGGCATTAAGAGGTCCACTCATGAGTATTTTGTAGAGGTATGTTGGACAGAGTGGATAGATTGTAATTAGTGGCATCTGACCTTCAACTTCATTAATATGCAAATAGAAATACTACAGGGTACAGAAGCATGGTGCTATTAAAACAGTCACTGCTGTGTGTATCAGATATTTCAGTCATGGTGGCTAGAAGGGGGAAACTAAATAAACACAGCATGGACTTTTTTTTCTTACAAAACTTTTTTTTCCCTGAGATCCAGATACATCTAAAGCCTATTCAAAGGTAGGAAAGTTGAAGATACCATAAATTTTGTTGTTGAACTACTGTGACTGAAATTCTGCTAAAGCCTTATATAAGACAGGTAGGTAGCATATCAGATTGCTTTGCTCACTTTTCCCAAGAGCAGCTCAGTTGTCACAAAGGATTCCAAAATATTTTTTCTCAGATGTATTGTGGGGATTTCTCTTTTGTTTTCCCCTATGCACTGTAGGTAGATAAGCCGTATATCTGAAGATGTGTCTTAATTTAGCTGATTTGATTTAAAAGTATGTTGAGTTAACCTTGTGTGTTTCAAAATGTGTTTAGTTTTGATCCTCAACTTCTTTGAGTAACGTTACGTATGTAAAGTGTGAGGAGGACCACATCCTCAGCTAATACACATGAACAGTAAGAATCTCAATATGAGACTTTAAGCCATTTTTTTTATCTTGTGGGACAGAGAACTCCTAAAAGATAAATTGACTTTTTACTGCAGTCTGATTAATGAACAGGTATTGCCATCATTAGCAGTTACCAAGCAAATGACTTTTGACTCCAAAATCGCTAACTGGATTTTCTGAAGGTGATAACATGATTAATGTATTTTAAATGCAATCATGCTGACCCTAAAGAAACCACAAAGATTCCAGGATTTCATGTGCTAAGCTCTGCTTCCTGCATTTCAGTAGAAAATAGCTCTGCTTTATTAAAGAAACTAATAATACACTATTGAACTTGATGTGAAATATTGCAAATAAACTTAAGTGACCTGAGATTTTAAATTTTGGAGGTCTGATTCCATATTCATAATACATGAAGTAACATAAATGTGCAAGGAATATTAGCTTGTTGTGCTCGAATAATGAAGTTTTACATCTTAATAAAGGTAATCACAAAGAAACAATTTTAAGTCAAAAACAAATGTTCAGAGGTTCAAAGGCAGATGTGCATACACCACGTGCTCATTGCCCACTTGTGTTTGTTTTTTTTTTTTTAGAGAATCTTTTTGACAGTGGTGGGAAGAATGTAAATGAATCAGCTAAGATAATGTGCTAAGTATTTAATTTTTCTTCAAGGCAAGTTTCTTCATTCTATAGCTATTCATTTATTTTTTCAGACTGCCTCTTACTTTGTGAAGCCAGCTTTTACTCCCTTACAGATACTTCATCCACACAATGTGAAATCAGAACTTAAAAAAACAAAAAGAAGTGGTGTGTATATATGTATACAAAGCTGATTGCCATAGACACTCTCCCTCTCAACAAACCTAGCCAATTCTTAAGGCCTATGCGCGTAAAGCAAGCTTATCTTTCAAGAAGCTGGAATTCAGAGTATATGATTACAGACAGATTTTCATTCTTGTATGACTAATTAGTGTATATGAGAGACAGATGGCAATGTGTGAATTTGTATGGCATTAAGGGATATAAGGATGCTCTTAACATGTAATTTAATTAGATTTTAACATGTAATTTAATTAGATCTGGCATTATTTGTACTCAAATAAAAGGAAAGTTCTAAATCTCTTTTATAATTCATTTGGTTGATACTATTGCAAAGATTACTTCCCTGCTGCTACTCAGACTGCTAATAAATAAAATCACAGACTTGTTTGTTTGTTTAACATCATTGTTTCAATAATTAGATGTATACCAGCAGTGAGAAATATTGTAGTGCTTTTAAACATTTTTAATGGTCCTGCTATGCTTTCTATCTGTCCAGATAAGAGAAACAAACCAACTTCCAGAAGAGCAGGCCAGCTTTGAAATGCTATTTGGGTAAGGGGGCGGGGAGGGAGAGGTGTTTTTCTGCTTTTCTGTCTCTTGCTTCATTGGAACTGCAAATCTGAATCAAGTGCCGTTCAATTCCTAATTATTTGTTTGAGTGTCCTTAAGTTCTAGGGTAACATGAAAAACATTGCTATAACCTGGCTCCTTTTAATCAAGTGGTGGCTGAATTAGAATTGGCTGAATTTCTGTCAGTGATTTTGAGTATTTTTCTGTCTTTAAGATGTATACATTTATGTATCAGTGACAAATAGGGATTATGCTAATAATTTACATTTTAATCAGATTAATGTGCTAGGTTTTTAAATACAATAGTAAATCCTACAAAAGTGTAAGAGGATGGAGATCATGGAAAGGAAGCAGAGTATTTGAGAGAAGAAAAAAAGCTAGTGGCATCCAAAACTGATTGTCCAACATGTTCTACTGTACTTTGCAAAATGCTGGAATTTGATAGTTTCTGCGATTTTTGTCACAAAGGTGGCATTAACATTTTTTATAACATTCCATGTTATAGTACATGCACAATGCTTGGGAAGGTTAGTCACCTTCATAATCAGTCAAATAAAACATTTGTGAAAGAAAAGTAGTATGAATGGGGACCAGGGTGTGGGTACGTTCCCCTTGGCAGGATACAAACTCTGTTTCTTCTGGAGATAAAAAACTAATATCAGGAACTAAATATCTTAGTTCTGTAGTGCTCAACTCACCCAGAATACAAGATATTAAAAACCAAGTTTGTTTGTGGTTTTTGGTTTGGGTTTTTTCTCCCCCATCCTGTTTCAGAAAATGTTTGTCTCCAGAGAGCGTGCCTAAAATTAAGAGCTGCGAGACATTCTGTGACAGCGTTCCCTCAGCTCTGTAGCAGAGCTTGCCATTTCTGAAAGAGATGATATGACATGGTTGCCTCTCACAGCCAAATGACACTAAGCTCTTTCCAGTTGTATGTTCTGTTTTGTGCAGGTGTAGTCACTAGCCCAAATAGCCATATGCTATGTTCTCCACTATGTGCTTATTATCAACCTGTGGTTGGAAAATCTAAGATCTAGTCTTTGCTCCCTCCTATTAAAAAACACCAACCCAACCCCAAATAGCATCTCTGTTTAAAACAAATCAAGCTCCAAAACCCCAACAAAAGAACCCCTCCAGCACTGCAGAGGGTAGATATCATTTGAAAGGTAGTATTCAGGATTGTAATTCTTCATTTGGGGACCCCTCTCCCCCCAGAAAAAATTAATCTGAAATTATGGTCAGGTTGCTGTACTTTATTTGGAGTTACATACCAGGCTTGCTCCACATGATCCACAATACATCAGTCAGATGACATACAGGCAGCCTGTCCTTCTGATACCCTGTAGCATCTATTTTTACAAAATATGCAACATTTATACTGTACTTGTATACTGTTTCTATCATCCATGACAGCAAATAAGACAGGTTGGGGTATGATTTTAGGGTGTATATCTACACATGGAGATGCAGACTCTTCTATAGAAAGATGTGTCTTTTTTTACTTAAGTTTTAAGGATTAAAAATCAGGACTCATTTCTGAAAGCATTTGGGAATCTGAAAATGGAAATACTCATCTGCTTTGAATATTATTTTCAACTTGAGTGCTTAGATGCACCTTGAAATCCTCAAGTGTCAAAATCTCTGCTTTACATCCCTTTAACTCTTATAGTTTTTTGTTTTGTTTTTTTTTTTACTTAAAAGTAATCCATTATAAAACCTTTGTATAGAACCTTTAATTCAAAGCAAGTATTTAAATATTTTGTTGTTGTTTCTAAAGGGCCTGTGCAGGGATCTTTACGCATTATATTTTTCACCTCGGATGTAGTACAGTTTTGTGTATGACTTAGGAAGAGGAAAACTGCTTTCACCTAAATGAAGTGACAGTGCACAGACACCCCAGTCACTCTTAGTTCTCTCAGACCATACACCTTAAAACTGACAAACATATAATGAATTTTAAGAGAGAGTTAGCTGGAAGTTACTGGTCTTCAATTGCAGCTGAAATCCATCCAGCAAAGCAATAAACTGCTTTGAATTAGTGTAATTTGACATACAGTAAAAGAATTATTGTAATCAAATGAAGAAGGAAGCATGTATGACATAGTATAGCTGTGTGTGGAACTTCAGTTCCTGGAAAGAAAAAGAAAAAAAAAAAAGACCAATGCCCATAAATTATAACTAATAATTACAAATGTTTTTGAAATCACAATCAGTGTTTTGGATAGCAGGAGTACAAGTTACAGAGAAATAAAAGTGCTCTGTGACCTTACAAAGGCTTACGTTACATTACATGTGGAGACCAACAATAAGTCATACTGAAAATCTCCGTTTGGCAAGAAAGGAGTTTCCAATGCATGCATAGAAAAAACCTCACCTCTAACCACTGTAAAAGAGTAATCAGATTCTTGTTAGTGTAACATACCATCGTGATCAATGTGATAGAAAATTGAAAATTGAAGCAAATGAAGCTTGTATTGATTTGTTAGTATGTATGCAGAAGTGATTAAAAAAAATGTGATTAGTTATTAGCAGTGCATGCATAGCTAGCACATGCAGCCTGACATGAAGAATCAGGGTTTTGCATGCCCCAGACCTCAAATCAATGGGAAAGTAAGAACATGGTACATGCAGTCATTCTCTTGTAGAATGTGGATATCCAGAGTGTTGTGTGAAATAGTGGCAGGTTTCTCATATGTGAGAGGGTAACTGTTGTGAAGTAATTTGTGATCTTGTTCTCTGTGCTAGAGGAGCTCTATGGTGTGTTCATTAAGACAGAAGATTATTGGGAAAATTCCCAGTTCCGAAAATAGCTAAGAGTGGGTTTTGCCTGTGAAAGTCATCCATCTTATTCTGAACACAACTGCTTCAGAATCTACTGAAGACAACATGAAAAAGAAAGTATAGTTAAGCAATTTCAGGTTCTTAGTCCCACTGTGAAGACTGTATTTTGAGTCTGGTCTTGAAGGAGAGGGGAAGTAGGAGTCCTCCCTCATCACCTTCCTCAGCCATCTTACACAATCTAGTAGCCAAAGTAGACACTATGTTCAAGAGGCTGTGGTCACTGCACCTGTATTTTATGCCTGGGACCTCCTGTATTATTGTGTTGCCTTTCTTGTTATTAGGTAGCATACCAAGAACGTAGAAGGTACAAGCCAATGCAATACTGTCTTTATTTCACAGAGAATTTTTGGTCATTTCTGTCTCTTCAAGCATTCAGGTGCTATATTCTCCAAGGCCTTTTTAGTGGTTTCAAGCATTAAGATGATTTTTAAAAAAAGTTTTTAAAAAAATTAAAAGGCAGTATACTAATTTTAAGATAAAATTCATCTAGCTGAGTTCAAAGTAAAATATACAACCTTCAGTGGCCTTTAAGAGTAATAACTTGAATTAGTACTGGTAAATAACCCGATACTTTTAATAGTTTCTTTACAGTGAAAGTCAGGTGATAGTTAAAATGATGGGCCATTTACCCTATATCATCCTGTACTGTACAGCAACTGCACTCTATCAGAGATACTTTCTGGAAGTATACCTTACAAATAGAATTTATTGAATACTATATATTTCTAGTTCTTGTATGACATCTTTCATATAGCCTGTTGCAGAGCAGTTAAAGACACTGAGGATACATAAGTAAAATTGCCAGAAGCAGAACTTAGTGAAGGGTTAAGTGGAATGGAGAAATTGTCTTAGGAGTACTTAATGCATGGCATGTATTTTAATACAGTACCTTGAATATTCCAGGGTCTTGCAGAAAAGAGGATTGAACATTGCCTTGAAAAATGTAGTCTGTATTATCTAGCACATTAGGAAAGAATCAGAATGTTTGTTTTACTCAGTAAATAATACAGTTTAATAATCACTGCTGTATTTTGCTTCAGTATAAAAGCATGTGCATTAAACGAGAAGACACTATAATATATGTGCCATCCTTCAAAATTTCATGTCCCTTGAGTACTTTAGCTCTTATGAACTTCTTTAAATGCTGGAGAAGTGTAAAAAATGTTTTGGTTTTCATTTTATATTACTCTGTTTCTGGAGGGTTAAATGACACGTTCACATCCATTCCAGGCTTATATGTCAATCATCTATATAAATCACATTGCCAAAGCTCTCCCTTATCTGTGTGCACAGCAGAGTCACAATAAGTTCTCTTGGATCAATAAGCAACTTTTCACTCGAAACACTCCTCTCCCAAGGGGGTACAGCTAGATTGCTAAGTGACTGCTAGATTGCTATTACCGCTGTGTAGTTGTACTCACTTCAGCCTGACAGAAAGCAAAGCTTACAAGGTAAGCAAGAGACTGCACAGCTAGAGGATGATCATGTGTATGCTCTTCAGAAACGATATTATTAGCATTTTGGGCTTCTTAACTCAGCTCTTGCTGTTGCCATTGGCATGATCAGAAAAGGTGTATTTAATTGTTATTCAATGAAGTAGAATAGCTGTGCCTGCTGTTCCAGGCAGTATTAGCACCATGTAATAAACAAGCAGGGTTTGACTTCTCTCCTATGTGAAGGGGTAGGTAGACCATTAATGGTCTGTATCTGGGTTTTTCCTTCTTGCTCTTCTTTTTTTTTTTTTTAAAAAAAAAAGGCTTCAGATCAGTAGCTGTGGTTCAAATTAGTTTTAAATGAAACAGTTGCAAGGTAGTGTAAGGAGAAGTATAAGGCTTTTAAAAAGTCCCATATTCCTGCTAATAACTGAGATTCTTTGTTTGAAATCCTGAAGGCTATGAAGGCTATGTGACACCCACCTGCCTGCATCACTGAGGAGCAGGAAAGAACCTTTTTTTTTTTTCCTGACACCTCACTAACCCCCTCGTTCAGATTGTTTTGCCCTCTTTATGGAATCAGTAACATAGAAATGGTAAGATGGGATAACTGTTTTTACCAACTAGTTGTATTTTAGGGGATGTAGTATTACATGGCATGTCCATTGGAAATTTCTAGAGCAGTTACATAGCCAAGATGTATTATTAAACCTACAATACTAATGGAAGGGTCTGACGGATCAGTTAAAATGGCATATACTAGGAATCAGGTAGATGGAGCCAAAGTTTCTTTATACTAAGCAGATAAGATATCTTTTGGGATTGAAGGATTTTGATATAATTCTAGACACAATTTATTCCTGAAACTTTTTTATACAGATTATAAAGTTATGGTATTTGATTAATACAAACTTTTACTTTCACCTACAAAACAGAAATGAAACCGGATAATCTGTGGTGAATAGTTCTCATGAAATCCAGTTCCCTAACTGGCTGGGTGAACTTTGATTTCCAAGCTCCTCTGGTTTTCACTTATATGAAAGTCAATTATTTGGAAGTTATGCTGGGGAAATGGAATGTCTGCAAGATCAGAGACTATATTTTCAATGCAATTACTTCATGCTTCATTGCATAAAGGATATACAGATTTCCTTAAGACTTTTTCCGTCGTTTGATACCAACTATCCATTTCTATGGTTGCACAGAATATGAAAATGTAGAGCAAAGCTGAAACTGTCATCTGCATGACACACTATTTCTAGAAAACCTTTGTATTTTAGATGTGCTTTTTAAAAATATTTTTTTAATTTGACCTTGCACATGTCAAACCCAAAGAATTACAAAATTAGTATAAGAAACTGCTAAGAATCATAGTTAAAATTTAGCGTGTCTAATTATGCTGAATATTTAATTCTTTTGAACAACATGCTTTAGAAGAATCATTATCACACTGAATTCCCCAACATTATCTATTATTTACAAAAGTGGCTATTCATGCCAGTGTAACCTCTGGCATGATAAATGGGTTAGTAAATCCAAAGCATATGTGCCCTTTTGGTAACAGATGGAAGGCTAGTGTCAGTTGGAACATTCTGAATTCTCTAGTGGCCTTTACAAGGTTCATAATTATTGAAGATACAATTGTAGCATTTCTTTTTCAGAAAAGTTCAATAAATATAATCAAAATAAACATACAAGTAAAAAAAAAATAATTTTCATGTTGTTGTGTTTACACATGGAATGGATTCCTTTCTTTTTCAAGTCAATAGTAAATTCCAGTTGCCTTTGATTTTGCCAAGATTTCATTCAGGGGCTGTGTACTAATGAATATATTACAAAAATGCATGAATAATATTTCTCACATATTATTAACATTTCACATCTTGTGGAATTAGGAAGTGGCCGTGATTGTCTTGGTTCATTGTATGATAAATGTTCTTCCTTTGTATATAACTACAAATGTCTGTTCTGATTTTATTATTCTGGTGTAACTCCAGGTTATCTTTGTTCAAATAGAATTTTACTGTATTCCACTAGGAGTCACTACTATCATCAATTTTCACAATGCCTTCGTGTATTTCACTGTATTTCAGTATTGTTGGCCTAACATGACATAATCTATGGTTTTATGCTTAGAAAAAGCTTTATGTTTTTAATTTGAAGAATTTAAAATAAAGAATCAGTTAAAAATTGAAAAGTAGCAAATTAAAGATTCTGAGTGTATTTAGAATTCTCATTTTGGAAGTATTTTTTCATATATTAAGAGAAACAAAGTATTGTTTTAGAACTGTTTATATATTTTCTGTGTCTAGTTTTATCTTGTGGCACTGGCAGATTTCATATTAGTAATGTAGAGCTAGGTAACCAGTAAAACTCTGTTTCATGGTCCTTTAGATGACTACATAGAGTTTAGATCACTAGATTTACTTTCAATTATTTTTAAATTAATTACGTGCAAGGCAATGTGCAGAACAAGATGAAGTAGCAACAAAATTAATGGGTTTACTCTCCCTCCCTGAGAATTTGGAAACTCCCTTTTGGCTACCTATGCCTTTGATTCATGTAATGTAATTGCAGAATTCACACAGAATTTTCTAAAATCTTGAATAAACTTTCTATTACAGTCTAAGCTTCCCCTAAGCATTGTGACAGGTCAGAAGTAGTGGGTACTTAAATATGAAAGTACAACTTAGAGCTTCTTTTCCATTATGTTTTGGTCACTAACAGATTGCCTAGATGGTCCTTCTTGTTAGCGATAATGCTCTTCCATACCTGATTGCTATTCCAAGCATGTTTTCTTCAGGTCAGTTAGAAATGCTAAGGATGAACAAGACTGAGGAAGTCATCTAGTGCCTAGGGAGTCTAACAGTATGTTTGGGAAAGGAGGGCAAAATAACAAAGCTACATCTCATGTTATGGGAGGAGAGCTGTGGAGAAAAGCAGAATCTGGGTCTGTGGCAACTATTGAAATGAAAATATTCGCAAGCTTATACTGAATGGCACTAAGTTTAACATTGGTAACTCTGGAAGTGTAGTCTATTTTACTAATGGGAGTTGTGATAGACTTTAGGTCTGTTCATTAGAAAACAGTTTCCTGCCTTTGATTATTTTTTTTTTCCCTGTAGAAGTCTCCATTGATTTCAGTAGGAACTTCAGCACATGCAGATCAATGACAGGATATGTACTGGTGATGTAGTTGCTAAAAGTAACAGTAAATAATATATAGTGGACTGTGTACTCCCAGTACTTTTTGGTATGCATTTTGAAATTGCAGAAGCTTTAGAAAACAAAAGAAATAAATTGCTTTGAAAAAAGCCATAATTGTTTGCTTAGGGAGCCATGAGAAGGAAGCAGTAAAGAAAAAATATGTTGGAGGAAGGAATCTATATGACAGAAGAAAAGCCCTAGTGATTTCCTGAAGTGCGTTATTTTTAAAGGGCATATCAAATTTGTTTTCTGTTTCCTAACAGTTAGCAATGAAGACTTGAGGCAATTTTGCAGTAATTTTACATTAAACATCTGCCATAAATGCCTCTACTGGATATAAAAATGTCTGTTACGAAGGGATTGCTGTATGCATTAGATCAACTTAGGAAAATTGATCCTTACAGAACAGTATCCCAAACTGAGAGAATAAAATGGTTCAATTCTAGATAACATCAATCAATATAATAATTACATATATACCTATCCTCTGTAGCAGTGTTGTTCTTTTTGTACCTTCAATTGATAAATTTTCTAAGTGTTTTTGGAAACAAGGTGTTTTATGTGTCCTCATAAAAACTTCTCTATCTCCAAATGTTTTAACTCAGTTAAAAAAAAAATTTACACATTAACCCAAAACCCGCTTTTGTTATTGTAATTAACGATGGAGGCATGAAATTCTAAACATGTACTCTCATATCTTTATAATCTCTAATATGTAATACTACATATATATGTAATATACTAATATGAATTGTCACGGGAACTCGAGACTTCATACCATTCAGTGCTTTTGTGGTAATATGAATTTCGTTTAAAATGTCTTTCTTCAGTTTGATATTTTCATGTTCACCTTAGATGCACAGAATCCCACACTTAACCAAAATTCCCATTGAAATCATGATTGGCATTCACAAAAAGCAAGTAGTTCTTTATCACAAAAAGGCACATGCGCATATAGGACATGCTCATATTGAAAAATGCTTCTCTTAAGCAGGTTATCTGTGGATTGCATAGTTAATCACACCTGGCCTCAATTAGAAGACTGAGATGCAAGTTTATTAAGATAATTCAGAAGTAGATTTAAGAATTGCCTTACTAAGCAGTGCACATGCAGAGGCTATTTGTGCCACAGCAACCTGAGGTTCAAGTTTCCTGCCTATCTGTTTTCATTAGAGCATCTGTATGGGGAGTGGGTGGGTGGGGGAGGAATGATTAGTTAACTTTTTCCTTGCTGTGCAAATTTTGGATTCCATCTTCTATGTGGATGCATCCTTGAAGCAGCAGAATAAATCAAGCACCGGTAATTCTGGTAACCCAAGAAGGCTTTTCATCAGCTCTTCCTGTGGTTGTTAATAGAATATCTAGTTTTTCCAAAAGAGGTTATAATAGAAGTCTCATGTGAACAATTGCTAAGTGACACTATTATTGACATAAAGTATTTCACCTTGACTGGCAACAGGGGATTGCTGATGCCAGAAGGTTTTCAAATACACTTTATAGCACTTTATAGCACTATCAAGCTACCTAACAGATAATTTTCTGGCCAAGAATACAGTGGGACCTTTGTCACTTCTATGAGATCCATCAGTGAAGATGCCTGAAAGAAAACTAAATCCTCAACAGGTGAATATTTGGGAAAGTAAATCCATTTGGTATTGCTGTTAGGGTCAAAGCCATTTGATGTAGGTGGATTCTTTGCTTCAAATGTATTCCTTTTTTATTTCATTGGGAAACATATCCAAGTGTGTGAGTGCTCATAGTTGAGGAATGAAAAATTTCTGATATTAGTAGTCTGCGTATGTCTCAAACTGCAATTGGTTTCCTTAATTAAGAGCTATTATCGTGTTCTAAATCATGAGGTGTTAACCAGATCACTTTCACTCAAGCATCACTTGAGTGATAACTAAGCTCATACACGTCAGTTTTGTTCTACAGCTACAACAAAATAAAACATTACTGTTTGTGTTAATTGCAGTTTTGTGGTATTTTTACAGTTGTACAATACTGTACTGCCAGGCTTCACAAAAACAAAATTTGGGGAATGTTTTAGTTGTAAATGGACTAGTGAGGGTAGTCTGAGTATAGAGCAGGTTAGGCTGTGTTGCCTCATTTGGCCATGGTCCTGTGCCTGCGTACCTGATCAAAGTCTGCCTCTTCTCAGCTCTGAGAGCTGAAAGCATTTGGAGAAAGGAGAAGGAATAGTCCAACAACTAAAACTGAAAGAAGTGTCACCAACAATCAGGAGTAAATTGCTTTATCCTGATGCTTGGTATAGAAAAATTGACCTGCATGGCTGAAAAGAACATTCCTAGGTCAGGAATGGAATAACCATAAAGGTATGTGTACTATTAATTGTTCTCATATCTAAACCTCATCTATGGATTTGATTGATGGTGATCAATTTCCCATGTCTCTTTGGGACAAGTATGTGGGACTAGTTCCTGCATGCTCTTAAACTTGTATTCAGTAGATGTCAAAATCTATACCCTAAACTGCTCTTCTGTGGTAGTAGCTGTTTATATTCCTGTGTATGACTTGACAAGGTACAGGTAAAAGTGCTTTTGTGATTTTTTTTTATTATTATTTTTTCTGTTGAGAAAGTATTATCTATATAGTATCTACAACTAGGGGCAGAGATTATGTTAATAAGAAAGCCAATAAATATAGTTTATTTTTAATATCCAGTTTCACAAGCCAAGAAGCTTCTAAATTAACATTACAATCATTTTGAGGATATACCAGATGTCAAGGCTAAGAAGCTATCTTACCGAAAATAATTGTATTTGTGATGGTGAGGAATAGGGGAAGGAGTATAAATTATATTTTTTGTTCAGAGGAGAAATGTGATGTGCTCACAGTCACAAAAAATAGCCTTGAGGGTAGAAGGGAAGGGGAAGTTGAAAGAAAGTTTTTTTAAAAAAAAATCCTCTGACAACTTGAACTATAATTAATAGAAGTTTCCCTGCATATTTTCTGATTAAAAATTAGAATGCCTAAAAAAGTCCAGTATCATCTGAAATATTTGATAATGAGAATTTTTGTTCATTAAGGACCAGCACATCCAAACTAACACTGATCATCTAAGGTTATTGGAGTGAGTGTCGGAGTCTGATTCATACCAACAAAATATCAAAAGGTGTCTGCTAAGGCACCTGTCTGACCTTGTTAAGGTCAGTCAGATACTGAGTTCCAATTAAAATGCAAATCTAAAATCATGTGAGGTACGGTATGTCTCTTACTGAAGTCAATGAACAGCTTGTAGTCTCTTCATTGGTGTAACAGACCTTGTCCTATAAAGTTGGTTTTGTTGAGGAGCAATGTATATTGTAAATCATAGCCTCGTCATTGATTAAGATGATGAAGATACTGTAAGAAAACTGAGGCTGTTAAAAGTGTGAGACAGCTAAATAATTTATAAATTGCCATCTCTGTAGCCTTTATTAGGCAATTAAATTCATAACAATAATACTTTCATCTGACATACCACATTTGGCTTGAAAAAGTCTAGCACTGGCATCACATGATAGAATCCTTAACTACTTCTGTCTATTCTCTGTTACTATTTAGGTACTCTTAATTCATTGTCTTACTTCCATGATCTGACAGTGTAAGTTACATCTCCGTTGCTCAGCTGTTAAGTGTATTCCCCATACTAGAAATTATTTATTATACTGGCACATGGTATATCATCTGTCATGTCTAAGTGGAGGAAAGATCTTCCTACAATGTCTTTTCTGCTCTTTAATCTTTCTATGGAAAGCTCCAACTTTCCTTTCTGACTACCAAAGAGAATGCTTGAAATGTTTATTTTAAGCTGATGAGTTCTTCCTTCCCCCACCACTCTGTGGGGTTCACAGGAGCACGTTTGTTTGCTTTGGGGGGTGTAGCGCTAGAAGTTAACCATATAATAGTTTTTCAAGTGTTTTGAAGTTAAATATAAAAATCCAATTATTTTAAATGTATGACATATTAGAGACAACACAGGCTTCCTACTGATAGTATAAACCTTAGTGGTATCTTGCTAACAAATACATTGCAGTGGGTTTGAAGGCATGTTTTATTGCGTTTAACTTCACTAAATGAATAGAATATTATTTTGTGAAAGGCAAAGGGTCTTGCAGAGATATGCTTAATTTGTTGGCTGAAGTTAACTGATAATCTCCTTTCCATACTAGAATTTTCTCCATACTACCTGTTACAATCTCTTTTAGCTGCCAGACTACTGTTTGTGACCATTGCATCTTACTAAAGATACAAATATGTTCAGCATACACTTAAGAATACTGTCATTCAAATTGTACTAACTTTCTGGACAATTATGAGGGATTTTGCATTTAGTTGGCTTTTCCTATCCCCTATCCTATCCCCTGCTGTTCCCTGCAGTTCTTCTTTTAAGTTGCTAATAACATGGGAATTTTTGTTTCCATTTAATGAAATAGTAGCCAGGGTAACCCATTTGTAGTATTTTATAATTTAAGAGTGCTAAATATAGATCAGAGGCTCTGTATGGTCTTTCTCTTTGCTGGCACTGTGTTTTTATAACTCTTATTCCTTAACACACAGTTTGATGGAAAATATTATATTTCTTTTGTATTTTCATTTAGATTGTATAATTTCACATCAAAACAAAATGCTTAAATTCTAGCCTGCCCAAATATTTCTCAGTATTCAGATTTCACTGTGTCACCTATCAGATCCAATTTTTTTTTAAGAAAAATATCTTATATTCACAATAACTTGTTATTTCTAATACAGTGCTTTCTAACTTGATCATCTGTGAGAAGTGAAAATAATAATCTAGGACTAAGTACATAAGGGGTTTTTGTTCTTTGTGCTGTGTGTTGATATTGTGTAAATACATGCTCTGGGGATTTTGTGTGTATGGATTTAATCAAGTTTCTTGGCCTCTACTTTTATTTGTATGCTCACAAGGAGTATGTGTACATACTTTTCTGGTATGACTTTGGAGATGGTATAAAATATCTCTGGCCCTCTTTTATATTTTTCAGGGCTGAGAAGAGTTCCTTTTAACATATGTTTTCAGTTATGCCTTAGAAATTGCTGTTCCTAAATTCTTCAGAATGAAAATCTAATTTATTTACTTAGTCAGTTATAGGGGCTTAGTGAGTTATAGGGGCTAGCAACATGCTGCTTGAGGCACCCAGTGCTAATAGTGACCACGATTACTTTCTGTAGCACCTTATCCTTAGCAGTTGCTGTAGCAGAAGCTCTGATTGCTGAAGAGTTGGATTTTTTTACCAAATGATTCAGTATTCTGTTCAGCAAGCAGACCCTGAGTGATTACTGAGTGACACAAGGTATCAGGAGTTAAAAGATGCCCTCAGTGGAAGAATGGAAAATTTAGAAGCTCTGACAGTGCTGAAGATCTTTACATGTATGGGTACCAACGTGAGCAAGTTCAAGTAAAACATTCCATTGTATCTATCTGGACTTTGTGGGTATCAGTATCACCGGGAGCTAAAATGTAGCTTTCTTTGCCTGAACTGATTGCAAAGTATTATAAACCATAAACTTTTCAAAAGTAGCTGAAATAACTCTGATGATGAAACTATAATACAGATGTTTGAGCAGTTCATTTAATGAAAAATGAATAAGGCATATTTTAAAAATCAGATTCCAAAAAAGGTACAAACCTTAATTATTTGAATCTGCCAGGAGTTTATATTTGCAGTTTCTCATAACAGACTAGCTTCTTCCAGTCACTGTTTTCCTTTTTAACATACTTGTAAAATCTCAAACAAGTTAGCAACTGTTAAAACAACTGGGAAAAAAAATTAAATTAAAAAAATATTCAAGTTCATTGGTATTTCATAAGATTTTATCCCTACCCTATTTTGGTCAAGTTTGTTGACACAAATGAGTAATTGCTTTGTCTTATGTAATGTTTTTTTTTTATTTCTGATTGTGTATGACTTAAGTTTGAAACTTAAGCATGTTGTTCCTCTCTTGATTGCAGAAATTGAAAATGTTTGTTGTGTAGGTATTTCACACAGTGTTCTGTCATTCCCAGAGTGGAAATTCACGACTGCAGACTTTGTGGCAAAATCTCTGCATTATTTAAGCATATATTCTGCCTTCTGTTGACATCCCTGGGTACAAAGTACAGTGCGCTAATTAGGTCCCGCATGCTCCTACTATGCAGATTACGTGTATATACAAAAAAAAAAATATTAAGATCTTTTCCTGTAACAAATTATAATCAACAGTGCTTATCCAGATCAAAAAGTGAATTGGATCAAGCATTATACTTGCTAATTTTACACAAAAAGGATCGAACCAGTCCAGAAACTACAGAAAATTTTATATTCCTGTTATTGCTTCCCCTTATATCTCTGTAGTGTTTTTTGAACTACCAATAGAAGTTCCCCTCCTTCATGAAAATGTAAAATTTCCTGAGATGATGTGATAAATGTTTTGCTGAATATGTAACTGCCATACAGGACTGGATCTAAGGTTATCTTATTTTGGCATCTCATTCCAACAGAAGGGACTACTGTACTTTTTGGGAAAGTATAGATCATATCTAGAGTGACATTTTCCCAACTTCCAGAAAATGTGGGTATCTTGAGTAAGAACTTGCAGAGAATAGCTAACACTAAACCCTAGTTCCTTGGATTTTTCTAATCTCTCTTGGAACCCATAAAACCTTTTATCTTCATACCTTTATGTGGCAAATGCATTGGTTGCATACAAGAGTACTCTCTGGTTTAAACCTACTGCTTGATGGTTTCACTGAATGAACCCAAGCTCTTGTGTTTCGAGAAAGAATACACATCCATTTGCTATTTGCATCCCTAGCAACTTTCAGATCTCCATCATATTCCCTTCTCAGTCCTTTCTTTATGAAGGAGAAGTTTTGTAGCCTATTTAATTTCCCCTCATATTAAACCTCTTCCATGCTTCCCATCATAGTAGTTGCATTTGTACATACTTACTCTAGCTCTCTGTTAAACCCATTTGACAGCTAATGAAAATAAAGGGGAAGTCTCTCAGCAATTCCGTGACAGAGCCAAGCAGAGTGTAGAACTTGAAACCATTTTTTCTAAATGGATTATATGTTTGGAAGAACTGCAAAGTAAGCATCAGTTATGGTTTTGCCTGCAGTCTTCAATCTTTAATTATGCCCTGCTGGTGTAGATTAGTTGCCTAATTTGTATTCTGATGACTGAAGTAGACACACATTTCACCAGAATTTGGGATTTCTGTTGTTTGGCATCTGGTTACTCAGTGAGAAAATAAAGCAATGAAAGTTAGAATACCCCTAGGAGGATCAGCAACATCTGCTGAAGTGAGATAGATATGTAGCCCAGGTGAAAATTCACAAGGTGCCCTATTACAAGTAACAAGACACGTTTCTAAGATTATTATTTACACTGGCCTATTTTTTTCTTGGTGATATTTTTATGTTCTGTAAAGTAATGGCATAGTACAGAACAATACTAAATAAAAGAAATAGCAGGACCCTTAAGGAAAAGCAGATTACAGAGTAAATTGCGAGCACCCAAGGAATATATTTTGAGAAGACTGTATTGAGATTAACTTTTTTAACTGTACTGGTTATGTATTTTCACAGAAGACATTAACAGACAATAAAACAGCAGCCTTCTGGAAGCCATAAACTGAGTTAATAGCTTTAACTCATGTAGTATTTCTTCATCTGAGTAAACATCTAGAATGAATTACACCAAGCAGTATCACGTATCTCTGGGATATCTCTTGTGGTCTTTGAGATGAAAATACTAGTAAATGAAAAAAGATACTTTAAACAAACTTTAGATTGTTGAGTTCTCCACCAGCCAGCATGAAGGGAGGTGAAAATAGTGTCTTTTCTGTCTTCCTGATACTGCTGTGCTTGCAGCACCTTGCAGTACTATGCAAGCATGTATTACCTATATGTGATAGTGGATCTCTCAAGGCAAGATCCTCCCAGGTGAGATCATCAAGCACTGGTGAGTTCCCATTCTCAGTCCTAGGCCATTCCCTACATTCCACTGCTCTGTTCATTTTCTTGTGCTCTTATGTCAACAGGGACTTTCATAGCCTAGTTTTGTAATACATAACAGGTTTGAAATACTGAGCATCACTTGGCAAAAAGAGTTGAATTTAAATTCCCAAAAGTGTTCACATATCTCCTACACATCTGCAAGACCAGACTGCAAAGTACATCTTTTTGCCCATGCATATTGGTTGCATCCACATCCAATCAGTGTATTCAGATATTATGCAAATGTTGATCCTGGGTTTTGGGTGTGTCTCTATTTGAATGGTAAGTTCCCAAGTGAAGGACAGTGTGCTAAGTATTTGGTGTTCTAGCCTTTGTTATCTCCTCTTCTTTTTTTTCACATGACTATGACTGCACCAGGTAATGGTCTGCCAACCACCTCTGAGCGACAAAAGTCACTGGTCAAATTTGAGAATTATTTATGTTTATAGCAAATGTAAATTTACTTTCTAAAGAAAATTAAAGATATAGATGTCTCCATAATTTACGATCAAACTTCTCTGAAAAGGTTTAGCACACGCTGTGGTGATTACTAAGTTCATCTTGCAGAGATAAGGGATTTTGACAATATTATTGTTTTTACTTAAATGAGTGAGATGATTAACAACATAATTGTAGACCATTCTTATTATCAGTAAACCAGACCTGAATGTTACAGGTGTCTGAAAGAGCAAGTTGTTTGCTCAATATCAGGAAATATAATATAATTAGTTACTGCAGGTATGTAATATTACTCTTCTGCTGTCAGAGGAATTGAAAAAACAAAAACAAAAACTGAAGTGAAATTAAAAAACCCCATAGAATGACACCTGCTGCTCACTCTGCTACTCTGCTGTGGTCTCCATTATATAAACTCCTCTTGTTTTCCTGTAATTATCTATCATGTTTTCCTATAGTTACCAAAATTCCACCTGCAATTTACATGTCCTATCTTATGTCACTCAAATATACATCAGTAGAGTGTATGTATGGCAGAAATTAAATAGTGCCATGAAAACCTATTGTATATAAATCATTTTAACAAAAGGACCAAATTTTTTGTGCTCTTTGGAAAAGACCTAGGTTCATGTGATTTTTTTCACTGTTTATGACAAATTCTTGGGTAATTTATCACGTACTGCCTTATTTTCTCCAGTATTCTGGGTCTAAATTAACATAGCCTAACACTTTGACCTGTCTTTCTGTTCATATAGGTACCTGGAACTGAATTTTGTGTGTATGTTCTACTATTACAAATGCAGTTCCCAAAATGTATGTCTCTGATGATAACAGATTTTGGGGGGGACAGAAGAAGGGAGAACAAGTAATTGTATTCTATATGTGGTAAGTCTAAGTGAGTCAGCAGCTTAATTCTGATTCCACTAAAGCTTATGGCTGGTTTATCATTGACTTCTTGAGGATTAAGAATTAGACCAAGACTGAATGTTTTTCGAAATCTCAAGCTCTATCTAATTAATTTTGTATGGTAGCCATCTACAACAAAATTCTGCCATTGGATTAATTCTGAGTTAACTCAGTAGTGTCACTGAAGTATTGCATAATTTGGATCTAGTTAATATTGCAAATAAAATTCCATTTTATTTGGTGACACTAATTTTTATTTCTACAGTTCCGACATGTAATTTATTCAAATAAACCCCTCATTTTTAATTAAGTATTAAAATCACGTTAATGAAAACAAGTAGTTTCAAAGCAAAATATTTTTGCTTCAGGGAAAATAGATTATTTTTCCTTTAAAGGAGGAGAGAAGATAAATATTTAATAATCAGATAAATATGTTGCTCAGTACTTAATCTTTAACATGTGCTGAAACCTAAGGGATTACTAAGGGATGCATCAGTTTCAGTTTACTACTGTAAATATTTTGTACTATGGAAGTACAGTTTGTGTTTATTGTGCAGTTTGATTCTATTATGCTGAGTTATATATAATGCAAAATATATGCAGATTTTAACTAGTGCTTACTACTAGTGCTACCAGTTCCATGAAATTTAAATGTTCAGAGATTCCTTTCTGATATGACTTGTTGTCCAATCATCCAAACAAAGTATGTTATACATATATATATCTACACGCACTCAGCTCATTAGGTGCCTTTATTTGCAAAGATAGGTTCTTGCTATTTATACAATAGTCTTTTTTTCCTGTCTTCACTTTCATTATAGTTTTGCATAGAAAACAGCAGGACAGCATCCACTTATCAAGGCTGTTTATTGAAAAATCCATCTTTGTTTTAGAAAGTAGTGATGTGGGTTTTTTCTTTTTTGCACACCATTGTGTTAGCTAACCCACTTCAAGATTATGCACAAAATAAAAAGGTGTCTACAGAGCAGCATTATAAGGAAACCTCTCTTCCATATCTTTTCCAGGGAATTGGCACAACTGTGCTCCTTTCTGAAGTACCTGTATACAGCATGGAAAACAAACGGGATTAATAGAGGACTGTGTGCAGTTGCAGGGCTGCAATCTCATTGGGATCACTGACATGGTGGGATGGTTCACACAACTGGAATGTGGCAGTGGTTGGATACAGGCTCAGTAGGAAGGCCAGGCTGGGAGAGCAGCATGACCTTTATGTGAGAGAGCAGTGGGAACATATAGAGCCTCGTGATTGGTGGTGGGCCAGCTGAGAGGTTATGGATGAGGATTAGCGTACAGACGAATGAGGATGATGTCGTGATGGGTATCTGCTATAGATGCCTGATTAGTAAGAAGTAGATGAGGCCGCCTTTAGTCAAGTGGAAAAAGCCTCCCTTTCACAGGCTATGGTCCGTATGGGTGACTTTGACCACCCCAGTATCTGCTGGAGGCACAACACAAACATCACAGACAATCCAGGAGGTTTCTGGAGTATATCAGTGGCAACTTCCTATGAAAGGTGATTGAGGATCCAATGAACGGACATGCTCTGCTGGACCTCATGTTTACAGACAAGCAAAGGATGGGTTGGGGACATGGAAGTTTGGGACAGCACTGGCTGTAGTGACCATGAGATTGTGGAGTTCAAGATGCTGAGAGGAGGGAGCAAGGCAACAAGCAGGATCATGGCCTGAGACTTTAGGAGTGCAGACTTTGTCCTGTTCAGAGATCTTGCTTGGAAGAATGACCAAATTGCATTCAAATGCTAAATGAAGCATGGATGTTCTTCTGTATCTAATTTGCACTCTAATTTTTTATTCAGGTAATCTTTATTATGCCAGTAATTTATTGCAGGATCATCCTTTCCATATAAGAAAAATTTAACAGCTCAGTTCAGTTGGAACAAGAGAGCATTTGTGACAGAACAGAAAAATTTGCCTGTTTCTTCACTGATTAGAAATACATTTCTTCTTCTATGCATTATTCAGTTTTGAAATTGTGCGTGAAACCCACTTTATTGGAATCACTTTTTAATTCAATATTGTCCAAGAGGCATAGTTAAGAACAGAACAAGAACATGGCATTGCAATTGTTAATAATTAGGCAAGGTCATATGAAGATTTTTTTTCTAGACCATAGGAGCAGTGTGATCTCCCTGGACTTCTGAAAGGATTTCACCATCAAAATCAGCACAAACTGGCCAAACATGTCTGCAGAAACTCTTCAGTCATACTTTCTGCATGCTCAGAGCATAGAGTAAATGATAGGTTAGTAATAACAGATCATCATTATTGCTTTTATATGAAAGTAAAGACTCTTGGCCAGTCCTGTCTTCTGCAAGATTTGTTGAATTAATTTACTGTCACAAGCATTTTCTTAAAAGAAGAATTTTTGATCCATGAACTCCTGTGCTTCATGGAAACCTAATGTTTAATTTCTATAGCACCTGAATGCAATAAATACTTATCACCAAAAAAAAGGACTTTTTTCCAAGTCTAGTGAGACTGAAGAAATCTTTTGAGACAGAAGAAAGTGGGTGTCCTAATCTGAGAAGTAGCTGTCTAGAGATAACCTCATCCCAATTTATCTCTGCAAAACCCTTTACAAGGCAGATGACTATTCATCTCTTGAAAGTCTGTAGCAAATTCAAGCTAAGAATAAAAACTGCCAGGTAGAAATTCTTGTAAAGGTCAGTCAACAAACTGAAAATATTATAATGTGGTTTCATTATTTTCAGATAGAGAAGGTAGATTTAATTCCTTTAAAC
Organism: Gorsachius magnificus; assembly: GCA_034008185.1. Lineage (NCBI taxonomy): Eukaryota > Metazoa > Chordata > Aves > Pelecaniformes > Ardeidae > Gorsachius > Gorsachius magnificus. The sequence continues at coordinate 38,814,767 of CM067088.1, read as the reverse complement.
TGTACTTCAGGGGCAGTAAAGAGATTGAATTGTTAGAAGTATGACTGCATGATGAAAGATTCAGCCTGATAATCTTAAAACCTTTAATTGTATTTTCACAGTTTTAGCTGTTAAGATTTTTTTAAGTCTTTTTTTTTAGGCTGTCTTTAAACATTTGTTAAATATATTTTCCTCCCTTGCCCCCCATAGCTAACCAGATGACTGGGTTGCTAGGGATCTTTCTTTTTTTAATAAATAGAAATCTTGAAGAACAAGTAAAACATTTAACTTTAATTGTTTTCACAAGCCTTACTTGATTGTTGTAATAATTGCTTCCCTAGGTTTTAATGTTTCAGAGGTTGTATGCCATGGAAGAAAACATTACAGTGTATATACCTGAGTTTTGTCTTACCTCAGGAATGCATTTTTAGTTTTGTATCCGCGTGTATGACAGCAGAAATAAATATGGCTGCTGTATCAGCAGCAGTCCTGGAAATAACAGAAAGGGGGCTGAACTGACAGTAGCAGCTATGAACATTTTAGGGGGGCTCTGAATACAATATTGCAGCTTCTTGGTACATAACTTTACAAACCCAAGTGTAGGAAATGTGGTATAATTATCAGATCTGTTCAGCAAGTCTTCTGTAATGGCTCAGTTATTTCTGGTTCTGAAGAGAAGCTGGTGCTGTTATACAGTGGATTAAGTGAGATGGCTTCCTATTCATTCAAAGGATTTTAACTAAAGAACTTGGGAGCAACGTTGGTTTTTGTTTATGAGATACTGAAGACGATGAAAAAACCTTGAATAGTCCCACATGGTAGGTTCTGCTTCTCCCACATCACTGCAGTACTCTTACTTTTCCTGGAGAATTCATCATTCTCATTCTCTCTTGCTCAGTTTGGCTGGTGAGAACCCCGCGTGCTCTCTCCCCATCTTTTCTGCAAAGATGCCTCTCGTACATTTGGCATGCCATGTGGTAGGCTCACCAACACAGAGCACAAAGAGCCATGAAGCTTCAGTGTAACAATGCTGAAGAGTATCATATCCTACCTACCAATATACTCAATATATACTAACATTAAGGACCAGAAACGGCACAAGTGAGGCTACTTGCCTTAATTCTTCTAATGAGGCAAGAGGTTTTTAACCAATAGACTTACTGTTGTTCTTGTAAAATTTCTGCATTTCAGAAAGCGGCTAAAGTAAACCTACTACGTTCAACAGTCTGTATAGGTGGAATCACTGATGCTGTTTCTGTACTGGGAGCAGAATCACTGCATTCACCGCTTCTTCATATCGCTCTGCTATACAACCTGAGCACAAACAGTGCAACTGCTTGGATTCAATACACAGTTAGAAATGTTTTTTCCTCTTTTCACCCTCCATTGGTATGTATCAGCAAGTAAAACAATACAAAACAACACAACAAAAAGAGAAAATATTTTCTATTGTTGTAGGAAGGTCTTTCATTTAATAGTAAGCTAGTGCTTTTAGATGCATGTCAACCTGACAGCCCTCTTATTTTCTGTCTTGCAGTAAGACAGATAATATCACAGCCTGCCATAAAGATAAGGGATTCAGGGGCAACAAAGGACCAAAAAATGGGACTTAGGTTATTGATGCATTTAGAAATCACATTTTTTTTTTCCTATTATTGTGAAGGTGAAATGGATAAGTTTCATAGGGAAGAGACATCCTGGACTTACCAGCTTCCTTCTCCCCATACTTCTGTGCCTTGTTTCTCCCTGACTGCTATAATAGCCAATGTTTTGATTGATATTATTGCAAAAAAGAGTAGAAATAAAAGTATTAAAATACTTATTACATTACATTAATGTTAACATGGAAAAGGGATGTTCTTTCAAGGAAACAACATTGCATTATTTGCCCTTACTTTTTTGTTGTTATGCTGTGTTTCAGGTATTAACACATTCCTATTTACAATTCAAAGTTCTTAATTATGCGTCACTACAAAAAGGAGCATTTTGTGCAGGGCTTACCAAGCAGGACTGTTCAAGCTTTGCAAACTCAAGCCAAGCTGAACTTCTACTACTATTCCCAAATGCTTAGGGTATTTGCATTATTTAAAATTCTTCAGCACTTCAGGAAGCATGGATTCTATCAGTTAATGTGAGCCCTGAGATCTAAAATTCACACAAAAAAGTTTTTATTTCAGTGCAGCACATCCAAGCCAAACCGAGCAGGGGCGTGTAAGTGTATATGAATTTATTGCTGTTGAATTCAGTGGAGTATAGAATTAGGACTGAGAGGGATCAGGTCGTTATATATCAGAGTAACTTGCCTTGCCAATGGCCCTTGATTTTTTTTTTTTTTTTTTTAAAGCAGCTTTTTCTGTTTTTCTTATTCAACTTCAGAGTATAAATTTCGCAGGTTTCAAGTAGCTATAGATTTCATTTTGTATCGCATGGCTTCTCCGGTCTGTCAAATCCCCTCAGATAGAAATCCAATGGGAAAAGTGTGATTTTACTTAAATTGAATCACCACCTTGATAGAGGTGTTCACCTTCTGCCATGATACTCTTCTCCACATTCAGTCCCAGCCGCTATGTCAGTGAAGGTCACCAAGCACGTAGAAAGATGAAATCAGGATTTTTTTGTTTTAATTCAGAACTTTTACATGGAGAATGCTGAGTTACAGTTAGGTGTTTCTAATGCAAATTGATTTTACCCTTAACTAATGCCCAAGAAGAAAATTCTAAATTGCCATAAAAATAGAAAAAGTAAATTTTTAAATAACATTATACTCTGAACTCTGTAGTCCAGCATTATTTAGAAGTTATGCGGAACTATTTTTGTAATTCAGATCTCACTTATCATCTGTTGTATTTAAAAGACTAATAGACAGTTTACTCTTTAAGTTTCAGTTTTCCAGTGTCTTAAGAGACCGAAAAGAAACAAACCAAAAAGATGCCAAGGGCTTGAAAAAGAAAAAAAAATCATTAAGGTGAATCCATATAAATGAAATCAGAAGTGTTCAGACTCATGCTGGCTTAATTTCTCATTGTTCTTGTATAAAGCAGTTTTAAAAAAAAAAAGAGGGGGGGTATTTCCAAGGACTAGCTCTGACAAAACTTCTTTCTTTGTAGTTGGATTTGTGTGTTACTATCAAATTTTGTGGTTAGTTCTAAGTTTAGACACAGATTAGAGAAGACAAATTTCACATAGTGAATCAATAAATAAATTTCCTGGAAAACACTGTCTTATTTTAGTATATGCCTTGCCTTTAGGTATGCATAAAATGACTATTCTTCATATCTGTCTCATCAAAGAGAAAGAGCTTATCTGAGCAGTCAGACATGGATAGTCTCATGAAACTAGGGCTTTGCCTAAACCAGCAAGTCTAACTGAGTGCTTACATGTCTAGATGGATTTAAAATTACTTATATACGTACTGAGTGTCTGGTTAGTGGGTGAAGACAGTATGCAATTGACTGCATCAGACCTTAAAGATACATCAAAAGTCCCTGAACTGCCTTGTTCTCTTCATTTGTACCAATGGAAAGCTGGAATGACTCTGTTAAAGCCAGGGGAACTGTGCAGATACAGAGTTATTAAGAACAAACCAGGTTTTCCTATCTTTAAAACTCAAGAGTTAACAAAAATCATAAGAACGTGCATTTCCATGTATCTGGAAATTCAGGTGGATTCCAGCTGGTAACAGATATTTCAACTGAATTGCAATCTACTCTTTGGACACCTCTTTTTACAAAATTAAATTAATTTGAAACCTCTTGGATGAAAATTTGAAAAGCGAAACCCTATTTATCTGTCATGATTATGTGCTATTTAAAAATGTGTTAAAAATATATTCTGTGAATATGTTCTCATAAAGGTCACTCCACCCAAGCATAGGATGTTGCATTTTTCAGTTTACCCATTTGGTGACTTCATCATTTCTACAAAATCACTTCTGCTTACTAATTTACTCCATGAAGAGGTAAAGTATTTACAGCAAGTGGTATGATTAAAAACACCAAAGAAAAGGAGCTAGCATAGTCATTACTTCAAAAGTAATATTTAATACTTACCTCTTCAGTGGCCCATTGTGTTTTGTTACTGAGCAGAACTCAGGAAGTGAAGCAAATCCGTAACCCTTGCCCAGCAAAACTAAGGAGAAGGATAACTGGCTGCCTTAATTCACTGTGAGATATCTGAAATTTGGTGGCATTAGCCATGTCTGTCTGTTCTGGAAGATGTGATGATGTGAAGAAAAGAAATGCCATGGCAGCCTACGGTACTTTAGAGATATGAAAGAAGCATATGGTGGGTGTAGATTCTATGCACTAAAACTCATAAATCCCTAATTACTCATAAATACCTAATTGTGTGCAATAGCAACCACAGGGGCTCTTCTCAGAGATTACAAAAAACTTAGTAATTATGTTTTGGTCCCTAATAGCTTAAAACAGTATATTACGTACACCAACATTTGTTTAAGAGAGGTATGCATTAATGTTATTCATTGCCTTTCCTTGGAACACACATTATGCTGTTCACAGTAATGAACGTGGAAATCAGACAAGTTATTCAAAAGACAAATAGAAGTGCATATGAGTAAACAAAAGGATTAGGTTTTCCTGATTTTTTCTTGATGGTCATAACTCTAATGATCATAACCGGTCTTCTCAGATATAGATTAAACTTCCATTTATGCTAATATATTTAGTGTCTCTTTCTTACTGTCTTCTATCACAGAAGACACTGTCAAATTTTAGTGCAAGAGAAATAGTTTACTCCATAGAACACTGAGCTAATGAGCTGACAAAGTATCTTCTGCTACCTTTGGAGAGATTATGAAAAAGTAATTCAAAATACAAAATGCGATATAACAACTTGATAATTTATCTAGAGGGGTACAGATTTCTTTCCTTATCTTCACCTTATGTCAATTTTTATTGACAGCTTAAGCAAAGTTGGTGAAGGCAAGTATATGATAAAAGAGAATAATTTCAAAAAGGAAATAAACTCATAACAGTGAAGGAGTGGACATTTAGGTTTGCTCGCTTGTTTTATATCCTTTGTACTTACACAGGGTTTTCACAGCTTTAGTCAAGAATAACACAAATGAACAACTACCTCCCTGTTCATTATAACTAAGGCCAGATGATTTTATACTTTTCATGAACCAGTTGACTTCAGGTGGAAAGGTGAAATAATGGTGCTTTTGGTTCAGTAGCTAAGTATAAATGAAATAAAAATCCCCAGGAAAATTACTTAAAATCAACCAGAAACATGGAGTAGGGCCTTGACTTAGTTTCTGGTTTGTCTCTAAAACAGGACATTTCACTTAAAAAAAAATTAATTTCTAGACAGACATCAATTAAGTCTGTTGAGAAAGTTGAGAAGATTCCTGCAGCAGGAGATTTTGAAACTGAACTTCATTCTCTGCTGTACCTCAATTACTGAAAAATGATCCATACTTCCTGTTCTTCTGTGGGCTTTTGGAATGCTGCTCCTATTTGAAAAGTCTTCATCACTGGTTCCATTGTCTGTGAAATCTCTGCACTCATATACCAGAAGCAAGGTGCAAAATGCTGAAACTTTTTCAAAGAATACTTAATACATCTAAATCTGTTCATGCCCATGTCTAATACGTCTTAAAGCTTTAATTAAACACATAGCTAATACCAGCTTTATAATAAACACAGGTAATAAAATTCTCACCATTAGTGTTAGTCTCTAAAAAAAGATCAAAAGAAAGCAGATGCACTGAAAGTCTTTCTCAAAATCAAAAAACATTGTATTAATCTGTTGTAAGACACAGATCCTTACCATAGAAGCTTAGAAGTTTTTTTAATGAAAGTACTCAGCTTGACTTTTGCAGGATTGTTTTCAGAAGTGAGGTTTGCAGGTCACAAAGGAAGCTCCTATTTGCCAACTGAGTGCATCATTATTAGTGTTATTAATTAGCATTATTATGTGTAATACTTATGTAAGTTATGTACAGAGATGTCTATTGTGAGTATCCCTAGCCTATTGTTACCATGATTCATGCTGTGCTTTGTGGGATTTCTCACCCTGTGTTTCTGTCTAAAATACGATAGCCTCAGTCTGATGCTTAATAAGTTTTAACATTTGTTTGTGAATGATTAATTATTGTCTCTCTTCAGGGATGCTAGGCCAAGTATTTTTACATGCTAATGTATTCTTCACAGACACTGCTAGTCTATCCTATACCTATCATAAAAGAATATCATAGTACTTATTTTGAATACTATGAGTTTCTCAAGGATTAAATGAACAGAGTTTACAAATTTTCTCAATGATCTGTCTTCTTTTCAGATGAAAGACCATTCCCACATTATCAGGAAGTGAATATACATCAATGTGTGCTGTACCTAAGACTGAACAGATAATTGCTTCAACTTGCCCGAGCATTTGATAATGTTATTTGCAGAGTTACAGGCAGTTCCAGTTCATTTGAAAGGTATTTTGGTTATATGTGTGAAAGCTTGATTGGACTTATTCTGCAGAAGGTTTGCCAGTCTTTGAAATGTCAGGTTCAAGAATTTTCTCAGCCTTTAGACACACTACACTCTGTGGAGTCTTTAAAACTCATAGAGCAGGTGATGATGCACATAGCGTCTTCGAATTCAGTTTCCAAAACATTATTTTATTTTTAAGACATTTTGACTTCTATTGAAACATCTTTTGCTTCAATTACTGTATAAACATAATGTACATCTCTGTACATTCATGTTCTTTATGTGCCTTTAGGTCGCTTTCCCCCACTTATCTAGATTCATACCAACAGTTGTGATTGTAAGCATACTAATTTCTTTACTGCAGACCAATGCTCTTTTTAGCTTGTAGATAAATGACTGGGATGTGAAATCAATCAGGCTCCTTCTGAGAAGTTGTTCAGCACCAGTTAGGTCACATTGCCTGTGCGTAACGAAGCACTGAACAAGTTAAGTTTAAATGGATTTTTTCATCAATAAATACAAAACAAGAACCAACCTGATACAACAATTTTTTCCTTATACCCCTTTCTTTTTAAAACAAATACCTATAAGTAGCATTTTAATAACAATTTCTTATTGCTCACAAAATTGGTATTGTACTAAGAGCCATTTCATTTTATAGTTGTTTTATTTCACCATTTGTATTAAGCTACAAGTTAGGATAAAGCCCTAAGCATGCATGCATATATATATATATACACATATATATATATATATGATGTATAAGCTAGAAACAGTGTTGCCACTCAAATAGTGAAATGGTAAAACACATCAAAGGATCTACAGTTTTAGCAAGCAGAGTTTTCCAGTTCTATTGTTGTAGATTTACAATCAATGTACGCCAAAAAAAGAGCAAGATCTAGATGTAGCCCTTTTGAAAGAAATTTCTTGTACTCTGGCTTTGAGATTTTCTGTTCACATTATTACACAGTATACAAGGCTTTAAACAGTGAAATCTGACTTACTGTCTTGGAAGTTGGCCTTGCTTTGATCAGGAGGTTGGACTGGATGGCTGCCAGAGATCTCTTCCAACCAAAATGATTCTGTGATTCTATCAAATTAAATAATCAGCTCTCCTCACATACTGCAAACAATAGTTTTCAGAATGCAGTACTTTGAAATATTTCTTTAAACTCATTCTCATCATTAAACAGGAAGAAATAAAAACCAATGTTCACTGTAGAATTTTGAGTATTAATGGGAAACACATGCTGCTTTTCCTAATGTACAAGAATAATCTGAGAAAAACTAAAAGGGAATGGCTGTTAAACTCCCTGGGTATGCAATCACCCAGATTATTTTCTAGTCATTTGAGATAAGTATATATAAAATTACATATGCAAACATGTGTATATATGTACGTGTACTTCCTCTCTGTTAAAGTTAACTATTTTTTCTAAATCTAAGCTTTGTTTGGAAACAGTCACTAACTGAAGCACAACATTAGCACAATGAGAATTTGGTGACCAGGAAATAATAAAAGGAAAACCAGTGTGGGCTGAGGCATTGTGCTTAGAGAAGTAGAATGATTCTCAAGATTACTGCACTTAACTTTTTCTTTTTTTATGCTCAGTGTAGAGAGTTCCAACTCTGTTGTTTTGCTGCCAACAGTGTTTTTGCCATTTCAGCATCTGGAAGCCTGGCTGTTAAATAATCAATATTTATTAAAAATGGAGAAGCATTTACTAAACTTTCCTTGGAGATTTTCCTGACATACCTTAAGAATCTCTTTGTTAATGAAAACTCTCTGACTGCTTTTCAAAATTGTTCAGCGTTTTTACAGAGGCAAAAGGGACAGAAGGTATTTCTAGTTCCAAACATATTAAATTAGCCAGACAGAATAAATAGTGCCTAACAAGTAAAAAACTTGAAATTAGCATAAGACATTATGATATACCTCACTTAATGTTCTTCAACTTTTTTTTTTATCAAAAGAACAGTCATTCTGAGGATTGATACAGCTGAGTCCATGGAAAAAATCCCACTTCCTTTTCTGAGGAGTACAGACTCATAAGTATTTAGTTTTTACTCCAAGATATACTGAGTCGTTCTGATTTTTTTCTCTATTCTTTGCTGTAGATTAATAAACTGTTTAGATCTTTCTAGATGCAATCTGTTATTTCATAGGCTGGTATTCAAAGACTTACCATTCCTTTAAATTTCACAGCTCAAATGAAAAATTTAATCTTTTTATCTTTTTTGTTGCATAAAGAGATTGTTTATTAAAAAAAAAAGGATCGTATTCTAGACATCTGCTATCAAGGATGGATTGGTGACTTTTTATTGTCACACAAGTACTAATCTTATTTTTTGTAAAACCTTATGTCAAAACATGTAAATGATATGTGCAATTTCCATTTCTTTTACAAAACTGGAAAAATAAGGATTATCTGCATAGTCAAAGGAGATGTACTGAGCATCCTATGAGTGTGTGCTGCCTGTGAGATTATTTTGTCTATCCAATTAAATATTTAATTGGGGTTTGGCAAAATCTGGGCTTGATTTTATTTATAGGCTTTTTAATAGATGTTACTTTGGCCTATGGAAACCCCCTTTTGACTCCAATCCAAGTTCTTCTCCTTGCCTGTTGATTATAGTTATATAAATAAAAATAATTTCCCATATATAGATACAGATTTATTTAAGGTTTTAAATTTGTAATATATGTTAGTTAACACTTAGACTTGTTCTGTAATTTATGTGATGTAGTGCTGAGGCTCCTTAAGAATCCCATTTTTATCCCTAAATAAAGGTAATTTAGGTACAGATAGACAGAGTAGATTGCATATGTGGAATTCTTGAATAAGTTCCATAAGGAATGTTATTGTGAAGCCAGTTTTCCCTTTATTTTTCCTACCTCACTCAGATAAAGCTATTCTGTGCTGTTATTTGACAGTGTATGAGCAATAGAGCTCTAAGGAATTAACTGAAGATAAAGCTCACTGAAGTGTGAGGAATACCACTGTATTAATGCTGGATGTTGAAGAAAGCCACCAACTGATAATTTACCCAATGGTAATTTACCCAATGGAGGAGAGGAAGCAGCAAACTGATTCCTTGACCTTTCTCCAGAATTAGTGTAATGAGAAGATCTAATGGGAGAAGGGTTTTGTCATTCAGCACACTAAATATAACCCATTAGTGCATATCCACTTGAAAATCAGGTAGCCTGCTTGGTCTCCAAGCAAGCATCTTTGTAGAACCATATTACAGGCAAGCCATACAGAGATAACAGAGTAAAGAGCCCAACAATCTTGCTAAATGCTTGAGTGACAGACAAAGCTGACATCACCTCCTGACACATGCTTTGACTTCTCTTTGCAACAAGGGAATTTTTAAGGTGAGGAATGTGGCATTCACTGTAAGTTGCAGAGAGAGAAGGTCAGAAGTGTGTGATTGTATATTTACTAAAAATCCAAAAGCTTTAGTAACTTTACTGAGATATGAAACTTTAAGAGTTCTACTGACTCTGCAGTAATCAAGATACCCAGTAAATCAGTCTTGCAGAACTATCATGAAAGGTACCAGCTGAGGCATAAGGTTTGCCCACCTATACTGTACTGTGGTAGTTGATAGATTTTGAAGAAGAAAATCCCTGATGATATTTTATTTAGCTCTTAAAAGGAAATAAATTACTCAGCTAAGTTGTGGGTCAGAGTACTTTGCAGTGCCCTTCTATGCATTTATGAAGATACTTCTTTTTGTTTTGAAAGAGAAGAGGAGGAATTCACACTGTTTTAGTTGGGTGTTCAGCTTGTCTTTACACGTGACCAGTGGAGAAGTAATTTTCTTCAGAATAAGGGTTTTGATTAGAGGGGTCTAGCTGGCAAAGCAGGTCAGTTGGGGCAGTGTAAAACCCCTTCTTGAATTGTAAAGTTTTAGCAAATACTCTTCATGGATGGAGAGCATGATTACTGGAGAATCATTTTGCGTTTTTTTTCCAAATGCTTTATAGGAACATTTGCTGCTGTCTTTCCTACTTGCAAGGGTAGAACACTGGGATTAATCATTCTTAGCCTAAATCCTCTAGTTACAGTCTTCTCTTTTAAAACTTTGCTTACATGACAATCCCAGTTGAATTTGCCATGAGTAGGAAAATTTCCTTTGGGAGCTCTTGCTAATTCAAGTGACTCAAAACAGCTCATTCAAAACAATTGTACTGTTTATTCACCCAGAAGAACATATGAAGGCCCGCTCCTCTGAGAGTTATGTTAACTTTCCCTGTTTTCTGAAAGTTTAGGAAGCTTGTGCTTGACCCAGGTACCTTGAGATCAGAGCTAGGAGACACAGCATTACTCTGTATCCATAAAGTCTGCTGGAAAATAGCTATTCATTCCACTCTTCCCTTCCCAGTTTGGGATTTTTCTGTCTGAGAGACTAATATACCTGTGAGATGTACCACAAGAAATTTCTGCCAACTTTGTCAAATATAGACTGATTTAGTTTAGGAAAGTAAATAATGGTTGAAAAATAAGCAGTCAATTTTAATTTCTTATCAGGTAATCTAAATCTAGAATTAGGAATCTAAGAGTAGGCTAAAAAGTGTTAGACACAGGATTTAATCTACTGTATGATTACTGTAATGGTGTTTATTTTAGTGAAGATAATGCAGAGGCATGTGTCAGGGTATTTTTCAGGTATTTTAATTAGAAACTTCTGAAATATCTCCAGGTATTTTTTTTATACCTTTGTGTAATAGATAGATAGGCTTAGATAGAATCAAATAGAGTAGTCTGCTCTTTTCCTAGTGTTCACTGAGTTTAAAAATGATTTGCCATGAAGTTCACTGGGGAAAAGTAGCAACTGTTTTCTCGTATAGAATTGATTTAAACTTCTAATGTGAGTCTAGATTTGCTGCTTGTTTTATTGCCTTCTACTCCCATCTTCTCTTTTTTGTTTGCCTTCAAAGAGCCAAGCAAACATTGGAAGTGAGATCAAGATGTTGGTAGGATTTTTACCGCTGATTTCTAAGAAACTAAGATAAAGTCCATTTAAAAGCAGGGCAAAACTAATATTCCACTCTCCAAAGTATTGTTAGAGTTGCAACTCTAACAGAAAGAAGTCACAGTGTATATGGTGTACTCGCTTGTAGTAACCATCTCCTGACTGCTACTACTACAGACAGAGGACCAGGATCAATAGGTGCTCTATTTGTGGTTTTATCCTTGGCCCTGCCTGTGACTCAAGGGACCGACAGAGGCAAATTAGGTGTTCTGGTTGTGAGCTGTCTAAAAATGTTTAGCACTTGGAGCCTGTATTTTCCATTTCTTGAATTTGCTGTTCCACAGATTTCCACAGTGGAAGTGGAAGCAAACATACTTCACAAACGTCAGGACATGTGCATATGTATTCATTCGAGTCTGTGCTGTGTACTTCATGCTCTCTTAGGAAGTCAGGACACCTATTTTCTGACAACTTAAGTTTTTCTAATGTTTGAGTCACGATGACAGCATTATGTCTCATGCCATCAATCCATCTACTGCTACCACATGATCTTTTTGTGCCATCCTTAATATAGATCCTTTGACTCCATTATTGCATTTAATTTTTTTTTTTACCTCATTTGATTTTGGGGCCCTAAAGTGTTAAAGATGCCAAATTTCAAAATGTGACTGACAGTACCAGGTACCTCTTCAAAAATGTTGTTTCTCATAGTGAGCTCTTTTTTGACGTTAAATAAATCTAGCATCACCACCTGCTTTTCTTTCTCCTTTTGTCTAAAATAAACATTATTTAAAAGGTAGTGCTTTTAAAATTCAGTAATGAAAAATAATTTCATTTTACCATTCTTTTTTTTTTAATAAACAAAAGGGCTTACCCTTTGTTCTGTCTTCCACACCCAAGTCTAGTGCTAGGTGTAGACAAAGAAAAGGGGTTTCAAAGATGTTGTAGCTAGACTTATTTTACTGAAAACTATATTTTCTATTTTAAGTGGTGAATTTGTTTAACTTAACTTGATAAAAGTGAGAATTGGTGACAAGATGATTTAATACAACTCTGGCTAACAAGTTGCAGACATTACTAGTGTGTCAAAACAACATTGCTAGAGGCATTCTGGCGTCAGGCTGGACTGATAACTACAATACAGTGAAACAGCTTTTTGACAGCTATTTTATTCTTGACTGCTGCTGATTAACAGGAGTTTAAGTTAGTGGGGTTTTTTCCTCCAGATATTTTCATTCACCTGAACTTCTATTTTTGCTCACAAATAGTAATGTAAATATTTTAAAAATGAGAAAAATTAAAACCTAGAAGCCTATGTCTTGACTAGATCCAAAATGGAATTTTAGATTTTTTCTTCTAAGGTTAGGCTGTTGCCTCTCTTTTGTGATCTGAAACTCAGGTATACTTTGCACTCGTTACAGGCATTTTTAGATATTTACCCTGTGTCTTTGACCGCCTCCTTCAGGAGGGGTGTATATGGTCAAATAGCCTAGAATTTATATGGGAATAATTATTCTTGTCATTTCAAGTGGCATTTGCTGAATTATTTATTCCCTTGGTTTTAGAAACCTGTTGCATTTAACCACAAAGGCTATGCAAAACCTTCAGTTTTGATCTGAAATTGAAATGTCAATTGAATTTCGAACTGTGCTTTTATCCTTTCTCAGATCTATTTAGTGTGTTGATAACATCCAAGGATTCCTCCTGTAAACAAAGAATTTGAAACTGACAAAAACTTCATCTTTTTTCACAGAGAATACTTTCTGAAAAAGTTGCTGTATAGTTTGTATGCTTTATATGAGGCTTTCAAATTATAGGAGCATTACACATCAAAAGTGTGATGTTGAATTTTACACATAAAAAGTGTTATGCTGATTTTTTTTTATTGTTTACACCCCTTGTGTGCAGGCAAATGTGAGGGAGAGATTTGTGTAAAATGAGATGGAATTTTGCTCTCTGCCAGAGCTCGAAGCTTGAAGCCTTGAAGCTTGAAGCCCTGAGATTCCTAAGAGGAGGATTTTTAATTCACATTCTTCTCATCCCCAGAACGGCATAGATGGGTAAATAGTGAATTTCAGGTGTATACCTATGTGCTTGTGTAGACATCTGTTATTCATGGTGATAAAGCCCTTGCTCCTGCTGAGCTGGAACAGTAGGCAATACAGGTACAATGTTGTTCTACATAGATTGGGCTGTTTGAAATGTTGCTTTAACATGGCAGAGCTGCTTTCTGAAACTGAGCACAATTGCTTTTGACCAGTGCGGTGTATGCATACTTTGTGATTCTGATGCCTAAGCATAGATAACTGTTGCTGGTTTGGACACACTACTATAACCATGACATCCATAGTAGCCATGGCAGGTACAATATGGATGAAGCATACTATTCTAGAGCAACAACTGGAGAACAGATAGGATACTTATACATCTAAGGTGTCACTAGATGCCTACCTTAGTCATCTGAATTATTCTCAAAATTCATTCAAAACTAACCCAGGACTCTGCATTAGACAGGTCTGTAAAATATAACTCCTTACTAATTGCCTCAGAGTGAAATGCAAAAATTAAATTCAATGTAGTACCATGGTAAGCCATATATTAGGAAAATCTATGAGGAAATTAAGTTAGAGAGGGAATTTTTTTATTTTAAAATTATTTGCTCTGGAAACGTAGCTAACACATGATAACTTTTATGTTGGTGTGCTTCATTTTGAAGTGGGCAAGGCTTTATGCTTTAAACTGCAGAGACATTAGTAATAGCAGATTATGTGGTTCTAGATGTTGCATCAGTAGTCATAAGAATTAAAGATAACTCTTAATAGTGTCAAAGGCCTTAATTATCTTTGTTTTCCTTCTCAGTACTATTTTTATATATGTGAAATGTCCTATTTCAACACAGGACATTTATATTCTAAAGTTTAGTACATGTCTAATTACAGATCTAAATGCAAAAGATGTGTCAATTTTGTGGCCTAAAAAAAAAAAAGTAATGAAATGGGCTCTTTACTTGTACTCTTGACTTATCCATTCAAGCATTTTAACTGGCAGACGACTTCTAATCCCCTGACAGCACCTAGAGGGGTGCCGGTAGAACACCAAAGGGATGGTGGGAAGATATGACATATGACACTAGGGCAAGATCTGAACTCAGACAAATGAAATCTGTCAGCCAGCTCCTCAAAGGCTGCCACAGTTCTTATCACTGCTTGGTTGAGTTGGCTTGATACACAGACTTATTGTATTATTCAGCTGGTTTGATTTTCCTTTTTATGACAACCTTACCCTGGAGACCATCCATCTCTTTGCAGTGTTGGAGAGCAACTATAAGTGAATGATATTTCAATATAATTTATAATCCTATACTGTAAACAGAAGTGATGGTTGCTTCTAACCACCGTGAAGAATTCTAATAGGTGAATTTGGACTCTTGTTTTCTTGGAGGGTTGGAAATACTCTGGAATTGGGAGATTTTTCATAGCTTAGCTTAATAAGTCTTACAGCAGAAAAGCTATGAAAAACCCTGAAAAAGACAGGAAATTTTTCTGAATGTGCCCAGGCAGTTAATGATGCATGTGAACAACTACAGCTGCAACAAATTATTTGCCAAAAATTTAAATAGTAGTTATTATTACCAGCTTTCTGGATAATGTACTGGAATGAAGGGCTTAGCAGTAAAAAGTTGGGCTCAAGTGAAATATCTGAATCTGAAAGCAATCCAACTAAATTTGGATCCTAAAATCCACACTTTAAATAAAAGCTCCAACAAAATGTAAGGTTAAATAGTTATATTACTGTCTTGTGTGCCAAGCTTAAGCTTATGCTTTGGCTTTTCCTTTGCATCAGGAGAAGGTGGGGGTAATTATTACTAAACTCCTTAGAGAACACTCCTAACAGTACACTTATTCAATCTGGCGGATTTGAACAAACAAGATTTGTCCTAGATAGGGAAATGGCGGACCATGTCTTTAATATATGCATTTTTACTTTGAAAGGACAGCCTTCTGGAAATAATCTTCCCTCCACAAAAGCTACAAAAGAAGATATTGTTGAAAAGATATGCTTTCATGTGTATATTGGGTTTGTGTAGCAAGGTTTCGGTGGGGGGGGGTTACAGGGGTGGCTTCTGTGAGAAGCTGCCAGAAGCTTCACCTATGTCCAACAGAGCCAATGCCAGCTGGCTCCAAGATGGACCCACCCCTGGCCAAGGCCCTGCCTGGTGGGGCAAGCCCACGGGGGAGCAGATCTCCACCTGCAGCCTGGGGAGGACCCCATGCCAGAGCAGGTGGATGCCTGAAGGAGGCTGCGACCGTGTGGGAAGCGTGTGCTGGAGCAGGCTCCTCGCAGAACCTGTGGCCCCGTGTGGAGAGAACCTGCTTTGGCAGGCTGGTGACCCCGCAGGGACCCATGCTGGAGCAGTCTGTTCCTGAAGGACTGCACCCCGTGGGAAGGAGGGACCCATGCTGGAACAGTTGGTGAAGAACTGCAGCTCGTGGGAAGGACTCATGGAGGACTGTCTGCTGTGGGAGGGACCCCACGCTGGAGTGGGGGAAGAGTGTGAAGAGTCCTTCCCCTGAGGAGGAAGGAGCGGCAGAGACAGACCGTGATGAACTGACCCCAACCCCCATTCCCCATCCCCCTGTGCCACTGGTGGGGAGGAGGTAGAGAAATCGGGAGTGAAGTTGAGCCCAGGAAGAAGGGAGGGGTGGGGGGAAGGTGTTTTAAGATTTGGTTTTATTTCTCATTACCCTACTCTGATTTGATTGGTAATAAATTAAAGTAATTTTCCCTAAGTTGAGTCCGTTTTGCCCGTGTCAATAACTGGTGAGTGATCTCTTCCTGTCCTTACCTTGACCAATGAGCCTTTCATTATATTTTCTCTCCCCTGTCCTGTTGGAAGAGGGGAGTGATAGAGCAGCTTTGGTGGGCACCTGGTGTCCAACCAGGGTCAACCCCACCACAGGGTGATTGCTGGTAGCTTATTTATATTATTAGGTGTTAATCTGGATCATCTAGATTTTTTTCTCATTTTCTGTGGAGCATGGGGTATTTCTGAATGGTAAACAAAGAGCAATGATACCAGTTTATGGTCAGTAAGTCCTTACTTGACCTAAATAACTCCATTTACACTTTGTATTCATAAAGTTAGAAATTAGCTTTTTTATATGTTTTATGTGTCTCATATATTAAATGAAGTTACTCAATTACAAGAAAAAGTCTAAAGACTAAAGATTAGAAAGAACCAGATTGGTTTAGATAGAGGTAGGGGAGTAGGGGGCTTGTTTTATCTTTAATATGACAACATGTATGAAAGAGAAAATAGAAACAAAGTACAACTGTCCAGACTCTAAGTTATAATTCTAATCAAATTTTGGCTGAACATATGCACCAAGTACAATGCATATGGTCTTTATAGTAGAATCGCTGAGCCTTCTTTTTTTAAGGAGTTTATTGTGTTTAGTTTGAGAAACACTGCGCTAAGGTAAGTGAAAACAAATAAGTGGTGAGATGATTACTTTTCTGAATATTCATTCAAAACCAAACAGTGGATTTAATTCATTCTACAGAACATTTCACAATAGATTTTAGTCACTGGTTTCCATGACCTATGTCAGATCCCATTCATATTAGCACTGTTAGGCAGTACAAAACAAAGACATACAAACCCATTTTTGCTTTTGTAACTATCAAAAACTGCCAGAAATTTTGTGTGTTGTGAAGGTGTTGGTTGCAACAGTGGAATTAAGAACTGAGATACTCACCATTGTTTTCACTCTGGCTCTTCTTATGTACTCTCCCCAGTATACACAGGAACATTATCCAAAATGGCCCCTGCAAAGACTGTTGCTTCATGCCTAGACATGTTTGTTGTTGCAGTCTTCCAAAGCTGTTTAGAAACCAACTATTTAGTGAAATACATAGCTATTCCATTTCCAAGGAGAAAATAGATGAAGAACAATCATAATCCTGTTGATGGGAAAAAAAATATAATTCACTTTGCTTTCTCAGTATTAATTGTTTCATTTTGCCCTCCCAAATTTTATAGTTGTTACTGATTCACACAAGTGGAATGTATACTTAAGCGCAAAAGTACACTGCTACTGGAGCAGTCATCTTCCCCCCTCCCACTCCAGCAGGCATTAGTTTAAAACTTTACAACACTTAGTGAAGTTTTGACAGAAAGCTATCCTATTTAGCTGTATGGAAAACAAATAATTGAACTTTGTGCAACCTTAAGCTTTGCATTATTTACAGGTTGTGAACCTCTCCAAGTCTCCATTTCATGGGCCAAATACAATTTTGATAAACCTGTTTAAGGCTACCCTGAAAATTCAAAGAACGCATCTCCCCCAACTTCAAGTGAGGGAAGATTTTTAGGTTACATACAATCTTGTGTGACTCCAGAGAGTCCTGGGACTTCTTTGCATAATCTAACAAACAGCAAGTAAAGAATAGCTGTTTAAGAGTACTGTGTAGTCTGTGCTATGCTGCTAGTTCCATGAATTAGTTATTGTAACCATCCATCAAACAATGCAATTGTGAAATCCTTTGTTTTCTTGAAGTCCAGCAGAGGTGAGGAAGAGATGCTTTTAAGAAATCAATAGATACATACCTTTGTGTCTAGTAATCAGCTTCATGCTACTGGTTAGCATTATAGAAAGAACTGAATGATGTGCTTGTAACAAACCATTAACAAAATTTTAATCTAGGAGGACTGGCAATCAAGCTGCTAATAGTTCCACATTCAGCAGAGTGGAATGCCTTCCTAAGTTGAGGTAACAGCAACCCAAAGGAAATTCAGAGTTCTGTTGCCTTCTATAAGAGAAACAGACAAAAGTTTAGCACCAAACTGTCATCCATAGAGTTGAAAAGTTACATATTTCAGCGCAGACAGGAAATCATTACAAATTAAGAAAGTTTCTTAATATTGCTACATCAATTTTATCCTTGCATTCCCTCCCAAGTAATTGGTCAGAAGTGGCATGAAAAAAAGCCTCAGACATACTTATGAGATCAATTCCTCTCACACATCCTTATTCATAGAATCACAGAATGGTTTCAGTTTAGAAGGGACCTTTAGAGATCATCTAGTCCAACCCCACCCTGCCACGTGGGGAGCATCTTTTACTAGATCAGGTTGCTCAACGCCCCATCCCAACCTGACCCTGAACGCTTCCAATGATGGGGCATCTATAACTTCTCTGGGCAACCTGTTCTACTGTCTCATCACCCACATCATAAAAAATTTCCTTATGTCCAATATAAATCTACCCTCTTTCAGTTTAAAACCAGTGACCCTTGTCCTGTCACTATAGGTCTTGGAAAAAGTCTTTCTCTGTATTTCTTATAAGCCCCCATGATATACTCAAAGGCCACAATAAGGTCTCCATTCATGTTACTTGAAATGACTGTTAAAATTTTCATAAGGAAGTCTTCATAACATTAGATTTTATATAATTTGAATGTTGTTGTTTTCTTCTGGAAAGTGGTTGGAAACAGATATGATGAAACTGAACAGTAATATTCCTACAGGTACATAGATACCATTTGTTGACAAGATGTTATTTATTCATAGGTAATATTTTTTCCCCAAATTTACTGCATTTATTTTCCAGATTATATTCAATGTAATGGTAGATACAAACATCCTGACCAAGGGAAATAACTTCAGTCATTACATGAATTATGTATCTGAGAAGGAAGAATAAGGACAATTTCATCAACAACAAGAATTGTCTGAAGACAGTGATGTCAGAACAATCACAGTTCCAGAATTCTACACATGTAAGCCTACAATCTGTATTTTACAGCCTAGAGACAAAGTCACAAAGCAAAGATACAAGGTCTTGTGCTTAGAATTTTCTTTGACTTCTGCCATGTGCTAAAGAGATGTAAAGGTAAGGGTTCTGCATGATTCTAGTACTGCAAAGCTCAACCCAGATTCCTGATTTTCTATGTCTTGAGGTACTTGTCAGAGAGCCACTGTTATGTTTTTGCTTTGTTAGGATACCAAGTTTGTTAAGAAATCCTATTTTTATTTTTAGAATGGGTACTTAGGTAATGAAGTGGCAGGCCTTCTACTAATAGCAATTGTTAAAGTAATGTCTTTCCTTATGGGAAGAAATGGTTTTGCCATTCAAACTCCAAAATTTTCACTGAATTCCTCTGCTACTCTCATGTACAGACAACCACACACACTTAATTAGCTTCTGCATCCTTACACTACTCGTTCCTCTGTTGATACTGACAGGCTAAAATACATTCCAGTAATCACCCAATGTATTTCTTTACAGCTAAATTCCACTGAAACTGATGAAAATAAAGTACTTGTGTTTGGCATGCTGCAGGTATCCTGAAGGTATCGTCACTGCATCTTCAAGAGGGACAGGAATCTGGAGTTAAGTAAGAGAAAAATCATCACGTTTTAAGGAAAGAGATCTCTTCTTGTTACTCCTTTCTAATTTTGGGGAGTTACGCCTAAGTGGTAAGTAACCTGAAACATAGAATGATTAGGTATTCTTCAAATTAGTTTTTATCTATAAAACAGTAATTTAGCTTCTGCATACATAGTTCTTTATACCAGCGCCTAACCCTCCCAGCCCTTCCCCCTTCTGTTTTCAACCATTTTTGTACATTTGAGCTTGATAGAACATCAAAGAAAAAAGTGGTGAGCATACCTGAGCAAGAGAAATTTGGCATCAATGGCTTCCCTTGTTAAGTGTTTCAAAAATCTTTTAAGTTTTGCTCCAATACTGTTAGATTGTATATGTAATAAGACATTAATGGTCATTCGTGTGTCAGTTAATATGAAATTATTTTGTACATGTTTGAATAAATATATTTTTTTAAATAACTGTGAAACACTTTAATGTCTATGCATGAATTTGATGAGGATTTGATTTCATACCACATATGACACCTAATTCAGTTTACATATTTTCTGTTGTAACTCTTTGGTATATTACCACTTCTCAGAAAACCATCAAAGAACAGGCTTCAAAACTGACTTTCATTTAAGGAAATGGGCTGCATTGCACTTTTCTGTCATCTAAAACAGATGACCTGTTTATGTGATTGAGAATTAAATGTTAAAAACACTTGGATGCATAAAAAAACTTAGATTTGGCACACATACACATGCACTTACTGAGATCAAGTGTGTTCTTTACGAGATGTTTTTCAGAGTTTCACTCTGAAACAGAATGAGTCCAAATATGCCTTAATTTTTCATTACTTAGAACGTTAGCATGTTGTAGCAAAAATAAATATTGCCAGATTCATCATGGACTCAGTCAAGCTTTTCTGAAATCTATTTTGTATCATAAATACTATGCACTTTTCA
This sequence comes from Gorsachius magnificus, assembly GCA_034008185.1. NCBI lineage: Eukaryota > Metazoa > Chordata > Aves > Pelecaniformes > Ardeidae > Gorsachius > Gorsachius magnificus. The sequence goes on along the minus strand of CM067088.1, from coordinate 38,794,019 downwards.
TGGATTAATGATATCGTAAAAATGTATTGGTTTACCCTCTAAAACTTCAGGTTTTCCCATTTTCTGTTTCAGAAATGCTCTAAACAAATGTTTTTATTTCTTACTGCCTTCTGGAAAAATTAGTTTTTCTGGAGTGTCCTTGGTTAATATTCATATATGGTAGCCCAAGGTCACTGAGCACTTAGTGGGACAGATGAGTTTAACTGAGACCAGAATTTACTCCAATTGACCTGAAGTGATTAATCTCAAGAAAATACAGATACATATATAACTGCCATACAATAAATATTTAATGTTATCATCAGAAGAGATGATAACACAGTCCACTTCTAATTAGAAGAAGCAAACAGTATTATATTATTGATTTATTTATATTACACCTTTCTATAACAGGAAAACCAAAAAAATAGAGGCCTCACACCTCAAGTTTCTGTTCAACTTAGAGCTTACCATAGAAAGGCTATGTCTGGGTAAAGAATAGAGTAGAAGTGTTGTATGAGAGAAAGGGATACTGTGAAGATTAACTCATAATGCAACAGAATGAATGAGTTGGTGTGCAGTATCGAGCAGTGGAAGTCAGTATCATTCATCTGCTGTGAAGTAGTTTACTGCTTAAGAGGCTTCTTTAGAAATGACAGTGTCAAGTCCTATTGAGTCGATCCATTTCCCTTCTTTCTACACCTCTACACCCAAAGGTATCCTAGCAAAGGATAATAGAAGAGTGCCTATTCCAAGAATACCTTGGCAAAAATCTGACTATGGCTTAAGAAAAAAAGCAGAGGTCCAAGGAGAAAATTACAGAGCTAACTGGGAAAAATGGATGCAATGTATCTTCAGAGCTGGGTGGTGTTCATCTTAAGGAAATGCAGCGTGAAGGAACTGTAATGTTTATATAAATATGCACAATTTGTGTTTAAAAAAAAGAAGGGTTGCCTTCTGTAAAATAAGCATAACAGCACACAAGCATGCTCACTCTAGGTTGGGAGAGCTTGTCCAGAAAGGCTTCCTTAAGAATGACAGGGTGCTAGCATAACACTTGTTTCTAGCAACTGTCAGAACTATCATTCAATTTTTTCATGTTCAGAACGATTCATCTCAGAGTGGGATGTGCATCAGCTTAAAAACAGAGCTATGATCAGATATTGTAAGAGTAGCCTCCCCCAGATTATGGCCATTTATTGTTGAGCAATTTTAGTTTTCACTCCTGCCAGTGAGCAAAATCATATTTTTGCTCTGTTTACCTCTGGGTCACACTAATCAAAATAATGATCTTTCCCATGAATTCAGTTGGTCCGTCCTTTTTAACTAGATAGCATAAATAACAGGAGCCAGATACAGTATTTATACAATGTTAATAATCAAATAATGAAAATTAACTTTTAGCATGTGATTCAGTGCAGTTTTGGTTTACCATCATTGGTTAAGTTTAACAATATTTTTGAAATATTCCATATAAAATTATTTAATGAAGCAGCCTTCTCTTCAATGTTTTTTCTTTTTAATAATATAGTTATGTGTGTAAAGTACAAAGAGAGGCAATGTACAAAGGCTGTAACTGAAATAGAAGTGTACAATATAGCTTAATAATAATCCTATTAAGTAATCTATTTGCTGATGCAATACAAGGCATTTTTTGTACACATGTCAAATGGCTCTATAATAATTCAAATGCTGACAGTTGGCATTGTTCTCTGCCTGGCAAACAAAGCAACTATTTCAGTGTTTGATCCGTTTTTTATTGTTACTGTGTAAAATGACATACTGCATCAAACATTTACAAAAAAATTACAGGGGAAAATTTTTTTTCTATTCTATGTTCAAATGAACTAAAAACCGCTGGCACATTCACATTTAACAACAGCTAATCAACAAACAACATTAAAAAGAACTATAATACCCCTCTTGCTGGGATCTGGTATTTTTCTCTGACCAAAGGTGAGAGGTGTATATGTTTTCTAACTCTGTTGCTTGGTCTTGGTTTTATTAACACAAGCAGCCCACAAAGCAATTTTTTTCTTTGAAGATCCCATTTTAAGCCCTTTGCCATTGGGCTGTTCTCACATGTTACAGCATTCCTATATCACTTAGCTCATGCTGTAATTAGAAGAGACGAATTAGTAAAGTTCCTAGATGTCTTGTTTCTCTGATTTTAAAAGAGTAAAATACTGCTAAGAGAGATTCCTGGGGAAAGGAAGGTCATTGAATGTTACAAGGTGATATTTCAACATCACCCATGATAGGTTATGCTCTGATGCTAGTCAGCTTCTGAAAAGTTAACTCACTGAGGCAAACAGGCTAGACAGATCTCTTGATTATTTGACATTTATATGTATTTAGATGGCAAAACTTAGCTGTTAGTAACTGTTACATGTTCATATGTTTGTCTGAAGCGAGTGTAAATTTTCTTTACAGTCTTCCTAGAAGGCCTTTCTTAATTTTATGCTGGATTTTTTTCTGAATGCAGTCAGTCCCAGCACATACAGACTTCAGCAAAATAATTTTCAGGGTTAAAATAATTAATTGGTAAAGCAGAGACAAAATCTGCAAGATTGACAATTCCCTAAATAAGGTGATTTGGATTCAATCTTTTCTCTTACTCTGCCTGAAACTATCTTTTGAGTCAACAATAATATTCCAGCAGTATTTCTTTCACCAGTAGTTTGAGAATTTAGCCCCTCTTTTTTTTCTTTGCTTTTCAGAGAGGTCCCTGAAACAAAAATGTCTCATTCAAAATAAATGAAACTTCTTACTTTCTTAAGAGGGCTACAAAAATGATCCGAGGGCTGGAGCACCTCTCCTATGAGGACAGGCTGAGAGAGTTGGGCTTGTTCAGCCTGGAGAAAAGAAGGCTGAGGGGAGACCTGATTGCAGCCTTTCAGTACCTAAAGGGGGCCTATAGGAAAGATGGGGAAAATCTTTTTAGTAGGGCCAGCTGTGACAGGACAAGGGGTAATGGCTTTAAACCAAAACAGGGTAGGTTTAGACTAGATATAAGGAAGAAATTCTTTACAATGAGGGTGGTAAAACACTGGAACAGGTTGCCCAGAGAGGTAGTGGAGGCCCCATCCCTCCCCCAACATTCAAGGCCAGGTTGGATGGGGCTCTGAGCAACCTGATCTAGTTAGCGGTGTCCCTGCTCACTGCCGGGGGTTGGACTAGATGACCTCTAGGGGTCCCTTGAAACCGGAGTTTGGAGTTCATCTGTATTGAGTAAATGTGGTAAGTATCAAAAGCCATGTTCTTGAGGCTATATAGCTTTAAAAAGAAAAAAAAGGCAGCGAAGTATGCTTACCTAATGCTGTGGTTCCACCTTTGACTGCTGTGTAGACATGCTCATTTTTGGATTTCAGTTTTCCTCACCGATGAACCTCACCTCAAAGTGCAAGCATGCAGTCTTTCCATTTTAATTTTTTCCTGCAGACCTTTATGTAATACAACACTGAGCAACTTTTCACAGTTGAAAAAGCCTTAGAAAATTCATACAGCTACAGTCGTCACAAGGCACTACCATTGACAGTAACTGAGGATCCAAGAAAGGGTAGCAGTTTTATAGTGTACCACCATGTATTCTGTAAACCTACATTCTTGCAGAGCTTTACTGTTTCCAGTTCTGAAGATTGGCATAAGTTATCTGGGACATCGCAGCTCCAGATAAAGTTTGACTGATAAGCAAGCAACAGGCTTTCCTTTCTCCCTACCCCATCATAAAATTCGCTCTGTCTCCTAAGACCACCAGTTAGTTCTGTCCTCTTTTTCTCTCTTCAGATTTTAAATTCTTGAGGCAGGGATCATCCCTTTCTCTAGTGCTCTTCTCTTCCCTTCCTTTTCCTCCCCAAAACTGAGAACACTGTCAGAACTTAAAAAAAAAAAAAAAAAAAGAATGCAGTAGCAAATATTCCCTTTTCAAACAGAATCATTATCATAGCACAGTTATCCTTCAGCTACTAGCAGCTGCAAATGGAACAGGGAGATGTTAGTGTTCACTTCTACTGATCTCATTATACAAACCACTAAGAGGAGCAAGGGAATACATTTGGAGAGCTTTCATGTGGTTAAAGCGACAGGGGAAATTCATTCTTTGATATCCCCTTGTTCAGTGTATCTGCCTCACTTTGTGCCTGCCCCTCAAAAGGCAAGGCTGTAAAAATATTAGAGGATTGTTGAAAGGGATTGGAAAAATGAAAAAAGGCTCTAATTAAAAGGACAAAAATATACTTGGAAAGTGTTTCTTGGTGTTTTTAAGTTCAAAACCAGACCACCTATCCAAATCTCCTCATTAAAAGTCAGATTCAATTTTCATGCAGAGAGCTTGATACCAGGTTTCTACCTATCTAGACAAATTCTTACTACTTTGATTTCTGTATTACCATGGTGCCTAAAAAACGATGATTGATTATGTATGTTTGTGACCTTGTGATCTTGGTACAGAAAAGTCAGCATCCTGAATTGCTAAATGGTAACGACAGCTTAGAGGTCAAGAGATTTGTCCACAATTGCCTGGAATGAAAGGCACAGTCCCCATCTCTGGAATTCCATGTCACCCATTAAACATAAACCAAATATTCAACTTTTTTTTTCTTTTTTTTTTTAATTTTCATTTGAACACTGTAGTCTCTGTGCCTTGCTGACTCACTATTCCAATGGCAGTACCAGAATGTTACATAAGAATTGTAGAAAATTGAAAGCAAAATTGTAGAAAATGGAAAGCAAAGCTGATACTAGCTGAACTTTTTTTTTTGAGTAGATGTGGCAGATAAAGCCATGGTAAGGCTTGAGAACAAAAGTACCAAATCCTGACAGAATCTACATGGAGTCCAGTTGAATAGGTGTCAAAAAACCCCAATGGCTATGTATAATTCATTGCCTTCAGAGTATGACACTGTATGTAGCAAAGTATATAAAGATGAAATGTAGCCCTTACATTTCAGGATGCTGGAGAAATATATTTTCTTCTGGTTTTTGTTTTCTTTTTCTGTTAGAAACTGTAGTTTGTTAAGCCCCTGCACAGTTGATTCTTGTTCTCTGGGGAATTCATCTGCATAGTCCTCACTTCTACAGTGTTTCCAACTTAGGGGTATATACTTAAATCTGACAGTAGAAAGAGATGCCTGCATGGCCACTTCACTGGGAACTCCAGGTTATCATCATAAATAGCTATGTGGTTCCCTTAAGAATTTAATTAGTCATTTCACTTGAGTTATTCACTTGGAAAAAGACAGTGCACTAGGTAGCTTTTAATCTAATTAGGCTATTAGCTAGTAGTAGAAGTTGAACATCTCCAAATAGAATGTGAACATTATATTTCTGTCAATAGGGGTACTAGTCTTTGAGGTAATACACATGGTTTTGTAGTGCTCCCCATGCCCATTAAAACAGAGGAATCTTTAAAAAATCCCAAAGCCTGAGGTTAAGCTATGCTTTGTGGAATTGAGCCATATGTTGTAAGATTGAATGAAAAACTTTTATAGAGGGAGGAACTGCCCTGCAAAGGTAAGAATTAAATATATATAGAGAAGAAAAATACATGTGTTGAATTTATATAAAAATAGATTTGTTTATGCACTGCCTGAAAACATGTCCACTGAATATAGTTTAATTTGTAATTAATAGAATAGGGAGGCTATATTTTAATTTTCCTAAATTATTTGGAACAGATGTAAAGATTTATTTCAAAGAACAAAAGCATTTAAGCAGGAGTTTATATTACTGTTACGCGTCAGTGATAGTAACACTGGGACTTCAGTCTGCATTACTACAATGATTAATTAAAGGCCTTGTTCAGGATGAGTGAACATCATTATTGTTTTTAAATAGGAAAGGCAGATAACCATTACTGATTACTCCTCAATTCCCAGTCTCACTTGTTAAGGACTAAAGAATACCAAAGTAGGTTGTATAGTTTTCATGAAGCTATAAACAAGAGCCAAGAATAATATGATTAATATGCAACACATACGAAGGTAAAGAGTGAGAGCTGCATTTGTTTAAAAATTAAAGCTACAAAACTGCTGCACTGCTGTAAGTGCAAATAACACTGCCATTTTTATTAATAAGGTAAAAGAAATTTAGGCTATAACTTTCATTTAAACAAATTTTTGTAATTGCAGAAAAAATTTTAGAACACATTCATAGATGCAGCAGCATTATTTAAAGCATGTACGTAAACAGAAGCTAACTACCTTGCCTTAAGAAAATATTCATAGAAATTCTGTAATCTTGGGGAATTTAAATATATCAATAAGATTACTGAAATACAAACCTGTCTGCAATTAACTGACCATTAGAAATTATGCACATTGTTTAAAATAAGAATTCCTGAGAAATGCAGTTGTTGACCTGGCTGAAATCAGGAATTATAGGCATAAGAAGTTTACACTAAGGCTTCCAGTGGGCAAAATAATTTCTAGGATGGATTTCTAGGGAGATATGCATGCAGAGCTCTAATATAATTTTTTATATTCGTCTTGCAGAGGACACTTTATTTTGCACGTCTGAGTGGTTGGCTTTGGTTTCCAGGTAAGAGAACAGAGAGTAGATTTCTTAGCTCAGTCAACTGTATAAGCAGGTGCAAATTGTGCTAGCCTTACAGTACAGCAAAAAATATATGTGCTACGCACAAAACCTTTAATCCCATGATGTCCACAATAGAACTAGAAACTAGGACGTACTGTAGAAGCACCTATGCAATTGCAGTGATTAAAAATTAATGTTACAGAATATAATTCAAATCAGTCTAGACAAAGCTGGTAGGTTTAACCATTAGAGAAATTAGAAGGCTAGGAAAATTTACATCCTTTGTTGTGAGAAGTTTCATGCAAAGCGGTAGGGTGTTGCTCAGAATCTGTAGTCTCAACTGCTTTACTGAAGAGGGTATTTATCCCCTTCTTTCAGGGAAGAAAAGTGGAGAAGGTAATACTCTGATCTTAATCAGAGCATCAGACACCTTAAATGTCATCAGTAAGGAAGAATAATTGCAGTCTTTTGTTCTTCTCTGGTAGTACATTGATAGCAGGCCTTAAAACAACAATCTCCTTGTTCAGGCTCTCAGCCTCCATACGTGCTATGATTCAGTAACATAATTAAGTATATGACGAGCATCCTGCTTCATCCACCCTAGTCTTGCATCACGTTCTTCCCCTACAAAGTCATGATTTCTTTCTGGCACAGAAATCCTAAATAGGACAGGGAGGAGTGGTATGGTCGTGTGTAATAGCTACACAGGGAGTAGCTCCCAATGGACGCTGCACCAAAAGGATTCCCAATAAATGAAGTGCTTTCCTTGGCTCCAGACATTTTTGAATTATGAAAAGGAATGGAAGGAATGTGTGTCCTTGTAATGTAAGAAGAGGAAGAGTATAGCTCTCCTTTTCATGCCGTTCACTGTGGACAGCCTTCCAGACAAATAACAAAAGCATGGGAGGTCAGAGTTATTTCTACTTATTACAGCGTTAATTTAGAGACATCTATAAGTCAGAAAAATGCTTTCTGAATTAATCTATTTAAAGCATACATGGTCTGAAAAGATGAATCTCTATTACAGGAAATGTGTGCAGCAATAACAAAAACTCTCAAACCATGTTTTAAATAAAGAAATATTTTAAGACGACTTTTTGGGCATGTATTACAAAGAACAGAAAATAACCTTTGTGGTTCTCACTGGACCGTTATATTCTGTTATTTGTCCTTCAGAAAAAGATAACGTGCAGCTGAGCTGAAGCTACTTGCATAACAGTGTCAGTGACTAAGAATTCAAATTCAGGAGATTCAAGCAAACAAAAACTTACCAAAAGACTTAAATTCACAAATAATTAGAAAATAGGCAAGTAATAGAGATAATGTGTTCTCTGCTAAACAACATACAGTTGTACATTCTCTGTTAGGCAACATACAGTAAAGGAAAGATGGAGGATTCTGGTGGGTAAAATGATTCTTCTAATGGCACATAACAAATCATTGAAAAATGTGTAAACCAATAATTGATCCAAGATAACATTTTTCAAAAACCCCTTAGCTTTCAGGATCCTACTTGGGTACTCAAAACTTCTACAAATGTGATTGCAAGTGAAACCATGAGGTTGCCATTTTGACGTTCTCTCTCCTTCCTTCAAATGGAAAAGACTTGCTTCCTTCAGCAGCACTGAGGAACAACTCCCTGAAAGCCTTAGCATCTATGATCTATGTCGAATATTGAATATGGAGAAAAATACAGAAATGTATCAGATAGTTGGTGTGATACAAGGAATTTCTTTTGTTTTTATGAAGGACATTAATTATAAGTTTTATACAATAGCTAAGGAATAATCTTAGAGAATAAGCCAGACTTGTCTTGGATACAAGTTTGGCAGGCAGATGCAGTTACCAGCAGGTTCTTTTGTTTAATAGACATGAAAACAGAGCTGAAATGGAAATTGATGCAGAGAGCTGTTTTAGGTGAAGGACCACGGTCTGTCTTCTGGCTTTTTTTTGTGATGATGAGCCTCGCTACAGACCTGTGAAATAAAAATGAATTTTGACCCTTCCTCCAAATTTCCTGGGAAGCTCAGTTAATTTTATAGGTTTTGTGTCTAGTCTGTGGGCTGTCTGAGAAGGACTGGGTATTATATGTGTCTGTGAGTGGTGTGACTCAAAAAATAACCCTGATATTTAAATGCTTAAAAGTAATGTGTATTTCTGATTTGTCTCCTAATTTAGAAGATCCATATTTAGATTCCACAGCTGCTCTCTCAAGACTTCTTTCAATGAACAGGTTCCTAATTCTTTATTATACATAAGTCTATAAATCCTTATGAAAATTAATGGTGTATTTTTGGCTTTTTATTAGAAAAAGTTGTCAGTTATATCTAAGTGGGTTATTCAGTGTCCAGTGAAGTCACTGATAGCCATGCTGTGTATTTTTCCAGGCATAGAATCAGGTTTTCTGGAGGTTTGGGGTTTGGTTTTTTTTGTTTCCTAGGTGTTTTGTATTACATTACTTGAGTCTGTTCTCTGTTATGATACTGTTGTTCTTTCCAAGATGAATTTTCATTGCCATCATAGTAGAAGTTTATAAAATTTGGAGAAACTATTCATGCTCTGCCCCATCCCCTAAAACATTGGTTTTGCACACCACAAGTATATTGCTTTCAAACAACAGAGGAATTGCAGACTTAAGCTGGAAGGAGTATGTCCATTCTTTATGTATGCAAAACTGAGGTGGTCGGTGGCATACTTATGTTGGCAAGAATGTCAGGTCTGTATCACTGTAATAGGTAGAATTGTCACACTAGCTAGTTGCATTTTGTGAACACTAAAGTATACTGTTCTGCAACATACATAGGATTGTGTTAAATAAAATAACTAGCAATGAGAATTCTATGCCTTGGAAGAAATAACAAGAATAGCAAGGTGATTCTTGCCAACTCTAGACCTCTTCTAGCAGTTTTCTTCTGAATGGCTTGGCATGACAAAAAGTTCTCTTTTGGATTTTTTTTTTTTCTGATTCAGCATCATAAGTTTATGAATTATATCATCTTTGATAAAAAAAATAGTCTTTTACTTGAGATGGACAGTACACAAGGATCTTGATCCAAGCTAGTCTGTCCACTTATTTGAGCAGGTGTTAGAACATCTCTCATACTACCAGTTTTCAACACAAGGTGAGCTTGGTCTGCCATTCGAAGCATTGTATCATTTATCTCCAGCAGCATTAGAAAGAGATTTCCCATTAGACTCCAGGATGCTGCCTGGCACATACAAAGCTTTTTTGATTAAGACCTCTAATGGGATTTTTTTTTTTTTTTGCTTATACTCAAATCTTTTACATTTTATTATTGGAAGATTAGGACATTCAGGAGTTTTTCTGTGGATTTCTGCTGCTGTAAAACAAGCTCATATTCTGTTGGCACATCAATCAATTATATAAAGAATGAAAAAAGTCAAATAAAATAGATCAAATAGCTGAAAAATGTAAATTCAAAGCCATTTAGCTCAGTGCCATCAGCTGACTGTAAATGACATCTTTTATATGTAATGTTTATATATAACCTACATAGCACCTGTATGTTACATATATATATATATATATATATATATGACTCCAGTGATAGTCCTCATTCCTCCCAATTCTTCCTGCTCCTAAATAAAAAGTGTCTGTCTGTCCCCACTGGAAAGACAACTGAAATATTTAGTGCCTTGTTATCAAAATCAGTAAATCTCTCCAGAAATAAAGAAGTGCTTAGTGTTTCATTATTGTCAGTTTCAAAGTGAAATACTGTATGAAAAATAAACCTTACATTTAAGTATTTCTTCACTACTTCCTAAAAAAAAAAAAGCATTTTTCAGTGTTTCTGTGCAGTGTTTTTGCATTATATACTTAATTTTGTGGTGATGTATTTCAGGCTGCCCCAAGGTGGTGGGTTTTTTTCCTCACCACTGTTCTCTGTCTTCCATCCTCGAGTTCTGTTAAAAGACAACCAAACCACTCTCTGTTTTTGAGGGTGTGTGTACAGAACTTAAACATCCATCATTTTCCCACCTGTAGCAATGTTCACTCTGGAAAGCTACGTTAGAGCTGTAGAAAAATAAGTTCATTAAATGTTATTTCCACAATAATGCACCATGAAGAACTTATTATTCTATATTTACATTACTGTAAATTAGAGAAGAAACAGGATTAAAATATTTCAGAACAGCCGCCTGAAATGGTTTCAGCTCTGTATTAACGATGACAAAATGAGGTGTTTGACTTCAGAATGTGTAATTTAACTGGGAGAAAGGTTTGTGTGATATCACTGCCATCTTGAGGCAAGTCGGAGTATAACAGCTGAATTTCTATTTGAACAAAAGACCGGATCGTAAATGAGCCTGAATATCATTCATTTCGCCTTCTTCAGTCGTCATACTATGTTATAGTTAAAAATTTTGTATTCTGCCCACTACTGAACCTAAAAATGCTTGTGCAATAATAGTAGCTTTTTAAATACATACACAGTTGTATATCCTTAATATTCAGAAAAGTGGATTCATTTTCTTTTCCAAGTACAGACTGAATGCAGACAGGCTGAGGGGACAGTGCTGAAAATTTGTAGTCAGTAGTCATGTTTTAATTTAAAATATCATACTGGTTTTAACATTTACCTGCACTGAAAATCCCTGCTCAGAATGTACAGAAGCTAATAATTTATTTGGATTTTGACGTGACTCAAAAATCGTGAAGAACTCCATTAAGAACTATGAAGTAGAAGACCACATCTGGCTGAGGAAATGTTTCAATGTAAATTTCTGAGAGAGAATTTTGCAAGTACTTGTCTTTTTTTTATATACTCTTTCCTAAACAAAGGTTTGGAGCTGTGATAGTTGAACAATTAAAGTAAAAGGCCTTTTACCTGAGCCAGCACAGGTGTTCTTATTTATGTGAGAGTGTTGTTGATAACCAGGTTTTTGGAAAGCATTTGGATAATATGGTGATTTATATGCTATTAGAAGAATAATTGGACAAAATATTAGTAGGCTTGTTCTTACACATGGGATTGGAAAACTATCCTCCATAATTTTCCTGAGAACACACTAGGTTTAATTCTCTCAATTCAAATATTTCAGGTCAATTGCAGAATCAACACTGCAGAATTAAGAGAAAAGAATCACAATGAAGTAATTCATATTAGAATAATTGCATTCAAATATTATACTTTTTCCCCTAGAATAAAATGAAAAGATAATGCAATCCATAGCTAAATATCACAGCCACATGCTTTCTATGATGGCTGTCAGTACAGGCTCCCATGCTTCAAGCCGTGCTATTGATTGTTGTCTGCTTCCTGTACTTTAGTTCTGTGAACTTCAGTTGCTGGATCTCAGTGTGTCCTTAGCCTTGCTCTGCCCTCCTTGGCACCTGTGCATGTCTGGAGCAGATCCATTTGACACACAGTACATCACAGTGGTTGGCTCTGTTATATATTGTAGGAGCTTGGCACTCTTACAGTGCACTAAGAAGGTTCTGTTTTTATTTCCAGTAACAGCACATCTAGGACATTTTCCTCCTGGTTTTAGCTTCAGGGTTTTTTTTTTTCCTTATATTGGATTGTATTGGTTATACTTCATTACTTACCTAAGTGGATTTCTATTTTTATTTTTGTGCTCCCTGTGAGGAAAGTCTTTTTCCACTTAAGGTTTTTTTTCTTTCTTTCTTAATACTATGCAGTCCCTTGACTTGGCAATTTTTTCAAGTTTCACTAAAACCAGTGTTTAAATGCTGCTTCTATAAATAGTCTGACCTTGCCAATCACCTTTAGTTGCTCTTGGATAACGTGTGGTACCTTCCAACTTCTACTTACAATGTGTCTTTGAAATGGTCAGAGGGTAGGGTTACTTCAAACTTTTGTCCTCCACCTCTCAAATTCAACATTTAGAATCAATGTGTTGTATGCTTTAGGACATTTAGTACTTTGCCTGTGTAAATAAGAAAGGAATAAGGTAATTTTTAAATAGAATTTTTTTGAAGATTACAGTAAAAGTAAGCAAGGTTGCACATGAAACATATTCTTATATGGCTATGGCTGTATTTTAATGAAGAATTATGGGTATGATGGTTGTTAGCGCTATATAAAACTGCACTGTGATTCCCAGGAGATTTAGGGAAGCTTTTCAACAGTTGGATCTTGAAGTTTTATTTTCTGTTTCAGAAAGGGAAAACTCATTTGAGGCTTTCAGGGTTCAGTGACTTTGAAATTAAGCCCCTATACAGAACTATCACAGCACTTCTTATCCATGTGGAAGCCAAGGCAAGATGATCCAAACTAGAATTGTATGTCTATAGGTCTCATTTCTCAAGTTACTGGTATATGAATTATTATGTCAGAGAGAAACGGTAGCATCAATATGGAAATGCCTTTGTAAAAGTACTTACCAGCCCTTCAGAGTGTCTACTGCAAAGCAGGCTGTTTCCTGAAATCCTGTTGCATTTCTCCTGTGCACTTGAGAATACCCATGTTCTGAAGCGACTCCATGCTGGCAGATTGGGAGTGCTTCTTAAAAATTTTAAGGTGCCAGCCCTCTAAGCTGAGGCTTGCTGAGTGCAGATTCTGCTTCTGTTTGCTTACTGAGCTTTATATTTGTGCTTCAGTGAGGCAGAGGAGAAGCTTGTTGTTTATGCAGTCCTTTGCATTTGTTGGGGTTTGGCAGCCTGCTAGTCTGCTCTGCCTTGCTAGCACTACTTCTCCTTCCCTACGAATTTGATGCAAATATGCTAGATCTCACCAGGCTATTGTGGATACGTTCTTTGCAGTCAGTTCAGTCCTGGGTGTAGGCCTGTGTCTAAATTATCATACAAATTACATATGACAACTGGCAAGGAAGCTGTCAGCTACTGCTAAGGTCTTTGACTGGCCTAAATGCTGCAGATAGTGAAACCAAGGAGTATGTAGTTTCATATGATCTAGGCTGGAATTCCAGGCACTTTCATCCATATTCACTCACTCTAATTCAAAATCCACTTCAAACTCAGAAAGAATCTGGCTAATCTGTGCCACTCATATCCAGAACACCAGCTTTTGATATGAATGTGCATGAGCAGCTTGAATATGCTGTAATAGTCATGTTTCTGATACATGCTAATCAGTGTAGCTTGTACTACTCTTTGTATAAAGGAAGACATGTTTGATGAAGTTGGGCTCCCCTGGTATTTGTTTGGGCAGCAATCTGTATAGGTTGTTATGTTTCCTATGCTGCTGGAATAGAGGGAAAGGCAGTGGCAGCGGTCAGACAGAGTAAGTGGTAGTAGAGCAGACTTTTAAGGATCAGCCAGTGCTAATCACAGCTAGTGGGTAGATGAAGGCTTTTTGCAAAAATGTGGACATCTCGTGCTTTGGTGGGAGCAAAGTATCCTGCCATTAGCAGAAAGTTCCCCATCTGTTTTTTAGGATCAGCAACTTCAAGCTCTTTAGAAACTTACCTTAATCTAAAAGTGACTGAAGGTAATAGAAAAATATATCACAATTTACAACTGTATACAGAAGTGATCAATGAGTTGTAGGTTTCCAGTGAGTATACTAAAAAAAATAAAGTGCACAGTAATTTCCAGCACTATTTATTTTTGGGAAAGGCCACTGTATTCATGTATTATCAATTACAAGAAAATAGGCTAAGCAATAGTCTTGGTTAACTAAGAAAGCCAAAGGGACGTGGATAGGAGAGTTTGTATGGAGAAAGTAGTGCTGGGAGTAAGTTCCATTCAAAGCCATGCCTGGAGGAATGCATAGAGGTCTTTCTGTGGGAAACTGAGTGCATGCATCAGCAAGAATTCACTTCCTTTTGTCTCAGAAAGTACTTACAGCATGGTATATCTGTGTGTGACACACAGGCGTGACAACCACTGGCTTGCCCAGATGTAATGTATGTAACTCCCTCCTGTGGACATGCATTTCCATTACAAAAGCAGGTTTCTTCCTTAACTAAAACCACTTTTTAAATTACATACACTGAACAAAATATTAGCTATCCTTCCTGAAAAAAAATTCTCAAGGATAGTTGGGCATTTGTGTGAGGTTTTTTTCATGGACTGATAAGTACATGTAAACCCTTTTCATGTCCAGACAAGACCCAACATTTACTTTCTCACTGTAGATAAAGCCAGTGTCAGATTAAAGAACATGAACAGAGAATGGATAGAATGAAGCAAGACTAGAAACACAGATGAGCAGGCAACTTGAGCTGAGTACTTGGAATCATTGAAAGATTCAAAGGCAGGAAAAATTGAATGCAAGAAAGATCATCTAAGATGGTCTTCATTGGCTGGCAAGATAAAGTAGGTGTAGAAACCAGCCTTGCAGATTTTAGCTGCAGTTTTAGATCAGTCATTACTTCATTTGGAATATGTAGTGACCACAGGAAGACTGATAAGTCCTTTGCAAGGTAATTTTGTATATTAAACAATTAATAACAAAAGCAAAGGAAACCACAGTGATCTTTAAGATTAGAGAAAATTGATAGAGAAGCGTGAGTATTTCCATCTTGATGATGGCAAATTTTTTCACATTCAGAACACTTTACCTAATACACTCAAAGGTGAACTGCTATGGCTGAAAATAGCTTTTTGGAGTAAAAATATGAAGCAAGATTCAGACCCAAATATGTGGTGTTACTTACCCCTTCAGCTAAGTAACACCATGATTTGTCTTTAATGACAGTCTACTGATTTTAGATGTTGTCATAGTTAAAATAAAACAAAGATGCCTTGAAGCCAGTGCTAATTTTACTTTTCTGGTTTGATTGGATTTCCCCTCTTCTGTAGAGAGGAGAGGTAACGGTTGAAATTGCAGGTTTATTTTAATACAGATTTTTTCTAGTAAAATATTAATGATGACTATATTCTATTCATAGTCCAAATTCAGTTCTTCAGTCACATGGCAGCAGTGCAATTAAATGGAGAGGAGGGCAGGGCAATTTTCTCTGAAAAAAAATTCCCAAACATGCATATGAATATAGCAGAGCTGTACACTTCTAGGGCTGTACTGTGATCTGAACCTATGTAAATATTAGAAAGGGTAAGAAAAGCCTGTCCTTTGCTTTAGATCAGTAGAAGTGAATGCCCAGTGCTGACTGTGCTTCAAAGCTTGTGGGAAATATGTGGATGACAGTCAGAATAGCTGTACAGCAATGGCTGTCGTAATTTATTTGCCAGCAATGTTTCATATTGCCCTGGATCAGTAAGACAGGAGAGGACAAATTACAACCCTAAGTGGTATTCTGGTTTAAACAGGGCTATAAACATGTCCCTTTACTATAGGATTTACAAAAGGACTGTCTTGGGTCTTATAAAAAGGCTTAATTTGGGCATCAAGCCTTCTTAGCTGGAAACTAATGCAAAGAATTAGAGTATGGACTGTTACAAAACAGGAATTTTTATTTGCTCATGTAATGAATCAGTTGTAGAATTCAGTTTAATTATTGGATCTGCTTTCATCATAAATGTTGGTTTGAAGGATAGTAGTTTGAGTTTAAATTAGCAGTTCTGATGCTGAGTATCTTTTTTATGGTAGGTTTTTTCCCATGACTTTACATGTCTTTGCATTAATCTAAGTCTTCCTTAACATTGCTTCTAATCTAGTCAGCAGGAGTTGCAATAATGTCTAAACACAGAGAAAAAGCAGTCAAGTATTGTGGTCATTTTAGTTACATGTCTATTGTAGTACTTGAACATGAAGGTATCTTAGTTACAACCAGCCTGAATTCAAACAAATATTCTGTGGAAATATTATGAAAGCTCTGATTAATCTAGCAATTTAATGTTTGTTTAATCAAGATATTGCAGAGATACTTTTGTAAAGCCTGATAAATTACACTGAAATCCAGTGTGGCAGCAGATATAAATGATAGGTACCTGAATATTCAAATCCTTTTATAAGAGATGTGTATACAGAAAATAGGTAGAGCTGTTTACTTTTTAAAGTCACTAAAACTGTCATTTAATGCAAATGGAATATATGGTGTTGCCAAATGTGAAACTAAATTATTTTATGAATATACATTTTTAATAATGAGAAGAAACTATCTAGACTAAAATTCATTGTGATGAATATTATGATGATACAGAGAACAGAAGTGATGACACTTGCTATAAATGCTCCCTAAATATGCACAGAATTATTTCCTGTTATATGTGTGAACTCCTTTGAAGGAATGCTGAAATTCAAAGTTTTAGTGTCATATGCCAAAGTAGTGATTTTTTTAAATTCTTTTAAAATGCATACTTGCATTTGAACTTTAATTCATTATGTGAATTTTTCAGGGTTTCAGATACAAACATTCTACCTTCTTTGCAAACTGTGTAATATGCCTGTATAGTAATTACTGCTCTTGCCCTGCTTCTTCTAACAACACTATGCTGTTGCACTTCTGCAAAGCAAACTTATGATGAGTGGAGACTTACCAGAGGATTTAAGGAAAATGATTTTGTTAGGTAGCTGCAGATTCTGTCACACAACTTTTCCAGGCTGCTTTTTTAATATGAAGTGTATATTCCTTTTGTTATCCACCAAGATCCTACCTGTTCTTGCATAAGAGGAGGAAGGAGTTTATAAAGGAAGGTTGAAAATGGAAAATGAAGATAAAACCCATAAGTGATTCTCTTTTTGATATGAACTTGGAAAAAAAGGTTCAAGGCAGAGTTGAAAAATTCCCTTGCTTCTTAAAAAAAATAAGGTACTAGACACGTTAGTCAGCCTCCTGCAAGGACAAGGAGAAAACTAATGCACTTTCTTGATTTTTAAATCCCAAAGGATAAATATTTTAAATCTAGTGGTACCATCACCTGTTATGACACCTAGAACTCCAATCTCTCTCTTGGCTGTCATCATATTATTTCTACTGCTAGAGAAGCATGCTGGCTAGAATTTGGGTTTATACACTTGAAGCGCCTGAAGTGCTTTGCAAGAGATGAGTCAGATGCTTTAAGTGCAGTCAGCCATGATGTGTTCTGTAGTAATTCACACCAGCTCTGAGACTTTAGAAACTAGTATCTTATATTCTTCGTAACTATGGAGAAGTAAGGGGCAGCAAAGAGAAACAGCTACTTGACCCCAGCCCACTGTGCCATACATTTCCTCACTGAAGGGACTGAGGGTAACCTGGGCAATAACAAGGGGGGAGGAGAGGTGTCTGGAGTGAAGTCGAGCCTGGGAAAAGGGGGGAATACATGCTTTAAATGTTTGTCCTTTTAATTTTCAAATACTATAATCAGTAATTATTTATTCTAATTGGCAATATGAGTTAAATTCCCCAAGCTGAGTTTGGTTTTCTTGTAACAGTATTTGGCAAGTGATTTACGTGTCTTTATTTTGACCCATGATTTTTCTCACTCCTGTTGTTCTTATTTTCTTCCTCATCCCACTGCAGGGGTGGAAGGCAGTGAGCAAGCGGCTGAAATATCTTGCTGGGTAAAGTTCCCTCTCCATTCCTTCTTTACTGGCACCAAATCTATCTTAGCCTTTTTGATATTTCAACTCTTTGCAATCTAAATTAAATATGTTATCCTAATTGAAAATTTTTAAAATTATAGAACAAGGCATTATTTTGTTGTTAAATGCTTCCTTGTGTAGAGGGGAAATTGAGGCCTCTGCCGCCTCCTATTTGTGTATACTGTCAGCCTGGTGCATAGGAACTCACGATTCCCATTTATGAGCACATAGGCATAAAGGGAGAGACTCCGCCTGTCTTCTCAGTGGTTCATTTAATCTGTGCTACAATTCAGTTTATTCAACCCAAAAGAAAAGGAGGAATTGTTACTCACCTCTAGCCCAGAGGAGCCTCAGGTTTGCTTCAGGTCTGCAGGCAGTATTACTGTGTAAAATTATTGAATAAGAAGTAGAAAAAATCCATGGGGTAGTAAGAGGCTAAGGCAGCTGAAATGCCAGTTACTTTTTCCCCCTCCAGTTTATACATTGCTGATAGTAATTATTAACATTACAGGAATATGTAAATATCTGATGGGGGTAGTAAATAAGATGGAGCCAAAATCTTCTCAGTGGTATGTCGTGAAAGGAGAACAGGTAATTACAACAAATTAAAATGCAGGAAATTCCATTTAAACATAAGAAAAAGCCTTTTCACTGTGTGGATAGACAAACCCTGGAACAGGTTGTCCAAAGAGATTGTGGGTTCTCCATCCTTGGAGATACTGAAAAACTGACTTGGATGCAGCTGTGAGCAACCTGCTATAGCTGACCCTGCTTTGAGCAGTGGGTGTGGATTAGGCTATCACCAGAGGTCCCTTCAAGCCTTATCTAGTCTGTGATTGTGTTGACACTTCCAATAGATACTTTCCTACCAATGAATAGCAGCACAGAAATAAAAGAAGTAAATGTAATACCTACGATTAATGCAGGGCAATACCACTAATGTCTGTAAAAAGCCATCTGAAACTGCCTGAAATGATGGCCTTTGAAAATAAATTGCACTCAAATCACCCAGCTGCAGACAATTTCAGTAAAAACATTGCTGATCTGATATGTGGGTTGATGATGTTTCCATTGGCTATGGTTTGCAAACCTCCTATTAATTTCTCAACTGAAGCTGCATAGTCATTCATCTTTAGAAAAGCTATACCAAAGATTTATGAAAGCATAATATGAGAATAAGACTAATGTATTATCTGAAAAGGGCATTAATGTTCATACTACTCACAGCATAAATCAGGGGTCAAATGGTCATTCACATCAGAATGTGTAAGGCTCCCTATAGGACTCCCTTAAATTCATGCCCACTAGTATGCAATTTTTGTTACCTGTGTTAAGAAATGAGCCAAAGTACATATGTTCCTGTGGCCTGAACCTAAGAATATTATCAAAAATAACACCACATGGAAAGCCTGGAACAGAGGACAGCAAATATACTAAAGAGAATACCTGCTGTCTTCCTGTGAGTTTGATCATTTGGAGTTAAATGCTTTTCTTGTACACAAGAGAGTTTTGTTGAGAGCTAAGAGATGCTTTTTGCTCTGAGACAGCAGAGCAGCAAGAGTTTTTATATAGTGGCTACTAAGAATGCTTTGCATTCCTTCAAAGCAACTAAAAGAGAGAACACAGCTGATACCATAGTTATAGTAATGGGATTAAGCACTCCAAATCCCAGTTAGGTGAATCACAAGAAATTCCTGAGAGTTTATTCCGGGTCTGCTGTACATTAAACAATTGTAATTGTGCTTGTTCGCTCCTTTGCAGAATGACAAGAGCAAAAATACTTTAAGTATGTATTTTACAGAGATGAAAAACCAGCTTCCAATTTTATGTCTGTTTTCCTTTTAAGATTTTGAGGGTTTTTTTATATTTTGTGAGTGCACCAAGGCAAGACTGTTTCCAGCATTACAGAAATCCTGCCACCTCTAAGATGAAATACAGTTATTAGAACAGAGATCAGCAAAGCTACAAAATGATTGGTGAAAGGAATGTTAAGAGCATCATTAAAAAATTGTAGGTGTGAAACGACACTTAATAGTAGATATCTCAGTTGGACTGAGAGCCAAGAGATCACAGAAGGCAAGACACTGAACATGCTTCAGTTTTCATATTTTGAACAGTGAGAAAAATGCCTTTATAAAGAATCTTTTAGATTTGAGACATCCAGGGGAAGAAGTGTCAAGTTAACATAGACTCTGTCCAGTGGGATTTTACCAGTGTACTGGGGTCAGTATCTTTACATGAAAAAATGCTGTGCGTACTTTAATGATTGCAAATAGCAGTCCATCCCATATCTAGTTCAGAAATTAACTCTCTTGACAACAGCTTGACAAGCAACTCTTCATGGCCCTTTTAATTAAACTGAGGTATTAGTTTGCTCCTTGGAAAATCTGTAGCTTAATGAATAAACATTGGTTATTTCTTTTTCCACAAATTTCCTTGGAGATCTCGTCTAAATATTCTGGAAGCTTCCAAGTGACTTTGTTCATTAGATATGAAAAACCTCATCCAGAGCTGTCCTAGCTTGGGGACTTTTTTATTCTAATAACAGGACCAATACTTGGGCAAATTGAACCTAGTTGGTTATTCTTTTGAATGCCACATATAGAGTTTCAAATGCCCTTGCCGTTTCTGTAACTGTGGGTTATCCAAGAGGTCCTTTTTTGAACAGCCTTGGAAAGATTATAAGTCTGCAAAGGACTATGACACTCATGCAAGTTAGCATGGATCTGTAATTCTACGTGTTGAAAAATTTATATTCTTCAAGTGTGATTCTAAAAGTAACCTGAAATTATAATTTCCCCTCAAACAGTTAAACCCCTTCATCTTGCATTATGTGGAAAGAAACTTTTAAAATATTGATTAGGCACTAGCCTCAACAAGGAAACAAAGTCTTTTTGTATCAAGTTCTCAATATATTTCTCCATGTCTTCAAAGGCAGAGGAAATACAAAGAATTTTCTTAGGAAGCCTTTTCTCTGACAAGTCTTTAAATGAAGAAAATTCCTGGTATTTTGGGACTGGCAGGGATCATTGAGTAAGCACCACTCACAGATGTGGTAAATTTGAACTAGGTTTGTGGTCTGTCTAGACCAGGTTTTGATGATAGCCAGCATCATGTGTTCTTAAAATGGTGCAAAAAGTCCTCATCAGCATGCCTTATCCTGAGGGAACATTTCCTTTTAACAGCACCTTCAACTAGTTACATCATATATGATATATCATATATTTTAAAATTATATTTTCTATAATATCGCACAGTGAACAAATACTAAATTTATGTTTGTGTGTGTATACCCTGCTGCATTAGCTTAAGGTCATCAGGATCATTTCTGGCCTTTTCCTTGGATTGTTCGATTTTTAGCTAAGCTAGCCTGTGGCACACCAACAGGCTCCAATACAGGCAGCCTTGTTTTGAGCATTGCCTGGGGATATTAAGTCAAGAACTGGCAAGAAGATGGATGTTTGGCAGAAGTGACAAATTCAGTTTCAAGGAGAAAGTTGCTGACTGCACTGTTCCAAATAGAGCTGCTTATCTGCCATTCCAGATTTTGTAATGATGACAGCTGTTTAGGGGGACCTTGAAGAGGTGAGGAAGTGAATGAATTTACTGGAGAATACAACTTACTTGTAAGTCTAAGAACAAATCAACAGTCACTATCATTCATGCTTATATTCTGCAATTCATGTCTATGTTCTGAGCAGTTTCATTGCACAGACTTCCAAGTAGCAAAAACATGCACATTAATAAAAAATCGTAATTTCAAACCTAGAGAATGATAACTACATGTGGGCAGAATAAAACTCCAAAACATAACACGCATCTCTTGTTTGGAGTGGTTAAACCATCCTGTGAAATTCTGTAAAGTATGTTGCACTCTTAGTCTTGCACAACTTTGTAGCAACACATCTTTCTCTTACATGGATGTCATCTCCTCCCAGTCAGTCCTTGTGGTGTATTTTTCTTAGGTACTGGGTGCCATGCTCAGTACTTAATTAAAAATAAAGTAATTTCATCTTCAGTTACTTTTTTTATGACCATCAGAAACAGCAGCAATGAGTGCAAGAACAGAAAAATATATTTGCCCCTCCTTCTACCCATTCGGAAAGATATGAACTAAAAATAGTTGACTTCTGACCAGCATATTGTTGGATTCATGTTCTGCTTACAGGAGATAAGAGGGTTGAGGGGAGAATAGAAGAAATGAAGAGATATAAAAGCAGGTTAAGCAATGGAATACTAGATCCAAAAAGAACTGGGGTAAAAGCAGACAGCAAGAAGAATGTATAGCTGCAGCCCCAGGATGTGTACAGTAAGCCAGAAGTTTCAGATTGTATGCTTGTAATTTCTTGAGTGATTGTTGAAATTTACAGTGTTTCTAAACGCGTTATGTGATTGAAAGCATTACACACATGCTTCAGTTTGTACAAGGACTGACTAAAATTACTTAGCTTTTTTGCTACTGTTGTTCTATATTTTTCTTAACTAGTTTTATTTTCATTTCTATAACTATATATTTCTGCACATGAAAAGATTATATCTTTATGATAATAAAAAATTGTCTTCTTAGCAAGTGAAGTGCAGTCACAAAAATAGTAAAACAGACCAAGGCCATAAAATTAAACTACGCAGCTAGTATCGACAAGTTCTGTGAAGAATTTCCTGTTAAGTTTTCAAGTGTATCAAAAACTGTAAGACACATTTGTTCAGAATCTGAAATACATGTTTGTCTTCCATTGAGTCTATTTTGATAATGTGTAGTTTTATTTATTGAGACTAACAGCTCTTTGATTATAGGGGTTTTTGCTGATGCATGTTGCAGAAGGCTTATTCACCTATTCTCCAGTAAGCCAAATGACAAGAGTTGCAAAAATTCTGCTCTTTGGGTTGTAGCTAAAAGACGCTGAGTCCAAAAAAAAAAAAAGTCATCAAGATGTTGATAATATTAAAGGAGAGGACTAATCAGACAGTCTTCTCATTACAATTCTTAGATGTAGCAATTTATGTAGCTCAGCATTCTTCCAAGCCGTGCAGGTAAAATATTTCAGCAGCAAATGTAGATATTTTAAAATTTTTAGATTTGGTACAAACTCTCTATTGTACTCATGTTTCTAGCAAGTTTATGCAATCATTTTCATTCTGGGAGTATTACTTAGCAATGAATTCTATGCCATTTTAAAATCATGAACCTTTTGAGAAAATGATTACAATATAATGATTTCTACAGAGGACAATTTAAATTTTGATCAGAGGTTATAGAGGTCAAACATGATATATTGCCTATCAGCATTTTTCTGACATGCCCAATCAGTAGGGATTTCTTGCTCCATTTTCTAATTTTCTTTATTTTTTGAAACATTTCCATTTAAGATTAAGACAATTTCTGAAGTAAGAACTGCTTTTCCACGTCAAAATGTGACTGATATATGGGGGGTTGTTTGCTTTTTAAGAAAGCACTATAATTTAATTTTTTTATATTGATGAGGCTTTTATCAGTGGCTTCTATAACCATCCATTTTTTATTGCCAGTGATTTTTTTCTTTCTTTAATATTTGCCTTTCTGAAATTCAAGCACTAGTAAAATTCCTATGAGTGAAATAATTAATCTCTTATTTGGTCAACAAATGCATGAGAGACACTCCAGGAAGTGTGAATGCAATGCATAATGTTGATCTTGTATTCACCTCTGTATTCAGATACTTTCATCAATGTGAATCAGATTTAAGGCTTACATTCCCCTGAAGTCAGTAGAACTTATGGGCATGTGTTTAAAGCGAAGCAGTCTGTTATTTGCTCTGTAAATGAAGGACAAATATGCTTATTTAACTGTTTTCAGACATTGGTTTTTTTCCTACCCTGTTTTTAGGAAAAGCATATACACCATAAGCTTTCTTTTGTTTGCTAAAGGTGTACCAAAATTTTAGCACACAAAGGCACTAGAGGCTGACTTTTTATGACTATGCAGGTCAAGGTACCCTGAGAAATTTCCTTTATCTTTCTGGAACTTGTCTGAGCTGTGAAGCCTTTGTGTCCAGGTTGTACTATGGTCCTGAGAGGTCAGAAAGGGAGACTAACAGTACTCATAATCTAATTTGCCAAATACCAGTGCATTTCCTGATTCAGTGAATGAACATGAAACATGAGTACTACCTCAGGAAAATCCCATTGGTGGAAAAGAAAAATAAATGTTTTTTTATTTACTGTGTCATTCAGTACACTTTGGGATTGTGTATAAAGCCTTACAATGCTTGCTTATGCAATTAACCTGTGCATCTGCATGCTTTATATCTTAATTAGCAAGTCTGTCATAGTCTAGATAGACAACCTGTGTGTAACATAGTAGAATTCTGTTTTTAAAAATGGCATGGGCCATCACATAATGATATGCCAAAATACTTACTTATTATGTCCTTGGTTCACTGTAATAGGTAGTTTCTCCTCATTTATTTCTTTTCAGTCCTGGAAGTCTCACAAGAACAAGTGTATGAATAGGAGATATTAAGTGAATTTTTGCTTTTCAACTGAAATCCCAAACCAGCATGTGCTAGTCTGCCTTCTGAACGGATGATGTATGTAGCTGGAAATGTGAACTTAGTAACCATTTTTTTTAAAGCTGATGTTTAGTGTTAAGAAAAAACACAATGAAACACAAAAAAGATGGATTCCCCAAAAGAGAGAATAATAGCATGTTCATGTTAAATGAGTGGAAATTTACCAGTTATTTTAATGGAAAGATCTTATTTTGTTTCTGGACGTCAGAATTATTTGCAGCCTTTGGCTAATCACAAGTCTTAATGATCTGGTAACTATTGGATTTCTATTTTGTCCATTGATTCATTAAAGCAACTGCTCACATTCAAACATGGACAGATGGTTCAGATGTATATTTTATGGATTAGCAGACCTTTCTTGTCTGAAATTACCTTTTTGAATTTATCATATTCTTATCCTAATGACTCTGTCTTGACCATATGAATTTCTGTATGGCAGAATTTCTATATGGCATACAATCTGTATTCTCAAAGAGATGGAGAATTATCTGCTTCCCTCAATAGTTCGCTCCAGCTATTCTATCACACTCACTGTTAAAAACAATTGTTTTTAACAGTTTTTATTTGCCTGCCTTCACTTTCATGTTATGCTCTTCTTTGCTTAGTTATAGAGCCCTTTTGTAACTGATACTTTCTCCTTATGAATGTGCTTATACAGTAATGATTTTTAATTGCTTTTAATCTTCTTTTTGGTAAGCTAAATAGACTGTTAAATTTTTCACTACAAGTATTTTTCTGCAGCCTTTGTATAATATTATATCTTTCACTGAGCCTACTCCAGTCTTTTAGTGTGATTTTTAACATAGGAACACCCAATCTGCATGAAATATTCCTAGGTAGAGGAATAAAATTATTTACTGCCATTCATTTCCTTTGGGTTTTCACTGTAAATTGCCTAATCAGTGTGACATTAACATCCTATTCAGAGTCTGTCTTTTCCAGGATAGCTTACTGTTCTGTTTGTAGGGCTTGTATTTACTGCCCATGGATGCTTAGCTGTATTAAAATACATCTTGTATTAATTGGCCCATTTTGTCAGACATTGGGATTAACTTGTAAAAAATAGACATAATTATTTACCACTATGTGGCTTTTTGTGTAGCCCACTATTTCTGTCAGTAGTGGTCTATACATATGTTTCCAAATGGTAGTAGCAATTATAAAGCTAGCCCACCCCTTAAACTCTTCTCTTAGCAAGGAGTTTGAATTAAATAATGTCTGTACAAACATAAGGTATTATGGTATTTTATGGAAGAAGCAGTATTCCTCCTACTTCTAGATCTGCAAAGCACAATGGAGGATGAGAAGTAGGAGAGGTAAGATGAGCTTCAAAAAACATTTTAAGAAGTCTAGTCAGGACATACTTTCTCAGGCAGGCTCTCAAAAATATTCAGAAGTTAACCTGATTTCAAGATCTTCTGACAGACAAAGGTAGATAATTTTATCTTGATTTACTGCTTTCAGTTCTACTGAACAAAGGTTTCTTCCTGTAACTTCTTCATAACACCAGTTTTCTCAAGACATTCCTATCAATCTTTCTAATTGAAATACACATATATATTTCCCATTGTACTCTTGTCTGTAATGTTGCATTTTTCTCCTACTGAAAAACGTCTTTACAGGATCTCTTATTTTTGCCTTGGGCAATTCATTCTCTGATACACAAATACTGTAAATAATGCAAAACTTGGGAGTTATGGGTTTTTTTTTCTTAATCCATTCAGACTTAATAGTCAGCATTTTTTCTTTTGAAAATCCTTTGTTGTCCCTAGGGTACAACCTTAACAGGTGAGTTATGAATCAAGAAGTGCAACAAGTACTGAAATCTGAGGAAATCTTTGGTCAAGTGGGATTTCTCCATCAATGCTCTGTAGCTGTTTCAGCCTTCTCCACTCTCTTTCCCTAAAGATAACACTTAGTTATCGATCTGCTGACTACACAAGCCTACTGATAAGCTTTCCATCCTCTGCTGCAGAAGGTGTATCTGCTGGCCAAGTAAGTGTTTTGTGGATACAGAAAGGTGAACCAGCAAAGCTGCTATCACTGTAGGAAGAGCCCTTTTTAGCTGCAGGAGAGAAGAAAAAATCGCCTTCAAAGCTATAGAGAATGAACTCTTCCCTGAACAATCAAGCCTTCAGAAGTGGGAATTGTTTTTGATTATATAGTGAATCAAAATAATATTCTTTATTTAGGAGAAACAGACAAGGTTAGTCATTTTAGTACACAATGCAGTTGGTCTAGTTTGGCTTGCAAAAGAAATTTTAAAAAATATTTTAAGAACGTAACATAAAAGAATCTCACTAATCTCTGAACTTATTTTCTGAGTTTCCCCAGATCATTTCTGACCAGTACTGCTTCAGAACTTTTTCCAGACCAGAGAAGAACACCCATTGCAGGTCTGGAGATTAAGGATCGCATTAACCTGATTATTCACATTATTTAAGTAGGAAGATGAGATAAAAAATTAATCTGGGTCTATTCTTCTCTTACGTTGTGACACATCTTTGTGTGACAGATTGAACAAAACCAGCCCAAAGCAACGTCTCAGTCTTTAATTCTCCTTCTATTTTAGTATTGGTTTTAGCCAATTTGTTGTGGCTACTTTCAATGTGGTATTCTAGAAGTACCATGTTTTCCTTACTCAGTACTGTTTCAGTTTACAAGGTCAGTTTAAAATCCTGTGACATTCAAGTATTGGCTTTGGTCTAACTATAAAGGAGGGGCACACTGATAATTTGGTTTGATGATTTATCCATAAGAAGCTGGATTTCAGCCACCAAATTAGCTGAGATTGTTGCAGTGTTATTGTTATGTGGTGGATTATAGGCACGTGACATGTATAAATAATCTAAAGGAGAATCCGTTGAAAGCCATTTGGTCTTCCTTCAGGCTTTCAGCAGGAGTTTTAACCTTGCAGTCAACCTCCCAAGATAACCTCTGTAATGAGTTAATTTCTTTATTAAAATGCAAATAATTTTCCTCAACATAAAAATGTATGGTATGCCCTAAAACACAATTCTAGTGAGATAGACACATACATACAGGTTCATATACTAAAATTTAAATTAATGTATATATAAACTGTTACTTTAGCATGCAAAGACCTGTTGCCTAAATTACTTTTTTTTTGGAAGTAAATGATAATTAGGAGGATTTTGTTGGACTGATTCATTGATGAAGAGAAAATTAAGACAAGATTAACTTCGAGATGAATAATTGGAATTGACAACTGTTATAATTTTTTATCAGTGTAAGTTCCGTCTTTTGGATGAGACTGAAATTGCTTGTAGCTGGTGGTTATGAAACAGGTGGCATGTTCTGATGGCCTTACTATGAGTGAGCTTTATTCTTGGACTATCTCCAAGAGTAAGATGTCAATGGGTGTTGCTTGTCTCTAATCTAATTCCTATATTATATCACATAAAACACTAATGTGTAGTAGGATTTCATACACAGCTTCTAAACATAGTATTATCTAGATAGAGTTCCAAGAAGTGGGTACAGAGCTCTCTAGAAAGATTATGCTGTCAGGACTTCAGTATATTCTTCTCTTGGTGGCCAATGGAGCTTAACTGCCGACACAAAAGTTGATGGTCCTTTGCTGAGATCCTTTTAAGCATATGAATAAGATACATGAGAATCAGGAGAGACCATAAGAGTCTGGGACATCATGTTTGCCACAGTGCAGAGGACTGTAATGCATGCCCAAGGAGTCCTTTCTACATCCACATCAGCTGTGAAGTGACCGGGCTTCCTGCGTGACACCTTCTATGCGTGACACCTTCTATGTGTGACATCTAGATATTGGAACCACCTTTTAAATAAAGCCCATGCTTTAAACTGACAATAGAGCTAGGCATCTAAATAATGGTGGAAGCCCACTGTTATCTCCTTACCTTCCTAGCATGGTGTCTATCCAGCAAGTTTGAAAGTAGAGTGGCCTAACCTCAGAAGAACATGGAATTTCCAGGGTCTTTTCACTTTTGCAGGGTCACTGCAAACTTCACTATAAAAAGAAACATTTTGTGTTAAAGGCATTCTGAACCTCTGTTTTATTATTATGTGTCCTGTTCTTGTGCTTGGAAAATTGCCTTACCAATATTTCATTTGAATACTTTCCAGTTAAAAGAAAAAGTCAAAGCTGCTAATTCTTTCTTCCTGCATCTTCCATCCCCCTTTTAATTTTCATCCTCTCCATGATACTCTTCCTTTTCCTCTATATCACACACAACCCCTGTTTATTAGTTCTCCCAGCTCATTTGTGTTCCTTAACTATTATCCAGCAAGAGGCAGAACAGAATAAATGGAGCTGTACCTGTTTGGGGCTGTGTAGCTCCCAGTTTTCATAACATTCCCAGTAATGTGTTTTCTGTGAGACAGTTGCCCATTTCTTAAATTCAACTAAACTGCTGGATGGACAAATAGACGATGTAAATACATGGAAAACAGAATGTGATCTCCCCTTTTCCTAGTGGCTTTGTCGCAAACTGCGTTAACTTATTTTCTCTCCACCTCTTGTCACTATAAAATCACAAAAGCAGAAAAGTGTAGGTCCTTTGGCAGGTTTCAAGAGCAGCACTTCACCCAACTCCTTGCTATTTTAATTTCTTTTTTCTCTAATAATATCAATAGAAGTTTCATTTGATTTTTGAGTGTGAGGAGCTTTTAAAACAGTGAGCTTCCTTGTCAAGATAGTTATCTCAGTTCTGTGATAGGATTATTTCACAGACAGCATTTTGTTATGTGTTTCCCTTGTATTACTGAAGGCTGTTTGATATCACTGTTTTCTGTGGCATTGCTCTTTTAAATGTTAAGTTTTTAATTTAACCCAAGAAATGGACTATCGAAGTGCTCAGTGAACTAAGCTTCAGAAATTCACAAATAAACAGAAACAAATACACGGTACAAAATTTAATAGCCAAGAATCTGTTCTTGCTATTACAGCAACACAGCCAGTTCCCCTTCACAACCCTGCTGATTTTGTTAAAGGATTATGTTTATAAGATTTTATTTTTTCCAGTTAAAGGTTTAACCTTGATTTTCCTCCCATTACCTTGCTGGTCTTTTAAGTGAAGACAGCCCAAATCCTGTTTCCTACTTTTGCTCTCTGGATCCTATCTGATTCTCAAGACAGAAGTATAAAATTGCGAAGCTTTAACAGCTTCTTTTATGCTTCCTACTTTGTACCAAAGTACAAGTACTAAACTTGTTGCTACGCTTACAGGGTCTCTAAGTGCAAACCTGTTTTCTCTCATGCTCAGCTCTGTTAATTTTTGGTCAAGTTGGCACTATGCCTCACAGAGATGGTGAAAAGGAACGATCTCTCCTATCTTTCTTTGCTCAGTCACAGGTCCTGTATTTGACTGATCCTGCAGTGCTTCACTGCAGTATGAATTACTCCGGAAAGGAATGACAGTGCTTGCACAAACTGACCAATATTTACAGGCCATCTATGATTCATGAAGTGTGCTGAACCACCGTATGGTTCTCATAAGTGTAACGCTAGCTTCTGTAAACAGTTGCTGACAGCTGAGATGAAGCTTGTGATTTCCAGTATTTTACTACATCAGATGTTTTCTTACGATGGGTGTTGCAAGGTCATCAGCCACTGCAGATGCCACCAGTGGAGAAAGACCATGGCACAATAAGTGGTGTAGTTTCTATATGTGTATCTGATACCAGTCTCCTTGTGTCAAAAATTACTTTTTGGATTTTCTTGTAAGGGGCTTTTGAGCAGTGCTACAGACCTTTAAAACCCCATTCTAATCTCTGATACTAAGATTGAAACAGTGCAAAAGCTCAGTGATTGCATATGACAACAAAGTTCATGACCTCAGGAGGATGTGAGCTGACTTCTAGATCATTTGAACCATCAGTCAGCAAGCACTCTAAAGCTTCAACTGCTAGAAATGAGTGTAGAATTACTGGTGTTGACATCTATGCAAAAGATAAAGTAGACTGTGGAAAGCAAGATTTGATGTTAAGATCTTAAGGCATAAGGGAGCAATTGAAGTGCAGCTTCCAGACTTTTGTTATATAGGTAGAGAACTATTACAATATTTACCTGTAAGGGTGAAAAGAAGTGACTTCTCCTCCCAACTCTTAGGAATATTGCTATTTTAATGTGCAGGATTCTGATTGTTCTTATCTGGTGCAGATATGCAAGAGAGGTGTCTACTGGAAATACTGTGCCTCCTTAGCAATATATAACTAGCTTATATAGGTACATAGGAATGAACATTCTGAATATTTTCCCATAATAATACTATTTCGACAGTTCTCTTCCAGAAAGTAGTATCTGTTACTGTAATGAAAATATAAGCAGAAATGCCTACTCCCCCGATAGTTTTTAATCTATTAATAATGTTAAGAGCATCAGCTTTTGTATCTATGCAGTAAACAGAAGTAAAATTAATCATGTCTTAGAAACTTAGAAATCACATAGGTTGAGACTTTTAAAAGTTTCTGTGTTATCAGCATTCTTTAAAGAACTGATTTGTAAGGCTGCCCAGAGCTTCCAAAAAGACAGTGAGGACTGCAGCATTCATGAATTGGTCTAGCAACTGGCAGTTTTCATACGCTGTTGTACATACTTGCAGTAACAGAATGATCAAGTCAGACCTTCAGACTGCAAGCTAGACTGTAGCCCATGTCCAACATGGGAAGAGGAAGAGTGATTCCCAGGAAGAAACAGTTACATTTCCAAACAAAAAATTAAATATTTGATGAGCTTTCTGACAAAGATTAAGTGTATTTTTAACACTATGCTAATGATTATAGCAGAGTAGGCTATAATATATCAAACTGTAGCAGAATGGAAGTCCTGCAGGTTGGTATAATGAGAACTATTATTGTCACTTAGAAGATTGAACTGTTTCATTTAAGCAGTTCTGAATGCCAAAATGCTGAAAGTAAAATATCAGTAGTTGTTAACTGTAACGATTTTTAAATCAGGATCATTAAACAGAAGGATTACAGCAGGAGCTGGTGATGAAAGCTGTAGCAATAATGCATCCATTTAGCACACATTCAAGATGTGGCAGAGAACGTGACTGTTAAAGTTAACAGTTCATGATTTAGAAAATTTTACTTCAGTCTTAAGTATTTTCCCATAAAACAAACAGATTTCAAGTAACGTTTGTGTATGTTGCTGTTGAGACTGCAAGCAGTCTTTATTGGTGCTGTGTGCTTAATATCATGAAGGGGTGTAAACTACTATGCAGACGGGAGGAAATTATATATTTTCATAAGTCCCACCTTTTTTCTGCAGTGAACTAAAAATGGAGAGACACCAACCCCCCAAAAACTCCATTGTTGTATTGCTCTAATTTTGTTACAAGTTTATGGAGCTGTCAAAGTGAGACTATGTACACAAAGTTTATAGTTTCGTTGCCATTTGTCACTGTTGTACTGAGTTTTGCCTCTACTTGCTAGGACTTGAGGTATTACACTCTAATGCTTAGAGTCGCTTTTCTAATTAAAGGAAAGCTCGATTTCTTGATAAGGAAGTTATACTTTTGGGTGCTGTGCTTCCTGGACAGTTCCATGCTACAGACCATATATTTCCTAATCACTCTGTAGGAGCAAAGTAGTAAAAGGAGGATGCAGCCTGCATAATCAATGACATAAAAGGCTGTTTTTTAAAGGAGTGCATTTTAGAAGGCTCTAGAGTCTGTGTTGAGCTTCCTTAACAAAATTTTTTCTCCTCTTCTGTCTGCCTCTCATTTTTGAAATATTTATTTTTGGAAGAAAATTCAGAAAATAGACTAATCTACAGTGAGAGCATTACACTGTGTTCAGGACATTCATGCATTCTAGTATACTAGGGCTTACAATATTCGAAGTAGGCATGAAAGTGCGATAGAAACATTATGTATTTTAGAAGCTTCCATATAGGAAGCAAGATGTGATCCTAAGAGTCAGAATGGGAAAAAAAAAAAAAAAAAAAAAAAAAAAGGAAAATAAGCTGCTAGTGATACAATAAGATAGTATTACAGAAGCATCTAGGTGTTCCAGGACTCTCTCATGCCATAAGTACAGAACAAAAATCTGACCCTAGAAAAGCTTGCCATCTAGTTGCATGTCCACAAAACTTCCCCTGAATAGTTAAAAAAACCCAAGGAAACCACTCAAGCTTGCTATTGGCACTATTAAAACCTATAAAAAGGAAAAAATTCCTATGAAGTAGTAGATTTAAAGCAATGCATACAGTGCCCTGATACAAATCTTGCAAGGGTGAGGGGAGTGGGTGGTCAGAGGTAAAAATTGCTCTGCTGTCTTTAGTATTTACTTTTACTTAGAGTACTTTTATTTAGAATAATAATACATAACATGTAAATCAAATGTTGTTGAATGTACATAGACTTCACAAGCAAACAAGTGCATTTTCAACTTCCCTTCTTTTTCTAACTGAGCACATTTATAGAAAGTGAAGTACAGGCACGGTCTGTACCATATAATATGTTTCTTTTTTCATTAAAAGAATGAAGTCTTGTCAGTGCCATTTATAACTTTATTTAAGAATGTGCATCTGGTGCTTTTGAGAAAAATATGCAAATGATGGATTCTTTACAGGTCCTGTATTAAGTAAATACAGACTGCTACAGCATCATCATAATTCAGTGCTGCTGAAAGGAACTACTCAAATAATCTATAAATATCTTCAGTGTCCTTTTCCCTCTGGGAAGGAAGTTGCTTTCTGTGAAATTCATTTTCGTATTGTGTGTGCTAAACAGAGTGAGTGGCAACTCTCCTTTCAAATGCATCATATATGGTGGAGAAATGCTTGTATTATAAATCTTGTCGTTATCTAGCTAACAATTTTTGAATTATTGTAATTTAACATGGGTATAAATTTATAAATAGTGAGTTGAGTGGCCTTCTGATAAATCAGTTCCTGGTCATGACAATGAAGTATTCTGCTTCTTATCCTAATGGACAATGTAGGATGAAGAGAGGTGAAAACCTGAAAAGTAGCCAGTCTGTATGGGTCAACCCTTGAGTAATGTTGCTTCCATTCCTGTAAATTTCTGGATCTATCTTCCTCTTTTGCAGAATGATATTCCTGGAATATCCATGGGCACAAGTCCCAAGAATTAATATGGCTTAAAATATAACCAACTGTCTCTAGCTCAGCAGGCAAAGAAGGCAACGTCCTTTACTGTTTAGTTTCCTACAGATGTGTTTGTTAGAGAACAATGAATCTGATACTATCAGCTGACCAAGACGTAGGAAACAATGGGTTGATTTTTAGCTACTGTGCTTTCTACCCTGGATTACTACATATTCTGAAAATTGTCATTTGATTTTGATATCTGAGAAGGCATGTGAGTATTTTAAGACATTTTAGTGTTTAACTACATTTTCTGTCATACTTCTATTGACTTTTTTCATCAACAAGAGCACTGATAGTACTCTCTTTTCTTTCCTATTTTCACATAAGTTTTAGCACCAAAAGTCTTTGAGTCCTCTGTTTCACTTGTAAAATTTTTTCTGAATTTGAGTAAAAGCTTAAAAAGCTGCTGTGTTTGGAGAAAGGCGTATTCACACACCATGTAAACCTCAAGATTCTAGAAAATCACCTTTAAAAATTATTATAATGTCTCAGCTGTGGTTTGAGGCAGAGAACACAGATATAATGCATGATTGGAAATTGGAATGAACCAACCAAAAACCAGTTCTGAATGGTTTTTCTTACATTCTGTCCTGTTGGAAGGATAGCATCTTTGAACAATGTTGACTGAAGCCTAACTCTAAAGCAACTTCAGGGGATGAGCCACCTACTTGATAGCAGCAGTCGCTAAAGAGAACAGTTAGGGAAAATACATTCTTGTACTGATTTCTGGAGGTTTAAATTCACTCATTTTGGATTCCCAGTAGCCACTGGATTATCTTATTCTGGGTTATGGACATAAACCTACAAATGAATTCCTTTTATATTTGGGTTGCCAGTAATATTATTTTACTTTTCAGTCCAAGTTGGACTAGCTTGAACTGACTGCAAAAGGTAATTTATTCACATATCATGTATGTTCTAAGTGTTTGGATGTGTGACTTATTTTAAAAATCTGGAGAGTTCATTCTGTTCTAATTTAAACCTACACATTTTATGAATTCTCATTTATACCTCATTCTTTCATGAGAACATGTGATATTATAGAGTAAAAACTTCTGACTTATTATAAAGATTAGACTTCAGAAATGTAAAGTTGACAGCCAATCTATGGATAAAATTCTCTAAATATTTAATATTGTTCTGCAGCATCTTATTGTTTATATTTTTGACAGGTAGTGTGGCCTTTCCAATGATTTTCACTAGATATCTTCTGCAAATTTCACATCTTACCTTTTAAAGGCAGTTTATTGTCATTCAGGTGTAAGTTATGTGCCTGTTCAACTAAAACATGGTTGTAGTTTAATTCTAGCAGTGATGAATTGCTGGAGTGAATTCATGCAAACAGGGAAATTGAAATTAAATTCATCACACTAAGAAAACCATTCCTCCCCATGTAAATTAGTAGCTTTTCTGCTAAAATCAATTTGTTTTGGTAAATTATGCAAAAATTCTCAAAGGACTTAGGTAGATGATTTATTATACTCTTGGCTGTTTCATAATATTAGGAAATGAAATTTATTCACACAGCATTAGATGGCATAAGCTGAGAGCTTTAGTGACAATTTCAGTTTATTACAATTAATCTAAGTTGTCTGTGGTGACAGAATTCCCACAATATGTAGGACATAATCTTTATGAGAGATGCTTTTTATTAAAGTGTACACAAGTATTCTTCATTTGAATAGAACAGAGCAATTGCTTCTGTATTGTAAGACCTTTAATTGTTCTAATAATCTCTAATGAAATTTGGTATTTCCATGAAAACTGTTTGTGTCCTGAATTCTTGAAACATCAGAACTCAAAAAGCCCCTCAGAAAATCAACAGCTCCTCAGATGGGAGTTATTTAAAATTACCTTAGGCATCTTGTTCAGAGTTCTAAAAGTCAGTGTTGTGGGTCATTCATACGAGAAGAGTCCTGCAGCTGAAGTCATCAGTGTTCATCTTAAATGTATGTTCTTATCATTTGGTGGATCTAAACGCCTAAAGAAATTTAAAAAATAGTGTGGTAGAGATACTGGGGGGTGGAGGGCAGGGGGTGGAGAATAGGATTCAATCAAGTAATTCATGTCTAGGCAATAAAGCTTACAGACAAGGAAATATATTAAACATAATAAATACGCATTTGTATTTGTTACTTCTTAATTATGGAGTGTTTGGCTTGGCAATATAAATGGTACATATGTTTTCCAAAGAATTTTTTGTGTTGACCCCCATGGGAATGAACAAGTTCTAGTAAGTAGGGCAGGTTTGTCCTCTGTCAATCACCTCTGCCCATCTTGCTACACAGGTTTAACTATTACATGACACCAAACAGAAAAGCCATTACCCCAAAGAGTGAAAGAGACAAATAGCGTAGAACCCAGTTTAACCAGAGTGTAATTACAAAAGACAACAGAAAGGCACCTTTCTAAAACAAAATGCTGTTGCTTGCCCTATTTCAAAAATCTATTTTGGAGAGAGGCCTTTGTTACTTTCACCTAGTAAGTCATAATCCTAATGAATTGTGGTAACTTTTTAGAGAGAGAAGTATAAAACAACTTTAAAATTTGCTACCACCTCCCCTTAAATAATTTCTTTTCAGAAGATAAAGTAATTTTTGACATGAAATAAAATACATCATGCAAAATATTGTGAACTTGAACTTTCATATCAGTTTTAAGCATCAGACAGCTTGCCTGTGTTATCTCAGAAGTCTCTATATATCTTTATGCAAAGTCCAGTTAAATTAGTATTTTCAGACAAAATTTAAATACTTGTTTTAACCAACAGTATCAGTACAAAAAAATGAATCTTCTGTCACAGAGCTAGTTTACATACACTAACTTGTGTCTAGACATATTGCTTAAACCCTTAGTCAGTGAAATGTAGCAGCAGGTCTGAAGGGCAAGTGAAGCTTTGTGAATATTAATTACAATGTCAGTGGGCTAGCAAGAGCTCCAGACCCCAAATAATAATGTTATATAGTGCCAGGTGACAGAATGTGATGACCCTGTAGATGACCCCATTAATTGACCGTTGAATCTGGCAGTTTGCAGTGTGGTTTACAAGTGCATTCCTAAACCTTGAGCTTCAGGAACTTTATCATGTGAGGTTTAGGAGATCAGAAGTTTGTGACCATGATTTCTTTACTAATAGAAGGTGGGTCAATTTGTATTTTCTTTGTAAATTTGTATCTTTTTTTAAATTTTTAACTTAGTGCCCAGCATTGTCTGTTGTACATTTTCAGGTACCCTCTCTATCAGGAATCTCTCAAATTTATGAGTGCAATGGATAAAACTAGACTAGGACAGAAAGATGAACTATTCTATATAGCATGAATAATTACTGGAGACCTTTATGTAAGAATTGTTATGGAAGTGAGCCAGTCAGTTATCACATGGCTTGCCCACCTTCTTCATATATATCTCTGTCCAAATGCGGAAGTATATTTGAGAGGCTCTTAGCACTTAGCAAAATCTTAAATACTCTAATTCTGATAGCAATGTTGTGGTATACTTTCCAAGTAAACAGACGCTTTTTGTTGACTTAAAAGGGTTTTATATCAGCCCTGCTTTCCATGAATAGTGTTTTGCAAGCTCACAGAGTTTGTGTAGATAGGCACTGACTAATCATGTACTCTCAGTTCGACATTTAGGAATGGCTGTGTAGGGAAAACCATATGGAAAAAACCCTACATTTGTAATTTCTTTTAATGATGGAATCTTTTTGATATAATCAGAAAATTGCTAATAAAATATATAATCTGACTCCTTAAAAGGGGTTGTATCTGATTTTTATTTTCCCTTGGGGTTTCTTTCTCAAGTCAAATTTTTTTGTCCATTGACTCTTTTCATTGGCTTATTTCTGCTTAAGCATTTATAAAAGCTGCTCTATCGTAATGCCATCTCTTGTTTTGTGCCAATTGGGTCCACCTTGACAAAGGATGTATTTTTCTCTGAAGTCAAAATTCTGCTATGGTGTGAAAGCCAAAGGCTTGTTATCATAGCTATCATTTTGTGCAATTATATTGATTATAAGAAACCCAAAATCTAGGGAAAACTGACTGAAGGAATATTTTTTTCAATGGAATAAGTTTTTTTTTTTCCAGTTACAAAATCTGGGACTTACTTTCTAAAGAAGCAGGCAAACTACACTGAATCCAGCTAGAAACTCTCTTCAAAAACCTTTAAACATGTCTTACATGGAAATGATACTGAAAATACATTTCAAGGAGGAGAAAAGAGTTCAAGAAATATGGAGGTATTATGGTGGTGCACAATATAAAAAAAAGGCCAAGGGGCGTGGCAGCGAGATAATATTCTAAGTGCCTATGTGTCAGACATAACTGAAATTGGCCAAGAAGGCTTGATTCATCATTAAGGATCGCAGCTTTTAGATTTTAAATGATGTTAGTAACAAAATTCTTTCCATAAAGAAAAAAAAAGTTTTTAATACACTCTATGTAGATGCCATATATGTGTTAGAGGGGCCACTGGGATGTTGATTTGAGCTTTTGACTGGTAGATGTAGAATCATTCTCATATGAAAAAAAGTGTAGTTGCAACAGCATAACATTGTGTTTAAGCATACTAAACTAAGTGAACACAGTGCCAAAATAGTCACAGCTTCCACTGTGGGTTGGAAGCAACTTGCAAAGCAGTTGGAATAAAGAAGGCAGAATGCATTGGTGTCTGCATGTAAAAGACTGTGCAATGGTATCTGTGATATTTCTATTGCAGTTCTTGTCATTGTGGGAAGGTGAAATGCTGTGTTCTGAAGACTGATTTGCCATTGGTTGAATCCTTTTTTTTTAGTTCTAGACTTGTGAAATGAAACCTGAAAGCAAAGTCTTTGACAGTTTAGGCATACAAATATTTTTAAACTTGGGAATTCCATAATTATGTCACCTATTCCCTTGCCTTTGGGACTATTATTTTCCGGGGGGGGTAGGGGGGTGTGGGGTGGGGGGCGGGGGAAGAAAAAATATTATATGCGAGAACAAAAATAGTAAGACATAATATTACTGGAAACCTTTTTTCTGTATTATATGGCTTCTACCATCAGATACCATGGTATCTGAGTTTTACGCAATCTGTTATACATTTATATTGAAAACTATTATCTTCAAGGCTTTGTGACATTGAATAGTTATGTGATTTACATAAACCTTATGCCTTAAACAATAGATAATTCATTTTCAGAAAAAAAATCAAACCTCTAATAAAAAGGGAACTATTCAAGTGTAATTAAAACCACTTTTATGGCACAGTTGCTTTTTTTTACAATTCACTTCTCATACTAATAATGTTCACTATCTTGGGAAAAGTAA
The DNA here is from genome assembly GCA_034008185.1 of Gorsachius magnificus. Classification (NCBI taxonomy): domain Eukaryota; kingdom Metazoa; phylum Chordata; class Aves; order Pelecaniformes; family Ardeidae; genus Gorsachius; species Gorsachius magnificus. Next base: position 38,755,117 of record CM067088.1, on the reverse strand, counting down.
CTCATCGTTTATTGAAACACGTTTATTTTCCTTTAATTAGTTCATTTAAATTAATAAAGTCAATACTTTTGACTTAGAAACCCCCTTTCTTTTATAACTTTCAGGTGATGGATTGCCATGGCAATCTGGAGTATCAGAAAACATTTCTCCACAAGACAGGAGGAATGAGAGCTGCCAAGTAAGCAGTATCATGCTGCGGGTCATCCACAAGATGGCAGTAGCGGGATAATTTCATAAAACCAAGCGTTTATGAAACTGTCCTCTTTGCTTCTGATACTTATTTGGAAATTTAATTTGGATCAAAGAGAAGCTGAGACAGAAGTTGGTTGCTTTGTCATCTTCTTGTTCCCTGAAATATAATACGGTTACAAAATATAGAGCATAAATTTGCATTCAAACCACACTTAGCTCATTTAATTATTTTTTTTTAAGCTGGTCATTGATACAGCAGAATTTCTGCCATGCAAAATGCTGTGAATGAGATTTATCTTGTCTCCCTTCATCCCAATTCTGTTGTCCATGAAGGGACCAAACTCAAACATTTTGAGCATTTCTCTTTGTCAAGGAATTGTAAGAATGATTGTTTGGAATTAAGCACTTGAATAAATGTCCTAGTTTTCAATGATGCTAAACATCTCCCAGTACCTGTACACTTCAATGAGATCTGATTGCAAATAGAAGTTTCTCCAAAGATTTGAAGTTCTGAATTTCAGAATTTATTTAATAGCTCTCACCTGTAAAAATATGTTTCTGAGCGCTCATTCCTGTATGCTGCTACATTTTGAGGCATTTCAGTTGCCTCAAAACCAAAGCAAAACAAAAACAAAAAAAGGGGTGGGGGGAACTGAATGTTCCTTTAGCATTTGTTTTGTTAGAAATGCTCTCTAAATAAAATTCTTTGTCAAATTTAGTAACTAAGTCAATGAATAGATGGTAATCCTTCCTTTCTTGACGTGGATGGGGCTGGTAGCTTCATGTTCCCAAGGTTTAGATGCCCATCATGCCTAATGTGGAGCTAAATCAGTCTGTGCTTTCTATAGACCAAACAGTGGATTTCAGCATCTTAACCCTCAGCAATCTCTGGACTGTGTGCATTTAACAAAAATAGATGGAGAGAAAAAACCTATTCAACATGTTCAAATATGAAGTTGGTAAAATAAAAAATGCTTGAAAACAACAGCTGCTGTATTCAATAAATATCTTATGGTGTTAATGAATTGAATTGTTCCTTGAAGTTGCCTGTCTCCATTGTCTGTGTAGGAAGCCTACAATGACTAGGTAAATTGGGTAGATGTCTTTAGCAAAGGGAGCCTCCACTAGGTGAAAAGATTTTATTACACAAGTACGAAATCCTATGTCTGGGTGATTTCATGCAATAGAGTTTGGTTCTGGAGATGATATTTTTGCTTCTTTTTCTGACACGCAGAATGTGTGCATTTGTTACACTTATTTGTAAATGTCCAACAAAATCTTAATCTTTTACGCAATATGTTGACATAGTAAAGACAGATGAAGTATATATCTCAGACTTTTTAAACCTATGCTGCTATTTCATAAAGTCTACTTTTCTACATACAATATTTTTCTTTTCTTTAAGATCTTGCTGGTAGTGAATTTATTGGGAATTTGCATAGAGAATAAAGCAGGTACCATTTTTATGTGGAAACAGATGTTACAGACATGTGCAGTATCTTGCCAATTCCTGTTCCATCCACTCTTCTGTTGGATTGGTTTTTTGTAATAGAAAATGGTGTGGGAACATAGGCACTACCTGCATGTTGTATTTTTTTCATTATTCTTGTTCAAGAGCAGGACAAGCTCATTCAGTGACTATGCAGATATTTTGAATCTATAATGCCTTTTGGTACCACATGAGGGCAGAAATGATCCATCATTTTGCCTGAAAAAATCGAATGAGTGATAGGGATTAGCCTGCTTTGCTTGTTTTCTTCTCACTGGTTATCTATAGCTCGTTAGCATTGGGTAACCGTTTTCTTTCACTTCATTTTCATTAGATGAATTCAAAGGGGAGGGAGCAGGAGTTAAAATCTGATGTTATCAGACTAAGTATCAAAGTTTTGTATAATTAGGAGCTTAATTCAAGTCTAGGACATTCCCTGAAAATTAGACCTTTTGATTACAGATGTTTGTTAGAGCCAGATTCATATTTTCATTGTTACTTGCTGAGTTGTACAATTTGTGTCTCACATTTCCTGAGTTTGTGTGAGGAGTTGTCATTTCCTAATTCATGTTATCTTACCCCTATCTTCTAAATTCATACTACCTTTCCCCATAATCTGTTGACATGAATTCTAGGCTTTGGGGTTTTAGGTTTTTATTTAACCTAATGTCAGTTTAGAAACCTAGTCTAAACTAGTTATTGAAACTCCTTTTCCCATTAAACTAGTGTAGATATTTAGCTTTAGCAATCTAGAAGTTAGCTGAGATGAACCCTAGGTGTAATCCTGCTATCACATTTACTAAAGAACCAATAATGTACATTATAGTTTAGGAGGACTGTCTTTAAATCAGGATGCAACTTTCAGGATTGCTAGTAAAATGTGTATATATATTTTTTCAATGTATAAGTATATATTCTTAGATCTGCTGTCTCCTTTAATTGATGGAAACCTTTGCAACTTATGTATCATTCCAATGCAATGCACAATTTTTTTTCCTCTTGTATTTTTATCTTGGCAGATAATATAGAAACAACAGACTCCCAGGTGAGTAAAGACAATTAACTATTAATCAAATCTACAGTATATTCTAATTTGACACTAATTACTTTGTTATAATTCTTTAATAAATATTTAATTTGGCCTTGAGCATGTACTGCTTGTTTGTTCCTGTAAAGAGCTAGCATGAAATAATTGTTTCTTATGGCATTAGATATACAATTGATTCAGCAGCAGGATTAGAATCTAAGGAGCACAGATTAATGGAAAAGTTTCACTGTGGCCTAATACTAAACCAAACAACAGGTTTAAAGAGGCTGTGATGCTTGCAACTTTTCATTTTGATTATGTCATGGTTTAACCCTGGCTGGCAACTAAGCCCCACACAGCAGCTCGCTCACGCCCCCCCCCAGTGGGATGGGGGAGAGAATCGGAAGAGGAAAAGTGAAAAAATTCACGGGTTGAGATAAAGACAGTTTAATAGGTAAAGCAAAAGCTGCACATGCAAGCAAAGCAAAACAAGGAATTCATTCACTGCTTCCCATCGGCAGACAGGTGCTCAGCCATCTCCATGAAAGCAGGGCTCCATCACATGTAATGGTTACTTGGGAAGACAAATGCCATCACTCTGAACTTCCTCCACTTCCTTCTTCCTCCCCCAGTTTATATGCTGAGCATGACATTATATGGTATGCAATACCCCTTTGCCCAGTTGGGGTCAGCTGTCTTGGCTGTGCCCCCTCCTAGCTTCTTGGTCACCTGGCAGAGCAGGGGAAGCTGAAAAGTCCTCGTCTAGTGTGAGCACTGCTCAGCAACAACTAAAACATCAGTGAGTTATCAACATTCTTCTCATGCTAAATCCAAAGCACAGCACTATGCCAGCTACTGGGAAGAAAGTTAACTCTATTCCAGACAAAACCAGGACAGTTAGTATTTAAAAGAGCCTCTACTTCATATGTTATTGTCAAACAATAAGGAACATTGTATTTCCATGTACCCATCTCTTAAAAAGTATGCTATGTTTTGATCTCAATTTGCCTGAGTGAAATATAAAGTTCCCCATAAATTAATTGTTGTCATGTTTACATATAGATAACCCAAGAAACTAATTTAAACTGTGTCACTTCTATTTATTCTGCTGCCTTTGGGCATTCTGGTACTTCTAGAGATTCTAAGTACTTCTGAAACTGGGTGCATTGTTTGTCACAGTTGATGTTCACAATTTAAGGAACTCACTACCACCACTCATGTCCGAAAATGCTTTTTTGGGGACTTACTGAATATTACAGAGTAGGTGATGTACATGGAAACACAATCACAGGTCCCTTGCTCCAATTAAACACTGTTGTGTTAAATCAAAAAGACTCATTTTCTTCTGCAAAGGTGTTGAATGCTTTTGTTTGTCAGTTAGAAGATCTTGAAGAGAGAGGAGGAGTATGGCATCTTTGTGGCATCTTTGGAGTATGGAAAGGGAAAACAGTGAGGAATTCTTGCTCACTGCCACCTTGATTTTGCATATTTCAAAGTAATTCCATGAAAAGTTTTTGGCTGTATTGTTTTTAAATTATTTTTTTCTTTTTGTAGAAGATGCATGAATATATTATATATCTGCATGTATATATATGCAGTATGTATTTGTAATATGTTACAGATTATGTATGTATGTGTTTTATTCTTATTTGTTTTTAAAGTCACCGTTCTCAAGTAGTATGGGGAAACATTTGAACCTGTTTCCATGTCTGTTTTACTTTTCACCTACACTGAAACAGGGTAATAGTTTCCATAAAATGTAGAAAGAAGAATTAGATAGTCAGCAGAGACAGTAAAAAACAGATGTCGTAAGTTTTGCGGTGTCATAAAACTTTCACTTTTAGAACAGCTTTAACAGCTGGGTAGTAATCAATCTGAATTTATAAGATGTTAGATTGGGACTTACTCTGAAATGTAAACAGACACCCCTAAAAAGGCTTAAAATTTGAACTCAACCCATTGGAATCAATGAGAGTTTCTTTGGATGTTGTCTTTTTCTAGAAAACTTCCATTGAATTTAAAAACAGTAGAAGCTTGTAGTTAAAGTTTGTCAACATTCATTATTGTTAAATACATAAAGTTTATCATGTAGAATACTTGCATACAATTGCTATTGCAAATTTTCAGCATTCAGGTTTTCTTTACAGAATGATCTAGGAAAATATTTTGAGGGATAGAGTCACAGAATGGAAGTGTTTACAGTTTAAATTTTATCTTAAACAGATGAATTGTCTCTATCTAGATTTTAGCAGATACGTATTTGTCAAGATAAATGATCCCTATTCAGATTCTTTCTGTTCATGAGTAGAAGTATTTGAATGAATTAAAGCTAGGAGGCAAAGAAAAAAATGGAAGAAATTTGCTCATGCAGATGTGGAAGACTGACAACTTCTTTTTATCCTGAGCAGTCAGTGCAAGGGCTGACAACCTCTGTAAAGTTTTGCAGACAGGTTGGACTGTTTATTGTAAAAGAAAGTTTGCATGGGTAGGTGCTCAAATACCACATTTTGTAGCAATTGACACATGGAAACTTTTATTATGGGCTTTTGTATAAAGTTTCTATTTTTTAATGTTAGAATACCAATTCAGGTGGGAACAAGCATTTCTAAATGAGGCTGCATTGCTGTCAAAGACCATTGTTTTTATACTTGTCTACAGGCCCTAGATTTTGAAAGTATCTTAAATCCTCTAAATACTTCTGAATATTTGGGTTATGATACAATCTTGCCAGGAGAGTTGTTCTATATGATACAGCAATGAGTACCAATATAGGTATATGCCCAGTTGTAATCAGCCAGTGGAGATTTCTGCTCTTTGGGTGCCCTTACACTGTTTTCTTTTTTCAGCATAAAGATGTAGTTTGATTCCCACACCATCATCACTACCCACATTCAGATAGACCAACAGCCATGAATAGAGGTGATGAAAAATGTACAGGGGAGGTAAAAATGGACAGTAGTAATCTAGAAATGCAGAAAGCCTTGCATATGATTTCATCTTGTAGAACTGTATCGATTGCTGGCATTTCTGATGATTGTTCCTAACCCTCAGAATCAGAAGACTCACCAGTACCAGTTCTTTAACAGTTGCACATTTCTCCTGGATATTGAATATCATTCTAAATGGCCATCCAAATGTATCTGAATTTTCAAAATGGCTATTTTTGTCCTGCATTTATGGTTATGGACTATCTTTTAACTCTTAGTGCCCTTGATATTAATAGCATATGTATGCATAGATTAAAGACAGGTATTCCTTTATTTCCCCCTCTCTTCCCTACTGCTAACATCTGAAAGCCTGATTCACCTCCTCTCTATCTAATGATTAGATATTAAAATCAGATATGCTTACTAAGCTTTCATACTGACTTGAAAGGAATAAAACAAGTGAATTCAATAATATGTGGCTTTAAACTTAAGTCCTTTGCAAATTAATTTTTTCGTCTATTTTGTAATATGGAGGTGGGGTGGAGTTTCTGTAATTACTGAAGCTGTAACTGGAATAGTTTTCTAATCTAACACATTGAATATAATCCCCGCTGTTTCTCACTAGTGGTAAATACAAGAAAAATTTGGAAATAGCAATTTAACCAAACAACTTGGGCTATGTTACTGCATAGTGCTGTTACTTTAATGTTAGAGTAGTCATATCTAAAAAGGCTCACTTTTTTTCCAGATTCCCAAATGCATTCGTTCCCACCCTACCTCCTATGCCATGCTATGTGTGTGTTTAAAAACCAAAAAGGCTTAAGTAAAAAATATAAATAGATGAATGAGCAAAAAGCATTCTCATAATCTATTTTCTATGCCTTTATATCAAGGGAGGAGAAATTACTCTTGTACAGAGATGCAATCTTTAAATTGAAGCTTATTGGTTCTGAGGCAGTTTGACATTTGTGGATAATTGACATCCTATATCAAATATACAATTCTGTGTTGTTTTTCCTATTTCCTTTTGTCCTAGCTATAGGATTAACAGCAGTAGTCAAATTTAAATAGCACAGGGTCCACGTATCCTACTGTAGTTGATCAAAGCTTTGTATAAACAGGGCAGAAGGAATCTCATTCCATTGTGCTGCCCTACCAGGTGGAAATAAATCACCTGTTTTTTTATAGTTTAAGTTGAAAGGGATCTCTGAAGGTCATTTGATCTGACACCCTGCTCAGAATACGTTGAGTAGCACATTATAATACTGCATAGAGGGTTTATAAAGAAAGGAGAACTTAAAAAATCTCTTATTGGGCGGGTTTGTGTAAAAAAATTGAAGGAGACTTGAGCATTTCTTTCCTGTAACTCATTATTTCACAATAAACGAGTAAAGAGTTGCTTTATAAATAAAGCTTCAATTCAATGACATCGAGAAAACCAGTGAAGAGTGCTGCATATGTACACTAATTGCCATACTAGGAGATGATCCCCCTCTGTGGGGGGACAAATTTTGCATTTTGATACTGCTGCATTTCAGTGGGATGATTTGGGGGGCTACTTTTTGGACAGCAGTTATAATAGATACACAGGATGTACACAGGGCAATTTAAAACATACTGGATGACTACATTTATTTTGAGAGTTGGTACATAGACGGCTTATCTGTAACAGAAATAAAAATTAATTTATTTTCAAACACTGCCAGTGCAGAAGTTTTCCACAGAAGTCAGTGCAGAATTTTGTCCCAAGTGTGTGATAGTATTTGTTTGTCTGATATACAATTTCTTAGTTTTCTATAGCAGCTCCACACTGAATTACTCTAATGTCCTTCTAGCTTCTCAGAATAAGTCAGGCTTTCCTTTCCTTTGTTGTAGAAGGAGCAAATAAGAGCTGTGCAAAGTTTCGTGAAGACACGGCCCAGGCTCTCTCTCTAGTCTTGTATAATAGTTTTCTGAAACTTCTCAGGGTTTTTTTTGGGGGGTGGGGTTTTTTTGTATCTGTGGGAGAAGGGGAGAGCACTAGCAGACATTGTCTATATTGAATATATATATATTTAATCAGCTCTAAGAGAAGACTTTCCCTTCAGATACCTCTCACAGGGAAGGGCACCAATCCCAATTCCAGACAGGAAAGGAGTGAGAGTTCTGCATTTGAGTGCATTGAATGAATATCACATGGCAGCTTGTACTGGAAGAAGCTGAAGCTACCAATACAAAATATTGGAAGTAGATAAGTCAGTGGAAAAGTGGTGCCTTACTACTTATTCAAACTTATTGAAAACAATTCACTTGGGAAAAGGTAGAGTGTGCTTAATATCACATTCAATAATTGTTTTACTAATTGGTTTCTAGAGTTAAAAATATAAATGTAATAATCCTGCATTTGCTTATCAAAACATCTGTCTTGTATGGGAAACAGGCAGTGAAAAGCAGGTTCAAAAGATTGGTGAAAAAGTCATGTAGAATACGCAACCTCACAAGAGCAGAACCACATGCAACATATTTTAGGCTAAGGTTTAAAAAAAGTATTAATAGGTGCCTAAAGCTGGAATTCTAGCTTTGTATTTGAGTGAGTTTTCCCATCAACATCCTGACTGAATTCAGTGGGGGCTAGTTATCCCTGAAAGCCAGTTTGTAACAGAGACTGGGATTTACCTCTAGACTGCAGAGGCTTTTTTGTTTTTTGAAGTGTTGACCTTAGGTCTATGTAGAAGTATTGTAGATTTGTATCAAAGGACATAGAAACTTCTTCTTTCTTTTTTTTTTTTTTTTTAATTCTGTAAAAAAATATATACATACACCTTACAATTTTGGGTTTCAGTGAAAAGCAGTGCTTTTCTGAAATGTTGGGCCTCCAGGACAGAAAGGGGGGTTATTATCTGTATTTTATCTGTAGCTCTATTTTTATGTTAACTGTGAAAGTGATTTAAATGGCTTTCTAATGTGAGTAAAATGATCCCAGAGACATTCAGACATGAAAGTGAGAGGTTCCCAGAAGCAGTCTCCAGGTAGCTAGCCAGTCAGAGGGCCAGCCAGTCAGGTGGTGAGTGAGAGAGATACTTAGGTGGTCTTCCAGGCATGGAAAACACACCACTCAGCTGCGGAGCTGAGTTCAGTCTTCCCAAATACTAGTATAAGAAAGGGCATTTTATTGTGCTTTTTTATGATAAAGTATAGACATATGCTCATCATTGGAAATGCTAACTTAAGCCATTGACCCACCTACCTTTAAAGACTGTTTCTTTGTTTATCTACTGATTTAGTTCAGAGATCATTCTCATCTTGCCAGTATATCCCAAGCATATTTATTATAGCTGACATAGTATGTACTTGGAGCCAGGCTCTGCTAATGGCTGTAGGTATCTCTTCAAACAATTTGTTTTTGGGCTGTGTTCTGTGTTTGATCCATGACTTCTGGGTCAGCATGGACCTCATCAGCAAGCAAAATACATCAGTGAGGATCACTGTTGAAACTCTGCAGAGGGGTGACACTGCTGAGGTAGGGAATCAGTCATCTAGACGGTCTTGTACAACCAGCAGAGCAGTACTTCTTGCAGAGCAGACGCTGTTTTGCTGCCAGATTATAACCAAGCCTCAAGGCCAGTGTATAATGGGCCAAACAGAAGCAATAAACAGTTATCCCAAACACAAGCCATGGAATTAGCAACAAAATGGAAAACCAAACAAAAGCAAAAGTGTATTTCTCTTCAGTGATAACAAAATGCTTGCCTAGGTATTGAATACATCAGTGATCAGTTCTGCCTTCCCTATTCTGTAGCATGGTGCCAACACAACTAGTGGTTTTTCATAAGTACCTTCACAGTTCTAGACGCAGTGGAATTTTGCTAAAGAGTAGTTTGACTTTTAATGGCTTCAGTAGTTAAAACTGAGGCTCTGACCACAGCTTTTTCAACTTGACTTGTCTATGTCCAGTTCAGGTCTGGTACATGTATCCCTGCTGTAGCCCAATTTCTTTCCTTGTTTCTGCTCTGTCATCATTTTCCAACACCCACACATTCCACCTACTCTCCCATCTGCGTGCAAGCATTGCCTCATCCACTTGCTCTAGACTCTGTGCATCACAGTTTTCTTACCTGCTGACCATTCACTCCTCTGCCACTCTGGTATTTTTAGTCTTTCTTCCTCAGTTTGTTACTCAGCACTCTTACAAGTGTAAGAGCACTGTGATTTGGGCCATTCAGGCAAATTTTAAGCAATGTTTAGGTGTCTTTCTGGGGAAACGTTGATTACTCTGGAGTTTAGAAGGGGAATAGGTGCATCTGCAGTTAGATGCTTGAGAAGCTTAGGTAAATTTAAAGCTCATTATGGAAGTACTAGTGAATTTAGTGCCCTACCAAAGTTCAGTGGTGCTATAAACAAGGCTAACTGGATCAGAGACTGTGACTTTGGTCAATCCTATGTGCCTAAAATCCCATTTAGGGAGTTTGCATCCTAACCTAATTTTCTGTCTCTTGGTAACTGCTTTGGGCATCATATATACATAATCTGCCATATTTTGAAAACACACCAACTGCAGTCATTGTATTTAACACCTGTAAACATGTGTGTCTGATTTGGCAGGGGAGGGTGGAGGAAGGCAAGACAGATTGCTGCATCCATTCCTAGCAAATAAAAGTATAGATTACTGAATATGGAACCAATTTCCTCTGCTGATTCCCAGGTGACAAATTGTAACTCAAATGCCAGAGCTGAATAGAAGGGGATCTCTGTGTTTCATTTATTCCTCCTAATCAATTATGCAGCTCCCAGCTAGAAGAAAGATATTCTTGTCCCACTACAGACTTTGCTCCAAATATTACTTTATTACCTGATTGTCAGACAAACATGCCAAGTAATAAATTGATTTTCACAGAAAACACTGGGTGAGACCAGTGTGTCAGAACACAGTCTTTTTAAAGCCAGATGACAAACAAAAGCACAGATTGAGTTAGCGAGGTAGAATGCAGTCCCTCTGACTTGCTCTGAGACTAGGTAAAGAGGGGCAGGAAATGCCAGTCATTCTGATAAAGCATCTGTTTTGTTTAAGACATAGAAAGGTTTCTTTAGAACAACTGAACGTTAACAATAAGAACGGATGGTTGAATCAACCTTTCTTGTAAAAACTGAATATATGTGTATTCATCAAAGCTCATATTTGTGCTTGTTCTTGACTTTGATAATGTGAACAAGTTGAAATGGTTTTGGTTAATGAGCCAATTATATTCAGACAAGATGACAGTCATGCAGCATGTTGTGCTTAGCTAAATTGCTATGTAAATAGCTAGTAGCTTTCTATGCATCTCATACTCCTGACAATGCAGCGAAGAATCAACATCACTTGTCAGCCTGAGTTTGTGATTTTTCTCTCCTAAGTTCTCCAGCTTTTTTTTACCCTTAATGTAAAGTACTAATACTGAAATGCAGCCAAGTATTCCATATCTGAATTTGGGATAACTTGTAAAAAGGAGACCAAACAAAATACAGGAGTGTTAAAAGCAATTAATTTATCTGAAAGCTGTAGTAAAAGCTTTCAGTGGAGTTTATCTGGGGACTGTGGAAACCATGGGCTTACTTGAAAGAGTTTTGAGCCAGAATGTTTGATCCAGCTGCTCAGGGGTACATGGTGTATTCCTGGGTTTACGTTCTGGGATTATGCCATGTGAGCGAAAACATGTTCCCTTGGCTAAATTTATGCTACATATTCCACTGAATTTGAAATTATTGGCAGAAAATTCACCTGTGCTAAAGGACATTTTCTTTTGTGTTTGCCTTTGTGTTTGAAAGAAAGCAAAGTGAACATATCTGATAAAGTATTTCTATTCCATTAAGGAATAGAACCGATACAAGGATTTGAAATAATCAAATTCAAACATATTATACTTGATGAAATGTAGGTCTGAATATTTAGTTGTTCAAATGTTTTGTTCTACATCCTTGTCAAATAGCTTAAAGCATTAGTTTATCAAAAAAAGCACTCTTAAATGGAATAAAAATAACTTGCAAAATTAACTTACATTACTCTTTCCTTTATTAAATTTATTGTGAGAACTATGGAATAAGACATATCCTAGGAAAAAAGAATTCCTAATAAAAGTAAAAAAACAAAACCAAAAACATCATAATGGGAAAGATAATATATATACCTGATAGCATAGTTGTTTCTGCTTTCTCAGAAGAAAATAATAGAATCATAGGATAGTTTGGGTTGGAAGGACCTTTAAAGGTCATCCAATCCAACCCCACTGTGATGAGCAGGGACATCTTCAGGTGGATCAGGTTGCTCAGAACTCCATCCAACCTGACCTTGAATGTTTCCAGGGATGGGGCACCTACCAGCCCCTTGGGCAACCTGTGCCAGTGTTTCACCACCCTCATTGTAAATAATGTATTCTAACAAGCTAGAACCAGCAGAAATGGTATCAGAAAAGTAACAAAAAGTCTCCTACTTTGGCAATATGAGAAATAGACAGTGGTGTACCATCTACAGTTTGAGAGCTTTTTGGTTACTGTACTAGACTCAAATGAAAAAGCAAAATAATTTGTTACAGAACAATATATAGTATTGGTGAAATTTTTTTTCACCACTAGATAGAACAGTTCCACATCCACTAAGTATCATTATTTTACAGGGTATGCTGTTCACTTTTTTCTCCCTTCATTCCTGGGTAGCCAAAATTTAGTAATCTGCTGGTTATTAGGTGGAAGAGATGTTTGATTGAGAAAAGAAGTAAGTATACTGTAGCTAACCTAAGCGAAGTTTTGGCTTAAGGATCTGACTAAGCTTTTTTCAAGGTCAGAGCTCGATTGCTTATTCAAGTTGTGTCCTTGGTTTTCTGCCCTTTCTCTCTAGCATTTCTTTTTCATTCCTGTCTCATACAGATGCTTCTTGTCTTTCCATTTCTCTCACAGACATGCATCACTTCACAAATTAATAACTAATGAAACCCCTATTCCTTCACATGCTTTGCATATGCCTTTATTCTGGCTGGTGATGTACAACTATTTTCTGTGAAGATTTCTTTAGTTTTAACAATTGCCCTTGTAAAGCTGGAATAATTATTGATAATGGTTATCCTGAATAAATAGCAGCTGTTTAAATTATCAAAAATTATAGGTATAACACCATTTATACCAAAGTATTTTGAAACATCTATCTGTATCCTAATTATGATGATAATTCTGTTTAGACAACATTAATTCTTTTTAGTCAATAAAATGTATACGTATTTTAATTTTTTTTTAAAAGATGTATAACAGCAATGTCCAATACCTTGGTTGTTTTTCTTAGCTTTACCTTAAAGCAATTTTATATAAAGGAGGCTATTAAGTTTAAATTGATAATTAAAAACGAAGCCTAAACCTACTTTGTTTTTGTCTTTCTAAAAATAATTTTCTGAAATATACCCATAACCATGTTTATGTTGCTTTTCATTTTGCTTTCCATGCAATGACCCTCTGCTGCAAAGTATCTTTTAAAAACATAATTATTTTCAGCATTAACAATCCAGAGTCCTTAAGGCTGAATATGTAAATGTGAAGTGCTGCAAGCAATGTGGTTTTTTCAACATACTTAGAGAACTTGGTGAGACAGATCCTTGGCTTTTAAAATATTACGGTTTCAGTGGTGGTATCCAATGATTTACACTACCCGAAGACCTTATCCTGTGCCTTCAGGGCAGACAGTACTTCAAGACATTTTCATATGTAGTGATCCACAAAGTGAGAATGAGCTGTTACTGTAACTGAAACTATTATAAAGGGGCTCATGATGTAGGCATAAAAAAAAAAAAATTATTATCCCAGGAAATTTTTTTGTATCTGTCCTGTCCTTGAAGGATTTGGGGGAATCCTTGTATAAAGGTTCTTCATAAGGCTTTATAGAAACGTGTTCTCAATCTAGTGTTGCTGCTTCACCATTGTAATGAATTTTAAAACACAGTTTTTGAGCTTCCAAATAACCCTAATGCTGATTGAATCTGTAATTCATTTTATCTTCTTGCCCTGTAGTAGAGATGTAGCTACCGTTGCCTTATATTTAACACTGTTTAGGCACTCTATCAGACACAAATGGAAAATGGAAAATGGTCAGGAAAATGGGTTTCAAATTGCTTTTTCCAAAACCAGGAAGTGTTGATTCTAGAAATAGTTCTCTGCTGTTCCCCATGGGAACTGTCATTCGAATGCTTGGTATCACAGTGTCTCTTAGCCCACATTTACTGTCTGGAGCCTCTCAGGAAGATGTATGTACGGGAACAGTATGATGACTGTGATGTGTCATGGGGAGGAAACATATCTAAAAAGCTCTAACCATGGTCACATGGAAGCCAAGAGATAGAACCTACTGTGGCAAACCAGTTTATTTCATAGAATCATAGAATACCAGGTTGGAAGGGACCTCAATGATCATCTGGTCCAACCTTTCTAGGCAAGAGCATAGTCCAGACAAGATGGGCCAGCACCCTGTCCAGCTGAGTCTTAAAATTGTCCAGGGTACTGGAGTCAACCACATCTCTGGGGAGATTGTTCCAATGGTTGACCGTTCTCACTGTGAAAAATTTTCCTCTTATATCCAGTTGGAATCTCCCCAAGAGTAACTTGTATCCATTACCCCTCATCCTCTCCATCTGACTCCTTGTAAAAATGGAGTCTCATCTTCTTTCTAACTTCTCTTTGAGTACTGGTACATGGTGATGAGATCACCTCTAAGCCTCCTTTTCTCAAGGCTGAGCAAACCCAGTTCTCTCAGCCTTTCCTCGTATGGCAGGCTTCCCAGGCCTTTGAGCATCTTGGTGGCCCTTGTAGCATGGACTTAATTTTTAATCTTAAATAATTCATTTGATAAAAAAGAAAAAAAAAAAGACTGATTTCCATTTTGGCTCCTCTTTCACAAATCTATGCTACATGTGGCATAGCCACACCCCTATTATATGTGTTAAATATCTATGAAAGATACATTCAGGGTCTGTGAATCACACTGACAAGCTGAAGGGATGAAGCATAGAGTCTGTTTTCCTACTCTTTGTGTAACAAATTCATATGAACATGTAGATATGCAGAAGCTTAATTATTTACAGTTCAAGTTAATTTTCGAACCAAAGCTCATTAATTTTTGTAATGCTGGAAACTCAATGTGTTGTTGCAGTGAAGATATTAAATTAAAATATCAAATTTTGGTAATTATATATTATTCTCATGAGACAGCTGGAGTGTAACTAAATATTGTTATTTACTTTGCAAAATCATAATTACACCTATTATAGTTTTGATCCTGAAACACGATTAGAGCAAATCTTTAACCACTGAAGGTCTAACAACAGGGCATTTTTTAGGAAGCTAGGAATAAATTAAAAATACAAAACAAAATTAACTGCAAATTGCTCTTTTTAAGAAACATTAAGCATGTCACATGGACTCCTGGAAAGGGACTATCAGGAGTGAAAAACTGTGTTCTAACTAACATTCAGTTAAAAGATATCCTTGTAAATCTGTGTATGAATAACAGTGCTGCTCATAAAAGGTATCTGATTGATCATATGGAAGTCTAAAGCTCTTGGTTTGTGTATGAAGCAGGTAAATCTTAAAGCTTCTTTTTCCACAAGATGTTCTGTTTCAGAATATGGCACCTATTTGTAGTATTTTGGTATTATACAGAAACCATAATTCTTGTTCTAGAGGAAATTCTGAAATTGGGTAAAAGGGAATATATGTATATGTGACTGAAGTAAAATTGGCATAGTTCTGAAAAAAATTCTAATGCAAAAATGTTTTGTTAAAAAGCTTTTAGAGAAAGACATTATTGTAAATTTCTCGCTATTTAAATGAGTAAGTAATAGCAATATGCAAGAGGATGTCAAAGAGTAATGAGCCCACTGGTAACTCCTGTGGATAAACAAGAAAAAAATGCAGATGTGTTCCTTTTTCCACAGAAAAGGTGGAGTAAAAGGGAATGTTTTGTTGTTAACCTGTAGAGAGTAAGAGAAGCTAAGTGGATTGGCCAGGTCTCATTTACATGTCTGATAATGTCAGTATTTGTTTAGAAATGTAAGATTAAATTTATTCCTGCCTGTACATCTCTGAATGAGAGACTTCAGACTGAACAATGACCAAAGCCAAAACTGTAACTTTCAGTTATGGAAAAATGTGAAAGTCATAGGTAAAAAGAGAAGAAAGGAAAGACTCATACATACAATAGGATTTTCTTTCTTGTAGTAGTGACTCAGGTGATTTCTTTTTGAAAAGAATCAGCTGAGCAGGGTAGTTTGATGACTCCTTTCCCTCCACACTAACTGCCTTCACTGATGCTCCTATTTTCAGCCTGGTCCAGCTTTTTTCGGTTTTGGTTGTCATCGTTGCATCACTGCCATAGCCATTGCTGTCTGCCTAGTTGTGGCAATCCACACCACAAATGTGTGGGGCCTCACAGGGTAGCCCTGAAGTTGCAGCCATTCTGGCCTTGGCTTGGGAGACCTCAGTAGAGCTGAGGGAATGACCATCCCCTCCTGAGGACTTCTCTGTGCTTTTATGGTGAATTATAAATGAGTTGTGACTGGGGAAGGGCTGGAATGTTAGCTTTCGGCTAGTGTAACCACACCGATAAGTGGAGGGGCTTGTGGAGAGAGAGATTAGTTCTGCCTACTGCTAGTTGTTCAAACTGCTTTAAGTAGATGTCTTATTACCTTTCCCTGTTCCACCCAATTACATTCTGTTTAAGCCCATTTAACTTACTGCTTCGAAGTTAAGAAGCATTGCTCATTCTTGCATAACTATCCCTAGGTCTTCTGGGTGGGTGCTCGAGATGTTACTGTTAAATTTCATTAGTTACTCTGGGGAGAACTCTAGTTACTGTTAAGACTGGGAAAAGGATTACATACTATATTATGAACCAAAGCAAGTTATATTTACTGAAATGTCAAAATGTGCCATGTGATCACACCATTATAATCTTAGCTGGGTGAGGAAGCTGTGTTTCTGGGTACTGAATTATTTAGACTTGCCTAAATGTGTTTCAGGTCACAGTGTGGTATCACTCCTCCATGTTTTCAGCTTTTTCTTGAGAATTGTATGGAGAACTGGTAACTGTTACACAGATAACTGACAATGACCGGTCCGTCAGCTTGAATGGGCTAGGATAGTTCTACTGCGGTTCAGTTCTTAATGCCTGCAAACGTGGTATCTGTAGACATATCCGGTACCTAAGTTGTATGCTGAAGTGCCGTATCTGTGAATGCACATGTGCATTCGTCGGTAAAGCGAGTCAGAGCTATGTGTGCAGAGCCATTAGTGCCTCCCAGAGCTTGGCCCATACTGGCACTTGTAGAAAAAGCCTTTGCAAGCGTGACTGTGTCACAGGACTTGTATTTTAGAGAAACAGGGTACAAGTAAGCTCTTCCTGCTGCGGGTTATAGTTAATTTCTCTTTGACTTTCATGAGAGGAAAAATCGCTCCCTTGTCATCTTAAAACTCTGTTCAAAGCTTGTTGGAGTCAAAGGGAGTTGCCAGCAGGCTTGGAGTTATCAGTACTCAGATCTGCAAGCAAAGGTGAATCTTCTGTGAAAGAGTTCAAATTCAAGCACACTGAATGTCAGAGAAATATGTAAAACCATGTAGGTTTTTTAGCTGGTAATTGTTTATTAAATTTCTTCCAGTCTAATGGAGATTGTCTGTATATTCTCTTGGTGGTCTATAATTACATTATCAGTTAAGTGTCTCTTACATATTAGTGTGTGAGTGGCACTTGTGGTAGTAATTACTTGTCGTTTCAAGGGCAATGTCACATGTGTTTAGTATCTCTGTCTTTGGTGGCATTTTCATCCAGTAAAGTTAAATGGCTTTTTTTTACTCAAGGGAATAGCTAAAATCTCAATCTCTGTGGCTGAATTCTCTAGTGTCCTTAAATCAGAACAGTGACATGTACCAGTAACAATAATCTTAGCTGTGGTAAGTGAAGTGACAAGAGAATTAAAACGTATCAGCAAGGTGAAGAAACTTGTCTTAAAAACCTCTGCCAGGCACTCTCTATGAAGAATTTAATCAATTTTATGTTGAAAAGTCACGTTTATATTTCAGAGTTTTCTGTAAGTTGGAAGCCAATTAGTCCTCTGTGGAAGCTATTTGCAGCTGATACTTTTTTAAATTATTATTTAGTTTTAGTAAATTGTGGTGTTATTTTTATTGAGAAAGAAAGGCTTCATCATAATATAGTCACTAAAACAACCTGTTGTTTTGACCTGTTCTGGTCAGAACGTTTAAGTAACAGGAATCAGTGGGGACACTGGGTTTATACAGTGTGCCTTAATGCTACATGAATGGTGTTGAATGTGATTCATTCTTCACACTGTACAAATATCCTTGCATAATAACAACAGCCATTGTAAATTTGAGTCTCTCTGCCTTCTCTAGGCAAAAGAGAGTTCTGCTGCTTGTCCGGTGTCTTCATTCAGCAGGCAGCTTGCGATGCCAGTAATACAAACAAATCTCTTGCCATTTTTTTTAGCTTAATTTACTGTTGCAAATACTGATTTAGGATCCTGCCGAATATACCAATTTTTCATGGATGGATGGAGTCAGAAAGAAGCAAAAATACGCTTTATTGGTCTCAATGGTAAATGTGACAGTGGTTTAACAAGATTCGATGGCAAGGTACACTTGATTATTTACTGCATAGAGGATGGGGTCAGACAAAACTGTCAGGGAGACCCTTCCATGGAGGCATGAGGTTCAGAAAGGACCCCTGTGCTTTTCAAACTCCTTCCTCAGAGAGGAGTCTAGGTGTGGCTGGATCCAATACTAGTCCCAGACTTGGTCAACAGTTTATGTCTAAAGGGATATATATGTGCAATCAGTGCTTTATATCACTGTTGAGAATATGGTTTTTTACATGGCTTTGGTTTAGCAAATTAGGATTTTTTAATATTTTTGAAGTATCAGCCAATTTGACAAAGCAGTTCAGTGGAATTTGTTACAGTCAAAAGAGCAACTTAGTTAAAGATTCAAGAATGGCAAGGGTCACCCAAAACTTACAGCAGGGTTGCACACACAGGTGGGGTTTAATTCAAATCACACATACAGACAGACAAATAGTTCTGAATCAAATTGCATATGCACACACAGACACACACACAGAGGTTAATGCAGAGATTAAAATTTCCCTTTTCGTGAGCTTTATGAATTAGTCACCTTTATGTGCTGGCATTCTTCAACAGACAGTCAGTGAACCTCGTGAAATCAGGCCTTTGAGTCCTTGAGAAATTGTAGATGGATGATTTTTCAAACTTTTCAAAATCTACCCTGAGAGGTGTCCCAGCTCAGGGGGAACTCCTGGGTCACAGATGAGGTCCTGGAGAGCTCCAAAATAGGATCTCGAGATGGTTGGGTTTGGTCAATATTTTCCATATTCCACAATTTGTGCTGTCATTCTGGTATACAATTCAGGCAGCAGATGTCCAGGTGTGGCCAGGGGGTGCCTGAGGATCCCAGCCCCAAGCTACTGCACTTGCAACCAAGATAACCACGCAATGGGAGGTTTTCCCAAAGCATGTGTGGCGTGCGTGGCATATCCTGAGCTCTCTCAGGGTGGTCCTGATGTACCATTCAGGCAGTAGATGGCCCAGATGTGATCATGGGGGTGTCTGGTGCCCAAGTCACTGCACTTGAGACTGAGATAACAGCACAACAGGGCTTATCCCGAGATCTCAGAGTGGCCCAGGGGGCTGCAGCACCACATTAACACCTTTTCATTTGGACCTTTTGGGGCCTCTTTCTCTGTCAATGAGAACCATCGATTGATATTTTTTTTTTTTTTGGCTTCCACATACAAGAATACAAGAAGAATACATAAGATCATGTGTAACTTTAAGCAAGTGATATAATTAGTCTTAGTGAGTCATTGATCTGGGGTGGGAGAAAATTTTCAGTTTAGATTCTTTCACTGGAGAATGTAGGTTCAAGATAGATTTTAACTAACTCACATAACCATTAACAGATACTTCCAGGTTTTACAAAAACTTTGAATTTTAGAAATTAAACAGTATTTCTTGAAATAGGACTGCCTTTAAAAACTCAGAAGACAGAAGTTTAGCCTTAATTCTTACAGTTCACTTTGAATTAATGCAAAGCACTGGTTTCATGATAATTAAGTAATGCCGAATGATCTAAAAACTTGGTGTGCTGGTTTTGGCTGGGGTAGAGTTAATTTTCTCCATAGTAGCTAGTATGGGACTATGTTTTGGATTTGTGCTGGAAACAGAGTTGATAACACAGGGATGTTTTCGTTCCTGCTGAGCAGGGCTGACACAGCATCGAGGCCTTTTCTGCTCCTCACCCCACCCCACCAGTGAGCAGGCTGGGGGCGGCACAAGAAGTTGGGAGGCAGCACAGCCAGGACAGCTGACCCCAACTGACTCCAGGGATATCCCATATGTTGTCATGCTCAGCATATAAACTGGGGGAGGAAGAAGGAAGGAGGGGACATTTGGAGTGATGGCGTTTGTCTTCCCAGGTTACGCATGATGGAGCCTTGCTTTCCCAGAGATGGCTGAACACCTGCCTGCCCATGGGCAGTAGGGACTGAATTCCTTGTTTTTCTTTGCTTTGCTTGCATGTGCAGCTTTTGCTTTACCTATTGAACTGCCTTTTTCTCAATCTATGAGTTTTCTCACTTTTACTCTTCTGATTCTCTCCCTTATCCCACAGAGGAGGGGAGCAAGCAAGTGGTTGTGTGGTACTTAGTTGCTGGCTGGGGTTAAACCACAACACTTGGCAATTTAGCTCTATCCTGGTGACTGGACCTGTTAAATAAATAATTATGTAGTAGATGCAAAGAACTTGTGGGCATGCTTGAAGTTAGATATAATCACAAGTGTGTTTCTTTACCATTCACTATATGGAAAAATGAGTAAGAACTGTGTAGTACTGGAACCCTTGCTACGAATACTCCATCTGTGGATGATTTTCCTTAACATTGGTTACGATGTAAGCTTATGTTTGGCTAGGCTGAAGTTTCACTTAAAGAAATTCCTATCAGTTAAAGCAAAAAGCCCCCAAACCATTAAATGTATTCAGGATTATAATAGCATACAATTTGCCAAATAACTGCAGTATGCAGGTTAGCAGGAATGGTTTGTGCTGTACACGGTCCTTGACTGAACTCAGAAAATCTAAGGTTCACTTTTAAGTTTTGCTTTTTTGCAGTAAGAACCTTGCAAAATCTAAGTCTGGTGAAGTAGAGTCTATACTATAGTCTGTATATTATACTATAGTCTATACATATAGTATGAGCCTCTCCCATCCACTTGACTGTGGTGAAAGCTGATATTACAAATGGACGTATTAAGTGCAAGAACATGGAAATGTGTGATTTGTTACAACCAAAATTTGACCTATTCTCGATAAGGATAACAGATTGATTCCTCTGCTAGACTGTAACAAACATGTCGGGAGAACAGTTTTTTATGCAAAACACTTCCAAAGTGCTACTGTATATCATTAGATGAGAGATTATGGTACCTCAGATTTTGGAAGAGCCACAAATAGTTTGGTTAAAGTACCTAAACTACTAGCAAAGTTACACACAGTCTGATACTCCTCTTTTTAGAGGAACATTGTTATTGCTATTAAAGTGTAAAATAGTGTCTTCCCTTAAATGATCAGCATTGATCACTATGTCAATTGCAAATCGCTATGATTATTTAAAGCACTAGTATCTTGAAACAGGACTTATAACAGAAAGCAAGCATCCAGCTGCCCTAATCTGCTCAACAAACATTACCAAGCAAATGTCTTCACTCTGGAAAGAAAGATGTTTAAAATAAATCATAACAAACACACCTTTCTGTAAAATTTGCCCTGTCCAGCTGTAGGGCTTTCTGTATGTCATTAGTTATGATATCACAAGTGACATCTTAAGACAGGAGAAGAAGTAGGAGAACTTATGTCAGTGTTAGTAAAATAATCTCACACATTAAAACAAAAACCCCAAACAAACCTGTTTTATTTCAAACATTTTAAGGTGGCTATGAAAAATGCTTGGCCTCTTCATGAACTCCTGAAGTTATGATGACAAACTTTCTAGTAGTCAGGATAAGATTTTCCCATATGACTCTCCTTTTAAGCATCTTCATGACTGTCAAGGAATTAAAAGCATCTTTTGGTGCTTTGTTCTCTCTGAGATGCTTCACTGATGTCACAGGGCAAAGGGAAGGATAAATATGTATTCTGTAGTTCATCGGTCTCAGGGCCTTGTGATGTGCACTAGTAAATTACTGCATATCTGCTGGGTGCAGCTTGCATGGTCTGATGCCTTTTAGGTGAAGGCAGAACCACATGTGCTTTTCCTGAAGGCTGAACTGTTGCAGTACTCTTGTCACTGCCAGTGTTCATCTGTGGTCACTTCCTCAGGTACTGACACTGTATTTTCCACAGCTTTGCACTTGTCAGTGGAATTTTTTAGTGCAGGCCATCTTACAGACATGGACACTAACTGTGTTCATGATCATACATTGATTCAAGAGGACAGTATTTGTCAGTTGGTTCTTGCATACTGTCTCTTGACATATCTTGTACTTCTTTCTCACCTTCGTCAGTCTGTAGTTTTATGGGACATGATCCCATTTCTTCCGTGCACACTTCACGTGTAACCCCAAGGATGCAAATCTGTTAAATTTAGTACTATGGTGTATCAGTGGCCTAGGGACTACTTGTTATGGGTTTTGGCATTATTTCATAGCATATTAGTGGGGAAAAGATTCTGTCACTTGTTCCCAAGCAAACTAGACTTACAGCATAAATGGATTTGAGCCTGTGCATTACAAAACCAACATTTTATACTTTGTTAGGAAGTTTGGATTTTTGTATTATTGCTCAGCGTATTTCTTAAGTTCATAACTTAAATGTTGTCTTGTTTACTTACAGGTACTTGCATTTATATTCCATTGGATAACTCTCATTGGTGATGGCTTTATATACAGATCAGTTCCAATGAATTTATCTGGAATCATGATAAAATTTGCAGTAAAAGAAAAGTTTAGTTGTACTTAATTTCAAGTGGTGTATTATCTGATTATGATCTATCTACTCATTGAAACAATGTGGAGGTTTATTTTTTTCATCTTTTTAAATAGCATTTCTGCAGAACATAAAGCCTTAGTTTTGTTGTGGCATTTTTTCAGACCCAAGCGAGCATGGTATTTCCTTTACAACTTTCTTGGGACTGAAATAGACAAGGTTCATAGGTTCTTGCCCAGAAAATACTCCAGAGACTTCAAAAGGCAGATTTTCTTGCTATGCAAGTAGAAAATTAAGTCCTTAGATCAGTTTCTTCAAGCACATAAGCTTTTCACAATTGCTTTTCTATGACTGTCAAACATAGTAATGCCAATTTAATTGCATAATGTGAATAATCAGCATTTCTAGAAAACCTTCCCCTAGCCCCATGTACCTTTTATTTGCTGTTAAAATGAGTTTATTGCTGGTTTATTTTTCACTGCCTATCAAACAGATGTTGCTCTCTCTCTGAGGGATTTTTCAGCTTTTCCCAGTCACTCTGGCTTGGTGACTTGCCAGATGTTTAGTTTCTCTGCTGCATTTCAATAAAAGTACTGGAGATATGGAAGAGCTTGAAGAAGTAACAGGAACAAAGATAAGTGTTCCTGCTGAGAAGATGCTTCAAAGAGGAAAACATGAAGAAACCTTGAGAACAGCATAATGAATTCATAAATGTCTACTGCATACAGATGCGCATTTCCATTGTCATCTTTCACTAGGCCTGCATGATGTGATCTCAGTTGTTTCATACTCTAAGCTCACTTCTCTCACAGTTAGGAACACAGGTCAGATGTTTTTCAAACTGAATTAATAACTCAAAACAAACAATCATAAGTTGGACCGATCATACATTCATTAGTATTCAGCAATCAAAGTCATTCCCACTGGATGAAGGAGAACAGAGACAGAAGGAGAAAAAGGCAATCCATATGGAGGATATTAAAAATAAAATGTTTGTAAATATTAAAAGATCAGGTACCACTATCTCAATTTTAATGGATTTTCCCAAACTTCCTACTAGTTAGTCATAAAATAGTAATTGCTGTTTTGTTAAGGAATCTTATTGATAAGAAAAAAAAGGTGGAAAAATAGCCTGAGAAAACCTCTTCATTAACTCTTTAGCTATTAGTTATGGTAGGTGAATAGCTTAGAATGAACTGTAGCAAGACTTTCTGAAATGCCTTTGCGGTTATAATGCTGCTGTGGTCTCAAATTGAATACAGAGGCAGCCACAACCTCCCCAGCCCAGCAAAAACAAACTCATAAAAAATACTAAGTTGTTGCAAGTTTTTTTTACCTTTTTTTTTTTTCCTCATGTAGCCTTTAAAGGTAGCTGAACAAAATTTTTAGGAAGAAGAAGTTTGAAACAGAAATGCTAATGGACAGCACTGGTCTGTCCCCATGTGCTGAGTGGACAGTAAGGAAGACTGCTGCCTAATCTTGTGTCCTGCAAGCCTTAGTTAAGTGGCAAGGAAAGTTTTAGAAGACAATTCATTGTGCTTTTGATTGGTTTTAATTCATTTTTGCACTTCCCAGAGGTGAATCTGAAGTGGGGACAAATTAAATCACTTATTCTGGAACTGATTTGTTTGGTAAATTAGCTGTTATAACCTGGTGACAAAATCAAAATTGGGCTGATTTGCACTGTTCTGTTTTAATAAAGAACAGATGTAGGACAGTCACTTGAGAGAAGGAACTACAGACAAATTGACTACTCTGCTACTTGTGGACTGTGACTTTTAGCCAGCTTAATAAAAAACGAATAATGGAACTGACTGGAAAGTATTAGGAAGTATCCATCTTTAATAAGAAAATAATTCAAAAAGATGGAGCAATGGTATCCTGAAAATAATATCTGTGCTGAGTATGTTAGGTCTGATCACTGTCAAATGGAGGGGAAAAAAAGTCTAAGAAATCTTCTGAAGATTACATTTGACAGATTAATGAAAGACACTATAAACTATAGATTTGTTTGATTTCTGGCAAAGGCATATATTATTGTTTGTGTTGATGCCTTTTTTTTAAACTGGAGGGAAAAAGCTCACTGAGTCTATTGCGTTTACAAATAATTATTTTGTTTTTCACTTCTGTCTGATAGAAATCACTCTATAAAAATTTTTATAGGAATTTCATCAGTACATAGAACATCTTTGTACCTGTCTGCTTTAAAAAATTCCTGAATGCTTGTAAATGTGAAAGATATTACCAAAGTCCTATATTACTTATTAGTCAAACACTTTTCTAGCAAGGTTCCAGGTGTTATGTGTGGGAAGGATTACAACAGATACTATAGTTCCTTTTTTAATACAGTTAGTCAGATGTTTGGGTGCTTTTTTTTATCAATTTCATCACCATCACCTTGCTTTATTACAAAACATTATTTTAATCAGTGTAATAAAGCTATTTTCCCCACTCCTTGGTGTGTCTAAAGATCATCCAGAGAAAAGAAATTTGGACCTGAAAAGCAAATGGCACTGTTCCATTTATAACCTTGCCAAACATACTTTTGTAGAGATTAGGCTGAATAAAACAAGTCTGTGGCTCCCTCAAAGTTCAAACCTAATCTCTTTAAGGCTTTGAATTATATTCCCTATACATGGCGGGGGATAATTCCAAAAGCTCCACTCTGACCAACCTACATGCCATCAATTTAAATCAAATCCCATCATTAAATTACAGATCAAAAATTATTACAGTGGGTTTTCAGACTTTTTTGTAAAGTCTTTGTGGCAAATTGAAATATTAAAGACCAAAGAAATCTCTTCATGGAGGATAAGAGATCTTGCAAAAATGTGATGGCATAAAAAATGGGCATGGTATAAGTGTTTTGGGCTGTTCTATGTACTATTATACTTCCATCAACAATGAAACATCTATTTATGGATCTCCTATGAAAGCATCAACATCTATTAGGATGTAAATATCGCATATATCTTGACAGAGGTGTCCAATATATGTGACAAAGGGCTGGAAGAATAAAATTGGAATGGAAATCCTGTTGAGAGCTCTGTGTGGGTGCTTGAACATTGCATCTGTGTAAAGACAGGGCAGGAGAAAGTGCTTCAATTTAATTTATCTCCCATATCCTTCATAATAGGGGTGACTCCTATATCCTGGCATATGCTTTAGGGATAGATTTCTGTCCTAAGCATGCTCTTATTTCACCCATATCCTGGCAATTTGCGACTGAAATTACTTACAAGAGAAGTTTTACAGACTTATCCATGTTTTAGGCCATATTAGGGAGGGAGATAGACCTTCCTATTTGCTTCGTGCTTTTCAGATCTCCTGAGTGTGCCCACTCTTAGTATTATAATAGCCCTCTGGCCTTCATACTCACTATCAAGAAAGCTCCTGCTAGAATTTAGCATTAAAAGAATAAGCCCTGTAAGGCTACAGCTCCTGCTTACCCTGTTTAGGTTTTAGCATCTGGTAGAGATGTGCTGCAGATAGATAGTACAACTGTCTTACAGGTGTCCAAGCTACCTGAAAAACTTGACAATGTTTTAGAATATTACATATTATTGTATTTGGTTTAGGTGCAGAAATGCAGATAAGAAATGACAAAGGTTATGTTTAAAAACATAAAAATAATTATTGTACATTAGGATACATTCTATAGAAACAGCAAGTACATTTAAATATATTTCAGAATTTATTAAGTTCAGACCTTTGCCAAGGAAACATCTTTATTATATATTTAATTTGTCTTAGTATTTATTCAAATACTTAAATTACTGCTGTTATTCTCCACCATATACATTCCTGAACATATGAAATGCTGTTTGCCAAAATACAATTTTTGAATAAAGCCATGCACATATATAAAGTTGTTTATGTCTAAAATGGTAGTCAGATGTTACTTGTATTCATTTTGGAGATCATGTAGCCCTGTCCAATTACCTGCCTAAACAACAGGGAGGTCAAGCCACTTGTCCCAGGTCACCTGCACAAACTTTGAAAAAGAGCAAAGCTAGCAGTATTTTTTGTACTTTAAATTGATTTACAATCAATTTAAATAGAAGGTAAAAAAGTATGTCTAGAAACATTTGAAAGACCAAATATGATGTCATGAGGGTGCATAAATTTAATAAATTTGGCTCAACATATTCTACAAAAGGATAGATTATTTCTCTCCAGATTTCTGTATCCCTCAGTAATACAAATTTCCTCATATCTAAGCCATCTGACTATTTCTAAGTTAAGCCAAATAATAAAATTAGACTTCTGCTATGGAGAATCAGATTCCCTAATTGCAAATGGAAATGTTGCCAGATGTACTGCTCCCCTGTTCCAATTAATAAATCATTAGAAAACACAATAAGGGCCTAGATATCTAGTCATTCAGACTGCTTCTAGAAGGAAGGAGAGAGATGAAGAGAAGGTAGCTACATTATCAGCACCAGTGTGAGTTTGGGGAGGTTTCTGTAGGGAACTGGAAAATAAGGGTTCAAGTCTGTTGTATTATCACATGCAGAAGTGGAAAAGTGAAATAAAGGGAATCAGATTAAAGACAGAGTGGGAAAATGGGGCCAGTGATTTCTATTTCTGTGATGAAAATGGCATGTCATACCTGAAGTGGACCACAAACTTCTTTTGATCACTGTTCTCTGATCACAAACTATGGGTCAGTCTTAAAGCCTATTTGAAATTGTCTGCTAGATGCAATGGTGTTTATGACTGTTTAGCAACGTCCCACTTGTAACACCTTGGAGACCTTGCTATGTAGCCTAAATCAAACTTTGAAATTCTTTAACATAATCTGTCAGCATTATATGCAAGAGTAATACACAAGTGACAGTTGCTTTCATAACACCTTTAAAAATCTTACATTTTCCTGAGTTTTTTCTCTGGTTGTGTTAATGCTTTCTCACTAAAGTTTTCAGAATTAATCGGTTTAAATCTCAAAATATCAAGAAAATGTATGGAAGTAAACACTGATAAAAATGTGTAATATATCAAAATACAGCATTTTTTAAATCATTAAGAAGCAGCTAGAATTGTGCACGTTTGGTGAGTGTCCTCCATTCTACTGACCATGTTCACACCATTCCCCTTCCCTTCAGGTCCTAAGAACTGGCAATGTTTTGCTCCCATTATATTCCTTTGGCACAATGTGAGCTGCAATTTTAATAGATTTGGGGACAGCCAAATTTGAAGCAATACATTCTGAAATTTGTAAGTTCCCTGTAGAAATGGTACAGGTACCACGTCCAGTATGAAAATAACTAGTTTTCTGTACATTGCTAGTTAGCTGCATAAAGGACCAGCCTCTCTATTGCTGCATAGTGGAAGTTGTTAGGAGGAGGAAAATACTTGTAAAAACTAAGGAAAGAAGATGAAAGGTGACAAAGGGCTTTGGAAAGGATGTAGATAGTGGTCTTTTTCAGAAATCTAGCAGGAGCCTGGGACATGGACAGAGAGGATTTAGGCCTCCCCCATGCTGTAACATCATCAGCAAATGGGCAGACAGCTGTCTTATTTGTTTATTCTGAACATCAGTATTTCAGTCAGTTTGCTGGTCTTGAGGATACTGTCAGGAGAGCTGTTGGGGAACTAAAACCAATCTGTGGCAGCCATCCAGCAGTGGGATTAGATTAACTCCTCCTCTTGCAGAAGCCCATATCACTGTTTTATCTTTGACTGAGAAAGATAGTTCTGACACTTTTTTTTTTTTTCTACAGAGTGTTCATGAGAATGATACATACAATAGGAGAGGGAGACAATAGGGATTGACCTTAGTCCAGTATAATGTATCTCATCATGGTTTGTGGCTAAATGCTCATTCACATTCTAAGAGAAAGGTGAACAAAGTAGTGAATTCTGTATCTGATTCAATGTTGGTTCTTATTTGAAAGTGGGGGCTGTGTCTCTTCATAGTAGAAAATTACAAAAAATACAAAAAGGATAATTGGAGGAGTAAACATGATAGTTACTTCCCAAGTAATCAATATAGGCAGAACTGACAGAGCAACATGATTGCATTTAACTTGCATAAAAAATGTTGCTTTCCATAATCCAGATTTTTAAAGCATCAATATTAGCAAACACATTAAAAAAAAAAAAATCAGGAACCAGCCCAATACACAGATTTTTAAGGAGAGGTCATGGTGAGAGTGAATACAATGTGATGAAAAATGTAATTGTAGTTGCCAATACACCCTAGATCTTTCACGGAAATTAGATTTCTCCTAGCCTCCACCCTTGCCAAAACAAAAAAAAAATGGACAAAAAAGAGGAAAGAGGTGGAAAATAACACAGCCCAGATCCTTAGAGTCAGCAGACATGGGATTCCAGTATATCCTTCAAAAGCTTCAGTGCTATAAGGGGAGAGAAGTGTCGCAATGCATCCTGCAAGAACAAGCAGGCAGTTCAGCATGTTGGTTCCCACTAGCCTTGGGTGCTTTGAGGGTGCTAATCCAAGCACTTCTTCCTCCTCTTTTTTTCTCTGGAACTATTCTTAGCTCTCTTAAATCAGGTGGTATTACCCAGCAATGTTGGGAGAATGGGTTATTTCCAGCAACCAGCAGTCACCCTGCTGCCTGTGAGTGAAAATGAGCAAATGAGAGTTTAAGACTTTTATCCACAACTGAAAGAACAAAACCTGAAGAGAACTTCTCTTGTCACGCTGTGGTAATTAATAGTAACTGTAAGATTTTTCTCCTAGCATGATTCAGAAAATATTTCTGAATGTCTTTCAAACTGTGCAGACTGATGACCTCTAAATATCAATTCCGTGACTGGAAGATTTTAATTTTCTTAAATCCTTAATAAATGACAGGGGCATGCCACTATGCCTAACTGTCCCATTGCAAAAGCCAAGCTATTAAAGATCTCTGAAGTCACTGGTGCTAAACTGGTATCTTTGTTTTAATAAATTATCAAGCTAACACAAAAAAAAAGTGTAAGGAGTGGAAATGGCTGATACTTGTCTTGTGCAACTGTGAATCACAAAATGGAAGGGAGGGGTAAGAAGCAATATGAAAATGGCAGGAGAGCAAAGAAATAAACCTGCAACATTTCAAAGGTGGAGACAGCATTTGATTTGACACTTCTATTCACAAGGAATATGGTCATTTAAGGTTCAGCTCCATTTAAACCGATGAATGCTCTTAAAGAGTGAATATGAGGCTCATTCTCAGCATAGGGAGGGGTATTTGAATCACCACATTGTTAACTCAGGCTGGAGAAAGTTCTTAATGTCTAGTAGTGGGAAGTAGCTACAACTAAATATGGAAGAACTGGGCTCAGAAGTATCTTTAATACAATTTAAGAGTAGTTTGAGCAACTGCTGTAACAAAATCTTCTGTCTAATTTATAGACTGAGGTGCTAAAAATTGTTAGTTTAAAAAAAGAAAAGAAAAATTATCCAGTGTCAACCTAAGGCCCAGGTACTCAAACTTAACAATGTAGCAAAAAATGTTCAAGGAAACAAGTCAAAATGATTTAAAAATAATTGCTGCTTCATCTTCACAGTGGTGCCGCACAGCCTGATTACGCTGTTGCCGGTGCTAGCTGGATGGGCTGAAGGTCATTCGGGCCATGCCTCAGGTTTCAGCATAGCCAAGTCATAGCAGGCTTAAGTGATGGGGAAGGCAAAGCTCTTTGAGACTTCAGAGTTGTTGGGAGACTGAAATAAAGAAAATATTCTGTAATTATACATGGTGAACCATTTTATAGCAGTTGTAGTATTAAAGCTGTGCAAGCTGCACCACCTGCATCTTGTGACTCATTTCAAGGTGAATGACATCACACTTCGTTCCTGTGCTCCCACACTGAATTCTTTCTCTCTTCATAAAAGAGGGAATTTTATGGCTCTGTCATGCAAAGATCCTCTGTGTCAGAGCAGAAAATCCCCCTTTTAACCTGAATGCCTATAATATCCGTACTAGGCTTGACATGTGATAGTTTTTGTGATTAATACCCTGTAAAGACATAAGCTACTGCCGTGTGTATTGTAGAACTCAGAAAAAAAGTACAGGCAGAGTTATAGAAAGTGTGACCCATTTTTCAAGTTTGAGACCTCACTTTTCCATTGTTTAAATAAGCCCTGTATGAAATTTGGCATCAGCAGAAATTGTTCAGATGGATTATTTTCATTTGTCCAAAGCCATATTACATTTGTCCAAATGTTAAAGGCTGCCAGTGACTACTGATTCCCACAAAGCTTATTAAACACCTCCCAGTGCTGAACTTTGATTCTGGCAGTCAGAATGTAAACGATGAAAAAAGTTGCTACATAAATGCTGAGGGGTAAAATCACTTGTTTTTTCTAATCTTCTAGAAGCCACTTTACCATTTTCATCCAGCACTAGCCAGCCCAAGTACCGATTCACTTGGAGTGAAAAGAGAGAGGCTAGCAGTATTCTGCTTAACTGAGCCTCTGTAAAAGCAATCAATAAACTTTCATCTCCTCCAGGAGGCCCACACATTTACATTATTGTACCTACTTTCCTTTCTGTATCTGATCCGCTCTCTTCTCCTAAAGGTTAAGATATGGGGCAGATGTCTATATGCTTGCTGCTGTTATTAGTGTGCTTTGGCCATCTCATTTCTCAGTGGCTTTTATTGTGCTCATCTGTTCAGGAAGACTAGGTTTTCCAAGGCTCATTTGCTGGTTAATTGCATTCTCAGATCCTCTAAGATGTCTGTAGCACCTGCTCTCCACTTCACAGACTCTTTTGATCTCTCTAGAAATATCCAACTTTGATTATGTGAAAATCTTTCCTAAGTGTACTACGTGCCTAGAAAGCAAGCTAAAAACCGCCATTGTGACTATTGTGACCTACGTTACAATTGAAAATATAATTCTGTAATATAAAAGCCTGAAATGAAAAGTGATCCTATTTGTTATTCTGTTTGTGTGCTTCACTGCTGGCTCTAGTTTTCCTTGCCTTACCAAACACTTAGGCAAAACATAGGCTGTACTGAAATGGTAGGTTGCAGCGCTGCAGCGTGCAATTCAGTAGCTCTAAAAATGTACAGTATAGACCAAATTATCACCTGCTGGCATGAATTTTCCACTTGCAAATACACTGAAATGTTGTTTACCTGAAATATCTCAATTTGTTTCTATCAGTGTGTATTTGCAAATGTAAAATGGGTAGTTTCAGACCTAATTGTCTATTCTATTTGCACAGATATCCTTTAGCAGGAACAAAGGTTTGGTTTGTGTACCTTAAATGGATTGCAGCCATTATTTGTTTTTGATTTGACATTTGTTTCATAGTTGGTATGCTAGAGAAGGAGAAATGTGGAATGCAGCTCTCCTTTGTTACTGACTGATTACATGATAAGTTGTTTAATTGATGTCAGTATCAGTTTTCACATCTGCCTACCTACTTTATGGGGCTAATTTGAGGGCTGTTTGCAAAAATGTTTTGAATATGTACAGTACTGCCTTTTTAACGATGCATTGTGGAGTCAGCCTTGTGAATGGATTAGTCCACACCTCTTTCTATTCACGTATAGCACTGCATGTTTTTAGTTGGAATTTTTCATGAGTTTCTCTCCACAGGTGTTTGCAAAGTTTTAGCCAAAACAGCCAAGCTTTTTCTGAGGCTTGGAAAAAAATGTTCTACATCTTAAAATATTCTGATAATAACATAGAATCAATGTAGTCTAATTCCTCCAATAACTTGAACTCAAAATTTGGGAGGAGTTGGCCTTATGGAAAATTTAGACATAAGGGCATTCAATTCTAACATCATTACCAAAAATATCATAATATGTATTCTCAAATAGAGAGGCTACACAGCTAACGTTAATTCTAGCATTTCTTGGCTTCTAGTTCTTCACTTTGTAAACTTAATAGTTGCATGCCCACATGTGAGGATGTGTAATTGTTGCCTTTCTGTGTTTACCACTAATGTTCTGGTAGTAGATATTAATGAATTTGCATCATTCAGTCTGTGTCTTATGCTGATATACTAATGTATAGTACCTTAATATACGTAGAAGTAGTGATGATGGTTGGTGAAAATAGTAAGAAGCAATGAATGCATTTACAAAAAGTGAATACTGCAGGAGACTTGAAGGGCTGAAGGTGATCGCTTTCCTTTGATAAATGAGGGTCAAACTGCCTGTGCCGCTATTAATGTAATGACTGCTCTGTGTGATGACAAATTTTTACTCTTGCTGTGGTGCACACTCCTGAAGGTGTATTTGCAATTGTACTGCGATTGCTCCAGAGAAGAAAAATCTTAGACATAGCACTGCTCCACCTCAGAATTCAAATAGAAACACTAACGATACTGTCCACAAGGTTTGCAGAGCGCCCCCAAAAGCACTAAGCATGAGATTTACATCAAATGCTGTTGGATTTTCTAGCCTTCTCAGTTGACAACTAATTTCGGGTACTTACTGATAATTCAAGGTCTGATGAACAAGTCCTTCAAGCTTACCTGCAAAAACCTTGCAAATTTACTGAGGCTCATAATGGCAAATTTAAAAAAAAAATAAAAAAAATCCCACCAGATGCCACTGAGGCACCAAGTGCTGGAAAATGTAACCCGGTCTGAGCCTGAAATTCATTAAGACTACAGTGCCTCTGAGCCAGTGTGCAGAGGGTGATTACTTTCCATGGCCCTTATGCTGCAAACGATTTTGGACAAGCCTCACTGTATGCCTGTGTGGATAGTCTCCCATTTTGATGTTGGTATTTATGTGCTTGAAATTGGGCACATTCCTAGCGCACACTGATTCATCCTGAGAAGACTAAATAGTCCAGTGACTGCAGAGAAAAAGCTGAGAAAAAAGTTTTAAAGAACCTACTGTTTTTTTTTTTCTTTTCTTCCCTTCTTTTTAAAATAATTATATAGGCAGAAAGATGCTATGATAAGTAGGAAAAAAAAATTAAGATTCTGTTCTGACTACAGCACTTTGCCAACATTGTATAATTTTATCTTCCAGGCCAAGATTCAACCAAATCTGTTTCATAGGTAGCAGGTAAACTAAGTGCATCTGTCTCTCGCAGTTGAAAGCCTATGAAACAGCACTTTCTGTCAAAAAAATCTGTTACAGGTTATATTCTCTGAGGAGCTGAAGAAATAATTCATTGCAAGTAATCTGTTGGATTTAGTGTTTCTTAATCACAAGCAGACCCTGACTCACTCATATGTAGCAATCCAAGAAATTATTTCACTATCGAAGTATAAATTTTCATTGGAAACTGTGGCGTTTTGTATTAGACAGATATTTGAGAAAGAAGCATGAACAGAAGTTTAATGTTTTGTGGCACATCATCTTTGTGTGTGATATCACAGCTAGAAAATTATAGCTTGTCATAATACTTGTTTGGCATGCATAGAAATAGATCAGCAAAGATGAGAGGTAAATAGAAGTTAAGTAAATTTAACAGTTGATGGGTGAGAGTGCTGAAGCCAATGAGAGTTTTGTGGTAACTTATATTTAAAATTCTGAAAATGTTGTTGTAAGACTCTTAGGACACATCCAGAATCAAAATGGGGAGAGATTTCATTAACAGGCTTGACTCACGTGGGAAGGAAAGGGTCAGTAGCACTAAGAGCCTGCTGTATCTTTCCCTATATAACAGAGCAGGCTCTTAGAAAAAAATGGTCTTTCTATTAGATGTGTTAACTGTACTTGTCCTTTTCCTGCCTGTCCACCCAAAAAATAACTTGCTTGTTTGGATTCCACTGTAATCCAGAAAATAGAGCAAGGATGCACTTGCCAAGCGGGTGAAATTGCCCCCTTCCACCCCTGCTCCACCTCTCTCCCCCCCCCCCCCCAAATCCTCTCCTCTTATTTTTGTGATTATGTTTGGGCTTAGTAGTAACCAAAAAGCACCCCTTTAAAATCAGCTGTAGAGTTGGTCAAAATCTTTCACGTACAGTTAAGTGATGAAATTAAAAAAAATAAAAACATGCTTTTTTTTTTTTTTTCCTTCTCTACTTTCCCTTGCTTCATTTTCTGATTACGGTACCAGAAAGAGCTTTTGTCTCAACTTTCAGTCCATTAACCTGAAGCAAAGACAATTTGCTCTCAGGACAGAACTGAAAATCTGTTTCTTTTTCCTACTCAGTTTGAGATAGCTTTATTGAACAGATTTGCTTTGATAGGCAGATCAGGTTAGAAAGGGGACTGGTCTTT
Source organism: Gorsachius magnificus (assembly GCA_034008185.1). Classification (NCBI taxonomy): domain Eukaryota; kingdom Metazoa; phylum Chordata; class Aves; order Pelecaniformes; family Ardeidae; genus Gorsachius; species Gorsachius magnificus. The sequence goes on along the minus strand of CM067088.1, from coordinate 38,720,331 downwards.
TCAGACTATAGAGAATTGCATGTAGGAGTTTAACTATATTAGAGCCACACTGAAAGGTTTTGTCACTAGATATGGGACTTCTTATGGAAAGTATTATGCTATGTTATTGTTAATTTATAACTTGAGGTCTAAACAAAATTAATAATCTTACCTTCTTCAAAATGTATTTTCGTGTTTAAATATGCTGGAAAGCATGTCATACTGGGAGGAAGAAGGTATTAATGTATTCAACAGTGTGGATTTAGTGAGTAGTCTAGAATCAAGCCCAAACTCGTTCTCTGATGAAGCAGCTGTTGCTCATACATGTTAGACGTCCAGACTAGGTACTTCTAATAATAACTAAAGCAAGGCTGGATACTCTTACTGCTGGTTTTGCATTGGGATACTTTTTCTGTGAAGCCATGTTACTTCCCTCAGTACTTTATTCTGCCCCTCTCCACCCTGATACATTTATATACCCTACTTATGCCTCCTTGGAGGAGGCAGTTTGTCAGATATGCAAATATGAAAATGGTTTTGAAGATGCAGCGTGCAGCTAACTACATAGCTGCAATTAGTAGGGTGATACAGTGTTCACAGAGGGGATGTGCCTGATGCAGCACTGGCATCTGCTGCAACATGTGCAGCCCTTAGAAAGGGAATTAGGCAGTTGCCCTATGCTGCTACTGGATTTCTGCCTTGTGCTGGGCTTACAGAGCAAAATGTGTCATACTGAGGTGAGAGGCTTCTTCACATTTGTATTTTCATTCTTGCTGATCTGTATATATTTAGAAGATTGGGGGTTATGTTGAGGTGGGTGTCTTCAGTCACACTGATCATGAGGTTTCCTGCAGCACAGAGAATGGTTGGCAGGGATCCCCTCGTTGGAGGGTTTTATGCATCTGGAATTGAAGTCCAGTCTGAGTGAATCATAGCTGTGACCTAGCAGGTTTTTTCCTGGCTTGGTCAATCTCTCTAGAGAGGTTACAGTTGCAAGAGAAGGCAGTGTACCAACACATCTGCTGTTCCATGTTTGCTCTTCTGTCCTACATTGCTTTATAAAACTGCATTTTATATCAAAAGTATACCCTCATTGTAAAAAGGTGATTTAATACCTGTATAAATTCAGAAAAAAACCAATAGAGTTGGCCTTCTGCAGCTCAGTTTTGTAATAAAGTGTATTTTATTACATGTGTTTTATTTTTAGCACAATTCCATTTCTTTATAAAATGTTGAAATTATCTTGTATTGATTTATATGACTGCAAATGTGTATGCAATGCCATAGTTATTCATTAGTTACTTTACAGATTAGAAGTTCTAGCTTTTGTAAGGCTGAAAATTATCCTGCAAAGTAAATGAAGCCATTCCTGTAAAATAAATCAATTCTGGAATCAAAGCAATGGAAGAAGAAATAAGATCAGAAGAAACATATATATTATTTGCTGCATAGCCATAGCTAGAAACTCTGTTGTGATAGCTCCCATATATGCACATACATGGAATCAGTACCTAGCTCAGGGATTTGAGTGTTCAAAAAGCAGACAAAATTGACGGGTTTTAAAAAGCATGCAAAGGAAGTCTTATGCAATTTTGGAGATGCAGCTGGTGTACAGAGAGATGAAGTGACTTAACCATGATTTACACAAAGTTTTTCTGGGGAGAAAATCTGAATCTGCATCTCCTGAGACCAGTTTCTTGTCCATGAGAACTTTATTTGTTTTTGAGAGTATATTATTGAGAAACCATTCTACTAGCTAATATTTGCTTTTGAAACCTAAATATATCATTAAAACTGTTACATTAGTTTTACGTGCTTACTTTTTCTCTTTTTGCAAACCTGAGTTGCTCAGTTATTTTGTGAGAAGAACAGTTTTGCTAACTAGAAGATAATAAATTTATGCTATTTTGTTCCTTATTGTCAAGTCAACTCCTATAAAGGCTGTATTCTGCTAGCCCAAAAATGCATGGCTGATGTTGAATGAAAACAATGCTGAATTTCCTCAAAAGCTACATCCTGAATCTCAAAAAATGTCACTTGCGCTGTTGCTATAGCACTTCAGCACTGTGGTAAGAAAACTACAGGTTTGTTACTTCTGCCTGGATGCCAAAAGCATTGAGTACTATAGTGCCCAAATATGCTTTTACTTTTAAGCCACCATGGTTCTAACCTCCCTTTGCCGGTTTTGTGCTGATGAAGCCAGCATATAACTGAAAAATTTTTCTTAAAAGAACCTGAGAATGCCAATGCACTTGGAAGTCCAGGAAGTTGTGCAAAGTACTTCCTCCAATTCAGTAATGACTTTTGAATTCTTCAAATTCACAAGGACTGCATTCATTTAAAAGTTTTGAGATAGATCTCTATTTCAGTGGGTTTGCTTTTAAACATTGCATTAGGCTGCTTTACTGTGATCACTTCAGACTTTTACTGACAAGTCAAGTGAGGAGGAAGATGATTGAGACGTGCTTGAAGAAATATAGCCTCTGCTCCTTACCCACCACCTAATACTAAAACAGCAGCAATGTACAGCTATGGTGCAGTGCTTGCATGATATCAATATCATTATATTCAAGCAAAACTGAAGCACAGGTATGTGAAATAACCTTTCCAAGATCACCCTATACAGTATAGAGGAGAAAACAGAAGTAGTCTTTCATTTTATCTTCCTGTCCATTAGGATATCCTATGTAAATGCATCTGGTTTTATTTTCCCTGAAGTTAGCCATTTCTTCACAACAGTTTATCAGACCTGGTTGTCCTGGTTTTGGCTGGGATAGAGTTAACTTTCTTCCTAGTAGCTGGCATAGTGCTGTGCTTTGGATTTAATATGAGAAGACTGTTGGTAACGCACTGGTGTTTTAGTTGTTGCTGAGCAGTGCTCACACTAGATAAGGACTTTTCAGCTTCTCATGCTCTGCCAGGTGCCCAAGAAGCTGGGAGGGGGCACAGCCAGGGCAGCTGATCCCAGCTGGCCCAAGGGGTATTGCATACCATATGATGTCATGCTCAGTATATAAACTGGGGGAGTGTTGGCCAGGGGGGCAGCGATTGCTGCTCGGGAACAGGCTGGACATTGGTCAGTGGGTGGTGAGCCATTACGTTACTTGTTTTTCCTGGGTTTTGTTTCCCTCTCTCTCATTGTTTTCATTTTCACTGCAATTTTTATTATTACTATATTTTTTTTCCCAATTATTAAACTGTTCTTATCTCAATCCACAAGTTTTCCTACTTTTTCTCTTCAGATTCTCTCCCCATCCCACCAGGGTAGGGGGAGGGTGAGTGAGTGGCTATGTGGTGCTTGGTTGCTGACTGGGGCTAAACCATCACACTGGACTTCATGGTGTAATTTTTAGTGGAAATAGGGTGCAAACTATTGCAATATTTCAGAACAGTCTTTCTGAACGTGTCAATGATGATAAGTATAGACATGTATGAAATGAATGCTTTACCTATGAAATCATTTGCCCACTAGGGGACACTGGGACATTATATTTTTGTTCAAATGCAAGACATTTCAAAAACAATGAAGATGGAAAATCCTCTTGTTCTTGCTCTAAAATAAAATAAAAATCGTGCATATCTAATTTCTAATCTGTGCAGAATTATGTGTAATATGTTTTAAAAAGTTTAATGAGTGGCAGGCATCTGGGCGTGAATGCTAGATCTAAGACGTTGTAGCAAGTAGTTCGGTCTGGTCCATGATATTACAGGTTTTGAATTGCAAAGATAATGGATCATATTTTTGGCATTTCCCACTCATTAAAAACTGTGTCAGAATGATGGATTAATCTATGGGCATTTTCTGTCCTTGCTATAATCTTTGTCAAAGGAATGAGGAATTGGAATTATAATGCCTTTTGTATTATATGAATTATGAGGGCAGGTTTTAGAACTCTGACTTCCTTAAAAGTAGGGTTTTTTCATGGTGATTAGGTGACCTGCTATTTTACCCCTTTTGCAAGTGAGCAACACCAAATAAAAACATTTGAGTGAAAGCAGAAGCTAAGTTTAGAATGATAAACTAATATGAATGAGAGTAGGTTAATGGTGTGTAGTCTATGTAAAAAAGTCTTATGTACTTTCCATTAATATATTACATTTCACAGATATATGGTTACTGCCTTTTCCTCTTGTTGACTTTGCTAGAAATGAGCCTGTAATTTATGTAGCTAGGCTGTGAATTGAGCTGTGCTTTCAAGCAGGGAAGGAGGAGCCCTCCTGTGTCTCAAGAGAGATTCTGTTGTGTTATTTTACTCCCTTTCTTGGCAGGTCCTAAACATGGGGTTGGAGATTTGAATGTTTCCCCTACTGCTTAGCCTGTACAGCTCCTCTCATGTGGTGTGCTCTAACGTATTGCAGTTACGGGATATAGACGAATCATGAAGGGAGCTTAGGTCTTTGAAGTATCTCTCTGAACAAGGGATTATGAAGATGAAGCGCCATCTACACATTCTTAAAGGGACAATTTAGGTCCCAACCCAAGAGTCTACTCATTGCACTTAGACTGTTTTGTTACTGGATTGTCCAATGGCTTTTTTCAATTTGTAAGCAGAAAATGCATGATGAATATTATCTGAATCATTCTTTGCCTGTAGCTTATTCAGAATGACACACATACATACATACACACATATGGATATATATATACATACATATCATAGAATAGAATCATAGAATCATAGAATCACTTTGGTTGGAAAAGACCTTTAAGATCATCGAGTCCAAACTTTAACCTAACCCTGCCATCCCACCACTAAACCATGTCCCTCAGCACCTCATCTATCCTTCTTTTAAATAACTCCAGGGATGAGGACTCGACCACCTCCCTGGGCAGCCCATTCCAGAGCCTGACAACCCTCTCAGTGAAGAAGTTTTTCCTAATGTCTAGCCTAAACCTGCCCTGGCGCAACTTCAAACCATTCCCCCTCATCCTGTCGTCCATTACCAGGGAGAAGAGGCCGACCCCCACCTTGCTACAGCCTCCTGTCAGGCAGTTGTAGAGGGCGATCAGGTCTCCCCTCAGCCTCCTCTTCTCCAGACTAAACAACCCCAGTTCCCTCAGCCGCTCCTCGTATGACTTGTGCTCCAGACCCCTCACCAGCTTGGTTGCTCTCCTCTGGACATGTTCCAGCAAGGCAACATCTTTCTTGTAGTGAGGGGCCCAAAACTGAACACAGTATTCGAGGTGCGGCCTCACCAGCACCGAGTACAGGGGCATGATCACTTCCCTACTCCTGCTGGCCACACTATTCCTGATACAAGCCAGGATGCCATTGGCCTTCTTGGCCACCTGGGCACACTGCTGGCTCATATTCAGGCGGCTGTCAACCAGTACCCCCAGGTCTTTTTCCACCAGGCAGCTTTCCAGCCACTCTTCACCAAGCCTGTAGCGCTGCATGGGGTTGTTGTGACCAAAGTGCAGGACCCAGCACTTGACCTTGTTGAACCTCATACAGTTGGCCTTGGCCCATCGATCCAGCCCGTCCAGGTCCCTCTGCAGAGCCCTCCTCCCCTCGAGCAGATCAACACTACCACCCAGTTTGGTGTCGTCTGCAAACTTACTGAGGGCACACTCAATCCCCTCATCCAGGTCATTGATAAAGATATTAAACAAGACCGGCCCTAGAACTGAGCCCTGGGGGACACCGCTTGTGACCGGCCGCCAACTGGATTTAGCTCCATTCACCATGACTCTCTGGGCTCGGCCATCAAGCCAGTTTTTAACCCAGCGAAGAGTACATCCATCTAGGCCATGAACTGCCAGCTTCTTCAGGAGGATGCCATGGGAAACTGTCAAAGGCTTTGCTGAAGTCCAGGTATACAATATCCACAGCCTTTCCCTCATCTACCAGGCGGGTCACCTGGTCGTAGAAGGAAATCAGGTTGGTTAGGCAAGACCTGCCTTTCGTGAACCCATGTTGGCTGGGCCTGATCCCCTGATTATCCTCCATGTACCTGGTGAGCACACTCAAGATGAACCTCTCCATAATCTTTCCCGGTACTGAGGTCAGGCTGACAGGTCTGTAGTTCCCTGGATCCTCCTTCTGGCCCTTCTTGAAGATAGGCGTTACATTTGCCAACCTCCAGTCATCTGGGACCTCCCCTGTTCTCCAGGACTGCTGATAAATGATAGAGAGTGGCTTGGCAAGCTCCTCTGCCAGGTCCTTCAGCACTCTTGGGTAGATCCCATCTGGCCCCATAGACCTGTGGATGTCCAGGTGGCATAGTAGGTCAAAGACTGCTTCTTCATGGATTATGGGGGGTTTATTTATTTAATTTATTATTATTTTATTATTTATTTATTTATATCTGTACTTCAGTTCATTTAATAGATGTGAGTGGCATATAGGTGCAACTGATCATAGGGCCTAGATTATTATTTCAGTTCTGGTTTTAATTTTTCTTTCTGCAAAATTCTGTGTAAAATTCAAAGAAAAATACTGTAAGTCCAATCATCACTGACAGAAAGGAGGGTGAAAATCACATATAAATTTGCAAGGATCCTCATTTCTATGCTTTGTACCTTTCACTCTTTCAACACATACTAGCATGCCTACTTTTTCCAACTTTCTCATTTTATCCTGGCTTTGTTTCACTTTGTTTCTTCTGTAGCATTCCAGATATTGCTCTTTCAGGGAGATGTCTGGCAAATTTTAGCAATTCCAAGTCAGCTGTACTCAGTTGTTCCAGCAGTGTCATTATAACCAGTGCATGACCAGAAGCCTGAGACATAGTAATCTTAAGCCCTGAGCATATCTGCATTGTAAAAAGATGAATTTGATGTATTTTTTAATTAAAAAAGGGTTGCATGAAGGACTTACCTGTATCACATGTACCTTAAAGGAAAGACTCCCATTCAAGCTCTTTAAGGAAGCCTCAAAGAATGGCAAAAGACAAAAAGGTAAGGTCATTCTCTTGTCTTTCTGCATGTCATATGTTTCTTAGTCTTTTGAGGACTGTTATTAAGACTTACCCACTTAAGTACCCATATGCCTGTTAGTCTGAAGGTGGCTGTGTTGAAAAAGTAGAGCAGGTAAGATTGGGAGTGAAATTGACTCTGACAATTCCTAGAATCCTAGAACAGCCTAGGTTGGAAGGGACCTTGAAAGATCATCTTGTCCAACCTTTCATGGAAAAGGGATGAGATTATCTATCTGTCTAATCACATCTTGAAAACCTCCAGTGATGGGGACTCTACCACATCCCTGGGGAGGTTGTTCCCATGATTGTTCTCACTGTAAAAATTTCTTTCTTGTATCAAGATGAAAGTTAATACACCTTTTCCCATAAGTTAAGGAGCATGCAGTTGCTATTTTTGCATGATTTTTGCAGTTGCATAAAATTTTGAGAAATGCAGACACTATCCTGAAACACGGCATTTACTCAGTGTTTTTTGCTTTATATTCATAAGCTGAGTATCATGTATATACTCATTTTCTGAATAAAGGCCTTCATGAATTTTCTGAATGTTGCAAAAAAAAAAAAAAAGATGAGTTTACATGTGATACCTTTTATGGATTATTCTATTTCTAATGATACTATTTGGAAAATTATTACTTAAAACAAGTGCTCTGCTCAGCATCCAGTCTGTCAAATGATTCAGCCTGTATCAGCAGCTTTGTTTAAAAATAGAAATAGTGAATGAAATATTTGTCTATTTGGAAGTCAGTGCCACAATTGGGTAAAGTCAGAATTTTGTCACTTCTGTTTTTGAAAAGAAAGTTCTGATAAAGACAGGCACTTGAGTGCTGCAAGAAGAGAAATATTCAAGGTAGAGATTCCTTTATCTTGACATAAAATCTGAAGGGAAGTTACATTAAGGGAAACCAGGGCATGCCTGTGAGTAGATCCCTAGCACGCACATCACATATTCATGAAAATCTGAAAAGCTCTTATTAAATGTTCCTCTGTTGTTTTCTTAGTCATAGAAGTTGAAGTTTTACCTTTGTTTTTCACTTCTTATGTAATTTCTGTTCCCATTTCTTTTAACAACCTAACTTTTTTCATATCTAGTGTACACATAACTGACCTCGCTCCTTTTTCCTGCAGGAAATGTACCTCTGTCATTAAATTCACAAGAAACAGCCTCATACCATTTACTTTATAGATCTTGCTTGCACTAAATGCTCCTTAAGAGTTCTTTTTCAGTGCTTCATTTTTCGGTAAAGTATCTTAAAAGTGTTTCCTGGATTTCTTGTTCCCTCATCTGTGGCTTCCTTCATTTAAAGAAACACACAGGATGAAAAAACTGAAGGACTTTTCTCCTGTGCTTGTACTCTGGTGGGAATCCTGCTGGGAAAGGTAGATTACATTCTTTCAGTCCTTAGTTTGACTTCATGCCTGTGGGTGTGGATGATTTATCTATGGAATATATACACATTTAGTATACTTATCTAGTGAAAATACTAACTATATTCACACTCTACACATACATGCTTGGTTATGTACAAGACATGCCAAGTGAAAAATGTTGAATGGGACTAGAGGGGCTATCAGGAAATACTGCTGCTAAATAACTTGGAACAAAAAACATATCTAGAATGCAGATGCTGAAGATGCATGTAATCTCATAAAACAAACAAAAAACCCACAAAAGACAAGTAACTCCTAACAGGAACAGAAATGACAGGTCCTTAAGGAGGATAGGTCAATGTATGATAGCATCCCTTAATAGAGAAGCATTTCACTTTGACTATTTATATGCACAAATGAAAAAGAAAAAAAAAAAGTGGAGTTTGATAATTTTAGATAACAATTCCTAAAGGTCTTAGAATGCTCTCACTTCTTTTTGTGCATAGGTCTTTTAAAGTGTTTATCTGCTTATACGCTGGAGCTCATGCTTGGTAAATGGTGACATGTAAGCTTCATTTGTAGTCTGTATATAAAGATGACATTCATTTGAAAAAATGTTACATTTTACTGTATCTGTGATAGCATGCCGAAGTATATAAATTGGACTGTGTTTACTATTTAAAAGTACATTTCACTTGAGGTACAGAATGTGATTTTGACAACTTTAATTGGCAAGGAAGGAGGAGATTCATGGAAGTAGGAAAAAGGCTATTATACTCTATTTGAGTAGAAATAAGTAAATAGGAAACAAAAATTACATAAAAGTACTCCATTTAATTCTGAATTGAAAACACCTGTATGCTTCCTCATGATTCAGAACATTCATGCCCTGAAGCTCAGTGCATCCAGCAAAGAGGCAGGAGGACGGTTTGGAGTCTGGGGCAGCCAGATGAGGAGAGGCAGAGGGAGCTGGGTTCTTCTAGCCTGCAGAAGAGAATCCATGTGGTAAAATGACAGGAAGCAACAACCACAAGTTGCAGTAAAGGATAGGCAATTGGCTATAAGGAAAAAATTCTCTATCATGAGAGTGGTTAAGTACCAGCACAGTTTACCCAGGGAGGTTGCTGAGTCCCCATCCATGGAGATTTTCAGAGCTTGATGGAATGAAGCCCTGAGCAACCTGATCTGACTTTGAAGTTAGCCTTGCTTTGAGCAGGAGGTTGGACTAGGGACATCCTGAGGTTTCTTCCAACCTGGGTTTTTCTGTGATTCAGTGGTATGTTTTCTGAGTTGAATGCAGCTATGCACATTTTTTCAGATGTTATGATTTATTCCTTCATGTTCTGCCAATAGAAAACCTTAATTAATAAGCAAAGATGTGTTAACGTAGACATAGCAAAATGAAGGTGGGTCTAGAAAACAATGATGTATTTTGAAATATGAGAAATAAGGAAATACAAGCAACTCAGAAGAGGCACTTTATTTCCTAAGGAAAGCTGAAGAAGAAGACAGGAGAGACCTTGATGAGGAGAATAACCATGTGTTTGGTCTTTAAGCCTCTAGTATATTAATCTCTGAGTTTCAAAAGTGAGGAATAATAACATAGTGGTTTTTATAAGCAATCAAAAATCTGTAGGCTTAAGAAAATACAGGAAGTTTTAGCAACCAATAATTTTATCAATGGCAGAAATGTATCTGACAGCTGAAATCCTCCATGCATGTGTTGTACATTATTGTAATCACATCTGAAAGGAAGAAAAGTTAGATTAGTCCCTACTAAAATAGTAAACATCACCCAGAAAAAGCAAGAGAGAGTTTACTGTCACCTTATCTGTCTTAGTCTGCAAGAAATAGTACTTACTAGCTGCCTTTATTACAGTAGTTTAGGCACGTGCTTTAAAAGATCTTGAGGTCTTCCTTGACAGGGAGAGGGTGTATAGTAATTGAGAATCCTTTTAGCCAGCTACCTTCTGTATCTATAGGAAAGAGGATATTTAAAAATAAGTATTCATTCTTTCTGGTTGTTTAACAAAACTCACATGTTTTTCTACACTCATAGGTTAAATATAATACCACTGTTATTTTCTAACAAATGTTTTATCTGAATGTATGAATGCACCTTAACAGTGTAAGTCACAAGGCTGAGTATGTGAATGCAGCTTATTCAAATACCTGCATACAATGGGTTAAGGCTCTGGCACATCATAAATAACAAACTTTTAGTGACTTTGAGAGGTGAAACATACTTAGCATCAAGTACATTATTGCCTTACTCTAGTTGCCTGATCAAAAAGCCATTTTATCAGGAACAAGACTTGTTGACTTCAGTGGGTTTAAATCAGGTTGTGTATCATGAGCAGGCAGTAAAAGTTAGTCTGCTGTGACCAAGCTTAGGCACTGTAGTAAGAACGACCTGAACTCCAGCCCCACAGATTTAATCAGTATCAGTAGGTTTTATATGAGTAAGGATGCCAAAATTGGGCTTTCTGAAATTATAACATGGTGTATTTTTCCAGTATGGCATTTTCATTAAAAATCACATGCAGTATAAAAATGTCTCCAATATATTTGATGCCTTTCTGGAGTACAAAGGACAGCATATTACAAAGCAAAAACTCCTAATGTATTTCACATTTTATGCAGAAAAAAATAAATAGTTTAAACCAATGTAGAAGATGAGCTAAGCTCTCAGCTTGTGAAAGCGTTGCTATACACAGAAGATATAGAGAATATTATGAGACTGTGATTTAATGCAGCCTATTAATTACTATTAATTATTTAAAATGTTATAAAACTCCTCCATGAACCCCTACTGAGATGCTGGCATGTCAAGCAAGCAATTAAAATACAATACAGTTAACCATAAACTAGACAGCAAAAGGAAATAAAATATTAAAAAGCTAAACAAAGTGGTGGTGTTAACAAATCTTTATCACTTACGAAAATTCTAAATTCTCTGAAACTGAACCAACTGCATTAGATGGTTTCTATTTCAACTCATAAAGTCCTATCTTCTCCAAAAATCTTACTTCATAAATGTCAAATATCTTTGGGTTTTTTTAGATAAGTTTATGATCTTTACTATTGGAACTGACTAATGTATGTCAGAAAGTGAAAGCAATGGTGAAAAAAACAGCAAACTGTAAAGAACACACACACACACACACACACATATATATAACCCTACCTACTCTTTCACCAGAGGCATAGAATATATTGAACGTATCATATAATGTAACCAGTCCAATTGGGGTAGACCTGTCACAGCTTACTCCTGACATACTCTTTTCTTGAAAACTGGAGTGGAAATTACAGAGTGAAACCAGGGAGCTTTCATCCTATAAAGATTGCTGGTTTCTGATGTCTATATCCATCAAGTCCTTCAGCAAAATTTATTTCTGGAAATAAGTTGGTTTGCCTCACCTAGATGTAAATTGCAGCAAAGGAATAATTTTATCTTCTTGGTATTAAAGCTTTTGAAATTCTGTACCTATTGCACTTGTGCCTGCATGACACAGTGAGATGACAAAAATTCCTTCCTCAAACCCATAAGAGGTGAATCCTTCATATGCTCATGCTGCATAAGCTTCCATTCTATATACATTGTTTTAATCATATTTAAAGTTGTCCTTACTAACCCTCATATAAGCCATCAAGGTGCCATTCAGTATAGGCTCCATAGGGTCTTAACCAGTGTTTTCTTGAAACAATTTGCATTGTGTTGTCCATTTGTTTGTCTCACCAGAGACTTCAGACACAGAACTTATTCCCACATGCCATTATCTGGCACGACCCTATTTCTGGTTTATGTCTTAACAGCAAAAGGGAGAGCAGGCCCTCAAAATTCAGTTTAAGATTAGCAGGAGTAATGCTAACTTTTGAAAATAGGTAAGAAGGGGTAGGAGTGCAAAAATTCGTGTTTCTTATTCAAAACTTCTGGCTGCTGAGTATATGGGAGAAGATCTTAATATAAAGTAGCATCAAGATACGGCTCTCAATCCTTTCCCATGCCCTTCATTTCTGTCACTCAGCATGCACATTATCTGCATAGCATTCTTACATCGCCACAAAGTATGCACCCTCCTCTGTACTGAAACCTGCATGTCCACTAGCCTTTTCTCTCCCTTATCTCACAACTTGGGACACAAGTCTGAAGTCCTAATTTCATGCCCAAAAAAACAACATGAAAAAAAGGAGTTTTGCAAAGAAAACAAAATAATCATTGCACATGCTTTTGCAGCCAGAACCAGATCAGCTTGGCTTTTTGTTGGGTTTTTTTGGCATCAGTGTCATACTGCCTTGGAACAAATAATACAAGGACATTGAATTATCCTTATGTCAGTCTACAACTTGTGGTTCTATGTATTCCATTTGCTACTGAAAAGATTTGTTGCTATCCTGATACTAAATAAGTAATTACCTCTTCTGAAATGTGAAAGATTTTATAATGTATTAGTGTAGAGTTCTTTTACTTAATTATTCTATATTTTTGAGTCTAAAGTCAAAGTTTACATCACAGTGCCACTATTCAACTAGTGTTTAAAAAATGTAATCCACTACCTATTAGAAAAATAAATCTTTGTTCTCCTCCCAGCAGCAACTTTCATTAGAGTGTAAGGGTGTGTTAAAGATCAACATGAACCTTTTGCCTATGGAACCTATTTAGACATTACAAATTACAATGCAGTTAACTAGTCCAGAGTCTGCCTGGAATAAGAAGTTAGGCTTGCCACTATAAATGAGATAGGTATGATAAAAGCCTTTTATAATGTAATTGATCTATAGAATTTTTCCTTCCCTGTGTCACTATAGCAAGAGCTACCATTTGCATACTAAAATGCTTAGAATTGTTGACTTTTTTTTTTTTTTTTTTTTTTTTTTTACTGGAATTGAATCAGTAGAACTCTGCAATGCTGAAATTTCCCTCACAGGTAACACCTATGTACCAGAAAGTGTCTGCCTTTGACTGTAGTGTCAGATGCTAAGGCCTGAAATTTTGACTCTTCCAAAAAATTGTCATTAGAAGATACTATATATATATATATAAATACTATTATTTAAGTCTTACCTAAGGCTATGCTTCTTTGACCCTTCTTACCTGAAGGGACCAGTGTGATAGGCTTTCTTAAAGCACATCTAACAGATAAGGACTGTGAAGGGGAAATGATCCAGTGAAATATATTCCTTTTTAATATCCTACCTTCCCCTGTAATTAAAGGCAATTCTAAAATGCAACGGTTTAATACAAGATAAATGCTGTCTCTCCACTCAGTTGTTAAGCATAAAAACCCCTGCAACCATCTGTCACTTACGATTATTAGACATGTCAACATGCTTTGTGCTGCAGTTCTTTGAAGTACTGTAGGTTATATATATCAATTTATATTGTGTCATTCATTACAAACTCAGTACATACATTTTGCACATGAACATGACAAGGGAAGACTGTTTAATGGGCATCCCAACAACTGTTAAAAACACAACTTTATTATCAAATGATCAGTGCATAACTAAAGCAAGAGATAAAACTCCAGAAATTTTCTTAGTGATAACTGGTTGGTTGGTTTAATATTTAGGGTACCCACTTGGTAATTTTGATTATCATTGCATTTGATTTGGGAGAGTAAAAACTTGTGCATTTTTACACCTACACAAATGTATGTGAAAATCTGCTTTCAAAAAACATTCCAGCATTTGTGGAATGATTGGTATGGTAGAAAAAAATACTGACATATGTACTCACTTAGAAAATTATTACCGCTAAGCTCTAGTAAAGGTATTTGTTCTCCCCGCCTCTCAGACTGCTCCTGGTGTGATGGTCCATTGTATCCTTCCAGTTATATCGATTTAGAAAGCTTTGGAATGGGATTGTGCTTTTCCCACTTATTTATGTTTTGTTCAGTGCAGTGAAGGTCTTGCTCAGTGATTGGTCCTAGATATTCTGCAGTACTAAAACACTGAGTTTCCTCCTCCCAAAGCCTAGTTCCTGAAGAAATGACCCAAGAAAACATTTGAGAATACTTTTTTCTCAAGAAAAGATTGAGAACCTCTAGATCTTATTAGCTCAAAATTCAGAAAACAGGCAGGCTCAAACCTTCTGTTTTATGGGTGACTGTAATCTTTTAGGAGCCCAAAGGATGCTAAGTTTTGAACAGCTGGGATAGGCATTTATCGCCAAGTATTATCAAATCCTGACAGTTTTTTTAGAATATTACAGCAAGGCCATACTTTGAAACATCTTGTCAAAATATATTGCCTTCAATACTGCAAAGTCTTTGACTTTATATAAAATTTTATACTTGCAATAGTGTTACTTCTGTGAAATTAAATGAGTACAGTAGGGCTTGCAGAATCCAATTTATTATTAAAGACACAGTGTTCCCAATAGATTCAGTATTTTGGTATATTATATGATAGGTATTTAGATACTAAAAAGCCACTATTTGATTAGTTTTACTCTAAACCAACTTCTAAGCTATGTTTTATAAATATCTATATATCTATCTATTTATTTCTGTCAGACCTTTTCTTGTACTTCTGCATTCTTATATGAGTAATTACATGAAACTCCTTCTGGACAAAAAGGACAATGAACAAAAAATCCAACATTTTTTGTTACTTCGTAACTGTTTTCACTGAGTGTAGAATTTGTTTTTGTCAAAATCATTTAAGCTGCACTCTGTATTTATAAGAGATTTTTTTTTTCCTATTGAAAAATAGGTTTTATGGAGTTGTTATTTCTCAGACACATGTTATATCCCAAGCATATGTATGTATGTCTGCTTTTAAGCCAAAGCTTTTTTTTTCTTTAAAGCTGAAAGACAATTGCAATAGCTAAATACTGACTATTTCTGCATTTAATCTCTTATTTCACTATCTGAAAATGCAAGCATTTGTCCCCTTCAAGCAGTTCTTACCTGTGCTTGAGGATGTTCTTATTTATTGTTATTACTGAGAGTTGAATATCATAATTTTAAAGCAGGTACATTAAGGTGATGAAGAATTAATTTGGTGACTATTAAGTGAGGTATAATTATGTTAAAATACAATTGTTACGAATTTTGATCATTCAGGAAAGTCAGAAAATTAGTACAACACATCAAAAATAATAAATAATAAAATTTTAGTAAAGTTCTGATAGAAGAGTAAGTATTACTTGTTTCGTCATAGGCATAATAGTTACCTGTTAACATAATTGTGACTCATTTCTACAACACATAATCAAATATACAATCTTAGTCTAGAAATCTGTTGAACACTCTAAGACATCGGTTGGGTATAAAAGCTTACTGCTTTGCACCTTTGAATGGAAAGATCCTTTTGAATTAGATATATCTTCTATATATTCCTCTTTCCAGTAAAATAAGTAATTTGTACTAGCTAGCTTATTAAGGATGGTTCTATTACCCAGTAAAGAATTGAGAGAACTGTGTGGACTTGAAGTGCTCCTTATAGGCCTAGGCATCTCCTTTTTTTTTCACCTGGAGAATTTGTCCTAGCAGTATTTTAAATGTTTATACAGTTACCCAGTATATCAGTCTGCTGGATGTTTGAAAATGTGCACTGAACCTGTACAGATCAACTCCACAGTGCACACCTGATAATGTCAGTTCTCTAACAAAGTATTGAACTGACTGGTTTTTTTTCTATGTACATTATGTCTGTCTGGACAGCAAGTGCAACAGATCCTTAACGTGTCATTTACTAACTGACTGGTTTTTTTTCTAACTATGTACACCTGTGTTACGTAGCACTCATTTATGGAACTGAGAAGGGACCCATAGAAGGCAGTCACTAAATTGAGGTAGCAATTCTTTACTCTGCAGGCAGTGAACTTCTGGATTTTCTTGCCACAGGAGATGGTAGAGGCAGAGAGTGTCAACAGGGTGAAAATAGGGTTAGACAAATTTGTGGATAATATATTCACAGACAGATACTAAAGGAGAAAAGCAGAGGTGTACCTTCTACCACTCCTACTCCAGTGACTGTTGGGGGACAAAACCCAATGGATTGCAGATCGTAGCTAAGCTTATATGATTTCCATAAACAGCACCTTTTATGGCTGCTGCTGCTAGAGGTAGAATACCAAGCAAGACTATTGGCCTGAGCCAGTAGCGTGTCTCTCGTAAAGTGGCAAGGTGAGATAAGAAAATGGTCCTCTATATCCTATGAAGAAAAGAACAGGGGGTTGTGACATTTTACCCTACTGCTTTGGCCTCAGGGCAGCGCAGGCCAGAAGATATTGTAAGGAAAGAACCTAGTCATTAAGGGGTAATGTTTTTAATCCTAGATTTGAAAAGATCAAAAAAATGAGAGAACTGAAGCTGCTGGTCCAAAGTAATTGTGGAGCTTTAGAGACTGCAAAAACCTCAGTGCCTAGAAGATTGATGAGCTGCTGTTATCCTGTAGCTGAGAGGTCCTCTAGCAAGCAGAGACAAATTGTTTGAGAATGGGTATCTCTTTCTCATTGGCCTTATTTTTCAGGATTAAAGTTATCGGGCACTGCATAGGAATAGTATGGAATTAATGTACCCTTCCAAGGTCATCACACTGCAAAGAGGACATAAGAGAATTTGGGCCTCAGAAGAGCATATGAAGTACTCTTTTGGATACTACAGCTGGGCTATATCTGAAGTCACAGGTGGAGTGATATGTTATTTTCATTTTGAAAATTGCTGTAATATGGGTCTCAAAGTGCTTATGAATACGCCAGCAAAGAATGCCGGGACGGGATAAGAGAATATGCATATCACAGCCATATGCTATCTAATCACAGGCAGAAAGGCTTTTAGGCAGACACTCCTTTTCTGCAAGAGAGGATTAGCAATGTTTCTAACAGGTGCTTGCCTAATCTGTTCTTACAGGTCTCTCCTAATGTGAGCTTCATAATCTCCCAGTCCATTCCCCGTATCACTGTCACTACTGCTCAAAATGTTTATTTCCTCCTCTCTCAGTTCTTGACTCAAATGTTCCTTATTCCTTTGAAGACTTTTTCTTACCACCAGCAGGTCTAAATTTGTTACACTTCTGCTACTGGCCTGTTATAATGCAAAGGTAAGGAACATTGGAATTTCAAAAAGATGTGACCTGAGAAAAGTTTTTCCAGCCTCTAGAGAGACAATATGAAGAAATCCATGTGAGTAAGAGGAAATACTCACAAAATTTTGTCTAAGTTTGCTTGGCATTATGTATAAGACAATAGAATGTTTCCAGAGGTGAGGAAGTAGTAGAGTAGAATAGAATGGAATGGAATGGAATAGAACAGTTCAGTTGGAAGAGACTACAACGATTGTCTAGTCCAACTGCCTGATCTCTTCAGGGCTGACAAAACATTAAAGAATGTTGTAAGGGCGTTGTCCAAATGCCTCTTAAGCACTGACAGGCTTGGGGCATCGACCACCACGCTATAAAGCATTGTTCCAGTGCTCAACTATCCTTTTGTAAGGAAATATTTCCGAATGTCAAGTCTGAACCTCCCCTGATGCAGCTTTGAGCCATTCCCACATGTCCTGTCCCTGGATACCAGGAAGAAGAGATCAGCACCTCCCTCTCCACTTCCCCTCCTCAGGAAGCTGTAGAGAGCAATGAGGTTGCCCCTCAGCCTCCTCTTCTCCAAACTAGACAAACCCATAGTCCTTAGCAGCTCCTCATAGGAAGTGATGTTCTTGCAAGTTTTGTTAATGTTACAAAAGCTTCCAGAAAATGAAAAGGTCCAGAATATTTCAGAATTCAATATGTGAAAGGTTTCTGTTATATCTAAACAGCAACATGATGTGGAAATAAGGTAAAATTAGTTACATGTATAGATTTGTTAGTTTTCCATAAGAATACAGATGAAGGGGTCCCACTGTACTAAGACTAAATTAGAAGCATGGATCTGTAGATTTTTTAATGGTCCCTTTAAACACTTACTAATTTTTGTTAATGAATATGGAAATTTGCCTGATTGATCACTAATTACAAATGAACTACACTATTATATTAGTGATGGTGTTTCTTGGACAAAGGAAATTGAATTCTCAAGGTTAGTTTTCTTACAGTAAGCCAAATTTTCCTTGGCAGTCTGTAGCACCATTTGCATTTCAATTAGATTGTGGCTCTGTGCCACTAGTTACCATACCTTGTCTTCAGTGTAGTCATCCATTGACTGAAAAATGAAACAGCACTCATTTTTTATGCTAAAAGTTGTTTCCTATCTGTAATTTTTTTGTAGTGTAAGTACAAAATCAGATACTATAGTTCTATGTCTAATTTTGAAGTGATAAATCCAACACATCTGAAAGCTTAGTACCACACATAATTTGCAACACACATATATTATTAATACCCCTTAAGAAAGCTAGTGATGATACTGGAAAATGCATTGAAAGTTCCACTCACCTGAAAGGAGAAGAAGCTAACTTAAATTTCCAGAAGAAGCAAACTTTCCAACTTTGTACTTCAGTGTTGTCGTCAACCTGAATGTTTTTCTTCATTGCTTCTTCATTAGCAGGAACAACTGCTTTTTAGTGAATAGGAATGCTTCTCATTGCTTTTCCTTTTTTTTTCCCTATTTTTAATTAATAAATTAAAAAGCATGTTACGTTATTATCTCTTCCAGTAATACCTGGAACTTTTCTTTTTTCATTGGTTTGCCTCATGCATTTCTCCAAGCATTTTTTATACTAAAAATCAGTACAGAATAATATACTTAGTTCTGATGAGGGGATAGATACAATAAATAGAGGTTACCTGTATTTTAATTTTTTTATCTGATATCCTGAATTGGCCATGCCATGTAAAGTCAATCCTTACTTTGGCAATTTCTGGATATTTAAAAGTCCTTTTTGCTAACAACTTGCCTCAAAGACATATAAATAAAAATGGAAAAAGTGGACTCCCCATTTGTATGTAGTCTCTGTCCTTGTCTTTCCTCTTGCAGACCTAAGATGTCTAAAGGTTGAATGCTCTAATGTCCTCTCCAGTTCTAAACTGAATAATATGGCAATGTGCTAAATCAAGATCACTGATCTAGTACAGAGATATGGAGACCTTTAACAAAAACAGTAGAAGCTAACAGAATTATCACTCTCCAAAATTTCTCTTTTTGTTAAGCTAAATGAATATGGAATTTTATATTATGTACCTTTAGAATGACACTGTAGACTGGGAGTGGGGGTTGGAACCTGTCACCTAAAACAATAGGTAGGAAATAAATGCATTCAAATTACCATTGTACAGATTAGGCAATGTCAAAGACAATGCCATCATTCTATTGTTAGTATTAAGAGCACATGAAAGACAAATCCAATGAGACATTGTGTATAGAGTTCTCAAAAGTGACTGTAAAGAGCAGGAGAGAATTTAATGTCAGCATGTTTTAGTGCTGATATCAAATACTTTCCATCTCAGGCTCTACCTGATGAATGTTTAGTGAGTCCTGTTGTTATATGTTAATGCCTTCCTTTCTTTTCTTTTCCTGCATTTTAGTTTCGTGTACTGTTATTGTATTGTATTAAGTTGCATTTTCATTAATTTGAAGTGATAGTTGATTCTTTTTAATGAGAAACTTTCCAAATAAACTTCTTGTTGCAGAAATGTGGATAAGTGGTGACTCAATAGCCAGAACTGTGGGGTACAAGTCAGAATTGAACAGTTTTCTTACCTTAATTGCTCTGTGCTGGTAAAGATGTTGACTTTCATATGTGAAGAAAAATCATTTCCACTTAGAATAATTTAAAAACAAACAAACAAACAAACCTGAGGCTTTTTTTGTGTGTATGTGCAAATGCAGCATATTTATCACAGTTTGCTGTAGCTTGTTTACTGGGTTTTTTTATGTTCCCTTCCTAATGTCATCAGAGTGCTCCTGGGGAAAAACCTAAAACAGCAAACAGCAACCTGACAATAGGCAGGATAAGTATTTCCAGGCTTTGCATCATCTGAAACAACCACAATAAATAATTAAGTGCAGCCGTGGCATCAAGCAAATGTTTGACCAAGAAGTGATGTCTCACACTGCATTTTAAATGTCAGCAAAGTCAGATTCTGGTGAACAATTGCATGGAGCAAATTTAACAGCAAGGAATCTGAAAATGTCCCATTTCTGTACCAAGTGGCAATACAAGTTACTATCGCCAAAGCACAGATGTGCTCAAGGGAGATCTGTGATCATCCACATGGAGACTCTGTATGTGTTGGACTGTGAGGCTCCAATGGAACTGTGTTAAAAGCCATAGCTTCTTTTCAGGCCTCTGTTTAAGGAAACCACAATGTCAAACCTATATAAAAAGAAACTACAAGCATCTCTGCACCGTCACTCTTCCTCTTCCTCCGCCTCCACATACAAGCATGCTCTTTCAGTTCTTTTCATGGTCTCATCTGTGTCCCAGGTCCTACAGAGTGGGCTTCATAAAGTCTTGCAGACAGAGGGAATGCTATGTACTGTGGATTCCCTGTTTCCAGCTGCTTTGGAGACTAATCGGTAATTTCATGCAGTTGGTAATGCTTCAAGCCCCATCTTTTTTATGTTGTTGTTTTTCCTTTTGCCAGTCCAAACAGTTGATGTTAATGGATGCTGGAGGCAGTCTACCTCACTGATAGTGCTACTAGTAGATCCCCAAGTCATACTCTTTCAGAATCAATAAACATTAGAAATTCTTTGATTTAGTCTCTGGAGAAGCATTACTGGTATGAACTGTAAGAATATTATGGTGATTCAGTACATTAAAAGAATGTATAGTATACTTCAGTATAGTCTTTGAGATAGGAACTTAAGTCCTCAAGTGAGGGTAGACAGGCATCCAATTATTCACTTTGAGAATGAAGAAGCTGAACCTCACCCATTAACTGCATGCAAAAGTTTGCTGTACTCTTAAAATATATTTTAAAAATGACAGCTGCTTCTGGGATTTTAATTTGTTCAAGGAGATCACTTCAATTATGAAGTGAATATTCTATTACAGTTTAAAGCTACACTAATGTCTTTAACACTAATGTCTTTAAATCTTTCTCAGTTTAAGGCTGATGTCACAAAGGGATTTAAAACAAGGCTTTCTACTTTGATCTGCTTGACTCATACTATAGTGTCTACTGTGAAGATATATAAAGGCCTAGTTAGATTGCATGGATATATGAGCAAATTCTTGGCTACTGTAAATCAGCATAGCTTTACTGAAGTCAATAGAACTATATGGAACCTGCTAAGAACTGGCATCTCATACTGTTCCAGTTTGCAGTATGAATTTATCTTTTGGAACTTCTTCATTGTGTGCTTCCAGCTGTATCTTTAAAAAAAAAAAAAGTCCATGAATACCATTGATATATCAGCTTTGAGGCTTGTGAAATGAGTGTGATTTTTAACAAACTATAGATAAATGAAAAAAGATGAAGAGAAAACATTATTTTAATACCTTTATAAGGTACAAAAAAGAAAGTGGTCTTTTCAGTAGACATTAGGAGTCTGCAGGAAACCCCAAGGAATTAATATGAAAACTTGGAATGCTGCAGTGAATCTGTTCCTGCTGCAGGTGAATGCTGTTCTTGCAGGGTATTTTTATGTTCCTTTATTAGTTATGTCAGAAAAGTCCTGGAATCTCTCTTGGACACTTTACCGTAATATTACCTGAGAACAGAGTGCTCTGTTCTCTTGATATGATATTTAAGGAACAACTTTGTGATATGTCTTAGAGTTTTCCTGGTTTAGATGTTTAGCCTTCAAAGACTCCCTGGCAGCCAAACAGTAGCTGAAATAGTTTTGTTACTAAGCTTGGGTACATAGGATCCTTAATGAAATTACAAATTTAGGATCCATTGGTGCATATCTTACATAAGGTCCCCTTTTTAAGAGCAAATTATCCAAATGATGATTGGTTTTAGATAGCTCTTTTTGTATGGTGAAATCTGTTTTATACAAAATTTGCTCTTTATGGTGATTAATGAGCAGTTGTTTATATATCTGAATAAGAAAGAAATTGGTCTACAATATCCAATAATAATTTTTGTATTGTACTTATAAAATATAAAACTGTTCTTTACTTTTATCTTCTCTTGCTAGTCTTAGGACATCTATTCCTGAGCTAGTAATTAAACATTAAATGCCACATTACAGAGGTCGTGAACATGTACAGTGATTGCAATACTGTATTAATAGACTTCTAGAGATAGGTATTTTAAGTTTTAAAGCAGGCATAGGAAAATTTAATCAAAGAATCAGCCAATTCAGTCTCTTATGCAGTAGTAAAACCTGAAATTTTTATATGCTTCTGCATTTTCTGCTTCTAAAATGGTATGCCAAAGTCAGATTGTAGAAGAATATTCCTATCCTATAAAAAAGGATGAACCTGATAATTTGATAATTTACCCCAAACCCTTCATGAAAACTTCAACTGAATTTTGCAAAGACATGTGCTTGAGTAGTTCAAGATTTACGTACATCCTTTTTCAGAAAGTAATATGTACGTTGCTGTCTCAGTATGAATAAAAAGGAATTAAATAGTTGGCCACCCCTTAAACTTTTAATGTTTTATTTATTTTTACTGATTCCTACATAAACCATCAGAGAGCTGACAGTTGAATGCTTTTTATTTGTTACTACTTTTCATAAGCTTCTCCTTTAAGTTGTTTTCTGTAAATATTACTACAGAGTTAATTACAACCACTGCATGGGCAATGATGGCTGAGGAAATTAATAAAATATATGCATAAATTGATGCATTTCTGTGGTTTCCACAATTTGGACCATGTTCCTCAGGGCCTGACATGCTCAGACAGTCTTCCTGAACTCAATTCCAGCAAGTGAAGTATCCCTTAGCGTAACTTAATTGGTTCTGCAACATCCTGCCTGCCAGAATAAAAGTCCTGGGAAAAGATTTTAAGCTGGGACTTCCTCATGCACTAGCAACTCCTGGAAGCCACAGGCTTCTCTTCAGAACCATGTTATTCTCAAAAATGGCATACAGCCAAAGGTTATGCTTATACGTCCTTCCTCCCAAAATGCCCCCTGCCCCTAACTGTAGCTGAAGGATCTGTTCCATTATCAGTTATAAATGTCATTAATGATATACTGCCATTTCAGGCAAAATCAGTGGCTGTCATGCCAAAGTCAGAAATAAACTTTGCTTTTATTATCGCTGCTGTCAATATCTGGTTGGAGTGGTGGGATTTATTCATGTGATGGCTTCTCTCCTGGCCACTAATATCACACTCTACATGACTACTCCAAGTTTATTTAAGTCCCCAGTGTTTCATAGTGTGTGGACCTCAGTGTTTCTTGTCTAACAGTTACTGTAGTTCAAATAGATGGTTTACTGATTTTTGAATCTTAACGTGTGAGAAGACATTGGGACAATGCCATTTGGCATTTTTGAATATTAGGCTATTCAGCACAGAGAAGGCTAATTTTTTTGTTTATCACCTTCACCAACTTGTATCTTATTGCCAGTTTGGGAGCCATCCATCATCTATCTGACATGGTTATTCAGCAAGTCAGAACCGATAAGTCTGAATTATCTGGTCTCACTTGTCAGCATGCATGTCATCCTTGAACAAATGCAAAATCAATTCCAAACCAAAGGGTATGCTCCTGCCAACTGTTAACTATTGACTGCAGAATAAGTTACATGTTTCCTAGCGATTAGCAAATGTTGGCAAACTTCTTTACTCACAGTTTAGTTTGGGAATTAGGATCATACATATACTTTGAGGAGGCAGTGGGGTAAAGCACATAATGGCTCTTGTGTTCTGAAACATAATTTCTCAGCTAATTCAATTTCTCTGCGTCCTTCTCCCCTTTTCCCATGGTGAAAAAACCAAAGCTATAAATATCCAGTTTTAATGCTTAATTCAATTTCTCATTGATTCCCACACAATCAGTGATTGCAAATATTCATTCAACATCTAATTCATAACTGAAAAATGTAATTTTTTGCAAAGTTTCTAAGAGTTTGTGATGGCAACTATAAAATAATGATTATGATATTGTCAGTCAGTGGAACTTCAAGTGGCTCTCAAACAAGATCTTAGGGGTTTTTGTTTCTGTGTCTACACGCTTATTTTTCTTATTTGTTTATAACAGCAGACCTGCATCCAAACTGCAGAACTGTATTTGCTTTGGTCAAATCTGAACAGGATAGAGTACACACAAAGCTAGTAAAGTATAAAGTGAATATGCTTACACAATCTTAGAAAAAAATTACGTCTAAAACGTAAAACCACTGAAGACAGTGGGTGCTCTGAAGTAAGCAGGCATCCATACATTATCACACTCATCAGGCTGGTTGTTTGGCAGCCATTTACTTGGCCAGCATAAGCACTTCACTCGAGTCACACTTTCTTAGCAATTCTCCACGTTTGATTGATTATTCAAATAGCTGACTATGTTTCAAACCTGGACAGTTTTCAGATGCACTTGTGCAAAAAGTTTATGGGTTAATTTCTTACCTTAATATATAATTTAGAGGACAGTATTTCTTATTCTGCATGTTAGTTTTCATGCTATATCAAACTACTACTACTCACATATTTTAATCCTCTAAAACACTAGAAATTCTTTGCTAAATTAAATGAATAGGTTAATTCCTTGCTTTCTAATACAAAAATCTTCTCATAGATTATTTTGTCCATTTAATTATTCTTTTTGGAATACTTACTAATAATCATTCTATCGAAACAATTTGTCATCTCTTCTTTGAGGTTAGTACATGAAAACATCCTCCTCTTACATGAATATGCTCTTCTTGCTAGTGTTGTTTCTTTAGGGCAACTCTGAAAGAGAACTAATTAAGCCTTTTTCAAGACATTCTGAAAAATTAACTATTTTATGTGAGGAAGAAAAAGCTGATCAAGTCTCAGGTACTAAAAATCTGGGTTTTGTTGTAGACCTAGCTATCCCTAATTAGTTTTCTTTTTAATAT
Source organism: Gorsachius magnificus (assembly GCA_034008185.1). Classification (NCBI taxonomy): domain Eukaryota; kingdom Metazoa; phylum Chordata; class Aves; order Pelecaniformes; family Ardeidae; genus Gorsachius; species Gorsachius magnificus. The sequence continues at coordinate 38,695,168 of CM067088.1, read as the reverse complement.
CTTATGTGATGGTTGCTTCTGAAAAGTACTTCATTGTTCCTACCGTATTATGCTGTTTTGTACTGCATGATGGACCTGTCTTTGTCAACCTTGTCCTATCTCCAGTTCACCTCCACTAGAAATTACCTGTTCTTTATGGTGCCCTTAGAAGAATAAATGAACATAAGAAAAAAATTAAAGATGTAGAAAGCACATACATTTATTTCCACTAAGAATATTTTTTAAATAAAAACTTTTCAGTATATGTATTTTTGACATTGATTAACTAATTAATTCATTATTTTTTATGCTGCTGATAATATGTGGAAACTCTTCTTTGAACCTATAGCAATACATAATATTTCTTGAAAAAAGTTCCCAGCTTGCAAGTCTAGTCTGGGGAGAATTGTTTAACCAAACCATCGAGACTGTTGCCATCTTCAGCATTTATTTTGCAAGACTTAAAAAGATTTAAAAAGAGAATGCAGTGACTGCAAGATGAAGAGCACTGGTTAAACTTGTTACTGGAGGTAATTTTATTGAGCAACTCCTAAAGTCTTTTTTTTAAAGTGCATTCTCAGTTGGTCTTAACAGACTTCTCAGGCTTTTACAAATAGCCAAGAATCACTCCATATTACTCATTGATGTGTGATCCCATCAGAATTATGGAAGTTAGGTTCTCTGTCATATGATGCTCAGACTTAATATCTTACAGCCACATTCTTAGCACAGGCTTTGCTAAATCTCTTTTTGGACCTATAAAACTGTGGGCAAAATGAGTAGCATGTGAACATGTAACTATACAGTTACAGAGGAGTGACTGAGGAGACCATTTTCCCCCTTTACCTTGGAGCTTTCAGACTCTGAGTTTCACATCTCATGTGGTATTTTTAATTTTGTTTTTTGAGACTTCAGTTGTGACTTAGTATTCAAAATGGCATAGATGTATCCTTAGATGTGCTGTATATGCTGTATTACTAAGACCTAGGTAATTTCTTGCTTTCAGCATATACTGTAAAAACTAAAATCACTTCTAGAAAAAGATGAAATCATTAATTGGCATAATGTTACAAAACTGTAACAGAAAGCTATTGCAGAGCTCTTCAGCCTATTGTATTTGCAGCTCTTCATCAGTCTGTCCACTTTAAAGTCCTGATGGTGCCCAGAATATCCAGCTATACTCTGCACTAAAAAGCAGGACTCAGAATAGCCCTCCACCTGTTCCCTTATAGAGAAGTCCTCCTTGCAACAGCAGAAAGGAAAGATGGATTTTCTTTAAGCAATGCATTTGAGAAGATATTTTTTTTTTGTAATTTATCTTTTCAAAATTATCATTTTGCAATTTACCTTTTTCTCGGGTAAAGAGGGTCAGCTTCTTCCTGCCCCCCTCCTGCGTGCCCCCCTCCCCCTCCCCCATAGCATTTCTACTAGAAAGGATTATTTTTCAGTAGTTCCTCCTATTACCCAGAAAAAGAGAGAAAGAATCCTTTGAAAACTGTCTGGCAGCTTAAGGAAGCCAGTACAATTTGAGGGCCAGACTCCTTCCAGCTATTTATCTTCTTTCCTGTTTCTTCATCAGCTTTATCAGCAGGAGACACAATACTTCATATCTGTGAGATTGTGATCTTTTGGCATTCATGGGATATTTCAGTGAAATTAAGTTTTACTTCAAGCTGCCTCTCTATTAGAAAATAAAAGCATGTGTTTTTCAGTGATTGAATCATAGCAAGCTTTGGTGATAAGGTCATTAAAAAACATACATTCAGATAATACTACACCTTACTGTGTTGGTAGTATTAATGCATCTGCACCAGTGCTAAAAAATAATTACATGTTCAAGCTGCAGAAAAGTAGGCTTGCCTTTTACACCTCTTAGCTATCATCAGATTTTCACTGTTCCCTTTCTGTTTCGTTCTGTTATTATGAAGTTCTTTGAATTGCCTAAGCAGTCAACGGGAGAACTACTTACCTGCTATCCACAGTTCTTGACATCAGCTAAACAATGCATGAAAGTGTTTTATAGAAAGAGACAGACAGGGGAAGAGATATGGAGAAACTAGAGATATAAAGTGACATTACACATTTTATGAAATGACAAAAGAAAACACACTGAAAGTCAAAAACCTCAACGGTAGCAGCATTTTTAGAAGACCCAGTATCAGAGTAAATAAGATTGTTCAGAGTCTTTTGACAAAGGGAGTAAGATTTTGTCGTTGTTCTCTATTGGTAAATGATCCTTGAAAAAATGAAAGATGCTTCCAGCAAAGAATAACTAATGCTAAGAAAATTTACTCCTAGCAAATAACTAATGTTTTTACAGTAGAATCCTATCCAAAGGAAGAGTTTAAGGCATGGTTATGGCGCAGATAACATCTTTGAAAATTGAATACTCCCATTCTTTTCACTGCAGCAAGAACTTCTTTTTAGTTCATTTTGTGTGGTGTTGAAATCTTTCCTTACATAGGTGCTGTGGCTCCTTTCTAATTTTCTTATTATTTTTCTTTGGTTTTCTGCTCTGGAAAAATTGCAACTTGGCATTTCATATTGGCAGTAATTGGAAAAAATACAGGAATGCTCATTTTTGGAATAGGGATGACAGGATTTCAAAGAATTTAATTAACTCAACATTGCTTTTAAGGTTTTCAAGTAATCTGCTAATTTAGGGATTTGATATTTTACCTTTATTTACCTGGTGAAAAATTTCATTTCTCTTTTAGGTTGGCCAAGTTGGGGCTGTTGGTGTGATTATTCACTGACTGAAGTAAGGTTGTACAATTCAGACATTAATCCCTGGGTGTGAAGTAGCAATCTAGCTATATGTTCCAATTTTAAGAGTAACATTATTTTACATTATCCAACTAGACAATATGTAGAAGATATAGGTAAATGGTAAACGACTTAGCATTCTATTGAAGGCTTTTTGTGTCAGATTTCATACAATTATCAAAAGAGTACGGCAGTCATGCAAATTTTCAATTCATTCAATATATTGACTACAATGGACAAATATTCACACAAATTCTCCTCAGAGATAATGAAGGATGTGCATGCTTACCTAAGGTCATAACTGGTATTATAGGGGGAAGTTGGAAAAAAAATGTAGTTTAATGGTGAGATAAGAGCAGTAGGAACCAGAACTCCTAAATTCTGTTCATGGTTCTGCTACTGACTTGCTGTATGCCCTTTGGCCAAAGAGTGTAGCTTCCCTGTTTCTTAACTCAGCTACTTTAAAGAGCAAGTATAATGCTGCTTACAAGTCCCTTCCTCTCAGGAATGATGTGAATCTGAATTAATGCTTAAAAAGCATTTTAAGATCCTGTAATTGAGGCACTGTGTAAGTGCAGTGTATTAATATTTTACTGAATACAGTAATTCCTGAATTTTAAACAGTATAGTTGGCATGAGTGTAAATATTAAATTGTTGCATCCAAATTAGACTTTAAATCATGTTTCCTCATGGAAAAGCTACCATAGTAATCATTCCGTTTTCAGCTGGAATGTGCCTCGGTAGAATTTAATACAAAGTAACTTCTTAACATACTGGTACCTCTTAAACATCAACAATACAGACAGTATTTTGTTAGATTTTTGTGTGACAGATACAGATGACAATCAAATTATTTTTGTAATGAGGCATCCAGAAATATACAGAGCAGAGGGGCAACAAATGTTGGTTTGAATTAATATTTAAATCTCATTGTTTGAAACAGTCCTCTTGAAAGAAAATCATGACTGATTTTTAATAGCATGGAAGCCCCTAGAGTCCTTCAGCTCTATCAGCTCTGTAGTGTCAGTCTCTTTTAATCAGTCCTTCTTTTATCACTAAGCCCTAGATGACAGCCTGAAGTTTCACCCTGAGGTGTAAAGTATTGAAATATATATGTGACTTATCTGACTTCGACTTTAAAAGAATTGTATGGAAACAGAAGGACAAACGTCCTGATCACATTCAGCTTTCTGGGTGCCACTGAAAATAGCATTGTCAAAATGGAGAGGCCTAAGAAGTAGGAAATAGCAATTTTCTAAATAATTATGTTTTATTTTACATGATAAATGTCAAAGTCAATAATCATATAAACCTCCACATTCATTTATTAAGTCTTAACACTGATAGGAAGAGCCTAATTCGCATAAAACCAAAGGCAGCATTCTCAGTTGATGTGAAGGGACCTCAAATTTAATGACTCATATCACATTTTGAGTCATGAAAATTGAATGACTTGAGGCAAATACCCCAGAGTTGCATCTCAACACAGATTATTCTTGTTTTGTCTCTCGCATAGTATTGCTTGAACTATGTTGCCTTTCTGCATTCAACCAAGGACCGTCTTTAATTGCAATTTTTTTAATGATACCTTATAGAGTTCATAGGGAATTTGAAGACATCTCAGTATAAAGGTATTGCTATGAACACAAAAAATGAGTAACAACCAAAAAGATTTGTTAGTTGTTGAAATGCAATAGATCTCTAGAGTGAGATCTCTACTTTGCCCATCTTCCTATGCTTACCTCTACTTCTCTCTGTACCAGGATGGCTTTTTTAAATGTAATGAGGCCTGAATCTGGTGAAGTGAGTGAAAAATTCCACCTTTACAACTGAACCTTAGATCAAGTATCAAGGGCAAACTCTGGTCCAATTGGTCTGTAAATCCTGAGTAGTAAACAGCTGTTTTGACCAATACTTGTATGCAATGCATAGCTGTCTTTCAAAGCCCTATTCTATTCTATTTAATGTTAATACTTAAAAATGTGACTGGATAGTAATAGTTAATACTATTAACTTCTTTGGCTTTTTATATGCTGTTTGCACTTTAAAGTGTTTACAGTCATGATAAGAACTTTATGTTCTTTTTGTTACATATTCAGAGTATGCCAATAGTTTTACCTTAATGTGGTCTGTGAATAACATCCTACAACAGTTGAGTCATATATTTTTAACTTAATTGTTAAGTGCAGTTTTGCTATTGTAAGACAATTGCATTAATACAGTCCTGGGATATCTAGTTTTGGTAACGAAAATACCAAAATCTAATGCAACATTTCTAATGCAACATTTCTTATAATTTCTCTTCATCTTTACTGTTTTGGGGGTTCTAATTTTTATTTCTTGTGGTTTCAAAGATGGTTGAAATGCCCTAGAGGGAATTTAACTTTCCAGATTATGTAAAAACAGCAAAATCCATATTCTGCTGGGATGGCCAGTTAAAATAGCTGCTGCACCAGAACAAACAAAAGAAATTTCTGGATTCATACTGAAATGACAGAAAGTAGAACAAAATCTCAGGTTATGAATTGAGGCTATTGAAGTAATGGCCAATCCTAGACTGGAGCTATCTAGCTGATTTTTATTGAAGTCCCTATATTAGGAAGCAGTGTTGTGCTACTCAGGAACTGCATATAATTCTCCTGGTTAAGAATTGCAATGGTCTGTTACGACTCCTTGTTTCGAGGATGAGAGAAGGGCAAGAAATAACAGTATCTTCTGGAGGAATGTGGAAGACATTGGACATCTGAGAACTTAATAAAGTCTATATAAAATGGACATATTGTCTGTATCTGGACTGGTCCTCCATTTGAATAACATTGCTCTGTATCAATAACTAAAAAACTAAAAACAAGAAAAAACAAGGGTAGGCTCATAATCTGAAAGTTCTGGCAGTGATATTATGAGCATTTGCAGATCTTAGCTCCTCGAAAATCCTCTTCTTTTGCACATATTAAGTTCCTCTACATGCTTCAGGAAGCTACATGCTTCCTGAGAAGTTCTTGGGAATGTAATTGACTCCAAAGCAAAGCTGTATGGGCACGGCGGTGTGAAACACCTTATTTCCCCAAGAGAAGAAACGTTATTCATAGTGTCATCTTATCTTAAAGTTCTAGTGAGGATTGAAAACAAAAATAAATGTTGAGGCATGTCACCTCCTACAGTCCAAATCAGCATAGCCCTCATGGTGAATAAGCGTAGTGTTTGATGGATAAAGCTGGACTAACAAAGATCGGATATATGATCCAGCTGAGTAACAGTTGGTGAACAAAGTTGCACTGATCCTCCTTAGTTAAACATGTTTTCCAAAACTATCTTAAAAACACTGTAGCTTACCCAAACCAGCTTTTTGTTCTTTTTAAGATACTGCAAGTGAAATTGCTAAAAAGATGCCCAAATTTTAATAAGCCAAAGGTGGTGCTCATTTAGCAATCTTCTGACAAAGCTTCTTAGAACTTGTAACTTTTTGCTAAGAGACCAAATCCAGCTTAATACAGCTACTCAGCTTCCACTGATTTCTCAAAGCTGATGTGTCTCACAATATGACAAACCTCGAGAATTACTTTATCGAAGCAGAGGGTTTTTTTCTTAATTCTATTGGTGAGTCACAAGTACGTAATATGAATGCAGTAAGATATTTATGCAAATCAGTAACGCCTATGTTATTTTTAACAAAATGAAAACACTCGATATGTATGCAATTCAAATGTGTTTGGGTGTATTACACTTGCCAAAGCCAGAAAGCTTGTAAAGCTGAAAAGTGTCAGTAGAGGGAGCTCCTACCGCGTTTTTGAAAAAGATGTTTTATAACCTTAAGTGGACAAGCCATTTTGCAGTTGTTATGAAGAAGCTGCCCCATGTGATATGCTCTCTGGCTGTTTAACAGCATATTTGAGGTAAACTGCATAATAATGCAAAAGGAAAATGGCTTAATATCCATCTGGTTTGTCATCTTTTGTATATTATGGATGTATAGCAGGTTGCAGACCACAGATAGCATCATTGTTCTGCTTCTCTTTTTTCTTCAGGAGCTCACACTGAACCTTTTCAGTCACCTCAAATGTCAAGCAAAGACTGAAAAAAAATCAATACTCAAAAAAATTTGGTGTGACATGGTAGAATTTAATTTGTCTGAGTGAAAGGGAAGGAGAACAAAACAACATTTTTTTCCTCAATATCCCATGTCTTCTTGATCAATAGGATATACTATTTGCTGGTCTCAAAGTCTAATAATGACTTTCCAATGTTCTTAAAAATCTTAAGGGTGTCATTTCCTCATTTTCTCACCTGCCTTTTCTAATAACAAAGCAAGCAGCTTGATGAGATCAAGCACCAGTGACCTTCTCTGTGCGGAGTTCCTCAGAAACTTCTCTCCTGTGGTTTGATTACTTTGACAGAAAGAAATTCATGGTCACTGTTAATAATGACAACTAGCAGTAGCATATGAAAAAAGCCTCTGGCATTGCTGACAAAGGTCAGATAGCAGCACACGTTGCATTTCTGCTGCTACGTTTAGTCATTTTTCCATCACAAACTCAATTACATGTCTTGAATATCTGAGCAGGCTCTATGACTCAACACTATGAACTGTTACTGAAACAAAGGATAGTGAAGCTGTAGTTACAACTGAAACGATGCATTTAACATACTGCTAAATTCAGCTGTGTGATTTGCTTACAAATGTGCCCAGTTTTTTTCAGCTGAAGGATCTGCCCAAAATATAATCTCTTGCCTAAAAGCTTCTTTCTGCTTATTTCTCACTTAAAGGTGGTGTTTGAGTGGTCATGCAAGTGTCCATCTTCATGTTTGGGGAAGGAAAACAACAAATATTTTGTGTTTTCTTTTCTGTTAAAAGAAACTCCAGGGTTTAAAATATCTTAGAATATTCATGCTTACACCTTCTTCATATTATTAAAAAAAAAAAAAAAGTAAAATTTAAACCAGACAGTCTTGACCAGTTTTTCAAGATATTTAGGTATCTGGATACACACATAGGTGTTTAGTAAGGATTCCAGAATCATTGAAATTCCTTTCAGGTTTTAAAGCTTACATTTCTTGTTGTGTAATGCTTTTAAAGTCCTAGGCTTAAGTGACTAACATGGCTAAGTGTCATTCTTAAAGTATTAAAACCCATATTTGGTTCATTGGTTGGTTAAAATTGAGGTTGCCTTCATGACTGGGTTTACTGAGTATCTCATGGTTAGCTGACACACTGAATTCATGTGTCTCATAAAGTGGGGTTCAACCAGAAAGAGGTGTTTAACCTGAAAGCTGTCCTTTTTATACAATGGCTTAATAGATATTCAAGGGGTTTTTTAATAGAATCAATTTACGGAATGATATAATTTCTTTCTCCACACAGCTTAGAGTATTCATTATAAAGCCTCTTACTTAAAAGATAAATGGCTAAAAATTTATTTTGATAAAATAATGAGAAATATTAGCAAGTATTTATTTTATTTTGTTCTTAATTATTTCCCTTGGGAAAATGGAGGAATCTTGAAAATCTGATGATTGTTTGTTATATCATGTTTATAAATCATCAGAAGATTTTAAAATCCATTTAGTAATAAAGTGTTCAGTTACATCAAAAGTCTAGATCCTTAAGGGAATTTTTAATTTGCCATATATATTTGTTTTTACAACTCTTCAGGAAATAATACATTTCACTACTTATTTGCATAAGTTATTCTTTCCTCATTTTAAAATTTTATTCTGCATAGTCGTGTTCCAGATACCAACAAGGTCAAGTAAATCTTTGTTATATGCTCAGTCAGAAGTGTATGTAAAGCAGAAATGTTTATTCAAGTCTTCTGAGTACAGTCCAATTGAAAAAAAGTTTAGTGATACTACTGGCAGAAACAGCATCTTATGGAGTGATGCTATAGTCTGAAAACATACAATAAATACTGTGTACTACTCCAAATATTACCATCTTTATGAAACAGATTATAACAGTTTTGAAGAACGGGTACATAATGAATATAAAGTTGACACTTTGAACTCTGGAATGACTAACCTGTCTGAATGAACAAGCGTGCAGTGAGCTAGCTGCCAGCTTTGCAGGTAGCACAGAAGTACGGCTGTCCCTGCCTTTAAAAAGCCTGAGAAGCCTGACGGTTAATGGCTGACTGCAGTGCATTACACTGGAGCCAGTAAATTATGTTCTGGGCCAGCTCAGCAGAGTGTTAGAAATGTATCACTTCAGATGTGCATTTTGTTTTTAGAGAGAAAAGGAGATGGATAATTATGCTTAGATTATGGGTATTTTTATGCTCCCTGTAGATATATTGATGATAATCCCCTGGCCTGAGACATTTTATTCCATTCTTGAGTAAAGGCTTTCATATTTTATCAAGGCTTTTCCTGGAGCCAGCCTTAAGCACTAACAAGAAAAATGACTGCTTGAGGCTCTGGTTTAGCCTTAGCAACTTAGCCCAGAGACTCAAAGGCACTTAGGTGTTGCGACGCAGAGCTTTGCAACACCTAACTCTAGGCATCTGACCACCATACCAAAACCCTTTTCACTGAATACTGAGCTGAGACTACTTATATGATCTACAGGCAGAATCTTGCACTTCAGGATGAGGTATATGCAGATCAGCATGAAGAACAGAGAGGCAAACCAGTAGGAGATTTCAAAAACAGGAGGGATGTTCTGTTTCTTCTGCCTTCTTTGGCTTTTTACCTGAGACACCCAAGTTCGTCATCAAACACAGCCTTTTTCATCTTCCCTGTGTAAGTTGTGCAGAAAGATAGATACATTGAGAAGGCAAATAAACCTCAAATGGAAGGGATCCTTCAGTGCTGACAGAGCAGGGTGTTCCTATCAACCATCTTGCTGTCTTAGAAGCCTCAGATGGGTGCGTAGGGTTCATTAAGAGGGATCAGGCTTTTCTACCCACTAGACACAAGTAGGTCTCTTTCTTCAGTTGTAGTTCACAGCTCGCAGTCTCTCATGAAGGCAGACTTTTAATTTCCTTAAAAAAATACCTGAGGATTAACTGCCACTTTCAGAAGACAGGTAAGAGGCAAATCCTGCCATCTGGTCCCTCTCTCTCTCTGTCCCAGCATTATTCAGTCTTTTGGAAATTAGAGCACTCAGTTAGGAATACAGATTCAAGGGTTTGGTTTTGCACCTGTGAATACAATCCCCATTACATGCTCCTTGGGAGAGTTCCTTAAATCCCAGGCTACACAGCTTTGCTCACTCTTTTTTTCCACTGTTCAGACTGGCCCTTCTCATTCCGTTACATGATGCGGAATAGCTCATAAAACAGGAGCAGGGGAGGACGACTGACCATTTCCACTTTAAGGGATCCTAGGCATCTCTAACATTTGCCTTGAGTTTAGGTTTCAGTAAATCTCAAAAGCAAACTGGCATACTGTATTTCTCATTATTTCAATGAAACATCATGCACAGCGCAGCCTTCTTTGAAGTTAATTGTAGAGACTTGGCCTCCATTGACTCTGTTTTAAGTTTTGGTTTGGCAATAAAACTTCAAACTGGATGAGTTGTGGCTGCTGTAGATCTTATTTCATGTCTATGGAAAGTTCTTATTGTACCCACAAGCATATAATAAGTGCTGAAAAATGCCTCATTCCTAGCCCATATTTTGCTGACAAAGAAGATAATTTACACATGTGTCAATACTTTCTGTGGGTAAGATTAAAATTCATCAGCTTTGGCTTTTTCCCAGTTGATGTCATGAAACTGGCCATAAAACCAAGCAGCAAAGTTATAACCAGGACATACTTGCTGACAGTTTTAAGACATCTTGTTAAGGACAAGAAGGTAATTGGGAGTAGTCAACATGAATTTATGATGGGGTAGTCATATTTGACTGGTGTGATGGCCTTTGACAATGAAATGACTGGCTCAGTGGATGAAGTGAGAACACAGGATTCTGCTTGTCTTGACTTTGGCAAAGTCTTTGACACTGTCTCCCATAACATAATAGACAAACTGTTGAAATACAGACTAGAGAAATAGATAGTGAGGTGGATTAAAAACTGGCTGAAATGCTGGGCTCAAATAGGTTGTGATCAGTGACATGAAGTCCAGCTGGAGGCTAATCATGAGTTATGTACCCCAGGTGTCAATATTGCAACCAGTACTGTTTAATGTTTTTCTGAATGACCTGGATGATGGGACTGAGTGCACCCTCAGCAATTTGCAGATGACACAAAATTGGGAGAACTGGTTGATGCACCAGGTGGGTGTGCTACCATTCAGAGGGACCTGAATGTCAGGTCAGAGAATTACGCTGGCAGGAACCTCATGAAGTTTAACAATGGGAAATGGACACACATTGAAATACAGGTTATTCCATTTAAACATAAGAAAAAGGTATTTTACTGTGATGGTGGTCAAACAGTGGATCAGGTTGCCTAGAGAAGTTGTGGAGGCTTCATCTGTGGAGATACTCAAAACCGAACTGGACATAGTCCAGGGCAACCTGCTGTAGCTAATCCTACTTTTGGCAGAAGGTCGGATTAGACAGTTGTTAAAGGTCCCTTCCAGCCCCATCCATTCTGTGATTCTGTGATCTTTCTGTCTTCAGATTTTTGTACTGCCAAGCTTTCCTAACTCCTTGCTATTGCACATCCTTTTTGTGCAGATGAGTCTGAGAAGTGGTACCACAGTCCACATTGCTTACAGTTTAAAAAAGTATGTGTGCCAAATCACGACTTTCCTTTTTTATGAGTCCTAAATCACAGGGGTTTGATTCTGGCATACAGTTTTGTATTGCATTCTTTGATGGGCTCATTCTGGTTCAGTATGTATATACATATATATTGGTCCATTCCTCATATACTGATTTTTAATTTTGGTCTCTTTTATTATTTCAATGTCTAGCTTTCTTTCCCCTTTAAACAGTATAAGCCTGTAAAATGTTTTGTAGACATTAAATTGTCTGTAAATTTTACTAATGTAAAATTCAGGTAAACCTAAGGATTTGGAAACTGTATACAAAAGAAACACATGCTAAATGTATAGAAACAGTGTATTTGGTAAAAAAAGGTCATGTTCAAAATTACTTCAATGGCAAATTTATGACTTTGCTATTGGTAAAAGGGAAAAAGCATTGGAGTACAGGGAACATGAATGTGCAATACCTTTATCTACCAAAACAGCAAGAAAACATTTTCACAGAGTATGAATGAAGATGCACTACTTGTTACACTTAGAGTTAAAAAAATGGTCGTGAGAAATGCAGCTTTTTTCTTTTTCATGAAGAAAACAGAATCCTACTTTGAATCTGAAAGTTATTTTATTGTGGTATTGTTGAGAAATGATGAGTGAACAGAGGTTCTACAGTGATAACCAGTAGGTTCATATGTTTATAGAAGATCCAAGGTTAAGTAAAGCTTGAAAAGAAAATTTGGGTAGGAGTATGTATTGAAAGATATGTAAATTTATTCATAGATGAAATTCTGAAGAACATGATACATTCGACACTGATTCTGAAGGCGGAGGCTTGCTGAAGTTGTTCTTAATCTTGAAGTAAGTCTTAGGTCAGATAGACTGGGAGCAGTAACAACACTAAACAAGGCTAAAAAAGTTACCCTAAAGGATTGAGTTCATCCATGAAATTCATATATATTTAGTTTTTTACTCAATAGCTAATATAAAAAGTATGGGCAAACTTGTGCTGGCATTTGTATAGCAATTTCAGAATTTGTCTCCACCTCAAATCCGTTGAGAAGCTTCACCTTGTTTCTGGATTCCATTCTGAGCTTAGGCATGAGCTCTGGCACGAGGCACTATGTTGGAGTCTGAGAGAAACTCTAGGTGCAAACAGCAGTAGAAGTCTGTCCACCCAAGGTACTTTAAAGTCAAACTGTGAGGTGTGAATGTACCTTATGAATCTACACACTTAGGTATATGCTGAAATGGAGTTTTCAGCATCACATATGTGTGTACTTTAAATTGCTTTACTGGGTCTTGCCTCAGCTGCGACCATTTTCTGGGGTATGTCATTCCTCAGGGAGTCAGCATGAATTTCTCAGAACGTGAGGCCATACGTGCACAGCCTTAACAGTTTGAGTTTAGTGAGCAATCAACCATGGCCTGATGTAAGTTTGCTGGTGTAAAAGAGAATTCTACTGAATATTAAAATAAGACCAACACTGGATCTCTGAACCTGTATTAGTGCATCCTTGCAGAAGCCGAGTGAATTTAATTCAAGTCTCTTTTTTTTTTATTTTAATGGTACCTGGTATGCTGAACAGCATAAAGAATATAATGTGATGAATTTTCATTGATAATCAGTGGATGCTCTAGTGAACTTATTACATGAAATCACAACAGATGACCTGACACTTCAATGCATATCCTTCCTTTCTGAAGTATTTTGCCTTACAGGTTAGCATTCTCCTTGTCTGCGCTTCATCCCCCAGGGGACTGGGAGATTGAATTTAATGGTTAGCTGAGCAAGGATGAGCTTAACTCTGCTCATGTTAAGTTAATCATTGTTCTCAATGAGAAAACTTATTTTGGAAGTGTTTGTGCACCTTGTTTAGTCCAGTAACTGCAAACATAATATGCAAAAAAGAAATTGTTTTGAGACCCTTTACTGGTCACATATAACTTTAATTAAGTCTAAAAGTCACTGATTAAGGCTTTGCAGAGTCTTTGATGAGTTGATATGAGATTTTGAATCACTTGAAATCATGCAAGACAAATTTAAGGTTTCTTATGTAATTGTTGCATCTACTTTTTAATTGGCATGATTTTAAGTGGCATAATAGTTTACACAGTAAATTCCTGATAGTTAAATATATTTAATTGCAATGAAGCATAGGAATTAATGATTATTTTTTGTGTGAATTCTGCTGGACCAGGCTGTGATATCATTACGAAGGACATGCTAGGATATAGCATGAGTAGTTGTCATCCTTTCATCAAAACCCAAATCTCAGTGATTAAGTTCTACCAAAGCTAACAGGAATACTCATATTAACAGGCTCTATGGAGACAAGAAACACAAGTTACTCAAAGCTGAACTAAGGATGGAAGTGCACGACACTGCTGAGCTAAGGCCTTAAGCAAACCCTCTTCCTTACATTTTTTAGCCATTGCTCTGACCAGTGCTTGTCTAACTGCACAGTGAGATGATTCAAATCCCTAGTCAGATACACGAGTTTTCTCACTTTTCCTTTTCCTACTCTCTCCCCTGTCCTGCTGAGGAGGGAAAGTGAGTGAATGGTTCTGTGCTGCTTAGCTCCTGACTCAGGATCAATACACCATACCACTAAAGCGACCAGAAGAGAGATGGGTGTGCATGGCAAGGACCTGAGGCAGAGAGAAGAAGGAGCAGAAGCAGAGCAATGGCTGGGGATCATCTTTTTCGATGATAAAAAACCATTCCATCATTTCATCTGTATAATCTAACCATATCCTAGGAAAAAGAACACAAGCAAAACCCAGGAAACGACTGTAAAACAAAGCAAATGTTTGCACAGCTTTGGCTACTAAGGGCAAATTGAAGCTCTTAATACCTATGCGTAATCCTTAACTTTCAATACTGAAAAGTTTAAATTGAAGATTAGAGACACTCACTGTATACCACCTTACTTCCTGCACCACACAAGGAATATGGCCAGCTCCATCACTGCATAAAAGCTGTCAGTGGGTTTCAGGTAATCCTGAAGAAATAAATAATTCTTAGATGATTATATCTGAAGATATACCTAGTGCTTCCCAGGCATGGATTCTAAACCAGTTTCTGTTAATAAGAAACACGAAGAAAGCAAAATAAAGTTTACTTTCCTATGGGCATTAACTAAGTCCATGTTATTTCCTGAGTCAAGCTATATCAGTATCAGACACTTCCCAAAATGGAATTTTATCAGAGTCTAATAACACATAGTTAAACCAGCAGTTGCCCATTTAGTGTAACCTTTGCTGCTGGTAATTTAGAGTATGCATTGCTTAGACAGCTTTGAATTAGAATTAGTCATAGGGTCCTTTCAAAGAAAATATGTAAAAAGCTTCATTCTGAGCCCAATTAGAGCTAAGGTAAGTCTTCTTTAGCTCATCTCATTAGTTCACTATGGCAGCAGAACTTACTTCAAGTCTCCAAATATTTGATTCCTGGATATTTATTTTGAATGGATAAGTCAGCTAATAGGGGAGGTGTCATCAAAATCTAAAAAGTTACTCAAACTAATTATTGTCCAAATAACATGTATATTTGTACATAATTTTCACCCCTCATACAGTGGATCTAATCCTTCATGAAGGCAAGCACGTTTTGTGAGGTGCAAGTAACCTCGGTGCCCTTCATTCCAACGGGAGTTGATGAACTAGTTAAGCTTCATGGCTATCCTCTTTCCAAAGGCAGAACATCTGAAATTAACTAGGAAAAATAAATGGGCAAAAACCCAAGTAAACATTCACAGTTTGATAAAGACAGTAGCATTTGTATTCAGGATTACTACACATATAGAACCATAAGTTTGACTGAAACCTTGTAAATCTAACTTCATGTGTGGCTGTGTTATTGTAGCTACAAGACAGAAATTAATGCAGTAGCAGTTCATATTCTGTAAGGATACAGGAGATGAAATGTATTTCCCTTCCCAGGTGTATCTAGAATATATGATAGGATATATTTCTGAGTATTCGTTTATTTCCTTTATGTATTTCTTTCTATGCTTCAGGTGTTAAATTCTTTAAACACCTTGAATTCCAGAGAAGAATCTTTATACCAGAGTGAGTAGCCAGAAGCAATTGCTTGCCTTGGAGTTGGTTCCCAGCCTGCTCAGTGCTGACCTACTGCATGTTCAGCGCTCAGCCTGGAACTGTCAGTACAGCCAAGTTACTTAAAAAGCAACTCACACTCAGGTCCTTGGTCCTATCCCATCCTCAGCCCCGACGTTTTCACCAAAAATGCATTTTCTTTCAGAGATATCTAAAACCTTGGGCTCTTCCTAGATTAGATGTCAAGGTTCTTTCTTTAAAAGTTGTAACAAAAATCAGGTTGGAATAACCCTCACTCCTAAAGTCACTTGAGGGTTTCCAGTCATCATAGTCATGCATTTTGTTTATTAAAGATGTTTCATGTCCAGAGCTGGTTTTTTGTCTGTTTGTTTTTTCAAAAAGATGTAGTTTCACCAATTAGAGAGAAACACTTTGTAAGTGGCTTGTAATGAAAACTCCAAGTTAAAGGTTATGACTCTTTTAAACTGGTCGATTCATAAGCATTAGAGTAAAAGGCTTGTGAGGAAGTGAGAAGTAGGTCCCATTTGGCTGCTAATGCAATGTAAGAACAGTCAACCAGATTCTTCTAGGTACTTTGTGCCCCTTTAAACAAAGTTGTCCTTACAAAGCGGACAGTATTGGGAGGAGATACTGGTAGAACAGGTCTGTCTGAGGATTAGATAGAGCAGATGTAACAGAACATGGTTCAGCTCTTCTACAAAAAATGTCTTTGCATTAAAGTTACAAGCTTTCAAAATCTCGTCTTCTATCTTTACATCTCATTTCATTACTGGGTCTGCATTTCCTGTCCCTAGGCATGCCAGATTACTGTTTCTAAGATGCAGGGATGATACAATTATCTTCAAGTTAAATTAAGTTTCCCAAGCAGTCCTTTATTTGACTTTCTTTTCTTTATCTTACTTCCTTTCTCACTCGTTTCATGTATAAAAATGACATGTTGTAAATTTTGATGGAGGAAGCCACCCAAACCAATCTCTAGCTAAGGGTCACAGCTGGGGATATTTTTATATGTATTTAGAGTTTTATTAGTAATTTTAACTCATTTCCTTTGTTTCTTTAGAAGGAAAATTGAAGAGAATATGTTAGTCGATATTAAAAAGTAAAATACAATGAATCCCATATATCCAATTTAAGTGCCCCAGATATAAAAACTAGATATATATGAAAAGCAGGAAGTGCCTTTCATGAATGCTTCATGGTTCACATCATACATAAAATATGTATTTTATTTCAGTGATTCAGGATGCAGAAAAACTGAGGTATGGCTTCCAGAAAGTATTACTATATTAGTAAACCAGATCATTTTCCATGGATCATACTATTAATTACAGTAAACTAGTATGATATGTAATAACTCGTAAATGTAAAACTATACTTAAACCAAGGGAAAATCATGGTGACATGGTGAAATTTCTAAGCAACTGCAGGTAAAAGGGAGAAAAGTCTTTTATATATAAGTGAAAAAAAGTCCAAATGACATAAAGACAGTTTACAGAAGTGAGGCATAATTATGAAACAGATGCTGATTAAGTAGTAACTAGAAATGAATGTTTATAAATGTCTTTTTGAATGTTTTCTAATAATTGCTACGGAAAAAACATGTTGGTGAAGAAATAGATTAATTTAGGTAAAACATTAGGTCAGAAATTGTTTGTATTACTAAAGGAAGAAGGGACTGTTATGATGAGTAATGGCAAGCAGAAGCTGTAACTGTTGGGAGTAACGTTCTGAGACTGTCTGTACAGAAAAGAGGACAAAAAGTTTTTACGTAGGCTTGTAGATCTCAGAGAGCTAATTTGTGGGCAGCCTGTGACTGTGTATGGAAGACATTAGGAAATGTCAGGGTTTGCACTCATTGATCAGGACTATTATCTGCACTGGAATCAGAAGGGAGAATGAGAGGAATTGTGGCTCAGAGAGGTTACTCAGTGGTTGTTTTTTCTTAACTGTACAAGCAAGGTTTACAGTGATTTTGCTTCTTTTTCCTCATTGTAAAAACTAAGGGGAAAACCCCCAAATCACATGCCTGGTGTTGGATGTTCCACAAAATCCTAGCATGGTTTCATATGCACAGTTTTCATTCTGAACTCTCTAAGAAAATTGTTGAGTATATTTTGAAAGACAGAAATGCTGTATTTTTCTTGAGTTAATTAGTAGACGGCTGAAGGACAGATGTGAAGCAACATGTAACCTTGTATGTCATACAGATAATGCAGAGAGTATTTTTATTGTTTTTCTGAGGGGTAAATATGATATTCTACTGAAGGTGCAAGAGTACCTCTTTACACTCGGTTATAGTTGCAGCTGAACCAGTGAAAAAAGTACTAATTCTTAAGATATTTAAAGGTGTAAGCATGTTACCATTTTGCCCTTGAAGGGGGATACAGACCTAATTGCATTTGGTCAGGAGTGGAAAGCATTATGAGAATTTTGTATCATTCTCCACAAATTTTTCTTTAAAGAGATGTAAAGCTTGCATGTCAGGTGGGTCATTCAAGATTTATTAATAGAAATCAGTATAATATGTTACTGATATGAATGTAGTTTTGGTGCTTATTTTTATTCATGAGCTCTTAAAAATCATAAGCAATCTTGCTTTAAGAAGTGTTAGCATGTTTGGACAGTTTTTCAATGGCCAAAGTGTCTTGTTTTCTGCGTCTGGTCTATATCATGAATATTCCTCATCCTCAAGAGTATTTTGGACATACAGAATTAATAAATTTTGAATTCTATCACATGCTACTTTTATCTCTTTTTAAGCAAAGAAACTGGACTGTGCATACTGAACTGCATGAATGCATGAGAAAAAAAAGAATAATTTGTAATATTGTCATTTGTAGTGGGATCTTTGTGAATGAAAATAAAAATAGTAGACTAATGGATGTCATAGTGGCATGAAATAAGGATTCTATACTTGAATTCTCAGTTTGTTTTCTATTTTTTATACCTATATATTCTGTTGTTCTATTATTCTGTATCCTATATGTTCTATTTTTCTATACCTATATATTTAGGTAACAAAGCAAATCACTTGCCCTGTCTGAGTGCCTGTTATCCTAACTATACAATGAAAATAGTATTTGCTGAGTTTTTAAAGTGTTTCTTAAATCATTAGCTAAAGCATACCGGAAAAGTACAAGCTGATCTTATTCAACCAGTACAAACTGTTAAACTGAGAATTATACAATAAAAAAGCCGTTTGCTTGGATCTGAAATGAAAATATTACCTCTTATTACGTAAAATTGCATAAAAAAAAGAGAAAACATTTTAGCATAACTACCTTCTGACTCCAGTGTTCAAGGACATAAGAAACGCCTCACAGAAAAAGTTCTTTCAAGGGACTCTTGCTCTATACTGCACGATGTCAAGATTAATTAAGTTGACTGTACATGCAAAACACAACCTCCCCTATTCTTTGACTAACTTCTCCCAGCATGCCCCAGCCAAGTCATCACTATGGCAACTAATCATTCCCAAATCCATCAGTGCTACAGTGACATGCATGATCCATCTTATGTTATTATTTATAATTGATCCCCATGGAAACATTAGTTATATGTATGTTACACAGAAGTTTGAGAATACAGCTATTTTTGAAGCTGCATATAAGGTGTCATAAGAGATTCAGAATGCCCGTAATGT
This sequence comes from Gorsachius magnificus, assembly GCA_034008185.1. Taxonomy (NCBI): domain Eukaryota; kingdom Metazoa; phylum Chordata; class Aves; order Pelecaniformes; family Ardeidae; genus Gorsachius; species Gorsachius magnificus. The sequence goes on along the minus strand of CM067088.1, from coordinate 38,676,052 downwards.
TTCCATGATATAGCATTATTTGTTGTTTCAACAGCTCATCTACCAGTATAAAGCAATAGTAAACACTGGAAGGTTAATATTGGCACTCTGAACAAAATACAGAACAAACTAAGACACAGCATGATTTATAGGAAAACAGGTGTAATATGGTCCCCACACTAAAACATCCTTGGCAACTGCACCACTTCTTGCTAGGCTGAAATTTGCTAAACAGTCTTTCTATGATTCTTATCACCTAGAAATTTTAACGTACAGTCGTTTATAAACATGTAACCCCTATTAGTTTCCTTCTAATAATAAAATTTGGAAGCAGAAAAAGCAGAAATGGCTGAAATGAGTTTCACGTCACTTCTTGCCTTAACCCGCCTGGAAAAAAACAATTTTGGTTATTCAAATTAGCTGAGAACATCTCACTTATGCCCTTTATTACTGAAAATCTAATAAATCCCTTCTATTGCGGGGATTAGTAATTACTGCACTATCCTTCAATATTTTGCTTAATCAGCTAGTAGCAAGCTTTTGTTCTGTCTTGTAGAGACCAATACTGAGCTAGTCTTCCTTCTGGATTGCTTGTAGTGTTCTTTCACGAGTCTTAAAAAGTGACTCTGAAGTTTCACGTGTCAGATAAGGTGATAATCTGTCTGCTAAGAGGTGAGTGAATGTGGTTCTGTACATCAGGTACCTCATGGACTGCAAGGTACATTAGGAAAATTCTTCACCGAAGGGGTTGTCAAGCATTGAAACAGGCTGCCCAGGGAAGTGGTTGAGTCCCTATCCCTGGAGGTATTTAAAAGACAGGTAGATGAGGTGCTTAGGGACATGGTTTAGTGGTGGACTTGGCAATGCTGGGTTAATGGTTGGACTTGATGATCTTAAAGGTTTTTTCCAACCTAAACAATTCTATGATTCTGTGATTCTTGGGAATTTGCCACAGCCTAAGGTTTTGTTTTGCTTTGCTTTCTTTTTATCTGCATAGCTGCAGTGGTTAATCAGTGTGCCAGAGAAGTAGCAGGTGATCATACCTGGTGTTTATGCCTTCCTGCTATAAGCCTCTTAAACTAATAGATCATTATATGCAGTTTATGTAGTAAGCCCACATGCCACAGAAGCGACAGTACAAAAATAGCAAACAAGTAAAAATTAGTGTTCCTGCTACACCAGTGTGAGCCATAGTTTGAGGTAAAACATATGTTGGATATTCAGTAACACAATTTAGAGGAATATATAAGTATACTTTCATCAACAGAAACCAGAGCAGCATTTTTAAAATCCAGCTGTCAATCCTTATGAAAATGGAAGGAGAAAAAAATGCATAAGCCTGACTTTTAGGCTATAGATAGATAATCTAATCTTCTGGATAAAGAGTATGCAACAGTTGGAAGCTTTTGTTTGATTCCTGTGAACATCATGAATACTGTAGATTAAGCATTGGATTGTAAATGCGAATTCAACAAATGAACTCAACAAACTCTTGCAACCAATACAAAAATGGCTGTGTGCTTTCCTCTCCCTCATCTATAACAAAGAAGGAGTTAGATATGCTCCTTTGAATAAGAGGCTGTTTTTTATTAATATGAAGATTAGACATTGGCGGGGGACAGAATAAGATGCTTTATTTTTAAAGTACTCAGGGCTATGTAAGTTTTCCTGGTTTCAGCTGGGATAGTTGTGGGCTTGTTTTTTTTCTCCTCTAGTATCTGGCATAGTGCTGTCGTTTGGATTTAGTATGAGAATTATGTTGGTAACTCTCTGATGTTTTAGTTGTTGCTAAGCAGTGCTTACACAAGTCAAGGACTTTTCAGCTTATGCCCTGCCAGCAAGAAACAGGGAGGGGGCACAGCCAGGACAGCTGACCCCAACTGGCCAAAGGGATATTCCATACCATATGACATCATGCTCAGTATAGAAACTGGGGGGAGTTGGCTGGGGGGCTGCTGCTCAGGAACTGGATGGGTGTCGGTGGGTGAGTGGTGAGCAATTGCATTGTGCATCACTTATTTTGTATATTCTTTTATCATTATTATTATGATTATTATTTTCACTTCCTTTTCTGTCCTACTGGACTGTCTTTATCTCAACCCATGAATGTTACATTTCTTTTTTTTCCTGATTCTCTCCCCCATCCCACTGGGGAGATGGGGAGTGAGCAAACAACTGTGTGGTATTCAGCTGCCTGCTGGGCTAAACCACAATAGAGGGCAGAACAAATTCGTAATGCATTTTAAGACTTAAGCCAGTTACATTTTGGATCCAGCTAGAAAACTCTGAATTGTGTCTATACAGGCTTATGGTTTATCATGTGTAAATGGCAAGCTATACTTTTGGTCTTCTTTAGTGTTCACCTTGGGGAACTGATTTTGCTGCTCTCTTTATAAGAGATTACATGAACCTGTTTCTTAGGTTATAACCTCAAATTGTACAAACTATGTTAATCTGATAGACCTCAATGAGTTTGGCCAGTGACTTCGGCTTTTCCTCTGAGACACTATGGCAGTGTCAGATAAAATAAAAACGGCTATTTACCTGTACACCCAGAAATATGTAATGCAAGATAAAGAGGTATAATGAAAATGTTATGTATGTATTTCCTAATATATAGTTAAAGTTAATATATACCTTTTAGCAAAATTGGGAAAACAGCCTGTTCACTGGAGTGTCCGTGTATTTATATGATTTTGTTTCTGCTTGCATCCTCACTCTGAGGAGCTTCTGAGAACCCATTCAACTTGTCTTCTTCCCTAGACTACCCGCTTTGAAATTTCATGTTCCCTTTTATCCTGGTCTCATAGAGGGGAGAATAAATCCACGTGTCTTTCATGTGTTTGAGAGCATGTAAGCTTTGAAAGCTCTTCAGGTTCTTCAGACTGCTTTATCACTCCTGATCTTTTTTTAATTTAACTCCTTACTGTAAAGTAAACCAGTATCAAATAGGTGAAGTGCCGTGCATATGAAATTCATAAACAAAATATACGCAGTTCCCTTTTTCCCTTACAAGATAAACTGGAGAGTACGATCTAATAATTTACTAGAATGTAATTAAGTGGCAAGGTATTTGCTACCATAAGAGCTTCCTCTAAGGAGCTGAGATAACATGCATGGTAGAATTGTTTGAAAGGTGATGAATTTGAATGAACAGGACAAAGCAGTAATAGAGAGCTGGGGAGAAGATTGCATTAATAGTGCTTATATAGTGCTTCAAAGGGTCAAACGCAATGAAGTCAGTTGCAGTAGGAGCAAACCCTATACGTCTAACAGACAATATAGACATTATTTTGTCAATGAATTAATCATTAATAAATGAACAAATGTTTAATCACGGTACAGAATGAAAAGAACATGTTATTTGGTACAAATCAGAAACCCTTATGAAAATGAGGAAAGAAGTATTAGGAGACTGTAAGTTAAAGACAACATTTAAATTCTGTAGTAAGAATCAGTAGCTATCTGGATGTATAATGAGGAAATGATATAAATTCAATGCATAAATCACTGAGACAGAAATAGTGTTGGTATTACCACACCTGAAAATGGCTGGTTTCTGGGCGGGATAGATGAAGAGCCTTACATTATAGTCCAGTAGAGCTGATAAAAAGTGTTTGCAAAATTAGTATAAAATATTTTTAAAATGGCATTTCCCACTTCCACGTATTCTTCTGTTAAATCCTCTTGTCTGCACAGAGCTTTACTCATGAAATCATTATGTCACCATTTCTAGTTGATTAGGCCTATACCTCTAGGATTTATTTTAGACTAGAAACTTACACAATTATTTAAATAATTTTACTCAGACTTCCTATTTTTCTTTTTCTTTCCTAGTTAGCCTTTATTCTTTTTAGATACTCCTCTTTTCCTTCTGTTCTTCAGTTTATGTTTTACCTGTGGCTGATGTTTATTTGTGGGCTCACTGTGAATCCCAGCACAACTGTTATTCTGAGGGCTCATTGTTAGTTTTCTTATTTGAAACCATGTATCTAAGACAGCATTTCAAATCTTATACATTTTGGGGTTCAGCAAGTATCTCATCTAGTACAAAATTCATGCACATAAATTTCAGGAACATGTAGTCTGAGCACTTTCTGTGAGTATGCAGCCAGTTTAGTTGTCCCTGCCAGAGCTCATTGGTATGTTCAAATGCTGGGGATGCTATTTAATTACTTCCTGGAGGTTTCCCAAGTTCCTTCCATCCCATTCTGCTGTCACTTCTAATAAAAAAAGGACTTACTGGGTAATTAACTGATTGGATTAATGGTGACAGAGAGTGTTTTTCAAACACTTGATATAAAATCAGATACTTTTGGATTCTTAATTGGAGCATGTTACAAGTTGAAATGTTTTTTTAAAGTGTTACTTACCTTTAATGTTCTCTTCATTGTATTAGGTTTTTAGATTATTTTCCTTAGTATTTTGAGTTTGGTTTGGGGAGTGAGTCTCATTTGCACTCGTGAAAACCAATAACCATTTTGTTTAAATTTAGATAACCCAATGTTTTTGACAAAATAAAATATTCCCCCATTCAGGTACTTTTAAAGTAATATCATAACTAATATTTTTTTCTTATACAACTAAAAGTTACATTTGCTCTGTGTTAATGGATATTCAGAGTTTCATGGAATTTAAGCATCTGCCTCAGAACACTACCGTTCAGGCTGTAGGCAGTGTAACGACAATATGTCTTGGAGGATGAGAAAGGTGGGAAAGGAACATTTTCTAAATTTTACTTCAATAAAATCTATATTATCCACCACTAATGGTATCCAATTATGCATTAATATAAGGGTTTTTTTCTGTCATGTCATCTATAGCACTTAGACAATTGGGTCTGATCAATATTTGCTGATAAACAAGTTTGCAATGACACCAAATTAGGGGAAACAGCCCCAAGATAGAGCTGCCCTTCAGTGGATCTTAGATAGGCTGGAGGAATGGTCTAGATGGCCTCCTGTTGTCCCGTCCAACCTCAATTATTCTATGACTCCGTGATTCTGTGTTTCTGTAATGCTCACCTGTACAACCTCTGAGAGCCTGACAGAATTTTCAGAACAGCTTCTAAGATGAGATGATCTTATCATTCATCATTAATAGATGAAGGCATGAGGTACTCAGAGACTGAAGTCAGACTCATCCACTTTGGAAGTCTAATCTGAAATGCCACTGAATTCAGATCTTCAGATTTAGCCCACAACATTCTTTCATTTCAGCTCTTTTCAGTGACTTCCACTGTTTTTGGTTGCAGTTCTAAGGCTTCTAGTTTGGCTTTTAGGATGTGAGAAACAACTAGCAATCCTCTGGACAAGCCATGGATAGGACTTCTGTGGTATGAGTGCCTTCACTCTGTCAGATGACATTCAGTTTGTGCAGCCCCAGTATAGACTGTAAAACAACCTTTCTGATTCTTGAATCTCTTTCCTTATTCATTATTCATTTTTCACCTCCTACAACAAGTGAAGCAGAAGTCCTATGAACAACATCCTTCAGTACACTTTAATTAAGCAAGTCAACAAAATATGTCATGAGTCCCGTGGGGAAAAATAGTGGAAAAATATGCAATGTAGTATGCTACAATCCTAAATGTAGATCATTTCCTAGCTATCAGTTGTGCACATTTTAATGATGACATTTATATGTGAAGTTTGCTAATTGTACAGGAGTACAGATTTTCGGTGTTTATATTCTTATATTTAAGAAAAAATGAGCTGGAATGTGACAACAATTTGACTCCCAGTAAGATAATATATTCTCTACATCCATGCTGGCTATGTAAGCAATTGGCAAATCCTGAGTAACCAGCACAGTAAGATGTCATCCTACATACCACTGATGTGGTATGTAACTCTCTGATAATAGGTTTCATAGACAGAAAAGTGAAAATAGTTAACAGATTATATTCCAGGCTGTGGTATGGAAATTTTTAGTAACAAATTAATGTGTGCTTTTTGTTGTTGTTGCTTTAGCTTCCTATCTTATCCTTCATGCTCGCTAACAGGCTACTATTGTATTTGCTCTGCTCTTGCTTCTCTCTCCCCTTCTGTTAAACTTGCACAGAGCTCCTTATCCTCTTTGTAAGTATAGACCTCTCCTGCCCCAAATTCCTTTCTCATTTCCATCTAGCTTTTGATCTGCTCTTTTTCTCCACAATAGTCCTTTTCCTCAACTTATAGGAATTAATTCCTTTTGATTGGTTCCCATTTCCAGTCTTTTTATGTTGCTGCTTTTTGATATGTACCTCTCTTGTAACCATCTTTTCATTCATCAGCCCCAGTATGCTGTACACATCTCCTTGTGGAAATATTCCAGTCTCCATTTGTCTTTGTTCCAAGTCCTTGCCTCTCTCCAACACCCTGAGACTGCCCATTTCAAAGAACTTTGTGCCATTTTTTACTGTTCCATACCAACCGTACTTGGCTCCATACCTTTGATACTTATGATACTTTGATACTTCAGTCTTATCCCCTCTATATTTTGGTTTTTTTCTTGCTGGGAGAAGTTGAAAAGCACATTGCTTCTCCTCAGGTAAAATACCCAACTTGATCTATAGTTATCCAGAGCTGTAATGTATGAATTCCTACAGAAGTTTAGGTTTGGGGAACTAGTAATTATCTAGTTGAGCATAGGCAAGCTGCAATTTTCAAAGGCTGTAACTGTCAAACTTAGGTGCCTTTCAAGTAGATGGCAAAAGGTCCACCCTTGACGTGCACAGCAACCTCTGCCAAATTTCAAAATTATAAGTGACACAAATGATGGAAGAAAAGGTCACCATAAGTTTTTTAACAAGGGGAAAAGTTATTTTCCTTACTCTTATTTTCAGAAACAGGTGAACTAATTTTGATAGACATTTTTTGAAAAAGAAAATGGACTATTTCAGCCCAGATTGAGAAGTACTATAAACAACCCAAACTGTTAGTAGGAATATTGGGCAATTTACCCATGCTGTATATACTGTGGCTAAAATCCTCCATGCTTTCCTTAAGCAAATATCCATTGAAATCAGTCCAAGGGAATTAGCTCTATAGGATTATATGCTTACAGCTATGAACAATAACATCTCATTAGGAAATCATTTAACCTTTTTCTGGATACCCTTTTGCATTTAAACCAGGTGAAATTATGCTATAGTCTGTCACTTTTAAGCTGTTTAATTTAACCAACTGATTAAGTCAAAAGAATTTTGCCTGCCTCAAACCCACTCTCTTAGAATATATCAGTTTTCACAAAACCAAATAGCTGTTAAAGAAATAACTTAGAATTGAATCCTACGTTACATACCAAGTGTATCACTTTCATGCTGTCATAATATTAATGAAATAGATGATCAAAGAATCCTGATGAGGAAAAAAACATCATAAATGTGAGTTTAACTTTTCTTTTATTTAAGAATCACAAAGAGATTTGTAATTCAAAGAACTTTATAAACTCAAGAAAGTTTAGGAAGCAGAAATCCTAAGCCACACATTTTATGCTATTTCTGAACTGTAACTCAGGTTATACATTTCAGAAAGGGAAATTTTCCAATGTGAATAAGGAAGAGAATTGTCTTTCATCTCAGGACAAGATAGGTCTCTTTGATTTAGTAAATAATGGCTAGAGAAATTCAAAGTCTTCTTGTGTTTGTCCACGTGAAAAAATAAATGGACAATTGATTATCAGTTAGCAAGTGGTTCTGATTAGAAATAAGTAATCTAGTCTTTGATGTTGATTAGCATAACAAAGGAAAAATACAGATGATACTTCAGATTTCTTCTGTAGCAAAATTAGTGTGTCAGGTTTTGGATGATAATCAGGGTGATTAATAAGATCACTTTTATTTAGGAATACAATTTTAGGTAAATGTGATTGAAAACTTGACTGCATTGTCAGAATTTTTCCCTACGGACCTCCATCATGATGCTATTGTTCTTCAGTTTTCCTCTGGTGTGTTGACTTCTAAACAAAAGCCTTTCCCCATGTGAACAGATAGAGCTTCAAAATTTCTATTAATGGGTAGCTGTTAAAAATATGGCTTTTAAGCAATAAATCTAACCACCCATCAAATATGTATTTAGAGGTTTTTGTTTTCATTTGAAGGCATATCTGTTCTTTCTCTTTCCTTTGGTTCAGTAGTTATACAACAAGGTCAAAAGTATGCAAAATCATCAGAGAAAAAGAAAGAAATCTGTTTGAAGCCTGTAAGCTTTTAAAGCTTTGTGTCTTAGCTTCATGACTGTTACTAAATCATTTAGGATTCTCATTCTACTTTACATAGGCAGCCAGGGAGATTTTCTCCCAAGTCTGAATTAATGTAAGGATTTTAATCATTAAATCTGATTCATATGTGTCATTGTACATAGTTTACTATAAGCACAAAAGTTATATCAATGCTTATAATATTGGTACCTATTGAATTGAATGGTATTCAAAAGAATGGTGTTCAAAAGAAACATAAAATTATATATATATAAAAAAATTCAAATCTACCGCAGGAAGGTTAAGACCTGATAAGAACAGGTACATAAGTAATTTTCTTCTTCTTTCAATTTAAAATCAAAGTATTATATACATGGTATTATACTAAGTAAGTAAACTTGATTGGATAATTAAAACAATTTTTACAGTTCTTCGCTTTTATTTAAAGGATGGTTATCTCTTTAAAGTAATCTCTCTAAGTGACTGTGTGCATTTTACAGCTGACATTTTCCCCTATTGTTATATCTTGCACATAACAAGAATAATTTTTCTTTAATGATTCCCTGCATCATTTCTTAGACAAGGAGAGCTGGATCGGCCCAGCATTGTCACCTCTTACAGCACAGCCAATTTAGTGGTAATGACAGTAGCTGCTGCTGAGAGTAGCAGGATGCGGGAGGTAACAGATTAACTCTTTGCCTATGGATGGGAAGTGGGAACAGCAATCACCATCCCACCTCTACTCTTGAGAAAAAACAAGCAAAACCTCCCAAAAATCTTCAGGGGCATCCTCTGGTGTCCTCTCCAGCCATTTTCCCCAACCACTAAGAGGCCAGAGCATGATGAGCTGAAAGAAAGAAAACTGCTTCTTTCAGCATCCTAAAGGAAGCCTTCCAAGAGGGTTGCCTGGACTGTGGAGTGAGACGAGAGGGGCTCAAGGACAGAAGCTGTACTGGAAAACTGAGAGAGAGAGAGAAAAAAAGAAATCCCCAGTGCTGCCCATAGATCTGCATGATCTTATGGCCTCCCGCAGACCTTCTCAGCTACTCTTACCTATCTAGCACCAAATATTGTTGTGCAAGCCTACTGTCCCTTTGTCTCCCACTAGACCCCTGCCACACTTTGTTGCTTCCCTAGTTAATGCCACAAACTGAAAATGGTTTATAGGACTGAGAAGTCTTGGATGTGCTCTGTCATGTCTATTGGCCATTTTTATCTGGCACTGATTCATATCACACAGTAACTTTAAATTACGGTTCAACTACAGTGAAAGCCATGAATGTAGAAGATGATGACAATGTGTGTATATGCACACATAAAAAAATCATCTATATATAAATGAGATATGTGTGTAGGAACAATCTGATAAATAGTGCCAGATTTTCAAGAGGTCAGGAAAATATTTTGGAAAAAATGCACATTCACTTCATGTTACTCTCTTGAAAGTATCCCTGCTGTTGCCAGGCAAGAATCATTTGTTTTAAAAGAAACATAATTGTTTCGGATCTAAAATTCTTTTATGGGCTGATTTTATATGAAAACATACAGACTGCAGAAAGAAAAAATCTTCAGCTGAGCAATACCGGCTGAACAATGTACAGAACTTATTGAAATAAGTACTAAAGAAGGCAAATAGGAAAACATGTATCAAATTGTGTGGGAGGGGAAGCTACATTTTCTTTCAAAATTAATTTTGTACTCATCACTATATATCTGTATTAGTGAATTGGCAAAATTATTGATGGCAAACTTTTATATTTAATTTTAAATTCTGTGAAAAAGACTAGTTTTCATATAAACAGACATTTGAGAAGTTGCCTACATAGAAGGGAAGCTTAACTTCAGCAAATGGCTCTGCCTTTATAAACTCAACATATCTTTGGAAGTGGTCAGCTGTATATATTATATATTGTAAATATGCATACAGTCCTTATATGCTAAGTTGTGATCTTGCACTTGAAATTTTAAGATCATCTCAATAAATGCCTTATTAAATTCAGGAATGTTCACCTTGGCCATTTCCTTGGGTTACCAATCTCTTGCAAATCAATGCTTGCTGACTTTCAGGGTTTATGGGGATTATGCACTATTTAATTCAAGGTTATTTGTGATAAATAGTTGCAGTTCTGGAGTAGATAATGGTTACAAGAAGCGGCTCACGACATTGAACTTGATTTCAGAGACTGAGGTATGAGATTATAATCTGTACATACATGCTCATCCAGGAACGTAGCTATTATTTCTTGTGGTGTAGTAGTTTTATTTCTGTTATAGATCTCCCTGCTCTTGTATGCAAAGTTATAAAAAAGAATTGTCAGATCTTAAATTATTTTTCTCCTTTAGGTGCCTCTGGTGATTTAGAAGTCAGTTCTGAGAGATATTGAATAACCTAATTTTCAGATACAAACTGATGCAAATTGGTGGAACACAACACCTGACTGAGTCAGGTTTTTATTATTCTGTTTGTATAATATTTAATGTTATACATGCATAATGTAAATCAAGATGAAGTGATTGGGAAACTAACTGAAAGAACAGTCTCTGCATTATTATTGGCTGGAATTACTGATTACCGAGGTGTTTCATCCATCCTGAAAGCTGAAATGATCACAGAATTTGTTGCTCAACTTTTATGTAGATTTTGTTCTTGGCATAATTTTTATGTGACAAGACTGAATAATGAAAAAGTTAGCATGTAAAAATTCATTGTGGTGCGTAAGAAAGCTCGCCAAATAAGATACACAATAACTAGAAAAGTAAAGCCTTATAAAATATTTTGCATCAGCTTGACACATTTCTTAAAACTACTTACACATCTTTGACAATCCAAACAGTAGACTGTAATACCAGAAAAAAAATCACAATAAAGAGAAGCCAGAGGAGTATACATTTTTGCTAAATTCTGATTTTTAATCTTGAGTGCAGTGGGATTAAAATGTCCCCTGTCCTAAATTTTCCTTTAACATACTCTTGAAATTATATAAACACATTTACAAATTTTGTTGTCACAAAATAACTTGGTATTTCTTGCTCCATATTGTATAACTTTTTTACGATCCAAAAATATGTCAAAGTATTACAAAGCCATCATTCAAGTCAATTAATATCCTCATGTCACAGCCTCAGAGGCATTGCTCTTTATGTAACATGACTTTAAGCATTAGTTTCCCTTCCTAGACTGAACTTGCAGACAGATTTTGAAAAAATCTCCTGTGAAAGTGATGAAGTTGAAATACCATTCAAACAGAAATATTCCTAATGACCCAGCACTGAGATGATGGCAGAAGAGACACATTTTCTCTGCCATTGCTGCAGCTAAGTGTTCTGTAAGAGTTTTTCACATGATAATATAATGTCTTTATAAATGTTATCATGTCCACAACATCCAGAAGCCAGTTCTAGCCAATGTGAAGAACATTTTAACATGCATTTGAATTTATATCCATATGGAAAGCTTTTAATTGCCTAGTGTAAAAAATTATTTATTTCCATATCCAGTGGATATTGTGGCACCTTTATACACAGGCTACACATGTCTAAAGGTCTCTGAGAAATTATCTCCCCTCTTCCCATTGTATTCATATCTGAGATAAATATACTTTCACTAGGGAACTCTTTTTCAAGTCAAGGTCATGTAATGGTCATAATGACGCTAGCCAGTAGACATATGGTTGGCTACAGTGATTACTATAGGTATGGGTGTAACCTCATTGTTTAGATAAACAATCATCAGAACACATGTCTCAACTTAGTAAGACCATGTGGTTCCTAGATGAAGTTTAAGAAAATAAGAAAGAGGACCTACTATTTCTTGAAAGTTCTGATTTTAAAAAAAAATCCAACCAACCTGTTTCTTTTTTTTTTTTCATAATTAAAAGACAGAAGAAATTTTTTTTTTTAACCACCAATTATTTGAAAATGATAATTATGTAATATAAAGAGTAGGCAGGTGCAGGAGCAAAATATTTTAATATCATTTATGCAGAAAACTATATAAAACTTCCAAATCATTACTTTTACAGCATTTAAAATGCTTTTGTTTGAGATTTCTGAATAACACCTGCTGTAGGCAAAAAATAATTTGTTCTTGCTACTCTAAGAGGAACATTTTCAGTGGGAACGGTGGTTTAAGTCCCTTCTCCAGCACTAATAAACCAATGACATAAAAATTATGGGAAGTTTGCTTCTTTATGGAGGTTGGGAATGGGAGCTGCTACTGAAAGGATAGAGGCAGCCAAGCAGCAGGCACTTTGGCTGGAAGGATGGCATAGGTTAGTTACCTGGAATCTCTTCCTTGGCACCAGAGGCTACTGAATTGCTACCTCAAGAGGAAGGAGATTGCCCAGTTAGGTTTTTTTTCCCTTCTGGCCTTGGACTCTGAGGTTTGCATATCCTTTTGTCAGCTAGTAAATCACATTGCATGGATTGAGTGGATTTATTTTCTAATTTTCTTATTCAGCATCTGCATCACATGTTTTCTGTGATGATTACCAAACTTCCCTTCCCAGTTAATTGTTGCTCCAAGCAACATTCATCTAAGCCAAAGATTCTATAAATTTAGGAACATTGCACCATTAGCATTTGCTGAAATTATACTGATAATTTTTTAGGATTACTTTATCAGTGCCAAGAGCTATGCAAGGGTACAACTCTAGCTGTGATTTACAATATGCAATAAAACATTCCCTAACAACTGAAATGAAAGAGCACTTCTATTTGTAGCACAGTATATAGTACGTAGCTCTTATCAGGAATGTGATTTACAGGAGCCAATGATCTGAGGCATTTGCTTGCTTGTGCTAATTAGCTCAGACCAAATTTTGTCTTTAAATGTAGCTCTCAGCAGTGGAAAAGGTCCTCTAGGTCGCTTTTAGTTATTTGTGTTTTTCCGAACAAACAGTAATACTGTCTTGATACTGTTTACCTTTTCTTGTGACTAATTGCAATGTTCCTTGGACCAGTTCTGGTATGTTCTGGTGAGTGGGTAAGAGGAGCAGACCCCTTTTTGCTGGCAGCAGGTAATACTGAACTCCTATGTGCAAGTTTAGAGAGTCTGCACAAGTTAAGAATTAGGAAGAAATGAGCATGCTTTCTGTTTATTCTACCAATAATAAATTAATAAAATAAATTTATACATTTAGAATGCAATAAAGAAATGAATTCCAAATGTAATAAGAGAGAATGTAATAAGGGAGACAGTCTGTTTACTTTGACAGTGCAAGAAATCTTAGAAACTGAAGGTCCTGGTGCCTTAGGGAAAGCTCAGTACACTATACAGCTGAGCTACTTTGAGATAGCAGAAGGTATATCTCATTGATCAATTCAGTCTGACATTACTAGCCATGTCCTGTTTTCTGTTCTAACCTGAGAGAAGACAGAAGCCCAGTTAGATACTTTTATCCTGCTTTGATATCAGGATGACTTAATGATGACTTTTGGAAAATTTCTGCTACAGTTTCTTGCAGCCTTCAGATTTATGAAGCTAGTAGGAGAAACACGAAACAAACTTCTGTGATGAAATCGGTGCTCCTTTTCTGGCCACAGCCACCATTCACTGAAGCTCAGTGGCCTGTGTGGATGTAGAAGATATCCCTGTAAAGCAACCCTTCTCCTTACTTGCTGTTACAAAGACTCTGAAGAAAAGAGTGAGTACCGGGCTTCAGTATGCAGAAGGAACAGTGGTTTTGATCCCTGAGTGTCTTTTCAAGACGGTGAAAAAAGGAGATAAATCACAATTATTAAGTCTTTCTAGGAGCTTATTCCTTCACTAAAAACTGATTCCTACGTGGTTATTTTTCAGCACAGAATTACCAGTCAGTTAGTTGGTCAGCTGACTTGTTGGTTAAAATGATGTTTGTTATGTTTATGTGATGTCTTTTTTTACATTCTGACATTATTTCTTTGTTTTACAAGATATGTCCCGATATTGTGTGTAGTCAGTTCCTGGAAAATGAACAGCTAGGGATTTCACATTTATAACAAACATATTATCTATATTGGCTGCTGAAATATATGAACTTTTTACAAGCCTTTGTAATACAAAACAAATAAAAGATGCATAAAATTAGCTTATAATAATTCATTCATAGCTTTGTGAATTATGCTACTTGAGGTTTGGGATTATTTTGTTTTCCTCTGATTTACATACTGACAAACATTTTAACAGCATTAGTTAACATATATCCTTCAGTTTTCATACTCTTTTGTTTCTCCTTTCAGATTCTTTTCTTGTGTTTTACCATTTTGTGAACATAAACTCTGCTATATCAAACCTGACATCTGAGAACAGTAATACTGTGTTCTACTGTAGCCTCTTCCTTCCTGAATTTAAACTGCATTTTGAACTAACTGAACATTACAGTTGCAGTCTGTGATATAAGTAAGGACCATATACTGGAATGTACTTATAAGTCACCCAAGGAAGCAGCGGTAATGAGAGATCTTTAAAAGTGGTCTTAAAATTTCAGTGGACAAAACTGCAGTGCATTAAGGGTAAATAATCATGATCAGCCACTTCTTCAGTAAACAGTCCTATCCATCCATCATACATTACTAAAAAATTTCAGTATTTCAGGTTCATGAAAATGTAACTTGTTTGGTTGTTTCTTTCATTACAATTTAGTCTGTGAAACCTAGGGAAGAATTGGTGCTGCATTTTTTTGGTTGTTATGGAACAAGTGGCACGAAGGAAATTTTTTCAGAGACTGCAATAACTGAAATGTTCTTTTACAACACCGTGGGCTAAACCACTCCCTGTTTACTGTGCCAGTATGATTGTATTTTGAAATAACTTTCACAGTGAGACATATGTGAACCCTTATGTTAACCTCATGCCAACAGTGGTGAGCTGTATGATAAAACAGTCATTTCACTTTGCTGCTTATCTGTTGCCATTCAAAGAACAAAACGAATAGGACACTGTAGAAGTTCTGTAGCAGTTCAGCATTTTGGCAGATATATTTTCCAGTGTTCTGTGATATATTTTTCCTGTATTTTTATAAGGCCTGCATATTTTACAGAGCATTTGTTCTTTCATTCTAATTCTGTGGCAAGTTTATTCACCCATTTGATCTTACTCACTGTATGCATCTTTTAAAATAACTTGTCTATATTTTACGCGTTTGGTTTACATTCCCTTTCCTTGGGATTTGAAAAAACAGGATTGATCCCAGGATATGTTCCAGATAGGTCACTTAGTCACTTAGGTCACTTAGTAAATTTCCCACATGAATTTCTGTATAGATTTTATTTCTGGGCAATACCACCTCCAAAATATTTTTACTTCCACAGACTCACAGAATGGCAAGGGTTGGAAGGGACCTCTGGAGATCATCTAGTCCAACCCCCCTGCTAAAGCAGGTTCACCTAGAGCATGTTGCACAGGACTTTGTCCAGGCGGGCTTTGAATATCTCCAGAGAAGGAGACTCCACAACCCCCCTGGGCAGCCTGTTCCAGTTATTTAGTGTCATATGTTGGTAGGGAATACATTTTTCTCTAGTAAGGATCTCCAAAATCTATGAAAGAATGGTGATATTTTTTTTGTGCTTATGGTGATATGCTTTCATGTGAGATGGAATTTTTAATATGGATTGTGTAGAAACTGAAGAGAGACTGAGCCAAACCTAAGAAATAAGAGGGCTGATGACAAAGCCATTTTTAATATTAATTATATTTATGCCTCAGGTTCTTTAAGGGTGGGAAAGAAAATGGCTACATATTACTGGGTTTGCTACTGTGTAGTTCTAAAATGTGAATTACACATATCAAACTACAGAATATGTTAGGTTAGTCGATGTTATTAAAGAGCATATTAGGCTTTACTTAGCTTTTCCCTGCATAAGAATCTTAACATGTAGGAGACCTATTCAGAGAGGCTTGAGTTACATCCACTCTGAATAGATTTTGTGTGATTATAATTCGCTAAAGTAATGCCGAACAGTATAGATTATCTTGTGCAGAGTGGGGACTCAGTGCTGGTATCTTCTGGGAGAGAGAGAGAGTTTATTGTCATGAGTTATGCTGTATTTCACTTGCTTTTCTCTGTTTTAAGTGGGAAGCTTCCACTGAACTGCATAGGATTTATTTCTTTGAGATTTCTAGATAAAAGCACCAACTTTAAAACAAGCTCATGACTTTCCCTAAGATATAAGAAACATCCAGCCTTTGTCCACTACTGCTAATGTTCTTAAATAAAATGTGCAATTACAGTTACTATAGAATGCTAAAACATTTCATAACAACAACAAAAAAACCCAAACAAAACAAAATAATAATTCCTGCCATCTCATGTTTCCTCTGTTTTGTTGGTACTTGCTTTTTTAGTGCCCTCCTGCCTTGAGTTCTTAACATTTCTGTTTAATGATCTTATTTATAGAATCCCCACTCTGGCAATTTGAAAACAGGTTTTAGTGATAAATTCTTTTTAAAGAGTATGTGTTCAATTAAATATGTAACCAGATGTTATTGGTATGCTTCCTTAGGTAGCAGCCTTTGTTTTTCTTCAGCCACTGGGAATACTATATTTCCCATCTCACTTTTACTCAATTCTATCAACTATTCACATTTTACAGACATTACTTTAACTTCTTCCCGTGCTAAGTTTCTTGTATGTTTATGCATACAAATATTCCTCATAAGGCCCTGCTACAGTCAGAATAAAAATTACTAATACATTAAAATTCTACTAATATAACTATTGCAGTAACTATTAATACAATTTTTTACTATCTGTTCAGCATACTTAAACTGAAATAGTTGCAAGAAATAAATCCAGCTGCAAGCGTGTAATCTGTACTAGCACTCATCCAGATTTAATTCCTTTCTTCCTGTTCTGCTCTGCAGCTGTACAGAGGCTAGCGGCCAGCTGAGGCCCTTCTCAGCGCAGCAGAGGTAGCTAAGGACCCGAAGACGAATCTCCATTAACTGATGCTCTTGCTAATCTTTCCCCTTTCTTACACTGAAGAAGTCAAGTTTGTGAATGTTGATGTCACTTAAATGTTAGTAAAAAACAAAGCAAAACAACCCAAAACTAATGTGGGAAAGGTAGGTATTGGAACCTCTGGGTGATCCACCTTTCCCTTGGATGCTTTCCTTCATAGCACCAATGCACCTGTTTGCAGGCATCTGGCAAACGTTCCAATGCCTGCCTCAGAAGAGAGCCCTGGTGTGAAGGAAAGTGTGCCTGACTGCACCATGGACAGATTTGAATTAAAGACTTTTTTCCCATTGGGGTGGGGGGGGAGGTGGGAGGTGGGGCAGCTCATCTTTACCAAAAACATTTAAATGAGCGTTGAAGAAGTACAAACTTGTGTCAAGCTGAGTAAAGGAAATGCAATCTGCAGCATTTAGCAGGAATCTCATTAAAGAGAATTCAATAAAAGGTTAACTTCTAAATTCATTTCAACTCATGAACAAAAGTGAAGAGCGTTTTCTGTTAATCCCCTTACTGCAGCATAGGTGCTTGCTGATAACCGGAGGAGTTTTTGTCCAGATGTTACACGATATCCTGGAATAAAGCAGGCTTTGGATCATTTTCTCTTCCCAGGTTGGGCTGGCTTTATGGTTTTAGGAACAGCTTGAATATGTTTTGTAAAAGTGCAATAGCACCTGAAAAGCTGTAGCATCATAATTTAGAGGTTTTAAAAATATCCCTGTTGTTAATTTATTATAAAACATCATAACAACATTTTAATGTGCAATTTCAATGTTATGTTTGCTTTTGTGAGACTTTTCTTGTCCTTTTAGGAGACTTTTATAGATCTTATAAGAGAATGGAGGCAGCTGCCCTGAGGCTTTCAGTGTTACTTTCAGAGACTGAGGACAATTAAAATAATATTTCTTTTCAGTCATATAGCGGGTACAGAAATTAGGATTTTCAATTTAAAATACAAAGACCTATTAAAGATGAAATGCTGTTCGAATGTCAGTGGGAAGCTATCTTCTGGTATAGCAAAAAAAAAGGTGGGTTTTTGATAAAATTTTGCCTAACTGAAGCTTAAAATCCAACAGAATCATATGCTGTGACTTTAAGACCAAGCGCTATCTGTTCAGAAGCTTCAGTCTTGCTGATGCTGGATATCTTCTTAGAGGTGCTGACCTCCTTCGGTCATAATAGAGTTGAGTGTGTTAATGACTACTTAAAAAAAAGCTGTGGATTTGTTGGTTTTTTATGATTGGGTCTGGCCCAAGAAAGTAAAAAGAAAAACTTACATACATGACTTTCATTCTAATTGTACTTTTCTTTATGTTCATTGCATGTATATGCTTCTGAATGTTGAACAGGTTCTAAAGTTAAATAATTTCTTTTTCTAAATGAAGGTTTTAAATTAGTATATAGATTACCGTATTGTACAGAGCTATTATTATTACATGATATTAGTGTTTAGTGCACTTCAACCCAATTGAGACTTCATTGCAACCATCTTTTGTACAAACACAGAGTCAATAGTAGTTCCCAAAGTTTTATTTTAAAATAGAATTTTAGTTAGCTATTGTAGGTGATTGATAGAATATATTTGCAGTTCGTGGCTTTGTTTCAGGAAATCATAACTCATTCAAGCGTCTTTCCCATTTTCAAAACTACTTACCATATAATACTTTGTTCATGTGCCACCTAAAATTCAGTAATTTTGTAGTCTTTCTGTTACTAGGAGAGAATGAGAAGTCTCATGTAAAATGTGCTGTGAGTGACACAATATATGAATGGGATGTGAAAATTTGCATTTTTCCTCATCTTCATTTTTACCTTGGTTTTAAGCCACAGTTTGTTTCTGTCTTACCATATTTACATAAATTAGTGGGATTGTTTTGCTGGATTTTGTTTAAACACGGACTTACTGTTGAAAAATAGGCTGATTTAAAAATAATCAGGAAAAAGTAGAGATATGATCACCTGCTGGTGTTTGAGAAATCTCAGAAATTAACATGAACTGCAATTTTTGAAGAAAGTTTTATTACTGTGCTTAGAATATGTTGGTGCTCCCTGGAGGGTAAGTACAACTTGAGTTATGGCTCCAAAAAGGAAACAGCTATGGGTTTTTTGTTTGTTTGTTTATTTGTATGGATGCCAGATCAAGCATTTGGGCATCCTTATTATCCTACTGCTAAAAATGCTGAGGAATAACTGAGGGAACAATCCAGAAGGGCTTACTGAGATACTATTTTTAACTATTGTTTTTAATGTAATAGGACTCAAATGTTTCTTTCCAGGACCAGTCCTCCCATATAATAAGAGATATAATATATCTCATATAATAAGAGCAGAGAAGAAATAGGCTCTCCTGCTTCCTTTTAGCACAAACTGCTTTCCTGAAAAGGTCTTATCTTCCTTTGAGAAACGCACAGCAAGCTGCACTGACATTTTGCAAAAATCACAGAATCACAGAATCACAAGGGTTGGAAGGGACCTCGGGAGATCATCCAGTCCAACCCCTCTGCTAAAGCAGGTTCTCCTAGAGCATGTTACACAGGACTTTGTCCATGTGGGCTTTGAATATCTCCAGAGAAGGAGACTCCACAACCCCCCTGGGCAGCCTGTTCCAGTGCTCTGTCACCTTCAAAGTAAAGAAGTTTTTCCTCATATTCAACTGAAATCTCTTATGTTTCAGTTTGTACCCATTGCCCCTTGTCCTGTCACTGAACACCACTGCAAAGAGTCTGGCTCCATCCTCATGACTTCCACTCTTAAGATATTTGTATGTGTTGATGAGGTCCCCTCTCAGTCTTCTTCAGGCTGAACAAGCCCAACTCTTTCAGCCGTTTCTCATAGGGGAGATGCTCCAGTCCCTTTATCATCCTAGTTGCTCTCCTCTGGACTCTTTCTAGGAGTTCCTCATCTTTCTTGAACTGGGGAGCCCAGAACTGGACACAGTACTCCAGGTGGGGTCTCAATAGGGCAGAGTAGAGGGGGAGGATAACCTCCCTAGACCTGCTGGCCACACTCCTCTTAATGTACCCCAGGATACCATTTGCCTTCTTGGCAACAAGGGCACACTGCTGGCTCATAGTCAGCTTGTCATCCACCAGGACTCCCAGGTCTCTCTCAGCAGAGCTGCTTTCGAGCAGGTCAGCCCCCAGCCTGTACTGGTGCATGGGGTTCAACCTCCCCAGGTGCAGCACTCGGCACTTGCGCTTGTTGAATTTCATCAGGTTCCTCTCCGCCCAACTCTCCAGCCTGTCCAGGTCCTGCTGAACGGCAGCGCAGCCTTCTGGCGTATCAGCCACTCCTCCCGGTTTTGTGTCATCAGTGAACTTGCTGACGGTACACTCTGTCCCCTCGTCCAGGTCACTGATGAACAAGTTGAACAAGACTGGGCCGAGTACTGAGCCCTGGGGAATTCCACTAGCTACCGGCCTCCAACTGGACTCGGCCCCGCCGATCAGAACCCTCTGAGCTCTGCCATTCAGCCAGTTCTCAATCCACCTCACTGTCCACTCATCCAACCCACACTTCTTGAGCTTCCCTATGAGGATGTTATGGGAGACAGTATCAAAAGCCTTGCTGAAGTCAAGGTAGACAACATCCACCGCTGTCCCCTCATCTACCCAGCCGGTCATGCCATCATAGAAGGCTATAAGATTGGTCAGGCATGATTTCCCCTTGGTGAAGCCGTGCTGGGTGCTCCTGATGATCTTCTTTTCATCTACTTGCTTGGAGAGGACACCCAGAATGAGTTGTTCCATCACCTTTCCAGGGACGGAGGTGAGACTAACCGGCCTGTAGTTCCCTGGGTCCTCCTTCTGGCCTGAGGGCCAGCCTTGGCAGTGGAGACTAAAGCAAAGAAGGCATTCAGTAGCTCTGCCTTCTCTGTATCTTCTGTCACCAGGGCACCCATTTTGTTCTGCAGCGGTCCCACATTTCCCCTAGTCTTACGTTTGCTGCTGATATACTTGAAGAAGCCCTTCTTGTTATCCTTGATATCCTTTGCCAGACTTAGTTCCAGGTGAACCTTGGCCTTTCTAGTTGCTTCCCTACATGCTCTGGCAGCATTCCTGTATGCCTCCCAAGTGGCCTGACCCTCTTTCCACATTCCATAGAGCTTACTCTTTTCTTTGAGTTTCACTAGAAGCTCCTTGTTCATCCATGCAGGCCTCTTGCGTCGTTTACTTGATTTCCTACTCACAGGGATGCACAGATCCTGGGCATGAAGGAAGAGCTGCTTAAATATCAGCCAGCTCTCTTGGACTCCCCTACCTTCAAGAGCCTTAGCCCATGGAATTCTTCCAAGTAGGTCCCTGAAGAGGCCAAAGTTAGCTCTCCTGAAGTCCAATGTGGCAGTCCTGCTTGTTGTTCTGCTTCCACCATGCAGAATCCGGAACTCCACCATCTCGTGGTCACTGCAGCCAAGACTGCCCCCTACCTTCACATCCTCAACCAGTTCTTTATTTGCCAGCACAAGGTCCAGTAGCGCTCCACTTCTTGTTGGCTCCTCTACCACCTGGGTCAAAAAGTTATCATCGATGTTCTGCAGTAACCTCTTGGACTGTGTGCACCTTGCCGTGTGGTCCTTCCAGTTGATATCAGGATAGTTGAAGTCTCCCATGAGAACCAGGGCCTGTGATTGCAAGGCTACTTTTAGCTGTCTGTAAAAAATTATTCTGGTTAGGTCTAATCACACTCTTAAATGTGCTGTCTTTTATAGAGTCTGTTATTCCAAAGCCCTTATACATCACAGGCACAGTGATATTTATTGCCTGATACCTTAGTGTAAATGGAGAGATCTGGTTATATAATTGCAATTTTGAGTTTTCTGTCCTGTGTAAGTCCAACTTGAAGAGCAGCATCCTCTAGTTATTTCTTGAAGTTAAATAAAAAGGAATTAATGGGGCCTGGAAATCTAGAATTCTCTGTGGCATCTTCTGCCTTGGTCATCTATGTTAGCTTTAACTTCACTGAAAAATGAAACATTTAGTCTAGAATTGTAACAGATTAGTTGCAATAGTTATAAAATTTTGGCTTAACTTCCTATTTCTTGAAGTACAAGGAAAAAACCCTTTGACTGGAGTGATCAATCATGCATGTCTTCATTAGATTTTGGAAACTTTTAGAATCAAATACATTCAAATTCTTACAAGGGCTTGTATTTCAATCTTTAAAATAATACATTCCCATAAGGGAGACATCTGTTCAACTGCATAATTTTCCAGAATGCAGAGTTTCTCAGAGTTCTTAAGTTGATAATATGTGGTAAATTCCTCCATGTATAATATATGAATCAGGATATGATCCTGAAGTTTGTGGGAGGTTTCCTAAAGTTGAAGGTTAATGCAAAGTGGGAACAAGCACCTAACTGTGTTGCTGAGCTTTTTTAATTGCTAAAGTTTTGAATAAAACATAACATAAAGACCCAAACCACACAGTTGAATAATCCTTTCAGTACTGTTGGGCAAAGAAATTATATTACTAAGGATTAAATATGAATAAATACAGCATATAATAAATTGTTATATTTAAACATTTAATGTAACAGCTTTACAATACAGAGAAAAATTAACTGGAAACTTCCTCTTTAAAAGCATGCAGCTGAAAATACCAAGCCCAAATCCCCCAGCAGCAGTGGAAATGCTAGGAGAAGCCTGCCAAAAGGGGGACCTTTGCTGAATACACACTGTTGAGATCAGAGCAGGGCCTGTTATTTACACTAGTTAAGTGGCATGGCTGCTTGCTTGAATATGCAAGCTCTTTAATGTATTATAGTTTGGAATATGAAATACCAACAATTAGTGTAGTCCTACAGTGGTAACTCTAATCAATCTACCAAAGGAGCACTATAGAAATATACTATTCACTGAACATGAAATATGACTGGGGAGGAACAAGAATGGTGCATGTTGATCTGACTATGTGAAACGTTTCAAAAACCTAGTCTTGTTTAAAGAAGCAAGGCTCTCAGCTGCTTTATTTCTGGTCCAGAACAGTTGCTTTTAAAAATGTTGATCCACTTAAAATCATAAAAGTCAGCTTTGATAAAAGAAGCTGAGATAGTGCAAAACTCTAGTGCTAAAAAAATAAATATACAACCAAGTCTTGTTACCTGAGTCTTTATTTCTCAGCAAATTCATCCTCACCACAAAGACAGCGTGGTTTGCAAGAGGTGAGAAGCAGGATGATATTCCACTTGTGAGAAGCAAATACAGGAACTCTGATAGCTTTTCCTGAAATAACACAAAATATCTATGTCTTGCTGGGCTCATGCTTTATATCAAGAAATCATAAATGGTAAAAACATCTATTTTTTGCTTCAAATTTGTATCTACTTTATCAATAATGCTATTGTGACTTCTGGTACAGGACCTCAGTACTGTGTATTCTTTGTCCATGAACATTGGACCTAAAAAAATGAAGGAAATACATAGTAAATTTAAAAAATCTATTTATACTACACAAAAGTAAGAAAAGTTCAAAATCTTTAATATGGATAGTGTAAAAAATAGATTGATTACAGGTGCTTTACTGTACTCTAGCAGTAAACTGTAGACTAAACTCTAACTCAGTAAATTCAGTGGACTAACTCAGTAAACTAGCAGTAAACTGGGAAATTCTCAGTACAAACTCTGTTCCAAGAAATATAACAATCTCCTTCAAGGTTTTTTCCTTCTGACCACAGTTTACTGTTGTTTAAGAGTTTGCAGACTACTTGTACAAAAATGAAGTTCAGAGAAAATTTATATAAATATACATGGGTATTAAATGTAACTTTATCATTTAATTTTTACATGTATTGAGCTTAGATAACTGTCATTAGCAGTACTTGAAATGGGTAAGTAAGAACAAATTACATTATTCATACTGCATGAGTAATATTGTAGGAAGAGTCAAGGTACTTAGTGTTTCTAGCCACAAAATGATCCCGGTGTAACCCTGGCTACACCAGGAGGCCTTAATGACCCTGCCCAGCCTCACCTGGGCCCCCAGCCACACCCTGCTCATTTAAGCTCAGCCCTGGGCCATCAGTTCCTCCCCTGAGCTGTGAGGAAGGAGGAAGAGTCTCCAGCTCAGTCCAGAACCCTGTTGTTCCTGACCTCTGGTTTGACTTTTTGACTGGACCCCAGACCTGCCTTGTCACCCTGAAGGTGCTTGATGACCTGGATTCTGGGCAGACTCTTTCTGCCCCCCCTCTGGCCAGCCTGCTCAGGATGGGATGAATCCTGGGTGGTGAGGCTCTCTGCTCTGCCAGGTGGGTTATTGCTCCAAGTCCCACCCAGAGAGCTGCTAGCCATGGCTGCTCCCTGGTAGCCTGTAACTGAGATTGGAATCATCTCAAATCCCATAAACTACATGAAATAATCACTGTTGCCCCTCTCCCATGAATGAGAGCATTCTCTCAGGTGACAGGGCTAACATGCACAGAATCACAGAATGAATGAGGTTGGAAGGGGCCTGTGGAGGTCATCGTGTCCAGCTCCCCTGCACAAGCAGGCCACCTAAACCAGGTTGCTCAGGACCATGTCCAGATGGCTTGTAAATAACTCCAAGGATGGGGATTCCACAGCTTCTCTGGCTAACCTGTTCCTGTGCTTAGTAACAACTGACTCATTCAGTTTATGCATTTTAAAAAGTTTGATTTTAGTTTAAATCCAGATATTGTTGTGTTTAGAGCTTTGGTGCCATGGTTACAGCTGCTTGTTGACTTCTATGTTGATACTGCAGAGATTATTAGGTCTAATTGTAAGAATGTCAATTAGTCATTGGTATTATCATGTTTGAACATATAGCAATTACATACTATTAAAATAATTTAATGTTTCAGAATACTTGTAAGGTGACCAGGAAATTGCTAATTTGTATTTATGTGTTGTGGTTTTCTTTAATTTTTTAGTGTTATGTATATAGTAAGTTTTGGATCATCTATTTATTTTTTTATCAAAAATTGCCTGGCAAGCGCTATCAAAATAGAGCCAGTATTCTAGTATTCTTTATTCTGAAGCAAGGTAATGAAGTTGTTGGTCGTATTTTTTAATGTATGCTTTAGGGGCAAAAGATTACAGATTACATGGAATGCCACAAAAATGAAGGTTGGAGGTTTTTTCTTCCAACAGGTGCCTGATAGTTTCTAAGTTTGAAATTTTGGAACAGGAGTGAAGTGCCAAAGACTGAGGAAAATCCTGGAAAAATATCATCACAAAGAATTCTATCAGGGTGATAGGGCAGTTATGGGACTGAATGTACAGCTGAGATAATTATTTGCCTATTTTACAATATAATTTTTGTATTTTTTATTTTATTTCTAGGGAATGGAGGATTATGTGCACATTCTGTCTGTATCTATAGGTTCTTTCTCTTTCCACCTTCTCCTCCTCCTAACCAATGACATATGAACCCTTGGGCTAAGTTCAAATACCTTAAAAATCAGTAGGAATTTTGTGCTTCCCTTAATGAACATTTTGTATGAATAAAAGAAAAATAGGGTCATCCAACCAAAAGACAGTAAATTGCTCTTTGTAGAATGACTTATTCCTGCTAAAGAAAAGCTTTAAAAAATAAAAATGTGAAAGTACAAAATTAGGTGCAAATAGGCAGTTGAATTCCTGTCATTTGTGCTGCTGTTGACTGTTGGGCAGCATAACTTGCATTAAAATTCAGCCTCCCCAAAAGGCTATGTTCAGAGGTTGCTAACATGAAGAGTACTATAGCTAATAGTTGCAGAATCTTTTCCCTTTTAAAAAAATACTTACATTTTGAAAAATAGTCATATGACTTTCATTTGTTGGAGGATTTTATTCTGGTAAGGTAACACAAATAATTTCTCTTACAGACATATGTGCTTTAACATTTATCTACTAACAACTACATTAATGAAGTTAAAAGCAATGTGGGCACTACTTTTTTGCTAAACTGTTGATAGCACAGAACGGGTTTTAAACTGTGAAATGGGGAATGCTAAGTGTGTTTAGACATGATGAGACAAATACTGGTTAGCTAGCAGGAAGAAAACATCGAGAGCTGATTTCGGAAACTCAGGAGTATAGGAGTTTGGCTTTTAGATTTTTTCTTTTCTTTCTCCTAGACTTTGTTAGTGCATGGAGAAGATTTCATTTTAAAACTAATTCAGAAGCACAGATTTTTTCATTTTAGTGGCAGTGAGACCAGCTTTTATTCTGTCTCCTTATATATAAGAACTGAGAGTAGAATAGTGTTTAACTTGACCATTTGGCTTACCATATATGTATATCAATACAAGTTTTCTTTGTTTATGGCCCATTGGCTCTACCCCTGAATTGAACTTTGAGTTCTTTGTCTATTCTGTGCTTTAGTCTGCTGTTGTTTCAGATTAAAAGATATTATTCTGTGTGATTTTAAAAAAAAAAAAGTAATGTCAGTATTTGAATTATATTTTCATGAGAGTAGAGAAGTGCAATAACTTCAAATTCTGCCTTATTTTTTATGTGTTGATGTGATAGCATGTGACTATTTATGTACTACTGTTCATTACAATAAAAGAAAGCGACACAATTTTTCACCCTTGCTATTTTCCATGAAAGAGTGTCAAAAAGAATAGAACAAAACACAGGAAATGGAGCAAAAGACCACCTAATAACTGAAATAAAACAAACTAATTAACCTCCTGGACATACAGAAATTACTTTTTAGTAGTTACTCTTATTGATCCTTTAAAAACCACTCCATCTGAGAAGAAACTGATAACCAGAAATACTTGGGCTTTTCTCCCTTTTCTTTTTTTTTTGGTAAGAGTGACTTACCTCAGAGGTGATATCATGTAGATAGCTTTTAGTTTTAAAAAGTCATCCTTTAAAAAGGATGACTAATGCCCTGATACAGAAAAATGCTCAAAGGAATTTGAGGCACAGTGGCTTCTGTTAGGAGTAGTGTTTTGGTGCCTAGTTTTAAACAAATCCTACAATATTCTCCCCAGTTTCCTGAAATGGCATCCCATTTTGCCTTCCAATATACTTACTCATTTTGTATGAACCCTGATATTAGAGCTAAGTGAAAAATATTGCAGAAATCCAGCATTTATTTAACAGATGTTGCAGTTAAAGTATTTTTAGGAATGAAGAGAGTTAAATGTCATTTGGAAGATCTTAGATTTGTTGAACTGATAAATATACTTCACTAAAAATCCTGTTGTCTGATATTATTGTAACTTTGGTTATTGTGTGTCTTTATTCTTCTTACTTTCTCTATTGTTTGCAAATTGCCACTATCGGTGAAAGAATAAGGGATGGTTTTGGTTTTAATTTAGAGAGAACTGCTGTGGCCCTCCTTTGACAAAAGGCAGACCTGTAAGTAGTCAAGATTATTTCATTCTTGCAAATCATCATTACCTGACTCTTTGAGCACCTAACCTTTGCAACATGCCTGGGAATGCTCAAGTAGCCATATGGTGCCATTTTATATAATCAGCTCCGAGCAGGTTGAAACAGTGTCCAGCTGTTTAATTTATGATACTTGAATAATTTAGAAGAAACTTCAAGCAGTTCTGGAGTTCTAGGTGATTTTTGATCAACAGTGCCTTAGAAATTTGAGCCTTTTTGGTGGAAAATCGTCTGAATTCTATCCTTGTATTGTAGACAGTTGTGGTCAAGAGTTTTTTGGCTGAGTGGTTCATCATCGCAACAGTCCTTGTCTTATTTATAATGGCATTTTTAAACAGTATTTCTTCAAGGTATTATTACAGCTGATGGACTGGTATTGATCAGTGACTGACATTTACTTAGAGTCATATATTCACAGGTTCAATAAATAAATATAGATACTATAAACATAAATGACAGTTTATGTTTGTGCAGCCAAGTATTTAAAGGTAGAATGCAGTGACCTGAGGAAAAACACACTTCAGGGATCACCCTGAAGGGATGTTAATGGGTTAGTAGATAAGCTGAAATGCTGCTGAGGAGGCATTCTAAAATTCTGCACTTCAAATAATAATGGAAACCCATTGAAATAGATGCTGTTGTTAAAATTCTATAAAGTACAGCCAAATTTTACTGCATTGTGTTCTTAAATGGGGTATTACAAGTCCTAAACCTGCTGAGATTAGGGCAATAGTAAAAAAACACAGAGCAGAATTTGTCCTTCTTCATGTAACCACTTCATCTAATGGCAGGGCTTTCGCTTTAGATTCTTCTGCTATCTCTTGGTTTTAGATACATGAATTGATGACAGCTCCTGGATTATGTTGTCTTTTGTTCTTCTCCCTACATATCTGTGATGCTGTGAAGACTTTGACATGTTTATATTATTATGGTGTTTTTGTTTTCAGTCTTGCCACAAACAGTGTCAAAAGGTGGCAACCCATTGGTAGTGCACTGTAATTTAATCATGCCTTTAGTCTTTTGGACTACCAGGCCTTTGCTTTGTTTGTATGCTTGCTAGGTTTATTCTGGCTGTGTGCTCACTTTCAGATAGCAGTTGTTTCCTCTTACACGAAGTCAGGCCACTCGTCACACCCATGACTAAAGCTAGAAATCTTCGTGCCCTTTCCTTGTTAACTGGGAGTCATGTGAATTGGTTGTACGCTGACTTTACTTTTCTCTATTGTATATTATTTTCATAGAGTTCTTTGTCCATATGAATATTTCTTTTTACTCAGTGCTACTACTGTTACCATCTTTGCTGTGCTTGCTCTACTGGTGCTCTTGAAAATAAGACAAAAACTGCGATAGAACAGCTTTTCCTAAATGTCAGACTGGTAATATTTGCTGTAGTGCAGCTTCAATAGGATCAAAGGATTGTTGATGCTTAAGCTTTGTTCTGCAATGGGTAACTTCATTTACTTATAAATTTCTGATTGCTTTGTCAAGGATTTGTTCTGAGGCTTGTAGTCGTCTTGTGTTTTGTCACAGGGCTTGGTTATGAGTTAGTCCCTTAAGAATGCCCAGTATCCAAAAGATGAACTAATTGATTATTTTTTGTTGTAAATAACTCCTTACCTTTTTTAGATTGACTGCAATTTTTTTGTGTGTTTATGCCACTTGGCTGTTTATAATATGGTTTCTTAATTATCCTGCTCTGCTCAAGTTTACTTAAAAGTAAGGGCCTTGGTACCTGCTTCATCAGAGACAAGGAACTATTTTGACAATTGTACCTTTCTTCCCTGGTATTTACTCATGACAGATACATGCAGTGTATTTACTCATGACAGATACAGTGCATTATTTACTCATGACAGATACAGTGCAGTGTATTTACTCATGACAGATACAGTGCAGTGTATTTACTCATGACAGATACAGTGCAGTGTATTTACTCATGACAGATACAGTGCAGTGTATTTACTCATGACAGATACAGTGCAGTGTGCTATTTAAAGTTCTTTCAATTGTTCAGTGTGCTAGAGTTTTAAGTCAGGTATAATTTTTTTGTAATTCCTTTCTCTGCTTGCATTTTAATTTATCTGACAGTATTTTATGGTACAGTGTGGCTCAGCACCCTTCAGAGCTATGGAAATCAGAGGTTTGCACTTCTCCTAACGTCCCTGTTACATAGTCTCATGATTCTTCAATGACAAAGAAAAGTTTGGGATCTTGTTATTTTTCTATGGAATAATCATATCTAACTGAAATATGGATTTCTCATTTTGAAGCATGTAAACTGCAATATATGCACCTGTAGCTACATTTTATTTTGTTTGCAATCGCATGATGAGTTTTGTGCTGAAAGAAGTGGACTGTGTAAGCTATAGCCATTTTCCTCTATCAGGTATAGAATAGAAGAAAATTGAATGCCTACTGGGGAGGAGAGGGAGTGTGGAATTACTGGAACAGTTTTAATTCTAATTGCTTCCTAGCAGCACTAGCATGTCTATAATGATAGATCTAACATAATTGGATACAACAATAATAAAACAAGTAATTCCAATCATATAAGGCTGGCAGTACTTTTGAGGTCATTTTCTGCAAGTTGATCAATAAGAAGTTCACATCATATAATCCGCATTGAATTTATTCCTGTAATACATCTTAACTTCAAGTGTAGCAGTGGTTAATTGCTAATCCATATTCATTGAACAGAACAAATGAGGACAGCAAGAGTAGATACTTCATGTACCATCACATCAAATGTGTAACTTCTGAGCTCAGTTTTTCATCCAGATCACTTGTGTTTGTCTTCTGTCCCCATGACTTCCGAAAGTCTTTAGAGGTTATCACAGAATTTGACTGACTACAGTTGGTGCTTTTATTGACAATGCCTAGTATTTGCATAGATGTTAATTAGACATTTTGAGTTGTATATATCTTCTTGATTGTAGTTATTGTTGACCATCAGAATGTGCTTGCATTTTAAAAGGCTGATTATATTTTAGTAATTCCTTCTGCAGTGCACCCTTTTAAATCTATATTTCTTTCATGTGTAATGTATTAAACTTCCAGTTGAAGCTCCTGGGTTGTTCTTGGCATAGCATACATTTCATTTTAAGATTCACCTTTGAGCACAGCATGCTAGGTTTATCATACAGTTTTTAGAGCTTAATCGAAAGCCCATTGAGGTTGACATAAAAAAAAGTCTCTTTGACTAGTCAGCTTTGGATAATGTTCTTGCTCTTCTCCCTTATGTGTATTAATCACAGATTGATCCCAGCTGGGTACAGTTTTATCAAGTATTTGCCAAGTAGTTTATGTATTTCAGCAAATAGATTACTCACCACATACATGAATCATTTTCTGAATTATTTTTTGTTCGGTATTGCTGTTGCTTGGTTTGTAACCAAAAGAAAATTATTTTAGTTTTCTACTTGATAATGATTTTAGCTTTTAATAGATGAGGAATAAGAAATCGAATGTAGTAAGCCATAAGCAAATAAAAAATATTCTAAAGCTTGTAGAAATATTTTTCCTCTGAAGAAAACATGGGTATTCATATGAAGAACTGCATTCTCCAAAATGGATTTAAAAAAAGACTGATTTATATGATTTTATGTGGATCTCCAGTACTGATTGTGTTTGCAATCCATGTCTTATACTATGCAGCTTCCACTTCATCAGTACTTCTTTCCATTAATAGAAATTGAATTAAATGGAATACTGTTAATGGAATTAAATACATGTAAAATTAATCCATTAAAATATATTTACAATGAAATGACATAAACTAGTGTTTACATTTAAAATTCAAGACTTGATTCCCCAAAACCCAGTAGAAAAAGCGACTTCTTATTTGTACAAAGAAATGAAGAGAAGCTGATTTGTTATGGCCAGATAAATAAATAAGGAAATAGAATGTTTTGACTGGGGGATTAGCAGAGGCTTTAAGGATGAGATTTTTTAAAATAAAACAATGCATTTCCTTCTGAGTTTGAAAGAGCAAACATTTTTCTGATGGAAATGTTTCTCAGATGGTGCCTCTTCTGATACCCTACCCTGCTCTAAGACAGTTTGCTTTCTTTCTGTGACAAAAAGTATCTAATATTTTTAATGATCACAGTATACTTGTATAGTCTGATTAAGGATTAATATTTACCACCACATACTGTCATCACAAGGGAAATTGCCATGTCCAAACTTGAATTTAGTACTTAATTTGGTATGCAGTATAATTCTATAAATATGCTATCACATGCCTAAATTGCAATTTTGTTTATGAATCACATGTAATATCTTCCCTGAGCTGGATATAAAGCAAATATGGAAACAAAAATTAACCAGACTTCATTTTATTATGCACTTGGACTAATGTAATAGGAAGTATAATTATGTAGTATCTCATCCACATCTGTGACAAGATACACATGAGTTGGCAAGTGCCAACAGGCTTGGACGATAGCAGTGATCTTTGGGGGCAGAGTGCAAGTGGCCAGGTTCTGCGGAAAAAGGAGCCCTGTGGAAGGCTATCTTGTCTTTGAAAGACAGCAAAAGATCTTGGAGAAGTAAGAGGAGGCCCACAGGCACTTTGTCAGTACTTTGTCAGGGACAGATTTTAGAAGGTTTTAGAATGGAATTTTTAAAATACTGATTTGAAGTGTCGAATATAAGAATCCCTTGTTTGCATAAGAATAGATTCAACAAATTGGAAAATCTGCAGTTCATGATTGTAGTACCATGTAGTTTGTAGCCTATGTGTCCTAGTGCCTACTCCTCAAATGCAACAGAAGCGTATACTTCTTAACACAAAGTTATGCCGTATTTTTGTTTGAAATGCTGGTTCTGAGTAAATTTTCCATGAGTCACTTGGATTGCAATTAGGGTGGCTACATCCTTTTTTTTTCGCTTCCTATCATACAGATTTTAAAATCATTCATTAGCTGTAGGAAGCTTTCTCAAGTTTCAAGGCTAGATGGATATCTAAACATGTGCTGTAGTTCAGTAAATGAGCAGTACCACAGAACAAACCACAGAAATCGAACTACATGATTAAAATAGTTCCTTTGTCTTCAGATCTGTAAAAAGGTTAATGGATTTGTAATAATACAGTGTTCTGACTATACTTGAGTTGGCATAACTTGAATTTAGCAAATGGGAAGACCTTACATCCATCGTTCATTGGAGCAATGAGGTTATTGCTCATATTGTGCACTTTGCCTCAAATCTATGCACATAAATATTCTGTGAACATAAAATCTACGTTGTCTAGGGATGGAGTGTTGGGTAAAACAGTATTTTGTGTTTCAAAAGGATATAAGTGTTTAGCGCCACTATGATCAAGTGGAATCACTGTATAACAGAAGTTTTAACTTCTGTTTATTATAATTTCCTTCTTAGGGCATGTGAACCCTGCCAATATTTATAACTATGAAGCCTGTGTTGAAAAGATGGTTTAAAATGAATGGTACTTTTAATACTTAACAGAATTTCAAATTTATTTTACTTTTTTTTTTGACAAGCATTCAAGAATTCCCTGGAAGGAGGCATTATAATACAGAGAGAAAGTCTGGCTTATGAACAGAAGTTTTTATTAGACTTCTGCCCTGCTGTGAAGCAAATTATTACTAACTTCAAAAATATAACCTAGACTTTT
Source organism: Gorsachius magnificus (assembly GCA_034008185.1). Classification (NCBI taxonomy): domain Eukaryota; kingdom Metazoa; phylum Chordata; class Aves; order Pelecaniformes; family Ardeidae; genus Gorsachius; species Gorsachius magnificus. The sequence goes on along the minus strand of CM067088.1, from coordinate 38,642,978 downwards.
CAAAATTTCAGTGAATTTTGACTTGTCTGTGGTTTTGAGTGAAGAGAAGGAACACAGTTTTATGATTTGAAAATAAAAGATATGTTACTTTAAGTAGGTGTAATTTGGGGGGCAGGAGACTGATGTTACCTAGGATTCATAAGATGATGCATCCCTTTTCTAATTCTCTGGTTTGAAAAGGACACTGAATTTACACTTCCACTATAATGCATGAAATGAGTCTTACACTAAGTTATGTATTCAAATGTTCCTTGGTTTTTAATGACTATCCATACTGTTAGAAGATACTGACTGTATAAACAAAGAAAATGGAAATGACAAATGAAATTACGGGAACACTAAAAATGTCAATATAAGACAGTTTGCTGTTAACTTTCTCAGAACACATGAAGCTTATATTGCCTTATCTGATTTGTTTTGCTCTGCACTAGCTCTGAACTTTACCACAGGAAACAATACAATATAAATGAATTCTTATGGAAATGATAATGTGAATAGAATGTATTACCAAAGTTATCCATATTTCCATAAAGCTATCTAGTGAGTGTGACTATAATTGATAGAATAATATATTTGTTATAGTCTATTGAAAGGTTTGCTGTATATCTGCTGAGTGACTACACTTGAGAAAATGTGGTTATTAGATTAGATAGTTTTATTACCACCATTAGTAGGATTCACTTGAAAAATGTAACACCTATTTTCTTGGTATTTTTCTGGGGCATTAGTTTTCATATTACACTGCATTTTACACAAAATAAGTAAAACTTCGAACTTTTAAATTTCAAACACTGCATGTCCTCTTTGTCCTTTTCTTCTTGCACTGAGGTGTAACACAAGGTTTCAGTTTAGCTGAGTGATGTGCTTTGATGCCAGGCTCTGCCCTCGTGAAATTCTGGTAGCTTTGCTTTTGGAATCTAACCTGTGCTATGTGTTCCAGGGAACAGTGAAAGCCATCATAGTTGTGCTTTTATAATACCTTTTGTGATGTGATAATATTAATAATATAGTGATAAAGGTCCATGTGTTTGGCCTTGCCCTTTTGTGCATTCATCAGTGCCAAAATTACTTTCTTTTCCTTTCTTGGTATCTTCCTGTTTGCTCCTAATGTGTTCATTCAAACTAAAGATAAAAATTGATTGCTGGGCATAATCAGACTTTGTTTATACCTACCAAAATGGAATATATTCTTGCTTCTTGTCTTTCTCAGAAGACACTTTCACAATGGCATTAAACCCAGCGCACACAACAAAGCGTATGACCTGCATGTAAATTATCCAATATGAATTAAGAATACAATCAACACTTCGGCGGCTCTGCAAATTAAAAAGTGTAAACTGTCTTCAGACCTTGGCAAAACATTTGTAATGAATTGGGCCCTTGACTTTACTTTGCAGCATTTCTACATTAAAAGAGTTGCATTTTTATTTATAGTTACTCAGTGGAGCATAGTGAGATGATGAGCTAAAATTCTGCTAAGGGGAGGAAAAAAAGGTTTAATGGGTTACTAAATATTTACAATGAGCTTTGAAAACAAATGTTTGCCTGATTAATTCTGTGGGTAGGAACAAGTACTTCAGTATTTTTTGGTCTGGACCTGCATCTCTGGTGAATGCAATTAAAAACAATGGGTAAAACAGTGTGCAATTGGTGTAAAGAGCCACTTTTATGAATTATGGATTTCTGCTTGAAGAGAAAGTCTTTGTATCAGGTCTGCATGTTAAGCAAAATAAGTTTTTAAGGTTTTTCATTTTGTCAAGAAAAAAAAAGCACAGTGAATTTGGTATGACCCAAACCCTCTTCTTACTCCAGTATTTCTCTTTCATTTTCCAGTGGGCCAACACAATAAGCATGCAGCTTTAATTGTAACTACAGTGTGTCTATTAGCTTCAGTAACATCTTTGAGAAATGTACTGATTCCTACAGCAGGGTAAGAAACATATTTTGGGTTCAAAGCTAGTGAGAAAAACCAACATCAGTCAAAAAATAAGATGTTAGAATCCAATGCCGGGCCCTGGAACTGTCTTACTCAAAAGGGGTTTTGCTGATCTCATGCTATTCCTGTACACTATATACAGTACAGGATATATAAACAAGCTTTGGCAGTAGGTTTTAAGTTACAGGGACTATTGTTGTTTGAGGCTATTGCCTATGTTGTATTCTTCCCCAAGTCTGCCTCGTATTATTAAACCTGGATCTTACCGAAGAAGTGAAGGAGCAATCAATGGGTTATTCTTAGTCTTATGTGGAAACCTAAGGACATTTAAATTGTTGATACAACAGAAAACATAAAATTGAGAATATAGCTGGCATGGTTCTACCTATGCTTACTCTGAGGTAAATGTCTTCAGCTTATTTGAAACTATAGTGCCCAATGTAACCAACAGATTTCTAAACCACATTCTTTTGGTGTATTAGAAACAAATGTCCTGGTCATTCTTAATGAGAAAAATTATTTGCCAGCTCTCATTCTAGGTATATAAAAGGCTATATGCTACTAGCTGTGTTACATCAAGGCTTGAAATTTCAGCCCATATTTTACTAAGGGGACTTTTGTGGCACGGCTAAAAGACCTATTTTTTTCCTTCTACTGAAAACAATGGCAAATGCAATACTCTAGTAGAATGTAATGCATTATAAGAATTATTAGGGAATATTAAAATGAAGACCTCATTTCCCATTGACAGTGAGCCATGAGTTCTTATTTAGACCTGTTTCAGATGGAGGAACTCTGCAAAAGGGAATGCAATTGTCAGTGTGCATACACAGTAAGCAGCTGATAGAATGATGTACCTAAATGTGCCTGTGTACGTACCTACATCTTGATGTGTTCTTTTCAAAATTCTTTGTATGTTTTCAGGGAAATAAATTCTTCTGAGGAAAAAAAACCCAAAAAATGAGTCTAGGCATAACTAGGAAAAGAATCTGCTACAGCAGCAAAGGCTGATCTTAAGTAATGTATTTACTTACCTAAATAAATGTTAAATGTACATGGATGGAAGAAAGTGCATAAATTATGTCATCATTAACATACACAGGTTTTTGATAATGTCGTCTTATTCTTTTTAGGGGGAAATATATGGCCAATTCTATGGGGATTTTTTCTTTATTGATTAAAGGATGTCCTGAATGTCCTTTCTGTGATGAAAGAACTTTTACTCGGATTCTTGTATTTTATGGCTTTTTGAGTTAGTTTAGTGCAAGCCAATCTCTGTTTTTCTCTATTAGATATTAGCGTGAAATTCTTTGTGACATACAATTTTCTTTTCACTGAGGAATTTCTTATACTTTTTAGCTACTGTTTTCTAAACAGTGGTCTCATTTAATTAGAGCTTTTGAATTCTGCATGACCTTGCTTCATTCTTTCTAAATATTTGACTTTATTATAATAATCTTCAAAATGTTCTTAATAGAACACCAAAATCTGAGTAGTAATATGATTTCCTTTGATTTATATTTGCTTTTTTATTATTTATATTTTGGGTAGTCATGCTTTTGTACACAATAATGTTTTTACTTCAGTTAAGCTCTAGGTCAAGAGTCTTTGATAGTTTCTCCACCAGCATAATACAATAAAGAAGTAGGACTCAAAGGAACTTCTCACATGATTTAGCAGATCTTCTGTTCCTCAGTACAGGATCATCTATACTCGCACCATTCCTGACAGGTGCTCGTCCATAGTCTGTATGAAAAGATGCATATCTTCCCCTCAAGCTGTCTGGTCTTGTACTGCATCAAATACTAGAATACTTAGAAACATTGTCTATTACTTCATTATTAGAACTTTTATGGATGTTAAAAAATCCAACAATTTACTGCAACTTGTATTTTGCATTTCTTTTTCCCCTAAGTGATGAAGGTGCCATGTACCCTTTTCCCTTCTGCAGAAACATTCTCTGTTCATGAACACTGTTGTCAGTCTCCTCTGTATCTTTGGTCACCTTTTGTTTGATACAGTCAAAACTACAGTAAGAAGCTATAATAGTCACAAAACTGCAAAATGGACGAATTGCTTCAATCTCTATCATATGATTGAAATCAATGGTTTATAAACAGTGCCTTTCTTGTTTTGGATCCCCAGGATATGTACTACTTCCTTTCCTTACCCTAAACTGTTTTGTCTCAGCAGTTTGTGCTGAGCGTTCTCTGCTTCTCGGAGCTGCCTGCTCTGTTCACCTTCCGTGGTGTCGGCAGCCCACCCTCCCTGCGCCCCTCTGACCGACCCCTGTTTTCTGCAGTCAGCAGATTTTCTTTCTCCTTGCATGCTGTTTCTCTGGGGTCACTGATTAAATAAATCAAACAAAAGTGGTCTGGTATTGATCTTTATAGCACGCTGTTAGTATTTTCACTCTGCTCTGAAGTGAATTCTTTTATAAGCGCTTGTCTTTAATAACCAAGCTGGTCCATTATCCACTCAAGCAGCTCAGCAGCACCAATATTATAATCATTCCCCTTACACACAACATTGTATCAGATTACTCAAAGATCAAGTGAAACATGTCTATGACTTTCTCTTTGCTTAGTGCTTTTGTCCTTGTTGTATGAACCAGAGAAAAATCCCCCCTCAAACAAATCCTTGAAGTGACTACTCTGTGGTTTCTTTGTGGGTTTGTTTTTAAATTCAGAATAAGATAAATAAGCATTTGTTCCTTTCACTTTGCATTGGTTACAGTTGTCTGTCTTAAGTTTCTTGCATGTGATATTTTGCTTAATGCAGAGAAAGACAAACAAAAGGATTTGTTTACTTGTGCTTTGAAAGAGTCAAAATATCAGGGAAGGAGCAGCAGTTTTCACCATGTATCTCTTTTAGTATAATGGCTTAGAGGCAGTAGGTAGGAAATAAATGCTGTTGATGTGGAATTCAGATTTGTGCTGCAAAGCTAAACCTACAACTTTCTGTGACGTGATTCTTCTGCCGGTAACAAAAGGAATAGAAAACTTGTCGAAATTCTTAAGACTGTAGTAGCCTTGGGTTTGGTCTTTGCAATAACAATGGTAGTTTGTTATATTTATGTTCATGTAACAGATATATAGCTGCAAAGCTGTAACTGTAGGCTATGCGTTCAGGTGAAAACACTGTAGCTTAATATCTGATAAACTGCCCACTCAAATCAATTAACTCCTTAATCAGTCCAAGAGCATAATTAAGCCTGACATTTCCAAAATAAAAGCAAGTGACTACTAAACCCAAGAGATGAACCAAAATGTTCTTCAGCTAGTACCACTTCAATCTGTGCATAAGTGTGGATAATGTCACAAGGGAAAACTTTTTTGATGCACCTTGAAGTGTAAACTAAATTTTCAGGTGTTATTAATGACTAAATGATATTCCAGTTAGAGGTCACTTGAAGGCTATTTTTAAAGACATGTTGTCCTTTACTTTCAAGCCCTTTCGAAAGACCTTCAGTTACGGTATAGAAAGCTGAGCACTGATTCCCACTAGTCACCTGCTTTAATTGTGGTATGTTTACTGGTAAGTGCATGGGTGGAAAAAAGATTTGGCTTCAGATATGTGTTGCAGGATACTATCATGAATAGTGAATAGAATAGTCTGATAGCTTTTAACATATATTTCCATGATTATTATATAGGTCTGTAGTGAGCTGGATTATAATGAACTAACTGGGAAACAAAAATTGTACACCAGTATGTTATTGATTGTTGAGCGTTAACATTGCTAACACAATTTAACAGTGCAAATTTAGTGTATTAATAGGCCAAGGGTTGTATAATATCGGCTAGAATAGCCTTAAATTATTTTCTACAGCCTATCTTCTGTCTTCCTTTTCTTTTGCTGCAACTGATTCCATAAAATGAAGACACTTTCTGCATACTGTACCAAACCAAATCATATTACAGAAAGCAGAATGCAGTTAAATGAGAGTTTAATTACTCTCAAATGACAAGGAAATGTTCAGCTATAAAATATGTTGTGAGAGTAATGCATTCTTCCAAGTCAGAATGCTGGGAGGAAAAAAATCTGGGGCTTGTAAAATAGAAATGCAATTGTAATCTCCAGAGACGTAGATTCTAGGAGAATCTGGGTGGAGGGCCCTAGTTGACAGCATTTGGACAAGTGACATTCTAATGGAAGTAATAAGAATAATTGAAATACCAAATAGTTGATGGTCAAACTTTCTAATTCATGACCTTCCCTGTCCTGTGGCCTGGTTTTAGCCTGAGGCTCTGCTCCCCGGAGCTCCTTGCTCACAACAGCCTCCTTGGGAATGAGCTCTGGGCAGAACACTGAAGTGACCTGCATGTGGTATGTGAGCAGGGCTTTGGAAAGCTCTGGGATTTTGACATGTTGCCAAAATCAAGTTTTATAATTGAAATCACAGATGGGAAATCATGACTCTGTAGTTTGTAACTGCCAAATCTAAATGGCATTTCATGGGACCAGCAAAATGCATTTGCTCAACAACCCCTAAATTACCTTTAAGTCAAAGCGCAAAGCTTTGTTGGAAGCGTTATGTTTTAAAAATCCTAATGTATAAAATTAAATTCAAAAGTTTTCTCCAATGTGAAGCATTAGGTGGCTTTCGTATGAACTGCTACGAGTTCTCAGATTCTCACTTGCATCTTCATTCTTCTCAGCACAAGTCGGCTATCATAAGCATCATAAGACAGATCAGTTTTAAGAAAAGACTTTGTATATTGGAGTTGCAGTGCTTTGCAGAATCTTCCAATTGCGTTTGATGAGAGCTGGAGGGGAGGTCCCAGGTCAGAAAGGGTGATTTGGCAGCAAGTGTGGAGATGTGTGAAAAAGCTGATAAAGGGTTTGTCCCTGCCAGGCTTACTGGTAGGACAAAGTCTATGCAGCAGCAATGTGAACTGGAAGGCAGATTAGTGGGCAGATGGACCACTGTGTTTGCCTTGGAAGAACTGATTCCTGCTGATGAAGTGGAAAAGAGGAGGTCAGGAGAATTACTGAAAGAGAAAGGTTAATGAAAGCTGTGAGGGCAGGAATCCAGCATGATTCTGGAGATCGTATTATTTTATGGTTTCACATGGCTATTAATGAATCCAATAGAGAAGGAAATTTATGTCAAAGAAGCAAACAAGATGATTTTTGAGAATTTTACTTAAGGCATTTCGTTGAGAGAAAGCATCAAAACTGAGTCAAACCCCAGTTATATGGCAGGAGACAAGGATGGATCAGATGGAATAGTCTCAGGGATAAAAATTCAGTAATAATGAATAGCAATTATAGTGGTAAAGTATGGGAGGGGAGAGGAGTCTTGGTTTGTTTTGGAATTCACTTCTCCTGTTTTAAGTTGATGCAAAGATGTGCAAGAGCAGTATACAGTATATCTGTACAATATAACTAATTTTATCTTTCTGCTGTTAAAGTATATATTTTTCTTATCAAAGGAGTGTGGATATCCTTTCCCTTGAAACCACTATAAACTTTAATAAGATTGATCTCTGATCAGCAAAATAAAAGTTTCATAAATCAATAGTACAGGTCTAAGCTAGCAGTTAAAAATCAGTTGCATTACCACTTGATGTTTTATGAGCTGGAATAGTCACATCTTTTTATATAAAAGATATTTTTATGTTACAAAGTTGAAACAGCTATCCAGGAAAACAGTAGCTTTCATAGTAATCAGAAGCATGAATTAATTCTTTGGAGGAACATTATTCCTTTTCCCTAAAATAAACCCCTTTGAATTTCTCTTGAACCTTTGGTTCAACTTTTGATAGCTACTGTCAATCAACATCCATCATCTTGTGGCCAACCTAGCTGGCAAGCAGTTGTGCTTGCATCTGACACAGATGCTACCCACTTCTATTTGGCTTATGTGAAAAGAATACATTAGACATCTGCTACAACATTTGATTGATTTACCATGCAGTGTAAAACTGCTTTAAAAACATGCTGAAATCCTTGGTAATGTTCTAGAAAGTTAAACTTAGATCCTTATTGTTCTTACATTTCTGAATTACTTATTAAAAGTAAACCAAACTGATTCAGGATATGAATTCTGTATAAATCCTGAAAAGGAATTATTTTATTATGTACTTTATTACTCATTAATTAAAAAAGGCTTAAATAGTAACTTCATGGTATAAGATGTAACTTCATGGTGAAAGCTGTGAAACAAGGTGTGGTCACAGCATGATTTGGCTTTTGAGGCAGTACTATAAAAGATATGACCTACCCTATTAACTCGTATTTGAGAGAGGATTCAGGACTTTGAGGCAATAGGAGCTCTTTGGTGCTGGTTGGATAAGGCAAGCAGCTACCTCGCTGTTTTGTCATTACAAGAAAAAGGAATGAATTCTTCAGAGAAGCATGTGGTTTTTTATCTCAAGAAAAGCAGTGGCACAACCCCCTTCCATTAAACATGAATGCAAACTTCCCAAATCCTCAGCACTGATCATTGAAATAATTGAAATGATTCAGTTTACTTCAGTGTAAATTGCTGAGCATTTTGGGGTTCTGAGTGTAATGAGGTATGTCCTAGTAGAAACACAGTTTAAGTGAAGTCATTATGCACTTCTACAAACTTCTGATTATATGCATGTTCAAATCCTATCTAGTAACCTAATACTTATGCATATATTTTATTCCTGCCCAAGTGACAAGCTTTCCATAAATTCTGGAAAATCTCAGTACCTAAACACATTGGTTGTATTTAGGCTGAGTGAAAACTGATCCACTGGTTTCTTGCTAGACAGTTTCACTGACACTGGTAGGCTGGAAAAAAAAAAGCGACATGGAAAGATACATCCTAAATCAGTAGCCTGAGTTTTTAGTTAGTATCTGTTCACTATGCACTTCTGAAGATTAGACATGTAGAAAGCTAAATTAGGTCCAACATTATATTTTTTACACAGTTTTTAACTGTCAGTACAACAAATGAAAGGCATTAAAATATTTTTCCTGACTGATGAGAAACCAAGAAATTAAAAGAACCATTTTTAATTATGTTAAAATGAATAATGAATCCGTTTTTCAAGGATTTATTTGGCATGGTTTTGTTTTGCAAAGCAATTTGCCTTCTTAGTATTTCTGCTGTAAGTATTTCATCAATGATGTGATATTAAAGCAATAGAAAATTTGGAAGAGCATTAGTATTCTTCTCTAAGAAATTATTCAGATGCTAATACTTTTGCCAAATGGCTGCTTCTGTGTTGATGCTTTACACGATTCACTAAAAATAACAGCAATTAACTTGTCCCTGAAACTATTTCCTATCAATATTTTCATATGCTTTTTTCTAACTATAAAACTACCACAGGGGTTCTTTTGTCACCACAGATGGGATGCTAGGATTTGGTCCAGCCAAAGTAGCACAACCCTAACAATACTACAGTTTTCTAACTCTTAAAGGAGAACACGCAGATGTCTTTGACTAGACACATTGTGGTGTAGTATTGCATTGTTTTTCTCCTAGATTTGGACCGAGGAAGTATGGTACTGATAATTTTTGGAGGAAAACTCTGACCATCAACTTTTTTCCAATGAGGGATTTAAAATATTTACCTGGTGGCTAATTATTTCTAAAGAGATTTCAGTTTAAAACCTTCACTAGTAATAAGATTTTGATAAGTGCAAGATAGTTAAGATTGAGTGTTTTCAAAATCATAACCTTTCCGTGATATTAAATGAGAATGTGTGCAATCACTTTTAAAAATTTAATTAAGTTTTAACCTTGGAGAAGCCTCACAGTTCAAGCTGACAATTGGTCATGTTGAAGGAGCAGGCAGACACTTGTGCAGACATTCACACTGTTAGGGCACGCAGATAGTGTGACACGGTACATAAATCAGAACCTTCAGATGAAAGATTGGCCGGCTCTTATACCTGACTTTTGGTGATATATTTAATCTAAAAGATCTTTTTGACACACTGGAAGATAGTGAGTTGTTGCTGAGAATTTTAAGTGGAAGAACTGGAAGCCAAGATAGCTCCATCACATTCTGAAGAGGTGGTGGAACTTGCTGCGAGTGTTCTCTATGGCACAGAAAAATATATTATATAAGGGATATGGCATATAAACTCTATTTCTTAGCTGAAATTTGGTCTTTTGTATTGATTAATGTAATCTTTGTAATACTTGCTTTGCACTTTACAAATCCATGTATCCTAGCCTCCTCTTTAAATGCTGCTATCATGCTGCTTCTGAATCTGCGTAGACTGCTGCCGTTTGGAGAAAGGGCCTATTTTTGTCATCTGCTCTTAAAAGCTGTTACAGTCCCAGCAGATTTTCCTGACAGTAACTCCATCTTTTGTTGTTTGCCACAGAGAGACACACAAAGCTCTTGCTCCACTTAGAGTCCTCACAGATCATTTTGGAATGTAGGTGGCCTACAGTCACTGAAGCAAGGGTTGTTATTTAATGAAGTCTCACTTAAATGGTTGTTATATTTCCTTCATTTCTTCTGTTGCCCAGTAATGATTTTTGGATGCAGCTCTTGGCACTGTCAAGTGTATTAGCTGCTTTTGGTTCGCTAGTCTTCCTTAAATTTTACGCTGGTTTCAGATGTGTGAAAACACTTTGTAAGGAACCTTTGCCATTACAGTTCACTTCCCCTCATGTAGCACGTGAGGGATTAAGCCTGTTGGACTGTGTCTGGTGCGTTATATAAGGGTTAGGAAGATATCTATTTGATTTCTGATATGTTTTATTGACTAGTGGTTGATGCACACCTGATAGATAAAGTGGAAATGTATGACTAAAATGATTTTGGAATGACTTCTTATTTAAAGTGATAGCAAACATGCTTAGATGCAGTTTTTCTTTTCCTTATATAAAATCTAGGTAAGTAAATACTTCTAGAGAGGACTTTACTAAGGGAAGAGTACAGAGATTTAAAACAAAAAACTAACACCCCACCGTTCAGTGTTCTGTTTCAGTTTCAATCTGTGTCAAATGGTAAATCTTTAAGACTACATCCAAACCCAACAGCAAATAAATAGCTGGCCACTGCTGCTGTCCTGCCGTCTTTTCAAATACTTCATCTCCTGTAACCAGGGACAGGCTGGTACCCGATTCTTGCCCAGCCTTATTTCAGCAGCAAGCTTACAAATGTTGCCACAGTGTACCTGACATAAATCCTTAAAAAAAAAAAAGGCAATACTTACCAAATTACATGGCATTGAGTATACTGTTTGGGCTATTAAGGATATCCCTGGTAGAAATAGTGGACCAAAATATATATGCCATCTTTTACTGCTAGAGACTTTCTGTAAGAGTGAATATTCATGAAAAGTTCGTGAATATTTGAAGGGATGGTATAAATTTTATATATGAAATCCATCTCCAAAATTTTCACATTATGTTTTAAGTTCTTCTTAAAGTAATTTATATCCTTCAAATAAAATGTGATGAAGACATTGGCTTCAAATGAATTTAAGTAATATCTGACTGTGCTACTATATTACTGCTTTTTTTGGCAGAAATTTTAGGGAGCACAGTAAAATATTGTGGTAGTACACTAATGTATTTCTTAAAGCATTCCTTAAAAAAATTCTGGACAAAGGCTTGTACAAACTCTTTGGGTTACACAAATCTACAGTTAGCAACGGTAACGTGGCGTTTTGTTACTTACAACAAACTGTTCTATATATGACATACATATGTGTACATGTACTACATGTGTATATGCACACACAAGGAACAGGGAAGCTGATCCTATTCCCATAGCATTCTGTTCCTAGTCTATGCATGTACAGTGTCACATTAAGGAGTGCTACAATAAGTCCAAAGTTTTGTATTCTTATGTAATTCCTTCTTGTATATTTCTTTCTTGTTCCACAGTTATTAAGGAGGCCTGAGGAATAAAAATAACAATCGTGTTAAACATCTTGTAACCACTGAAATGAAGGAATACATATCATCTTAGGCTACCTGGAGAATTGACATAGTATCGTCTTCTGTTGTGCCTATCCCAGTAAAATTGGTATACAAAAAAAAAACCCAGGATGCAGAAAGCAGTTTCACCACCTTATAGAAATGGCTCCATCCATACCACTTCTGTCAAGGGATGTTCTCACCATATGGCAATGCATCAGAAATGTTTTTTAAAAACCCTCTAATATTTTAATAAATTAATTCTCTATAGGATGAAAGTATAATAGAAGTTGTGTGAAAAAGCAAGATTATTTTTTCAGGATTTTTTTATTAGAGATTTTTTATTAGATGTTAGAGATAAAAACCTGAGACTTAAATGAACCAGATTCCCTGTTCTCCAGCCATAATGTAAGGCAGGCTGTTAGCCAACCCAACACATAGGTGTATGAAACGGTGTCAGATCAAGGAGGTAGAGACACATGTTTATTTGATGAACAGGTGATTTTTAGACAGGTTAAAATAATTTATCTGACCTCTGCATATATCACTTTGATTCACGATTTCCTGGATAATGTGATAGAAATTTGCATCTAGTCTACAAAAAAACCTGTGAGATATTACAGCTCTGACTGTTTCTGAACCTGTTTCCATTTTTTCCAAGGAATGATATAACAGAGGTAAAAATTGTACTAAAAATTTTTATTGAAGTATAATGGAATATAAAAAAGTGCTTGTAGAAAATTACTTATTATATTTAATAGGAGTGCCAGAAAGCACCACAATATCACAAATGTGAACCTGTGGGCCTATGCTACAGTTTTTCTGATGTGATACTTGTCTGTGGGATATGTAAAGGACTTATTTTAATTCGCAGTTGCAATATCTTAAACTTCAGCCACATTGTCAAGGCTGAGGAAGATGATTCCAACTGCAGAAAAAACTAACAAGTGCCTAAATTCCTTGTGCTTTAGGCATAATGTGGATTTAGACTTTTATTCAGAATAAAGCAAGTTGAGATGGCTGTCCCCAAAATGCACTCAGATGCAATATTAAAGGAAGATTATATAGGAGTAGATGGTATAGAGAAGGTTAAGGAAGTTAGGGCATGGAAAGCTAATTAGTTTCCTTCAGTCCAGTCCCCAAATGAGTCTTTCAGCCTTGCAGTTTGGCTGATGAGGTACGTCACTTGGAAGAAAGGGATGTGAAACTGCACAAGAATTGGAAGAGCTAAGAATGTATTAACAAATTCTGTAGCACCCTCCCTGCAGACTGAATGAGGCTACTGCATTTCAAAAGCCTCTGCGATAATTACATATTTGTGGTAGTATGCCATAATCAAGAGACTATTGGAATTCAACTATTTACAAATCTACCCTAAGATGGTTATTTTATCTATGGTTCTCCTAACTTTGTGATTCTGTACTTCAGAAGATAGCTCTTAATAGGTAAATGCTGCCAGCAATCAATAAATGGGGAAAAAGTAAACAAAAGCGCTGGACGATAAAATTGCGAAGCTGTGTTCCAAAAGCATGTCAGAGAACATAATTAAACATTGGCAACTATCCTCCATCTAAGTTTGTATTTTTTTAAATACAGATTATCACTGGTAGGAATATAAAAAATTAAAGCCAAAATATGCAGAGGTTTACAGATGTGTATGGAAGACTAATTTTCCTGTGTACAGCACTACACTCAATACCACTACACTAAAAGCTTTTTCAAAGGCTTTTCACATTTCCAGTTATGAATTAATTTTTTCTTCCAAGCACAGGCAAAGCAGTAGGATGTGAGTCTCTAATAGCTGATGCTCACTGATTATTTTTTTCCTTGACAAGACTATCCTTTTGGTTCTTTACCAGCAGAACGCTTACTAATTTTGACTTTCATCTTCAGTTATGCAATTACAAACATTATTTTATCACTGAGCCTACATCATACTTAAAATATTGTAGGGAGCTGCTGAGCATCAAAGACCTGTCATTTTCATGCATCCATTGAGTTGTTGTAATCTGAGCAGTAAGTGTTATCCAGGGAAGGTGTTAATGGTAATAAAGTGTTTTGAGCTCTGGCTGACCTGGAAATCTCAGAAGACATTTGGAAAGGAAGTTGCAGGTTGGTCTTACTTAGGTCTAAATAATGAAGAATTTGCATGGAAGAAAAGCCTCTGAGAATGTGTTAATATCACCTGCCTGTTCAACAGCTATTTATTTATAAAATATCATCACACATTGTTAGTTTGTTAATTGGTGTCAGCGGAGAAAAGCAGGTGCTTCCATGCAGTGGTTTTTGGGCCCCTTTTTACGTCCTCTTCATGGACCTTTATCTTTGGGAGGGAGTCTTTTTGAACACTTGTCTTACTAACTTTTTTAGTACCAAGGGCATAGAGCAAATGCTTTTGACTATTTCAGTGCCGTTTAACTAAAATGTCTTTATTCAGTCTGCAGTTTTGGACTTACCATTATCAAGATGCTCAGTTGTCCCTGAAGTTGGCTGTAGGCAAAGTTAATGCTATCTCAATTTGTTGTTTCCTATTACTGTTATATTTCCACCCTGTGTAAGATATGTTACAGAATTATAAAATCTCCATTTTTTTTTATGCTTCTGAGGCTCAAGATGGTCCATATGAATTTAGAGTATATGCAATGTACACAGTTCAGGAAAAAAATTTACTGGTAATGAGTAATATCTGAAGGTAAACCTTATACTTTTAATATGCTATATGAGAAGAAAATGTCTAAATTCATCAGTTCTGACTTTATAGACAAATTAGAATATTGACCTATTGCCATTAAAATATGTCATAAAAATCTATACTTTAAATGAAGTGGCTATTTTCCCATATTATGTATTTGAAAGGGAGCATGTATTTACTTTCCTACTATTCTGCTTAAGAATGTGGTGTTATAGGTCAATGTGGTGATTTCCAAGGACAAGGAGACTGTAAATATTGTATAAGCTATCTGTTTCTGGGCAGTTTTTCAAATGGACTTTTTCCCCAAGAATATTTTTTCTTACCTTGAAGTTTTAGTGCTTTTCCTAATCTGTCTCTTTGATTTGAAAACCTCTGAGCTGTCCAACAGAAAAGACGTTTCTGCGAGAATCAGACATTAGGGATTGGCAGCTCATTTCAGGATCCCAGAGCATTCAGACAGAGTCCTTATTTAGGAGGGCATTTAGTATGAAAAGTTAGTATCTCTTCAAAGCAGAAGTCAAGTATGTTTAGCTTGAAGCGTGAAGTTAAACATACATGATCCTGAAGAGCAATCAGTATCTGGCAACAGAGGAATTGTGCCACTAAGAGGTATCTAAATAAACTACATTTTGTGATTGTTTTAATAAGAGTCTATTAAAAAAAACACAAAAACCCAACAAAAAATAAACAAAAAAACACAGGAAAGAAAAAACCAACAACAACGAAGTCCCAAACAAACAGAAAACCCAAAAAGCAAAAACACACCACCACCCATCCCTCCAAATTAAAACCAAACAACAGAAGGGCCCTAAAATGACGAGGAAATATGTAGAAACCCTTTGACGTTGCAGCTAAGCAAGTATATGATAGGAGGGTTTAAGAAGAATCTTCTGCAAATGGAAATGCAGATCTAGTTGAGCACATTAAGAAGATACAAGTTTTAGCCACCATTGTTTAAAAGCTGGGAATTAAGAGGGCTCTGATGGAATTATTTCAGAGAAGCAGTTAATAAGAAATTAAATATTTCAGACACATGCAGTCTGTGAGAGAGCTGCTGGGTCACTGGGCCTACCAAAGAGTGAAGGGAGCACTTAAGGTGAATAAGGTTTATGCTGAAAAGCTAAGTGATTTGTAACTCTTTTCAAAAAACGTAAATTAAAATGTCAGAGGTAGTACTTCAAAAACATTTAGCAGAGATATAAGAGGTCCAGAGAAGGGTGACAATATAATTACAGACCTGGGATGACTTTGTAAGCAGATAGATTTAGAACAATTGGAACCCTCTTTGTGGAGCAGAGAAGAGTGAAATGGGACATAAAAAGCATTAAAATAATGAATAAAAAAAATATTATTTTATAACCGAGTATGTACTTTTTCATCAAAACATAAAATTAGCCTGGGGAACTCACCGCCACAAGTTGTAGAATACTGGATGGCTTCTGTTTTGCGTGTACACTATAATGTTGGCCTTTGCAATAGGTAGAGTCAAAAAGTTGTGGAAATTCCAGTGTGTCAAATGCACTGTGTAAGGCAGCAACACATTAAGCAGAATAATGATGAAATTTATTTTAGAAGTGGCTTATTTTATTACAGAATTTCTAGAAATTTCCCTGAAGTACCTACTAGAAGCCTAGATAGAGGGATAGATTAGAAGCCATATTAGTTCTAACCAATGTGCAGGTTCCCTATGGGAATCCATAATTCAACATACAAGAAGCTGGCAATTCTGTTTCAGCTCAGAAAATCACTTTAAGAATGTATATATGTGTATTTTGGTAATATGTTTTCATAAACTGGTTTTCAACATTTTATTATGTATTTCTTTCTGTCTATGATGCAGTTCTGCACCAAACAAAATGAAATCCATTCTTTTACTTTAGCTTTTTATGTACATATTGTTTTGCATATAAATTTAGATATATACATTATTGAAGAAAACAGTTGTCATCTGCATGACTGAACCTTTAGTATTCTTCCGCTGTTGGTTTCCCGTGCATTATTGGTTTATAGCCAAGTTTCATTAACTCATTTTGTATTCCATTAAAGGCTGAATTCTAAAGGCCAATGCCTTCCCCTGCTATGGAGTACTAGTTAAAATGGATACGGAAATGACTAAATTTAATGACTTGTGTGAAAAGTCACTCCTTGGGAACTTACAGGAATGTGAAATACAGTATACAGAAACAGCGTGACTCTGTGCACAGTTGTAGCTGTAGGGGAGAAAATTCTCACGCCTTAATGTTTCTACCTTCTTCACAAGTAATAAAAGTATTGCTGTGAATTTACCTTGTGGAAAACGAAATATCTCGGAGGCATCAAAATATCTTGGATGCATCTGGGTAGAATTTGTCCATAAATAGGGTCTTTTCCAATCTGGTTTGTGCTCTATACGCATTCTAGTGTCCTCCTGCAAACACATGTTGACAGTGCAACTGAAGTAAATGATTTATATTTCCTTACATATCTCTGAATTTCAATACAGACAGTTAAAATAATTGTGATCCTATTCAGTTCTGCATCCCATGGAGAAACTGATTAACTGAAATCTTATTTATCTCTGGGTGTGTTTTTTTTTTTTACTTTCTGCATGTTATTTACAAGAGTTCTTGTCTTATGATTGAGCACTGGATTGTTTTGTAATTTAAATGAACAAATACAGAAATGTAGTCCTGAGCTGGTGACATGGTTCACTTAATTCCTTGCAGAGAGAGAGATAATTTTAGACTAAACCCTTTAGATGTTCACTTAAGCAAGCACAATATTATTAACAGCTTAGTCATCCAAAATAGAATTGGTTAAAACATGGAAAATAAGTTTTAATATGAAAACAGAAAAAAAAAAAAAACCAAAAAACAAACCAGTAAAACTGAAAGCTAAAGTTGACATACTATGTGAATCTGCATGAAAAGGTGAAGTCACTTGGATGACTGTAGTTTGAGATGCATTTCTAAAATGTTCTGGGTCAGGGCCATGGGATGATTTGTTCCTTAGAATAAACTAACATGGATATAATTCTGTAGGTTTTCTTGTATTGATGGTGTTTAATTCCTCAAAGATATGAAGCAAGAATTATTGATATAAAGAATATTGCTAAATAATCATTCTAAAGGGTTATTTGCTAGAGACAGGCAATGGATAAATTTATAGCTTGGGTTATTTTCTACCCCCTTTTTTTTTTTTTTTTTGAATAAAATCAGACTTGTACCTAAAGCTTTGTGGCTTCTGGTATGATGAGAACTTTTAATCTAACATCTATATTTCAGCTGCTATGTGCCCTTTGTACAGCTGGCTGAGGATTTAGGCAGGGGATTCCACTTGCACATATCAGCAGTTTCATAAAAGCCACCAACTTTTCCATCAGATGTTTCTGCCAAACTTTGTGCTCAACGGCTACTATCTGTGTTCTATCTGAAATTTAGTGCTAACTCTAGCAGAGCATAAAATATATTTGAAGACAATGAAAAATGTATTACTTAATTTCCCTAAAGTATATGCTATATATAGCTTCAGCTAAAACTAGTTTTGTAAGGAGAGATAAACAAGAAGTTAATCTTCAAATGCAACTATTTCTTTTTTGTTCAATTTTTTTTCTAAGTAATGATTTCCTGAATATTGGTAGATGTCTTCCACATATATCAGGGCTATTCTATTTTTAATGGAAGAATTTGTAAAATAAAAAGGCATCATCAGGTCCAGTGTGTATAAATAACCTCTTTGTTAAAATAATTCCTGGGTTAACAATTTTATGTCCTTTATTTTAGAAGTCAAAACTTGCAGGTGATACCCTCAGTTGTTACTGCTTTTCATAAATCTTGCTGTAAGCACCCAATCTAGAAAATATCTACTTGCACTTACACATTTACCTCTAAATACTGCCACATTTTGATACTTGGGTGTATAGGAAATCCCATATTTTCCTATAGCTTCCTGGGCAATATAGGACAAAATCCCAGGATGGATCCTGTCTTCTGGCAGGATCCTAATTCTGGCATCAGTGGAAGACTCTAAAATCTGCTTTGCAAATAGTCATGTTTAACATCAATGTTCTTCATCCTGCAATGCACCTGTCCTCCTACTCTTTCATACTCAAATGCAAGAATGTAGCTGAAAGTTAGTGACACTTTATAAACTTACCATGCGCTAAATTTTATCTCTTCTTTTATGCAACAGGAATTTGTCTTTTTCTTTTCCAAAATATTCAGATAAGTACCTTTTTCTTCCACCAGAGTTTTATTAAAAGTTATGAATGGAGAAAAACCCTACCATGCTGCACAAATATCATGGTTTGCATTTTATCAGACAGAATAGAAAACAGACCTTCCTAAATATATTGATGTACTTGATAAGTTTTCTTATTTTAGCAGTGTGAGGCAGAAGGAACAGTCTGTCTGTACCTCTGGAAAAGTTATGAATTTTACCCAGCTTGTGGACTACTGTGAGTTCTTGAGCTGCTTGGTACATGTAAATATGTCATTGCTCACCCATAGTTTGGTTTAGAATGACCAGTCATGGCTTGCTGAGGAGAGAGATATTCTACCAAGAAGAGAGTGCAGCTATTTTATGGAGCTTGTGAAGGGTTGAAGTGGTGGATAGGGTTTTATATACCATGCAAAAATCATGGGTTTAAACATGAGGCCTTTATGTGTGTATTTCTTCCTTTAAATTGCTCCACTTACTACTAAAACTTTTATAAACATGCGTATTTCCTCCTGCTTATTTCATATCCACTTCATGAAACAGTTGTAACCATATAGGAGTGGTAACACAGTTTTGATTAGACTTGTTAGACTTCTCACTTCAGACTTGTGGATCTGCATTTCTACACCATTGGCTTAAGTAAAGGTGCTCTCACTTTGCTTCTGCTTGGTCATCTCCTGAAATTAATTAATAGCTCAAATAGCACAGAAATAAAGGACTCTTCAGGACAAATATCCTTTTACTTGCTCTATAGCTGAACTCTTCCCTCATATTAAAAGTATAAATGTATGATCTTCTTTTCTTGTTATTGACATCCTTGAGATAGCCTGAGTCTACTTGGTCAAATGCTTTTTCTAAATTAAATGAAAATCCTCAAAGCATTTGTCATGTTTCATGCCATGTTAAAACAGTGAAGTAATCTCTAAACACACTGCTGTTGTGCATAAAAGTTTATATCTGAAATATAATTTTTTTTGAGGGGGTCAGAATTCATTTTATTATGGGTCAAAAATTTGGGGAAGGAAATTTTCAATGGGAAAAAGTGCGGGGAAGGAAGTTTTGAATATCCTCAACTTCTTATATGCTTTCATAAATCTAAAACTTCTCAGTCTTCAAATAGATAGCTCACAAAACAGGTAAGTTAATTTCTGTATGATCCTGTAATTAGCCTCACCCTGGAAAACAACGATATTTAAGAGTCTTAATTTTTGCCATTGGGCAAATGATATAACATTTCAGTCAGCGTGTCTCCAATGTGTACAAGATTGCAGCTGACAGCTGCCTTTAGGTCTGAGAATTTTCTTTATGAAGCCAGTATCATCTTTGGTTTGTGACTGACCGCAGAACAACTGTTAATGAGTAGAGTTGGGGTTTTGTCCTCTTCCTTTTCATATAAAAGGTAAGTTCATCCAGCTTGCCTTCTAGGTCAGTTCTTTCTCTTCTTTTTTTTTTTTCTATCTAAACAGCACTTACTAATTCCTCTTAACTATTACATTTTCCAAATCAGTGCCAGTCCTTACTTGTTTCTTTGTCTCATGTATTTTGTACATTTTTAATCACACGTAATGCACAAAGAAGGTTCATGTTCTTAAACTGTACTTACATATCTTTCTACTTGAATGGATTAGAAAGCACAGCTATGAGTGTCACGTTTTTTTTTTTCCCCACTTCCTGCTCTGTTTCTGCAATCGCTTAATGGCTCACAATGAAAGAATGGTTGACACTGGGTTCACAAGATTACAAATTCTTTTAATGGTCCTCTTCATGTGTCCCAGTCTCCTCACAATCTGAGGGAAACAAAACCCTGAGGAGGAAAGGGATGAGACCTAAGGAGTGCCAACATTATGTAATGTTTTCTCTCTCTTGCTGCACCTTTGCCTGATTTAGGGATGCCTAAAAAAAGAATCTTGAGCACACATAGCTCATTTCTTCTTCCTGAAAGGATACATATAAAGATATTCAAATCAAGACTATCCTTGTTCCGGAAGCCTTAGCAATACTCAAAAAGAGGCACAAAGAATACTATTTCAGGAAATATTTCAATCTTTGAAAATTAATATATTTCTCTGAAGGAAACCCAAACAACATCAGTTCTTTAAAATTATCTATTTCCTGAGAAATGAAAATGGAAAGACGGCTTCTCATGAATGAGCTTTTCTTCAAATACCCTGGAATCCTAAATGCTTTGTGGCTTATTTGAAAGCAACTTCTTTTATATGTCACTTATGGATTTATACCTAAAAACTATGCAGGGGTAGAGAAGTACTTCTTTCTTTCAGGCTATAGTCTGGCTATGATTCTTCAGGGTTTTGTATTTATTACACAACTGTTTTCCTTTGTGATTTAATGATAAATCAAATAAGACAGCAGAACAAATGCTGGCTAGCCAAAATGTTTTTTCTGCCTTATAGTTCTGAGAATCTAGTTTCAACTTTGTAATTAATATTTCTCCAAATAATTGGGCCAGGATACTACTTGGCTTTGGTTTTCACTTAAATATTTGATGTGAGAAAGGTATTAAGACTGTGATAAAGTTTTTGTGTTTAGATTTTTTTATCTGTCTGAATCCTTCAGTGGCCCATTAGAACACTCTCGCATTGCTCCAGCACCAGATATTTTTTGGATGTTACTTATTTTCTTGCCATATATTTTTCTTATTTTATTATCTGGTGGTTCTTTTTCTCTAGTAAATCTCTGCTTCTTTAATTTGATGGGATCTTTTTGCTGCTACTTCTTCTCTTGGATTAAAATATCTAATATATAGCTTTTTTTACCTTGTTTTGAGTAGTTTTAGAACTTAACTTCGTAGTTAAATAGTAGCATTGCAGGTTTTCTACACTGCTCTAACTTTAGAGGTCAGGTAGCTTTGTTTCTTCCTCACACAGTGTTTATGTTCAATTAGCTTCAACATATTAGAGTCTTTATTTGTAAGAACTTCTTCCAGTTTTAATCTGGTACTTGAGGCATTCTTGTGATCATATCCATTATTACAAAAATCAGGCCTCCCTATTAAATGTCCTGCCTTTCCTAATACTGCGTGAGAAGAAAGGAGATAGCAAAGGGCATAATTTCTGAGAACTCAAAGGGGATGTGGCATGATCTAAATTAGCTGATCACTTCCAGTTTAAAGCAGTCTACTTCCTGGAAGTCACAGCACATTCAGTCTGCTTCCCCTTTATTGCTAAATTAAGGCACTGTATCTCAAAAAGCTGGCCAGTAATTCCTTGACACAATCCAGCCTAAATAATTGAGTTCAATGCAAATTCTCCTTACGTCTCTTGCTCTGCTTTCACTGGAATTTCACCCCAATCACCATCTGGTGTTCAAACACTGTTGAGATTGCCATCAGTCTGATCTCCTTTGAAGTATCCTAGATACGGACTGTGAACCATGCTGTGTTCCTTACTCTATAAATACAGTACAAAATAAAAATTTAAGACCCAAAGAATGAAAGGAGGATTATACATTTTGTATGGTAGATGACAGACTATAGCAGTAACCTTACTAAGGGCTCTTCATTCATTAAGGCAGCAACTAAAAATAACTTTTAAGAAGTCATGAGCTTTTCACATTGATGTGAGGGGTGTCTGTTTTTGAGGAAAGAAAATCCCAGTGTGTTGAATTAATTTTTCACTCCTGCTGAGAGTGGGAGATCTGTACAAGGTAAGCAGCAGAAGAAACAAAATGTTTGCCTGTTTAAAATGATGAAAAAAGAGCAATATGAGCATGTCCAAGTAACTGATAGGCCAACTTGAAAACAAAATAAAAATCAGAATGAACTAAAGGTAAAAGCATAGATTTTATTTAAAAGAGAAAAGCCATTAAATTAATCAAGCAAACATAAATTAATCAGCAAATATAAGTTTCCTAAATCAACTAATTATTCTAAAAATATATATTATGTGGTAAACATTGTTAAATGAAAAGATTATTTCTGTTTTAACTGGAGTGCAGTTATTTCAGCACCTAGCATACTACAAATTTTGGGACATCAATAACCTCAGCCTAACAAAATACATTGCAACATTCTTCAGCTGCTCCAGTTTCCATATAGTCTGTGTTTTGTAGTCTAAGGAGTGACCTTGTTGCTAGGGGAATTCATGGTACATGGAGAAAACTGAGAGCCAAAGATGATTTACTCTGATTCTAAGCCTGCTCAAATCAAAGGAGGCTTTTCTCTTTACTTCAGTGAATTTAGGACCCACTAGGACTTCAAGAATACTAGTGATGCTTTTTCAGTATGTGATGCTTTTCAGCCTTATTTTCTATGAGAATGCATTTCTGAACTTGAGCTAAATTCTGTCTGTAGCTGCATTTGCATGCTTCTGTTACTGATGAGTCATGAAGATCTGAGAGGCGAGATGTTAATAAAAATAAGATGCTTTCTTTAACAGAATGCATATCGAAGCCTTAATATCTAAAGACGTACAAAGACAAAATATGTTTCCAAAGAATGAAAAATAATATCCCTTAATGTTAAATTAGGATCATATATTTTATGAAATAGAAGAGGGAAAAATCAGTAACAGGCAAGTGTTCTAAAATTACTTTGATTCTAGTTAAATATATATGATGTAGTTCTCTAGAGATGCCACTAAGCTGAGACAGATTCACATCTTTGACGCTTGGGGAACAGAGATACAAAGCTGACTAACTGGGTCAGTGAATGCAGCTTATGGAAAGTGACTGCAACAGATGCTGTGTTTCCAAGGGTGGTATGTAGATAGCTATGGTAGTTAATGACTTAATTCTCTCAATTTAAAGTGCAGGTCTCCAAAGTATTTTTAATCAGATGAACTTCTTTATCTTGGTATTCTTAACGAAGTGGAGGAGAGGAAGAAGTTGTGGGGACTTCATTCAGTTGACAGACAGGTACAGGAGAAAGAAATTACTCTTCCCAGCAGCCTTTCACATGGACTTCTCTAGTCCTCTTTTAGGAATGTGCAATAGGGATTGTAAGACCTCTTCTAGGTTGAAATCTTCAGTACAGCATATCTTGTCTTTCCAATGCACAAATTGCGGTCTTTTTCTCATCAATCATTACTTAAACTATATTGGTTGAAAATTAAAAATACAATGTATCCAAGTACAGTTTGCTTCAGTTAGAATTATTTAAACCAGCAACTACTAAGGGCTAGAATTACATAGAAGTTGCTGGTTTTTGAGTATTCTGCTGTACAGAGGAAATGGTATTACCTACAGTGTAAGTCATTGTGAGCAAAGTCAGAAAACAAGGCTCTAAGCTTGCAGTGTATGTCAAAGTTACTCTCATTTACCACTAAAGAAACTTAGAGACAGTCTTTCCGTGTAATGAGTACCTTTTCTCCATGCTTACTGATCATGTTTCTTTGTAGAAACTACTTCAACCTTTCCTGGTGAACAAAAGATTTCTTGGCATATAAAGGCTGAGAGTCGTGTTCTAGACCCCAGTGCTAACACTAGTGTGCTTGTCTGAAAAACTGAACATTATCATTGCATTTTTTTATCTTCCAGAAATTGCATTTGGAAGTAGTGCAATTAGGGTCTTTTGGACCACATCCTCACCTGCTGTTGGTTAATTATTTTCTGGATTACTGATTATTTTGCTAATGCCCAAGGAGGATGTAGCTTTTCTAGTCTGGCAGCAGCATCCTCAGAATGATGTCACTGTACTTCACCGTAATGGATTCTTAGACAACATAACCTGCCCTACAGTCACAGCGATCGTTTTTTTACTGAGAAACAGTGTATGTGTACCTAATCTAAGTGATTTTTTTGGATGGGAACATAGTGGGAGTAGTATTTGGATCATGAGATGCAAATGTTAGATATGCTGAAACTTGCCCACAAACAAGTAGATTTTGATAGCACATAAAAGGAGACAGCAAAAAGTGGAGGTGTGAGAGTTGTTCTGTCCTCAAGGGCAAGGGAGTGGGTGTGGTGGAGGGATATAGAATTTTTAGATAAGCTAATTTTTTTCTTTTTCCTTTCTTAGTTAATTTGTTGCCTAAACTCATATTTAAGTAGGAATTCTTCTGTCTGCATGGTGATAAACAGTAGTTGTTTAACATGAACAGCAACTTTGCCTTAATGAAAACAAACATTAACAGAAATAGGGAAATCTCTGGACTGCAGCAAATGTGCTTCTTCCTAATCAGTTTCCTTTGTCTATAAAATACACCCACATACTAGAAAGTTCATAAAATGAGAGCTGGAAGGCATCAATAATAATGTATTTTAGTCGAAAAATTTACTGCAGAGTGAATGTCATACACAGCTTTAGTTGTTATCCGAAACCAGTAGGCCTAGTCATAATCTGCATGCTGATGCCAGAGCAAGCAGACAACAGTATTTCACTAGGACCACTTATGAAATCTGTCATATTACTCAGCTGCTGTAAAGATGCCTCAGGGTTTCCTCCTGCAGAACAAACTCTTGATGTGTCCAGCTTTTAATGGCAAGTAAGCTAATTTCTTTTTCTATCTCTTGATTCTCTGAAATGGTTCATAACACATAGTATTAGTGAATGTAAGCAACAGTCAAAGTCTAAATGGATTGTTCTTAAGCAACTATTGAAACTGCTTGCAGGATGAAACCAGAGCACACTGGCTCTTAGGGTTGGTCTTCATGGTACCTGGCTGGTTATTTCATTTGTAGTTCTTTAAAAGTGTACCAGGGATAAGTGGCAATGAGACATTCATAGATAAAAGAAAATAATAAAAATTGAGTTAAACATTATGGAAGTCACAGGTGGCACAGTACTTCTGCTTTTGTACTTCGGTTATTAAGCACTGGAAGAGGCTGCCCAGGGAAGTGGTTGAGTCCCCATCCCTGGAGGTATTTAAAAGACCTGTAGATGTGGCACTTAAGGACATGGTTTAGTGGCAGACTTGGCAGTTTTAGGTTTACGGTTGGACTTGATGATCTTCAAGGTCTTTTCCAACCTAAATAATTCTGTGCTGGAAGTTGACTTTTCCCACTAGAATATAGTAAAGCACTTTGAATTGATGTTAATACCACTTCTGCAAATTAAGTGCAGAAATACATATTTAAATAGATAAATTTTCCTAACACATCTCAGCGATGGCAAGTGGTTTTAAGATAGGAATTCATGTCAGATGGCCACTAAAGAGTTAAGAAACTCGGTCTTTCTGGATATTAGGAAATTAAACCATCTGCTCTGCTTAGAAGTCCATGCAAGATCCTTTGCTATCTAAACCCAGCATCTGTTGAAAGCATGCTGTATGTATATAGTTAAATCCAGGGGTTAAGAGGAACAGTAGGTGCTCTTTCAGCCCTTAGATAGATAACAGTTGCTAAGATACCATATGGAGTGTGGAAGGGTCTCTCTCCTATGTACTTGCTTGGGCTTTGGTACAGAGAAGTAAATTTCACTCATAGTTGAATGATTGAACAAATCCTTCCTTGATGAATCCTTGCCTAAGATAGGGCCTAAGTCTGTTCACCCAAATAATCTCTCCTAAAGTTCATTATTTCTTATCTTCCATATTAGAATAGGTCCTTTGTTTCTTGTGGCCCTTACTCTGCCTTTCCCCACTGGCATTGAACCTTCTGTTTGTAACCATGTTGCTTTTCCCTCCTGCTCCTAGCTTCAGATTTTTCACTTGTTGAACCCAGAAAGTGCAGATCTGTGGGAGATGGACCATCTGGAAGTGCCAGCGTGGTGTTTTTTCTTCCTATAGCATGTCTTGCTGCAATTTCTGCCACTTGATGTTTCCAGATGACAAGTGCCTTACAAATTAATCCCCTTCTGTTCCCAAGGCATAAGTAAAGAGGAACTCCTCCCCAAGTCCTACACATGCTCTAGCACTTCCTTCTGACCATAATTTTGGGAGGTAGAATAGCTCCATACTCAGTAGCTCTGGCTCCTTCTTGAGTAGCTGATGAAACGTTTAGCTACTATCCTTGTCTGAGGGAAAGGGGGGGGAAAAAAGAGCAGCTGGATCTCTTTCTGAAATCAGTTTCTTGGAACCATTAAAGTTCAATCACCATCATATAGTGGGGGGAAAACCCCTCAATTTTTATTTCTAACAAGAAAATATCTCTAGTCCCGTGATAATCAGTACTAATTACTTCTGTATTCCTTTCCCTTTTTTCTGCGGAAAAGAAGTCAGGCTTACATCTAAGATGGATTAATCACTTGGGCTTTTTGCTGCTTACATTAAATGTAAATCTAGTCTGTCTCACAGGGAATTGGCAGATGGAATTGATCTTGTATCTTGTTCTGTGTGTTATTCAATGGCCATTTGGTAATCAGTAATAAAAAAGGGCAAATTATTCTCATTTCTGTCTTATCTGAAGTTTGTCCAAACAAGAAAAGCTTTCTTGAGAAAGAACTGTGTGATCTTGATCTACGTTAAGAGTTATGAGAATATGGATGAGGGAGAGAATGGACAAAACTTAAAAGTTCTTCATCACAGTGGAATGTTATGCCCAGTTGCTTTCATCAAAATAGCATAACTGGTGCACACATATGAGTAAATAGTGACTATGACAAACTTTCTGTGAAGGGAGTGAGTCTTCATTGTAGAGTGTTAATTGTCAAGCTTAGTATATATTAATAGTCAATTTTTATTTAATGATTAATATTTTAATGTAAAATATAAATACCTATATTTCAAGCATGCTAATAAAGGAAAAAATAACAATGCAGTATGATAAAGCTGGATCAACTTTTTAGTTCACATATTGGTGATTTTTCAGTGTTGTGAATAATTAATTTTTTTTTAAGATTCAGAAACAGTGAGACAACCCTTGCCCTCATTTTCTATAGACATATTAAAGAACTGTTTTGAGGACATTTGATTGGCTAATGTAGCTTCAGGCTAAATGTTTGCACAATGCAAGGTCAGCGTAAAAGTCAGTCATAACTCATAAATCAGTAGTAACACTCGATACGCAAGTTAAAAGGTTGTTATTCTACTTCATCTTATGTATTTTTAAACAGAGGAAGATGGTCTCTTACTACTTTTCTTGCTTTTAGTCCTCTAGAACTTTACCTAATAAGCCTTTCTTTCCTTTTTTCTAAAGAAAAAGGAATTGAATAATTTTCACATAGCCCAATAAAATGTTTTGAAGGAAATGGCCACAATAATCTCAGACTGTAGGCTGATCTGGTATTTGAAATGAAGCATTGTACAGGTTGATATTTTAGTGCTGTATTAATGGATCGAAGAAACAAATCTTGATGATGAAAAGTAGTAAATTTGGGGTGAAATAGAATCTTGGCAAGAGGCTTGAACCTGTATAGACAATTCAGACAAATCAATGTACTCTTAAATCTTAAACTAAAAATGGAATAAATAAGAACTTAATTAGAATGAAGGTGGCTATTAATTTGTAGAACTGAACATTAGAAGCTCACTCCAAAAGATATTCTAACATGTTTAATTACAACTTGCTTGTATTTTCTTAAAGTTCTAATTAACTTGAATTAAATGGAACTTGGATGTCTATAGAAATACAAAGCTTGCATTACTACAAGCATGTACTAAAACAGTTTAGAAATTTAAGTTTAAAAATTTTGGGGTGCAATGAATATATAATATAGCCAAGGTTACTGCGTGATTGTGAAACTTTAGTTTTCTTGTAATATATTTGCAGTATTACTTCTAAAGCTCCCACCTAAAATCACAATTGAGATTATATCACTGTTAATGACAGGTATATGCCCTAGATAGTAATTGTCTGACTAAAAAAGCCTCTGCAAACCTGAAGCTGTCTCATTAACAAGTGGAGCTTGTTGGAATCATTTTCCTTATTCTCAGCCTGAGGAAAGCTGTCTACCATGCAAGAAAGGAAACTTTAAAGAGAAAATACTCTTTGCACCTTAGCAAAAACTTTCAAGTGAAAATATTTGTAATTTAAAAATTATATAAATTTTGAGATAATTTTTCTCATTTGAAACATTTTTCAATAAAATTAAAACTTCAAGGTTCTTCTACAATAAAAATCAAAGTAAATATTCCTTGGTATTACAGGGACACATATTTAGAGACTGAACATTTCTTTTTTTTTTTACAATTAAAACATTTACCACTTTTGTTGTGGTATTTGTGATTCTTTTTTTTTGAAACAAATATTTTCAGCCCTGAATATATTGTCAGAAGAGAAGTTAAGGGGGTTTGTGGTCATCTCACTCTATGCACTGGCCCACCTGCTGAGAAAACTACCCCTAAAATTATGTATTTCCTTCCTGTAT
The DNA here is from genome assembly GCA_034008185.1 of Gorsachius magnificus. Lineage (NCBI taxonomy): Eukaryota > Metazoa > Chordata > Aves > Pelecaniformes > Ardeidae > Gorsachius > Gorsachius magnificus. The sequence goes on along the minus strand of CM067088.1, from coordinate 38,614,084 downwards.
TTTCTGTACAGGTGTCTGGTCATTGTCCTAAGGGGGCATGGAATTTTTTTGAGTACAGGTGCATTTCATGTAAGAAACTACCCATAGACAAAAAAGCACATGAAGCAAATACTAGAACTGAAGCTCTTGGAAATAACTGCTGCAGTTTTTTCAAATTGGGGAAAAATGGCAGTAAGGGCTCCCCTTAAAGTTCTGTAAACTTTGTCATAAACAGAAGTATTTTGCTTATGCAGATTAAGCTGATAGTTTGTTTTGTGGCTCTGCCTCATGGCAGTTTATTCATGCGTGTTACATACCTGCAGGTTGTTGCACATGTATTATAGATGAAAAAAGTTGCTAAAGCCAAAACCTTCAGTAAAAGTCTATTCATAACTATTGAGAGTCAAGGATGGACTACTAAATTAGGTAGCAAAGCTATTAGAAAAAGAATGTAGAACACAAAAGGGCTCCCCTAATTATTGGAATGGATCTCAGGAGAGTCCAGCTGCTTGTGTAATTTCTGGCCCAGTTTTCTCACTTTCTGTGCTCTGGTTCCTCCTCCTGCAGAATTAGAACAAAACATTTTGCTGCTTCAGACTTGTAAAGATTAGTGCATGCTAATCCTTCATGGGTTTGGGTACCTTATATGCTTATAATCCTTCTCTTCACTTGAAGTATTAAAGTGGCTATTTCAGCTGGACGGTAAAGAGGTACATTAGATTTTTGATAATTTCTGAATTGCTTATTGTTGGAATAGATGCTGATTGTTAATTTTTGTATTTAATGTAGAATGACAGTCTTAACAGCTTGGCCAGCCACCAAGACAGATTATGGTATTTAAGACTTCCATAGCACCTAAATATGCTTCAAGACAGATTATTTAATTATTCTAATACATCCACTAGTAATATCAACAAAATTGATAAAAATTAGATAGTGCTGTTATTTAAAATCTGTGCTTCCATTCAATACTATTATTACAGAACTATGTCAATGGATATTCCCCTTGAAAAATATTTCCTTTGCAGATGTTTGTCACCTTTTAATTGATATTTTTGTAGCATTATTTCTCCTTACAGATCAGGCTTATAATATTGATGTTTCTACAATGCAGTTTCTTAATACTTTTAAAAATTGAGTATACTTCAGTATATTAATTCGAAGTTAAAACATCCCTCAGAAATATCAACAAACTATAGATTGGTAATTTCTATTGATAAATAAGTTCTAGGAATGCAATTGATCTTACAGCTCCCTCACAGCTGTGATGTGAATACAGTAAGGGTAGACTAGGACATAATCAGGATTAGCTCTGCAACAGCAAACAGCAACGTCCCATGATGTTGCTATCCACAGTAGAGTGCAATCAATACATACCAAAATACCATATGCTTGTATAATTTAGCATAGTTTGGAAATGCATGATTCTGTGTAATCAAAACACTGACTACACTTGGCAGTGGCTAACAGGGCTAGCTGTGCCTATCTTTCCCATTTTTCTGGTAGTTGTCTTTTTTTGCTTCCGACAAAACCATAAAACTACCTTCTGGTCAGTGCCTCAGGCCATCCATTGATCACATATCCAGGGCAAAAAAGTGTTGTTCATCTCAAGTTGGTTCTTGCTCAAACGATGAGCGCTCAGTGGACTGGGACTATTGTGTCACCTTTTCTTCTCCCTGCGGAAGCAGAATTAGCCATTGAGTCATGGTGAGGAGTAGACAGAAGGCCCATCAACTAGGGGAAGGTCCATGATATCTACAGGTAGGCTGCTGGCAGTTTCTAGTTATCTCTTTCACAGGAGTATTTACAAAACTGTAACAGGATCAGAATGTCACCAGGAGTTTCACTTTAAGGTAGAATCACTTTATTTGTCTAACTTTATCTAATGTTTTCCCTGCCTTCAGGCTTTTTCTGCCCCCTTTAATGCTTTGCTGCACTCTAGTAAAGCCTCAGTGGAGAAATTCCTACGCATAGTTGATGGAACACCAGAGACTGTGGGTTTTTATCAATAAGATTATAGAATATAAACCTCAGTAACAAGGAAAAAGCATGTGGATAGCAGATGAAGCTCCAGTTTTCACAATTTTTTTTTCACCTGTGAAACTTTAAAAACCTTTTTAAAACTTTTAAGGCCAAAGAGAGCTCCAAATGGGAATCCGGAGGGAGCGGGGGAAAAAAACCCACAACCAAAAGAGAAAAGCTGGAGTTTTTTTCTGCTCACTTACAGCTCCTGCTCTGTGACAAATTATTTTGCCTTTCTTCAGTCATCTGAGCCACTTAATTACTTAATTGCTGTCGATATCAGTTAAGGCATATCTTATAAAAAAGGTACTGGACATCATTCCAAATGGAATGGATCTAACTATCAGGACATGAAACTAGCCATTAAGAATTTGATAGTACTGCTCTACTATACATGCCTTTTATGGGGGACAGTTAATTATTGCAGACTTATACTCTGCTGCATGGAAGATGTTAACATAGAAGATACTGACATCTTGCAGCATACTCTGTGCTGCTGTTTTGGATAAGACAAGTTACTGTTGTATGTTGCTGACTGCAGATTTAAGTGGTGCAGGAACTAAAATTTGTCCAGCAGGGAGGTAAAGAACATCAACAGTATAAGCAAACTGCCATCCTGGGCATATTTTCCCTAAAACTAAAAAAAATAAAGAATAAAAAAAAGTAAAAATTGCTAAAGACATGAACTGATTTGTGGAAAGCATTTGACATGAAGTTGGCAATTGTTAACAAACTCACAAGATAGCTGAAAGTACATTCAGAAGCCTTTGGTGTCAAAGGGAAGAGATGGAGAACGACATAACGAAATGTAAGTCCCCATGAACTCTGGTTATCGGGGTACTATGTCATTGCCCTCAAGAAAAGTGCAATACTGATGCTTTTAACATTTTACAGAAAATTCAGTTTTCTTAAGAATTAGTTAATTGGGGGCAGGAGGGGAGTTTAGCTCAGGCACAGAAACAGGAAACATAGCAATGGAAAAGACACTTGGGGTTACCTTGTAATTCGCCTTGACAGGTCAGTATGATTATTTACAGTATAGCTAAGCACTTGCCTACGTTCTTTTAAGTCTCCTGTAACACTGCATTGCTCCAAGAACAGCGGATATTTCAGTCTCTTTCACTCTCTCCCTTCTCCATTTCTCTGTTTATGTCAGATTTTATATGAAGGCTAATAACCAAAACCACAGAATCATAGAATTATTTAGGTTGGAAAAGACCTTTAAGATCATCAAGTCCAACCATTAACTAGCACTGCCAAGTCCATCACTAAACCATGTCCCTAAGCACCAGATCTACCAGTCTTTTAAATACCTCCAGGGACGGGGACTCAACCACTTCCCTGGGCAGCCTGTTCCAATGCTTGACAACTCTTCCAGCGAAGAAATTTTTCCTAATATCCAATCTAGACCTCCCCGGTGCAACTTGAGGCTGTTTCCTCTTGTCCCTGAGTTCTGAATTCCTACTTCAAATATCCTTAATACAGAGGTTTCCTGCATTTTTTTCAAGTTTTCCCACCTGTACTAAACAAAGTAGTGCTTAACATGGGTAAACACAAGAGGCAAAGAAAAATTATTAAATTGAGTTGATGTAATTTCAGCATATTTCAGTTCATATTCTGTTCAGAGTCTAACTACATCAGAGATTCAACCCAGTGATTATCAAATGCAATACCTGTCACAAGACTAATTGTTTATTCACTTAAGATTGGAACTGTTCTGTTTGTTCTTACTGAGAGTATTTGAAATTTGAATAACTTGTGCAAAAGACTGTAGTCTTAAAATTGTTTGGATTATTGAAAATTATTTCAACAAATAGCTGAAGCTGTTTATTTGTGAGATTTTTACTTTTAGCCTGTAATGCTTGTCATGTTCACAATCCCCAGATAATCAGTTTTTTAATTACATATTTCCAGAAACATGAACAATTCTTTTGATTTAGAAGAGGAATTTGATGAATTTATAGGAAGTGCCTAAATAGAAACACCAAATCAACCACCTGTGGAACTAAAATTTGTTCTCTTTTGTGCATGCAGATTAAAATGCTGAGTTTAGACAGCTGTGCCCTTGGTGATCTATCTGGAGCGGTTTAAGAAATTGAATTGCAACAACTCTTTGTTTCCATCTTCACATCATTTACATGATCACTTTTCTTGTCAGATCGGAGTGAAACAGATTAGTGTAAACACCCCCACAAATAACAACTCTGTTGGAGTGGAAATGCTCAGATGGTTAAAACTCATTAATTTTGTACCTCTCATTATATAAGAGGAAGAGAAATTACCTTACAACTAAAGAAGTTTCCAACAGGTGTATGTATAAAAGGCTTAGAATATTCTGCCTCCATTGATGCACTGTTATAAAGAAATTTTTCTGGTACAATTTTTTCAGCCTTATGCTAATATAATGTAATTGAAATAGTAAAAAGGAAAAAATAGTATGGCAAGATGGACTACTACATATGCTGAGCTTGTCATCCCTACAGGAATCTGCAGTTCAAATCTCATTTACGGTGAAATGTAGAGTTGAAAATCTGTGTTAAATCATGAATTTGACTTACTACAGAGAGGGGGAGATCTATAAAGCATAGCAAGGATGAGTGTATTTGTTGACTTGATTGATATATTCTGTTTCAAGTCTTTTCAAGTTCAACAGTGATAAACAATCAGATTTATTAACTATTAAAACATTAAGCTTTTTAATGGTGTTCAGCAGCCTCATAGCATATAAAATAGCTTAGCTCTCCAAACAGCTTTTGCTGCAAAGCTCCAACAGAATTCTGAAGGTTAATATCTTTGGTCACCTTACAGGGGACAAAGCACAGAAACCAGATGACTTCTGCAAGATCACCTGTTTATGTCTGGCTTCAGGGACATTGACATTGGCTGGTCTATTTTTACTTTGTATTTTAATCTCTGTCTGTGATTATCACGGGGAAAAGGCTGAGTGTACCAACTTGAGATGACAGCCAAAACCAGTCAAATTCAGCTACTGTCTTTTTGTATCCTTAAGCTTTGTTTTGAATTAGGCAGTACATGCGTTATGTCAGAGATTAGAAATCAGACAGCAGTGAAACAGTACATTCTGGGACAGCACTAGCAGCACAGATATCCCGTTTTTCATTTTCTGGCAAACATCCAGTTGTTCTCTGTAGCCCTGAAAGCCAGGTTTCTGAGCCAGAAAGGACTTAGACACTAAGTGAAATGCATCCTAAGTTTCTGATTTTGCATCGTGACTTTGGAAAAAAAGCTTCACATTGCTGGAGAGAGCATAATTGAGTTTAGATGCAAACAAGTTACTGTGCAAGTTACCTGTATTTTACAGTTCCCAGCCTTGGTTTGCCAAACAAAAAGATTTTTTTGGTTTGCTTTGAAGACGCTACAAACAGCGTGACAAAGTAATACAATTCTAGGTAGTATTTATTAGTCTAATTTGAGTTTGCCACAATTCTGCTTCTTTGGGTGTGTGTGCCTAATTGTATTAGTTAGTCATTAATTGCTACAATTTGTCTGGAACAGGTAGTTACTTCAGAATTTACAAGCAGAAAGCCAGTAAGCTGCATATTTTCTAAATGGAGTGCATAGTATCATAGAGGATGCAATTTCCAAACAGGAATCTGAAAAAAATTGTTTCTGGTTTCCTGAACCGAAAGAGATTTAATAGGGCATACCTTTATCAGACTCTATTGACATCAGCCAATACGAAATTACACGTTTTAAATTTTATTTAGGTTTTTTTGAGGTGAAAGCAGGGCCAAAAGAATAATATACCTTCTTTTCAGTTCTGAAAATTTGTGTCAGGAGGCACATTTAAAAAATCAACAGCATTTTGTATGAAGAGCTTAAGACAGTATGACCTGCATATGTTTTAGAGACAAAAAAAATCTTTTAAAATTCTATATCCTTTTAGTGAGGAAGCAGTTATCTATTTTTTTTAAAAAAGATATTTCAAGCTATTACTGTTGAGTGACTATTGCATCTTTGTGTGTTAAAAGTAACCAGATGATACTGATGTTTTTCATGTCAATCTCTGCACAGTTAATCGCTCTTTTTCTGTGATCTAGGATTTCATCCAATTTTTAAGATCTTGAGATAAAAATCCTCCACTGTACCATATTTAGATGTCATGATCATAAATTGTAAAAAGCCCATGTAATCCTCCTGTGTCAGTGCTACAGAGCATGTTAGCTATATTGCATAACGAAACTTTGAGGGCATAAACTTAAAAAACTTCCTCATAAATATGAGGAAGATAAGTCTGATTTTTGCCTCATTTAGAAAGGCTGTACACCAGTTAAATTAGTATTATTTAATTAGACAAAGTAGAATTATCATAAAACTTATGTTACAGCTTCTCTGTCATCCTTCTAAGTTTGGAGGTTTTTGAGTACACCAGGATATCTGTTGGTCACTTCACCATCATCCAAACAATTGCAGATTTCAACTTTTTAAGGCTTTTTTGCTCTCTTAGAACCACAGGATAGTTAAAAAAAAAAAATATTGGCAATGTATGGACAGGTGATTAGGTCCATTCCTCTGCTCAAGACTAATATTTATAACTCTGGTAGATATGTGTTTCACAAAAGTACATATTTGTTTTAGCAACTTCTGTGTTGGGCTTTTTAAAAACACGGATGGTGAGAATTCCCCACCTTCACATATGAAAAACACTGCCAATATTCTATGTTCCAGATTCTTATGATTTTTTCTCCTAAAGTACACTCCTATTCTTCCTTATTGTAATTTATGAGCATTGCTACTTCTCTTAAACCTGTGTGGATTAAAAAATCAGGTGTTAATCTTTGTTTTGTACAGCTGCCTTCTACATATGCAAAGATTTTTTTTTAATGCCTGATTTCAGTATATGCTTCTCTGCATTAACAGAGCTAGTGTTTCAGTACTTCCCTAAGATTAACAAATTATTATTTTCCAGACCTCCAATCATTCTTGTCTCCTCTAGATTCTTTCCAGTCAATCAAGTTGTCTTTTCACAGGATGTTGAGTGCTGAATAAAGTAAGATTCCTTCAAGTTACTTGCATAAAATCTTACCAATCTAGTAAGGTATTACACTATTTTTTAAAAAAAGGATAATGCTGATTCTTACTTAGTTTGTGGATTGATGTAAACCCAGATTTTATTCAGTGCTACTTAACCAGTTGTTCCTGGTGCTTTATGTAGCAGATTATTCCTACCTAAATTCAATACTTTGTAATTTTCTGTATAATATTGTACCTTACTGGTTTATGTCTGTTTCTTCAATTTATCAAGATCATCATGCCCCCTGAAATGTTTGTGATCCTATATCATCTTATCAGGGTTTAGGAGTAAGTAGTATTTTTTTTTAATACTTGTTTCAAACACTCTACATATCCTTCATCCCAGTGTTTATAGATGATCTTGAAAATGTATCTACTACATGAAGTTGCTCACTGGGGAAGTATTTCATAGTTGACAAATGCTCCTGCAATTTTGCAATCCTCTGTTGATGTGTAGGTGGTGTTTTGCACAGTGGATTCTATAATGCAGCTTCCAATGATTTGTAGTCCATTTCTTTCCTGACCAATTTTGGCTTTTCTGTATTCATGAATGTACTCAAAAGTTTTCAGCATTTCTTTTTCAGCCTGAGTACAGTTTCTTGGGCTTCAGTCAGCCCTTAAATATACCACTGGTTTATCGTCTTGCAGAAGCATAATTCCCAAAGTATTTTATGATTAATCAACAAAGTCCTTAGATTCTTTTTTAATGTTTCTAGTGTCAGGTCCTAAAAACTTTCTGGGAAATGTTCCAGTGCTATTATATATTCTCCATAAACAACCCCAAAACCTAAGCTGATGGTTTAGTTATGACAAACCAGAATATGTTCCTGCACGTGTAAATAGAGCAGTGAATTTTTGTAAGAATATTCCTAATAATTCTTCTTTCGTCACTACTTCAAACTTTTTTGATTTCACTAGTTTATCCCATTGAATATACATTCTACATGGCTAACTATCATATTCAGCTGTCCTGCCTTGAGCATGCAGTTGTGTCAACATTGGAATTAGACAACCTCTAATTAGAAAGCTGAATGTTTTCAGATCATGTCAGCAAAACAATAAAAAATACTCCTTTTACAGCTATGCTTTCAAAGATCGAGGACACAGTATTGAGACAATTCTAAACAGTGTTTCACCAAAAAGGGAGATGGATGTGCATAACTTCCTTTTTTACTACAAAAAAGTAATACTTAAAAAGCAGCCAAACATCATAGCCATCAACAGAAAGACTTGATTTGCAATGAAAATAAGGACACTTCTTTGTTTTAAAATCTATCCGTCACTTCTAAAATGCACATAAATATATTTTAAGAAGAGAAATAATGCGTACAGAGCAGATGAAAATATTTTTAACTGCATTTCAGTATTTTTATGATTTTAGAAAACATTACCTTTGCAAATTTTATCTTCAGGTCTACAGTGTAATATATCTGACTGGCCAATGGATATTTACTGGTGGATGGATAGACTGATTTTCATTTGTGTGCGTGTTTCTTAACTCTTAGTTTTTCTCTAATGTTATATTCTCAATAGTTTATTTTTAGAGAAATTAAGGACTGGCCAACATGAGAGTTGATCTGAGAGACATGGACATAACTGTGCTAGAGAAAGCTGGAGATTTACTTCCTCAGTTCAATGATATATGCAGGTCATGCCATCTTAATGCAGAATGCAGGATGAACAAGGATACCAATTTTGCAGATGACTAGCTGTTTGTATAAGAAAGATTCATAGCTGGGAAAGGCATAGTGGAATAGCTGACAGCTTGGTAGAAATGAGTACTGTGTAGAAAATAACTTACATTGGCAGTGCTTTACTTTCAGGAATCTACATGGAAATATATTTTCCATCTTTTAAGCTACTTGAGGTATGTTGATATAACAATGCATTATGTAAGCATATTCCGTGGATCTAAAAACAAAGAGTAGACAGGAATAAAGAAACTGAATGTATATTTTCTGTGTATAAAAGAGTATAAGAAAGAAATCACTTGTTCCCAAGCTTTCATTATTGTCTTAAAAAATGCTTGATAATCTCTTGCTGTTTAAAGTTCCCTGAGGCCTTATTTCAATTATTTTTGCTGTTTTCCCATAATCTTCTATCGAGGCTTCATTTATTAAAGAGAGAAATGCGACCATCATTGCAAATACAAATCCCATTATGCCAGCTCAGTGGTGTTCTGTCCAAAACTACTTAGCACTGGAGGATACAGACAACTGATAATCATCTTGCATTCCTACTGATTCATAATGAGTTAAAACTCTCTAAGTCAATGATAATAATCAAAAAACTGCTAATATGTATTTTTTTATGTTAAATGATAGACTTAGGCAGTTGAGAAGAGTTGTCCTTGTTATTGAATAAGCTTGAAAGGTTGTGTTGGAATGGCAGAAATCACACTCCTACACCGAACATTTCCAAAATGCCCCACTCAACCTTATGCTTGTGATCTATGGTGTTGTGATTATCTGTGTAGTAATTCATAGGGAAATTTTATGTCATGGTAGCTTTGTTGTGGTGTCTGTGCAGCAATTGGTGGTGGTAGCTGCTGTACCCAAGGGCAGAATCTCTTGACAAAATCTTTCCAAAAGAAACCAGGTTTGAAAATAGACAGACTCTTTATATCAGTAACTGGAGGAAGAATACCATCTTCTTGTGCTTTTCCACTTCCAGTTGTAGTTGTTCACAGTTTCTGCTGCTGAAAGCCCACTTGACATCTGAACCAGTTCTGTGTATGCAGCAAGTGTCCCAGCTGCAGGGAACAGATCTCAGCCCAACCCACTAATTACAATATGGCTTAGGGCTGCCAGCCACCCCAGGGCCCACTGAACCTGGGCAAAATTGGTCAGTCCTCAGGTTTTTCAAAAGAAAGCAAAGGTTTTTTTCTCAGGGGTGAGGGGGGTTGGGGTGTGTAGAGAGGGAAGAGGATGGGGAGAATGAAATCATGATGTGGTGAGCAGTTAAACACACAATCAGAGAAGTAATGGCCACTAGAGCCAACTCCTCATTCCAAGCTGAGTTCAGAAGCTGCTCATCCCTGATTACAATTTGCCTTTTTAAAACCTTAAATCCTTTAAAATTAGGCAATTAAACCCAAGGTGCTGTAGAGCTCCAAGGGTTCAAACGGGATTGCAAATAAATATTTATAATTTTAAAAAAATCAAGTAAAGTAATCATTTGTTATCAGGGCCACTGGTCTCCTAAGTACTTGCTCATGTTCCAGGTTTTTGGAATATGTTTTTGAAAATTGAGTTTGTGCCAGGATGGAAGAAGGCTGTAAAGAGGGGGTAGTTTGTAAACTCTCGTGTTGTATTCTGACTGATTATAATGATAGTTTGCAGTTCTACGTTGTCACATATTGCTGTGTTAAGCATAAGACTACATCCAATTTACGAAAATCAAAACAGTTCTGCAGTTAAAACAGCCAAGTAGGAACATGCAATTTTAGTAATAAAGCTGCATAGTATAGAAGATGTAATCTCTTGATTGTATAGTATATGAGATCTCAGGAACATTGACATGAGTTCATTCTTTTGACTGGAAGAGGCCTAACAAAAACCCCTGAAGAATGTAGTTTTAAGTTGAACTGTTCTACCTACAATACTCTGGCTTCCTTTAATGAAGTATTTGTTTTCCTGTCCACCCAGCTGTTATTTTACAATTTGTTTTGTGTTCTGTCAAAAATAAAATATATAACACATTTAATAAAGCAAAACAACCTTGAAAAATTTGGCAAGCAAATGTGGCTTGAAGCAAATAATTTAATCCTGTTTTGTTCAACATAACATCAATTGGTTATGTGCTTTCCCAAGTACACTTAAAAGCTACCCACACCTCCTGAGAAATGAAATAGGAGGAGGAAGAAGGTAGTGCTGGAGACTTAAGAATTCTATTTATATTCATCTTAGTATGCATGTTGCTTGTGGTGAATAGACCATATCACATAACAGCAAATAATTAGAAAGAGACCAGCTCACTGCAAGCATTGCAAATAAGAATTATAGTTAACTTTTATCTAAAGGAGAAAACTGGAAACAATAGAACACAAAGAAAATGTTTTCAGGAGAACTAGCGTCTACATAAGGAGAATCTGCAACTGGAGTTTGCTTTGCTTTGCTGTCGCATTATCCCATTATGCATGGTATCCTCTGTAGTTTCCCATTATTTTATTCTCTGCTGCTGTAACAACACATCCAAAAGAGGAAAGGGTTGCCATGCCAAATGGGATCCATACCCTTGGGAGGCAGTGGTTGGAGCACACTCTGAAGCAAAGGAGCAGCACATTGAAAGCTATGTATTACCACAGGCTCTCCATCTGAGGTTACAAATGAAGCCAAGCTGGGTGAGAGAAACTGCTTTATCTCAGTGGTGCCCTGAGAACTTAATGAATCATTGCTGGCCCAACTGCTCAGTCAGTGAGACTGAGTATCCACAGATGTCATTAGGAGTTTTTTAGATTAGTCAAGAAACTGTATGCTCTGCTGGCTCCCTTATTAAAATGGTTAGGGCACATTCTTTTGAAATAAAATTTTAATATTGACTGCTTGTTTTCTTGCAAATGGTTATACATTACCTTCAGGTCCAGCAAGTTGTTGTATTTTTAGAGTCTGTCCAGACTACAGGGCAAATATTGATCAGAATTGTAGGTGTATTGCCACCAAGACAGTTTTATAGTTATCTGCTTATCTTCTGTTGACTGGAGTAAATTGTAGTGGGCAGTTAGGGACATAGTTGTCTATGTAGAGTTATTTTCCTACTTTTTGTTAAAATAAGGGTTTTTTTAAAGGCCAGTTTGCATGGTCATGCCTAAGAATATTTCATGCTATCCTTAGTAACCTGAGGATAAAGCATACATGGATCGTATGTGTTCTCTTGACATTGAAATAAATTTTCAGTTCTACTGAAATTCACATTACTGAGATGTATTGTACTGCAGATATTTGGGTGGTGTGATAATTGGTTTTGATTAAAATCTGTAACATACTTCACATTTTTAGAAAGAGTTGTAACTTGGAAAACAGTGCAAAGGGAGATGCTGTTGAAGTATAGGAAAGGTGAATAACTGTGCTGACAGGGAAGAAATACAAATAGAGACAGAAAGTAAGGGAGTTTTTTTGCTAGATAGCGAGGCATGAAATGGTTCAACATTGATGAAACCAATTCACCACCATGGGCAGCTGTTAGCCAGCGGTGTGGGGCACTGGGTAACTTGAGTGAAACCTCCATGTGGGAATGCTGCTGTAGCAGGGGGTGGCAAAAAGATGACCATGGGGTTTGAGCATTCTTTAACCTCTTCTTAATTCTAGTTACTCAACCATGCTTAGACATTTTCTTTGCTGAGGTAAGGAGTACAAATGACAGCTAACGGGGAACCAGCTAAACCCTTCCTCCAGCAGGTATTCCTCCCAGAGTTATACAGTGAATTTTACCCTACTCAATACCTAAAATCGTCTGTATACATAGCGATTTACAAAAGTTTGCTGCTCTGTTATTTGCTTGGAAATGAATGAGCCCAGTACCAGACTGCTGCCTGGCCCTGGAGCCTGTGCAGCCTGTTACGCTCCTGTGCCTTGCCTTTCTGCATGTCCCTCTTCCCAGATTCTTCACCTGGAGGTGGGTCAGGCGGTTACATAAATGTGCCTGAGGCATGGCCCCTGGCTAAAGGGCCATGTTAGCCAGGCAGACAAGTGGAAAGAAGGTGACGATGATGATTGTTGTATTCATGTGGCTCTGTTTTGCTTGCTTTGTCAGCGGCTGAGGAGGAGGAAGGCGTCGCTTTCCTGAGGGAATGACTGAGCACCTGTGAGGGGTAGAGCAGGCTGGGGGCTTGCACACAGCCATGCGAGGGGCAGGTGCAAAGCATGGAGGGTCTGGGTGTGTGTAAGTAAGTGTGTGTATACAAGTGTCTAAAATAGCTTGCTGGCACCTCAAAATATTTTCTGCTAATTGGGGAAGTGACTGAGTTGCCAGTAAGGAGCCCCAGACCTGGAGACCAGGCTTCAGGGGCGCTGTGAGTGGAGTTGTGTATAAACCTCCTCCTAGCTGGGTTTCCCTGGTTGCCCTGAGTTTCTTTAAGTATTCTAGTTTATGCTGCTGTTCAGCCAGGTTTTCCAGAGTTGGCAAGCGTCTTTGTGGGGGGGTTTGCAGTGGGAGGGGGCGTGGATGGCCTCCCCTCGGGGTTTGCAGTGGGAGGGGGCGTGGATGGCCTCCCCTCAGGCTGGCGAAGCAGCTGGGCCCGCCTCAGGCCCCAGCACCCAGAGGCACAGGCACGAGTTGCTGGCTTTTCAAGCTTCTCTCCCATGACCTGATTTTGTGTTTAAATCGGTGCTGTGTTCTCATTCCTGTTGTTGGAAGTGCTGGGTATTTTTCTAAGTCTTCTTGAAAGGCCCCTCTTTACAGGAAAACTAGCGTTTATGTACTGCAGTAAAATCTTAAAGGGCTCTTCACAGAATGAAAACGTGCTAGTGTGATGAACAACTTACAGGAAGAATACAGGAAACCACAGATGTTATCTTGTTAAAAATTATTGGGATAAAAGCACCAAATAAGGTATGATTATAATAAAATTAGATTCATAACTGTAGTTTCACACTGATAAACACTTAATAAGAAATAAATTCCTTTCAAGACTGTTTCTGTCTCAAAATGGACAATAGCATGCTTTTTATAGTATAAAAAGTAGTACTTTTTTTTTTTTAAAATTAATTAAATTCATGTTTTTTCTAAATACTTTCTGATAAAAAGTAGTAATATGCTGAGCTTTAAAAAATTATGAAAACTAGAGCAGTGATTGTTTTAGAACCAATTATGGTATCTGCTTAAAATGAAACTCTTAGCCTGTCCCACCTATTATTTGCCAAAAGATAAAGATCAGACAATTCAATAGAGGAATAAATTGCTAGATAGTGCCTGGATGGCTTGGAAGGAGATGAAATACAAAATAATAACAAAGATGGCTTTCTTTTCCTCCCAAATATAATAGGCATTTGCACTAATGTTCACAGACTTTGTGATTCCACATAACCAAAAAAGTTGAATTTGTACTTGTTTCTATGAGTCTAGATATAGAGCATGTTGCATATTGAAAACTGCCAGTTGGGTATTTGGCAGCTCCCAGACTTAGTCCTATGAATAATGTGGGACTGATTATGTGATATATTCAGTTATACAGCACAATTATATGATTAAATTTAACAAGGAGATAATGTTTATATCAGAGCACTGTAACATGACAGGAATGTTCCGTGTGCCACAGATACATATACCTTACCATTCTCAACTAGAGTTAAAGAACTCTACATAAGTAAAAATAAATAAATATTGCCTGTGCCTCATGATGTAGGAGTTCAATTTTATTTTCTTCTAAATGACCAACAAGCAGCATTAACTGAAACTGTATGAGAGACCTGAGAGAAGTACTTCTTACAGCAGCTTTGGAAGGCCCACTCTTTGTATTATAATGCAAATCTGTAAATAGCTGTACTTTAGTGTACATGGCCACGACTTAGGAAGTCTCCTAAATGTGCCAATTAATACTGTGGCTGACTCTACATAATTAAACATCGTCTAATTGTTTTCTGTGGTGCTAGTTCTTTTTTCCTATAGTAGGGAAAGTAACATCTTTGAGAGGGTTTTGTTTTTCTTTAAACAAAATGATGACTAAAACCTGTCTACACTTAAAGCTATTTCTTTGGATTCCACTCCTCAGCCTTTACTGACGGGGATTGGTAAATGTGAACTTTGCCTGGATAGGGAATGTTGGATATGCCCTTAATGAGCCCTAGAGTTTTGTACACATTTGCACAGTATGAGTAGGGACAAGTGTGTTGGGAAATACCCAGGTATGTATTCTGCATTTTACAGTGTTCCTAATTTGTATGGCTTTATTAAAACAGGCAGGGGAGAGAAACCAAATCAATCAACAGTCGTAATGCATTAAGGCTTGCTCAATTTTGCTGCTCTTTGAAATGGATTGAGCACATACAAGACCCTGTGAGGTGGGGTGGACAATTTTTTTTAAAAATCATGCCATTGTGGGAATTCAGAACATTTGGAACTTCCAAGGATTTTTTTCAGGGCAATCTAACCGTACTGCACAGCTTTTCTTTCAAAAGGGAAATCAAAGAAATGTAATTAATAGTTTTTAGTTTCTAGCTTCATATAATTAGCTGTGTTATTACATCAGAGATCTTACCAAGAGAGCTGGATGCTCACTGTCTTAGTGTAGTTTAACACCAACCTGCCAGACCCATCTGTTCCCTAGGATCCTTGATCTGGAGCCTCCGGCCTGCTTATCTTCATCATGAATCTCTGGAGTTATCTTGGGTTCTGGCTTTCTGGGCTGTCAGTTAATGGAAACGCAACTTCGTGGCCTCGGACATTCGCTGACAATTGTGATATGTATCTCAGAAGGGGCATAACTTAGTCTAAATCCAAGCTACTGCTAAAAAGAGTTGTTCTGCTCCCTCTTGCCCATGACAACATGGAGCAGGTGCTAGTGTTTGTGTTGTTGGTAAGTGCATCCTAAAGACTGGTTTCACATTATACATGGTTCAGTGTAACTGTGGGTTGCAGCTATTTCCACCTCGCTTATTTCCACCACTGCTTCACACTGGGTTAAGTGATTGTACAGCAAAAGGTTAAGTTGGATCAGTTGGCTGGTACAACTGAAAACTAACCTACCAAAAAAAAGGGAATGGCTTGCTGTCATGTCAGCAAATCTGATTGTGACTGTGAAACCTAAATGAAATTGAAGGGAGGATGCAGAATCAAGGAGGGATAAGCAGGGTTTTCCTTCTCAGCAGCAGCCTTTCCTTGCACCAAAGTAGATACAGACTTTGTTGCAAGAATGCCTAGAGTTTCAGATATGTTCATTACTGGAACACCACACTTTTGATGAAACAGTCCACATCTCCTAGGGATTACATCCCCATATACTGGCCCACTCTGTTTTTCTGAATCTTTTATAGAAGGGCCAGGAGCTGAACAACAGCTCTGTACTCTTCACACAAATGGTGCCAGCAAGGAAACAGAGTGGAGGTAGGAAATAACAGGAAGGGATGTGGTAAATCTGTGCTTGCAAATGACTGATAGGATAACCTGTGTGCTGCACCGGGTGGTGTGTAGCTTTGTAAATTCATTTCTGAGACTTCAGAGCTGGGGAGAAAAGAAGGGTTTCCCTGCAATACCTGTCTTTGAGAAGCCTGCTGCATGAGTAGAGGGTTGTGGGAGTTTATCATCACAACTTCTGTCCCTCTTTTGGCATTCTTCTAAAACCCATGTTTAAAAAAAGACAACAGAAAAAAGTAGAGAAGAAAATTTAGCTGTCTGGCTTAAATAAATGAGGTTCCTAACATCAGCCAGAAATCGTTAGCTGTGTAGATCACAGAAATCACTACAGATCCATTATTACAGTTTTAGTATGACAGAACATAAGTATACTGACAAATAAAAGCTGCATCAAACATTTATTGCCATTGGTACTAGGCAACCAAATACTGTCCCCCTGTGAAGACATTTAGAAGCTGTTGTAATTGGCATCTTTAACCTCAAAACATCAGGGTAGAAAATGAAACCCAGGTCACCAAAATGATAAACTTTCCAATATTTCCTAATGCTTGTGTAGTCATGCTACGAAAACCAGACAATGTTGAAACCACCTAGTAATAGCAGAGAATACTTGAATATGCCCAAGAATATACAAAAAATATATGAAAAAAAATGAGGCTAAGGAGAACAGTCACTTGGAGGCAGCCCTATTTATTTATCTCCCACGTGTCTTCTAGCATTAAAGAACATTTGAGTGGACTATATCCAGAGTGAATACAGACAGCTGAGGGTCTCCTTTGTAACTACTACTCACTTAGAAGGTAAAATATTTTAACTTTTTTATAGTATTTGAGTAATATTATCCATGTCAGATGTACTGAGATTTTTATATACATATTTTAATGTTAACATAATATCCTGTACTATAAAAATGTTTTAATCTAGATCTTGCAAAACAAAAAAACCTCCTAAAACCCTGAGGCTAATCTTTCCGTATAGTACGTGTCTGATGTTTGTGAGGCCCTTTTTCCTTTTTAATTGACTCATTAATTTCCTTCAACTCATGGATTTCATGTGCTGCTCCCTCTTTCTCCTGGTCATCTGTAAATGCACTGATTCTCCTTTTCCTATGGAGCGGAGGTAAGACTATTTTGATATGACTTCTGTTCTCGGAACAACATGCGAATGAAGGCTTTTATTAATTTTCAGGTTTTCATTGGCCCAACATAATCTTGCCCATAATTTTGACTTTAAAGACTACTGAAATGCAGAACAATAATCTTATTTATTTATCATTCTATATTATGCTGGGAACAAAGATCTGAAATCACAGAGGAGCTTGTTCCTGTTCACGTTCAGACCGGTAGTAGAAACAACATAAATGTTGAAAACAGAATTATGTATGAACTGAAAGTATATAGAGTAACAAAGCCATGCTGTATGTTCCAGAAGAGATGAGGTACTTCTAATAGCTTAACTAATGTCTAAGGTCTTATGCAAGCTTGTGTGGTGGTGCAGCCCCACTGGCCACTCTGAGAGCTCAGGATAAGCCCTGTTGTGCTGTTATCTTGGTCTCAAGTGCAGTGACTTGGGCCTCAGGCAAGCCCTGGCCACACCTGGGCCATCTGCTGCCTGAATTTTATACCAGAATGACTTGGTGCAAAGTGTGACCAGAATGGAAAATACTGACCAAAGCCAATTATCTTGAGGCTCTTGTGGAGCTCTCTGGGACTGTAGCGGAATGTGTGACCCAGTACTTCCCCCTGATCTGGAATGCCTCTCAGGGTAGATTTCATGAAGATTGAAAAATTGTCCATTGATAACTTTGCAAGGACTCAAAGGCCTGATTTCACAACGTTTGCCGACTGTTCATTGATGAATGCCAGCATGTAAAAGTGAGTAATTCATGAAACTCACAAAAAGGGAAATTTTAATCACAGGTTAAACCCTGAATATGTGTCTGTGCTGTTTGATTCAGAACTGTGTGTCTGATTCAGAACAGTCTGTGTGTCTGATTAGATTTAAATCCCATCTGTGTGTGCAACCCTGCTATTGTACTCTTCTCAGTGGTGCCCAGCAACAGAGCAAGGGGCATAAACTGAAGCATAAGATGTTTCAGTTGAATATGAGGAAGAACTTTACCTTGAGAGCGACAGAGCACTGGCACAGGCTGCCCAGGGGGGCTGTGGAATCTCCTCCTTTGGAGATATTCAAAGCCCACCTGGATGATGTCCTGTGCAACCTGCTCTAGGTGAACCTGCTTTAGCAGGGGGTTGGACTAGATGATCTCCGGAGGCCCCTTCCAACCCTTGCCATTCTGTGATTCTGTGCTGTAAGTTTTGGGTGACCCTTACCATTCTTGAATCTTTAACCAAGATGCTTTTTTGAGTGTAACAAACTCCATTGAATCGTTCAAAGAGCTCCTTTGGCTGATGCTTAAGTGCTGTTAAGAATTATACAACCTAATTTTGTGATCTGTCTCAAAAATGTTAACAAATATTAAACTGCTGCTAAATTAAAGCCATGTAAAAACCCCATATTCTCGACAGTGATACAAAAGATTGATTGTGCATATATAATCCTTTAGATACAAGTTGGTGACCAAGTCTGGGACTAGGATTGGCTCTAGGTGCACCTAGACTCCTCTCTGAGGAAGGAATTTGAAAAGCAAGGGGGTCTTTTCTGAAAATCATAACTCAATGGGAGGGTCTCCTTGACAGTTTTATCTAACCCTGTCCTCTATTCAGTAAATAATCTAAGTGTACCTTGTCATTGAATCTTTTTAAACCACTGCCACATATACCATTGAATCTTGTTAATTCACTGTTTTATATCAGTAAAGTCTATTTTAGCTTTTCTCTTATTCCATCCTCAATAAAATGGCATAGTCTGCAGGATCCTAAATCAGTGTTAGCAACAACTTGCTGCAACATAATACTGAAATTTGGAGGCTATTTGTAAAACTTAAAGGATGAGTATTGTGGCCCTATGTAGGCAAGACATGAGTGTTTTCCGTCTACCCATGTGCTGTGTTTTCCACAGGAAGAAAACCTGTGTGCGTTGTGTGGAGGGAGACACCTTACTTTCTAATGAGATCTCTGGAGATGTGTCTGGAGACATGCCATGATATGCACCTGCCCTGCAGCCTTATGAGCCCAGAAAGACTGGTAAGTTTGAAAAATAGAATTAGTTGGAATTGATCATTTATGTCAAGTGTCAAAATTGTACCTCTTTACTTTTTTTCTACAGTATCCTTGCATGGCCAGAGGTAAATTATATTGTGGTACCAGATGTGTGGTTCTGTCTGCAACCTTTTACTTTGACTGTTCAGATTCATCTATTAACTTAACATTGTAACCCAATTTTTCTGTTATGTCCTGCAGTTAAGATTGTGGGGTTTGTTTTCTCATTACTCTTGTGCTTTTTGAAGGATGGTGAACAGACAGCAAAAGGTCAGACCATGTCTGTGTTGAACCATATAGTAGTTATATCTTTGGTCTACTAGTGACTCTTCAAAAATGTTTAGAAGAAGCAGGGAAGTGCAGGTGGATAAGCCCCTTGATGTCTTATTTCAGCTATGACCTGACCTCTAACATTCTCTGTGTATCATAATCAACAGGGCTGACAAACAATAGGCTGTAGAAAAATTGTGGCATTGGGCATTTTCTATTCCATAAAAAGTAGCAATACTCTGGTTAAAAAAGGGTGTAGCAAAAAGGGTGTAGCAGAAAGTGGATTTTAGTCCAAAGTAGTGAGAATTTGGTCTATACAGTAATTGAGAAAGTTATAGTAGACTAGCGGAAATAAATGTTAGATATAGGTAATACTGAAGGAGTAGAAAATGGAATAGCAATTAAAGTGGAAGCTAGCATGTAAGGACTGATTGCAATTCCAGGGTATGGAACTGATGATCACTGATCATTGACTTGGTTCTGTTTCCTTTGTGGATGATTGGTTTCTATAAAAAATTGAGTCTTTACACCTAAGGAGGATCACTCCCCCCCCCCCCCCCCTATTTTGGAGGAAATCAGTGAATCAAGACCAAAACAGTGTCTCAGTTTAATACATTTTTTTTCTGTTTCACACAGTGTTTCATCATATAGAATACTAACACATTCTTTGGTTTTCTTTCCTGCTGCTGTATGTATAATTAAATGAATGGTGGGGATATGTATTCAGTGGCAATAGAAAGATTTCTGCAGGCTGATTTAAATTCACTGGAGAGGGAGAGAGCAACAAAGATATAAAATTATATTTATTTGAATGATACATTGGGCTATGGCAGGTTTAAAGAGTGCTTACAACTAGCACAAACAAGTGGGTTCTGTGAATACCTTTTTTAAATTAAAGAGCACATTCTTGCAGCCTTCATTGTAGAACTTCCTCCTAAATTACTGGCAATTTTCTGCACTCTTAGAGAACTATATAATCATACATGGTCAAAACTTTGTACTGGGAAGCCTAATAGAAAATGAATCCAACAAAACCATGTCTCCATGAACCCAAAACTGTAGCATGAAGTCAATGAAAATGGCAAATTTACGACATAATATTTGGCTGATTTTGGATGGAGGGAAGGTTTTTCAGTGGTGGCTAAATAGTAAACTGTTTTGTTTAATATCCTGAAGGTGTCTGTTTTGCCATAGAGGTTAAGATCTTAATCTCCTGGTTACCTTCTTATTCCTGTTATATAAAAATACCAACCCCAGTTCCAAATAGAGAATGAACTCTTGTGAGCACAGGAGGAGTGAATTTGCATGACTTCTACAGCACTGTCTCCATTTTAAACAGGTGCTTTCCTAAATAGTTCCTTATCAGAAAGCTTCTTTGTAATGTTTTGCTGGCTGTGCAAAGGATAAGTTATCTTTGAGTCGTCTTTTTGCCATTATCATTATATCCGAGAGAGAAATAGGCATTTTGGTATGTTTCTGAGGTTTTTGTCGACGCAAGAAGGGTTTATTGTTGCCTTTTTTTATACAGGAAATAATTATAGCTTATTAAAATCAGTCAAGATGTAAAGATGTTTTCTAAGTGTTTTTCCTTCTCTAATACTTATGTGCGTACGGCATTTTATAGAATTACAGTACAATGCTTTAAACTGACAAAAATTACTGAAATGTAATTTTAACAAAGCTAAAATTCTGAAGTCACCTGTAAGAAACCCAGAATCTGTCTACAGGGCTTTTTGTGTTTTTTCTTTCAGAGTAATATTTCATTTCAAAAGGCATTTACTGCTTCTAAAGGCTTGTAAAGTAAAGTGGAATTTTTATGTAGCTATAGTATTTTACTTTTTCAAATCTAGACTGTCTTAGCTCTAAATTTTTTTTAATGTAAAATTTATTCCTGTTGTGGCTTAGTTTGGTTTGTAGCAGTTATAATTTAAATATTTGTTCCTCTATCTTTTGAGTTTGAAACTTGAAAATATTAATGACTGATGGTAAGACTAAACAAAAGAAATTCCATGATCTGCAGTGATGCTAGTTTCATTTTATTACACCTAATTTTCAGTTAACGAATTGCATTTTAAACATGTTAAATACAATCTAAATGGGAAACTTCTGCTTTAAGCATGCTTTGTATTTCATGAAAGGGTTGTTCTGCTCTTAGTAAACTGCATCATCTATGCATTTTTTAGTGAATAAAAACAGATTAAAGCAACATATTGAGAAGTAGCTGTTCATTAGTCTGCTGTGCTATTGTACTCTTATATGGGATGAGTCATAAGCTATTGAGGAAAAATCACAAACTATTTCACTTTATTAAAATATTAGAAGCTAATTTATTCTAGTGCTATTTGGCTGCAGATTCAAAAAAGTCCTTCAGAAATCAATGTTTTTCATTTTCCTCCTGACTTGTCAAGGTGTCATTAACATGAGAGCTGTGATAGCCATGTTGAAGAAGATTTTGATTGCTTTTAGCTAGATAAAAATTGTGGAAACTCACAATTCACAGTGCCATTTACATTTTGGTATCTTTTATATTTTCCTCCGTGACTTTTAGGTAAATGCAAATCCTTGCTTTTTAAAAATATTTTTAAACTTTTAAGTTGAAAAATTTCAGAGGAAAAAGTAGACATATTTCGATGAGTGAGATTAAAAGAGGATGTAATAAGCATCCAGTGAGTTATGACTCTACTGCATAATTTTTTTCTACAGATGCAGAAATGAAATAGCATCTCACGATCTATGAACATAAAGTCTACATGAGTCATCGTTGGAAAGATTTCATTCCAGTACTTTCAATCTGTGTGTCTCTATGATCTGTCAGTTCATCTCTAATCATTAAGCTTGATACATTTTCCCATTTTCTTTGTCTCCCCTGAAGAACTCTGTGGTTTAAGTTTCTGAATTCCCATACTAGGCTGATTCATGTTTTTCAGAGTATTTAGGAAAGTGTCTCAGATTGCATTACATGTGATTTTGTGTTCCACACTTCGTGGAAGTCTAACCCTGTCCAGTCCTGAAGTAGGTTGTAAACACTTGTTTAAATTAGTGACATAGGTCCTTCTGTGAATTTTCTTCCATTTCAACACTTGTTTCCACTAATATGAAGCATGGTATGGACTGGTCTTTTTCCAAATAAGGTATTTTAAAAATAATCTTTCAAATTTTTAGTAAATGTTCTTTCCTAATCCCAGGGTCCACAGAGAGTGGGAAGTTTAATGGTATACGGGACGTATGCAGGCTTTGTTATTTCACTGAAGCTTTTCAGAGAATAAGTACAAGTTTGATTTGGAGAAAGAAAAATTAGAAACTCAGGAGGACATTGCAACATTTTAAGATCATCACTTGCAAATCCTTGGCCTTCACTAAGCTTTATTTACTTTTTTAATTCTTGAGTTTCTAAATATTTGCAAGTATTCTTCACTGGGCAGGCACATATTATACAGCCTAGTGGCAATATGCTTGTTATGACTATAATGGTGTTATGAATAAAGGCAAACTAGAAAGAGCAAATTTTCAACTATGCAAAGTATAAAGTTTATGAAACTTTATTGAAAAAGTGTAGGGAGGAATAGTCTGAATGCAAGGGAAACTGAAAATAATTGAGCTTTTTGACCTTGAAAGTAGTCCTGCATGAGGCTGAATTCTTGCATAGACAGTATAAAAAATAGGAGTATTCAAATTTAATACTTCTATACTAGCTTTTCAATGAGGAACAAGTAAAGATTTAGGAGATTAATTCTCCTGTCATCCTCTAAAATCATTGAGGATTCATGATCTTTCATAAAACTCATATGGAAATGCATTAAGCTTTGCTCTTGTCTCAAGTAAGACTCCTTTAAAACAACTGAAATACTGATCTTTTTGCCAGATTTTTTAGATAGCATCTGTTTAGTGACTGGAAAAAGTAGACTGAATATTAACTGTTCCAAAAAGTTCTACCCTAATCAGTTTGAAGCAGCAGCAGTCAAGCTTGAATCTGTTGTACAATAGTGCTATTTAAATATATGTGAAATATTTGAAATAGCTGTTCATTTTTGTAGTGGCATGTCCAATTTTTGTTGCTGATAGTGTGTGGAAAATGTTTTACTGTCACTGAAGTTTACAGAGATAACCTTATCTTACAGAACTATTAAAATTGAGAAGTAACATGATGAACCAAGCTCTGCTATACTATTTAATGTTGCTTGTCTTGTTGCTAGTAAATTCTATCAAAAAGAGTTGCTGCGGTTTCAAAGAATGGAATTAGATGAATATGCATGAGGTTCATACAGTTATAAAGTTCTTGCTTTTGTCCTTCATTTTACCTTTTTTAGTTAATTTTTCCTTTCATATTTCTTAAACTTTTCAGTTGTTACCAAAGGGTTTTATATCTTTGTTCAGTAAAGATCTGCTTTCAACCAAAATCTGGAAAGAATTATATATCTTTAATAAAAGCCAAAAATTATCTAAGAAATATTAGTAGATAAGTAGTTTAGAAGTTGCCCTGAGAGCTATTCTATTTATGTTCTCTATTGCTCTATGCAGAAGTCTTCTTGTTACTTCTGGTTTGTGACGTAGTAGGTGAAGTCCTCAAAGGAAAACAAAGGCCAAAGCAGCACCAATGTATCCGTGACACACAATCATAGATGCTATGGTCAGGCCACGGTGAATGGTTCTGGCTACAAGATGAGCTAAATAATTAGAGGAATGACAAAAGTGCCCCACCCAAAATAGTGAAAGCTTGTACAAAAGGAAGTGATGTGAAATAAAATTATAACATTCAGAATCTTTAATCACAAGATTAGAACTGCAGCCTTTATGTGGGGCAGGGACATCTGGCTTTGACAGCCGAGATGGGGCATTGGATTCCAGGTCTAATCATTAGTAACTTCTACTGCTAATAAAAGTGAGAGAGAGTGAGAGTCTTTTGAGGTTTACTTTGTTTTGGAAATAAAATAATAGGGAAGGACACAAAGCTTCTAGCATTAATTCTGATTGGAAAATTATTAAATGGGGCATGGACAAACAGGTAAAGTAGTGTGGCAGCCCAAATCACTTAAGCTCTAAACAAGAAAGGATGTATGTAGGTCAGTGTGTGTTAATGTTTTTTATTTAATCACATATATTTGTAATTAATGCACTGTATTTGCAAGTGCATTTCTTATGCTTAGGATTGTTTGACAGTAAGACTGTTGATGTTTAATGTAACGGTCTCCTAATTGTCATATGTTGAACAGTAGCTTTGATTAATGAACAGTTCAGATGGGGTGGGACTCATTACTGAGCAACCTGTCTAGTCCAGTTCCTTAAAGATAGATCTTGCAGAATAACTCTGCAATATAACTTGGGATATATTCTAAATAGCAGCCGTATAATAGGATAGTGTAACACATTGCACATAGTGGAACAGGCTAAGCTATTTGAAGCTGTGAGTCTGAATTACAATGTCGCCCTCCCTTTTTCCCTTCTTTAGAATTACATGGGGATGGCTTGTATACAGGATGTATCACATGCACAGTATCTCTTTCTTACACAAAGTCATTTAATAAGCGGGTACTGTTTCCTGACATATTTTTTCAGGATGCAGAAACTGCCTGTGAGTGACTTGTGTTTTGTAAAACCTCTCCAGCACTCGCTTCTATTTATTCAACTAACCAAGTTTGAGAAATGGTTGGTGGCTTGAGAAATTACTTTAGCCAGGTCTAGGTGATGCATTTGGGCTTGAATTCATGAGTCTAAACTTGTCTCTACTTTTTGTGTTTTTTCTTTGAAATAACTAACATGTCATTGTGTGTTACTGTCTGATTAATAATAAAATGGATTGTGAATTCTTCAGTGATGCACTGTAGGCAAATCCAAGTGTGAATAAGGAAGAATGAAATCATAGCACATTTTGCATTTCGTAGAAAGATTTACTTGTGTTGGAGTAATAAGATATGGTTTCTGTAAAACTTTCATTAAAATAAGTTAAATTAGATTTTAGAAAGAAATCATCAACCAGGACTTTTACAGCCATTCTTCAGGCTGTTACATCTGAATGCCATGTCAAATGAAAAAGGGGAAACTGGCTTATTTACCTTCAATGGGAAAATAAATCAAAATTTTTTAGGAAACAAATATGAAAACTGCATTTCAACTGCATAAAAATCCAATTCAGCTCTAACTGATCAGATGCTTCATGACCTAGTTTCAAATTAACAAACTGCTGTGCCCGAAGAAATCTAAGAAGTCTGTAAAATTAATTAGCAGGGTTGACTAACCCTTTTCTTCTGATTTTAAACTTGAGGTCATTTGTATAGAGGATTTCTACAGAAGGGGAAATTTTACTACTCTGTTATGGCAGACACAAAATTAATTTCACTGTTTAAATAAAACAGCTTTTAAAACTTGATGTCAAATATGTGAGAAGGGATAGGGCCAGATAAACATAATAAGTGGAGAGGATAAATGTAGTAAATACCAATTTAGTAATTATTGTAAAGGCAAAATATTGTATTTCTGTATGTTGTGACTTACTGGGGGAGGAAAAGTAGAAAGAATAAAGAGTGTTACAGATTTGAAATATCAAAGTGTGGTTAGAGATTAAAGATATCACCTGAATTTTTATTTTTATAAGTGACATGTATTTTAACAGCGTTCAAACTTGTAAAGGGTAAACACTTCCCTGAAGTTGCTTGGAAGCGTGGGATGTTCTTTGAATGTTTCAAGTCAAATCTGAAACATCCATCAAATAAAAAGTTTAGTTGGAATTTTAATAAACATTCACAGGTATCCTAACTTATGAAATCTGTAGACTTTATTTTCATATAGCATTTTATTTTAAGAGAACACAGTAGGATCTACTGAGGCCACCTACAGTAGTTGTTATTTTAAATCAGCAGTTTACTTTTGAGTCAAATGTCATGACTGTCCCTGTCTACTACACTTTGATTTACACTGCAGGGCGTGACCTAGGCTTCCTTCAGATGAAATGAAACTGAAGGATATCTCCAGTGGCACATCGCAGGTGCTCTAGTCACTAATGGGCAGTTTGTCCACTACACTTGAGCTACTTGGAATAAAATACCAAAAAAGCATGTGATTCACTGTTTCAGACTATAGATTTTCTTCTGCTGGTGCAGACATAGATATTTTAATCTCTTGTCTATTTGTTATTTTTACATTTGCATGGACTGGGATTTTGTGTCCAGAATAATAACTTTTGCACAAACTTTGGTTTTAGAAAATCCTGAAGATTCATTGCAAAAGCAGGACTTGATCAGGCAGGTTATGCTGGTCAAGGGGTGTGACAGAAGGCATTGCCCCCTGAAATATGTATCAGAGCTCCTGCGCAGGCCGTAAGTGTTGACTTTTTCTACCAAAGTGTCCCCCTCCCCACCCACAACTGTTAATGATGCCAGGGTGAAACCATCAGTCTCTGGACATAGGCATTCCAGCAGTTGTTGCAATCCTTCCCCATACTGGAGATAACTTTCTTATCAACTCATTTCAAGACTCGATTTACTTTTTTGGAACACTTTTGATGTTCAGTTTTGATGTTCACTTTTGATGCCAAGTGCATGTTTTGTCACTTGTACAAATACCAAAGACAGGGACTCCAACCTCTAGATTGATGCTGATTTGCACTGTGTAATTAGTTACAACATATGATCTGAACTTGACAGAGAGGTAAAAAAAGAAAGAGGTCAAATACATGCAATGACATAGAAAACAGGTGAAGCTATGATTTCCCTTTAATTTTATTTATGTTAAAAAAAAAAAAACAAACCCAGAGTTGTCCAGATCCAGACAATTTTTTGTTGGAGAGTGGAATAAATTGAAATAAATAGGTATGTGAGAAAAAGCACCTCCCAAGGCAGTAACACTGAAAACAAAGAAAAATATCTCCTAGGAGTAAGGAAGGTGACCTGGAATGTTTTTATATTGATCTTGATTAAGTTTTCAAACTTGTGGTCATAGTTACAGCAGTGAAGACCATTTTCAGAATGACCCAAAGCTCTTGGAAAAGAAGTGGAAGATTGGACCATCACTCATCTTTAATAGCAGATAGACAGTAAGTTGAGTTTGGTTTCCCTTAAGCCATACTTTTTTTCCTTTGCATTTTATTGTAAGCTTTAATATTTTAACTTTCAGTTTACACATATAATCCGGAAAATGGTTTTGGTTAGTGCTTTCACTAGACTGAGGGAGATAAAATGGCTGTTAGTACACGTCCGCTGTGGTGAAGATATCTCCAGAACTACATGAAATAAAAAGATTAAAGTTGACGTAATAAATACAGGTCACAGTGCTGATGAGGGACTTGCTTATTCTCAGCTTGATTCTTCTCTCCATTTTAATAAAGCTCTTTTAGAGTTACTGCTAGTGAGCAAAGAATGAAGCCCAGAGAATCTTTCAACAGATAGTTTAATATTTTAAATTGTTAATGGGTCAGATTCATGGCATTTTGATTCTTTAAGAAGAGCAAGGCCTGTTAATGTTAATATTTAATAATAATCATTACTATTAGTATTTTTTCTGACCATTTAAGATTTGTAAATGTCAAAGTGTGGCAAACAAGTGGCTATGAATATTTGTGTATGAAAAAATTCTTTTTCTTTGGTGTATAGACATCTAATAAAATTAAATAATTGGTCTTATGTTTAAGAAAGTAGGTTCAGGGTACTTACTAACTCAAGGCATGAATCTAGGTAGTAACAGAATAATTACTTGCTAATTGGTATGTGATTACATTTACATTGGCCTGTCAGAACTATAAAAGATACCCTAATTGCATCTCAAAATAATGGTGTTACTCCATCATGTTACCTTCTGCTTAACTGAATGGAAAATAAAAGTATTCAATTACTTTGAAATATGATCTTCGGATTCTGGACATTAAAGGACTTCTCTTTTTTGAATGGCAATTTCTGAAGAAACCATTTCATTCAAAACGAAGTTTGAAGAAAAACCTTATAGTGTAATGAGAGTCTGAAATTAAGCTCGTAATTACAGGATATTTCTGAACTCTTTATTGTATACCATCAGACTATTAAGGGTAATATCTTTTACATAATGATAGCAATTTAGTGAACATTTATCATTGAATATTTCAACTTACAGTGTTTTAAGCTACACTACTAGTCAATTTTAGAATCTAAAAATGGTGCTTCATAGCCCCAGGGAAACCACTTAAGTTAACCTAATGGCATATGGTAGCACCTTGGGGAGGTTGCAAAGTATACACTAAGTATTTTCTACCTGGGTCCCACTTGTGTTCTCCACTCAAAGAAGCAAGTTGGAAAGATAGGCAATTCTCTAAGGAGATGCTCTCACGCCCAAAATCTAACCACCGTAGCTGCTTTCATAGTTGCTTTTTTCAAGACTAATGGACTTTTGAATGCTAAATACCATTGGGGAATGCCTGTTTTGCAAAAATGTAGATGTAGTGATGTGTACAGTTTTAAAATGTCTGAGCTTCATCTTTAAAACCCCCCTGAATGCCCACATGTGGAAATGGTATTTTTGTTTCCAACACTGAACTATGGGAGACATTCAAATGGCATTTAAAAACCTCCTTAAAGTAATAGCATAATCCCATAAAAAAATCAAAAAAAGTTGTCAGAGAAAAAAAACATGTTTCTTTGTATTCTTATGGTACATGAAGATGTACTAATACATAACTCAACTTTCATGTTACTAAACCCGATATAGACTGCCAGGCTAAAACTAGATCACAGAGACCATAGAAAAAAAGCTCAAATAGACAGGGGAGATGGGACTAACATCTGCTAGATCCAAAAAATTTTACAGAGGCATGGAATTGGTGCTGCTGTTTTAATAATCTTTTAGTCCCCATGATTGAAAGCAAATATGGAAACAAGAAAAATGCCTTTTTCTTTTCTTTCAAATAACACCCAGCCTGTAGCTGCTTCATGCACATTGAGAATAAGCTTGCTTGGAGCAATATAGTTTATATGTTTGATTAATCTCAGTAACTGAGGAAGCATAAAAGGATTAGTACCATGTGTTCTCTTATTTTTGCTTTATCCTTTAGTTCATAAATTGTACTTGCAGTATAAGATATCTGTCGTATTGAAGATTGGTGTTTATACAAACTTTAGATATTATTAGGAATTTCTGAATTGCTCAGAAACCAGTTGTTCTAAAATCCATTTAGTTAAACAGAGAAGGAACAACAACGTGTTCCAGTTAAAAATGTATTCAAAACCTGATTTTCATTAATCTGGGTCAGCTCTTATTTTGACAGGTAAGGCTATTGGCTTGATTAGCATCAGCAGTGATTATATCAGTTCTTTTCCTCTGACATACCAAGAAGCAATTGTTTTTTCTGTGCCAATGTATTACAGAAACATACACCTCATCATAAAAATCTCCTTCCATTGGAATGAAGGCAGAATAATTTGATTGCTACAAGATATTGGACTGATAACAAAGGCTAACCATATGCTCAGTGGTGCTTAGAAGAGGCACAAATTCATTAGTATTTTTGCTGCTGCTGCTACCAGTGTTATCAACAAAAGTATTATTTCTGTAAATAGTTGCCCTTATGGTCTGTGTACACTCTAGCTGCCTGGGAATCAAGTGTGTACGGAAGGATGGAAGAAGTGTTGGAAGGGTAGAGACTAATACTAAGGAACTTGACATAACAACAAACACTGAGGTCTTCCAAAATCTGGACTCCATCCGTGAGTGTATGGTGTTCCACTGTGGTATAATTACTTTCAATTGCAAACGAGTGTTGCAAACAGGTTGTTGTACTGTAAACTGTGTTGCTGTCATCTAGCACACATTCCAATACAGGATCACTGAACAATTTTCCCTACCTTCATAAGTGATGATTCCTGTCAATTAACTTTATCCTCATTTCTCTCTCCACTGCATCTCTTTTCATTTGAGGCTCTTCAGATGCTTTATCCTTCATTAGCTGTAAATACACAGAAAATTTTATGGTCTCCCAGCCACAACCAGAGAAATTGTTTCACATTGCAGGGTATGTGCAGATTCTTTGGACAGTCTGAGGTAGCATATGGGGAAGTCGTCTTTATTTTTCACTCTTTTACCCACTGAAATTGTCCATGTTTATTTTTTATTAAAAAGCACTTAATTGAGACATTATTCTCTAGTATGTCAATTTTTATAGAGTGTATGTTACTGCAAATCTCAGTTCTAAACATCAGTTAATAGCTTAAAATAGATGTAGTAAAAAGCATATGAAACCTTAAGCATCGCTATGAAGTCTTACTTGTACAAAAATGGTAGACTTGCTGAATCTGATGCTTAATTCAAGCCTCACTATCTCAAAGAACCTTTTTGAACAATTTTAACTTTTTTTAGATAATAGCTTTAGAAGTTGTCAGCCTTCTTCCGTTTCTAAATCTGCTGCTGAAACACATATTTCTCTCTCATCTGTTCTGACTCACCTCTTTCCAATCCCTAATGGCTTCCCCCTGCCTGCCCTTGAGTTATAGACCATTTCTGAAATGCTGTATGACAGCACTTTCTTGCAGTGTTTTCAAAAAAGAAAAATTGGCTGTTTATCTCCCAAAGTCCTAAAAAAGAACTTTTGCTCTTAGCATTTTCATGAGGTAGAGGGCCAAGGTTGGTTTCTCATTCCACAGTATCAGATGGGAAAACAGTACAAGGAAAAGTAATGTAGATAACTGTTTAATCAAGGTCCCAGTCTTGCAAAACACCAGTCTTCTCTTAAGGGTACTAAGTATTCTCAGTTCCCAAAGAAGGCAGTGTAAGCCAAACACATTCAGCAGCTATCCTTAAGATCTGAATTTTGATGGTGTTTAGTCTGGACTGGTATGTATATACTAAAAAAGATTCACCATATGGAAGTCAAGACAGCAAGAAAGTCGGTGATCCAGCTTGGTGATTTACACTAATAATTAATTACTTTCCATGTTTCTTACATGAACAATAACCAGCAGTAGATCTTGTGCATTTTCACTGCTGACTGGGAAAGTCTTTAGTAACCTATAACTTTTCTCTATGAAGGGAAATAATTGAATCAGCATAACTAAAACACCTTTGATGTTCTCAGTGTAAGCTCAACATGATGACCTGTCCATTGCTATTAAGAAATTTTCTGTCTTGAATATATACATTTTTACTGTCATTGGCACATGATCTTTTTAAATATTTTAAGTGTTTTTAAAATATGGGCATTTGAAATTACTATATTGTTATAACAGTGACTTTGACAGTGTTACGCAAAGCTGTCTAGCTACAATTTCTGAATGGTTTAGTTTAAAAAGCCAATGATTTTGATTTTGTTTATTTATTGAGCCCCAATAATATTAATTAGGGGGAAATTTCAGTTCCTTTGTCTTTTATGTACCATTTCTTATAAAAAATTAAGGGGATTCCATATTTCTTAGACATCTTATTGGGAGGACTGTTCAGATATACTGCCCCTGAAATACCACTCAAAATAATCCAAAACATCTAATTCCCTGTTGTTTCTTCTCCATGTTCTTCTTGCACCCATTCTTTGCTCTGCCATTCAGCCTTTTAGGATTCATAGATTATAATTCTGATGCCCACCTTTTGTCATCGCAGGAAATTTGGTACCTGAGTAGTGCTAGGATTCTGCTAGCACCAGAGTGTAACACTATACAAATAGTGTTTGTTGTAAAATAGCTTGGTTTCCATGTATGGCTTTCAGTTGTGCTATACTAAACTAATTTTTTAGTAGTTCTCGTAAAGGGGGAACCCTATAATGGGGGAACCCCGTAAAGAGGGAACCTGTTTTATTCTTCTCTTGAAACTTGACATCACAGGATTACCATAGCCTTTTGGGTGGAAGACACTTCAGAATGAAACTTCCACTTATTTAGACTCTTTTAGGTGTTTCATTACTTGCATCCTTTTTCTTATTTCCTCCCAATTAATTTTTTTCATTAGCAGGTCCTTGACTGAACCATTTTGAGCAGAAGAGATGAAAAAGCCTGTAAATAATGAAGTGATACATACTTGCAGAGTGGGTACAGGTGGGTTGTTCTTAGCAGATTTTTGTGTTCAATGATGCTTAAGGCAATTTAATATCACAGAAGAAAGCCAGCTCCCCTCCTTCAGCTGAACAAAAACATAGTACAGTTGTGGAGGTTTTTTAATACTGACAGAGCACTATGTGCAGTGTTTTATCACTAATTTCTCAACCTTTCAGCCAAATGCCATAGGCTAGTTCTGTCTAGTGACTGATTCTCAGTATCTCTCAGATCCTTCTAAAAGAAGTTCTTAATCTGTGAGAGGAGAAGGGCAAACTGTATTTTACTGAGTGAGAGTTAAAATGGTAAAAACAAGCTTGGTTAGGGAGAAAAAAGGTGAATGTAAAGAGGATGGGAAAAACACTCCTTTAGTGCCTCTTAAGTGATCCCCAAGTGCTTTGCAAAGCCTCACAGTGCTCTGCATAGGAGAGAAATGTTACACACTGGAAAGCTGAGTCACAAAGAGCAACTCTGAGTATGGGCTACTAGTGAAGACTGCAGCCAGTCTGTGGCAGAGCCAAACCCAGTAGCTCCATTAGAACAGTCTACCAGTGCTATTTTTATGTTTCTAGTCTATGGTTTCCGAATTCTTTTTATGCATAGAGACCCACTGAGAAAATAGAGATGAGAAAGGGAAGCTATGAAAAGGCCATGAAATTTAAGCTGAAAACTACTACCTTTTCATGAGCGGTGAGATCCTTTCGCATGGCACTGGCAAAAGTGGAGGTCTCTTGCCACCTCGTATTAAAAGTTGAGACATTACATCTCATGTACTAATTCCTTTTAGACAGATCCAAATGATAAAGCTGCCATTTCAGTTAAGCCAAGTAACAGTGTGTCACTTATGCGGGTGATACATTAACAAATGAGTAAACAAGGATCCTGTCGGCATTCCAGCTCTTCCTGTAAAGTGCTAAACAAGAGAACTCCTCTGCTTACTGTCTTTTCCTGTAACACCCAAAGTTTCTACAGGGGAGAATACAGTTTTCTGCAGTAGCAAAACACAGTGGTTTCCCTCGGCAGCTTTGGCTGAAATAGAATTGCAGTGTTTGGCCTTAGCAAAATTGAGTAAGAACTAAAAGCGCAATGTCTAACAATGAAGAGACAGGAATCTGGAGTACCTCTGCTTCCAGATTATACAAATATCTTCTTTTTTGGTGACCTAGTAAAAATGGAAATTCAGTATTTATAAGGTCTAAAATAAAATTTTCAAGAAAATATTGAGGTGTTTTCTGAAAGAAAGATACAGCCGTGCCTAATCTAAGCATAAGTCTTCTGTAATACATAGTAAAACACCTGGAGAATATACCTCCCCATAGACATTGCTTCTAAACATGATATAACTGCATATTACTTCAGAAGCAAATATTTAAAACTAAGATAGACAGAAATCTTAGAAGTTCTGTTTGATTATTTATACTTAAACCTTCAAAAAAAGGTTCTTGATCTTTGAGGAGATGCCCATATTTGTTGTTTGATTGCTGACCAAATGATTTCTTGCTCTCAAATGTATTACTAGTACTTCATCTACAACTTGCACTTTAAACATCTATTAAATATTTGGTGTGCATCACAAATAACTGTAGCTAACGCTTATGCATACATTTTCCAAAATATACCTTTAAAACACAGTACAGTAAATTTAAAGTGGAACAGTAACAATAAAAGCTGCTTTCTAAACTGAGTGTGCAGTTGGGTATTTTATGACTAAATCTGTTATTTCTTTAACACTTGATATTTATTATTGGATACTCCTTGCCACCACCACCCCCCCCCGCCTGCCCCCCAAAAGGAAGCGGAAGCACCTGGACTTTCTGTAATTAATCTAAACATCTTATTTTAAAAACATATTAGAAAAGGTTGTTATATAGGACAGCCACTATGGGTACAAAGATTATTATTGGTATATATTTCTGTAAAAGTATAAATAGGTTTGCAATAAATAAATGAATTGGAATGAGTTTATTGCTAGCTATTTTTATTTTAATATTGAAATTTCCTGCTGCAATCTCAAACAAGCATGAATGCATGGAAAGGCAACTTTATAAAAGGTACTTCATGAAGCTTTTTTTATAATCTGCAAAAAAAAATTTTATCAGTTACTCTGGACTTGTGTTTTTATAAGAGCAAATTCTATCCCTTCAACTCCTCAGATGAGAGTCCAGATGCCAAACTTCTGTCATAAACCTTTTTTATACCCTAGTAAGAGCTTTGTAGATCTAGAGAGATAGTTCTCCTGGTTCTGTGTTTTTGTTGGGGGAGGGAGGGGAGAACTTTTTTCAGTTCTCACTTCATCAAACTCAAAAAGACAATGTAGGCAAATACATTTGCAAATAGGCAAGTAGTTAAATAATAAATAACAAATGCACAGATATCAGGGTGTTTTGGGTTTTTTCCATACAGTGGCTTTGTATTATTTCAGTACTATCAATGTGCTAAAGATGGTTTATTTTAAGTGTCAATTTGACACAGATGTGTCAACATAGGGAGGAAAAACACTACAGTAAACTGGTATTTGAAATTCTAGCTGTTCTTGTTTGTAAAATGTATATGATACAATCAACTAAAAATTCTTTATTGTAATATATATCACAGCTTATATCACTGTTTTTAAATAACCACAAATCGCTTTATTTTTTCACTAAAAATATTAGTAGATTTGAACTTTGGTTACTGAAAATAATCTAATGCTACGCTATTTTACTCTTTTCTTATGACAGCTTTGGATACTTAAGTGTGTCTTCCTCTTTGAAGGTAAACAAATTTCTCACATGCTCTTTCTGACTTAGACATTAGTGTTGCCTGGATACAGCTGGTGCTCTTCAAATAGTCTGCTGCAATACTGTCAGCATAACCATTTTGTTACATTGATTTTTAAATGCATTATCTGTAAAAGCAACTCAGCCTTTTGCATGAGTGAAGGATAGGAGACAATAGAATGTAATTTAGTTAGCTTTTTACCAGAGGTGTTGGTTTCCCAATGTCTTAAAGAAAAGTTATCTACATTACAACAAATGAAGGTTGAATGCTGACAGTGTTTATTTACCTCTTAATGTTACTGTCCTAGGAGGCAACTTTCAAATACCTGTATCACTCAATAATTTAAATTCTTCAAGTTACAAAGTTAAAGATGCCAATGGTAATTTTCAAATCAGCTGAGATGTTGAAATTTTACAGCTAGCATTTTTAAAACTCTTATTTAAGTTTTCCTATTTTTTTTATACATACCATATTTTTAATCTTTATCATGACAACAACCCGAGAGCTTTGGGGTTTTACACTTACAGTGCACATTATTATAATAGCCTAAATCACAGTGATCTAGATTGTTTTCATATACCAGTTTAACATCTATAAGAGATTAAAACTAAAACCTTAAAATAGTTAATTTCACTTGTACAAAATAGACTTTGTCAGTTGTTCCACAAGTCAACTCCTGCACTTTAATAAAAAGTAACTCTCAGTAATGTCACTGTCAGAAATACCAATGAATGGCAATGTCTGGGTGAACACCTAGAGGAGGAGATGTTATCATAAGCTAAGCATGCTGCAGGACTCTGCAGTGAAAAATAAGTCAAAAATTATAGTGGCAGTCACAGCAAACCTTGCAGCAGTACATATGAGCTTCACTATACAATTTTAAACTGGATGTAATTAACATACGAAAGTCACTGTTGAAAAGAATTTTTCGATCTGAGAAGCAGATTTTTATAAATCGTGATTTGTTCTCTGAAGCATCTGGTACTCATCATTGTTTGAGGCAGGATTTTAGTAATACCTTAGTCTGCTTTATAATAGCCTGAATGTAATTAATAATTTACCATTGAATTTCTTAACATAGCACACACTATGCTCCATTGCAAACACTGCATTATTTACACAGCCTACAGTAAGGGACTTAGACCAGGGACATGGTGTTTAAGCAGATTTGCAGGTGTCATAATGGTCATTTACAACTAGAAATCAGTTAAGGCATCTCTGGAGGAGTTCTCTATTTGGGTAAGAGACTGTGTTAACTACTTACCTACCCAGCACTAGGTGAGCACATTGATGGTTTTGGATCAGCTTTTCCCCTGGTTTGTATTGTGGTACTGAGATACTAAGATTCAGTAGATTATATAGGCAAAAATATAATGTTACTAAGAGTTTTTCTTGATTTAAAGGAACTGTTGCATTAATTCATTACGGGAATATGGCTTTGTAGGGCAGATACTGTTGGCAAACGCGAAGACTCTAGTATTCACTGGTGTTTCTAGGAATGGCAGCTGGGTATTTGGAACCTTTCTTCAAAAAGACAAGATTCTTCATAATGGGAGTGAATGCTGGCAAGGTGAACAAAATTTCAGAGAAAAAGCCTTGCTGCTCGAATCTAGTAAGAAGAAAGAGCAGGTTGTTAATGCCACTTATTTTATGGAATAATAGTGACACCTACTATTTGTCAAAGGCATTCAGTTTTCCTGACATAGTGTTTAATAACACATTGCATGTTAAAAAACCAGGGATTGTTTGTCCTCATATTGGTTGGGCAATCTGGGTCTTATTTAGTCCTTGTAGCTGACCAGAATAGACAAGTACTGTTCTGCATAGTGCAAGAAATTTGGATACAAATGGATATTGTGTACAGGTTTTTATTTTAGTATAACATACCACATTTTGTAACTACTTGTGCTAAATTCTATGCTAAAATCTACTGTACTTTATAAACAAGCTGAATTTAAATTCTGTGAAGACCTCTGCAGGTGAATGATTTGGGACAGAGGCTGTGTTTGTGTTCTATGTGTTCAATTCATGCCACAGTGGGGCCCTTAACTCCCAGATTGATCATCTAGGTGCTATTGCAATAAAAAAGTAATAATGATGATAATAAAATTAACAGCTATAGTTAGCTGTGACAAGCTGAGCATTTTTTTTTTTCACCTCCAGCTGGTAGGAAATTGCAGTACATATTTTTCTCCAGACATAATCTTGTACTTAGACTTTCTATTACGTCAAAAAATATCCCTGCATTTTCTTGCTCACTTTATCTGTTCATCTGCTTCAGTGACCTTACTGATATGAGACCTTGTAAAGTAGTGAACTAACACTGACAGACACAGGAGGTCAGACACGTGTATTTGCTGTAATGAGTGATGCTTATATGCTTACATTAGCATCAGTGTTACTTTGAGACTGTTAGATAAACAGGTATCAAGGTTGAGTTTGCCATCATTATTGGAACTGCTTGCATGTCTCTGTTTTTTTCTGGCTTTATCACTGCAGAAAAGTCGAACAATTTTTGTGGTTTTTAATTCTAGATCTTAAATTGAAGCAAAGTACAAATTCTCTAGATATCTTGCTGTGATGAAAATGTTTACTTGTCTGACTCCTCATGAGATGTTGCTGCAGTATGACTACTCTGGTTTTTGCCGTTCGTGGAGCTGCAAGTCTTTTCTTCTCAGTAATAGTAAACTGTTGTGTGTGCTACTGCTGCTACATGTTCATTTAAAAAGAAAAATAAGTATCTTTGCTTTCAAAATTAGAATTCAACTCTTTGACATTTGGGTAGTTGTTGTATATAGAAACATGAGAAAGAAGTTTTTAACATTCAGACAAGAGGTGTACATTGGCTGTCAGCTATATAAACTGAAAGTAGGAGCAACTTGAACCTCCTGAGAACTGAATAAAGGCCATGCCAACAGAGGAAATGAACAACAATTTATGAATGAAAGAGTAAAAGACATGGAACAAGTATAAATTGTTCATTTCTGTTATACAACAGCCTAGATGATAAAAATTGACAATTAAGGAACACAGCTAGGAGCTATGCGTGAACTGTCAGTGTATATATATTTTATCTAACATCTTCTTCCATCCATTTATATAGAATCATAGAATCACCTCGGTTGGAAAAGACCTTTAAGATCATAGAGTCCAACTGTTAACCTAGCACTGCCATCCCACCACTAAACCATGTCCCTAAGCACCTCATCTATCCTTCTTTTAAATACCTCCAGGGATGAGGACTCCACCACCTCCCTGGGCAGCCCATTCCAGAGCCTGACAACCCTCTCGGTGAAGAAGTTTTTCCTCATGTCTAGCCTAAACCTGCCCTGGCGCAGCTTCAAGCCATTCCCCCTTGTCCTATCATCTGTTACCAGGGAGAAGAGGCCGACCCCCACCTCGCTACAGCCTCCTTTTAGGTAGTTGTAGAGGGCGATCAGGTCTCCCCTCAGCCTCCTCTTCTCCAGACTAAACAACCCCAGTTCCCTCAGCCGTTCCTCGTATGACTTGTGTTCCAGACCCCTCACCAGCTTCTTCTATATTGGTCTCTATAGCTTCTTGTGACATGATGCTCCAGACTTAGGTGTGTTTGGGGAGAGAAGAAAACTTTACATTCTTTAAAAATTACACTGGCTGAATCATTTGTTGATTTCTAGTTCGTATTGTGTAAGAAAATTTAAACAGTCTTAAGATTTTTATATATCATTCAGTCTTTATAGACCACTGTCTTTACCCTCTTTCAGTCATTTATTTTCCAAACTGGAGAGACTTAATGCAACTCATCTCCATTTGTATGAAAGCCATACTATAGCTCTCATGATTCTTCTTGTCCTTCCTTGTGTCATTGCTAGTTATACCATATGCTTTTTTGAGATGGCTTAAATAGAACTTCATATAGTTTTCAAATGCTAGGGTTACTATTTTGTAATGTAGAGTTCCACAGATCTGAAGAAGAATGGAATCAGTTCCTTATTTTTAAAATCAGAATAGTTATACTTCCTTGCTTCCTCTTCTATATGTCTTCACACAACTGGTGTGACTTGTCTGGAGTCAATATTAGAAGAATTTTTGCATTATTATTTTCTGGGTTTGTGGTGTTGTGTCTGCCTTCCCTTGCCATCCCCCCGCCCCACTGTATTTCAGAAGCCATCTTGATAGCAGCTGTTGAGCTGGCATTTTCAGATATTATCTGTAGTGTTTCAAAAATGTCCTCCTTACATATTTATTAGGAGTTTACATTTTTCCCTCTGAGTTTAATTTTGTATTCCATTGTATGTGTCATGTCATTCTATATTGTACGCTCTTTCTTCATTGTTCTTTGCAATTTGTTTTTATGTTATTGAATCTGTTTCTGTTATCTGAAAATCATGTCACTATTTCCTGCCAGGTCATTCCTGAACTTCCATGAAGGTTTTCTTGTAATACTCTCTTATCCTAAGACATCAACTTGATATGATTTGATAATTCTACATAATAAGACTAAATTCTTCATAAACCAAAAACATTAAAATTCTGTGGAAAGGGCATGTGAGATGGTAATTCTAAATAAAATGGAGCAACTTCTGCAGCCAGAAATTTACAGAAGGAAGGAGTCTCATGAAGTTGTTAGTAAAGCACTCAGTAAAATAGTCTTCCATTCAGTGAAAGTTATAGTTTGCTGATTGCATAAAAGGATTATTTACTTAGGTTTTTCAAAGTCCTCCTCATCTTATAAAGAATAGACACAGTGGAAAAGATGACTAGTGCAGTGTAAGAATGGGAAACCAAATAAGAGCGTAGCAAAACTGTGAAGAAAATATGGTGAAGGTAAGTATACCAGAGCTACAGTGCATGTACGTATCCTAACCTGTGAAAAGAACGCAACAGTTATCATGTTGTGATATCCAAGTCAACATGTAGGCAGAAGAAAGGAAGATTAGAGTTTACGTCAAAGAGTTTCCTAGACGCATGTCAGAAAGAAAAACAGTAAATGCTTCCTATGCATACATCAGTATTTTATATAATGTTTTCCAAGCCTGACATGTAGCTATGTAATTCAATATGAAAACAAATATAAGCACAAGAAATTAAAAGGTACTGAAATCCAGAAAAATACTCCTGGTTTTAGGTTACAATCTTCAAGTCTCAAAAGGGTACAATAAAATAAGGGGAATATAGGGTCAATTGCTCAGTACTGTGCAAGACTTAATTAAAAACTACCCTACTGGTAGCAAAACTATTTTGTTTTCATTTCACCATCTTCAGGAAAAAATACAATAGCTTTCAGTTATTTCCCAGTAGTTAAGGATTTTTTGTTATGCTTTTAAAAATAAGGATAAATGGAATATGATTGTTCTGAAATGAGTAATAATTTCTTAAATATTATGAGTAGACATTAAAAAAAAGATTTTTATCTGTTAGATATTTAGCATCTTTAGTGTAAGTAGTAAGGGTAAACTAATATCTAATACTATCAGAATACATGTATCTGCAGCAGTATTTACCTATGTGCCAGAAGTGGTTAGAGCAACTGTTATAAATGTAGGCATCCTGTTTCACTGGTATCTTAACCCCCCTCTGAACCTTTAGTTTAATGTCCTACTTAAACTACTCCTGGTATTGCTTCATCCACAGTTTGAACTGTCTCACACTGAGAGCTCAGAGTGCCTTCTTTATTTCAAATTTCTGTGATTCACACAAGTCATTTGCTCAACTTAATTACAGGTTTCGGTAGCTTTTGTGTCCTTGTTTGGCTGGAGTTGAGCTGGCTAAATAGATTAGCACCCCACTCTGCTGCTCATTGCACTGCTACCCGAGGACAGTGGTGTCTTCAACACAGCTGCTGTTGTGGTCACTCACTAATTCATATCAGTCTTATTGGAGTGAGTTGATTAAAACAGTGTGTCAAGGAGTGATTAAGCAAGGCGTTCAGCTGCCAGTAATGTGGATGCAGCAAATTCCAGCAGGATGACTGTAACAAGTAGCTGGGGACAATATTCTTTTCAGCACTGTATTTGTAGCCAGGACAGATGTCTCCAGCCTAATTTACTCTCAAATCTCCCTCAGACTATAATAAGTAGTTAATATATACTTGCTTTTCCTCTGGCCTCTCAGCTTGAACTGAGCTTTCACAAACTACCTGAGTTGCTTTCAAGTACTTTTTTTTTTCCTTTTTTTTTTCTTTTTCAGAACAGTCACTCACATCCTTCCCTGTATTCGGTCTGTGTTTGCAGAATCACCTCATTTCGCAGCTCTTAATTAGTTGCAAAGCCGATGGCAGCCCTACTGCTGTGCCACCTAACCCTCTCGCTTATGTTGCTTTCTTCTCCAGACAACACGTAACAACAGCTCTAATCCCATCTGTGAGCTACTGTCATTTGTGATTTTTTTATAGCATCATGTGTATTTTTTTTTTGCTTCGTACTTAGATGAGAGGTGTTAATTTGTAAATAAATAAAAAAAATAAAACAGGGAAAGCAAGAGGGAGAAGCTGCTGCCAGCTAAAAAGATCAGGGAATTAGAGAACCAACTCAGCTTGCAGCAGTGCTTGCTGGCTGTATTGATTTGTTGATTGATTCAGTTAGTAGCTCTGACTCCAGAGTCACGTGTTACTAACTGGATTCTTTTAATGTTATCACTTACACCATTCACATCTCTTGGTACCAAGTTCATCAATATTGCATTACTTGAAGAGGAGGAGGTAGAAATGTTTACAGTCACGATGACCATCTCAGATGAGATCAACTGAGATCCGTCTTACTTGCAAGCTCAGTTTTGATTGTGAACTCTGTTAGACTAGAAAAAATCTCTGAGCTTTTCTCTTCCTTGTTCGGTTCTTTGGAGCCTTGCAGAGTTTTGCTGAAATCTGTTCAGCTCTGTTCATCTAACTAATCCAAATTGTTTGCAAATCTAGCTAATTTTAGGGATTGTGCATTTTTGGATAGGTTTTGGGGTAGCTCCTATTTGGTAAAGCTCTACTTCACTCAACATAAAAATTGCCATATTGAATTTGATAAATAAAAAACCGACAACACAGTGTGTAACTCCAAATGATTTATTAATCCATAACAAATAATCTGTCTATAGGGACTCTTCCATTAAAACCCTGCGTAGGTAGACTGAGGTATGAGTCCATCAGTGTGAGTCTGCAAGTATTTTTCTAGTCTTGTCTATATTCTCTAGTAAAATTATACTACTCCAATATGCTACAAAACTTGAACTCTCTTAAATGTAGAAATACTTATGTAGTGTAAAATTAATCTATTTTGAACTGAATCTACAACTCATTTCTGCAGAACTACAGTGGTTTGAAGAATATCATGCCTGTATGACTGACAATATTTGTATTACATATGATTAGAAAAGTAATAGAGGTACAAGTCTAAAAGAAAAAAAGAAAAATAAGATTAGGAAAACCACACAAGTTATACCCTGTATAACTTGTTTTATGTATGCTTACAAATGCCATCTGATTCTATTTTATATAAACTACAGTTGAAACTTTTCTAGCACCTCTGATATGAAAGTCTTAACAACACGTAATCTATGTGTGCATGTGCATTCACATATGTAGGTATATAATTTCAGGCATATATATGTACATAATATAACATGCATTGCTCTGGTAACTTTAGTGATTTTGATGCATCTTTTTTAAATAGGAGAAAGTAAAGCCTAAATATGATTTGAATATTGGTGTTAAAATGCTTTGAATATTTCTTAAGGAATAGTGATTCAACAAAAATGTTCAGGTTATTTTCTCCAAAGGTTTATAATTAGTTTAGAACACAGCAACATGTAAGCTTTTTAAGTGGTTCCCTTCAGATTAAATTATCTTGTGTTTTTCAATTCTGTCATGGCAAGATAGGGGGACTTAACAATACTTGTAGATTTTTACAATGCATAGGTTTACATTCTAGATTTAACAGCATTGCAGAATTAATTTCAAGTGAAACTTTATCTCTATGTTAGGGAAAAAAGTTTCACATGAAGCTGGTGTTCAGTAGAAGGTTCAAGAAGTTCACTTCTGATTTGGGTGATAAAATGAGATCTGAAATCAGATGTGTTTCAAGTGGTTTGAGGCTTCCTTTACAAATCCTTAGGGCTAAGCAGTTTCACCTCAGATCTCTGGCAAGGGATTTGCACATATTGTCTGACAAAAATATCAGCATCTAAAGACACTGAAAGTTTCTGAGTGCCTGAGGTCAGTCAGCATTTAGCAAGCCTTGCATGAGGACACACCTATGGACTGTGCTGGCTATTGTTTTGCATTATGCATTGGTGTACTTGAAACAGTATGAATCTAGATGTGATAGAGACATGTAATTTGAGGTGAAAACTTCATATTAATGTATTTAATATTTGATACACATTAGCAATAATTTAATTTATCCATATGCAAATAATCTAAAGAAGGCTTTAAAGAAAGTTATAGAGTAAGTTTAAGAAATTGTTCATGTCACAGGCGTAATAGTTCTCCTGACCTTGATAGAACTGCCCAAGTATTTACATTTAAAATATCACCATATTTTTTCTTAGCTTATTTAAGCTTTCTTAGTATTTAAGCTCCTCGATAGTGTTCTGGCTGAAACCTTACACTGGGATACAACATGCATGAGTAAAGATAGATTGTTGTTCTATTTCTATTTCACTAAATACATGCTTTGTGTTCTTTGTAGCATGCTGGTTTTAAAGAATAGTTTCACCTGGGAGAAGGGAAGCAGCCTGCCAGGACAAGATCTGAGTTTTGTCCCCATTTATGCCCCAG
Source organism: Gorsachius magnificus (assembly GCA_034008185.1). NCBI lineage: Eukaryota > Metazoa > Chordata > Aves > Pelecaniformes > Ardeidae > Gorsachius > Gorsachius magnificus. The sequence continues at coordinate 38,570,072 of CM067088.1, read as the reverse complement.
GTTGTTCAACAGTCTTATGAAAAACACCGCTTCTCTCTGACTGAGTTTTACCAGTAATAAAATTGTGATTCTGATGTTTGTAATCTTAGAAGTGTTTTTAGAACTGCTGATTAAATGTACCGTGCAAGAGATGAGTGTTACTGTCACTGTTCTGATTCTTTTGAGAAATATTCCTTGATGTTTGCATATTCAGTTTTATATCTGAACAGAACAGGTTGCTGGTTTTTTCTAGTGGGTTTGGAGTTTTTGTTGTTTCTGAGATGTACTCCATGCACCAGAACACTTACTAACTCATGTCAAATACATCTGGATTGCTGCCTTTTGCTCTTTGAGTATGAGAAGATATGGTTGTGATTGCACTTTCATGTCTCCTGTAATCCTTGAATTCTGATGGGTTTTGTCTGCTTCTAGCAGATGTGTGCTTCAGTGCTTAGTATTCCCGTTTTGCAGTCTAACCCTCTATATGTATTTTATGTACGATTTTGTTAAATTCTACTAGTACTTAAAATAATTAGTATGTACAATGCAGTACTGGAAACATCACAGCTGTTATATTAATATTTCATTTGCTATTTTTTTTAGTATTGCTGTTACCAACATTGAAAGAAACAGTGAAGACATTGTGGATAAACAGTCATAAATGCAATCGCAGGGATTTTTTTTATCCTATCTCCTTCTTTGACCATTTCTTTCAAGTACATAGGTCTTTAACAAATCAGAGGACAGAGCTTATAGTATCAGATAGAAAAAATGTCTCTAGGCACTAGAGAATGAAAACTTCTCTAAAGGCCTCCAGATTCTATTTTCAGGTATAATCTTATCTGGAAATGAAAAAAAGAAAGCAACAAAAAAGCCCTTGGCAATAGCTAGACAAGCTGAAAATGGAGGATTTAATGAAATAAAAGTGATAATTCTAGATCTGTATTACATACAATTTTAATAAAAGACCATGTTATGGAGAGCCTTAGGCTGCAGCGCCGCATGGGTCTCAGTTTTTTATATAAAGAATCCACATAGTTATCTAAGTTATCCAAGACAGGCGAGCTAGAACAACTGATTCCTACCTCCACTAAAAGCTCTTTGCATTGCACATGGTAGTTGGAAGGGGACATAATTACATTTGCATGTATTTTAAGTGGGGATTTTCTGAGAACATTTGTTATGTATTTATATTTTCATGGAACATAAAGTCCCACCAATATTTCACACAAGTGAAAGGACAGAACAAGAAAAGAAATGCCAAACATTTAAAGAACATTCTCTTTATATAATCAATTTACACTCCAAATGTGTGCCCACATTTTTGCATGCAGCTACAGCTCTATCTGCTTGACATTAGAAAGTTCAGCTGCTTACTTTTCTTTTGATGAATCTTACTGCTTGTGAAAAAAAGCAGAATGTTGCAGAGGCATGATGGGTCTTCTCCATTAGAGACCATGCTTCACTGTAGAAGAAAAAAAGATTCTAAATCCTTCAACATAATTGTTTAGCTTTCTATTTGTATAAAGGAATGTCAGTTCTCTACAATTAAGTTACAAAATGGGACAAAAACAAATTCACAAATTCTCTAGCAAAAGAATATCATTGGAGAGAGTGGAAGCATATCACAAAGAATGCAACTAATTTTCCATATAATTGTAGAACCTTCTGATTGCTCTCATTTGATATCATAGCTTGCAAAAGGTGATCTATATCTACAGCACTGTGAGAAAGATATTTCTGGAGAATCCACAGATGGCAGCAGTCTAGAATCACTGATAGCATTATTATAAATTCTTATATTGTTCTTTATTATTCTGATTAAACTGCTTGTGAACATAAGAACATAGAATATTCAGATTATACTGATAAAATATTGTCTGGGTTTTTGTTTAGTTGTTAGAGGGGTTTTTTTAAAGAACTTTGTTCTCAGCCAGGACAGCTGACCCCAACTCATACGTTATACCATACGATGTCATGCTCAGTGTATAAACTGGAGGGAGTTGGCTGGGGGACAGTGATTGCTGCTTGGGGACTGATGGGGTGTCAGTTGGTAGGTGGTGAGCAGTTGCATCACTTGTTTTTCCTGGGTTTTGTTCTTTTTTGTTTGCTTGTTGTTGTTGTTTTCCATTTCACTACAATATTTATTTTATTATTATTATTTATTGTATTTTAATTATTAAACTCTTCTTATCTCAACCCACGAGTTTTCTTACTTTTGCACTTCTGATTCTCACCCCCATCCTACTGGGGGTGGGGGAGGGTGAACAAGTGCCTGCATGGTGCTTAGCTGCTGTCTGGGGTTAAACTGCGACAGGTAGGCAAGGAATACTTCTATTTCATTGAAGGTGAAAATGCAATTGAAGTAAAAAATCACAGAACAATTCAGGTTGGAAGGGAGCTTTGCAGATTGTCTAGTCCAACACCTGGTGTTCAAAGAAGGGTCAGCATGTTGTTCAGGGCTATGACCAGTTGGATTTTTAATATCTTTGAAGATGGAGACTCCACAACAAGAAGAGTTGCAGTGCTGCAAATTGCTAAAACTTAGATCCCTTCTCATAAATGCTGCTTGCACTACTTTTCACCATAAAAGGAATTAACATGCCCTCCACTATTAGTCTTACTAAAGCATGCTTGTGCAAGAATAATCATCACATTAATAATGTTTTAATTTCTTTCACTTTTTATATTGCTTCAACAGCACAGGTTATATAATTCATTAGTAATTATTCAGAAATAGAAAATATGTATAGGATTTTAATTTACATGGTCTTTAAACTGTCATTCTCTGAACTAACTTGTAAAATGAAATAAAAAAGTAGAGATGACATTTACAGTTGATTTGTAAAATGGGGTAGATCTCTGATGAATCCACTTTGCATAAATGTGGTCTTTGTATCTATTAGGAATGTGGATTTTGCATGAAATACCAAGTGGTAAATTATTCTGTATAGCCTGGGCTTCAATGCTCAACATATTGACGATCTTTTAAAAGGTAGAGCAATTCACTAGCGTAAGTAGCAGGGCATCTGTGAAAAGAAATTAAACATAATTGAGATGACAGATTTTACTTTAGTAGCAGAACATCAGCTATGCTCATGAAGAAGAGTGCAAGAAGAATGCAGGCTATGCTCCATGCTTCAGTGAGGTAACTGGGTGTTGTTTTGCTCTTCTGCCATAGGGCAGGATAGGGTCTGTTTTCAGTAAATTCTCACAGGCTCTGAATATCTTGCATGCACCGTTTTTACATGCTTATTTTAATATGTCGCTGGCTTTGCATCAACAACTTTAGGAGTTATTATAATAAAGCTAGATATATTGCATAACTGAGCAAATTCTGACTGGACTGTGTATCCAATGGGTACAAAACATGAAACTTCGTTATGTAGTCAGTCTCTTTGTGTAAGAAGCACAAATGTAATCTTCCAGTCCGGATTCTCCTGGGATACTGGCTTTGTCTCTTTCTCTTGAAAAAGGCTCTATTATTTTGTGCTCGTTACCCTCTCCCAGGACTTTATGGATGATGATATCTGTGAACTGCAGGAAACTATGTTGTCAAGAACATTTAAAAATGTGTATATGATTCTTGAACTAGATATCAGTGTCCACAACCCCATCCCTTTCAAACTTAACTGCAGTTTCAGGGCTGAAGCCTTAGAGTCATAGAATCATTTATGTTGGAAAAGACCCTTAAGATCATCGAATCTAACCTTGATAGGGCATAGTTCAGATCATCTTCATAAAGTGAGTCCTTTAGCAATGAAGGAAGGGAAATTATGCCATTCATCTGCCTCTGGGTTTGCTAACTCCGTGCCTTTCTTTTGCTAAATGTCTTTTAATGAGACACTTTCAAAAATACAATCAGTTTACTTGATTGTACAGTCAAATACTTGACTCAAAATTTTGCTTGACACTTTGATATATGTATTTATATGTGTGTTAAAAATCTATGAGGAAATCACAGAAGATAAGTAAGGGTTAATTTGGTTCCAGGCACTCTTATTTAAATTATACTCCCTAAAAGAAAGGTAATAAAATTCTATTGTCACAGTAACCTGATGGGAATATAGAGGTGGCAGTGACACATTTATTGCCTGTAAAATGACCTTTGTGTCAAACTTCATGCATTGATTAATTTTTAGAAAAAATTATTTGGTTTTATTTACTAGTTCACCCAAGCACTTATACTATGCCACTCATTTTTTCTTCTGTTCAGTTAAACTGACAATCGAAGAGTTGTTTTAGTTCTGTGGGGCTTTTACCTTTTGAACATAAATATGAAGCAAAACCTGGCAGACTTAAAAAGCTGTGGTAGCAAATGTACTTATCAACATCCCTTTGCTTTTTTTCATTTGAACTGTGGCAACAACCGTCTAAATTGAGGCTAATTAAATACAGTATTTCTACATAATTATATGATAAAGATTTCTAGTGCCAGAGACTGTGCAGTTTTGTATGGTTGTCTATAATTTCTTGGTTAAGAGAGTAATTTATTCTCAATGCTAATTGATGACGAACAGATTATTAAAGTTGGATTGTGAGGCACTTCTTTATGTATTCTCTATTTCAGTTAAAATAAGATCTGAGTAATTCTAAATAGGAAGTTGCTGTCAGCATTATAACAGGATGGTGTGTAAAACTGCAGACCTTTTCTTACACTGTTGATTGATAACCACTGACAAAATTACAGCAGTGCCATAAACATTTTAGTGTGCGTCATAAAGATTTTTCGTGTAGAGCATTAGCCACATGGTATAGCTAGTTTAAGATTGTAGCTTCAAAAGCAGTTATCAGAAATTAACTTTAACAGTAAGTTCTAAGAGTTTTAAAAGCTAAAACTAATGAAAATTACAATATTATCCATTTATTTTCTTTAAGAAATTCTTTTAAGATTTTCTGTGACTTGACCTTTATTTTATGACAAGATATCTGAAAAGGTTGATTTGTATGAGTCACAGTTATAATTATTATACTGCATGAAAAAAAAGGAAGTTAATGGATTTTCAGAGCTATTTTGTTTAAAAAAATTAAGAATATTTTAAAAAACCTTTATATTTAACTGTCTAAAATGTTTCCTACCAGGTCAACCACTAGACTTCAGAATTAACTTAAAAAGAAGGGTAGAATAAATGTATCTCTGCTGAGTATACTGCAAGTATAAGCCTCAAGCTGCAATTCAACACGTCTAATTATTTGTGTGCATAGTGGAGATACACAATGTCCACGTGGATTGAGCATGGTTACCTAACTATGAAGCATAGATACATACATTACTGTTAAAAAATTGACATTAATGGGATTTCTGGTTGTCTATACAAAATGTGCCTGAATTATTCTAATCCTAAAGTGCACCCACCCTTATTTGGTACTCTTGGATGGTATAGGATTCCAAGTGTTTGATGGATGAAAGAGCTCTGATAAAGAAACATATTATTTATGCTATGTTCTCCTCTTGAGAATCCTGGTTTGAATTTTCAAAGGAACCTAACTGAGTTACTCTTTCTCCCACTGAAAGCTTAAGGGTTTTATTCTTATTTACACTAAAAGACTATGGACTGTCCTTGCAGTAGAAAGGAACGTTAATTTATATGTGAATCTTACCCAGTAGGTTTTGTATCCCTGTGTTATTTAGGCTCCTTTGAAAAGTCAGCCTAATACAAGCAATCTTATTTACACAAAGAGAATTCCCATTAAAGAAGGCAAGGCTGCTGAAATAAACTAGGTCTATTCATGTAGAATCAGATTCTATCTGCCCCTCTAGGTTTATAATTTACAGACTATTAGCTCTTGCCTTTGAGGACTAAATGTCTTGCTCTTCTCATTTTCTTCTCAATATACTTAACAGTTAAGCTAGTTTGTTGTTTTGGATTCAAGCACACAGGAGGAAAGTTGATTTACAGATGAATCAGGATGGTTCTTACCTGCTGTTATTTCTAGAAGCCCTGTTGTTTGGTTAAGTTTGCAAGAAAGTTGCAGTTACTCTTCCCATGAACCCCTGTAATTCAGTGCACTCCTACAGTACAGGCCTACTCAGAGGGGAAATTGTCCATATGGGGTACTTCTAATGTCAGGCTTGTACTGCTGTGATTGATCTATGCAAGTGAAGAAAGTCCTCTTTGCGTGCATGCATGCTGGTTACATGTGGTTAAAATAGCCCGATTCATTATTATGTGTGTGGAGTAATGATCCTGAATTTACTTATTCTGTTACCTTCTGTGAAGAAATTGCTAAAGCAAGGAAAATACAAATAAGTTAAGGTCTGCTTTGCATTTAGTGAGTTGTAAAGAACATTTTTAGAAAGAAAAGTAATTAGTTACAAATCTATTTGTATTTGACTAAACAGATTCCCATTAGAAATAATGATCTTATTTATGTCATGATTCCTAAAAGTTTTTAAGCATGTGTTTACATTAAAGATATATTTCTGACTGAGAAATTTGGACCACTGATTTCTTAAAGGACTTTTGGATCCTTTTGGGATGACCATGTATGTGTGTGGGCATTTACTTTTGTTCAATTTCCAGGAGCCCAAATGTTTAGAGAACTGCTATTAACTATTCATGCTTTGGGTCTGTTACAGTTTAAACAAGACCAAGACTAGCAGCAGTGTTTTTCTTATTTTATAAAATCATTTTGTGAAATAAATCACTCAAGGCTTGAGGGTTTTTTTTATACCAAGTTGTGTCCCTTAGGGAACCTTTCATATACACTTTATAACTTCCTGAAAAAAGGGAGATTATACACAGAATAAATAGCAGACAGCTGTGAGCTATGAGCCTATAATGCCAGTAAAGGGACTTGGTGATCTCATAAACCAGAAAAGCAAAGTTTGAGCATCTCGAACACTATTCAGACCCTCAAAATGGAATGAATATTCTGTAATTCAACTCAATTTTTATTTGGTAAAACATGGATCTGAGTAAATGATTCATACTGACAGGATGGAGCCCTGTGATATTGGAGCAGCTCCCATATCATCTCTAGGCTAGTAGTGCTAACCATTTCATTTCTACTTTCCCCTTCATTCTCTCTCCTCTTTTACTTGCCCTTTGTGCGATAGTACTGTTCTGTCTCACAGTCCTTATTCCCTTTTCAGATACACTTCAACTGCTGGTGCTGGACTGGAGCCAAAATGCCTAGCCATACCTATACTAACAATGATGGAACACTTTGAATTTCTCCATAATGTGCTTGCCAGCAGTCTGGGTTCTGAGGGGGCATGATGGCTACAGATTTCATGCAGCTAGCTTGGTCTGAACAAGTGATCTAGCTGAATTAATAAACTCTCATGGGATCCAGAGTGGTTTAGAGTATGGTACAGAGATGCTTTCATAGCCTGGTTAGGTGCAGCTGACAACCTCTTGCACTTATTAGCACCAGCTCAGCCCTGTGATGTGGACTGATGCCAGAACCAGGTTTTTCTGCACAATGCTTCCAATGACCTATAATAGTCAGGTTTTCCCATTTTCTGAAGTTTCAGAGTCTATTAAGTGTCACTTAAACAGCTAAAATGAGAGACATCCCATTTCTCCAAAAAGATGCAAAATCAAATCCCTGATGTATGTTACAGTAATAGTTTTAATAAGTCTAGAAAAGATAAAAGCTATGTGGTGTTACAGTAATACTTCATTTCCCAAATGTGATTTATTTTGATCTGAATTTCTGTTTGTATCTTCATGTTGTGTAAATATTTTGGAAATTATACTGAGTTACTGAAAAGTAAATAAGTATCATGGAAATGGTGAAGAGAACAGACTTTTTAATCTTTTGATTAAGTTAATAAAGACTTTGATAGTAAAAGGCATAAATAAATATAGAATTGTAATTCTCATTAGTGGCAATTCAGACAGGAAGTTACTTGATACGATGTTAAGTAGTGTTTTGGCTATAATTTCTATCTTGGGTGAGGTATTTGCATAGAATTGCTTCACACTTGTAAAACTAAAATTGCTTCTAACTGTGAGAACATATTCACAGTAATGCTGCAATGATGCTTGTCATTTCAGGTGAGTGCACACAGAGGTTCTTCTACAGAGCTTTCCCAAATTTCTCTGAAGGTTAGTGCATTCAGCTGGAATTCTAAGATAAGGAAGGCATTTTGAAAATAAAATGTCTTAGTACACTGTGCATCTTATTTTATCTTTATTATGGATATGATCTTGAATATCCGACTGACGTAACTAAACCAAACATGCTCAGCTTCAGGCAGAATGACGATTTTCAGAGATGAACTCAATAACCTAAGCTCATTTTTATGAATCTGAAATTTCAATATAATAAACTACTTTAAGGTAGCATTTGATCAGCTTTTTAAAAATTTCTATCAAATGTGTGTAGTGTGGTTTCTTACACAAAACGTGAACTCAAATCCACTTTTTTGTCATCTGGGCTCTTGGAAAAAGACAATTGCTTATTGAACCATTATAGTAAAAAACTGTTCAGCTGTACAGGGAAATCGTGTTCTGCTCTTAAAACAGTTATAAGTAGTACTGGTTGGACATGTTCCAAGAGAACAGTTTTTTCATCTCAAAATGCTGGTTTTTTGAAATACTTTTGAGTATGCATGTTGATTTCTGACAGGCAGAATAACAAAGTACTAGAACTGTGCTTGTTAGGAAGGTCTCGGTCAACTATCTGGTTGATTCAATAATGCTAGTGGGTTTCTGAAAAGTCATGAAACTAGTGAGAATTTTCTTAATTTCAGCTAACAGCCACCAGATATTCCCAGGAGCATATTCTTAATAAAAACATGATTATTTTTCATGGTTTCCAAAATGAAATAATGTAGAATTTCTTTTTGGCAGTTTAGAGAAGACCATCTTTATTAGGAGTGATTTCTTTTTATGCTTCCATGCCAGTAAAAAAACCCATCACTGCCTTTTCTTGGAAGCTTTTGTCATCAGTCTTTTCATGTCTAAAACTACAATTTTGTATGCTATATCCTTTGAAAAAGATATAATAATCTCCCTAATCCTCTCAGCATAAACAAGGATAAAGCAAATATATCATTGACTGTTATTTTGGAATTCTTTTTTTCTGGTAAAGGTGTTCTATGTATCACATTGTGTTGGTGTCAACACCAATTGCGGTGTTCCTCCAGGCATCTTAGGATTCTGACTATAGTACGTGAGCTTTTTTAGACCAGCATGCTGCCTAGGTTATAGAGTGGGGGCTGTAATGATCGCAAAGATAAGTGTTATGTCCTCAACATCATATTCTTTCAGGTGTGAGGATAAGACTCTGCTGCCCCGCAGCATCAGCAGGTTATGGAAGGGAGAAGGCCTTAGAATATTAGTGTGTAAGAAGGGAGATCTAATTCATAAATAGCATCGTGCACATACTATGATGGCATAACTCCAACAAAGTCAGTGATAGCAAGGATCAGAGTGAAATACCTTCAGGTCTGTCAGGAAAGTGTCATTCATCCAAATGTTTGATTAGGAAAGGCTTATTTCTTGTATGAGATGGAGGAGAGCTCAACTTGTAAGACATAGGATACTGAATCTAGGAATTATTTCTGGGTTGTAAGGTGGAAGATCCTTCCAACTTGTTAAGGGTATAGAAAACATGGAGCTGCATTATTTGGAGTAGACTGTGCCAATATTGGAAAGATAAAATTATGTTAATCTTCCAGTTACAGTGTATAAAATTATATACTATTTGAGAAACATTGCATTCTCAGCAGGGGTTTCAGCAAGTTGGTGGCCAAAAGCTATCTTAATGAGACAGCTGGCTTGAAAAATGCAGCAAAAATGACAAGGGAAATGAATGAATGATTAAATAAAGTGAAACTTGGATGAAAGCATAAAATGAACTTGCACAAACTGAATCCTGAAGACATTGTTAAACCCCATTTTAAAGGCAGAAAGTCAAGAGAGTTATAATTTCTCACAGAATCTTTAGCTGTGTCCTTTTAGGCATCTGTTAACAGTCATTAAAAAACCTAGAACACCTTACAAGTTAACTAGATTACTGGTGAAATATTTTGGCACAATTGAGCCATAATTTAAATCTTGATTGAAAAATAAACATAATAATTTATTGCTTAGCTTCACTCTATTCTCATTCACAAATATGACAGAGTCATCACAGAATTAGGTTCTTATTTTCTATAAAAACTATATACAACTTTTTGGCTAGTTAAAAATCATCTGGGAAAGAAATTTGAAACTTAGTTGCTGGATTATGTCTAGATGAGAATTATGTCTGAAATATACCTGTCTCTTGCATGTGTGTGTTGTGGGTAGGACAAAGCTCTTTGTTGCTGGCCATGTCGTGGAATTTCTTTATCCTATTATTTTTTAAATTTTACAGACAAATACTCTGCTCAAAACATTAAGATTTCGGAAGAGCATGCTCACAAGCAAGTAAATTTAAATCTGATCATAGGTATTTTTTGCTTCCCAATATACCAGCTTTATTTTACTTTACGTACTTGCACCCATGGATATGGATAGAACTTTTCCTTAGATAAATTCTGCCACATTCAGGGTCAGATGCAAGATTTCTGTTGATTTCAGTGAACTTTGACTCAATTTGTTGATTAATAGCTGTTAGCATTACTTATGGTGTATAGTAAATGAGAAAGGTGAGTGAGATGGCAGGTTGGTATTTGTTATAAACATAGCCTACATTTCTACTCATTCCTTTTATGAAGAAGTCTGTTTCCCTAAGAATCTGACTGAGCATACAGTAAGACAGGGTAGACCAAAAGAATGGCAGTAGAATTATTTTAAAGGAAAATGTAAAACCTGTCTTTTATCTGTTCAGTTCAGCTGTCAGTGATGAGGTTTTATATATTGTTACTGTATCAGTTAATTAATAACTGCATATTGGTATAAATATTCAAGGACAATAATTAAGATATGCAAGCAAATTCAAGACAGTGGGAGCAGATTTTTAAAATAGGTCATACCCTTTATAGTGCAAAAATGTAATTGTCTGCAGTGTGGAAATAGTTGAGTAGTCAGACATCTTCACTGCAAATTGCTGCTGCAAAAAACTGAAACATGATAACAAAAAAGTTTTAAAAAGGAGAGAGATTTTAGGCACTAAGCCTCTCTGACTTCAAAGTACAATAAAGAAGTGACAGAGAAAAAAGTATGTATGGTGGAGCTTAGAAATGTTACAAATTAGGACATGCACTGAACCTTAGGAAGGTCTGATTATTTATAAATAAGGTTACTCTGCAGACATATTTGCAGCAGACCTGAATCCTACCTGCTCTTTCACCATGAAGCAATGGAATTCTCTGGGCACATGAATATTGTGGTCAGAGATCTTTGATCTGATGAGAATACTGTACTAGATGCTAATATTTGAAAATAAATTCTGTATCAGGGAAGTCTGCTAATAATGAATTACAGCATAGAATCATAGTAAAAGCAGACATAAAATTCTGGAGCATGCCAGTGAGGCAGCATGCATTACAGCATAAGAAGCTTTGAAATGGTAGGAGGACAGGTTCACCATCTGATTTATTTGAACCTTTGAACAAAGCTCATGGACAAAAATGACAGGCCAAATTCAGAAGTGACTTGTACCTTATTGTAACTTAGATGACAAAGCAGCAAAATTCAGAGCAGTTCAAAACCAGCAACTGGACAATGCAGATTTTTTCTGCTTTCTGACAATCTTCTATCAGTTGCTGCTTTTTAAACACAGAAGACCTTTTTCCTCCATCATATAAGTTACATTTATTTTTCAATCTCACGCTGTTTCACAACATCTTTGATAGCTGCAAGGTGAAGAAAATAGAAAAATTAATAAAAGAATAGGAAAACCAGCTGTTTGAAAGAGAATCCACAATAAAGGAGAATGAGAGGAAAAAAAAGACTCAGCAAGAAATTATACTCTTATATAATAATATTTATAAGTTTATGGAACTTTTTTCTTTCAAAGTACCTTTCATCCACAGGTATTTTGCTAACCTCTGTATTACAGTGGAGAAATTAAAAATCCAAGAGAAGACACAGCCATAGTCTTTAAAATGTGTTTATATTTTAAATGCATCAATTATTGTGTTCTAGCTTGAAGGAATGCCTGATTTTCAGGATTTTAGGTACTTGATTTCAGTTCATAGTAAAGTATATTTATTGTTACTGAGTTTCAAAATACTGGCTGTTGTCCAGTAAATCTAAAGGCTTTCCTTAGTGCAAGGATAGAATACACTCTAAAATGAAATATGACCAAAAAAATTTTGCAAAGCAATTTATACTGGACAGTATTTCAGAAAACCTGGACAAAGGGGATTGTAGGGGCTGAATTTATTCTCTAACTCAGCTGTGGTCTGAGAGAGGAATTTGTACATGCAAAAATGAAACTTCACATTCTGTTTTTCTACAGAGAATTAGAAATGTTAAGATAAAAGATAAAATCTTCCTTCTAATCCAAAATGGATCTGTATAGCATATCTATTACATATTCTGTACTTGTCCCAAATACAGAGTTCTTTTAGAAGGAAAGATACAGCTTGGACTTTCAAAACTGGAACAAGTACTCATTTGGGACTTAGAAGGATATGGAGCAGTATCTCACTTGAGACACCAGGGGAAGTTCTGTGTTTGAAAAAGCTCAAACTACACAGACACAGATATGCATTCTGGAGTCACATCTGAGTGAGTGTAAAATCAAGAGAAAATGGTCTCGGCTGAGAAAGCGTTTGCTTGGTTTTAAAGATTGACTCTTAAGCTTGTTATTACACAAACCATCCCCATTTTGACGTGGTTCTAAATTTTCATTTAGAAGTGTATTCTGTGTACAAATGTTTTGATTTTTAATACAGTCTTTTATGAAATCAATGTGGGCATTAAAATCAAGCAGTTGGATATTTTTAATTTTTTAAAAATTGCTCAACATTAGTAAGCAATTAAATTAAAACAAAAGTCTGAATAAAGGGTTTACCAATGACTTAATCTAATGCATTAGCAGTTTATAAAAAATGGTGTCTTTGTGTGTGACCACCCAATACTAGGATGTAGGACCTTAGAATACTACATTCCATAGGCTTTAATTAGTTCATCATACGCACTGTTTCAGAACCTGAATCCTAACATACAGCTAACAGATAAATAAGGTTAATAAGAAGTGCTAGAACTGAAAAAACACTGATATATGAAACGCCTTTTTCAGCTTCACTGTGGGTGTGCAGTTGAGCGGTGGATGGTAGGGACATTTCAGAATATGTTTCTCCACAGTGAGGATCCAGAAACGGAGAGTCATTGTTCTCATAGCCAGAGTATCTTAAGTGCAACATATTACCTCTCACTCTTAATCTATGTAGCATAAATATTTTAGACTAATGAATTAAATATATTAGATGCTACATAAGAATAGCCCTTAAATTTGCTTATCTCAAGATGAATCTTTTGCCTTATTTGTTCTTTTCAGTGATACTTCTGTGTCAAAATCTATCTTTTTTTAATAATTTCAGGTTCATCTAGGGATTGACCTTCAGTACTTGAATGCCTTTCTTATCAGAATTATAGTGCATCTGGCATCATAAAATAAGTGATATTAAATCAAAAGGAAGAGTCATGCACAATGAAATGTATCTCAAATTGCTAAGAGCTACTTATTTAATTATGCATTTCTCTAATGTCTTGAAAACAAGTCCATACCTTTTATGCAACCATCCCAAAATGGCAAGGTAAATGGCAAGTTAGATGGGGCTTTTTCATGGGTTTAATTTCCTGAGACAAAAACACATTTCCTGTACACAGTAAGAATAGGAGCAGGGTTTTTTAGTAGGTCAGTGATATTAGAATGAAATGCAAATGCACAGCTAAACTACATAACACAAATCCTGCTGTTTACTCTCTTGGGCATTACTCTGTGTTTGGTGTAATGTTTTTCTAACATTTTATGAAGTTTTCCAATTAAATATTAATGCAACTTCTTCAAAGAGAAACAAAGATTTATAACCCTGAAGTGAAAGAGAGAGGATGAGAGAATTGATAACGCAGTTGGGCAGGAGAATTCTGCATGAGCTATGAACACTTTTCTCGCTTATTTGAGAAGTTAAATATACCACACAAAACAAAATATGTATATGTATAAGCTATGCTCTAATTGCATGTGGTGCATGATTGTATGTGGTAAATTACGATCTTTCCACTCCAGCAACAAACCGTGTGCTGTATCACTTTTATTTTTAAATACTTCTTCAATGCTCTTTTTGATTTCTTACATTTTAAATACCTTAAACATTTAGCGAAAAACCCACCCAATTAAATTAGAAACTAAAGTTAAGGCAAGTAATATATTTTTGTATTTTAAAATTCAATTGAACTTGTAATAAATAATTTACTTAAGCAGTGCGAAAAGGAAGTGATAACCGCTCTTGCCTTTTGGCAAGAGCGGGTATGTGGTATGCCTGATTCATCAGCACTAGACAGCAGTAACTCATGTATATGGAACAGACTGTAACGTTTTCCAGTTTACTTGAGGGAATGACAAATGTTTAAGATTCTGCATACTCCTAGATATTCTTCAAGGTTACCAGAAGGCATAAAGACATGTTCTGAACCTGAGGTCAATTTCGTAGGGAAAAAATGCAGAGAGAAAGACCTATTATTTGTAAACTTCTTATGTATTCCATTGCAAAGAGAGGAAGGGCAGGATTTTGTGATTGTGTCAGTCTGGACTTCTTAAAAATTTTGCTTTTTCTGCCCTATTAAAAAATGTCTAGCTAGGAAAAATATCAGGGCAACACAAAGGAATTAATCAGCAGGACTGTTCCTTAAGATGCAGCAGTGTGAAAAATGCCTCGTCACTAGGTCAGATTGAGGTATTGCATAAGGAAGTCATAGAAGCTTTACTAATGAGCAGCATTTCTGTTTGTCTTCTTGGATTTCTTAATGTTTGTCATTGTTGTCTAGTTATGCAGATTTCTCATTCTACATCTCTCCTGTCAGACACAAGGATGAACACAGAAGTAAAATTCTATTCATTCACAACCACACATTGCCTGTTCCACCCTCAAGGTAACAGGGGACAGGTGAACCCTTGCCTGTCTTGTATCTCTTTGATCGTGATTTACTTTCACTTATTTAATGTTGACCTGGATAGCAACGATCAATGAGAAGTGGTGTTTGCTCCTTGAGATGTATGTACCATAGGAGGAGGACAGAACATGAACCGATCTGGCACTGAACCATCAAATCCATTTTAATGGGCAATTGCTTATGCCTGAATGAGCACATTCCTACAGTTTATAAGAAGAAAATACCATAAGTAAAATATTTCATAGATACCTATGTTCAGATATGTCCAAATAAATAGTGGTCATCATCAGGTTTGTGTATTTTGTCATTCTCTTGGCAAAAGTTTTATTATTAAATTAATTATTTCCTCAAGTAAAACCACAGGAGGAAAAGAATGGCTGATGACATTGCCTTCTTTCTATCCCCAAAAGAGAAGAAACCATTTGAAAAATAAAGAGTATAAAACTGCTAATTAAAATGTCACGAGAGGATCGCTGTATGCTTGTTTCAGGTACAAATCGGAGGGGGGGGAATTATACACTGAGTCCATGCAGAAAGTCGTCATTAAATGGAATGGAATTCATTTAAAGAACAGGCCTATACTCAAAACCACAAGAAGAATAGCAGCAGGAAACTGTTTCTCCATCCAGTGATTTTTCTGTGTAGCCTTTTAATGATGTTGGAAAAGCAAAACTTATTAAAGACTTATTAAAAATAAGTCATCGTGAAATAGCAGAGTGTTTGAGACAGTGCTTCCCTCAGAGCAGAACGTCAGGAAGAAAAAGAGCTAGCAATCTGGCAACTAGTGAAACAAGCAGCAGCAGTTTCTGACACAGTAGAAAAAACATTCACTCCTCTGCCTTTGCTGAAAAATATCAGAGGAGCATCAGCCACACCACATGTTAGGGAGTCGTGCCCAGATCTGGTCCAAGGCTTGGAATGGAAACAAGATTACTTCCAGGGATGAGGAGATGGTTCACTTGTTAGTATCTCTTTAACATTATGACCTTTATGGGCAAAGCCTATTATTGTAAAGGTTATTTTTACTTCTGTAGAGGGGGAAAAAAATGGGTTGAGCAGCATTGCTGAGAGCAAGACTGTAATTTTAAAAATTAGGTTATAATGAATATGAGTTTCAGAAGAAGACTGCAGAGTAGGTCCCATCTGCTTCCCTCTGGACTGCAGCATGAAAGGGAACAGATGGGTATGAATTATGCCAAAAATGGCTGGGAGAGGCTAGACAGCTCCATAGTCTTATTCTATGTTATCAACAGCCGCTCTAAGATCCCATTCCTGTATACATCTCACAGCACACTGCTGCGGCTAGGGGAATGGGGAAAAGGTAGATACGATTGGAAGGAGAGAGAACTTGGAAGAGGTCATGTTGCAAATATAATTCTGCAACATTCAGCTATAGCTCAGGTGCTAATTTGGTTGCTAATTCTAGTTCTCCCTCTTGTTTTGTCCTAGCATTCGCATGAGCACCTTTACATTCTGAATAGTCATGAGAAAGCGATACCTTTTTTTCCTACACAGCTATGCAAAAGGTAGGTGCTCTGGAATAAGATCTTAACCTCCAAAATCAATGTCATCTTGATGTGTCCTCAGATTAAGTCAGAATTTTAATCTCTGCAGATGTCTTCTAATAGAAGGGTTTATCATACCCAGTTCTGGAATGGAGTGAAATTGCATTGCAAATGCAGACTCAGGAAGATGTCCCCTCTCAAAAGCCCTTGCAGATGAGGAACACAATTCAATTGCTTGCCCACTCTGACACAGGCACAGACAATATCAAGAGTTTTAGATTTTTTTTTTTTCATCTTTTGGGGTTTTTTTTGGTTTTGTTTGCTTTTCTCCAATTAAAAATCATGCTTAGATATTGTGTTGCATACTTTAAAAAGCTCTATTATGGTGGTGTTGCATAATATTATTAAATGTCTGTGCATGAGGTTTAGGCATTGAAGTGTCGTTTAGGGAAGCATAAAGATTGGAACTCCCATTAAAACTTTGCTTAAAATTTAATATGCTTTTCTTTAAAGTTGATGGCTGCTAATCTACTTGAACTTGCAGTATTTAGCTTTTCTTAACAATGATTGATGATTGGAAGGCGTTTCTTAAAGTGTCAGGCACAGCCTTGCACAGTGGTCACATCTTCCCTTTGCAACCAGGCATTTACCCTTTTCTAATAAAATTTTACAGTCCATAATATACAAAAAGCAACTCATGCAATCATTATTATTTTAACATATTTTTCTGTATTTTAAAAATATCTCATAGATCTCCTGCATCTCTAGTTCTTTTCTGGCTATGTACAGCACAAAGTGGCTAAAGCATAGCTTTAAGTTAGATTGTTTAGTAATGGCAAGCCTGGCTACAGCACAATGGTGTTCAGGCTGGGTTTTTTTTACCCTGTTCTTCAATGTTTGTACTCCAGTTAGTATTTCACTCAATACCTGATTTAAAACTAGCAATTTAAACTGTTGGTACTGTTGATTACAATGTAAGTAAACTCCTTGTTAACTACTGCAAGCCAAGGCTGATAATTTAAAGGCCATTCCATTAATGGCTTCTAAGTATTTTTTTTCCCTCTGTGTTCGCTTTCTTCTTACCTTTATATTCAGAATTTCATGATAAGACTATTTGTCTACGTGGTAAAAGACCATGCTAGTGTTTGCATCGTAAGTGTTGTAAAAATGTCAGAAAATTCCCTCTATCTTCCATTTTTGAAAATAAAGACTGTTCTGTCTTTTGACTGAACGTATGGGTACATACTGTATTGATTTCAATACTCAGTAAAACAATAGTTTGAACTATAATTTATTCTATGAAAAAAGAAGGGAAGTTATCATCAGTGTTCATGTAAGGCTGTTGGTTGTTTCACAATACATACTTTCAAAAACCCATTGTAATCTCAGGTGTCTTAGGGAAAGCAAAACTAGAGTCGGGAGAGAAATCTTATTTAACACTTAACAAGTGAGGTCGATGTATCATATATGTGAGAAGTTGTTTACTTTCTGAAAATATAGGTATCGTATCAGTACACCTTAGTATTTGGAAAAAATGTAAATGGGAGACTATATTCTAGGAACCAATGGGCAGCTACAATCATTAATCAGTGTTTTTGCTTCTTGTCTTCTCTATGTTGTGTAGTCAATGTTTTACACTTTGGGTGCCTCAAGGTCTACATATACTTCAGGGCGTCATTGAACTAGCAGTACACTAGTGTAGAAAAATAACCCATTTGGGGGTTTGCCATGAAAAATGTGAAGTCAGTCTTTGAACGTTGACTAAAATCTCATTACTTTGGTGGCAAATGAGGCATGAAACATATTGTCAAAAATATAGAGCCCAAAATATAGTGGCACTAAATATTTTATCTTCATGGAATATACTACAAAAGGTTTGAACTCTAAATCAGACAGTGCACTTAGGCACACAGTATCATTCATCAAGTGCGCAATCTTCGTTGCAAAATTTGTCCATGATGGCAGCTTTAATGAAGTTCCATAATTTTTCTCAACCTCAGAAAACTATTATTTCAGCTGTATGAAGGCATAAATCTACCACCAACACTTCAACTCTGGCCTTGCTCAAGGCTTACACTATTGACTTTATGGTGAGAATTTCATGGTAATCTTTCATGTCCTCCTCATGTCTAAATGTTAGATGTGTAATATCAACTTGCTGTTCACAGGCATGGGTGATTGGAAGGAAGCGCAATTGCAGAAGTGGAACTGAAAAGACAGTATTGGTTGTTCTGAAAAGACAGTATTGGTTGTTTGAGACTTCATGACATGGCTTTCTGAAGTATTCGTGAAGTATCTGCACTTGTGTTCCCTTTGGTCTCCATAGTAAAACAGAATTCTGTTACTACAGGGCTGAACCAACTTAACAGGACAACTTTATTTGTTGTATCAAATATTTAAGAGTTGTGGATCTGGGAAGCAAGTAGTAGTCAGACAATGAAAAGGCCAACTGATCAATATAAACAATGGTAAAAAATTCATTATCTATGGACAG
The DNA here is from genome assembly GCA_034008185.1 of Gorsachius magnificus. Classification (NCBI taxonomy): domain Eukaryota; kingdom Metazoa; phylum Chordata; class Aves; order Pelecaniformes; family Ardeidae; genus Gorsachius; species Gorsachius magnificus. The sequence continues at coordinate 38,551,089 of CM067088.1, read as the reverse complement.
TGCACTTTAAAGAATAATGTTTGATTTATATAAAGCGCACCTCATCTCTGTAGGTGACTGGTAAGGCTTCAGTCATACACATGTAGTACTCAACATATGACAGTTCACAAAAAATCATACCATGTCACAAGCATAGCATTGATTTTTTTCACTGTGTAGAAATTAGGTATGCTGTGTCATGGGAACCAGAAATCAATGTAAAATATGTGTGCTTTGGAGAGGGGAAAAATGACATTCTGAACTTCCTGAATTATAATGAATGTACAATGCGCAAAGCCATTTTGCTGTCATGATAAGGAAATAATCTCTTTAACTGTCTTGAAATATACGTGTTGTTATTTCTCTGTGCTGTTTGTACTCTTCATATTGAACAGATACTGTCTTCAAGCATCATGCATTAAATTTTAAGAGGAAATAGTCTAGATATAAGGCAAAGTGCTTGCAGCCATCATACATTGAAATGATTTACTAAAACCACAAAATTAACTGCAGATGGATGAAATAAGATGATTTCAATATGAATAGAAAGTTGCAACTTTGAAAATTGTTTTATTGTAAAAATTGAAAAATTTGACAGCTGTATACAATGGTTAAGTGAATCCACCATTATTTAATATTCAAAACCAGAAAAAAAAAATCCAATTTATATGCTATAGGACAAGCTTCATGCCCCATAACTTAAGGATTGCTTAATTAAGATATATCTGCTTCCATTTTATGTAGAGACTGATCTGCAAGCTATAAAAAAGATTAAACAAATCTTCATAACCTAAAAAAAGAACTTGCACTATTCATGTAACAGTATAGCTTTGTAGAGGAATTTGTTATGCTTTTGAGAACTGGTGTTGTTAGAGTGCTAGATTTTTTTCCATTTCTCCTTATCTGTGTAAAGACTCAGGATCGTCATTTAGACCATGACTGTTTTACAAAACTGTTCTATATATTTTCATAGTACTTCATAAGCAGCAGTATTGTTGGGCTTGATTATATTCATTTTCAGAACCAGTTGTGAACATTTGAGCCAAATCTAGCACTTCTTGTGGTAGATCACTGGCTAATTGATTTGGTTTCCCCTGCTGTTTCAAGCATTATGTCCTCCTGTGTCATTCAAGTATGAGGGACAAATGTTAATTTGAAATGTGAACTGGTGCAAGTAATTTGGAATTGTTCATTTGTCCACAGGAAGCAAGAATGTTAAGAGACAGAAATAACTTCTTTATATTTGTGTGAATTCTTGCATAAAATAATTGGGTTTACTCTACTCTTCTGATATAACTCAAAGATGCCCTAAGTAATCAAGACAAATATGCTCAGGTTCATTCTAGCTACTGAAGCCTCTTCATGGAGAATCCTAAGTTAAAAGCTTAATCAATGTGTGACATTTTCGCAGGCAACCGAGAAGCATTGGCACCTCCAGAGAGAATTCACAGTTTGTGGGCCGAAGGAGTTTTTGCAGGTAGCTGTGTTACTCCATTTGCTGCAAAGAGAGGCTATCAAAGTGACTGTTTTGAGACTTCAGTAATCTATAGTTAGGTGGGACAAATTTGATCATATGTAGCCATTTATATGAATAACAGATAATCAGGCATGTGGTTACGCCTTACATAATCAATCTTTGCAGCAAAACAAATGTATTTGCCTCTCCACATCTAAAAACATAGCTCCAAGTTTCCAAATGCAGAATACACAGGCAATATGGAAAGGTTCTTCTGGAATTGAAGAGCACTTAATTTATATGTTGTTCAACATTGTTTTCAGTAAAGCTGTATGCAGCTGTCTTGTTTTGTTCCAGCTAATTCAGATCTATGTAGGGAATAAAAAGGAACAATAAAATGAAAAAAAAAAATCAGAAAAGTTATTTTCTTCAGTCCCAACAGCGGGGAAAAGTTATTGCTGTTTTAGAAAGATAAATTTAACTTATACGATAAATTGCTTCTGAGATTTCTCAGTAATTGTTGTAAAAGAGATAAATCTGTACAAATGGTAAATGTTGCGTCCAATATTAGCTGAATGAAAAAGATAATGGGGTAAGCATAAATCAGAAATTAATATCACACACTGAAACATTCTCAGTAGAAAGCAAGCCCTGCCATTTACATTCTCCCCAGAAGGTAATGGGATGATCCAAGTAATCCAAGTGGCCTGATTTGATTCCTAAAAAGGTTAGGATAGTTTTAAGTTACTTCAAGTCCTGTTTTCTGTGATTTATATGATCATACCATGACAAGGGTGGTTCTCATGCATCAAAAAAGGCACTTTGTGCATGAAGTAGAGTCCCCTTTAGTGGATAAGGTTTCCAGTTGGTCCTGTTTGGTCCTGCATCTAGTTCCACTACATATTACTTAAATACAAACTCAGCTAAACATAAATATAAATGCTGTCTGATAAATTAAATATTGGAGGCCGTATTTTTTAAATGATGCCTTGAAACCAGTTACTCCAGAATTGCAGTTTTGCATTGCTAGGTTTTTGTGCTGAGATACATAGTTTGACAGCTTCTTGAACATGTGAGTGTCTGTGAAGGAGAGAAGGAGAAAGAAGGAACCTTTATACACAATTTTCTCCTATTATTGGTAATATTCCATTTCTACTGCTAGAATGTAGATGTAAAAATGGCCTGAGAAGGTTAGAAAGGCACAAGCTGGAGTTCATGACCCTCCTTGATCCAGCGCTTTATGCCTGCTCGTACCTCATAGGATGTAAAAGCCCACAAGGATGAAATTTCCTTTTCTGGCATTTGTAGTGGTTGTACTGTCCATGTTCCCTTCTGCCATGATTAATTAATTTAAAGCTTAAATAGCTGCAAACAAGTTTTGCATGATTTTATTCCCTCTTCTCTTGCTTTTTTAAATTCTGGAAAAATGCTTGAAATACTTTATCAGGTAATGTGGTATTTTGAAGTCTGAACAATTAATTATGAATGTCTGAGAAAATGTACAGGATGAAAGGATTTTATGACACAAATAACCTGTTACAGGTCATAGATCAACTCTTGACCCTTTTCCCCCTTTAAATTCACGCAGTAAATGTTATAGTACTCATTTTAAAAAATTTTTCCAATATTTTTAGACAAAAATTTTATGAGAAATAGATTGCTCAGAAGGGAAAAAATATGACTTAACAGTATAGGGCATGTGAACATAAATATTGTATTTAATTATAAGCATAGGCAAGGATCTGTGTGTCATACAAACTTTAACTCTTCTTTTTAATTTGCTATTATCTCTGCCTAATTAATATAGTAAAAAGGTTGTTGCATAAATCAATGTATGACCCCAATGCAGTCTTGCTAATATCCCTATATCCAATAGATCTTGTTCTGTAATTCCCCTGGAAGAAGTGGGGCATGTCAGATAAATTAAATGAAAAGAACAGATGTAGATTAAGAGTGATGTAAATTTCAAGCCTGCACTTTTAATTTCACTAAATATTATTTTCCATCTTCATGATCACATTACATTGAAATGTGGAACTTCAATTTCCTCTACTATTTCATTTAATAAAACCTTTGTCTCATCTGAGTTCTTGAAGAGATGTTAGCTTTAAATCACATTGACTTCACCCTATCCAATTTACATATGCTGAAGAAATAAAAGTCTTTTCAAGAGTTGCCATGGGGCTTCAGAAGCCTCAAAGGAGTATTAAGACCTTGAGTTTAATGTGAACTGCCTCCAACACAAAACACAAATCTTCCCAACAGAATACTAATGGTTTAGTGTACAGTTACATTTTCTGTGCAAGTTTGTAAAGTAAATAAACAATCCACATATAGGGAAAAAATAACTAAATTACATCTGAGCGTTTGAATTTAGAAGTATGCCAGCTGGAAATAAAAAATGCTTTCTATAGGCCTGTATTACATAAGAAATGTTATGTGATTTGACAGATGTACAAAATAGAACACGGGATAGATTAAAGGGGGAATTCGGAGCTCCTCCATTTTTTCCTCTAAGGACTGTATACCTGCGGAATAGTATTAGGAGTTTCTCAAAGTCACTGTGAATATACATAGAAAATGTTTTGCCTTAGATCTATATAAACAGAAATTCTTCCGCACTAGATTTATTCTGTTTTACTTGCATAAATGCTTTATATTTATTTTGGTTTTTTAGAAATCTTATTCTGTTTTAAAATATCAACCAACTTCATTGCATACAATAACAAAGGGGGGAAATGTTTTCCTAATATGACCTCAATCTCGTCTCTATAATGGATTTCTCATTATAATAATTATATCCCATTAAAATGTCAGAACTGGTTTAAAAGATATCTAAGAAGACATGTCTGTTTGAGCAAACTAGCAGGCAGAAACCTTGATGTTAATTTACTTGGCATCATTTAAGGGAAATGGAGAAGTGCAGTACATAAAATGAGAATCTGTGTGTGACACAAAATGCAAGCAGATTGCCTATATATAGTATTAACTTAACACTTAAATAATTGGTCAGTCATAAGTAATTAGGGAGAATTGCAATTACACAAAGAGAAGGTTTGTTTAAGGCAAGCGCAGTGACTGATTCAGAGTGAATACTCCTACATGACAAATCTAGCCCTGTTTTCTGCTCAGGAGTTGTCTGCAAGCAGGCAGACTTTTATTAATTTGTTTGGGTGAGATTGCAAACCCCCTCCTTGTGCTGGAGTCCTGTTCCTGGGGTGGTGGTTTTTCCAAGAGCTGTTGCTCAGTGTGAATGGGAGGTGTTCAGCCTCACCCTTTGTAAGAAAGTGAACTATTTGGGCCAGAGTCTGACAACCTCTTCACATAAAGAATCGGCTTCTACCACAAATGATCCTGGCTGTTTCAGTTCAGTAAGCTCATCCTGGTCTGGCTCTTTATTTAGAATCATTTCCATTCCTCGGTGTTCATGAACGAGTCACTGTGACAGAGTTTCCTGCCCTTTGTTATCCATTACGTTTTGTGTGCAGTCAGACCCTGACAAAGCAAGTGATTTCAGGATGAATTGAAAGAAGCCCCATAAGCTGAGTTGGGAAAGATAGGCCCATCATTGTGTTTTGCTGAAATCTCACTTTCCTCACCCATGCTGCTTTGCCATTCACTCAGGTGTCTCTGGTATAATGTTCTATAGAGACAGAAAGTGCTTTATAAATGCTAAATCAAAGCCAACTGCAATAACCAGAAAGTAACAGATTCTTTTACACATTGATCAATGAAAAGTTAAGACTTTTAATTCTTGTCTGTATCTGAGCAATTTAAAGACACAATTATACGTATTTATGCATATTTTTGTAGTAAATTAATAAATAATGGTAGGGTGAAAATAGTGAAATTTCCTATCAATATCATTCTAGATTTTATATTTTAAAAAAAACCCAAACCCCTCATTGGGAGCCCAGGCTTAGATTTCTCCCAAAATACCACTATTCCTGTGTGTGTACTGTGCAAGTAGACTATGAGAAAGTATGTTTAGTTTTAAAATAAATTGCACGCAAGCTGACTTCCAGAGATTAATTGGTAATAGAGACAGAACTCATACTTCTTATGCAGGCAAACCTACCATTGACTTAAAGTGCATTTCCCTGAATGAATGGCATGTTGAAACTCCTGGAAGGAAGCCATGCTACAAAGAATTCAATTGAATGGGGCCAGAAACAGTCCCAGAAAGCTCTTTTAAGCTTGGAAAACACCCTACTGAATTTCTTGCCAAATGCAGTATTTGCTATCACATTATATAAAGAGTAGCCTGCACTCCTTCAGAACTGGCTTATTAGTACTTGCCAGTCTGCAGGGTGCAGACAGTGTAAACAGCATCCCTGATCCATCCATCTTGCACAGGCAAATCCTGTCCAGGTTGTCCCAGTATCCTGCCTTTGCTAGATGCTGTTGATCTGTACAAAGTGCTGTTTACTTGAACTGGTTTTCTCTGGCAATGTTTTCATCTTGACGCACGTTTAATTCTTTTCTTTATTATACTTCAGCATCATACAGTGGCACGTAGTAGGGTCGTAAACGTATTTACTATGTTTATGTATTTCCTAATACTAGAAATCTTTTGCCTTCTTAGAATGCCAGATAAAGTTAATAGAGCAAACCTCAGTAAACAAGGCTAATTACCTTGGCAATTTAGATTAAGTCCCTGAAATGGATTGTCAGAAATTAGTTTATTTATGTTACCAGATTAAGGATCCATCTGTCAGATGTTTCAGCTACTGTGAAGTAATCTTCCTACCAATAAGCACAAAGAGCTGGACATGTTTGTTTCTCATTCCTGTGTACATGCTTAAACGGACTTTTAAATTGCTCTCAATTAATGACTTCAACTTGAGATTTTTAACTTAATGTTTCTTATTAATTCTTCTGTTGTGTTTGCTAGTTTTTCTAATTAGCTTCAGTTCTGTTCTCTGAATGATTTGGGTTTTACACCTAAACAGATAACCAATAGGTGGTGACAGCAGAACACTTCTTGATTTAACCTAGTTATGCATGTCCTAGGAGCCTGGGCTTTCTTTTAATGGTATCATTTCTTACAGTGTGAGCCTTAGTGATGTTAATAGAAAGAAAGAAATTACGTTTGCTTTTAAAATTCAGAGATATTTATACTGTTGTAAGTCTGGAATGGTTCAGGGTTTGTGGTAGTACACGTAAGAAAGTAGGGCAGTAGAGATTGAAACAGCCCAAGATTTAAAGTCTCAAAGTAATTATTTGAGAACAAACTCTAAAGAACAAAAGATACAGTGGTACAGCTTTTAAATCAATCATTTTTCCAGTGAAAGATTCTGTGTCTCCAAAACTCAAATTGGTATTTATTAGTTTACCAATTACAAATATCAGAAGAGCCATTTCAGTACTGTATTAGGAGAATCTTATTGTGAAGCAGTGGAATGAAGGTCTGGCCATTCAGCCTATACGGGCTTAGGTATATAAACCTGTTGTGAAAATTAAAGATTCATTCTATGTTTAAAATGCAGTCTAGATCTATGATACTGTACAGGCAGTGTGTAGATTAAATCTTACTAATAACAGTTAACCCCGTCTGCTTTCCATTTTCCTTACCTAGAGTTAGAATTTTGTCTTAATTTGAGAAATATAACATTATAAAATTGACATGATAAAATCAATAGTTTCTATTTGATGTAACAACCTTCTCCTAGAGCTTTGTTAACAAAGGACAAAATTCCAACCTCAGTTGAAGTTAGTGGGAATTTTGCCATGCACTTTAATGGGCCACAGTATCAAATTCTTCATTAATAGAAGTAGGCCATTTTTCATTATTGGAAATAATTTTTACAGCTATTTGCTAAAAGGCAGAGTAATTTTTAAAAATTCCTTTGTATTTGAAGTATTAAATTTTATTTATTTTCTTAAGTTGTGGAAAATGTTTTATTGATATACTCTCTTTATCTCTTTTTTTTTACATTTAGAAATGTAAATTTTCATTAAGCTTGTGAAATGTATGATTTATCACAATCCATTTATAGTGCTGTATGCTTTATTTGAAAATAAGAAGTTTAAAAAGTCTGATGATGTCTCATTACTCTACTTTGCAGAACTCTGCACGCCAGCAAAGAGTAAACACATTTCCTACATTCTAGAAAATCATGACAGAAGTTACAAATAGTCATTAGATCTACAGGATGAACAGAAGAAAGTGATTAGTTGGAGCTCCATGTCTGTGTTTGGTTATAAAATGAAATTTCAGGAACCTTATAACACAGAATGAAAGAAGAAAATAAAGACACAGACATCCATAATGCCAGATGACAAAAATTAGTCCAGTATTTCAGCAGGTAAGAAGCAACATTTAAACTGCTTTAAAATGGTCCTGAATACTCATAAGGATTTATGTTAAGCTATGGATTTGAGACATGGTGTGTTACATTTGATTAAGAACTGTGATATTTCAGTACCTGTATTGAGGAGTACAGTTATGCTTATTCAGCAAGAGCATCAGAAACTTCTCCATCAATGACTGGTATTAGTTAAAGTCTCAGAATTTCTACCCTGCATGAGACACAATATTTGTTTTGAACAATTCTATATGTTTCATTCTAACTTCACCTGTTTATAATCAAACTTTTGCATTCCTACAAGCCTTATCAAGACACTTAATGCAATTATTTTTAAATAAATGTGGTAAAATTTATACATTCCTGTGAGAATTTTCTTGCAAAAGAATGTTCTTTCAGATTTTCTTCTTCTATTTTACTTCTTCTAGCTGGGTACTTTCTAGAACACTGGCTGAATGTAGAATACTACATGGGAAGAATTAAAAGCAGAGCTGAGGAAAAAAACCATCTTCCACTCAAACTAAAAAGTAACAGAGATACGTGAGAAGAAGCCAAAGGAGAAGGTATAAGGATTTTAGAGCTATTACCAGTACAATTTCCTGAAATATATATTCCAATCCTTTTTTTGTCATATTTTTCATGTTCTTGTTTAGATCTGGAGATTGAAAGAAATCAGGCATTTATATGTGCTGGAAATGTGTTCTAAGAGGTGTCCTTTTACCATAACATAAAAGATTTCTTGCTTATACTTCGAAATACAGTTTTCTAAGTCTTTTTTTTTTTATCCCAAAGGATGTAATATCTGCCCTTCAGTGTTCAATACACATGATCTTTCAAGAAGTCCACTAGTATGATCCTGATAAATATGCAGTATCTCCTGTTTTAAAGTCATAAATGCAAGCTCAAAATACTAATAATTTGGGAGCAACACTACAATTAACACTGCAGTGCTTGAAGATTTAGCATGAGTACTTGCCAGATGTTGTTTCTTAATATATTACTAGAGTGTTATTCCTGCTGGCCAGTATATTGTTAATACATCATGTGAGCAATAATCCTGTTGGCCATTACTGTGTTAATGCATCATTTAGTGTCATTCACTTGATTCATTAAAATAGCAGCAACTACCAGGAACCCATTAAAAAGCTTCAAAGTCTGTATGTTTTATTCTAAACAACTGCACATTTCTTAAAAGAATGATTTGGAGGGAATGGAAGAAAATCTAATGAATAGGAATGCATGCTAGCTATGGCCCTTATCCAATACCTGTTGAATGAGAGTCCTTTAATTTACATCAGTGGACTTCAAAAATTGGACTAAGTGTCTTAATTTACAGAAATGTCACAATATTATATTTATTAAACTTTAGAAGCCAGATTAGATGCTGGAGACTTCTGGAAACTATGGGATTCTCTTGCTTTTAATGTGATAGCAAGAAATAAAGGCTAAAGTATCACCAAGAAGTAAATCAAGCATTTTTCTATAAACATATACATGTACATAAACATGCTCAGGTACTGAGTTCTGGCAATTGCATCTGAATGCTCATGTGAGCAAAATTTTGTATACAAAGCTTGCAAGATTATGTTCAAAATTGACAGAAATGTAATCTTTCTGGATTTTGTTATGTTTTTCTGGAATTTGGGAGGAAAGTGTATTTTTTGTAAAATTAGTTATTATAAATTACATATCTAACAGCAGTAGGATATTTTGATAAATGAAGACAATATTGGTTTTTACAAATCAACATCCTGTAAATCATATCAGAGCAATTCTCCTAAACATTTAAATGAATGGGGAGTAGATGATTACAGTCAGCTGTAGTAAATTATAGTATAAAATTATGTGAAGTTTAACAGCAGCAGAACCACAAGACTGAATTTCTATTTCCTGTTTGTTAGGTACATATGGTTATCCTGTTACTTAGACATAGATTTTGATCTCTGAAACATTTGTGTTTGTAAATAATCTTAACTCTAAAATCTTGCTCAGAAGTTGGTATGTGTTGGAGGACTGGAATCTGAAGTAACTTGGAGCAAATATAGTCTCCTTACCTAATGACTTTAAAACTGATATGGTAACGTACAAAACTAGTGTAAGTCCCATTATAATTAAGAAAATGGGAGTCGACCAGTGCTTGCTAGGCACATTTAAAATAACACTGTTTTCAGGAGAAAACAGTTGAATAAGACTGGAATTAAAGTCAAGCTCTTAGAAAACTATACAAACCTGCAAAGGTCAAATTGACTTTTACCAGACTGTTATGTTTTATTGATAGCATCTTTTAGAGATTTTTTAGGTGTAAAATTGATTCATAATCTTAATATAGTAGCTTAGAAAAAACCTTTCTAGGAGGAACTGTGAAAGGAAGGTATTGAGACTCTGCTAGGGATTGATATATTGTAAATCATTATGTCTTAACCATGTCTCAGGCAGTGCTTTTGTAACCTTTGAAAATTGTGATTGACTGAAGCAATGGTTAATGTTCCTGCTGCTGACTGAGCATTTAGGAAGCTCATATGTAACCTTAAGAGCGAGATTACACTTTTAAGGCACTGTTCTGCACTCTGTTCATCTCAAAGGAATTTCTGGGCGAGACTCTGCTTTGCAGGTTTTGCTTAGACGTTAACAGGAATATGGTCTTTGCAACCTTAGGTTGATACTTGGCATACTCTCTTTCTCTATTTGTAGACTGATCCATAAGGGATATCTAAGCTGTCATTTGATCTCCTGCCACCTTTCACTTTCTGAGGAGTGAATTTCACCATCTGGTCAAGAATGTGCTAGGAGACTGCATTTATGCAGACAGAGGAGAGAGTATGGGAAACAGAAGGTCCTATGATTCTAAGATCCATCCTCCAGAAGGAGGTGTAGAAGGGCAGGATAATAGACCTTGACCTTGTGACAGGGGGTGGATGACTTCAGATCTGACCTCCTAATTTTGGGTCCAGCACACAGTTCTTCAATAAATCAAAGGATTTTGGTATCCCTAATTTGTGGATCATAGGAACTGCACATTCAGTGGACACAGCCTGTGCTTTTTTTGAATATATATGTTTATCATAACATGTTATTCCTGCTTTACATTTTAATACCATATCTATTTTATATACATATATGTATATATATAAAACCTTCTTGCACAAATAAGACTGCATGATTAACAGCTGAAAATTATCTACCAGACAGTGCATCTCCTATATATTCTAGCTTTGATAATATATTACCATTAAAATTTTTACTGAAACAAAATCTGTGTCTTTAAGCCAATGAAGCAACTCCTGTCATACTCTTTTTAACAAAAAGCAAAAAAAAGAAAAAGAATATTTATTGCAAGATATTAATCACGCACATTCTGGCAAGGCACTTCAACATGGCTAACTGCAAATGAGACTGATTCTACAGACCCTTATAACAAGTAATCCCATTCACTTTACACTGCATAAATTGTGTTTGTTTGAAATATGATTATCTTCATTGATTGCTGGAGCTTCATGTATTTAGTTACAAGAACATATGCTTTATCCGCTTGGGTCTCTACATAAATACACCTGACTTACTTCTGGGATGAAAACTCTTTTGCACTTCATAAGATTGGTTTCAATTAATACGCACAGAAGACAAATAGATTCATTTTTTGTCTTTAAGATCAGTAGCACCACTACTTTGGGCAAGGTCTCAATTTTATTTCTAGTTCTTAGAGCATGAAACCAGAAGTGCTTCATCATAATCTTATCCTTATATTTTGCAAATATGCAAAATCTTTGTTAAAACAGTAGAAGTCAACAATATATCTCTGTAGATTTATTTTGTTCTGAACAGGATGTTGAAATTATGGTGGAACATTAATTCTTTTTGCTTGCCTTTTTAATTAACCACTTAATTTAGTATTTCAAGGAAGCACAGTCTATGGATAACAAGAATGTGGTGATTCCTTAACTGTAAGAAAGTTTAGTTGGTTAGTAATAAATCTTTAATTTCTTGCATGTTTATTTAATATGGATTAATGGTTTATGTCTCATTGAGCTTCACAGTCTTTATTAAAATAAATTTAGCTTAGAAAAATAAGAAATCTACACATTTCATGTTAAACTAGTATATAATTTAGAGTAATAGATTCAAAAATGTGTGTTTATAAGGTAAGAGAAATAAGTCAATGTGTTTTTAAATAGATTATCATGCATCAGTATGTTGCAGAGCCTACTGAGACGGTATACCATATATAGCTTAAAAAGAATCTGATGTCTGCAGTGTTTATGTAGTATGTTTAGTATTTTACAGTTCAGTATGTCTGTATGTTAAGCTAAGATTACTGGTCTGTACCCAGGGTAAAATGCTTTTCTGAGATTCATTTTATGCAATGAAAAGGGACACCCATAAATTAACATTTTAAATGAAAACATAAATTGGTTTAGCAAAAATGTTATGGTAATTTATCACCAAAGGTAGACCGAACACAGAATGCACAGTCATAAGGGTAAATAATTCAGTACTTTCAATCACACAATGTTACTTAAACAGCAGGGTTAAACAATGTTTGTTATGATTATGCTTCCATTAGCCACCCATTGATGGCCCCAGATGGGTTTTCATAAAATCTGAGTCACTACTCTATGCAGAGATCTGTTGACAAGTGAGTAACCTTTTACTGCAGGTATGCCATGAGTATCCATGTTCCCTCGGCAACCATGACCTCTTCATTCAGATGATGTTCTCAGTATTTCTAATGCTGTAGCTTTACAGGCTCCTAAATTTATATAGAGATGCTTTATTATGGAAAAGTCTTGGTGATTTACTTGGTGACTAAGTATCAACCAGAACAGCAAGCTACCTAACAAACCTCAAACTTCATGGTTGGTGGTACTAATTTTAAATCTATTACACACCATAATAACAGAAAAAGGAGTCTGTAGAACTCAGATTTGAGATTTGCATACCAGCCATTTTGCATGCAAAGGAACTGTGAATTCAAAGGACTTGAGCACATGCTTTGCAGCATCGCTGCCAAAACCCCCGTAACTGTGGATATTTGCTTGTGCAAATTTATGATTTGTGACTCTTTCCTCTTAAGGGCTCAGAATTTCTGAGTTTAAATTAGTTTTGCATGCAGATAGGTGTCCATACACTCTTGGTGGTGTGCAAGTGCTGTGGTTCACCCAACAGTTTTGATAGTAGATTTTAAGACTGAAATGCTATACTTGCTACTGGGAGACCTGCTTATGAAAAATCCAATTTCTCTGAGGCGATCTTCTCCTGAGCTAAAGAAAAGATAAATATTGACTTCTTTTACAGTGGATTACATGCACAGAGTCTAATAGCTAATTAATTATCCACTTTTCCAGGTGAGGAATAATGTGTAATAAACTAAATAATTCTTATCAAATAACATGTTCATTTTCAAAGGCAATGTTGGGGCATTCATTCTTTAAGAAGCAATATATCTTGTGCCTAGTGCACTGAAAGGTTGAAGACCAGTCAGTTTATTAACCCCAAATGGCTTTATAACCTATTAAACATAAACCGTATTTAATTATTAATTAATATTGTTATTTTATAGTGTGCCCTGTCTGCTTGTGTCTTTCTAGCCTTTGTCACTCCTACTCCTGCCAAGCCCAGTGGAGCTCTTTGTGGTAGTTTACAAACCCTCATCCCAATGAATAATTAACACATACTTGATTTGATTTGTTTTTAAAGACATGACTTTGGGAATGTGTATGTTGTAAATGGGAATTTCTGCATTTCTTGTCTGACCTTAGTATGGATTTACTGGGTGAATGACTATTGTCTTTCCTTTTGTTTATTGCCTGTACAGTACAGATGGTAACCAGCCTGTTTTTCAGAGTTGTTTCAATGGCCAATTAATTATAATCTTTTGACTGTAAGCTGCTCTGTTATTAGTCCCTGGGTATATGCTTCACCTGCTGAATAAGGTACCTGGCATTCTCAGGAGTAGGTGATAGTGGCCTCAAAATATTATCTGTAAGAATTATAGTATTTTATCAATTGTCATGCCACTGAAGCTGTACATAACTTCCTCCACAGAGGAAAATTACAGGCATATCAGTCAGTGGTCCCATAAAATTGAAATGTTCTACAACTGTCAGAGGATTCTCAGGAAACAATGAATCACTAAAAAGTAAAACTAAAGAATTTGTAGTGTGTTTTGATAACATTTTTAGAGTATTTAAGTCATCTTTCTCAAGATATGGAATGTATTCAGGTCTCATCTAGAGAGTGGAGTGGTAATTTAGATGTGATTTTTTTGACTATATGTGGTTTTAATATTTTAAATTTTATCTGCTTCACGAATACTCTAATCATAACAAGTATGTTGCCTGATATCCATGACCTGGTGATATACTATGATAATGAAGTCTAGTAGCTTAATAGCATTGTTTTACACTTTCATATTGCATTATTTGTTACACGTTCACGTTGCTGCTGATAAAAATACAATTGATGAAAGTTTTAGGGCCGAGTTTTTTTAATATAAATTATTTAGGCCTGGTAAATATTGCTTAATATTCTGTAGATGACTGCTGCTGTTTATTACTAAGGGAATTGGTTTATCATCCCTCCATTGAACATTTCATGCTAAGGAATTATGATGCCTAAAATATTCTTTTTATGACTCTCAGCTGTTTGAGGCAGAACTCTCTATCAGGCAAAGCCCTGATAGGAATTGCTGCTTTGCTCCTCTTCTTTAAAGTGAACTTGCCAAAAGCCCAGTATCTAAGTGATCTCGGTTAGAATTCCAAGATAATACATCAGGTTAAAATATCTCAGGAAATTCTGGGTAAAACAACAACTAAAAGGTTAAAAAATAAATTTCCACCTTGTCCAAAGCATCCTGGAAGCATGGTATTTGTTCCAGTCCTGCTGAGCAGTCTGGCAGCTTGGGTTGGGAGAAAGGGTTGCTGAATTATGCAAACTCCAAATGGTTTTCTCAGTGTCTTGAGGAATGATTCTTCCTTTCCACCCCTTGGTTGGGTTTAGGTCTGTTCCTTGAGACACACAAGCTCTTCACTCTCTTTTGAAGATACAGCCTCACACCTCAAGGCACAAGAGAGAGAGGGGCAGCCTTTATCCTCGCTTTCTAACTGCACTTTTTCCCCCTCAAACATATATAGTAAGTTAAGAAATAAATGAAAGAAATGCTTTGCTTTTATAATAGCCTTTTAGATACATATGTAGATTGCCATCATAAACACCTCTTTTTCTTGGTCTCGATTTGGAGAATAAGTACTTTCATGTTTACAGAAGAAAAATAGTGTGCTATTTGGGTTTGGAGTCCTTTGTTCTCTATACAGTGTTTTTGCTATCATCTGGTTTCATGTTTTTATTTTTGATTTGATCATTCTGTAGGTTTATTGACTTCTATCAATATTTACTGAATTATTATTTATATTTAAAAGAATGTACTTTATATTATTTTTATTATTTTAATCACCTTTCTTTCGTATTTTTGCCTTCACTTCATTGGATCCATGGCCAAAGTTACACCTTTTTGTAAGGGAAGCATTGATTTTTTTGTCATCCAAATTTTCATGAATTGCCAATCAGAATTCACCTTTTTTTCTGTTTATATACCTCCCTGATGTCAATTTTGCCTGTAATTTTCCTTTGCTCTCTCTCATCAGAGGTTTCTACCATGTAGTCAAATTTAGAGTAGCTCAAATTTCTTTTGATTACTTCTCATCTCTTATTATCTGAAATATCCGGTTTGAAATATTTGGGCTCCCTGAAGATGTGTGTTCAATCCTACCACAACCATAGCAGACAGTTATCCTTCTGAGATTAATAAATTGCATTCTATGAAGTTCACAGAGTGTGTTGCAGAGAGGGTTTAGCTGAAACTTTCAAGAATCAAATCCTGCCTGCTCTGTTTAATTACTGGAAATAACATAATCTTTCTGTAGGATTTGAGATTCATTCCTGCAACTTGATTCTTTTCTCTTCAGCATACTGGAGTTTGCTATCCAATTAGTTACTGCATCCCCTTACCAATAATCGCCACATTTCAGCAATGTTGTAGGTAAGAGAGCAGTTTGTTTGGTGCGGTCTGTAGTAGAAGTGTAAGATCATTTGTGTAATTACAAAAATAACTTTCAGATGTGTTGTCCTTAATGACAGTTTTTAATAATTCATGCTTATTCATAATCTTATTTGTTTTTAACTTCAAATAGAACTAGCAAATTAAAAGTAATATTAGAACAGCCACTACCATTAAATTTCTGTGCTTGTCATGTTGCCTTGCATATTTGAATGCAGAGGGGTTGTATAATACAGCAGGTAATGTTTATGTGGTGCAACTGAGGTCAGTAATTAATCTACTTTAAACTCTGTCACTATTGTGGTGGCATTTGAATTGTGCTACTAAGAAATCTTAATAAAGGCAGCACAGAAAAATAGCATGATAGTTAAGCTTTTTAATGATACACACTAAAGCAATGCTACTGATTAGATTCTTCGCTAATTACCTTCTGCTACTTCTGCTGGTTATATTTCAACAAAATAGACACTTATTTACAAATAGCATTGCTTTTTAACATACCCCTCATTGCTAAATTCCTCTAAGCTCAAGACAGAACAAAAGTTTTTGAAACATCATTTTAGACACTTCCAGGAACACAAAGACAACCATTTTTGTAAGAATATCAGAGGATTTGTAATCACTAGAAATTTCCCTTCTCTTTTTCGATAACTTGCTTATACTTTATTCCCAATAATGATACTAAAGTTATGTAAGAAGCACTACAATATGGTATTGTTTTTACAGAAGCTTAGTAGCTGCTGAACTGAAGCTCTCTGAAGGATTTTCATCCTTAAGCCTACAACCTGTAAACCTTGCCTTATTTTACTTTAAAGTACCCCATGTTGCCATGACTTGGATTCAGACTGCATTTAGCTTTTCTAGGAGAGAATTCGTATGTCCTTTTAACTGGGAAGGAACCGTGGGTATCTCCCCAGTTGATAGAGAATATTCTGTTGCACAATGTGTAGGTAATACTTAAACAATTCTGGAAAACCCAACTGAAAGCAAATCAGATTCTGTAACAGCACAGGCACAGGCCTACATGTTTGATTATTATAGTTATATAATTTTTATTAGTATAATACCAACTTTTATTCGCATCTGAAAGTTTCTAAGTAAGAAGACTATTTTTAAAAAAATTCCAAGAAGTTGCTTACTGACAGAGCTGATGCAGCTCTAAGTCATTGAATAGACATAGAAAATCAAGAAACACATCTCTTGCATGTGTGAGGAGAGATATATATTAAATATATATATTGTTGCCCTACTTTGCTGCTTTTATCCTCACCCAATTGCTAGACAAATGTCTTTAGCATGATGTGCTGTCCTCTGTTCTTAACCTAACCCAATATGCTCCAGTCATGCCTTTCAGATTTCTTTGCTAGCAAAGGCATTGACCCAGAAATTCTCTCCCAAGAGAAAATGATGTTCATACGCTAGTTCCCTCACATACTAGATCTCAGCTGGAATAGTTGAGATGATAGAAATGTCTCACCTGTTATAAGTGGTTCTCTCCCTAGTGCAACAAAACTGTAGAATAATAAACTGGTGAGAAGTAATCCAATAATAATGAATGCTAGATAATTGCATAACTCATAAGAGACTAAGGAATGTCCACATCATAAACACCCCCCCACACCCCCCCCACTCCAGGCTGGTGAAACACTGTTTGAGTTTACACCTGCAGGGTTTTGCTGTGTAAATATGCATGTGGGATGTTTATTACTATTTTTCCACTGAATTAGATCCTTCATCATGAATTATTCATAGCATGATGTTTCTAACAGAACCAAACACCAAAATATAACAAAGCTTTTAACTTTGCAAAAGGCCCATCTCTGTTCTTTCCAGGGTTAGTCAGTCACGATTAGGAACTGAAGAAATCTCCAGTATCATCTTTCATTATTGTTCTCTTCTTTTCTGTGGTTCATAGTCCTCCTACAAGTTGTACAATGCGGTGTTGATAAAAGATGTTTGTTCTTTAATAAGCAGTGGAGTTGGCAATTTTGTGGTGGACAGACAAGATCTTTGTTCTGTAGATGAGATCCTAGAAGCATTAAAAATACAATAAGAAAATATATGTCATTTTTGGCAGCTCAATACTTCCTCTCAGTACTAGCTGTAAGTTAGAAGGGTGAAGAAATTGAAATGAAAAAAATTGCATGATTATAGAGGAGCAGGTTTCTGTTCCCTTTACAAGATTGCTCTCATTATCTAGTAAAAATATGAACAGGCAGAGGACAGAAATACAGATGATACATACTCAGATAATATTGCTTATGGTCACTTTGAACTCAGAGTTAATTTAATCTTGAGGTCTCAACTTTCATTAGAAGAAAGGACCAGAGCAAAGACTGTGATGCTTTTCTGGACATCACCAGACCTATAGACAGGGAAGAAGTGGCTTTTGGCTCTTTGAGAGCGAGCATTTTTCATGAAAACTCAAAGCTTTTATACCTCAAGAGCAGCTGAATCTGACTGCACACAAACTTAAAATTGATTAGTTTTTCAATTTATAGTATTACCTTATAATCTAAATTCCAGTGATCTTAATAGAAGATGAGAGAAGGTTGCAGAAAACCTAGTTTTCCATTTAAAAGTAAATCAAAGTACGGGAAAGAAGAGAGAAAATATTTTCTCATGGAAATTCAGCATAAAATGCAATAAAATTACTATAGTAGATGGCAACAGAAATCTTTTTCCTTTAGAAAGTACCCTGTTGATATTTATACATATATAAATATGTAGTTATTGTCTGGTGTTTTAATGTAGTGCACATCATATATGATTAGAAACAATATCAATATTGGATTTTTTAAAATTTTTAATTCATTAATCACAAGTTTCCTGGTAAAGATTTTAATACTTTCTTACTTCCTAGATCAGAGTTTCTATCAGTGAATTAGTTTTAACACTCAGGAAGAGGGGATTAGCACTCAGTGTACTAATTAGAAGACCAGCTATTTTCAGTACCCTTTGATTTTCCGACTGGATCGATTAAGTACGAGTTAGACTTGTGTCAGCAAATACTAGCCTTTGCTCTGAGACTAGAGTAATGATCTGTGTATCATGCTTTTCTAGCAGTTGTGTTGCATCTTTTGTGTTGACCTCTACAACAAGGTAAGAGGCAGCAAATGTAAATGATGAAGGAAATACATCTAAATGAAAGTGCAGTTACCTGTAAGTTTTCAATCTAAAATTTTAACCACATTAAACCCACAAATTATAACTATAATTTATTTTTTATATTTTTCATATAGGAAGTTTCCTAAAGATAGGCATTTTTATTTCTGAGCAAAACTTGAAAAGTGAACATGCTTAGAAAGACGGAAAAACTGAGTTTCTACTAATTCAGTTCTCAGGTTCCCGTGCCACAGACTATGAGAATTTTCAGACATTGATGTAAGAAATGTGGTTGGTTTCTTTTCTAACATTCACTTTGGCAAATTTTATTTGCTAGATTTTTGCATTGTGAAGTCCATAGGATGATATCAAGGCCTCCTGGATTTTAGGAAAAAGACAAAGAACAGGCTAGGAGAAAAGGACAAAGGAAGTATGTATCTCTGAAAAAAAGATTTTTGAATGTTAATGTAATTTTGAACACTAATGTCATATTAATTCCTAACTGCGTGTGTGAAATGAGGAGTGCTGGTATTGCATCCTTTGGTTTTGCTTCGCTTGTGGATGGTTATTCTCAAAGGTCTCAATAATAGCGAATGCCTTTCTATTGTGGCCTATCTTGGTGGTCTGCCCTATTTCCTGGATGACTAACAGTCAGAGGAATGTCACGGGGCTGGATCAGACTGTGGTTTTGATGGTCTCAGAATGCTTCATGATGCATCAGTTCCTCTTAATGTGAGGAAAGAGTCACCTTCCCTGCTTTCCCATATCCTGAAGTCTTCCTCAAGGACTGCCTGGAGTGATATAAGCATAAGGCATTTTTCCACTTTTTTTGTCCCTTCCTGAAAAGTATGGGGGACGAAGTAGACATAACATCTGTTAGTCAAGCAAAACTTTGTGATCTGTAGGTGGATAGAAGTGAATAGAGTGTGTGCTAGGATGCATCTTAGTATTTAGTGTTCTTACAGCCTTTTCCTAAGTGCCTCTCACCAGCCACTGTTTGAAAAATTATATTGGGTTGGAAGGACTGCTGGGCTAACCCTGTATCTTTATTTTTATGGTCACTGAATCCTTTTTGTGAGGAAGACAGTTAAGTGTTTTGTTGAATCAGGGCCCTCTCTGAGAAAAAGAGCAAAAAGAGCATTTGGCAAGCATGAGGAACCCAGAATATTGAAAGGAAAAAAAAAAAAAAAAAAAAGGTTTTCACCAAGCTCTGTCTTGAGTGTATTAATATCAAGTCTTTTATCTTCGTGTTCTACACTGATATAGTCATAAACTACAAACACCCACCTTGACCTGCACATCTGTGACTCTTCTTCTAAGTAAAGCTTATAATTCCTTGGAAAAATTACCAAAGAATCTAAATTTGTCCATGTGAGAAGCTTTTTCCTTCTAGCTTTTTTATAGCTTAGTACAATACATGCTGAACTATAAGAGTTTATCAAAGAGCAAACATGTCATGTGGTCGTATATTGATTGACAGACAAGAGTTAGGTTAATTTACTGTAACCTTCCTTAAAAAGTTTTGTTGAGTAAGTAAAAGCCATTATCACACAACTGACCTTTGCCAACAAAATATTAATCTTCCACCAACTCTGTTTTGTTGGTACATGTATATCAAACCAACTGTTCTCAGAAATGTCAGCAATCTAAAATAAGCATGCAACATGCTGCACATCAGAAAAAACTACCAACTGACAAGGAGAGTGTCTTATTGAAGGTGCAAAGGCAACTGAAGATTGAAGAAGCACCCATATGCAGGCAAATTTAATAGGCATCTATAGAAGTCCCCCTCTGTACCAACTGATTATTTCAGTTATCTGGTTAATTAAATAGTTCTTACATAAAGTCAGTAATCAGTTACCACCAAGACAGATGAGATATTTTAAGATTAACGTGAGTCATAAAGAGG
Organism: Gorsachius magnificus; assembly: GCA_034008185.1. Taxonomy (NCBI): domain Eukaryota; kingdom Metazoa; phylum Chordata; class Aves; order Pelecaniformes; family Ardeidae; genus Gorsachius; species Gorsachius magnificus. The sequence goes on along the minus strand of CM067088.1, from coordinate 38,530,279 downwards.
GCTGGGTTGACAGAATCCCATGTTCCAGCTAAATAAATTAAAAGGGGAAGTAAGATACCTGTGTTGAGCAGAAACAGTGTGTTGTTTTGTTTTTTCTTCTTTTGACTAATGTCATGGGTGGGATATTGAGTTATTTGGTTATGAGATACTTATTTCAGTATAGTTCTTCAGACTTTTTGTTTCATTCATGTGTCCTTCAGGTGCTAAAATCTCCTAGGACCATTAGCAGATGTTCTTCTGCAGAGCTTAGAAATTGTGAAAGAGTATAAGTAACCCTATAAAGGTAATGAAGTGTCTCTTGGGATGATGGGTCTGGTTTGCACATCATCTGACATTGTTTCTTTGTTAAAGAAACAATGCAAATGCTTTGGCTAAATGCAAAATTTGACTTTCCATTCAAGCTTTTCTCTTGTCTGCCATTATATTTAGAGTTAATTTTAAATTAAGTAGTAAACACTTCTATGAGTCCAAGAACTGCCTGCATATCTGATGTCCTAATGAAGCAGTTTATCTGAGGATTTTGCCAGCTTTGATGTAGAAGCTAAACAGGGTCATCTTAAATCAATGTAGCAAAAATGTCAGAGCTCAATTGCTCATGTTCCTCAACTGACATTTGTAACAAAGCTAAAAGTTCAGGTAACAGAAGGAAAACTGGTAAGAAATTTTGTGTGATGACTAGGATAGGCAACCTGAATTTTATTCTGGAAGGCAGATTTTAGTAAACATAAATTATACTTCTGTCAAATGTAATGCTCAATATAGACATCTGATAATCAGAAATTCACATTAGATTGCCTATGGCTCCCTTCCTTAAACTCTGGAAAAGTCAAAGAATATTTAATCATTGAACAGAATTTTCTCAGCTAGGATATAACTAGCAGCCATTATATCCTATCTGGGTCAATGAAAACCCTCAAAAGAAGATGAAATGAAAATTATCTATTGTGGGAGAAATAATAATCCCAGGATTAAATTTTTTTCTTACCAGGAAAAATAAAAATCTGCAGAACTGTAGATAGATTTTTTTTTTCTTGTAAAGGGGCTTTAATTAACAAATCCATTTGTGTTAACAGCTAGGTACAAATATGGTTATGTTCTTCTGCTGTATATATGCATATCTACTCATGTTGGCTTGTCAGGTGGGCACGACATCACCTGGCATGGCTCAGGTGGAAAGTTGGTTCTGGGTGTGTGTACACTGTTGTGACTACTGAATCACTTCCCTCTAAAGATTGCCTCTTGCACACAAACTGAAGACATTGCTGCCAGCCATGCAGGGTGGTTTCTAAAAGAACACAGTTCTATATTAAAGTCATGAAATATACAGCTATTAGGAACATCTTGACATCAGGGCCAATAGAGAGAGATCTTTTGATCCAGGATCAGCAGACCAGATTTAACACTGCATTAAACTTTTATTATGATATATCCATATTGGAATATATCAAATAGAATTCTCTATGAGTTACTTCATAAAAAACAGAATATTTGAAAATGTCACGGCTTGCTATTATTTCAAAATTACAAGAAGCTGTTCTAGAAGTGTCACTATGCTGAACATTGTTGTTGGGAGATTTGTGGTTTGGGTTTGGTTGGGTTTTGGGGGTAGGGGTAGGGGCTGGGGTTTGTAGTTGGTTTTTTTTTTTTTTTTTTTTTCCAGAATCATGTTAGTTTTCTTTAGGGAAAACAAGATGGGAGGAGCAGGAGGTTGTTCCTTCTCTCCAGAAGCTCTTGAGCAGCTTACTGTAGAGAAGGCTGTATGGATCACATTATGGAGTTGGAACACTGCAGTGAGAAAACAGGGAATTACAGAGGAGGTGAAAAGACTTTCCTGGAGACCAGAGGGAGAATGCATAGAGTTTGCTTTTGTTCTTAGTCTTTGAGTGGAACAAAAGGAAGCCTGGAAATGAAAGACGTGGAAGTTCACAATGAATAGGTGAGATCAGTGTATGAAACCCTGTTATTCCTTTTGGCATCTCTGATCTCATGTTTTTGTTATAATAAAAAGCTAAAGGGTTTATTTCTTAAGTTGAAGATTCAAAAATTTCAATCTTCTTTAGTGTACTAATACTTGAAGATTGAGATAGGTCCACTACAGAACTCTGGCCAACTTGGGGTCTTGTCACAGTCACCAGTGAATACAAAGTCATGCTGTGCAGTGGCCACAAAAGAAGTTTTTTCTGTAAAAGTCATATCTGGAAAGTTAGAAGGAACAGTCTGAAAGACTGTCCCTGAGGTTTTCACCAAAAGATTAAACAGATCAGATTATTAATTAATAAGTGTAGTTGTCCTGGTTTCAGCTGGGATAGAGTTAATTTTCTTCATAGTAGCTAGCATAGTGCTGTGGTTTTGGATTTAGTACCAGAAGACTGTTGATAACACACTGATGTTTTTAGTTGTTGCCAAGTATTGCTCAGACTACTCAAGGATTTTTTGAGCTTTTCCTGCTCGGCCAGGTGCATAACAAGCTGGGAGTACAGCACAGCTAGGACAGCTAACCTAAACTGTCCAAAGAGCTATTCCAGACCATGTAACGTCATGCTCAGGGGGGATTAGTCGGTCGGTCAGTCGCGGGGAGAGTGATTGCTGCTCGGGGACTGATCGCGGCTTGGGGAGTGATCGTGGCTCGGGACGGGCTGGGCATTGGTCAGCGGGTGGTGAGCAATTGCATTGTGCATCATTCATTTTGTATATTCTGTATATTTTGTTATCATTCTCATTATTACTATTATTATTATTTTCTCTTATTAAACTGTCTTTATCTCAGCCCTCGGCTCTAACCTTTTATTTTCTTCCCGATTCTCTCCCCCATCCCACTGAGGGGAGGGGGGGAGTGAGCAAGCAGCTGCGTGATGCTTAGTTGCCAGCCAGGTTAAACCACAACAGTAGTGAAGTTTAAGAAAATGAAAACAGTTCCAGTGTTCACGTGTCTAGTTGCACTTTTTCTTCCAAGGAGCCACTTCTCATTGTGGTCTCTCATCATTCTTGTACTTGGGATGCAAGGGATTGAAAGTTCAGTAAGAATGTGTTAATTAAAAATTCTCCGGGAGAATGCAAGAATGTTGACTTTAGTTTTAAAAATTATTGCATATTCTTTTCACATGCGATCTGGGGAGAACAGGAATGCCTATTCATGGAGGCTGTTCTTGGTGCCGGATGGAAATACATATCCTAGAAAAGCCCTTCCAGAAAAACCTTAAACACAGCTGCAGCAAAGACATTCATGAATTTCCACAGGTACTTCCACCTGCCCAGTTTTTACTTCTTATTAAAAAAAAACCCTGAATGAAATGACAAAACAATGTGAAATTTGCACTAGGTTTCCAGCATTGAATTGGAAGTAGGTATGTATGGGTGTTTTTTTTTTCCTCTGTGCTTTTCTGGCAGTTTAGAAAAGATAGAGGTCTGTGCAGGTGAAAAGCTATGGTTTGACCTTAAAATTTTTTTACCTGGGCAATGTTAATATAACTTTTATGTGTTTTAATTTATTTTTGGAACAAAATAAGATGTTCAAAATAAATGAACAGATGGGAATGAGTTAATGTTCCTTTATATTTAAACCAAATTAACTATGTAAGAACTGTAAAGGCAGAGTAAGAGGGTCTATGTGTCTCTCCTCAAAAAAGAAGACAAACCCTTCTCTTTTGGTAGTCCGACACTTTTGTGTGTGCGTGTATGTAGATATTGTAAAGCATAAAATAGATTTCTCTTGTTTGAGAACTTGTTTCTTCCTAGAGTTGATCATCACAGCCATGGTTCTATTCTTAATGGAAGACTATGTGAGGACAAATAGCAGGTATCCAAGGTGCATTTAATTTATTTGAGTTTAATACATGATGGAAAATACTGCAACTACCTGTGTTAGTAGGTTGGTGTAAAGATGAAATATTTAATGGGTTAAATTCATCTAAACATTTTGTATCTTGTTTGTTCTAACATTTTTTTGTATGTTTTGCGTATTAACTGAGTACATCTTAAGATGCTAATGCCCGCTGTGTCAGATTTTTATTAAACAGGAAATAAACACACAAAGTCCTGCTACAGCAGCTAATTAGTTTGCTATTCATATCAAAGAAAGTGAGACTTTCTCTGTTTTATAATTGAATGTATTTGTATTATTTGCCAAACTGCCATTTCTTGAATAAAGCAGGTGACTGGGGGGAAAGAGAGAGACTGCAGTTTTATTGCAGTTCTATTAATATGCAGCAGTAATAATCACTAAATAATAAGGCATTAATATCTTGCCAATACTGGGAAATGTTGCTCAGTTTGGAGGTCTTTCTATTTACTTTGAACTCTGGCCCTAAATCCTTCCTTGTTCCAGTTAATGGTGTTACTAATCTGACAGGTATGTTCTTAAGTCATGAAGTTTTTTGGAGACGCGCTTTGCCCTTGTCCAGTCTTTGTACCCTGCTGTTGCCCTGAGATCACCTATCAACCCACTTACAAACTTGTGAAAGCTTTAAGCTTTATTGTCTTTTAAGCCTTGATATCCTGCAGTTCAAAATCAATTTACTGTCACTAGATAGTAAAAGCTCATAAAATACTACATTTAGTTATTGATGACATCATTATGCTGGGTGAAATGAAAGACTGATTTACTACTGTACATCAGATATTGCACAAAAGTTAAGTAACTTGCAGACACCCTACCTGGACCTGAGATATTACCCTCATCTTTTTGGTTATACAATGCAATGGCTGTAAATTAAAAACTCCTCCAAAGGATGATCAGAATCAACCACAGAGTATTCTAACTGATGCATGAATCATTGTCCTAAAGCTGCGGGAATGGGGGGTAGGCAATAAGCTCATTTGGGTGGAAACAACCTTACTAGTATGCCGGTTTGTGATAGTCTCTGGAACAATCCTTGCCAAAAAATAATCTCTGGCTGCCCACTTACAGCCTGCAGCCAGTAGACTCAACGACCCCATTCTAAACAAAGACTGAGTGTCAGTCATTTTAACCTGCATCCATAACTGCAAACAGTGGCAATAAGGAGCAAGAAAAATCTATAGCAGAGTATAAAGAAAAAAAACCCTGAAAATGTGTAGTTTCTTAATTCATATAAAACTTGAGAGGGATTCTGGTGGGAAGGAAAGCAGGATGGAATGAAATAGAACTGTTGAACAAGTTGGAGGGGTGGGTATTTTGTAATGCATTGAAAGAGAAAGAAATTGAGAAAAGGAAAAGTCTGTAAATAATCTCACGAGTAGTCCATAGGGGTAAGATCAATACTGACAGTAGTTCTTCATCCAAAAGCATTCATGATAATAGCATGTGATAGCTATTGTTTTGTCCAGAAATCACAAAATCCTCAGAAGAGTGATTTAGCTATGACTAGTGTATTAGAATTATGTCTAGGTGTATTTTCAGCAATAGTAATGGTATGAGGATGATAAAGTTTATGTCCCATGTTTCAATAGTTATCTACACACCTACAAATAACTCTAAGCAATGGATATTTTCATAGTTCATCTAAATTTTATTACATAGATTAACTGTTTCAGGACTGAATATTCTTTCAGTACCTAAAGGGGGCCTATAGGAAAGATGGGGAAAACCTTTTTAGTAGGGCCAGCTGTGTCGGGACAAGAGGTAATGGTTTTAAACTAAAATAGGGTAGGTTTAGACTAGATATAAGGAAGAAATTCTTTACAATGAGGGTGGTAAAACACTGGAACACGTTGCCCAGAGAGGTAGTGGAGGCCCCATCCCTGGAAACATTCAAGGCCAGGTTGGATGGGGCTGTGAGCAACCTGATCTAGTTAGCAGTGTCCCTGCTCACTGCAGGGGGATTGGACTAGATGACCTCTAGGGGTCCCTTCCAACCCAAAACATTCTATGATTCTATGATGGCATCTGGTGCTGTAGTTCTATTCCTGTCCAGGGTCAAAAGTATTTATAACAGCAACTCTAACAGCATTCTTTCATCTGTCAGATGAATTTCATCATGATCAAACAAACTTACGAGCACCATCTCTGAAAACTTTACAATATCAAAATATGTCAGCATAAAGCATTTTTCTCTGTTTTCCAACAATAATAGAAAGACAGGAATTAAATAAAATTACTCACACAACTGAGACGAGAGAGTATCACTGAGGGTTATTGAACTAGGCTTCTGAGAGACTGATAATTGAAGAAGAGAATGAAAGCAGCACTGAATGCACTGAACACAGCTTGATCAGTTGTTGGTTCTTAGATTGTTTACTTCTTATCATTAGATCTGATCACTGATTAATAAGTCATAGTGGGAAGGCCTTGCCTTACATTTTGTTAAATATGGTTACTTTCCACTCCACGGTTACCAATTTTAAGGACTTTAAATGTTACCTCGTTAGGCTGGAAAAGTTTAATTTTCATAGCACATTAAAGGCTACACATATCATCAGTTCTCACCTGTTATTAACAACATTCAATTACTGTCTGCTTCCAGGATCATGAAATGAGTTTTGTCTTGTACCTGATAATTTCTTTCTCATCCTTATTAACTAATGAAAATTAGAAAAACAAAGGAAAAAAGCTATTTGTTTCCATGCTTTTTGTTCTTATTTTGCTTATCATATATTCTTAGTAAGTGATTATATTTATTAAAATCTCTGTTGAGCACAACAGTTATTTAACCATGCAGTAATCTAAATGGAATTTAGGCTACTGAATTATTCCTGGATTTTTTCCTTTTAGTGAGCCTGTATTATCAGGACAAATAGCTATACCCATAAGTTCACAGGTCCCAAAACACAAGCTGGTGTCTGAAAATCTGGCTTAGTAAATATAAGGTTTCTCTGCCATCAGCTGCTAGAAAATAATCGTCAAAGAAATAGATGTTAACTAACATTTTCCAGTGGATCTTTGCAGCTCATTGAGTTGGATGACAGTGATTGTCCTTTGGGGTCTGGGGGGAGGGAAAAATAGGAGGAAAAAAAAAATTGAATGATTATTCAGTCTCTCTAAATGCTGTATATAAGATAATCTTACGTATGATTATTCTGTTTCCATGGCCCATTCAAAGTCATCTGGTACAGTTAAGTACAATATTGCATTGTCATAGACTCGAACTGATTAAGAAAGAAAATGCTTGTTGAGGTTAAAACCTGACCCATGTTGTGATTATAAGATTAGCACGATAGTGCTATAATAGAAAATTAGTACTTTTTACAGTCTCAGTCTTGTAAGATCTGGAGCTGTGCCCTGTACCACAACCTCCTGCTGTTAATTCTTTCCTTCCTTTCATCACCAATCCCCACTGGAGTCATAGGCCAATTAGTGGGAGCAATAGCTGATATATGAATTTTGTTGGATACTCCAGATTAAAAAAACAAAACCCAAAAAACCAGTGTGGCAGAAGTATATGTAAAAGGTATGAAGCGATATTAGAGTAAATGTATAAAGATTATGTTGTATATTAAGTGCACAACGAAAATGCCTAGCAACTTGCAAGGTTAATAGCTTCTTTATTTAGATGTGCCATCCTTTATGCTTGGATAGTGCTGAGGAATTTCTCAGTGGAATCATTGGGAATTTTTCCATTGACATTCTAAGGAGGTCAATGGGGTCAATATTATTTAGTAGCAGCTACTGGAATCTAATGCTTAACAAATGTATTCTTTAGTAAAATACCAGTTTATGAGCTGGGATTTTGCAGGTATAAATAATCATGGAACAAAGTACTACTCCTGGGATGTAAATGCAATGACCTCATCAGCATTCTGTGCCCTTCTCTGTGTCTAGGTAGCTGCATTCAGCATAAAGCATTGTGATTCATTTTCTTTCTCTCTCTTTTTTTTAAACTATTCTAGTTTAACACACACACCCTTTTTTTTCCTGTGTTATTTTCAGTGACACTTTACAGTTGTTTCACAGAGGTATGAATAATATTTGTTCACCTACTTCACAATGCGAGAAAGGTTAGCTTAAACCACCTTCATTTTAGCATGTGTGCATATGTCTCAGGTGTTCAGTAGGATTTTGAAAGGAAAGTCAGTTAAGTTAGAGGAAAATCAAGTCTAAATATTCTGTTCTATGGTATAATATACATTATACAGCATAAGTGAACTAACTATTACACAACCGTCTTCTCGATTTTCATGTTGCTTTCTCATTTTCCCTGTATTTTTACAAAAAGCTGCACAGACATTTACAGCTCTGAAGCTAAGTACCTCTTAGAAAGATTTAACAGTTTTATTATAGGCTCATTATTTATTTAAATCATTAACTAATGCTTTATGTAAATATTTTTATTATTGCTTTTTATTTTGCAAATATATTTTGACTTTTTGTGCATAAAATCTGAGTTCGAGCACATATGCAGACTTTCCAAAGACATGTGCAAGAGAACATAGACAATTTTAATGAGGGGTACATGCTAACATACCGGAGAAACTCTTGTTGCTCACTGTAGATGCTGCTCACTGACACAAATGCATAAGTTTTTCTTCTTGCATTTTCAGTTGCTGAAATGGATAGTGAAGTGAAATATTTTTGCACTAGGTGCAGCTCTAGCCAAGATCGAGGAATCGGATCCATATTGGTAAGTGCTTGAGCATGAGTGCAGGCCTGCTGGCTCTTTGGAATCCACCTGCCCTGGTAAGTGATTGCCGAAGCTGAGACTGAAAACAGAAAGAGGAAAAAAAAAAGGTTTGAAGGTGAAGCTTTCCTACAGGCTTTTAATTATTTACATATGACATTGCACGGAGGAATTACATTTTTTCGTGTGTGATGTATTCAGATCAACTGAATTACGAGTAACATTTTTTACATTTTAGACCAATTTATTTTCTGACTTAGCAGGATCTGAGAGCCAGACTCACAAATCGGTTGTTCAAAACATATTGTACCAAAAATAAGTAAGATTTTCCCACACAGAAAACTGGGAAAATAAGAGCGGTTATCTGTTTATATTTTCAGTATATGGTTATTTACCTCCTTCAACAATTAGAAGTGGGGTTTTTTCATTTTATGTCTTGGTTTTCTTAATATAATGTAGCAACATAATCTAAAAGCTGTCTGGTTTTTTTTTTGCTATAACCTTATACTCTCTCAGATATAATTCATTTTTTTTCCCAGCATTTAATTTTTTAATACTTTTATGCTAAACACAAAATGAAGGGCAATAATTAGTATGGTATGATCAATGTGGCTATTGCACTAGTAATTTAAAAAGAAATCATTAACTTAACTAGGACCTGGCCCCAGACCCAATTTGTAAGATATGCTACTGATTTGAAAAAGAGCTGAGACACTCGACAAATCACAAGAATTTTTGACATCTTTCTGGACACACAATCTAGCAAGAAAAAGCAAGAAGAAAACATATCTGGACTTTCTTTTTTTTTTTCTTTTTTCCTCTCAGCCAGGTTACTGTTCTGGCACTCCATTCTGCTGGTTGCCTCCTCAAAGTACAAGTCCTCCAGCAATGCTAGATTGGAAGATAGGCAGTCTTAGTTACTGAGGTGATCATAAAGATGGTTTTTTGGTGGTGTGTTTTTTTTTTTTCCTTGACAAGTATTGAATGTATCTAATGGATGTAAGCGTCACTTAACCATGCAAAAATCACCCTGAGAGTAAATCTAAAGTCAAAACTTAAAAAAATACCTGTTGGGAATTTCCAGGTGACAAGGAAGAAAGCACAGAAGACAGACTTTCAGAACTCTAAAGAGTTAGAAGCTAAATGTATTTAGCTAAACCTCTCTTATTTAGAAGCTAAACCTCTCTTATATAAAGGTTTCTTAAAACCTGGACTCAACCTTGCGAAGCACTCTAACACAAACTGAATATAATGCACAGGGTGCTGTAAATGCCACATTTAATTTTAGTTTCCTAGATTGGAGCTAGTATGGTTAGAATTAGGAAAGCTCAAAGCTTCTTGTTATGTCCTTAGCTACCTTTCTGAATTTGGGGGGGGGGGAGGGGGAGGTGCTTGTAATTTTTTTATTAGCTTTGGATTTAGAAAAAAAGAATCAAAATAAAACCTCACTGTAGAGGAATTAGAAATTTTTTAGGCTGCATCTTCACCTGGCGTAAATACTTGTAAGTAACAGCTGTAGGAAGTCTGAGCTGTTAGAATAGCTGCATCCTTCATCTTTGCTTAAGGTTAGCCTGCTACATTTACTATTCTGTAATATGCCAAATATAAAACTTTTTATTATACTTTATTGAAATTTCTGGATGTCCTCATAAAAGTCTAAATGTTAAAGGAACAATATTAATAAGTCATCTAGTTCTTTTTGTGTTCACACATATTTCTTGGCAGTAAAAGAATATTACATTGCACCAGCTGTGCAGAACAGAATTTTGATTCTTGTTCTGGGTCAGTTAAAATGTGCATATAACAAAATTTGAGTCTGGCATATGATGCTGGGTCTGAAGTCTTATTATATGCTATATAGACTTGGGAAGGGTTGTTGTTGGGTTTTGGTGTTGGTTGTTTTTGTTTTTTTTTTTAAAAATCTGTGCCCCTCATTTAGCAAACATAAGAAGACTTCAGATAAAAACCTGGTCATATATTCCAATGACCTAATTTTATATAGCTAATTTTAATACTACAAAACTTGGTTTCATCTATATTCTTATAAATACATTATATTGTTAGGATAAAAGTGATATGTTTGATAAATATGTGTCGTTTGAAATCTTTAGTACTTATTTCATTCACAGAGAGAACAAATATTAGCCAGTTTTACTGCACTGCTTAACATTCCATCATCTTCAGTAATAAATATTTTCAGTGTTATGCAGATACTTTATAATATGATTCATAATTTTAATGGTCTTTTGAAACCACATCCAGAAATATTCTCTACATGTATCTGTTTTGTATGTTGTTCTCAAGCAGGCTGATTCCAGTGCGGTTAGATCAGTGGGATTTTCTTCCCTTCTTGAATCAGAAGAGAATTGCACTAGTATGTGAGTATACTGTACAGATTTGGTCCATAATACATCTAATTGCAATAGCAGGAATCAATGTAATGGGAGTGAGGATGAAAAAATATTCTGTCCTTCACTTCCAGCTTCCCACACCTTTGATAATTTCATAACGGTTAGAAGTTTTACTATCTAATTGCTAAAGAGAAATGCCATTATGAAAGATCCATCAGAGTAAACACACGTTCATTTTCAGTGCTGCAAAGTTCCATTGGCCTCAGGCAGCCAGAAAGTTAGAAGAAAAAAAAAGTAACTAGTGTTTATGACTGCTTTTAAGATTTGTTTAGTGCAGTATCACACTGATAATTTATCCCTCGCTGTTTTGTACATTTGAACATGAACTCTTAAAATGGTTTATGGTAGAAAAGAATGGAGATTTTTTTTTCTTAAATATCCTTATTTGTCAAGTAAGGCTATTCAACTGTTAGGGTTTTTACTCAAATTTAATGGCAATCATATTCATCACTTTATGTTAATTAAATAGGTGTGGTGATAAGTGGAGATCTGAATATCAAAATGAATTAACTGGTCTACTTAAAACCAAATATTTGCAGAGACAATAGGGAAAACACATGCCACATACTATGAAAACAAAGAGTCTGTAAGTGAAATATAAACAGAAAGGAAAATCTTATTTTGACTTTATTCAAGGCAGGTTTCTTGGGCTTGTTTATGAATGTTGTATGATACAAAATATACAATATATTGGTAACTTGCAGAGGAGGATGGCTGAATTCAGATACCTCTACATTTTCAATATTTTGATGTCTGTGCTCCTCATCTGTGTAGCTTGGTAAATGTTGAAGCTGATCTTGTTTCCTATATTTAAGGCTATGATATTCTCATCCACGTTTTCTCTGTTGAGCATGCCTGTGACTGCCTCTCATAGCTGAAGGGCTTGGTGCCTGCATAGCTGAACCAGCCACAGATCCTTATTACTTTTCCCAAAGTGGTCCAGTGCCACAATGGCTAGCTCACACAGAGCTTGACTTACACAAATGGGCTCAACACAAATAACAACCATGGAACATTTGCACCTTTTACCTCTTCAGAGGAAGTGCATACATTCAGGGGTCAGGGAAAATAATCCACAACCAACTCCCTTTCAATGCAGGCACTGTAACAGCTAAGGTAGCAAGACTGAGTAGTTCTGCTTTCCTCTCTGGCAGACACTCACTTCTCTTCAATACACCTTGTTAGCTGATTTACCTGCTAGTATGGTGTTTTAAATCCTTTCTTACGTCGTCTGTGAAAGATCCAAAATTACTCACTCCAGGCTATGGATTTCACTGTCTAAATTATCAGTTTGTATGGATACAACACTGCACCTTTTGTTGTTTAATGCTGGTCTCCTCATACTCACTTTAGGAGGTCAGGACTCTGTACATTACTAGTTGGTTGTTTTCTAGATAAAATACTGTGATCTTCAATGTATGCTTAGTTTATAACATTTGTTGATTCAGATGTTACTGAATTTGATAATTTGTAGGCATATATCTAAATAATTGTAGCTTTGAGCTAAGAATGAAGAAAGTCAGTAGAGCATACACATGCATGCCTCAGAGGCAGCTGAAGAAATGAATTGGTAGAGCATAACAAAAGTTTTGTCTTGGGAATTGGAAATGTTTTTCAGAGTATATGCATGCAGTTATTATAAAGTGTGTATATTTCTGACACTAGGTAGATTAAGACAATTATTCTTTCTGTTGTCACTAGTACTAAGACAGTGCTAATCTACATTGTTTTCTACACGGCTTTGTTGCCTGTTGTGACAGTCACGGCTACAACACCTAGTCAGAGAGAAGAAACAATAATATAATTCTCATAGCACAGTGTCTGCAGGGTTTGGAAGACATAGTGCGGAAATGGGCCTCAGCATAGAGGTCCTTCTCTTCAGTGTATTTGAAGCTAGCATTTTGTAATGGATATTATATCAGTAGACAGGAAAGGTAGCAGACAGGAAGTAAAGACTGATGGATAGAAGAACAAAGTTTTGGCCATCCTCATAAAGGAGCAGGGACTCAAATGAGAAAAGTACCAGCTAGGATTACACAGTATTTGCTTGTTATAGAAGCTGTAGAAAAAAATGCTAAATTAAATCCAATTCTACAAAAGATGTAGAAGCAGAATAATGCTGCTTCTCTTACATCTTCTTCAGCATTTAAACAGTATTTCAGCTTCTGCATTTCCTGGAGCCAAGAAGAATGTAGACCACCTACTACTGCTGTATGACAACCAAGAAAGATTGTCAGATGTGTTGCAAGGTCCTCTCCAAATGAGCACAGAAACTCCACTGTGCAGTGGATAGCTGCATGTAAATTTATTTTTGAAAGATGAAGAATTCTTTCTAACACAGCCAGTACTCAGAATATTTATAACATGCAGCAGAATTAGAGAGATGCACAAAGTTCTCCCTCGGTGGTTCCCCCCTCTACTTTTTTTATTTTTAAAGGAAAGAACCAGGGCAAGAAATCATTCCAAACTCACTGGTGGCCATGATGTATTCATCTAAGGTATTGGAAAAACATGCAGAATTAGATTAAAATTGGATGCCAAAATTGGCTAGAATTGGATGGCTGCAGTTGTTCCCAGCCCAGCTGTCTGCCTTGCTCTCCTGATGATGATGTTTCCCTCCTCAGATGGGTGTGAGATTATTTCATGAACTAGCTCTTCAATTAGCATAGATTTTACCCTTTTATATTAAGTGGGAGGAAAGGAATCTTACAATTACCATCACCTTTTTATTTGGGGATTTAAACTAAAGGGGAATGAAGATGGGGAAAACTTGTTTAAGAGTTCATTCCAAAGTAGGTAAGAGGTGGGGGAACATACTGTATGTGCAAGATTCCTTAGGAGAAACAAGCATACATCTATTTTCATAGTTTCAGTATTTGTTATTTGAGGAAATAGAGGCTGTATTTGCTCCCAGGTAAGGTATAATTAAAAAGAATACTCTCAGGTGTTCTTGGAAGGGTGCTTCAGGAACAGGGAGGGAGGGGCCTTTAGGATGAGCTGGTAGGAGTCACTATCCCATTCAGTGCCATGATGAGAATGTTTGTCAAGTTGCCTGTTTCCCAGCTGTGCTTTCTGGGGACTTTATTGTGTACAAGAGAGATTCGCAGTGTATTTCCCAGGAGTGCCTTTAGTATTCTACACAAAGAGAATGCAGAGCAAGATTAATTCACTTCTGCAAACGAGGAAAAGATGTGTGAATTGTTCCCTCTGCTGAATCACTTTGCTGGCAACCATTGTGTATCAGCTACAAGAAGGTGCAGTGCAGTTAGCAAATGCTTCTTCTGTTCAATGGAACATTATCAGCTAGTATTTATCAAAGCTTCAGCAATGACATAAGAAGTACCAAAATTCTGTAGTACCAGTAACTTCACCACCACCAAACTGATTGTAGGTAAGCCAGGAACAATAGTTGCCGCTTATTCCTGGTAAGTCTTAGGTAAAACGTGGTTCATTGTATTTCTTTCTTCCTTTCGTTTTGTTTTGTTTTTTTTAAGACTGCTATTATGAATAATACCATCGACTCCTAATTTACTATTTTATTTATTCCAGATGGATCAGCCAGCCTAACAAAGAAAATATTTCTAGTTTTGACATGGTTTTCTTGGTTTCTCAACTAACAAAGAGAAAAGAGAAAATTGTGATCAACTTTGGAACAGATCAATGTTCACTTATAAGTACTGCACACAATTCTGTATCAGTAAATATTTGTCATTGCTCAAGTAAGATTCTGCTGGAGTAGAAGCAGAGATTCTTATTCATGTGAGCATCTACTAACAGACTGAAGTGATTTGTTAAAGTCGGGTCAGCAAAGGGAACACCTGGAAGAAGGCAATAATGAGATTTGTGTAGAAAACAAATATGAGAGAGTTTTGGTCCCTCATAGTTCTGCATCTGTGCTTCTTTCTTTTATTGAAAGCTTTGTGTATTTTCTGGATGAGCTATTGCACCTCTAATCGACATATCACTTAGTTGCCAATGATTTTGGAACTAACTAGTTGCATTAGGCTGCTGCTGTATTTGGTCAGAGAACCTGCTGTTTGTTCCAGGAGGGCTCTGTATGGCTCTAAGAGAAAATGTGAAATGAAAAAGCCTCCCTCCCTCCCTCCCTTCCTTCCTTCCCAAGGCATAAAGGTCTAACATACATGGCTCGAGGAGACAGTGAAAAAAAACCCACATTGGCTTCTTGTTTGTTACATTAAAAAAAACCCCAAACCTAGTACTGCCATTTACTATAAAATTTACGTATCAGCCAATAAAGGAGGAATACATCAGAAATTATTTTCTATGTCACAGTACATACTTATTTTTATCCAGGTTACTTGTACTGGCTTTTTTGTTACCTTTTTTCATGACTATTTTTTGTACTAGATATAGGCTTATAAACTGCTTTAATCTTTCCTTCAGGAATAATTTAATCTTGGGGAATATGTTCTCCAACATCATTCATGAGATTTTAATGTTCTTGGTCAGCCCATAGAATAGCTTTGGCATTTAGAAGAACTTTAAGTTGTTAATTATTGTGTTTCCAGATTCCTCCATGAATGTAATCTGTATAATATATCACATACCATAAAACCACAGAAAACTTATTGTCAAATTAGAACTTTTAATATACCAGTAAATTTTGATGACAATGCTGTAAAAAGCAAAACTTTCCTTTGCAATAACTTCTTTCACATGTGCCTTACTGAGCAGCTTATGGTGCAGCTTCAAAAGGGCAGTGATACTATGTCAGACCTGAGCAGCCTAGAATACTCCTTAACTAAGGAGTCTTTAGCTACTGTATCCTGTCTGTTTGTAATCATGCTCCGTGCACAAAAAATAACAGGCATTGAAAATATTTATGCTGATATGCTGTGTTTCTGGATGTTCAAAGAGTATCAATACCTGGAGAGTGCTGTTTGATTTTGTTTTTTTCTAGTGAAGAAACATCTTTCTGGATTTTTTTTATTGTTTTTTATACATTTACAGTATTAATTAGTGTAATATGCTGACAGAAAAAAGAGCTCAAATACTGTAACGTATTTATACCTGTAATCAAAAGAAATATTAAGGAATATGCATAGCTACAGATCCCTTTAGTCTTCAAATTGTTATCAGCCCAATGCCTTTCTCTGAAAGGTGAAAATTATTGATCTGGATCACAAGAAGAATTTGATTTATTTTTTTTTTTTCTTGGAACTGGAGTAACCTTCTGTAACTGGAGATGTTCATAAAGTAGATGTCACTTGAGAAATAGGTGTCATTTGAACTAGTCCTTTAGGCTACCTTTATAGTTGAGAAGTAGGAACTTTGGTAGCATGATTTGTCTTACCCTAAGATACTCACTTCAGGATGACATGAATCGTGCTGTAGAAGGCACCTGTTTCTCTTCTTTGACTTTAAACAACCGATAAGACTAGCGGAGCCGTAGGTGTCAACAGTTAAATCCCAGCTACAGTGTTTTGGTAGTTTATAGAACTTAACTTTTATATTTTACCTGCCTATGAAAGTTGCCTGTGTGAAGGTTAAAATCTCTTGGAAAGTAGAGATATATTGTTCCTCCAGTCCAGAGTTAGCCTGGCTCTCTCTAGGGGCCTACAGGAGCACATGAAGAGCAGAAGTGGGGAAGAAGTAATTTTGGAGCAGGAAGCTGGTTTGGAGGGGGTGGTGGCGTTGATTCTGGCTGCAGGGTACCAGCTCACTGAAGAGGCTTTGCAGGAATGGGAACCAAGTTAAAGAACAGGAGACCTGAACAGATCTCGAGATAGAATAGGCATAAGTACTTCAGTAAAACAACTGATGTCGGGACTTCTCTATGTATAATAGGATTAAATAATGAAAGGGCTAATGGCTGCTCATGAATTTACATCCTCAAAACACTCGTTAAGGTGTTTGAGCCCCATTGTCGTGGTTTAACCCGGCTGGCAACTAAGCACCACGCAGCCGCTCGCTCACTCCCCCCCCCTCCCTCAGTGGGATGGGGGAGAGAATCGGGAAGGGGAAAAAGGGTAGAGCCGAGGGCTGAGATAAAGACAGTTTAATAAGAGAAAATAATAATAATAGTAATAATGAGAATGATAACAAAATATACAGAATATACAAAACGAATGATGCACAATGCAATTGCTCACCACCCGCCGACCGATGCCCAGCCCGTCCCGAGCAGCGATCAGTACCCGAGCAGCGACCGACCGACCCACCAACCCCCCCGAGCATGCCGTTATATGGTATGGAATAGCTCTTTGGACAGTTTGGGTCCTAGCTGTGCTGTACTCCCAGCTTGTTATGCACCTGGCCGAGCAGGAGAAGCTCAAAAAGTCCTTGAGCAGTCTGAGCACTACTTGGCAACAACTAAAAACATCAGCGTGTTATCAACATTCTTCTGGTACTAAATCCAAAGCACAGCACTATGCTAGCTTCTGTGAAGAAAATTAACTCTATCCCAGCCGAAACCAGGACACAGTTTAATAAGAGAAAATAATAATAATAGTAATAATGAGAATGATAGCAAAATATACAGAATATACAAAACGAATGATGCACAATGCAATTGCTCACCACCCACCGACCGATGCCCAGCCCGTCCCGAGCAGCGACCGACCGACCCACCAACCCCCCCGAGCATGACGTTATATGGTATGGAATAGCTCCTTGGACAGTTTGGGTCCTAGCTGTGCTGTACTCCCAGCTTGTTATGCACCTGGCCGAGCAGGAGAAGCTCAAAAAGTCCTTGAGCAGTCTGAGCACTGCTTGGCAACAACTAAAAACATCAGTGTGTTATCAACATTCTTCTAGTACTAAATCCAAAGCACAGCACTATGCTAGCTTCTGTGAAGAAAATTAACTCTATCCCAGCTGAAACCAGGATATTCCACCCCTTATTCTATACCATTTACGTCATGCTTAGGTCCTACCCTTACAATACATTCCAATTAATCACCACCATTTTCTCATCTTTTTGGTACATACACAGATATCATTCCCTTAGTCTATGGACCATCCCTCTGAAATGTCCATTGGGTTCATTTAGTCCACAGTTTTGGGCTCCATCTGTCGTAACAGTCTTTCAGGGCAGGAGAGATGGGGTCTGGTGTTGGGTTGTTGCTTGCTGAAGTCAGTTCTGGTTCCATCCGCTGTGCTTGCTTAGTTTCTTCAAAATTCATTCTTCTTAATCTGGGTGATCCTTACTGCTATACCATTGATATGACATACAGCAATAGTAAAAATAAAGACATACTATATTACACAGCAATTAACATACAATTCAGTTCATTGGCTATTTTCACCCAAAATCAAATCCCTTTGAGGTACACATCGGACTTCCCCGTCCTTCCGCATCACCCACCAAGTAGAGCCAGGTCCTTGAGCAAAAGCAATCCCACGGATGGGTTTGCCTTTACCTGAGGCAGGAGTAACCCAGACTGTCTTCCCCAGCATATTTTTTACATGCACTACAGGGACTTTATCCCCTTCTACAGTACGTAAGAGGTTTGATTGGGCAGGGCCAGCTCAGTTGGCAGATCCTCTAGTGTTGACTAACCAGGTAGCCTTTGCTAAATGTGTATCCCAATGTTTGAATGTTCCTCCACCCATTGCTTTCAGTGTAGTCTTTAACAGTCCATTGTATCGTTCAATTTTCCCAGAGGCTGGTGCATGATAGGGGATGTGATAGACCCACTCAGTGCCACGCTCTTTGGCCCATTTGTCTATGAGGCTGTTTCGGAAGTGAGTTCCGTTGTCTGACTCAATTCTTTCTGGAGTGCCATGTCGCCACAGGACTTGTTTCTCAAGGCCTAGGATAGTGTTCCGGGCAGTGGCATGAGGCACGGGATATGTTTCCAACCATCCGGTGGTCGCTTCCACCATGGTGAGCACATAGCGCTTGCCATGGCGGGTTTGTGGGAGTGTGATATAATCAATCTGCCAAGCCTCTCCATATTTGTATTTCAGCCACCGTCCTCCATACCAGAGAGGCTTTAACCGCTTGGCTTGTTTGATCGCAGCACATGTTTCACATTCATGGATAACCTGTGCAATAGCGTCAATAGTTAAGTCCATCCCTCGATCACGAGCCCATCTGTATGTTGCATCTCTTCCTTGATGGCCTGAGGTATCATGGGCCCACCGAGCTAGAAACAATTCACCCTTATGTTGCCAGTCCAGATCCACCTGAGCCACTTCAATCTTAGCAGCCTGATCTGCTTGCTGGTTGTTTTGATGTTCTTCAGAGGCCCGACTCTTGGGTACATGAGCATCTACATGACGTACCTTTACAACCAGGTTCTCTACCCGGGCAGCAATATCTTGCCACAATGCGGCTGCCCAGATGGGTTTGCCTCTGCGCTGCCAGTTGTTCTGTTTCCATTGCTGCAACCACCCCCACAAAGCATTTGCCACCATCCATGAGTCAGTATAGAGATAAAGCACTGGCCATTTTTCTCTTTCAGCAATATCTAAAGCCAGCTGGATGGCTTTCATCTCTGCAAACTGACTTGATTCACCTTCTCCTTCAGCAGTCTCTGCAACTTGTCTTGTAGGACTCCATACAGCAGCCTTCCACCTCCGATGCTTTCCCACAAGACGACAGGACCCATCAGTGAACAGGGCATATTGCTTCTCATTTTCTGGCAGTTTATTGTACAGTGGGGCTTCTTCAGCACGCACCACCTCTTCCTCTGGCGATATTCCAAAATCTTTGCCTTCTGGCCAGTCCATGATCACTTCCAAGATTCCTGGGCGACTGAGGTTTCCTATTCAAGCCCGTTGTGTAATCAGTGCGACCCACTTACTCCACGTAGCATCAGTTGCATGATGTGTAGAGGGGACCTTCCCTTTGAACATCCAGCCCAGCACCGGCAGTCGGGGTGCCAGGAGGAGCTGTGCTTCAGTACCAATCACTTCGGAAGCAGCTCGAACCCCTTCATATGCTGCCAATATCTCTTTTTCAGTTGGAGTATAGTTGGCTTCAGATCCTCTGTATCCCCGACTCCAAAAGCCTAGGGGTCGGCCTCGAGTCTCCCCTGGTGCTTTCTGCCAAAGGCTCCAGGTAGGGCCATTCTCCCCAGCTGCGGTGTAGAGCACATTCTTTACATCTTGCCCTGCCCGGACTGGCCCAAGGGCTACTGCATGCACTATCTCCCGTTTAATTTGTTCAAAGGCTTGTCGTTGTTCAGGGCCCCATTTGAAATCATCCTTCTTCCGGGTCAGTTGGTAGAGAGGGCTTACAATCTGGCTATAATTTGGAATATGCATTCTCCAAAAACCCACAATGCCCAAGAAAGCTTGTGTTTCCTTTTTGCTAGTTGGTGGAGACATGGCTGTTATTTTGTTGATCACATCCATTGGAATCTGACGACGTCCATCTTGCCATTTGATTCCTAAAAACTGGATCTCCTGTGCAGGTCCTTTGACTTTACTTTGTTTTATAGCGAAACCGGCTTTCAGAAGAATTTGGACTATTTTCTTCCCTTTCTCAAAAACTTCTTCTGCTGTATTGCCCCACACAATGATGTCATCAATATATTGCAGATGTTCTGGAGCATTACCCTGTTCCAGTGCTGTCTGGATCAGTCCATGGCAAATGGTAGGGCTGTGTTTCCACCCCTGGGGCAGTCGATTCCAGGTGTACTGGATGCCTCTCCAAGTGAAAGCAAACTGTGGCCTGCACTCTGCTGCCAAAGGGATTGAAAAGAAAGCATTTGCAATATCAATTGTGGCATACCACTTGGCTGCCTTTGACTCCAGTTCGTATTGAAGTTCTAGCATGTCTGGCACGGCAGCACTCAGTGGTGGCGTAACTTCATTCAGGCCACGATAGTCTACTGTCAGTCTCCACTCTCCATCAGACTTTCTCACTGGCCATATGGGACTGTTAAAGGGTGATCGAGTCTTGCTGATCACTCCTTGGCTCTCCAGTCGACGAATCAGCTTATGGATGGGAATCAGGGAGTCTCGATTGGTGCGATATTGTCGCCTGTGCACTGTTGTGGTGGCAATCGGCACTTGTTGTTCTTCAACACTCAGCAACCCCACAACAGAAGGGTCCTTTGAGAGACAAGGCAAGGTAGACAGCTGCTTAATTTCTTCTGCCTCCAATGTAGCTATACCAAAAGCCCACCGGTACCCTTTTGGGTCCTTGAAATACCCTCTCCTGAGGTAGTCTATGCCCAGGATGCACGGAGCATCTGGGCCAGTCACAATGGGGTGCTTTTGCCACTCATTCCCAGTTAGACTCACTTCGGCCTCCAATACAGTCAGCTCTTGAGATCCCCCTGTCACTCCAGAAATACAAATGGATTCTGCCCCTATATGGCTTGATGGCATTAGAGTACACTGTGCACCGGTGTCTACTAAAGCTCTATAATTCTGTGGGTCTGACATGCCAGGCCATCGAATCCACACAGTCCAGTAGACCCTGTTGTCCCTTTCCTCCACCTGGCTGGAGGCAGGGCCCCTCTAATCCTGGTCACTGTTGCTCATGGTTTGTGTGTACGAGTCAGAAGTTCCTTCATCACAATCAGAATTAAGATCAGCCCTTCTATTTTGTCTGAAAAAACTACCGTCGTCCCAGTCTCTGGAAATTGGAGCAACAAGTTTCCTGGAAGAGCCCCCTTTTGTGTTTGTTTTTCTTTGCAACTCACGTACCCGTGACTCTGGGACCGAGGTAGGTTTTCCGTCCCTTTCCTCATGTCCTCTCCATGGTCACACAGGTAAAACCATAGAGTGCCCCGTGGTGTGTACCCTCGATATTCTTTTTCTTGAGCAGAAGAGCGCTTACTTCTGATGGCTGAGATACTGGTCTGTACAGGAGGGGAGTAGGGCATACGCTTTTCGAGTCGTTCAAACTTTTGGGACAGTTTCTCCACAGCCGAAACAAGGGGGGAAGAAATACTTTCTTCATATTCGCGGAGCTGGCCAGCCATTTCATCCACTGTTGGTCCCCGTCCAGTTTCCCAGCTCATCATTGCCCATGTGTTTGCAAATGATGTTGGTGCGCTCCGTAACAACTTCCGCCACATGGGTCGTGTGCACTGGACACTATCTGGATCTTTGGGCAACTGGTCATTGTCCAGGTCACTATAAATCACCTCCAGGACAGCCAATTCCCTCAGGTACTGGATGCCTTTCTCCACAGTGGTCCATTTACCTGGGCGACATATGACATCTTCCTTGAAGGGATATCTTTCCTTCATGGCTGACAGTAGACGCCTCCAGAGGCTGAGGATTTGTGTCCCTTTTCCAATTGCTTTGTCAATGCCCCCTTCCCTAGAAAGGGATCCTAGTTGCTTGGCTTCCTTACCCTCCAGTTCCAGGCTGTTGGCCCCATTATCCCAGCATCGGAGTAGCCAGGTGACAATGAGCTCACCTGGACGACGGCTGAAATCTTTTCGGATATCTCGCAGCTCACTCAAGGATAGGGATCTGGTGGTTTCTGTCTCGTTTATGAGCTCTTCCTCCTCCCCTTGTGATGGCCCTGCTTTTTCATCCTCCCTTTCTAAACGAGTTGACTTTCGCTTCCAAGATTTCTTCTTTTGTATAGGGGCGACTGATACTGGCACGGGTTGGTTCGTTGGAGTAGCCGCAGTGCATATCACTGGGGTTGGAGTAGCTGCAGTGGCTGTGGCCGGGGTTGGAGTAGCTGCAGTGGCTGTGGCCAGGGTTGGAGTAGCTGCAGTGGCTATGGCCTTATCATCAGATCCAGAGACTTTCTGTTCCCTTTGGATGTGTTGAATCATGTTGAACAGGGTTCGGTAAGCATGGGCCAGGCCCCAGCACATTGCAGTGATTTGTGTTTGCTTAGAATTGCCAGGGTGACAGCATACCTTTTCCAAATACTCTACTAGTTTTTCAGGATTCTGCACTTGTTCAGGAGTGAATTTCCAAAACATTGGAGGTGCCCATCGTTCTAGGCATTTACCCATACTACCCCAAATACCCTTCCACTCATAACTATCCAGCCCTGGGGCAGACATCTGGATGGTATTATTAAGTTGCTTACAAACTTTGGACAAAACTGAAACAATATTCCAAATAGATATCAATAGATATACCTTAACTATCCAAGGATGCTCAAGATACTGAAAAGTTATTGTAGTGAAGGAGGAAACATCATCAAAGAAGGCAGAAAAAGTGCCATTCTGTATTTCCTCCAGAACAAACTTTTCAGAGTCCCATGTATAATTGCTAATATTCCCCGCAAGGTGGTACCCAAAAAAGTGCAGTACAGACTTCGACATGAAACCCAAATACCAGATAAAGCTCAAGGTCATTGTTTTAATAACAAGTTTCCCAAGCAAAACATGTCTGGTCACCGCAGAGCATAACAAACTGCAAAAACCAACACCAACTTTTAACAAGTACAGCAAAGGAGGGAGCATGGTGCAGATCGGATAAGCTAAGATCAAGAACAAATGAGTCAAATTGCAACCCACAACCATTTAACAGATATAAATTCCTTAATATACTCCGGTTACTCTGTCGTTATCTCAAGCCCTTCAGGCCCCACGTTGGGCGCCAAAAAGGACTGTCGTGGTTTAACCCGGCTGGCAACTAAGCACCACGCAGCCGCTCGCTCACTCCCCCCCCTCCCTCAGTGGGATGGGGGAGAGAATCGGGAAGGGGAAAAAGGTTAGAGCCGAGGGCTGAGATAAAGACAGTTTAATAAGAGAAAATAATAATAATAGTAATAATGAGAATGATAACAAAATATACAGAATATACAAAACGAATGATGCACAATGCAATTGCTCACCACCTGCCGACCGATGTCCAGCCCGTCCCGAGCAGCGATCAGTACCCGAGCAGCGACCGACCGACCCACCAACCCCCCCGAGCATGACGTTATATGGTATGGAATAGCTCCTTGGACAGTTTGGGTCCTAGCTGTGCTGTACTCCCAGCTTGTTATGCACCTGGCCGAGCAGGAGAAGCTCAAAAAGTCCTTGAGCAGTCTGAGCACTGCTTGGCAACAACTAAAAACATCAGCGTGTTATCAACATTCTTCTAGTACTAAATCCAAAGCACAGCACTATGCTAGCTTCTGTGAAGAAAATTAACTTTATCCCAGCCGAAACCAGGACACCCATCTAAAAATGATTGCAGTGGCTCTGTTTCACAACCTCCGCTTATCTGAGTAGCACAAAAGGCACTGTAATTGCAAGTCTTTAAATTTTCAGCACAATGATTTGTTTTAGTTAGGGCTCTCTTTTGAGTACTTAAGCCTTGCATATACATTTTTAATTTCAATTGCTTCAGTGAATTGTATTATATACCTCCTAAAGATGCAATATAACAAAGTATCACGGTTTTGTGCATCAGTTACAGATGCACAAAATATAATTACACATTACCTAGCACTTTCTTTTACTATAAAATTACTGAACTTGGAGAAAACCATGTTAGCAGCAACAGAAAGAAATTTTATGAGGATTTATTTTAACTTTTTCTGTGCATGTTTCAGTTGTTCTTTCTATTGATTATAAGTTAATTGCTGTTCATCACTGATGTTCTAATACTGCATTTTAGCTTGGGAATAACAAAGCTTACTTTATCTGTAGGTCCAGTTCTGATAGTTGTATTTATGAAGTAATAATAAACAAAAAGTAGGTGCTTTGCAGGAGGAACACTGAATATGAGAGAAATTAAAACTTACTGTAAAGATTAATACCTCTTCCAAACTGTTTTCTATAATGAGCATTGACCTTCATCTCTCAAGTCAAACACTAGCTAGTTGGTATTGCAGACTCTTCCTAGAGAAGAAATTACTCCAAATTAGTTTATACAGGATATACAGCGCTTTTCTTTGAAACACGTTTTCATTTCCTCTGGGATATAATACCAGTACAAATACAAGATGGACTTGATCCAATGTGTTGACTCTTTAGATAGTCAAAACCAATGCATTTACTACAAACAATGCCATGAAGTAAATGATACGGGTCTGACATACATGGCTAATGACGTAAAATCACCAAATATTTAGTCTACCTAAAGTGCTGAGACATACACGGGTGCTTTTTTTGTGGAACAGAATCTAAACCTTGCTGTTTGTGTTTTGCAACATCTGAATGAAAATCCTTTTTTGTGTTTAAAAAAGATGATTTAGAAAAAAATATTTTGGCTAAAAGTGATGTTTACTAAATAGCAGCAGCAAAATAGGATAGGTGTAGCTGTTTTCTGAAAACAGTAAAACTGTACAAATAATGAGAGATAAAACACTTTAAAGAGACTAAATGGCACAATGTAAACTTCTGACAGCTCACTGACCTTAAACATTCAACCTTGAATTAAATAACTTCAGAATACTGAAAGAAAATATTCCCAAGCACACAGATAAAGGTCTGTTCTAGTGAGAAGAATGATAGGTCAGACTTGGTATACTGTAAATAACTGACTCCAATGCACCTTCCATGGGCTTCTTGACAGGTGAATAAAATTCTAAAGAACTGAAAGAGTTAAATTCTGCAAAAAGCCATAGCTATATAAGGCAATGTACTTGCAAAATCAACAAGTACTTTGTATGTGGTTTGTGTTACAGAAAAATCTGAATTTTCATACTTCTTGTCACGAGAAAGAAGTTAAATGAGAATTCAAATATATAAATAATTTATTGGTTTATAATTGCACGTTGTTCATAGCAGTACAAAATTAAAAGGCTATTCAGGTTATGCTTTTGTTTGATATATGCTCCCTGATATTTGAGACTTTCAGTTCTTAAAGTCCAGAATTCTGACCTGCTCTTTGGAGTAGGACAATGTATTGTTATAAACAATTTCATTTGAATATGTAGAGATCTAAAATTTATTTAAATGTAGCCATATGCAGCTTTAAATAAAATATTTCTTTTTTCTCCCAGATTTGGTCAATAATAAATGAGTTTTAGAATTTAAATCAAGACACAGTGGAGTTCTTGTTGTACATTATTGATAAAGCACGCTTGTTGTAATAACATTTTCCAAGGGAAAAAACTCTAACATAAGTCTATATTAAGCTTTTAAAAATAATTTTGAGTACATTGGAGGAAGTTTTGTAAGGAGCCTGTTAAATAGATGGGAAAAAATGCAACTTATTGCCTTAATGAGTAGAATATTATTCTTACAGTTAGTCTTCAAATTCACTTTCCCATACAGCTCAAAAAAATCCATCATGATAATGAAGTAGTTCAGAATATAACAATCAGAAATATTTCATTGACATTTTAGAAAAATTTTTCTTCCTTTCCTAACAGCTCATTAAAAATATGCATATGGGAAATAAGAACCTCCAGCTAGGAAAACATAAAGGGGTTTCTTGTAATTCCCAGAAGTTCCACAATAATCGATAATTCTGAAGATTTTAATCTACTGCTGAAGTCAAATTAACTGTCTTCCTATTTTTATTACTATTGAAATTCAAAAGTACTTTCAAAACTCCCATCCTAGATATCTGAATGTCAGCAGATGTATGTTCTTGTGGGGATCCCATGCTCTTATAACCTGCACTATTTCTATTTTGAAACACTACGGTTCATCTGCTCACTTCCAGGTAACTTCCACTTGTAACCTATCCAAGGGACAATGATAGTATATAATTCATGAGTAGTGCAATAATCATGATCTATCCATGCTGTGGAGCTTTGACAGTGGTGATATGACCTTGAGTTTAGAGGTATGATAGCACCAAATGTCTAAAGTGGTACCATCTCAGCAAGTAACTACTTCTTAGTACTGCTTGGTGCTCATTTTCTCCTGAATGTTTTGACCTTTTAGTCTTAAACCACTTTTTGCTTAACAATGTATATATTTTTTAAGTATATAAACCTTAATGTTGTTTGGGAAATATATTTTGGTAACGCAGCCCTTCAGGAATAATAGTGTTCTGGTTTACTAACATAATGTTACTTTTAAACATAATGTTACTTTGGGAGTAGTTATTACTGTGTTAACAGACTTGTGGGTTTTTTAATTTGGCTTGGCTTGGGTAATGCCAACAACCTAAGCTCTTAACTGAGACTACTGGAAATTGGCAGTTCATGTCTTTGAGAGAAAATCAGGAACAGGTTGCGAGTATATTAATTGAATACAACTGGTTCTTGTAGGTTAAGTCAAGAGGAAAAGTCTAAAGATAGATGAGAGTGAACCAAGACATGTTTGCTTTCCTTGAACAATTTAAAAATAGGGAAGACAACTAATATTTCAAACCCTATTAATTAAAAAAAATATTTAATTATGTTACAACAGGCTGTGGGCATTGGCATTCACAAATCTGATCATGTATAAATTTATGTAAATCAGTTACCCAAAGAAATGAAGAAAATCATGCAAAACAAAACAGTACTTGTGGGTATAGGATTAGGCACTAAAAATTCTTTGTAGCTGGTAGGAACAGTGAATTTTTTTTTCTTCCCCCTGCTGCCCCCTTAAATAAGTCTTTATTTTCTGCCTTTGTGGACAAGCAATTAATCTCTTAATCTTTTTAATAGTAAGTTTGTTTGGGTAATTTGTAACATAATTATTTCTTGTGTGGTGACTCTTTAGTAGTCCACCTGTGCACAGAGAGGGCTATAGAGAATCTTCAGATTGGGTGAATTGAGGGCTCCAATACTGATTGATACCATTTGGCTTGTTTCACCAGCCAGATTTTTTCTATTGTTTGGATTTTATATGTATGTGTATAAAATGAATGTCTCTTTAAAAAAAAAATAATAATTGCTGGGACTGCTCTATTAATCTAGCAATCTGATGCTACATAGACAGGACTGTACATGGAGTAGGAAAAACCTCAGGATGTCTCTTATTGGCCTGAGAATTTTTAAACATTGACAGTAATTTCAGTGTGTTTGGAAAGTGTTTCCTTGCCTGTTAATTTTAAGTGGACTTTTTTTAAGCCACTTGTTTATATTGATAGATGGTTTAATTTTTTTATGGCTTATATGTGAGGAATATTGCTAGCAGGAAGAAGCAATGTTTTCAGTATTAATCAAAACCCTGTTTTCAAATGTCATGTTTTTTACGCTATGAAGTTATCTTTAAAATATCTGTGTCCCTCTTATTTACATCAGAGCAACCTTATTGAAGTCAATGGGCATGTTTCCAGCTAGCTGGTACTGCAGTGAGTGTGGCATTTCCAATGTAAATAGAAAATCTGTGGCTGTTAATATCAAATCATATCTCATTATATTTACAGGGATAATAAGACATGGATGGATGGCTAGTGCAGCCTAGGAAGTATGTTAGCTTTCAGCATGCTTGGTGGTGGTTAAAATGTTAATGAACAGCATTAGAAAGGGAATTTTGCACTAGTTGGGAAATCTTCTTGACATGAAGAAAAAAGTTAATTTCAGCCCTGCCTCATTAATCAGATCTGCCTACAGCTAAGAAAGTGTCACCTAAGTATGTTTTGCTTTCTGCTGTGTGTTGCTGATGAAGATACTGACATACAAAACAGAAGTACTTGGATTTGTGCTAGAAGGCAATGGCAAAAGTAAAAAGCTATGAATTGGAATGTGCTTTATGACTGACCTTTGTAAAGAATGCCTTAGGCACCTCCATGTGGTGGCTGTCATTATTAATGGTGACTATAGATTCAAGTTTGTTTAAGCAGGCATACACATGAATTGTTTTGCATGTGCCTTATCTGCCATAGGTTATACACATAATCTTTGCATGATGGCAGGGAGCAATAGCCTTCAGGTTTAGAGAATTATCCAAGGGGACGTCTGGCCTCTGTGTGTTCATTATTGCTGTTGTATTTCTTGGAGGTGCAAAATAAAAGAAACTTCTTAATGTGCTGTCCCAAGACCAGGCAATGAACTGAGATAATACTTCCCATATGGGGGAATGAACTACACTTTGGCCATTTCTTTGGTTGTGCTCTGGGATTGTTCTGTAACTCCACAAGGAGAAGCTGTTCCAGGAACTGGCTTCCCTGGGAGACAGTCCATGGGCAACCCAAAGTCTATCTTGTTTCTATTATACTGTGTAACTTGATAAAGCTTGAGCAAAGCAGACATTAAGATTTTGGTTAATCAGTAAACCTGGAGTTTATCATAAGCTCTACTGTAACAATGGGATGGGAAAGCATATTCATATCCATGCTATTGCATTAAGTACCAAATAAAGCAGAATAGGTTCATTATAACCTTATGTAAGACCAAAAAGCTTAGGTCTGTGAACTGACCTTGATTTAGCTCCTTACTTACTGCTTGCTTTAAATGTCCCTGGACTTGGACTAATTCTTTCCAGGTCATTCCTGATAGTATATGACTGTCCTGGAAAAAAGTATATATCTTTCACTGAAGAAATGTAGTTGTTTTATATAAAATCCTTATAAGGTCATTGATTTTTATAATGACTCTGCTGTCTTTGTCAGACAAAATTGTGGTAGTACCATATAAGCACGTAAAGCTGTTTTTCAGAGATAAAAGTGGAGTAGCAAATTCAAGGAAACTGTACACCAAAGAAATTGAGCATGTTGGTGATATAAATTGTTCTGATGAAAATTAAAAAGAAAAGAAGAAAATAGAAGCTATCCATGTACTAACCATTTTGCAGTAAGCATAACAGATGATGATTAAATGACAGTCCGGACAGGGAGTGCTTGTCTGCTGTCTATTTAAAAAAAAATTTTATATGACCAAAACTTTTGCTAGTTATTTATATTCAAACATTTGCTGTCATGTTCTGAGCTCGCTTGGAAATGTAGCTCTAAAGGTGATCCCAGTAGTTAGAAAATATGTGGTATGCTTTGTGTCATGTAGGAAGTCTATGTTTACTTCCACTTCATTTAGAAATCCACAGAGATATTTATAGCATAGAATTCCCTATATGTTCTTACAGTTCTTGAAAAGAATAACATTGTTCAACTGAATTTCACCACTGATAGCATTATTTCTGGCAAAATACATAAATAGTGATTTATAGATGGCAACGCCTTATCTTACTTGTCAATATTAGGTTATATCTAATAAATCTCTCCAAATAAAAATGAAGTCTTGACTATTCAAGTGTATGTTTGGCCATAGAATGTCACACTATGAACAAAAATTTATAAGAATCAGTTTTTATGAACAGGAATTTGCAGAAAGGGGTGGAAGTGTACACATAGAACCAATGCTCACACTAAAACACACCATTTGGCAGGGAACTAAAAATAACCCCCAAAAGGAGAGGTTGTAGTTTCTCTTCCTTTAGAATCAAATATTGTGGAAGAAGTTGAATACTCTACTAGTGTAGATGTGGTTGGCCAAACCTCAGTGGAATAAAAGCCGCTTTTCTGCAAATAGAGAATGAACGAGGCAGAAGTTACTATGTAGTGGTAAAAGCAATGTCTGGTGGTTTGGGATAAAAAAAGTTAGAAGGACTGTTAATAACCAAGGCAGGAAGTGTAATTTAGACTTTGAAAAGATGATAAATCAGAAGAAATTTATTTTTAAAAAAACAAAACAAATCTGGTAACAGAATATCTCAGAAGTAGTTTAAACTGCTTATCACTCAGCCGTGCAGAATGGATGTCTAATCTCTCTCGCTGCCACAGCTAAAGATTTAGAGGATTTTGCACAAAACTTTTCTGAGTCTTTAAATACATCTCCTTTAGTGAATGGTAAAGTATTTGTGGCAGAAGGAAAGTAAATCTTTTTAACCAAGTTTACCAAATCGGAGGCAATAGTTGATATGCTGCAGGACAGGCCTGTTGGAACAGATAACTCTTCCCCTCTTCACTCCAATGCTTTCATTCAAGGCCTAATGAAGTTTAACAAAGACAAATGCCAGGTCTTGCATGTGGGTTAGGGTAACCTGGCTGGCTGGTGCCTGGTTGGTTAGGTCAATCAATGACATTGATTATCTTGGTGAACAAGAATCAGCAATGTGCCTTCGTGGTAGGCTAATTGCATACAGGTCTGCATCACAAAGTGATTCTGCAAAAAGAAGTGATTGTTCCCTTCTACTTGGCATATTGTGAGGCTGCATCTGAAATTTTGCACCTGGTGCTGGGACCCTCAGACCTAGGGAGAGGTTGAGAAACTTTTAGGAGCCCAGCAGAACCCACTGAGATGGGGGAGGGGCTAGCATATGGGATGTGTTGAGGGGAGCAGAAGTGAGGAATAGCATGACAGGATGAAGAAAAGACATGATGAGCAGGTGCGTAAGGAGAGGCTAAAAGGAGTTGTAATTCTTCTAGTGCGGAGGCTAATGAGGGCTTCATAAGACTTTGTTGCCTAACAGGATGGGTTGTAGAGGAGACGGAGCCAATCTTTTCTTAGAAGTGCACAGCAAAACCAAGGTTGGCAATCATTTTAAAGTTTCAGCAAAGGAAATTCCAGCTAGACGCAGAAAAAACCTTGTCACTGTGAGAGCTGCTTTGCCCTGGAGCAGGGCCCAGAGAGCCTGTGTAATCTCCATCTGTGGAGGTTTTCTCAACTTGTCTGGATAACATGATCTTGCTTTGAAGCTACCTCTGCTTTGAGCAGGGATTGGACTGGATGAATTCTAGAGTTTTCTTTCAGCATAAATTTTCCTATGGTTTGAAATGTGAAATGTCAGTGACTCACTGGGATTCATGTTCAAAAGTGGTCTTAACGTCTAAAGACTAAGGTTGGTTTGATCATTCTTTCTCTCGCAGCAGATAGGCAACTAAGTTTATGGTAGATCTCCTAATTTAAATAATGAGTTGCATATACCTCAACATGGTACATGCCATTAAATGTGATCAGTGTAATTTTATTGGATAGTTTTAAGAGAGTATGCAAATGAGATTCTTTTTGCAAATGCCCTCTAGAAATCTCACATTTATTTCCACAGTATTGTAGGTTATAACAAGCAACAGGTACTGAAAGTGAAGTAAGCATTGCATTTATTTTTTCAGTCCATCATCTGATTCAAGACAATGAGCTATTAAAGCTTATTTGTGGATTGCTATAGTTTTTTTATCATTATTCACCTTTTTGAAATCTCCCCATAAGCTTGTATCCAGGGCTGCTTTTGCTCTTTTCTATGACTCTGTCAGTCTTCCCTTAAATTATTTTCCTTCTCTATAGAAGGATTTTCTCCTTGTAATTCATCTTGTAATACTGCTTACATACTGTTCAGTTTCCTCCAAGGTTCACTTGCAAGATCAACAAATTCAGGCTTTCTAAATGAGGTCAAGGATTTCATTTCTGCCAGCTTTCTATAAATTTTCTGGTTTAAATTGCAATAAGTAAAGATGAAAGTTCATGACAGGATTTTAATCCACACGCATACTCTACAAATATGAATGTACTTGAAAACACTATCTCTGTAACACTGATATCTGACGTTCCGTGTCCTCTTTCCCCTTTCCTTAGTAAAGCAGAGCCCATACATAAAGAGTAAGTCCAGTGGAAATTTTTGGTTTATGTATTTTGTTGCTCTTTGCTTCCTGATACTGTCGTGTTTCCATGACTCTTATTAGTCTATGGGTGTGCACAATAATCTGTAGCATTATTTCATACATCTCTTTAAATTTCACAAAATGAAGTTCAGCCAGTCATTTGTAAGAATAAAAGAGATTGCTGTAATTGTAGTCCTCTCTGGTTTAGGTTGTAGTTGTAGACTGTTGTAGTCCTCTCTGTGCTCATGCCACAAAGAAGTTGTTTAGATGGACTCTTTAGGAACATTTGTAAAGCAAGAAGTAATTATTTGATTTTTCTTTTTTTTTAAAATGATGCCAATACTAGCATGTTTATGCTATGATAGAACTCCAGGCAACCATAGTAATGTTTCTTTTGTGCTCAGCTGCTGCTTTTTTGGTTTTTGTGCACTGAAAATTTCAAAATATGGAACCACTAGGCTAGTGTTCTTATAAGTGCATTAAGTAGGTGCAATGCCCAATGAATACTGAAATGAAGTGGTCCACATGTGGTAAGAGTAATATTCCATTTTTGTCACAGCTTACATTTCTCATTAATATTCTACTACTACTCTGTAAATTATTCCAGCTCAGTGTCCAAATGCCAGTCATTCTTTTTAGCCTGAATAAGCTAGCAGGTAAACTTTACGTAGATAACTTGTGGCAAGAAAAAAGGAGAGTTCTTCTGTCTATAAATCAATTCCAGAGACAATGGCCCAATAATACTACTGATCTAACATTAGAGAAGATCTGGTAAATTCTGGTAAATTCTTACTTTTTAAAGTCATTTTGCAGAACTTATGTTACTGTTGAGAAGAACAGCCATTTGTGTTGGTGTTGTACAAAAAATTGCATTTGTTTTCTATATTCAAAATGTGAAGATGAGGTGCATGCATATTTTAGGCACAGATCTTTCAGCAAACGTAAAATAATACAGATGCAAGAGAAGCTCCTTTCCTAACTGCATTAAAAAAAAATAAGCCAAACCATATCTAAGTTCACAACTTGTGACTAGAATTAACTTACATTATTGAGATCTCTATCAAAATAAATATTTAATAAGTAAAGCTAAGTCAAGCACTTCTAAATATATCCTTGGGCATTTTATTTCCTCTGGGAAAAGAGAAAAGTGTTTGGCAAGAGTTGGCAAAAGGATAACTAAGCAGCTTCTTGTTTTAGTGCCAATAGCACCCTAAAGGTCTTGACCAGAATGATTGAAAGAGATCTTGGGGGGTGGAGCAAGAGATCATAACTCCATTGTCTTGAATGATACCACCTGTGTGGGAGGTCATCACCTGCTTACATCATCAATGATCAAAAGCAAGTACCAGATTCTGTAGAGTAAGGTTTACAAAGTTTATAACAAAACCCCTTTTAAAAAATACACTGTTCTGTAAACTGAAGTGTTTGCTACTTCTTTCCTGTAAGTTTTTGTCTGAGTGATGGGGCAGTATTTCTAAACCAATGAAAAAAGAAGCATTTTTGCGAGGCTATGATTTAGTAGGCTTTTGCATGAAGGTGGAAGACTGTGAGAAATGAAATTGTGTAATACCTCCCGCAGTGCTCCGACCTTCGAGGGCAGCTGAGAACAGGCACTGCTTTATCACAGTCCTCCCTTTTCATACAGGTGCCCCATGCGTTTCCCAAACCACACCACAATTCATTCCAGCTCTGGCCATGAGCATTAATCTGTCCCAGAAGAGTATATTGTTTCAATGTCAATGTTGAAACAGGTGCTAGAGCACTTTTTAAAAAACTAGAGTTCAGCTGTCTTACAGAATGCAGTTGCTAATAGCCAAATAGTCTTCTTAAAACACTTAAGCTTATGAAGAACTGTTTTATTTGTGTTCAAATTTTAGCTAGGTTTCTACCTGTGCAACAGAAATACTTTAAGACATGTTGTGGAAGTAGATATGTTGAAACACCAGGAAATCAGAATAACACGTAATGTAGTTATTATTTTTTGGCAGGCTGCACCTTCACTTTCTTTTGTTTCTTCCCTGACGGTAATAAATGGAGAAGAAAAAAACCCTTTAAGAGTGACAAGACTGCATGGAAATTAGGATTAATATAGTTGATTTACATAATATTCACTTTTAAAAGCAAATGTGGGCTGTGTAGTCCTCTGCTAGAAAGCAGCCCAAAATAGAAGACTTTCTATTGTACCTTTCTTACTAAGTTAATTATGTGGCTACTTTGAAATGAATTACTTACCCCACTATTTAATATGTCAAGGAATATTTATATCTGAAATCCCTTATTGTATCTTTACAGTTAAGAAGTCCATTTTTTTTTTAAAAAAAAAAAGTAGTAGTATTTACTAAATTTGATTTGGGATCATTTACTGTGCTGCTTACACTCCTCAATTCTTATCGTAGCTTCTTATTATCTAGACTTAGATGTAAAGAGAAACTTGGCATAGTTTGGCTGTAAAAAGATCTTTGCCTAGTCATACTATACGTTATGGCAGGAGGGAGCCACTGTTCCGATACTCTTCTGTTTTCTTTGGATTGACTTCTACTTGGAGGAGGTATTCCTTAGTCCACAGAATAAATCAAGGATAGAATAGAATTGCAGCACCTTTTGTTTAGCAGTTGTCTTACGCATTTAACCCAAAAGTTCATCTCAACTGGTTTCGCAGAGCCTTATCCATCAGCACAATGCTAATGTATAACTTCAAGGTTAAAACAAGGAAGTCTTGTTTTAAATTTTAATATTCATCTAAGTGAAGAACTAATGACACTGAAGACATATATAATGCAGAGAGAAATTGAAAAAGCTTCCTTGCACATGTCCATTAATGCACTACTTTATGACTGCGGAAGAAATTTGTCACCAGAACATTGCTATAGAGACAAAAACCCCTTACCATCCTTTTATTCTTGTTTCAAAGACCATGGCTCCTTATCTCAATAAGTAAGAATCTCTGGCAATTTGTATATGGTGAATCAACATGTTTAACACATGGAAATCATAGAATCATTACAAATTTTGCAGAATTAATACTGCTTTTTTTTTTTTCCACATCTATTGAGACTTGTCCAAGGAATTTCTTTGGCTGTTTTAAAAATTCATCTGTGTTGGACTTATGTAGACTTTTGAGCAAGTGAGGACACAAGTCAGGAATGTTTGCAGGAACAACAATTTTGGGTAAAACCAGAGAATATAAGTGGAATATGATTTTTCAGTTGTAGTGAGCAGAAGGTAAAATTAGATATCCTTAGGAGAAACAAGATTCTAATTGATAAAGAAATAGAAATATAATATGAACAAACGTTTAATCAAATTAGCTCATATTTATAACTTCAGATATGAAATAGTAAAAAGGATTCTTTAAATAGCACTGGCTTAAGGACCACAAATTTTCTGCAGAAGGAATGCAGATTAAGAGAAAATAGA
The DNA here is from genome assembly GCA_034008185.1 of Gorsachius magnificus. Taxonomy (NCBI): domain Eukaryota; kingdom Metazoa; phylum Chordata; class Aves; order Pelecaniformes; family Ardeidae; genus Gorsachius; species Gorsachius magnificus. The sequence continues at coordinate 38,494,611 of CM067088.1, read as the reverse complement.
TTAGAGAATACTGTGATCTAATCGTGTGTATTCTGCAAGCGTGGTGAAACTTGTCACCTAAACTTTCTTTAAAACTAATTCGCTTGCTTATATTTACGATCAGACAGCAGGGAACAGTCAGGAAAAAAATATGTAGGCTTGTTTGCATTCACTTAAGGTAATTAAAGATTGTATTTTTTTATCAATCATACTTATAGAAAACAAAACTCATAAAATTATTGGTTTGAGTTGGCTCCAATCAAGAATAGGAAGTTGCTCTGGGTGAACCTGCTTTAGCAGGAGGGTTGGACTAGATGATCTCCCGAGGTCCCTTTCTACCCTTGCCATTCTGTGTGTGTGTGATTCTGTGTGGGGCTGTTCAGCTGCGCTTTCAATTTGAACTTGAAGCCAAGTTTCACAAGATTGTAGCTTGGGGGTTACCCTGTCAGACAGTAAAAGCAATATGATCATGAAAACTATAAAAGAGAAGATCATGTTACTTAATCTCCTGTTAATTATATAATTTTTCCAATCGATTTAATGAAGACAGAATATTTAAGCTTTTTGAATAATTATCTTATTTAACTAATCACAACAAAAGCATTTCCACAATATCTGCCTCACTGTAAAATTAGAAGCCAGCTACTGAAGTGACGTCTTTTTTTTCATTTACCTTCGCTATTGATATTGATTACAATGTTAACTGTTTGCATTAAAATAAAAAAAAAGTGTTGTGCTAGCCCCAGGTGAGGCTAAGCAGTTCATTGCTTGTCTCTGTAACTGTCATTGCTGTATTAATTAACATTCTGTGAACTTCTTTATGAAATTTGTCTAATTCTGAGATTTGCTGCAGAATTGAGTGTCATCTAAATAATTTATTAATAATAAAGCACAGGAAAACTCATTTTGTCCAAACTCACAGTGCCTAAATTCTTGTTGTTGGCAGCAGAGAACAGAAGGAAAGAAACAATTCAGTGTCTTTTTAAGACTACTTTTATCCTACAAGTTAGAATTGAAAGCAAAGCATTTCTGTAACCCTACTTTTTGTATCTAAAAGCTATAGTATCTATTTGTCTATGTGTATGTATTTATGTATATATATAGCAGTATATAAATATAAGGTGACAGATTCCCTTGGAGTACATTAAGTTTATAACGTTTCACATTCTCATTACAATTACTGTCAAAATAATAGGTTCACATTTCTGCTATGTTCTCATTACAGCCTTCAGTGAGATATTGGAATTTTAAAGCCTCATATATTCAAAGAATTAGGGGAATATACTATATTGCCTTTTTTAAAGGTTCTTTTATTGGATGTCAATATGAAGTTTTACTCATTGTTAATTGTGTGGGGAAGAGTTGAAATGGATGACCTTTCCAGTGTTTTGTATTTTGATTGGCCAAAAGATGTATCAAGCTTGGATAGTACTGTATACTTAACAATAGAGTTATATTATGGCCTTTTATTAAGCCATATAATACATATAATTTTTGCAGTTATGGGAAACTGAAGTAATATCTGAGGCATGCACAGAATGGAATTTTGTTTAAAAAATGTTCCCATTGATGATGAAATGAAGAAGATTTGTAATACATAATTTTCAGAAGGCCCAGCTTCCTGAAATTGTAGGTATTTATAGACATTTCTGACACTTAAGTTGGAAGGTTTTAGATACCAAACCTCTTTTGTATTCATATGTATATTGCTGCCTGGGCGACACTTTTATTTAGTTGTACCTGTTGTAAAGTTTCTCTTTTTTTTTTTTTTTTTTAATGTTTAAGTGAGAATGGAGAACCATTTTCAATACACATCTCATTCAGCAAGGCAGTACTGAGAGTAGAAGGGTGATACTTTCTATTCCAGTAATCCTTCAGCATTAGTGACTTGGAAGCATTATTTAAATGCTAGAGGTCTGTTAGCGTTGCGTCTGTGAAAGAATTACATTTAATCTGCTTTTTCTTTTTAGTGTTGTGCACACTAACTGCTACTTAATGTGTGAAACCTCAGTCCAGACTGGTGGGTTTGTGCGTGTGCTTTTTTATTTTAAATTTTCACTGTTAAAAGAAAGAGTGAGAAGGATATGGAGGTAAAAGATACTTTCAGGAAGGGCGTGAGGGGAGGACTTAAAATGTCTGCATAGTCTTGAAAGGGGGCAGAGAATGTTTCAGTCTAAGTCTACATGACAAACTAAGCATGCTTCCCTGAACGACCACTTTTAGTAACGTTACCTGGTGGCATAGTTTCTATCACAAATGTAATATAACTAGGGTAAAGAAATGATATATTTATGATATCATTATTGTTGTGTTTCACTGCCCTCAAGAAGCCTCATTTTCTTTCTAATTTATGTCTGGCTTCTAATGCTAGTGTACTGGTGCAAGAACATAAAAGTGCCATTTAATTCAGAGGCATTAATTTCAAGTAACATTAATGAGAAGTAGAGACGTTAAGAAATTGTCTTATGCTTTGGAGTCTTTCTTATTGATATTTTATATGTAAATAATGACATAGAATCAGGAATTTTAAATTATATTACTGCATCGTTGCCATAAGAGTCATGCCACACTATTTGTCAGGTGCATTTGGTGCAGCAGCAAGGGGGCTACTGATGATCGTGGGAAAGATAAACTAAGGCTGACACAGCAATGATTTGCTTTTTTTCTTACTGTTTGAGAATAGTCCCAGGTCTGTTGAAATTAGTGACATACATGGCTACCATGTTCAATTACTAGAAGAAAGGATACGAGTAAACAAGCATGCTGTCAAGTATGGTCTTTATCAAGAGTTCTTTTGTCATTGTCTTTGGTGACTGAAAGTTTCGCATTTTAGATGTGATTTTTAAATGGTTTCTACATGTTTCATAAGAGTTCAAAAGATTTTTTTCTTTTTTTTTTTTAAGAATAAACTCAGATAATAGAAAAAATGTTTGCCAGCTGTACATTATAGCTAGGAAAAGAACTTTAGATAACGGGCTTGCTTCTTACAACCTGTTCTTACTTCAGTAGTAGTGAAGCGCAGCCTTGCTCTCAGTGACTATGCCTATATCATTCCTGGAGCTGCCATCAAAGTAACTGCAATGTGAAATGCCTCCTGATCTTTCTGCCACCCATCTATATAGCCTGAGCTTCCAGGTTCTTTCAGACACTTTTTATGCATACTCAGGGAAGCACCTGCAGCCTTTGTGTGTGTAAAGACAATAAATTTGGTATTTAGAACAGGCAGCAGCTCTGGGAATCCATCAGGATGAGAGATTCTGTAATCTCTCCCATTGCCAATGGTGAAAATTGTATTTGAACTTTTGAAAGTCATTCTCTAGAGCTAACCTCTAGCAGCTCCTTTTGTTAGAACTTTGATACATTTATTTCCAAGCATCACCTGGCCTACACATATATATACACACTACAAAAAGTTAAACAGATTCCATATTTTAATACTGATTTTAAAAGACTATAATTTCACGCATCTTCTTTGTGATTTTTTGAGGGCCTAATTGCTATGTCACGGTAATGCTTATCAGAAAGCACTGAAAAGTGTTAATTACTTTGTACTTTGGTTAGTTATGAATGCATGCAAAATTTAACTATTTCCCCAGAAGCAACTAAAGTCAACATTTATTATGTAACATAAAAGTTATGGAATTATTTAGAATAATTAAGCTAAAGGCTGTCTTACTTGGGATTTAGCTCATCTAAATGATGCATAAAATTAATCTCAGAAAATTATTTCATATTTAACTTCTACATGAGAACGAAGCATTAGGATCTTCTCAGAAAGTTTTGTTGTTAGGAAATGCGTCTTATGGCAATAAACTACAGGTATAATATATATTATAAAGCAACAGAATTGTAGTGCGGTCTTAATTTCTCAAATGAAGCTAATCAAATAAAACCATCAGGGAAAAGAAAGTGAAACTAAGAAGTGTAAAAGAAGACAGAATTTAAAAGCAATAAACCAGAAGAGGAGAGAGTGATGGAAGTATTAGGCAATTTGAATAGAAAGTTGGGAAAACGGAGAGAGATGCAAGTGATAAGAAAGGGCGAGAGGAAAAATAAAAAAGAACCAACAAGTTCTCAAAGTTAGCCTTGATATATTTACAATCAAATTTTACTGTTGCAACCATATTTAGTATGGTTTTGGGACATGGTTTAGTAGGCATTGTGGTGTTGGGTTGATGTTTGGACTTGATAATCTTGGACGTCTCTTCCAACCTTAATGAGTCTATGATTTTATAAAATGTATTGCCTGATAAAAGCAATTTAAGTTCCTTCTGACCTGTGTTAGTATCGTGACATTGACTTTCAGAGGATCAAATACTGCCTACTTTTCTCAAGAGAATTGATTTATTATCGACAGTGAGAATTGCTTACATGAGTGACCTGAGGTTAGAGGGATTATTCTACATGGCAAAGCTACATTAGGAATTCCAAAGTTCAACAGTTAAAACAAAGGCACACTCTAAACAGTATGAACAGGTTTATGGACAAGAACATGGAAGCTGATGAGTGAATAATACAGGAAATGAATGGGACTAAAGTAGGTTCAGGATTGTGTGGTATGAATGAATGACTGGTACGTTTAGGCATGTTAATGTCTAGTGAGTCTGTGTACATTCTGGCTTTTTAAATATACAAATAATAATATAAGATATGGCCATTAAGGATATCTCATTGCAGTGGTTTTCCAGGAGTGGTCTATGAAGCGCAGGTGGCAATGACAGGCACACTGAAAGCCGTCATAGTTGTTAATATTTTATAGAGCCCCAGGAGTGTGATTGTGCCAAGGAATAGATGGAGCTTCTGTATGTAAGGAATAGATTTGTATTCCAAGTTTTTCTAAAGATAGGTTTAGGTGCAGGATGCTGGAGAAACTTTCTAATGGAACTGCAGTTTTCAATCTAAAATATATCTCAGGATTATAAAGTAGTTGGGGAGACTACAAGAAAAAAGGAAAGGGAGTTCTGAAGAAGCAGACCAGCTGCTCTTGTGAGGATTGGTCTTTCTGACACTATTTGACAGTTAGAAAACTGTTTCTAACATAAAGTACACACTCTTCTCTCAATTACTAGAATGAATGAGCTTTGCAATCCATGAAACAGCTTCCTATAAATTGCAAATGTGTATAGATGTGAAACTTCCATCTAGCACATTCCTAGTCATTCTAATGCCAAGGTAAGTCAATCAAGTTATAATTGGCTCTAACTGACTTGGCACTCCCACAAGCTGCTTCATTCTTCATCTGAATCAGGAATGCAAATTTCATTCTTGCCTTTGAAAATGCTAAAGAGAGAATTTGCTACTAGTTCTGATGGAAGGAAGATTGTCTGACAGTGTAAAACATAAGAAACAATTAACTATATCAGAAAAAAATACTCATATTTAAATAATCAAGACAGACTGAATGCCGGAGTCACCATTGAATTGAGAAGGATGAAGCTTTTATGAAGTTTCACAAACTAACATCTGAAGTGTTGATAAACTACACAAAGAAAAAGGATCCTTCATATGTGCAATTCCATGGTCACAAGAGAGAGAATTTGACATCTATTCTTGGCTAAGCATCCTCTTCTTTGTTTATCTGAGTGTTGTACCTGCAAGAATGATCAATAGGGAGTGCTCTTCCTGTCTGTGAAACCCTGCTGTTAGTTTCTCCATGCATTCACTTTGTCTGTGCAGGAAAAAGGGTGAGTTTGAGCAAATCTACTGTGGTGGAGTTTTTTTAAAGGGAGGAAAAAATAAAGTAGGGAAAAGCTGCGTGTGTTACACTGTATCAGAATAATATTGCATTAGGAACACAAAAAAGAGTTCTTGGTAAACCAAGGGAATTCACTGACAATGCTAAAGCTTTAGCTGAGATTACTTTCTGCTGCATGGTGCTAACTGGAAGACCTAACCTCATAATAATATCTCATTAGCTTCCTGAGTTCCTTTTTCTCAGTCTAGATCTCTTTGGCATGTAAGTCTACCGCACTCTAGAAAGGATAAGTTTGCAGTCATCATTTCTACATGAGGTGGCAATGATACCTTGAGTCACAATAGCTACCAGTGCACAAAGTAAAAATTATTTTCAGTTTTCTCTCTCCTTTCTATTAAAGGACATGACACATCTTCATTTCTGTTGAAATACAAACTACAGATTTTTAAGCCCAGGCCCCATGAATACATCTTTCCTTGATGGCAAATAGAGAAGGATTGGATTTTAAGAAAATTTCAGTTTCAGAATTCTGCCTGAAATTTGGACAGTGTTTTCAGAAATGCCTTCTTATATCCCACTGTAACAGATTTTGAAGGCTTGGGAGAAATCCTGAACTTTTTATTTAAAGCTTAAATGGCAACTGGCCAACTCTGAAAATTTCCTCCACTGTGTGCTATAAAAATTAATTTCAGAAAGTTCAGAGAATTTCTTGGAGGAAATCTTCAGTAACACAGTATGTGCTCTTACTTCATATAAATGACAATGCTGAATGAAAAACAAATAATAGTATAATTAGCCATTCTGATTTTATCTAAGTTCTATTACTATTTACAAAAAAGCAATATTAAATGATAACATTATTTAGTTAATGAAAGCTCCACAAAGAAACTGTACAAATCTCTATTATAATGTGAATATTTTGGCAGTAAGGAAACCTCTGCTTTCTCAGCTGGATGTTGGTAATTAATATCTTGCTGTCTGATTAGATTCCTTCCTTCTCATTTGAATGTTGATTTCTGAAGTAAATGTCCATGTTGCCAGCATGCGCTGTGTTCTTGTAGAACAGAACATCTGGCTGCCCACCAATTAATGTAATATAGGAAGGCAGGCCTTTCTAGAGAGAAACTCTGCTGAGTTTATTATGAACAACAGAAACTCTGAGATATAAGCATTAAATAGGTATTGGTATATCATTATCTTCAAAATTCAGAGATCAATGTTGCCCTTTCTGAAATGTCTGTAGACCTCAGTGGGACAATGGCTTATTTCAACATTTTTAAGAAATTGTAATAAAGTTAAAATTATATTTTCTAGGAAACTTTAAAGTATTAATTTGGACTATATCTACAATAAAAAGAAAATTCTTAAAAACAAACAAAAAAATAATGCTTTTGCTGGAATATAAAGTTTGAGAAGACTTTTCTTATGGGGCAGATGTAACCCCAAACCATCTTCAAACAAGCTGGGATACATTTGAGGAAAGAGGGTCTAGAGTTTATATAAGAACTGCGATTCTTTAGAAATTAATGTAGTGTTTTAAGTTTCTATTCTTGCACTTTACTTCTTCAAGTCCTCAAGGCAGCTGTCTCTCAGAGCACACCTCTCTTCCCACAGTCCTCTCTCCTTGGTCCATGCAGGAGTGGAGAGATGGCAAACAAACATCAGCTCTGCATATATGGTAATCAGCTTTACCAACTTTTCTATCTAGTTTTTCCTATTTTTAATATAGCTATCATGAATGGATGTAGTTGGAAGACAACCAGGTAATCCGTGGAAGTTATCCATAGTTGCAAAGAGCATAGGTATGAGTGCAATTTCTAGCTCTGAAGATTTTCAGTGGTTGTGAGTATTGCTTATCTCAGTATTGGGGAAATGGTAACAATGCCAGGAAACCTTTTTTATGAGCAGAAACAAATAATAGGCCCCTTAAAAAACCCGAAATCACTTGTTTCAGTAATGCCAGGATCATCTTGTATGTTAAATTCTGTCCAGTCTGAGAAGCCAGCAATGGAAACCTGCAGTTTGATCTAAAGCTGAAGGGTTGTTCTGTAAGAAAGCTTCATCTTCATGCCTGAGGGATTGATCTTAAATGAAGCTTGCCAGTGCTTCTGAGGATAATGGGCAGAACATGCAACTGCAGTGTACCAAAAGTTATTAAAGCTGCATTTATTTTTTTCTGAGAGAAATTGTCTGGTTCTCAAAATGCTGTTGTAAATATCTTAATGATCAAATATTAGATTACCCTTTTATTTTTAGCTTTAATTTTTATTTAATTGAAACTATTAGTAGTGCTGTAACATTTAGAAGAATGGCTGTTGTAAGGTCAGGTGCTGTTTATCCAAAAGTACATATTTGTCCACCAAGCTAATATTTTTAAGACATTGTAATATTAGCCCCTTTTTTGTGCTGGGGTGGGGCTGTAAGGTTTTAAAAAATATTGCAAAGAATGTTTACAAATACTTTATGTAATAATGAAATTTGCACTGCCATAATAATGTTCTCTCATATAATTTTGTCAGCTTTCCATCTGGAAGACAAAACTCAAATAATACTTCATGTGAAGTTTGTGAGTTTTTCTGTAAATATTTTGTGCTTAACTTTTCTTTTCCTCATCAGATGTGCAGCTCTTATGTAGTTACTGACTTCCTTTGCTTTCTTTTCTTCTGACTACAGACTTTTTTATTAAAATAAAGTGCTGAGTTAATTTCAAAATATTTAAAGGAGTCATTCTAAAAGCTCTCAGTCTTTAATGTACTGTGCTGTTAAAGCATTTTCTGCTAATCCTCCACATGTAAGCATGCGTGTTATAAAAGAAGATATATGTGAAATGTAGTTTTGAATTATTTATCTTCTCTGCAGAGGATACTCTATGTGTCTTTTTTTTTTTTTTGGCAATACGTATAGGATCCAGCCACGTTTTTCATTCTATAAGGTAGATAACTATCCTGGTTTTGGCTGGGATAGAGTTAATTTTCTTCACAGTACCTAGGATAGTGCTGTGTTTTGGATTTAGTACTACAACAATGTTGATAACACACTGATGTTTTTAGTTGTTGCTAAGCAGTGCTTAGATTACTCAAGGACTTTTTGAGCTTCTCCTGCTTGGCCAGGTGCATAACAAGCTGGGAGGGAGCACAGCCAGTACAGCTAACCCAAACTGACCTAAGAGCTATTCCATACCATAGAACGTCATGCTTGGGGGGGGGGGGTTAGTCGGTCAGTTGGGGGGAGAGTGATCATGGCTCAGGACGGGCTGGGCATCGGTCAGCGGGTGGTGAGCAATTGCATTGTACATCACTTGTTTTGTATATTCTGTATATTCTCTTACCACTATTATTATTACTGTTGTTATTCTTTTCTCTTATTAAACTGTCTCTATCTCAATCCACGGGTCTTATTTTTTTTTCCAATTCTCTCCCCCATCCCACTGAGGGAGGTGGGGAGTGAGAGAGCGGCTGCGTGGTGCTTAGTTGCCAGCCAGGTTAAACTGCGACAATAACCATCCTTAGCTTTGTAAGATCAGCCAGATCAGAAGAATTTATCAGTGGTCCTACTGTTTCTCTAGCTAGTTATAGTAAGATCCTTGTTGAGCTCCTAAAGGATGGCTTTTCTTCTGCCACATTGAAAACACTATGAACAATTTTTTTTTTAAGAAATACTTTTGTACAAATATTATCATAGCTGGAAAAGGATTTATTAGGTTATTTTGACTTTATCCTGACAGTAGAGGAGTATTCTTTCAAATTTATTGTCTAGTATAGCCCATTAATCTTGTCATTTTTATAATTTTTTTTCTTTTTAATGTCAAATATTTCAAATCCTGTTTATTTTTCTGTTTCTCATAAACCATTTTCCTCAGTGTTTTATAAAGAGTACATTAGATGATATCAGGAAGGAAACTATTCCTTGTGAATGACTTTAGTAAGATTCATGTAAATCAGTAAGATGATCACAGCATTCTTTCCATAGTGAACTATGAACATGTCTTTTATCTTCCCTTTTTTCATCTACTGCCGGAATACAGAGCATCTTCTGCCCACAGATTGACTCTGAAATTCATTGTTGATATAAGCAGCCTCTGAGACCCTTTTCTGAAGACTCAGTCTGAACCATTTTAGTAAAAATAGGGGTGGTTCTCTTTTTCCAGCTTTCTTCATTAGAACTGTTCAGTGGCACTCTTGCAGTAAACATCTCTGTGGGTTTTCTTCTGTTTCCTAGCCTCTCCCTGGCCAGTGGGACAGTGCCCAGATTACATTGTATGCTGATCCAGTAGTGTCTACATGGCACCTTTTGTCTAAGACCCTGAGGGTAATCTTGGAGATTTCCACTTAGACCTTATCTTTAGCTGTAATGTTACGTAAAAGGATCTGATTCACCTATATAGATATATTTGTAATTTTACTCTGTATAATTGCTGGCATTACACTAGAAGAAGCCTGTTGCTTCCAAAAGTAAACAGACTTGTGAAACAATATATATTAAATTAAAACAGAAGTTATCAGACATTGAAGAGTCCTTTCCAAATACTTTTTATTCTATTTTGTCTCTTCAATTAATCAGGAAATCTTGTAGATAGGACTTTGTTAGAACTCCATTAGCTGTAAGTTTTCTGCTTTTGGTCCCTCCTCCTTGTGGGATATTTTGCTCTGGGATTCCAGTGGAGAATCTATGATGAATACAGCTTTTAGTAGGACCGTCTTACATATATTTTTCCTTAATTTAAATAATTCCTTTCCTAAGAAGATTGGTCTCTTGAGTGAAGTGTACATACTTCCAGTACTAGAAATTTCTGCTTCCTGCTGAAATGAGCTGTAGCATTTGCTTTTAAGCATGTACCGATAATTTGAGTAGAATTAGCTCCTACAGGCACATACTTTACATATCATAATAACATTTCCTCTGCCTCTCAATTCATTTATGCAAAATGAGATGGAAGATTTTTTTCTTCTTTTACTACTATACTCTGTCTACTAGATTACTTATCCCAAGATAAGTCTTTAAAGGCTGGGAAAAACATGGAAACAACCACTCATTTATCTTCTTTGTAATGCTCCTCTAAAACAATTAATTTATCTTTTTAGTTGGAGTGCTTTGAATCTAAGTAGCTACTGAGATTTATGTGGAACTTTGATATTGTAATGAAAATTCTTCTCTGAAGGCTGATTTTCATGATTATAAAATTTCTAGATTGTATTCATTCTTGTAAACCCACAAAAACCTTGAACTACAAGATGTGCTTTTGTGTTGAAAAGTACTTGTAATGTTGTAAGTAATTGTTGAAGATATGTGTGTTAATATTGTTAAAAATGAAGGAAGTTGGAAAGAAAACTTTTTTTTCCCAAGAGGCAGTTTTAAATGTCTTTTTATCTACAAGAGAAAGTACTGATGAACAGTAATGATGACTAGAAATAATCTTCACAACTGATCATCTGAAATATCATGGATACAGTCAGGTTAATTATAGTTCTAAATGAGCAAGATGAGACAAAGAGGAGATTGTATTTTGGGGTTTGGGAAGCGAAGGGAATAGCTAGTGAAATTTAGGACCTTTAATTGACGTACAAACCAAGAAATCACTGGTTTCTGGATTCAAAATTCTTTCATCTGACCTTGTAGACCTGGTTGGTTGGTGGAAGTTTTTTTATTCACTGAAAGGTCCTTGTAGACTGTCACAAAAACCAGGGCCTGCTTAAAGTTGTTTAAAGCTGCTTTGGTTTTGTGGTGGTGTTTGGTTTTTTTTTTTTAACCTAAAACAGTCGACATTACAGCAAGCAATAGTTCGGGGTTTTTTTAAACCTCAATTTGCAGTACTTGTGATGGACTTAGAAGCAAACCAAAAATATGTAGATAAATTGTAAGGACTTTATAGCTTAATTTTTTTAGGCTTTAATAAAACAGTTCCATGCATTCTTGTATGTTCTCACACATGATGTCCCAGCCCTTACCACACTGGGTTGTGCCTTTGAGCCTTCTGATCTATGAAAGTCTGAACTTAATTTTCTGTGCTCCACAACCTCTATAGCTCAGCCAGCGCTATGGGAGTAAGTATATGCATGTTCCAGTTTTCAACAAAAGAGGCAGAAAAGAGGGTTTGTGATAAAATGGGTGTTCGTGCACATGCATGCTTAGTTGAGAGAATATGATAGTGGCTAATGTTGCCATGTAACTTCTTGCTTAAAATCTGCTTAATTACCTGAGAAATGAAGGGTGGCAAGTGTGATAGTAATTTTTTTAAAGGTGAGATCTTGGGTACTTTGAACTTCTAAATCTGATATTTATACCAGGCAAATTAATGTAAGCCCTAGTAAAGGATAGAAGCAGTGGACACATGGGTGCAACATACCTTGAGATCTGTAAAGAAAGGTTCTGCCTCATAAGTTAGTCAAGATATTCAGGATATTAAAAATCAAGGCCAGCTCTGAAAAATTAAGATGACCTTCATGAGACCAACCAACTATGCCATAAAATTCAGCATAGAAGACTGTGAAGTTTTGCATACAGGGAACAATTGAAAGGTCCTAATATTGTACATTTACGCCTGTTACATTACCTCTGTTAGCCTTCCTTTGTCATGTCCTCCTTCATTTACCATGTGAGTTTGCTTGTGTGAGGGGACACATGCCATTGAGAGGTATGCCTATGTAGGGTAAGAATAGATTTAACTCAAAATAAATAAATGGAAAATTAAATCAGGTTTTGTTCAGGGTAACTGAACTCCAGAGGCCACTTCCACTTCTGATGTTTACGATTCTAGGACTACTTTCTTTAATTTTTATGTGTTTTACACAAAAGCTTTAGATCCATATTTTCTGGAGAGAAAAGTAACCAAAGTTTTAGTGCGAAGTGTGTTGATACTTGTAGTTGCTTTACCTTTACTAATAAATACCAATAATTTTAAATGTTTTGAGGTTGGTTATTAATTGGCATATAAGCAACACAAAAATTGCCAGGTACCAATTTTTGGGTGTTGTTTTGATGCAAAGAGTGGAATACAGGAGGATTCCAGCTGGTTTTGCTGCTTTTTAATTATGATTTCAGTAATTTTGAAGTATTATTTATCATTAATGCCATCATCTGGAAATTCTTAAGAACATGCACTGGTAAATTTGGTGATAGAAGTAACATACAGTTGTATAAGTTACTTTTTCAGGGACAAATTTTAAGCCAGTTACTCCACATTAACCTGCTGTACTTGTAACATAGAATCATAGAATGTTTTGGGTTGGAAGGGACCCCTAGAGGTCATCTAGTCCAACCCCCCTGCAGTGAGCAGGGACACCTCTAACTACATCAGGTTGCTCAGAGCCCCATCCAACCTGGCCTTGAATGTTCCTTCATCATTACTGACAAGGAAGAAATTAGAATATGGATTTGTGTATTGTACTGGTCGACTGGTGGGAAATCAAGAACTGGTAGCACCCAGATAGAAATGACAAAATAACAACATGTGCCCTAATTTGAAATTCAGTACTGCAATTTTTTACCAGTTTCTGTGCTATGAGGTTTATGTTCAGCTAATGGGGTAAATGGGTACAGGCTCCATTAAAGCTAAATTGCATTCATGCTCACTTTTAGTGACTTTTAGTTCATTGCTTTTACATTTCATGTAGTCCTGTGATTTTTGATATTATTGCTCCTTTACTCTGTGTGTGTTGCTATTCTTATTCCTTTGCGCTGTGTGTGTGTATAAAGAGAAATATTTTGTTCTCTCTGGTGGGGGCTAGCTCCTTTTACTACTAGGAAGACATTGAAGATGAAACTAATGCAATGATAATTTTCTGGGATGGCTTAAATGTATAGGCAGGATGAGATGTACAAGCAGAGCTAATATTCAGCTGATACAGCTAGAAAAACAACAGAGCAATTGTTCTCAGTTTCTGTTTAGCTGTGAAATACTCTTAACATTTCAAATGAAGACATGCTGTGCATTAAGTCCTAACTACTGCAGAGGATCTTATAATATGTTGCATCTCTCAGCATATTTGTTGTGGCTGGGAAGTATTCATGTATTAGGAGCCAAACCACACATGGTTTTGCTAAATCTCTCTGGGTTTTTTGACCAGCCTTAATGTCCTTCAAGATCAATGGAACTGCTCCTAATTTATAAGAAGCAATGGCAAGAAGGTCAGATCACGTTATGATGGATAGCATGTGTTCCAGTTTTGTTTGATGGTTTATCACGTAATGTAGTTTTCTTATGTAATGTATTATTTATTAGTTTATTACATAATGTATTATGAAAAGGAACATGCTCATTTTCCTTTAAAAAAAGTCTGTGGCTGAGAAGGAAAGAAGAAGGCAACATTTTGCCTTCAGAGGAAATCGATCCTTCATTTTTACCTTGTAGTTGTGTTAAAAAGTCTTATTTTCTCATCAGCTGTAATAAGATTAAGGGAAATTAATTCATCTTGCTTATAACTGTGCAAGGTGCTGAGTCTGTTATGTGGCTTCTTATGGAAAGGACGTAGATGAATTACAGTGGGTGAACTAGGGAGAGATATTCCACATCAGCTACTTGGCAGTAACTACCTGTTTTTTCCCTGCAGTCAGTGTTGAGTAATTTATGATAGTGAAAGCAGGATGGCCCAACTCCTGTATTTACCACTCCTCTCACGTACAAGGAACATGTTTGCAAGTTTGTGACATGTTGAATTACTGGTGGAGCTGGAGAGAACCCTCTGGCTGGTGCTGGTCCATCTCCTGACCCTTTAAATCTGTTCTGCTTCCAGGTACATTGATGTTTGCCCATTGATCTTCCCCTCAGCTTCCTCCTGCACTACACAAAACTCCTTTTGGAGTTCTTACAGGTAATTATTGATCATGCCTTTTCCTCCAAGGTGGTAAATTTAAGATGCTTCAGGCAAAAACAAAGTACACTTTATGTGTTCAAGACTTATGAAATTCTATTAGGTTTTGTTTTACAGTAGACACTTCATAATGCAGAGCACAGAGCAAACTTGTCCCTTAACAGAACATTCCCAAATTAATTCTGTGTGATTGTAGTGAACCAAAGAGATTTGCTGTTTTTTATTTAATTACCACAGTTCTTTATGTATGGGAATGTACATATGGATCTATGCCTAAACCACATATATCAATGCATGTAAAAGTAACTGAAGGGTCTCTTTGTAGCATATACTCTTTTTTTGGATTTGATTTTATCTCACTATTTTGTAAAGTATTTTAGTGGCATTTAGCATGGTAATTTCAATTGTAGTTTCTAAAACACTTATTTCCCAAGGTTAAGGGTTTCATCCCTGAAAATTTTCTCATTTGGTGGGAAACAGCAATGTACCTCGGGTTGTTCTCCTTTTCAGATACCTGTATTCTTATCAGCTCTTGAGAAAAATTAAGCAGCATAAGAAAACATAGAATGAAAATTTTAAGATATGTTATAGGAATTATCTTGGGTAGAAATTCTAAAGGACATTTTTTGGCATCTGGAAATACAGTGGACAGTTTTATAACAAAACATGCATGTTATTTTAAAAGCTGACTCATACCTACGTGATATTGCACAAAACTAACCTGGAATTACTTAGTTTGAACATCCAATTTAATAAAATAAATAATAATTAAAAATTTGGTTATATTCTCCAAGCAGCCTAATTATGAAAAAATATTTCTTAAATTTTAATTAAGATTAAGACAAGTTTGTAATAACATAATAGCACAAGAATACACTATGATATTGTTAATAAAAACATTTGCATGAGTATTGAGACTATCTCATATGGACTTTGAGAGAAAATTTGTTTACCTGATTAAAAAGCCAAGAAATGTACATGTGTTAATCTATCTCCTGCCCCTTGTGAATGTGCATCTTTAATTTCCTCCTCTTCCTTCTCTGCCTATCATTTTTTAATAAGCACTGGTCGTTGTGTCTTAGCAGAATACAATAGTGTCTGTGTGCATGAGGCATAAAGTTGAATGTGCTTATTGAATTTGGCATGTGAGACGTGTTCCAAGGAAGTTTAAGAAATCGAAGTCAGGATTGCCATGGTCCCATCCTCTGGATGGCCTTGTGTTTCTTTTCACCCCCTTGAACCAGCCTGAATGCTTTACACTAATGTGCTGGTTCAAGGCATGAGTGTAAAACTAATCACTTATTTTGCTGGATTACTTTGGAAAGGGATCAGCTTCCTGTCTCAGCTCAGGAGCAATGAGACCCTCAGCCCCGCTAAGCTGGCAATAAGCTTGCTTGTGGGCAGATGCAGCACAACAGGGCACCCTGAACCCTTACTAGAGAAATCTTGCATGCTCATGGTCTTGCAAATGTTCTCGTAACAAGGAATGCTCTGTAAATCATACTGTTAGACTTGCAAACCACCAGAATCTTGCTATAGGGGTCTTAGTCCTTTCATAGACCTGGAACCAAGTTAAGATATTTCAACCTAAGTGATACAGAACTTGAGAAGCTACAATCAGTTTAGGTACAAAACAACAACGTCAATATTTCTCAGTTTGTTGAATGACAGATGAACTTTAGATTGATTAGGTTTATCTAATCAAGTTTCTGAGTATAACATACCATGAAGGCAAATTAGTGGAGAATGTCTACCATGATAATGTCTGTATTTCTCTGGTTTTAATCATCTATTGTCTTTCTCTTTTCTCCTTTTTCCTGAAAAAGCTTTTTTCTTCTTTGTCTTTATTAAAAACCATAATATTAAAGTGCAGTTCAGAAATGTATTGACAGTGCTATATAGTTAATTTCCAGTTTCCTCTATAATGCAGCGTTACATTTTCGTTTTGCCTTTCCTTTATCCAAAACATGCAGTATGCATATGCCTTCCAGCCATTTGTTCAAATTATAAAAAGTACTCGAATTCTTCCAGAAAAAGCATTATAAACCTTACAACAGTGTTACAATTGTAATGTTTATCTATACTGAATTAATCAAATACATCTACAACTGTAATAAGTAATCACCTTAAGAGAAATATTCCAAAGTATATATGTAATAGTATGTGAAGTATTAATCTTCTGAATTGAACATGTGTGTGTATACCTATATTTTATTTAGATCATCTGTATATATTTTATTTACATACATGTAAAACGTGTATTAATTTAGAAGTTTACTTCAACTTCATATATGATCAGCGATGACATACATGACATACCCTGGAGACCTGAGGTGGGGGAGTGATTCAGGAGGGATTTCTATAGAAAGCTGACTCTAATATGACAGGTTTCCTTCCTACACACTCTCGGATGGTGGGGTATGAGTGTGCAACTGGGCTGAAGTCGTTGGGTTACACTACCCTCAGCAATCCCAAGTTTGTCTTCTCTCACAGGTGAGCATTCAAATTACTTGACTATCCCTGTACCAACCCAATTTTGCTGCAGTGTAGCTGCAAGCACTGGAAGCCACACACCATGTGAACTTTAACAGATTCTGTTGCCTGTCTATGGGAGACAAGATTCACAGCAGGAGTAGTTCAATATACCTAGCTTATAGCCAGCTGAAATAGACTATTTATGTCCCTTCAGAGATGGACTGCTTTACTCCAGGCTGTGTATGCCTAAGCTCTTCTTACATTGTTCCGGTGGAAACCGGAACAAATTTTATATTGAACAAATCACACCTACACTTTTCCATTTTTTTTCCTCTCCTACGCAGAACCTCTTGTTTTCCCAAGTTTTTTCTAGGTATTTTTAGTCAACATTACAGCAGAGTGATTGTTCAGTAAATAACAGTGCATGTCAGTTTATGCTGGCATACTTTTATGTCCATACACCCATAAAGAACCCTTGCTAGAATATCTCACATTTTCCAAAAGGCATGGTCCAGAAGGTTGATTGATCAACCCTGATAAATCCATCTCAGTGAGAGTCTAAAATTTTAATACAGTAGGTCATAATATTCTCAGAATGAAACTAAGAAATAGAAAACAGTGCTCATGGCACAAATCTTCAGCAGGCTTTTAATCTTTTTAAACAACTTTTTCATAGTCTACTGCTGCATTCTGCTGTTTCCAAGCATTTGGACCCCTACTGAACTAAGTATTCAATCATTCTAGACAGCGCAAAGTTCTACCAACCAAAAACATCTATGACTGGAATGTCTGATTATCTTCTTTATTAGCCTTGTTTTCCCATAAGTCTATATAACACAATCTGTTTTTTATCCATGCTGAATACAGCTAATAATTCTTTATCTAAAGTAGAATCTTGTAGCATTTCTTTCAATTCACCTTTTTATGTTTCCTCTGTGACAATAGGTATTGGTAATAACCATGAAAACTATATCCAGACTGTAAGAAATAATATATTATTGTCTTCACATATGTGGTGCCCTGCTTCTCTTCATCCTTCAAGAGGTATGCTGTAGCTCTCATGGGGAAAACTAGGATTTGTACCTCTTCTGTATTACTTTAAATATACTGCTTCTCTGCAGTCTTGAAGGTTAAGACTTCAGCCTTCCTTCACCTTCTGGATTTTGTTTTTTAAAAGTTGCTGTTGGGCTGAGATCCAGTGTGCCAAGTTTCAGCCTGAAGCAAAATTTTATGTCCGAGTTAAAAATACATGGATAAATCCAACTGGAATTGTCTCACATACTATAATATGCAAAAAAGTATCTTTGTCACAGATAGAGACAGTCTTCTTAAGGTATGCTTCAAGTCAGCCAGCTTTTACTTTTATTTTTTTGTGTGCTGCTATATACTCTTCCCTGGAGGAGCAGGAGTGATGCCTTAAGGTCAAACAGGTGCAGCACGGATCTATGCTCTTTATATTTCTGTTTCTTTCCAGTTCTCTTTTGTTAAAGGTTTCAGCTCTATTGCTTAGATTTTCCGGGTTTATAAAGGAAGTTTTTTGCTGTGTTTTTATTTTAACAAAGTTCTTGTAGTAATTCCAATATTTATGAGGAAAGTGAAGAATACATGCTGATTGTGCATATATATTTTCAGTCTTTAGGTCATTCTGGAGGAACACTTAATTTTACTAGTGTGTTGTTATTACCCTCAACTCATTGTGTAACCTTGTGGATACATAACAGAGTCATTACACCAGAATGATTTTGGACTATTGAAACACCATGTGTTTCACAGTGCCACCATTGCAATTATCAGTAGAGACATTAGTGTTCCAAGCACTGTAGAAATTAGTGTCTAATCTTCTAGATTATGCTTGACATATAGTCCTGAAATGGTAATTGGACAAATGGTAAATAGCATTGAAAGACAGGATTATTTATCCACAGAAATGTACAAAGTTCATGTTCATAGATGTTAGTAAGGTGGTAAGACTGTGGTAAATCAGGGCTTTCAGAAGACCTCTGTTTCTGTGTCTTGAAAATAACTAGAGAAATGATTGCAGAAAATTATTTTGTGCAGTACTTCTAAAAATTTTCTATTAATTGGAGTCCATTATCTGATCAAAACCCATGTAGTTTTGGGGTCAAATAATTCTAATTAGCCTATGCAAAATGAGACTGGGGAAATAATGTGTTTTCATAACTTTGCACTGCACCTGCTAATTCTAAAATGCTAGGGGACTTGATGGTTCATGGGATTGGCAAGGGAAAAAAAAAAAAGACAACCATATCTTTCTGACAGTGCTTAAGCTGTGGCTCAAAAAAAGCTTCTTATTGGTCCAAAATCTCTTGCTGCCATCTGATCATGGTTGATGGTTTATCAGCACAGTAAAGCAATGATTTTGGTCCTATTCCTCCTAAGTCAGCATTTATATCACAAGATGCATGGCTGGAGGTTCCTGGCACTACTTCTGGTTGTTTATTTAGGGAGATGGGGAACTAAACTGGCACAAGAATCAAGATGAGCTCTGTCTCCACTCGTAGTGTGAAGGATCTGGGCACATTTGACAAAGCCGGAACTGTTCTTTTCCATGTTACAGTGTTCTATGCATTAAAATTGCAGTTCTGTAGCCCTTTCCATCTAATGAATTCAAGATACTTTGGAGATGTGAACAAACTGTGCCTTGCAGTCTGCCTTGGAGAAAGAATGGATGGGGTTTATCTCGAATTTCTAAAAGATAAGGGAAAAAGCAGCATAGTACTTCAGATTCTCAAAACTGCTGAGTGCCTAACTTTCATTTAATTAATTAAAATTTGGCAGCTGAATATCACTGACTTGATCATTGCAAAGAAAAGGTTCCTAGTAGATTTGTGAGGTTTTCTTGGGCTTTCTTTATAAAGAAAGTTTTATTAGCTCCACAACCATGAAACTGGTACTGTTTGTAAAAAATAGGTATTATGTAAAGTAGCTTCAAACAGAAAAATATTTCAGTTCAGAAACAGTGGTAATGGAGAAAATAAGGAAAAAGTATAATTCAGAGGTAAGAATGCTGCATTCCAATTAGTGAAATTTGCAATTAATAAATCAAGATACTGGAGTAGGAGACATTTTTATGAACAGTATCTGGCATGTTGCATTGCAAAGAAATTAGTGTATAAAAAGAAACAGGAAAATAAGAAGGGTTTGTCCATCCCTATCAAATCATACTTTGCAGAAATTGTTGCTATTTACATAAACATACCACAAAAATCTGTGCTCACATTAAGAGTCTTAATTACACAGTAAATCTTCCAGTAAATTTTTGCCAAAGTTGGTCAGTGTATTTTTTATAAAGGCCAATTGGCCCTGCCAGCGTTCAGAACACAATAGACCTTTAGTATCTGTAGGTCTGAGCACACTCATCACGTGAGTGCACCTTATACATTGACTTGTCAGACCATAAGAGCTACTTTTTTTTTTTTGTTGCTCTGCTTCACCAGATTGATATGTTCAAGACTGCATATGTAGCTCTGAAGAATGTAGGCATCCTTATTCCAAAAAGTGGGAGGCAGACTGGAGCGGGGAAAAAAAAAAAGCATAAAAAGTTGAATGATAATATTGTTGTTTAGCTATCTCATCTTCAAAATATTGGGGAAATATTGTTCTTCACCATCTCTTCTGCACCTTGATGAAGTAAACAGTGTTTTCTGATAAGATTTTCTCTGCTGTTAGAAAAGAGCTTTAAGCTTATGACTCAGACTTCTTTCTTATTCATTATTTTTTAGTCTTCTGCTCCTTCACATAACTGGCTCTCTTTTGAAAAGTCTTTGATTGTTTGCCATACATTTTTGTGAACTGTCCCTTTTGCCAAATACTGTGATGTTGATTAATGGACTGAACTTAATCCATTAAGTTCAAAATGTACTGGAAACAGAAGGCAAAAAGGACAATTTTACACAAATTAATCCCAGAATGGTTATTGGTTATAAATGTTCTTCACTATTTGCTTTATCATTTTATATTCATAAGGAGTTGGTTATTCTTCCTGTTGTTCAAGAATAAATATTCATGTTCACAGTTTTCTAAATGTAACATAGCTTTTAACTGTCCTAAGACAATGTTTTCACAGTCATTCCATTAGCTATGTAAATCTTTCATATTTAAAACTAATAATACTTATTTACATTACAAATGAGTCACTAATTTGATAATGCTTGATAACAAAAGTTACACTACATGATAATAATGTTTATCTTATATTAGCAAATATAGAATACCATTAGGAAAATCCAAAGTATGCCTATTAAAATCCTTTCTTGTGTTTCTTGTACCAAACAGGAGTTCTCCCACTAAAAAAGGATCTTTGTGTCATAGTAAAAAAGTTATGGGGGCATTTGTCCTTTTGGTACCTTCAATTTTCATTATTTCAAGTAGTTGTATATAGCATAAGGGCCAAGTTTGAGAATTCTGTTCTATATACAAACCCTCAATTGAAATATTTACTATACATATATCCTTGTCAGCAGCAAATGTTTCATAAACTAAATTCTGTTTACAGTCATGAAGATTCAAACATGAAGTTTCTGTTTTGCCGGTATTGACTCACAGGCAGCTCAGTCCTTTTCTTGGTTCTGCATAGATGTAACTAATTTTCTGACATTCTAGACCTGGAACATTCCCGCTGATGACTCATAAATGAAACAGGGACTTGAGTTCTCTCTGACTGCTTCGTGAATTCTGCTCCATTCCTTGGAGTGAACGGCAGTAAAAAATACTGTAGTCGCTAAGGTTATGGATCTGATTTTGAATGTACTCAGAGAGCAGTTTTATTTAAAATAAATAAATAAGTCACTTTTAACATAGTCACTGTTCAGAAAGGTATGGTATGTTACAGCCTCAATAATAACTTTCCATGAGGTGTTCTGGTCAACCAGACTTCAACGAGTAAGAAAAATCAGTCTTACTGATCTTAGGGCTTGGACAAGATGCAAAATTGATATATTTAGAAACCATGCTGTTTTATGAACGTGGTTATTGGTAAAAATATGGAGGAACATGATAAAGATAATGCTATTTAAACCAAAATTTATACTTTAAAGTAATAACTTGCAGCACATAAAGTGTTTCAGTGTAATATTTATAGATACTACTCTTTTTTTTTTCAGCCATCATCCTATATTCTTAGAAGATCCAGTAACTGAGCTGTAGCAAACTGAGCATTTTCAGTTGATCTCGGTTGATGTGTTCCCCGATATGTCCGTGCTGAAGAGGCTCGCAGCATATCCCAGAGCACATCTGGATCCCAGGTAATTGTCTTGTTACTCCTTGAAACTTTTGGTGATTTCCATGTCCTTCCACTTTTCAGCAGGGTAGAATTTACTTTTCATTATTTTGTGTTTTCTAAGCAAGAGAAAGCTTCAGGTTCAGTTTTTACCTGATCTGGCTCAGCCTAAGTTAGAAATAGGATAAATCTCCAGTCCTCCAATATCAGAGACTTTATTGGCTATTCACATAGCTCCTTTTTTCCCTCTTTTGTTTCCTTATTGCACCACAATTAGACAAATCTTCTTGAGTTTCTATGAAATCTTTTTTTTCCCCTTTTTTTTTTTTATTTCACGACAATAGGAAACTCTTTCAATTTGAATTAAAAGAAAGATAAAATTAATATTTGGCAAGTGTTCTGGGACTTTTAAAATAAGTTACATGTATCAGACATTTTAACATTTTGACATGTACTCGTATTGTCCACATATATTTTTAATGACAAGTTGTGTCAAGCTGCATCTGCTTTAATCTCATGTATTTTGGCAGTTCCTTAACTGGAAGAAGCTTACTACACCAGGTTGCCACAAAAGCATTCCCTTTCATTTTCTTCCTCAACTGACAAAAACATAAGGGTCTCTACATTTTTAATGACAAACAAGGTTTCTGTATTCAGAAAAAAGGAAAAAAAAAAAACCCTTTAAAAAAAATGAGACAGTGCAGTACACATTTGTACACGCCTTCTGTCATAACTAAAGAAAAATTGTACAGGCAAGACATCACTGTAGCCCCTTGAAGGTTTGCTACCCATCACATAGTTTTGAAAACCTTGTCACAATAAACTTGCATGTACTTGACATTAATGGTTGTTCCCCCATGAGCGGAATATCCTTTTACATGATAGGGATTATTCCAAAAAGCAAATGAAAAATATAGGCTCTGAGAAAGAGGTAAGTATCAGCTATGAAACTTGCTTTGCTTGTTGCCTCCTGTCAAATAAGTGAACATTGAC
Source organism: Gorsachius magnificus (assembly GCA_034008185.1). Classification (NCBI taxonomy): domain Eukaryota; kingdom Metazoa; phylum Chordata; class Aves; order Pelecaniformes; family Ardeidae; genus Gorsachius; species Gorsachius magnificus. The sequence continues at coordinate 38,471,423 of CM067088.1, read as the reverse complement.
TGTACGAGACATTTTTATTATTAACAGCAGCAAAATATTAAAGTGTACAAAAGGAAGGCTGGATAAATTCTTAAAGCTAGAAAACATTGTTTTAAATGTTTCTTTCTAACTACAGCTCCCGTGCTTTGCTGTATTAATAAGGAAACACACAAATTCAAGCCTGTGGTTGATATTTCAGGTTTGCTTTCCTTTTGTGAAGCATAACAGTTTGCATGGAAAATAATTGAAATATAGATTATAGCTATGAACACAAACTATTTAATTTAACATTTATTAAGGGAGATTGTAATATAAAATGTTTTGCGAATTAATGAAAACTATTTTATCTTCTGAAAATAGATCCTGTCAAAGATCTCCCATTTCAATATTTATTATGATGACAGATTTTTTTGTTCTTTTCTCTTGGAAAATTTTTTGCTATTTATTTCATTTATAATAATGAAGGAATTTTGAATTTAGATTTGCAGAACGATTCAAGGAATTAGACCTCTGAATTTCTTTAACTTTTAAAAATCAAATTGTGAGAAAACAAGCTAAATAATTTTACTCTTTCAACCCTGCCGTTGTGTGTCTACTCTGTTGAAATATTTACTAGCAAGATCTGTCACTCTCCAAAACATTTTTAGCATGTGGAAAAAAACCCCTACAATCTAGTATAGAATCATGTATGCAACAGTCATAGCCTCTAGTCATGCAGATAAGCATGCAAGTTTCTCCCCAAATGCTTTTTGTGAATGCACTGATGAACAGAGTTATATTTCTGCAGCAAGTTGCTTTTCTCACTGCTAAGACATTCTTGACCTCAAACTTATAGTCTAATTGAATGCACCAAGCTTGAGTTATTTTTAAACATGCTCCAGTCCCTACTGGATTTGACAAGAATCTGTCCCACCTGTGGACCCAATAATGACTTTTTCTTTAATTAGTCCCACATTGTAGAGGATACATCTTATCACACTCTACCTTTGTAGCTGGTACCCAGTCTTTTTCTGGGACCATATTAGTTTCTGGTTATATTGCTGGGAAAAAATGCTATAGCTGCTTCCATGGTTATCTGGTTGCTTGGTAAAACAAAAGTAGAATAACTTGCTGCTTTGACATTTTAGATGCTTGGTATCTGGAACAGCAGCAATTAGCAATTATGGCTACTGCCACAAGCATCAGGTAGATGCTGGAATAATTAATTGACTATTATCTCCAAGCTGTTATTCAGAGTGACTCCATTTCTATTTGTAGCAACATAGTGCCTCCCAGTACATCCAGAAGCTGCTGGATCCAAAAATCATTTTTCATTGGAATACAAGCATTGTTCAGATGCACATTTCTTGGCTGTCAAAGAGCACAAAAGGGTATTGGCTGCCCCTGACAGGCTTTCTGTTGCCAGTTCAGAATCTCTACTTACTTACTTGTGCATCCCAAGGGGAATTGACTGCTTCCCCAGAGACAATCACAGTATCGTGTCCTTGCATCCAAGCTCCAGTTTTTAGAACTTGCTTTTTGCTCCTGGAAACTGGATAAAAATCAAAATTAACAGATGCTGCTTTGCTCAATAGAGGCCAGCGTGCATTTGAATGCCAGTAGCTGATTGTCCTGTCTTGCTGGAACTTTGTTTGTTGTTATTATACACCCTCCTGTCTTCACAATGCCAGTAGATTGCTTTCCTGTGGCTGCAGGCTGATCTGCTGATCCTGTCATGTTGCCTCCTCTATCCATCCCCACTTGCTACACACTGGCCCAAAATAAGTGCAGAATGAGTGTTGACAAACTGTTTTTTCCACAAGTGTCAGTCTGAAATCTCTAAATTTTGTCTCCCTGCAGAAAAGATGCTTGTGGAACTCTGATCATCCACCTACCAATGTGTCACACTAAGGCTGCTCATTCATTCCATTAACTTTGTACTCCAGAAACTGATTCCAAAGAAGGTCAGAACTGCCTGCATGAGATACGTAGTGTAAATGTGAGTATTCCACTGTGTCCTTTTGGTTATACAAAGGGGATTGGGCTAGGGGTACAGAGCTCATACATATTCTATGTGAACTCTAAAGGTTTTTGTGGTCCCCACTAGCCTGGCAGCCCACTCCAGTGATGGTCTTCCTAATAATTTTTGAGCTGAAAGGGAGGAGGGAGCAGAGAAGAGCTATTAAAGGAGCCATGATCTGTTTAAGCTGCAGAGGCCTTTCCTGAGGCCTTTGGTTACTTTTTGTTTGAGTATATCTATTTTCAAGAAAAATAATATTGAACAGGTCTAATCATATATTAACATGTTATTTATGAAACCAAAGACTAAGATATAAAAGTAATAATGGCATTATTTTCAAACTAACTAGGCAGCTGCTTGTATTACTATAACCAATATGAGGTCAAAAACCAAACAAGCCAGTCTGTTCCCTTCACCCATGCTGCATTAAGCATGCCACAGCAGATCCTCCAGTTCTAGACACAGCTTTCAGGTTCTGCATCTTTTCTTATTCACCACTTCCCTAGTATCCTTAACTTTATATAATACTTCTGTATGTATTATAAATGTACTTTGTCTTGCTTCTCATCTTGCTGTTGGTGTTCAGCTCTTCCTTGTGAGTTGTGATAACTCATATTAATCTGCCTTGGCAACTAACTATAGCAGTCAATCAAATTTGCCATCTGCCCATCTGGGAATGCCCATGTCAACTCATGGTTCACATTGGGCTGAGTGTAGTTATTATAATAAATTACTCTTTGTAGTCCAATTTCATTGTTTCATCTCATATCAATCTCAGCTTCACTTCTGTATCACCTTTCTCCACACGGTGACAATATTCCTTGTCTCCATTAAATCAGTTTCTCCTCTGAATGCTGAACTCATTGTTTTGTAAATAACTGAAAATAAACTAGCTCCTTTTTTTGGCTCTTCTGAAAACTTAATACCAGGATAAACTTGCATTTTTGCAAACCAGAAGAGACTCCAGAAAGGAGAACTATAGCTGGACCATAATGTATAAAATCTATCTTGTAGTTCTTATCCTCTTGTTAGTAGACAGTAAAAAGAAAAGCAACATGGCACTAATTGCATCAGAATATCATTACTAATTTTACAGTGACACAAGTAAATATATCTATCAAAATGTCTCTTTCTTTAGCACTGTAATTTATTTTAATACATTTCTTAAGAAATGAATTGCACAGAGGATTGAAGATGTACAAGAATACAAGGCAGCAGCCTTGTATGTAGTACAGCAGTACATATACAGGTTTAATCTAATGTAGTAGTAAACATCTAGTCTTTTTTAAATGTAGTCCTGACAGTTGTCGAGTTCTGTACAGGACTGATCATGACAAGAGACCATTTCCCAAGAAGCTTTTAGTTTCAGGTTCTAGTGAAGACACTGTCAATTCAGTGTGTTAGTTACATATATAAAAATCAATACTGTACACAAACTACACTTCTCTCTTTTTTTTTTTTTTCATTCTCCAAAGACTAATGTTGAAAAAAAAATAAAGACTGGGGGGATTTTTCCCCTCCCATTCCTTCAGAAAAAAAAAAGCAATGTTTAAATTTTCCAGCTGATGCATTATACTGTGATATTTTATGTTAGGTTGCCTCAGCCATGTCAAATGATATAAAGTTAGACGCTGTAATTATGTGACTTGCATTGAGTTATCTCAATATGACATACCAGGCAGGCAACCTGCTTTAAAAGACACACTTTCCTGGAAACTGCAGATAATTATCTGAGAGTGGAAAGCAGTTAGTAGTGGCTGCCCTAGGTAACAACACCAGGGCTGACATTCTTCAGTATATTTATTATTCATTTGATGGATGGGTTGGTGAACATTGCTGATAACAGAAAATTATTTAGACTAAAGAAAACCTCACAGAATGGCAAGATTTCCCAAAGGATCAAGTCAAACTTGGTGACTGAATAACGTGGTGATAACATGATGGTGATAATGTGTTGATAAAATGAAATGTATAACATTAATACTTTAATGTAGAAGGTAAATAATCTCTTCCAACATGGCTTAACTTTTTAATACATCAGTGGGTTCAGAATTGAACAATACTGCTGAGATCTTATTGAAGTTGTATCTAAATTTCCCTACAGATCATGTTTCTGTTCCCACTGAAATTGATGAATTGTCAATGATGGCTCAAAATTAACAAAAACTGGAAATATTGTAAATAAAAAATCTTAGGGCATGCTGAGCATCCTCTAGGAAGCTTCTTGTTGTGGGGTTTTTTGAGCTCCAATTGATTTTGCTGTGAAGTTCCATGTCACTTGCTTCCATGTCATTAACGTTATCCTCAGGAAGGCTTTATACTCTGCTGCCATATCATCACTATTCAGGAAAACAAAAGTAATGAACTCACACAAGAGGAACACTAGCAAAAATAAATAAAGATTTGTAATTTTCAGTCCATTAACCATGTTGTCACCGTCAACACCTATCGGAATGCAGAATGGTTTCTTCTTTGAGAAACGCTGACCTCCAAATATGTTCTTCTATCTCATCCTGATGAAAAAAGTATCCTCTCCCCATTTTTGTTTGTTTGGCGCGTACAGTGTGGATGGGGGTTTGTGTGTTTGTTTGCTTGTTTTGTCATAAAGTGGTGACCACAAAAGATCTTTTCTATTTACTCTTGGTTTTAGAACATACAAATAAGAGATGGGTTGTAGCACAGCTGCAGTAGCCTCCTTAAAAAATCCTGAACAATAGCAAATGTTTACACCCACTCTTACACATGATCTTTCAATAGTTTATTTTCAGTCTTCCTCCTGGCCCTAGCTTGCTGTTGAACATCTATTTCAGCTGACTGTTTCTTTTATTTAATTCTTGTTCCAGCTACCTGCACTCACGCAGCTCCAGCTGCTTCAGTTTCTCTATTAGTTTCCAAGATTCAGTGGAGAAAGACGTTGCTCTCACGCCGTTAAAGGAGAAAGCTTAGGCCCTCTGCTTCCTGCCATGCCTCCCAAACAATGGTGGAAAACAGGACAAAAGGAGTAGCAGAAGGAATATACTCATGATGTAGACCAGGTCCTCCTTTTTTGAAACATGAAATAAAAATGGTCCTACTGTGTAGAGTGTATGTTTTCAACACAGACAGCAAAATTACTTAAGAAGTTAAACTAGGATTTCTCTGGTCATTGAAACAGAACTTTAAAAATATGTTTTCCCCATGGTTAGTGTAAGTGGTTAATATAGAGGGATTTATTTTAAAGAAACTTCAAACTAACCTTCCAACAATGTTGTACAAACTTTCAAAAACTTTTGTACAAAATGATCTTCCAGATTTTATGTTTAGTCATTCATGTACCCGCTAGTGACTGTCAGGGCTTTGCAAATCAAGCACATAAGCATGGCTTATTCTGTGTTTAGTTCTATTAACATTTTTGTGTTGATCATTAACACAAATAATTTGTTATAGAAGAATGAATATTTATTATACTTTATTGTCTCTTTGATTAGGAAATAAATCAATCAAGAACAGTGCTATCCATATACTGTTAGCAATGAAGAGGACATCACTGATGATAATGGATTAAGTAAGTCCAAAATACTACATACCACAGTCATGTTACCTTTGCCATTTGGACTGAAATGAGACAAAATAGAATAAAAGGATGGTTGAATTTCATCTGCTCTTCTTTTAGTAGAAGGTGAGAAAAATCAATGTAAGGAAGACATAGAAAGGAAATGGAAAGTGTTGAAAGATAAATGAAGGTGTTTCATCTAGCAGTGGATATACTATGACAAAAAAAAATGATCCAATGTAGATGAAAAATAAAGGGTCAGAAAGAGATATAAGGTGTAAAATATCCAGACCAAAGGAGAAGTAGAAAGATTAAAGAATAAAGTCAGGTAAATGTAAAAACACCTGATAAGAAATATAAAGGTGAGGAATAAAAAGAAAAGTGCTGGAGGTTAGGATAAATAAAATATGTTTGAAGTGCCTAAAGGGACAAGATGGTGTTGAAGGAGACTGTAAGGCACTGTAAAAATAGTTCAGAAGTGTCTTGCATAAGGAACATGTACAGTAAAAATAATACGTAAAACCAATATATACTAATAGCTTAAAAATAAAACCTGGGTTTATAGCTGAACATGTGCAAATAGGTGTCTAAGTTCTTCCAGATGTTATGAAGGAGCTGGTATGAAATCTTTTGAAATAAACTTTTACAATTCTTTAATTCACCTGTTCGGCAGAATGACATTCCAAAGAAGGAATTAGAATGCAGCAGGAATGGTCAAGGTGATACAGTCAGGAGGTAATTTTGTTTGCTTTATCATTTGCAATGAGTGATTAGAATCAGGTGTAAGAAGAAATAATTGCTGGATCAACTAAGATGTAATCAGGTCCTTATTTGTGGAACAGCTTATAGTGGTTAAAGGGGTTGACACCTTTCATCTAACTGTGTTTTAAAGTTCAACTGCTTTGTTTCACTCTGAAATGGATTAGAGTTGCTCATACATGCAGTTACCATGTCAGAACCAAGAGATTAGCTTTGTATCTTCAACTGCTCCAGCTTTTTTGTAAGTACATCTGTCTGTATTATGATGCAGCAGACCTAATTAGGACATTAAAATACATGAGGATACATAGATACATAAAAAATAGGATAGCCACAATGGAGTCAGTTTCACACAGAGTATTTTAAGTGTTTTCCCTTTTGAAAATTCCATCCTTTTAGTAACACATTGAAAAGTATTTGGAAAAATAATCAGCAAAGTCCAATTGTTCAAGTTTCTTTTTATTGGTTTCAGAATCCAGGGCAAAGTATAGTAGCAAATAATACTTTATAAAATAGCCAGGATAGGATTTTTTAAATTAATATTTATTAATACTGAACAGATGAATAATATTCATAATCTGCAAAGCAGTGTAAAGTCGTTAACTTCTTCCTGATAATGAATGAAGATTATTTTGACAAGGGAATTCTGATCCAGGTAGGCTGCTTGAAATTAAGAGAAGCAGATAAATAAACAACTGGGAACTTTGGTGCTGTCCTATTCTTCCCCAAAATAAAGCTGGTGTAATCAAGAACAAAAATAATTTTTGCATGCTATTACAGTTAATATTGTTTCTCCATAAAATATGTGATTAATTTGTAATGGGTGATTCTTCTGCTTTTTCTTTTTGCAAGTGATCCTTGTAGAAGCTCTGGTTACTTTTCCTCACACTATTCATTAGGGGTGGAGGAGGAAACAAAAAAACCCTCACTCATTGAGTTGTTGCTTGAGAAAAGCCAATTCCTACCTCAGCATTTGTACATCTTGAACCATTGCTGGTGCTACCTGGAAACATTTTAAAACTATGAGGACATTGGTTATTCATGTTCCTCAATGACAAATTTTTAGGCTTTTTTTCTGTGCTTCGGTTAATAAGAATTCATGTTTGACTTCAGTGGATTTGGGAACTAGACCTTCCACAAACTCCAATTGCAAAGATCAAGGAATTAATGGACAGCGGAAAACCAACCTCTGTTTGCTAGGAGGCTATCCTAACTGAAATAGGCTTGTTGGCAATTTCAGTTAAACTGCATCTGCCTATGCCACATCTGTTCAGTGAAAGAAAGAAGAGTTTAGCCATCTCACTTGGGCATGCTTTGTTAACAGAAAAGTCAAAAACTTGTTTACATAGAAATTGGTATGAATTATGATATTGGATGCAGTGGGTGTAAGAATTTTTATATAACTTGCAGAGGGAATGAATCAGGTCTTAAATTCAAGCTCAGGGTAAAAAAAGTATGACTTTGTGATATAATTAAGATCATAATAAAAGCTAGGCACACTGTTCTGGTATGCACAGTTGCTTGATACACTAGTAGCTTGTCTTGCTTTGAAATCAATGAATTGTCCTGTGCTCTCCCAGTTATATGATCACTAGATAAGTCAGTTTGTTTTGATTACTACTCTGAAGGTAATTAAAAGATAATCACTATGTCACAAACACAAGTACCCAATCCAGCCAAGTATCAGCATAAGAACACACAGAATGGTACCTGTATACTTTTTGTATTAACATCTTCTAGAGTCCTGCCCTCACCTCAAAATATATTTTAAACCCATAAGTTCTGTTGGGCTCCTTAATGCAATAGAATTGGGTGTGGGGTGTAGAAAACCAGTAAGTTTCCAGTTCTCTGCAGCTGTGAGCTTTCATCTTTCTTATGTAAGTGTCCTAATGTAGCTGAAATATCTTGAAGCCAATGAATCGGCCGTATGTTTTCAAAATGCCTACTCTGGAAAGTGTTAATGAAGTGCAAAAGACAAGACAAAAAAAGAGTTAAACCGCTGAATAATTCTCTGTCTTTTCTATCCTGCAGGTGGGCTGAGGGCTCCTTGAAGTAGGTGGGGACTTTTCCTCCCGAGGAAGTATTGCAGAACTACATAGTATACCGCAAATAAATACATCTAACAGACACTTTCAGCTGACAACAGTTAGGCAGTTGAAAACGCATAGATAAAGCTCTCTTTGCATCCATATAAGCTCATTTTACTATAGTGGCATTCTTCCCAATTCCCTGATTAGGTCACTGTTTAATCCACTCTGCCGTATTTTACTGTAACTCAGGCCATAAAATCTTTTGGGAATGGGCAGTTTGAGCATATGCTGTGCATTGAAACTCCTTTAAGGGCCACTGAAATACAAACACTATTATGCCCAGATTATTCTCACATGCAAAGCTTAATTTGGTGATCTGCAGAAAACAATGGAATTAATACATAAAATACAACTACATAAATTGCTAATAACTATATACTGTAGGAATTTGTCCTAAATAGTCTGGTAAGCACTAGGTGAATATATATTTATTTTTCTTTTATATGAAAGAGGACACTATGTCTCTGAGAGAGTTAAAGAGCAAGAGATTAAATAATTGTGGAGCATCAAGTAAAGAGGGTAATAGGAATGTTGCTGACACAAGAAATTACTAATTCCACCTCAGCCTGAAATGATCATTCCTTCTACATTGTTAAACACTGAAATTTTTAGGGATAAATAGTAAATCTTTCAAAAAGAGCTATCTAAATATAACTGAAGGTTGGGAGGCAACAAGCGATCACCTTGTGAATTGAGTTTATTGAATTTATTTGTGTTGTAATATTGATAGTGTAGCATCCTAGCTATATTTATACGCTTGCAAATATGCAGGGGATTACAAAGCTTATTATGTTTGCAAGAGTAACTTGAGAAATATGACATACTTTAACTTAACTCTTGATACTTAGGATTTAATGAAGGAACCGCATTCCTTTTTTCCTACTGGACCACTCTTTGTGCTAATGATGTCACCTGCTGCATGTATTCTTTTTGTTCCTGTACCTCATTAAATAGAGATAGAGAAAATCCCATTTGATTTTTATACATATTTTAAATACTTTAAAATGTTTTGCTTTTAAATGTAGAATGCTGACCATCTAACTTTCTTATGCCAGTCTTCATGGCCAATGCAAATTTTAGGAAATATTTTCCTGTCTGCTTCCAGTGACTTCCTGTTACCTCCTGAAAACAATTAAGATGATCCGTCACCCACCACATGCATAAAAGTAATAGAGTATTTCAGTTCTTTGATAATAAATTTACCTTGGCCAATGGCCAAGTAACTTACTAAAACATTCTAGAGAAACTAGAACTCTACTTTCCAGTGAGCTGTATGCATTTGGACCCCATCACATCTACAGAAGTACTAGGACCTAATGTTAGGTTCTGTTCCACATGTGTTGTTACAGTTACAATGTGCTCCATGAAAATTTTTAGTCTGGAATAAAGTTTTTCCTGTCTGGTTTATTCCCAAATAAGCCTTTCAGCACGCAGAATCATACCAGTGTGATTTTTCTAAAATGGATTAAAATGCATATCTGAAACGCTCCTACCAAATTTAAGGTACTCCTTGTTATTGCTTCACTGACCAATCCCATTAACCAAAAGATAAAAGCTTTCATATTGGATCTGACATTCAGTGTTTCTAATTACAGAAATGCTAGTCCCTAAGTGGAAGTCAAGAGTCAGTGCTGTGTTTTTCTAGCACTGAACTGTAACATGGGGTGTTAACCAGCTTGCGACCCACACAACAGATGTGAGGATCAGCTATGCTGATGGAAGCTGTGTGATCTAGAAAGTCACAAGCAACTCCTTGATTTCGTTTGAAATATCACAACCTGGCAGAGCTGCTTTGCTAATTAGTGGTCAGTAACTTTGTTGTTGTGGCAGATTCACAAGGTGCTAGCACTAGAGAATTCGCTCTAGGAAAGACCTTCATTGGAAAAATTGGATTTGGAAACAGGCTATTATGGCTGAAAATGGGTAAATATTTGTTCCTACTAACTGAAATGTACTAATGTCTAATCCGGGCTTAATTAATTCACGTTGGAAAATTGGTAAAGGGCATTTTAGCTACCTTAGTATGCGTTTGACTTTGAGAGTGTAAAATTTTGTCCTTTATGAACTCTAGATACAGATGAATGTACCAATTTTTCATATTATTTCAGTGGAACTAAGATTTATACCTCAATAACTTCGCAACAGTGCAATATTTAATTAAACGGAACTATTGTGGAGTTGCATGCATTGTCTATAAAAGATGAACATAAACTCATTCCAGAAAGCTATGGGCCCAATGGATGTATTTTCATGTTTGAGGAGGACATAAAAGGATCATAGCTTTGCCCACAATGCATATTATACTACTTCAGTCTTAAAAGATGTTTGACCCAGACTCCTATGGCTAAAGGGATTAAATTCCTGACAATTTTTTTGTACTTGCATGGTAGCATGAAGGGGAGTTCTTTTCAAGTGCTGTAGCTAGTTGTAGTTTCCTGGCTCTGAACCTAACTTTGAATCCAGCCTACATAGTGCTCCAATACAGACTTTTTTCTCAGTATTTGCATAAGAAACAGCAGCATGGAACACCATGTACCTGGTCAGTGCTGAAGTCAGGGAGACACGCTACAGCTCTTTTAGTCTCTCCAGAAAATAAACAAACTCATTATTTTCTGCATATATGAGTATTTTTCTAGGATTACTGAACACTGAGAGTGCTCGGTCTTGCTCTCCCCTTTTTCTGCTTCTTTTGGCCTTTTGTATTAGAAGTAGTAGATTTGTTCTGAGGTGTTTGTAGATTTTTAAATATGAGAGAGAAGCAATGATCTTGAGTATATTCATAGACTAGCAGTTTTTACATAATTTTGTTGATAATTGAGTACAAGGCTTAATAACACTGTGCAGTCTGATGATCCCTTAGACCCACTTCCTAGAGGCCATTATTTTCTGTCCTCCTTTTTTTCCCCATCCAAGGCTGCCAAACATATTTGTTTTTTTCATTGCAAGAACATTTCTAAAATTTGTTGTTTTTTTCCAGAGCAGCTGGCCTACAGCTAGCCTACCAGTTTTTGCCTCATGCCTGTTAACCTCAGTAACCAGCTAAAGTTTCTGTGTAGACATAATCCGTCTTTTATCAGTCCTGGTTTGTGTGCAGCAGCAAAGGAAAAAGAAAATTTCCAAGGCAATATAAACCGGAGACAGATTACAGCCACATATCATTATAGTTTCCTTACTTCTATCTATCTTCTTTATGTACCAATCGGTTAGTTACTAATATCCTTCTTAATGCAGTGAAAGGTGGGGAAATAGAGAGTTGTGCAACTAACAATGCTGCAGGTTCATTATGGGTGGCAGTGCAAAGCTTGATCTTTGTCAATGCAGCAGTAACAAAATAACCATCCTGATTTCGACACAGAATTTGGTCCTGTAAAATTCCACTAGTCCTAAATTCTGGATTTGATTTTAAAGCTTTCATAGGGTCACAGGGACAGACTCTCCTTGCAGCTTCAAAATTACAAAAGGACTAACAATGCAGTAAACAACCTTGATTCTCTCTCTCTCTCTCTCTCTTTGTACAACCTTTTAATGACTGTCATTGCTTTAGCTTCAAGAGGTTGTGTGATCTAATTAGGGCAAATTGAATAAGACTGCTTTTATGCTAAAGTGTGAGAAAGTTAATTGAAATCAATCCATGTTCAGTGAAAATGCTGGAGACATCACTGATAATTTAAAGCAATTAAAAGATGTTGTCCTGAAGCAAGGCAGAAACATTAAGTCTAAGAGCCTGTTAAAGAAAACTACCTAAAATATTTTAATGATATTATTCAGCTAAGATGGACTAGGGATAGCTGAAGCAATTAGAAATCATAAAGCATAAAATCAGTCATATGTAATCTTCTTAGAGCTATCTCAAGCCATTTGTTTTTTGTAAAGTAATAGATCTTTTTAAAAATCCCATTTGTGACATTTTGTGAACAAAGGTGTACTAATGATCTGAGGCAGTACACTTGCAAATCTCCAGTTCTCATTTATGGGCCATTGTGCTTTAAGAAAATAGTAAACATTGCATTTAAATCCAAATGCATTTTCTGGATACATTTTAAATTACTTGTTCATAGGATGCAAAACATTACATTTGGTAGATGTGAATGTTAAAATCCAGTCTTTTGGCTTTATCAAATTCCTAAGCGTAGCAGTGTAAAGAAGATGATGGTTTTCCTTTCTGAAGTCTCCATATCCATCACTATGTACCTGTGCAACTTGCCAAGGGGATGAGAACTCAGAGCTTCACAGCTCTGCACATGCTCATTTAGAAGTTTCTTCTAGTACAAGGAATAAGATATGAGGTAAAGAACATTATCCAAAAAACCATCTGAAATATCATCTCCCAAAGGTCATCTTGCTTTTGTCTATATTTGGCTTCTGGAACAGACATGGTGGACTTGATTGTATTACCTCCCAACTCTAGCAGGACTTGTGCTGTTCATTGAGGAAGTTTAACTGCAATGACGGATGCTGGTAATACCGTGTAGACGTGAAATTGTATGAAAGATTAATTCTATAAAATATACCATAGGCACAGACTGAAGACAGCTAAAATTAATCTGCCAAATACTAGTAATTATCTTTTATGGTCTGTCACAGCTTGTACTTGCAGATTTGTATAAATCTTGATCTTGGCAGTTTCTTTCTTAGCCATAGTTAAACATATGGAGGTTTAAAAAGACTGATTCCGAGTCAATTGCACAATGGATGTGTCTTGCCAAAGGTTCTTAAAACAAGCATTTAAGATCATTTTGACTTTAACATGTGTGTTCCACTCCTAATCCCTGATTATCCATCCCCGGTTCAGTTTTCAGTCCTGGTACTGAGTATGGTTTGTAGCATGTCCAATGGTCCTGACCATCTACACAGCCCAAAGGCTGCGTAGGAATGCGTTGCAGTTTCCCTCCTTGAAGGGCGTGGTGCATATGTGGCTTTCATCCAAGCATGCAGATTAGGTATGGCCAACATGTGGCAGAGGCAAAGGTGGATGCTGAAAAGTGTGCCTTCCCCACAGTGTACCTACAGGCAATGTAGAAAGATCCCACACATACATATGTTTGGATCCTTCAGAACAGGAAGGGAACATGATATTTGAAAGACTGCACTCTTGCGAAGAAATACAGCCTTGGGGTTATATAATTCCTATTAAATGTGTCAGCTGTGTTTGTGTTTGAGAGATGTTCTTTCTCTTTATGTATTCTTGCGCCCTACTGCAATAAAGAAGGCTTTCACTCTGCTCTATTAGAGTGAGTGGTATTGCTAATGTTGACAGTATTTTTCTTTTTTCCTTCATAGTCCTTCACCTTGTAGTCTTGTGAAAGGTAAGAATCTTGGGTTGAAATGGGTTTTTTAATTTTTTTCCCCCCTTTTAAGCTTTTTAAAAAAGGATTATTCTACCATTCTTATGACTGCAGAAAAAAAAGCATGATACCCCAAGAGTCTAAACCAAGAGCACAATTTATTATTTCTGAACCAATTTCATTATTTTTTTGTGTTTTGTTCCTTGAATTGTAAATACTTTGACTGTGCAATACTGACAGATACCTCTCATTACTTTGTTCATCTGCATTCAACTGGAGGTGGAGGGAATAATGTCCTTAGTCAAAAATTGGAAGCAACTTACTTTCTTTAATATCATTTGTTGATCTTCCATGATCTGTGAGCTGCATTACCACAGAAAATTGTGCCAACCTTTTGGTCACTCCTTATCGATCTTAAATGCTGACGTTTCTGTGTTTGTTTTCAGACCAAACCCCAATATTCATAATATGAATATGGTGTTATCTCAGAGGATATGGCTGCTATTGGTCTGCACTATTGTGGTGCCTACAGGTTCAAACTGTGATTAACATTTCATGTGCAAAAGGAGATGACCACAGGAAAAAATATTTGCTGACCTGGGTAAAGAGAAGGTAGAAGAAAATAAATATTTTACATCAAGGAATGTATTGATATGTTTGGGTCTTCAGGAATTATGAATAATGCCAGGAAATGAGACTGGAAAGTATCTGGTATTTGGTGCCTTAAGCAAAAACCCTTTCTTCCTCCCAAAATATTTCTGAGAAAAAAAGTCCAGAAAGCTGAAGAACCAACTTTATCCACAAAAAATTATCAGGACTTCTGTGCATATAGCATCTTTTAAAATCCCTGTATTTTTAAATGTTCACCTTCAAGTAGCTCCAGAAACAAATAAACAAATAAAAAAAATTTTCTGTTTCTAGACCTAATCTGAACATGGAAACTTAAACTAAACGAGCATTCTACAAGAGGCTCAGCTCACTTCTCTGGACGGAGTATCCTTTATGAATTTTGAACAGCATTCAGTTAAGTCTCAGGTTAGCTGAACTGGTTTTCCCCTGTCGCTTCCTGTTAGTTATATATATCACCTCTAACAAGTTTAGTTTTTATGCGCTTTCATATTACACTAGAACTCACTATGAAAATGCCATGCCTTATTTCCTCTGCAAGATGTTTAATCAAAAATGACCCACAATTTCAAGCATGAATGCCTAACATCTCATTATTAACCACTACCTGGGACATTTTATAGTGTTCTAACCTCAGCTGGGATGTGGTGACAGAATTCAGGAGGTCACCAGTATTTTACAGTTTTAGGTAATCTTTTTAACTATTCTTATTATTTGGTATGAAACAGCATGGGGAAAGATAGCCTGGTCTACATAGTTACTGTAGAGGCACACCCTTATCATACTGTAAGATTCAAATGAACTACCTTGGTTATTTTTGGTTTTTTCTTTAAATTTCCCTGGGCAAAACCTCTTGCTTGATTGGCAAAGTTTATATTTTTACGTACTGCAAGTAGTTTTTTGTATCAGCAGTGAAATTCTTGATCTTATATGACCTTGGTCTAATTTGAAACCTCAAGAAATCAGGTAAGAGCCAGACCAAAGAACTCTTGAGTTAATTCACTTTCCCTGCTTCTTGACTTCTCAGGAGTTTCACTACAAGGGCACTTCCCATTTAGCTCATGATTTTTTCAGACATCTTTCATCACTGACCTTTCACTTCAATTTAAAGAGAATGTCGTTGTTACTATTGCCTTTTAATTTGTCTCATTTCAGCCAAACACAAATATCCAGCCTTTGTAATCATGTATATCTAGCAAGTCTTACTAGTCTGGGGAGAACACTTCCCCATTTTAATCTTTAAAAATGTGATGTTTCTTCATGAAATAAAGCTTGAAAAATGGGTCAGGAAAAGTGATGACTAGAACTGAAAGTTATTTTTTTTCCCATAGACCAATTTCCTCACTGTCATTCAGGGATTGTTTTCCGTTTTGAAAAACTGTGCTTTTGAGTTCCATTCACTTTTTTTTTTTTTTTTTTTTTTTGGCAAAATGCAGATTCTAACTGGGTGCTATCCAGCTAGAAATGATACGCAGGTTATGACACTGGTCTTTTCTCAGTATGCTTATGGCTTACCCATAAGACCCAGAAGTCTTACAGGACAACCTGTTGGTATGAATGTCTGTAAGAGTAAGGGCCTGGACCTGTTAAAGTACTTTTCTAGCTCAGCAACAGTGGTGGCGTTACTGAGGGTTTTGCCAGTCATAGTTAGTCTTGAAGTGCATCTGGTTTAGGTGCTTCATTCATAATAAAAACAGAGAGATGCATCCACTTAACGATAGCATGAGCTGAACTGATAAAATAGTGGGAAAATGTGATGAGTTTGCTTGTACCTTTCTGCTGGATGAGAGAATGAGGAATATTGTACACGTAAAACACAAAGCAAAAAATGCATGGCCATTCCTGCGAGCTGCAATTTTTTTTATCCTATTCTTTAGTACTGGGGCTTTGTAATACGACTGCTAATTAACTGAGGCTTCAGTATACATCATACTGCTAAGGAAATCACATTCATTTAAAGGTCATAGTAAATTATTTGGGTCTTTGCTCCATAATGGCTAATTCTAACAACACTATTTCAAGGTAGTGATATTGTTTAAAAATTGTAACACACTTCTATTCTGGCAAGGAAGCATTTGTGTCTATACAGTGAACAGTTTGCTTTTGTGAAGATAATTTTGAGGTTTTTCTCTACAGGTCCCCTCTTTTTTGCATTTGCAGATAAAGTACAGTTAGCTCATTTAAACTCTGAGTTGTCATTTATAGGTTGCAAAGTGGGATAGTTTGGTAATATACACTGAGAGACCTGCAATGCTTAAATTTAAAAAAAAAAAATTAATCTGATCTGGCTATTGGTTACGATGCACTTAAAAGGTTTTGTTGCTACATTTAACATATCCATATAGCTTTGACATACAAAGTGAAGCTGCTTGGCTGAAATTCTGCTGAATCATAGCTAAAGTTCATTTGATATTTTTATCTGTTCTGGGTATTCAAATCTGCCCCATTATGCTAAATGAGCTACAGAAAAATCCCACTGCTGATATCAGAACCTCCTTTTCGTTTATCTTCTTTTTGTTCCTTTAAAAATATTTTATGTGCATTTTGAGCGTTTTGCAATACCTACCACATTTTGAATGGTACAGTTTGTCCTTCACTCCTTGTCAAGTATATGTCATCTCATTATTTTATCCCTGCTTAGTATGTTTTTTGAATCTTCTGGGTCATACTGTTAAAATAATGCTTAAGTAAATGTTGCTGCACACAGCCCTTGG
Source organism: Gorsachius magnificus (assembly GCA_034008185.1). NCBI lineage: Eukaryota > Metazoa > Chordata > Aves > Pelecaniformes > Ardeidae > Gorsachius > Gorsachius magnificus. The sequence continues at coordinate 38,454,438 of CM067088.1, read as the reverse complement.
GATTAAAACCAACTCTACAACTATCAACACAAATACTGAGAGAACAACCTTTCTACTTGGTGATCCAGCTACAATCCGTCCTGTGGGCATGCCTCGGGGAATTCTGAGGTCAGCTTTCTCTTAGGACTATGCGCAGAAAATTACATGTCTAGATACAGGATGAGGAGAATATTAAACAGAATGTCATTATCTACTGTAATCTCATGTCCTCAACTTTCAGAAGCCAAATCTCTAATTCTATTATACCACATACTGAATATTTTTCCTGTTGAAAAGAAAATAATTTTTTTCCTTTCACAGATGTAGTGGTTTGAGATTTGTTATGAGTTTCAATCACTGTTTAAATAGAAAGAAATGTACCTTATAAGTATTTTTGGATTAGACATGCATTTGGAGTCTGGATTTGATGCTGAGTTTGCACTTATCTGAAAGATGGAAGTCCTAGGAATTTGGGATGATGTGTACTGCTCTTCAATATGCAGTCAGAGCATCAGAGAACTGTTAAGATTCACTCTTCATGCATGTGGGGTTTTTTTAAATTTAGAACAGTATAACAATATTTTTCTTCCGAAGTGTATGATGTCAGGAAAAAAAAAATCACCTATGTGTATTTTTTTTTTTATTTTTAAGTGGAATCATGAAAGTTTGAAAGTTTCTAAGCCTATAACCTTAATGATAAACTATTTTTGAAATTACTAATAAGAAGGAAAAGCATGTTTGCTGACTACCTAATTATTTTCAATTGCATTTTGCTTTGCTTTAAATGTTGCGTCTGTTTTGCACTATACTGTTTGCTTGCTTAGTGAATTTTCATGGAATTTCTATCTTTTGCCACCTAGTTTTTGCCTATTATGTTTAAGCAAGATAAAACCATTCTCTGTGTAACTGTTTTGGGGAAAAGCTACATGAAAGAGTTATTGGCAGCTATGGCAAATGCTGAACCCAGCACTTCTAAGTACTTGCTGCAAAAATTACATATAAAGTGTTTAATGAGAATGTTAATCACATGGTTTGTGTTTTTTACCTGTGCTCATCAAAGCTCTTTCCATGGAAAAAAAAGCCACACAGAATTGAAAAAAATAGTAATCAGAATCACTGCACTTAAAAAGTTACTTGACTTCTGTTATATCAAAGACCACTTACCTGTTTAAATAAAATGACAAGATGGTATTTGATTGTAGGAGATCACACATGGGAGAAAATTAATTTGAAACATTGCTTTAGACTGATTTTAAAATATAGTCTTTTTTCAATCCACATAAATTCTAGTTGTCTTAAATATGCTGCTTTGCACACCAGGCTGTGTGTGAGCGTTCTGAAGCATAATCGATTAACGATGCATATGTAGCTTTGGCATAGCATTATGCATAGTCATTCAGTCCCTCCTGGACTGACACAGTAATGCCAATTTTATATATACAATTAGCTTCCTCTCTTCTTCTGGGATCAAAGTGTTCTAGTGATACTGAGCATTTTAATTTGCTTGGATGTTATAACGTGGCTCTTTTTCTGTTGTTGGTCACCTGTTGCCAGTAGTTTAGTAACAGAGTGTAACCTATACTTTATTTAGAGTTGTCTTTCCACAGCATGTCAGTAATCGCACAGAAATGAAAACGAAGCATGCGCTGATTTCTCCTGGAACTTAATGAACGACATGATTGTTCATGTGTTCTTGTGGAATCTTTAAGTAACTTACACATTCAAAGCTGTTACACACTGGTCAAACCAGTAAAGCCTGAAAGGCAGGCAGGTTCTTTAATATGAAAAGTTCAAGCAGCTTATTCTTGCTTTATAAAGGAGAAAAATCTCAAATCAGTCTTCTCTAGATTAGCAAAAGGCCTTTTGCTACCAGTTTGTATTGCTTTAGAGTTCATTCCTAACAAGCTTTTGCCCTTGCAGTGTATAGCTACTAGCTGTCAGAAACCATTTCTGTAGCTTGTGAATTTAATCAATTCAGTGTGTCTGCTGAAAGTAATAAAACATCATTGAAATTCTGTTTCAGGGAAGTTAATGCACTAACTGCTTCCCATGTAACTGCAGACAGTTAGACTATAAGATATGGACCCTATATTGTTCGTCTTTAAAAAAAAATTGCACTGATATCCTTGGTTGCACTTCAACTTATAGATTAATAGACCTTTAAATTTGAAACCAGCTCATCACCTTGCATTAAATGAAGCAAGGCTATTTTGGACAGTTTTTAACAAGGGTCAAGATAATCTTAAAGGTAGATAAATTCAGGCTGGAACAGAAGAAAATTTCAAAACTTATATTCATGGACAACCCAAGGTCTCCATGTCTAGGATTTCCTCTTCTACCGTCCTATTCATCTCTTGGGCACCAAAGTTTTCTGTACAGGTATTCTGCAGCAGTTCTGGACTATGTCATCTACCTTTTTAAATTTGACTGTGCTGTAAATCTGAACCTTGCCATAGGCAACCTGGAGGAGTGTCTCGGCTGGTTACTGATCTTGAAAAAACTTGCAGAAAAATCTGCACTTTTTCCTTATTGCACAGTTGCTTTTCTGTTTTGTTGTTGCTCTGAGTTTAGTAGTTGCTCACAACATGACATACGTATATTAGCAAACTTAGTGACCTAAAGAGGTGTCAGCTCATTTGTTTGTGAGCTGGTAAATATGAGTGGTTTTACTCAACAGCCTTAACCATCCAGGCTGGAAATGCCAGAAGGGGGATTCTGGTAAACTCTGAAGCAAGACGAAATTTTGAATTACTTTATCTTTAAGCTCATGCCAACGTTAGAAGAATATCTCCAAAAGGCAAGGATTTGATTCTGAAAACCAGTGATGAAACAAATGGGTAAATTCTGGGAGAGATTACTGACCAAATAGCAATAACATAACCAAAAAGCTTGCAGGAATTGTTCACGGTGGTTTTTGGCAATCAGTTGAAAAAGCCCTGGACTACAAGGATTTATTTAAGGAGGTGTGAAAATAAATCATAGAGGCAGTATCCAGCAAAGTATGTTGACATTCACACCAGTACACACATTGCAAATAACAGTATCAGTGGGAAGAGAAGTAGAGGCTAAAATACAAAAGGAATGTAAATGTGGGCGATGGCAAGCCATCCACTACAAAGTGCAAGTGGCAATCAATAACTTCTTAACTAGGCAAGAGAGAGAAAATAACTCCACATGTTGTGCTGTCAGAGGCTGGAGGACCCTAGGCACTTTCAGAAAGTGAGAACAGTTGCAGTGTGGTAGAGAATTGCTAATAATGAGGCAGGACATTTAAAACCTCAGTGAGATGAATTTCTGAAAGTGAACAGAGAATAAGAAACATGGGAGATGGAACTTGGGGATCAGATTCCATCTGCCTTCCTCTCTGCCTGGAGTGAAAGATCAGAATAAGGGGCAGAACCCCTTAGCCTAATGTCAAACCTCTTCGACAAGCCCCTTAAGACTAGGACCCAGAATGGAAAAAGAAACCACACAGAGTAAGCCAAAAAGGAGTGCTGAGAAACTGCACTTACCACAGACAGGTTTCTTGCTTGTTGATGATTCTTAGGGCTTTTTTCCTCATTTTTTTTTCAAAATATGATGGGAAAGAGGTCAGATAACATAACCTCATGTCACAAATATTCAGCTCTGCTTACACCTGCTCATGTCTCTGCCTTTAGTATGAACAATGTCCACTTGTACGTAAAGAGCTTTTCTTTGTATTTGTGTTATCTAATGCAATATATAGAACAAAATAAAGATCCTTCATACAGAATGAAAACATAGCACAATATAAGGTCCTCCTAATCAGAGAATGAGAGAATAAATAGGTTTGGCATGCTGTTTAATGCAGAGAGCGCAGTCAGACATGAAAGTAAGGAAATCCATACGAAAATGGTTTGAAATAGAATCTTACTGTTTTCCTTTTTTTGTGTTCCAGATTTTCATCACAGAAAACAGAGCTGAAAGGGGATCAAGGATCATTGCACTTGCACAAGACAGGATCAAGCTATTGCTACGTGAAGCTGAGAAGAAGCCTGCAGATAGGATGAGTCTTGGGTATGTTGAAATGCATAGTTAAAAAGTAGCGTTGCCCATGGTCTCAGAAGTTATTGAGGCTGCTGTTCTCTGGAGTTCTCAGCTTGGAGCCTTTCACTAAAACATTTAGAAAATAACATAAAACAAGTAAACAGAAGGAATTGATTTTTTTTTTTTTTTTTTTGCTGCACAATAATGCTGGATTTAAAATAAGCCTAGCTATAGTAACTTCTGAGTGTATTGCCTATAACTTAGCCAATTGTCTTGATCTTTTGTCCTAATCTATGATGTACATGATATACAGACATTTCAGGTAAGATAGTTGTATGTTTGCAGCTTTTTTACCTCTAAGGTGCATTATACTATACACTGCTTTTTATCCAACTTTTTTTGGCTCACCTACACATTCATATAGACCTGAAAATGTGCAAAATTTTTCACCTGCTTTATTTACCTTTAAGTTGTGATCATTCATATTGAAACATCCGTGTTACTAAAAGCGAGGAGAGTTCCAACTGAATTCTTTATGAACTCTTCTTGACCTACTGTATAGTGTGTCAGCTTTTCCCTGTGGCTGACATTATGTATGGCTGGATTAGTATCCACCATACATCGTGATGTTGTTTGCTCTCTGGTAGGATGGTGATGTAATCGTTCATGTTGTGTTTTGACTTGGACAGTTTGTGTGCATGTGTGTGCTTTTGTATCTCTTGCATAGAAAATTCTGCAGCTTTAATCTATGCTTTTGTTTCTTTCAGAAGTATCTCACTAGATAAAGTAGTCAGTTCTGAAGACTGAGGAATAAATTAGGAATCCCCCTCAGACAGTAATATAGCCTAATTAAACCAAGCTAAACATCACTTAATAGCCTCATGTCTGTAATGAAGGTAAGGGAGATAGTGATATGAGTGAATTCATTCAGTTCAGACTGTGATGTAGTTGCTGTAAGTTTGAGAATTCTGAAAGGTCATGGTTTCAAATCCCTGGAAACATAGTCTTCTTTAGAAAGGCCTTGATGTGGGAAGCCTGAAAATCAAATCTACTGAGATAGTGAGTGTTCTGAAAGACAGTGGCAGTTATTCTCCCATCCTAATCTTTAGATTCAGCAGAATCTTTCTCTTTGCTCTCCGACCCATTGTTTACAGGAGACATTACCGCCAAACGCTTTCCAACGTAGCTAAATGAACAGCTCCAAATGATTTATGTGAAGGTTTCATGGCAAGTGTTGGGCAAGAGCCAAACTTCACAAAAGAGCTGAGGACCCAACAATTTTTGTTTAGACTTCTGAATAAATGACCAGATTTTGAAGAGGGCACAGTGCCAACTTTCCTTAGTGTCAGCTTCTCTTAATTCTTCTCAGATAGAACTACTGGTTCCAGATAGCTTTCATCTATTTTGGATAGGTACATAAGTGGCAATGTACATTTTTAAAAATCTTACTCTAAGAAAAGGACAAGACAAAATAATAGTGGAGATTTTGACATAAAGAAAAATAAAACAGGAAGCAGAAAATATTCTAGAATATCTGACAGAGCAGTCTTTAAGCGCTGTAAATTTGCAGATTTTTATCTCTTAATTCTACCCAAGTGCCAGGTCAGTGCTAACGTTAATCAGAAATATTCCCCAGGAATAGTTTGCTAAAGTTTTATCTCTAATCTACCTTCAGTTCAACAGAGTAAGGAGCTGAATGTAGACCATTTCAATCTATATATGGCCATAAAATATCAAGAATTTTGAAAGCAGTAATAAAATGCCCAACATATTAAATGCTCTTGAGGAATTATTATAGCTAGTTATTTTATTGGGTTTGAATAGCTAAGCAAGTCATTATCTTCTGCAATTGCACATGTTGGATTTGCATTTGTAAGTGGTTTGTGAGAAATGATGTGGTATTGTGGGCAGTAATACACAATACTGTTGTTTACTTTTTGTTTAGAATCGATACTAAACATCCAAGGACAGCAAAGTCTTTAACTTGCAGTAATACCTGTTTAGTTTAGCTCAGGCTTTTTCCTGTGAAAACAGTTACTCTATCAAGGGGTTTATATAGGTTCCATTCTACTGCAGAATGTAGTCATAGAGAAAAATTTATCTGTATTCAGAAAAGACATGTTCTTTCACCATCCTTAAAGAAGTTCGGAGAAACAAGCTAGTCACAGAATTAAGGAGGAGAATGATAATTTTGGCAGTCCTCTATGATGGTTCTGTTTGTTTCCTTCCCCTTTTGTTGTGTGCCTAATTCTAATTTTTCTGTCTAGTTAGGACCTACATCTTGATAATGAAGCTGTCAGCTAGCGAAGCTTAACCTGCTTATAATTTCCCATTTAGGATCTGGTAGTCACATCTGAGTGCAAAGGGGATTTGGAAACTTATCTTCCTTTAGCACGTCACTACTGCAAATAGTGGCAGCCGAATGTGGACACAGACCTCGTTCCAGTAGTCTCTTACAAACTTGTGGTGGATTGGAACAGGATATTGTATAATATATCTTGTAGGAAAATCCCCCATCTCAGGAGATACAAGGACTTCCTGGAAATTGCATAAATCGAGATGGTTTTAGACCGGGGACATTCTCATATGCTGAGGCTGATCTTCTGCTTGGCTGTTATTGCTTCCTTTCATAGATTTTTAGGAGAAATTGCATTTTTTACATTTAACATTCACTCTCTGGCTGCCTAGCACTATAGGACTGATCAAGTCATCCAAGAAGACCAGGCAAGATAAATTAGATGCTTAATTTGCACATCAGGAACTGCAGACAGACTAATTTTAAAAGGACATTTTGATAAAGTAAAATAGTACTCTCCACATATTACTAATTGCCGGTTCCACAAAATTACTAATGATAGATGAGCTCTGGGCTTTGAATCTTTGCTTGAATTAATGTTTGAAGGGTAATCCATGAAATATAGACAACAAAAGTCATTAGAAAACTTATCACACAATTTTCAACATTAAAATATCTGTAATTTATATTATTTTTCTTTATCACTATCCATAATCCTAACTCTCCTATATAAAAACAAATATAAAACAACACCACATATAGTACAGATAGTCACATTATGAGTATTCCTCCCCCCCAAAAAAGTTGATTTTAGCAAATCTGAAAACAGATGTAATTATTCCTGTACCTGCTACTATATGTACTTATAAAGGGATTGCATCTATAAATTTAGCATGAACAGCTTAATCCAGTGTGTACATCTTTCACTGGTCCCTATTAGGACTCCAAGATCTATTCTTAATCTCACCTCCTTCAGAGACAAATTTCCCTCTGCCTTTATAGTCACGTAGCTGTACTGTGCAGGGCTGGAGGAGGGCTTTGATTTAGGGTACTATGACATATAACATGGGTAGTATGATAGTGACAACCCAGCAGTATGTGTCAGGTCCATACACCCAAACTGAAATTAAAAGCTACATATATCCTTCATATGCATTCAATTAGTTCTTTATATCTGACACCTTGCATTTTCCTGTTGGTTTTCACCTTCCATAATGCACTTTTTACTTGTCTAACTATTTATAAGATAAATATGCATGAAAATGGAAGTTATCAATTCTACCAGGCATTGAGATTGAGATAAATACACTTAAATGTTAGGGTTTGACATTGCTCCATCTGAACTACCTGTTGCATATGGGTGTTCTGTTAGCCCTTGACAGAATACAGGTACGCTGTCATTATTCAGCTACTTATCACTCCTATTCTCATGCTCTTCATTGCTTCAGTACACAATATGAAAGCTAGACTTCATATTTCTCACCTCTTCCTAAAATTGTTCAGCATCCTTTAAAGATTCCACACTCTTCCCAATATGGCCTGAACGCAGCTGTGCTTAGGGAATGCTCCTTGGTGTGACTTCTTGATCTTGCATCTGGTTGTCTTGGAGCACGAAAATCCTTCTATCCCTTGCTAGAAAGATTTTGTCTTTGCACACCTTCTATCCTTTATTTATCTTGAAAGCAAGCAGAAAGCTAAGTGGAACATCAAAAACCTGTTTATTATGCAGGTGTTTTAATTGTCTATTTTATTTTGGTTTGACCTCTTCCTCTCCCACATATAAATATGCAAGGGTCAAGGCTGCTTTCCTCAGACCTGTCTCCAGACTCTGGTCCCCACCTCCTCTCCCAAGTTTTTCAGACTGTTGCCAAACAGAGAAATGGACTTGTGTGCGTGTGCATGTGTGTGTGAACATAACTCAGAGTTTGTTCAGCTCTTCAATAACCCCTAGAAAAAGTGTTCTTGTACATTTTTTAAAGATGGATTTTAAGATTTATTTTTTCAGATTTTTCTCAGTTTGCACATTCCATTGCACATGAAGACAAGCCTTCTGCATAGTTCTTACCATTTTGAATTTTAATATCAGTGGAGATGATAGCCTGCCAGTTTTTTGTACACCTTTCCCATATATATTGATTCTATTATGAATGCAAAATTCTATGTATGTGTGTATGTTACTGATTTTAAAAACATCTCAAAACTACCTTGAAAACTCTTTAAATCAGATATTTAAATGGTACCTCTTGAAATGTTGAGGAAAACACATTGGCCATCTATACAGTTGTTGTGCACATTCTTTTCTCTGTTTTACAAACAGTTTTTGTTCTTTGCATCTCATTTGCACATTACTGAGAACTGTAACTTGCAAAGGGCAAATAGTTAGCTGGGGAGTGTTGTCCAGAGCATTTGCATGTTACTTGTGTCAGTTTGAATATAAATACATGTGTGAATTCTAAGTAAAGTGAAAAAATAATTGAAAATAGTAATATAAAACAAAGTGCTTGTAAACATTTTAGCTCATTATATAACCTTCATTTAATAACAAATACTCTTCTGTAATGATCCTATGTTTTATATTAGTTAAATACTTCTACATTAGTACCAGATTTGTGAGGACAGACAAGAACAGCAAAGGCTAGATCCAGCCATTAATCTTGTAAAACTTTGTGTCTGTGAAAATATGGTGGTTGGACTAGAAAAAAATCCACTGTATCATCAGGTGATTCACTTGAGGTTGTATTGCTAAAGCATGGCTTGCAGGAATATGCAGTTTTGCTTGTATTATGACCATGCAGGCTGACTGTGCAAGCCCAGTGACTTGCATGGATCCCAACAGATGAAGTGTGCCCTAGGACAGAGTATAAACGTGCGGAGACCCTGGAGGAGCTGAGGTGAAAGGGAAGGCTGTTGCCCTCACAAACCTGTATTCATCATTAAAACTGTTGTCCTTTGAATCCACTTTCAGCTGTCTGGTTGGGGCTGGTAAGAAATGCTTTCTGTTGTCCCAGTTTCCCTTTTGGTGTCACTCACACTCTGATAGGGAAGCTTAGATAATCATGATTTAGTTGGTTTTTTCCTCTCTGCTTTTCCAGATTGCCCTGTCCTATTTTAACTGTCTGCCAGTGGCCCTTGATTAATGTTGATACCCAGGGGCAACATTTCTTTCCTTCTTGGACAGAAACAATATTCAGTTTTACAAGAGACAGTTAGTATCTATTTGCATCTTCTGTAGATGTAAGGAGGTGCTGTAGATATTTCAGTACCCTAAGGACATCTTTATATAATGATTGCTCTTGGGCAGAAGCAATTTAAAAATCCCACTGCATGCACTTGATATTTAGTATAATAAACGAGGGCAAATGCAAAAGAATTGCAAAAAATAAGCTAAACACTGGAGAATACTGGATCTAGTATACAACTAATAGAAGCACAGTCATCATAGAAAATATTCATATTTATAATGTATAGCTACGCTTTGTTCTTTTTACAAATCTTTGGAGCAAATTTGTCTTGAAACCTGCAGTCCTAAATTTGCAAGTTGCCTGTTCTCACTTGGATCTCTACCATCCTAATTAAATAAATACTTTTAACTAAATAATATTCTTAACTTTATAGCTACTAAGAACAACAGAACAACAGTAGGAGTTTGCCTGAACATCTTTTTCCAGGACATTGTAGATTCATCTTCAACATAAGGTTTAGAGTCTGCAAGAGTTAAACCTCTCCTTCACCTCCTTCATCTTTAGTCGTTGTTTGTGTGGTCAATTCCATAGTTCCTCAGCTTGGGTTTTTTGTCCTCTTTGCATTCCACAGTTAAAGTTCAGTGCTGCATACTGTTTTTCACAAGCTTTTCACTCTTTCTGTCTCTCCCTCTGGTAATCTTGGCTTAAAATAGTGAATAGTCTTGCAGTCACCTCTTGCTTTTTTATTTCCTCCGCGCACATGTTTTTTGAAGTTTGGTTTGCAGTAACATTGGGCAGTTAAGGATATCTGTGAGGTTTCATTGAAGTCTTTGCGTGAGTGAGATATCTAACCTCCATTATCTTACAGTGTTGTTTAGGCACCTAACTCAGTGAAGAGCTTTGGTGAATCTGACAGAGATCTATGTGTCCTACATTTCAGTAATCCTAACCCTCCATCCATCATCTATTTCTTCATAACAGGGCAGATTCTGCTCATATGTGTTGAATAGATCTCACTCCTAGGAGTTTATATTAAATGTACAGTTACAGAGTCAGGATGAGAAATCTCCCTTACGAGCATAGTTGGATAACCTTTAGTCTTTCCATGCATATAAAATCTAAAATTACTATCTACAGCTGATTTCAGCACATCCATTCTAGGCTGCATCAGGAGAAATTCCATTTTTTATTAAGACTGTGTGTGTAACATCATTCTACTATTGACAGAGTTTTAATAGCAACTTTTCATATTCTTTAGAAAGGAAACAGACAACTTGAAAAGCAAGATAACTTTTCTGTAAACTTAAATAGTGGAAGGAGGAAAGCAGGTTAATAAGGAGAAAGCACATTGCAAATTAATGTAAACCTTATGGTTTCTCAGCAGACTCTCAGAATTTTAGTACTTTTGAATGTATTTGTATCCAGTTACAGTGAGATTCCTTGGAACATTCACTGCAGTGCATCATTGCAACATTTATGTATTTTTAGACATAATGTTTCTGATTGGATTAGATTCTTCCTTGTGACTATACCACTTCAGGTGGAAATAGAATGATATAAGCCATGATTTTTTACAAGAATTTAGATTTACCTATGGAAAAATATTGAAGTCATAAAACAGAATAAGGTGATTATTAATTTAAGGCTGGCTCAATTTTTAAAATTGAATCTGCACTTCCGAATAAAAAGCTCTTTGCTGTGGGTCATTGGCAAAACAAAATTCTTTTCACTAACCTTCCTGGATAATGGCTTTTAAACTGGAAGAGGGTAGATTTAGATTGCGTATAAGGAAGAAATTTTCTATGGGGAGGGTGGTGAGACACTAGAACAGGCTGCCCAGAGAAGCTGTGGAATCATTGGAAGTGTTCGAAGTCAGGTTGGATGGGGCTTTGAGCAACCTGATCTAATGAAAGATGTCCTTGCCCATGGCAGGGAGGGTTGGACAGGGTGAGCGTTAAAGGTCCTTCCAAACCATTCTATGACTCTATGATTTTTTTAAAAAACAACATCTCTAAGAAATGAATACACCTCCTTCAAGAGCATTATATGTGTATAATGGCTGTTGTTTTAAATGGCTTAACGCTATCACAACTAATTTAAATTCTTTGCCTTTCTCATCACTGAGATCTCAGTAAAACTCATTTGTGGAGCTTGCAAGTCCATTGTAGCTTAGTGAGAACAAAGAAAAATAAAGAAAACAAAGCAGAATGCTATTTCTTGCTGCTTTGCCATTCTTTCAGAAAGTTGTGTCATCATTAAGTATGCTCTACTGGACAGGAGAGTATCTAGCATACTCATTAAATATCCCAGTATTAATCAGTAAACTTGAAGGAGTTGCTGATTCTTTGTTCCATTTGTTCATTGCAAAACTGGAGAATATGAATTTGCTATAGCTGACATGAAGTAGAAATTCCAGCCTTAACTAATTAATTAGGGTTAGATTTTTAAATTAGCTCAGTGGCCAATAACTTGTATTTTGCCCATTCTAGTAGGAGAAGTTATGTGGTTCTTAGGTATCATCAACATCCAGTTGTTTCTACTACCTTTCATGAGAGTGTGTTTGTCATTTTTTTTGGAGGGGGTAGGGGAAGATTGGCCACTTCTGACATCATCTTATAATCTTTCTTCTTCCAGATCTTTGGATCAAAGCTGTTGTTGAAGCATCGTTATATGTCCATCTTCAGAACAATGTAATATCATTACTGATTGCAATTTCTGGTCCCAGTGGACAATTCCCTAACTGGTCACAACCAGGGGATTGGCTAACTGCACAGTGGAAAGGTATTGCCAGTTTATTAATCAGCTTGCATTGCAAATGTTGCTTCTTACAAGGGTTTATATAATTTTTAACCAGTTGTTAACATTTCATACTTCACTGATTAATTACTAAGAAAATATACTTGGTAAGCAGGAAGATGTCCATTGCACACATTCTACAGAGCTCTTCTTATTAAGAGCTGCATCTAAAGCCCATTGAAGTTAATAGTGAGTCCATTAGTTTTTCATCAGACCTTAAAGCAAAAAAGACTTGGATTTCTACAGAAGCAAATTTATTGGAGGAGGGATGAGGATGAGGAGGATCCAATAAGCCAAGCAACTTGTGGTATTACTCTGTTGAGGTTGTTGGCATTGCACGTGTGCTGAACTTAGTCCCTGAATTATAAGTGCAGGAATGATGCAATGAGATATTTTGAGCTTTCTGCTATGAAAGAGAAATATTTAACATGTCTGTCCTGGGTTTTTCTGAGGCCAGTCTGTGTGGCATCACTAACGAGATGGCCTCATTATATATTGTCTCATATATCTGTTGTTGGCACTAAGGACAATGACTAGGGAGAGCAAAGAAACTCAGGGAAACTGGACTGACTCACCTACTCATTGATTTGTGGCTCCCAGGAAGTCCCCTTTGGGCCCAGCTTTCAGCATAACTAAAAGCCTTTGCTGTCAGAATGCTCCAGTTTGTGCTGGGAGAGAGCAAGCTTCAGTTTGTTTGACTGCAGAAATTCAGTAAAAATAAGTTATAGGTCTAGCATAAAATAGACTAAAACCTAGACAGGGAGTGACTCAAAGTCTGTCATTTCAAGCGTGGAATCCCTCTAAAATTTTCTTTGACCTAGATTTAAGAAAAAGAGGTTTAAAATCTTTTATTTCATTATAAATAGTCAGTTCAAAGCACTGTATTAGAATTTAAATTTTTTTTTCATGTTATATTAATTTCTGTAAATCATGAGTAACTGTTGTGCATGGCAGCTATATAATTATACTAACTTATCAGAATTTAAGTTATAATAGAGAAGTCAAAATAATCTATTTTAATTATTAAATCTGGAGATTACTTGGCATATAATAAAAAAATCTTCAGATGACCTCCTATGACTGTTTTTTTAAAAATTCAGAATTTCTAATTTTATCAAGACCAGATAAACATTCAGTGATTAAAAAGAGCAGGTGATTTCATCAAGTCAGAAACAGCCAGGCATTGCTTTTCTGCAATACTGAAATTTGAACAGCATTCTGTATGAATACGTTGCAGATTAATATGCTATAGGCAGTGTGTTTACTCACTTCCTACCTCTCAAGAGAAATGAAATTGAGACACTGTATCAGATTAGCTTTATTATAAAAGTATATGTTTTTTATAAACCGCCAGTTCTTGAATATATTCTCTCAGCATTCCTATTCAAGATGTTAATTTAATGGAACCACTTGAATCATGAGTGTGGTCTTTCCATGGGTAAGATAATTAAAGAGTATGAAAACTAGGATTAATAAATCATTATAGCAAGTTTAGTTTCAATTAACACTATAAATGTTACTATTTTAGCAAGTAATTGACATCTGATTAGCATGTTGCAGGGTATAGCTGTTCAGATATTAAAGTTTTAAACCTTGCTTACAAAATTACTTAGATATGTACATAATTTTCCCTTATTTACATGGTAACTAAGATTATCTTTTACATGTGTTTGCTCAGGGCAACAACTTGTAGCATATGCTGAGATTATTATTTATTAATCAGTCAACATTGCCAATATGATCCCAAAGTCCATGGGGCAACACATCTGCCTTTTTGATACACATTGTGTAATTTTAACCGTTGAGGAGGCTTTCTTTAGCTCTTTGTATGTTAGCTTGTAGAACTCTCATTTTGTGTCTAAATCTGAGCACAATAGAAGCTTTATTTTGAAAAATGAAACTAATCTGTTAGCAGCTTTACTTTGAAAAAAAAATGGAACTAATTTGTAAAAAATACAGTGATGAGTCTTTCTGATGAAAAAGGTAATAAAAATGCAATGCATGCAAGCATATTTCCTACTCAGATCCAGTTATTTTGTGCTTGAGCAGTCTAAATTAAACACTATAAATTCTGTCCAAGAAATGTAAATACTATGAGTTAAATCTAGCTGCATAAAAATGCAAGCTAAAAAGGAAACATTACCTTTAAATTTAATGTTACGTTTGAAATCATTGGGCTTTCCTACATATGATATGAAACTCCTGACTTTAAAGATTGTTACAAAAACATGTCAGTAACAGAAGAATGCCGTTTCTTACGTTGGATACAAAACAGAAGAAAAAATCTTGATCGAAAGGAAAATGAGTGATTTATCTCATCTGAGGATGAATAAAAATATCAGCTTTTTTGTTAGAGAACCTGCGCTCCTGAGACATCCAGTCCAGTAAACTGGGTATATTACCAATGGCAAAGCATGACTTGTTAAGGGCACAGAACCCTTAGGTCCCACTGAAGTGCACAGGTAAGGGTCCTGCAGTGTGCAGTCATCAAAAATTCATAGTAGGACTTCCAGTTATTTCTAAGGAAGATCTGCAGGCATCCATGAGGAGGAGTTCACACAGACACTTTCAAGCTGACTGTTTAATTTATATTTTTTAGTTCTATTCCCAGTCCTGACTGGCACCAGAAAGCTAAGCTTTGGCCTCCTTTGAGGAATATAAGGGGAAAATCCATATCTCTGTAAGAATTCCACTCAGGAGACTGATTTGAAGTGCTTTGGCAGCCCTTTGAAGACACTAAGGAGCCAGAGATCTACATCCAGTGAAGGCAGTATGTAGAAGGTCTTTGAGAATGTTAAAGTGCGTTTGGGATCTTGAGAACTCTCATCAGGAGTTTAAAGGGGCTTAATTCATTGTAAAATGAGTACTGTTCAGGTTATGATCTGTGCTGGAACTGGCAGTGACTTTTCTCAGACGTTGAGAGGTATGGTTCCCCTCAAATCCACCCAGGCAGTGGGTTCCCTGCAACCTATAGACCCTGTAAGAAATAACTCAACAGTGTGTTATAAATCAAACATTCAGCCCCCTTAAGGAAACTAGAGCACACCACAGGTTTATTCCCCAAATTGCAAAGTTGGAGCTGGCTGGATGAGGATCATTACCTCCTTCCCCAGCAAAGAAAACCAATTTGTCACATTTGAATGATTTACAGTTCAGTACTTCCCACGTGTCAGCTTTTATAAGCAGCTTTTACAGCAAAACAGAAGAGCCCAGTAGAACTTTAGTAGTTGAACAAATCTCTCATCTTTATACCTTTACAAAGAATAAACAAAAAATCATTTCAAAATTTGAATGTTATGGGAAATGAGGATTAACTAGGTAGTAAGTGAAAGCAAGCTACAGCCTCGAGCAAATTTGTAATTAGGTAAGTTACAAACACTTCAATAATGAGGAGTATAATAGAAATTCTGACAGGTCCTGTACTGTAGAGAGCTTGTGGGCACCATTGTAATAAATGAACAGAGATCTATTTGATTTTTTGTTAAAAGTGAGAAGCCCCAAGAGTTTTGTGTTACTTCATTTAGTGCTTGGTGAGGCTGTTTATATGAGACTTTCCCCTACATTTTAAATCACTTATTGCTGCTTTGGCAGTGTCTGTTAGATTCCATTAGATTCATTAGCTCTTCTAAAGAGCATTGCTCTGTGGAAATAGCTGAAACAGCTGCCCTGTGTAATTTTGTTATTGCTTTAATTTACTCAGAATTCTGTTTTAACACTCCAGCTGTCAAATATAAAGAGGAAAAAACAATCAATATAAAAGCACTTTCTAACTTAGTATTCTTACGTGTACAGTTTGTGGGAAGATGTGTAAGAAAATAAGCAAATGCAGCTTTTTGTTATTTTCCAAGAGATTTCTTGGAGCTGCTGGAAATAGATAACGCTTCTGAAAATGCCATCTATGGAGCACTTCTCTGTGGGGTGAGTTCTCCTCTGCCAAACTACTTCTCTCATAGAGTGAAACATCTGTCAGTCTCCAAGCTGAGCTGCATTCTGTCCAGTGCCACTTATTGACTCTTAGATTTTGGCCAAATAGGGCCAAATAGACGTGTGCTGTGTTGGTGTCCTTGAAGGTTTTTTTGCAGGAACATGGGATAAGGATTCATCGATTGTCTTGGTGCAGCTGCAGATATGTTGCTGAAAATAGGTGAATCCATTCTGTAAAGCTCCTTTGATATGTTAAAAAAACTCTTCATGTGTAAAAACGTGCATTCTTGTTGCTTACAAGAACACAGAATTGCTTACTTTTTATAGTCCCAACCAGACCATCCAGTGAGAAAATGCAGGAAATCTCCTGTTGTTGTTAAATACTGATTAGAACGACAAAACTACAGTACAGGGTATAACAACGACAAGAAGTCTGGCAGCAATTCAGGCTCAGTATCTCTCACAGAAGCTATGTGAAGCTGACTGAGCAATGTCAACCTATGACTCTGTTCCTTGTTACCAATAACTTACAAATACAACTACAAAAGGACTAAATCCATAAAGGAATGGTGGTCCATAAAGGATGGTGGTCATCTTAAAGAGGACTTTAAGATGAGTCTGAGTCTAGTATTGCTCTATTCTAGGCTTCTGCCTGAAATCTAGGCAAGTCATCTGTAACAGTTCAGGGCTGAGCGAATACATAAAAGTTTCTCCCAGAACTATTTTGCGTAGGTTGCTTTTAGGAGTCACTAAAACAGGGGAAGTGAATCCAGGGAATATCTTCAGCTGATTAGAACAGTCTGTGTGTTACTTCTGGAGAGGAGAAACCATGCCTGCTCTTTTTATAAGCTTTACAAGGTTATCTAATGTAAATTGGATATTGGAAAATAATCAGACAGATGTTTCCCTTCCAAAGGTATCTGGGAGGAGGAGTGAGACTTCCTAAAACTGACACAGATTATCCTCTTTTATAAATGCTTCTTGTTCTTAACTGGAGTATGGAATAAAAATCATAATGCATGATCTGAATAAATGGAAGTATCTCATAAAATATTTTGAATTTTAATTTTTTCCAAAGAGTATACGCAGGTTACTTTATTTTGAGTTGAATGTTCTCTAGTAACTGGTTCAATAAATTGAGCTCATGCATATCTTTAAGCACATGCTATGCATTTTCTTGCCTGATATTTTTAAATAAACAGTTTTTCCCCTCTTTTCCCCTCCTTTCCCAAAAAACTTACTTCCACAGAAATAGTTTGCTTAACAACTGTGCAGAAATTAGAATTAAATAACAACTGTCAATGATGTCAACTTTTGGTAGCCAAATGATTTTCAGAAGTATAAGCTGGCAGCTTCAGAGAGGGACAATTTGCAGGTAGTTATTGAAAATCAATACACAGCCTGCAAGAAGGTGAGATTTATGGACATGGATAACTATCTCTTTTAGTGAAACACCTCTAGGTGATCTTGTTAAATTGTGCTGCTGTATGCCCAGCTGCTGAAGATGGAACTTGACAGTTGATTGACCTGAGCTTGGCACATGGAGTTGCTGTATTTTAAAGAGGGAACCACAGCACAGGAACTGTTTGTGGGTTTGGTTTTTTTTCTCCTCTGTAGGTCTCCCTGTAGGTCTTCCATTTTTTCTTCTCCTTCCTTTTCATCTTTTCAGTTCACATACTGTGTTGAATGCTGGTAAGGCAATACTAGATCCTAAAACAAGTGGCCACTTGGTATTTCTTAGAATTTCCAACCATGTCACTTTGGAATGCCAGAAATGTATTTGCAGCACTATTGTGTTTCCCTGGTTGGGTTACCACCAGGCTTTAAGGAATATCCAGGTTGGTTGGATTTTTTTTTGAAATGAACTGCCCTGGAAAATAAGCAAAATATGTATGTTTACATTAGATAGAACAAAATAATAGATATTAAGCATTTCATGAATGATCAGAAAATCATTTAATTCATATCTGAGTTATATTTGCCCTTATTTATTAAAACCTGCACCTGTGTTTGTTTTCATGGTGGAATTTTTCTGCCTCTGAGTGCTAGGAGTGGCAGTGAATGCAGGCTGGCAGATTCCAATCTCTTCTTCTTTGGTATAACACATCAGGATCTGGTTCAGTAACTACACTTTCTCTATTTCCTCTTTTTGTTTCATATAGGAATTTCTTTCTGAATATCTGCATGTAATTAATCATATTTTACTCAGCTCTTTTCTGCCAGCTCTTAGCATTTGCTTGTAGAAATATGAGATTATTGATCAAAGCTTCTGACAAGCCATAGTATTTGGGAACATTATTTATATTGGTAACAGGGATGGGAAAATACCTTTATGAAGTTCAACTACTGACAAACAAATGCTAAGGTTGCGTTAATGTAAAACCCTAAAGCAAATTACTAAAGTAAAAAACATACCTCAGCATGAAAACTAGTACCCAAGGCAGGAGGACAATAATTCTAAGTCCAGGTTATTCTACAGTAGGGAGGAAAAAAAATACAATTGATTTCTTAAATTGAATCTCTTACAAAGACAGCCTTGATAAAGGGTTTGATTGTTTTGATGTTGTCCATGGCAAACTTCCCTAGACTTTTGCTAATACAGAAGTTCCATTGTTTTCTTTCCAATAAGAGACTACCAGTACTTTCTTGAACAAAATTACCAATTTAAGCACCAACAGTTAGTTGTTGTGCTTAAAGTTGTTGTGTAGTCAGTAAGGAGATAGTGAAAGTTCTGGAATGATAGTCTAAAAAACATATTGACAAACTCCTTTAATAGCAGATAGTGCTCTTCCCCAGAGGGCTTAACTCTCTAAGACAACCATTACCTCCATTACCTAAGTTTCAACCTATCCATTCTGTATTTGTGTCTTCAAAATGAATTAATGGCCTTTTTGGAAACAGTCATGTGATTTCACATCCCAAGGCCAGTGAATTAAGAATGCTACTGTTGTGCCTTCTTATAGATAAATGCAAGTTTTCCAAATTATTAAGTTGACTTTAAAAGCTTTTTCCAGTGTTGCAGTCTAGAGAATACAGAGACAGACCTTTTACTTCTCATTGTTAATAAGTCTTCAAATGTTAAGCTTTATATTTCTACTGTCAGATGCAAATGTTTATTTACGTCTTCCTCAATAGCTGTCATGTTAGTGTCACTCTTTCGCCTTTTTTTCTTTAATTACCTTTCAACATATAGTCTTGAAGATTAAAGGCCAAATACCTTCTTTAAAAGGTCATGCTTAACTGGCAGTGATGTTCATTACAATTTTCTGGAAGTC
This sequence comes from Gorsachius magnificus, assembly GCA_034008185.1. Lineage (NCBI taxonomy): Eukaryota > Metazoa > Chordata > Aves > Pelecaniformes > Ardeidae > Gorsachius > Gorsachius magnificus. The sequence continues at coordinate 38,434,978 of CM067088.1, read as the reverse complement.
AACTCACTTGTCTTAATAGATGAATATGTTGTCATAGCATAAGTATGCAACACATCAGTAACTAGTATATTTTGTAATTTTCTGCTGTGCAAGTTTCCAACATGTTATCTTTTAACATCATTTCATAGTCAGAAGACCTACTTACTACCCAATGTATTCAGAATTAAGGTTAAGGTATTTCTAGTGTGAACAATCCAGAAATTAATATGAACTTTAATCAAGTACTTTCATGGATGTAAAACATTTTTCCCCCTGTTCATTCGTTTCTAAAAGGACTAAGTGTGCTCAGCATTTGGCTCAAGGCAAAGCCTACCTTAGGATTCTCTGATTTATTGGGGATATAATATTTTCTCCCCATGCTGTTTGTTTCTTTGCTGCTTGCTAACAGCTAAATAAGCAGGCAATGGTGCAAAAGAAAAGCATGCCACTGAGAATTAGCTGCATGTGCTATAAGATTGTCCAGTCTTTGCTATTAGAATAAATTATTAGGATATCAAGTGGTAAACTAAATACTGATTTAACTGGTTTCCGCAGAATTGCTGTTGCTGATAATCTCGATATTCTTTGCAGCATTAGTTAGTCTCATCCCTTGTTTGCAATAAACTCCTCCAAGATTGTCAAAGGACAAATTGAGTATAGAAAGTTAAAATATTTAATACCATAAAGGTTCACTGGTCTGCATGAATTGGGGGATTTGGAGACCGTTAATTATCAATTTATACATGCTGCAGACTCATCTCTTCCCAGTCCTTTGGGATTCGTGAAGTATTGATCATAGTATTTTGTCACCACTAGACCAGCTGGGGAAAAAATAAAACCAGACACATCTACATATGATGAACTATGATTGACATTTAGCATCTGCAGACTCATCCTATTTAAAAAGGAATTTATGGACAAAAGGCAGGCGTATAAGAATGTTATACCATTAATATCAGGTATTTTGGGGCTAAGAGTCTTTACTTACTACTACTCAGCAGTCTGTTAGGGAAGCACATCTGATGCTTATTTTGTTAAGAAAGCTGGTTAGGATTTAAATTATTTCTCAAATCACTGGACGCTTTGAAGGGACCTCTACATTTTAGCAGCTTTTTATGGATGGAGCTAGAAATGGCTCAACAGAGATATTTTATTTATACAGTAATTAGATTTAATTCTATAGATGGGTTCTTCATAGAAGAAGGGCCTCCTATTGCCAAGGAGTGCCCTTAAAGATAAAACGCTGTGTTCAGTAGGTTCTTGAGCTTCCATTTCTGGAAACTTCAGAAAGCCGTAAGGGTAATACTTTCAAATAGGATTTCTTTATGTCAGATGTTCTATTAAATGCTTTAATCACACCATTAGTTTTTCCCAAATTACTTCAGCATTATGTCACATATGGATAAACAGTAATTTTGATGTTAAATAGGTCACAAAACTGAAAAATGAACTTCCCCTTGCTCACAAGTGTCAGGTAGCTTTGTAAGCTGTGTGCTTGTTATGCTTCCTTAAGAAATGCTGATTGATATATGTATAAAGGAACTTTTGGTTTTTTACTTTTCCTGAGGCAGAGCCTTCATATTGTCCAGTGATCTCTATAATAATGTATCTCATTCCACTTCTTTGGTGAAAGAAATGTACGTTTAAAATAATAGGCTATTCTGAATCCATTTTCCAGCTGAATGGGATAGGACAGAAAAAAACGTATCCACTTCAGATGTGTCTTGTCATCAATTCATAATGCAATCGGCCTCATTAGCCTACTGTTTTTGTCTGTTCACTTGATGATAAGTAGAAGATACCTGTCTTTCAGACAAAGAAGAAAGAAACTCCTAAAGACGTCCATAAATATGAATACTTCAGAAGTATCAGAAGTCCAATTCAGTTCCACACTGGTGGAATGGTGTATTTTGGAAGGAACATGGCTCTATTACCCCTTTAGCCTATACCGTGGTACAGCTACACTTGCTGTCAGGAGATTACTTGATGGCCATCCACCTGACATCTAATAATCACTCTGCTTTTTGGCTTGGAGGAGAAAGCAACCCGTCCCCTAGAAACACTTCTTGAGTAGCCAATAGTAATGGCATTGCAACTGCTTCTCAGGCATGTTCAAAGACCCATAGATAATATTCTGGCAGCTTTCTTTAATAGGTTTTGTTGTATTGATTTAAGAAATGAATGGAGGAAGTTCAGAATTGTGGTTGCTATGTAGTATTTGCTTCCCAGGAACACAGGAATGTGAAAAATTAAACTATGGAGTGTGTAATAAGTACTCTATGAGAAGCATGATGTAATAGTTTGGACACGTGGTCCTTATCTTATGCTGAATTCTCCTGCTATTACATGGGCTATATGAGCTTTCTACGCTCTGGTCATCTCTTTCTTTCTACAGATCAATGCTGTGGTATATTTCTCTTATATCTGTTATTCTTAGTAGCAAGAAGATCTCTTAAAAATTATGACAGTATCATCGTCATTGATAGTACATTTTCTGACATGAATTCATAGCTCTTAAAGTCTGAAATGATAATATTATTTGGTTCTATTATCCATGGCATTTTAGATGGCAATGGCTAAGATCAATAAATATGGGATATATTTCACTGTCAATTATCATCATTACTTTTATGCCTACTCTTTTTCTTTCTGATTTTTGCTATCACTGTTCTTAATGGCTACGACGGCTTGTATGAACTTGAAGCCAATCAACATTTTATGTCAATCCAGTTTGTCTCTTTTCAGTCATCTATTAGTCAGTGTTATAAACTACTTTTTTCTTTTTTGCTAAACTTGCATATTTCTTGTGAAGAAATTTGGATGTTGTGTATAAAAGGAGAAGGATGAACCTGTTGTTCATGTTAAGCAGTCTCAAAAGGGAATAGAAATGTTCTTTTATTGGAAAGACTGAGACAAGTTTTGGAGAAAAGAACTAATCTGAGAACTTATGAATGATTCTTTCTAATATAACTAAAAGCTGTGTGGAGGATGATGTAGCAGAGGACTGTAATTACTTTGAATAGTGATATTTTGGAGAAAAATACCGAGTCTGGAGAAGATTAAAACCCAAACCGAACTACTTAGCAATTTACATAACTTAAGTGATGCACAAGAGACCATACATACAGAAATACATGGATAACTACTTTGTAGATTTTTATTTCATCTTTTTAACGGCAAGTTTCTTAAATAAGTATTTGAAATATTCTCATATGCACATGATGCTATATATTCTGAGCATGCAACATACTCAAGTACCTGTTCACACTTTTATCATGTTTTGGAATGAATTTGCAGTTCATCAAATGGCAGTAGTTTGGCATAGAAAACATGGACCTTACAAAATTTGTGATAGATGCAGGTGAAGAAAAAAAGAAGACAATTGATACTGGCAGCTGAAGTCTTATTCTATGTGACTGTGAAGGAGAGTTAAAAGGTAGATATCAGCAACTTTTTGAACTCTACAAGAAAGATTGTAATTGTACCTGGTTCATTATTCATCAAAGAATGAATCTGACAAAAAACCTCAAAGGTAAGTACATCTAGTCTCTAAAATGTCAAGACTAAACCAGCCATTCTGATAGTTATTGGATAATCTTTCTACTACACACCTGTATTTATTTATTTATACTCTTGATCTTAGTTTTCATTTCCTATATACTATCTTTCAAAAAACTACAGCAACATTTCTTCAGGATGTTACAGGATACTTGCATGGTGTCTGTAAGACACCTCTCAAAGTTTTTGAAAACCTTGAGAAAAAAAAGGCAGAGCTACTGGGTGCAATGGAAAGTAGTTAAATATTCCAGTGACTGTACAGCTACTATTATTCTGACAGGAATATGTTTGGATATAGATCTTTATCTCCAGATTATGGTGCTTTCTGTCGTGAGTGATACCACTCAAGGCTGGAAGGAGGGATTGTTCATTCCTTTCACAATAGGTCAACACACAGGAAGCACAATGAGGGAGTCCCAGCTCACAAAACCTTCATTTGCAAAGACCTAACAATTGATGATTTATCAGATTTTAGATCAGACACCTTCATATTACTGTGTGACTAAGTCTTTTTGTAAACCATGTGTCATGCTGCTGTTTCATCAGAGCTAATGTACAATTTCATGATTCTCGTATCTGAGTTATTTTTTCAATGTTGTATTTCAATATTTTTTCTGTAATTACATCAGATGGGGAAAAATATAGAAAGAGGAGATTTTATACTAGCTAAAGCACAAATACCTTTGACACTCTAGAGTCAGGAGATCGAGCATGATTATGGACAGATGAAAAGTGTGTATCTGGGGGGAGAATGGCTAATGTGTAATTTATTATTGTTCACGGAGTCAGTTGTCTACACTGACTCAAACACTGTTCCCAAATATGAAAAGGTAGCATCAGCAAAGAATTCAAGCTTGCTTTACTTCGATCTAATTTTTCAAATGCTCATAGTTTGAGCTGAGGATATTTGGGTTAACCTATAAAAGCAATCAAAGGCACCCACAAGGATGAAAATTTGAAATTCCAGGAGCCCGTGGATTCATTGATTAATATGGAATTTAGGTCTGAGATAATTTTGAGTTTTAGCACATTGTCAGCCATGCTCTACTGTTCAAACTTCACTTCCAGGTTACAGTAGTATCCATTATTTTAGAACATTTTTTGTGCTTAGTTGGGAATATCTGTTAAAAATAATTCATTAATTTTCATGTATTTTAAAATCATATACAAATCAACTAGATGGAGAATAATTACTAACTTAAATGCTTAATTAGCTTAAAACACTTTAAAGGAAGAGGTAATAAATTGTAAATTATGAAGAAAAATGACATGGATTCTTTGGACAACTTTTTTTCCTTGGCTGAAAATGCAACAATCACAATCAGCCAAAGGGGAGGGATATAGACTACAAGTTGAGATGGCAAAAATCCATTAAGGTGACTTAGAAAAAAAAAAAAAGTCTTTCCAAATTTGCCTGGTTGGATGGTTAAACTAGTATACACAGTACATTATACATTAACCACACAGTTTCTTTTGTTTTTATCATACAGAGCCATGAAAGCCAATTTAGTTTTTAAACTAGATCAATTTTCTTTCCTAAATGAGCTGAGGTGGGGTCACTCATCAGTAAACCTCTGTCAAACACTCTTTTTTTAGACTGTCCAGCTCTGCTCTTTAATGGCACCATTTTGAATTAGACCTTAATGTTATGTCACTTTAAATTAGCGGCTTTAGTTTGAACATGGCCATAAAGAATATTATCAAGCCAGAGTAAACAGTTTTCTATCAAAACAAATCAGTCTAGGCTAGAAATAGCAATGTCACTGACACTTTTGTCTGCTTGGTTTTCATTGTATTATCGGCTGTATCTTTTTAATCTAAACAAAAGCAAAAGTATGTCTTAATCTTACAAAACTATTGTTGTATATTTAACCTCATACATGCAGAAGTGTTAAGTTATATTGCCTCATATTGCTTTGCATAGTTCTCTTTTTCTGATTTATCCCATCAGTTCAGAGTTCTTATAAACCAGGTCCATATCAGGAGCCGCTAAAGTGCCATGCTCAGTAAACCTAAACCTGAGGTAGTTCTCCTTTTTGCCCCAATTTCATTCAACCCATCAGGTCGCCCTGTGTTCTGACAGGCAGCTCAGTAAAGCTATGCCAGATGTCACATGAATCACTGGGCCTTTCTTAATGTCACTGTTTGGTTGTAGGAAACCTGGTGACATCTTTCTCTTGCCCAAATAGCATCTCTATTTATTTTCAGAGACCTCCTAAGATGAATGTGTGTGTACACACATAATCAGATATTGATTTCTGTGCAAAATGTTTGTAATTTACTTATGGGAGAAATAATTTAAACCCGTTTTCCCAGGGATAGTTTATTCTAAGGGATGAGTTATTGGTTTTGGAATTCTGTATCTTTATGCAGTGAAATCCAACCGAGAATGGTCACGGGTGAGTTATTTGCCAGATGGCAAAATTTCTCCTCCTACTCAAAGTTGATTGTTTATGTGCACTTCCTACTACATACTGCAGGGAAAAAAATCTGTAGAACCTGCAGTTGGCAACTGGCAGTCAAGTAAAAAAATGAGCTGAATTGCCATTTGTCCCTCTAAATAGTCTCTAGTAAAATGAACAGAGCATTTCTGAGCTGTCCGTTAGACAAATAAGGGTTGAAATCAATGGAAATTAAATGAGTGTAATTTTGGACTGAACATCTATTCCTTATTAAAGCAGAACTATATGGAATTGTGGTGGAATTAAAAATACATACAGGATCTGATCCATCCTAAGAAAACAAAATCAATGTGAAAATCTAGTTCTTAACTGTATAATTACTAATTATGGTACTGCCTTACAGAAGAAGAATGAGCCAGCTGTTGCAGCATTAGTCTAGAGCTTCAATAGCTCAAATCAATCTGTGCTTTATCACTGACTTGCAAGTTGAAAAAAATGAGTTACACAAATTGCAGGGGAAGAGGTTAACTTGTCAACTTTTAAGTGGAATTGTTTTAAACTTTTTTTCTGTTTACTTTTGAGCCTTGTGGAGAATATTATAGAGGTTCAAGACAAAATAAACGCTGTATGGAAAAAAATAGGGAAGACAGTAATAAGAAGCAGAAATTGTGCCTGTATCTTGCTACTGACTCCAGATCTGGAAGCATGGGGTACTGGGAGACTGCAGTGCAATATGGTCCAGAGTTATCTGTGCGCATGCACACATGCAAGCAAGGTATTACAGTTGGAAAATACTGTGTTCTGCTGAGAAGCATAACAAAAGGTAATGTGTATTAACTCAGTTATAGCTATACTTCATCCTAGACTTAAGCAAGCAAGGAAAAACACATGGCTCTGTCTGTGCAATGCCAAGTGAACTTTCAGATTGTTTCCCACCATCTTGAGGACTTGTCTAGAGTATTCCCTTCAGTCCTAGACCTCCTTCTGTCCTGCTGGCACTCTCCTATGATTTGCTGATTCAATAGATTAAACTCTGCATGACAGCAATGGGTTTTATTTCTGAATCTGTAATTTATTGTGGCCAGATTCAGCATATATCTCATATAAGTCAGTCTGATGTAATTAAATGTCAGGAATTTGTAAATACTTTCCAAATCTGATCTAAACAACTCTTCAAGTGTCAGGATGGTGGAGTCAAGGTAAAAATACTACTCATGGTTACACTGGTGAAATCCATAGCAAGCTATTGATTAAATTGTGATTACACTGTGTCACTTAACAGAATTTGGACCAAGCTGTTTGAGAGGTGACCATGTCAACCAGAGCTTTGGGATGTTTATAATTTGATCTTTTGTCACAACGAGCTCTCAAAAAGACCAGAAGGTCTTTTAAAAGAAAAAAAAAAAAAAGGGGGGGGGGGGGGGGAGGAAAGAAAAATAAAAAGAGAAGACAGCTTAATGAGGATATGAATTTAATTGACTGTATAGAGAAAATTCATCATAAATAGGCAAAATAGAATATAAACCAAATGTGTTTTAAACCAAATCAGAACAAACTTTACCCTGCCCATTGGGTCTTGTAGATCAGGACAGGTCATGAAAACTCAGCAGCTTTATATGCTACAGCAAGCTCATATTACCTGTTGTTAAAGATCTCTGAGATCCATTTATTTACCAAGTGCTGGAGGAAATAGCCATCCTTTTTCACTCTCTGATTTTAATACCATATGATTCCTCTTAGGTCTGCAATGGCAGTCAGGTGAAAAAGAATAATAATATGTAATGCCTCCTGGACAGTTTGGAAAAGAGAGATGTATCACAAAAGTCTGGAAGACGTTCCAGTGATACAAGAAAGATACCACCTTACTGTCACTGTTTCTAATTAACAACAACCTAACTGTCACTGTTTCTAATTAAGAGAGGAAAATATAGCACAAAACAGTACAAATAGCAGATGGTTATAAAAAGGCATAAAGAAAACATGAGCAGCATGAGACCTGATTTTTCAGTAATTCTAATTGTGCTAAAGAGATCGGACAGTACTGCTTTTTCTCTTGGTAAAACTGAAGCGACAAATGATAGAGTGAGAAAGAAAAGAAGAAGAGTCAGCAAATTAGTTTCACCAATGAACTTTGTGTGGAATATGTTAACATTTTGGAGATGAGATGAATGATTTTATTAAAGATCTGAGAATGCTTAAGAGCACCTTTTAGAGCATAATATTAATATCTCTTGCTGCCTTGAGTCTTCCATTTATATTGGTGCTGTGCTTTGCTCTCCTAAAAAAACTCTCAAATGTTAGAAATTGATTAGTCTCTCTCCTTATTCTTTTATTTAATGTATTCTACATCTGGTATTCGTATACTAGGAAAGAGAATAGTGAACACATAAAAAAATACTTTACAAGTCCTGTGACTTTTATGATTTTCACATATTTAAAAACCAAGATTCACTTTTTCCAGACTACATAAGAAAATGGAAATCCAAACTTTGAGAATGCAGTGGAAACAAAATACCAGTTTCTGACGTCTTTTCCTGAATCTGTGATTTACATGACAAATGCCAGCATAAAATAATATGAAGAATCATATGAAATTGTAAGTGACAGAGTTGTGTGTTTGCAGAGTCTGTTTTCTATAGCAAGCTTTGTAATCCAACCTTGAATTCTGGCTGGTTGGCTGGTTTTAATACGCCAGTCTAGCAGCTGTTTTTCAATGGCTGATATTAAAGCAGTTGGTGGTCTTGGTCCTGGTTTGTGTCATACAAAACATTTTCCTAGCACTCAAGATGTTGGAAAAAAATCAAAGGATTAGATGGGCAGAGGTTTGCCCTCGCTTTTTTCAAAGGCTTTCACGTGCTGCTGCTGTTAGGTCCATAATGATCTGTTGCCAAAGCTGTTGTGCCCACAATCATGTTTGCTACATTGCGGCTGTGTGGTTTTTGCTCCTGCGCTTAGGAAAGATGCTGGGTTTTGGGTTTTTTTTCTATCTCAGAGTTGCTCTGTGGTAATTTGTTGCAAAGGAGTAAAAAGCATCTCCTTGTGCCTAAACATTCAGTGTCCTTGCATAGAGTTGTTGAATTTAACAGTTAAGTGTACATGAAATAAGTACTTGAAATGGAAGTTTTTAAAATCAGTTTTCAAAGGCTAGGAAACCCATTCAGTTTAGTACCATTTGCCACTGATTAAGATGTATTGTACTTAGGAATTATAATGGCTTTGAAAAGTGGAAAACCTTTCAATAAATACAAGACAGTAAAATTCAGAATGTCTATGTAATACAAATTTTTCAGTTATTTGGATAAAATGTAAAAAAATCAAACTGTTCTGAAAACAAATTTTGGAGGAAAAATCAGAAGTGCTTAATTTTTATATTTTTTTTGATCACAAGGAAAATTTCGATAATCTTCAGACTGCACTGTCTTGTTGCAATCTGTTTATTTACATTGCTTTTAAAGTGTCCAACATGAAATTGCTTATCTCTGTAGTCCTTGCTTATTGGGAATAGTGATTCAGGTGCACCTAAGAAAATTCATGTTACGTGGTGGGAGATCTTGTTCCTCCAGGACAAATGCTCATATAAGTTAAAGAGGATTAGAGGTGTACTACAGGTCCATAAGGCAAGGCTTTGCATTTAGTAATATTGTGCAAAAGTAGTGAGAAATTAAGACTTCCCCATTGTTTAAATAAGGCACAAGTTGTTTCATATTACTGTGGATAATTTTATGAACTACTGGATAGGAAACTGTTTCAAAACTATTTTAATTAGATTTTAAAAAAATTTTAAATGTTTATAGAATTACTGGTTTTAGGACTTTTAAGGTTGCCTAATCACTCCGACTTGCTTCTCTTCCTGCCTATAGCTGTAATTATAACATTCAGCTTTAATTCTACATAGTGGTCAGTGTTCAATTCTACCTCTTCCTCTCCATCAGCCTATCTATGATGATTTTGCTTTTGCAATATTTGTTTGATCAAAAAGTATTTTCTGTGAAAGTGAAGAGGTTTTAATTCTTTTCTCTCCTACAGGCCATTGCACAGTCAGGAGATTTCAGATGACATAGCTTCAGCTCTGCTTTTTTACAGGTTTTACCAGAAGAAGGTCAGAGATAATTACATTTCCTAACAAAAAAAGCAGAAATTTTAACTTCAAAGCAGACAGAAAAAAGGCTTGCTGGTACATATTTAGTTGTTTAGGGAAGAACTGATTTTTTTTTTTTTATGTCAGTTTCAGGATGGATGTTTCCAGTTGGGAATTCCTCAAATTTAAGGAAATAGCTACTAAAATATGTTTTGATTTCAGCTAGTTATCCATGGAGATAAAGTGCCAGCTATAACATTTATTATTTAATTTATTGGTTTTAATCTAATGATCTTAAAGTATTAATATCTATGTGTTTTGCTAAATTTCATAGCAATGTGCTTTTATTACTGGACATCTTTTGATTTCTCTCTCTTTCTCTCTCTGTACACAAATACATACATCGAGTTCTCAGTTAAAACTCCTTAACATGATAATAATTAATGCACATTAAATATAGTAATGTATATATGAAAAGGTAGCAAAGCAGTAGGCAAATTGTAAGATAAGAAAGCTTCCTGAGATGTCATATTCATGTGGAGATACAGAGTATTTCTGCAGTGTCCCTACTTTCCTAAGTTCCAAAATGCTTTTAAATAACTAATTTGAGTTACCCCAATGCCACCATCTGTGAGAATAGAACAGATTTTTATTCTTCTTGGTGTATCTTGTCACGGCTTATCTTTGCCTTTAAAACTGTCAAAATATTCTGACAGGTAAGGAATCTGGTTCCAGGGGTTTCATGGGTTCATTACTCAGTTGTTCTCGTCAAAGAAGGTCCATTTCTTTACTTTCAGATGAATATTCTTTGTTGTAATAAATGGAGAAATACATTCTGTTTTTATTAATTTCAAGGAAGCTGTATTCTGTTTCATATTTTCATGTTCTGAATCTTTCTAAGTCAAAGAAAAAATACCACCTGTTTTTCTATTTTTATACCATTTTATAAGCATCGATCTGAGCAAACTTCTCTGAATTTACTTTCTTTCTGCAATTAGTGACTGTATTCAGGATAGTTCAATTGCAATTAAAAGCAAGAACGGTTGTTTTAAAGTGCCTGTTGTCAGGCACAATAGAACCTATCAGCAAGAAAACATGGTTGAGTCTGAAAGCAATCCACCTGGCTGTGTTTCACATCCCATATGGGATTATTACTTTGCACATGATTGCCATCCCAGTCAATCTGCAAAGTGTATGAAAATGTCAGTGGAAAGATGCAATGGCTACTAGTGTTATTAAGACCAAATTACAGTTTTATAAAAAGGCAATTAATTGTATATTAGAGTTGAAGAAAAGCAATGTGAATGCCACAGTATATGTAATGATATTAATAAAGTCTTTAAGGCAAGTCATATGAGATGTTCATATGCATAAATTCATGTTTCCTTTATTTGCATCATCTTTTCTAAGCAGGAAAAAACTAAATAGGGTCACTTGAAGGAGAAAGAGAAATAGCATAGTCAATTAAGAGTCAGTCTATCTCCCTCATCATTGGCATTTGCAAAATGTAAAGCAAATCAGCTTTTTTAAATTATGAAAGCAGATTATGGTCATGAAATTTGTGATTCTCAAGAGTGCACTGGGCAGTAACATCAGGTAAGCTGTAGGATAAATTTATTATCCTTTTCAAGGTAGTATATACCATCATTAATATGATTTAAAAACGCACATGAGGATCTGGTAACATGTAAAGAATGTGATTTTATTATCTCTGTACGTGTAGGTAGTGTTTCCTATTAAAAAATCAGAGCTACCCTGGAATGGGTCATGGTAGAACTGTACAGGCTACCCCTTACATGGACATACTTGTGATTTTGTATTTCCCAGTCAGAATGTATTTGCTGTTTCCATGTGAATACCAGTCATGTTGCATCTAGAGGGCAGTGGTAGAATGTCACAGTTTGTCATCCATTTCTAGTTACCTTAGTACTATTGCTATTAGAGGATCTTGAAAGGTTGTGTAAAAATGATATAGTAATAATTCTTATTAGGAGAGAAGTTAGGCTTTTTGCAGGAATTGGAGAGTTGCTTTTGAAGTGAGTGTGCATCATATTGTAAAGTAATAAAATTATTTTCTAAACAAACATTATTGTGAATGCATTAACTGTAGCATAGATTTGGTCTCAATCAGGTTTTTATAAATTGATGACTAGTGACATTTTCTGTACAATGGAGAAAATTGCCCAAACTGCACATCATGTACCACCTACTCCTTCGATCCCTTTTCTACACCTTCTAAATGTAGAGAGGTTTGATGGTTTGCACCTCTGCACAGTTATCAGTCTTTCTCTCCAAATGCACTGGCCCCCAAAGAGAGTGGTAACTTTTTAAATGTGCAATATGTTGAGTAGGTGTTTTGCTGAAGCACCAGAACATTAAACAGTCAGCACAATCCCATTTAAAATAATTAGGATTAATTTTCTCTAGCTCTCATGAAAACAAAAAGAAAATTATTTACAGCTACCTGTACAGTGCCAACTTAGGTATGCTAGACTAAGGTAATTACAGTTAATTTAATTTAAACAAATATTAGCCAAGCTTTGCCAATGTGACAGGTGACTTTCAGTTCACTATTTTTGCAAGTCCAAGTCAAAATACATCTTTCTTCTCAGAAAGAGCTGAGCACTTTTCAAAATGGATGATGCACATGATAAAAGCTTTAATCACTGTGAAAAACTGTGATCTGAGAAATTTACAGATAGCTTTTGAGAGCCATAGAAGCCAAATCCTATCCAAAAGCAAGAGAAGTTTTAAAAATGAATGCTGATATTTTCAAATATACCTAAGCTTTTTAAAACAAATTGGATGATTATTTAAGAATTCCATGTAAGGAAATGAATTGCTGAGTTCAAAATTTAATGAAGTTCATTGAAATAAGTAGGAATATTGATATAAGGCTTGAAGATTTTGATTCTTGATTAATGGAAATCTATGTAGATCATATATTGTTTTCCTAATGTAATACCTTTGCAATAATAAAAAAAAAAACTTTAAATAATTTTTAATAATAAATAAAAGTAGTAATTAGGAAAAAGTTGCAGACTTGAATGCGTGCATCAGTCTTTTTAAACTTTGGAGGTCCCTTCTTTCCTTGTCCTTTAAAATAGGAATAAACACATTCTGAAAGGCTAAGAAACAGTATTCCATTATCAGAGGAGCTGATTAAATAAATATCTATGTACTCTCTCAGTGAGAAAAAATACAAGATCTTTTCTGAAGCACTGATAAAAAGCATCCTGACCGCTTGCCCATAAATTTGGAAGTTGCCCAAATTTTAATTTTAAAGGGCCAGCAGCAATAATTGGTGCCCATGAGCCCAAATTTGCTGTAAATTTCCATGTGGCATACATGAATGAAAAATGATGGTATAAATAGACTGGTTAAAAGTACAAACTAGACTAATTAATGAATAAACTGGCAGCTTAAACTTTGAGTTGTCAGTTACAAAGATGAGAGAGAAAACAAGTGTTCTCTTTCTCCATTGCTTGTACCAGAGCAGGACCCAGTCTACCACTAAAAATCATTCTTATGCTTATCTTTTCATAATCTGCACACAGCATTGCTATATGTTGCCAAATCTATTAGATGCCATGATGCCAATTATTTTTTGTGGTTCCCCATCTTTTTTATTATAACATTATAAAATAGTCTCTCTGAAGCCTGATTTTATTTATTTTCTTAGCCTTTTTCAGCATTAGGGTTGTGGTGACTGGTGACGCTCCCTATGGATCCGTTCCTGGAGAGCAGTCAGCATCAGCTGTTCGGTTTTCTTGCAGACTGCATCTCCCCTTCGCCTCCTACTGTCCTGTTATTCCTCACTACAGCAACAGAAACAAATCTCCTGTCTGTCGTCAGCTTCTAGTTTGTCTCCTAATGGTGGTTCTTTTTTGCTGTTCTTGTCTCCTTTCCTGCTGCTTCCTTTATCATTTCTCACTCATTTCTATTCCACCCTAACTTAATACTGTTATGTCAGGAGACGTGAGATGGCCCTGTTACTCATAGTTCTACAAGTATTTCTCCTTGTTCGGGTGAGATCTGATTTTTCCCAGAAAGGTTGAAATGTATTGTTAGTCTGCTAGCTCAGTAGTCACTGGAGAGAGGCAGTGGTGACTACGCAGAGAATTTTTCTCCACCTTAATCTGTCTTATTAGAATCAGTTCTTGGAGGAAGAATCAATTCTTACTGAGAATGAGGCTTTTATTGATGCAGGATGAGATTTTGAGAAGGAGCGAGGCAGGTATCTGCCGTGAATGATTTATTTATATTCTAGGCATGATATATATTTGTAAATAAAGCAAGCCATTTTGCCCTAGCTGCCTGCATTTGCCATCTGAGCCTACATTTGCCATTTGAGCTTGTGATACATGTACTGCATGTGTGTGTCTAAAATACGTCATTTCTGCTCGATGGTCACAGCAGCTGAATCAAATGCATAGAATCTACTGATAATGCAGCTCCTACAGAAGCAGAAGTTTCCAGGATAATGCTGTTAATTGCTGATCTGTGTGTTGCTTAAACCAGAGTTGCCTGTTCTGCAGTTCTTCCAAGGAAAGGGGTAGCATCAGTGATGCTATTGTAACTACTGCCATAAAACACACTTGGCACTTATAGGAGGTTATGTTAAAGGACATATAAATAACCACGATAAGAATTCCTAGCACAAGTACTCTTGTGCGCATTGTTTTTTTCTTGACATACATACATATCTATCACGCATGTTCATTGCTATTGCTAAGATCCACACACTAAAAGGACAGTTTTCAAAGGCTGAGTGGCCTGATTTTGGCATAAGTAAATTTTGGTAAGGGCAGGTATACACATTTCAGCTGTCTGGTGCCATCCATCCAGTGCAGTTCTCTAGCAACCCCACTGGAGCAAAGCATTTCCCAAAACACAGGTTTCATACCAAAAAAAAAAAATAAAAAAAAAAAATCACTCCTAGAGCTGAATTAACATTTTGTCTTTCCTGGAAAAGTTCAGGTTTCAGTTTCTTTTTCAACCTTCACCTGTTGTGTAGCACCAATTAATGCCCAAGGTGCAGCAACAATTTTGATTTCAGGACACTTATATGAACTTGTATGAGTCTTCAGTTATACCATTCTGCTAGAGGCATTGAGACAACAATAAAAGAGCCTTTGCAGGTTTCCTGTGTGATGTGAGAAAGGTAAATGTGTGTAAAATTCTCCTTCCAGAAGACCTAACTGGTGGCAGCTCTAACTTTGCTGGGGTTCTCAGCCAGCAGGTGCAGTACACGCCTTCGTGGTGCTGTTGGGCCAGTCTTTGTGCTGGTGTGTGCCTGATACTGCCATCTCTGCATGGTGCCAGGTGAGAGGAACTCAGGGAAGGACATCTCTGAGATGACCCTTAGCAAAATTTTGGGGGATGGACCCTTCTGTCCTCAGTGAAGAGTCTGTCCAGAACCAGAAGCCAAGCACATGAAGCTGAACACCTTCAGTCTTGCATTCTTCCTTCCCCTCTCTTGTACAGTCATTCAGGCTCATCTACACTGTGTATCCGTGGGTGTGGGTCTCAGCTTGCACTTTAGCTCAAACTAACAGGAGAAAACAAATTTACTCGCTGACTTGAAGTAAGCTTCAGAGAATACTAGGGAGGAAAACCTGTGGCTTGAATGGGTTGAGCACTTGGATTTAACGTCCCCAGATCCTTGTGCCCTTGCAACACCTCCTCCAGGATTTTCCAGTGCTTCAGAGGCAGAAGGGCGAAAGAAGCCTTTTTAAAACTAGGTATTGGATATTCTGCATCTGGACAAACCAGCTTTACTCAGTTGTCCCTTCTCAGCTCTCTGGGCTTTAGGTAATGTAGAAAACTATTCTCAGTCCCATCTTAAGGTCCCATTTTTTTTTAATGCTGCACAATAACCTGTACAACTGGAATCAATGTCCAGGTCTGCTTTCTAGCATTTTTCTTTCCTTTTGGAGAGTGGTATAAATATTAATAGCAGTAACCATGGATATTCTCTTTTATCTGACATGGTACAAAAGAAGAAAGCTTCTCCAGATCAAATTGACTATTGATCTTGATGTGTCTATTTGTGCAACTTCTGTCACCATAATTTCAGCCCCATAATTAAAAAAAAAAAAAAATGAAGCAAGGTAACCTTATTCAAACTCAAGAACAGTAAAAAATAGATAAAACATGATGGATGGACTTACTCTTCTATCTTAAGGAACAAGGGTTAACTAGGAGCCAGAGACGTTACTACAGGGTAAAATCGGTGTTAAAGTAATGTCAGCCCTTGAATTTGTTGAAGTGAAAAAAATCTATGTATTCTGAGAGGAATTACAGTTCTGTTAGGAGCAGGAGCCTAAAATGTGCAGGCCTGAAAATGATTTGGAAATGAGTAAAGGCTTGAGCAAGACCTAACTTTGGTTATTTTCTCTCTACACCATCATGTATAGTGATTATGCTTTGTTTAATAACAGGGACAAAGAGTATTTTAGGACAGCTGTTCTCTCACTTTCATTTTTCTGCAAATAAAACCATTAAGCAGGTTTTTTCTTACTACCAGCTCTTTCCATGGTAAGAAGAAATGATTGCCCCCCATACATTCTCTTTTCATTCCAAGACATAATGATCTCCCCCGGATGCTGAATGGATAAGAGATGAACAGAATGTTTTTAATGTAACTCTAATTGACCTTTATGTTCATCACACTGTCTGGCTTTAATTCTTCTTAGAATTGCATTAACATTTGTTGAATACATATACAATTATGTTTGTTGAAAAAATTTGTATACAAAGAATGCTTTGCTACAGACTCTGGTCTTCAATAGAAATAGAATGTTTTTATGCCAGCCATGAAGATTGCAAATCTCTGATTATGGGATTACATTTTCTGCAATCAGGAGTTTTTTGTGACAGAATATTTTTAGTTTTCCTGCATTTTTTTTCTCCCTGCTCTTCATCTGTGAATACATTCCTTCTCTAAATTTCCTTCTTTGCTGGGTTTACTGCACAAAGAACTTATGAATGGGTGAGACATCCATTCATATCTTTTAACAGCATGTATTCAGGCTGTGTCTCTTCTCATTCTTTGTAAGGAGAGATTCATTTTCCGCTATTGTGAAAGTGGAATTAATTCTTAGATTTATGATTTTTAAGCATTTGTTGTTTGAGAGCATAAGTACATAAAACAGTTGTTGTGCAAACTGAGCACATCTGGCTGAATCTTTTTCTTTGGTCTCCCTTAAAAGGGCTTCTTGTTCATAAAGCTCACCCTGTATTGTTTAGAGATGTAACAAAGAACCAGGCAGGATTTAATTTTCCAGCAACACAAACCGTTGTAACTTTAATAGTCTTATATTCTTAGTCTAAGATTAAATGGGGAAAAAAGGACAAGAAATATAGTGCTCCGGGAGGAAGGGACTGACAGTATGGACATGGAGACAGGAAGCTAAGATGTCTGGGTTCATCTTGTGTCATGGCATTAAGTCACCTATTGAATAAATACATCAGTCTGGGAACTCCAGTGATGGCTGTGATTCATAGTTAAGTGTACAGTTCCCTGACACTGTCTCATGAAAGACACAGAAGGTGCACAAAGAATGCCTGTGATGTTAGTTGTGGGATTTTTGTTGCTTTTGTCTGTTTGGGAGATTGTTTGCTCTTCCTGGTAGGAAAATTAAGGTGAAGTTCATGCTGAAAGGGAAGGTCAGAAATCTGACAAATATTGTCAATAGATAAACAGTTGCTCACTATAGGAGCAGAAAATATAAGAAAGTAAAAAATCATATTCATACCTTCTGAGTTCCTAGAGGTCCTTAATCCCACATAAACAAGGTAAAATTATCCCAGGAACCAGCCAGCCAGAAAGGCCTTGAAGGTGACAGAGAGCTTTTTCTTCTCTAAATTGTCTCAGGGAATTATGCATTTTTGGAGAGCACCTGCAGCTTTCTCTGCAGCGCTCAAAATCTGCTCATATGATGACATCTTTGGCTTCAAATGATGCAGCTGGCAGTAATTATGGGACTTGCAGCTCAGACCTGGTTTATACTTTAACTACTGATGGTCTGCCCTTCCCAGGCAGGGAATTTGCTCAATGGTCATAATCACTTCCAAAATTTTGTTTGTTTTGTGAACTCTGATTCCTAGCTCCAGGCCATATGGAGTATCAATGTTCTTTGTACACAGAAAAATTTACTTTTATTTTGACTACAGTCTTGGCTCACCTGTCACTTGAATATTATATACAGATGCCTTTTTATCCTGACACCTCCACCTTTGAGTTTCAATAGACTGGACTATTTCAGTTGGAAGAGCCCTACAACGATCACCTAGTCCAACTGTCTGACCAATTCAGAGCTGACCAAAAGTTAAAGCATGTTATTAAGGGCATTGTGCAAGTGACTCTTAAACACTGACAGGCTTGGCACACCGACTGCCTCTCTAGGAAGCCTGTTCCAGTGTTTGACCACCCTCTTGGTAAAGAGATGCCCCCTAATGTCCAGTCTAAAACTCCCCTGGTGCAGTTTTGAACCATTCCCACCCATCCTATCAGCACCTCCCTCTCCACTTCCCCTCCTCATGAAGCTGTAGACGGCAATGATGTTGCCCCTCAGCCTCCTTTTTCTCCAAACTAGACAAGCCCAAAGTCCATAACCACTCCCCACAGAACATTCCTTCCAGCCCTTTTCACTGTCTTTGTTACCCTCCTCTGGATGCCTTCAAGGACCTTAACATCCTTCTTAAATTGTGGGTCCCAGTTTCCTTGGTTTGTGTGTGGTTTTCTGGAGTGTTGGCTCTTCCTTGACCTTTGGCGCCTAAATGTGGTGGCCATGTCTGCTCTTAGTCACCCCTACCCAGTGGTTATGACCGCTGTGATGGTACGATGATGATCTGTGAACTATCAGGTCAGCAAATGATCAGCCCAGAGTCCCTGAGAGACACTGGATATACCTGAGATTTTGATCAGACCAATTAACTTCATGTCTTATTGTGTTTGCATTTATAAAAGGAAAATAATTTTAAAAGGTTTTTGTGTTTGTGTTTAGTCTTCACCCTTACCAACGTTCTGCTGGAAATGGAAACAGATCAAAGAGGTGACTTCTGTGCCAGAAATGTGGTGTGGGGGCAGCAACAGTGACTGCTCTGCACCAAATCCTCCACACAAATTATTTTAATGCAGGTCAGTGACAATAGATATTAGACAAGGTCCAGATGACATCTAAAAAGCCTTTATTTTTCCCCAGTTTTGTTTGTTTGTGTCTTTGTTTTTCTTTTTTGCCCCCAAATATCTATCATCATGTATCATTCTGCTTGTGTTAATGATTCCTGATGAGTTAGTACCTGAGTATCTCAAGAACCAACCACTCTGCCTGATTTTTTTTATTTTTTTTTTTTTCCTGGTTGGTTATGGCTTGAATGAGTGTGCTGTAATGTCAAGAAAATCTTTGCTGTTCTTGAGGGCAGCTCACCTCAATATGCTAATTGCTGGAGTTATTAGAATAAACCTGTCACTGGTAGAACCATGATAAATTAAGTATTTTAAAATTATCTCCTAAGCAGAAATTTTGACTAGTACTTCTGGACTTATTTTTCTGAAGATGACACGTATATATCTCAAGTACTATTATTCAAACATGAATACATTTCATAGAGGGATGTTTTCAAATTTAGAGTATACTGAGGAGAATAATAGGCAGCAGGCTTGGAAGATTCAAAACTGTAATAGTGACCTCTAGTGACTAGAGAACTAAGTAGGTCTTCCAGAACAAGCTTAAATTTTCTGTAAACCTAGTATTTTATAGAAGTTTTGAATGGCGTTATGTTATTTATGAGAGAGAATTCTTGCTTTTCTGCCTTTTTCAGCTGAAATTCATGATTTTTAGCTAAAACTGGTATCTATTTAAATGTTCCTTTCTTAATAATCCTTGAACAGATTTTAATACCTTTATTCTAGTCTGAAAGTAATTAAACCTTACTTGAAGCGCGTCTGAACTTCTTTGCTGTGTGTTCTCTGGCACATAGAACAGAAAATGAGAATACGCCAAATGACTTCACACCTCATCTCAAACTCTTTATAAGGATTTAATTTTACAGAATGTTGTCTCCTGTGATCTTAGTCCCCAGGTAGCTTTTACTGAAAACTTCTCACATAACTTTTTTATTAATCTACAGATAATGTTCTTAAAAAACACAAAATCTTGTCCTTTTACTGTCATCTTTCTATAGGAGTTAAAGTCACACTGGTGGAAATATATTGATTTTGAATGATTCTGCCTTAAGCACAGTGGACACCCAGAGCACCTAATGTTTAGTGGTAGTATAATCATTGACATATTTTGTGCGTAGCAATGGGTGTCAGATGTAAATTTAATTTGATACTCACCATACATGTACATAGTCTATAGGCTCATTTATTACCTAATCACCTTCTAATATTCCCAGTACTCTCACTTGCACTTAGTGCAACAGCTGCACTTACTTAATAGGGAGATGTATATTTATTTTTAGTGATATGCGCTGAAAACATTTTTTTTTGTTAAATATGCAACTTTACTTAAAACGTTACTTAAGGGATGTGGACAATGAAAAGTTGGAGAGAGAGGAAAAGAAATGCAAATTCTATTTAAAACTCTTCAAGAAAAAATGAAGTAAAACATAACCCAAGTGAAAGGAGTAAGCTTTAAATTTCTCATTCTCAGGATAATTCAGTAAAATTTGGAAGATTACATTGAGTCATCTGTGTACATAGTTTTAGTTCTTTAGAGCCAGGAACACAAGGTCTAATATTCAAAGTTCATGAGCTAAACAGAAAACAAGCAAATGTAAATAAGGTTTGACTTTTCATTTCTCCTCCTGATACAGAAAGTAGGAAAAGCAGCTGAATATGAAACAAAAAAAATCTCAGTTTTTCATTTAGACATTACTCAAATTAAGTTTTAGATTTTTTTTATTTTGCTTCAAGGAAATTATTCAATTGAATAATACAAGGAGAAGGAAATATGACAAGTCAAGAAGGAAACAGTGCCAGAAGAACATATGAAAAAAACAATGAGGACTGTTGGTGAGTAATTTCCATTTGATTTCAAGGAGATGATACAGACTAAAAAATCTGGCCAAAGTTTATGATAAATTTGTTATGTAATTAAAGACCTTTGGCTTTCTGATAGAGAATTAGGAGACAAATATGCTCGATATTTGGATGTAATCTCACAGTGACACCTTTATAAGTCATACAAATGTATGTATTGAAGGTAACTACAGCTCCTATTGTGCAGGGATTTTAATGGTTACATGTCTTATGAGTAGGCTTATTCATTATTAACCAAGTCTTTATTCAGAGGAGATACAGTTTGAAAAATATTTTAAATGAGTTATTTAAAGTCACTGAGAATTTGAGTCCCTTTAACCTTTAACATATACACAACATGGCTCATAATACACATCCACGATTTTTTGTTCTTTTTGTATTTGGTTTGACAATCCAATATTTTCCTATTTTGATGAATAGGAGAATTGTCCTTGATGAGTTTTTCAGATCCTTCCTGTGCCTTGGTGTTGAAAACTCCAGAGAGATATTGATTCTTGATGATTTCAGTGCCTGGTAGGGCAGAAATTTTGATTTATTTACTGTTAGATTCTCTGAACTGAGGCCAGCTTATTTGGTCAGTCATGCATGAGAAGAGATGGTTGCTTGATTTAATATTTTGGTTAGGGATTATTTTGCAGGGGAAGTTATTTTGATTGCATGGTAAAGTGATTTACGTCATGGTCTTTGAGGTTATATAGCAGAATTTACGACCATCAGCAAAGTCTAATTTTTTAAAATTTGAAAATTATAATAAAAGCAAGACCAAGACAGTAATTCTTTAACAGAAATTACACTGTTGCTATGGAGAAAAGCATATGATTTTGAACTTGCTTGCATCTATTGAAAATTTAAGATAAGAATTTCTAAAGCTTAATTCTTATTTAGCAAATCAGACTTTTCAAAAGTGATCAAGAGCACTTACAGCAGTCAAGCACCTTGAAAATTAGGATCCTTTGTAAGTTCAGCCTTGTAGGCTGTGGAGCCCTGCAGTGTTCTCACCTTCAAGCCACACTTCTTGGGTGGCTGAAAGTATGTATTTTAGAACAATAAGCCTTGATCAGTATTTTTCCCTTATTTGATGGCATCTCTTAGATCTTGTTTGGGGGAATAAGATTGGTTTATGTCCATAGTCTTGTCTCTGCTATCACAAAATATTAGTAAAGACTTTTTCAAAATTTTATCAGGGAAAAAATGAAAAAACGGAGTAGTTTACATATCCTAGAATAAAATAATTATAATGAGAAATCTTCAGATAAAATGTTATCAAAAATTTTTTGGAGAAAATAGACATTAGCTGAAATTTAGCTGACAGGTTTTATTTGGTTTTGTAACTTTTAACTCTAAACCCCATTAAAGATATAATAAAAATCACTGAAGTGTTTTGAAAAAATGGAGTTGCCATCACCTAAATTACAGAAACAAATCTAGTATGAAGCATCTGCCTCTGTGTTGGCTTTTTTTTTTTTTAAATAACACCCTTCCGAAGTGCTAGCCAGAGTCAGTGCTGATACTAGCACACTCTCCTTTTTTTCTTTTTTTTTTTTCTTTTTTTTTTTTTTTTCCCCCCTCTTCACTTTTTACCTCTACTGAATTGTTTGAGATAGCAAAGCTTGGGGGGAAATGCTTCAGGTTGATGCTTCAGACTTGGAGAATTGCAATGATGGATGTTTACCACCCTTCAATACTATTTACCCCTTCCATTATGAACTTAGTGATATTATTTTGAGGGTACTTTATAGATGGTGATGCTAAGCTAACCAACCTACAGACTTTACTTACAGACTCACTGGCACATGATTACGCACTGTGAGAGAGGCATCTCCTCTTTGAAGAGTGCTGGAGTTCCTCTATTGTATAGGTAGGCAGAGTTCTGCATGTCCTACATTTGTGGGTAATAGATGTAGGCACACCACTTACTGGTAGAACCTATTTAGAGATCACAACCTCAGTAGGCTGGAGCTGAAAACTACACCGTGTTGCTCTCTATTTTAAGTGTTTAATTCTTTCTCTAAGGTGACATACAGCTCGTGGTACAAGTACTTAGATTGGATGCTGTAGGCAGGGTCTGGACTAGTAAGAAGATGCTGTGTTATAATTATTTCAAACTCTGCTTTGCCTTTCTCCATTACTTTTTTTTTTTTTTCTGCTGCATGTAAAAGGAAAGCCAGATCTGAAGGTTATATTCACTTACCCAAATGTCAAGTTCTGTATGAACATCTCAGTTGACATTTTTCTCTATGCTTGGTAAAGAATGATCCAAATGTCTGACAGTAGTGCTGTACCAACTGTACCCTACTAGCCATGTTCAGACATGAAAGCTCGTTTTGGTCATTGTCTCAGAAAGTTGATAAAGACCTGAAATTGGAAAATGTTAACATAATAGCTTGACATTTTACTTTTTCTTTTTTTTTTGTTCAGCTTGGATCGAAAGTGATTTCATGTGTTTAAAATAAGGGAAATACACTGTATGTGAAATATTTAATAGACTGATTACTGCCACTTCAGCCTTTTCTTGCACACACATCTCCTAGCACTATATAAACCCCCCTATTACTTGTAGTTAATGCTTCCAAAATGTGAGAGGTGATCCCATTTCTTTAACACTCAGAAGTTTATGGTGTGTATTTGATGTCAGATTTTCAAAATGACATAAGAGTCAGTAGCATCTAATTAGACATCTAATCAATGGGCTATGACTTTTTATATCTAGATGTGTAAGGCTGACCAGCTCTCACAATCTGTCTGTTTCACCTAAGTTACTTTATGTGAAGTATTTGAGGTATTGGGGAAAGGAAACTTCTTGGCTAGATGCACCATGTTTCAAATATTATCTTAGGCAGACACCAGTAAATACCTCCAAATAATGATATCAGTGGTCTGAAATATGTCAGCTGCCTAGCATGGCAGCTTCTGCTCCCAAGAGATTAAAAGGATTTGTGCTGAACTGGAATCCTGTTCTGGATCTGAGCCAGATCTACAGGCATGCGCTCCTGAAAAAGAGGTAACTGCCAGTGTCTCTCACTCCAACTGGACTAAATGGTGGGGAACGCTGAGTGTCTTAGTGACATACTGGCCCAGGACAGTGTTATTGGAGCTGGGATTATAAACAAAAAAGCAGTGCTAGTCAGACACAAAACTTCTTTCACATGTGTTTTTTTTTGAAATACCATCAGGGTGTTTCTCTCTCCCCTCCACCCAGAGTGCATGTGAGACCAGCACAGTCAAAATGGGGTATTTTGTTTAATAGTATGCAGAATGAAAAGCTAGTCTAGCTTAGGAACCCTGAAAATTATACTTTATATTCCTTCTGTATGAGTAGGTATAGCAAGACTCTATGGCAATTCATGATCTAAAAAATTGTAAAATATTTTAAATTCTTTAAGTTTGGGATTTTTTTTTTCTCCTGTTTTCCCAATAATTTTTCAGTTCTTCTAGGTTTACTTGAGTTTGTGTTAAAGAAGAGAGTTTTACCCAAAGTATTGAAAAAATAAATAGTAGTTCTGGAAAAATAAGAGACTGGTAAATAGAAATAAATACCAAGTGGTGCTTAGCCAAATTCTGCTAACAAAGTAAGCACTGCCTGTGAGAGGTACCACAGCAACACCTCTCTTGCATCCCTTCTCTCGGAGCCTTATTACTCCTTGACAGACTTTGAATGTGTTCACAGCCCTGTGGGGGGATGCTTTCATATTAGAGGTAAAAGTAGAAGGCAATGACTTTCTCTGCCTGTCACTTACTTACAGACCATGATGAACTATCACATCATCTCCAACATGCTGTGTTCCTCTGATATCTTCCATTCCCTTCCTGAGTGAGGAGCAAGGAGATGGCATTTGTGTTTCCATTGCTGGTCATCCTACCCAGGATGCCTACCCAGGCAAATGAAGCAGCTGGCACCAGCTCAAGCTTTTTAGGGCCTTCTCTTTAACTGCTGTGGCAACAAGAAAACAGAAATATTATCAATTATATGCAATACAAAGTCTTACTGAAGAAGAAAAAGGATGTTGATACTATTTTGAAAGGAATTCGTCCATGACGCTATTGCACAACAGATGACAGGATGAATTTGAGCTCAGAAAATAATTTATTGCAGAGCTCTGTTTGGAAGAAGATTCAGTGAATGAAGGTCTGCTGTTAAAATAAATAAATAAATGAAAACAGCAAAGAAAAATCCACAGTAGTACTCTTGCGTTTCTCCTATTAACCATGAAAGAGCTTGTAAATGGGAAACACTTGGAACAGATTTTGATACTGAACTGAAAGTAGGAATGTGGGCAAATAAATTTTAAATGTTGATTTTTATTTCTTTTTTAATGGAAATTTTAAAAGAAAACTTCCCTAGCCTTTTTTCTTTATTTTTGGGACTCACAAGGGAAATTATGTCATCCAAACTGTATTGCTGGGGTATCAGTCAGAGGATATTCAAATCATGACTTTGACAAAACTGGTAGTTAAGCAACCTTTTTTTGGCATGATCATATTTTGCTGTTTAAATCCTGCTTCTAGATAATTATATACTCAGTTCATATGATTGACAATGGTTATTTGCTTACTTTAAAATCTAAGCAAATAGTTTGACAAGACAAGAAAGGAATGAAATTAATTCATACTTTGTCACTGTTCATGAAAAACAGGCTGCGAATCTATAAAGTGTTCAGACAGCTAATATCTATCTGATATTTTAACTGAGACTTTTGCACTATTTTATGACTCTATTGCTGGAATTAACTGTGCTTCTATTCAGAAATTACCCATGTATAATTCAATTTTTTAGTCTTTTATTTCTTTGGTGAATGTTTTAAAGCTATGTACCGATACCTTTCGATTTGTGAAAGACTCATTCTAGAGGTTCCTTTGATTCTCCACCTCTTTGGTATTTCTTGTTCTTTCTATAATTTGTTGTCCAAGTTGTTCAGTGCTGTTTGAACTTTTATGTTGCATACATTAACTTTAATAACTCTGAGAATTTTCATGATGGAAACCCATGAGACGTTGAGGGATCAATGCAGTAGCCTGATCATAGGTGTCTAATGCCATGTTGGATGTCCTATGGCATCCAAAACATCAGCAACAATCTGACAGGTATGCTGCAGGAATTAGAAGAGACCCATGCCATTTTGGATCACCAGTATGAGGCTAGGCAGGACACCTCGAGGCATCTGACATGGCAATAGGCACCTGTATTTAAGGAATCAAATCCAGCCTTGAAATTTTTCTGAAAGGAAAATGGGAGTGCAAAGGCATGCTTCATAAATCGCCACAGCAACTTGTTGCCTTGCATGGTCTCTTAACCCAGACAGCACAATTCCTGGTTTGCTCAAGTAGTTAAATTACTAATAAAATAAACCTGGAACAAGTCTCATTCTTATTGTCAATTCTTTCTTTTCAGCAGACAATATCAATGTGTTTATATTAAGAGTAATTCATGCCACCAGTTTTCTTCGGTGTTTTTTGACCAAGCAACTTTGCCCTCTTTCTTATATTTTGTCTGCAGCCTTCCATTTATAAAACCTTTATTTTGGGCTTGAACTGCAGGCTTGAGTCACCTATGCTCTGCTCAAAGACTACATGAGAGCACAAGTAATTAATTAGGTTGTGCTTTTATAAGAAATGTTCAGGGGATGCATAGCCAAGAGTTTTGTAGACATAAGCAATGGAGCAGCACACTTCCTACAGCTTTTTTTGTATTTATGCTGCTTCAGCACTTTTTGATTAGCTGGCTTAATTTTGCCAACTAAATCTTAACCCTCCAGATTGTTTTCTGTAGCCACAGGCACGATCCAGTCCAAAATGGTTTTTTTTTCTGTCTTTCACTCCAAAGTCAGACAGCCAGAACACTATTGGAACCTGATGCCACAGTCAGGTTATGGAAATTGCTCTCTAATCCACCTAATGTTTTAATACACTCGTTGAAATAAGAACCAAATGCATTTTTAACAAGTTAGCAGTAATATGCTGTGATACATGTCTGGAGAGTGAATGACTCAAAGTTGAAGAGACACCTCCAGGAGAGCTCTGGAGTTTGTTCCCTGAGCTGCAATTCTGCTGAGGAGCAGGGCTTGTTGAAGGCTCCTCTCATTTCACAGGCATTAGGCTGTATATGTCATGGTAGGCAACATACCCTATCAGTTCTGAGTATGCTATAGTATTGCAATGGGAATTACGTTCTTATTTTGTTTTCAAAAGGATGCCAGGTAAGTTCCATCATATGGGTGCTTTCTCTTGACCTCAGGTTATTGTTTATATACAGAAAGGATATTTTATATGAAAGAAGGCTATTTAATAGCAGTCTAAACCAATGTTACGCTATTTTCAGCATGCTTCGTAATGCAAGTACTTTGCTCTGGGTTTTTTTGCATACAAGTTCTTTCTCAAAATGAGAAAAATTGTTTCTGTTCTGCAGAACTGTTCTGACAACTTGCTGAACTAAATAGAATTGGGATCTAAATTACACGGACTAAATTTTTTAAATGGAAATATTTTATTCGCTGACATGAGACACTGCCAATATGTTTGCTTTTATAACTGGGACTTCTTACTGAGTTATATGATAGTCAGGCCTGATACTGTAATTTTCTAGAGGATCTATGGGTATCAAACCAAGTTTCCATCGATTTTGAATTGTCTCTGTGATAAAATGGAGAAGTTATAGAAGCTTTTCCTTCATGGAAGGATATACTTGTCATCAATTTTCACAGTAATTGTGCTTGAAAAATTGCTATTGTTCTTTTTCTATCTAAGCTGTCTATAATTAGTAATCCATAATGTGTAGGAAACCAAAATACCTTTGCTAACAGCTGGATAGTGTGTACCCAAATTTCTGCCATCTGGTGCTACAGTCTTGGCTAATACAGTGGGTTGAACTTACCATAAAGTCAATATTCAAAAGAAATATGAAGTAGCAGAGAGGGTGAGTAGAAGAGGCAAGGAAAAAAATGAAGAATACACATAGCAAGATGATGTAATTTTACAGTTAACTCATCACCTAAAATGCTTTTTCAGTGTGTCTTTATACATTAGTTGGATCATGTTCAGTATCTCAAACAAGCAACTAAACTTTTAATATGTTAATAGATTCAAATGTTAATCAATACTCTATCTTTAGCCCTTTGCCCTTTCCACCCTAGTCACTGAAAGTGTGCCAGAACCCCGACCCTTACATCCCAACCTCTGCTTTTATCTGACTCGCATGGTTCTGTTGCCTGGATACCACTGAAACACGTGAAAGAATGCTACTGAGCTGCTGTCAAGATGGCCATTTTATTACAGTGATTTATAAATGGATTATCTGTGAAAATGGCTCAGCCTTTTATGCAAGCACCCTACAGAGGCAGACATAACTCTAATTGGCTGCCTCAACAGCAGGTCTTGCTTTCCTGTTATTTTACAGCAGTAGGCTGATGCTTTACTGCAAATGACAGCAATGTAACCAGAAAGAATTAGCCAACTTCTCATAGTGTTAACCTTCAAGTGTATGTATGCATTTTTCCTGTCTTTGTCTTAGACTCCTTTGAGGTATCTGACCACCCTTAAGCCAGAACCATATTTTCTTCCAAATTCTCTTTAACAATAGGAGGCGATGGGGACCAACAAATTGCCAAGACGGAAAGAAACTTTGCAACCAAAAACCACAGACCAGAATTTTTCCTTTTGCCTTGCACAACAAATACTGTCTTGAAGTCAGTGTTAAGGGCTCAACATTTATATCAAAGGCTGTTGCTTGCTTCATAGCACATATTAGCACAACTTTTCAATTATTAATCCCTTTTGGAATGCTCCACTCCTATTGCAATGCAAGGAAATTAGCCCAAATCTCTGTGTGATCACAACTATTCAAGTGAGAGTATTTATTTTCTGAGATTTCCCTATAAATGTTTTGTGAGAATTGCAACCAATTATTGTCACTTTGATAGTAGCATGGCCAGATTGCTTATAAAAAAAGTGTGTTTCTGTAAGTTTTTCTAGCTGAAAGGAAATGGCAGTTTTATCAATAGCAAGGAGTATGCCCATTCTCTTTCTTTCTCATGAGTGTATGGCACTTTCTACCGTAGAAGAAAATTTTTGTTTACCAAAAGTAAGAGGGACTAGTGATTGCAAGTGGCAAAAAGCATGTTTTCTTTATTTTCATGTGCATTCAGATTATAACAAAGTTATAGGTGCATATTTTAGGTATACCAGTGTTAAGAAGCACATCTCTAAGTAGCAAAATACAATTTTAGCTAGTTCTTATATTTAATCTTTGGGAGGATTTACAAAACCTGAACTTTTTACAGAATTTGATTTTCATATAAAAAATGGTTAGGCTAATGCACTGGTCCTCTTTCTTTCTCTGTAACAAAGTAACACAGTTTAATAACATGGATACAAATACATGTTATACATTATGATTCTTCTTAAAAGCTACCACTGACTAATGTAAGAAAAATAGGAGTTCTCTTGTTGCTCTATAAAAAGCAGTGGTGTTTAAAACACTGTAGACAATGGAAGCCTTTCTCACAGAACTCATTATACCACAGTCTGTTAGAAAATCATGTTTTGCCTTGTAGTGTTTTCTTCTAATGCTCAAAGCAAAGTAGACCACACAATTTTAGGCTTGCTTTGTATGATTATGCAGAAAGAGTATTTAAGCATTAGGAACTTTAATTATGCAGAAGCTTTACTGAGGGATTTTAAATAAAAGATTTGTGCACATCGTATTATAATGAGCAAAGTAAATATATTTCTTGCAGTTATATGAAATATTACTGTAGTGAGGACAGGGCAATTTAATCAATAGCAACTGCACAGTGACCTAGCAATTGTTTGTTGGTTGTTGGTTTTTTTGTTTTGTTTTGTTTTGTTTTTGTTGGCAAAATGCTGGTATGTTAGTACCAGAATTTTTAAAACTCTGTTAGCTTCATGTACGTTGTCAGAGTCTCTCAGAAAGGCTGTGTCATCTTTGTAGTACTGCCTAAGGAGCCCTGGCTACAACAGGAATGCTATGGCAGGTAAGTGGCCACATCTGTTTCAGTCTCATTCTCCATCACTTGCACCCCAAGGTAATGTGCCAGATGTTCTGTTCAGACAGGTGAGACATGTTTGTTAGCAGTCCAAAAAATATTTTGAAGAAAAAAGCAAAAAGACACCAAAACGATATCTTGAATCTCATCCCTTCTGGAAAAGTTTCATGACCTCAGAACCTCACATATATCCCATAGGAGTGTTTTCTTCTACATTTTCTAGAACTTAAAAAGCCATGCTTCTTAGTTGGACTTCTAAGGCAATGGTTACAATGTTATGGATCACAGCTGTTTTGAATGGGGTCACAAACCTGACAAAAATCTACTGCTTATTTTAGTTTTGGGGATCACAATAAAAATATGATTGCAACTGGAAGTGATTTAGAAACCGATGATCCAAGGCATTGGAGGTGAAGAGAATGTCAACTTTAAACACCTCACAGTTCACGTAGCATACCTGCTAAGCTCCTTTGAAACTTAAGCATAGGAAGCATTATGCATGTGCTTTAATCCTAATTCAGCAAAGTATTTATTTAAACATTTCTGCACATCCATTTGTAAATGCATTAGGCATTGTTATACTGAAGTATTATGTGTGAAATACTGTCTCCATGAGTTGGGATAAAAAACCTCACTGATCTTCAGTGAGACTGGGGGTTTAACCATACCTACTAAATGGTGTAAATTTCAATACACCATCTTACCTTTTGCGTATGTCTTTTGAAATTTAGATCTATGAGTAAGTCAAGAATGATTGATCCAGAGTTGTCTAGTATTGTGAACAACTTTAATGAGTTAGCAAGCACACTTATTTAAAAATTTTAACCTGTATATTCTAAAAATACAAATATAGGATATGGCATGTTGAGGAGTTCTTACAAGGTTTTATTATCAAACGTGCTTATACATTGCAGTTTAATAAGCATGGGCACAGTTTACCGTAATGACTTCCAGACTTTATTGTTGTGCCACAAATCCATTGATTTTGCGGATATGTCTAGAGGAACAAGGAGGCACACTTGATTTCTTTATATGCTATGACTATGGCCTGGGAAACTATTTTTGACTAAACTATTCATTAAGTTTGAATTTTGTCATTCACAAAGAACAACTCCAGCATTATAGTTCCTGCTTCTCACAAAAATACACACACACACAAAAGTGCAGCATTCTCATTTAAGCTATGGGTGATGGACACATGAAATAAAGACAGACTTCCAGCCCTCCTGCTCCATCTTCTCTTATAAAATTGTGTTTTACAGACCTTAAAAGTTACGGGGGAAAAAAAAAAAGTATGAGGACAGACAATTGGAAGGAAAAACACTGAATTAAATAAAAAACTAAGTGCCTCAATCATAGCTCTGGCCTAAATTGGATTGAAACACCCTAATTACAAAGAAACACTCTTTTTGCTAAGTATAGGTTAGTACTGAGTCTTATTACCAATCATAGCTGTTCATAGAAAAATATAAAATGCTGAAATAATAGTAATTTCAGAGGAAAAAGTCTGCTTCTAGCCAGGATCTTGACTATGTACATAAACTTTGTCCAAGGGAGGAATCAGTAGTCATTCTCCATTTCCAGTTTCTCCCTCTTTAGCAGTTACAGGGAGAACTTGGCAAAGAAACCACAAGTGCAACATGACAGTGACCTTGTTTTGTCAAATAATTTGTTTTAATATGGGTAGAGATGAGCAGCATTCCTTAACAACCAGCATTTTGACTTTTGTGTGCTGCTGTTACTGAACACAGTAACTGCAGAAAATTATGGGCTCTGTTGGTTGATTTTCAAAATGACTGTTTTTATTACCTTCATGGATTATAATTTATGGATTAAGCTAATTACACATAAAGACTTGAATCTCAAGTATCTAATCATTATACTTGAACAACACTAAATATTATAGTTAAAAGCTGAATACCTTTCCTTGAAAACTGTATTATTAAGCTATAAGTATGATCATTTCAGCATTTTTGATTTTTTTTTTTCCTGTACTGTGAGAACAATATGATCAGTTATGGGCCCTAAATGTGTATAGCTAAATCCATTTGGGGGCAATTCTTCATTGTGGTTTGTAGAAACCTGTAGGGATAGTCCTTCTGAGGTTTGCTACCTCCAGCCTAGGTCATTAGGTTGCTTCTTTATGGTTTGTACAACACAGGAAAACATTTCCAGGACCAAACTTTTGTCAGGAAAATCTATTTATTAGCTTTTCCATTGCTGTCTGCTGACTTTGTGAAAGGTACAGGAGCTGATGGGTACACAGTTGTTTTTTCAGCCCTCAAGACCTGAAGAGAGTCCCAGCTTGCTCTTGGCAGGCAAGGGACTACCTAGGATTTCTTCCGGCATTGTCAATCCTTGTTCAGCCTTTCCACAGCTCCTCCAGCTCCATATGACATGAAGCAATTCAGCCCTTGCTTCTTCTGAAGGATTCCTTGATCATGAATAATCAAACTAGCTATAGAAGAGAAGAATTAGTATAAGGCAAATTGGGAGCAGGGGGAGGAGATGCTTCCACAAATATGACATGGTTAAGAATCCAGTGTATAAATCATAGGCCTGCTTAGCAAAAGAAAGTGTACCATAGTGCCACATTTCTAAAACATTTTAAAGTGAATAATTTCAAAATCTAGTCATTGCAAAGTGATTTTACAACAGAACCTTAAGGGAAAAGGTTTCTCTCCATAAGGTAATTAAGTAGCTCATAATTTACCATTGCAAAAAGCATCCAAATTTTATTTCTGAGGTTTTGCTTTATTTTATAAAGGCAATGTTCTATTCTTTCCATCCAGAGAATAAAACATACAGCTTAAAGATCATCTGCCCAATGTACACTAAATGATGTTACAGTAGCAGTGCCCTTTTTCCTTTGTTGCTTTCTCAGGATCTGCTATTTGATGAGTCAATATAGATTAGGACAGCTGTGTACTAAACAAATCTAAGCAGGACACTGCATTTAATAGCATTTGCTAAAGAAAAATCCAAACTTCAGATTCTTTTCTAGGTCCACAAACTGAATTGTGATCTGACCTTGAATGCAGGACTAGATAACAGCTTCAACTTTATTACTATCTTGTATGTTCTCCATGAGCTACTACACTATCATTTTCATTTTGCACTGATGTGTAATTCTCCTTTAGTTACCTGTAAGTGTGAAAGTTAACAAGCCGTCTTAACTAATACAGATTTATTACATAGCTAGCTTTATTTTAAGAAAGCAACCTATGTAATGGAACAGATAAACACATGCTTAATTAAAGTTCTTACAAAGCATGTATACAAATGTTTCCCTGAGTCAAGACTACAGTCCTCATGAGAATAAATCAGGTTTGACAGTGTTCTTTCTTCAGTCAAAAAGCAATTTGGGGCTTGATCATGGTATAATATATACAATCGAGATATTCTTAACATGTTTGCTTTTTCATACAGATAGGATGTTCTATTCTGACAGTGATGATATAATTAGAAACATGTATATATGCATGACACCATAAGAGGAATTTAAAAAGAGACTACGTAGCACTTTTAAACCCAGCATATTATTTTTGTATTATTTCTTATTAACTGATTACATGCCTTTTTTATGAGTAATAATGTGGCACACTAGACTCTGTTAAGATAGACTCCCAGAGTAGAAATGTGGTGCAGAAAAATCTTGCAGATGCAAAATTTGTTATTCTTGCAACACCTGGATCTATAATATTTCCAGAAATTCCACAGTATTCTAGAAATTCATGGATCTGAAATGAATTTAGAAGTAACCCAGCACTTTCTAGCCATTTCTTGGTCTAAAATGTTTTTCAGGCTTGGCTTGTATTTCTAGTGATTCCCAGATCTGGAACATTTGTAAGAAATCCCCTTTGCTTTCCAGGAACTTCTGCACAGCTTTATAGGAATTTTCCCTATGCTTTCTGGGAATTCCTTCCACTTTGTAGAAAATTCCCACAGCCTTTCAGTATTTCCTAGATCTAGAACCTTTCTAGAAATTCCCTGTGTCTTTCGAAGAATTCGTGTCCTAGAACTGTTCTAGGACCCTTCCCCCCGCAGCTTTCTAGGAATGTCCCCAGCAGCTTTTTAGGTATTCCCTGTTTTCTAGGAATCTTTCACACAGGTTTATAGGACTACTTGCATCTGGATCCATTCTAGCATCTCTCCTTAGCTTTCTAAGAGGTTCTCGGCTCTTCCTAGGATATCGGGTCTTTTATTTTCTTCTAATTTCCCTGACTAATACCTTTCTAGGCATTTCCTAGTGTTTCTTGGGTGTTGCTAGTTCCAGGCATTTTTCCTGTGCCTCCTAGGAAATTCTGGGTCTGGAACCTTTGTAGAAATTTGCAGCAGGTTGCAGACCTGCCACCCTGGCCTCTGTAAAAAAATCTTTCTTTCCCTTACGAGCAGTAGTTATTGTAATGCTGATGGAGTTGCTACAGTCAAATATGAGCAAATCAATGTAATCCAACATAGTATTCCCATGCAAATATCAGACCTATAATCATACATGCAAATAAGTTAGACTCTGTCTTTGTCTAGTATGTATAAAATTTTTTAGTAGGTGTTAGTATAACATGTGATAAGCCTTTACAATTGGAATGCCTGTCTGCTTAGAGACCTAAACCTTTTTGTGACTCATTTTGTTGGTTAATAGAATTTCCTTTCTTTGGCCTCAGTGGCTCACGGCGAGATAATTTCCTTCCTTCCTTAGCTTGCAGGACTCTTGCCTGCTGCCATACTATGCAAGTGCTTCAACTTCAAGCAGGCTCAGAAGCATTACCACTAAGTTGGACTCATTCTGTCACCTTGAATGATTTCACCTCTGGAAAGAGCAGGAAGGCGTTTTCCCTTCAGCAGCAGGTTTGGGTTTTGGTTCTGTTTTTGTCTTTTGCTTTCATCAGCAGTGTGAGCAGTGTTGATTTCCTACCCCACTTCAGCATTACGGTCTAGCAGCCTTTTTGCTGTTGTAGGATTGAAGGCCAGCGACAATATCTTCCATGTTTCTGTCTCTCTCTCTGAATGAAAATGTTTCAGTCGTTGTGGCTTGATCTTACGTGCATTAGAAGACTCTTAGAAATGTTTTGCGGCCTGTGTTGCATGTTCAGAAGGAAACAAAGGTCTGGACCATCCACTTTCTTACAGCAGATGCATATTACATTATTCCTGTGTTAACCCTGCCTGCAGTGTTATTCCTTATGTGGAAGAAGGTAGGAACAGTTGCTTTAAGATCACTATGGAAACTTCTGTCCACATGCCTGTGGTACATGCACATACATTTTGACTGCTGCTACAAACAGAAGCAGAAGTATAATTGCCTTTGCTCAGTTTGGCCATTCTCCAAAATAATGCATAAAGTCACTTCTCAAAACTGTCCTTAACTGAACTATAAAAAGATGTCCTGGAGCTGACTTTATAGGAGCTGTATGTATAGTTTGGCTGGTTTTCTGTATAGAGAGTATATTGCTGCCTGTTTGTGGGAGGTATGCACAGGAGGCCATATGTAGGATTACTTTTTTGAAGGGGAAAAACATGTATGATCAGAATTTGTCTCCACAGTTTTTGGAAAAGATGTAAAAATAATATATACTGTAGGCATCAGAGGTATATGATCTCAGACAGTCTCTGGAAAAGGACATGGGGGAATTACTGGTTAGAGAAGATTGCTTGTCTGTGTTGGGATCAAAGGGGCAGAACATAGTCCGTAACGTTCACCATTTTTAAATTATAAACTCCAATTAAATGATGCAGAATAATCGTCAGTATTCCATCTGGTAGCTATGAGGAGAGAGCGAGAAAAGCAGTTAATGACATTAATCAAGGCTTGAGGTAGACAGGTTCAAGTACTGCAGGCTTTTTTTAAAAAAATGAGTTGGGGACAGGGTTAGCCTTTGAATGACATTCCAAAGCCACTGCATGCAGCCCAAGAGAGAGGAGCAACATTAACCCTTTACTCTTATATTAACCCCTTGACTGCTGGCATTTTCAGACTACAGGCAGATGACCAGCATCCTGTCATTTACTACTGATTGCTCCTGTCATACATGGGGTTAGTACTGAAGCATGGGAAAGACCTTTTTGGAACACCACTGCCAGGCACTAGAGGCTGCTTAGGAAAAAAATCGTGAATTTGGTCCTTGTGTCACAGTGGTTTCAAAAAATGAAGCATAATTTTATTTCTTTTAAATTATCTTAACAACTGATACTAGAAATCACAAATCCATTTTTACATGTGATGTGATATGGTATATAGGAGACTGTACAATCTATATCATTTTACTTTATGTTTCTGCTTGAAAGAGTAATAGAGAAATATTTATTTTGGCAATGATAAAATTCTAAATGCACTATATATATATGATATGTTCATATATAGAGTTATACATTCGTGTGTATATGTAGTCAATATTAAGCATAATAATTAGCATAATTAACTTTTAATGCAGAGGAAAATCCTTGCCATCTCTGTACAAGAAGGGCTCTGTGCTCTTAGACTGTGGTCGATCTTTACCAGTACAAAAGAAACCCCAATACTATTCCAACCTAGCTTTGTAGAATACTAACAATAATGTGATAATGTTACTAAACGTTAGGGGTTAGGAGCAGAAAACCAGGCTTAATGTAGTATTTTCTGATTCAGAAGGGCTTTTTCTAAAGGTTACAGGTAGAGCTAGAAAAGATATTTGATAGCAACTTTCGTGAAAATTGTAGCACCAGTGTATCAGAAATTTTCTATGTATTTGAGTCAGTTTTAGTAAATTGTCTCAGTAAAAAGCTCTGAAAAAATCTAAATACAAGATAGCAAACCCCCCTCTTTTTTATTAGCTCCAATTTAAAACAGAGTGGAAACTAAATGAAAAAAACCTAAAAAATTCAGATGCCCCAAACACTCATTTCAGGTAGATTTCCAGTATGTTGGTTCTTTTTTTTCCAGCTTACCATTAAACTGATGGGAAAAAAATCAGGTATTTGCACAATTAATTATTTTAGATAGTTTTAAATTTATACTAGAAGAAATCATGGGAGTTTTTCCAGCAGAATCCTTGATATCAGGAAAGGATGAAGCCACTAATCACAGAAGAAAGGAAGCAAGCAAAAAATAGAATGCATTACTTTTATATCTATCTTTACATACCACTGGCCTCGTTCTAACATACATTTTAAGCCACAATAACTGTCATTAGTTTGAATCCTCAAAAAGACAATGGTTTCTGTAAGAAAACACATTTCTCTGAAATGCGGAGAAGAAAATCAAATAAAAAAGGTATTGGGATGGATAAACTTTATTTTCACTACAGAGCTAATAAGATGTGAATACTTTCATCTATATCCCAGTAAAGATTTTGAAAGTTTATGCATTTAGAAGCTACAAATTTACATTAGAATTCAGAATGAGAGGTTCCCTGGATAAAATGGGCAGCAGTAGCAGGCCCTTTACTAGGGAGGGACTATTTTTTTCTTTTATGTAACTCTTGTTCTTCTGTAGGTGTTTGAGTAAAATCAAATTACTTTCATCAGAATTGCTTATAGATTTAAAGACTTTTGCCCTAGGCTGAACAGCAAGCTTAATCTAAGATTTTTCAGAGTATTTAAAAATTCTCAGAACCTCAACTTCTAGACAGAAAGTTAAAAGTGTCAAATGCCTGTAAACATCTGAATTAAAAATTTAAGAATTAAGGCATAAAAAAATTCCTCTGAGAAACTCACTTTTTATATTTTTCTTCCCAATGTTTACTTAACCGCATTGCAGTTTCCAACTGCACCTACTACCTCTGCTTTATTGGGTATAGTTTTTCATTATACATGTGTAAAACACAGTCCAAAAGTTGTGCAGGCACACTTTTATGAAAATATCATCTGTCTAATCTCTGAAAGTGAGGGTCTCACTAAGAGAAGCTAAGCTGATAACTCAAAATTCATTTCCACAGATCAGTAGTAAAAGTACAGTTTCGTTATTCTCTTACACTCTGTTGAGAAGATGGGATTGACTAGATTCAATACCTTTTTCTATCATGGACAAGAACACATATTTAAAAGTAAATCCTCTCTAGTTAGGATAGTTTACACACAATATTTTTTTTGCTTTGTGCTGGCACATTGGTTAAGTCTGAAAGGTATCTGCAGAAAATACAGGACTGTGGTAAGAAATAAGCTTGAGGTCATTGTCTAATTTGGTTTCCAAAATAGAGTAATTGGATTCAGTTAAGCTCTGTTAATGCAATGGTATAGTTTTAAATACTGCTATATATTACATGTTTTTACAGTTGCTAAATAAAAAAAAAAAAAGCACATTGAAATTTGACCAACAGAACCTAGCCATAACTTACTCTCTATTTCTACAAAAGAGAGTAAGGAGGGGAAAGAGATCATTTAGACTTACTGAAATCAATACAGCATATCTGTTGATACTAAAGATTAGGGTCAATAAAGCATTACCTCAAACATCTGGATTTTTAAGAATTTTATGGACTAAAAATAAATGATATTAAGCCCCTGAGGAAATTCACAGGCAATTAAAGGGATGACTTGATGCCAGAAAAATGAGAGAGTTCAGCTGACGGTGAAATGTGTCTCTTTAAT
Organism: Gorsachius magnificus; assembly: GCA_034008185.1. NCBI lineage: Eukaryota > Metazoa > Chordata > Aves > Pelecaniformes > Ardeidae > Gorsachius > Gorsachius magnificus. The sequence goes on along the minus strand of CM067088.1, from coordinate 38,396,344 downwards.
TCCTTTCAGTCTCCTGACTTTTGGCAAGTGAAATACTTCATTATTTAGAAACTGAGATAGGCAGAAACAATAGCTCCAGTTTTATTGTCTTTAGCTAAATGTATATTATATTTCCAAGCTACGTATTGTTTTTTGAGTCATTCTAGTTTTATGGATTTTGAGTAATTCTTATGACCTGATATAAAGTCAAGCTTTCCTTTTTTATATAAAACACAAATAATGCATTGTTCAAAATTATCAGAATGAATTTATGTTTACCAATAGGTTTTTCTTCATTGTTCCTGGTTTGTATTGACCACAGTTAAGCCATGGCGGTAAATTGTTGCTGTCTGACACAGCCTCTGCACAGTCATTCTCCATTTCTGTTTACCTAATTTCGCAAGTAAACATCACAACGATTGCACCTCTTCTAGTAATCTCAATACTGAGAAAAAGTATTTGGAGCTTTATCCAGGTTCATATTAATTATTCATCTGAGATGAAAAAACATTTGTGTATCTCACGTTGAGGTAGGCAATCAAGAGCTGAGATTCTGAGGGAACAATACAGAGCCAGACCTAAATTTTGAAGAGTTCTGTCTCATAGCGTAATTTTTTTTTCTCCAAGAAACATGATGATCATAATTTTCAGCACTTTAGGGAATTTATATTTTACTCCAGATGCACAGAGATTCTGAAAACCTGGTTCATTAGTGTGCTACACTTATTTTTCGTATATCTTTCTGGTGGTGGGACAATCCATGGGCTGAGTCAGCTGCAGGTGTAGAGGTTCCTGCTTTAAGGCTTTAATTTCAGTTGTCATTGCTGATAAACCACTTCCATTCACTCCTCTCTTTCAAGTAAACCGGAGTGCATGTAACCCTTTCCAAAGATAACACAGCCTGTCAAGCAGGAGCACAGGTTATCTATGGAAGCACACAGAGGACTGCAGTGGTGGTGTGATCCTGTAATGGATAAAGCTGGAAGATTTCAGCCCCCCCCAATATCAGCCGTCACCTCACACTAGTACTCAGTGCGCTTCCAAAGTAAATAAGTTGGGAAGAAAAAGGAAAGCTGTTCCACCATATGTTTTTGGAACTGAATCAAAGGGAAGAATATTAACTATAATAGGAAAAAACCCAATGCTTTTTTTTTCCTAAGAAAAACAGCACGGTGTCTCAGAAATATGTAAATTGTTGATAAGTAAGCATTTCTCCTCAAATTGTTTTAAACACTTTTATAGCAACAGCTTCTGTAAAAGTTGATAGCAATATACTAATTGTCTTCACTTTCTTTCTTGCCTGGAAACACAGGCCAAATTTTTTTGAGTTTGCTGTTCAGATAGAACAGTTATCCATTAAATAACATGCTCCCCTGCTCAGGATTAGACGCATATGGGAATGGTGTGATTTAACTGAAGGAAGTCAGGTGCCCTGTCTTGGCAACAGAATTCTTAGTTTGATGCTTACATGGGCCTTTTCATTAAATTCATTAATCTTCAATAGTGTCTCTGCAAAAGAGACAGATAATCCTTAATGAAAAGTTTTTTTGTTAGGATCAGTTGGTCTAAAGGTATTGAGATTCCACTAAAAGAACGTGTCTGTTTTGAATTACTGTTATCTCCCGAGAAGGCTGATTTGATTTCCTTTTTTTTGTTTCCCAAGCTAAACTTCACCTTTGCTCACTCTTTACTCCAAACATACACAAGATACTAGTTTAGCCTCTTCTTCATTTACAGGCCTAATATCTTCAGTTTGCTAGAATATTCACATTACTGAGCTGGATTAAAAAAAGAACCAAAAGAAGAATCCTTTTGACACCTATGCAAAAGCATGTATAAGATGTTGTCATATGTTAAATCTGCACTGAAATGGAAGTATTTTAATATATTTCACATAGTTATATTTCTACCCCATAGCTTTTTAGTTTATTGTCCTGAATTAGTAGGCTGATATTCTAAGTATTAGCAACACATATTTTTTACTATATAAAAGGTAAATGCCCTTAACGTTATAAAAAACTATTAATCAACAAGTATGGTTGAGAACATAAAAAAGGCTTCTGTTAACCCAGTTGTGATAGTTCTGTAGAGGATCAAGGTGGAGACACAGACAGCAAGTTATTTAGATAACTAGACTGTGGTTGCTCATTTTCTCCTTGCAGTGTATAAGGGCTAATGTTGCAACTGACTGAGGAAATGATGACCAAGGCAATCAGTTCCCCGTCAGTAAAATTCAGCTTACCTTTTACCATGGGAAGTCCATTAAAACTGTCCTAGATGGTTACAACTGAAGGTAAGGTTCACAAAATTATTCTTAAAATTATTGGATATGATCCTGTTTTCACTGTAAGGAATGGAAATACCCTAAGGATTTCAGTAAGATAGAATTTATTCATTCCAGAACCAGGCATATCTCTTGATTAGTTGTCACTCTATCTAAACTGGAGTTAAATAAAATTTAGGATGAAAAAATACATAAAAGCAGCACTGGAACATGAATCTGTAAAGTTGCTATAGCTCTGATTTAGTGTAAATATATTAATTGTATTTTTTTTATATTGAACCCTTATGAGTTTTTGTCTGGATAAACAAATATTGATTTAGCAGTTGCAAAGGAATTCAAATCCCAGATCTCAGTCTCAATTTCACCTTTATTTTATATCCACGGATCTGTTACTGATAGACAGTGGAAAAGTCAATTCTTTGTTTTAATGTGGTTAGGATGAAGCTTGGGATGGAGTAGGAGTACCTACTCAGAATGCATTGTAAATTGTCTGCTAAAGCAAGGTTTCATGAAAGAAATACCAATTTGCTGAGCCTATTTCTTTCAAAAAATACAGGATATGACAAAATTCTACCAAGCCACTGCAGATTTCCAAAGCAACTCTATTAAGCTACAACTATGAAACCAAAAACAAGTGCGCAAATCTATGCCTACCTGTACATCTAAGGGTCTCTTTGCCTCAGTGACTTACTCTCATTACGCTCACTCTCAGCACTCTCTAACTCTTCCTGACAGTCTGTCATTCCTTATGCTTGAGGCGCATCCATGTTGTTTAAGTTACTTCTCTCTAGACTGGATGAAAAGTAAGAACTAACGGAAATTAAGATGCAACTTCCTTAACATTTGCTGAAGTATTTTCAATAGTAGTTTAAATTAATTGGTTTGATATTTTTCCATGAAATTAACTATGACATTTGGAGGTAGGGGGGGTAGCAGCAAAGCAGCTTTTAAGAGCCAGAGCCCTCAACTGAGAAGCAGTATTGGTGATGAGAGCTCCTCTTCCATGTCTGTGCAAAGCCAAGCAGCAATTTTTGACCGATTGCAAAAAGTGGACTAAGGTAACCTTACAACTTTAACTTGAAAGAGATTAGAAGTGCTGACAAAGATACTTGTATATGAGAGGAGATTTTAAAAATCTTTGAACGTGAGGAAGAACTTCTTTACTTTGAGGGTGACAGAGCACTGGAACAGGCTGCCCAGGGGGGTTGTGGATTCTCCTTATTTGGAGCTATTCAAAACCCACCTGGATGATGTTCTGTGCAACCTGGTCTAGGTAAACCTGCTTGATCGAGGGGGGTTGGACTAGATGATCTCTGGAGGTTCCTTCCAACCCCTGCCATTCCATGAAAGCTTTCCTCAGCTTTCCTACCTCCCTGCAGGGTTGGGTATTCTAGCCCTTTCAAGACATAGGTGCAGAGTTTCACCTAGTCACCTTGAACTGTAGTTTAAGCTTACAGGCTGGATCTTATCCAGAGAAAAACTACAAATGATTACAATGTGAAGTAACAGCTTCATTTGAGATATGGTAACTAGCAGGTAAGTACTAGACTATATTTCAGCAAAACATGATCCACTTCTACCACAGTGCTGTTCTATGCAGGAGTGACTTGTACATTACCATACCAAGCAGCCCAAGCATGTCTAGCTTGCTAATATGCAAAATATTTTGGGTTGAAATTTAAGGTGGATGAAACTATCAGTACTTTCAACACATATAAACAGAAAATATTAGAATATTAAAAGAATGTTTGGTTAGCAGCCAAAAGATTTGTTCAATTATATGTTCATTTTAGGAAATCATCTTAGTTATAAGTGAAAGAGAGAAATGCAAAAGATGCTGAAAAATTACTAAACTGCCAGTAAAAGAGATTCTTTCCATAGAAAGACAGTCTTTCAGTGTTGAATCAAGCCGTTTATTAACTCAGTCCCATCACCTTAATTTCACTGGCAGTGCATGTTTCTATTTATTATTGCATTTCTTTTCTCTCTACTAAATTTCAGTGTGATCTTTAATGTTCACATTGTGACTCTGTTGTAGTCATCTATACAGAATTAAAGACAACCCTTATGAAGCAGCAGCCTTGCCTGCTTAGGAGACAGAACAGTTCTTGGCAAACAGCTAGTCCATGGCTAAATTCTGTCCTCAAAATCCTATTATCTTAAAATTACTCTTTAAATGTAAATGAAGGCTTACAAGGCAGAAATGCTTTACAGTTTTGTGTGTGCCTGAAAGCAAATAATATAGCACAGCCTACTAAACAGCCGACATCTTCATTACATAGAAATGTTTCAAATATGGAGCAATAAAACCTCTGTCTAAAATTAGAAATAAATGGAGATTTTAACTTCAATTATACAGAATGTTTTGCCAATTTCTGAAAGAAATTTAGCAGAAATTCCTATGGATATGGAAAGAAAGAGATTTAAATATAAACTGATTCTAGGTAATTATTTAAAGGAATGATACAGCTGGCAAGTCATGTGCTTCTTGGTATAAAATTACATAAAACATGCCAGTCAAAGAGTGAGGACAGTGTAAGAAATTTCATCCTAAATGTTCCAAGCTGAATAGTTGTGGAAAAATTAAAATCCAAGGTTTTGAGTATAAATGTTAAAGACTCTGGATACAAGGGTAGCAGCTGTCTGAATTTGGCAGTAAATGTACTTCCACTTTCAGCCTGAATACTGTCTAGAATTAGATAATTGTGCAGAGTTCAAGCCCAGTTTCTACACAGGATTAACCATAGGAATAAACATATGTATAGATTGAGAAAGGATGGATTTTGTCTGCCTGAAAATCTGCCTAGCACCATCACTGTAAACCACTGTGGAGCCCAAATACTCTGCCCTGGGTCACTCTGTCTGCATTGCTCACGCTCAAGCTTTCTTGTCTGAGAAGTTCAACCTTCTGAACAAGTTGCACAAGGTAAATCACAGCTTGAATGTGTTTTCTAGTGTTTTGGTCCATTCGTGGTTTAAGTTAACATTCTGACTTTGCACTGGAATAGAGCCATGACAGTGTCAGATATACCTGAGACATACCATGGATGTATAGAGCATGCCAAGGTTGTGAAGAGGTGAGAAATTCTGTGTACATCTAAAGCACAAATGAATACGAAGCAACAGGAGGTGAGTTATTTTTTTCCAATAGTAATAAAAGCTCTTGCAGAAAAATGCTTAATATAAACCAGTCAATAAAAATATATGCCTAATTTCTTTATTGAAGAACATCTCATTAATGATCACAGTAATTTCTTTTCCTGTACCATAATTACTTTTTTTAATCAAATGTTCCTACATGGTGATTAGACTTGATCAGAAGCAATTCTTCCTATGTCAACCTTTTGGAATGAGAAGACTACCTGTAATTTTTCGCTGTTTCGTAAGATTAGAAGCACATGATGTAAGTTTAATTTTTAGCAGACTATGGGCAACTTCTCCTCTGTACTTCAAAATCATTCAGTGAAGTACCCCATAATAGAAAACCTGTTTCTGCTTCTGTGTTCTTATGTATTTACAGTGTATCTGAAAGTGGAGGGAAAATGAAGACACTGTCATTCCTAAAGTTCAAGTTGAGTGCCTGACACTAAAACTCATGTGGCTCAGCATTTCTCTTGTCTTTAACCAGATACTTACCAATTTTCACAATCAAATTGGAAGAGGATGGTTGGTTTTTTACTATAATCTCTTGTTCTTATCCTTTAATGACTGCTATAATGTATTATCTGAACAAGCCAATGAGGAGAAATAGCAAAATGAAGAATCATCAGAGAAACTAAAATGAGTTCTCTTGAACTAAATGGCAGTAACTTAGAAGAAGCAATTGCTTATATCTGCAAAACAGCTTCACCATGAGTATTCCTGTACGCAACAAAACATAATTTGACAGTTCAGACAGGTTCAAACGGAACAGTGTCCTTTTTAATATTCTTTTTTAACTATGAAAGAAAAGCACTTGTATATGGTTACTGTCTTGCCCTACAGTATTCTTATAGCTGGTGGTCTGAGGAAATCCAACAAAACACAAAGTATGAATGATACTATTTAAAACTTACAAATGGTTTTCCATTGTCTGAGAAAGCTAGCGAAGTGAAGGTAGACATGCCCACCTCATTAAGAAACACCTGGATAAAAGGCATATTTCAGTCGCCACTTGTGAGTAAAGGCACATACACTCCCTGTTTCACCATCTTCTACTCTCTCTCTACCCACGAGACCCAGACCATATGCTAGAAAACAATCTCCATTTCAAATAAATACCCAAGAAGGGGAAATATCTATCAAAATGTCCTGTAACAGCTGCCCACACAAAGGTTACCTCTAAGATGATTGCATTATGCCCACAGCTGTAGAGATGCAAAAACTTGGGGTCAGAATACATTGAAATATCTTTGTACCTGTGTATAATACACCATGGAGAAAACATTTCACAAACACATCCCTGAAAGTGTATGAGATGCTGTCATAAAAACTTACTTGATAGATGTGTTTGATGCAAAACTTTTGACCACCAGCCTCTGGACTAGCTGTCAGCCATATCCCTTTATACTTCTAACAGCCTGTGGTCTTGCTTATTTTTTTAAGTGAAAACATGGCATGAATGGAAGATCTATTAATCTAGTTCTTCCAGTGTTTTTCCCATTTCATGAGCTAGTTTGCTTAATCCTTTCCTTAACAGACAGTGAAACAAAACCCCTCCCTTCCTCTTACTAAAGTATCTCAGCTTGTCTCCAGCAAAGTGAATCAAAATAGTAAGTCATCTACTGGACTGCATTCAAAATGTTTTGATTGAAGATAAAAGATGGAGTTTATTATAACAGTAAATAACATAAAAATAGTTCTAAAAATATTCATTTATTATATCACAACTGGAGCAGCAGCAAGCAGTGTAGATCATTTTGCAAGAGGGAAAAGAAAATATTCACATGTTTATCTGCAAGGTGCTATGAAATCTTTGAATGTAAGAGGCTTAAAAAGTGCATAGTACTTAGTAAGTGGGAATGCTAAATCTGATAGTTTTGCTTTACCATACACAAAATAAATCAACAAAAGAAAAAATGTTATCAAATAGTGATAAGTAAACCACATGTTCAGCTAGTTCAAAAATAGAAGTTAATACTGTTGATTCAGAATGTCTCATTTCCTTCAACATCATGATATCATTGGGTTCAGCTATAAAGGAAAGCTTGCGTAGCGTGATGGTGTACTAAAATAAGAAGTCAGTTGGAGCTGGATGCATGGACAAAAAGCAGACACATTCCAACATTCACTGTATCTAGCACATTTTTATTCACTGCTTATATTGTGAAAATGAAAACTTTGAAACTTAGACCTATTTACCGGGTACCTGGGAGGAAACACTGAATGTGCTGGTGAGTTAAAAAATATCTTCAGAAAATTGGATTAAATAACACCAGGCATCTTGTTTCATCCAGTCTCCCCCCTCTACTTTACCATCACCTGCTTTTGGCCCCCAGAGTTACAATTACGTGAGGGAATAGAGAGGAGCACCAGGCCATTGACTGGTACATGGGCAGGTGTGTAAAGAGAAGGGTGTTTCTGGAATCCTCAAATTTTCATTTAATTTGGAGGAGGGTTAATATCTGTTCCCTGTAGCAGCAGCCCTGGCAAGAAGGGTATCCAGCCAAGTGCCACTTTGAGGACGAGTGTCCCATGGCTGCATAGGTGGTACATGCGCAGAGCTGCCACTGTGGATTTGCCTGCCTCCTCATTCCCCCGAACAGGGCAACTGAGGGACAAGGGCTGGTTTAATTCTTCTGCCAAGAAGCATTATTGCCCAGGGTCTGGTGTGTGCAATGTTTTCAGCAGAAGGGGAATGCTCCTCCATTCTGGGGGGAAAAGGCAATTGAAGGAAGCAGCTCAGTAACAGTGGAAGATGCTCTTGTTAAGTGCAGGAGAGTAAGGCCTAAGCTGACTTCACTCCTTGTCAGAGGCTTAAAATCCTCCTATCAACCATGTCACCAAACCTGTGACATAGCCTTAGCAGTTCAGTTGTGCCTGTTTCTGGCTCAGTGACCTAAATGCTGCTTTAGGCCCAATAAAGTATATGAAATCTATCTAATTATAAACACATTAGCAGCATCACTCGTGTGGTTAATATTAAGCTTGTTCTTAAGTGGATGACTAAATCACACTCTTTAAAGTGAAAAGCACAAGTCATTAAGAAAAGTTGCATAGATATGTACTGTGGACGACAGCATTTTGTTACTCATTCACTGTAGCTGACTTTGACTTTTCATTATAAAGCCTCTGGCTTTTGAGGAAATGAATAAAGAAGTGAGAAAATGGAAAGCTACCTTTAGGTACCTTTTCATTATTTGTCACAGCTGTAAATAGAATTTAATCAAGGGATTCTCAAATCACAGAAAAGCAGGTTTCTAGGTATATCATTCTATAGATGATAACAGTGAGTTTACAAATAGGATCTAGGGAGTTAATTACAAGAATGATTAGCAAATTCGAGTAGCATGATAAATTATTTGGTGCTAGAAGTATTTTAACTCATCCAAAGTGCAACAGAAGAACTCCACAGCCAGTTTTGAAAACTAGCCTGAAAGAGAAAACTCTGTTCAATAAACAACAATACAGTATCTCCCTGTGTCGTTTTCACTGGTTGCATAGGTATAAAACCCAGACCTCTTATTAGCTATGGAAGATCAGCTCCTGGTTCATTTTATTTTGTATAATTTTTTCATCTAAAATCAAATAATAACCATAAGCATTTTTATATTCCAACTATGAGAGGTGAATATAGTCATTTTAATGGTCTGGACTTATTCTCTATATAATTTCTTTGAACTCTACTTCATCTTCTACAAAGGTACTACTAATAAGTACCATTATTTGTATTATAGTAGCACCTAGATTCCAAGTCATGAGTCAGGATCCCATTTTTGCAAGATATGGGACATAATATCTGGGATACATTCCCTACCTGGGAGAAATATCCCCACTAACAGTAAAGTGAGTGTTCTCATATTTTAAAATGTTCATAGGTTAAAAATAAGATCTTGTGCAGCTTTTCTGCAGCAATTTTCTATTTCTTTTTCTCAAAAGAACAAAGCTAAGGGATGCCTGCAGTTGTCCTTCTATGGCTTTTTTCTTATGGGAGTAAAACTTACCTTGTTTGTTAATAAGTGTTTCCTCCTGCTGTAGTTTTGTACTACATGAAGAGACACGTGTATGACTTTGCTGGCCAGCTGATGCCATCTGCTGGGGTCTGTCTAAAGAACTGAAGTGACTCATCATATTTTTACAGAGCAGTTACTCAATGTTAGTTGATCTTAAAGCTAGTTTAAACAAAGAGGTTTTTTTTCTCTGACTCTCGGTTTCTGGGGCAATGAGGTCATGCAAGACAACACCCTTACTCATGTCTCTTGATTGATTGGCTTTGTTTTCTGGTGTCTCATTGCTCACTGAGTGAATTTTCAAATCCATAAAAATCGCAGACATCAGCAGCAGGGTCCAAAGTTTTTGAATACAAGTTCTAGTTACTGAGATTACTTAAGTTCTTTGACTTAAAGAAGCTTTATCTTACACACTCAGTTTTAAATGTGTGATTTGTGTTTGTTTCAAGAGAAGTATTTGTTTAAAAACTTTGCTGTGTTGAACAATTAGAGGGAAGTGTCTGGGTTTGGAAGAGAAGGATCTTCATTTTCACCGAAGTCGAGAAACTGTGATGGCCAGTCCTATATGGAAAGGAAGTAGAGCCCACTTGGAAATCTTATTGCTCCATGACTCCTCTGGGGCAGCAGTTGAAAATGAGCACAGAATGAGTCAGAGCATGAAAGGGACATTATCCAGAGGTTCCTATAAAGACTGCAGCAAAGATCCCTTCCACTGGATGGATGTGATGTTTTTTTTTTTCTTCTCTCAGTTGTGGAGTTCCTAACTCTGTTCCTAAAACTGTGTCTTTCCTAAACCAATGGGGCCAATACTGTAGCAATGGTAACATAAAAGCTGTTGTTAGGAGACAGAAAATAGGAAGCAAGAAAGGATGCAAATTTTCCTTTGCAAACTTAATAAATTTCTGAAACAATGGGTCGTAACTTTACTTTGGATGAAGTGTGACAAATGTACAGACTGAATAAAAGAAAAAGGCTTTATTTTGCTATGTTACTACTTTTTCATGGTAACATCTTTTTTTAATCACACCACTTGATAAGTTAGCATTTTAATGTATCATTTGTATAAATGGAGGAGGAAGAACAACTGTAAAAATTTCTTTTAAATGTGTTCACTTATTTATTTAATGAGGGTCTGCATCTGCCAATGAGACATGGAATTACTACAGATGGAGCTAACGTATCGTAGAGGTCCAAGAGGCAACACTGCTAATAGTCCACAGTGAGAACTGAAATATTTCAGATGATGGCTGGTGGGCCTAAGGGCTGGTTCCAGTAGGGGAGGTGCATTTCATGTTCAGGACAGATGGAGACAATAACAGTCCACTTAAAAGAGTTAACCTGTTGTTTAAACAAAGATCTGTTCCTTTTATAAATCTGCGCAAATTATTTCTTTCAGATACTTGCCTTAAATAAGCCTTGACTAAGTCTGATGAGGCAATTGGAAACTCATGATCCCTACCCCAACCCTGTCCTCTTTGATAGCCTGCACTGATTAAAATTACTTAGATTAGTGCAATTTACTGAAACACTACCAGGGTGAAATTCCTATAATGACTGCAACAAGAGACTCTTGCATATGCTATATTGAAACCCTATGATTATTGTTAGATCTATGAAGCCCATCATGTAAATGATAAATCTGGATTGTCCTTCTGAATTCTACATCATGCAATAGCTACGTGTTTTAAATGCCTTTAAGGGAAAGAAGGAACAATCACTGTGTGATTAATAATTCTTTTTTCAGACATATTATGATCTTTGTCCTAAACCTTCTGACCAGCAATTAATTCTTATTATCCATTACTGTTTTCATCATTCATGGGTTGCATTGAAATGACAAAATGCCTCCCGTATTATTACAGAAGTATCATTTGCGCAACTGTATTTCTGTCACGCTCAAGCTCTCATACTGAAGCTTATTTCAAAGTATATTTTCTTAATGTTTGAAGTTTGCTGGTGACATTTTTAAAAATTTGATTGAAAAGTTAAAGTATCTGTCTGGCTGCCTTGTGCTGAAAGAAGCAAATAACAAGTTTTGCATTTTTTGTCTACCAAACAGTATAGCTAACTATATATAATATATAATACAGTATATTGCTTTAATTTTTTTGCCAGGTCTAAGAAAGTAATAGGATTGTACACTTTCAAGTATTTCATTAAAAAGCCTGCTTGACTATGCTATTTCAGTATTTCAGTAATACTTTTAAGTGATATTTCATGCTTATTCTTTATTCTTAGACCTCTACAGATTTATCGAGCTATTGTGTACAACATTATGTTAGTAGGGCATATGTATTCAACCTGTGGATTTTAGGAAAACACATTCCTCACATTAATTGAAAAGAATCTGGAACTGAGCTTGTAAATGCTTCCGTAAAATTTATTTTCCCTGTCTCTATCTCAATCCAGCCAAGACATGTGACAAAAATCTATCACAAATAATTTTCAGTAACATAAAAAATCAAGAGTAAATATTTAAATTCAGTTGTTACTTCTACTTTCACTGAAAAAAACAAGCTACCCATGCACAGCTCAAAAAGGATTTCCTTCCTCCTTTCAGTTAACTTGCAGACATGGTGCATCATAGTCATATTGCTTCTAGGCTTGAGTATTGCAGCTTTTGCACGTTTTGAATGATAAGGCAGATCTGGTTATGGCACTTTATTTTCCTCATTTATAATTAACACCTACTTCAGCTCATATATAAAAATACAAGTAATGTGAAAATTGAAGTAGCTGGGTTGGAGATTCCTCTTGCAAGAATTAACAAAGTATTTTTCTAGTCCTTTTTCAGTGCGACTGTATGAGCTGGACTTCTTCAGTCTGTAGTTATTCCTATTTGTCAGTAACTAATTTTAACTGCTTCACAGGAGTGCCAAGATTTTTTTTGTAAAAGAGGAAGTTGCAGGACATCATTAATTACATATTATCATATTTACTTTATGTCAGATGCATAGCAAAATGCTGTAGATAAAGCAGGACGATTTAGTCCTAATGATGGTACAATCAGTGATTTGGGTTTGCAGGAAATTAAATTATTATAAATTTCTTCATAATTGAAAAAAACAAATTTCTTTTAAGTAAAGCATGGTTGTTGGCAACAGAATGTAAATGCAAAGCAGCCGCTAAGAATTTTATATACTCAAGTAGCAAGACAGTTTCCAGTTGTATTTTAGTTCTTTAGGGAGCAGGAGAAGATTTACTGCTGTGTAGCAATAAAAGAAGCAGCAGCTTTGGTACTGGCCAATAGCCTAAGTTTAAAGAAAAAAAAAAAAAAAGAGGAAGCTATGTTGGGATTTCTAATAAAGTCTTGGTGTAGGAAGGTTGAAATAGATTTCAACATTAAGGCAACAAAAAAGGGTAAGAATGAACTTATCACTTGGGCTTATTATTAAATTAGTTATCCTAGTTTGTAATGTGCCAGGCTGCAAAAGTTTTGCAACTTCCAAGTTTAAGGAATGAAGAAAAACAAATAGTCAAGAGGAAATAAAAAATTGTATAATGCGAGTAAATCAGATCCAGAATTTCCATTAATTAGCCATAAGTTAAATCACTTCATGATATTTTACTGGCCTACTTCCTCATAGTAACTTATTTCTTACCTACTTAACTGTGCTTATGATCTTGCTATTAATGGTCTAATATATCATAACAATTTTTAAATAACTACTTTTTTTTTCTTGTTAATGAAAAGCTGACCTATTTTTTTTATCCCTGAGGGTAAACTAAAACTTTGTCTATTGCAACCCAATAATCTAACCAATCTAGATAAAATGACCTCTTCTGAACTGTGTGGTTAAGGGGAATTGCTGAAATGTGGCATGTATTAAGTCTTTACTTCATTTAACTCCTCTACTTCTTCCTGTGGTTATGGTGTTGTTCTTATTTCATGTTTGGATTGCAGTAGTACTGGGGGCTCAAATCAGAGACAGAGCCCTACTGTGATAAATGTTTTGCAAATAAAAAACACGAGATGGCATGGTTCCTGCTCCAAACAGCATGCCTGAGAGGCCAGGGACATAGGAAGGAGTAGCATTGATCCCATAGCAATATTGTGCCAAGGACTGGATTCAAAGGCATCGTTCAAAGACATTCTCCACCCTGCAAGTACCTGTAGAATATATCCAACACTATTTGTCCTTGCATTTTCTTCTTGCATTTCTGCATAGTGGTACATTATTTCCAGCCTACATACCTGCAGACCCTTGTTCTGACAGAATTGGTCAGTCGAACTAAGCCTCTGGTCATTCTACACTTTTCCTACCTGTTTTGCTCTTCAGAGCCAAAGTAAATGTGTACATAGATCAACTCACACCTGCATGCCTGTATTCAAGCACCAAAATTGATGCAGAGGCTCTTAGGTTACTATTGCACTTAAACAGTTTGTGTACTTTCTGCTTACTCAGTGTTCAGAGAAGGTAGATACTCCAGGAAGTCATTTACCTGGAGGTAGTAGAAGTGTTTCAATATCCTATTTCATGGGCTAAATCTGGACCAATACTCAAATATATTAAGTGAAATTTGCACAGATATGTCCCTGGGTATGATTACTCCACAATCTGGTTGTGTTTTGTCCAGATTCCTAACAATATTAATTTCCAAACTGATACTTAATATAATGATAATGATCACTCTGACCTTGTTCAGCAAAAATGGAACCTTTAAAAACAAACCAAAAAAGTCCTGCATTGCTACAACCATGAAGCAGCTGAAGCAGAACAACTTGGTTGGGTGTAGCTATAACATCTTACCAGTCCAGAAGAGATCACTTTGTCCTCCCATTCATCTTGATCTCTTCGGCTTATGCTGCATAGGCTTCTAAATGTGCAGGAAACAACCTTAAGCTGAGAGGAAAGGAGGAAAAATAAGTAAGAGCAGAGGTGACGGATTTCAAACAGAACAACTGTTTTGCACAGGTGTTTAGTGAACTTGGCTGATCTTATTTGATAAAAGGTTACAGGTTAACAAGATGAAAACAAGCCGTTCCAGGATATACCTAAAACTGCCTCGTTTTTAATTTAAAGATTCACATGGTAAAATAAGCACTTAAAAGAGTAATATAATTTAGAATAAATATCATGCTAAAGGGCATGTTTCTGCATGACTTCCTTTAATAACTACAGTCTACAGCCTAATTCAGCCTTTCAGATTATTGCAGTGTGAGCACTTTTATTTTTTATAGTCGTACAGTGGGCTATTTTATTCTTGCTATAGTAAAAACATGATTTTCTTGTTGACTTTTTAAATAGTGATCACTTAATTGGAAACAGATGTAAAAGGAAAAATGTTTTAATTAATACATTTGAGCTTCAAAAGTTTCAGATATGCAAAGAGCCGAAGCAGTTTTAAAATAAAGGGTCGACTTTGTTGTCCATTATTTAAAATACAGATCATTTTATCATAGTATAACTCATCAAAAGTTAATGAGACCATTGGAAGGTTTGTATTATTTAGTTTGTACATAAACTGTCTAACACTGAATAGAAGAAACAAGTGAAATAAGCTTCAATTTGTTATTTTTTTCTTGGATGTAATGGCATCTACCTTGTTTACTTTGCCATTCTAATTAATAAGTCTGGTTTTCCCCTGTATTTTTTGAGACATACATTTACTAATTATCACAGACATACACCTAAACTAAACTGGTATTTCAGTAAGACTCTCTCAGGAAAGTAGCAATTGAACTGGACTTTATAAGGAATCCTCAGATGACCCGTGTGGACTTTGCTCAGGAGAACTCAGCCTTGGCATGCGCTTGGCTTGCAAAAGAAGTTGTCTGGGAACTCACTATCTGTGGCTAGTGGACAGTGTCTAGAATAAAGGCTTTCTGAGCCAGTTGAGTAAAATAGTGGATTTCACGTATACACATCCATGAACCTCAAGTAGACTATTGCATCCCAAATTAATTTAAATTTGAATTATTTTTTTTCCCTTTAAAAAAAAAAAAATTAATTGTTTTCACCTTCTATGAATTTTCATAAAGCTCATTTCTACCTGATTTTTAGAAAATATTTCTTTCTTGCTCTGAACTTATAGAAACAACGGAAACAGTTTGGTTTAATGTCAGCAGTCTATTCGTACGTTCTTCCATTAGGCTATGATACACTTTGGAAGTGATGAGTGAGTGTTAGTAAAAATCCTAAAACACTAGGGTATTTTTATGAAAACTTGGACTTAAATGCAAATGAAGCAGCATATGAAACACTTGTCCATTACCAGAGAGCATTTTCTGACATGGGCAAGCCTTTTTAATTTTGGTTGAAATAATATGGTGTGACTGACAACCTTTGATTAAAAGCAGCAACACTAAAATTGAATGTCTATCATCTTCTAGCACCACAGGTCAACCCTCAAGGGTAATGTAATATCTGCTACAAAATTTGGAGAAATCCATTACCTATGACCACTTACAGTGTACATTTGAGGGAACGTTTCTAGTTACAGTTTTCTCAACAGTCAGCATCTCCAATACATTGTGAGAGACTCAGCTGTTTTATAGTTTCATGTTGGGGGAGTTTGAGTTCACACAGGTCAGCTTATGAGCATAGAGAGAATGGGCAGGATTAAGTTACTTCTGATTTACCCCAAGATGTCATGTCTAAAAAGTATAACAGCAGCTATTCTAGATAAAGATATTAAAATACACAAATCTCATTGTGTGCAATTTTCCCCACATATACATGTGAAAAGGGAGAAAACATGTCTCTCCATGTGGTGGACTAAATGCATTTATTAACAAAATGCACTAGCTCTGCAGCCCCTCATCCAGCCTGAGGAAGGCTAGACACAAACTGAGGGTCTTGGTAAAGGGTCTGTGCTTGGGTGTGAATGGGCCTTGACACGGCTACATGCTGTGGAATAGTTATTGCTCTGGTGCTCTGTTCACTGAAGACAGCAATAACAATACCTGCACCATACATACACTAGTGTTTATTTTTCTGTCAGATGTCACATGAGAAGAGTTGCAGCTATTGTGACCTCAAAAAAAATAAAAAAAAAATAAAAAAAAAATTGGGAAACGAAACCTCCATGAGGTTTCAGACCAAAATTTTCATTCTCCATTATGACAAGCAAAATGAGGACCTGAAGCTGTGGTGTGCTTCCTACTTACCAGTAACACAGCACTTACTGGTAGAAGTCTGTAGCGTTAGCAGCATTGTGAAAGAAGTTAAATTATTATGTATTAAATACGGTGCTCTACGTACTGTTACTGCATACTTATTACTGTTACTGTATTATTATTATTCTATACTCCTCTACAAGTAACTCACGGGAGCAAGAATACTCTCTGTTGGCTCGTCCGTAGCTTGTGACTCACAGGAGATGCCTGTCCTCTCCTATGCTCTGAGCCGATAGAAAGCATATTTCCAGCATGCTGCTGTCCCTGATCCCCAGTGGGAATATCTGAGAGCATCATAAGTAATGTATAATGTTAGCCTGGAAAGAGGCACCTGAACTGCTCTTACAACACTCCAGATAAGATTCGTATTCTTGTTTTTCACAAGTGTGTCATACCTTTTATCTAAAAATTTTTTTCTGGAGCAGTGAGAGAAGTTAAAAAATGAGGATTATTGGCTGTATTTATTTACAGCAGGGTTAACATTTTGGATCAGCTCTAGACTGCACTGTGGTGTTCTTTTAGAGAACAACTTTGACTTCTGGAATGAAATAGGTATTTTACAGGAAAACTTAAAGTATGTAACTGCAGAATAATTAATGTTACTTCAACTATATATTTCCTGTCTAGTCTACTCTAAGTTTATATCCAGGTGATGTTTGAAGTCAATTAACATGATGTAAAGTGTATTCAAGTCACTGTAATGATTCCTGGGACACTTTTTTGTTTTCGATGCACTTTTAAATAATACCCAAATGCCAAAAGACTGTGGGCATAAATTTCCCAGGAAATGGGTGAAAAAATTATTTTTATTAATCTGCTTTTGGTATTTGAACATCTATTCAAGCTATTTTAATAGCTTTTGAAATTCATAGCATAGTTTTAAAATGCAGCATATTTTGTATTCCTTCTGTGGGCAGCAGGCTGTACAAAATCACGTTTAATATATTTGTAACAACTCTGATTATCTATATAAATGATTAAGAATAAAAAAAGTACTAATTTTATATTTGTGGGCAAAATAAGTGTTTTATATAAGAAGAGCTGACAAAGTAGAAAAAAGACAAATGTATAATTATATTTTTGTTAAGAGGGCATTTCATAAGGATCTAGTAGGTCATAAATTAAATTTATTAATCCAAGCATTTTCATATCCTTTTTGAGAAGAATTAAGAGAAAAGTGTCATTCACGTTTTCTTTCAAGGTGAGAAAAAGCCATTTTCCAACAAATTCCAAACCGTTCTAGATCTGAGAAAAAGAAAATACCTTTTGATCTTTGGAATCAAAGAGATATATCTCAGCAAAATAGCAGGTAAGTCTGTAACTGCAGAACAGTTATTTCGTCTGTTTATTTCCTGTCTCAGCTTCACTGAGATACAAAATCATGTAGTTATGTGGACTCCGAGTAAGATGGGAAGTAATATTTCAAATCTGTTTAGAATTAGTGAGACTGAACTGAAGTAATGTGTTCTGTCTGGGGCATAGCACTTCAAGAAGGACACGTACTTGTGGCCCATTTGAAGAAAGCCACTAAGACAGCTTCAAAAGATATCAGAGCATACCTTTTGAATAAAAGAATAAATGAATTAAGGTTGTTTAGCCTAAGGGAAAGAACACTAAAACCAGGACAATTTTAGTTTTATTGTTCAAAAACTGTTATTGTAAAAGTGTAGGTATATGTTACTCCATTATGTCCATCACGGAGAGGACAAGAATAATGGTATTAACAAGCATGGCTTAGGTTAGACATAATGAGAAAAAATACTCTAATGGCTGGCTAGGCTATTGCTGAAATAGAATGCCTGAGGAGGTTATAGCGTCTCAAATTTAGGAATAGTTTAGAGCAGAGTTGACAAGTACCTACTGGGAATGGCATAATTGTGGTTTATTTTGGGGGATAGAAAAGGATTAGTATATGTCTTGAGGTCCTATCCAGTATCTTTCTCCCCCCGCCCCCACCTTAATTCTATGAATTCATATTTTGTTCCCAGCACCACATGTCTCTCTTGACTGCAAAACTCAAAATACCTTTTAGAGAAAGGAGAGTTGGAATGGGAACGTAGCTTTATTTATTTTATTTATTTAAAAGTTATACCCACCAGTGTTACAGGACACATCTTGCATGTAGGCTGCCTGACTTGAACAGAGCGTCAGCTTAAGTTTTCCGTAATTGATGGCATTACTATTATTGTTATTATTATAGAAATCTGTTTAAAAAAAAAAGAAATTAAACTATTCTGGAGTCCTGTTGAGATGGATTTCATAGTCTCTTAGGCTGTGTAGGAGCAAGTCTACAATTAACAAATAACCTGAGTGTGCTCTTTTAAATACGATGATCTTCGAAACTATTTACTAGTTAGTCGAGTTTTTTTTCATAAACATATTATCATTTTTGTATTTCACAAATAAGTTCTCAAGAGATATGGGAAAAGTCCACACAGAATGAGGCAATGGAGAGACTGAAATAGCACTGCAGCTGAGGTAATGTAACAGTTCCTTCTTTGGGCAAGAAAGTGTCTCCTTGTTCATGATGTAATGAGAAAATAACATATTCTGTCATCAAAACCCTAGACAAAATCCAGTTGAGAATTTTGGACAAGTCTTCCTGTGACAAAGTTGGGAATGTTTTCCTATGACATCATATAATTTTTGCAAACGTGTCCAAGGTAATTCTATTGCACCTTGTTTCAGGCAGAATGAAATCAGTTTTTATTAAGGCGTATTTGTCTTCTAACAGTATGGAAGCATTTTTATACTATTCTTCATGGACTTAAGAACCAACTCCTTAGTTTTTCACTACTTTGTGTGGAAAACTATGGTGTGCCAAAAACTATGGTGTGCAGTTTCTCCAACAGGAAGTGTCATATCAAATTTAAGCGCATCTTGCATCCTTCTTTTAATAGTATTTATGGCACTTGAAAATCAAGGTTTCACTTTAGTGACAACATTGTGATTTGGCAACCTATTTCAGGATATCTAAATTAAAATATTGAAAGAACAGTCTTTGGCTACTCTATGGAAGTATCATGAAGACCCAGATGACAACGGTTCTTTGTGCTACTGTTCTTTATGTAGCGGGTATTTTCATGTGAGAAAAGAGTTGACTACAAACTGATTTCTCATCCAAGGGACATTGTTGAATCAGTTTACTTGTATCACTATTGAGGTCAATGGGGATATTTGTTCTCAAGAGACCTGAATTAAGTGAAAAGACAAAGATTTTATGAATTTTACATCAGCCAGCACTGAGAATTCCCCAGTGCTTCTCTACGTTGATACCAGGCTGCAATATCCTCTAGCATCCTCTGTTCATAGGGCATCTAGTGTCCATAGTTTTTGGTGTGGTGGATTATGTTGTTAATATTGTTTTCCTGCATATTTTTTACTGAGGACATAGATTTTTTCAGAGTTAACGTTAATGTGGCTGCCCAAAAAGTGAGGTGTCATGGAAAATATAGTTAGAAAAATTAATCCTCTTGAAGGCTTGCGAAAGAGAGGAGGGAGGGAAATCCACAGCTGAATATCTGTGCAGCCAGAAAAATAAAGAGATCCATACCCTGGGATAAAGCAGTAGAGACTCTTATCCACTGCTGTACCTGTAGCAAAATGAAAACTGATGGAGAAGGTCATGGAGTTTCTACTGGTTTAAGTTTTATAGGACACTTGACAATAAAAGATGCAGATTATAGTTATTTATTGTTTTTAATGAGGTAGTGGTAAGTCAATGGTAGACTCTCTGATTTTACTTTCTATTCTGGAACATTGTACTGTTCAGTTTTGCTGCTCATGTGGGCAGAGAAATCACAGTAAATAACTGTTTAATTCACTAATATTTTGAAATTACAGTCATGTGAGCCTGTTTTATTAAACTGGCATATTGTTTTTCATAATTTTATTGGAAAAATGGCTTATATTTAAAACATGCAATATCTAATTTTCCAATAAGGTTTTTAGAACTATGGATATTCAGGTTTCTAGTATAAAAGTTTATCGCTGTAAATCAATCTTGAAATAGCATCTGTTTCTTGTTTTTAATTCAGAGATTGGGGGGGGGGCTTTTGCCATATTATGTATACATTTAATAATCTGAATTTATAGCTATATACACATTTTTATGAACGATCAGAAGCTGCTCCCTTTGTAATACAGTGAAGGGAACATTTGAAGCTTAATGTTACTCAAGAAGTATTGGATTTTAATTAATAACCATGTGGAACAGTTGTTCAGATAAGAATACTACTTTTCCTAATTAAATAAATAATATGAAGTTCATTGTGTGAATAATCACAAAGACTTCCTCCTGGACTATGCAAGGTAAATATTCATTAAGTAAGATCAACAGGTCAAAGCGGAAAATAAGTATTATGAATATGGGAGGCTTTTTGTGATACGGAATAGCTCTATTGATGGCTTGACAACTTAAAGCACAGTCCTACTGTAAGGAATGGCTCTGTAGCAGATCAGTTCCCCAGGTAGATCCAGTTCTATTTGCCTTTATTTGCCACGAAGCTAAACAATTGTATTTTGCTGCTGTTAATCCTGCAGAAACCAGACAGCTCTGGTAGATGGACCAAGAGTTCTCTTCTGACTCGTCTTATTGATGTAATGGCTAATGAGGTTCCACTCACGGAACTATTTGGTGCCCTCCCTTATACCTGTGCAAACCCCTGTCATCAGTAAAGTTCCAGGCACATAACTGAGAATGTTTGTGGATGACTGTGGGGTTATTTGGAAATAGCTCATGCAGAATTTGCCAAGGAAGCAACAAGACACAGACTTATTTATGAGTTACACTTACAGATCTACAGGAAGAGTTTGTATGTGGATCTGAATCCTGGATTATGATCTTTTTTCACCCTAGATCCCAAGGTAAGGAGTAATGATTTTTTTACCTATTAAATAATAGGTATAATATCAGAAAGGAGCAAACACTTTCCCTTCCAAGCTGTCACCCATATGGTCAGGCAGCGACAGATGTGGGAGATAACAACTGGGACCTTTTAATTTCTGATTTCAGTTCTATGCTAAAAGACAGAATATGATCTGAATCTCACCTGCAGAGCCATCCTGCAGGATGAGCCAAGGACAGTAACCCATACTTACCCAGATGAAGAAGAGAGATGAAGAATCTGAGGTACTATTTTAACATTTAAGTGTATCTCATTAAATGCAAGGGGAATTAACTATTGTACAGATTATTCATTAAAAATAGTAAGCACAAAGATAACATTACACCATTCTTCACTTATATAAGGGCATCATATGTATTTTAGTGGGTAAATTTAGACTCCAGATGATCCACATAAGATGTTGGTTAGGATATCAATTTTTCTACCAATTTAATTAATTGATATCTTTGACTTCAAGTGCAAATGGGAAGGCAGGTGCCTCATATAATGAACAAACTTGCCACATTCCTTCACTAATTACATCATTTCAGGGTAACTACACCTTCTATTATTAATTCTATTTTTTATCTGGAATTTCTCATCATAACATATCACTCTAGCAAAGTGATTCCACCTTGTTCCAAATTACAGTTCCTGATATGCAGAGTTTAGGGCAACTTATGCTTAATTTGAATTAATTCTTTATCAAGTGTGTAAGACATTTTATCTCAGTCCTGTCAATGCTTTGTTGAGTTCTATAAAATTGACAAAAGGTCTCAAAGAACTAAGGTGTGTGTAATTTATTTTATTTTCAACTTTTCTTCACCACTCCTTGACTTTGTGATGATAGGGTAGAACAGACGTTCCTGGACAGATGGAAGGACTGTGATCTGTGGAAAAAGGATGGTGAAAAGGGGCAGCTGCTCTAGATGGGTTGAAGAAAACTGATGGCTGGACCTTAAAGGGGATGGAAAGAGCCTCCTATGGACCAGAAATGATTAAATTTGGTGCAGTTCAGATAGGTCTTAATTGCAAGAAACCCTGGAGTTGATGACATTCCTCCAAGGACACAGCAGGCGGGAAGGGTTACTTTTTGCTCTCTCTTCATTCTCTGTTTTGAGTTTATTTTAAAATATTCTGGTTTTCTCATTTTTATGAAATTGAGCATTTAAGTGTAAAAGCGTTCTAGTTTCTTTGGGGAGGAGTGGGTCAGGATGGGTCTTTGGGCTCTGGTGACTCAGAGCCCATTGTGGTGGGTGAAACTTGTGGTTTTTAATCTTTGATATTAAATTTTAATTTTTTACTTTTTGGGACATGTTAATATTGTCAGATTAGAATTAAAGTAGGTAGATCATTACAGTGCATTTTCCTGTTACTGGAGAGATTTCCTGCAGAGTGGCTGTTGCAAAACTCAAAGCTGGGGTCTCCATCAAATGCAATTTAAAAATTAGTTTTAAGTACACTTCACATCAGTTCACTCATGGTGAGAAATATTTACTTGGTTTCACACTGCCGGAAAAAGCAAAATGGACAGGCTTTTCATTTACGTGCCCAAAATTATTGTGTACTTGAAACAGGTTTAACCTGAAGCTATGGTTGCATTTACCATCAGTGCTTCTTTAAATGTATTTTCCGTATTAGTTGGAAATATAGAAATTTAGGTTTTCCAGAAGACTAGAACAGTATGTACAATAACAAACAAAACCTTTTCCCACCTCCCTAAACTAACTTGGATCAGCATAAGTCTCTGGCAGGTATTTCACCACCTAAGCTCATTTAAAATAGGTCTCTAATAAATATATTGCATAATTTGCATAATGCTCTTCTGAAACTGCTTCCTCAGGTCCATGTGGTGAAGAGGTGATTCTACGTGCTTGAGATTTCACATTGGGTGGGTTATTCATGCTGCCTTCCTTTAGTAAAATGCCTATTTTAAAAGTATAGACTCCCAGAATAGTCGGTGAGAAGAGGTAATCTCCCCTAGACAGCACATTATGAGTATATCTCTACAATGGAAATTTATGTTCCTATTTCCTGCACCTATATTACCTGCCCAGGATTAGATGATAAGACTACTACTCTTCAGCAACTGTTTAGAAAGATTCTTCCACAACTGGATTGGGAAGGAATGAGGGTCTGCAAAGGAAAACCTTGAATAAATTGCCTCAGGTGAATAAAGAATGTTTTATTTTTATTTCATTTCTTTGATTGTCATCAAGACATAGTAAAAATTAAACATAGTCTGAAATAGAATATATTCATTTTGGGGAGAGGACCTCAAAATGAAATTCTGATAAAATTCTCTAGTTTCAGACAATGTTAATGCTTTTATGAAACAACATTTTCTTAAAGAAATATTATAACTTCAAAGTTTCATCAGCTTGATCTGTTGAAAACATTGAATTACGTGTGAGAAATTATCTCCAAATATAAATTTGGAGGACTTAGCAGAAAAAGAAATTGAGAAAGATAAACAATTAAAACAGTAACCAAATCCCAATAAAGAGTTATTTAATATTAGATCAAGGTAAAAGAAAAGAAGGAACAAAGCCTGAACTATGTATTTAAAAAAACCCAAAAAACTAAGTAGACTTAGATATAGAATTATGATTATATCTTTTTAAGTTAGGGACTCTAAGGGAGAACTATGAAGGGAAGGACTGATATACTTGAAAACTTTCAGAAGAGTATGTAAAAGTTTTACAAGGTCAAGACTAAAACTTTTTAATTCTTATATAATTTAATTTATTTGTGTTGTGTTAAATATATCTGATGAGAACGGTGGTGTTTGCTCTAAATTAACAAAATCTGTCATAACAGTTGTTACTTTTAACTAAAAACATATTTTAAAAGATGCTACATTAAAAATAAATTAAATAGAGATACTTATTGGGATCAGACACAAATACAGGAAGGAGTTTGTTTGGGGATTTTGCTTTTTTTTAAAATTGCATAACTGTCCACATTTCATAATTTTGCTTCATTTAGCTTGAACACAATTTCTCTTGAAGGGAAGCAAAGATGGATTTTCTCATAAAAGATTACATCTAGTGGCTTCTGGTTTAAAAAAAAAAAATCAGTGCTAAAGGCTAAAAGGCTTTATTGAAATTCTAAAGAAGAAATCTGCAAAACCTTGGTGCTTCAGGCTTGTTATCAGGTACCTGCATTTGGGCATCCTGACACTCTATAATTGAAATTCATTGCTCAACCTTTAGTCTATAAAAATGGTATGCTGTCATTAGCACTGACTGCTTGCTGTATTCTCCTGTCGCTCCTTAGGCCAGCTTAAACCATCGCGGATGAAATAGCCTATTTCATGTGAGACCCCTGAGCTTGCCATTGTTAAAGTAGAAGGTGAAATGCAGTGTTTAGCAATGCACTGAAGTATAATATAATGGAATTGCTAGGGAAGAAGAGAAGTTTCCCTTACATGCCTCCCTTTTCCTTTCTGATTTTGAAGTGGCTTTCAGGTTCTTCATTAAGAATCCCAAGTCATTGCTAACATTTTTTAAATTAAATTTTAATTTAACCTTCCAATGTACCTAATGCACTTGAAGTAATTAGTTTTCTCCCCCACTCCCACTCCTACAGCAACAGGAGATGGCAGGAGTATAATTCTTGGCACCTCCTGTACTAAAAACAGGAGCAAAGGTGCTGTCCCCTTGCCATGTTTGGATGAATCAGCAGATCTAAGCTGTTGTCTGAAAATTGCATGAAGGTTTTCTCCTAAACTACAGAACCGAACCTACACCTTCCTTCTTTCATTGTCTCTATCCTGTTCTCTTCACCTGGAGAGGAAAAATATTTTCATTCTGTACCGCCTTTTAATTGAGATTAAATTAAAACATGAGCCCTTTATGACAGAAAGCAGAGCAGGAGAATCCCCACAGTGTACATAGTCTCTTCAGCTGCATTGAGATCATAGACATTTAAAGGAGTAACACACAAATAAATAAAAGACTTACAAACTACACGTATTAGATTTTCATCCTTAAATTTAAGTCCGGCTGAGTCTGTTTGGGACCCTAAATCTAAGACTGTTTTACAGTCCATTTGCAAAAAAAGAATTTTGCAGAAATTGGCAGAAATTTGTGAGAATACCCAACTTTCCACAAGATTTCTGACATTCAATTTGGATGATGTATTACAAGATCAACTGCTTTCTAACTTCATTTTTCCATTATTTGCAGGAGAAATGTTATTAGAGATGGATTTAAGTAACGTGATTACCAGTGAGTGGTAATTTTGAAGTATCTGTGTGGGGACTGCTTGAGGAATTATTGCACTACTGAAATCAAACCATGATTCAGATTTAAACCTAATCTTACCCTAAGCTATCCTGAATATTATCAACACATTTCCATCACTTCTGAAAATAAATGGAGAGGTAAAATTCTTTAAGTAATGTTGTGCTTACTATGTTATGCGCCCTGGCAAACTAAAACATGAGAATTAGAGTTTTTCCAATTAGAAAAAAAGGAATCAAAACTTTCTACACATTTTGAAGAGGTAGTATAAAAAAGGCTATTGATCAAAGTTCAGGAACTATTCTTGATATAGTGGTCAGGTTATAGTTAATATTCTGAATAATATGTAGCTGAGGTTCCTCTGGGGAATAAAGATCAACTTTGTATTCTGTCTGTCCACCCTCTGAGGAGGTGCAGCATCCTGTTGCCTTCTGAACTGCTGCTGTTCTGAGATGATTGACTGTACTGATGCTTTTAATGATTTTTCTATAGTAAACATTTGAGTTCACTTTTGGTTTCTATGCTGATTTGTTCCATTTAACTGTGCCCTCTAATAGTTGCTAAACAACATTTTGTTTAGGCTTCAATTGAGAAATTCACCCACAAGCTTGGAGTGAGTTAATCTGTAAGAACAGCGAACCCCCAGCAAAGCCAATTCTGATGCACTTTAGATCTTTCACTGACAGGCAGAAGAGAAGAGTTTCCAGACCACTGATCACTATGATCACTGGTTGCTTCTCTCCTGTTCATAGTGGTTTGGGTTTTGCCTGGTTTATTACCTCAATTGCTCCTACAATGCCTGCAGCTGCCATCCTCTCTCTGTTGCTGTCAGCACAGGTTTGTGTTGTTATGTCTTCGGTGAGATTTGTGTCATGTCCAGGAGACCTAATATTTCTTCATCTATAGTTTCCTCATCTGCTTGCAGTTCTGGGATTATACCCAAATCCTTCCACCTCCTCCTCCCCAGATCCCGGTCTGTGGTGCACAGCCGCCCTGCTCTGGGGCACGCCAGGTCTCCGTGTCCCTGAGGATCATCCCTTGGTGCATCACTAGCCCTGGAAAAGGGGACTAGGAAGAAGATGATGCTGTGAAATTTAAATATTGAGTCTTAATTTTCAGTCTCCAAGTGGAACAAATATTTGTGCTTGCCTTCATTTATCTTTGTTGTGTGGTCTTCTATTAGGACAAGAAATAATTCCCCAAGGATTGCAATCCACGGTATCATCTGCTCCAGGGAATTTTGAAACTTGGCCTTCCAGAAAATGGTCTTCTTCCTTCAGATCCTCCTCAGGTTCCTCAATAATGCTAATGCATTGCTAGAAGTAGTCATAAAAATGAGCCTTTTAGGGAAAGAGGTTTTTAATAGTTGTTTTCTTTTGTTTTTTCCTTTTTGGGGAAAATTTCCTTAGCTAATGTCAGATTTCTGCTTTTTTATTTGATTAAATATAGCAGTTCTTTCTACAATACTAGATTCTGATTTGCTACTTGCTGTAATCCCTTGACAAACTTCAAAGGTCCTACATAATGGTACAAAAGCAGACTGATGAAAAAATGTTTGGACTCTTTGGATGGGAGTAGATGTGATACTTCTGCTGTGATTCATGAGTTGAGAACGCTTGGGTCTGATCTTGGCTCTGAGATAATTTGGGTGGAGCAGATTATCATTAGCTGTCAGTTGGGATGTGAAGACTTGCAGTTCAGGTAACGCTCCCAAACAATCTGCCACAATCTGTCAAGTCCTGAGTCATTCCTGGAAAAAAATATTCCACATTGGCATAGTCCTTGTCTTTAAAAATTGGAACCTTAGGCTTTCTGTGCTTCAGCTGCACTCCAAACATGGGGATAGCAGTACTACCCTCATGGGTGAGATAATTTTAAATTGTAGGAATTATAAATATTGTATTAACATGAGCCATTGAAACACCTGAGTTAGAACTATTGAAATTACAAAAATGCAAAAATATTAAAGAATATGATATGATCTGATGTATATCTGTGCAATGAGATGAGTGCTATTCCAACACCCATGTAAACCTATGTGGGAAGGATATAATCTATAATGCTGAAGGAAGGGGTGGAAATCTGCTGTTAGATAAAAAAGTTTAATATCAAATGGCAGATTTTTAAATAGTAACAGCCGCTGTGTTATCTTGGGCATCCATTTACTACTACTGGCAGTCAAAGTCCTGAGGGTGAGCTTTTAATTTAATGCTTTACATTAAAGAACTATTCTCGTATAGCACATTTGCCTTCTAGCCTCTGCAAATAAATAACAAGTGTGCCACACATCACGGTCAAGTGAGTTCCACTGCCAAATGGATAAAACCGCCTAGACCATTTTTTGTAGCACTGGAATAGGAAACATTTATTACATCCATTATAGACAGCAAAGTGATTTAAGGGCCAAAGAGGTGTCATTTATATAATGTTACAATTCTTCTTAACTCTGAGAAATAAAATAAGCAAGGATCCAAACAGGGTCTACATCTATACTGCTACGCCACAAAACTGGACATTGCTATAAACCCAGATGGTCATCTGGAGCTGAATTTTACAGCTAGACATTTCTACACTGTATCTTGTTGCCTGACTTCAATATCCTCAAAGTTTATGCCGTCTGAAGCACAAATATAGATAAAAATTCTTTTCGTGCACCTTCCTTCCTTTAGAAATGAGAAAACCTTTGACAGTTGCAGAAAGCTGTTCAGTGTAGCACTGCAAAATTGTTTGTTTCAGAAATGATTATACCGATAACTGACCACAGCTGCTTCAGTGAGCATTCGTCTCTGTGTCAGACGTGTTGCTGCGCCTGTGCTGTTTTGTATCCATGCTTATGCTGATGCTAGAGAACATGCTCTAATGTATAAGCAAAGATGTGTAACTAACAGTACTCATTTTTCTGTTGTCAGAGCATCAGTGCGATCTGCTCTTTGAACTGGGCTCTGTAGAAAGCAAGCCACAGATTTTTAAATTTAAAACAAGAGATAACTGAGAGAAATGTATGTTCCAAATGGTAGAGTGTGTTCTGATAAGCACTTGAGACACCAGTCTTAGGTGGAGACTGGAACAGAGATTAGACTGGAACAGAGATCACACTGAGAAGAAGGGGAAATAATTGCTAAAGGCGTTGGTGTATTTTCTGAATGTACTCATACGTCATTAGAGTTATAGGCAAATTGTTTGAATTGCTCGTCTTGCAGATATTTGGCAGAAATCACCAAGTGGTGTGGGAGGGTTGCATCTGTTCATTGTTAAGGGTGGCCTTCAGAAGTACATTTTTCCTTGCTTTCTCAAAGCCATTTAGAGTGATACCTGCTTCTTTGCAAGGTATAAAGTCAGAAGTCTTACTATGAACTGCTTCATGGTTTTTAATGTTGTTAACTTTTCACTTTGAATTTCACTGTAGGTTTAGAAAATGTCATCCTATTCTTTGTGTGCTCTGTACAGGGGCCTGTTAAGTCTCTGAACACAAGAAACTTTCTGAATTTCCCTGGGGCTGGTGATCTTATTACTTGCTATTTGTTGAATTAATCCCCCTGGGAACCATTTAATTTTTTTAGCCCTTAAAACTTTCAAAGCTTCATATTATTATGAAAGGTTTAACTAAACTAAAGTTATTAGGACAGGACTTAATTTTGCAGACCCCACCTTTACTGCCTCATGAGGCCACCTATGTTCGCCCTCCAGTGCATAAAATTTGAGAGTCTGAAAAGTGAAGCTGCCAAGAGCCCACTTTTTCAAATCTGGGGGAAAATTTGCATGACATCAGTATATGAATTGATGTGCCAGAATATTGAGATGTGTCAGTTAACACCTCTCCCTCCTTACATGTTGCATTATGTCTTCCCAGACTCCTTTCAGAGGATCCCAGGACCTGCTGCTTTAACTGTACCCCTCGTTGTGGTTGTGTTCCACTTCTCAGCAGTAATTGCTCACTCTTTGTCCTGCGGCTTGGTCAGGACCCATTTCCGCTTCCGAATGCATTCCTGGTTAAGGAGGAAGTTACTTTTATCCCATTGCCGAGTGGGATCTCTCATCCACAGCTTGCAGCTCTTCTGCTTCATGAAGCTGTAGAGTCTTTACTGTGAGAGAGGAATTGGGCTTAATCCCCCTTGCCCTGTCCCCGTGGCTCCTCTTCTCATTGCAGCAGTGATGCCTGGGTGGCAGCACAGGACCTACAGCATAAGTGGCCGGTGCTCGCAGGACATTCCTGAATTGTTTGAGTCGCTCCAGAGATATTTTGCACAAAGCTGTCTTTATGCAGGGGAGAATCCGGGCTGTTTGGTGGGCTCTGTGTGCATGAGCAGTAGTGCCGAGGTGTAAATCAGATTAAGGGAGTTGACTTCAGTGGGGGATTTGATAGAGTGAAGAATGAAAGCTCAGGCTTTAAACAGAATAGTGTGTGTCTGTTTGTTTGCGTATTCGGAACTTTATCTCAGAACGTACCTATTCTGACACTGAATTTTAGTGTAAGATACATTATATATCTCTGCCACATTAGATGTCTATTTCTAATATTGACTTGGAATGTAGATTAGTAACATACTCAGTATGGATTTCTCTTTGTGTATTACGCATCTCTTAATTTTCATTTCTACAGTAATAGAACTCTCTCCCATAATTCCGGCTCAAGGAAGCTGGTAGGAACAGCATTTGTCATTCAGATGTGATCTTTAATCACTCAGTGAACATAGTTGTCCTGCAAATGCTCTTGTAAATTATGCTTTAACCTTAGCAGGACTCTAAATAATATTCCCAGTAAAGAACGTAATGGATCACATTAGTTACTAGATCAAAATCACTTTTGATTTTCAAAATACATAGGGATTCTGTTACCTTGGTCCATTTATATGGTCCTGCTTTTTTCAGTCATAGTTTTAATTCAGGCTTTCAGGTTTATAAAATTGGGTGCATGATGTCTCAAAATAATACAACGGGCAATGCTTATTAGATCATCTGCCATCCTGACAATGTAAACTTTCCCTCTATTGTACCTCTCCTGTTGGTTCTTTGATCTACTTTAAAATATGAAAAACAACTCCCTTGAGAAGATGGTTCAAAGCTACATACTTTCTTCTTTGTAAGCTTTTCTTTATTAACATTGAAACCAGTGTGATTAATGTGGAGGTTTCTGGGTGATCCAGACAGGGGAAGACAAGGATCAGCTGGGGCTGCTAAAGACAAATTAATGGTGTTGCACTGGCACTCGCCAGTACCCTCTGTACGCATCAGCCCGCTGGGTGCTGTTGTCATCAGCACCTGGAGCCCTCTCAGACCTCAGCTCTCTGAAGCCTGTAATCTGTTGAGTTGAACTTCAGCATGTGGCTGACCAGGTTTTGATTTCATACTGTCATCATATAGACTTGTGATCTTGAAGGCCCAGATCTTTACACTCTGGTGTGTTGTCTTCAACTAGGAATTCTATAAAGAAAGATTTTTTTTTTAGCTGTGCAAATCAATAGAAAATAGATCACCTTTTTATTGAGACCCTTGCACCCTTGTGCTGAAGGGAAGACAAATGTAAGTTTTGGTAGTTAAATGTTTGGTCTGGGGTACTGGAATCATTATTTGCTAGGTGTCAAAGAATTGAATTCTGTTATTCATTTAATTATTTTTTTTTTCTGACATATTCTAGATCTATTGATAATCTGTCTTTCAATATCAGTTCAAAAGCTATATACTGTCCAAAATATAGCTTTGGGTTTAAAGCAGATAAAAGGAACTACCTTTTGCACAGCTTGTTTTTAAGTTGCAAAATTTATTGCCATTAGAGACTGGAGACTGCAACTGTAAATGGATTCCAAAAAGAGTTTAGCTAAATCTGTTGGTTGCTGTTAAACATGAAGATCTACAAGCAAGCACCAGCTCAGAGAGTTCCTACACTTGTCACTGGAGCTGAGGAATGCACTGTAGAAGGATTGGTTCTTGGGGTGGTAATAAGGAAAGTGTCTTCCATTCCATAAGCAGGTCTTGTATAGTGGGTTTTGCTTAGGTGTGGCAAAAACTGAGTAAAACCCAGTGTGCGATAGTAGTATGACACTAGAGGTAAAGCCCCATTCCTAAGACAGTCCCACGGAAAATGAAACCATTTCATTTTTACCAAAGCAGTTTTATAAATATTTTCTAATTTTATAAGTTATGTCAATAGCACGTTCGGAGAACACATCATGAGGGGAGTTGTTTCCTAAATGGTGCAACTGTTATTTGAGTACAGCTGTATAATGAGGTAGAGGCAAAGGGATAAATATTACTCACTATGGCACATTTTTGCAAACTGAATCGATATCTTTCTTGATTAACAACAATTATGTTAATTGTTATTCAGCTGGAGAGGGGCGACATTGCACAGTGTGCAGGATAGCTGGGAAAAGCATGATATGAACCTTACCTGCTGCTGGTGAAAACCGTTCTCTGCATCTCGACTGCTTTGGGGGCTTTAAATTCTGCCCCAACAGGATTTCTAGGTAGAAAAGGGGTAGAAAACCCAGACTTTCGGTAGCCCTTGGAGAAAGGACCTGGATAAATCACAAGCACTGCTAGGGACCACAAAGGGCTGTCCGTTGGGGAGACGACATTGTCCCTCTTATTCCTGAGGCAGTGAGAATTGGTTGTTTGGACTAAAAGAAGATAATTCTCATCTTTATAAAAGGATAAAGTGAACTCTCAACAACTTTTAATCAAATGGCAAGCAGCAGTATCATATTAGCTAATAAATTCACCAAGAATTTAGGGAATTTAATCCATTAATCTTAAATCTCTGCATAGACAGGAAGTCATTGAGATAATGAGTCACCTGAGGCAATAAGATTCAGTAGAAATCAAGCAGCTAATTTTTGTCTGTGCCTGTGAATATTTCTTCAGGAATCCTATCTCTTCCTCTTGAGAGAAGTATTATTAGCACCTTCTGCACTCCTTTCATGCCAGAATGCTTGAGGAACCACATCTAGGGCTGGGACTCGGTGCTCTTGCAGACATCCATGTCTTTTTTTTTTTTTTTTTTTTTTTTTTTTTGATGGTGTGTAATTCATGAAGAGCATTTGTTAATCGAAACATGTCAAACAAACATGAAGTCTAAATTTGGCTATTTGTTTTAACATTTAAAATATTCAACACTTTGAAATGTGTCTGTGTGTGCATTTGTAAACTGTGGACTTGGAATATGTTTTATTTTTAAGTATTGTTTTTACCCCACATCATTTCCCAGGTTGTCACTGGGTAATTTTCTGGAGGGTTTCTTTATCTACTTCCACTATGCTTTTCCCACTGGAAGAAACACATATTTCTTCCCCTTTTTTTTCAGTCTAGTCATGCAATAAGTGCACCAAATACAGCTTCTTTTTCTCTTACCTTATTTGTTTTTTGCATTTTCAGGTTCTGCACAATAGCTTAGAATCAAATGACTAAAAGATGGTGTATCAGAGTGTGTGTGTGTATGTGTGGTGGGGTGATGTGGTGGAATTCGGATATACCAGCAGGGAAAAATCAATGTTTATCATGATCTTTTCTCAGTGTGAAATGGACTGAGAAAGGATGTTATGTAGCATGAAATCATGTAGAATGACCTTGAAAGAATTTAGAAGGTAATCATGAGCATTCTGTCTGAGCCTGCAGATTTATTATAGCACAAAGATGCTGTGAGTTCACCTATTATACTACTAAGCAAACAGAGGATTTATAATGGACATCTGTGTGATTAAAAGCTCCATCCCTAGAGAGTGGTGAACACCTCATAATTTACAAACAGAAAAACCATGACTGAGATGTTGAAGATATTCCTCATGCTTGGAATTAATTTTATGTTGAGGAAGTTTAGAATGTGGCCTCTTTCTCAATGATGTAGGGAATTATTAAATCCTTGTTAAATCTATTGCATGTTTTTATTTTTACCATCCACTTCTGAGTGTATTCTGATTATTCTGGAAGCTTTGCATGCAAAAGAGCCTTAGTAAGGAGTCCTGCCATTTCACAGAGGCTATGTGATCATTATGAATTTGTTCTCTGTCCAGCCACCACAGGACAAATGTTTATCACTCAGTTATCCTCATTCTGGTCACAATTACTACATCTACTTAAATTCCATCCTATACCTCTGTCAAAGAAAGATAATATTTCTTAAAGATTCAATGGGAAGATAATGTGCTTCATTGCTAAGTAAACTCAGGGTGAGCATGTAGGATGCTTACATGTGGATGAAATTAATTTAAAAAAATATTCTTATTATAAGCTGGCTGTGTTCCCAGTGATAGTACAGAGCAGTGTGTCAAAATCCATTCCATTCTGGAATATTTTCAGATGCCTTGGAAAACTGCAATTGACTGATACTACCTGATGTTTTTAAAATGTCTGAACATGCTGCATGCAAGGTTATTCTGTATTTGAAAGAACCAGAATATCTGTTCTTGCTCTTTTCATTAGTTAAAAAAAATGTTTCTTTAGAAGCACTTCTGCTTCTGCAGGTTCATTTCCCTGTCACTTAATTTTTCTGTTGTATTTTTATTAGTCGGTGTCAGTCTGGTGATTTTCAGCTGCTATCATGCTCTCATCTGCCTACATGCCCTACTCTGCATGTCTTTACTTAATG
Organism: Gorsachius magnificus; assembly: GCA_034008185.1. NCBI lineage: Eukaryota > Metazoa > Chordata > Aves > Pelecaniformes > Ardeidae > Gorsachius > Gorsachius magnificus. Next base: position 38,362,099 of record CM067088.1, on the reverse strand, counting down.
TCCTCTACTTATCAAAAATCAACTGCTCAATGGACAAATCAGCGTGACAGGTGACGCAATGGTTTCCAACATTTTCATAGTGCTCACAGATGGTAATTAACCCACAGTTGTCTCAAGGAACGCTAATAATGTCGTGTAGCATTTTTATCTATATTTTCATAACCAAAAACTACCTCAAAATGCAATTCTTTCTCTCCTTCCTTCACCATTGACTCTCAGGTACCAGACTATTGTATGACACAGAATGGCTTTGAAGTAGATACGTATTTCTTTTCAACACAAACATATTAGAAATATTTCATGTGTTTGGAAAGTCTTCTGAAAAACATAAAGAATGCTTTCAAGGTACGCACTTAAAATTGAAGCTTTAAGAGCAACAGGTTGCAATGGTAAATCTTGATTGCATATAGATTCTTTTTCTCTGTCAGCTGTAATGATATTATACATGTGTATTAGGAAAGTACATTATGTTCAATTCTGTGAGTCAGACTAGATTTGTCTTTTCTTGTTAAAAAATATTTTGACTAATTTTTTAGGCAATATTAAAGCTATGGAAAAGGTTTAGCTTTGAACATTTTTTTCCACACTAGGAGACTTTAAGATGAATTTTTTATTTTTTAAGCTGAGTGCTTTACCTGCATACGCATTGGCAGAAAAGTGTAAGAATGAAATTTCATTCTTTCCACCTGTCATAAATAAGCATTTTTTAGCCGTGCTTCATAGCAATAAGAGGGGAAAATAGTGTGTTACATTTATCTGTAGGATGACAGTCTTTTCAGATGTTTGCTTCAAAGAGGCCCAGATTGAGCCATCCAGACCACTTTTTCATAATCACCTCCCTTGATGTACTGCATTTAAAAATACTTCAGTAAGTAGCCTGAAGTGGTAGGGATCAAAATTATTGGACATTTCTGAAAAATTGTGCCTAAACATCCACTAGAGTGTCTGAGAAGGATCACTCACAGCAGTTTCTTGTAGAGAGCATATAAATGGCAGGTGACTGAACCCTGTGCTCATCCAGAGGAGGGCATGTAGTTCAGTCATAAGGAGTAGCCCATGAACAAAAGTCATCTTCTCAAGCCATTGCTTTCCCTATCATTAGATTAACTATGGAACCATTAAATTTTAGTACTAAATGTAAATATGTCACCTTTTCTTCTTTGGTGACGTGCTGTGATTCAAACCTGTGCCTGGCTGCACGTTTGCTTCTTTTCATTCCGGTTGTTCTGCATGGCAGAATTACGACATTTCCAATATATTACCAATCTTCCTCAGCCTCATGATTTCTGTTTAAGTGATTTAGTTTTCCATGTCATAGACATACAGCACTATGCAGCTTTTATGCAGGTGAAATTTGCATCACCCCTAAGCATCTCCACTCAATATTCCTCATAAAGTACACGTTTCAATTAAAGTTTCGGATTCCTGATCTTAACAATGTAAAAAGTTTTATATTCTGAACTCGTGTGGAATAGACAACAAGTATTTCTACTACAGCTCCATTATATTTTTAAAAATTACCTGCCCTCTGTTGTGACACAAGTCCCACAGTACAGCAGCATAGACATATAAATAACTATCTTCTAAACTTTCTATCGACGAATATTGTTTTCTGTCATCACAATTGCACCATGAAATATGAAAGTTCAATTTCCTCTTCATTTCCTTTTAATAAAACTTCTGTTCATTTCATTTTTGAAAAGAGATTGGATCTAAATTACTTTGACTTCTTCTGGCCTAACTTAGGTGAATGTTTCGAGAGAGAATCTGAAACCCTTTTAAAACCCACCACAGAGATTACGGGCTGTATTCTGGGGGGTTTGTACTTACAATCTCATCTCTCTTTCAATACAAGTCTTTTGCATTTAGAAATGACAGTATTGATTCTAGGACATTGTTACAAGAAGCATAAATACTGTGCCCACTGCCATAGCTGCTGTTTAAAACTTAACATTTCCAAACAGCAATTTTTTGTTCAAACAGTAGGCCAGGGAGTTAACTGCAGAAGTAAATTTGCCAGATTATTTTTCAGCAAAAGCCATTTTACTTTATGGTACTTATGCAGCCTTTCCCAGTTCGCATAGATAGCATTTGGAGGGCTGGGAACAGTATGATCTTTTCCATTGTACCTACCGGTGGCCTAGTAATGATCAAGTTAATGGAATTAAACAGGCTGGCTCTCATTTCTTTTGGTTTTCTTGGATATACCATGGAAGCTTTTTCCTAAAATTACAGTGGTGACTCAGAGTAAGCTCAGTTTATATATTAATAGCTTAGGCTTGTGGGTCATTGACATGAGTCTATCCACTGAAGTTAAAGGGGTTTGGGGTGAATAACATCTTTCAACACAACAGGTTAGGAGACCAGCCGCTCTCATGACACTGAATGTTTCATATTGTTCGTTCACTTCAGCTAACAGTGAAGTGCACGCTGAATCCTGTGGAATTGGTGGAATTTCTGCTTAAACCTCTCTGACAGAAGTATAGTATTTCCAAGTATTTTAGAAAATGTATTGTGACTGTTAGAGGCGTAAATATTAGCAGTTGTTTCAGCGTGCATAACTTCATGCACATAAGCATCTGCATTAGTGATGGAATAGATGTACTCACAAAAGAAGAATTTTTTCAGCCTTTGTTGTGAGATCAAGAAAGAGTGTGATGCAGGCACTGAATGTCCCTGCCACTCTGGAAGTGATCTTACATCAGCTGGGATTGCATGGTACAGCTGCCAATGATTCTCTATTCATAATTGCTCTTTGGGCAAATCACAGTTCTCTATTTTTTTGTGATGCATAAATCCAGGCAGGAACAGTGGTTTTGTCTGTACAGAAGCTCAGTATCTGCAGAGCCAGTTTTTGTGTGTGCATCAAGGAGCACTGTCACTGGAGACTGCAGATTCTTTTAAATCGCTTCAGTACGTGAAGCTAAGACTGGTGTTTTGTGGATGACCCTACCTCTGTGTGCCAGTGAGGCTGCATCTGAAAGTGATACCAAAAAATTCTTTACTCCAGTCAATCCATCTACATTTACAATGGTGTACTGCATAACATGTTTGGAATTAATATTCCAATGTGGAGATGTGAAGACAAGATTTTGATAAACGTTGTTTCACATTCCATCCATTAAATTGATAATGAGTTTGAATTCTGAAGAAATCATGTAAGACAATATGTTGGCTCGACAACGACGTAATTATAGCTGTGTTAAACTATTCCAACAACTCTCTTGTGCACATGAAATCAAACAAGTTTGAAACTATATTTCATCTAATTTCCAATGCATAATTGAGAAATGTGCTCTTAATTTTCTTTGTTCTTTGTTGGCAAAATATTACAAAAAAACATTCATCTGATAATCTTGGGTTGGTTGGGGGAGCAAAGAAAAGAGAAGCAAGACCTCAGACCTCAATTTCGCTTATTATAATAAATCAATTTCATCCTCATTTGTGTTTAATCTCCATTGGAAATTTACATTATCCAATCAGAACAGAACAAGTCCCTCAGGGGAGATCAAATGTCACATAAAAATTCAACAGGAAATTCATGCAATAAATCAGCAAAAGTACAACTCGTATATGGAGATTTTAAACCCATCTAAATTCTATTAAAAACCTCTAAATCCTATTTTAGACAGAACAAGAAGGAAGCTTGGGAACTGTAACATCCCTAAGAGGCCCCTCAAAGTGCACATACTAATATTTAATAATTTAGACTTTTTGTATGTCCAAATTAAGTAGTTTAACTGAAGTGAGTATAGCTTTCATTTACACTTTTTCTTTTGACAAGGAGTAGTTTATAGAGACAGAATTATATCATCATAATCTTCAAATATTTAGCTGGTTAAAAATATATTGGGTACACTGTAGGTGATCTTTTAGTCTATTGAATTAAAATTTGCAGTACATGTGATACAAGAAGGGCTTAGGTGATTTGCAGTGGATCTAGACATTACTTCATGAGATTTGAGCATGTGTATATGTTATGTCCTCTGAAAAACAGAGAAGAAGCAGGAGGGATGAAAAAGGAGGAGGAAGCAGACAAATGACAATGGAAAAAGCAAAAGCCACCTGCAGGGGATGAATTAGTAAATTCAAAGTGATGGGTTCTACATTTTCTACCTTGAAATGAGAAAAAGAAGTGAAGTAATGGTGGAATGCTTTCTGTTCAGCAGCAGTCAAAAAGGAAGACAGAGCATTAAAACCAATTAGGTCTGGTAGGTTTATAAAATCAAGAGTTTGTGAAGAAGCAGGGAGCAGTGAGATAGCTGTAGTCCTATCCTGCTCCAGTTCAGAGGGACAACTGCTCTCAAATCATTTACTGTCCTAACTGCTGCTTTTTATCTTCTGGACTCCTAGGATGTTTCTTATCTGGTGTAAAAGTCACACTGAAACAAAACCCAGAAGCCTGGAATATTTGTTTAATATAAACAAGTAATGCTGGAAAAAATGGAATGAGAAAGTAGTCTTCTGGGACATTTGAAACACTGTGTGTGATTCACATTTACGGTCTTGGTCTGAGTTCAGGATAGCTTCCCCTCCTTCAACTAATATATCTGCAGTCGGTATCTGTGAGAAGGCTGTTCTTTAAAGCTCTAGCTGCAGTGTAGAAACAAGGTAGGAGAATAAACAGAAAACCCATTCCATCAAAATGATTCCATGTACAAATATTTTGGCATAAAAAATTATTTAAAAACTCCAAATATTTATATATTTTGGAAAGTGAGGGCTAAATTGTAACAGTACATTAAAAGAAACATTTTTGGTTAAAATACATTGTTTGGACTAATTTGAACTAGTTCTATTTGAAGGATAAGTCTGCAAGTATAATTAACCTCTTGGTCTTTGCATATTTGTATCCCTGAGTTTAAAAAACTTGTGAATGAGTTTCATTTTCACTTTGAAAGAAGTTGTGATAGGGAAGGCTTATTATAACTGACACATCGCTGTTGCCTACATTTCTCTGTTATTTCCTCATATGTATCATATATAATCAGAGTAGTCAGGGTATCTTTATTACTTTTGGATTGTTTTAGGTAAAGCAACAGATGGTGGTATTTGAGTTGTCCAGATATAGAAAGTACAGGCTTGCACCATCAGGCTTTGTACCTTGTTTGCCTTTTTACAGACATAATTCAAAATGATTAGGCAAGTATTTAAGTTCCTGCTTAAGTGCAAAAATGGATGAATAATATATGGTTGAAGTCATTCATCTGGTTGGAGGCTTCCTGAAGTCAATCATTATATGGATAAACCCTTACTCTTTTGACAGAAGATAACACTGTATTTTCTGCATCTATTTAAATCCTTATGCATTTAGCACCAGACAGGACTAACACTTTACTTATTTAAGGAAGGAAATTTAAGCTTTTGAAAGTTCTACCCTGAGGAAATGAGAGCTCTCTAGTTCTCATTTATACACTTTACATTTCCTTTTTCTCTCTTATTGCTCTTACTTCCTCTTAAAATTGTTACATTTTTCAGAAAAAGAAAAGGTATACTCTTGCTTGTGAGACTAGGAAAACCTGTGCTGAATCAAGTATTCTTGTTTTCGGGGAAGCTGCAATTCTTGGCTGATACAGGGTGCCTGCATTAATCAGATCTGTTATACAGCATGGGGGCGTAGAAGCATGTAGGAATTAGATCTACATTCTCCTTTATTTTTAGGTAGATGAATTGGAGCAAAACAGAAATTGTAAAGGAATACAAATTAATACTTCATTTGTTATTATATCATCTTTCTAACAAACTGAGCTGACAGATCAGAATAGCACAGTTCAGATTTATTTACAGTCTACTCATTTTTTTAATTTGGCAATAGAATAAATAGAATCAGGGGAGTGAGTTAGTATAAATCACAGTTTGAAGCACTTATAGCTCCTTTTTTCTTATCTCGTGCTGTAAATGAAACTCTGCCAACAGTGATAAGAAAGTTCTGTTCATCTGAATCTGTTGACACAGTGTTTTAAAAAAGTATAGCAGCAGAATAAGAGTCCTAGGAGTTTTGGTTCAGTGCCAATTATATTCATACAAATAAATAATCTGTAATGGTATTTTAACATTAATAAGATATTCATCCCTTAACAAAAATATTTTTTAACCTAGGAAAAAAACTGTTTGGGATATACATATAGATTTGCTCTGGGAGAAAATAGAAAATGCACAGCTCGCTAAAAAAGAACGCTGGTGTAATATCTCTTCACTGCCTCTTGGATTTATAAGCCCTCTAATAAATTGCAAACTAATTTAATCATACTCCATAATTACATACTCTTGAAGGAATAAGACTTTAGATTCAGACTGTATCATGCTTAAAATACAATGAAGTTCTGTATCACATAGACCAATGCAACTGCACACTAGCAACAAATTAATGGCCCTAAGGCTGCCAGGCAGTAATAAATAAAGAGTAGATACTTACAACCAAGTGCCTATTTTATTAGAAACTGAGAAATGTAATTTGACTCTGGCACACAGAAAAATTAAATGGTGACTTTCTTTTTTGACTGTTTGAAATAAACTTCATTTGAAATTTTGTTATCATCACCAAAATTAACTAATTTGGGATTGACTTTTTAATTCCAGTTGATAAGAGCAGTAAAACTAAATGTTCTAAGTCTTGATGCTTCAAGCTAATTTGGTTGGGCTTCAAGAATATTGTGGAGTATTATGGTGTATTGGTTATTTGTATGACCTTAACAGCTCAAAGCCCTGGTTTTGCACCATGTTAACAGTGTAGTGTACGCTTATTAATACGATGCATTAAGCAAACTGGAGCAATGATGAAAACTGCTATTTGCTTGTTTGAATTACGAGGATTGGAGATGAACAATTTTATTTTAATTTGCAACAGATGTGCTTACTCTTTAGAATCGTTAACAGGCACTCTGCTGTGAAATACTTGATCAGGGTTGCATCTTTCTCTATAGTCATTTGTTTTCCCCAGTGTTAAGACTTCTACTATGGCATTATGTTACTCCTAGAGGATAGTTTTATTTTTCGTCACTGGACTGCATATGTTTTGAAAAAAAAGTTGCTAAAATTTATATTGCTTTAAAAGAACGCATTAAATTATTTGAGCCCCAAATTTAGTTATTTGGCATGACTTTGTAATATATGCAAAAATAGGCACACAGCTAAAAAATAATTCTTATATATGGAGTCCAAATTTTCTTTTTTGCAAACACAGCATACATTTAACTTGGGAGACAATAAGTCATTGTATTACATGAATGAAATCCTATTAGCAGATGTTCACTGTGATTTTATGCATGTAAAAATATTTGATCATCCTGTATTAATTTTTGTTTTGAAAACTGAGTTCTTGCAGGAGACTGTGTAGATGAGGAAATCTCTAAAATAATCAGCTTGCTGTCTTAAAAACTCCTCTCAAGTAGACTACCATATTTCCTTACTAATGTTGAACTTTTATATTTCTTTAAGGCTGTCCTGCTTTCAGCTGGGATAGAGTTATTTTTATTTTCCTCTAGTAGCTGGCATAGTGCTGTCGTTTGCATTTAGTATGAGAATAATGTTGGTAACTCACTGATGGTTTAGTTGGTGCTGAGCAGTGCTCACACTCGGCAAGGACTTTTCAGCTTCCCATGCCCTGCCAGTGAGAAACTGGGAGGGGGCACAGCCAGGACAGCTGACCCCAACTGGCCAAAGGGGTATTGCATACCATATGATGTCATGCTCAGTATAGAAACTGGGGGGAGTTGGCCGGGAGGGTGTGGATGCAGTGCTCAGGAACTGGCTGGGCATCGCTGGGTGGGTGGTGAGCAATTGCATTGTGCATCACTTGTTTTGTAAATTTTATTATTATTATTATTATTATTATTATTATTATTATTATTATTCATTCCTTTTCAGTACTATTAAACTGCCTTTATCTCAACCCATGAATTTGACTTTTTTTTTTTCTTTTTTTCTCCCGCTTCTCTTGCCCATCCCACTGGAGAGTGGGGGCAGTGAGTCAATGGCTGTGTGGTGTTTAGCTGCCTGATGGGTTAAACCACAACAAAGTCTAAGAGACATCTTTTAGGCTTTGAGTTGCTTTTAAACCTGGAAGAAATTAAAAGCAAACCCACTTCTTTAGCAAGATAATTCTTTAATATTGGCCATCTTTTCATCTAAGAAAGCAAGGCACAATTCCATCTTTCTAAGTGTTTTCAAATTGATTCATTAGAAGGACAGGCTTTAATTAATTTAAAAAATGCATTCCATATTTTCTTGGCTATTAAATCCTAGATATTCTGAAGGGTGTTGGAAAATGCCCACTAAAGCTAAAATTAGTTTGTATCACTTTGTTCCATCTGTGTTCTATTTTACTGCCAGAATGGGGAAAAAAATAGAGGTAGAAGGTTAGCAGTGAAAGTACTTATAAAAAGCAATAATTATTAACCTTGGTGGTACGTCAACAGGATGTTCAGCTGCTACTGAGAAGAACTGAATGTTTGGAAAGGACTTCAATCCACCTACTGATGGAGACTGCATAGCTGACAGCCATCTGACTGATCCAAGCTACGCTGTTCACACATCAGGTTGGTAATCGCAGCGTAAGCACCTCAGCAGAGCGAAGTCAGTGCTCCTGCAAATGTTGTTTAATTGCGCTGCCTTCTGAGAACTCCTTTTCTGCCTGTTTTGCAGACAACACTATGATTAAAGTGATCTCCAGTGGGAGTACAGGTCTTGACATGGCTCAGTCTTTGAGCTTCTTGAAAGTGGCTATATGACCTTGAATTTCCTATAAACTACAGTAAAGCCCATGCTGTCCTGCGCTTATTATGTGGTTTGAGGGCCAGGCTCTTGGCTATGCCTCTGGAGTAGCTCTTTCACCCATTCTGCACCATAGTGGACTTACTGTCTGTGTACACCACTGCTTGGGTGCGCCTTCTGGATGCAGAACTTATTGTTGCCACAATATTGACTATGTTTTTCTTCAACAAAAAAGAAAGAACTTATAAAATGACTTTGTAGGTCTTCATAGGTATATCTCATTAAGTTTACCCAATTGCATGCAAATCAGCATTCATTTTTCTCTTACACTCTAAAGGAAATGTAATGAGTAAGGCCAGCCTTCTTTAATGCTGTTTCCTACTTAAGCTGGAATTTGCTTTGCAGTATATAGAATAACATATTTATATTATATTTTTATATTCTTTAAGTTGCAGTTGAGCTAACTTTATTTTCAGTCTTAATGTTTTGGGTATTATTCCTTAGATCTAAGATGTATTCCCAATACTGATCAGCTTTGATTTTATACAGTTGAAGTCCAGCATAGTCCAGGATCTAGAGGACTGTCTGCTGTGATGTTAGTGTTGGTGTCTTTAACAAGCCTGACCTACATAAAATCTCCATCTCCCCTCTGTGACATTCCATGTAAATTCGGTTGACCACAGAACACTTCAGACAAAGTTGTTTACAAGTAGTCTTAATCATATTTTCCACAACATTGCATTCTGTTTAATTTTTTAGCAGTAGGAAGAAGTGGTGTTAAAGCTAACCATCTTTTGCTTCTTCCTTTGGACCACTATTCTCCTAGAAATGTAGTTAATACATTTTTGTGTCTTTTTTTCTGTTTTTGTATTGTTCACGGGGATAAGGAAATGGGTTCATTTGGAAAAACTGTCACTGGAGAGGACCTGAAGGGCAGTTGGTGGAAGAACTGTTGCTGGAACTACAGTCCCAGTAAGTTACAGGGGAGATTTGTCAGGAAAGGGTTTTCCTCATACCTCTGAAAGATAACGGAACCTGGGTAGACACAAGGCATCTACATATGCTTTTACAGTAAGCAGATGAGGGGTTTAGGGCGGCTTTAAACTATAAAGGTGATGAGGTTCACTGACTCAGGTAAGGAGCAAGGCAATCAGCATGTTACAGCTTTCTTCTGCTCATGCCCCATACCACCATCTATCACAGGAAGTGGCTTCATTTCAACATTGACTTCCCAGGTCTTGACAATTCTATTCATATTTAGAGTGTTCATTATATACATTATACATTAATATACATTATATTCTTTTTTTTTTATTTGGTAATCAAGCAGGAAAACATCCTGCCTTGCTTTTTTTGGCTTGGGACCACAAAAATGCTGTAAAAGCTAATCTGAGGATTGCTCATTTTTTTCCTATTCACATCAAGGAGTGTAATTGGAGAAAACAGGTTAAAGATAAATTTAGCATTCTCAAGGAAACTATTATGTTAAGCCTCTCCAGAAAATATATTACTTTGTTTGCTCTCATTTTAGAAGAATATAAGAGCATATTAAAGACATTATTCATATGCATTCTTAGTGCAAATGAAATTGATGTTTCTCCATTATATTGCATTCTGCTTCATTTTTTTAACCTCAAGAGTCCCTGCTATAAAGGTGTAGTTAATTTCTAACACTTGTAATTTCAGTTGGTTTGATAATCTATTGCGTTATATCATAAAATTTCTATGATCTCTGATGCCTATTAAATATGAACCTGGGTGAGTGAAGAAAAGCTCTCAGATGATATCATTATCAAGGTATATACCAGCTGTACTGATATAAAATATAATATATTCATTGTAGAAAATGTCAAATAAATAGTTGTGGGCTGGAATACTTACTGTTTCTGATATTTGTAAAGAAGTATGACCAAGTGCAGGACCAACACATGAAAATATTTGAAGGGCCATAGTTCTTTATTGCTTTTTTCTTATGTGGCATATAACACCAAGCCTATGTGGTGATTTTTGCAGTAAATTACAGCCTGATATCTTAAATTATATACCGAATTATATGTCAAATGAAATTCAAATGATATCATGTCTCTTACATTAAATATTCCACTACCTGAAGCTGGAGAGCTTTGCAGATTTAACCTCCTAAAAGACTTGTGTTCACGTTTAAAATATGCTAAAACTGTACATTACCACACTCCAAGTGTTAAGAGTTATTTACATCTCAAGTTTAAATGTACACTTAATTTTTGTTTAGGTGCAGATGAAATTAAAGTACTTGGTCACTTTTCTTTCTCGTTCCTTGCATGATTTCACTGCATATGTAATTCCTGTACCACAGTGAAGCATTTCAATCAGATTTAGTTGACAGAAAAGAAAAATATATATACATATATATATATATATACACAACCAAAAAAAAAAATAATCAAGCAGTAAAAAGGAGACTGGATGATGAGCAATGCAAAAGAGCAATGCAAAACAAGAAGGTGGAAGAACAATGTGGTATCCATCACTCTGGTGTTTCAGGATAATTTTTTTTTTCAGTCCAACTGTTGAATGCTCCTCATAAGTATTGCAACTTCTGCCTTTGCCCCTGGGGTACTGTTTTGCAATCTAACTCTGCTTTCAAAAAGATATATTTCTCCCTGTGAAGTTTTTTCCCTATGAAACTTTTCACATTCTAGTAAAAACCCCTTTGAAAGTTGTCTTAAGAAAAGCTGATGAGAATGCCTCTTTTCTCTCCTGGCTGTCAAAAAAATACTTTAATAGGAATTTACTTAAGAATCTCTAAGTAATTACAGTAACAATTGAAGTAAGAAAACTTTTTTAAAATATTGAAAAATAAAAATTACTGAAAAAAAATCTCATTTCAAAAAAGATTCTTTCCTAAATATATATTTTCTTTTAATTTGTAATTCTTTTGTATTCACAACATAAGTATAAAACTGTTTCATAGCAACACAAAGAAAAAGTAATTTTGATACAGAAAATTAGATATAGGCAGTAAAATCTGCACTGATTTTTGGAAAACTATTAAAAAACCCTAATCTGTTTTGGTTATGATGGTATCAACATTTTGATATAAAATTTAGTAAGAATGGATTTTCCTCACTGTATTTACAGAGGATTTGTTCATAAGTCAGGGCAGATTTTTTGGGTTTTTTTTAAAAAAAAAACATCAAAACTTCCCTCAAACTGAAAAATTTTTACTTTAACCAACCCTTTTTCCTCAATAATCTCTCCACAGTTTATTATTATTTTGGTAGTCCGTTCAATTTCATTCACCATCTTTATTTTATAGGTAGGATAATTTAGTGATTAAGGCTTTTGAGTGTGACCTTAATCCAGTTCTTGACTGAATTAGAGTCTGTCATTGGAAAAGTCTGATAAACACAACCCTTATTCTGTGATAACTGTCCCTGTTTACTGAATCAGTTGGAAGTATAAACCCATTCATCAATGAGTATAAGTTATTCAGATAGTGTCAGCAGTATAAATATCTTTCCATATATAAATCTGGAAGTAAATGTATAAAATACAAATATGAGGAAATATATTGTGCTTAAACTTACATATTCATTTAGGCAACCAGTCTCTCAGCTATCAGAATGATCTTGGTTTTGAGTACTGAGCTTGTTCAGCTCTTGGGGAAGTTTGAGATAGCAGTATATACATGGAAGTGCATACTTTTTATGATGAAAATACAGGCTCTAGGTATCTTATGGATGTTAAGTATAGTTTAGTATGTCATGCTTAATCAATATTGCTACTGGCATAACCCAGAACTTCTTCACAGATACTGGGAAATAGGAAGGGAAGAGGAGAATGGAATGCAGTTGCTTTTTACCCATAGTGTCTGTCTGTGTACTGTTGCCATGTCCTAAGGACGGGCTGTTGTGGCCACGATGGGTCTCCAGTACGGCAGCCTCTGGTGCATGAACAGAACTTGTTTCCCTCTTGAGCACAGCAGTGGTGGCGGTGCCTGGCAATGCAAAAAGCTGAATTCAGGGCTCCACTGCAATCTGTTTACTGCCCTGCAAATCAACTTTCTTATGTTGTGTTGTAGGCTCAAGAAGAAAAAGCTGATCTGCATAAAAGGAAGCCCTCATTAAAATAGACAAAAAAAAGTCTGAGGAAGAGGGGAAAAAACCATCTTGATTACATGTGTACTGTTGAAACAGCTCTCTTTTGAGCTCATTCCAGAGGTAATGTTGCACAAATTTTTTCAACTGGATACCATTTGTGAAAAAATATGTCCTGGATTAGATGTGTTCTGTGAAGGGGGTCTGCTTGTTTTCAGACCAAAAGTATACTCTCTGTTCATAGCATAGCTCCTCAGTGCCTCAGCCCAGTAACACTTACAGGCCTTAACTGAGATCATGGGCTCTGTGCTAAATAATGTGCGAACTCTAAGTGAAAAGAAAAAAGCAAACAATGCAGGTCCCTAAAGATTTACAAAAAAAAGCTTCTCAAAACAGGCATGTGAAGTCAGAAGGGTACAAAATAATTTTCTGGAGGTCGCTTGCAGGATAGGTCAGCTGGAACAGAGCTCCAGCCCCCTCCTCCCCACGCTGGCCAGGCAGCCCTGGGCTGCTCTGCCTCTTGAAGGGTTTCTCTCTGAACAGCTTTGGAAGTGAGAGATCTGTGCACATATATTAAAAGTCAAACTGTAGAAGGGGGCATGAGATAGGTTTGACTTTTTTTTTTTTTTTTTTAATATGAGATTATAGAAACTAAAAATGTCAGGGAAAAGAATTTCAGGGGAAGCAAATGAAAATAGCAAGAGATCAAAAAGAGAAGCAGTTGGACAAGCAAGATACAGTGGAAGGAAATGAACACAGGTCTGGAAAATATCTGTACGGTCAGCCCAGTTTCCAGTACTCATGGGGGAGCTGAGATTAAAATGTCTAAAACAGAAACAGAATTTTCAGTTTGTGATACAGAAAACCACAGGTTGGAGCAATCAGACCGGAACACATCTTTTGTAAGTTAAATTCAAGGCATAGCTCTAGAGCATTCCAGGATAACCTGTAGATTTCTATACCAGTAACAGATTTTTAATAGCTCTTTTGACAATGCATGAGGGATTGAAGGAATAGGGTTGCAACCAAAACCTTTTTTAAGATATTTTTAGCAAGCCAGGAAAAAAGTCCTAGGTGGTTTAACTCTTTGGTAGTTCAGATGTTGGGGATGGTAAATAAAGAATTATATCACCAGACATCTGGACATAAAATCTACCATGAAATTCAGCCAAATGTAATCTGGATGTATTAGAAAGACTACAGAAATTACAAGACAATGCCAAACCTAAGGATTCACACCTGCTGAAGACTGCATGTGGCAGGAGGTGTTCATCTTTGATATTCAGCTGACCAACAAGAAGGTTGAAAATCGCGGTCAAAAGCTGGCTAAAAATGTTTAGATGTATAATATTACACACACTTCTGTGTCTGAAACACACGCAAAAAAAATTAAAAGAAATGTGACAGCCTATAAAGCTGTATATCATAACTTAAGACAGAAAGTGAAGTTCTTCATGAAACAGAAAGGATTTTGAACATCTTTGTGTTTGTATTTGAGACTATCTGTGAAAAAAACTGAGTTCCTAAGAGCTAAAAGGTTCACCTGATGGACTGATCTTTTGAAATGTCTCAAAATTAAACACAGAATTAGACTGCCATTAAAGCAGTCATGAATTACATACACTCCCAAACCCCATCTTGAGCAAACTCTGATTATTTCTTTTTAATGATTCTTATGTTAAGTGATGCAGCCACTACTTGGCAGGTATTGGCATGAGGGAGTCATGTTTATTTTTCTGATGACCTAATCAGGATTTATTTGAAATCTTGTCTCCAAAGGTATAATTAATAGATGTATACATGGAGTCCTCAAAGAGATTGCTCTTAAAAATGAAGGCAGGTGGTGATAAGCCAAGTATTTTAAAAATCCTTATGAGTGATTATAGGTAACTGGAGGTAAAGGGCACTGGCTTGGGCTTGTGGTTTTAAATCTACTATGCCCTGCACTGACAGGCTTTTTTTTTTTTTTTTTCCTTAAAAGTCTCTGTGTTTTCTAATGTTAAACAACAAATGGATACCTGTGGTTTTTTTTTTCCTGTGTTTGAATTCAGTAGGGTCATATGTAGGATAAAATTAAGGTGCTGATACGTGTTTGTCCTTGTAATGCATTTAAAGTATACATAAAAGGTAAAACTCCTTTCTATGCACTGACAGCACATTTGGGTTAATATATTCACATCTTAACTTGTAGCCAGATCTGCTGTTTTAACTGATTAAATGTTAAATCTGGTATTTACTCTTGGACTGTGCAAAAGTCAAAGGGAACAATTTGTCAGCTCATTCATATTTTGCTTCTGAAGCCAGTTAACTAATCAGTCTAACAGAAAAAGAAGTAAGATAAATGGAGGACATTCTGTTATGTAGAAAAGCGTACATGAAGCTAAATTTTTCACATTTTACTTGATTTCATCTACAGTTATCACTGTCGTAATTGCTTCTGCACACTCAAGGTGCTCTTCATATTTCTTCTATGATATGAACGGTTTAAGCTATTTTGGTAGACTACTAGCTTGCAGCACTGAAATTTTCTGTGTTCTTTTTTCTGCATTCTAATTTAGAAAAATCCTTTACCTTTTTATCTAAAAGTGAATTTTCCAGATAAACAATAAAGGGTCAAGAGCTGCGTAAGCTACCAATTTCTGCTAGAAACAAGCCTGCATATAGGAAATCCTGAGCAAATAAAAGCTTGTTACTGTTGCTGGTATAGTTCCCATTAGTTCATATTAAAAAACATGATAATCTAGGCTCAAATAGCTTGCAGTAATTTCTTTTGCTACAATGGTTTCTATTGATTGAAGGAGTAATGGGAGCCTCATCTAAAACCTGCAAGAGGGTTATCACCATTTCCAGTTCCTGATAGTCATCAGGTGTTTCTCATTGCAACTTCATGAACTAAAATATTGTATGAAAACCCCTGAAAACTATAGACTACCATGTCAAAAATCTAATTATTTTTAAAAGGGAATAAAGAAAAGTCTGTGCAAAATAGGATCTTGATAATTTTTATATTGCTGCATCATAGTATGCTTCTTTCTTGAGAACTCTTTTAAAGCCTAAGGAAAATGCCAGGATTTATAGAAGAACCTTTTGCTCTGTTAACAGTAATGTTTTTCTGACTAAATTAATTATAATGGCATAGTTAGTCACATATGTAGAATTCTCATCAGGGTTTGTAATCTGATTCGGTGCAGTGTGATTTTATGATGGATAAGCATCAGAACAAGTAAGTAGACCCAAGGTAGCTGTATTAAAATCACTGTAAAAGGTATAGTAGTTTTCTCAGCTAGATTTCTGCAGTGGTAGGCTGAGAGATTTTTAAGTAGGTACACTCATTTCGGTACCCTGTGCACTTTAAAAAGAATCTTATTATAAAAAACCCAGCTTTGTGCCAAAGAAATACAGGAGTGGGACTGGATTTCTTTCCTTTACTCTTTGTCAAAAATTTAATGTGGTTTTATTGCATTAAATTTTCAACTACTCCAGCTGCTGTAGGAAATATACAGCTAAACAATAAGCTCAGAAATGTAAATGCACGCATGATGGTCTTAAAATACTAATGCAAACTGGTCTTAGTTCAGAATTTCCAAACCCACATAATTTTTTGTTTTTTAAGGCTCTGCAGGCCTTTTTAAAACCCCCTATGAGTTTAAATCAATATATTCTGCTGGCAGTAGAGTTCATGTTATTAGCCAAAGATGTGTGGGTCATCAAATACTTTTATAGCCGCATAGTGAATTTAATTAATCATTTATTATAAACATAAGATTTTTTCTTAACTAAAAAATTTAATTCAATTACCAGGAGTTTCGTTCCTCCTTTCATACAGTAACTTTCAGCTTTCTCTCAAGGGGTTGGTTTTTGGTTTTGGTTTTTTTTTCCAGGAAATCCAACTTGTCCTTTCTGCTAATCTAACTACAATATTCAGTCAAGTTAAAAAGGAATTATTCTGGAAAATTTGATAAGGAGAACAGTTTTCATGGAAAATACTTTGTGATTTAAAGTTCTTGCTTCTGGACATTCACATGCTCCACTACGCTGGTGTAAGTACCTCCACTGATGTCTAATGGAAGGTCACAATTGACAAAGTATTCCTGGATTCAGGCTTTGCTTTTCTTCCACCTTTTTCCACTGTTTTACCACAACTTTTTTTGCTTGTTTGTACTAAAAAATTAAAACAGAAAAAATTTAACTTTTCCTATCCATAGTTCATTTTACGGGAGTGTTCCTCCTCCTTTGCCTTGCCTTGATGGCAAACAGAAATCAATGCTTTTCTAATATTAATTCTGAAATTAATAACCACTTCTGCTGATAATTTTAGAAGATTAAAAATTGTGCATATGCAATAGCAATCAGAAGAATCTTTATTACTGATTTGACCCTATGGATTATATCAAACTGATCTTCTGTCTTTTGCATATTAAATAGTTATAGAGAAAATATTGCATGCTTTCAAAAACAGTTTTCTTTCTGGACTGACACCTTAGTCTTGCAAAACACATCCCAATGTTCCATGGTGCGCTTGGACTCATGTTCCCTTAGGATGTGGCTACTACTGGACCCAAAATTTCAACAACTGGTCTAGTAAATTTTCATTTATTGCCCAAGTTTGATAAACACAATAGTGCATGGATGCAGAGAAACCGTGCTAATTTTTCAATATCACATTTCTTTGTCCATGCAAAGCACTATTACATTAATTACAGTACATAAGTAGGTACTACTTCTAGGAAAATGAAAAAAAAAAAATAGGAGAATTTGCTTTTCTTGAAGTTGAGAAATGCAGGCAAATATGGTCTGCTTTTCATTTCCCAAGAAATATGGTCCTTTTCAAATAAGTTACATTTTTCTTTTGTGTCCTTTAGCCTACCCCAAGTGGCTTGCAGTATTTATCAACTTTAATCAACATGACTGACAGGAAACCTGATAATAGAGAATAGCTGTCTCCACTGGTGGGGCAAAATCTTTTGAAATGTCAGCAGTGAATACACTGTATTTACATTTCTTTGGGACTCTCGCTTTTAAAAGATTTTCATCTTTTACACTGGAGGGATGAAAGTAAAGGTTATTTAACTATACATCAGAAATTGTATCTGATGACAGTGTGACAAAATATTCCTGCTTTCAGAAGTGCAGAATGCCTGCCTCTCATCTCTGGTGCTGTTTCAGTGGTGTAGCAAGTTCATAGCTACTATTTGTCCTCTAGTATTGGACAATGTTCATCATCCAATTAATGACAGCCCTGGAGCTTTCTTTTTTACATCCATTTTGGCTTTGGCCAGCATATTAGTTCTTTACAGAGATTTATTGTATACTTAATATAAACAATTAAAATTAATAAGAAATTACTTCTGGACTGTCATGAGACACATTGCTTTGGCCATAGGCAGGGTGCTCTGTGAAAAAGGCTGAGCTGTCTGGTTGTGCGAGATCACACAGAGGCTTGGCCAGACGCTTGCTCGAGAGCAAAAACATGTTACAGTCATGCTGATCCCATTTGGATTCAATCTGTGAAGTCTGAAAGTTTGGAGAACTTTGGCGTAGTGTTGTCCCTAGTGATAAGTGGATTCACTGGGCCTGTAGCCAGCAGTTCCTTTCCTTCATGTCCTCTGTTCTGAGTGTGGGACTGCTAAAATTGGGCCTTGTGGTTCAGCTAATTGCAGCAGTTGCTGTTTCTTCTGGACATCCCCTCTTCCTGAGCATCATCCTGGGGCAGAGCTCCTGATGCTCTGTCTCTGCACACACACAATTTTATGTTGGACTTCACATGGTGCAACTGCTCAGATTGGGAAAGCTGAAGTCCCAAATGCAAGAACTTCTTGTTTCATTATATTAAAAAATTGAGGAGACTACCTAGTGAGCTTTCAAGAAATAAGACCGTTTTCTGGTATTTTCTACCTCTGCACTCCTTTAATATTATACTTTGTCACTCCTTTGCATTAAACCTCCTTTTAGATATTAAGAAATGTCAGATTCTCAGCTGTAATTGTGCTAACCTCAGAAGGTTTTAGAAAAAGAAAAGTCTGCATAAAGAAAAACTGGAGCCAAGAGGTATAGCTGGAAGTAGCTTCTTTCTCAGTGAGAGGAGGTTTCCTGATCCCTCTAGGTCCATTTTGATGACTCCGTTATCCTATAGTGCTTCTGACTTCCTTGTGGAAACATTTCTGATAGCATTTCATAATTCGGAAACTGTTTTCATTTTAAATTCAAAATATAGTTTTCCTTTTGACTACAGTTGTTAAGGGTATTAGTAAAGGAAAGATTTAAAAATTATTTTAGAAAAAATCTGTAAAAATATTTCAGAAAAAAAAAAAGAAATATTATATTCTAATATTAAAAATGCCTTTTAAAAAAATTATAAATTTCCACAACATTTCTTAAGGAGAAAGTTAATTTTCTCTGGCTTGCTTTGAGCTTCAAACATCATAACTTTTTTTAATGAAGAAAAATTACAATAACTTTAGCAGGGGAGTAATTAAGCTATAGACATCCCATCAAGGCAAACCTACTTTTACGAACATGGAACAGCTAGAAACACCACAGCATACCTACGACTCACCAATAATGTATATTTTTTTTCCACCCTTTTCCTCTATCTGACATATTAGTTTCAGATGGATGTCCTGTGGCCAGTGCTGTGCCCAGAAGCAAAGTTACCAAGGCTGACACATTCATCTGCTGCCAATCTGATTGGTGCCTGGAGAGAGCAGACGCAGGAGACATGAAGCATCTTTCAGTTGCTGCCAGGAATGTCCCACCAGCACCATGGGGCGGCTGAGAGATCGCTGTGGGGCACCAAGGGTCTGCAGGGATGAACCCTGAGCTTTTCCAGTAAATGGCAGCTACCATGAGGGCTCAGGCTGGAGGGAAACCTGAGGTAGGGAGTACGCTTTCACCAAAAGCATTTCTCTGGGTTTGTTGTGACAAATGCCTTTGTGTCTTTTAAGTATCAGAAATCCGTCTCTTACTTCCTTATGTACTGTAACACCTTCACTTTCTTTAAGACAAACTGTATCCAACCAACCCCCCAGCAGTTGTGTGAAGAGTTTCCCACATCCAAGGTCTGCTCTGCCTTTTAAAATGTTCATAGCTGCTTCAGGAGAGAAACCAGGCCCTTGAACAAGAAGTAATGAGAGATGATTCATTAGAGAAAGGAAAGGAATGTGGGTTTGCAGCGTGGCGAGAAAAGGCTGTGATCCCCTCAGCAGCTCTGCACAAAGCGATTTGGAGTCTTGCAGTGGAGGAGAATTACTGCCCTGGTTGTATAAACCAGCAACAAGAAGATTTAGCATCTCCAGAGTTGCTGCACAAAGTCAACTCTCTTCCATTTAATCTTCATCAGTGCTTCTGTTTTCCATTGTATTTTCCAACACATTCAATGAAAAAAAACCACCTGCACATAAGCAAGTAAACGTCAAGATTTTTTTATCATTATTATTAAGCAGGCTCCCTACTGAGACCATTTTAAACTAGACCATTCAGATATACTGGGGTTATTGTATTTTCACCTGTGCCACTCACAACTCTGAAAGCTCTCACCATCTAAAAGTACCAGTACTCCAAAAAACTACCTAAATGACCTCCACACAAGAAAAGGCAGAAAGGAGGTGTTGCTGTAATTAAAAAAGTTGGAACAAGGAGGCAAGCTCTTGCTAACACCTACATGAACGTGTAGCCTGTGCTGCTGCTGAATTGCATTTTGCTGATAACCCAGGGATTAGACACACGTAAATACAGCAAATGGGGAGCACTGCCAAGTTGCTACAGTGAATTATCTAACTGTAGTTGCATGTACTTTCTCACCGAACAGTCAGAACTACTCAAGTTTGCAGCCCTGATTTTTTTGTTTTAATCCTGCACCCTGTATAAGGGTGCACAGCATGGGTTTATAAGCAATAGCTTTTAAGATATCCTTTATTTAATTGTAATAGAGAAAGTCAGATATCTGGAGTTATTTGCAAAATGAAAGTAATGGACATACTGAGGACCTGAGTGGCAGGAGTCAAAGGGACCAGCCGTTCCCTTGTTCCTGCACAGGAATTTGGGGTCATTCTACCTCTCACTCCATGGATTAAAGATTGATGTCTTGCCATGCACCAAGCATGGCAGCAACCGGCCATTTCATGCTTCCCTGTTGTGCTGGAAAGAAAGTGCTAGCCACGCTTTCTGGTGTGGACAACATCCTTCAGCAGCACTGCCAGCATCGCATAGTGGGGGACACAGCTGGGGCTGCCTGCGTGACAACTAAGTGTCACACTGTTACTCTCCAGGACTAAGAAATTAAGGGCAACTAGTACCCCCTTAAGAACAAACTTCGGTAGCAAGAATAATCCTCATTAGAGCACTCCTTCCATCTTACTTATCTGACATGCAGGGGCAGAGGAAAGCTCATAAATAAGCCAGTAAGTATTGACTGATTGGAAGTGTTTGTGCTGAAAAGCTGTGTGGCCTGATACATGATTCATTCTTAAAAACAGTCTGTACAGTCTGGATGTTTCAGATTACGAATAATCCAAGGATATCTTACAAGGAGTCTGACAAAAAAACCCCAAACCAAAACCCCCAAAAAAAAACCCAGGAGAAATTTTGTCTGTGAGGTAATTGAATGCATAGGAAGACATCACGTGGCACCAGTGAAGCTAATTGGTGACTGCAACTATCCACAGACTCAGCAGAGTACACCGAGCGGAAGAAGTAAGTCTTAAAAATTCTTTTTGGAAACTGCACACGTGATCCTTTTATGGATATTTGCTCACACAGAAAAACTTCTTGCATTCAGTGCCAACTCCAGTATAAATATGTTAATATTGGTATAGATAGGAGACCATTTTGAACTGAAAACAAAAGTAATGTTAGTTTAGGACGAGTAATTTGATGTATTTTGAGAGCTGCGTTGGAAATACATTTATGTAACATAGTTTGGGTATTTGGAAATACCAGACAATTTCACTGAGGGTTCTGAAACATGTCACAGTGAGTCAAATGACAGCATCCTTCTACTGGCTCGCTACGTATCACCTAGGGGAGAATGTTTTATTTAAGAAGGAGCAAGCCAGGGGATGTTGATGACCAAAACAATGAAAATAAGAAAGTATTGAGCCATCAGGAGCCAAAAAAAAAGTTAACAAATGTGTTTGAAGGTTGAATACTACAGAGACTGTGCTTCTGCATGACGTTAACCCTGTCTGCAGAACCTTGCAAGTGCTTAGCGGAAAATAATCCTCAAAAGGGTGAATTCCTCTCCCAGGAGAGTCTCAAGGGAGGGTAAGTGATTTGCGCAGACCAAAAAGAGACCCATGTCGGAGTTCAGCTTAGGATGTTGCACTCTGTGACTACTGGCTTTTGTCTTTCTTCTGAAGGATATGACTACATGCTCAGGTGATGAAAAAGAGAAATGCGGTGCTTATTTTAAAGTAGATTTTAGGAGAAGTGTTTGGTGTACACGTGAGGCAAGCATTCTCTTACAGAAAGCCATATGAATTCCCAAGGAATTACTTTTGGTTGAAGGAGAAAATATTATAAATAAAAAAACAGTGCAGGAAGGAGTTAAAAAGAGTGTCAGAAAGCACAACATTAGAGCCATTTTTGTTTATAGTTTACTGACCTAAATTTGCTAATGACATCCAATTGGGAAAGGAGGATAAAGTAAATACAGAGGAACAGAGCAAATGAATTCAAAATGATCTGGATAGATTCAGCTTAGAGGCTGGGTAAGTAGCTTATTCAGCTCAGTTGTACAGAAGTGTGAAGTAATAAGATTAAGAACTAAAAATAATCAAAGAGGATAGAGCCAAAAAGAAAATACAATAAAAAACACAATCCCAGAAGAAGACTAGACTAAGTATTTTTCCCTGTTTATGGGGGAGAAGATACAACTTGCTGTCGGGCAGAGCGCAGGGGGCTTTGCCAGTGCCGGCACGGGCGCAGGGACCTGTGCAGCTACGGACCAAAGGGCTGCGGGCAAAGGGGTCCCACCTTGGTGCTCAGCAGTCCGCAGGGCTGCGTGTGGCAGGGAGAGGAAGCGGACAGATTGTGGGTTTTTATTGCGTTTAAGTATTTAAGATATATCTGGCACCAATACCAGCTGGTGAACTGGGACTCACCATGCAGGGCACATGTAATAGCTCTGGCAGTCCCTGCCCTAAATTGTTTTCAGCTGCCATAGTGTTTTTACTCTCATTTCAGTTCAGCTGTGTGGTGCAGTTTTTTCCTCTGCACCATATTTTGGTGCCTAAAGCATGGTGATCAGTGTAAACAAATCAAAGCTTATGAGTTATCTATTAACCAGATTAGTGGTAATTGCCCTTTTTGTCTTAGGGAATTAAAAAAAAAGTATCGTCTTATTAAAACTGATAACTGCAAGACAATACTAAACAGGTGGTTTTTTTTTTTTAAATACAGACTTTATTTTACCCTCATAGAGTTAGAAAATCAAACCAATAAAATGGGAAGTAGATTCTATTGAAGAATAACAGAGAGTCGTAGATATTTTTTCTTTAAATTACAAATGATCCTCTACCAAATAATTAAAGACACCATTAGCAGCTGCCTTCTGTTCAAAATCAGGCTACTGCTTTTTCTTTAAGAGGTACTTCTATTGTGTTGGAGAAATTATACTGAGAATTCTCTGTCTAAAGTAGTAAAATAACTCCATAATTGGATTTGTTCAGAGTAATGATAACAAGATTTAAAACGCAGTTGCAACACAGGAAAACTTAGTGTAAAAAGACTATTCTCTGTCTTCAGCTGTCAACTAAAAGTATATTGAATTTTGCAGAGCAAATTCAAATAAAAGTGTTGAGATTAAAAGTGATAAAGCAGCAACAGTGAGATCAGAATCCCTCCAAAAACTAGATTAAATCCTCCTCAAGACCATAAAAACCTTATTATCTTGACATGACTAGATCAATCATTGCAAGACAATTATCTTAACAAGTTAAAGTTGCTTTGATACAAGAATTTTAGACTATTTTTTTTTTTCTTCTCCTTGGTATGAAAATAGACTGTGTGTGGTCCAGGCATTCCTGAGCAGAAACTGAGATAGACACATCTAGGCTCTCATGGTGACAAATAAGCCATAAAGTCTATCTGTAAACATCAATAAAGTCCTCCTTTAAGTAACAAACGCTTACATTATATTGAACTGTAAATAGAACAACAGTAACTCTTGTCATTATATAGTTTATTGACTTTAGTATGAACTTACTTAACATTGTTTTTGTCTCTTCACTTCTTTAACTCCAAAGTCATTCTTGTAGCAGAAATAGTGTTACCTCTCCACTGTACCAGACAAACTCATGTGCCTTATCCTGGAAATTAACGCTCATACCATATCCCTGAAGATGACCGGTGCTCCTATTGATAAATGTAGAACTGAGGAATGATGTGAGAATGGTCACAAAATAATCAGAGCCAGAGCCAAGAAGAGGGGATTCCCAAACTCTTTAGTCTCACTAATGATGGAAGCAGGACTTTAGCCTGGTCAGGAATACTGTCGGTATTCAAAAAGAAAACATACACTGAGGGTCAAATATTTTTTTCAACCTTCTTCGAACCTTTCTATTCCCATTTTTAACTGGGAATTTCACACGCCCTTATTGTTTATACTGAAATATGTGAAGTGCATTTTGTCCACATTCCATTATTGTGCAATAGTTTTGTGGGCATTCTTGTTACTTTGGAGTGTCATTGACCTGGCTTTGGATTGAAAATTTGCTCACTGCCTACAGATTTAATTCCAAGGCAAATCAATATGGTTCTCTGTCAGAGAATGTGGCAAACACGAGCTTTTATTTCAGATCACAGGAGACCCTTGGTGTAATCTTAAAAAGTGAGTGCTTCAAATTCCTTCCAAATAAAAAAAGTCGTTTGTATTTTGCATCTTCTGAAAGGTATATTAAATCAAGATTTACTTTTTTAAAGGTTTCTTTTGCTTGTTAGTTTTAAAATAATTTTTTTTTTAAAAAAGCACCTCTTAAAAATGATGGTCTAGTATAGAACCAGTACAGAAAATGGTTATAAATACCTCTTACAATGTAGAAACTAATTATGACTCTAAATGATCAAAACAATTCCTTTGCATTGTAAACCAGTTACCTACAGGTGAGCACTAAGGCGAAGAAGCTATTTTATTAAAGTTACAACATAATGCAAATGAAAACCAGCACATTTTTAATGAAAACAAAATTTTCTATCAAATATGATAGAAAAATTATACCTAATTTGCAATATTATACTATATTTTAAAATATTTTCATCTGTGAGACTTCATATTACAAATTATGCATTCCTAAATTTATACATCTGAACTACTTACCCAAGGTGGTACAAGAGGCTACTGAAATAATCGGCTTTGTAGACCCATGAAGGACAGCTGGTATCAGACACCCTTACATAAATACTAAGTTTGACATTCCACACTGGTTTAATTCCCACATAGTTTTTAAAGTTTTATTAACCCAGACAACTCATAATAATTATGATAAACAGACATTGTCATCAAAAATCAGCAGAAATTTGATAAGATTAAGTACAATGCAATACATCTTTCTTGCTCACAGAGTCTGTATAATAAACTACTCCTAAGCTTCAGAATGAGGCATTATATAATTGAGCAAAACAGATCAATCTTTAAGGATGCTTATTTAAATGCAAAACAGATTTTTTGAGAATGGTAAACTTGATTAAAATCCCTCTTTAAGTGCAAATCACAAACAACAATATCTAATACTCA
This sequence comes from Gorsachius magnificus, assembly GCA_034008185.1. NCBI lineage: Eukaryota > Metazoa > Chordata > Aves > Pelecaniformes > Ardeidae > Gorsachius > Gorsachius magnificus. Next base: position 38,336,578 of record CM067088.1, on the reverse strand, counting down.
CAGGCCATAACCATCCTATTAATAATACAATTTATTGTTCAGATATAATTGTAAGGTTTTAACGATGTGGCAGCTGTAATCTACTTTAAAAATTAGAAACGATGAACTCCACAGTCTTCTAATGTGTCTGAAATACAACGGCTGAGTGACTTGCATTTGGTTGCGGAAACACATTGCATCAGATTAAATGATCAGGCTTTGGGTGTTTGTCACACATCATTTTCCCCATCTTTAATGGTGTGTTCCATAAATTATGCTATTTCTGCTATTGTGTAGATATTAAAATCAGATCCAGTAATGACTGAATAGGAATTTAGCCATCCTAGTCCTGAATACTTCTAAAATTGGTTCAGTCTTCACATGCTGGCAATACTCAATTTTTTGCGTGGTTTTTTTTTTGTAAAAGCTCCTGGATAGGTGCAGTTGTGCTTTTGCATAGCAAGAGCATTACAGAATTGAGGCATCTGGAAAGGCTATGACTATCTAATACTGTAAGCAAAACTGAATTAAAAACACATAGTCATTCCAACTTAACTTTCAATAGGGGACTGATTCAAACAGGAATTTTTGACAATCACATGCCATAGGCCTGTAAAGCAGAGCTCTTCACTGACAAGAGTGACAACTGTCACTTCCTTTAAAGGCCTGAGAGGGGCTGTGGCTCCTTCTCCTCTTGCACCCTTATACTGTCATCCCTTTTGCACCATTGACAGGGGATTAGTACTCACCTTCTAATTATGCATTTATGGTCCTTTTCAAAGGCTTTTTTGTATGTCTTTGTATGTGTGTGTTGCAACACAACTGAGTTTCAGTCCCCTTGAGAAGGAGCTGAATTCAAGTCTCATGCGTCCTGGGTACTCTAATGCTCCATTACTATATACATATACATACATGTGCAAGGATAGCAGGGGCCTGTGTTCATAACTAGATGTTGTGGTTGTCCTGGTTTCGGCTGGGATAGAGTTAATTTTCTTCACAGAAGCTAGCATAGTGCTGTGTTTTGGATTTAGTATCAGAAGAATGTTGATAACACTCTGATGTTTTTAGTTGTTGCCAAGTAGTGCTGAGACTACTCAAGGACTTTTTGAGCTTCTCCTGCTCGGCCAGATGCATAACAACTGGGAGGGAGTACAGCACAGCTAGGACAGCTAACCCAAACTGACGAAAAAGCTATTCCATACCATATAACGTCATGCTGGGGGGGGGGGGGGGGGTTGGTTGGTCGGTCACAGGCAGAGTGGTCGCAGCTCGGGCTGTGTGATCGCGGATCGGGGGAAGTGATCGCGGATCGGGACGGACTGGGCATCGGTCAGCGGGTGGTGAGCAATTGCATTGTGCATCACTTGTTTTATATATTCTGTATATTTTATTATTATTATTATTATTATTATTATTATTATTATTGTTATTCTTCTCTCTTATTAAACTGTCTCTATCTCAACCCACGGGTCTTACTTTTTTTTTCTTTTTCTCTGATTCTCTCCCCCATCCCACTGAGGGAGAGGGGGGAGTGAGCGAGCGTCTGCGTGGTGCTTAGTTGCCAGCCAGGTTAAACCACGACAGTGGTTTAACCCAGCAGGCAGCTAAACACCACACAGCCATTTGCTCACTCCAAAAAGAAAAAGAAAAAGAAAAAAGAAAAAAAAAAAGAAAGAAGAAAGTAAAATTCATCAGTTGAGATAAAGAGAGTTCAATAGGACAGAAAAGGAAGAGGAAATAATCCTAATAATAATGATATAAGCATATACAAAATAAGTGATGCACAGTGCAATTGCTCGCCACCCACCCAGCGATGCCCAGCCAGTTCCCGAGCTCTGCATCCACACCCTCCCGGCCAACTCCCCCCAGTTTCTATACTGAGCATGACATCATATGGTATGCAATACCCCTTTGGCCAGTTGGGGTCAGCTGTCCTGGCTGTGCCCCCTCCCAGTTTCTCACTGGCAGGGCATGGGAAGCAAAAAAATCCTTGCCTAGTGTGAGCACTGCTCAGCACCAACTAAACCATCAGTGAGTTACCAACATGCTTCTCATACTAAATGCAAACGACAGCACTATGCCAGCTACTAGGAAAAAAATTAACTCTTCTCAGCTGAAACCAGGACACTGGAAAACTATTGTTATGCTCATGGTTGCCCTCTGTTTCTAAAGTGCATGATAGGTTCGGCAAGGCAAAATTTCACTCAATGTACAGCTGAAACTTGTGTGCTCTTCTTTTTTTTTATTTTACTTTCAGAGAGTCCCTGGTTTGGAGAACAGAAGAAAAACTTCCCAAAGAAAAAGAAGTGAAAGCTTTTTACTTTCAGTTACAGTTTTGCAGTCAGCATTCATCATCTGTTTTCCTTCATCACTAAATCAAACTCCAACAGCACAAAGTTTCTGCTCAGGGAAGAAACAGAACTTTCCACCAAAATCCCTTTAAGCTGTAATAGTATACTGAAGAATGAGACTTCTGATCTTTGAAACAGTCTTAAACTTTGGTGAGACATAAACATGGTAAGTGGAATATTTATTCCTTTAATAACATCTATTACTGCAATGTTAATAGCCATTTTTTATGACCAATAAACTACTTACTAGCAGCTCTATGACCGTGCAGTTGGATTATGAAAGAATGAGCTTTGAGCCAGGCCTTTTAATGTAGTTTATATTTCTGCACATGTAAACCAGGTTTGAGAGTCAAGGTGTTTTCACCCTAAGTTCACTCAGTCTCCTCTGAAAGTCTTGAAAATAGTCAGTGTATCATTCATTACAGTTTCTGCAGCACAAAGTAAGACTCCCTGTGTGTTTTAAATGTTTCCATGGTGTTGGAGTGAATGAATTTCAGGGAATAGGACCAAGTCTAAACCTCCTCTGCTCATTGACAGGCGTGGAGCAGCAGCAGCTTCCAACTCCCTGCTCGGCTGCTCCAGTACTCATCCTGCACCACTCCAGGGCTGGCTGCAGGCTGGCTCACGCAGCTCCGCTCAGTCACTGCGAAGAAGGCTGAACCCAGCTTTAGCAAAAATAGAAATTCAGCTGCTGGCTATTGCAGGGAAAGTGGATTGACAAATTCAGCAAGCTAAGTGGTCTGACAAATTCTGGTTTGCAGCTCTATTACAGGATTGGTAATGTCATTTAGGGGATGGGACATTGTGCAAGAAAAGGGTAATAGCTTAGCAAATATTAGTAATTATTTAGTCTTATGGTTAAATGGTGGTAAATCATTGTACTTGAGCACACAAAAGCTATTCCTATGTTCTGGAGGCATAGCCTTTGACTTCCATCCCCATAGTCCTCACTGTCACTGTCATCTCCCCTTGCCATGTGTCCTGTGTTACTCTGCACAGCACTGCATGGTGATGGCAATAATCAAAGTCATTTATTCGCTAAGAAAAGTGAAGTTAGCATGAACACAAACTGTGTATCAAACGCTGCTGAAGAAACAAGAGGCTAGATTTTAAAATGCAAGTCATTAAGCTCTCTGCTTCGTATTTTGCTTCCACAGTCCATGTATTTTCATACATTAAAGCTGATCACTAAAAAGAAATGTCAGCTAGCTCAGTTATTAATAGGTGAAACAATTCTATCTACATCATGATATTGCTTCATCACCAGCAATCCTGTTGAGCTAGGAATGCATCTCCCTGAAATGGCTCTAAATGACCTGCTGATTCCTATATTGGAGAAATGTGAATCAGAGACCGTTATCCTATAATGTCATGCAGCAGCATTCTGCAGTAGCCTGTCATATGAGCATATCCAATTCTCTGTGCTTTCCTAAGTATGAAATGTCTGTGTGCATGCATGTGCACATATGATATTTTGTGGGGGTTTTCAATTCTTTTCCTAGTACGTGTTCACCCTGATGGAGAGACAGCCATGGGAAAACGCTATGGAAAGTCATTTTGCTGTAAGTGTTTACTGAATCAATGAATCATTTTGTTTTACAGTAGCACCTAAAATGTGTTTGGCAACATCCAATAAATCCTGATGTTTGCAGTCTAGAAATAAAAGGACAGGAGCAGAATAAAACGTCACCTATATTTCAATGTTTTTATATTGGCTGTATTGGAGAGAAACTTAGAGGAGCAGAAATTAACCAATTTCCTGCAGCTGACTCAGTGTACCAAGAGCTTACACAAAGGAAAAAATAAATCAGAGGATCTGAAGCTGGGAGCAGAAATGATTTTGAAATTAGAAGAGGCTGAAAACATAAGTAGCAAGGTACAAATTTATGAAGATTGCTCAGGAAAGAACTGTAATTTTGACTTTGATAAGATAGAAAGGAGATATTCAACATCTGGGGTGACGCAGTCAGATAATGTGCAATTTAGCAACTATGTTTTTTCTGTGACACACAGATAAATGTGAGTATGCTGGAAAAGCTACAGAAAAGGAAGTTAAAGCATGCAATGTACGAGATCCCTGATGAAAGATTTTGGTTAAAATGTCATTAAAAATAAATTTAATTTCATGCAGATCAGAGGATTGCTTTCTAATTTAGGAAGTAACAGTGTTGCATACTGGAGTGTATAGTCCACTGCTCTGAGCCTGTAAGTAATTAAAATATTTAGATTAGTGTCAAACAGGGATTACAATAGGAAACTTTAAACTAGGACTAACTTTGAAAGTTAAGTGAAGGTTTATTAACTTTTTTGGTGAACTTGAGGCTGACTTCAGTTTCCAGTATGGTTTGTCTCATATATGGTTCAAGGTGGAATCATAGAATCCTTTAGGTTGGAAAAGATCTTTAAGATCAAGTCCACAATAAATAATGTTACCGCTCAGTGCATTAATATACAATGAAAGCTTGCACCCAGACGTGAAACCACAAAGAAAAACAAACTCAGAAAACTCTTGATTATATGTTCGCTGTAATTTCTAGTGTACGTGTGTTCTATGTAATACTTCATGCTGAATCTGGCTAACCTGACTGACCGTCATAGCTTACGTTAATCTAAACGCTTGCCAAGACAGTTTTGGCCATGGCTGTCTAGGATGTTACATTTGTGATTCTAACCCATTTGCTCTAAAATGTCCTTTTTGCCACTCACCATAGGCAAAACACCAATATTAAAACATAATCTAAGCAAAAATTTTCTTTCAATTTTATTTCTAAAATAAATAATATTTCTATTTTATACTGACAATTTTAGTGAGAAATACTCAGTTCAAGAGCTTGTTCTTGAGATACTATAGGAAAAATAAATATATTTATGTACCCTTTGATCAATCACAATTTGAAGGAAATGCAACATCAAACACTACATTGAGATAATATTCCTCATTAAGCTTCTTCTAGAAACAGAGACATGAAAATTCAAAATTAATGCTGAAAACTCCATATAAGGAAAGAATGACATGTCAGATGTAATTTAGATTTTCTTAGGCCATTCTTTGAATGAGAACTTTAATGTAATATCTTGTGTATGAATATATGGCTTATATTTCATTACATTTGTAATTTCCACTAAATTATGTAATTAATTCAGTTTAAAAAATCTCTGTGGATCCTGTATATAAGTACTTGGGATTGGTGAAATGTATACTGAGTTTTCCTAGGTTTACAAATTACAAATTACATTGTTGGTAAGTGAATGATATGTATTAGCTATTCCTTCTGATAAAACATGAGCACAACTCCAAACAGAATATTTTCCTCGTGCATAGTATATTAAATACCAGGTTATGTAAAGTAAATATTTAGGTTTACTAATTTGAAGCAGTGTAGTTTTACCATGTATATTTTTATTCGGAAAGTATGATTAGAAGGATTATGTACTCTATTCTCACCATTTAATAGTTTGTGAGTAATAGATCAAATATAATCATATGTAAGAGAGATTGCAGATCTCTCTCTTATTAATCTAGCCACAAAACACATTGGATGAGTGTGACATAATGTAACATACCAGTCACAAGTGGTGTTCCCCAGGGCTCACTGCTGGGGCCAGTTCTGTTTAACGTCTTTATCAAAGATTTGGACGAGGGGATCAAGTGCACCCTCAGTAAGTTTGCAGATGACGCTAAGCTGGGTGGCAGTGTGGATCTGCTCAAGGGTAGGAAGGCTCTGCAGAGGGATCTGGACAGGCTGGGTTGATGGGCCAAGGCCAACTGTATGAGGTTCAACAAGGCCAAGTGCCGGATCCTGCACTTGGGTCACAAGAACCCCATGCAATGCTACAGGCTTGGGGCAGAGTGGCTGGAAAGCTGCCCATCGGAAAAGGACCTGGGGTGTTGGTTGACAGCTGGCTGAATATGAGCCAGCAGTGTGCCCAGGTGGCCAGGAAGGCCAATGGCATCCTGGCTTGTATCAGAAATAAAGTGGCCAGCAGGAGAAGGGAAGTGATCGTGCCCTTGTACTCAGCACCAGTGAGGCTGCAACTCAGACACTGCATTCAGTTTTGGGGCCCTCACTACAAGAAGGACATTGAGGTGCTGGAGCATGTCCAGAGAAGTGCAATGAAGCTGGTGAGGGGTCTGGAGTGGCTGAGGGAATTGGGGTTGTTTAGCCTGGAGAAGAGGAGGCTGAGGGGAGACGTTACCGCCCTCTACAACTGCCTGAAAGGAGGCTGTAGAGAGGTGGGGGTAGGCCTCTTCTCCCAAGTAACTAGCAATAGGACTAGAGAAAATGGCCTCAAGTTGTGCCAGGGGGAGGTCTAGATTGGATACTAGGAAAAAAATTTTCACTGAAAGGGATGTCATGCATTGTAATGGACTGCACAGGGAAGTGGTTGTGTCCCCATCCCTGGAGGTATTTAAAAGACATGTAGATCTGGTGCTTAGGGACATGGTTTAGTGGTGGATTTGGCAGTGCTAGGTTAACAATTGGACTTGATGATCTTGGAGGTCTTTTCCAACTTTAATGATTCTATGATTTTATATCAGTTCTCCTCCAGTGTCAGCCAGGGACATGTCTTTATGAGATCCCTTTCTGGTTAGCAAGCAAATGGAATGGAGATACTTCTAGAAATAAAACCTGCTGTAAGATCCAACTCTAAATTTTGCTATGATGAGGGTTACGGTTTCTGATCAGAAATATTGGCCATTTGGAATGAATCTGCATTCATGCTGTGTGGGCGTGATAGCTGTTCTTCAGCTCCAACCGGTGATTGTCACACAGGCCAACACACCTTTACAGCAGTGCACCTATACCCTGAATCTCCTGCATTGCAGTTGAAGATGAGTAGTTCCTAGGAAAGTCCCTGTTATTGACTTGCACTGTTCATTCCCTGTTGGGGCTTGTGTTTTCTGGCTTGGTGGCCATGTGCTTTATAGCCAGTGTTCCGTCAATGCTGTTGCTTGGGTCGACGCCCCTTGCCATGCTGGGAGCAGGCAGCCATCCAGGCCCTGAGGGTGCCAGTGCTGTGTAGCCCCTCTTCATGTGGCTGGGCTGTCCCCACTCATCTGGATACGTCTCGAGCATCCCTGCAGGGTCCCCATCTCAGGGGGTCACCAGAGAGTGTGCATAAGGTTGCTCAACTGCACACTCCTGCTTATTTGCAATAACTATGTCATGAAACTTCTTTAGAGGGATACAAATGAGAATAAAACTCAGACTAGCATATAGGAGAGGACTGTACATCCCAAAAATTCTTGCTGGATTTCATATCACTGTTTATAAGAACTGACAGTTTCTTATCAAAGTATTGACAACTGTGAGGCCTGCTGTGGATGATTAATTTCTAACACCTAGTTTGTTTTTAAAGAAAAAGGTGCTGCCTCATTAAGTCATATGGAACATATAAAAGGAAAACTGAAGGGACAAAAAAGGCCAGTGGCATGGAAATGCAATATCCACAAAACGTGCCTAATTACAAGCAGGTTAGCCAGAGAAATGGCCAAGTTAAATAACTACATATATTGTTGGGGTTGCCTGAGGGCCACGCTGGCAGCAGCTCTGTTTGATGCAGGGCAGTATTAGGGGAGCTGTTAGTATCCTCCTGCTTTTGTTAGATCAGCTATTTTGCTGGCTTTGTCCCTACTTTTTTTTTTTCTTTTTTATGGACTGAACATTATCTGTACCTTTCCCTTTTATTTTCTATAGACAGTTAAGTGGATAAAAAACCTTTGTGGGCTCCTGAGACCCCAAGGTTCCTAGAAGATGACTTTCTTTGGAGTGTGTCTGTCAGTAATCTGCTCCTGATAGACACAAGGAATACTGGCAAAAGGCACCTAAATAAATAAAGTGGATAGAAAACAGATCAAGACATCAGTGAAGTGGCAAAATACTCATTTAGAAGCCTAACTTCAGGCTTTTAGGTTGGTGATCCCAGGCAGAGCAGAGCATAGATAAGGGTGTTTACTCCAGCTTTTAGACCACCTTTGTGCTGCAAAACTCATTGAGAGGCAGCCACTGGCTTTAGCTTAGTGGTTCACTCAACACCAATTGGATGTTATAGCTGGGTTTGGGTCAGACCTCAAGCAGGGAATGATTATTACGGTTTTAGGTTAGACAATAATTTCATACTTGTCACCTCCTTAGAAATAGATTTGAGGAAGAAAAGCTTGTGAACTGGTACTTGAGAAAATCAGGACCCCACTCCATTCAAAACACTGCAGTTACTCACTGTAGAGTTGTGGTTGACTGTTGTCTGCTCTGTACCAATGTCAGCAGATTTGCTTCTCATTTATTTAGCAAAATAAATCATGGTTTCACCATGTGTCTTTCTGTAGACTCTCACAAGAAAGAAGTCAGCCCCACAACCCAAGGAAAACCGAACGCTTCATCTGCCCAGTAGCCCTCACTGGGAGGGGATGCCCACCAGCTGAAAAAAACATTACAGTCTCCGACCCAGCAGCCAGTTTATCAGTTTTCCTGTGTAGTATGCACAGATGGCGCAAAGGTTGGGGAACTGTTAATGTTGGAATAAACTGACCAAATTCACTCTTGACTGAGCTTCTGAACTTCCTTATTTTTCTTGTAACTTATGGAATGTATCAGTAAGAAATAGTTCCATTGACCACCCATAAAATCCTACTGTTTTCTTGCCATAAAACACCATTGTAGTACAGAGAATACTTGAAATACTGCGTTATTCTCTTTTATCGATCTGCTACAATCTGTGGAGTTTGAAGAATGTTCACTCTTAGAATAGTTATTCTATAATATGTTCCTATGCATGCAATGGTGGTATTGCTGTTACATTCATATACTACCTTGAATGATTCATTATCCTTATTTCCTTGGGTTTTTGTAGTAATGGCAAACTGCATAACACTGGTAACATAGCACTTGATCCCACTTCTGCTTACTTCAGTGTCCTCCAGTTTTTGCACTTTGCTGAAAGTGTAAAAATACAATTCCCAGGCATTCACTTAGCACATAGACAGCTAACTAATAGTCTTTATATTTATCAATGTCACAAATTATTAATTTCATGTCATGTAGTTTTCTGTATATTAATTTTGCAAATTATATGACAATTGTTGAAAATTAAAAATAAATTTGTGAAGGTGCTATTTGAAAATGAGCAAGAGAGAAATCGGCCCCTCCTCCCTCATTAGCTGAAACCTAGTTTAATGTACTCACATTATGAGCATTTTAGAAACTCACCTTTATTTCAATCATCCTGCACACCATGAGCAAACCATTGCTTATGCCCCTTCAGTGAGTTGGTTTTCCAGTACGTTGCCCAAATCTGATTGCATTTGGGCAGAGTTGTGTGAATTGTGAATGGTGTCATAATGTCTCTTTACTTATTTTTAAGGTCAGTGTTGATGATCTTGAAAACTTGTTACTATTGACATTGTAAGATGTTTGCTTGCATATCCCATAATTGCTGTTAATTGCTTTTTTGCTTTAGCTAGTGGCAAAAAAGTTCTATGTGAAGGGAACTGATAAGAACATTGGCACAACGTTTATTAATTATCATTTTAATTGGTAATTATTTACTTTTTCAGCTTACTTTTCTCTTGTTTCCTGGAAATGTAGTGGCTACTTGAAACAAGACTTCATCCTGATAGTGTAGCCTGTTCTGGTCTATTAGCCGTGTCATCTTCAAAACTTTGGAGATGAATGTATGTACTAGTGGGTTTTAATTAGTTGGTATGATTTTCATGAAAAGTCATTAAACTCAATTCTATACATAGCTGTTGCCAACCACCTTATTTTTTAAACAAGCAATTGGTAGTAAATCCTAGAATCCCTATTATATGTGAGATGTGCCTTCTATTGGATACACAGATGCTCCAAGTATCGTAGAAGAAAATAAAAAGCCACTGATTAATCGTTCAGAAGATAGGACCTTGATCTTCTATGCTTTTATCTTATCTGAATATTAGTGAGTAAACCAAATCAGATTAAAGGAGGAATGTTTGTCTCTTATCCCTTAGACTTGGTGAAATCTGGGTTTATCCTCTGAGCGTCAGCTATATTTGTGCTTCAAAATCCAAACAGCTGTTTTCGGGCAGTGTCTTTTTTTATTAACCTCCCTCACAACCCAGCATCTGTGCAGTAATTCTGTATCAGTATTCTAAAGATTTTAAACATATGACGTACGACAGGCATCAATCTAATGGCAAGGTTGTGTTGTCGCCTCTGAATATGAAAGGGAAACCCAGACAAAGCAAGAATGGCTTAGTGTAAAATTCAGTTCTATTCCCTTTTATTTCCCTGCAGGCTCTTTCATTTCTAGTAGAAACTTGTCCTTCTGACATCTTCATGAGAAATTGTGGATGCATTGCCATGGTACCATGGATGTTCAAAAAATTTTTATTGAAAAACAGTAAGTCACAGCAATTCAGGTGAACTTGAAATGATAAATAGAGTCTTATACTACAGTATACCACAGGGGCACTACTAACAGTAAAAACAAACTTAATTTTTCTGAATGTTTAATATTTATTTCTGAAGGAGAAGACAGAGATGTCAAAAATGTAAACCAAAGTAGAAAATGTTGTTTACCTGAACTCACTGGATTTGAAATACAACCAGCGTTGAAGCCGAAGTAAAGTTTGTAAGTTTATCTTCTATGGCAGTAGCATATAGAATAAATGATTGCTTTGTTCAACTACTTATTAATTTGCTCAAAAATTTTAGTCTATCTTTCTGCGGATCAATTATGAACAATTATTAATAATTACATGTTTAATTTTTAAAGGAAATTTTATTTTTATTTCAAGTTAGAATAATGAACACACTTCCTTCTCAGTATTTTAAAAACCATCATGTTGATATACAAAACTAACTGCTTTAATTGCTTGCAGTGTTCATGATGCCTTTTGCATGTTTTTTACTGGCTGCAATGTTAGTAAAATTAAGCTCACTATTTTGCAGCTGTGGGAACAGTGTTTGTAAGTGGCTTCGCAGTATGATGCCAGTATTTTCAGGGTGGGTTTCCAGTTCAGTGAAAACGTAAGTATCTTTTCAAAACTCCAGATGTGTCACTGACTTTTGTACAGATCCATATTTAGGCAACCAGTGTAAATGGTCTGTACACCGAAATGTTAATCATGAAAAACTCTCATGGATTTAAGTGTCAGACGACTTTAACTATTGAATGCTGCTTGTAGTGATTAGCTGTCTTTTTCATTAAAAGTTATAAACTCAAAATACTATTCCTGGCCATTCTATTTGTTATCTGAGCATATAGGAAAAAAAAGGGAAAAAAATCCACAAACTAAATGGAGCAAAATCTGAATTTTAGAAGTATTTAATGTAGCTGGGGAAAAAAAAACCCCCACAACTCTTTAACTGATTTGTTGGGCTTTTTTCCATTGAACTGTGTCTGCTAGACCAGAAAATCTCCAACTGATGTTCCTTGGTGACTCACGGCCATTTAACTTATTGAATGCTATTGGCTAGTTCCCTTGTTTCAAGGTATTAAATCAAAGTAAGGCTGTGGGGCATTCATGTTTTTTTGAATTCTGCATAAGTAAAAAAAAAAGACAAAAAGGTATTTTGTACCATATACCTATAGGGTGTTAACATGCAAAATGCCATCCATTTTCTTGATGCCTTTTGAAATAATGTAATTAAAGCAAAGAATCTTACTATAAAAATTTTATATAAAACCCACACAGTCCTATTATAGACTAACGAGACTTTTACCCAGGTTTATTTGCTTGATATGGTTTAGCACACAACCTGCAGATGTAGTGATAGCCCATTAGCGGTACCGGGGTTCTTTCCCTGTCCATCATTGGTAGCAGGATTTTGAAACACTTGTGGTGGGATCAAGGTGCTTTTCAGATCCTTAAGCATTACGTGTAAATCAGTGAAGTACATCCCTAAATTCTTAACTGCTTTAAAGGATGCCTCATGTCTCGGCAAGTGCTTGAACAATGCAGGCAGAAATGGCCACTGTGATCGCTGCAGCTCCAGGCAGCTTTATGCTGCAATTTCCAAAATTGTCTAAGTAGTAAGTGCTTCATTGGTAATGAACATCTTGTCATATAATATAACTGAATGAAGGCAGTATTTTGGTACAGTTTGACATGATTTGGTGAAGACAGAAATTGTGACAAAGATTTTTAAGAAGCCTTTCTCTCCTAAGCTTCTGCACCAAGAGCACTGGGAATCACTCACTTGCTATATTAGCAGATATTGTGTTTCTATTGCTTGTACAGCTCCAGTCCAAACAAGCTGCCTCCGATTCCTATAGGGAATGCAAACTTTCTTATTGCTTCATTTGGGGGATGGACATGCCAGTGTTGCCTCTGCTGCTGTCAGTGATCCTCTTTGGAAGAGGATTTATTTTGGTCGTTTGTGCCAGTGGCCATGAAAACCCTTCACTACGAAGCAGCTGAGAATAATCTTTACAAAAGGTATGTGACTGCTTATCCAGCAGATGCAAACACCTATGTGCTGGATCTCCCCAGCTGTGGTCAAGATGGACTGAAGCGGTGCTTGTTGGGCATGGTGTTCCATACGTTGGTGAATATATTAGAGGAGGGTTACAGTAAAGGAAAGAGAATAAAATATCTGGGTTTTTTTTTCTTTACATGTCGCATAATTTTTATCTATTTGCTTTTCATTATTTTGCTTCCATTCTACTAAAAATGGGTGAGATAATGAGCAGTGTCACTCCACCCAGCACTTCAGTAATAATTTTGTCCATAAATAGCAGAATAAAATTATCTTGTACATGAGGTAGCACAGGTATAACATGCAACAGCATGTGAAGTTTATGTGTGCAAGTATTCGCTTGAACTCATTCACAAAAGTTACTCAACATTGCAATCTTGGTTTCTTTGGCTGGCAAAATTTCACCTCAGTGACAGTGAATGTCCATAAAATGATTCTTCAGTGTGATGCATGGTGGTGTATTAGCTAAAGAGCATAGCTATTAGATAGGATTAACTTAAAGGCACAAAGAGTTCTTTACTTTTAAAATTCAGACAATGCGCTTATTTTGAGTGGTATTCAAGTGGAGTTGTGTATTTTTCTTTTTCATGCCCATTTAAATAAATACCTGAAGAAAAGTCAAACATTTGAATTGATATATGTGGGTGGAAGGGGTTTTGGAATGTTTTCTCTTGTTTGGATCCTCAGCGTGGTTTCAAACATGGTCCAATAATTTGTGTGGTGTTTAACTAGGGGTGCTTCTGGCAAACTAACACCCATTGCACACAGCCCTTCAACCTTCAGGTAGCAGCAAATAGCAGTGTTCTACGGTTAATTTCTTACTTCTACCTGCTGTTATCAAAATGATCCATTTCTTTAAAGCTGAAGTCACATTAGATGGTGGTGTGCTCACACTCCGTTATTTTGTCGCACTCAGTGACAAGTCACCCACTGGAATATGAGAGCCCTGCTGTAGTGAAAGGAGCCCCACGCTGCATTTCCAACCACATGGGAAACTGCACAAAGGCTGATGGCTCTGCTGCCCACAGCTGAGCACAGAGAACAGCTCAAAAAAAGGCAGCACGTTTTCCAAGATGAAGCAGGTGACAAAGTAAGATTATTTGGCTGCAGAGGAAGTGGCTTCTTATATTTTTATGCTATATGAGACATGAAGTCCATGGAACAACTTGCACTGTACGTTAATTCTTGTTATATAAGGTTAGAAGAGTATTAACTTGAAAGCACTTTTTGCTGTCATTACACATAGTAATAACTGTACTTTGTTCCTGGAACGGTGTAATTGAAGCCTGTGTTACCTGTCTAAACCAGCAAGAGCAGAGCATCTCTGTGTAAAGGTGTCCAGTGAACAGGTCATGTGCATCTTGAAAGAGCCTGAAGAATAACATATGTAATTACAGAGGTCCCAGCCAGAGTTACTGTGGTGGCAAATGCATAGCTCAGAAGTCCGTGGTTACCTGTGGAGAGAGGACTGCTGCAGTCCCCTTATAGCAGTGGGATCAGGACAGCACCTAATCTGTATGCTCCAGAAGTGGTACAGAAAACTGTAGCTCGAATACAAGCATCATTTCATACGTGCACAAGATTTTATTCCTTTTATTTAGGGGAAGCTACTGTTATTGGGGATGTAGATGAATGGTTTGACTACAAGGTATTAATAATGACAGCATCTCTGGCAAATGCCTCTCATTCCCTCTGTTGCCCTCTGCCCCTCCAAGCAAGCACACAGATGATTAGTGTTTCAGCAACAATTATACAGTTTGCAAATTGAAGTCAAACCTCTGAAAGGTTTGGCGATAGCAAAAACTGCCTTCAGACTGTTCAGCAGGTGTACAATGATGCCACATCTAAAGCCAGCCTATGTATTGGCTAATGTGTGGTGTATTTGCTTTTTAATGTATCTTCAGAATACTGACATTATTTATAAAAAGAGAGAAAGATTTGACCCCAGTGCCATAAAACTGATCCACTGTATAAAAAAGATAAAGTGATGAAGAAAATTGGAAATTTTAAGAGGAGTTATGAAAGAAGGAGTTTTTACATTTTAATATGAAAATCGTACAGGAGACATTTTATTCTGCTGAATATTGTCTACAGTAACTTTCATTACTGCTATCCCGTATCCAATTTGTCATCTCTAATCAGGCATCTTTATTTTATATTTTTTGCATGCTCAATAACCTTTCAAATTACTCTCCCCAGATGAAGAAAGTCATGCCCTTTAAGACACTTTTCTTATGTGGAGAAGAACAACTTCTCAAGCAAGTTTTCCAAAATTGTGAAAGCCTCCTGATAGCAGTAATTTTAAAGAATGACACTATAGGTGGAATATTCCTGACTTTTTTCATTTCTTTTTAGCCATGTGTTACATAATGTCTCTTTATTATATTCGAATCTTTCATTTTTGAAGCTAACAGCACATGAAATCCTAGGCTTCTCAAGCTACTTTTACCATTTGGACTCAAAGCGAAGCAATTTTTCCTGCATCATTTCTCCTTTGTTATCTTGTCTTTCCATCAGATTCTCCATTAGCTCAATTACAGGACTGCTACAATTTTTACTGCTACTATTATGTATGGACTATTAAATCATTTACTATTCTCCAAAACATATTTGTGTATAAAGGTCTAATTCTGAAAGGTTGAAAACTCATCTCAACATTATCACACTGGTAATCAAAGAAGTAATTGCACAAAATAATCCAGAATAAGATGCGTAGTAATTTAGCTTTAGGGATGCAATCTATTTGTGGTTATAAAAGATAATATTTGTTTATATGGTTGGTTATTTTTCTTCCTGTGATTACCTTGAGATTTTCAATGTGGAAATAAAGGGAATTCATAGCATAATATCAGATACTGCTGTAAAATTCACATCATATTGGCCATCAGGTAATTTAATTGATATGTTTTAATAAATTGTACCTTGCCCAGATGATGAGTGTCTGAGCTGCACACCAGTGTGTTTGATGCACTCTGTCACTCAGTCCACGGGGCAGTAACAAATGCGCAACTGCTGCAAACGTCTCCCTAAGCAGAGGGAACTGCGCCCAGTACAGGTTCAGCAGACCACTCTGCCCTCCTGGCCGCAGCACTCTTGCAAGGCATCAGTGGAGATTTGGATCTCCTTAGCTTAACCTTTTCTCTCCCATCTGGTGCGGCACAGAGCTCTGCTGGTCCTTGCGTTTTCTGCTAACATCCGCCAGGTGTTGCACACTTTGCAAAAGGCTTTGTGCAAACGACAGGGTATGTCGTTATCACACAAATATTAATTGCTCTGTTGTGCTACACATACAGCACTATTGACTTATTTGCTCTTCCAATGAAGACATGAAATGGATGGAGTTAACTGTAAGCAGAAAAGCTCCCCATTAGGTCAAAATCTCTTAAAGAACTGAGAAGATATGAAACACGTCTGAGTCAAACTGATGCACGGAAAGAGTGATTCTGGTTATACTCTGCAAGTAAAGTAGATTAAATTTGTACCCTATCAAGCTTGCGTTAGTGTATGAATAATTGTAAAATTGGGTATAATATGGTTGTGGATTTGCATGATTTAGGCAATATTCATCATAGATGGTATGTATGATTCTTTCATGAATTTGCTTATTTTATCCTTTTTCAGTTCACAAGGCTCCAGCAGCACACAGCCAACTGGCAATCTGATGCTCAGATTTCATTCAGGCACTTCAGGTAAAAAAAAATAAATGTTTACCCTGCATGGGCATATTCCTGTGTTTCAAGTGCAGCAAAGAGCAGAAGTATTGCAGTTCAGAAGCTAATACCTTGTAACACTATGGAAATTAAAGAACAGACTTTAATGGAATATAAACATTGTCCATAATATAGGGTAAGATATAACGTATTGCATTATACTAAGCTGTTAAGTATAATTCAAGGTAATATATCTTTAGCTGTAAGAGGTTGGCTAGACTTGTTATATCATAATAAATAAAACAAAGAAGCTCTGTAAAGCAGTGTATATTGGCTTAACGGCTTATATAAGTTCTACTCAAATCATCAAGTGAAGTAAAAGATTAGCTATTATGGCTTTTATATATGGGGAAGAAAGCATTTCTTCTTTATTCTATATCTTCACGGAGCAATGTGCTCCAACTGCTCAAATGCGCACTGTTTCAGAAATAATTGGGCCCTAAATCTACAAGATACTTGTATGTTGAAACAATATCATTTTTAAGTTAGACAAATGTTGTTTCCTTAAAGAAATTTTTCTACTTCAGTTGTAGAATTAGCCACTTTGCAATTTTGTTCTTGTGTTTATAAAAGGCACAGACAATTTTTTCACATTTAAAGACTGTAAAACGCGGTCAAATTCTGCTCTTTGATGTCTGTACATTTTTACATTCTATTGGTGAAAATAGTGTGGAAAGTATATAAATGTCATGAGAGCCTCTAGGGAATACATTGAAATCATTTGGGCTCTCTGTTCAGTGGGACTAGTTTACTATTTTACAAGAACCAGGTTGACTATGGGAGATAGGCATAAGGGTCAGTCAGAAATGGTTGATCAGAAATAGCTGCTCAGTTGTTAATGTATTTGTTGGGTTAAAACATAAATGTGGTTTCACTCTTTATAAACCTGCAGGTATTGCAGCCTTGTATTGCATAATCTTGAATCCATACTTCAAGGATGAAATTCTGTCCTTTATGCCATTGATTTCCATGGGCTTGTAGTTTCTCCAAAGATGAATAATGTTGGAACAAAACAGTGATGTTAAGCAGTAAAGTGTCATCACTAAGAGGGTTTGCTCATAAAGGTCAAATAAGAATATGTCACCCCTCTTTGATTAATAGTCCATGGTGTTAGTAGATATTGATTATATTTAAGAGCCTGTGGGTAAGAGGCAATTTAAATTATCTTCAAGCAACCATACAAGAAATAAGAAATAAGGTTCATTTGAAAGTAGACACCAACAAGGTGCCATTGCTGTGAATCCAGTTTGAGGAAGGGGAGATCGTTAGAAAAGATTTACCCATTTTGTAGAAACTGATTGTAAGGTCTAGCAGAGGTATCATGAAGGCAACAGTTGCCTACCATCTGCTCTACTCTGTTGGTGGCATCAATTACAACGTGTGACTATCCAGCCTTTTTCCATTTTACCACCCGAATTCAAATCAGAGTGCGGTCCTCAGCTTTTGGCATCTGAATGAATAAATACTCTTGCTTTCAAGTACTGTAGGAAAAAAGCCAGAATACTCACACCACCTTATCAAATGCTTTTTCAAAATCTTTTAGGCAGTTTATCACTCATTTTTGTTTTATTTATGGTAATAGAAATTTACCATTCTGGAGTTGATGTACAGTAACTATCTGAACTCATCAGATTTTGTGTTACTCTAACTGTGTCAGTTTCTAATGTAGGGCTTACTTTGCAGAAGGTTTGCAGAGGTTTAGCAAATATTGTATAGCATAACTGAGTAGGGAGACCCTGGATCTTTGTTTACAGAAGGCAAAGCTGTGCTATTAAAACAGTGGTGAAATATTGCCTCCCCATTCTAACAATCTCTATTTGTAATTCCACGCTAGTAAGTATATAACTCAAGGGAAAAGCTATTTTTGTCCAGATTGCACAGTGGGAAAGTCTTATGCACTTTTAACGCTTGCTTCCATTTGCAGAAAGTCATCTAAAATCTTCTGCTGTTCTGTCAATATAGAGAGATCTGCTGTTTCTATATAGTTGTACACAGCATGTTAAGCTTATAACTGTCTTTTAATGAAGATATGCATTTTTCAATGTTTATTTCGATTAAGAATCAAACATAGTCTGTACCGTTACAATTTATGTAAAGGAAACTCTCACAGTCTTTCTGGTTTATAACCTCATGGTGTTTCACAACTACAGTACTGATGTATTAGGCATCACTCTTTGGAAGTTGTTAAAAAAATAAGCAAACCTTCATGGGGATGCAATAGGGGGTTGCCAGGATGGAAGGAGCAGCGTGTGGAGACGGTGTGTGTGCAGGCCATCCATGGGCACACGGGAGATCTCACACTCCCCAGACATGTCACATTCATGGGCATGTGCCACTTCTCGTACATGCATGCGATTATATCGTAGCACTGGTTTTGACTATTAAGCATATAAAAGGGAGCTTTTATGCCAGTAATGCGGTCTTTGTGGTCATAATCAGCTTATTTAATCGGATTGAGTTCTCCCACCCCCAAAAAAATAATTCACATGAGCAGAAGTAGTAAGATTTTGTGCTTTTCTGAGTGTAGAACTTAGTCTGGCTGGTATAATTTGTTGTGTTATTTTAAAGATTACTTCTGATGTTTTGGACATTTGAAT
The DNA here is from genome assembly GCA_034008185.1 of Gorsachius magnificus. Classification (NCBI taxonomy): domain Eukaryota; kingdom Metazoa; phylum Chordata; class Aves; order Pelecaniformes; family Ardeidae; genus Gorsachius; species Gorsachius magnificus. Next base: position 38,317,481 of record CM067088.1, on the reverse strand, counting down.
TCTTGTATGTAGATGCCACTTCTTTGATATTTTAAGATAGTATTTGGGAAAGGAAATCACACTTTGCATCTTACTTCAATAATAAATTTTATGTCTCATTTAGAGTTCCTTCATGACCAAAATTGTGCCCTTTAAGTTGATTTTATAGCAGTAAGTTTAGTGCAATGAGCACTGTGAAAGTTTCTCAGTGCTATGGAGTTTACTCTTTCGCAATAACCCTTGAATTCCTACTCAGTTCTGTCAAATACATCAACCAGCAATTGTCCACACACAAAAAGTCCTCTGATAATAAATGTATCTAGCTGGATACATTTTGGGGATTTACTTCTTTTATAAATGAAATAGATATGTGTCCACATACAAGCTAAACAAAGAGATGTATATACAAGTTTTCCCCAGTGCAGCTCAGTATTATTTTTTAAAATGAACAACAGGGCATTAGTTTGAAAACCAGCAGCTTTTGGAAAGTGTTCATATTAATTTCACAGACCAAATGGCAGACAGTTTGAAAGCACAGCCACATTCTTATGCCTACATAAAAAGTACAAACTCATGAATTATTCTTCCTTTATTTCTCCTTTAAATATTTCCTGGATCCAGCTGAGACAGACAGTGACTCACAGTGATAATATGATAAGACATTGAATTTCTATTAATTACTAAAACTGGTTTGTGTATTTGCCTCATGAATTAAGCATTTTTACTTAGATTGTGATTATTTTTCCATCTTTCATTACTAATGTGCTATCAAATCATTGTCTCTCAAAAAAAGCAAGACTGATAAACATTTAACATCAAGGTGTGTTTATTTATTTATGAATTTTTTGAGCATAGAGGTAATGAGAGTACTGACAAATTTCATGTTTCATTGACAAGTTACTTTGAATTTCAGAATATACAAGTATTTAAAACAACAATTTACTCCAAAGTGTTTTGGCATGCCAAAGAAAAATGAATTGTGCGTGAGTATTAATAATGTTTCTGATCTGTCAGTTCTGCTTTATCTGCTGCTCCAGTGATTTAAGTTGGGATAGATTAGATTTGGTTTAATTTTTAAGTATTTCTTTTGAAGTAATGAATCACATCCACATGTACCAATACCTATGCACATGCTGTGATCAAAGGTGATAACACTGAGCAACCTGATCTAGTTGATGTCCCTGCTCATTGCAGGGGGGTTGGACTAGATGATCTTTGGAGGTCCCTTCCAACTCAAACTATTCTATGATTCTATAACACATCACATAATAAAGTCTTGCAGTGATATTTACCTAAGGATACCTTAATAGAGAATGGTGTCTTTTCTTTTTCAGATTCAGTAACAGAAAAGGATGCACATGTGCTGTGCAGTTTTAATGTAGGTCCTAAATCAGCACTGTTGTCCCATGCCATACTTCTGCCTGATTTATTTCATGATCAGGAGATGATGGCGATGATTTTCTAATCAAATACAGTTTGTTCATTAAATATGACCCCATAATCACACTGAAAAAATGTGTAAATGTCAACAAAATTATGAATTCTTTGATTAATAGAAACCAGATGAATTCCATTGGGAAGGGTCGAAAAAGAAGCTTTTTTTTCTTTTTTGCATATAAGTCACTTAAGGCAGTAACTCAGAAGTTTCTCACAAAAGATCACTCCACTTTGATGAGTTGCTGAGCAAGCCAAAACAATTACATAGATTATACTGAAGGATAATTGGACATTTTACACAAGAAAATTATTACTGAAAAGCATAGAATAAGGCAGTAGATGGCAAGGCAGCTGGAATTTGCTTGAGTCACTTAAGAGATGTGGATAGCCATTTCTGGATGGCTTAAATTGCAGAATTTTTCAATATGCCTGAAGTGTTATTGATTCACCATCCACTGTTATAGGTATTAAGCTTCAGGACTTGCTTATTATTAATGTAAAATGTGAATTATCTTCTGACAGTGAATGGTTGTTGATTACCTCTGTTTCATGGTGATGTTGTCTAAATATGACTATAGTAAGTCTCGTTTGGGGGACTTGCTCTGTTACCTTGTATGCTTTGGCAACGGGGGACGCTCCGTGCGGAGGAAAGGCACATCAAGTGGCATGAGCAAGAGGGCAATGAAACGGGAAATGATTGGATATTAAATATAAGAATTTGGATAGCTCTTGTACAGGATAATAGGTCAAGTCAGTATTTCAACTCTTCACTTACACTGTGGATAATAATAGAAAATAATGGGAAACTTCTTGGGGAGTTCACAGTGAGGAAAAAATAAGAGGTTAAAAAAAATAAGGTTCAAAAGAATTCTGGATTTTCCTTTCATTAGTTATACCTCCTCTCCATCCACCCCCCAGACCAAGTTACTGTACAAAGCTATTTTTTTTTTCATCTGTTCAGTGTTAGAATCATGCTCCAGGCTCAGTTTCTCCAAAGGAAGCAAAGATTTATTGTGCAAGATTAGCAACCTTGCCTACTAATGATTATTTATATTGCATGTGGTCACAGATGATGGTTAATGGCAACTATGTTACAAGCCACTTTTGATTCCAATCTTAAAGTAGGAAGGTTCATAGAGGAAACAAACTTCTAAACCTGCAAAGCTGATACAAATCTGAAGGGTGGAAGATGAAACTTCAGCCTGAGTAGGTTTTTTTTCTTGTTATTTGTCTTAGCAGGGCATTTGCTATGAATTCTGCCTAGAGAAAGCAGTTTTGGGAGAAGAGGTATCCCATCTGCAGACAGGTGCTGATATATCAGTTAGACAAATGTGTATGGAAGAATACTCAACAGTGTATTTATGATGTGAATTTGTTAAATTTAGTTTGTCTCTAGATGCATTATAATACTCCAATAAGTGTAAATTATCACATTAGGATTGTGGAAAACCCATTGTTATCCGTTTCCGAACTTTCTTCCAAAAGTGTTTATTTCTTTGCTGTTTTATACTGCTTCTCAAATGGTATAGAATGTTCCTAGTCTCTAAATTCTAATTTTTTCTCCTTCCAATGTCACCTTCTGAGGAATTTTTTTCTATTTATGTTAAGCAAAAGGTTAACAGTAGCTTTGATGTGTATATTCTAAGTCATCTTGTATGAAGACAGTCTGCCAGCAATGTTTAAGGATGACGGTGTTTCATTACAAGGCCTTTGAAGTAGCAGAGGTACCACGAATAGTTGTTATTGAAAATTTTCCTTGATTATTATTTTTACTGCCAGACTTTTAAACCATACAATATCAGCTTTCTTTCGACTTTGCTTCTTAGTTCCTTTTATGGTAAAGCTTAATACAGTGAACATATGGAGCAGCTGAAAGGCTGCCAAATGTTTAAATGACAAGGTTATAAATATAGAGACAGCATGGGGTTTTTTTTCCCCTTAACGTACAGTCTTGTTGGTTTGAGCCAAAGCAGACAATAAATCAGAACGTGTACTTGTTTTGCCACTAACTTTATAGATTTATAACATGTAGAGGGTACCTTAGTTGTCTAGCAGAATGGAATAGTCGCACAGAGTTTATGTAACTGCGAGGGAATGCTAAGCTAACTTCCTCAAAGGACACTTATGATATTCAAAGACAAAGTTAGTCTTTGAGTTTTGTTTTACGAAAAGTTCCTAACAAAACTCAGTGGCTAGGGACGTCCCTTCTTCCTTCTGCTTTGGTCCTCAGCCTGTCCTCATTCACTGACCTGCTCCTTTGGGTGGAGAGGAGCTGCCTTCTGCTTTGCCTGTTGTTCTGCAAGTGAGAAAGATGCTTTGTGTGCCTGAAGATAGAGACCTTCTCACTGTGCCTTGTACTTTCTTCTGTGCAGCCAGTCCCTTCTCGCTCTAGTTTGTTCTCTTGCGGCTATTGCTATTTTCCCATAGCACATGAGGAGACGTGACGACTATCTGTTACACTGCACGGACACTCAAGCATTTTGTTTTGGTAGGAATTAAGTTGTTTGTTTGAGTGTTAGAGAAAGCAAGGCAGTGTGAGGTACTTTGCATGTGGAGGAAAAGGGATACTGCTTATGAAAGTCATTTTTCTGTTGCAGTAATTCCAGCAGGACATATTTAAAACATAGGAAGCAAAAGCTTCTGCATACTAAGATGCAGTCACCTGCACCTTTGCTCTCTTAATACACTGTTATTTTTTGTTATCCATATTTTGTGGTTATGTTTAATAAGAACTTGTGAATGTAAAATTCTTGTATTTTATCAGCAGGATACATTAGAAGTACACAAAGTTTTGTTTCTGCTGTCTACCAGAAGCAAATGCTTTTTCTCAGCCATTCACTACGAGAAGGCGGCTACCCTACACCAGAAATATAGCTATGACAGAATCAGCACTCCTAAAAATAATAATTTGGATTATTTGCAAACAGATGGCTAGAAACACAAACACTTTATCTTACAATCATCACTTATCCCTTTGGCTGCCAATACTCTGCTGCACATGTCTTTGTTGCTATATGCTAATAATATCAATTGAAAGGACTTGGAATGTCAGCCCCTACCTGCTGCACTCAGCAAGCGAAGTGCCAGCTGGGCTATTGGAGGAAAAAAGAATAGATTTGCAGTTAAAGCATTTGGTCTGGGCTCTGGAGACTTGTGTTCGAACCATGGTTCTGCCATAGATTTCCTGTGTGACCTTGTACAAATAACACTCTCGTAATCTCAGCTGCCCATCTGTTAACATAGGAATGGTAATTATGATGGTAATGAATTTTGCTTTGTAACAGTTCTGAAGGTTGCAGACCCTTCATCAGAAATGTGGCTCAAACCGTAGCCCTGAAGACAGATTCCATCTGAGAACTGGTAGTGGAGGACAAGGTGGTTTCTGTAGTGTGATCCTCTCGGTTACACTGATTGCTAAGTAGTGACTGGAATATAGCAGCCTTAAGGCTGAGCTCATTTTTCAGAAGTCCCACACTGGACATCTCTGCATTGTCTCTCGTCGTAGTCATTGTACTGCTGCTTCCCTCTGGAGACCCAGTATTCCTTTTTCTTCAGTAAGTTCATCCCAGCTCAGTCTTTGGGATTCCCTTGCAGAGAGCATAGTTATCTTCACTCTTTCCTCTGGCGTTTCCTTGCTTGCCAGGTGTTTGTGACAATTGCATATTTCTATAGCTGCAGCTCTTTACATCACAAAATCAACTTTTTTTCAGCTGTTTAATACGTCTCAGTACTTCTGGGTGATGTGCAACCTTTGTTACAAGAGCTGCTGCCTCATGGGATCAGGAGCACCATGGGAGACAGAGAAAAGGACCACGAATCATTGCTAGTAAGTGAATATTCTATACAGGTACAGCAAAACACAGTCTGTAAGCCATTAATCACACTGGTGGTTTGCACACCCACCTGTTAATTTGCCTGAATTGAACAGTCACTGGCCAGATGTCCTCTTTGGTGCGAGACACTCGTTCTTGGCTGATGGTCCTCCCCCTCTTCCCAACAGGAGTACTGTCTTGTTATAGTTGTAGTACTGTGCTGGCTATGCGTGGACTCTGGTTAGCTTCTGTGTGCATGTGGCTAGTGTGTCCTTGGCTTATCAGGCTACGTATGACTGGCAAGACACAATGAAACCATCCTAGTTTCAAGTCACCTCTTTCCAGTTCCTTATGAAAGGCTTTCGTTATAAACATTATTTTTATTTTCTAAGGAGGGCTTTGGCAGCATTGCAGCATTTTTGGCTGTGCTTATAGCTGAGGTATCACCATGGAAGTTATGGGTCTAGCAGCCAAGAGCAGGAGGAAGACGGTTGTTATGCCCCTTACCCAAGATTTCTTTAAAACTGAGTCATCTTAGAGAAGTACAAGGAAAGGAGGTGGACAGTGCAGTTATTCTGGGCATGTTCTGGTTTTCAGAGGCAGCCCACAGATGAAATCACAGCTTGTAGAGATGTTCAAGGAGATTATGTGACATCCTCTATCGAAGTTGTATTGTATGGAGCACAGAGACTTTCTCATTGTTCTCTAAATATACTTTTGTGTGGTTGGATGCTGTACTACCATTTTATCTTCCTTTTATGTATGTAAGTGAATAAAGAATTGTTCTGAGATAAGTGTTTGCCTGCCGGATTTTAAATAGACTGGAGTTCAATTGGGTTTTGGTTCACAAGTCAGTTAGCACTTCAGGGGGAAGCTGTCTGCATATGTTTTCGTCTCCTGAGTTTTGCTTAGAGTTTCAGATTCAAACAAAATCGAAAGCTCAAAGGAGAACCCAGCTTGAACTGCCAGCATAGTCTGACTTGGGGTTGGAACTATGCAAAATCTCTATATTTAGTTTGGTTTCAAATAGCTACCATAAATCCTTACGCAGATCCCAGGAGGTGTTTTAAAGTTCACTCAGTACTTCCCCCAAGTTCCCTCGAATATTTAGTAATTTCAAAGTTTTCTATACTGTCTGCCAACATTTTAGGTTTATAAGAAAACCTGATTATAAGCACCTCTCTCTCTCTGCCCCCCCACCCACTCACCCTTCCCAAAACATTCCACTCAAGCAATACACAAGGAGCTAAGAGTGAGTGTGAGTCGTATCTTTCTTTTAAAGACAGATGTGGAATGAAACCCTGAGAGACTACTGCCCCAGTTCCTCCTCCTACTCCTACACCAGTTCTCATTGATTTCAACAATATTTTCTTAAGTAATAACTGGCTCTGACCTTGGCATGTAGTCTTTTGGAAGCTTTTGTCTGGATCTCTTTACAGAAAAGTATCACAAAATAGACTGTGATGTGAATAACCATGGAATGTTTTTCTTGAGCTGGGCTTACCACATACGGAGCTATAGCAAGGCACATACATTACTAAAAATAATAGCCTAAAACTATTCCAGTGTCATTTGTTCATTATTAAGTCTATTACCTCTGAAATGAGGCTGCAGTGCTCAGTCGTTTCTTGTTCTGTGCAGAGCAGTTTATTAATGGTCCCTTTGTTTAAGAGGGATGGCACAGGGAGCTGAGCGGAAGACTTGAAGCTGCTCAGCAGCTATGAAGCAGCTACTAGGTACTGTTTAATATCTTAAATGACTCCATGCCCATAAATCAGCCAGCTGTAAATTATATTTAATGCTGAAAAATAACCACCAACCAAACAGATCTTTAACCTGTAAATGTTAATTCTGTTTGTTAATACTTAGTGGCTCCAGCAGTGCTGTGAGGCTACACAAGTTATTATTCATTTTGACACCACTCCGGCCCTCTTCAGAAAAGCCTCTCTGAGATCATCCTAAAAATGAGAGCTGCCACAAGGCACCCACCATCGAGCAGAAGCACTGTGGGAATGGTACAGTCAAAAATTCAGTTTGTACCTCCACTGCCCAAGACACTGTACCATCAAAACCCTGGAAGGTGTGTGAATGGGGTAGTTCATATCCTAGAAGAAATAGTAGATGGAAGCCAAGTTAGAGTGAACCCTCTGCTTGAGCTGTTCCCTGTGGGATGACTTTGCAGATGTTTGGCCCTGTGATACAGGAGCTACTCTCCCAGAGCAATTCCAAGCAGCTCCGATGACTTTGTGCTGCACCACCGTGTGCAGTCATCCTGCCGGCAGCGCTGAGCACAGCCAGGGCTGAGCACCAGTGGGAAGGGGTTGAGGGGGCCACACTTGCACTTGTGGGTGCCCTGAAGTGGAAAGTAGGATGCAATTTCAGGTTGAAAGGAGATGGTTTACTCCTTTCCTTCCCTGTTTCATTTAACCTCAGCTCTCTGTCCCTCCCTTTCTCCTGTGCACTGTATCTAGCAATAGGTACAGCTACAACCCCCCAGTATTTTGTTTATATGTGGTGTTGTGGGGAGTGCATTAATTTTCTTTTATATCAACAGCATGATTTTATTCACCCTAGGGTGGATGTAGGAGCAGACTCTCGATTGCAGGATGGAGATGAGGACAGGGAGGAGTAGAATATCCCTGTCCGCTACACTGAATGTGGGACTGGATCCTATTCTGCTTTGGTGATGTACAAATTGTTCTGTAAATCAAATCCTATACATCTGATGCTCATTTACATGCTTCATTTTTATTTAAGCCAGTGAGAGTGGACAATTCAAAGACTTTGAGCGCATATCATTAGGTGTCTATTTACCTTTAAAAGTCTACTATTGAAATCCTTAATCTATATTGTCCATTATACGTTCGGCTTCCAAATTTTCTGTTGAAATTGTTCTCACCTTGAGTAAAACTAATTCTCGCTATGAATCCTGTCTTTCTTTGATCTTTCTAGGCAATATAAAAATAGAGGAGTTTATAAGGTAAAGTACTTTTGTACATCAGTAAACCAGCTGGACATAAAATTTATTTTGCATTTTATTATATTTTATTATTTTCCTCCTGCATCTCACTGAGTATAAATGTTTGGAAATGAAGTTAGTTAAAAGATGGTAAAAATATGTTGGAACAGGTAATGACCTTTGTAATTAAATATTTTATCCACATTTGAAAAATTTTAAAAACAGTAACTAGTTCTGTGTGTATGTGTGTGAATGTGCATGGATGCACACACTGCATTCTTATGTTGGTTATTAAGTCTGATGTTATTTGTGACAAAAATTGACACTATATATGAAGTAAAGGGGGCATTTTAATTCTGAAAGTTGAAATATTTACATTAAAAAGAGATTTATCAGTACAGTTGCATTTCACTAAATAAGATAAACCAATCTTGAAATAAATACTGGCCTTGATCTCAGCTGCTGTCCAGCAACAAGAAAAATGCATTCATATTTCTTTTTTCTGAAAATATGTCTGCTCAAAAATAACACAGCAGAATGAATAATACAGAAACTGGGCAGACAATAAAATGTAAGTGGGAAACAAATGTTAACATTCTACTTATCAAGCTCTTACAAGCAGAAGAGAGCATGTAGAATGGTAATTAACACCCACTCATCACATTCTTCTAGAAGATTAAAGAACAGGTCCTAGCCTCAGTACTTACCTGTGCAAATATAATCTCATCAATTAATCTAATTCAGAAGAGAATGAGGTTTTTATTTTAGCTCACTTAGCCAGATTTTTTTCTCATTAGACTGTTTTTCTCATTTACCACACAGGAATCCATATCTCACTTAGAGGTGAAAATTCCTTGACCTTTAAACACACTCAGTTAAGTCTTTACAAAAATAGATGAGATATCACAGATGTAGGAATTAGGAGAACAGGGTTTATGACGTATGATAAAGCTGAATTTTAGCTCCTGCAGAAATGTGTTAGTTGCATATAAAAAAATCTAACCATAGAAGAAGAGCTTTCCATTTTTGGCCCAGGGTGCCACATGTCTATGTTGCTAACAGTGCTAGCATAGATCAATAGCTGGTTCAAGTTACTTGCACAACCAGCAGATAAATATAGATAAAAGTTTTATCTGTGTATTTATAAAGAGAGGATGTATGTGGTTTAGATGTTAAGAATATAAAAATTTATCCTAAAGAAGAGCCCTTACTAGTTTTAAAATCTTTTTTTAATTTTTGTTTTCCAAGCCTGTTTCTTTAACAGACTTCAGGTTTTGTGATTTCTGCTATGCTCTGAGATTTTATCGCATAACTGGTTTTATTAGCTGGGGAATCACATTCCTTTAATATACAGTTCATTTACATCTAGCAGCGTCTATCTCTGCAAGCACCCTCTCAGTCATGAACCTTTTCTTGGTGTTATCATGCAAATACTCCCTACGTACTATCTTGCTAAGACTTTAGCAGGTGCAGATATTGCGGTTTCATTTTTTATAAATGGAGCTGAAATATGCCTTCCGTGTGAGTCTGATAGTGAAAACATCTTAGTAAATCTAATTTGAACTGGAATTTCTGGTTCTTGGCCAGGAGGTATTAGTTGAGCACTGGTAGAAGCAGATGTAACAAGCAATGAAGGTGGTCATTAACGATATTATATACGTTTGCTGGAGCAAAAATGAAAATTTCAATTTCCACACCATTAGGAGCCTGAAGAAGTACAAAAACGCATTTTGCAATCTTCACTCAGATAAATGATTGCTGCTTTCAAACCCTTGAATAGTTTTAACAAATGATTACTGGCTAGATTCCACTGTTGGACCATAGCTTCAGAAAAACTCTACTATTTAAATACATAAACACAGATTGTTAATGAAACCATTTTCTATATCCCTTCCACAATTTCATGGTAGAAAACATTTAGTTGAATATGACTGGAAAATTGAACTGATACCAAGTTTCTCTAATCTCTCTGTTCTGTTGAATTTATAGATGTGCTCGTGTTGATTTATTATTGAAATTTCTTTTCATAAAAGCAATGTCATCATGGAGCTAGAATGACACATGAAATGAAGTCCAAGGTAAATTAAGGTACTTAAACACAGTAGTTATCATCTGATTATAACTAAGTACATTAGACAGCTCGGTATCTTTGCAAACACTTAATATATTAAGATGATCAGTCATTAGCACAGTTCTCTTCGTCTTGCTGCTATTATGAATCACTTTTATAAGAAAATGAGCTCTTCATTTCTATCTAGGTGGGGAGAGTTTAAAAAAAGAAAAAAAAAGGAATTGTCAGAGCAGTTACACCAAGACAACTATTGCTTGATTTCTTCACTGAGTTGGTGGTTACTGCAATAATGTGGAATACTGAGGGGTTAACATGACCTTTGTTAATTTGAGTGGGCAACATGGATGCCTGTAAAAAATAGTGGGGAAATATGGAAACTCCAGTTTGAAAATTATGTAACTGCCAGCTGCACACACAGAAAATATCTTTCTGCAGCTGTCAGGAAGAATGACAATCTTGTTCATGGTCAAATGGTAAGACAGCAGGACCTAACCTATCTTCAAAGAATAAAATCACCTGGTGTGTTTCATAAGCACCATAACTCCATTCAACATGAGTGTCTGGTACCAAAGGACAGGGTCTAGAAATGTACCAGTTTATCCATTAAACTCTGCTATTGTTGTTTGGTTTCCAAAGCCCAGAAAACAGCAAAAGCAACAAAAATGTTATTATTACAACACACACTTTCAGAAACTTCTGAAGCTGTAGTCTGAACTGATATGGTGCCACTGAAATAAGTTTTATACTTACTGAAATTTTCAAAAGATGGGAGAGTAGACTGGGAACTTCTAGTTTGTTGCTGAATTTCAAGGTTCATGCCATTCATTGCAATAAAGTTGTATATGCTCTAGAATATAAGAAAAGATCGAGTCATTAGGGTTACTTTCTTTTTTCCACGGATTCAGTTTTAGCAGCTGAAGGACAGATGTTCTTCTTGGTCTACATTTATCTGAGGAAGAGCACAGCCATCATAAATGTTTAAAATAATGTTATAATGAATTGGAAAATTAAGAATGGGGGAGGAGAGATCTGAAGGGCACAAAATTGAACTGAAAAGAATACTTAACATTAAGAATGGTATAGTATTGCAGATACCTTGGAAGCAACAGAGAGATGAAGAAAATGTCATTCATTATATAAACAACCCTTTCAGATTTATGTTCTGGAATGACAATTCTAAGAAAGAAACAAGTTTCCAGCTCTCAGAAAATATAAATTAACAAGTATAGACAGCGGCCAACTAAGGAACTGTTTGTATCAAAATCTGGTTTGCACTGGCCAGTGCCATATTATCTGTAGTACTTGCCTGAAAATTAGAGTGTATTGGAAACCGCTAACTGTGTAGGCTGTGGTGAGGTCTCTTAATGACACATTCCTTTCAGCCTATTCCGAACTCGGGGCTGAAAGCTGAGTCACGGCTGCATCGTAGCATATAGCATATGTGTGGTTTAAATGAATGTACTCTTTGTTCAGATTGTTATTATGTTCCGTGTTTTCTCAGGGGTTAAGTACAGGCTAGGGGCACGGGAAGAAAAAGTTTTCTGTTCTTCCACAGTGCATTTTTACAGTGTCACAGTAATTGACTGGGCTGCATTCAAGGCTGCTAAAGCGGCACAATTATCACAACACATAGAGCGTGCCTGATATGCCAAATTGGCAAAACACTTGAATTTTTGTTGAACGTTAACCACACAAATAATACCATCCCTATTCATAAAATACATAACCATATTGCAGTAGAACCAAAACTAAACAGCTCTCCCCAAATGAACGTTAAGCTTTGGTGTTGGTTATTCCTTGTCGGAGGTGTGATGTAATTACCTTGTGTTAGGAATTAAAGTGGTGTCCTGCTATAGCTTGTCATGCAGGAAAAAAATGCGCTCTCTCTCTCTCATTCTGTTTGAATAATATTTCTGTTCTGGGATGGCTCTGTATGGTAGATGGCTTTCTAAAAAGTACAAGGTGACATATTTTTTAATTGGTTTACTTTTATTAATTTAATACTTTAGGTTTGCTGTTGGTTTTGCTTTTTAAAATTAAGTTCTATAGCAAGTGTATTTCTTTTATTGATTTAATTATTGTTTTAGAGTATGGACAGGATTTTTTGGCTGTGAAGCAGAAAAGACTGTGTACTGTGTGTCAGGAGCAGACTAATTCCAGTTTTATAAACCCCTTTGTTTCCTTATTGATAGTTCATCACAGATAAACCTAACTGATATTACACTTTGATATTGCAAAAATACACATTACCTTCTTTCAGCTTCTGAGAAGAAAAGAAAGACTCAATAACAGACCAGCAGAAAATCTCAAAAAGTAAGCTGGGTTTGCAAGACACAAGAGTATGTTTGAGAGTGTGTTATCAATAATTTAAACTTCACTTGTCAGAAAAGATGGAGATATAGAGATATAGAGATATATGCTGTTGTGCATTTTCCTTATTCATTGCATTTGCTAATCCACCACCAGTCTGCCAAACAGGTTTAAAAAGTATTTCCATTTCTGAAGGAAAGTTGCCTCAAACTTCCAAGGTCCAAAGATTTTGTGAATTTGTCAATGGTATGCTAAATAGCACACTAATAGAGCGACTAAAATGTTCGTTGTTTTTCAATGACTACAATAGACTCCACTGTTGTTTTCCTGCTGGCTGAAAGCACCTGGGAACAGACAAAAGTGAATCTGTTGCAGCGAGTGCTCTCCCTGTGCTGTTTAATCTGTCTGACATTGGAGAATGCTTCCAGAAAAAAAGTTCTCTGCAGGCTGCTTTTGAGCTCTGCATCTTTTTTGAGTGAATTCCAGTGAAAGCACTTTGTTAAGGAAATTTCAAGGGGGATGTGTTGCAGTTCTTCTGTACATAAAAATTATCTTCTATGAGTCAAAGGTGATTGAGATGTCTGTCAAATCCACAGGTAGAGCACGCACTACTGCAAAATCAGCAGTTCAGTCTGGATGGCTGTGAAAGTAATGGGGAGAGAAATTTCAGAAGGTGTGGTTTTAGGCATTATTTTCAAGGAATAAAGAGTACGTGAATGCAATTCCTGCTCCCAGATGCGTATTGATGTCTGATCCAAAGGGACTGCACAGCTGGAAGTTACCATGACTCTATTCATATTTCTGCAGTGCCCAGTGTATACCCAGCATACTGATTTCTGCTTTTAAGTTAATAAGAATTGATTTTAACTGTTATTTTCTCTCCTGTCTCTTTCTGTATTACAGGAGAGGGAAATCATTCTAATGGCAATCTCAGCAGATGTTGCCTTCCTCACTAGTTAAGGCTACAGGAAACCAGAGTGTCATGAGGAACATGGTACGGTTTTGGTATATCTCCTCCTTACTCACAACTGACTAAGATGCACTATGAGGCAAGGAAGGAGAAAGTAGAGGGATGAGAAGGTCACCCAGCTACAAAGGTAGTCTCAGCTTCTTTCTGTCTCTCACACTTCACGTGGGCTCTGTGTATTTCCAGGCTATGGAAAGCATTCTGTTTTATCATCAAGCAGAAAACCAACACATGCTGCAAGGTGTCTCTTTTTTTTTTTTTTTCCCCAAACCAAGTAGTCTGCTTTTCCCTGAGAAGGCTCACAGGTAATCCACAACTGGGATGTGCAGTGGTTTCTCAGTGAGAAACAACCAACCTTTATTCCCCTGACCCAGGGGCATAGGGATAAGAGACGCAAGATCAGAAAGAGACAACATCAGCCATAGATCATGGTGGCGAGGGCAGAGCAATGTGCACGCTCTTTCTCACAGCTGCTCTTTTTTCCCAGGGACTAGCTTTGTGTCCTGGTCAGGCAGATCTCTTGTAATTTACAGGTCCCTCTGTCCTAGGTTTGACCCTTTCTTTGAATGGTTGCAAGATGAACATTAATTGCTGAAATTACTACAAGCTAAGAACATCAGATGAATTTAAGCAGCCAGCCATCCGACAGAGATTTTCATCAATATTCACAGTACTTAGAGTGCAACAGAGCAGATATGCAATCTGATACTGATCTTATTCTGGCAAAGATGAGCACACACGCTTTTAGAAGGGACGACTCTTCACACCAGCCATGCTTTCTTTCTCGGATTAAGGATGTACATGCTGATATACAGCCTAACCTTGGTAAGGGTGTAAATAGCTGTTAAATATAATTCTCTATGGGAGATGGAAAGACCATAATGCTGTTTGCTTATCTTTCTGAATTGAGGTAAAAATTCAAGACGGATTTTCTAGGTGGGTCCAGGTTGGTGACTGTCATTTTGAAGGAATATCTTTTGCATGTCTGAATTTGCTCAGTAAATTAGAAGGTAAAAGAGAAGCAAAAAACTAAGACAAAGGCTGTATTATTGCATAATGTTATGTCTTTTTAACCCTTAGGCTATTGGAGATGTCTTCTTTCAAGAAGGTAATGATGAAAGTAATGGTGCAAAAAATATCAAATAATGATTGGCTGAGCATGGAAAATCAAATGGCACGAACAAAAAAATATGCAGAGTCAGTCTTCTTGTACCTGCCACAGATCAATACATTTCATTAGATCTCTGTTGCTTAGCAAGTCACCAGAAAAAGTCATCAGGAAAGGATAGTTTGTAGAAGTCTTTTCTTTATTTTGCCCTATATTTTTTAATATTTAAATTTCTTTTGCCTTTGAATTGCTTTATGACTGGACACTGCTGCAAAGTTGACTCTGTTTCTATTAAGAAAGGGGCAGGTTTTCCAGATTGTTTAATGTTCCTTAGGTGGATTTGTCCAAGATGTAACATACTTATTGGTGTTCTCAAGCGAGCCTTCAGCAGATCTGAATCATTTCAGGGTTCACCCTTATCTAGTTAAAAATCAGTGTTTGAATATCTATCAGTATGCAAAACATTCATTTGGTACTAGAGTTAGAGCTCCTTATTATACCAGGAAGAATTTAAGTTTTAATTAGCATTTCCTCTGGTGTACTAAACCCACTGAGATTACTACACTTAGTAAAATTTAATTAACTTGACAAAAGATCCTAATTGTTTTCATGCCACTAGTCCTTAGTGGGACTAAAAATAATACCCTTCAAATTAAGCGTCTACAACCAACCTTCCTTTTGGTTGTCCTATATACATAAAATTGGTTGGCCTACATATAATTATAGTTGGTAGAAAGACTTGCCCAATATGGAATCAAGATTGTTCGCTCAAAGATGGAGATTTTTATGGTAATGCATAATGACAAAAACTTATTAGTCAAAAGACCTCAACTAACTTTAATTCTTCCCACCATCTTATCAAGTTTTGTAAATGGGAGGGGGTTTGATTTATCTAGGTGCACGGACTAGTCAACAAGATATAGTATTAATTTAAATCAATATAGTAACATAATGATGGCAAAAGAAAAGAAAGATAAATGTATCAATAATGTAACTATGATAAGCAATATATATCTATATCAAGTGTAGGATGCCTAGGAGAAATTTGGAATTAAAAAACCTTACTGTTCAAGACTCTTCATTTATCTTTACTTCTTCCTCTTTACTTCTTTCTCAAATAGAGCTGCTCACCTAATTCCAGGCTTTATTCACTTTGAGACACTCATCTTGAAAAAAATGTGAGTGTGGAAGGTATTAGTGCGTAGTTTAAAGAGTACTGGGGACAGATTTCAGCTTAAGAGATTTGTTACAAAAGTTCATTTGCAGAACACAAGTACTGGAGTCCAGCAAGTCCTTTAGCTCTTCTAGAGAAGAGATTTTAAGGAGAAGGGGTCAAGGAAAAATACCTAAGCTCAGCTGCTGAGGTTGGGATTTCACCATGAGAGTCTTCACATTACAGGGATCAGATACGTTTGTCTAATTATTCTCTCCAAAACTTAAGGAATGAATCATCTTATCCTAGGAAATCAAATTAATCACATGTTATTCCTGTACTGAGCTTTGTTGGGACTGAATATTCCTGATGTGCTTAGAAATTACTGCTAATACAGATATGGTTTTGGCAGCATAATCCATAATGCGGATGCTCTTTATTGAAGAAACCATGTCTTTGGTAAGGCTTCAACTCCATCCCTTCCTGAAATAATGCAGCTCAGACCAAGGTTTTACTATCGAGAATGCAAGAAAATATTAACTGCACGCATTGTTAAGTCCTTATAGTACTGGGAGCAAAAAAACCCTGTAAATCTGTCTGCATCTAGAGTCTTCAACTTCTTTTTCTGCCCAAACATCTGGCTGCTTTATAACTTTTGAATACTAAGAAGATTATCTTGGCTGATGATTCATGCAGATTGGCTGTTAAACACCTCTTTTCTGCTTTCCTTGCCAAGTTCCTCCTTTGTTTCCTTCCCTCTCAATTTAAACCACAAGGTCCTCTCACAGGCCTCAGTCTCAATCAAGATTTATTGATGCAAACTCAAGATATCCATGTATTCTAGTTACATTATTAGAATCTTCTGAATACGCATAAACAAAATATTTTTAATGAACAACTCTACAGAGTTCACATTGATAACTTTTGCACTAACAAATGATAAGCCTTTATGATAAGGCTTTCACTCAAAAACACCATATGTGTGTGCATTTAATATTGACAAACATTTAAAATTGCACTCCCATTAACTTTTCTCTGCATGTATAAAATAGTTAACTCTGAAGAATTGTCAAAGGCTTAAGTTTAGGTACATAAAATTCAAAGAAAGCCAGGTATACAGTCAATAAAATGAAGACTACAGGAAAAGCAGTCCACAAAAGATTCATTACAGAAGACTTTATGCATTTGGAAAAAATTAAGTTAATGTTTCTAGGAAAATGGAAATACTGTTCATCTTTGTTCCTGTTGATAATATATTTAGAACACTAAAAATATTAAGTAAACTGTTGTACCTCTTCCCATCTCTGTCTTTGATTTTTTTGATTCTTATGGCTAATGGATCATTGGCAATATTAGATAAAACATAAGAACTTTATCTCTCTGGTTTAACAAACTGTGAATAGCAGTTTGGAATTATCTCATATTCTAATCATCACTTATTAGAATGCAGTGACTTTTAAAAAGACTGTTTTCAGCAGTTTTTCATTACCTGACCTACTGTTCACCTCAAGTATTTAGATACTTAATATCTATAATGAAAATAAGGTATTTTATAAAACAATTATGATACATTTTTCTGATGCAGCATTTTCACACACCTTTGGAGTTTTACATTATACCATAACAATTTATGCATTTAGAAAATTGAAGAGTAATTGAAAATTATAATGTGTAAAAGCAGTTCTGATTAACGTTACATAGAGGCATGTAATAGAAATGTTAAAGATTCCAGAAAGAAAAAGTATTTCAAGCCTCTGAAGTTTTAAGTAGCCCTATCGAGAATACAAGCCATCAATAACACAGTGATTTGTGGGAATGCTGAGAACATTTACAAAATCATCTCCTCATTATGTTCCATAGAGAACACTGGTAATTTCATTTGGATCTAGTCTTGCTCTATTCTAATAGTCTTTCTTTTATTATGTAGAAAAAAATTTTTAAATGGTGTATTTGTAATATTTTATTTTAAAATTACTTGGAAATTTTAAAGGAAAAATAGGCCCTCAAAGCAACTAGTGGTAGATTCAGAATGGTCCTTTTGAAAGAAATCCTTTGAAAAGAGATTGCATGCTCGATTTTAAATGAGTCTGAGTGTTCTTAAGTACACTACAGTTTCTACTTTTCTATTGCAAATTTAAGGCTTGACTCTGTCTGATTCAAGGAAAAGAATAATTTATCATGGAGTAATTTATCAGATATTTTTTTTTTTGGCTGTCAGTAGCTGATGAAGGATATGTCTAGTACAGTTCCCCTAAATAAATGGAGAAGAGAACAGTGTTAGAAAAATCTGAGGTTTGGTTTGGGGTTGGATTTTAGTGTGGTAAAGAGAAATATTGGTGGGATGAATCTCTGATATTTGTCCATGAAAAGACTTTGTATAAGATGCTCTTAACCAATTTTAAATGTCAGTGTCATGAATATTCATCTCCTGCTGCTTACAACAAAAGCTTTTTAAAGAAAAACCTGAAGAAGGTAAAGCCTTAGAAAGTGTTAACATCTCTCTCTTGAAATCAGTTGAGCTATGCTGGTTTATATCACTTAAGGTCTAAAACACAAAAATAATATGGTTTTTTTGAAAGAAAAGCAGCTTATATTTTCTTTAACTATCAAATTACTTTGGAATTCTACAGTAACAGAATTTTCTGGGAATGAAGCATAGCATCAGGCTGGAAGAACATCAGCGCCATGAGGAAGGAAGAGCTATTTCATAAAGGTTTACCAGCCATAAGTATTATATACAAGACTGAAAAGACAAGTTAATATTTTGGTAGGGAAAATCCCAAACTGATGGAAAAACACCTGCTCCATTTAAAAACTAGTGGAAAATATCAGTGCAATAAAAAGAAATAGTGCAATTAAAAGATAGGGGAATACTGAGGGAATGTAATTTGTGGAAAATGTTTATCAGCTTTGTACATCTATTGAGGATTGCTTACGCACTTCTCTCCAATCAGCAGAAATCCAAATAATGTTACTGTATATGTAAAGAAACTATGTGATTTTTAAAGCAGATCTACAAACTCAATGAAGTTAACATTAAGTCATAGCAAACCTTACAGCCAGAGTGTACTGCAATTTTCCTCTTGGCCTTTTCAGTGAATAGAAGAGACAGACTACCTATTTATGGGGGAAAAGTGCACATTGTTCTTTTCCAAGAAAGTACCCTCACGTTCTCTGGATCTAAAAAAAGTAATAATAATTTGGTTTTATATAATAGCAACAACTATGAAGCAATGATATTTTCTGACTACATTGGCCAAAACTGTAGGATTCTCTTCCAAACTTTGCAGAATTCAGTAAGTTTTATGTGTTTGTAGGCTGGTTTCAGTTACAGTGTGATATAGGATTGAAGAGAACTCATTCCGTTCTTGATTGTATTACTCTCTATACAACTATAACTCCACAGACTTCATGTAACAAAGGTTACAGACCTGTAATATAAAAACGAACTGAGGAAAATACATTTAGAAATAGATCTGATTATTAACCCCACGTTATCTATAATTAGATTGGAGGTCAAAGCTGATAGCAGAGAGTTAAGGCTGCATTTCATCTCCCTGTCTTCTTTCAGAGGTTGAAAGTCCTGAAGACTTTAATCATTCAGTGATCTAAGCCCAACGTGGATTCCATGATGGGACCACACCACTTGCCTCTCTGGACTGAACCATCCAGTTTCTGCTTTATGATGCACAGTAAGGATCAAAACTGTCAACTAAAAGCTTGATATACAGCTTGATATTCTTAGTAAACATGTGGGCCTAAACCCAGAACATCTCGATTCCCACTGGATTAAACCTACTTGACTTGAGTCAAGTCACTAGTCAGTGGTAAGAGTCACTGTTTCTGACTAAAATCCTGACACTGACTGGTTCAAAACAGCACTTGAAAATCAGCTGCAGAGGTTATTGAAATACCCTTAATCTAATATCTAATTAGGTTTTATAGGAAATCTTACACATGCAGAAAAACAGAATTTTTAGACATAATTTGAGGCACCTATCTGAATTTATGAATACTGTCATAAATATCTAAATATTTTGATAATGATAATATTGTGTGAGAACAAAGTATTTTATTTGCATATTTTAACCTGTGGGCAAAGTTTTAGATGAGATTTTTTCTAAATTAATATGACATCGGATGTCCTATTCAAACCTTTAATTGCACTAGATAAGCATATTAATTAACATTTCTGATTCAAGAAATTGCTTAGTTAGCAATGTATTATCTGATTCAAGAAATTGCTTAGTTAGCAATGTATTCTTTTTTTCTAACACCTAATTTTATTTCAGTATTAACATCTGATCACCACAAATCAGAAAAATCTCTAATTTATTTTGGTCTTGGTGTTGCATAAACAGTTCTCCATGGCAGGGGCAGGGAGGAGACTCATCCTGAGATCACATATACTCTATAGAGGCTTTTCTGTAATTGTCACATTATCTGTTGGTTTAAGGTAATATCTTCAAGGTAAAAAGTGCCTTCACACCAACTCAAATGTAATTGGTGAGAAGAGAGAAAAAATTGATTCTCTGTAGTAGGAAACACCAAAAAAAATCTTCTACTTGGAGAGGAAAGTTTAGCATTTTTTTCTCATTATTTTAATGTGTTTCTACAGTGCTTGCAGTGTTAACAGAGGGATTTGTCAGTGTTCTGGCTTCTTTGTATCAGTGCCTTGTGTCAGACATTTCCTAGAGAATATCTTGTTTCATTGTCATTCCACACATGAAATTGTCAGAAATTCCTGATAAACAGACTAAACAAGATTTTCCGTATTATTTTCTTTCACTCTGCTTTTCCACCCCTTTGCAGTTGCATTAAACAGCAACAAT
This sequence comes from Gorsachius magnificus, assembly GCA_034008185.1. Taxonomy (NCBI): domain Eukaryota; kingdom Metazoa; phylum Chordata; class Aves; order Pelecaniformes; family Ardeidae; genus Gorsachius; species Gorsachius magnificus. Next base: position 38,296,853 of record CM067088.1, on the reverse strand, counting down.
TAAACCTTTGAAAGACATGTATGTGCTAGGTGGGCATGTGCTGACCATCCTGGAACACTGATTCAAAAGTGCTGAGACCTGTAAACCTCAACACAGATACTAACATGACTCGATAGGCAGAAATATTGTAGATATATGCAGCCTGAATAAATATTATGATAGAACTTATCTGCAGAGCTAGAACAGTAGGATGTAGGAGCCCAAGTTTTCTGTCCTGTCCTTGCCACCTGATGATAATGTGATCTTATGCACACCTCTTTGAACCTCAGTATTCCTAAGCCAGCAAGGTCTTTCGTTCCCCCTTGTCTCCATTTTACTGTGATCTTACCAGCTCTGAAAATCAGTTCCTTTGTTGATCTGATTGATCCCTCAGCCAGACACAAAGAGGGTTGTCCGACTCCTGGAGTTTGATTTCCAGGGGAGGATGGTGGCTTAGGGTTCTCTAGTCGTCCAAGACCCAGGCCCATAAAACAGTTGGATGTGATGCTTACCCAAATTCCCATTTTAAATGCTTTGCTGAAGGACTAAATATGGAACCTATGTTCCCATAAAGATAAAACTGGGCCTGCTCTCCTTGTTAAGTTTATCATGCTGTCTATCTGTCTATATTAAAAACAGACTTCCCTGTGGAATGTTGAAGTTAAAAAATGAGCTCACCCAAGTCAGAAAAAACACAGATAATGCTCCACTTTACTTGTCACAATCTAAGCTGATCCTACCATTTGCCATTCTTTAAAAGATACGGATCACACAGCAAGCTGTTGTTGATGGCAGATAGGCAGATCTTTCTCTATAGATAAGTGGGTGCTGGAAGCCTTCTGCCAAAATAATGTCTGGAATGCTGGAAAAGGAGAGCTCCACATTGACTGGGAATGAGACCCAGCAGGCGCTACAGGACCACTGGAGCTGGAGAACTCTCTCAGAGCTGCAAAATTATTTTTTGGTTATGCAGAAAGCCTGTTCAAATTTCTTTTATAAAAAGATCAAATGTTGTGGAGGAAAATGCGCTTTGAATCAAACTAGAAGGGAGTGTGCTATGTTCAAAACAATGACACTCTCGACTAAGGGTGCCTTGGTTTATGGCTTAGTTATAGATCTCATTTTCAGAGATTCCAGAAAGCCGTGGGATGTCATCAGGCCTTAGTTCACACTCCGGTGTTTTTGTTTCCTGGGGTTCACTTTTTGAAGTTTAATGACAGATCAAGAAAGGGGTGGGCAAGAAAATTAATAGTACCTATGGAAGCAATTAATTCACACACTTGGTATTTTGTGCCTAAACTCAGAATCCTAGGTGAGGTCTGCCTTTCTGAGCAGCTGCCCAGAATATTTATGTAGGACATAGACATTATGCTGGCCTGCACAGAAGAAAATTTTTATATTTAATAGTCTTTCTTTGTTTGCTTTATGTAGATCATGTAGCCAAATACTTTGTATTTTTAGCTGACATGAAAAGACTTTCTCGGTACAATGTGGTTTAGAAAAATCCGTTCAGTCAGGAAAAAACATTGTGATGACCCATTAAGGAAACATTCCTTAAAACCCAGCAGTTTAATTTAAAAATGTCTTGTTTCTTCAGTCTGTTAATCCTAAACAAGCCCTGGACATTTTTGAACTATGCAACTAATCCTGAGAACGCTCACTCATGCAAATTGTTTCTTAGAATGGGAATAAAAGATTATGCTGTCAGGTTTCATATCTAGGGTATGTAGGACTTCACATTTTAGATTATAGAAATGTCACTACTCTTCTGGGGTAATGAAACGTATGTTAACCTTGCACGAGTACTGCTTTACTGGAATTAAGGTAAACGTAATGAATAATAACACTAGTATTTGGCCTGTTTAGAATGGAAGGCAGTGTCTGTACCAAAATGCAGTTCATAAGACTGAAATTGGCCTACTTGTTTAAAAATCCTTCAGGTGTATTAGTATCCCAAATGCTATTAAGATCTTATGGGATTTTTTAAAAGGTATGAGGCTAAAGCTTCCTCCAGCATGGTTGACATATGCGTGAGCAGAGGATGCCTTTTGATGGAAGAGAGCAGGATTGATTTGCTAATAGAAGTCTCTCCATTTATTCTGCCTCTGTATCTATGGGTCTTCCAGCCACAATCTATCAGACATGGTGGGTACTTACATTTCTTGTGGGAAGAGGAGGAGAGAGTGAGATCATAGCCCTAAATGATGTGGTCATAGTAAATTATTCATTATTGCGATGTATATATAGCATCTGCCTTAAGTGGTACTTCAGCAACATGAAACATGACAGGTTGTTCCTTTGTTTCTGATAGTTAAATAGGAAAAAAGACTGAGACAACAGCTTTCTTCTATTTCACCTTTTTGTGGTTTTTTTCCCTTCCTTTTTTTAAACTCCATGAATGTGTACTTTATATGAAATAGTATGATGAAAGAATGAAGACGACATTTACAGCAGGACAGGACTCCTTTTCCAATGCACTATGTAAAGCATCTTGCATGCATTGACATTAGTCCTCTCATATAAATTTAAAATATGTATTTCAAAACTTTCCCATGCTTCTAAACCATAAATATTTAATTCTCAGTGTTATCAACAATCAGGTTAGATGATCTATGAAAGATATTGGTGGCAAAAGCTTCTTGCACTGTTTGCACCAGGCCTCCAAAAGCATTCCAGGTTCACAGAGGGCTTCTGAGGAGCTGATGGCAGAGGGAGGCCATTGATTAATGGCTCCCTGGGACACTCTGACACCTCTGCCTGGATCAGAGAGATAAAACACAGCTGGAGTCTGCCAGAGAGCAGTGCTTTGTACAAGCAAGGCAAAGGTTAGCGGCACGGAGGAATTCCTGCAAGAAACGTGAGACATACAGCTTCCTCTGGGGCAGAATAATGGTCTACAAAAGGGAGTAATAGAGTGAAGGACAGTTTTGTAGTACTCAAGCAAAACCAAGAAAAAAGACAGATGATGTTAAAAGGTTAGAATAAAAGCAAGAATAAGAATCCACGGAGAAATGAAGCTTAAAGTATGTCAAGTTTTGTTTTGTTTTTTTGAAGTATAGTGTAATCTATCATCCATAGCAGAGGGTTTTTGTCATGAGGGTTTTCTTTATTCATTCTTTTATATCATAATTTGCCATGCTAAACAGCACACTTCTCCATTGTGGAAGGAGTATCACAGTCCTTATCTAGTTAAAATAATGCTTACATTATTTTATTACTAGTGATTCAAGGAAAATTCAGATAGTTTGGTCTGCAAATGTGTATTATTTGTGATAATTGGCACAAAACATCTATTGTAGCAAGGTAGTTCCATGACCCAAGAACATTGCTAGCATTTCTTCTACATAAAATAAAACGGAATGCAGGAATTTGCAATGCTCAGTCATCCATTTATCCCAGCACCGTGCTGTTGGAAATGTCCAGAATCACATGCTTCACAAGAAAATTGAAAAACTGTATTTTAGGTTAACTTTATCTTTTCCCCAGACTGTGCTTACAATTCATGATACAAAGCAAGTAGTCTCCTTGTAATGTTTCCACTTGAAGTCATTGGAATATTTTCCTTGAGTAAAATGTCGTCACACAGGTTGCATTTCTGACCAAGCAGAGAGCTTTGTTATTTACAGATCTACTGGTAAATGCCGTGCGTAGATATAAAGGTGGCTTTAAACTTTGCAAATGCCGTTTGCGAAGAAAGGCACAAGACAGCCTTGGGAGAATTGTGTAAACAGGGTTTGATTCAGAGAACCTGGGAATCATTGGAGGAAAAAAGTAATTTGGCTTTAATGAGCTTTGACTTAGTATTCAAAGTAGGAAATTTTGATGCATTTGGGATTACTTTGCATTAGCACAAATGAGCCAGGAGCACAAATCCTTGGAATGGAAATTATTTCAAAATTATTGTAGACTGACATCACTTTATCTGCATTCCTTTTCAGTGGGAAAGGTAAAGGGGAAAAGTCCATCAGTGCCCAACAGTGTAACTTGTGCTTAGCATGGAGTCTGAAAAGGACAAACATCTACAGCATCTCCGAGATGTGAGTAGGTGAAGCCTAGAAATGGTTATTAGAAGCTCCTAATCCCATGGGTGTTCTGTTACACAGTAAACTCTATTAACTGGTGGCCTTGGAGAGAGAGCTGCAGGTGAAAAAGGTGAAATGTCAGGTACATACTGCTTGGCATGGAGGTATGTACGTAAGTGAAAATCACCTACAGGAACTCAAGAAAAAGTGTTTCTCTGGGCCCAGAAGAAGGATTTAGAAAGCTCCTTAAAGAGCTTTTATCGGAACAGTCATTTGGAGAGACATTTTGAGACTACAGGGATACATCTTTCAGTTACGTCAAGTGCATTACTCATAAGAGATCACACGCAACCCACATGTGGTGCTCATTTTCAAAATGCAATAGGAGAGCAACAAAACATAAACATAGAAAACAAGGTCGTTTTGTATGGAGTTGGTCTTTCAACAACAGTTGAGGATTAACAAACGTAATTTTACAGAGACAAATATTTGCTACTTGAAGCAGCAAAAATAAAAATATTGTATTCTCTCACAAAAAAAAAAAAAGGTTATTTAATACTATTGCCATTACTGTAACCAAACAGAATGGCCAGGTAGTACTGTAAGCAAAGGTCTTATTCACTGCATGGCATAACTGGGCATAACTGTGAACAATGATAGTTTGTGCCATCCATGCTTACTCTCTTTGCTGCAATGGCTCTGAGAGGCATCACTATAATCCAAAAGCACCAGGTTTTTAAAAAAGCATTTAAGAAATATTTATTTTTGGGCAAACGGACATCAATTGGAATTTTGTTGCCTATACCTATTTTTAAAAAAATCCCACTAGATACCCCACACCAGTGAAATAGCTTAAGAAACAACACTTAAGTTGTCAAGGGCCCCTTCTCCCCCAGATCTGTGAGCTGTTGACCATGTCTTTCTTACAGTCTTAGGCCTTTAATGTCAAGGTTACTGCAACTGAAAAGCAAATATGTTAGGGGAGTTTTGCTAGTTTAAAAATCTTAAAAGTACAGTCTCACTAGGGAGAGAGGTTTGGAAATAAAGGGATAAGCTAATTATTTATAATTAGGTCAGACTGGGTAGGCTGATTGCCATAATTAACATTGCCTAATGACTGTCCTCAGGGATTTTACTTGGATATACCAGGTGAAATCTGGTAAAAGTGGATATCTATTCTCTTCTAGCATGAACACATTTACAGCTCCCAACTAAAGCAGACGTGTGAGCAGGGATGTGCGTAGGAGGCTGGGAGCGTGAGAGGAGCAGTGCACGGTGCGGGCTGGAGAGCGACGGGGAAATGTAGGTTAGTGTGCTGGAAGGCTGAGCAGACTGGGTTAACACAAGCGCTCTCGGGAGGGAAGTATGTGTGGGCTGGGGAAATACTCCTGAGCTAGCAATGGGGGAGCTGGGTGAAGCTTATAAGTAGTTAGAGATCTGTGCATCAAAGCAAGCTGCAGCATTTCTTAATTGAAAAGGAATCTCTAGAAAATAGACAAGGCGTATTCATGTGGCTCAAATAGCTAGGGGGCCTTCCTACAGACTGAGTTACACACCAGAGGTGCACAGACTACGCATGTAAATGTTTCACACAGCAATCATGAGTCATGAACATTTCCCTTCCTATAGCTTCTTGTAGGATAAGCTCAGACAAGATCCTGTGGGATTCCATATTGAGTCTGTGCTAGTGGTTGTGCCTGACTGCACGACGTTCTCCTACAGCACAGCATTTTCATACCTGCCCTTGTCTCATTGTAGGAACTTTTTCTCCCTTCAGCCTAGTTGCTTTAATCCTCTGTATGACACATATAAAATGAGGCTGAATAATAGCCACTCAGATGCAAGAAATAATTAACGTCAAAGAGGATAGAAAAAAACCTGAGACTAAGTTACTTCAAGCCCACTTAGAAAGAGCACCATCCATACCTTGAACAACAGATAGCATGAGCAAAAGTCCTGACGTGGCCCTTGTACAGCTTTCCACCTGGGTGTTCAGAATTTCAGGCTACATCCAAGCCTTCGCCTTCCCAAGCAGTATCATGCCAGTAGTTCTTGTTTGTACTACAGGGGAAATGCCAGCTCAAGTGCTTTGTTGACCAAATGGTAGTTGCCTGACATAAAAATGACTGGTACAAATCATTTAGTACGTAATAGGAGACAACAATTTCTCTATGAAGAGGCTGACGGGCAGGTAGTGGAGGCTGACTGGTGTTGCCCTGTTTTTAATATCATGTGTAGCTCAAGAAACAAAAAAATACTTTTCCATCTCCACTGACCTCAGGCTCAAATACTTTTAAGAAGGCCTCCAGATCTTTCATAGGTATTCAGTGGTATGGTGAGGGCAAATAAATACACCCAACTGCATTTCTCTGATTTGCACAACATCGATGCCTCCCTACTGTCTCTTTGGAAATGTGACTGGGTGTGGTTTTGGTTTTTTTTATTCAGACTTAAAGTGACTGTCAGGTAACAAAATGGTTAGAGGAGCTACAAGACTCACAGCTGTCAAGATGCACAACCAAAAGACAGATTATGACTAGAACTGTGTGAAAAATACAGACACCTGACATGGATGTGCATCTTCAAATCACATATTGCTTTCTTTGAAGTATTCATGCCCCCCCCCCCCCCCAAGAAGCAAACACAAAACTTTATAAAAATCAAAACATTTAGTCTTGACAGATTTTAAAGACATTTCCCTGTTTCCATTTGCATTAGTTTTCATTTGGAAGTTTATTTCAAGTTTATGTAAACTTTGTCTTTGAACCATACAAAGGTGTTCTTAAAATACTGAAATTCAAAATGAAGTGTTCATTGCAGATCAAAGTAAATGCCTTCATTCTCTAGTAAGCTTCTAATCCATTCCTGTCCCCACCAAACTTTAAAAACATTGTTCTGACTAATATTTTTTCAATTAAAGCCAACCACTTAGTTTGGAGGCAACATGGGCATCATCCTGATCAAACACAGCCAGATGCTCATGGTGCCACGATATTGTATGGGCATCTAACAGAAGAACGACTGTTAAAAATTACCTTCATATTGCAAATTTTGGTAAGCAACAACTGCAATGAGGCACTCAGAGGGCCTTTTTATCTCTTGCTGCTCCGAAGGTTACTCTCCCCAGGTTACCATCAGTGTCTCACCCATACATTTTTCTGAAGTCATTTAGGACCTGTCTCAGTTAGCCTCACGTCACCTCCCACCTGTGTCAAACATTCCTGTTCCTGTTACCTTCTTGCAGGAAAGGACTGTTGGGGTGCAGGGTTTTCATTTCTGTGTTGGAAAGGACATTACCCTTGCCCTGATGAAAAACAATACAGCATTGTCTCACAATTACAGACAGTTTTAAAGAGAACCATTGTAAGTCTGCAATTCACAGGTACAGCTGTTGGCCTGGAAATCCCATGCTGACGCCAAGGGGTATATAGCAGCCACTGGGGGAACTGTGAACTAAGTGAATGAGTTCCATTGAAACTGGTGCTAAAAGAAAAGCCTCATACACTCTTAACCAGCACAAGATTGTTCATTATAAAAAAATAGTACCTCCACATTTTAAACTAATGATGACTTTTAGGCATGGTGTAATTACAGCACCAGTGGGAACCCATATGTCACCGAACTTTCAAATGTAAAGGTTGTGCCTACAAAATGAAGCCATATATTCCCATTAATTGAAGCAGTTGATTTTCAGTTACACAATATTAGTTTTAATGGTGAGACTATTAGAAAGTCTGCGGATTTCTTTTTGCTATTGATCTGTAGTGTTAAGGTGGCACACTTTAAACTGATCGGGGTTGGAAAGAGGGTGATATTCATGCCAGCAAAGTTATAAATATAAGTGACTTGTATAGTTGTCGTCTGTAAGTTAGCATTAGAATAACCTTGGAAGAATGGTAGATTTGTGCTGTCAGCACAGCCTGCACAGCTAGAGGATAAAGGATTAGCAAGAGTAATTTTGATGAGGGTATTTACTACTAATGACTGCCTTCAAAATTGCCTTTTATCTACAGCTTTTCAAAGCATTTTCCATTCATTAAGCCTTATAAAACCTTTGTAAAATTGGTAGAAGATATAGAAATGCAGATATCTTTGTGCCAAAACACACAGTACTACTTTGATAGTAAAGGGCAGCAGTACACACTAAGCATTATTTAAAATAGGAATTGCATAATTTTACAGTGATGCTATCACTCTGTCAATTAGAGTTTGACCAGAACAGGGAAACAGTCTTGCTCTTAAGAAAAAATGGTGTGGAAAAATCAGTAAATAGTGCTCAGGGCTTCTGTTTTGTAGCAGTAAGACAGATGTATGTTATGCAGTGATATAAAAAAAAAAAAAAAAAGTTAAGGATATGAATGTCACCTGTTCTTTTATTGTAATGAAATCTGTTTCCCAAACTGCCAACCCCAAGAGATCAAAAGCAGTGAGTCAGGCCTACTAAACTGACGAGCTGAAAACCCTGAGATTTAAAAAATAATAAACGTAGGGTCTTTTTTTTTTTTTGAGGTCTTTTGAGCATTTAGAGTCAGATTTCCACTCCTCTGCAGCCTCAAGGAATATAAATTATAAAGAAAGGAAGAACGGATGAAGGGAGGGAAGAAAGGAAAGAGGGAAGGAAGAAAGGAAGAAAGCAAGGTGGAGGCCTATACATAGAGATGTTCAGTCTAGCGATGTACAAGAGATGTCAGAGCCAGAAGTCATGCAGCTGCTTCAGAGTGTGAGAGCTGGAAAGACGAGGCTTACTGGGTTGCAGCGGGTGAAGATATGAGCTCAGCCTGGCTGCATTAGCAGAGTAGTGACAAGCAAAACTTTAGGTGTGGGGTTTTCTGGTAAGTCCGTCCTTCCTTCCTTCCTTCCTTCCTTGTTTCCTTCCTTGTTTTCTTCCTTGTTTCCTTCCTTCCTTCCTTTTCTTTTTTCTTTGTTTCCTTCTTTCCTTATCTTTCTTCTTCTTCCTTCCTTCCTTCCTTTCTTTTCTTGTTCCTTCTTTCTTTTCTTTTCTTTTCTTTTTTCTTTCCTTCCTTCCTTCCTTCCTTCCTTCCTTCCTTCCTTCCTTCCTTCTTTCCTTCCTTCCTTCCTTCCTTTCTTCCTTCCTTCCTTCCTTCCTTCTTTTCTTTTTTCTTTTTGTTTCCTTCTTTCTTTTCTTTTCTTTTCTTTTTTGTTTCCTTCCTTCCTTTATCTTCCTTCCTTCCTTCCTTCCTTCCTTCCTTTTTCTTTGTCTTTGTCTTCCTTCTTTCTTTTCTTTCTTTTCTTTTTTTTCTTTCCTTCTTCCTTCTTCTTCCTTCCTTCTTTTCCTTCCTTCCTTCCTTTCCTTCCTTCCTTCCTTCCTTCCTTCCTTCCTTTTCTTTTTTCTTTGTTTCCTTCCTTCCTTCCTTTTCTTTTTTCTTTGTTTCCTTTCTTTCTTTTCTTCCTTCTTCCTTCCTTCTTCCTTCCTTCTCTTTTCTTTTTTCTTTGTTTCCTTCCTTCCTTCTTTTCTTTTTTCTTTGTTTCTTCTTTCTTTTCTTTTCTTTTTTCTTTGTTTCTTCCTTCCTTATCTTCCTTCCTTCCTTCCTTCCTTCCTTCCTTCCTTCCTTCCTTCCTTCCTTTTCTTTTTTCTTTGTTTCCTTCTTTCTTTTCTTTTCTTTTTTCTTTTTTTCCTTCCTTCCTTATCTTTCTTCCTTCCTTCCTTTCCTTGTCTTGCATGCCTTTCTTCCTTTTTAGCTACTCTAGTTATTACTTTTTAAATAATGGGTTAAGTCTCAGTGTTGCTGTTTAAATTTCTGGTTATTGAAGCACCTCAAAATTCAGCGTTGCTATAGGAGCAATGTTTAAGGGCTATCAATACAATTAGTCAGCCCTATAAAAACACAAGTAATTTAATAGCATATAACTGAAGGCTGCCAAAATATACAGTAATCTGTTGGAAATATGAAGTTATATCCACATGTGTTGGTGTGAGTCAGTGAATGATATGTACATTTAAAAAAAAAGTAGAAACACATTTTTACTTGGAAATGACTTGTGGAACAAGCTTCACAGTATCTCTGAATATTTTTAAAGGGAAAGATGCAAAAGATAATACACAGGATGACTTGCAGAATCAGCCATGCGCTGTTCAAGGGGCTACAGGAATTTTTTGCACCAGTGAAGTGATAGCACCTCCCTGCAGCGATCAGAAGACTTGGTAAGAATGAAAGGTCGTCGTCACAGTGAGTAAAATGTTGCATCCCATTTGGGTGGCTTCCAGGAAATATTGTTATTTAGTTAGTTTTCTTATTGTTTTGTCATTTCAGCTCCTTGAGCCAGACAGAATTTAACTCCATTAAAAAAAAAAAAAAAAAAAAAAAAGATTTCTGCCACTTAAATGGTGCAGAAGAAGGTTGGGTGAGCATCAGAGATGGTGCACTAAGAGCATGGGAGGAGGCAGCAGGAGGGTGTAAGAAGGCTCTTTGCAGATTCCCCCCCCCCCCATAACATCCCTAATGAAAGAAGGGAACCTATGGAAATTTGCTCTTTAATATTTGGTGGGTGTGAAAATCCCCACTAACCTAGCGTAAAGGCCTAACCATGTCAATAAAGGGTTATAATAAGTTTGTTATGGAAAATGAATGAAGTCTTTTCCAGGTAATTAATCTCATAAATGCTTATGAAGTAATCAGGGTTTTTTGTTTCTTAGGGCTGTAAAGCTGTAAAGTTGGTGATTAAGGAATCACTTGTTGGGTGAGAAGAAGCACTCTCATTCCTGGGTGGAGTGCAGCAAGCTAGATTTCAGTTCACAGTGGTCGTGCTGGTTAAAATATTCCCATTCTGCAGTGTTAATCTATTCTTTAATAGCCTGGCTCTGCCATTGAAACTCACTGTAGGATTTTTTTCCACCCACTTTGATTCACAGCACTTTCAATTATTTAGATAGAAAACAAACAAACAAGCAAACAAAAAATTGCTTAGTTCCACAAGAACAGGGAAACTTTCAAATAGGCTCGTGGAGCACAGATCCTTTTACAAGGAGGATCTGAGGAAATGCTTTGGAAAAAAGGGCACTTCAGATTTAGGGTTCTTTTGAAGCCCTTGCTAGGCACCAACAGAGCTTTGAAGTCTTTTAAATGCTTCTTTATATAAAATTGGCACACAGCTCAGTTAAAACACTCAGCTAATTTTTAATCAGGTATATGAACAAGCATAGAATAAGCATGTGGATTTCTTTTATAAGGCTTGTTGGCTATCGGAGTGCCACTGAAAAAAGCTACATTTCAGTACTTAATGTGACTGTAATAACTGCATGGCCACAAACCATTAGGTTCTTCATCTGATAGGTGATTAATTTCCAGGGAACATATGTTAAGAGAATAACATATTTCCCCAGGCCTCCTCCCCAAAAAGTAAGCATAAGAAAAGCTTCTCACAAAGTAATGTCAATGCTTTGTATTTACTGACAGAAAAATTTAAAAAAAGAGGTGAAAAGTTAGAAGAATAAGGTTTAAAAATTTATTCCAGCAAAACTAGTTCTAGTGGTTTGGTCACTAGAGGGAAAACAAATATTCCCGCGATTTCTGGGAAGTTCTGTAAACTAATACAGTGGTCATGAGGAAAAAATTATTACAGCTAATTTACTGTGAGCATGAAATGTATTGTCTCTGTTCCCTGACTTCTGAGACTGAGTAATGCAGGTTCATAGAATGACTATCATTTCTTAAGAAAAGAAAACTTGTTTAAACCCCTCTGAAATAAACAGAAATGGCATTATATTGACCCCCTCCCACATCCTGGTTTAACCCTCCTTATATGCAACTCAGTTCTCAGTCTCACTCGTGGGGGCTGACGCTGAGCCTGGGGAGGGCACAGAGAGGATCCGAGAAATTGCTGCCCAGACTCTTTAGAGGATTTAGCTGCCAAGTACTAACAGGGCTTCATGGAGCATCTGCACATGGAGAGGTTTGTTTTGGTGTTGGTTTTTTCCCCTCTGAAGCTTAGAAGTTTTCTACATTTGGATGGGTTTTCTTGGGGAGGGCTGCGTGTAAATCAGTGACAACACGGTTATCCTCCTGCCAGTTTCCACATCCCTACTCCAAATCTTAACAGTGCTGAAACTTCGTAACAAAAAAAAGTTGTCAGGATTCTTTTAATCTTAGCTCTAACATTTTCACTAAAACTTTTCCCCTACTCTGTTCCTCGTAAAACTTGACAACTTCTTAAACTAACCCAGGGAAAAAAAAAAAAAAAAAAGAGTTTCAATAGTTTATATTTGACAAATTGTGAGGAAGAGAGTGTGTGCACACACGCGTGCGTGTCTGTCCAGGGTGGATCTTGTAACGCGAAGCTACAGGGCTGTCTCCGGTGTTATTGTGGAAGGACATTTCAACAGCATTTTCAAGGGTGTCTTAAGTCAATGCAAATGTTTGAAAAATAGTGAACAACTAAATCTGTCTTTAAAACTCCCTTTTTATTGTGTAAGCTTTCAACATACGGACTTAAATATCAGTATTGAAGTCATCTATTTCACCTGTCTCATTACAGAAGTATATGTAACAGCTATAAGAATATAAGGGTTATATAAAATTGTATCCACTATTTATGTATTATTGTATCCAACACATATGTCCTTTCCATATGGGATGTTCTCACTGTACAGAACATGGTTGGTTCCAAGTATAACTCAACAGAAGCATTCAACCTTTGATTTTAAAACTGTTATCATCTCCACTTCAACAGCCCACGTTGAAAGGAAATTCCAGATTGTGGGGGGGAAATGGCTGCCAATCTGAATAAGGAGGAACATCGTCAGATGGCAGGGAAGTATTTGTACTAGTTGTATTAACAGAAGCAATGACCTTTACACACTCCAAAACAAGCCATATGGGCCTTGGATCACAGCAACCGTTTGTCAAGCAAAACTCCTGAATCATTTCAAGCAGTGTTCAAACACGGTGGTAAGAAGCCTGAACACAAAACGCTCTTATAAAATGCATCTCTGAAAGAGGGGAGATGCACCAGATTTTTGAGGTAACTGCTATTTAAACCTTCAAATCCTACAGCAAATTTTTTTTTGCATAAATTTTGGCCCATCCATTGTTGGAGATGGAAAACAGATGGGCTGCAGTTTAGCATTGCAGCAAGAATCCAAATTCAATTCTCTGGCTTGTTCTTAGGAGAGTTAATGAAAGTTGAATAATATGCACTGGCAGCCCCTAAAACCCTCTGTGTTTTTCTTTTTCTTTTCTTTGGCAGGGTGGAACTATTCTGCATTAAATTTGCATATGGCCACCTTTTTCTCTAGCGTAACTCTAGGGGGTCCTCTGGCCTTATTTCTGATTGATACAGGCTCTAAACTTTACAAACTCTGCCCTCATTCCCTAAGCAATCTCTATGCTCCTTATAGCTTCTGCAAGTGAACCAGAAGGACCTGTAGAAGTGAGCAGTGATTTAATATTTATCCTATTTATTAATTTAACTGCTGGAAGTGATATTATGCTCCTCCATGACAACACTGATCTTTAACTGAAACAAATTAAACCTGTACTGTAAATGTTCTTAACAGAGAGTAATACACTGAGTTATGGATGCTTGTGGCAAGGATATTAATGGAGTACTCAGGGTGGCAAGCAGAACACATTTGAAATGTAATCTAAAAGAGATCAAGAAAGAAAATAACATCTTTCAGGGAAAACAACAAAACACAGAGACCAATGGAGCATGTGACCTTGCCTGTGAGTAGTACAAATAGAGTTAAAAAAGATAAAATGTGCTGAACTCTGCCTGGAGAACCTCAAAGAGGTGAGGAGTTCATGTGTCAGAAATCAGGTCTACCAAAGCAGCGCGAACAATGAAGTCTTCTGCCTTCAAATGATGATGGGCTTCAAAATGACAAATGATGACTAATTCTGAAGGTCCTGAGAGAGATATGGAAACTCTTTGGCAGATAAATAACTCTTAATTTGGCCCATTAAGTGTCTTTTACCTGCTGGACATCCCACTTCACTGCCATTCAGCTCTGGATGAGGACACTTTCGTGAGCAAAGCACTTTAAGGATATATATCCTGCTTTATAGCAGTGTTCTGACCTGACCCCCCCACTGCTGTGCCAGCAGAGCTATACTAAACCTGCAGGGGAGTCCCAGAGCACAACACGTCTGGAAAGGAACCCAGCAGAGAATGGGTGACAGTTTTCTCGGGGGGGTCTGTCACTGTTCTTAAAGATCAATGCGGTTATGAGATAAAGGGATTTTTAAGAGCTGCAAGGTTACATTTGAAGGCGGTGGTAGTCTAGATTCTTTAAAATGTCACACCCTCAACAGAGTTGCAGAGCCTCCTGAATGGAGTTGTTCCCACCTGCCAGACCTCAGAGGTGCCCTCTCTCTTCTAGCATAGAAGCAAACCTTTTCCCCGCATTGATTTGTCCCCTGGCTTTGCTTTGGTGTCAGGTCTCCACCATGGCAATGCAACTAAAGCAGTGGCTGGAGAATGGGGGCTGGGACGAGCATTGAGAGCCAAGCCCCTTTTACACCTTCATTCATCCACAGATTATGTTGCTTGTCTTCTAGGCTTCTGTTTCTCTCCCTATGTGACATTGTACCAATCAGCCACAAAATAGTTTGCCTGAATCTTTTATCCTCCCACTCTTCCCTGAAACAGCTTTCAAGACAAACAGTAACCTAAGCTCAGGGAGGCCAGGATGGTTTAAGGGGAGCGTCTCCTCCTTCCTCCACTGCCTCTGCTTCAGCACCTCCTCTGTTACCTGGCCAGAAGCCTTCCTCGAAATGCTTCTCTTCATCAGTCTCCTGACTCCCCAGACTGAAAAGTGTTTTTCTGGCCACAGGGAAGGTGGTTTTTGTCACAGCACATTGTTCTCTTGGCAGATGCAGCTCTGCAGCTGGCACACCTACACTGCTCCCAAGACAGCCCGGGTGCCCCCTGCCCCAGGCAGGGAGCCCTGAATCTCTTGTCTGTCAGTGACTATTCCAGCTTGCGACTCCTGGGAATATCGCATAAATTTTGCCCTTTTAGACTCTGCAGCCAACATAAGCTGGTAGCAAAGAATGATAATGCCCGAGGCTTATGAGGCAGGTCACAAGAAAGAACATAGTCCAGGCTCTCGGAGACAGATTATTACAGCAACCTCCATAGTGCCAAATAAACAGAACAGCTGACTGTTACTGAAATTTGGCTCACCTCTTGTACGTGTGATGGGAAGGGGCCGTTTCTGCAATGAATCGCTGGCATGCAGCATCATGCACTGCACTGGAAAGGTTACTTTGGGTTCCAAATTTTATAGTTGCAGTGGGAGTTTAATGTTCTTTTATTAGCACAACTCCACACTGACCATCATGCTAAAAAAAAGCAGAGACGTTCATATTATCTCATAATCCACCAAGGGCAAATAAACATTCAGCAATTCTAGTCTTTCTTTTTTCCCAACTCTCAATAAAACTGTGGTCTCTGTTATTAACATGCAGACATTTTGCACTAGCTTTTTATTGCAGTCAAGTGCAGATGCCCTCTTTATTTTGAAGCAGCGTTAATAGCAAAGCTGCTTTGCTAAAGTTTCTGATTATCTGCTATGGCTGAGAGCAGTTTACCAGCAATAGTCTCCTTGGAATATTCAGGGTTATGCACAGCTTTTAATTCTTTAACGACTTTGGTGAAAAATAGCTTGTTTATACTGTGATCTCATTTGAAAAGCAGCCAGCAGAGTTCTGGATGTGTTTGTCCACGTCTTCCACCACCAAGCCGCTGGTCCAGCATCAGAAATGTGAAGCTGGTAATGCAAAAGCCATGCTATGTATTTAAAGATCAATCCAGTTAGCTTTACAATGGACCACTGGGCACGTTTAAAAAAAAAAAAGGCCTCATGTTCAGCACCATGTTCTAGGTGCTGGTGTGTTTGTGTGTTCAGTAAGATGGCTTCTGACCTTGCAGCTCTGCACTTGGAGCAAGTTTAGTTTTGCAAGCGTGATGGGAAAGGAGAGGAGGCGGCAGTAAGAAAGCAAGCCTTCTGTTTTGAGCTACATGTTATAGTGGTGCGATAGTAGGCGCTGACCTTGCTGGCAATTTACAGTATCTCTCAATACAATGAATTCCTGCTGCTTTCTTCTTGCTTTTTCAAAATGTTTTAAAGCAAGTCCTATAGCTTTATTTATTTGCCTCTTCTATTTTTTTCCCCCTTACTACAGTTGCATATTGTTACTTACATGAATGAACCATACAATCAGTTCTCATCAGGTGGCCATGACAAAAAAAAAAAAATATGCCATTTTAGCAGTTCTTAGTGAGCTACTTAGGTCTTATTGGAGGAATTTTTCCCCATGCAAGGAATTTTACATGACACCGGGCACTTCAACATAGTCTGCAGTGCAGTGGCAGTATGTGGAGGCACATAAAGTGTTCATATTCTTTCATTTAACGATGTTTCAACACAGTGCGAGATATTAGCTTCCAGTAGTGTGGGAGCACTTAGATTGCAGTAGTGTTACCTCATTATACTTACTACTATGAGTGCTACCATTTATTCACAGTAGTAAACATTGTGCTAAGATAAAGCATTTGCTGGAGCATTGTGTAAAGCCTCAGAAATAGGCAGTGGTTGGTTGTCAGAAACCTTTCCCTTTGATTTTTTTTTTTTTTTTTCCGCCAGATAAAATTCTGAAAGAGATTAAATGACTGAGATATTAACTATGATTCATTAGCGTCCAAAACTGCAGAACCTAGGGCACTCAGCCATTCTGTCTTTGACCTCTTCTGAGACAGTTAGCAAGGGTTATAGATGGTTGGATGATGGTTTTTGAAGTGTAGATTTCTGCTAAATCAATGGACAAGATATGTCAAATTTCTAGTAATTTTAAAGAGCTTCTGCCAGCCCCCCCCAAATAGCTACGCTTTCATTCACTATTGCACTATACTAGAGCCGCATAAATTAACATGAGAGAAAATTGTGTTGCATGAGTTTTTATAGTTTAATGCACCCAACTTTCCATTTTAGAAAGCAAAGAACATAAACAACAGTTTTGCTTATATGTCTGGGTAACGTACAACAGCTCCATAATCAATAATAGAAGATGTTACTGAAAGGCCCAATAGACCTCAAAGAGATAATGTGAATCGGCCATTAACAGTAAGTCATTATAGAACTTATTAAGTGAAGCCTTGGGGCTGTCATAGAGCCTAAAGGTTGACATAAATTTTTCATACACGTTGAACTTTGCTAAATGTGCTTGCATGTGATTAATGATGACTTTCTTCAGTACGCTAATAAGAAGAAGGAAACTATGAGCTGGGGCTGCAGCAGGGAGAGGAGGCTCCTGGAAGGAAGGCCACCTTTGCAGCAGGCAACAATGGGGCTTGCTAAAGATGCCCTGCCAAGTACGAGGGAGTTTATTACTCCCTGAAAAATTGCTCCTTACCACCCAGAGCTGGGACACTGAGCACAGCATGTGAACATGGAAAGCCAGTTTTGTAGTTGTCAAAGTGAAAGCCTCATCATAGCTCCAAAACAAACAAAAAACCCCCACACCCTACCCCCTTCATCCCCCCCAACCCCCTTAAAACCTGCATATATCACCAAGAGCAATACAGAAGTGCTTCGTAGGGCTAAAGCAGCTCTATGAGAGGCGTGGTACGGCTGCAGGGCCTGCTGGCGCTAGAGCTGGAGGAAGTTTGCCTTGGCAGCCAAAGTAGTGAGTCATGGACTCATGGAATGGTTTAGGTTGGGAGGAAAAAAAAAAAAAAAAAAGAACAACAACAACAACAACAAAATAAACCCAAATGATTTGGCAAAAAATAAACATGTTTTTCATTGTTTAAAAAAAAAAAAAAGAAAGCAAGCAGTAACCTCAGTCCAAAGCAGTCACGAAGTTTAAGGGTCTTTCACTAACCACCAAAAATGCTTGGCATGTCTTAAAAGTTGGGGGAACAGCTTCAAAAAACCTACAGAGTAGGTTTTTTGTTTTCTCCTTCTAATTTTTAAGCCTGTTAAAGATCAAACTTTTAAGCTTTTATTTTGACTTATTTTAAAGGACCACACTTGTAATCAAGTCTAACAAACAGCTGTAGCCAAAAGGACTCCAGATAAACCAAATGCCTTCTAGAGTTAGCTAGATAAGTAATTAGGAATTGGTCCTGATATACAAACGTACATAAAAGGAAAAAGAAATGCAGAAAATGAGAGAGGTGTCTATTCTTTCTCACGTCCTGGCCGTATGGGATAGAAAATGGTGTGTTATTCCTGATCACCAGCCTGGCTGGTGTTTCAGCTGATGCAATTCTTAATGCAGTTATAAACTACTGAAAATTGACTAAACAAGTACTAAAAGGGAAAGGAGGAAAAAAAAAAAAAAAATCAGAAATCAGGTTTTTAGTTTGGCAGTGTCCTTGTTCCAGTTGGGATAGAGTGGATTTTCTTCCTAGTGGCTGGTGTGGGTACTGTGTTTTGGATTTAGTATGAGGGGAATGTTGATGCTTTGGTTTTTGCTGGGTGGTGCTTGGACTTGTCAAGGGCTTTCAGCTTCCCCTGCTCTGCCAGGTGCACAAGAAGCTGGGAGCAGGCACAGCCAGGACAGCTGACCCCCAACTGACCAAAGGGACATTCCAGACCATACGATGTCAATAAATAAACAACTGGGAAAGAAGAAGGAGGAAGGGGGGGATGTTCAGAGTGGTGGTGTTTGTCTTCCCAAGTCACCGTTAAGCATGATGGAGCCCTGCTTTCCTGGGGATGGCTGAAGGCCTGCCTGACGATGGGAAGTAGGGAATTAATGCCTCGTGTTGCTTTGCTTGCATGTGCGGCCCTTGCTTTACCTATTAAACTGGCTTTATCTCAATCTGTGAGTTTTACTTATTTTTTCCAATTCGCTCCCCCATCCCACTGGAAAGGGGCAAGGGGAGTGAGCAGCTGTGTGGTGTTCAGCTGCCTGCCAGGTTAAACTACAACAGGCAGGCAGAGAACTCACAAGGACTTTGATAATCTCAGGTTCAATTCCCTGCCCCAGTTAATATTTAATTATTTATAGAATACAAATTGGTTTCAACAGAAAGTCTGAAAAACTCTTGAAAAGGACATGTCTCTGACCTGGAAAGAGCTGTTGAGAGTCACACGCCATCCAAGCAAGTCTCCCCCTCTTTGGGCATCTGTGTTCTCTTTCTTTCCATGGAGAAACCCAAAATGCTCCACGTACTCTGCAGAAACCCCCCCACATGGGTAAGCACTTGCCCCAGCGTGTTCAACCCACCATCTCTGTCCAGAAGCTAGGAAGTAAGTCTTGGACAGCAGCAAAGTCCATTGTGCGTATACGCACACGAAGGTATCGTGTTGGACATGGCAAAGCTGCTATCCAGGTGTGAGGTTGGAGCTTCTGCACTTCCTCTCCTGTGACCGAGGCAGAAGATGTAAATTTGGAAGCAGGGTTTGCAGTTACTAAGGGAGGGAGTAACAAATACAGAGTTGGTGAGCAGGAATGGTCCAGGGCACTGTGCAGAGCTGCAAGAAGCATGTTTTTCAAATGACTCTGAATCTATAAATTGGAGTTAGTTGAAATTGTTCTTCTTGTGACTTAGGTATTCATAGCCAGGCCAGCATGGCCAGTCAAGGATTTGAAACAGCCTTCCTTATCAAATGCTGACATTAGCGATATTAAATAATGGAAACATTGTTCACTAGCATCCCTGGGCATGGAACTGGGTCAAACTGGTTGATGCCTAAATTAGGGAAAACAGTAGAAAAGCTCCAGAGACCTGCATCTAAGTAATTCTGCTAAGCTTGCTCATTCCCTTTTACAAACCATTCCTTTTTCTTCTTCTTCTTTCTTTTTTTTTTTTTTTTTTTTTTTTTTTTTTTTTTGATACAGAATGTGATTCTGGTGCTGATTTTTCAGCTTTGGTTACAGCAGCTCAATGTTTTGATCAGTTGCCAAAGTGGAAACCTGCACAGGGTCTACCTAGATTTTTTGTTTACTGAGCCTTTCAGTAAAAACATAAAATTCTGAGAATTATGCTGGATAAGGAAGTCATAAAAGAATTCCAGGGGTTTGGATCCCAGAAAGCTAATGTTGCCTCTTTGTAATCCTGATTTAAATTCCCATTCTTCACTTTTTTTCTGTAAGCTTATCAGCACCAACGTGGTAAAATTCAACATTTTATTTTGCCACTTACTTAGTCAACAATATGGAGCCAAGAAAACATGCAAATTATTTAAAAGCTTTTCTCATCTGTGGTCGTATCAGTTTCTGAGGCACAAGATCATGTAAGCGCTGGTGGCAAGCTTGCAAGGTTGTACCCCTTGACACGGTATCAAAGACTGCTTGACATAATGGCAAGAACATGACAGAGGCAACCTAAAAAATCCCAAACAAACCCTTCCCTTCCATATCAGTGTAAGTTTTGAGAGTTCCCTTAGCAACGAACACTGAACTTGCATACCTAATTGCTTCTTGCTGGT
The DNA here is from genome assembly GCA_034008185.1 of Gorsachius magnificus. Classification (NCBI taxonomy): domain Eukaryota; kingdom Metazoa; phylum Chordata; class Aves; order Pelecaniformes; family Ardeidae; genus Gorsachius; species Gorsachius magnificus. The sequence continues at coordinate 38,276,450 of CM067088.1, read as the reverse complement.
GATGAGAAGTTGTGTACAAATGCACTGTGGATATGCGGGAGATGGGGGGGGGGGGCATGTCAACCTTGTTCAGAAGCAAGTTCTTCTGGTGATAAGCAGGTAGACAAGGAGCTGAGTATTTTTGCCAACAGGAGCACACAGACTCACAAAACAAACTGTCACATCCTCTGCTACTGAGGGTATTTGGAGGGCTTTTGTTGTTCCCCCCGCTCCCCCCCCCAAAACAATGTCTCAGACAGGACTTATAAGAGGGGAAAAAAGAGGCCAAAACATCATCTGCACTTGCTACTGTCCCTTACCTGGCTCAGTTGTGATGATCTTCCTTTTAATTAGAGTTTGTCTTCAAACCCACTGAAGTTGTAATTAATCTTTCGGTTGCCTTCCGTGGATGCGAGGCTCAGTCCTTCCCTGAGCTCAGTTGGGAACTGAGAGAGACTACGCTAAAGTAACTCGTGCGAGTAAATCACTTCCCAGGTTGCTCAGATCCTTGGGAGCACTGTGACAAACTACAACCCCAGCCCACAGCCTTCTCTGATTTGTGTCAGGGACTAACCCAGTACTGCTGCGCTGGGCTGGTTTTTACAGACTCAGATGATAAGCCTGAGACTCCCGCGACCACTGCCATGAAGTTTAACACAAATAAATGTCCTGTTGTTGTGCCAAAACACGCTGTTCGTTGGGGGTGCTGCAGATGATACGTAATGAGTATAATTCCCAGCATTTCAGAGGTAGTGTTGGCTGAGATTAGCAAGACTAACTTAATAAAGCACTATGATAATTGCATATTCACTGGGAAGGGGAAAAATAATCAAATGAAAAAGGACAAAACCAGCAGGGAAAGAAAATTTATTTCCAAGCATCTACGAGAGTGCTACAAACAATAGAGACTAAAACTCAAAGCATTTAAAACTATTTAAAAATGTAGTTGACAATGTCCTTCTTAAAAATTAAACATAAAAATGTAGAAAATGCAGTTATTAATTCTAAAACTTGCTCAATAGTGAAATAAATCCAGATACCATCAGTGAGGATGGAGTCCTACAAATGACTTCTTTTTACTTTATTTCCACTTGTTAATTTGTAAATTGATACTCATTTCAATTTTTAATGTTTATTTAAATTTATAATGGAGAAATGTGCAAATCTAGCAAAATATTCTTTGGATTATAAACAGAGAAAAATCAACAACCAAAGAAATTTGAACCGAGTTAATAATAAACTATAGAATTATATAGAATGCATACAGCTATAATAAAGTGAAATATTACAATAAACATTGTAGAGCAAATCTGCTGATTTAGCAAACTCTGCCTTATAAAACATAGGGATATAATGGGACAAGTGAATATGGTATGAATATAGAGCTGAAACGTCATTCATAATTTTAGCAAGTTAAATTTTAATCTAACTACATATATGGGGGTCTTCAGAAAAGCAATACACCAACAAATCAGATTTCCTCTCAGATCAAGCAGTTTGGTACCTGACTGCAAGTGAAGGACAGGGTCTGTAAACTGTATGGTAGAAAAATGTGTCTCTCTTCTATTTATTGCCTCTTCCCATATTGCAGCTGCTGATCTTTGACCCTAAACAGCAAACTATATTAAATTTAGCAGAAGTACAGCTGTACACAGACGTTGAAAATGTTGATGCACGGAACATATTCCAATCCCTTGCTCATTCTGAACTAATATAAAAAAAGTTATAGATCATTTTTCAATTAAAAACATACATTACAAAGAACGACTCTGAAAGCACTCTGTATTTCTGTCATCACAAATTAAAATGTTTTCCTATCAGTAGATGATACTATTCTACTGCAGTAAATGAAAAAAAAAAAATCAAAAGAAAAAAAAAGGTAAGTGCCAGAATCTTAATTACTACTCAGGTAAGGTAATTGTCAGGTAGAACAGTCTTTAGGGAACTCAGCTAAATTGGGTCAGATTTAAGTCTCTAGAACCCGCCGAAGCTTAGCACAGATAGGGAAATTCACAAGCCTGGAGTAAATTGTAAGTACAGAGTACTCCTGTCCACTTATAAAGTCATTTCTGAAGTCTCTGGAATTTCTAAGATATAAGATAAATGCATATTACATGGGAAATAGTGAAAAATATTACACTTAATTTAATCCAGAAAACACAGTAGTATTATATGAAGATTATTACTGTGTTCTGGGAGCAGCCACAAGCTGTAGATAGAGAGGGTACAAAATGTTCACCAGACATTACATTTTTTTAATCTAAAAAACATTTGTAAAATGTACTTGATTTTTAAATAATCACTTAACAAGGCAACAAACCAACTACAAACACATAATAAATAAGGCTATTAAAAGGTCACAATTGTAGTAAATTAGTCAGAACTATAAATGGGACATTAGAAACACTATGTTTTTCCTTATATGCTTAATAACCAGAACAAGAATTAAAAAAGAATCAGTTTATTTCAAAGTCTGCTTCTTATATTGAAGCACATATTAAAGCAACAGTACAATGTTCATAAAATATAAGTGTGATGCTGTAACATTTCTTACATGTCAGAATACTGATATTTGTATGTATACTAAAATAAGAATTTTAAAATTGTACAAATAGATACATTAAAAATGACATAGAAATAGGGCGCCTCCCACTGCAACAAGACAGAGTTTTTATATCTGGCACGTATTAGTTCAAGATGAAAGTATAAGCAAAAAGATTTACAAGAATCAGCAGTAACAAGTTTGATGCTCAAGAGACATAATAATTGTACATTGTACTGTACATACATCATATGGGTTTAAGCTGGCTGAATATTATATATTTCAAGTTTAAAAATGCACTACCATACAGAGTGTCCATAGTTTAAGGCGAAATTACAGCTCAGAACTGTTATCTTTTCTAATTTGTGGAAGCTTCTTTGACATAAAAGATTTAGATGTTCATAATACATAAAAGATTTCCCTTATTTGTAGGTTCACTTTTAGCATTTTCCTTCATTTAAATATTTTGTATTTCTTAAGTGGGTTTTTTCCTCTAGTGAAGTTGGCAGCCAACTTCTATATTTGCCTTTTGTAGGAAAAGGTACTTCACAGTATTTACCACTTTCACGTCCTTTTTTATCAAAGGAATCCTCTCTGTCAAGCTTAAATGTTTAAATGAGATTTTTCTTGATTTTTAAAAAAATACCTGCTTACATTTCTTCTGGATTCTTCAGAACATCGGACACAGTTCTTAAGGCCAAATCTTAAACTTTATTGTTAACAATCGTCATCGAAAGTGTCTTTGGAGCCATACAAGTCTGCAAGTTTCTTAAATCGAGGTCCCCAATTTTGTAGATAGTCGTAGTCCAAATCAGAATCTGTTGTTGCTGACTCTAATGAGCTAAGTGAACCAGCCACTGAGCCTCTTCCTTCATAGCCATAGATCTGAATAGAGTCATAAGGAGGAGCAGTTGGATCGTTATCAGCCTCTTGTATTCTTGTGTTGATGAAATCATCAACATCAACACTATTAGGAGCCGGCCGAAGCCCTGGTCTTGGCATATACTGATACTCAGGTTTTATGTCTTTACGAGGAATAAATCCATTGATGCCATCGGGGTTCTGCAAAGTAGCTATGTCAAAAGCTTCGGTATCTTCCTCTCCTCCACCTTCATCATCATAAGTAATAATGTTCTCTCGGACATCTTCTTCTTCAAAAATAATCAGAGGCTCTTTTTTCTGTCTTTTCAGTGTTACAAACAACACTACAATGACTATAGAAAAAAAAAAAGGCAAGTTAGACTGCACTCTCAAGCAGTAGCTGCTTTATAAATAGACTGTTGCATTCATTGAAACCTCAGCTTTTGTGTTGCAGCTCATTGTGTATTTTTGCTAACATATATTTTTAGCATACCTAGCTAGGAAAAAGCATTGATGTTTGTACACAGAATTGAACAGACTGATTTGAGGTTTTCTGTTTGGGCTGAATGCCACTGCTCTTACTAATTGCTCATTACTGCAAGACTAATTCAAGAAAAGCATTTGTGAGCCCCCACTGCTGCACGAATGCTGTGGCACTGCCTTTGAGCCACCCAATCACATGCACATCTGCAACGAAACAAAGATGAATCTCTACTCTCTCCTGTATGCCCGAAGCTTAAATCTAATTCCACGTTTTATTTCCATGAAAATGGAATTTTTCTTAACCAACACCTCAAAACACATGCCTTTGTTATGCTCCTTCTCACTTCAAATTTCTATAAAGTAACTTTAAAATACACAAGAAAAGAAAGACTATAAATTACTATGGGCAAATTAAAACATTTTCTATAAATATTTTGAAATAATCAGGAAGTGCTTTACAGCACTTTCTTAAAAAGAGGTCTTCTGAGCCATTCATTTGTCTTCAACACAAGAGGAGTTAGAGGGATATAGCTGGCAGGAGCCATTAATCCTGGCTGACCTCAATAAGGAACCTGTCATCCAGGGAAGATCACAAAACTTAAAACTGTATGTCATGACCTCCTTTAAACAGTGTCCCTGATTAACTGATACTAGGCCGTAAAAGGACATTCTCTGAGCACACCTAGAAAATTCATTGCTGTTTGCTATTCCAGTTATCATACATTGCATTTCAGCCAGGCAGATTAGTATCCTCCTATAAAAATTAAAGCTAAAAAATTAAGATTCATTTATCCGTCTTGGAGCTGAAAGCAAGGTTAATGTTTTAACACAAAAAAGTGTAGAAGAGTAATAAGAACTTTTTTTACCTAACAAGATCACAATGCAAGCAAGAATGGCAATTAAAGCTCCAGTGCTTAATCCAGCATTGAGGATGTAGGCTTCAGCATTACAGGAGAGCAAGGAGCCATTGCTGTCACAGCCGCAGACCCGAATGGTGAGGGTGTTGGTGCTGCTCATAGGGGGGAGTCCACCATCACTTATTACAATAGGAAGAAGGTATAAATCTTGCTTTTGGCGACTAAATCCTTCACGTCTAACAAGAACACTTGCTGTGTTATCTGTTTAAAGAGAGACAGTCAGCATTATTTTTTTCCACAATGTCATCCTCTTAGTAAATATTGAAAAAATGTATCTTGCTACAATGGCCCTGAATTTTCAGATGCTTTAGCATTATTTGTACAATAAACCAGTACAATGTATCCTAATGACCCAAGAGCAATTACAGCATTGTGTTTCATTCATACAGTACCACACTCAACTTTAATTATTTTAGGTTGATGAAGGTAACACAAGGAAGACAAAAAATTTCTGTTAGCACCTCCTTTTAGCACCCCACTAACTTTCTGGGAAACTCACAATACTTCACCAACTATGAGAATGACTGGGCCTTGGCATTGCTGTTTGAGCTGGTTGTAGTCCCTGTCCAGAATTAAAGCCTCCAGTGAAGGGGAAAAAACTAAACCCCCCTGATTCATTGTCCTTAGTGTCAGACCTAGAGGAGTGCAAGGCAGAAATCTGTACCAAAGTGGTCTGTGTTAATGAGACTTCTGCCAAAATGTAAACCAAACATTTGCTGTGTGTTAGCAGATTTGAGCCTCAGCATTGACCTGTTTCAGTAAGAAACAGTATTTTATCAGAACTTGCTTTTCACCCAAACCCCCAAAGCCAGAATTCAAAAAACTTGGTCATATGCACACAGTATGTCTGGGCACATTTTGAATTACGTGGCTATGAGGAAGAGTTAAAAGTGTCGCTCTAACACTATTGCCAGTTGTTCTCACTGAGCGGTTGCCTGCCATGGGCCTCCTGGTGCAGGGGGTGGAAACCAAGCGGCCATCTCAGCACAGAAGGTCATTTTGGATAGCCCTTCATGCTCCCTGGGGCAAAAGCATTTGAAAGCGAGGTGCGTGACATGAAATGCTGGGACAAGGCAGCCAGCGCTTCCTGCTCCCGGCCACACCGGACAAAGGTGAGGAAGCACAAACAGCATTTCTTTATTGTGCTCCTTGTTTCTCAGTTCTCAGACTGAACCAAAGTTTATAAAATTGTAAACATCCTGAGGTAAATAAAATAAAATAATCATATCCGTGGTTTTCAAACCTTCAAAAACTAGTTTAGGATGAGGATTGACTTCACACAACCTTTCCTGTTTGGCCATGTTCTTTGTTTTTCACTATACAACAGAAAGAAAAAAAGGAAAGAATGGTTCTTTTATCTACTAAGGGAGGGCTATTCACCTCCACCAGTACCCTTTACTATTGCCTTGGGGTACTGCAGAAGATTAACCATTTTCCTGTTGAAGAGTCAGCATAAATTCCAGAATTTAATAATGCAAATCATAAAACCTCTCTTAATGATCTAATCACTGCTATTTCCATGAAAGTTAGTGAATAAATTATACCAAAAGAGAAGTATTCTTGCCTTATATTAACCACCCTTGCATGCTTGTCCTACCCCTCATGCAGTACAAGGTCTGAAACTGTCCCCAGATATGGTGAACACAGGTCAATCTATGGGATGAGAAGGATGTTTGCACTAGGGTCCTGCTTATCCAGCTCTCCCAGTAGTAACTTTTGCAGATCACACCAGAAAGGATGGAATGTTTTTAGGACTGTCCTACATAGGATCTGCTTATTACATGCCAAATTAACTCATCTCCCCATACCTACACCTCACTTGCCAGGCCCACCACACCCGATGCCCAGTCTGGTTACCCCAGCGTGACAGAACTGTAGTCTTCCTGATACTGAAGTCTCACAAAAATAACGTCTGGATAGAAAACAGCTTATTAACTTCTCCTTTACATGATGGTCATATTTTCTAAGGACAGAGAAGCTGATAAAGATCTGATTATTTTTTACTTGTGGTTGTTGGAGGTGCCTTTGTCTCTTTTCAGAGTCTTTCTAAACTCCAAAATGTTTACATGCAACATTTGCCCAGCTGGGCTTTGTAGCACAATTCTTTAAAGGACCTTAGTGGTATCAGTGTCTGTGTGATAGGAGTCTTATTTTAGGACTTTAAATTAACTGGCTCATAACAATTTGGTATAAATAGAAATGTAACATCTAATATCTATTAAGCTATCAACTAATACTTGAACTAATATTGATATAGAATAAAACTATTCCACAGGGTTCTCTAAAATGCATTTAATAATTAATTTCCTCAATATAAGAACAAAGATCTGCTCTATTAAATGAAAGATCACAATAGCACAGATTATTCTTGTCGCCAAAAATATGAACATTAATAGTGGACTGAGCTACAACTGCCTAGAGCTGCAAAGGCAATTTGGAAGGAAACACAGGCAATATCGTATATTAGTATATTTAATATGTTAGTTACTTATATTATATTATATTTTTCTTAAATTTTGGCATCTTAAATAATATTCCCAAATAGAAATAAGAAAAGGATAGCAAATTATTCAGTTATTATACAGACTGGCCAACTCCACTGTAGTCAATTACATTACACTAAGGCTGAACTTGATTCAATGGTTGATTTATCTGGCTTAACTTGAAGTGATTTCTAGTTTAATTTAATTTTTTAAAGAGAAAAATCCAGTCAACATGCCTGGCTAAAGTTTAAAAAGGACTACCATATATCAACCCTAAGGTTTTTTTTCTGTTTATGTTCACTTCTCGCATTTAGGAAAAAACATAATATTCATAAGAGGAAAAAACCTCTTTTACCTAGATAAAAGATAACATCTAATCCTAGCTAATATTCTCATCCTTGCTTTTTCATTATTTTCAAGTCCCAGGAGTATAACTATAATCCGGGTATAAAGGCATTTTTTAAGCCAAGAAACAGAAGTTAAATGTCAATACCAGCTTAAAACTATTACTTAACACATGTGGGAGCTACTTGACTGACAGTCTTAACCAACACAGTGGGGGCAGACAAGACAGAAGGAAGAAAATGGCCATCTCAACATCATCCAGAAAAATACACATGGTCTCACTTTTCCATCTATTATTGGCTGGGGTATCCAATATCCAAAAGTGTTGTAAGTGAAGATTACCGGTGCTCTCCAGGAAATCGTCACAATTAGAAGTTAAAATTGCATTACTTGATGGTGATCTTTACAGTGATCTCCCTGACCTTTGGTTTTCATCTTTTTTTCTCTGGTGATCTTATTGATGGTTTTCCAATTTTTCCTCTACATACAGGCAAATGTAGCTTAGCTTTTGGGGGCTTGTTAACATATATATTGTGTAGGAAGGCTTCTAGATTAAAGCAGCTGACTGCAGCATGAACATTATCACCTATATCAGAATGTGAGTGCCGATTCAGCATGAAATCTAAAAAATTTCAGGGGTCCAACTGTCTAAAATCGTAGTGGCATGTGGATAATCCATGGCACAATCTGTATTGTTCATATGTTTCAAAATGTCTTGATTAAAAGGTCTGAAATTGAGAGCCAGAGGACATGTTTCTATTAAAAACTGGATTTTAGTCACTGATTTTAGTGGCCTCACAAACTTAATTTCAGTCATTGCAAAGCACTATCCTGTGCATTTGAGAACTTCACTGCACCTCGCTTTTGCCACTGCGGTGTAATTCATCCTTGCACAGCGTGGTGAAGCAAGGTGGTTGCAATCCCTCCAGCAGCACTGGCTACATGCCAGGCCTCCACACAAGGCGAGCGAGCCCAAGTAAAGGGCATTTCAGTTTAGGACAGAGCATGAGTAAAAGAAGGAAACCCATTTGCTAAAAATCCGTCTGTCTGCTGTGTAGTGTCATGAGCCTCTACTGCTCTTTTGAAGCTCTGACTTCAATGGGAATAAAATTGAGCAGAGCCTGGGCAAACACAGTACTGTTTATTTACGTGGTATAATGTAAGTAAACAGTGCAAAAGTAATTCAGTGTTTTATCACAGCATGTGATAAGCCATTATCTCATGTTTTCTATGGAAGATAGTCTCAGCTGAAAAATTTGGTAACACAGTAGGCTATTAATAGGATGTAGAGTGTGATTACGTTTTTTTGGATTACTGCAATATGTGATTACTTTTAGGAGTTGGTAGAAAGAAACTCTATTAAATGATAATTATAGGACTGTATTCACTTTAAAGTTCTGTAATAGAACCAAACATTGGAGTTTTCATTAACTGTTCTCCACAGTTAATAAAGCCATTTTTCTTTAAGGCTAGCAATTCCCTCTGAAAGCAGTGGCACGGTATATAGACTACTCAGATTTAATACTGGAAAAAGAAACTTTAAATGATCATGTAAATTATTTGACTTGCAAATGGTAACACACTCTTTCAGAGAAGTGGGTTTTTTTTTGTATGGAAGTACATAGAATTTTAACTTTTTTTACTTTGCTCTCTACCGTAACTTATTTAAAAAACAAACACATAAATAGTTAAATTAACAACATCACGGCACTGAGGATTGTATAAAATGAGGGAAAGACAGGATGAAAATGGATGGATTTCATTAGACTATTCACTTCCTAAATACAAAATTATACAGGAAGATTCAATCCTTAAATACCATCTTGTTGAAATAACCTTTTGCAGTATTGACAGGTACAGTCACTGCATTCAACTGCCATCATCATTTCCATTACAAAATGTTTTTAGCTGGGTTAACTTTATCGTTAAAAAAAAAAAAAAGAATGAATTTACTGCATATGGAAATGAAGGATTAATGGAATTGGCTGGAGTCAGGAACCATAATGCCATTTGCCTGCAGCTGTATCAGAGCATCTCAATTCTGACCTATGCTTCCTCTGTTAGATTATAAAATCTAACCCATTTTCAGCTTGATATGGTGACCATAAAATATCTTTTAAAGAGAAACTTGGCCTCAGGGTCTCAAGCAAAGAATACATTTTTATTTACTTCTCTCTAAAAATACATTCATCAATTTTTCAAAAATTGTGTTTTACTACTTTAAAGAGAATATATATCTCTCCCCTCCACTGGATTCTTTATGAATTGCTTATGTATGTACAAGTGTCAAGCACTTGGCAACAGTATTACTTTGATCCTTCAAGAATAACAGAAATTTTGTTTGGGAACTCTGATGATAATTACCCTCACTTCAGATGTGATAAAGTATGCCACAACATAACACTTGAGAGAAAGAAGTTGTTACTGAAATCATGTATCTGGATTATGTTGCCTATTGTACTTCTGGCAATCTAGAAAAAATCCTTTGGATTCATTATTTAAACCAGTTCAATGGAGTTCTACATTTCAGGAAACAGGCAAATTTCCTTCAAACATGAAAGCTTGCTAATTAAAACCAATTTCTTAGAAGCTGAAGCAGTTTTTTCCCTGTACAGGAAAATAACAAATGAACATTGAATGACAACAATATATTGATTATCACTAAATAAATAGAATAAATATTTATAATGGCTGAATCTGCCTTTTTTCTGTTTATACCCCTCTGGCTTCCTCAGACTACAGCAAGTTAGGCTCCCTGATGCTATTATGTTATATATCAAATAAGTTTTGATGTTCACTTCTGCTTGGGTTTTTTTTGCCTACAAATTTCTTATATCTTAACATCACTCTGAATGCAAGGCTGTATTATATTTCATTAACAGAAAATTGGCAAAAGGATCAGGATACCCATACCCTGAGATACACTCAATCTGGGTATGTTTCACAACAGAAATCCACATATGTATTTCCTACAAAAGGTTAGTGTGGCAGTGATTTTCTTCCATTAGGAATCTAGCCCATGTCTCTTGTGATCCATAATTTAAAAAACTAGTAAGCAGAGAAAGGTGAACAAGGAGATCTGCCAATTACATTTAGTGAATGTTTTTGTCAATGTTTTTTACCCTCTTCCTGGGAGAGAAAATGACACTGAATTTTTTCATGTAGGGTATTATTATGTCATTTAAAATACACATTCCAGAAAATGAAAGTAAGTTAACAGACATTACATTATTCCAGGAAGATCACTGTATTTCAGCTATATTTTTTCTGCTTTTCTCCCCTAAATCTCTGGAAAACAGATACTCTGTCAAAGTTAATGAAAATGCTGTTGCATGCCATCATGTTGGCCATTAGCTTTCCTTTGTCATTTCTTTGGACAGCACCACAGAGAGAATTTTCACACAAACCTCTGTTGTCTCTGAGTGTAAAATTTGGATTATGAATAATTTCAGGTGGTAAACTGAAGATAAATCTTGGTCCATTGGCCGAGTCATCCTTGTCATCAGCACTAATTGTAATAAATTGCTGTAAAAGAAAAGTACTCTGTAAACAGACAGCTCCTTCTCTGGTTACATCACATATAGACAGTGGTCTAAGAAATCCCTTGAATGCAAAGAATTTTGAAACAGCAGAAAACACCCAAATACATCAACAAATGTATGCAATTATAAACACTGAGCAGACTCAAAACTAGAACAGGCAATCTTTATTTGCTATTACATTTAACCAACACAGAATTATAGATGGAAAAATATACACCTACATATACATTCTTATATCTGAATATGTGCTAATGATAACTTAGCAGACTAAATAAAATTATGCAGAAAATTCAGTAACTCAGAGGGAGTTAGCGCAATGTCATTTCCAAAATGCTACACTAACTCCAAAAGTGCAGATAATAAGTAGGAGCAGTATTTCTATATGATACTAACCCCTCTTCCTCACAGATAGTTCAGGGGTAAATCTGTAGGCTAAACCCTCCATGCACCGTACTGTGATTCCTCCCATAAGATGCCAAATGCTTCTCTAACATCCAAAACAGGCTCACAGCTGGGAAAGCTGCTCCCAAACAGGCTCATTGCCCATGTGATGGTGGGTACTCACAGTCAACACCGGTCATATCCAGCGCACAAAGCACTGTATACATAACTGTTGATAGCAATTAAAAACAAAAACACAGGAAAGTGCCTTTCTGTGTGCTCTATTGCATTTTGGCCAAAATTTCAAAATAAACATTCATTTATTACCACTCATTTGAGCTGCCAACACAAAACTGGGCTAACACCCTCAAGAAAGAAACTCACGCACAGACATACCTGATTGCTTCGAGCATTCTCACAGACAAACGCTTCGTAGGCTGCTGCAAATTTTGGAGCGTTGTCATTGACATCAATGACTTTAATTGCAACTGGAACTTTGGCTTCCTGGTGTTGTTTGTCTATGGAAGTAAGCAAAATCAAAATGAAACAGAAGCAGGAAAACATCTCAAAACAAACAAAATCCCAGCTGTATCCAGGTAAAAATTAAATAGACTAAAGTATTTCTATTAGGATTTATTGCAGCTTATCAAATTGAGGCAATTAGAAGACTACAGAATTTATATCCCTGATTACAAAGTATCTCAGTGAAATACTTACGGACTTCAACGGCAAAGACAGATATATTATGCCAAGCAATTTCTTCCCTATCCAAAGCTTTTTTTGTCTTGATATTGCCATCATCTGCATTAATACTAAAATATCTTTCAAGGTCAGTGTGACGATCAATTGAATATCTAAAGAAGATTGAAAGTCGGTAATTAGATAAAAGAAGGACTTAGTAGTTTCATGCATCCAAATTTGTTCTATATCATTATTATTTTTAAATAATTGTACACATATTGTTACCCTTACTATCATTGTCAAAGGGAAGATATGCAGTTTCCTTTAAAAGGAGATTCACCTGGCTGTTTTCTACATTTAGAAAAAATGTTATGTCAGAATGTTTGTAGTAAGTGAAAATTACTGTTCTTTGAAGTCTCCATATTAAAGCCCCAAAATATTCTTTATTTCTTCTCTTATAAAACATGATAAAAATATCTACTGAGATGTTTATGTTTTCTTCTGTTTCATATTAATCATGAAGATCTTTTAAGTCTTCTGATCTTTGGATTACGCAGAATGTTAATTGATCATACTAGATTATTAAATATTTTGTACAGCTTTATAAAGCTCTGGTTTTCATATCTTTACCTTGCAATTCTTTGAAATGTTAACTATACCCACAAAACAGTGTTTCATAATTTAATTTACACTGAGAACGTGACAACAAAAATAAATGAATAGACTACCCAATGTAACTGCAGAAAGTAGGTGTGTGTATGTGCTTGTCATTAGCAATTAATGCTTAAGAATTACCCAATAGAAACTCTAACCTACTGCAGAGACTTCTATCTTTTGAGAAAAAACATGCTGTGATAACAGCATAGGATATTTTATAGAAAAAATTTAATTAAGTATATTTTAGGTAGACATACACATGGCGTGCTTTCTTAGTGATACAGGCTTTGAGAAACTAGTAGCTTATGGAACAAGACATAAAAACAACGCTGTATGGTTCAAGTTATTAATATTCTGGGTGAGTTTAGAATATTACTATCTTAAATCTATCACACTATCTTAATAACTTGCATAACAATCCTAAAAGCTAATGCTTAGAAAGAAAGAGCCTGCTCAAATGAAGCATACCTTATAGCACTGTTTGCAGCATCAGGGTCTTTGGCATGTACTTTTCCAACCACAGTATCAGATGCTGCATTTTCTTGTATTTCAAAAATATAACTTGGTTTTAAAAATACAGGTGGCTCATCAGCATCTTCTACTGATATCTTCACTGTTACTGTGTCCTTAAATGGCCCATTGCTGATAAACTTAGGATCGATATGTACATTGGCTGCCTCTACCTTCAGACTGTAGGACTTTTTGGTTTCAAAATCTAAAAGCTGCAAAACACATGAAGACAATGCATTCCACAGTTAGGAAAACTAAAATGTAAAAGCAGTAAACAGTCCCCTAGTATTCAATGACATAAAACAAATGTGAGCATCTGTCAACAATCTTGGACTGGAATGCGTGTATTTAAAAACATAAAGACTCAGATGGAAGGAGCTACATTCTATGTATGGAGCAGCATAAGAATGCACTCAAGATATCATGACAGAGTCCTTGTCTTGCTCTTTTCTTGCTGTATCACTCAGGAAATCACCTTTACTGGGAAAACTAATGTTTTCTTCATGCAGCCTTCCAGATAGCACAAAAGAGCGATGGTTAGGAAAGGGGTTCCCACAAAATGCCAAGCTTGGTCTATCCCAAGCTGGCAGGCATTCCTTTAGAGAGATGGATATGGCTTGAATTGCTACTGGGTGCGCCATTAGAGAGGACAAAGAGAAGTTAAATTATTTAAGTACTAGGGGAAATATGAAGATGGTTTGCAGGGCTTTCATTTTTGTAGTTCTTGCCATCCATACTTCTCATAGCACTTTACAAAGTGGAGGTGAAATAATGGCCCGTGAGTTAAGTCCTTTTGGGAGCCTGATCAAAGTCACAGCATACCTGTGCTGTCATCCACATGAAATGGCTGCAGTATTGCAGTATCAGTAGCCTCGCAACGATCCTGCCTCTAAATATCTGGGAAGCAGCTGCCAACCACAACTCACAAAGTATGCTAACACCATAGACTGAACAGTGTGACAGTTTGCCCACATATTGAAATGCACAAGAAATACTCTCCCACCTCTAAAACAGATACAGTAATTGAACAACAGAATCATTTTGACTGGAGGAGACCTCTGGGTCTCTTCCTGAGAGACTGCCCTGATGTGCAGAGCAGCGCTAACTTTGAAGTTAAGTCACCCAGACCTTCTCCTTTGAGTTTTGAGTTTGACTATGTCCAAGAGAGATGAATAGCTACAAAGATACAAAGGGCAAAATAATAATGCTTAAATAATTAATAAGATTTATGATTTATAATTTGTAATTTAAAATTCATTGAATAACACTTTTAAAGATCACACTGATGGACTGTATATGAAATCACCTCGGTATTTTGCTGCTTTTCTCATAGCCTGTGACTCCTTCAGAACAGTATTGTGGACAATGCACAGCTGAAGAATTCAAATTATAGGGCATGAGGCTGTTCAGACCGAACATAAAGCAAGAGCAAATGTCTGCTACTTATCAGAGCTAGGCAAAACTTCATTAACAATGAAGCTGATGGCATTGTATTTTACCGTGACTTTTTATTATGAATTCATTTAGTTTGTGCAATTAATCCACTGTACAGTATTTATGTAACTCTTCTTGGTTATTTTCTTCCATTCCAATTCAGCTAATGGGGAAATGGAATATTAAGAGTTAATCACAGCTTTAGAAACAAATTAAGTGAAATTGCATTTACTGATATTTTAACTTAGGTGGTAACCATTAATACCGAATATTCTGTCAGCAACAAAGAATACTACACATTAGTAGGTATTACTCACCTTCTTAAGCTTTACAACACCCTCCTGAGTCTCATAATCTGTTGTAATTTCAAACATATCCATGCCATCTCCATCAATGATGCTGTAAGCTACTAAGCCATTTTCCCCAATGTCTGGATCTTTGGCCTTCACTCTTCCTACTTCCTCTCCCGGGACAGCTGCTTCTGACACTGACATCTGGTACACACCTGGTGGAAGAAAAAATGGTATTTGCCTTAAGTATGCAGTCTGCTCTCCAGTTGTGTATTTACTCATTTAATTCGTAAGTTCCAAATAAACACAGTAATTTTTTTACATTTTCAAATCCCCTGAAGGAATGTTATGTTGTAAAGAGTTCTGAGAAGCAAGTCGTCTGTGAAATCTTAAAACACACTGCTAATCTATATAAAATTACCTCCTCGCTGATGTTTTACACAACATCTGCGTACCTTTCTGTTCACGGTGGGGTTAAAAAGACAACCAATCATTGAAGAATGCAGAAATTGTTGTGACATTGAGGTTATCATTCATATCAGAAATGTTATTACAAAGACGGAAGGAAAATTCTCTTTCATATGACTCATGGTATGACCTTCAACCTTGTAGAGTACGGAAGCATTTCTGCCCATTCATTCTGGAGCCACAAATTATATGCAATGAATTGGATGCATCTGCTGTGCTGGCTGAAGAATAAATCTGCTGCTTTCTATGGCTTTAATTTGGAGTGTGAACATATAGTAGTAATGATTATTAAAATTTAACACAACAGAGAATACATACCAATCTGTATGGGATTCCATAGCAAACAAAAATGGCTTTCCCTCATCAAACTGCAATAGGAAAACCCAAACATCCTGCAGATGTGTTGCCACACAAGTTTTTCCTTGTGTATTCAGGGACACCAGAGGAGAACAATACTGTTCCTGGATAAATCTCTCTCCAACAGTTGTCCTTTAGGCAGCATTGATTCCAGGACCTTATGAACCTACTCCTGTTCAGATAACATAACCTGATCCTAAATGTACAAATCTATGTCAGTGTTTTCTGCCACTTCATCAGCATTAATAAATTGGGGAAAAAAAACCATGAGAAAATAAAATAATCTAATTTATCCCCCCTTCCATAATTGCTCTTTGTTGCTACACAAGCACCCTAGGAACATCAGGAGACCTACACCAGGCAGGGACTTGGCTCATTACCCATAAAAACAATTGGCACATGTCATCAAAATAGGTCATTAACTGCAGACATAAAGAACCTAAAATTTAAGCACATAACTCATTAAGGGTTTGAGCAATGAACAAAAAAAAAAAAAAAAGAAAAGAAAAAGGAAAAGAAGAATAAAAATATCAGTCACTTGGATGCTTATATAAACAGGTCAAATCCTGGGTGGGTTTGAGTTACAAAACATTCCAAATTAAGGTTTTAAGTTCGGGGTGAACAATTAAGTAGAGTAACTGCTATTTGGCATTTATGCTAATTTTAAATATTCTCCCAAAACACTTAGTAAAGTGGCTTGAATTTGTAGAAAAAAAATATAAATCCATCATTTGATAAAGTTACTCAACAAATACCATGAGCTGGAGTCTCAGGTTATGATTTGGAGTGAAAAGGTGTTTGTGAGGTATGTAAAACCTGACATTTTAAGGATTTAATACTTTTCTATTAGAATAGTAAAAATGCTGACATAGATTATTACATTTAGGGACTGGCTATGTCACTTAAGCTCTTGCATGAGGTCCAAGAAGCTGCCACATTGGAAGAAGAACTGTTAGAGAGATGGTCACATCCAGGACATATCAGTGTCATAATGGTTGCTCAGGGGAGAAACAGGGTGGGCTGGGATGGTGCATACACTGCACTCCAAAAGAAAAAAAAATACAAACCAGCCATGCAGAGATGCAGAATAGATGTGTGGGTCCATTAATGTACTTCCACCCAACTGTGAAGACTGAATCTGTTAATGTCAGCCCTGATTAATTTTATATGTGAAAAATAAATAGCACAGGTATAAAAATGGCTTTATTTGACCACCAGCAATACACTTCAACCATCAATTAAAAAATGTAATTGTACTAAATTTGTTTTGTATTGCCATGGTAAATATAAGTCTTGATGAGTATCAAGTCTTAACTTCTTTCCTTATGGACATTCACCATTCACTGAGAGTGTTTATAGAAGTAAAGGATGAGCATCAACACTTAAAAGGCTATGCAAAATGAAAAATGATGCTCACTCACTTGAAGGTCTGTCAAAGACCTGAAAGGGCATATTCAGGAGCTGTTAATATATTGTGCGACAATCGATGGCCAAGAAAAGCAAGAAACTTCAAGCCTGAGAAATACAGCTGTAAGAACATAAAGTAGATCTCCTTTCTTTTGGCCATCTTCATTAAAAAAGAAAGTGGATTTGTTCATTGAAAATTACTATCATAACTGTGCTTGCAAATAGCTATGAACTTGGAATACTGAAAGGCATGACATGAGGCCACTTGGAGACTTCTTTCAAACACTGTAGATGTAACTGGCGAGCTTTCTGCTGCATACATGCTATGTAAGTACTGCATACTGCAACTGTCCCAACACAGAAGAAGCTGTTCCTGGGGATTTTTGTTTTAACCTCCTCCTATTTTCCCACAACAATTTCTTAAAGTTCTTGTGGTTTGAGACAGCAGTAAACACAGCTTGCTTATCTAAAGTGACATTTACATCCGCACTATAATTATGAAAATGGATGTAAAGAAAGTAAAATAGCTTATCCCAGCACTGCTGCAGGACAGGTACATTTTCTAGTATTTATAACTGATTTGGTTTAACACACAAGCCCTCAGAAATGAGGCTTCTTTCTCCATTAACAGAGAAGTCCAGACTCCCTGAACATCTCATAGGTATATTTCTGATACAACATGGCCCAATCATTTCAAAAATGAAGTGCAGGGTTAGGAATCTTTGTAATCTAATCTTGGCCTTAAAAAAAGTCTCACTTCACAAAATAAGCAAGATAATAAAGCTCTATATGTTACTAGCAAAGATGTGTAAACAATATTTGTCTATTCACGTGCGCTGTGATAATCCATCAGGTACAGCTTTTTGAAGTTTTGAATGTGTCTGATACTATACAAATATGGGTACTAATAGTAAATGGGAGTAAGGATTTTGTTGTTACTTACTCTGTGGGAACTTTGGTGGGTTGTCATTGACATCTGTAAGCGTAATTGTCACTTTGGTTGTCCCTGAGAGGCCTCCCATGTGTCCTCCCATATCTTTTGCCTGTATTACAACATGATACTCTTCCTTAGCTTCTCTGTCCATATTCGGAAGGGCAGTTCGGATAATTCCTATAAATACAAAGAAAATATGGCACATACAAATTTTCACAGGTTCATATAATGAAAAATTGGATACTGCATGTTTAGCTTGCATTAAAAATACAGCAAAATTTGCCGTGATGGTGCAGATTCTGTTTTCCCTACACTGTGCATCATGCTATGCAAGGAAAATAGCCCAAATATTCAACACAGTTGAATACAAAACAACCCTCGAGAATTACAGTTCAGCACAGAAACTGCCATTTCTATCATACCATATCATACCATATCATACCACAAAAGAAATAGTATCATCTTCCTAGTGTAGTGTATCCAGATGCTCTACCAAATGCCAGGTGACTAACCTGCAACAGAGCCTAGCTAGAATCAAGAGAGAACAAAGGAAGCTTTGCTCAAACACATCAGTAGATATACCCAACTGTACTGCCTCAGTCAATACATTTAGTTCTTCCTTTTAATGTATTCCAGTTATGAGGTCCTACTCAAATAAACTGCTCAATAATACCTGTTTGAGCTTCCACCGAGAAGTACGGCTGACCTTCAAGAATACTGTAAACCAATTTGGCACTGTTCCCATAGGTAGGATCATCAGCGTCTGAAGCAGTTACCTGAATAACTGATGTACCTAAAAATGGAAAGCAAACACAGAAGGAATACAGTCAGAAGCAAATGTGTCTGTAAGAACTGTGCAGAGATGCTTCCAGTCATACGGCATAATTATTTCTTAACTTTTTTATTTCTGAGTTTGGTAAATGAAAAAATTTACTTGGCAATTTATATATGAGAAAATAGACTCATACTAGCCAAAAAGATTTTTCACCAGCTTTGATGTGGATTAATGTTCTAAACAGTGAAGCTATAAAAGTCAGCAGTCACTCTGTACCATTATGGTTTGTCCCCTCAGTAGTTTAAGCGTTATATTGCTTTTGTCATTAGACAGCCAAACAGTAGCGTTTTCTTTTTACGTTTTCCTCAGTAAGTTTCAGATAAATCATTCCTGTAGAAATCTCTGAGATAGACCCAAGCTCAAAAAGGAGATGAAAATGGAATACATAGGTTGTGGTTTAACCCCAGCCAGCAACTAAGCCCCATGCAGCCGCTCGCTCACTCCCCCCCACAGAGGGATGGGGGAGAGAATCGGAAGAGTAAAAGTGAGAAAGCTTTGGGTTGAGATAAAGGCAGCTTAATAGGTAAAGCAAAAGCTGCACGTACAAGCAAAGCAACACCAGGAATTCATTCCCTGCTTCCCATGAGCAGGCAGGTGCTCAGCCATCTCCAGGAAAAAAGTAGGACTCTAT
Organism: Gorsachius magnificus; assembly: GCA_034008185.1. NCBI lineage: Eukaryota > Metazoa > Chordata > Aves > Pelecaniformes > Ardeidae > Gorsachius > Gorsachius magnificus. The sequence goes on along the minus strand of CM067088.1, from coordinate 38,256,713 downwards.
CACGCATAATATGCCGTATGACTTGGGAAGACAAACACCATCACTCCAAATGTCCCCTCCTTCTTTCTTCTCCCCCCAGCTTTATGTGCTGAGCATGATGTCATATGGTGTGGGATACCCCTTTGGCCAGTTGGGGTCAGCTGTCCCAGCTGTGCCACCTCCCAGCTCCTCGTGCCCCCCCAACCTCCTCGCTGGTGGCGTGGGGTGAGGAGCAGAAAAGGCCTTGACTCTGTGTCAGCCCTGCTCAGCAGGAACGAAAACATCCCTGTGTTATCAACTCTGTTTCCAGCACAAATTCAAAAGATAGTCCCATACTAGCCACTATAGAGAAAATTAACTCTATCACAGCCAAAACCAGCACAACAGTAACTCCTTAGCTTTATTACACATCTCTGCCAAAGGAATGATCTTGATGTTTACCCCAGAGGATTCACACTCCATAAATTCCAGGGGACCCTCATGTTCCTTCCTAGGAGGAAATAGCCCTGGTTCTAGGAACCATCTAGAGACACTTCAAGCATGACAGTTAGTAGCTGTGCAGTGTTTGAGTTGGCCAGCAAATTAGATAAATTGACTGAGTCACTGGCTGAGCATGAAATAAATTTTATTTCCCAAAATTATAGACTATAAGAATTAAATAAAGCCAAGACGTACTGACAATGCAACATCTTCCATAAGGCCAGGAACTGAAGTGCATTTATGAGTACTTACCTACATTTGATCTCTCTGGCACATTAGCATGGTAGTTTTCATGAAGAAACTCAGGTGGATTGTCATTTATATCTTGAACTTTAACAATGAATTCAGAAGGTGGTTCCAAAGGTCTGTTAGTGTTCCTGTCTACAGCTTGTGCTGTGAGAGTGTACTGAGCTCTCTCCTCCCGGTCCAGTGTCTTTGTTGCATGGATGTTCCCTGATTTGTCATCAATAACAAAAATGATTCCTGCTCCTTCACCTGAGAGAATGTATTTAATGTTTCCATCTCCAGAATCAATATCTGAATGAAGCTACAAAATGAGAAACAGACATACCTTAACAAGATGGTATACATCTCGTGTATGCGTTTATGAAACAAAAAAGTTCATGAAGTTGCTACCATTTAACAGTTTTCAAAAACCTTGTCTTACATCAGGCAATGATGCATACTCAGGCACATGCTGTGAGCACATCTGCCCTGCGTTCAGAGAAGCTGCCTGCACAGACTTGCATGCTGCAACACGTAGGGTGCTACTAAGACCCAAGCTTTAAGGTTTAAGAAAGAGAATACATGAGAAGATAGTTATAACAGGTTCCTTAGTCAAATGTAGTCGGAAGGAAGAGTCATTTTTACAAAGCTTTTGTACACTTCATACTAGATTGCACATAAAAAGCTGTTACGTGACAGATGGGATGTAACGAACGAGCCAATCAGTGATTGCCAACTCGTTTTTGATTACAACCTCTTTAATAGAAAAGAAGCAACAAATGCTTACTAAACATTCTCACTTTCACAACAAATGCACACTTCAGTTTGATGAATGATGGAAACTTGAGCCAAATTATAGATTTATTGGTTTATATTGACATCTACGAATTGCACAATACTAACCATCTTTTAAAACAGAATACCCAGAATGGTATTTGCTGTCACTGATCCTGTTCTCCACTCTTTTGTGCTGGGGTTAAGTCAACACAGTTCTGCTGACCATTTTTAAACTGTCAAATATACTGTTTTATTTATGTATTTATATTCTGTTAGTGTTAGACAGTAACAGAATAAAAAATTAGTCTAGGATGTGTGTACATACACATGTGAACACAAATATGTATCTCCCTCTATACATACCCCTCATATATTTAATTTTCCTGATAACTTAAAAATGAAAGAATTAAGAGATACCTACTGAGCAGTACAGTTTTACTGAGCTGCTGGGTTAGACTTTACACTTTTAATTACTATTTTTAAAGACCCATGAACGATACCAGATATTCTTGAGACATATTGTTGCTCAAGTGGTTGCTGTGGTTCTTGCTGTTGTGTTAAATAACAGTTTGTACGCTATCATTCAAAGGCTGCTGAGGCCAATGGAAAAATTCCTATTCGCTTAGGTAGTATTTTGCTTAGCACCTTAAGTGAGCTACAATAAAACAATTAATTCTAGGTGAATAAGTAGCTGCTGAAGAAGCAGCTAATAGAACAGAAAAGAAATGGCAAGAAAAAAAGCAACTCACAAAATAGTAACATAAATTAATAATTATTAATCAGTGAATGAAAAATAAATTCTTTCTTACCCTTCCTACTAGTACAGGATCTGGTCCTGTATACTCCTCTATAACAAAGAACTGATTCCACACCCAGCCTCTTTTTGAACGATGCAGAACTTGTCCTTCTTTTCCTTTTTCATGGTGACCATGAAGCGATGGCCTTGCGTGGTTCAGTTTTTCTGTAGTTATGGCATGGCTGTAATACAGCATGCCCAGGCAGATGAGAGCGGCATGTAAACAGTTGTCCTCCTTCATTTTTGGTTATTTTGTAGGCACAGGAGTATCCAAGAATCTACCCCTTCCACCTTGGAAGTCAAAAAGTTTGGGGCTACTGAAAACTCTCAGATAAAATATTCTGCACATAGGATGCCACCACACATTAAACACATCACTTTAATGCTCTGCAGCTTCCCAGCTTAATTCCTGAAAGAAAGCAAAATGGAGAAGATTGTCAGTTCTTTTATGTCTTTGAGGTGCAATAATTATTTTATGAAGCAAAATAAAACTAGGACTACCTTGGAAAATGTCAAGGTAAGAAGATTAAAATATATTAATAATTAGGAAGTACTGAGTAAGAAGCATATTTGGTGTTTTGTTACATGTAGCTTCCACCTTGTAAACCCTCCTGACTTGCTGGTTAGGGCACACTCATTTGGAAGTTGAAAGATAATCACATTCTCCCTTTATCCTTCTAAATGGATTTAGCCCGAGATGCAAGGTAACTGTAGAAATACCTAATTCATACCTAAGCCCTCTTTGAAGTTTAGATATAAGTCTTAGATATAAGCTGTTAAACCATAGGTTTAGATATAAGATGGATACCAAGATACTTGCTTATCAAGAATGGAATATTTCTATACATGCCTGGAAAAAGACCTTTTCATGACCAACAGATTTTTATGCTGAAAGAAACTGCCTATGTTTTTTGTATCAGGAATAGTGTGGCCAGCAGGAGTAGGGAAGTGATCGTGCCCCTGTACTCGGTGCTGGTGAGGCCGCACCTCGAGTACTGTGTTCAGTTTTGGGCCCCTCACTACAAGAAAGATGTTGCCTTGCTGGAACAGGTCCAGAGGAGAGCAACCAAGCTGGTGAGGGGTCTGGAACACAAGTCATACGAGGAGCGGCTGAGGGAACTGGGGTTGTTTAGTCTGGAGAAGAGGAGGCTGAGGGGAGACCTGATCGCCCTCTACAACTGCCTGACAGGAGGCTGTAGCGAGGTGGGGGTCGGCCTCTTCTCCCTGGTAACAGATGGTAGGATGAGGGGGAATGGCTTGAAGCTGCGCCAGGGCAGGTTTAGGCTAGACATGAGGAAAAACTTCTTCACCGAGAGGGTTGTCAGGCTCTGGAATGGGCTACCCAGGGAGGTGGTGGAGTCCTTATCCCTGGAGGTCTTTAAAAGAAGGATAGATGAGGTGCTTAGGGACATGGTTTAGTGGTGGGATGGCAGTGCTAGGTTAACGGTTGGACTCGATGATCTTAAAGGTCTTTTCCAACCGAGGTGATTCTATGATTCTATGATTCTAGGCAGGAGCAGTGGCTGACAGAGCTCCGAGGACCTACAGTTTGGATTTAGACCCTTGAAGTAGTCTTTCTGCCTCCCTCTGAGCATCAAGTCATCAAAGCAGAGAAGCAGCATTGATTGCCAATTCTGCTGTCTTTGTGCTGGTGATGACAAATGCGATAAACCAATAAAAATATATTCAGATACTTTTGATAATATAACAATTGATTTGGCTATTTATTCCTACTTTCCCTGTGATTTAAATTACCAGAATTATATTGATTTCTTCCTTTCTAATAATTATTAAAACACTAGGTCAGAATTAATATTTGAAGCAGAAAGTGCATAATACAGTGAAACCTGAACTAAGGACTATACCTCCAGCAGCTAACAATCCATCATAAAGGCCACTTCGACTTATCCCTGGGGTTTCAAATATATTCTCCTTCAATCCTTACAGAACAGTCAATTTTTACAAGGTCCCTACAATGTTTGTTTCAGCTTTCAGTGTAATTCACTTCACTCTTCTGCAAGACACTAATAAAACACTCCAATGTTATATTCATACAGGCGTACGTATAAATACATTCTACCATCTCTTTGAAACAGAACAGCTTTTTATGAGAAATAAAGAGATCTTACACATAGTATTTGGAGCAGAGAAAGTGTGAATATAGGGAAAAGCTTGAACCTACATCACATTCTATAACTCCAGCAACAGATAAACATCTCAGTAGCATCAAACCCATTCATCTTGGGATGTCTTTCTCAAATCCTGAGCAGTCACGTCCTCCTGTCCACGTCCCTTTGCACAGTTACGTGAAAATACACACCCAACACTGACAAACACGAGTTTATAAATAAGTAATTCATAAATAAGGAATTAAATATTTGGTTTTATTTTCTAAAAAAAAGCTATTTTTTTAAATTTTTATTTTATTGAAAACTGAAATCACCTCAATTACAACACCAGCGTGTTGTAATTACACTGGCTCCAGCGTAATGAATTAAATGACAGTCATGCATACAGATGCAAACATCATCTGGCTTTCCTAAGCGTATTTATTAAGTACAACATTGGGTGTATCCATCTAATTTTTTACTGTTGTTATTTGATGTCACATTACAGATGAACTCATACGAGCATGGAAGACATGAAAAAGAAAACAATCTATTATTTTGGTCAGAAAAAAGCTTTTATTCTGACAGAGTATGTGCGTGTGAAGTGTGGAGCATTAGGTCTGTGGTTTTAGAGCTTACTTCATAACTCCATTTTGTTGAGGGCTAAAAATAAGGTAGGACTTAAAGGACCCGATAACTGAGATTTAACCTATTTCAGAAGTGGCTTAAATACGAAAAAGCCTTTCAACACTAGTTATTATAGTGGCTTTCTATGATAATAGGTAATTCTAAAAGGAAAGGACACTTTATGCCCCCCAGTTTTGCATAGAAAAAATAAAAGTGAAGCCCCTAGTATGCAGTATTACTTACCAAGCTGTCCTATCATTTAACTTTAATAAACCATAGTAAGTCTTTTTAAATACAAGCCATCAAATTGTCATCCCGCAGATGTAAAACGAGTTATTCTGTCCTGTTTAGCAAACACCTCTGGATTTACATCCTTGGGGCAGGTGTAAATTTAACCCCACAGCAAGCAGGCTCTGAGGTTACCTCTTTTGGCTGCTTTGTCTACAGAAATTTATTGTTGTAACCAAATTCTACATATTAAGGCCAGTTTAGTCTGCTTCATAACTGCATTCAGTTATCAATTATACTGCTGCTTCAGATGTAGTTTGCTTTGGAGTGTCCTTTGAGCCAAATAGCCTTCAGTGCTATGCCCAGTACAGCTAATTACGCCGGACAAGTACTCTTGCTATAGGTATCTAGAGCATGTTGCTCATGTGCAGCAGTTAGAGGTGCTTGGGCTCTTGGGCTGTTAAATGGGGCCTACATGCTCCAAGCAGAAATGAGATAGGAAGGTTTGCCTAGACAGCTGTGCATTTTTAAACCTGCTGTGAAAAAAAAAATAAAAATTAAGTAAACAGCTTACATTAATAGATTTTGGACATGTTTGAAAATTAAACTCACTGATAATCATTCTTCATTAACATTATTTAATGATCTCAACAATGAAAATAAGTATACAAATATGACCATTACTCCCAAACTTCTCAATACTATTACGTAAATCAGTAAACACTTGATAAAGAAAGATGCTTAACAATAACGGAAGAGCCAAGCTGATACATATGCTGCTTATTATCAGGTATTCAAGGGTGAAGTGCTGGAAACAAAATATTAATCACACATCCATGCTTAACTTACTAATAAGGATTTAAAGCAAAAATAATTTGCTACCTTTTGCTTCATCCTCTGCATATGGGTGTATAGAGAGGAAGCAGCAAGGCAACGTATCTTCAAGGTAGAGAAAACTATTATCATTCATCCACTACTTGGGTAAAAAAAAAAAAAAAAAATCACTAAGGCTGTTTATGGTAATTGCTTCTGGTTTGAGTTATAATGTGAAAGGACTCCATGCTAGTAATACACCAAGTTGGTCTTTAGTAAGTTACCTACTGCTAGATAAGCTGCAATTAAAGCTTGAGCTGCTGGCAGTAAGGTCTCCCTGGCCTCCTCGTGCCCTTCTTGCCCTCCCCCTTCCCAAAGTTCATCCTCTGCCCAGTTACATAGTGGCTTCTGCAGCGGCAAGCCCTCTGACTCCTGTTGACATAGGACAAGCTAATTGAATAAATCAACAGGGTTCCACTGAAGTCTATGAAATTTCTTAAATTCAAACCAGCCACAGTTTGGCTTTTTATAAACTACTTTCTTCCTAAAAGGCAAGGTGCACAAGATGCTTTTAAGTTAAAGCTAAAATAAACTTTGTTAAAAAATGAAGTAATATTATTAACAATAAATAAGTCTTTTTTTTCCTCTTTGTTTTCAAAACAATCTACTTAAAAGCTTTGAGACATTTTAACATTAACTCAGCTGCTCAGTTTCCTACTTCTTCAAGCAGAAAATATGCAAAACCAGCTAAACAATTTATAAAGCAATTCCTTTTCTCTTGTGGAAAAAATACCTCATAATCCTGTAAGCATGGAATACAGCTCTGAGGACTGCAATTGCCGCAGCTGACTGGACTGCTGCACTGGTGAGCACCCACAAATTCCCTGTGCGCAGCACTTTTATTCAGACACTGCACAGATAGTGAACTGTCAGAATCATTTGCTGTGAACATTTCTAGACTTTTTTAAAAAAATCACCACCTTAGAGATATCCTCAATATTTTTGCCTTTTCTGCACGTAGACTATATTCCTCAATTGCAACATCCTGATTTTTCCCACTGTTGTTTAGAATTGTAGAACATCTAATTTTGAAATCCGAAGGTTTCCTAAGATATCTGGAAAAAATTTGCTTCCCATTTCCTTAAACGCAGTGGATGCCAGATTTGAACTAAGATGGACTTTTTCTGAATAGGAAGAATTCCATTAACATATTTTAACTGCGTACAAACCAATGTTGGCAATTTTGGTACTGTATAATAGCTCTATCATGGTTCAATAGGGAAAAAAGAAAAGAGTTAACCAGCCACCACACAAGATCAAATCGTATCAGAGAAGCACACGAAGGCAGTGAGACTCCCAAATGCTGCCCATGTAAGTTGATCAGTCAAGATATGCAGGGCTGAGAAATATTAAACCAATATCTAGTCCACACTGAATTCAAACATCCATGGTGAGGTGCAAACACAAAAGGTTTGCATGGAAATAGCAGATCTCCCTAAACAATTGCGAGAACATGCCTTCAGGGCACTTCTAGCTACACAGACACCATGTCTATGTTTTGTGCCTGTAGTTGTTACTTAGTTCTGGAAATGAAAAGCTAGGAACTTTCAGTTTTAACATAAGAAAAATCTGTTCTACCATTAGAAAACAAAATCTATCAATATTCCTAATGGAAAGATGCTATTCCACTAACTAAGTACACATTTATCTACCTGAAAAACTACATAACCCTGCCCACAGACTACAGCATGGAGTGGAGCCAGGGCCTTGGCTGCTTCACAACGCATCAGCTCCGCTCTCCTTGTGCACCCTGGCAGGGAGAGACCTCGAAGCGCAGAGACTCTCGACTTTCAGCCCAGCCCAGCAGAGAGGCGGTGTCATGGGGTCATCCCTACTCTAACGCGCTAAGAGAAAAAGTCGGTCTGCTCTTCAAAACTTCACACACAAATCTGAATGACTGTTTACAGATGACTAATAGACAAAAATAAAGAGCCAGTAAAGATTATTTTAATGACGAGACCAGTCGCGGAAGTGAAGTCTAGCCAATTTAAAATTTCTTTCATTATATTTATAGCAAAAATAATCCCAAACATTCATGCTGACTTCCTGTGTGCTATTAAATGACCATGTGCCAAATTATAATAGACTAAACAATTTTTCTGATTTGTCTAGGCCATAATTCTGGATGATACATTAAAATAGCAATTGTTCTCAGGAATACACTTGGCAGAAAGCAGTCAAGAGCACAGTGTAGCAATATAATAACGGATGATTATGTCCTGAAATGGTTTGCAAAAGTATCAAGTAAATATAGCAAACCCCCAGTCAAATAAGATTTTAGCTGTAATTAGAATTAGCTGAAAAGATGAATTATTTATTTTGCAATAATTTTATCATCAGACAAGGAAATGAATAGTTTCTTTAAACACAGAATAAATATTGGATCATATTAGTCCTGGAGTTAAGAGTGCCTGAGTTTTGGGCGTAAGGATGGAGCGGTGGGCACAGCTGGCTGAGCCCTCCACTGCCAATGGAAGTGGGCAGGGACCTGTTGTGGCCAGGCAAGGTACCCAGCTTTTCAGGGGCCTCTCCTCCGTGTAATCGGGCATAGCAAGGCTAACAAGAACCTGGGCATTCTTCTGCCTTTGGGATAGGGCTGTTCTGAGCAGCCTCCAGGCTCATGGTTTAACTTAAATGGTTAGCTAAGAGACTTTCTTCCTTGAATACTGTAATCAGGGTCATGAAAAATGAGCAGTTCACATGGAAAGAAAGTAGAAAAAGGTTTCCAGATCAAATAATCAAGTTGAGTCCCACTGAGCCCATAGTGGTTAATCTTTAGGGCACATCATAAATTCAACTATTTTGGGAGTTTTTAATAATATACATGAATTGAGGGATGTGGAATATTTCTGTGCACAACTGTTTCATTACTCATGTGCATTGGTGAATGTATGCATAGCAGTGTGAATGCAGTTCAGTCTGGCATGTATTTTTATCCACCTGTAGCCTGCTGTATTCAAGTACCTGATGCCTAAGTATTTTCAAGATATTTACATATATGAAAATATTTTTGAAGGATACTAGTTCTTGCTGCAGAAAGCTGTTCAGCCCTAACTGCTAAGTTTCACACATCTTGATAACCCAACATTTGGTTTTAATTTGATTTTTTCCTTGACTCATTTCAAGAAAATGGTACATAAATGTAAACAAATAGCCTGGTCTGTTTTCTTTATGAAACAAGATAAACTATCAAGCACATACCAAGTACCTTCCACATTTAACTTAATTCTCTCAACTACTTTTTGATTTTAAACTGTTCTGCATTATCAGACCAATCTTTGAAGAGTTTTTAACTTAGAGTCACCGTACAACATACTTGTGGAAAGGAAGGCATCCCATTTTACTTACACAAAATAATGTTATGCAATATACCAAGATCTGTTATACAGCATATCTAGTTTGCATAACACATACAGCAAAGCCGGTTGTTAAAATAAATCCTTTAGTCCTGAAAAATGCCAAACTTTCTGTGAGATTCTAAGTACCCTAAATCTGAACAAGACTAGGATTAGGATTCCTGTGTTTTTCCACTGGAACTAGAGCATACCTGGTTTTTCCTTGATAGAGCTACTTATAGGATATGCAGAGCTGATAAAGATGCAACACTGTGTATTATCATTTGCAAGGTCTACCTAAAATAGAACAAGCTGAACTGGAGGATGAGACAATATCAGCTTTTTAACTTTCAGCTGCACCTCAGCAGTTAAAGGCTTTATGCATGTCGTTCCAGTCAGGAAATCATCCCATTAGGAGATGGATTTTTGCTTCCTCAAATGAACCCCTTCTCCCTGGGCAGTATTGGGACATAGAGCTCTACTCGTACACCAGCAGAGTTCCCTTTCTAAGTGCCAGGACCGTGGCCCTTACTCATCGCATGCAAAATAGGAAACTTAAAAAACTAAGGATTCCATACCCAGCAAATCGACTTTATGAATATGACTAACCCCATGAGACTAGTCATTCATATACGTATCTACTGGGAATCAAGCATTAAAGGCCAATATGCAGTAGTCTAATGCAAAATGGTTTGTTTAAATTACAAGAGCTCTGATCTCTGATACAGGAAAAGATTTTCATGCTGTATATGTAACTGGTAAATCTCATTTTTCCCAATATGTAATTCAAAAACAGACCGCCAGCAACTAACTCCCTGTGACCCCTTTTGAAACACTGAATCTCTCTTCTTGTTGAAGCATATTTCAGGTCTCACTGGAGCAAACAGCAAATAACCCTCATCTGAATGCAAACTGATATAAAGTCTTTTGTGTCATTCACAAAACATAATTAGTCTTATGAGACAAAAGTATTTAGTCCAGAAAAGGAAATTTTTCATATTTAAAGTTACTTGGGGAAAAATTTCTCTTAGTTATTCCACTGAATAATGAGAATCTTACAGTCCCCCAATTCATATTCTGCTGTTTCGCACGGGAGCATGAGACAATTGTAAAGCTTTATAATCTGAGGCTGCAGGTTTTCAGAGCTAAGTATATATATAATTTTCTATATGGTGTGAAAATAGCCAAAATTCTAGGGGTATCCTACTACAGAGGGATTCTAGGTCATGGCAAGATTTGTATGTACTAAATACATAAATAAAATCTTTACAGAACTGGCGATTTTCATCTTTAGCAATAGAAGTTGCCTTAAAAATGTTAAGTAAGTTTTGTAGAATCCTATTCTGAGTTCTGTAGAATCCTATGAAAGGAAATCTTAATCCTTTGCATTTTTAAATTATGTTTTATAGCACTCTATTGCATTACTGAGACGTTTAAAGCCAGTAATCCCCAGCTGCTCCAAAGAATAGTTTTTGAAATGTAGCCATATTTTCCTGTAGCAGCTTTGAGATTCAGTATTAGGAAACCATAGACAAAACCATAAAATAATGGCTCTGTGAAAATAGAAGTCATTTTGCAGGAAAGAGGAAGAAAAATAACCTCCTGACTAATATGATGTGATATCCAGTATCCACCTCTGAAATCATCATGGAAGGAAAGTATTTTCACCAGGCTTTGATTTAGTTTGTACTCACCCAGGAAGACTGAAATTGCCATTTGGCGTACCTCATACAAAGCAGTAGAAAGTAAGAAGACAACTTAGTACGTTATGAAGTGAATGACACAGAAATAAGCCTGAGAGAGTGATATTAAAAGGCTTGGGAAATGAAAAATGGCTGTAAACAGAGTTTTACATTTACTTGCTGCCCTGGGGAGATCCACTTAAGATAAATGTGACAGAGGCTGTCTGTTTTTAAGCATAAACTCTACAGGAACACAACTAGCACAAGAAAGGTAGTCTTATTAAAGAACATGGTGATTGATAGAGTCATTTGAAGTAATGACTAAGCTCTCAGTAGAGTTTATTTTAAATAGTAATTGTGTTCTTGTGCATCTCAGACAAACTGGAATTCTCATAATTTCCTGTATACTCAAAGGCCAATATAGCTGCCATCTACATCCACACTAGTTTCAATACAGTTTGCTATTATGTAAGTGGCTATAAATGACACCCCGAGGAGGAAATAAATGATGACTGAAGTCAACTTATTTCCAAATACTAACACTGTACTTACATGCTAAGCCAACCCTGCACATATTTTTCTCTAAGAATTTATACTTCTGAATGGCTAAGTAAGACTTGTGCTGTGACTGATGGTCTTTTTGGTTTATCCCAAAAATGAGACAGAAGGTCAAGATTAAAGAGTGATAACTGAAAACGTATCAAAAACTAATGACTTATAGGCAGGCCCATTCAGCTACCAAACCAATCCAGAAGGAACTCCAACAAGCAATCCATTTCTGTTCTGATCTCTAATCTCTTGCTGAAGGGCTGACAGCCTCCACGCAATCAGAAATCTAAACTGAATCTGTGGTATTGTACTTACAGCTTCATTTCTAGAGGCAGCTTCAGCAGTGCTGCTGAAATGCCAAACTATTATAGCATTGTGTGTGGTCTTTATACGAACAATGTGTTCCTCCACAAAACATTTTTCCACTTTGAATATAATTCTACTAGACTACTCGATCCCCTGGTCTGCTGCAATTTGGTCTCCCTCAAGTCGCAAAGTTTCTGATAAAAGGCGGCCACTTCGGAAGCACATGCAAACCGGCAGCTTGTTTAAGTCTAGCAACCACTGTGACTCTCATTTAGAGAGGTTCACATTCCCTGTGACACTTATCTTTATAAGACTTGGCAAGTTAGTGAATAACTAAGAGTCTCTTTCTTTTTCAAATACATTTGCTAGAGAAAGAAAGGGGAAAGCTAAATTTCTAATCAGAGCCTTCTCCTTTTCTCAGCTTTCTTGGAGCTGCAAAGGGAAGAGTTCAGATCCTTCAGCTATGCACATGTAAGGGTTTTTTTGATAGTTTGCTTAACTGTTCCGGCTTAGTGCAAATTTCTTCCATAAAGAGCATAAAAGCCACTTTGAGATTTTTTGAATGAAAAATTGAATCAATAATTAATTTTTTCATAGGCAGAGATTGTCTGTGAAGAGACCTATTCTGGCTCGATAGCATGAGATAACAACATCAGAATATTCAAACACATTCCTAATACAGCACCAATAGCTTCTAACAATGGAGACCATCACTATTTAAGTCCTTAATGGGAGGCTACAGCTGAAAGAACCAAAACTGCAAATTTAAATTATTATTTGTAATCCATTAAATCACAAGATTATAATTCAAACAATATTTGGATGAGTATCTTCTGAGATGTCATGTTGAAAGTAGTCACCATAGAATATCTCCATTTAAATTAAAAAGCAAACACACAAACTCAGAAAACCCACCACCTCCATTAGTTACAACCTTCCTTTTGGCTTCCTGTGTAGCCTGAGCTGCTGCTCTGAGCACATGTCAGAGGAACTATCTGTATTTTCAGTGTCCCAAAGCTATAAGGACTAAGACATAATTCCCAATATTATGATACAAAACAAAATATGCAAGAAGTGATGCAATTAGATGCTAAGCATATATATAGCACAAAAAAAAGAGAGGCTTGTCAGCTTGCAATTAAAATTTGTTTTTCAGGTAAATGATACATTTGCAAAAAAGGGCAAATGATTTAGTATATTTTGCATGAACATAATTCATTTTGAGTTAAACCTGTTCATTACATATTTCTAACTGATCATATGAAACACTAATACATCCCAGAGATTATGGATTGGCACTATTTCCGACCTGTAATTACAGATGATCACAACAAAACACTTCAATTCTATTCTTCTGATAGAAACCAGTAACAACAATAGTTTTAAGGCAGTGCCTTGCTACAGTTGGAACGATGTTTGGCACCATGATATTATGCAGAAGAGGCAAAATTTAAACACTTTGAACCTAGAGCTGTTCTCACATAAAAGCCCTAGTTTCAGAAACTGATGTTCCACAGAACATGGGTCATGGGAAACTGGCAAAAACGGCCATTTGTGTGATTAGATTGGTGTTACTCAAATCTGAAGCTATGAATCAGCTATAATTAGATATATTCTGGAAGTGCATTATATGTTTTAGAGATATAAATACTCTACCTTTTGCCACCATTTCTCTGATATCAGGGGCAAGTCTTCATCTTAAGAATGCAATAATCAGGACTTGGGGCATATGTCTGCATCTTAGATCACCAATATTAGATTTCTGCATCTTAGATTGCCAACGTCTTTTTTAACCAATGGGACAGTATAAAAGTACTTGAGTGTGAATGAACGTGTGTCCAGTCAGGTAAAGCTTTAGCTTCCAAATCAATAGCAGATCCTTTGCTCCCTAGCACCAGTGAAGCGTTACTTAAAGATGACCTTGTGAAAGAGGAAAACGACCTGACACTTGGTAGAGCTGCTGGATTGAAAACAGAATAATTTTTGGATGGAATGACCTTAACATGAGGCAAGTACAGGGGAGAGAATTTATATCCATAGAAGAAAAATAGAGGTCAATAACAATAACAGAATCATAGAATCACATAATTGTTTAGGTTGGAAAAGACCTTTAAGATCACCAAGTCCAACCGTTAAATAATAAATAAATAATAAAAAGAATTAACACACATGTATATAAAAAAGATTGAAATCTTCAATCGAAAGAATAGGCTTAGGTATTTTTTTCACATTAAATATACACTTACATTCAGCATATTTTCTACCAAAATGTTCTTTTTGAAAAGTTGCCGGGCTGATATCACTATTTCAATCCAACCAATTTCCTTTGAAGTCTCCCATAATGGTAATTAAATAAATTGCTCTCGGAGTAATTATAGGTTTTTTTCTGGAAAAGGAAGTATTAGGGTAAAGAGACATGAAAGAATCTGCCACCAAACGTAATCTTTCTAAATACATCAGTACTTGTTACATTTATTGGAAGAAGAATGGAATACCTAGAAACTTTGGACCTTTTTAGTTCTTGTAAAGAAAATGTCTACTTGATAGTTGAAATAAGAAAGAAACCAAAATGACTGCTGACAGTCCTGGGAGTACATAGAGAAAGAAAATGGAAGTTGTGTCAATAGAAAGCTTTTAAAGACCATAAGTGTTAAGCCCAAGAGAGGTGGTGTGAACTAGAAGTCCAAATTACCATGTTAGAAGCAAGTAGCTGGTCAACAAGATGAAGGTGACTGAAAGCCCATGAAAGCAAGCGTATTGTATAAAATGGCATTCTCCATGTGAGCACAAATACATCATGTTTGCAAGAGCATGAGGCTTTGAAGACTGGGTTACTATAGTTCTGCTAAGAAAGTTCTGTGTATGGCAATTCATCAGATCAAATACCTCCCACCTCTGTGAATTTTGTCATCTTTGACAGAGAGAAATGAGGCTTTCACAGTTCCAAGTAATTTCCAAATAGGTAACTTTATGTTTCATCTGTACTTTTGGTTTTGCTTATAAGTCAGGCTAAAATTGTTAGTTGCAGTGTGTTGAGAGTACCATGAGTTTTGTTTATGTTTTTTTCGCAGATTAAGGGTGGGTTTTTTTGCTAAAGATTCCCCTATTATTTGTGGAAATTTGCCATATACCTGCTAAGAAACCTGTAGCTTCCACTGACTTAACCACCAGAACAGGCTGACATAACCCTCTACCTTGTTCTCTGGCCTAGTCTGGTATCTCAGACTTCACAGAATTTAAATGCAATACTGATGCTTGCTGGTTTTGTTCACATTACAAAGAAACTGGAGTTTTTCATTTGAAAGCCTGTGAAAAACTTCAGTGGGTGTTTTCCTTTGTGTACAATGCTGAACACTCCCATCTTCCTTTTTCCTTTAAATCTCTTTGGTAAATAGTATAAGGTTGCATAAGACTAACCCATATGGATTAGTATTTGAATTTCTTTATGGTGTCTTTACAATATCACATCCAAGGACAGTGACATAGTGCTCTTCTACAATGTTAACCCTATATTTTCTTGCCACTTCAAAGACCAAGAGACAATGTTTTAAACTCAAAAACTCACAAGAGTGAGCAAAAGGAAAATGAATTATTTGGTACCATTTGTACTTCACCTACAATCAAAAATTGCCTCCTGGAAATCCAGTGGTCAAAGAGAATAAAGCACCAGACAGGCACCAGCTGGAGAAACTGGATCTGGGGATTCATCCAAGAACTGGGAACATCTTTCTGCACAGACAGACATATTTCATCTTCAAATGTAATGGCTGTCAGGGTAAACATTGCCTTAAAAAACTTAATGTGATTTTTTTTTTTTAAACTCTCTGTGCAAATTTTGTGGACCCCTTCTAGCTTAAGCTTCAGTAAGTGAGCTTAGAAACAGACCCAAAGAATGATAAATATATACTATAAGCAGGAAAAACTCATTATAAAGGTCATACGCTGGCACTTATATTATGCTATGCTATTTGTAAACACACTATATCTAAACCCAGCTATAATACGTGACACGAATGATTATGTAAGAATAAGGTTGCTAATATGAATGTTTACTAAATACCTATTTAATAATGGGGTTTAATTAAATAGCGTAAAAAATAATTTTCCATGTGTGACATGAACTTGTTAAAATTTCAGAGCTTTGTAAGCCCTTGTTACCGCTGCTTACAACATGCCAATGGCTGTGTGCGAAGCTGACAGCACAGGCCTCAGGACCCATTAGGACTTGTTAGGCTTCATCGGGACTTGCTTTGGCCTGCATGGAGCTTGGTTTTTGTTAACTTATTTGGCTGTAACAGATTATTTAAGGACCAGGTGACTATTGCCTAATTTATTTTTTTACTTAGCTTTAGATGACTCTGTGTAGTAATACAGTTGGTTTATGTATATATTTGTAATGAATAGATAACTAACAATTTGTTACTCCTTATAGAACACACTATCTGTGAACCCCCCCAAAAATGCAGCATAGAGACAGGCATGGGAAGATATAAGGAAATTTGAAAATCCAGGTACAAGATGAGAGTGGAGGCCCCAGGGCTGTAAAACTGCTCACCAGGGGTCAGCTACAAATTAACTTTGGCCATTGAACAAATGCAACCTTGGAAGCTGTGTAAAACCAGTTTTAGAGATAACACAGAAAACAAATATTCAGTATACATAAAACACACCATTCAAAGCAAAACTGGATGTAATGAAGAAAGTGCAAAGTGTGGAGATATGGAGCATGTTATCAAACGTAAAAATGACTCCAGGTGCATTCTAGAGTGAGGAGGAAGAAGGAACCATCACTGTATTGCTCTGGGATGCAAATGCCCTTCATCTGCCTGAGAGGCAGCTGATGTCCAGTGCGACACCAGAGAAAGGGTGGATACTAGAAAGCTTGTGAGTATCACTTTTAACTGTACAAAACTTGTATAAGGGGTGAACTGATAATTCTTTGGTTAGAAGGTTAATACTTTAGGTTAACAGTACGTTCTTGGCTTTACGTATAAATTTTGTTCCTTTGGCTAAGTAAGCTTCACAAGCTGTAGCAGAATAAACTGATGGAGACTTCAAGCAACCTCATCTGAAACCTGGGTGCAACACACAGGTAACTGCTCACAGGCAAAGCAGTTGAGGTGAACAAAAGACAATGTTGTCAACTACGTGTGAGCTCACGTTAAAGGAAACGGAGTCTGTCCCAGTAGCAGCATGTAGGAAGCAGGATTAATGTGGATAATGACTGGGCCAACAGAGCACCAACCTCTGCTTAGGAGAGTTGGTTTTGACAGTTATTTAAAAAGCCATTACCATTCTATTCTTTACTGGGAAGTTTTCCCACTTAAACATTGAACTGATCTTTATATTTGTTAAACGAAAGCCCTTTTTAAGCAAATCAAATCACTACAGATCTACCAGGAGAAAAAAGGTCATTCCATTTGATGCGAGGTTTCTTGAATACACAACTATTGTATCATTCTGTTTATCCTGCAAGCAGCAAAGCAGCAGTAACCAAGGGGTAGCTAGCTGTACTGTGAAACAGCACAACACAGTCTCTGTTGAGCTTTCCTCGGAGCGGGTCACTGTGATTCACTGACAGACTGTCCCCTGCAATGGGGCCTGTTCTCCCCTGGGTCTTACACAGGGCAGAGAGGGAGAGAAGAGGGAAGCAGTACCTTTGGACATGTAAACAGAAGAACACAGCAGTGAAGCTTGCAGTTAGTACCCAGTCTTGAAATGAACAGTTCATTAGTGAGCGCTAAATGTTTGTACAGACGCATTCCCTTTAAAAAGTAAGAGAAATATTCTTTTCTCCAACAACTCATACATGTTGCCTGCAGGGAAAGT
Source organism: Gorsachius magnificus (assembly GCA_034008185.1). Classification (NCBI taxonomy): domain Eukaryota; kingdom Metazoa; phylum Chordata; class Aves; order Pelecaniformes; family Ardeidae; genus Gorsachius; species Gorsachius magnificus. The sequence continues at coordinate 38,238,919 of CM067088.1, read as the reverse complement.
ATGAAAACAGCTCAGGAGGTCAAGGGATAGTCTTTTGATCGGTCAGTTATTTTTGCTTCAGTGGAGCCTCAGTTCACAAAACATAGCTTATAGCATGAAACTCAGCCAAGATAGCCAGGAGGCCTCTCCAAGTGACCAGACTTTTGAGGTTACATAAGCTGTTTTTTCTATTTTGGTGGGAGAGAAGGGAAAATGGGAGGCCAAGTACCCAAGTTCTCTTGTAGAAGTAGGTATAAACCTGTAAAAGTACAAGGGGATCAGATCCCAGAACCATGACTTTTCAGTATTTTAGGCTTTTTTTTCTAAAGGAAGATCATGTTCATAAAAAGAACCAGAGAATGCCCCGGAGGGTCAGTCCTGTATTTGATTCCAAACATTATATTGGCTCAGACTTCCCCTTTTCTGGCCTCTCCTGTTATCCTATTAAATTCAGTAGAAGGTTGTGGCTATTGGCCAAAAGAAATAGTTAAAGCATCCCAGAGCCCATATTGTCTGAAATATCTTCTGAGACAGGAATTTAGAACATAGCTGTAATAAAACTCAGATTTCAACATTAAAGTGTAAGTCTGTGTACTTGCCACACATACCAGAATTATATAGAAAATCTGAACCATGAAACTCTGAAGAAATTAGGAAAATATGCAATAACATCTAGAAAGAGGCCATTAGGACTTGCTTATACCTTTAAGAACAACCTGAAGCAAGAGATAAATCACATGACGTTACACAGGTAGAGGCAATGGACCTAAAAGAAATGCCGCTGAACTATAAATCCTTTGCTTTTACCACAGTGAAGTATAGCAATTTTAGACTGGTCTAGCACAGTTATTACCTTAGATAAGAAAAGATGGGATTGAGTCCTGATTCCACCCTCGCTTTGCCTCTCCATGCCTCTGCCCATCTCCAAGGAGGTTAGTTTTTTCTTTGATGTAGCTGCTTAATGTGTTCTATTCTCTTTTATATTACGTTATAATGCATTCAAAGTATAATGAAATATGTGCTTTCCATCCCAAAAGAGTACATATTAATCTTCTGCAGAATTACAAAGTATTGCTTTTATAGACAAGAAAGTGTATAGCTTTTTCCCGTAAAGGAATAGAAGTATAGACTTTGCCTAAAACCTTGGAACAAACCTTCATTTATGAGACAAGGGAATCATTTTTATTCCACTACATGAATTCAGTGGGCTGCCACAGGCCAGTCATAATCTGTTATTGTTTCCCTGCAACCTTGTACTATTAATTTTTCTTTTTAATGAACTGTCCGGTCTAGTTTAGCTATGGGAACTATGATGGAGCTGCAATATAAATGGTTTATGTCATGCCTTTGTCAAAAGGCTTTCCCCTACAGCACTAGAATGTAATTGAAAAGCCATTTTAAAATAAAGTAACAGAATGGTTGCAAATGCAGCTTGTCAGGAATAAAGTGGGGAAATCCTTTGCATTACATTAGATTTTACCAATCACAACTTGTGCGACTTTATTAACGTTTATACAGATTAGTAAAGCCACATAAATTGCATATGTTTGCATGGTTACATTAGCAAGTATTCCCGAAATATACTGAAGCCATGTCTAAGAAGTTTTCCTTCAACTGTCATGAACAATGCAGTAATTGGTTTGGTTAAATACCTCAAAAGAATTAAACATACTAAATTTTGTTTATTTTACAGCATACAGAATATGCCCATGTTTGAGAGAGCAAACTAACTTCTGAGTAGAATTCAAAACAGTTTTTGTTGCATAGGAAACTTTGAATGGCTGAATATACAGTAATCTATTTATATCTAATATATATATGCAAGACGTATAATTTAGTTTTCTCTTATGTTTATTTTTGTCTAGTCCTCAATGTGTGTGTTTGTTCTTGGAGGCACAATAGCGTATATTTTAATAAATACTATTATTATTGTTACTGTTATTATCATCAAAGCCCAAAGAGAGCAACTACAGAGAGCATTTATAGTTAAAGCTGACATCAGGTTTCTCAATAAATTCCCACCAAAATTGTTTCTGAAAGACTTTGATTTAGCTTCTGGTTCACACTTCTCACCTTAAAATAACTATGGAAATTTTGTCAGAAATTAATTTTATCAGAACACGTATTTCCAAAATAAACACAAAATATTTGAAGTTGTTTTGACTCACAAACAATTGGATTTTTGGTGAGTTTTTTAGTCAATATATCTTTTAATGCCATTTTCTCCTCTTAGGGCCAGTCTCTGCAGTTTGTGCAGTTCAGTCTCTCCTTTGCTCAGGCAAATCTCATGCCTTGGGGGAACCTCAGGATATTCCTGTGACTTAGCCCAGCCAGCCTTCTCCAGCCCACAGGGAGGAGCACACCGCAGCCTAAGTAGGGCTGGGATTTCCCAGAAGGCTGGGAAAATGCAGAGATGAGTCTTTGATGACTCAGTTGTTTCAGCATTTGAGCTCAAACAACCTTTTTGTCACCAAGACCACAATTTCAGTTCACGTACAAGTTAGTTGTTTCCAACAACAAACTACACATTTCAACAAAGTCAAGATTCTTTCAAGGTAACAGTACTTCATAGAAATAATTTTCTATTAAAAAGCAGATAGGAAAATCTAAAATGGCTATGTTACAAAGTATTGAGACTATAATAGATAGTGCAGTGTGAACATATTTCCCCACTTGATGTCTTATGGAAGTCTGTAATTTATAACAAAATAATCATTCTTCTTTCGTACCTGTTTGACCAGGATTTACATCTTATAATGATTCTAACAATATTTCCAAAGGTGGTTTAGCTCAAGCAAGTCTTGAAGAGCACCAACAAAGCAGAGGTAACAAATTCAGATTCCATCTCGTTACACAGACTATGTGAAATGAGACTGACACAAGCAGATTGCTGCTCTTAACACTTCGCTCTCAGGCCTTACTTTAAGGAGAACCTAAGGATTTGATGTACTTTGGAGCATCATCCTACCAAAATCAAAGCTTTGCCCCCATATACGAGCCTAATTCACTTAGACTACTAATATCCATCCAAAAATATATGCAATAAGCTAATCCTGCAGATACAGTAGGTGTTTGTTCTGTGTTGAAGTTCTGTGGGGTGAAGTTGAGAATTCAAAATTTCAGGTCTTAAAACCTATACTGGTATAGAAGTGAAGTGAGACGTGCAATACAGGTTAAAGCAGGCAACTGGAGATGAAATGCTTTCTGTTCAGACATGTAGGCCTCATTAAATGTGCTAGAACTGTAATAAGACAGGGTGATTCGAAGTAACTGAAAATTAATCTTCTTTCCACATGGCATTTGTCCAGATACAAAACTATACAGCAATTTCCTTCCAAGATCTATATTCATGTCAGGAATACCATGTTTTTCCCATTATAGTCTAGGCTTACTATGTGAGAATTGAAAACAAATAATAGAAAGGATGTTATATATGAAAGAGGCAAAGTATACATTATACAACACTCATGTATCTAGGAAGTGAACCTAAGTTTCTCATCCTATATGAGAGGTATTTTTAAATATGGCAGTGTTCTTTTTGGGGGATCCCATGGACCCTGTATTCATAAATAATGCTTTTCAGAGTAACATAATTGAGAAACAATGTATCTGGTTTGCCTACTCTCACTCCCTCTAGAACTTCAGTATAGAATATCCAAGCAGCATAGGAAGGAAACCTCTGGTCAGGATATTCCCACTTAATGAAGCTACTGGTCATCTTCCGGTGTGACTAAACAGCCAAGCCTAAGTTACAGCTCCAAACTCAGTAGTGCCGTTCTGTCTGCCCTGTTGTTCTTTGTTCCATTAACAACAGTTAACATGAATATTTACCTTCTCAACTGTTTGATTATCTAGATACTATAACAGGAAATTTGCATTCCTGAACAGGCACAGCTGGAAACAATTTAAGAATGAAAGATCCTTCAAAAGGAGAGAAGAGAATTTAAGAAGTGTATGGATGCCTAGGTTTACATGATAATCAACAAAAGCAGTGCTTGTTCCTCCTCTTTTGCAGGGGGGTACTTCACACTCTATCCAGCGGGAACATCCCACAGTCACTCTGCAGGAAGCTTTCTTTCAGAAATTATTTGCTTGAACTCTGAATTGTAAAAAGTTTATGAAACACAATGGTTTCTCAGATAAGACATGAAAAAACCTTGAGTAGGGACCCAGTTTGTTAAATTCATTTATCTCACATACCAGTGAGAGTGATGGGCCTTCAAGTTTTCCTTTAAGGTTATTCATCACAGTCCTTTAATTTGAAAAAATTAAATCTACTTGGAAGTGTGGCTCTGAAGTCAAGAACAAGAAGAGTAGAAAGAGGCCTGAACTAAACCTTGAAGTGAGATATAAGAAGATGCCAGAAGAGGCAAACTGAAACAGTGGTGAGAAAATTCACATAACGGTGCATGGAGAAGTGACTCAAAGTAACTAATTTAAGATATTTTCGCTACATCTTTTTGATATCCCTATATGAATTTGAAACCTAGTCAGGAATTCTTCAGTCAAACCAAATGCTCTTTAACTTCACTCTACTGAAAAGCTGTACCTGAGCAAGAACAGAGCACTGTTTGCAAAATTTGGCCCTTGTGCTTAGTGAATGACAGGATAAGAATCTCACATGCTGAGCGCTACAGCTCTTCCTAAGAAGCAAAGGACCTTACACATTTCCCACCTATATTGAATTGAATGCCATTGGTCTCACTGTCAAATACACTCTGTTTCAGCCTGATACTAATTCCTGCAGTCTACCTTAACAAGTCAGTGGATACCATAAACACATATCCCATATAGCTGCTCACGAGGATGTTTAAGTATACGGCCCATTTGGCTGCCAGAAATAAGATTATCATCATTCAAGGACATTTCCACAGAAATGAAGCATCTGTCAAGCAGGACTTGAGTGCATTGAATGTAAAAACTGTGAATGAGTCAGCTAGACAAAGAGCTTTAATATCCTGGCTTTGTACTCTTTATCCTAGACAATTCAGATGGGATCAGGACTTTGATTCTGTAAAAATTATAGTATTTACATATTTATTATCTACTACATTTAATCTGTTTCTGTGTTAATTTAGAAAAAAGCATGGATACTCCTGTAAGTGGACAATTCTCACCTCTGTGGAATCACTGGTTTCGGTAATAGCACAACTGAAAGTCACAGAGGATATGAAAAATTAAAGGCACCAGAGCAGCAGATATAACTATTCTTAGGTCTAGGGTTTTCTGTACTGCTCTATTTCCACACTTCCCACAGTCGCCTTCTCTGAAGCCTAAGAGTCACCTCTAAATTCTTTTTCTAACCCAACTCTGAGCAGTTATATTAAGCTCACTGGTATTGCACAAAATATTGGAGAAATAAACCAAATATGGAATTAAACACTCACGTAGGCCTAGAACAAGAAACATATGAATCTTTTTGACTGATAAAATCAAGTTTGAAGCCTAAATATTAGAAATTTTCTTGCATTTCTGTTCTTCAGTGCTATATTGCTGTGAGTTTTCAAGAAGCTCTCTGATGTTTTAAACAAGAAATTAACAAGTGTGATCCAATAAATGCACCTTATCAAAATGTGCTTTACAGACATAGAAGGATGGTCGTGTCCTACAGCATCAGCTCTCCTGAGTGACAGTCAAGACCAGCGGATAAACTCTACAATACATGAGAATAACTGGCCGACAGCACACATCAAGTGAGGGATTAGTCATTGCAGAAATGTTCCCTATACTGTACAAACATTGCAGACACTACAAAAACAAGAGAGTAGCTAGGCACATCTGACATCACTCAGAAGTTCATACGTTTGGATGCATTTAGGACAGTCAATAAAGTTTTCTGCTGCCACTTATCCAGTACTTCAGCTCTGGCTGCAAAGAATGAAAAAATTCATTTGAAATCCGATGCAGTGTTGGTACCATAATAAAAGAAAACTAAAGTCTAGTCTACAAACTATCGCAGTAGCCTAAAGGGAGTTTAAAGACTAGCAATTAAATAATACTTATAATTCCAAGGAGAAAATTAATAAATAGCATTTACCTTAACAGACTTACTATTGAAAGAATGTTCCCACAACTAAAATGCTGGAGGTCATATCAAAATTCCTTCACATCTTTTTCGTTATCTCCTGAAAAAACAGAGTTCTATGGAAAAATCTGTTCTGGGAACATTATCCAATACAAGACACACTGTAGAGAAAAATGTAACAGCTGCAGATACCATTAGCCAGCAAGATGTTCTTTGAACATTTTAAAGTCATATAAAGGCATATTCGAAAATTAGTATTTTTACCATTATGATGGAGAAGGGAGTAGATTTTTTTTTTTGTAAGTAGAACTATCACCACAGTAGGGAAAAGATATCTAGGATAAGATATTTGAAGGGAGAAAATGAGTGAGAGTTGCCTCTGCCTATAAGTTGTTTTGATGGTTAAAATTGCTTCATAAATGGGACAGAGAGTTGAGACAGTCTGTATAAAGGGTGCAGAAACAAGAAACCAGCTGAATCATTTCTATCAGGTGAGGTAAATCTCTTCTTGATTTTAAATTAGTAAGTTAAGAATGCTCACAGTTCCACAGAGCAGTCCCTCATCATCCTCTGTGTTTCTGACACGTTCCCGTACAAGTAAAAAATATAGTTAATGTGATTAAATACGAAATAAATACTCAGTGTGATCTATTGTTAGGTACTGATGTAGACCACCGTACTTCTGATGCTCATTTGATACCTTGATAGACTCTTAAGTGGGTACTAAATGAATCCTAGGACTAGGATTCATTCTAGCCAAGGAAATCAGGCTAGATTATCAAGTACTTTCAGATTTATTAATTGAGAACTTCTAGGAGGAATTATTGTAAAATAGCCTCTGAAGTTCGGGTTGATACATGCAAATCAGTGATGTTCTGCAGTATTTAACTGTCAAAGCTGTCTCATCTATATCCATCCTCCATTTTATACCCACTTTTGACCACCATTAAAACAATCAAGTTTTACTTGCAAAAAAATCACAGAATCATAGAATGGTTTGGGTTGGAAGGGACATTAAAGATCATCTAGTTCCACTCCCTCCACCCCCCACCCCCACCATGGGCAGGGACACTTTCCACTAGACCAGATTGCTCAAAGCCCCATCCAACATGGCCTTGAACATTTCCAGGGATGGGGCGTCCACAACTTCCCTGGGCAAATTCTTCCAGTGCCTCACCACCCTCATAGTGAAGGATTTCTTCCTTATATCTAATCTAAATCTACCCTCTTTCAGTTTAAAGGCATTACCCCTTGTCCTATCGCTACCTGCTCATGTAAAAAGTCCCTTTCCAGCTTTCTTGTAGGCATAGTTCAGCAGCACAAGCCAAATTCTAAAGTTTCTTGCAAAAGTGTTGAGGAGAAATTAATAGGCATTGACTGAATATTACATATTCAGTATTGCAATATTACATGAACATATTTCACACTTAGTCCATCAAAGGAAGAAATAAAATCATGTGGCTTCTATTGCCAGTTGTGACTGCAGATATGTTGACTTACTGTTTTATAAATTTGTGATATGCACTCAATAAAAACCACATTCCTAGAAAGTGCATTTTGCTAAGGTAAGCTCTATGAAGTAAGGTATGTTTTGTGTGATGACTGAGTCACTAATATATAAAGCACTTGGTTTATAAAAATACCCTACACATGCAACATATTTATGCAATTTGTTATGAAGTACATGCAGCATTTTAAACTATGCTCATTTTTCAAGCAAATAAACATTTTTTTCATAGAGCACCCTTTTGAACTAATTCACATTTCACACAAATGAAAAAAAAGACTAAAACTGAATAAACTTCCTCGTTTTGGTAATTTGTTCAATATCTTTACAGATTACATCATTTTTACAGATTACTTTACAGCTCAAGATTCCTTTTTGCCCAAGATATTTAAAGTTGCTTAGATAAGTATTTCTCAAAATATCCTCTTACATATCCCTATGGTCTAATTTCTTCCAAATCTGCTTTTGCTTTTAAAAACAGCAAGTAGTTGATAATAGGTATTACCAGTCCTCAACCTGACCTGCTACGCTATTAAGCTTTTTTCTGTACGTACACCTGACCACCAGACAGTGAAGTGCCCATGTACATAACAATTTAACTGTCAAGTAAAGGCTCCATTTTCCAGTTACACTGCATTTAAACAGACATCAGAGGTTACAAATCAATACTTTTTGTAGCACTAATCGTTATTTGAAGCAAATAAATCTCCATATTAACATCAAGCAAGGAAACTCCTCCAGATTTCAGTTTTCATGAAAAACATGATTTAAGACCACTGAATGATTTCCATCATTGCCACAGCACAAGAAATAGTTTAGCTGAATAATTGATACATAGGTATCAGATATTCCTTTTACTGCATATTGTGTTTTTATTTTCTTATTTCCCACTGCAGTTCAATACGGCTTCAACAGTAAGGTTCTACTAACTCCATAACCTTTACAAAAGGGAGAAAAGCCGAAAGGAAAGCCACTGCTGTATTTACAGAAGCCTATTTCAAAGTCTAACTCTAATTACAACAAAACTCAAAAAACATCCATTAAAGAGCTCCAATGCTCCAAACAGATTTACACAGTGACACTTTAAATCAAATCTCCTAACAAATTGGGGTTTGGGGGTTGGGTTTTGGCTTTTTTTTGTAAAATAAGCCATGGCTTCAGAGTCCGTTTATACAAAGTGACAACTCAAACAATTTTGAAATGTTGCTAGTTAGAGGAGGGAAAAAAAAAAATCCAAACCCATTGTCACTATGGTAATTGTTTCACAATGCCTGATGTTAAATGGGCAGTCCTGTGGCCTAAGAAGCAGCTGAATCCTGCATTGTCCTTGCATGATAAAAAGGTTTGAAAGTCTGAAAAGCAGAGGAACGGAATCTCACAGCTTCTTAGACTTCGCTCTGAAAGGGCCATTGTAACATCATCATAAATCCTGGGCTCCCCAGGCACTTGACAACTAAAGCAGTGGACAATAGAATTCTTGTGTTGAACAAAACACTCCTTGTCTGCCAAAGGGCTTATCTGCTTCATTTACAAATGTCTTTCATTGTACCAAAATAATTCCCTATTAGAAAAACTATTAGGAACAGAACTAAATAAATATTCACAGCTTTGTGGTCTGTTTGGCAAAATGAATAAACTAATACAATCAAGGAGCATGCAAAATATGAGATTTGAATCAAGGAAACCCAAAACAACCCCAACCCCCTATCTGTTTTCCTCTCTTCATTTTCTTTTTTTCCTGATTGCAGGGAATTACACTGAATACACATTTGTCTCTATAAAAAAGACCTAGGTACACTGCACTCACTAAAAGAGATGAAAAATAATAGAAATCTGCAAAGATCTCATATTGGAGCAAAATTCTACTTAAATATTTCCAGAAGAGCAATTACAGAAATAAACTTGGAAACATATCTGAGAGTTTAATGAAACAGAGACAAAATACATACAATCGTAAAAGGATTTAAACTGTGGATTTATAACTACATCTGTTTAGGTCCTTGTTACTGAGACATACAAAGGCATTAGGGATCAGTTTCTGAAATGAAATGGTCACCAGATAATTACAACTTTTTTCAAGCCTAATGAAAATTCTGGCAGCTATCAGAAATGAGTGAAAGACACTAAAACATTCCAAAAAAAAAAAAAAAAAAAAAAAGGAACTTCAAAAAGCTTTCTAACGTAGTCAGAATTCCATTGCCTCAGGTTTCCACATACACAGTTATTTGATCACAATTTAGTAGAAAAGCGCTTGTGGAAAGACAATTTACACCATCACAATTATTAAGGAAAAACCCTACCAATTTAAAGTACTGCTCAAGCAAACAGTACTAACCATGTTCAAAGCACCAGAGTAATCTGCATGTCTGAATTAAAACCTGAAGTTGAAAATTCTTGACTGATTTATTGATCATAAACTACTTATTCAAATCCAATATGAAAACAATGTTTTTACACAGCCCAGTCATTTAGGCTGAGTGGCTGAATAGCTTTTTTTCCCCGTGTCTAATTATTACAAAACTACAAAACATACAGGTGTTTCTAATCTGCATATTAAACATATTCAATTAAATATTCAGAATGTAAACAATAAACAACAACAATACTGTTAAAAATGCAGAGAAGAGTCTTAACATTTAAGATGAAAATAACGCAAGTTTAAGCTCACAGTCACAAGACAGAATCCAAGATTTAGGAATATGTGAGCTTTCCATGGTTATACCATGAATTTGCAGCCTGACCCTGCCACACGCTACTTAACCTTGGAGCCAATTCTAAAAGTGAACAAAGGCACACTATAAAACATTTTGCCTATGAAAAATGTACTAATCAGTATAAAAATCAGAGGAAAGAGGTCTTAATTCAGACCTCCTACATGGCAGCTGAGTATGTCTACTGTTTGGGTGCAGAGCTTCACCATTTTTTCTCTCACCTTCTCTCCTCAGTGAATAATTAACTGTTCTAAATATATAGGTATAAGCTCTGATTTAACATGAAGTTTAAACTTGACTTCTTGTATGCCATTTTTTGATGCTTGCTATTCTATGCTATGCATCGCTAAGACTCCCCTCCTTCTTGAAGATGTATTATCTGTATAAATATAATTTGCATGAAGTTATTCTGATCATTTAGGCAATTCACAATTTGGGAACATGTCTTCAACAATATCTGTTTCCTGCCAGCTCTCATAGTTTTATTCTAGTTCCTACTACATGACACACAACCACACCATATTTTTATATCATCAGCAGTCTCTGTTTAGGTGTAAAAAAAATGGATCTGCACTGAAGTTTAAGTCTCTTAGTGCAAAACTGGCATTTAACCCTGCTAGAGAATATATATCTAGGTGCCTTGACTAGGAGGGTGGCGTCCTTGGCTATGTATAAATTGCTCCTGCAAGCTATTATCTTAGCATCTAAATAAGCTTATGCTCGGAATCACCTTCCAGGAGAATCTATCTTTTTCCACTTACTACAGGCAGCTAAATCAAGCAATGTGAGTCCCCCCATGCAGCAACCAATATAGAACCCTAGAATAATTTAGGTGGGAAGGGACATCTGGAGGTCATCTGGTCCAATTCCACCACTGAAAGCAGCACCAATTTCAAAGTTACTTTATGTTATTAAGGCTGTCACTTCATCAATGTTAATAGCTGAAATGAGCAGCATGACCAAGGGCTCTCCATGTAGACATGAATCCTTCAAGGGCTTACCACCTTATGCTGAAAGACGGTCACAGGAAAAGCAACAGAACAAAACAAAGGGCAAGAATTACATCAGAGAGAATAAAAAGGCAAGCTTGTATAATCCGCCTTATGTATGCAATTGCAGGGTCTGTTGGCACCTCAGGGCCAATGACTTTGATGACTGAACACATTTCAGGGTCTGGGGGATGTCTGCACCACTGTGTGTGTGCTCCTGAGTGCCCAGAGCACCTGCAGCAGACTTAAGGTGTACCCTGTGTTGAGCAGCAGTGAGGGAGGAACACACATTTCCGCTGTTACTGGCTTCTACCATCACAATACTTGAACATTTTGGATTGGTTTTATTACCTCCTCGTTCTGAGGTAGGAAAGGGTTAATATCTGTATTCTACAGCATAGAGTTCAGTCCTGGAGGAGCTAAGTTTTCAACCCATGATTCACATATGAAGCCTGTCATAAAAATGAGGCTTGAAACCAGACTTTGAACCAAACATTGTACCATCCTGTACCTTCTTCCAGAAGGAAAGAAGGACCTTGCCACCCAGGGGGATGCCTTGTGGAAGGCAGGACACGCAAGAAAGGCAGGACACACAAGAAAAGGACAAAACCCAAGAGCTGCAGAGAAGGTTTCACACAAACAAGGTTCTGTTCAAAGCAGGTAAATAGCCTGTTTCTCTTTCTTATGCACTGTTCTGATCTTATATTATACTCCCTACCAAAATATTTTCCCTTGGTGTTCCCATCCCTTCACCATGCTGTTGAGTGCTGACTAACATTCAGCAGGTTGCAATGCCACAAGCAGGGAATCGGTGAGCCTGACAGCTTCCAAATACTGTGCGTTGAAACGTGGTTGACTGTCCTGAATACTAAGCTGTTAGATGTGAAGGCCACAGACGATGGCAGAAATTAACAAACTAAAAAGCAGAATAGCTGTATACTCTCAAAAAAAATACATATTAACGTTTTTCAGAATATTAACAGACTGCAGACTAAAGCTTAAATCCCATCTGTCTAAGACCAAATTAAATAGCAGTAAGAGAAAAGGTTCATGTGGGCTCACAAAGAACAAATTAGCCCCCCTCAAAAAAGCCCTTTACAGATCACATGAGCGCCCAGGTCCTGTGCTTACCCAATACAATATGACTTTATCAGTTTTTTCCTCCTTTTGGGTCACAAGTGCCTGAAGGTAGACGACAGACCCTTGAGGATAAAGTCTGTATTAATTAGCTTCATGCTGCTCCAGTCCCATCTTACCCAGGTACTACGAATACAAGTGGATTGAGAGGCCTGAAGGCAGGTATGTTCTGTCATTTTAAATATCATAAATCAAGCCCTCCATTTCAAGGTTTCCACCTCCGAGTTTCTTCTAAAAACTAAATTTGGAAGAAGAGGATCCACAGCAAGTAGATTCATACTTTTTATACATACATGCCTATATAGATATATGCATGTAAATAAATCTTAATAAAAATATTTTACACAACTTTTTCATGCATAAACAAATATTTCTGTGTATCACTGTATATAATTTGAATTCTCCACATTTGGAAAAAGTCTTCATTTATCCTCTAAAAGATGACTTCTTACGTTTGCTGTCTAACAGATTAATTTAAACGTATGTTCTCGAACCACCACCAGTAAAATGCTCATATATTCTCTCTAGGATAAATATATTACACATACAAAGCATACAAAATCAGTTACTACCATTGCAAGAGGCATACAGAATTGCTCTAAAGCTTTCTAAGTCACGCTGGAACTCAGCTTCCACCAGCAGCAGATGTCAGAGGCCACTGGAGTGGGATCTTGTCATCACTGAAATATTTTTGTGGCAAATCTTTCCTGCAGTTCTTTTTTTTCTTGTTTGTCTCCTTCCCTTGCCGTTTTCATATTCATATTCTTTGCTGCTTTTCTTCCACTAAACACAAATGGCCAGATACTTTCTCTAGAGCAAAGCTATAGCACAGACTGTCTTCACCAGTATTTGGTGCTCTATTTATCTTATCTTTCTCTGCTGCCAATTTCAGTAGGCTCCTCTCTATTTCTTTCCTCTGGCTTTCTTCTGCTCTCTTTTATCAATCTCTTCTAGTGACCTGAAAAGAAAACCTAAAAATTGAGAGCCACTGAAGTATATGCTGAATGCCCCCATTAGTCAAGCTGTAGGGGACACGCAGCACAGAAAAAAAAATTCAACTAACCTTTCAAAAAATCTTTATATAAATGTTCTACAAAAAATCATCCTGCTGGTTCCAGGTCCACTGGAGACACCCAAGAAAGAATAATTCTGGGACATCAGAGATATCATAAAGGAGAATAGCTCAGAATTCGTCCAAGAGACTCAAGAGAGACTGAGTTCTTTGGTCTTAGGGACATTTTTTTCCTACCTTCTCCCTTTTATTAATAAATAAAGAAAAGAGGAGTTGTTCAAAGTCACCACAGAGATCTGACATTTCTGAATTTCTGTGTGCCTCATTCAACTCACTGAATATCTCTGTCATCCCAGAAAGATACATGATTCATTCTGGGAAGCCTATTGCAAACCCAGCAATGACTCTTCAAACATTTGTAAAGCTTTTTTTAAAAGTTTAATTCAGGCTTATTTCTGGACTGAATACACTTCATTCCCTATTCCCCCCATCCTCCTCCTAAACTACCATAGGTCATAAGCCTGTCTAGATCTAGGGAGGGTAGAAGGAAGAGAAAATGGATAGTAAACTCATTTTAGGTCAACCAAAAGGCATTCAGTCTCTGTCTTTCCTAGTCATCTTTTCCTCATTTCCTTCTGCATTTTCTCAAAGGACGTTATTCAGTTGGCTTCTCAATCAAGGACAAGGCAATATCAAATGCATTAATTTGTCCATGAAAGAGTCTTTAAGTGTGGACAAAAGAAAGCTTAAAAAAATAAAGACAAGCTAAAAATTACTGATAAAAAAACCCAAACAAAACAACCCCAAACATCTTTAAACAATACATTTCAGGTTTCAGGACTGAACAATACTAACTGATGTTTCGATATGATCCCAAATAATATATAATTTTTAAGAAATAGTAATTAAAGATACAGCAAAATATCAATGGGTAAGTATAGAACTTGGAAGATGTGCAAGCACTAAAAGCATTTCATGATGCCTGATGTGCAGTTTCTACCCACAACTAACACATCTTTCCAGAATTTCAGCAATTTTCATAGCAAGGATATGATATGATTTTCCACCACTTATCATTTCAGGATATTCCACTCTAGAAATTACAATATACTTCTGTATTTTATGGAGTTATTTTGTCATTTGGTAACATGCCTACCTATCTGTTCTTCAGAGTTGAAAGATAAACACAGATCTGTATTTCAGCTGCATCGTGGAATGAAGTGCTTGTAACACTGAAGTTCACAGCCAAAATTAACCAGAATATTCGACAATATTAATATTTAACATTTGTCTGCTATTCATCATGCTTCCCAAATACCGCCGAGACTTTAATTTTCTGTAGTATAATTATTATAAACTATGAGCAAGTGCATTATGAGGATTCTTCAAAACAATGATTGTGAAATAGAAATATGCATAACCAAATAACAGAGCAAGTGCTCTGCATATTCAGGAGAAGCTACATAATTAGGAGAGAATTCCTACTGATATCGATGGGAGTTTTGCCTGATGGAGATAGTCCTAGGTGCTATAAAGGCATTTGCTTTAAATAACAATAAATGAGCTCCAGAGTACTATACCACCAGCAATCAGTTAGTAAACTCACACTCAGCCAACCAAGAAGATATTTATGAAATAATAAGGGTGATAAAAAAGTAAAAAAAAAAAAAAAACCAGCCAAACAAACAAAAACTCCTAGTTGGTTGAAAGCTGAGAACCTATCTCGACTATTTTAAATTATGTCAGAAATGCAGCTACTCTGTTTCAGGTGCTTTCTTTTGGGACTCAACCAGGAATGCCCAATGTTAACATAGCCAGACAAAAAGGAAGACTGCATGTGGAAATAACCTAATGCCTAATAAAAACCAAAGATAACTTTATAATAATAAAAGAAGTCATTTTGCCAACTGTGCAGAAATGTGACTCCCCAGCAAAGGCAGGGAAAAGTCTATTTGCCAAAAGCTTATCTAAAAATATGTAAGTGGAATCATTTTCATAGAGCAGTAACTTTTTTCAGCTGAATTGGACAGGGATGGGAGAATATTCCAGGCCGTAACTTCAGTCTCCTGGGTGGCCTTGGGCAGATTTGCTGGGAGTGTCTACACAGTATATTGCTGGCAGATGTGAGCTTTTTCTGCCCAAGTTCCAAGCTGAGTTGAAGCTGAATAAATGTGGTTAGCACTGTGCCCAACCCACCAAGTCCTACTGCGAGCCGAGGCATATGAGCTTGTGATCAGACCTGCTAATTCAGATTTGGCACCATGGTAAACATGTTTGTGTAGCTCCGGTGGGCTGAGATTCCATCTGCCAACAATAGACTTTGTCGACATGCCCTCTGCTCCATCACTAAACTGGACATAATAATTAATGCCTGGATCTGGAAATGACATTGTGAAGGTAAGATAATTTACTCTCACAATGAACGTTAAGATGCTCTAAAACTAGAATCCTATAGCCGTGTATTTATTACTTAAGGGAGTAAACATTTTTCCGTATGTATGCTATGGAACTGAGCCAAATATGCATACCTAATGTTCAATGTGGTGAGCTCTCCATTTGGATAATATAAATAGAAAGTCATGTCTTCAGTATTATCTTCAGGTTCAAGAGACTTGTGAGTATTTGACAACTTGATGTATCTAAACAAACCTGTTATTTTGTTTTCAGAAAGTGTCAGCCTAAGTGAGCTATATGGAAACAAGCCACCTAATAAGTTTACCTAAGAGTGTGGACAACTTTGGTTCAACACCTTGCTGATTCTCCAGTCAGTATTCACAGCAACTGTAATTATAATGTAGTCCTTTTTAACAGACAGCATTCTGCATGGTGAATTATGGCTGAACACTTCAGAAAATTCATTTGAGAAGTTTCAAATTACAATAATAAGCTTCCCCACTCCCTTTTTAAAAAGAAATCCAATTATTCATTCTGTCAATGTTCATCGTTTTTACATTATTGTTTACTTATTACTGTAACTGTAGTGCACAGGGAAAGAGAGAGGATGAGGAATAAACCACAGAAACTCCACTAAATATTGGATTTTTTCCTTTTATATTTTGTATTTTATTCATGTGCTGGTTTTATGCTTTTGTTTTTCAGGGCACAGGAACTTCCCCAACCACATTTGAGAAAATAAACCTCAACAATCCCCCACATCAAGACAGTATAATTTTTGTGAGTGGTTACATAAACTATCTTCCAAGATAGTCTGTGAAGAAATATCTTGTGGTATTGAGAAATACACAATGCTGTAACTAAAGGTTCAAAGGTTCAAGATTTCATGGTTTAAACCACTGCACATCCACAAATATGGTACAATAGACTGAAACAAAAATGACCAAAAGTTGCAAGTTTCAGAGCAAAACCCTGTGCTGCATATCACAGATAAATTTAGATGACAGCAGGGAAGCCCACACATCTGCACAGCATCAGGGCAAAACACCCTTTCAGAACTCTCGGTAAGGGTCGTTTCCCCCCATGCTCATACCAGAGTACCGTGTAACTGAGCCAAGGCGCGGTCACACGCGGCTCTTCCCTTCTCTTGGTATACGATAAATCCACTCCTTTACCCAAGCTTGCATGGTGCAGGCATGACCTTTACAACCTCTGGATCACATAAACCTGCAAAGCTGGACTTTTTGCTACACAGATGCTAATAAGGGCCTCAGGAACAGGAAGTAAAATCGCATATTATCGGGAATATGAAACATAGGCAGTTGGAAGTGGAGTTGTTGAGCTGCACTTTCTCCCCATAGATTTCTTTGTGCCCTGAGTGTCCAGTACTAAAGTTACCTCATTCCAGCACAGAAATATTTCAATTAATTAAAAATCATAATTTCAGGAAAGGGTACTTACAGGAAAGAAAAAAAGCATCCAAAGCATCAAAGAGACTTAAGAGCAAAAACTCTATTGAACGTCTTAAGTTCTTATATGATTAAATCACATTGGCTTTGAAAAAACTAGCGATTTGACGATGTTCCCCCATAACAGCAAACTCAAACCTCATAGTTAAATGTAATAGACCCGTATGTACAATGAAACATAAGTGCAACTGTTTGGTACCTTTGAGCAAATGTCATTTCTTTTCATTTCCAAAATCAGAGCCAGCCCTAAAGAGTATATTTTCCCAAAAACTATCCAGGTAGGGAGAAGATTGCTATTTGGGCTCTTGTCCATACAGGGCAAATGACTGCCTGAAGATACTTCAGGGATATGCCAAACCCAGGAGTGGTCTCAAGGGGCACCACATTTACCAACCCGCCACCTTTAGGAACAGACGTGCCCCCGTGGCAGGTCGGGGGTTGTACAGGACCCCAGGCTTGCTACACTCAGCTCTGAGTAGAACAGAGCAACCTGTGAAATAGAAAGACAAGTTTAGCTGTCTTGAGAACACAGACACAAAAAAAAAAAAAAAAAAGAAAAAAGGGAGCCTTAAGAATGAAGCCAGCAAGCTTTGAAGAGCCAGCAGGCTCCCATGTTAGCCATATGCCTTCATATGTCTGTTCTGTGGGAGTGTTACAGCTCCTGCTGTTCCATTCTTCACTTTTTAAAGAAAATGTTACAAGGCCACAAGGATTCACAAACATTTGTTGACATTTCTTCTGGGTCAGCCTTAGGAGGCCTGCAAGAATTTAAACATATGGCAGTATTTAGTTGCATGAGGGAATGGGTTGTTTCAGGGAAAAGCAGTATTAAGTTGCAAAACAGTTTAATCCACCATAAAGGTTTTACATTTTTTGGCCAAACTCCAAACTTTTCTCATTATATTTTTCACATTATATTTTTAAAGCAACAGCAGCTTATCAGCTGAGCTAATTTTATGAAATATTTCACAGTATTTTGTACTGTCCTCCACACAAATAATAGCTAGGGTTCCAGATCAAACAGATTTGATGTGTGTTTACATTTGAAAAGGGGAAAAAAAAGAAAGGACCAACTGACTACTGAAATGAAGGTTATTTCCCAAACTTGTCAAAGGACACAGAACCATTGCCATTTTGAACCACAAGATTACTTGAACTGGGTTCTCACATGTTTCAGTAGCAGTATGTATGCATTTCAAAGCAAAAAAATGGGATTTCCAAGGCTTTATCTTGTTATTCAGATGACATTGTTCTAAGTCAGTTGCTAATAAATGCACAATAGCTCACTTCTTTATACCTTGCTGTTAAAAAAAAAATACATTGCACACAGAGATCTAAGCTGAGGTTTGTCTCCAGCCATGAATAAAGTGCAGCACGATGTTAAACTTACTCAAAACCACACTGGGAACACACCCGATACAACTATACTGACCGAGCTGCACCATCAGGTGCGGACCACAGCAACCTACCCCACAAGCAAAGGTAAAAGCCCTGTGCAGACTATTTTTTCTTCAATGCTTATTTCCTTCAATATTACAGCACGCTAACGAAGGAGCTCCTATCCCCCTTTCCGCTTGCACAATATTAAATAGGCCACAATCTGGTCTATTAATTGTATAGCACAGTATTTAAAATGACTAATTTAAGAAGTAGAAATGGAAGGTCTCACATGGAAAACAAGGATGCAAGAGCCATTCTCTGTTAAAAAATATTTTTATTTTTTCCAAACTATACAGCAGACAAGGTTTTTAAAAGGTAGACCTGATCCAGAAATTATGCTTTTCCTAAAATGTTCTGTTAACTAATATCTAATCTAATACATTCACTAACGTGCACCAGAAGTTGACAAACAGGCTACCAGTTCTTGCAAGCAGCCACAGGCGTCGGGAGTACCCCTGGATGTCCTTGCACCCGTCCTTCTCTGCCTGGCCCAGGCAGTCGTGCCCTGCACCAGGCAGGGACCAAGAGCAGGGGAGGGCTGGCTGGGGGAACCGCAGCTGCCCCTGTGGTGGCAAAGCTCATTAAAAGCTCACATAAAGATTGAGGAGACCATGGGTTTTGGTAGGATTTTTGTGCAAGCAAGCATGCTGCAGAATTTTGAAACAATGCTCCTGTTTAGCAAACCCCTCTGGTTTTGAGCAATACCTTGAAGCCTGAAAAGGAACCCAAGATTATTTTGGGGAAAACAATTGTAAGAAATTAATTTATGAAAGACCAAGATGGATGAAGAAACTTTATAGCAATTAGAGGGGAAAAGCAAGGTTCTCTAATTTTAACAAGTATATTGCACAAATAAATAAAATGTCTGGACGAGGAAGTTTAAAAGATAGAGGTAGGACGCTTTTGGTATGCACTTCCTTGGGAGTTTACTAGCTGGCAGCAGGCAGGGTTGGGTGCATTATCTGTGGTGTTAGCCAGAAGAATGGAAGTTGCTTACATGTGTTATTTTAACCCAATTATGGAGTGGAAAAGCACCAAATATTCTGAAATTCAAAATGAGCCAGAGAAAAAAAAAATTGTCACTGTAAATTGCGTGGACACATAAATGATGTGAATACAATTTCAAGGTCAAGTTACTTTTATCTAACTTTGATAATCTCAACAAAACTATCACCCAAATTTGGCTAGAGAGATAACTATCCAAAATGTTGCGGACTTTGCAGTCCTTAAGAAACAGAGCATGTTACATCTTATAAAGCTTTGCAAAAAGAAGTTTTTTATAATTTTGCTAAAATTCATTTGACATTTCCTGAAAGTTACCCACCTACATTTAACCTTTATCCAAAATTACCTTTTATTCTAAACTATTCAGTAATAAACTGCATGAGGCACTCTGATATTAAGGGAAGGTAAAAACTGCATTTCAGAATCCAGTTATCAGCAATGATCATAACCAGGCAAACAAAGATTACCATGAGTAAGAACCCGTAACTTCAGAGGAAACAGTAAATGAAACAAATCCTGATTGTTAGTCACTATATAACAAATCCTGATGACATAGCAATGGGAAGATTTGTGCTCAAAAGCTGAATTTGGCCATGATGGAAGGTCCTGACTGTACAGAAGATACATTGCACAGAATGAAGAAACTAGTGTCCTCGATGGAAGTCAGCTGCAAAGATTTTAGTAAAATGCACGTTTAATGCAGTAAATAAAAATTAGTAATTGAAAACGAATGGTCTAACACAGTAGTGTCCAACCTCACAGCTGAATTCAAAGCTTAAGAATATGTGAGCCAGACGGATCAAAAGATGTATCAGCAGCACAGGAAAAACAACAAGATAATGAATAAAAGGTACTGTATGACTCACTCAAATGTCAGTAAGAAAATGGCATCAGAGAGCTGAAGCCATCAGCTTGTAACAATAACTAAAAGGTTAAAAATAAGTTTTATGTATTCAAAGAGTGGGAGGAAGACTTAACTGAAAACTTTTCATTGCCTTCAATGGTAAGGCTGTAAAACAATTAAAGCTGGGAATTGTGAAGAAATTTTTATAATGAAATTTTTATACAAGCACTTGGCATTAAATCCACATTCTTGCCAACAATATGATAGAAGGCAAGACACACAAGTCCATTTTTATCCTTGAGTAAGACAAACAATGGAAATATTTTAAGTACCCCAATGTGAGAAAAAAAGGCATGTTAGATTCTTGAATCTACAAATCAATGACATTTTTCAAGAAATAAAAAAGATGGATTCATTTCTGGATCTGGACAGAATGTAAACACTGTGCAGTATGGAACAGCAAGGCTGTATGGAGTGGGGGGATCCTATAGGAGTGATGATTTCTTGTAGGATGCCAGTGGTGTGCTAGGGGTTTTCTCAGACGTTTAGGCTCAGAGCGGTGTGCAGCGCGATGCCTGATGGGCCAGGCTGCTTCAGGGAGCTGGGGAAACGGTGCGGCACCAGCACAACAGTCTGCCTTGTGCTGTACTGCAGAACCGGGGCTCTTGATCATGGGTTTCGCTATTACAAAGATGAGCAGTTGTGCTTTGGGCTCTTGGATACAACTGTAGCTATCAGTTGTACTGAGGGGAACCTAATTCCAATTATCTGAAAGCAGAGAAGAGTTTGTTTCTGTATTTAGCTACTTGCCCCTATCTAATTCATTCCTCTTTTACATGATAAGAAATAGAAGATACTCTGATACACCCATGAGCAATTATAAAAGCTATGTAAATACTGCCAATGTATCTATAAATATTCATTTCATATCAAATCTTTTTGATCACATTCACACACTTTCAGATTCTTATTTCTGCATACATTTCCCTGAATTCAGATTATCAAGCACGTTTGCTGAAACAGTGTATTTTAAGTAACTACTCACAGCAGACTTTCCACTTGTAATTGCTAATACTCATGTCAGAAACCTAACTCAAAGAACCACACTTATCCATTTAGGAAACTGAAGGTTATCACATTACTTGTATATCCCATAAACGGCTCACAAAAATTACCAGAATAAAATACAATTACACTAACAATGCATGTTAGCAACCTTGTGCAAGCAGTCTACTGAGATGAAGAAAGCTGATGACATACACAAGTGTTTGCTGTTTTTTAACCAATGCATGAACAACTACAAATGGAAAAGCAAGGTGACCCTCATTTAATGAATTCTTTGTTACAAATTAACTACCCTCCTATTAAAAAAATACTTTAAAATCAACTATATTTATACAAAAATATTTCTATATTAAGTGGATTCATAATTTTAAAAAAATTGGAATATTTTGCTGAAATTAACTGATGTGGTTTAATATTTTTCTTTGTAGACCTGATGTACCTCCAGCTGAAATCAACATAAGCCAGATAAATAAATGCTCTTGGCAGCTAGTTGTTTGTGCCTTAACATATTAGCCGTTCTTTTGATGAAATCAATATTTATTAATGACCTGTTTCACTTTTAAAACACTGCAACTCTTTCTGAAAGTCACCAAGTGTATAATCACTCCTGCACAAACCATAGACAAAACCCCCTTGACTAGCAAGTTCATAATTACAACACACCGACACGTTTTCAACTCCTATGCTTCTATATTAATCTTTGGTCAATACTTGTATTCTTTTGGATGCTTGGCATGAGACAGTGCTTCAGTGACTTGTAGAGACTCTCATCCAGCAAAGCTACCTCTGAGGCAGCGTTTGCTCTTACTGCTTTGTTTTCTTATTGCAACCCATTCAGCTGAATGGGCTTCCGTACTCCATCATTGTTAACACAACCATGACGAACCAAAAATCTCAGAAAGAATTGTACTGTGTCTAGTCATGTCTTTCATTCATATGAAGGGTTATGAAACATAAAAAGGCCTAGATAATATTAGATTGTTGTTAAGCTTCCTTAGCTGTCTGCTTTCATTTCAACCATTTGTAACAAATCCCAAGATTTTTTTATAGGCAGACTCTCAGTGGCACAATTATGTGCTAACTTCTGTTTCAACCTTTCATACCATGGCTGATATAAGTTGTGAGCCAGATACTGTGGAGATATATAACTACTGAGAAATGTCATATGAAAAAAATTTAAACCTCCGTCACATCTGAGATTAAATGTTACATCCATTTGTTTAATTTTAACTTACAAATTCTGAGGAAAGGAGAATACATGACCATGATTTTACGGCAAATTAGGAGCATCTGTTATGATAAACCATAATAATCACAGTTAGAATTTCTTATTATCTATGTCCGGCTGAGTGTCCAACACTTCTCTTTTCAAATCTAAACAAACTGCAGCCCAATTTTCAGCAATAATCAGCTAACAATTAGCAAACTTAATGGCTGCCCCAATCAAAAACATCACAAGTGAAGTTTTGTAATTTCCACCACTTGCAATGCAATACAGATTTGGTCAAGATCATTGCCATTGATACGAAACCAAATAAAATATATCAGCTCAAGCAACCATTATTTTTATTATGCAACAAAATAAATGGCTTTGCTGCACTGAAACAACAAACACGATGAGAGCTATTCAGACATCATCTGACTTATACTCAAAATTTAGTCCCACAAGATTAGGAAAAAGTAAATAAACCAAGTACAAGTTCAAATCACTACTGGAGTTTTAAGACATCAAGCCATCCTGATGTATTACCAGTACTACTGTGAAATCCTGGCAAGGTACTAGCAGAAGCTCAGTTTGACACCTGTATTCTTATTAGGAACATCTCTGCAGTATTTAGCAAGCACTTCATCCTCCTTCATTAACATTTAGTACAATCCCAAATAAATTGCATACAGTTCAAGAGTAAATTCTTCCTGCTCTTGGAAGGAAGATCTCCAATTCAATAAATTGATATTAACCTTTTTACTGTCTTGCATTAAATACTAGCGTGTTTTCAGTAACAGTTTCAGTGCAGATTTTTCTCAGGTAGTTTTTATCTGGAGATAAAACATCTTGCAACTGCTATCTGTTTAACAAGACGCAAGTATGAACCAGCTTCAGCTTGAAGGAAGGCAAGATGAAGTTGACTGTGTCCTTAAGAAGACCACAACTTTTTCTGGATGTCCAAAATGCCATTGCTAGGATCTCCTCAGTACAGCTGCTGTGCCAATATGTCACCCACCTATCATCCCAAGCTGAGCTAGTTTTATGTGCTTTAAAACTTACATATGCTTTTCATTTTCATATCCTTAAGAACCTTTCTAGCATCTGCATTGGTCATTCTTTTCCTGTTTCGGCCAAACTTCACCTTCTTATTCCTAAATCCCAAAAGCAAAGAACGTGGTTTTCTTAATTCTTGGGATATGTATGTAGAAAAGGTGACCAAATAATACAATCCAAGGGACTCTATAGAATACACAGCAGTAGCAAAAATACAGAACATATAAAATTCAGTCAGAACTCTCTCTCACATATATACAAAGAAGAAACCAAATCTGCACCCTATTTACATGAAATTTAAATTTTGGAGAAAGAACAACCAAAAAAAGAAAAAGAAAAAGAACAGGAATTCGTGCTAAAGGACAATACTATCAAAAAGAATACGTTTGTCAAGCACTTTTCTCAGGGTACCAGCAAAGAAAAGATCTAGTGTCAGCCGATTCTCTCTCTATTTCATTTTGACTTGTACTAAATCCCCATAGTACAAATTCGCATACAAACCAGTAATAGTGAGGAGGAAACAAACCCACAAAGGCTTCCATAGAAAAGAACGTTCCTAATATTTGTATCTCATGTCACTTGCATCTTTTCTCTACTTGAACATCTTCCTTGGTGTCTTATTTCTGCTTAGCAGCTCTAGCACATCTTAACCTAAGACAACCATAACCCAGGGCAGCTCTGACCTACAGAAATACTAGCCAGCCGATTTTGAAAGAACAAGGACTTGGCATTGATAGCTTCTCAGTTATCAGCAATAATGAAGTGCTTTTTGCACAGCAGAAAAATGCTACAGTGCAACATGTGCTGCAGCGATATTAGCTTTCTTGGTGGGCAAGAAAAAAAAAGAGCTGTACCGATGTAGCAGTTTTATCCTCGTGTAACTGCTACTGACGTACCCAAAGCCTGATTGGTAACAAAGAGGTTTGAGAGCTTTTTGCTTTTTGTTTTGTCCTGCCTCTCCTTAAACAATCACACCTTCAGACACAGACAGAGAAAAACATCCAGGTCTGAAGTAAATGTGTTTTGCACTTAAAAGCTTATATACAGAAGACTGGAAAATGGTGCTTAACCATAAGCACTAAAGGTTGTATCGTACAGCATATGAATGACACGTGTTCCACCAGCAATCTATTAGTGACATTTCCAAGCTAAGGAGTGCTTAATTTTGCTAATTTAATATTGATATGTATCTTAACTATAGCTCCTTCTTCAGATTCTGAACTGAAGGCCAGTGTTGGCCCCACTCAGTTGTACTTGGGCTCCGTTACATCCATGGGTGTTTAGTCTCCTGCACAAGACTTTTATGTAAGAAAATTCTTCAGACATTTTAGATTACTTAGGTCATAAATTATTCCTGGTTTGACAGTAGAACCTATTTCCCTAAAGGCTCTTGATTTCTAAAACCATGTGCAAACGCGTTATAAGAAATGTGCACAGCCATCTGGGAAGGTGTAAAGAGACAACTGACCTGGGTAAAGGCCATAAACCCAGTCATTAAAAGAATCCACAATGGTAGGAGAGAACCCACATTTTTACAAAGATCCCTCTAGATTAGAAAATGTGGCACTAACCCATATACATATAATCTATCAATCTTTTTTGATGTTTTTTACAGGACCTAAAAATCCCTTTTCATTGATACCTTCTTCTGTTGATGATATCAGTGTTTCTTTAAAATTGTGATTGTCGAAACAATTATTTAAAAAAATAGCAGAAACATCAGAGATGTCTAAATTAGCAACTTCTCATTTTCTCTGGAACCCTGAAAATATGGGTCCAGCGTACCCCAGTCAGAGATATATAGCTTCAGCCCCTCCTCACTGACAACAGTGTAAGAAAAAAACCTGAGAAGTATTTCAGCTGGCAAAGACGAGTCATTTCTGCTGCATGAGTTTAATTCATGAACTGATAAATGCATTCCTTTGCCAACACATGCTGTGCTTAAAATAAGGATCATTATTGATATAGATATTCTGGCATAACTATATTAGCAAACACTTTCTACTGAAGAACAAGACCAAAAACATATCTTCTTCACTAGAAATGTTGGGTTTTTTTAAAATTGTGAGCCACAAAAAACTTTAAACTTGAAGTAAAAGTTTTGGAGAGAGTTAATTTCTTTAAAAGGTAACATCTTTTACTTTTGAAGCAAATTTTGTTTTATGCTACTGTTTCAACGTAAAACTAATTACAAATAATGATATGAAAAAAGAAGTCATTTCAGGCATCTTACCTGTAAAGGCCACCTCTATATTCTGTAGCTCCATTAGTCTAATCTAGGGGATTTTCCCCATTCTCATCATGCTAAACAGAAACAGCTACCACTGATGTTACACAAAACAATTTCCATGTAGCCATATGACTTCTAATACACCCATATATTCTGTTTTATACAGAAAGAAGAGGCAGACAAAGAAATAAATTTGGAAACTACTTTCAGTTGAATCCAACTGACATGATGTGGGAGCTAGCAATTCCTCTTAAGTTCAATCTTCCATCTTATCAAAAGAAAGATTTGTTAATGACTTTGAAAACTCTTACATGAGTCATTTGCTAAGAATACTAAGGGATGGAATTAATTTTCCTCTGAATTAAAAATTCTAGGTGTTTTTTCTTTTTATTCCAGGAAAGAAATATCTAAAATCACAGCAAGTCTGTTGCTTTATGATTGTTGCTTATTTTAGCATCTGAGAAACAATAACTTTAAGGTAATAAATGCCCTTTCTTTTCCACATAAAGAATTGCAGCTATTTGGTCTTTGAGTGAAATACATACTTCCTAACATTATTCTAAAAGAAGCTGGAGAAAATAACAACAGTTCAAGAATAAGGAAAAAAATCCATTGAAATTCTATACAATAACAGTCAGAGAAAATACTTTGAAGAAATTATTAGCCTGTATTGATTTAATGCTTTCTTTTGAAAACCTTAGCAGTTCCTTAGGAGACTATTACAGCCAGGTTTATCTGAATTTTGTCTCATTCTGTGGTACCCTCATCACCTCCTTGAGGAATAGTTTACCGCAGAAATAAACTATTTCCTCCATTTTAAATCTAAGGAAAAAAATAATCAGAACTGAATTAGTAGTACTGAATTTCTTGAAAAAAAAAATTGGAAAAGAGCAAATGAAAACATCTTGTGATCTGGTATACTGCAAAGAATTTACACAAAATTTATTTTTCAATGGTAAGGATAAGACTCTGGATTTCAATAGACATCAAATATATATCCCTTGATTTTCTCAGGCTCTGTAAGCACATAAAAAAATACATAATATTTAATTTGAAAGAGCACAAAAGTTATTTCATACAGAAAAAACTGAAAATAGAGGTAGTCTTCTCTGAGCTGAAAAACATCAAATAAATCTGAAAAGAAAATCGTAACAACATAAATTTCACTCTTTATTTTCTTATTATCAAAATATTTTAAGAAAAGTGTTGGTATTCCCTTGCTTACAGATCCCTATTCCCAATAGTATTTCTTCCAACTGACTTTAGAAGCAACCACTCACACCAGGATGTTATTGGGGGTGAGTTATTTAATGACTGCAGTTCAGAAGAACCAGACTGATTTTGTGGGTTCAGTCCAGGTTTAGGTAATTAAAGCTCATACAGCCGAATGAGTTGGAAGGACTGTAGCAGCTTTATCTTGATCATTCAACAGGAGAAACTCTTCTGACAACCATTTAGGCTTAGTGCCATGTAAATATTCTGGCATAAGTAATTCAATACTCTTCACTCAGCTTCCTTGCAGCAATCTATGGACTCTTCAAAAAGACTTCTAATACTGTTTGCTTCTGAGGATGGTAAGATGCATATGATCTGCCTGTTTTAGTGTTTTGCAGATCGTTTAGTACTCCCAAAATTTTGAAGTATATAATTATGCTTGAAATAATTAGAATCACAGTTTAGGAAAAAAAAAAGCAAACACCAAAAGGTAAAAAAAAAAAAAAAAAAAAAGGTGGGGATCCCTGTAGTAAGCATGCTGGAAAATTTGAACTGAGTTTGTGAATCCAATGTATGTGGCACTCTGAACATCTAGACCTGATCCATTAAAGCTCAGCAGTAAAAATCCCATTGAGTTCAAGGAGTTCAAGAATGTGGAAAGGGAATCTGTGGTATTAGTATATTTAAAAATGGGCAAGAGAGACATAGGTTAAAAGAAGGATCCAGGCACTGAAAAGATGAAAGGCTAAGCAATATGGGGGTGAAAAGTCAAGAATAAGAATTCATTTTATCTCCATCTTCTTTAATGCAAGAGGAATAAAAAGAAATTTTATTTGACAAAGTGCATATGGAGCAAAGAAGATCCATGTTCTTCCCGGCTCTGGCACTGCTTACTCTATCTTTTATTTCAGCTCTCACAATGGAGCCCATAAACATAGCTTGCTGCAGAATACAACTTAACACAAACCAGGTACAACACCTCCATGATCTTTCCCTTTGCCTATATTTAAGCATATTAATCCATCCTCAAAAGTATTGACACCTTCCACACAAATATGTGCTAGGATTCCTTTGATATCCAAGAATAGATAAAGTTGCTTATCATGCCCTATCACTATGTTATACCCTGCCCAAAATTCAGTGATAGCACTTCAGAAAAGAGAAACCAAGAAACGGATGACCATAATACACCTGACTTAGTCATATTTGGAGTCAAGGGTCCCTTTCCCCACAAACACTTAGAAATCATAGTTTCACAGATAAATTCTTTGGAAATTTCTCGAAGGAGCACTCATGCATGTCCTGTATTCAGTGACATAAAGCAAAGCTGAGAGATAATTATCCTGTGAGCATGGAGTCAGTGCAGTGTAAAAAAGGTGCCAAAAATTTCAATGCTGTCATTAACTGCTGCTGGCTGCTTGTCATCTTAGAATGGAGGACAGCCCATCAGCCTGTACTGGGAGATGGGGAGATGAGAACATACCTGTACACAGTAGGATATTTATAAAATCTAATCATGCAGGGAAAAAATACAGAAATTGCCTCACAAAGAGTTGTAGCACTTATTTCGGTTACATGACATTTCATTTTTCCTCTAGAGCCAGCAATGTCATCTTGCTGATCTTTCCCTGATTTAAAAGTAAGTTTCCCAAAACCTATTAAAAACTGAATTTTTGTATAGTCCCTGAATTGAAACAAGATCAAAGAGAGAAAGAACCACTAAATTCAGTGGAATGTTTTGTCTATTTGCACCTGATCTATTTCTTTTGAAAGCTGTCAACATTAATATTTTTAACTCTTTTTTAAAGCACCTTGTAAATTTTAGTGCTTAAAACAAGGGGTTCCTGCTCTCGCTTCTGTGTTAGCATGCAAATAAGCAAAGAAATTGCCTCTATGCATATGTTGTTGCACTACTAAATAAAAAAGAAGAGCACCAGACATTTTTAGTCTCTGACTCCAGGCACCTCAGGCAGGCAAAGCAGAATAGTTTAGAATGGTGCATCCTCTCAAAAGCACGATCATATATACGCAGCGTGTAGGTTTCAATGCATGCTATAGCAAATTTAAGACATGCAATACAAGACCAAAAACCCGTAAGGATAATGTGCCATAAGAAGAGAGTTTGAGAAATCAAAAGGTTTCACCACTGGCACAGGTCTGAGGAGAGGAACAAGTTTGTTAAATAAAAGCCCCAGATGATACTGTAAAACAAAATAAATCATATTCCATGTTACAGAAGAAGAAAAGTACAAATTGAAAAACAATCCCAGTGAGTCTGATCTGAGCCTGCCTAACTCCTGCCCAACCCCCAACATCTAAGAGAAAGGTGAACCGTTCCCTTTTCTCTCGCCTGGATGCCAAACTGTCCCTCGGGAGGTTAGAAAGGAAGTCCTGGTGGTCTTTTAATTACCGTCATCTTAGGCATTTCTCTAATTGGATTAGCTATAGCCTTTTTAAACAAAGCTAAGTTATTGAGCTGATAATGAAACTGTGTTTTGGTTTGCAGACAAAAGTATTCCTGTTTATTTGTAGCTTCGCACTATTTACAATAAATATCTTAATCTGCTACTTCAACTGATTCAGGTACATTTTATTTTATTTTACTGGCTGGCCAAGTTCAATACCATTTCAAGAGACAACTTGCTAAACTTCTAAAACATTTTATCTGATTTCTCTTTCATCTCTTATATTGAGTTGTAAAACACATTTTTCTTATTCATAAAGAGTGCCACGAACACAGATTTCAGCTGAAGTCTGATCTACATGACAGCTGCTGAAGCCACGGACAAGAAAAACTATAAATCAAATTGAATGAAGCGGGATATAAATGATAGCACCTTCAGCAGTAGGTGCATTGCTGAACATCGCATCAGCAGAGCTGGTTAAGATATATTGCTTTGACTATTGTATTTTATTCCCGTGGCAATAGCAGATTGAGTGTACTTCTGTTTAGACTTCAGCAGGTCTTGTTCTCCTAGAAAGCTCACAGCAGCCAGACTAAGCCAACTCTGAGGTGCTACTGCATAAAGTGAAATTTCCCAAACTGAACTTGGTAGTTTAATTCATCCATGGCAGATGTAAACATTGAGCTTCACTTGGTTCAATTAACCTCCAGGTGCAATTCCCCAGGGAGGGCACATCCTTGGATGGAATGAACTGGCATCACACCTAACTCTTCATATATTTCCACCTTTCCCCTCTTTTTCTTGGGCTTTCAGGAACATCCATTCTCGCCTATGCAGGCAGGCAGCCTCCCCCCAGATGGCCAGGAGGAGCTCAAACAAAGAGCAGTTTGGGTGACATTTCCAACTGGCATTTTTTCAGCTGATGCTTAATCAACAGCAAGATGTGCTGATGCTTGGAAACATCAGAGTCCAAAACCAGGTGCAGCTCAAGCGAGATTTCAATTTGACAAGAATATTCTGCAAAGCTCACAACATCGGTTTGGGGTCCATACCGCTTTCACGCACTGTATATAGTTGGAAAGTAATTTAAAAACTGCAGCACATTCCCTGGCCCCCTACACTATAGCTCATACAATTGGAATGGGACTGCTATAAGATATATGAATAGCGAACACATACATTGTTTATGTCTGAGAATATGACTGAGCAAACACAGCCATTACTACATTACTTGCCCTTTCTACATGCCTCTGTCTGTAAACCTTCCCCTCTTGATAGTTCCTTGCAGATTTTTAAACAACTTTCAATGGATATAGAAAAATGGTAGGAAAATAGGTAAGGAAGAAAAAAAGATGGAAGGCAGGCAAAACAGTCCTTGTGAGATGAGCTTGGGAGCAGAATGAGATGGCGTTTTCAAGGACTGTGCAAGCACATAGAGTAAATTCTGTGAAAAACTGAAAAAAAAGTGGCCAGTGTTACAGCTTCATAATCACTTCTACAGACCCTCTTACTGGTGAGTTCAGTTGCAAAATTAGTCTCCCCTTTCCTCAGATTTTCTCTTTCTCTCAAAGGTTGTTTGTCTTTACATTTGTCTTTTGCACCTCTAAACCTACTGAGCATTTTCTGACTGTCTATATGTGTTATAACTTTAGTAATGTGAATTTATAGTGCTCACTCTCATTTTTACCTATGCAGTTGTTGCATCTCATTGACATAATACTGTTTAGAAGTGTTTTGGCACATGTTGGATGTTAACGGTTACTATATAAACCAAAGTTTCATTCTAATTTCATAGAGATTGATATAATCACAAATGTCAGATTTGTGTCTGCTCCTATACTTATACAACTTGAAAATACAAGTCATCACGCATGTAATACACCCACACACCCTTTTCTTAGTATGGACTAAAATACAATTCAAATACAATAACACTATGATGGTTTTAAACTCTTAACATCAGGTTAGAGATTTAATTATATATTAATAACATTATTTGTATGGATGTTTCAGTAAAGGTCTACAACACCTGTCCATAAAACCTCTTACTAAAAGCATGAGTGTCAACATCTAAATATATTCTGCATTTCTGTTAAGAGGTTCTACAGAGATTTTCTTTGATCAAACGTAGGTGCATCTTGTACTACCTGAATTTTTGTACATGCTAGAACATGGAATATATTTGTTTATACTGTTACATTACAAGATAGTATGATATAATATAAGTTAATGTATATTCCTACATTTTAGTCTGAATACCCTTACTTGGTCAGTAAAAGGGAGAGGGGAACTGTCTGATGCATGCCACATATAAAACTCAGCAATTCAAAGATCTAAGTGGTAAACCTTATGCTATGGTATGGTAGCTCTGTGACATCCCATAGAGGACCTATGTATCTAAACCAGTGGATGCATTACACTCCTCATTTAGATAATATTTTTAGCTGCTATAAATGTTATCAAAATCCTCTATTTTTTCTCTATTTACTAAAATAAAATAATCTTCTATCAAAAATATCTTGTTAAGCACTTTTATTTTCATAAAGCGAAGGCTGGCCTTAGCAGGCAACAATCACTGATGGAGGTTTAAATTTACAGCATCTTAATTTCTCGATGGCTTTTTAGTTCCTAGCTCAGTTTTGAAAATTTTCATAGACTAGACTCTATATAGTAATTGCCACTAAACAAACAAAAGGGTACCTTTCCATCCGATCTGTGGATGTCTACCTTCGGTATACAGCAACAGCACACACTGCAGTGGTTTTATACCAGCTTTCTCCTGAAATCAGGAAATAGAGTCCAGTTTTCAGTGCTTTCCCTTAGCACTTCTCATCTTTCAGTATGACATTTTATCCACTTATTTATTTTTATACCGATACTTCTCCCTAATAAATCTTCTATGGAACTCAAAGGCTTGTGTAATTGAATTAACAGGTTTATAGAAAATAAGTTATAGCCAAAATTGCTATATGGTGGGGGTGGAGAAAGAAGGAATATTTCAGCAAGATGCAGCCTATTATGTAAATTTGTCACCACATGCCATACATAATGAATAAACCTTGTGCTCTTAACACTTTGATTATAGACTATACAGACAATGCAAATTAAAATTCCTGCTGCTCTATAAATGCAATGAGAGGAAATTATGTAAATTTTAACACATTAGATTGATTTGGTTGAAATGAAACCTGTTCCACTTGATGTTTTAGGGGAAGAGCCACAATTACAATGATTGAGAAAGTGCAGTGTTAATGAAGTGTGTTATTGCTAATCAATTCCTCCTCCTCTGGTAATGGCACAGGCATGTGCACTGTCACTACATCATTCACTGGCAAATGTAACCACTCACACCACCAGAGTTTATATGGTAGAAGTTAAGACTTCCATAAACTCATGTATATGGCCCTGCTTAACATCAGAGATTTCACAACTATGATAGGCGGTCAGGAAGGGTGTGGGCTCTCATACGTACATACACACGCAACGTGCGTGTGTGTATGTGTATGTATAGATTATCACATGGTAATAACTTGAACATGTTTAGTTAACTGAAATTAAAAGCAAGGTCTGCCAAGCTTTAAAAACGTTTTCTGTCCAAATTGAAGAAACTGAAGAATCAGACTCAGTGGTTTCAAAAGTTTCACACAAACAATGTATTCTTCCAATAACAGAGTTATGGTAGGAATTTGGAATGTCTTTACGACTGAGTATATCTGATTTCATTCTGTAACCTTATTGTAAGGAGCTGCTGCACACATGGCTGACAGAGCTGTTTTACAGTTAGCTGACACGTGAAGTAGATTCTACCTTCTTTACACGAAGCCGAGGAGCTGTCTTCAGATGTCTCCATCATGTCACCATTTTAAACAAAATACTTTTTAGAGCTCCTCACCGGCATGACAATGAATTGCAGAATACTGCATTGTTATCTTGTCTTAATTATTTATGGTGTTACATGAGATAATTAATTAGATTATTTATAATAATTTAGCATTTTGCAGTCCTTTTGTTCTATAAAATATTCCATAGTATTTTTAAAGAAAAATTTGCATTTGCAGAAGGATCTGCAGTATTAGAAATTTGTTGCACATGTTATTTCACAGGTAATATGAGAAGGTGGGATGACCCAACCTATTTTATTTTCTTTCTATTTACATAACTTTTATATTATTCTCAGAAACATTTGTCATCACATGTAGCAACTGCATTTCTTTCCTGTCTTTACTGACTATTCTCCCAAGAATTTATTTCTGTTCCCACTAAGATACGAGGAAGCACTCTGCGCAGAGACATCTCGCTGGCTTCAACAGCAGTTTGACCCACAGGATTGTTGAGGGTCTTGAACATAACAGATAAAAAATCAGGACAGCACAGTCAATGAGAGCGCTTTTATGCAGGAACGACATAGCTGATAAACATACAACACACACACGCAAAGACTGGCACTTACCATATGAAATTTTAGTATATTATGTTTGGTCCATGAACATAGAAAAAAGAGGGGTTGGGCCTCAGCTGTGAAAGGAAATCTGGCGGACCAAAAGAAGAGAATGCAAAAGTAAGAATAAAAGGAGAAAGATACAAAGGAATTAATCTTTCCTAGAAATAAAGTAACATTTCTTTTTGCAGGCTGGGAATCCATTCTTGTGTCAGCATGCGCATCTCTGCTATGTTTAGGGTTTTAAAAATGCCACCCAATTTTTGCTTCATCAGTCCTGAACTAACGTGACTACGCCACCGACGGAGAGAAGCAGAGCGCGCGCTTGGGATGGAGCACTGTTCCTTCAGACCATGGGCTTCTGTCACCACCCTAAATTTCTTCTGACTTTTGGCTGGGGCTGCTGGAGGAATCAGCTGCAAACTCTCTTTTCCACATTAGGGTACATATCTATGTTACATTGTGCTAAATAGAATCTCAAAGCATGATGTAGTCAAAGAGCCACTTGGAGCTTAGCAAACAGAGATTCGCAAAACAAAACATGAAAAAACATGTAAAATTGAGAAATAGGAAAAACAATGTCAACTAAGCAAACTTACAATTTTTGGTAAGATGTTTAGTTAATAAAATAAACACAAAGAATCACAGTGGTAAATATCTCAACCCACAGGAATCAGCTTAATTTCCAGCTCGCAAAGTTCCTAGAAAACCAAATCTCTCCATGCTAGCTTTTGCTTGAATTCTTTGACTTCAGACTGCTTTGTTTATAGGAGAAAGCTCTCTTTGATGTTGAAATATTAGAAGGAGTGAAACAATAAATTTCCCATATTCTAATATCCAGCCATCCTGAGCTTGTTCAAGGACCCCTTGATTCATGAAGGCAAATAATTAAATTACCTGAGCTTTGATCAAGGAGTTGCTGCAGTCCCTTTTTGATGTAGAATGTGGCTGTTTGAAGCTCCAGACAGATAACCAGCCCATATGGTTTTTAACCCTTTTGCCAGTAGTAGCAGATTTTATGCAATGTTCTGGCATTTCAAAGTGAGCACCACAACATCATTTGGCGATGCTGCTCCAAAGGGAGCATGGTAGGTATAGTAGATCCAACTGGATACTTATACCACACATTTGATGGGATGTTTATTGAAAGGCTGAAACTCTGCCTCCTAAACAAGCTGAAATTGTTTTTCAGTCAAGTTAACTTGCCTTAATATTATGCTTTGGCAGCTGCTCTTTAGACGGCACATCACTGAGACACATAAAAATCCTTCTGAGAAGCAAGAAGGTTTGCCTTTGCAACACAAGAGTTTTCATCACGTTCCATGCTTTCCAACTATTCCCCACCAAACGAAAGGTGAGTAGTCAGGTGAAAGAACGTTCTGAAAATAGGAAAAACAAATAGATAGATTTAAGCCTTTCATTCCCTCTCCTCAAATGCAAACACCTGGATGAAGTCATCTTTGCCATTAACAAGTCAAAGTCCCAGTCATGCTGCCTGCAAGATGGAACAGAAACTAGAAGTCAATGCAGATGCTGTCCCTCTCAGCTGATTTGTAATTTTGAATATGATTACTGAAAGAATTCCTCTCAATAAATGAGGAATTATGCTCCTCTTCATTCATTCTAGGATTCCTTGGAGACATGAGGAGGTTACTAAAAGGGCATAATTAGAAAGCATAATTAATGCATAGGGATCTCTTACTCAGTTCCCTATACAGCTTCAGCAACATAGCGCTATATATATATATATAACACACACCCCCTTAATTTTAGCAACAGTTCCATGGATTATGGAAATGACCTCACCAGACTACTGAGAAGTGGGAAAAATAGTTTTGCAACAGGACTTTTTCTGGTATCATTCATGGTAGAAAGGCATCTGTCCTTTAAGGCACAGCTGTGGAAAGGATTCGTGTCATTCAGACCGACATCTCAATTCGTAAGGATACAGGCTTAAGAAAGCATAATGAACATGCCTGGCTTACTATAGATAACAGACAAATTATTTTGGGGCATGAGGATGTAGACAGAAATTCATGTCTTTACATTTAAAACACTTGATATGTTATTAAAAACTTGGTATGTTTCAAATTTGTTGGAAAATAAAACTTGGGGCCTTTTATAAAGCCCAAAGGGGAAATGCATATAATCAATTGGTGAGAATAAGAAACGAAGTTAATGTTTATATAATTTTATGGGTTTTTTTCCGTTAAGTCACAGAAGCTGCATATATAACCAGCATGTGAACCATCATAGCTGAGCGACTCAAAATACTCCTTGTAACGTTACTGAAAGCATGAAAGGAGGAGCTGCTGATCTCAAATTCAAGAAGCAATTACCATTCATTAACTCAAAGTAATAAACTGCCCAAGGCGTTTATGGGTTAAATATAGTCTACTTTTAAGCACATGGAAACAGTTAAAACACAAGCTTTTCTGCTGTTTATTTTGAATTATTTCATTTCTAGTAAAAATGGATTTAATTTCCAGATGGGCTTTACCTCTCGGCAAAAACATTCTTCTTCTTTCCTCCAGTAGGCAAAATGATTTAATACCAACGGAAAAGTCTTTTGTACACATTATTAATGTCATTTACATTACTTTCTTTTCTTAATAAAGTATCAATGACCTTCTGTAAATACTTTGCGAAAAAATAAATAAAAGTTAAAAGTCCCATTTTTGTTAGCTCTCACACTATGTGCAGCTTTCAAGAAATAACTTGCTAGTCATTCATTTTTAAAGGGAAATATCATAAAGGCTAAGTTGTTCCACAGAATATATATGGTGATAGTCAGAAATAGGATTTAACAGCTATGAGAACAAAACAGGGATTTGCACCCTGTTCATCAGTAATCTGATACATGTAGGCAATCTGGTTCAAGTTTGCTGTAGAGGATGGCCTACAGGATCTCACAAAGGCAGTAATTACAGCTAGCATATTTTCTAACCTCTTGCTCAACATTAAAAAGCCAAGGTCATGACAATGAGCAACTGTCAAATCTTGGTAAGAATCAGAGCTGGCACTTTCTCTATAGACTTGATTGTTTCAGCCAAACTAATTTCTTGTTCAATTTGATTGGATAATTAGACAAATATTAGTGCAATTTCTTCTATATGATGGTGTATCGATAGCAGTCCCAACACTACTAGGACTAAAAATTGGCTTAGCCCTCCCACGCACACTTCCATGTAAACTCTTTAAAAACAGGAGTTAATATAATTACCAAAACTACTTTAAATTTCCGTATCAAGGACATTGTTCAAGAATACCAATGTCAACTGAATAACCCTATGGACTCCAATGCAGTTTCTCTGTTTTATATCAGGTTGACTAGACAGAATTTTAACCAGTTTCGTGTAAATGTCAGATAAATAGTTTAAACTTGTCTACTCGTAGAAGTACTAAAAAAAGTCTGCTAACAACAAAAACAAAATCCTGAGCATATATTAAATAAGGTGGATGTTTCCATAGCCTTGTAAATGTACAAATATATACTGAAGGTCACAACAAAGTGGTATTCAATGTCAACTCAATGCTATTCAAAAAAAAATTAGACTTTTGTAATTTGACTTTTGATTTTCATTATGTGCTTTGACTGCTCCTTTAAAAAACAGGCCAGCAGCCACTTACTAATTTGTGATGCTACAGAATCACAGTACATCCTACAGCATGGAGTAAATCTTCCTGTTTCCTTTTCCAATGGAGTTGATTGTGTCTCAGTTACATATGACACCTACATACTGTATATTAACAGTCTAGTGAGGCAGTAAGGCTGGTTCTAATTTCCTTTTTCATGAGACTGCTTGAGTATTTCTCAGATCATACCGATGTCACCTTATTTAAACGTGGAGTTTCCTTTGTTATAACGTAAACATATTTGAAGTCACTGAACATACTGAGAATTAGTTTTATCATATCTAACTGCTCACAGTAGCTTGACATATACCTAGCCAAACATAAAGAAAGTTAGACTTCTGCTTATGGCCAAAAAATTAAGTAATGTGTGAGAAGATAACTGGCCATTACTAACAATTTGGAGGGGTATGATTACACTGCAGCCTAGGAATGGGAAGCCTTTGTTTAATTCATATAGAATTAAGAGCTAAAGGAGAAGGGAAGTGTTGGATTAGTCTGACCCAATCAATCGGAGAAGAAGGTCTCCACATTTGAGAATAAGTGGCGGTGGTTGAGTAAAGCAGGAATACGCAAATAAAAAGGAAGGCTAGAAAAGAAGAGTCCGCTATACCTGATAAAATGGGAGGGCAAAGTTTGCATTGAAAAATGGGAAATGTTGAAGGTGAAAAGTTCACTGAATATTAGATTTTGTGCTGTAGCAAGGGAGCAGAAGCTAATAAACTGAGGTACAAGGAAAATGATCTAAACATAAGCAAGTTCAATGAACTCAAGATGATGATGCAGGAACCTGAGAAACCAAGAACTATGCATGCCTAGGAGCACAGGCTCAGTCTTACCAAGGTCATATAGACAGCAACTTTAAATATTATACATGTTTTATTTTAACCCAGATCATGCAGATACTCCAATTAGCTCTGAGGTCTCCAAATCAACTTTGTACAGATCAGTGGTCTGGGAACTGCAGTACAGGATCGTGAATCATCAAGGAAGGGATCATCTCAAACCAACTTCACTACAAGGGTGGAACCAAAGACTGCACCATAGAAAACCACATGCTAGAGATCTCCAAGAGCACTGTTAAATTTAGTACCTGAAACATGACTACATATTCATAGTTTATTAACTTATTTTTTTTCATATAAATATTGCAAAAATCGCAATTTTAAGGACAGAAAGAACTATAATGACCACCCTAAGTCTGACCTACAGTCACTTGTATTGCTTCCTAATCAGCCCTTTTGTATGTAAATGATAAATTGTTTGTATGTAAATGCCAATGCCTGCTATGGTTTTTTCTTGCTTTAGAAAAAGAAATGCTATGTAAATTGCCACCGTGCTAAAAAGAATTGAAATGCATACTAATCAGCCATATTCTCTGAGCTATACCGGCTATAACTGGAACAGTAACAAATAAAAAGACAACAATCAGTGGTGGACAAAGTTTTCCATTTGAATGAGAGCCCCACGTAAAATTATTATTCAACTGCTTTTCAAAATTTTGGAACACCTTATGTCTGGAGAAATTGGGTTGAAACCATGAATGAATGGTAACTTTCACTAATGTGAAATATTGAAGATCTCCACTGGAATTTCAATTGCAAGAAAAATATGCTGAAAGAGAATGGGAAGGAGAAGTTTTCTTTAAAAATATCAGTTCACTGCATGCATTGAATAAACGTTTGAGTGATCCTTCAGTTACATCAGTTTGGTAATCTCTGTGGTTAAATAACGAAGGTTACAAGCAATGTGAAACCAGAGGGTTTGATCACTGTGCTCTACATATGGAATTAACCTGGCAGCATTCAACTGTTTAATGTTGTTCATTCCTCAGACAGACCTTACCAACCATTTCTGCCCTGACTATGAAGAGTGCACTAAAACCTTGTCTTGAATGGTGATCTAAAATTAACTAAGTGATACTTAGAAATACCTAACTACATCAGTACGTAGTCACGTCTGCTAAAAGGGAGGGCTGCCTGTCGGAAGCACTGCTCTGAAAAGGACAAGATCTAGACCTAAAATTTCAAGTGTGTTTTCTGGTGCTAATAAGACCAGGGTTTTTATTTGGTAAACACTATGCAAAGTCTGTTTACCTCAGGAATTCTCTCAGATAAAATTAAATTATTCTTTCCAAAAATTAGGTACAAAATTTTTCAATGTCCCTTCCCTCAAACAATTTAAAGGTTGTAATTTTTACCTGTTGCTTCAATTAAAATTTTCCACTAACACACAAAAAGTAATTTTAACTATACAAATGAAAATACACATAAACATGCATAAAGTACACATAAGATGTAGGCAGGTACATAAAGCTACATGACTAAATAACTCTGAAGAGGTCTAAGAATCCTTGTCTGGGGGCTGGTATAGTTAGAGGTATTCTGCTCTGGTAAGGAAAATAGATTTATTTTTGGTTCAAATGCCAGCCAACTTCGCACAAACTCTATTTCTATTGTTTGCCTTACAATGTCTACATACAAAAAAAAATTAGTTGATAAAAGATGAAAGGAGTAATGCAGTTATTCATTCAGCAGCCAAGATCTTTGAGATAATTACTTTAAATCAAGAAGGGGCAGACCATTTAAATTTATGACTTAATGCCGACACATGCATGTATTAATTAGACAGTTAGCATTAATGGAAATAGGGTTTAGTCTCTTGATTCAGATAGAGCTATCATTTCTGGTTTATACTGAACTAATGACTTATCCTTGGCAGAATGATATGTATGCATGTATTTAACTATTCAACTTAACCACTGAGACCAATTAATATGTTTCTGAAGTTTTATTTTATTTAAAAATATATATCAGCAGCCTCACTGGGATAAAAATGGTGTTGAACCAGAGTTTCTATGGCACCAGTTTAACCTTAAATGTAATAGTTTCACATGGAATATCTGATAATCGCACTGCATAAAATGAAGAGTACCGAAAAGCAGTGCAGAGGAAGCAGCTCTTCAATGGGACTGACGTTCAGTTAAGGAACTTTTTAGCTCCTTACCAAGCTAGCATAGACCCTGTGCAATTGGGAGCTCCCGCGAAAAGAAATGGTGGCTGCAAGTAGGTACACCACAAATTTAATCTGTATCCCGGTTGCTAGTGTGAGGATAGAAGCAAGGAACAAAACAGTGAGCAGTCATCTAAGCCAGGCTGTTTTCAAGTTATGGGGTAATACTGATAGGGTAAGAAAACTTGCCCTGGTTACACCGTACAAAGATTATTTGTACTCCCCTATATATATATATGTATACACACACACACACTCCCCAATAAAGGGAGTTACATGTTTGGTGCTGTGAGGCTCACAAACATGGAAATGCTGTGAATTGTGTTTTAAAGGGTTACTGAATATAACTCCTGCTACTCTGGTCTTCACCTATGTGGGCCTGTGTCTCCACAGCATCGTTGGGAGTTCGTTGGAACAGTGTCAGACCGTATCAACACAATTAAATGAAAGCTTAAGTGTAATTACTGTCTAGATAGGTACTTCCTACAGCTTACATTCATATATCAAAGTACTGTTCAATTTTGTCTACTTTATAATACTTCATGATCCACAATTGCATTTTATGTTAGTTTATCTATGACGTGGCTACGGTATACCTGTTCACGAACTGTTAAAATCGTCATTATGATAATGAATTATATTTGGAAACCTATTGCTGCATCGTTCACCAATCACTCTGGAAAATCCTGGCTACCCTTTTACATTAAGTTACTTGGTCCTTTTCTTTTAATCCATTTACACTATTTCTACTACTCTAATTCTGCCTGCCATTGCATTACAATTAAGAATTCTGATGAACTGTGCTGATTCAGAAGGGAGAGGGCTCTTACTCATTGCCAAACTCAGAAGGAAAAAAAAAAAAACCAAACAAAAACCCCTTAGAATTTGCTTAAGCTAGCACTTTAAAATTGAAGAGCTAAATTATGGCTCATGAAGCCAGCAGAGCTCAGTGGGACCGGGATGCCTGAAAGCCACCGCACCACCCAAGCAGTTATGGAAGAAGGCCTTATGCCTTTGTCAGGCAAAATTAACCATAATGTCACCTTCCCCAAGGGCACTGCTCAGCGGCCGGGCTGGCTGCTCCAGATATTTGTCTCTGAATTCCTGCTGGCTTGCAAGGCACATGTCCCAGCCATGCGTAATGTTCTCTGGAGGGCCTTGAACATGACCAGCAGCTCTAAATTTTCCACCCACCTTGAGTGCATCTAAGAGCTTAAGGGCTGTTCCTGCCTCAGAGCACAGAGGATGGGCAGTTAATGGGTCTCAGACTGCTCTTTGCAACACAGCACTCCTCAGCAAAGCAGTGGTCATTTTCAGTGCAGTAGTTACCAACTCTCTCACAAGTGTTGTTACTCTAAAATAATTCTTAATTAATATCCTAAATCAGGCAATTGACAGAAAACTGTATGACTATTGTGGCATTATGTGGCCCTTTTTTGGCATCAAAGTTGTAGACAACGATTTCTATTAGA
This sequence comes from Gorsachius magnificus, assembly GCA_034008185.1. Classification (NCBI taxonomy): domain Eukaryota; kingdom Metazoa; phylum Chordata; class Aves; order Pelecaniformes; family Ardeidae; genus Gorsachius; species Gorsachius magnificus. Next base: position 38,196,677 of record CM067088.1, on the reverse strand, counting down.
CACATTGGCTTCTCTGGCTGCCTATCTGCCCAAGTGGATATAATACAATATTACAAAACTCTGCACTCTGTTACTTGTAGCGTATATCTCTCATACACAGGAATTTGATTTGTCTATGAATCAAATCAAATATCAGTGCAGCTCAGCATCCTGCCTTTAGCAATTCCCCAAAGTGGATGGCTAGGAAAGAGCATCAGAACAGGGCAGGTAGAAATGAGACCCCTTCCAAGCCCGCAACCATTTAAAATCTATACCTTTTTGGCCAGCTTTGCAATGATGGGTTGTACCAATTTCTTTTATATTCCAAGGCGCTACAGGATATCCGGAAACAATTTGGACCAACCTACTTTTCTCAGTTCTCCAGTTGTAAGCTCCACTGACCTAGATGCGTACGGGTAAAATTAGACCAATTTGGCCTCATAAGTCTTTTTTCTGTCACAGATGTCTTTGTAAGATCTCTCAAGCACGACAACATTTTTGAAGGAAATATTTTAAGCATTGGAACAGGCTGCCCAGGGAAGTGGTCGAGTCCCCATCCCTGGAGGTATTTAAGAGATGGGTAGAGGAGGTGCTTAGGGGCATAGTTTAGTGGTGGGATGGCAGGGTTAGGGTAACGGTTGGACTTGATGGTCTTAAAGGTCTTTTCCAACCTAAACGATTCTGTGACTTTTTTGTTTTTCTGTGTCAGTTTTTTCTGTCTTTAAACTCTTTCTCTTGGCATCGCAGGAACTGACACCACCGTCTTTGAGAAAGGAAGGAGGAGATAGCAAACCCCTCAAAAGCCACCGCCGCCGCGAGGACCCAGCTTTTTATTTTACACCGGGGCTCCAGCTGCAGCTCTCGTCTGCAGCCTGAAGTTACGCGACCACAAAACTTTGTAGCGAGCGCCGAGGCGGTAACGCGAGGCCGACGGTAACGCCATCCACCGACCAGAAGGCCGCTAATCCCGACAAAGCCCGGCGGCAAGGCCAAGAGCGTCACCCCCGGGGCCCCCCCCCGCCCGGGCCGGCCCGCCCCCGGGCCGGCGAGGGGCGGGACCCCCCCCCCCCCGTTCCCCGGGCCGCCGTTCCCCGGGCCGCCGTTCCCCGGGCCTGTTGAGCGGGGCGGAGCGCCAGCAAGGAAGGCTCAGCGCCGGGAGAACGGCTTCCACAGATGCCGGCTCCTGAAGCAAAAATCTCTCCTCTGGGAGCACCGCCTGCGAATTTGCTACCCTTCGGTAATATTTAAATGGCTTTAAAGTCCTTACTTACACAGGAAATGAAAGCGAACGGGTTTAATCATTCGGCAGGCGCAGGCTTGCGCTTGAATGAATCAATAATTTCACAGCCTAAGAGTATCCTACTCTTCAGCATCAAAACTCAAACGCAGGGCTACGCTTGTCTCCTAAAATACTATAAAAGAGTTTCAGAAGCATACAGCCACAATGTTCCTTAGCTGATAAGAGATAAAGCAAAATATATACATATATGGCATAAACTGACAAAACTTAAGCATAAAATAAGTCCTCTTAATTCACATGGACAAAGTGTCTGATCCAAACTACATTTAAATCAGTGGCCATCTTTCAATTTATTTTCCCAAGCTTTGGGTTGGCCCCAACAAAGGGACAATGAAAATTGAAGTGAGATTATAAAAAAAGGGGGGGGGGGGGGGGGTATAGCATAGGAAATTATACACAGACTTTTAGCTTAAAATGCTAGTAGAAAAACTCAGGCACAAAAAAAGCCCAGGAAGTATGTTGCTAAACTGTTTCAAATTAATTGATTCCAGATGAGACCTCTGGTTCTCACACACTGAAGATATTTCGCTAAACATCCAGCTCACAAAATGGATTCAAAATTGGTTTAAGGGGTTCACCAAAAAGAGGAGACACTAGTTTTAAGTTGGAAATCACTTTAAATTTCTATGACGTTTGATCTAGAAATAACTTCTAAGAATGTTGTGGAAATCTCAGCAATAAAACATTTGTTTCTCAAGTTAGGCTTTGTTTAGTTACAGCATTTGCAGAAAACAAAAATGTCAGTCTGCTGGAAGTCTGAACTTCACATATGTTTCTTACAGTAAATTAAATTAAATATGTCAAACGTTGTCAGAATAGCATATTAATTGAAGCTGAAATCACATGATATATGTTAAAGCATTTTATCAGATAACTCACAGAAATCATTCTAATCTTTGCAGTTTCCCCATATTGTTATGCAAAAGAAACATTCATTTGGCTGTCCTGTCTCTCAATCACCGTTTCCATGCATATTTCCTTCTGAAACTGCTGACGATAAATTGCAACAACTTATCTCATCTCTTGACATACCCTATTGTAGCAGCAATTCTGGTAACGAAGGAATCTAGTTCTTAATGATTTTTTTGGTTAGGCAACACTTAAAATTTTAGCAAAGTTAAAGTTGATGTAGAGAAGTCTATAAATAGCATTCTCTATCCATGCTCATTCTCTGATGCTCTAGTGCAAGGCTGAGGTAAAAAAAAAATAAATATATATATATATATATCTCCTATTCCTGGGCCTAAGAACAAGAGCCTGCAGGAGAGAGATGCCCTCTAGATAATTTTCCTAAAGAATTTCTAATTCTTGTACTGAAGATCTTGTTCTTAGTTCTGCTGTAACTTCATTTTGTTGTTCTCCTGCAAGAGGAAGGAGAACTGCTTTAGAAGTACAGTCAGAAACTTCTGCTTTCTACAGTAGGCTAAGAAATAGGCTAGAAAAAGGTTTTGTGTGTTAAGGTATGAAGCTCAAACCAGACCTGCTCTCCGTCTCCCTGCTGTTCTTACTGCCCATCTCCCCAGCAACATGAACTGCGCTGCTCTGCTATGAAAATGCTGTTCATAAGCAAACATCTGCAATTCCACTTCCATATACTGCTATGTATCTCTCCGTACAAAATCATCCAAAGGATTGAGTACAATCATCGATTTGTGTTCCAAATCTCAGTGGACAGACCTGACTGAGGCAGATGTCAGATTAATTATTGCAGAACTTCTACACTGGAAGCAATTGGTATGTGTTAGCCAGCCTAGAAAAAGGGAACAAAGTATTTACCTGGAGAATCACAGAGACTTTGGAAACATTGAGACACACATAAGAGCAAGGGAGGGGGGAAAAGAGACGGACATCAGTAACGTCTGAGTGCGTGCTTCCCTGCTTCTAAATCTGTTAGTGCTTTTCTCATTCAACAGTTTCATAATTAAATAATTAAAATATTAAAAATATTTAATTTCTTAATGGAGGGGCTCAGAATCTGTAAAATACTTATTGTATCGCCACCACAAATCAACAGGAAGAAAGTCTTTCCCAGGGAGTTACTAGCCATTGGAACGTGAAAAAGAAATGAGCATTCTCCTCATAAAGGGCCAATTTCTGAATTACTGACCTCATTTGCTAAAGAGGTTCCTTTGTCACAGAGATCTTGGTAGGTAAATACTGTGTTACACAGCCACACTGTCCTTTGTAGCAACTGTACAAAGAAGATCTCCTAGCACATACTGGCTCTCTCCTCACCAAATGAATATTTAAAAGAGTAGACAATAAAGGGGGACTTCTATAGAAGGTAAAGGCATTTGTATCATGATGTCAGACTGCTATATGTGCTCCCAGAGGACTGCACAGGAAGCACTTTTATTCTAAAAGTTAATGGTATTTATGGGGACCCGCAGCCTGATCTATTTTACCTTTCTTGGGTATGTGCTTATGCATGCATCACCCAAGAGTCTAATGCTTTTTGGACTAGCCCATATTAGAGACAGATACCATTTTGGTACCTTGTGAATAGTAATGCATTTGAAAGCCAGCAAGAAAAATAAATTTTAAAAAAAAAAAAAGATAGATATAAATCAAAGTCCCTTTTTTATTCTGGATAGAGTATCCTTCATTTCATGCACTCGTAATTTCTGCATATCCATTTCGTGCCTGGGAGCTACAGTGCAAGTAACAGATTTTCAGTTCAGAGCTCTCAATATCTGCTTATCCGGAGGAACATTTTAAAACGGACAAATGCTCGCCCTCCCTGCCGGCCCCCCCGAGAAAGAGCTGAAGAATAAAAAAATAAAAATAAAATAAAAAAAAATTACCGTTTACCCCAGCGTTTCCTTTCTCCCTGTGGAGAGAACCGTCTCGCCCTCCGGGGAGCCCGCCGGCCGCCTCCGCGCGGGGCTGCGGCAGAGCCGCGCACCTCGCCCCCGCTGCCCGGCCCCGGCCCCGGCCCCGCTCCGCGCCCGCCCCGCCGCACACCTGCCCGGCCCGGCCCGGCCCCGCCGCACGCCCCAGCCCCAGCCCCAGCCCCGCCGCCGCTGTCAAGTTTCTGGTGCACACGCACGCGTCCTCCCGCTCGGTCCTCTCGCCCTGAGCCCCAGGAGGCGACCGTCCCCCCGCCGCCCCGCTCCCTCCCTCCGCCCTTGCCCAGCCGCCTCCCCGCCCGGCCGCAGCGCGCCCTGCGCCCCCGAGACAACTCCGGCGCCGCCGTGCCCCGCTGCTCCCGCCGCTTGCCGGGGCTCCCGGCTGCCGCTGCCGCTTACCTGCGGGTCCAGCGGGGCTGGCTGCTTCCCTTGGCCACCTCGGCAGGAGGGAGAGGAGGCAAGTCCCATTCAGAACTAGACCCCGAGCGGGCACGGCAGCATCTTCAGCCTATTACACTCCACTAGCAGCGGCTGCTGAATGAGGCTCCGAGCTAGTGGCAGGAATTAGAAAGAGGGAGGGAGGGGAAAGGGGAGAGGGAGGGAGAGGGAGCAAGGGGGAGTGAAGCAAGATTAGAGGAAGGGAAAAGCTGGAGGCTGTTGCTTCTTCTCTGTTTTCTTCTCCCTTCCCCCCACCCCGAGAGGAAAGCAGACCCCAGAGCCGGCCCTCCCGCGGGGCTCCGCGTCCTGAGTGCCCTCCGATGCCTGCGGGGGAGAAGTTGGGGTTGGAAGGGCAAAGTGAGGGGGTGAGGAGCCCACGGCACTCTCTCCCTCTGCCCAGCCAGCCCCGGAGAAGGGTAGGGTACGCTGTCCCCGCCCCACGGGTCGGCTCTGCGCCCCCCAGCCACGCAGGCACCCACATGCAAGCCTGCGAGGGGGACGGGGACACCCACCCTGCTGCGGGGAGGGGAGCCCGTCCCTCCCCTGCCGCCGCTCCTCTGCAGGCAGCCCCGCGGGTGGGCTGGAACCCACGCCAGAGCCCCGGGCACGGCCAGTCATAGCCACTGCCACGGGGGGTCTCCTGGGTGGGGGGCTACCCCCTACCTCGTAGCACAGAGAGTCCGTCCAAGCTGGACAAACAGCAGGAGCATTTTACACTGAATCCAGTCACGTTTCCTGTCATGATCAGACATTTGTCCAGGAAAAAACCTGAAAAAGTTCCCCAAGCATTTCTGGATTTGGAAAATCTTGGTCTGTTATAGCTCACAGCCAGAGGCTGAGGCCAGGCCTCTCTGCCCAGGTTGCCCTCCAGCTGCAGGTGGAGGGGGTGAACCTTTCCTTCTCAGACACACCTGACCCAGGGGCTGCCCCTCTCATTCCCTCTCTTTTCATTACCTGAAGTGAAGACACCTAGCACGTTTTCCAGGTGGGGCTGAGCTCTATGAGCCCAGGGAGAAGTGCCCTGAGTCAACGTACCCATCCAAACCCAGCGGCAGAGCGCAGCCCCCTCCTGGCATGCCCACACAGGCACACGTCAGCCTGCAAGCCCCCTCTCACCCATCAGCTTTCCTCACAGCGGCCAAGACCTGTGCGCTCTGAGGTGGCTGTCAGCGTAGTCAGTGCCATCTGTGTAGCTGCGGAGCAGCGCAGAGCAGAGCAAGGAAGGATGCAACGCACAGCCCCTCAAGAATAAGGATTGCATTTGCTGTTGGAGATAACTAGGTACCTCTTTGTGAAGGTAATCTGTCCATCCCCAGGCAACCCATCCGACTGTTCATCCCCCACACCACAAGGCAGCACTCACGCTGCTCTGTGACCACACCACTCGGCCCCAAAGAACAAGGCTTTTATATTCTGTGGTTAATTAGCTCTGCCAATAACTCCAGGCAAAGAAAGAAAAATTGGCACAAAAGCTGCCACTGTACAAACAAAGAATTTGGAAGGAGGGAAGCTGATAAACAATGCATCCAAAGGAGGCTGAGGGACACTGGACTTAGCACAGTGGAGCAGCAAGTCCTGCCTGAAGTCAGCGCTGGAGAAAGAGAAAGAGCCGCCTGGCTGCAGAGCTGGGGGCCTTGGAGAATTAAGGCTAAAATTTGCTTCAGAAAGGTGTTAAGAGTTCACAATTCAGGAATTGTGGCACCAGGGAAAGGCCTGCCATGAGGTGGAAGGGCGCAGGCGGGAGGGCTCCAAGGCAAACACAGGGCGAGGCAGCCTGGAGCGCTGCCGCAGCACCCAGGACCACGCTTGGGGACCCAGCTGGCTGAGCGCGGTGCAGGCGAGTAACAAGGGGAGCAGCCCTGGTGTGGAAAACGCAGAACTTGGGACAGACAGGGGAAAAAGGTGAGCAAACCCAGAAACACCCTGAGCTGAGCAGAAGGCATGAGGTAATAAGACGGTTAATTAATTGGCTGTGGTGCTAAGAAAACTAGTTTTAGGAATGGTTTTTGATAGAAAATTCAAGGAGTAATGAATTGTCATTGAGAAATAAAACATGTAAGGGATCAATCAAGAATTTTTGGGGGGAGATGTAGCTGAGGAAGGAGGGTGATGCACATTAATTTGGGACAGTTTTGTCAAGAAACTGGTTTTAGACAGAAAATATGAGAAGGGAAATATGTATCAAAATATTTCCATGTAGTCCCAGTCCAAACCTACTGCCTTTAATGGACACCATCAGTCTCCTGTGATGATAGTATGAGAATTACCATTTGTTTTCTGTATGGATATGCTGTAGTGAGTACTACTTAGTGCAGCTCTGCCAAAATTGCCAAGCTGAAGCCCAGAGCCGGGCAGTTGGCTGAGGATTTTTTCCCTTTTCTTGCTGGCTTTAGCAGCGTGGTGGAGGGGATGACTTTTGTAATTCCCGTTTTTAAACTGCTGAGATCAGATTTTTTTGAATGTAAAGGAAATGTGAAAGCAATTTCAATCTAATTAAGCATATACAATAGGTACCCATGATATTCTCTAGTCAAAGAGCATATTGATCTATAATGAAAGGTTTCATTAATTCCATTCAAGGAGGCATGTTAACAAACGAGTGCAGTAACATCTGATCTAGCAAGCGGCTTGTTTCCTCCCTTCCTTCTGCACTGACATCTCAGTGTAAACTAATCAGATTCTCCTATTATTTTTTTCTCATTTGTTCATCTTCCTATAGGATCTATAGATAGATGGTTCTTATCTGCAAACAAGATTAAAGCAAAACTCCAGCTGAAATCTATATGTTTGCACCTCTGGCTAAGTCCCAAGTCTGATTACATTAATAACCACTGTGGAATTAATTTCACCTACCTTAAGCCATTTTAATATTGAGTATCTACCAGGCTATCTATAGTAAGAGTTCATTTAAAGTCAGGAAAAAGAAGTCCCTCTAACTGGGACAGGCCACTGGCCGGAGATGCCTCTCTCTATACCAAAGGGTTCTTCACAGCTTGCTCAGACTGGAAACCCACCTACAACCATCTACAATTTGATGAGGCGAGTCCTACTTTTTATGTTGGAAACAGAAAATAAGAAGCGGTCAAAACAAAATCAGTGTGTGGCACTGATAAATAGCAACATTTGGTATATATTCCCTTTAGCCATTACATTTGGGCAGTTCCAAGCTACCCTGCCATCATTTCAGGAGAACTATTGCACAGAGTCCTTGCACAAGATATGACAGTGGGTCACATAGAAGAGAAGTGTGCAGGGAAGGAGGGTACCCGGGAACATCTGCTGAACCACTCCACTGAATTTCAACCAGTGCTCATGCGTGCATTCACAGCATGTTAGAAAGGAGATTTTCATAGACTGTCCAAGTCCAACCTTGACATTCCTACCATGCACAAAGTCAAGGGAAAGAGGATACACTACTGCAAATTTCTGCCTTTGCAGACTCTTTCTACCGGTTGGTGACTCTTCATCTAGCCTTAGGCTAGATGGTAACTTTATGAATGGTGTATTGAAGCCAACGTAAACTCAATGTGGACAGTATCAGATTAACTAGCGTGTAATCTTTCTAATTGCAGTTGCCACCTCTCCCTACAAAACATTAGATGCAAACCAAAAAAGCAGGCCTTAGCTATGCTGATGCCGTGGAAGTCATGGCAGAGCAGCAGGGGAGCACAGTGAGGTCTGCAGTTAACATTTACAGCTGCTTGAAACCTGGTGTCAGAATGAAATCAGTGTCAGACATAAATAAAGGAAGTTTATACATATTTTAAACAGTATTTGTTTTTGCATATCCATATATTTAGGTTAAGAACATCTGTGATAACAAATCTGCGAAACCTAAAAAAAGGTTTCTTTATCTACTGTGGGCTTACAGAATCTGAAGTTTGTTAAAATTCTGCTCGTTGCTTGGGAAGTTAACCCATTTATCATTTGAAAATAAGCTAGCTGATTTGTTTTCTAAGCATCTGAAGGAGTACATGCACTCCTGCTAATTGAATCGTTGTTTTAGAAAGCTGCAGCTGAGTTCATGAAATAAGCATAAGCAGGTATATTGTAAGTTTAAGCTGGACATTTGTATCAGGGCCCATGAAAAAGGTTGAACTGTGAACTGCAGAAACTGAACTCCAAAAAGCCTTTCGCAATTCAAAAGAATTTATCAATGTCTCATTTACTCAATAGCTTGGGCATACCTATGCAATAAAAGTACAAAAGAAGAAACTTTTTTCCATTTTTTGACCCTGTTTTCTGCAAGCCCTACAGGCCCTTTTCCCACCAGATGGCTTCCAACTGACTCTCTTCCTTCTCAGCCACCTTTACCAGATCTCTGCAATTTCCTTCACTTTTCTTCTCACCTGGAAAGTATTAGAGATTTAAAAGGCACACGAACAGCATATTGCTATCTGCAGGAGCTGGGAGTTTAGGAAGAAGCAAGAGAGACAGTGAAAGAGAAGAAGAGCTTGATAATAAAAGGATATTCCACATAGTCTGAACAAAGTTTTTGTCTAAAACACCCTTCAATTTCAGTGTCATTTTGCTGATGAAACAAAGCAAAATTTGATTCCTATTTGAAAACATAAAGGATGAGAAGGATTGAAGGAGAGAGAAAAAATTATTCTTAATAAGTCCAAAAGAAAAAAAAAAAAAAAAGGAAAATTAATTAAAGCCACAATGCCAGCACAGTGAGAAGACAAGAAGAGTATAACTTAAGAAAAGCATGCACCTTGTGGCAAGGAAACAAGCCTTTCATACAGTGAAGAACAGACAGCTCAAAGCAGCTGGTATCTAAAGCTGTTTTTTCCAATAACAAATGTCTTTCATGTAGAAATATAGGAATATAACAACAGGTGTTTACTTGAGAAAGGTTAAAACAAAGGCAAAACCACTGAGGTTAAAAAAATTCTGCACAAAGCAATTGATACAGAAACTATCTCCACAAAGTTAGCAATGCAAAAATCTTTCTTTGGCTATACCAGTGGGTTATAACTGAAGCACTGAAACCTGGAGAGAAAAGGAAATTCGGAAGTAGGAAGACTATTACAGTAAAACCAAACTGAACTATTGAAATAAATACTACAATCTTATAAACAGTACTACACAGGGTTTTGGGGGGGTGTTTTTTAAATTTCAAATGTGCCCATAGAGCTTCTTGTAAGTGCACTAGCTACAGTGATAAATCATCAGCTTGAATCACCTATTCCAAGTGGCGCCCAGGGTGGTACATTCAAATACAGGACTGATGTGCCTGGTATGTCAAGGAGGAACCTATATTTGGGGTTTGGTTATCTCCTTTCCCTGTTCATTACAAAAAAAAGGTCTCATTCCTATACCAGGGTGAAGAAAAGCTCTTCTCATTAATCTGCCAACAGAGCCTGGCCTTGAGGGCATTTCACATTTTAATTCATTTTCATGATGAAGATGAAAATCCTCATCTTCAGTCAAACACAAGTGGCCCAACTCAGGCCACAGAATAAGCACCTGCCTGCCCATAAAAGACAACAGAATTGAGTCCAATTTCATTTAGGCTGCAGTAGAATAGAAGTCTATTTTTCTCCAGTTTTCAGAGACCTTTTAAAACCATGTCTGTTTTTATTAAGACTTTGGTGAGGAAAGATACCTTGTTTTCTAAAATGCAAGGAAGTGGTTTGGCATGTATGGAGTAGGGACAATTAGACATTTCTGTCACTGAGCTTTGAGACCACCTTACCCTGATACAGTTCTTAGAACCTTTTGGGACTATTTTATTCAGTTTTAAAAACTGTTGTGATAAGTAAGGATGCTGCAGAATTCTAGCCAACATCCCATTTCCTCAGCTCTATTGCAATGTGCCGAAGACCCATCAGGACTGGACAAGTCAGCTTTTATGTTCTGAAGGGTTCTCTCAAAAGCCTGGGAAATCTCCAGAGGCACTGAGGCAGCCTTTTGGTTGCCTTGGTTTATGGATTTGACCCAATCATGGATCAAGCCCCGGCTGAGCAGTTTTTACATTACTAAAGTAGATTATCAGAGAACGGTATTCATAAGGACATTAACTGAAAAATGCTGTATGCAGAGGGTCTGCTGACCAATGTAGATTCGCAACTATAGACTCTATTTATAGTTCCAACCTAGTATCCAAAAATTACAGCGCAAAGGAATTCATGGGGAAAAAAGGCCTAAATGGTGAGTCAGACAGACCTCATAAACGTTTTAATGTATCAATGTCTTTTCCTAATGGGTTTCTAGAAATACAGATCAGAAAATTAAATTTCTCATTTAGACAAGGTATTATTTAGTTAGGAAGTTGAGAGTCATTTATTTCTGACACTGCGCTTTAAAAGAAAGAAATGCATTTTTATATATATGTGCATGCACACACAGCTACGTGTATGGCACTGTCTGCATAGGCTGTCAAGCAGGATGAGGCCTCCAAATATATTCCTTGAATGTATTCAACTTATAGCTTATATAATTTATTTTATTAGAAAACAAGTTTGAAAAAAATCACTAGAGAGCATGCATAGCTTGTACACACATCATTTGATAGTAAGATATAATATAGCTAAATAATTGGTATAATAATTCTGTCACTTAATTCCATTTCCGAGTGTCACTTACTATGTGCGGGATGTGCTGTACAATTAATGATTATGCTGCTTTCAAAACCTAAGAAAAGAAAATTAAGTCTTCAAAATTTTGCATTTTTTTCCATTTTCCTGTGTTTTGTTTAAAGAATACATATTTGATTTGTTAGAATGCTCTGCTACAAATACCCTTTACATGTATATAAGGTATATCTAACATCAGTTTGCAAATAGCCCAAACTGTGCCCAGGAAGATTTAAAGGAGGATGTTCCTGTAATCTCAGCTGCTAACCCTTCTGTACTGATGAACACCAGGCAGTCATGCTTATCTAGCACAAAGATCTTTCTTCATTTAATGCCCGCAGCTTGAGATAGTCAATCTTGCCCAGCATGCACCTCAAGTATTTCAGATTGTTATTTGTGATTTTTGTGTATGTCCCCATACTATTCCAGGTACTGTGAGTTGGTAGCTACTTATCTATCCATACAAGGCCATAATCAAAGGCATTTTAAGATCAGTATAGGAATAACCATGTTGCACAGATCCAGGAGATCAATCACTATCACAACTGTAAGAGTTCAGTAAACAATTATAAATTGAGCTGTTGTATATAGACTAGCAAAATAATGACAAAATTATAAACCCTTAGCCATAAATTCTACTTTAAGCTGTACATAGTACTGAACCAAGTGATATGCTATCACTGCATTAACATCCATCTGCTACTGAAAAAAACCACTAAGTGACTTTTCTCTAATGAACTGGAGTAAAAAAGTTATAAAAAGAAATACAGGTTTGCTTGACTATTTAAAGTCCATAAGATTATAATTCTTTAGTACTGCTTTTATCAGAAGATAAAAATATAGCGAGACTTTAGAGTTTGTCAGATGAGTCATAACTAAAAACATTACACGATTCACATAATAATCACAAAACACAAAAACAATCTCAGTTATTTAAACCTTTTGAAAAATGAAACGGCGCTGCTTCACTATAAATCCACCACATGGTTTAAAATTTCATTGATCACTAAGTAAAAGATTCTTTTTTTTTTAAAACCTGTGTATAATAAAGTATCATTTTTTTTGAGTCCAGATAATTATTTAAAGAGTCTGGTGATATTTTTCTGTATTTCCCAATAACATAAAACCAATATTGCATAGCATTTTTAGTTCCACATGCAAGCAGGCCAAGGGCTGTAAATCACACTCAGAGAGGTGATGAGAGGAGTGCTTGAAAATGAGAGGCTTTACTTCAGGAAGCTCATATATATATTTAATCTTTAATCTGTGTCTAGATAGATAATCTTAACAAGCTTCTGAGAAAAAAATTGTATCTATTAGAAATCAGTACAAACATTAAGGTTCTACGTCTCTGAAGGAACCTGAGATGGGAGATTTCAACAGGGTATGTCCAACAACTACAGAAGTTGGGGAAGGCTTCACATTAACTTCTGTGAGCTTTAGATCAGGCCCCATAGCTTTGCAGCGTTCACACACAGGGAAGGGCCGAATGAGCTCCTTTCATCCTTGACCAAGCAGGGAGTGCTCCTGAGAAGACAGGAGTTGGCTGGTCAGTCTTCAACAGCACAGCGCACAGATCCACTGTGTATCCGTACAATCGAACAGCCACTACCAATATACTACCACTATTATGGGAATAATGTCACAGCACCAATAATGTAAACTAATGTAAACAATTCTTATGTGACTTACATTTTGGATGCCCATTTAATTTTTGATGTTTCCCTATTTAAAAATTAAGATTTCTGTCCCCACTGTACTTATGACACCGGTGAGAAATACAGCTTTTTATAATGCATTTCTGTTGTTTGGTCATTTGATGCTTTTGGTTATTTGTTCTGTATATTTGGTGATTAGTTTTTAGTTTTTGAGAAAAAAAAAAACAACACACAAATCTTCTGTTCATTTAATAGCTGAGATGTGTTAGTTTGCCTTCCATTTTTCAAAATCAGAAGGTAGATTAACACAGATGCTTAAAGCATCAAACAATGTCAGTTTTTTTCCGAGTGAAATATTGTGGGTGCTAAGAAATTGTGGAAAACATGCTCAGACTATGCTACCACACTGTCAAATACAACTAGAAGAAAAACATATTCCATCTGAAAATCCAGTACACCATCCTCATTAATTTAATCAACAAAGGAAGAAAACCTGCATATTTAAAAAAGAAACTAATGTGTATTTCCACATGGACTAAGCCTCTTCAGCTTATATTCAGGTTATACAACACAAAGAAATGCTTCACATAAGCATTTCATACAATTTAACACATCTGAATGGCTCTTTTCTAGAAGTATTGGAGAAAATTACATATGTTCTGGATCTGCAGGGCCCTTAATCCATGGACAATGCTTTCATTTCCATAAGACCTACTGAGAGAAAGCCTCATCTTTCTCCATTTTCCACTGCTGCAGTCTAGGAATGTGCAAGTAGCCCTCACTAAAGTGTTTAGCATCTAGATGATGTCATTTCCATGGAAAACAGTACCTGCAACCCTCTCCCCTGTAGTAACCTCTAAGAGGTTCTCTGTAGTTGCTCTCTGCTTTTAGGGATGTATTTATTACTCTGACTCTCCTTAGCTTTTCTAGGCATCTTCCTGGAAAGAAGTTGCCTTCGGTGGCATTTCAGAAAGAAGTGGTTATTCTCTTCCGTTGCAGTGTACTCTGTATTTCATAACAGCTACTGAGACCTGTCCTGAATGGACCAAAAATACTGATCTAAAATTTCAAGAGCATACCTACAAGATGGTAAAGTGAACCAGTTAATAGATACCTCAGATTTAAAATTCAATTATTTCAATGGGCCTCATCTAGCCTTCTGCAAATAAAGTCACGGACCTACCTCTTACGACTTAAGTTTTTATGGTGGCATACATAAAGTACGTGGTACTACATTATAAGCCTAGGTGTTTTCTTTTTCAGTTTGATAATGCAGTTTGGCATTGTTTTGAAGTTTTAATCAGATTGCACTGCTTGTGGTAGATCATAGTATTTGAAAATTTTGATTCAAGAGTACTAGAAACAGAGAATTTAAGAACAGCATTGATAAATAACAACCTTGTACCCCCAAGAGTTACACATGCTCACACATTTACAAAAAGACTGGATACATGGACCTTTTAGCATTTTAATTGCAATACTAAAATTGATAGTTGTGATGGCTACAAGTGTCCAACAAAACCAAGATTAAAAAATATGCCCAAATGCCTGATATTCCTGATCATGCAGAGAAAAGGGAGATATTTTTTTTCTTTTATTTCAGTGATTCAGGCAATTAAATTAATACTGTTCCTGTATCATTTCAGTATCTGTTCTGCTGAAAAGTTAGCAAAGACTCTATAGGAGAATTGCAACATAAAGAGGCAAACAAATGAGGTAAAGTAGTTAGAGAATATAACTGACTAATTATTAATGTCATTAGTCTTCAGCTCAAGATTAAATAAAGCAAACAATCCTTTTGGCTAGCAAAGATGATGAAGGAAGAGTACCTGATTCAGAAACTTTTACACTTGCTATTTCAATGAGCTAAAACATAGGGATGCTATGCCAGATTCATGCCATAAATCCAGAATAACACCGTTGGCTTACTTAGATTTTACATTGACTTCAGGAGAGTTACTTTGAATTTACATCACTATAAGATCAGGATCAAACTGCTGAGAGGATATTATAAGGAGATTAAACATGATCTTAAACAGTGATATCCCAGGAGATCCAAGGATTTTCAATTTGCAAGATTTTACAACTGTCTGAGAGTTGGATAAATTTCAAATGCAGTTGCTTATAAGAGCATTTGCAGCTGCCAAAAGAACCTCTTTTAAGGACCTGGAAGTTGGCAGAGAAACTGAGCATCATGGAAGAGTGGAACACAACAAGCAAGGCTGCAAGCAAACAACAGGGAACTCTGAGGGCATTTATGAGAGCACACGGCCATCACTGGATTCATTTGACTTCATTTATTCCATACGTTTATGCTATTCTTCTAGCCACTCACAGTGCAACTTTGAGTATAGGTTTAAAGCACAGATATATGTATTTTGATATCAAGGCCCACATTCAGCTGCCTACTTCCCACTCATGATAGACTGACACCGAGATCAATTCAGAAGACGTTTCAGTACCTTGGTCTGAATTATTTTGCTTTTTCCTGGGCAGAAGACTGATATTCATCACTTCCATGTCTGAATATTGATTCCAATGATGATGCCTCATCTTCTTTTCCTTCATTCATTAAGCAGTGTTCCTACAGAATTTAATGGAAAAAATTATTTTTGTCTGGAGGCCTGTGCTCTTGGATCTTTGTAGCTGTTACTTGCAGGATTCTCTAAAAGCATCAGTGAGATGAATGCAGAAATCTAATCTGTAATTCTTAAGGCAGAGAATGATTTTCATTTCATTCAAATTAATTTCTCATCTGGCGTAAGAGGACACAATATCCATCTTCTGATACTCTGAAAGTCAGAGGCTCAGCTGACAAATTTTCCTGAATAAATGAGAGTCCCAAAGAACTGATTAACAAACAGTGAATTCTGTTCTGGTGCTGATCTACAGGTAAGGGATTTTGAAAAGAGATTAATGCTACGTTCCCACACCATGTGTGCAATTGCGAGTATTGTGTGTCCTTTCAATTTGCTTATGCACACATGTACAAAACAACCAGTCATGAAGTTGAGCAGATACATGTATGCTTTCTGGGTACAACTATAATGGTTCTGTACACCAGAGTATTGAACAAAAAGCCACATAAAGTAGACATAGACTTTTTTTTGCACCTTTGACCCTGAAAATCAAGCCCTGTAAATCATTCTATTCAGGGATGTGCTGCAGTAACTGAAGTATGCAGAATTTAAAGATACCAAGAGAATAATTTAAAATAATCTGAACTACATAAAGATATTATACATTAAACGTGAAGCATTATTGGCTAATTTGCAGAAATTTGCAGTAATGGGCTAATTTGCAGAAATCTCCAAATTCTACTGTCCTTAAACTTGGCTGAGGAAAGACCTTCAAGAAAGCATCTTCTCTAATTCAAAACTGATCTTTTATTATTTGGGTGATATGATGCAACAATTCTCTAGTTCGCATTTCATACAATTATGTAGCAGTTTTTCTGAAATAAAAGGGAACCAAAATGCGCATACAGAGTAAAACAGTTTATTTTTATTGCCCCAAGCAATTATGGCCTGAAATCAGACATAAAGGATGCAGAGCCTGATATAAAAGACCAGAGAAAGTATTCAAATTTCAATATAACTTCATTCTCTAGAAATGAAGTTGTCACCACCAAATATAACACTGGTATTTTTTATTCATTATTATAATAAAAAAATGTATACCATGTAGTAAAGCATGTCCTAGATGACATTCCTCAGTAGCCCATGAATAAAAATTGTTTCTTCAGTACAGTATTCCTAGTCTGTGCAGCTTGAAGTTATATCCATGGCCTCCACGCATTTCACCTCTCTGTCCCAAATGAAACAGCCCTTGTGGCACTCAATCTCTCATCTTCCAAAGCATTTGGCACTTCAGCTTCTGTAAATCTCCAATTAAAATCCCAATTAACAAAAAGAATATTTCTTTTTGGCACAAAATATTCAGTGCCTTGTTTAATTTGGGCCTTAATTTACGTGCCTTTTTATTAGCTACTGTTTAGAATGTTCATTTCCAGAATAGATTTACTTGAAGTTTTATTTGATATTCATCAAAATATTAAATTGAAGTTTTAACAACAAACTAAATTGACAATAAATCCAGTGTGCAGGTTTGACTGAGAGGAATTGGGAAAGGGAAACATTTTAGAAAAGTCAAAACATTGTTTTCACATATTTTAAACAAAATGTGTGAAAATGTTATTTATAAATGTAAACCAATATGAAATGTAGCTAAAATAGAATTTTCAAATCTAAATAGTTAAAACCTAGCTGCAATACCCTTTTTGAGCAGAATACAGCATTTAGTTCAACTATAAAAATATTTTGAGTTTTTCTATGAGAAAAACTACATGTTTAAATTGTTTCATTCTGCTAAAGAATGGAAAAAAATAGTTCTCTGCACAGTTTAAATAAGTTTTATGAGAACACCTCTGAGTGTTTGTATCAGTATAGTAATGATGTGCACAGAAATATTCTGCTGAACTTTCAAATTATGAAGTTCACTGGTTTGATAATAAAGTACTTCTCTGACTTTGTTCCTCAGGAGCTTGCAGATGGGTTCTCATGATAACACATCCAGTATAAGTATCTTTTTATAATTTACGCATTACTAGAAAAAAAAAGAACAGTCTATTTGTATCAGTCTTCAAACATATTAGATATGTAAAAGGCAATGAAACGTGAAAAGGCAGCAGTTAACATGTAAAAACAAATATTTATAATGATATAATCAAGTCTAAGCACAAATTTTGACTTATTCATGGTGCAGATTACATGACATCTGATGATTGATGAAGATGGTTAAGTGAAGTGCTATTAAAAGCAGTGCAATGTTCAAGATAACGAGGTTATCGTATCATTATGCATTTTCTGGATGGAACTGGCAGGTAAGCCTCACTGGCCATCAAAATACTGTACTGTAATCAAAGTCCTTGAAAGCACAGATTTGAAAACCTATCTAAAAGGCAAAGAGAGATTAGCTAATCCATTGTTACAAACACTTCTATAACTAGAAAATCACCAAAATGGGTACAAATAATAGGAAAATATAGTTCTTCCACAGAAAATGAAAGCATTTTATTGTTTTATAATCTTTATAAGGCACACAGAGAAAAAAGAAATATGTGATCCATACATCAAAAACAGACATTTGCCCCGATTCCAGAAATAGTTATGCAAACCACAGGAAAGCCATTAAACACACTGGTGACCTGTGTTTTGTGCTACCAGCTCAAACTGTGGGGGAAAAAAAAAAAAAAGAAGAGTTTCTGATGATGGCTAAGATCTGGGAAGAAACTTCATGTCAGTGAAGGAGAGTTACATGTGGCTTCTTGCTAAAGATGAAGACCTTGTGTTCAAAATAGAGTGTTTCCAATGCATTTTTTTGAAATATTTTGAAATACTAGCAGTGGCAAGTGGAAAGAAAACAAGAACAGCTAATCTAATCAGCTTCCTAACCATACTAATCTGCAGAAAGATGATCCAGATCAAGAAAAGGGAAAAATAACTAAGTTAAAGTGAAATGTTGTCTAAAGAATCCACAGATTTGCCAATATATTAGGAACTTGTGTACTGCTTTCTCAACAAAATACCATAACTCCATTAAACATAAATGCTAAAAATCTGTCTCCATAACAAAGCAATTATAATGAGACTTGTCATTCATCTCCTTTACAACGGTGTCGTGAGGCATGATTCATTACGTTTGTAAAGCGCTTTGAAATCCTGAGATGAAAGATGCCAAAGAAATGCAAAGTATTATCATCATAATACAAAGTAGTATTATCATTGTCATCAAAGCAAGTGCCTTAGGAAAGGGCACTTTTACACATGAATTAATTTGTGATTTTAACGGCTCACTTACTCCAGTGTAAAGCTTCTGTTACTATTAGATCCAAACCTGGATCCAGAGAGTGAAACTATCAGGACTATCTTCCTGCATTCCCAGCCCCAAGATGTCATTGCTATACAGAGAATTGCATCTGAATTACAGCTTAGCACAGCGCAGGCACATTTTAGTCTATGTCTGTCAATTCAGCATCCACCTTGGTGAGCAGCAGCTGCAGCTGAGTAGCACCTCTCCTCCAGGACACTGTGCATATTAAATTGTCTCTTTTCAGTTCATGCAGGTGCTGTTCTCTAAAGAATATTGTACTGACAGAGTGCCAAAGTAAAAATTTATACAGATACCTAGAAAAGTTTTAAATAAAAACATTTTTTTAAAAAATGATCCTTTGCCTCTATGTTTTAGCATCCCCCCAATTCTGCAAATAGATTATCTTCACAAATACATTGAATTCCTCCAAAATTTCTTCAGTATTAGCTGAAAATTGAGATTTTTTGTTGTTGTTGTTCCAGGCCGCAACACAGACTCACTTTGAGATCTATGTCATTAAAATAATGGGGCTGTGCTACTTCTGTTGAAGGAGAGCTTCTGGTTCCATGTATCAACACCAACTCATCCGCTGTGGTACAGCAGCAGGATTGCTACAGTCAGCATCTTCATATGCAGGAGAATTGGTGGGAAGCATTGCAGATGCTCCCCACCAGCAACAGATCTCTAATGAACCCCTTTGCCGGGCAGACTTGGGGCTGAGTTATGGCTTTTGCCACTGATGTTTCCCACTGATTAAGTATTAATGATTCTTTACAAGGTTCAGCTATACCGTGCTTGTTAATCTGTCACTTTTACTCACTTATCTAAAAATAAGCAAATGACATGAAAGTTTAAAAGGTTACATTTTTTATTGATCTTAAACCATGGTCTGACAGGTATTACTTTCTTTCCATAGGTGCTGGTTTTGGCAATGTTACTCAGCTGAAGAGCACTGAAATGAAATATTCCTGCTTCAGTTCATTAGAATATTCAGCACATTAATACATTTATAAATCATAATTAACTACTCCTTTCTGTTTTGTTTCTCTCCTGAATTGTTTTCTATTTCTTTGTTACTGTTTTGGGGCAGAGAGAAAGTATGTATATTAAAGATTTTGGACCTCTCCTGGATAAAAGTTTCTTTTACTGATTGTAGCTGAAGTCATTTGCTCCTGCTTGAGGAGGATCAAGTTCTCACTGTTTTTCTCCAGTTAAACCTAAACCAGTCTACTAACTTCAGCAGTGCTGTCCAGTCTTCACATATTGGACCTGTCACAAGTTACACCTACGGTTATTAAATTCTGGTATTAATTTACAAAACTGTTTTGAAGTCAATGGATCTGTGCCAGTTTTCATGTACAGAGCATTCTGCCCATTATTTCTGACATCATACAATTATAGAAAAGCTCTCCCAGACTCCTTGTTTTTATCAAGAAACAGTTTATTTAAATCAAGTGTATTGTATTGTACAACACTTTAGAAAAGGCTTAAAAAGCCAAGGGAGTATAAAGAGTAGATTACTGTATTACTTACAATATGGGGGTGGAATAGCTTCATTTTTATGTAAATTCCTCTAAGGAATGATGGGTTCATTTTGCCTTGATAATGTTCAAGGTAACAGCAATTCTTTGTGGAAACATCATATCAGATATACAGAAAAGGTTTCCATTAGAGTACACCGGAAACCAACATGCTTGTTACTTTTAATAGAATAATAGATAGATTAGTTTGGGAGCAGTTTCTTTGGCTTTTTCTGATGGCTTGGAAAATAATTATCAGCATTCACAGCTCTTAGCACAGAATGGTTTGGGGTAATTAAAGGACACATATGCCACCTACAAAGGGTGAAAAGCAGTTGACATTGCTATTCGTTCTGACCCTGACCAGCCATCAGAGCAAATTGGACATACTTGCTCATCGTTCAGAGGAATGATTAGCATAGTGCTAATCCTGTCTGCTAAATGATGATCATGGTGCTAATCCTGCAGGCTGAGGAAGTCTAGGATTTTGTTCCTGGGGTAGTTCAGTATCATGTCTCCACACCACAGACACACATCTGTCTACCACAATCTGGCCTTGACCTGTCTGCTTACTAAGGCTTCTTGTTACAGAACAGCATCTGACTAATGCTTTCTAAAACATGATTTCCAAAGACAACACAAAAATTTAAAAACTTGTAAAACCAATCTACTCCCTCCCTCCCTCATACCAGGACAAACCAGGGAACTGGTAAATCTCTATGCTCTGCAGCCATACAAAGTCTATTCCCCATCTACAAGACCACTGCAGAACACATTGGACATATTCTATGGCCCAGAATTCAGTGGAGACCAAATGACCAAAATCTTGGGAAGCTCTGACTGAGGTGCCAGCTCCACAACTGCTTGTAGTCCCATCTTCTCAGCAGTGTGTAAGAACCAGCAGTCCACCAGTTCTTGGCTTACAGACTGCCAGGTCTTTACAGGAAGGCCACAGAGCACACAGGGAAGTTAATACTGCTTAAAGTAGCATTTGCTCTCCATAATTACTTATTTGGATCATTCCTCTGATTCAGAATACAATTTCTCTTCTTACACGGTTATTCTTCAAGTCACCACTAAACTCATTTACATTTTTGCCACTGGCAAAGAGAAATATTCTTTATTTATATATTGATCCTTGTCCCTCTCCAGTTCACAACATGATTATAAAAAATAGTGTTGATCCTCCAATAAAACTTAGAGACATATGAAACACTGTCCAGGAAGCCCAATAAAACAATAGGGAAGGGAAAGGCACAGAAGGAAACTACATATCGCTGCTTCTGTTCAAAGCACAGACTGCCTGAAAGAATCCAGTATGAATATAACATTGAAGTGACCTACAAAAATCATAAACACTTGATGTTTGACTCTCAAGACAAAAAAACCCACCTAGGTAAGACATCAAACGCAGTATAAAACAGTGAGGATAGTAGCTACAAGGCAATGTACGAAGGTGAAAGAAAAGATATATTACAAAAATCCTAAAATAAAAAGGTGCTAATTACCATTCATCTTAAAAGTATGCAATTTTCCAAAGCACTTTAACTAGCCATACTCTTCCTGTTAGTATGGAAGAATATTATTTCAGGTAGAACACTTCTAATACAAAGCCAAAAACAGAGAAGCCAAATAAGAAAAAAAAAAAAACAAACCCAAAACCAGCCCAGAATATTCTAAGTAAACAGCACTAAAACTCATTGGATTTGTAAAAGGAAAACATGAGGATGTAGTACATTGTCTTTAATCATTACACCATGCTTTGTCGGTAACATCTTAGTGAGTAGGTTAACATGATTATTTGTATCATTTAGCACAACCATCTGGAGATACATAAAATATTATTTTAGGAGTCCCTGGGCTTATTTCTTTATAATGCTTGTCATAGTTTTGCTTAAACTATCACTTTAAAAAAAAGTGTTTGCTTTTTAACTCTCTTACATTTACTGTTATTAAACACATCAGAATGCACTCTTTTTAATTTTACGTATTACGTTCACTCAGTTCAACAGAAATTCGCAGGGAAACATACTCTCAGCTGTACAGGTTCCAGTCAAGGAAATATGGAGCATACGGAAGCCTTGGATCTCTTCCTATATGCTTAGAGCCCTGAGTGGCTGAAATCACTTTAGTCTCAGAAAACACTGGTTACAGTTCATTCTTAGCAGCCCCTTTTGGGCTTAGCAGAACCTTTTGGGAACCAGTCAGACTCTACACTGCAGTCCCATCACTCTGGAGAAGTAGTGCCTACATCCAACCACATTTTTCAAAGTGTTCATACACTTCAGTGTCTTCTGACAAGAGAATTAGCTCTGTTTTCCTCTGCTGATGTTTTGAATGTGGTAAGAAGTCCATTAAGATAATGTTTAAAGTAAAACATTCCAAAAGATCAAGAACAGTAGAATTAATGATCTACATCAGTAAATCCTAAATCACATGCCTGTGCTTTTCTCTCTAAGTAGATTAGAAATAATATGGTATTAATGCAGAAATAAACATCACGATCTCCTATCCTTTTTTCTCAGTCAGTGTTTCACAGACTTTGGGATAAAAAGTTATTGTTCTTGATTCTTGCACAGCCATTACTCTTCTTGTTTCTAACCTTTACTATGCTCTCCATTTCACAAAAGGTGGGGGACACATGACACTGTCTTGCCTTTCGTGATCTGATCTGCATGAAATCTTCCTGTCTCAGGGATACTGAAGGAACTTGTCTTCACCTCGAAACATCCATCCCATTTCAGCTGAAATATTTACTCCAGCTTTAGTCACTTACCCAAGGTTACAAAATGTCATTTTTCCTCAACCCTTTTACTACAGGCCATGCTAGGACCTGAGTTATATACAGTCTATGGAACTAAAAAAGCTGCACCATGGCCAGTTTCCTCCTCTAAATTTTCTTGTATAAAATGACTCATTTATCATTATGAGAATAAACATCACATGCCCCACAAGTTGTGATTAAAACCTTCTATACCATCTTGAGGGTTTGTAGTCATAAAAGTCTTAGCATTTACAGATTCCCTAGAGGAAGCCAAAGGAATCCTCAAACTTTGACAGCACTAAGGGATTTATATGGACTAAAATATCCACCAGAACATACAAAAACATCCAGTGAAAAAAATGTTTGGTTTAGACATTCTTATTAAAATCTCCTGTTAGTCTAACTCCATCTGTGACCTGCTGATATTGACTTACTCACTACAATATAGCGGTATCAACTAATCCAATCCAAAACCATCTATATGATACACGCCTTGGACTACTGCTGTAGTGAACATTGCTTCCATCTGAGAAAATTCACTGGGGAAAACAGCAATGGAAATTTTATGAAAAAATGTAACACTACCTCTATTTGAAAAGCATTTAGTTATGCCTTGAATGAAGAATACAACATAAAAATAAATTGGATTCTACATTGTAGATGCAGAACTGTCTGGCTGCTAGAAGAGAGAAAAAGCCATTGCGGTAGCAGGAGATAATTATGGACAATGACAGGACATCTCGTAAAGTCTCCTGGGGAAAAAAGTAATTGATCCAGGTTATCGATAAGATAATTCCACTCTATCTTTCCATGTCTTCCTCTACTGCTGCTGCTTCTTTCTTTCTACTTTACTACTACTCTTATTTAACCTTCAGCTAACCCTTTAAGTAACCACTGAACAGCAGTAATAGTTGTATTAAATCAATAGTGTGGTATATAATCTTCTTGCTTTTTGCATTAATGTCAGGAGGTTTTCTTCTTTTTAACATCACTTTCTTAATGTTTCCAGTATGATAAGAATTTATTTTCTATTATTTGCAGTGCTTTCAATTGTTACTGCAACTGTACTTATTATTTTCCAACATTTGAAAACTGCTTCAGTGACAGGAGCTAAGATCCTCAGCTTAATTTCATCTTTCTGCCAATGACTTATTTTGGATCTGTGCAGAACTCTAGACCTGGTTGTATGACAGCAACTGTTCAGTCCATTGTATCCTTCAACATTTAAATAAGAATTACTCAAAAGTCCTGGAATTCTCACTGATAAGTTGACAGGAAGGTACTAGAATACCAGTGCTGATGTAGCCCTGCCAGTAAGGGGAAGAAGTACAAGCTTAAAGAGAAAAAAAACATACCTACTTTTCAGTTTTGTTGTAATTCTGTATATCCTATTATATTACCTATTACCAGGGACTTTTATGATTTCAGTTCTGCAGAGTATAAACATCATCTTAACAGAATTAATAACTAGAACTATTATGGTTACTAAGAAAGTACTAGCAAAGATGTTGTAAAACATTAAAAATATTAACATTAATGTTTAAAACAAACAGTGCACATAAATGAAACTAAAATTAAATAAGAATCTTTCTGCTGGCTCTTCATTTTAAGGAAATACTTGAGTTTCACTCACAGAAACGCTATTAGGAAATTAATTTAAGCTGACTATGCATGCCGAAAATAGTGTGGGCTCCAGAAGATGAGCTAGCAGAAAGAAACAACTTAGGAAACATTATTCTAACCAGACCCCCTGCACGACGACACTGAAACATCCAAACAAGACTAGAATTTAAAGGTTTGATTTGTAGCTAGAACCGTAACAACAAACCGTTACTTTGTCTCAGCAATGTCACAATGACAATGGGAACTTTCCGTGACAAATGGAGGACATGTGAGACCAAACGCTATTCTTTACAGAAGAACAGTATTAACTTCTTTGATGAATATAACGAACTTATCAGACAGCAAACTTAGCTGGGGAAATCCTAAACATACCTGACATAAAATATACTGAAATCAGACAAATCCAAACTGGGCATATATTTGTAATGGATAATTGAACATGGCAATAACTAAGGAAGGATGGTACCTTCATCTTTTCCCATCTAGATGCTTTTCTTGTTAAAATGTTATTGCCTCATTCGCGTCATGGGGCCCAGTACAGTAAAAGGGCAAGATTTATTGCACATAAAAGGTCAAACCAGATAATCTAATGGTTCCATCCAATCCTGAAATTAAAAACAATTTTTGATTACTTGCTCTCTAAGCTCTATACACATGCATGTCTTCATAAATGCCTGTATTCTCCGCATGGATTTTTTTTTTCTTTTCTAGCGGAGAGGAAACAGGATAGAAAAAGAGGTCTATTAAATTTGGGGTTGGATTTTTTTTTTTTTTTTTAAATACAGGTTATAGAACTAGTCCTCTTATAGCTTTACGGCTAATATATTCAACATTAATATTTCTCACCAACAAAAGTGTGAACGTTCTACAGTACACACCAGGCCGGCAAAGGCTATTCGCACTGAAAAAGCGAACGTTGCTCAAATGAAAAATTTAGATTACAATTTTTTATGTTTGTGAAAAATATACCATTTTGACTTTTTTAACCCAAAAAATATTTTTTTTTTCTGAACAAAAGAATGTACCTGGATGCAGTCAAGATATATCCTTTAAACGAATAAAACTAGGATTTAAGTGCCGTCTACAGAAATATCTAAGATGTGACTTCCAAAGATTAGTTTATATGGCATAAACGTAGATGGAAAAGACAAATCATATAATTTGGGGGGAAAAAACCACCCAAACAAACAAGAAGCCACCAGCAAACCAACAAACCTAATTTTGAAATATCTAGTGAATATCTTTGTATAGCAGACAAATACATCAAACAATTCACAGGTCCATTCAATTTCAATTTTTATGACTGGAAAACTGACAGAAGCGAGCATGAAAAGGGCAATATCTCCTGCATAAATATATGGAACTGATACTCATTAATACTATTTTTATATATTAAAAAAAATTGTGCTTTCACAATGTATTTCAGTCTTTTTGTGGATCTCCATCCAAGCACATGCTGAAAGAATGTCAATTTGAGGGAAACAAAAATATGTTCTGGATTAGAATTGCACATAATGAAGAAAGAATTCCAGTCAAAATAAAGCAAATCTCACATTACTTTCTTGGGTTGAAGAATCAGATACATTGTTTCCTCTTTTTTTTAACTTATGAATTTGAAAAATGTTTCCTCATTAGGATATAATCATGAACATGTGTGAGAAAGATCTAAACTGATGATACTCTCACAAAGCAATGAAAGAAACAGATTTTCAGAGATAGGATTCTGATTTTGTAATGTATATACATAATTGCAACTATGAAGGTGAAAGCATAAATTGCTACAAACACCTGCATTCAATTCACTTTAAAAAGTAAATAGAACAGTTCTAACATTCCATATCTAACCCCCAAAATATTTTTAAGTCATAATCCTGCAGAAAAAAAACCCACCCTTAAAATATATCGGCTAAAAAAATTTTTTAATACCTTGCTTTAACCCCCCCCGAAAAAACATCAAACAAACAAAAAAACACACACCCCCCAAAAAAAAAATCTCCACTGCATCTACGAGTTGACAGAAACACAATTTAAGGAACTTGTAACCCTTCTGTTTTGAAATTTAATTTGCATGTTTTTCACAAAGCACTTATTTTGTCGTTCCAGCTAAAAGCCAGTAATGAGAAACCTCCCAGAGCACACAGACTTAGTATTTGTGTTGGGTACAACATCCAAATTATCTCTGATATTTCTCTATTGAGAAATATGGACATCAAGCATAAGTGGGATAACTCATCTTCCACATAGTACCTGGAATCATGAGTGGAGCAGGAGAAATAACGTCACGCAAAGCAAACAGAAGACAAGAAACCAGGGAACAGAGCTAAGGTATCTCAACACATTTCTGCTCATGTTCACCTACATCCCCCTTCATTACGCCATATTTTATGGCCGATTATCAGCATTCGGAAGCTTCTTGGTCAGAGCAAAAAGATGTGCAAGCACATGCTTCCTAGTGTGCAAACTTCCTCCAAATTTTTCTTCCAAGTTCTTATCTGCAACATAAAGAAACTCACATACTGGCCATTCTTCTCCCTCTTCTATGCATTTATTAGCTATCAGAATATATAGTTCTAGCCTCCCTTCTTCTTTTCACTCTTTCAGGGCAAATTTGGGGTTTTTAAACAAGTAAAGCAGAGGTGATGAACATATGGATATAGGAAAACTTGGATTTAACTAACTACACTGAGGACAGGATTCTCCACACTTCATTTTTTTAGGGACATGCGTGATATATAGCACAAAACCACAATCGCGCATCAGGTAAAGCTTAAGAAGAAAAACTGGCTTCAAAGCAGTTGATATCAAGAACACTGATACTTTGTTTCTCTCCTTGGCCCAAATATTTCTGGAAATTTTCTGAACATAGATAAGATTCTGTTATGTTCTACCTGGAAGTCAGTAAATCTGAGCTAGCTTACTCCAGCAGAAGATGTGGCCTTGCAAGACAACTCAAAAAATCATACAAAAATGAATACAGTATGAAGGATGAACAAAATTTCAAATGTAACTATACTGATTTAAAAACAAACAATGGTTCTGTTAGAAATTGGCAGCATTCCCAGTAATAATATTTAAACAAGGAAAGACAAAATACAATATGCACAGGCATACTCCAACTATTTTTAAATGACATATTACTGTATACTTTATGAGAAAAGTTCAACCAGATTTGTCAAATAACTCAAGGTCTAGCTATTCAAATGCTCCCTGCACAGAACAATTGTCTCTCTTTTTCAAGAGCTGACTTTCTGTACAGCTATTAAAAATGTGCTTAGAAGCTCCCATCCGAGGGCTACCATCTTGAGACCAGCAGGAATATCACGCATGTTTTCCTGCACAGTTTCTTGTGACAGAAAGGGTTTTAAATGACCGATACAACGGACTGTTATGACCTGACTTATACACTGAGCGGGCTGTGGACAAGCTGACTCCTGCCTGCCTAACTTCAGATACTTTGCTCTTTATGGTGCCAATTTTGCTCTCCCTAGAATAAAATGTCTGCTCTGGTGAAAATTCTCCGCAAGACCTCTCAAGGACCTTGAAGTTTCCTGGGAAGCTGCTAAAGACTCAGAACAGTTCGTCCCAATGCAAACTTTACCAGCACAAGGTCTGTTAGATTTAACTGCTTGACACCATTTGAGCCCCATCTCATGGCATAATTGAAAATTTTTAGGCCAACACATATTTATAGTGTCTGTCTGATACTTAAAGATGTACGAGAGTTATGGCTCCACATTGGGCTTTTCAAAGATTTCTTTATCAGCAAATAACAAAGTGAAACGCATCAGTACAGACCCACGGATGAGATTAGATATGTTTTTAGGTCGCAAGCTAAAAGCTTGCTAATGCTTACGGGCATTCCTTGTCTAGGAATGTTCGTTAATTTGAACTACCCTCCCTTGCTGTGTTTCTTTAATCTCCCAACCAGCTGTCTCCCATAAAAAGATATTTCTGTTTTTAGTTACAAATCTGTTTAGAGATAAAACTTGCTCATAAATACACAACTGCATCCATGGTCTTTTTTTTGCTGACAGTAGAAAACCAACTCCAGATGAAAAATATTAAACTTTATTTAGGAACAGAAAATGTATTCTACTGGCTCAAAGCATGGTGTATGTGTTATAGTCACTCTGGGTTTTAGGTCTAGCATGATGCTGTGAAAGAACTCACTGCAACAGCCACTTTTGTCACCTTTTCAGATTTAGAGCGCCTGAGATGGGATAAAATGAAGCGGTCTCAGCGCCTGGTAGTATTTTTAGCTGCAGAACACCTGAGCATATGAAATGGACTCAGTGTAAACACCAAAAAATGCTCTCGCAAACCCCACAACTTTGGCTTTTCTAATAACAGCAAAACAGCGGGCAACTTCTAACTTGTTTTCCCTTCCCTTGATTTCTAGATTTTAACTAAATAAATTGCACCTATTTCTTCATTGTATATTCACTATGGTTACATCAACCCAGAGTTCCACACTACTGGGAACAATGGTTTTGAGTATAATTAAGGACTCTGAACCTCTCGTTAAAATACACACACATTCAGACCATTTTTAAACATTTTCACTAGAATGTGTTAAGAGTTCTTTAATTTACCTCTGCCCATACCACACTCCTCTTAAAGTAACCTCTATCTTCTGAATAGTTCTGGTTTCCACCAAAATGATGATCAGATATTTTATTAGAGATAAATTGAAATACTTCTCCCTGTAACTCAAGCTAAGTGTAAAAGACTAATAGATTTCTGATGCTGAATTTTACTGCTGCAGAAAGTAGTGTTTCAGTCATACCCAAGCAACATTCTGCAAAATGTTTCTACCCATCATCCTTCATACCTACAGGAAAACATATACTGCCCCAAATCTATCATTCCTCCATTTGTCATCTGCTAATTGAGGCTCTGGAAACCCGTCTTGCAGTATTACTTCAGAATTTAGCCAAGTACATTTTTTTATATATAGTGCTCTGGTATTACCCAGTATATCTTCATTATTAAAAGATCATGTCAACTGTATTTTCATTAATATTTACTTTACTCCTGCTGCAGTTCAGCATACAGTTCTGTGGAAAAACTGATTAAAAATATAGTTGCATGAAATATATGAAAATTAAATTCTATTAGTCTCCAAATATCAAGATTTTATGGACAATGTGCCAAAACTCTGTGTTTATATATTAGTAGTTAAATGCTGTGGGATGCATTTATTCTCCCAAGTGAATTCACATCTGAAGAGACTCTGCAGTCTGACAGTTAGTTACTCCATGTAATTATTTTATCTAAACTGCCTCCATAGGAGGCCACTTAGATCCTGAAGCAATAGGTGCCTTATAAATACCTGATATAGATAAAGGTGACTGACAGGCTAAAAGGAAGCAGAAAACTACAAGATGAAGAAATACTTCCCTGGTCTTCACCTCGGGAACAGGCTGCTCAGACACAGAAGCTGTTCTTTGCTTCTGCCAGGGCTCGTTCATCAGATTTTCTAACACAGCTGTATTTCTGCTTGGTTTCTGTGCAATGGGTACAGTTTCAAGGGTCAGAGCCAGGAACAAGGAACTTCAGCTCTGGAGTAGATGTAAAATTAACTGGACTTGGAAGGTTTGGGGCAAACAGCAATCTCTTCATGGTCTAGCTTCACAAAAACTATGTGGGAACCGTGGTATTCCAACCCCTTCCGAGAAGCCTGGAGGTCTACAGGAAGCTAAGTTCAAATTCAGTAGCAACAAAAGAAACTGGTGTCTGCTACCAACCATCTGGTCATGTTGTGTTCATACTCAAGCCAGAGCAGACCCATATAACCCTCAGTTACTGCACAATCATAACAAGATTACTCAGTGCAGAATGCACCCTTTAATAAAAAAAAAAAAACACAAAACCCACCCCCCCATAAAACCACCAAAACAAACAAAAAACCCCTGACAAAATGAAGACTTATCAAAAACTTACTTTGAAGGTAAATATAATAATAGTAGGTAACAAAATGGAGCTCCTAAGTGCCCCATCTATAAATTAGTTACAGAACTTGTTACGGGGAGAATAAATATCACACACAGGCCTGTGTGGCACAGCTGAAAAATGATCTGACAAACATGATGCCTCTAGAGGAATGAGCTAGCAGTTAAACAAGACAGGTTAATACCCTACTTACATCCACAAGACCTTCACAACACTCCCTTGTAACTGCTGTGACTTGAGACTAAAAGCTTTAACCAATAAAACCCATTAAACCTGGGCAATAAAACAATGCCAACCAGAGCAGACCACATGACTATGGATCAATACATGGTATTTCCTTTAGGTAAGGTTTTCCGTCTGAAAATATTTTTTCCTGCTTTAAAAATGCAGAGAGAAAAAGAAAATTTGGTCAGGTCTGAGTTTGAAGAAGTAAAACCAGAGGGAAAGAAATAAGAGATTCATGGTCTAATCACTCCCAAAATTATAAAAACAAAACATGGCCAACTCACAACATTTGTTCTTGTGGGTATGTCTTTGTAGGGCCAATGGACCCATATATTCATCCACAGCTACACTTAGTCTTTAAGAAGATATATATATTTTAAATAACGATCCACCAGATAGTCTATAGAGCTTCTTCAACTTTTATCTAAGATATAGCAGCAAGACTAATACTACTGAGAGCTGGGGTCAAAGTAATTTATTTCCAGGATTTAGGCATTACATAAAAAGAATCACTAGGCCAGTACTGTACTACCTAGGAAGGCAAAACTACCTTGACATTAAGCAAGATTTCCCTAGGAATCAGGCATTTTGGTTTTGTACCACTGTGCTCTCAGCACAAGGCAGGGGACTCAGCCAGAGCTTTCTCAGCATATGAACTCCTCCATGCCTATGAAAGATTAACCAGAGATGGGGGTTTTTATCCTTCACCAGATCTTCATCACTGTAGTGACTTGTGTGCTTTCCAATATATTATTTAAGAAATATCATAAAGTATTCTTTATATTTATATATTTTTTTTAGTATTGGGTAATATCTTGCAACAAAGGAGAGAGCTCAGGACACAGGTCAAAAAAAATTCACAGAAGGTTAAATAAAGATTTCTTCCTTGTACATTTTCTATGGAAATCCTTTCCCCTTCCCACCCTTTTGCCATGTCTCTGATAAAAGCGAAGCCTCCTAACTTGGCTGTCTACATTGAAAGAAAATTAAGGGTGAACTTGCCACACAAATCCTCTGCACCAAACCTCAGGAGGGCTTCTGAGCTAGCTTCCCAACTCTGCCAGGCTACTACTGTGTCTTCAGGAAAAATGCACACACTGCCTTTTAGTTCCTGAGAATCACTGTTCAGTTTTCCCTTCTGTAAAAGGAGGATGATCTGTACTTACCTCTGAAAGCTGTTGCAAAGCTTCATTTATGAAGTCTGACAGAGATGGGAAGATAACGCAGATCCCTGGACACTCCAGACCTATGATTTTCCAGTTCAACAATCCTTCCTGTCCATGTTATTGCTAAAGGCACAGGGGTGTTATATCTACACAGTCAGTACATTTATCTTACCCAAACTCTTGAGTCCAGCCAGGCAATACCACATTTTGTTTCTTTATGAAAAAGAACAAAAAAATGATATAAAACCATGATGAAACCTTAATTCTTAACTGAATGA
This sequence comes from Gorsachius magnificus, assembly GCA_034008185.1. Taxonomy (NCBI): domain Eukaryota; kingdom Metazoa; phylum Chordata; class Aves; order Pelecaniformes; family Ardeidae; genus Gorsachius; species Gorsachius magnificus. The sequence continues at coordinate 38,164,473 of CM067088.1, read as the reverse complement.
CCCATTTGACATCAAATTACTCTGATATTTCAATTCCTTGTGCCTTAACAGGGTAGCAGTTTTATCTCTCTCAATGTTAAAGGCCTTGGGAAGTTAGATCGGCAATCAAAGTAATAGAAAAAGCAATACAGAACATATATAAACTGAGCTGGATATCCTCAAATGTTTTCTCAGCATGTTGGCTGTTACAAGATCAGGCACCTGGATAGTAAATTACTGGAGTTTGATTTGTGTAACAGGTATTTTGTGTGTGGTTACCAAATTAGCAGAAACAATCCAATAATTCCCCATAGTTACTGGCATCCACATTCTGTTTTTGAAATGTCATTGCAAGTTTACTTGGGAAGGAGCTTTGAAGGGCAGTTTTCCAGAAACAGCTTAAATACATTTTCATGGGTCAATTTCTGAAGAATATTATTGTTTCTATTCTGAATTGTTTGACCTTCATGTTATGAAAATCAAAGTCATGCAAAGCCTTTTTTATATAAACTGAAATTAGGAAAATGTCACTTCTTACATTGGTAAGAAAGGTTCAGAAGCATGCACACGCGCATATACACACTCCATTTCAACTCCTAGCCAATTTTCTATTTCAGTAAATAGACAAAAAGGGAAGATTTATGGCAAGAATAGTTTCCATTTCTTTCTCCATGATTTGATTTTTTTTCTCCCTGTTATCCACATATCAGAGAGAATATATTCAAGTGGAGTAACCATAAAAAAAACCAAAAACTAAAACTTCATCTGATGTGGGAACAAAATCTTCTGGACCTCCTCTCCTTTCTGCTTTTTTTTTCTTTTTTTCTTTGAAGATAGGATATTATTTGGGGGGGGAGGTGGGATGTGTATTAGAGCCCTCATTTGGGGTAAGCAGGAAAAAGCAAGGTGAGGAATTTCTCCTGCTGAGAGAAAGCATCAGGTCAGAAAGACAAGTTATGGGAGAAAAATCCTCCTCCATGCTACCTTACCTCCTTGTAAAATCTGAAAGATTTTCTTCTTCCATGATTCAAGTCAATAGATGCAAGAACGTAATGACCAATTGACCTTAATGAGTAATGAAAGACCTGCACTGCTTTTTGCTGTCACTAACAAGTACGACAAACTCTTCACACTTTAGTGTACTTTCCCTCCCTCTTTCACTGTTTATCTGGCAGTGTAACTAAAGGTCATCTTTATTAAAGACTCTTTCTGCCTATTTCTAGTTTGAAAATCAGAAGTCAGCTAACATATTAAAGATTCTACTACTACTGGTTGTTCTTGAACTACAGTCAGGGACACATCAAACAAAACAGCGTAGAAAAAGAGACACCCAAAATATTGCAAAAACCAAGGGTGAAAATAAGAAAGCTACTTCCTAATGGCACAAGTACTTCACAGTGGTTACTTTCCTAGAAAAGTTTGATTTTGCATATATGACTCTATCATTACTACAAGCCAAATGATGCATAACTATAGAACTCAGTCTTTTTTTCTTTTTTTTTTTTTTTTTTTTAAGATATTTTAAATGTTTATTGATTTGTAAAGGCAGCATGACTTGTAACTGTACTGACCTTGGAAAGGCTGGGAAGGCAGTAGTTTTAACATTTTTACAAAATGACCTCCAATACTACAATCAGCATTACATCACTGACATTAAAATTAACGCTTGGGAGAGCCTGTGCAGCACACTCACATTTCCAACTTTTGATCACTCTTGGGATATAACATCAAACCCACTAATCCAGAATTGCACAGTGCCCAGGTGCTGAGAGCTTGGAATGGATGAGCAAATGATACAGCTAGGGAGGAGAAAAGCATTTTGTGGCAGAGAAGAGGAAGAGGGAATGTGAAGGAAGAAATGCTGCTCCTTTCCCATAAGGAAGGTTTTGTTTCCATTGGCTAGCTCGATGGCTGAAGCTCAGATATGGGAGTTTAAAAACACTCAAAGTGCATACGCACACACACACATTTCCAGCCTGCAAAATTAGGAGTGAGAAAGGCAGAACATTCCAAACAAGGGCTGATAGGGCTTTTGTACCCTGAACAATCTCATATATTCTGTCAAAACAGTATTTATTGAAAGATAAAAAAAGTGGTTTAAAATAGATTATTGAAACTATTTTTGTAGCCTGTGCCCATAAGCCCCAGTTCTACAGTGAGCGCCAAGATTGAGGGCTCAGAGAGAGAGAAAAAATGCAAACTAATAAATTCAGCTTTGCTTTTGTAAGGCACCCCCTCCCAGCCTCATGATGATAAAACCTTTATGCCACTCCATCACATATTCTCTCTCTCCCTCAATTTTAATTTGAGTTTTCCCACATCATATGTAGCATATGCAGAATACATGATGGCACTTGGTATAAAGGTTTCATTAGCACTCATTTGGGATGCAGCATAACTCCCTAATGATTTCACAACATGGAAGTGAGGGAGCCATTCCAAATACCTCCTGCTGAAACATTTATAATGCAACAAGCTATCACCCACTTTCTCTTTCACTCCACATCCACCCTCCACCCACACACACTGCCTACCCCATTACAAACTCAATTTTGTTTAGTTTCTAAGACCTGAATAAACAGACCACTGCTGTCTACATGTGCATCCGGTCCCTGTGTCTTGTTGTATATTAATATCATTTTAAATCCTCTGTTTGTGTGGGGTTTTGGCAATGGATGGGAAGAAAATAACTAGAATGACTCTACTAAAAAAAACCCTGATAAAAACCCCACCCTTATTTAAATGCCCTCTCAATTTTTGCTTTTTCCATAGAAAAACTGCAGAAAGCTATTGCAAGAATTCAGTTCGCATTATATCTTTAAATACAATATACATCCTGAGGAATCTGTATATTAGAAAAAGTTCCAAAAAAGCTGAAAAACTTCACATTTTAGCAAGATGCAATTGTGTGTCTTTATTTTGCTAGCCATGGAAATTAGAAGGAGATGGATTTTTATTTTAGCTAATCGGTTAAGTAAAAAATCTCAGCAACATGTCTTTGAATGTATCTGTCATTTTAAAGTTAGATACTCTACATAGTCTCTAATTGTACTGGGGAAAACTGTGTTGGTATGAAAAGCTATTAGGAAGAGTAAGAAACTTTTGGGTGGAACACAGTGTTAATGAGAGCTCATTACTTTACTGCAAATTCTGACATACTGCATGTTTTTCTTACAGCCCTAGCTCCCCAAGCAAAGTAAGTTTTGTTTCTCTAAAAAGGTAAAATAAAAATATGCTTCCCCTCTGTCTGACAAAAAAAAAAAAAAAGCAGAATAAAAGGATAAATAATTTAGATCCCTGTTACTTGAAACTACGCTAATTACTTAAGATAAAGTAATTTATGACTTCTAAATAAGTACGGTTAACAAAATGAAGACTATTTAATATCTGCCAACATAGAAAATCGCAAGGAACTGCCTGTCAGGGTCAGGCGAATCTGCCACTCCCCGGCACGAGGCTGCAGCCCTTCTGGCATCGCTTCGCCAACCAAAGCCACACGACTCATTTGTTCAGGGTTTACTTTTCAGCTTTACCTACTGCAGGAAACGTGAGATCATTACTACTTCTGATTTCAAAACTAACAGCAATTTAAGAATATAAGGTATTTTTATTAGTTTTAGACAGTTTCTTAATGACATGATTTATAGAGGTTATTTTCAAATGTTAGAAAAAAGTATACAGAATTCTATATACAGATTCACTGGCCCTGAATGGCTTTTTAGTCACATGTTCTGTAAGAAGATGGGCCTTTCATACAGATTTAGTTATAAGCTGAAGCATTTTAAATAAAAAGTGTGAGTTTTCCTTATTCTTCTTAACTTTTCCGATATTAAGTAGGATTGGAGCAAACCAGGTTTTCTGCTCCATTCAAATGTCTGACTGAATTTGCTATATAGTAGAGTGGCAAAAACAGAGCAAAAGTTATACCAATATGAAATTTCCTGATCTACATTTTATTTATCATGAGCCCTTATGGCAAATAAATAAAATACCCAAACAACAAAAAAAGTAGCGTCCCTTCTAGGACACACCTTTAAATCAGACTGCGCTTCTCGCTTTACTTTTAACTATTCATACCACTTGCACAGGCAATGCTGTATTCCCACCACAGATTACAGATAATTATATTAAACTCCTTTTTAGAAGGATACGCATCCTTTCTGCATCTGCTGGATGACTAAAGGAAATGATCTCATTGTTACAGCATTAGCATCACACTGACACAGTCAAGACTGTATCAGTCTGATAAAAATTCTATTCTTCCTTGTCTTACAGCTAGACAAGAAATGAGATCAGATCTGAATCCCAGCTTACAATGGTATATTTCTGCCTATTTGTATCCTTTAGCATATTTTACAGTCTTTTTTCCCCAGAAAATTATAAGTGATTTAGTCCATTTCTTTCCTCTTTCAATACTCAATTTAAGGCATTCTAACTCCAGCATAAGTTTGTTTTGAAAACTTAAATTCACTTCTCTGTACATTCTAAATTTAGTCTAATTACTGTTGCTCTCTAGCAGATAACATATAACACAGAAAAATCCCAGCCCAGACACATATGTACTTCTCTGCTGTACAGAGGTGAACACAACAGCAGAAACAAATACTGCATTACATAGTTATGTATATTGTAAAGGAGGCCAACACATTTTCCTGCATCATCTGTGTTGCTTGTATCCAGCCTGTCTACCTACACCATGCAATGTACTTATAAAGGATATACAGCTAAGAAAAAGCTGTAAAATTTATTCTAGTTTATATAGGGTCTAACACAAGAGGAGTCTAATTCTAATTGGTTTTTTTGGGCACTACTGAAAACCAATAAAGAATGGTAATAATAGCAAACCATAATTGTTCTCATCAGCTTTTATTCCTATTATTTATTTCTTGTGCCCTTCACTAAGAAGATTTAGAAAAATATTTTTGTTAGTAAACAAAAAGTTTGGTTTTTATTGCAAATCTTTAGGATTTAGCTCTGTTGATATTTCCTAAATTGAAATTCCTTCATTTTGTGGGACTTGGGTGATGATACGACTCAGTGTCCCCACTAGATACAGAGGTTTTCCACTTAAATATAAGAATTGTTAATGCAACTAAGAAAAAAAAAATCCCCAAATCAAAATCAAGAGAAGTCCCCACAAAAGGCTTTGAATAAATGAGTTTGCAAAACGTTTAACAAGAAATGTCTTGTTAAGATACTCTTTAGACTGATGTCACTGGGTCAGGATCATGGTGGTTCCTTCAATGACTCCCACTGGCCTGAAGAGGCATCACCAATTTCGCCACCTGTGCTCCAAATGCAAGGCACACTCCTGTCCAATATAAACAGAGACAGTTTGCATATAAAGCAAATCAAATGACAAACCCTACCAAAACAAAATGCTCCACCGCACACACCATTCTCCCTCAGGGAGAGCAAAACACATGAGACAGATGTAAGTCGTGTTGCTTAATGCACCCCTGGAAGGCACTCGTAAAAAGCCTATTTTAAAAACAGGGTAATTTCCTGTTTCTACTCCTTTTTTTTTTTTTTTTTTTTCCTACACCACAACAATAGCAACTCATTTTGAAATTGAGAATAAAGTTTAGTACAATTACACTAGGCTCATCCCATGTCAGAAAAATAAGAACACAATATTTTCTAAAAGGGTGGAAAAAAATTCAGGTCAGCCAAGCCCATCAAAAGCTGCAGGAGTAAACCAGGTCTAGAGCTATCAGAAGGAAGAAATGTGAGGCCTCTACTACCTTACACATTATATTTTGTTAAAGGAAGATAAATTAATCTGAAGGAAATATTTTGATCATATTTCTGCACAAACACAGCAAACAAAGCTTTTATTTGCATAGCCTTAAGTATACGCTAGCACACATTTACTTAAATAAATTTTACTTTTTAGAACAATTTTGTTCATTTCCTTTTTTTTCCCCACTAATGAGCAGAGAGGACAGCAAAATAAGTGACTAATTTGACTTCAAGCCCATTTGCTTAAATGATGAAATACTTTGATGTAGGTATTAGCTAGTTTGGCCTATGGCTAATATATTTTTAAAATATATGTACCTTGGGTAACTATGAAAGCCATTCGCTACTTCTACATATTTGTTCACAAATAATCAAGTCATACTTTGGAAACAATATAGTAAATTTAAAAATCTGGGGCTTTTTTTTAGACTTACAGTTAAATTTATAGCCCTCCAGGCTAGTATGGCTAAGGACTGAATCCCCATTCTGCCCATTCATCACATATCAAGTCAGTTTTGAGAACATTTACCTGACATGGGATGAAAAACCAGGTGTGAATTGCCATATTGAATGGCTGCAGTGCGGTGCAGTCACATTCTGCCCTCTTTCTTGGCACAAGTTACCTGCATTTAGCTCCAAATCTCTACATTAATAATCAAGCCTTCCATTAAGAGGAGTATTTAGAGGAACTCCTACATACTGACGCATGTTACAGAATTTCAACCTAAAAAGGGAAAGCTTGGAGAGGAAAAACGCCCTTAGAATAAAAACAATACACAAATCGGCAAAGTTTCTGTTACTAATTTAATTAGTGCTATACATTACCATACGCCAAGCTTCAAAATACTGCCTGCAAACATACATGATTATTGAAAATATCCCATGGGAGCCAGAAATCATCATTCATGGCTGTGTGTTTGGGGCAGGGGTGGGGTGAAAAGCAAACACAGTCCATGAGGACCCCCTTTATTTTACCAGTACAATTAGCATGAACTATTTCTCTAGGGTATGGGTTGCACAATCACTGAATCTGATCTAGAAAATTGTACATTTACTCAAACTGCATTAGTCAATACCAGCTACAGTGAACATTAATATGCCATGTAACATGCAAAATAAATGATGTGTTCTACTATCACAGTCAGTATTATTATGCTTTGTCTGGACAAAAGCTTAAAACACAGTCTTTCCTAATTTGTATTGCATGCAAGCATGGCATTGTGTTAAACAGTTCTTGACTTGGGGATTAAAATTCAGCTGGACAGGAATGTGGAAATTTCTTCTGCAAAGCATTCTGTTTTTCTAAATAAATTAGCATGCTTTTATTTCCCTCAGAGAAGCAGCCACAAAAATGGGCATAAAATGTTGTCATGTTTCTGAAAGCATAAATTGTCCCAACTTCATAAAAGTAGGGTTTTTAAGAGCAGATGACTGTTGTGTTGGTATTGTTCAGGGCTTTGTCATAAAGCCACGTTGTTACTTTCCCCATGGCTGTCCTCTGGGTAACCTGGGCTTTGTCTTAATCTTTAAACAGATTTGCAGTTGCATCCCTTTCTCTCACACACGTCTATTCTGTTCTCAGAATAAATTTATCAAAAGTAAACTTCCACGTCATACTGCATTCATCAGATAAATACAGTTATTCACACTGGAACCACAGATCTGTATTTAAACATAGCCAGTTGAAGACCATTATTTTTTCCACTGGAAGATGTAGATTTCTTGGGATACAGGATGATGAAGAAATTTGATTCCAGAATACTTCTAGAGTAGCTGCTGAGAGCTTATTAATATACCTCATTGTTTGTTCTCCTCAACTGGTCAATAATTTCAGATTTCTTTAGCCAGATGGGTCATAGGCTTCCGTCTTGCCCAGCTGCTAGAGGAAAATCTCAGGCCATGGAAACATGACAGCATGGAGCATAAACTAGAACTGGCTCCAGAAGACCTAAATCCAAGTTTTCAGCAGAAATCCATCCTGAAAAGCCAGTTTTCTGACTAGAAAACAGAATAAAATAAAAAAAAAAAAAAAAAAATTTGAACATTTCCAGAAAGGCCCCACTTTAATTTTACAGGCCCTAGGAGGGTTAGTGACACAATGAGTGCTTTGGAGAAGGCCTTTGCAACGAGACCTCATTAAAATGGGCAGACAGATCCAATTGTCTGTCATTACTATCAGTGACAATGTCACCAACTTAAAGTGTTAGTTACAGCACTATCAAAAAAGTAAAGACATCCTTAATCTATCAATTATAATAAAGAAAATCTCTCCAGCTGTGGTTCTTAAGAACTTGCCCATCTCTGTCTTACACTTACCATATTTTAGATCACATTAGATATCTACTGAACACAGACTCTATTAAAAATAGAGAGTCCTGTCCTCAATTACAGCAGACCTTTGCGGTTTGTATCCAGCCCAGAAAATGACAGACACCCTCAATCCCACTAAAAATTCAAGAGTCCAGAATGCTCAACACCTTGCCTAACCAGGCCATTTGTCATCCACATGACTGCTTACCCGAGGAGCAGCTAAGCAGCACATGACCGGATAATGTGCCTACCTTTCACAGGCTATTTTAGGCTCACAAAACTCAACTGCCTTAGCAAGCTCTGCCTCTGGATAATTCAAACCATTTTACCAGTCTAAGGTTTTTATATTGGTTTTACAAATATCTTAAGGGATAGAAAAATATCTTCCATGACCTAGAGATTCACTGAATATGCTATGATGGCATGTAGTACACTTAGGCCCAGCTTAAAATAAAAGGGCTATAATTGGTCTCTTGTCCATATTTAATGCAAAATAAGTGCCTAGGTTTTAAGAAGTGTAGAGCTCAAATCACTCATAGCGAATTTAGAAAGTGCTGAACAATTTTGAAAATGAGGACAAACATTTTTTCAGCCTAAATGTGAATAAGAATCTAACCAGAGGCTGCAGTTCTCTGAAAATCCTACTGCCCTATATTTATTTATTTATTTATTTATTTATTTTATGTCTCTTCACACCCATACACAGGAAAAAGCGTCTTCTCTTTCTGGTCTCCATCCTCCTCTTTGCTAATTCTCTTCATAGTGGAAACTGAATATGAATATGAGTCAGCCTCCCAAAGCCATGAAGTTGAGTAAAAATTTGTAAATACAAAAACTGAGCTCATCCTTTCCTACCTAAAACGCAGATACAAATTTGCAGTAAAAGCTATGATAAAAGCAGGGCCATCGTATAAAATATCCACATCCAACAGTTACAGTTCAAAATTTTATTACTTACTATTCCATTGGGAAACACATCCTATTCCCCCGCCTCTATGTTTGTTATTTACTGCTAAAAGAAAAGATTAATACCCGCAACAAAGAATCAATAACATTATAGTTATAACACATTTTCATTCTGTATTTAAAGCAATGCCATTCACCAAGGACTCTGAACGGCTGCTTCAAGCCTTCTGAGATGGGAGTTCTAGAAACTTAAGTTTTCAATTAATAATTTCAGCTGAGCAGGCACAATAAGTGAGAATTCCACAGCTTTTTAAGCTTGCCTGACTATAATTACTTTGTAATTGTTAGAAAAAAAGATTCATCTACATGGCAGATGAATCTGCAGCATTTCTCTGTTTCACAAACCGTCAACATCTTTTATACAATCTCCCAAGGACCTTTAAATGCACAGCTTAAGGGGGAAAGCTACAGCTCTGCAGGCTGGCTGTGTACATAGTAGATTCACCTCTACTCTCCAACAAAAGATGAAAATCAGACCAGAAAATTCCCTTTGCTCCTTTTCAGAGCAGAAATCTTTGTCTTAAAGTATTTATCAGAACTTCCCTTAGTTACCAATTTCTGTAAAATTTCTCCACAGCAAAAGAACATGATTACTAACTTATATTCTCTTAGAGAGACAGAGTATCATGGATGTATAAAATGAGCTACATAGCTGTCACCATTGCAGGGCACAGAAGCAGGTCCTTATCCTTCTAATACTGGTTAGACAAGGCATATTTCTGCACATTAAATCTTGAATTTGCAATGTTATATAACCCCATTCCTTTTCTATTTTCTTCAGCATCTGATGTCACATTTCAAAAGGCCAGCTTTTTATGTTTGCTTACATAAACTTCATGTTCCTATTTAAGTTGTATTAAGAATGCAAAAGATTGCACATGCACCTTGCTGGTTAGAAATACGTAGGTTCTCATTTCCTTCCCAGTGCTGAGCAGAACATTACAAGTACCCAGGAGTTCAACAGGGAATGGAAATGACATTGGACTGAAGTGAAAGGGCACTTTAAATGACAGAATAATTAAACTAAATTATTTCATATCTGAAAATGCAGCAACTTAACATCAAACTGATTGGACTTTGGAAGTCTTGTCCCATAGAAAATTATCATTTTTCAACCCCTCCCCAAGTGGGATAAGAAGGTTAAATATCAAGTAATTATGGAATCAAATATTAATAATGAAATGCCAATCCTAGTATGGAATCAGGTGTTCTAAAAATTGCTAACATAAGAGGCAGTCCCTTGAACTCCAGGAGTCTGGATTAGGCTCTGGTTGCAGACCTCTGAATGTGCTTTTCCGAGCTGTGCTTATGTATCACCAAGTATCACTCTGGTAACAAAGTCAGGTAGGCAAATCATGCGAGTGTCCTGGGCAATTAGGAATCTTGAAGCGTGAAGAGTTTAAAAAGAAAACACAAATGTTGTACAGCCCTTAAGCAAACTTGTAATTGTATGTTCTTTCACTACAGTTCAAGATATGTATAATTACCTTTAAACATTTCTAAATTTAAAGTGATGAGTATTGCTGAATACAGACTAGCAAACATAAGTTACTCTCTTATAAAAAAAAATAATTCTACCATTGTAATGAATTGTCTCTAATTACCATAAGAATATCATAGATACTGTGGGAAATAATTAGAACTATTCAGGCAGGTTTACCTTGCTATGAAATAGAGGTTATAAAATACTCAATAATGTTCCTAATTTTTGAGGTCTTGGGTAAACTGAAAGAACATAGGATTGTTTAATACAGTAGTAGAAATTAGTGTTTATAAGAAGGCAAGTATATGCCTCAGCAAGTTTGCAGATTACACCAAGCTGAGTGGTGCGGTTGACACACCAGAAGGATGGGATGTCATCCAAAGACACCTGGACAGGCTGGAGAGGTGGGCCTGCGTGAACCTCATGAGGTTCAAAAGGCGAAGTGCAAGGTCATGCACCTGGGTCAGGGTAACCCCCAGTATCAATACAGGCTGGGGGAAGAAAGGATCGAGAGCAGCCCTGCCGAGAGGGACTTGGGGGTGCTGGTGGATGAAAAGCTGGAATGAGCCGGCAATGTGCACTGGCAGCCCAGAAGGCCAAGCGTACTCTGGGCTGCATCAGAAGTGTGGCCAGCAGGTCAGGGGAGGTGATTCTGCCCCTCTACTCTGCTCTGGTGAGACCTCACCTAGAGTACTGCGTCCAGCTCTGGAGCCCTCAGCACAAGAAGGACATGGAACTGTTGGAGCTGGTCCAGAGGAGGGCTACTAAAATGATCCGAGGGCTGGAGCACTTCTCCTACGAGGACAGGCTGAGGGAGTTGGGCTTGTTCAGCCTGGAGAAGAGAAGGCTGAGGGGAGACCTGATTGCAGCCTTTCAGTGCCTAAAGGGGGCCTATAGGAAAGATGGGGAAAATCTTTGTAGTAGGGCCAGCTGTGACAGGACAAGGGGTAATGGTTTTAAACTAAACCAGGGTAGGTATAAGGAAGAAATTCTTTACAATGAGGGTGGTAAAACACTGGAACAGGTTGCCCAGAGAGGTAGTGGAGGCCCCATCCCTGGAAACATTCCAGGCCAGGTTGGATGGGGCTCTGAGCAACCTGATCTAGTTAGCGGTGTCCCTGCTCACTGCAGGGGGGTTGGACTAGATGACCTCTAGGGGTCCCTTCCAACCCCAAACATTCTATGATTCTATGTCTAAACCAACATTAATTGCTATTAAATTACTTATATAGCATCTAAATATTTATGTGCTGAAGTTATGTGGGCCAAAATTCTAAAGATTTTTAAATCTGTGAGGGTTCTAAACACCCTTGCTGCATAATACAGTTGTCAGTCTCTATCAGGGTCTGTAGATTGCAATTAAAAAGATACTGATCCAATAACTATTGTATTGAAGTCAATAATATTTAAGTGGGATTTGGGTTTAAAATGCCAGGTAGGATTTTGAGCAGGGTTGAAGGGAACAGGAGGAAGGAAAGTTACACAATGACAGCTGATAAAACAATATTAAAGCTAGAGACAAGTGAATTTCACCAAGCTCAGAGTTTGAGTTCAGGTCTGAGAAGCATTCAGAAGTCCAGGGGCTTATCTGGGCTTATCAAAAATAGCTAGATCCTCTGGGTCTGCAAAACTGAGCTGTAAATCTTGCAAGAGATCTCAAGTCTCTGGTTCGAAACACTTCACAGACAGATTATTTCATGCATTTTAGCATTTTAATTATCACACTGATTGGGACTCAGTAGGCATATGAAAGTGAAAAGAAAAATGAGCATGCCATTTCTAGAATTTCCATAAAGATTCTTCAATCAAAGTTCAAATTTTCAAAAAAACCCCACAACCCAAAAACAAAACCCCAAAAAACAACCACACGTTCAATTTTGGAATTGGATCTGAGATAAAATGTGGGGATTTGTTTGCTTGTTTGTTTTTTGTAACTCCATTTATTATCCAGAGCTAGTCAAACTAATGAACCATGAAAAAGGATATTAATTTTAGAATGTACCTAGCATTGTTCTGGGATCTGCTGAAAAAGCCATCAATAATAGAATATATTTACCGTGAATGCAGCTTGTCAACAAGATGACCAAGTCCTGCACTCTTAAATTAGTTATTTTAGCTCACATAAGATCTTATTGACGTGGATATATCTGAAACAATCTGCTCATAGTCATGAGGTTTGGCAAGATCTAAAGCCAAGATAAACTACTGAGCCACATATTTCCAAAGGTCAATATTATTTATTTCCTTCAAGAGAGGAGATGGTAATGAGCATGAACTTGCTGAAATTTGTGTCCTGGGCATATCACACAAGCTATCCAATAAGATAGCTTTTTATTTAGCACATCCAATATTTTGGTCAGAAATTTTAGTTGCTATTTGTTAATACTCCAGCTTGTTATTGAAGAAATTTCTCAAGGATGAAGATAAACAGGGTTTCTAAATCATACCATCTGCTTTTTAAGCACATTGCCTTTGAAATCCCTCAGAAGTTCTGCTTAGACAGAGCCACTGGTTTGATATCCCCTGCTTCGTCAGGCTCTGCATCGGACACAGGGACCTGACTTCTCATGGTCTGCCAGCGCTGCCTGTTGCAGGACTCTGTCGAGAGAGCCGTACTAATATTACTGGAAGATGGAACCCCTCACTGTTGCTATTGCTTGTTTTGAAGTTCTTCCATCAGACACTATTGCCATTTTCTTTCTTCTAAAAGCTCTCCACTAGGCTTTAATTTACGGTGAACAACCATGCACATAGCTTTTGTACATATCTCGCCTTTCCCATCTACTGTCTTCTCCCCACCAGAAGAAAGTATAAACGTTGCGGGTTCACAGTGAGATTTTATTTAGCAGCTGCTTCAATATTCACTGAAGCCAACAAAAAAGTTCCCATTGACCTCAGCACACTGATTTTTTTACTCTGCAGTGTAGCAAAGTTTTACAGTGAGTGTTAGAAGACTCTCTTTGTGTTATTAGTCTTTTTAAAGACACAGAAAAGACTGAGGTGTTACTGATAATTCATAAGTCTGGCATATTTTGTAATCTCTTATGCAGTCTGTCACCTACAAATAAAAGCATGACTGCAGAACTTTGTATCTCACCCGCCACTGATTTTAATTGCCTTCATGCAAACATCTTCAGGTGTCTGAACGAGCGTTACACAGACGGGATCAATCTCAGGAATTGCAGTACCTACACCAGGCCTTGGACAGTGGAGGTCTGGGGGAAGGGATTAGTCTACTCATAACATTCCTAATACTCCCAATGTAAAAGTAATTTTCTTACCGCCATATACCACCAACCACTCTTGGGATTATAGAGATGAGAAGCAAAACTAAAAGAATTTTTAAACACAAGGGGATACTTTAAGGGACCAGCACTGCCATGAACATTTTGGTAGTTAGCACCCCACTGACCAAACCCAAACTACAAAATACACACGTGATTGCAGACCACGGCACCAATTACCACATTCAGAAAGTTCTGACACCATCACTTGTGAATACATTGGAAACCACTGAACTGTCTCTGCATTCATATACAGGTGCTTAAATGTTCCCTCTTTCAGCGTTTTTCTGCCAACGAACCTTAGCGAGGACTCTCAGGTCATTCTGGCATGCAAAGATAATTCACATAAAATTATCATTACTCATTTGAAGGAAGACAAATGATTGTACAGAACTGTGCTTTTCATAGGAATCCCAAAGGCACAAAATATGAGCTTAAATGTCTGAGTTACTGATGTCTAATTCTATTCAATTTTCAACATACAAAGGTTATATTAAGCTAAAAAATCAAAACCAGTGTATTTTATGCACTGGAACTGTGAAGATTTGCAAACAGCACATCAGTATCATCTGTAGATTTCTTTTTTTTTTAGTAACCGAAAGTTCTTACAGTGATGTTAGAGTGACATTAGACATTTGCTTTCCCAGCCATAGCCAGGTGGTGTTTTGCCCTATGTAAACCAATAGTGAGGGGAGTATTTTTTTAATATATATGTATAGTATTTTTATATATATTATATTTGAATATATACACACACATATATGCATGTATATACATGCATATATAATTATACTTATGAATATATACATAAAAGAAATGCAATATATATAAATCATTTCACTTGAAAGCCCAAGCACTGAAAACTTGAAGTTCTCTGTTGAACAGAAGCTAGACAGATAGTGTGAGTAGGCACAATACTGACTCCCTCGTAGCATTCCTGTAAAGGCTGACCTACAGACACTCTTCTGTATGAGTGGGAGGTAAATCTGCTTCTATGTTAACTTAATCTTTGGCCTCTCTCAAACAGACACTGTGATTGCTTCACTGTGCTGCATTTTTTTACATTTAATATCTTCACAGGAAGAATACTGTTCCAGAAGGACCGAGCCTAAACCACCAAATAGATTTCACACTGGACTGGACCACTGATTAGATGGAAACTCCAGTCCCAGGGGCACAAGTTTAGTGCTTTATTCATTCTTCTGTATCTATTATTTATCAGCAAGGAGAGACTGAAGAAGAGATGGAGAGAAAGCAAGATCTTGCAGTTTAATGCAGTCTTAATCTTTCAGATAATATCACGGTCAAAAATAAGCTGAAATGAATGACTGAAATGTGGTCAGTCATTTCATTACAGCCCTCGCTGGACAACAGCGTGACATCAGACTGCTTTTCCCTCCAAGGATAACTTAACTGAAGGAACATGAAAAATTAATTAGTCCCTTCTCAGTGGAGCACAGGTTACAAGGACACAGCCCAGACCCACTGGAAAAACAGTATCGGCAAAACTGAACTTTAAAAGACTTGTTAGACAAAAAATTAATCTTGTTTTTAACTTGTCTTAACAAAGATCTTGTGAAAGAATAAGCAGAAAGTTTTATTTAAAAGCTTCTTCAACTGGAAGGATAAGCAGGTCAGAGATGAAGCAGCACAACTTTCAAGCATACTTGCTGGAGGAAGAGTATAAACCACGTACAGAACTGATGACACCTTGCTATTAGTATTCAAAGCTGTATTAAAGGACTAAAATCCCAATAAAAAAATCCAGGGTCCCATTACCTACATCTATTCCTCCTGCTCTGCTATAGAAACAGATTGAATGTTATACTAGCTGGAAGTGTGAAATTATTTCACTAGCTGGAGTGAAACTTTCTGCAACTGTTCCCCTGATAACTAATCAATTGAACTCCCATGATGGCCACAAAGTATCCTTCAGATATCCGGGATGTTCATGCTCTTTATGAACATCCTGAATTATACATGGCAGCAAATGGAAACATATCACGGTTCTCCAGCTGCTATAGTATATTCACAACAAACTAATACTACCAAACATACTGGCAGCCTTATTTTGCACCCAGTGAACTTCAAGTAGATTTCCATGTAGAGTGCAGGAAGGTAATTGGACTTGTCCCAGCTAAACCATAGATCCATATGCAGAGGCAAAGATTTAATAGAGGAACTTGTAATTACCTAGCTGCATGCAAATTATAGTACATTTCCCCCCAGGCTACTGTTGCTGGCTATCTAATCTCAGCCACAGGGCGGATCCATAAATTCTGCAGTTCCCCAGTCTCTCTCCGAGAGAGGCATCTAACCTTTTTTCACTCCCTTAGCATAGATTCTTTTCAAGTAAATCTAGTCCAACAGTCAGACTTTTAGAGTTATCACAAACTATAACATGCAAACATCTCTGGATCTGAAATGAATTCCAACTCCTACCCAACACTTCACCAGCAAAATCCCTCCATCCCCAAGAATGTTTATTACCCTCCCCAGCTGGCTCTGGAAACAGAAAACAAACCGATTCATCTCCAAAAAAAGTTTTCAGCAATTTCTCAGCATCATAAGGAATCCTGCAAGCCAAAGTCCTTCTGCATGTGGATGACAGGAATATGAATTTGTTACCCAGAGACAGACCTGCAACTATATTGCCTACCTGCACAGAACTTGCATCCCTATATTTATATAATCCCTACTGAGGTCAATCAGAATAACAGCAAAACAGAAAGTTACCATGTTTTAATACATGGTAATCTATATATTTAATTTGATGAGACAATTAATGTACTCTATTTCTATTCTTACTTTGAATGCACAGTTGCTCTGCATCTTACACTTTCCACAAGTCCCTAGGAGAGCTTGCTACTTCATATTAATATTAATAGTTGTCCCTACCTCCTAGGACTTAGCATTCAGACTTTAAGATTCTGTCTTTGGAGTAACATCTTCACAAGTAAAAGCCTTGTTCTTCAGCTGCATGAGCACATTTACTGTGTTCCAGTTCTCACGTGATTTAATCAAAAGCACCCTAACTTTATCACTTCTAAAAGAATAACCAATTGCTACTTTTTCTGCCCTGCTACCTGCAGGCTGCTGCTGCCTCCGAGGTGAAGCACCATGGAAGAACATCACAAGATGAGAAACCTCCCAGTTCTCTGCAAGAAAATTTCACCCTTCAAACCACTCATCATTCATCTTTACCTTTTCTGAATCTGGCAGCAGCCATCTAAATCTCCACCTATGGGCTAATCAGGCCTCAGATGAATGATTTCCAGCCTGATCGAGTGTATAATCCCTTTCGCTCTTTGTAGCCTGGGGGAGAACCGAAGCGTGAATCACCAAAGAGCCTGGAAGAGGCAAAAATGCTTGGGACAGACAACAGTTTCCCCAGATTTTTTAATAGAAAGTTACCTGACATTTTCTTCAGAACAGATCCAGAAGACACATTCCTTGAGCCCTGTGACATTAAGTCAGCTAACTGGAGCAGTTTAGCACATAAGTATGTGGCTATGAAAGAATACAGTAGCTGTCACATATTTGGTCCCCTAGCTTTCAAAAAAATTAAATCACCGTTGTTATTACGAATTGCAGTGTTGTATTTACGATGGGATATCGATCTCAATTTTCTCTCCTTCACATTGAAATAATGCAATTGCTTACTTCACTATGGGAAATCAGGGGACTTTAAATCCTTTTGAAAAATAGCTGTGAAATCTTCAGTTTTACATAGTATTAATCAGGCCTGAAGTCAAGTGACAGAAAACCAATAGTGGTGTTTTAAAGTGAGGTGGGAAAAACTGCAAGTCTTACCAGATTCTCTGCTGTAACATTAGTGATACATTTGCCCCCAGATTCTTGTCAGGAGCAGAGTATCTGGTAGAAAAGCCACCGGGAATACACACAAAGCAAACACCATTTCCCATGGGCAATAGATACATGCAGAAGGGCAGGAGGACAAACACTGTCCACAGCATCACTTACAACGAAGACCAGTTTTTATGCTCACAGTCTCATAGGAAATAACGCAGAGGGATGACCACTGCTCTGCTCTCTGAAACCACACCTGAAAGTAATGGAAGGGAGCCTATGTCAAGAGAAGTGTGGCTGTGGAAGGTTCACTTAGAAAGAAGGCAGTGTGAAAAGATCTTGCACTGAATCACAGATCCGTGTGGCCTCAATGACTTCAGTCCTATAATTACAGTGGAGGCTGTCCCTTGCTTGCCTCGTCATGCTCCACATCTGCCCAGCTTCTCAGAGCTCAACAGGGAAGACAAACCTATAAAGATGCATAGTTACATTCTTATCACCTAGCCCAGTGAGGTTTTGTTTCAGAAGATAGTAAATGTACCAAATTTATTACTGCCATTAGCATTTTCACATTGCATTAGCAAACAGTGCTTTCAAGGAGCAGAAAAGTACATGGAATTCATTAAAACATTCTGGGTTTGGAACACCAGGAAGGGGAAATAACAACAGATCCTGCAAGGAAGGGAGCAAAATTTGCTACCTGACACCCACAGAAATCTCAAACAGGGGGAGCGGGAGGGCTGATTTTTTTACAGAGACATTCAGCTATGTTGAATATCGCAAGTAGCCTTTGAATTTTCAAACCAGCAAAAAAACTCCAAGGAATTTTTTCTTATGATATGTAGCAGCTGCAGTAGAGGTTTTTCATGCCCTTTAACTAGTTTTCTGGAGGAAACAATGAGCATATATGCTCTGATAGTGCAGTAAGAGAGCCGCAGCACCATCAACAGCTGACACTGCAGAATAGTTTTCATCATTTATTTAAACTGGTCTGAAAATCTTTTGAAAGCATATTCCATTCTCATAGATCCAGCTGTGAAGATACTTATCATCATATTCAACATACATGCTTCTTTGGTCAACTTCTTCCCACACATCCTTGGACCCATTCTTGCTTCTCTTCAGTGTTTGCAAGTCTTAAGATTTTTGCAAATTGTTATTACATCTATCAAGCTATACAACACAGAACTGCAGGCAAGAAAAACATTGAGGTGCCCTTACAGGGGCTGCATATGGCCCCTTGAATGACACAAACCCCACACAGAGTCAGGAGAGTCAAAAAGTTAAAGGGAAAGGAGTACAGGGAAACAACAGTTTAAATAACTTTGAACTGCTTACTGAAAGAGTCCTGTAAGATAGAGTCATTAATTTCACGGGTACAGGGAAAGACCAGAGAGAATCAAGATCAAGTCAAGAAACAAGTACTGGAGTTTATGAATAAGGCATTCATTTTGATTCAAACACAGCAGCTAAACAACAGGTCTATTCGATAATTTTGTCTTATAGCCTTTCTTGCTAACTCGTAGTAGATTTATGCATGCATTTAAAACAAAATATGATAATAAAATGAAGAAACAAAACTCTGTAGAGCAGAAATTTCCTGATAAGTCTCATGAGAATTTTTAAGACTAAAGCTTTGTTGTCCTTTCAGTCCTGTAAGCCCCAATGGCAGAGATTCTCTGCCCAGTGAAACTCTGAGCACAGCTTCTTTGCAGCATAAAATCATAACAAATAGGGCTGGAAGGGAACTCAGTAAGCCAGGTAGTCCCAAGGCAGGATCAACAATGCTTACATAATTCCTGGTAGACATTTCCCTAATTCTCTCTGAAAATCATTAGTGATGGAGGTTCCCCAAGCCCAAGCCAATCTATTTCAGTACTTCACCCTCTTTGCCATTTGGGTGTCTTTCCTAACATCTAATCTAGTTGTTCTGTGCTGCAATTCATAAATGTCTGTGGCTTCTTTCCCTAATCAAGAACACAGCCACTTCCTCCTTTCATCACTGCAAGCACCTCTAAAACACGAAGGCTATGAATATCCACTGCACAATCCAGGAGGAGATACCGTGCGATAATACCGATGCCACCTGCTCATGTGCTGAGAGAACGTGTTTGGGGACAGGCAGAAAGAAACCTGTTTCAGCAAAAACTATTTTGCTATTGAATTTTGTATTTTTTCAAGCGCGGGGAGATGGCAAGGAATTCCACAACAGTACAGACTAAATGCTCATCAATTCCCAGACCTCCCAAAACACTAAGAATAAAACCTAAAAGAAAAAAACTTAACCAAGCATTAAGACAGAATATATAAATAGAGGTACTCGTTCCTTTTGTGGATTTTTTCCCGTGCTGAGAAAAATAGGAAAGTGGTTTTTGAAATACAAAGTAAGGGGCAGGATTGTGCTTTGGGGAGAAGGTTTTTTGGTTTTTTGTATGTGTTGACGTTAGGGACATTTTCTTCAGGATCTGTATACCCTGTGTGAACTACAAGTCTCAATATATCAAGTCTTCAGTCTCTAGGCATATAGCTGTCTTGTAATTCCTATGCCACAGAGTCTGCTAAAGAAATCTGACAGTGATTTTAATAAGTAGGTACCAAGCCCTTCAGTAGTCTGTGTTTGTTCCTTCTTACCTTCAGAAGCCTGTGTATGTGATGTGGATGTGGGTCAGTCTTTAGCTGGATTTTCATTTCATTGTGTACAGCCCTTTCATACAATTTGCTGCATTTCTGCCCCCTATTTAATAACCCATGTAATTAAGAAATGTACAGAAGGAAGAGTCTCTTAGGCTTAGAATTAGCGATAGCTGACTGCTTTGTTCATCTGAAATCAAGCTAAAAGCAACTGTTAAGGGAGACCTTCACACAGAAACACGCACAGGAGCAGAGGGTATAATTCTTTAAAAACAAAACCTTAAGAGCACAGGAAAAAAGAATTTTCATCATGACTAAAATAACAGGCCTTCAAATTCTGTATTGTGCCGCTACGAGTAGTTAGCTGAACATCAGCATGTTAACTCCCTCGGCACATTCATTCCTTATTGCAGAATCAAATATCTTTCCAAAGAAAACACAGACACTCAAGTGCATGATATTCATTCTAACTTCATAGTGTTATAATCCAATCAATATTTCAGTAAATAAGCCTAATCTTTGAACATTGCTGAAACCCTGCAGGGCCAGGAGAAGTTTTTCTCTATGAAGGAAGGGCACTTGAATAGCATATTTTTGAAGTCTTCTATATTTTTTTAAATCACTGCGTTCATTATAATGCTCCTGTTAGTTTTATTTTTCTGCCTTATGCCAAGCTGGATTTTAAACTCATTTCCATAAATGAAAGATGGAATAGTCTTACATTATAAGGTTGATTCCCACTTGTTGCAATCAAGAAGATGATGGCTCCATTTTCATACTGATCTACAGAGCTTCAGCAAAATCTTAACCATGATTTTCACTCCCATGTAAACTACATGGAGTCTTCAGGCTCAGAACAAAGTCAATGGAATAAAAAAATTGGCTTCTTAAAATATCTACATCCTTCTGCATCTAATTCCAGCCACATGTCAACGTGTAACAGTTATAATTACTAAGCACATCAGATGGGTTAGGGCTAAGCCACTTTATAGAGTAAAGAAAGAGGCCCAGCTGTGCAGAGATGACTTGCTCCTCTATTGGGTAATTAAAATCAGAATAAGAGGCGGAATGACCCTCAGCATTTTCCCATTCTATTTCTCTCCCATGCCTCTGAAAAAGCTTTCAATTATATATTGCAAAAATTTGCTGATGTCAACCATGAACTTTTGGACAGTTTCCTCTTTCTCTCTATGTCTCTTCAGCCCTGTTTTCTCCAACAATAGGTGCATATCATCCTGCCTCTCCATATTTTTTTGCCATTTTCACTCCCACCTTCAAAATCTTAATCTCTTTTCTCCCGCCTGCCAAAAAGTATTATAGTCATACTCCCTTCTGATCAACAGGCTACATTCGGTTCATTTTTCTCCCAAAAACTTTCTGGTTTTTGGTTGGTTTTTTGGTTTTGTTGGTTTTTTTGAATGACAAAGATTCTCTCCAGTTCGTGCCACCTCAGGCACACACAGGTATTTCACAGCCCCACTGCCTCCGACCACAGGAGTTCCTCTGCTTTCCACAGTGCCATCCTGCCCTTCTGCCTCTTCCACATTTCATACAGCTCTTCAATCACATTTTAACTGTCCCTTGGTCCTAGTTTTTGTGTCTCTCTAATGTCAGAGTCAGTCCTCACATAAAACACCACAGGTGGAGCACAGAAGAGAAAGGAACAGCCATACTCCACAGCTCTTGTGCTGCCATGAAGTGCAGGACTCATCCTAGCCAAGGGTGCTACTTTTTGTCTTCCAAACCATGAATGAGGACAGAGGCAGAAATAAGGACTGGACTGCGCATGCAGTGATTTGCCTGTGCTGGTACATGAAAGTCTGCCTGTGCCAACTGTGCAATTCTGAGATGGAAGGGTTTTACAAAGCAGAAGATGCTGCAGGACCTGGAGATGCAGAAGTTAAAAGAGGAAAGACGAAAAGATGTACAAGAAAGCAGAGACAAAGAGGCATGAATGCAAACTCCTCCTGCCAGAAGGTGGTAGGTGGTTCCCAAAGGAAGAGCCCTGTACTATGCTGGAGGGACGAACAGAGAAAATTCAGCTGTCTCAGCCTCTGGAGCTGGAGGGGAGCAAGAAGGTAGAATAGCATAAAATGAGCTGCTGTAGGTGCTAAGGAGAGTTAATGGAAGGTTGGACATGTGCCACAGGCACAAGAAACATTTGGGGAGAAAAAAAGCCTCACCCTTTGCTTTTGCCATGGATTGTATTCACAATTCTGTTACATGGTCTTGGGGTTTTCAGCTTTTAGGGTACATGTGTTCTTTAACACTTTGCTCTGTATCCATACCACTAAGACACAGGCTGTTATTTTCAAACATCATCTCCAGGACCTGGGGTTTTAAAGAACACACCTTCCATGGCAAGCAATAAAGTCACCTAAGAGAATAATAAAATCATGAGAGCTGGCTGTAGGCCAGTACCATATGTTGACAGCACTACAGCAGCAATGCAAAGAACTGCTCTGGGAAATTGTCACCATGCATTCTTTGTTACAACTGCCATGAAGTAGTTTCCTTTGGATTTAAAGGCCACTTTAGTTAACTGTATTAAATACCATTTTTATCACACACAAGTGATATAACTGACTGGCAGTACAAGTTCTTGGTGTGAACCCCATCCTTCCTATGGAGCTGATTTGTTAGCTACATATTATTTTTTGATGGTTGATGCAGCAGCTCTCAGCAACAGTGATCACAATAATTTTAAACATATCTGAAAATACCATGGCTTGCCCTGGACGTCCTCTGCTTCCCAGATCCATTTGAAGAATGATTACTTCAGGGGAGCTTGGATCATTTCAGTTGCCTCTCAGCGAAGTATCTGGCCTTAACTGTTTTACCAACAGACATCTCAAACACTGATCTGCTGCTGCACCGGATCAGTCTGAGCAGTAATGCATGCTTTGCCTCTGAGCATGATCTGTATGCTAAGCTAAATAGAGGTTTTCACATTTTAGCAAGTTTGTGCAGGTTTCAGCATTTTCTCCACTGAAGTTGGCAAGGAATCCCATGGTGTTTGTAAAGTTTCGGTTTTGCTATGAATTGAAAATTCACATTTCAGCACAATACTAAATTCCAACAATTAGGCTTAAATTGAAGTTCTACTGTATTTCCTAGAACTAAGGTTTTCAAAATATAAAGCAAAGGAATATTACGCTAAATACCAATTCTGTCCTCTCTCATGCAATAATCAGTTTGCAATCATGCCTTTCATTCTGATGTCTTTGCATACATTTCTTGTTAGAACTGTCACATAAAAGGCTTATATTGGAAACCAAGCAAGTTGGCTATTTCTCTCTAATTCCAAAGATATTCAGAAACACTGGTATTAACTGAAATGTATTTCAGGACTTGATGACACAGTTAATTTCATTACAATTGATCAGAGAATGAAATAACACACACAATAAATATAAGATACACAGAGAGTTCACTATTAAGGTTGCAAGACCAAATACTTAAATGTTAGGAAATGCCATTAAGATTACCATGTAACTTGAATACCTCTCTGCTGTGTCTATACATACACATAAAGATATAATTTACAATTAGGTGATTTTACAATATTTTCCCTGCAAGACCCCTGCCACATTGCCACAGTGCAATAGGCAGCGTTTACTTAACAAACAGCTATTCAATATTTTGTTTTCTCATCACTGCTCAATGCATGACCTAAACCTTATTTATTGCTCCCTGTTTAAACCTTGCTCTGCAGACAATTATTCTTGAGCCTTCCACTGTGCCTGTCAGGACAGTATTTAGCATCCACTATGGAAACTTTCAGTCTGTGCATTTAAAATTCTGGGAAAAAATCCTAAGCAATGAAAAACAATTATTAATGGAAAGCATCACTTGGCTTTAACAGCAGACAGCGCTACTGAGGCAACTTCTAAAATGAACTCTTGAATCACATGTATGCAACTTTTTCATCCCTGTGGACCTCAATACCTCAAGGAATATATGAACTTTTAAGACAACCAATTTCTACTGTAGTTTTGCAGTGATTCAAGACTAACAGCGATTAGGACAAATTAAATACTGATTGATTCTCCAAGGACACATGACCACGCTATTATGTTTCAAAGAAAACCAGAAATTGCCATACAAGTATCTGTGTGCATGGAGGAATTCAACAGAGAAGAACAAAAGGCAGGGTCAGAGGAGGAGGTGGAGAGGGGACACAGAGTGTCTGCACATGCTATAAACCACACAGCTTTTACTGCAGAGGAGCTCTGCAGATGCCTGTGCTGGGAGGGCACAGCATCCCAGGAATGTCCTTTTGTCTTCCCTATTTTTGCAGGCAGACAACTAAAATGTTCTGTGCAAACTTAACAAGGTGAGTGAAAGAAAAGCAACTCCCAGAGTACTAGTGTTACTAAGCACACTGATAGCAAACTGTAGCCACCCCATCTCCTCCCAGTCAAAAAACAAACTACAGCAGTAATATCCTATATAATATCTCAGTACCCAAACTGCAGCACTGGTATTAACATTTCACACAGGCAAGCCATTCTATCCATGCTAAAAAAATAATAATAATAAAAAAAGAGAAGTCAAATTCAACTCTCAGCACAAAGTTTCCTTGGCTAGAAAACTTATTTTTTTACAAGACAGGCTGGAGCACTTCTGCTTTATTCTAAGTTATATTCTAACCCTCTGCAGATCCTTTATTCAGTCACGGAATATTTCCAGACTCCTAGAGAGCTTTAGAGCTTGACATGTCAAAATACTCATTGTGTTTGGGTTTCTGGAGGCTAAGGATGATCCTACAGCTGAGACCATGCACTACAAGACTACTAAAGATTTTACGACGGCTTTACAGCGCAGAATCTGCTGCAGGAAACCAAGGACAAATAACAGGATGTCTATTCCATGTGAGCAGGTATGTGAGTGAATCCACCTGTTCATCTACATGGACAAGGTACCAAATAAAATTTAGCTGCTTACCTATCATTATTACAAGGCTCAGAATCTTTTAAGGACAACAGTAAAAATCATACTGCAAACTGGTTTAACTACAGTGACCACCAGCTGGAAATTTGCTGAACAGAAGCACACGAAAGAAACTACAATTTTTGAAGGACAAGAAAGGCTTCTGAAAATACAGACCATTTGTGTATTTATCAAACATGACAGACTTCTACATACATTAGCATAAAAGGTAAAAAGCTCTAAAAAAGTCTCTCAAAAGCATTGGAACCTCCTATGGCTATACATAGTCCAATTGGAATAATTTGATCTACTTTTTGGAAAGGATATTAGTCCATCTTGGAAACAATATCTGTAGAAGAATGTGTGGTAATGCATACGATAAGCTAATTCACATGATAGCAGGGACTGCATACAAAGAGGATGTGTTTACAACAAATCTGGAAAGACAGGGTACAGGTTAATTGTTTCTTATGCTGCAAAGTGGAGATCTTCAAACCCAGTTCCATAACCAGCAACAATAACGGATGGAAAGTTTGCACCGATTACAGCTTTACAAAAATTCAGAACTTTCAAAGGGCCAGAAATGGGTTGCAACAGATAAATCTAGATTCAGGTGTCTACATTTGGATAGCTAGAGGCCAGTGGTAGTTTCATCTAGGTATATGAAAACAAGAACAGCATAAAATAAAACACGATGTGCAGCTCCACTCCTCTCTTTCTGTATATAACCTGCTCGGAAGGTGCAAGGCTATTGTATTTTTTTCTTGCCATATGCCTTGGGGCAAGAGGTGACACCATCTGTTTCTGTTTAGGTTCCACATCTATTCTGAGGTTTTGGCTCCCTTCTGATCATGATTCACATAGTAGCTGTCCGATATCTTTTCTCTTCTCTGTTCTGTCACGCAGGAATGGGAAGACCCTTGCTTTCCCTTGAAAAGTCAGTCAGTCAGCCACCACTACAGACTGACAATTCATAGCACCTTTCAACATGTACTTTATACTGGTTAAACATAAATAAATACAACATGAGCAGATGATGTTGGAAATATGTCCTCTCTTTCATGTTAATGCATTCAATTAATTTAGAATCTGCTCTATAAATATTGCTTCCTCTTTCCACATCATCCTAACAAAACATCACTATTTCCATATGATTATGAACACTACTGGAAGGAACTTTGTAAGAAAGGAATTTTCTACATTATAGGATCATGTAAAACAAAGGGCACTTTACACTGCAAAGGGCCAGCTAAAGAACAGACCTCAAGAATTACATTCCCCTGTCCGGTGGATCTAAAAAGCCAGCATTGTTCAATCTTGGAACCTTTTGTCTTGAACACTGTGAAGTTTTTATATTTTGCCTTTGGAAGGTATATGCCCCTCTGTTCCTCTGAACTCATCTTACGGTCAGTCTGAGGAGTGGCACAGAGAGAAGTCTTAGATGATGCATCAGTTTGCTTTCCTCTCAGATTAAAAGGGCTACAGAGGGGGGATGCATGAAAAGTGCCTATGGAACAAAGCAGCAAAGAAAGGAAAACACTGCCAGAGTGAAAATTAAAAGAGAAATACCCTTGTAAGGGACAAATTAGAAATAATTAGGCAGACAAAAAGACCAAGAAAGCAATGTTTTTTTTCTACAATAAAGTTGTGACGATATAAACCAGACCGACCAGATGTGACGCACAAAGGCGGTGGCAGATCTAATATGTCAAGGTTCACCCATCAGCAAGAGGCACTTGGCTAGCATCAGCCTTACTTTGCCTGAATCATTTTCCTTGCAAAGCATGCTCATTTTTCTGATCATTTAAGTCCTTTTCTCTTCCTGTTGTTAGCTGCCTCTTCAAAAGACGCTAGCATTTCATTTCCACAGCAGTCTGGAAATATTTCATTGTACTACAGCAGGGTTCTCTAGGAACTAGAAATACATGTGCCTTCCTCTTTTTTCTTTTCTTTTTTTTTTTTTTTTTTCCTTCACATTGAGGAAGGCCCTGAAGCCATGTTCTCATTAAATCTTTATGGCTTTTTAAAATAGGAAGCTATTGTGCCATATACCTCCTTAATTATGCACCAATCAAAAAGTTTAAAAGAATGGCTCTCACTTAAGAAATCTCACTTATGAATTACTGTTGAAATTTTTTCCCTGTAACACCAGAACCTATGTAAGCATGAGGACGGCTTAGCACAGGAAAGGGACTAAAGGATCCTGAGGGAAAACAGTTCTACCTAAAAACCTATTTTTTGGTAAACTTGTATTCTTATTTAGAGGACATATATGCTGTTATTTACTGCCTCAAGTAGGCTTCACGATACTAATAAAACAGATACTCAAAACAGACTTTTGAAAAACTCTAACTTCAAGTGTCGATTTTGAGACACCTGAAGCTCAAGCATTAGAAGTGACTTCAGAAATAAAGCAGCTGAGTAATATTCAACTAGCCAAATTCTGGCATGTGCTATGTAATATTTAACTAGCTAAATTACAACACATTTTATGTATGTGAACTGTGTTGATTCCAGTGACAGCTAGACAACAGGAAAACCAAGAGAATAGTTTTCCAAAATAATACCAATAGTATGATCAGGAAAATTTCTCTCTCTAATTCCAAATTAGGTCTGCGTTGATTCACACATAAGATTTAGAAGCAACATTAAGGCTTCTCACAGGCTCTCCTAAAGAAGCTTTCAGGCAAATTGTAGAAATCTCTAGGAGATATGTTCTTTCTACCACAGGAGGAGTAAATGCTGTTAAACACAGTCTCATGGCGTCAGTTTTGACATCATGAGCTGACACTCTGGGAGAAGTTGATGCTCCAAGGACTTAAGCCTGCCTGAGAAAGATCAGGAAAAAAACACCTCATCTAGTTTCAGATTTGATGTAGGAACTAATATCAAGAGTTTAGGTTTAAGCTTCTTGACTGGAAGTTTGAATGAAGGCTTGTGATAAGGAAAATTTCCATTTGTTCTCCCACAAACTACGAGGCTGCATCACAACATGAATGGTACTAGCAAGCAGGGTTTTAAGTGGCTCAATGGCTGCACCCAAATCTACAGCTCTGAAGTTGGGCTGTCCAGAACTCAATGCTGAGCTGTTTGAAATACCACTTGTTTTCTTTTCAGCTGCATTCAAACTCTATGAAATTGCACCCTGGGACATGAAGCAAAGATTCTCTGGGGATTAAATGCTTTTCTAAACCTAGATGATATTAGAAATAAATTAACATAATTATTCATAGTTACTCTTTCATTAAACCATTAGCATTTACACTCAAATTAATATCACTCTTTATGCATTTTTACCTATTTAAACAGCGACTGGAGGCACTGAGTGAAGGGTTATCATGGACTACAGCAGTGCTGAACACAGCCACTTGTGATACGTTCCAGCATGAAAAAGAAGTGGTGAAAACGTGTACAGCCCTGGATATGTAATCAAGCACAGTGAGAAGAAGAACTGATCTTTGGTTCGGCTGCTAATCCAAGCTCCAGCCCTCTCCGTCCTCAGTCATGCAACTCTTCCAGCAGTCACAGTGACAGATGTTTTCAACGGGTAATCCTTCATCCTTCTAATCCCAACTGAGGGTTAGAATTGATGGACACTGGGTACACATAAATAAAGAACTTGAAAATACATAAGTTTGGGCTTGAATAAACAGTATTGAATAAACATATTAATAACAATACGGGCTTTAGAGTAAGATTAGCTGCTGACACAAATAACATTTATTCACACTACAGGGAGTGATTCTAAAGAAATAACATGAAAGTGCACAGACAAGTGTTGTTAAATCAAAAAGGCTTTACACAAAGCAGCAAAAAAAGGAAAAAAGATATGACAAGGAAAGTGATGGTGTTCCTTCTTTTTAAACTGCAAAACAAAAAATTAAACAGCTGTAGTAGCTACAGGTGCAAAGTAGAAAATGGGGAGGATCAAATCAATGTTTCTTTTCAAATGTTCACATGTAACTTTTTCTAGTATGAGACCTGAATAGAGAAGGCAACTATTCAGTTATACACAACAGCATAGTTTGTAAGTAAAATCAGGTGCCCTTTCCCTTTGTGGCACAGAATTACCCCTTTAGAAGTGTCAGAGAAGAAATACAGCAACTACCTTCTATTTTCTCTATGTGACTCCATCATGTTTACATCTGAACAGGTGCTCAAAGAGCTCTAAATTTGTCATCTAATGTTCAACTAAACATGGTTGACTCAAAATTCAAAGCCTCAGTTACAGTTGGAAGCATGAGACAGGTCTGATTTTTGTCAAGTTTGGCCCCTAAAAATAAGTTATCCAAAGGGGTCCCAGCACCTAAAATCTATTCCAGTGATTTGTAATTCATACAGGACACTGAAAGGTGGTTTTATCTGAGATTTCTGCTTGTAGACTGCAAAGAAAAAAAAAAAAAGAAAGAGTAATTTATGGGTGAACTGGAACAAAGAATTGGGAAATGGTTGGTGCAGCAGGAGTATAACATATGTGATGGATACAGAGATGCCAACTACGCGGAAGGGCCTGATGGAGCCGTATGTTCTGAGAGCTACTTAGTTTTTCTGCTTGAAATGAAAGACAGATGGATTATTTTGACCATAGGGATTAGCCATCGTGCAGGTAAGTATTCAAAAACACCAACCCCCCCAAATTCACCTTGATTTGCTAAATGTGTTCTGTTGCAACAGCACTGAAAAAAAGAAGTCGGGTGTGCTCAGCTAGGAAAGGGAGGACAGGAGGGTAACAATGGCAAGTAATGATGAAGTTCCTTTTTTTTTTTGCACTTTCTGTTCCTAATTCTGCTTTAACCAAGCATCTGCCATGTAGTACAGTCTTCATATGCAACAGCTACAGAATTCCAAGGACTAGTGTAGGGTTTCAGTGTCAGAGTGCTGAGCTTTTCACTATTTTCATCGAGGCACAGCCTGAGTCTGTGGGTGAAACCTGACTACTGATTCCATAAAAATTACATATAAAGTTCTTAATTGCTTTACAGTCCTTCAACCTCACTTTTTTTCCATTGTGTTCCAAGGCAAAAAAGTGAGACAGAAAGAACATAGTGGTAAAATACCAAGTACTTTATCCTTGGCAGCCCTTATGTTCTGACAAGTCAGGAAGACAATTGTGAGTCAGTGGAATTTCCCAGATTTAACTGAATATTCCGTGCATTCAGCACGAAGCAAGGACTTTTTTCTTCAGTCTTCCCAGAAGGAATAAGGAAAGTGAGCTCTGGTTACTGAAGTGTTTGAATACTGTACAAGTAGAGTTGAGTGAACTTTCTTTCTCTGACATATTTAGCCACAAGTCAATTGGAATCTTCTTACATCCCAAGATATTGTTTTTATTGGCATATTTCAATTTTTCATCACTGAAATGTATTCTCCCTGACACATAGGACATAAAATCTGAGTTTCCTTAGATGATTCCAGGCAACTCAAGGCTGACAACAACTTTCAAGATAAACCTGATGTATTTTAAAACACATCAGGCACAGTGTCCTGCTGTCATTCCTTATTGGTGTCAGGGAGTCACATAAAACTTGGGAGACCAGTTCTCCATTCTGTCCTTTGTCCACAGGCATCCTCACTGAATTTGGCTATGGCACTTGCTACCTCTTTGTTTAAAAAAAATGTAGATATAAAATGGGATTTAAAGTCCCTTTCAGTTTCTCAGGGATGCTGTAGGAAGGAGATGTACAATAAAAATTTACCAGACTCTCAGCTGTCAGTGATGAAGACTAGACATCCGAGATTGAAAAAGTTCTGCCATATTCTGATTTGAGGTCCAGCACATCCCTAAGAACATGCACCTATAAGGAAAAAAGAAGCATAAAATTTCCTCAGTTTTTGAAAGCTGAGGGCAAACTAATTCTCATCCTACAAACAAAACCACACCTTCCCTTTGCAACAGGGTGGCATAATGTGCCTTCTGGTTTCAGTGTCAGAACTAGGTCCAGGTGTAATCCTCATTACACATAGAGTGAATTTTCCACCAACTGCCAAAACCTGTCAGAAAAGAAGCAGCACTTTAGTGTGCCCACTATAGCGGGGGGAAAAGATAGTGGACTGCTTCCAGCGGAAAAAAGTTAAAATAGAGTAGTAAAAACTCTGCTGAACCGCAGTTACTGGAGGGATTAGGACA
This sequence comes from Gorsachius magnificus, assembly GCA_034008185.1. NCBI lineage: Eukaryota > Metazoa > Chordata > Aves > Pelecaniformes > Ardeidae > Gorsachius > Gorsachius magnificus. The sequence goes on along the minus strand of CM067088.1, from coordinate 38,133,209 downwards.
ACTAGACTGCTGAAATATGAACCAGTATCATGATACTTTTCTTGTCAGAAACCATAATGCAAGGAGTGAAGACTCTGAATTCCAGCAATATAACAAAAATGGATGCAATTTTAGTTGTGTACAGCACTGTACACACCATCTCTGCTAACTCTCCATTCAGGCCTCCAAGAACTATGGTAAAAAACATGGTGAGATTTTCTGAGAGTGGGTCTGTGAGATCTAATGAATTTTTTTACATACAGCAGTGATCTGCTGCTATTTGCGATCAAGTTCAAATTGGCATAGGAGGGAACAGAGCAGCTCTCTGTGGCAACGCCATGTGGAGGGGGAGCTGCTTTTGCAGAAGCGTAGATTTCTGTAATATTTGCATTCCAAATAGGCCACATAACTTACTACTAAATTACTCTTCCTATGTTCTCCAGGCCCTAATAGAAGTAGTAAAAAAACATTTAATGAAAAAGAAACTGAATGCTTTCATGGAAGGTCTCAGAGTTCAGATCAGAGAATGGCAAAACTCTTTTGATCTGTATTATGAACCCTCTCTGTTCTCATCATCACTGCTCTCCTGTCAACTGAATACATGGTGAAATGCGAATTGTGGTCCCTAACTAGCTGTGAGACTGCTTTCCTTAAGATGCTCGCTTTTTGTACAGTTTTTCACCAGCCCCGTACAAAGGTTATGGGCACAGCAGCAACAGCAGCAAAATACAGCTTACTCTAAATCTAGGATGCTTGATTAGTTTCCAGAGACCTTTGAACACAGAGTTTCCATGGCGTTTTGATTTTTCCCTCTGCAATTTTATTACTAACCTTCCTTTATCATCCAACAAGCTCATGACAATCTAAACTTTAAAAACAAGCAGAAGTACAAAACCTCTAAATGAGCTCAGCATGTCACATGGCTAGATTGTCAGGCACAATCCTTATGTAAGCACCTAAAAGTAAACCCTATAATCTAATTTTTCCCCCTTATTTGTTAAGCAGTAACACTAATGATTTGATTGTGAAACACTTATGCATATGAATGAGCTTTTATATAAGGCCTGTTTTTAATTAAAAACCAAACCTAATCTTACTAATTTCAGAGCTAGAAATAGGGAAAAACTCAGTGGCAGGTGGGGCACTAACAGTGTGATGGGTACCGGCTACTGAACAGTGTTACACTGTTATGATTTGATGAATTCCTTTAGAAACCACAAAGAAATATACATTATCTGCCAGAGGAAAGATCAACAAGACTGAGGTGAAAGCAGGAGTTCAGAAGTTACTGAGAAAAGGTGTTTCAAAGGAATTGGTTCCAGGGAAAGAAAGGCTCCAGGAGCAAAGGGCAGGGAGCCTATAGCATGTGTATGGGCGGGTCAAGACTGGAACAGTCCAGGCACTGGCAGAACTTGAGACAGAGCTTGAAAATGCTTTGAAAAGATGTCCAAGAGCAACAAGAGGAAGTTCTTCTGTAAACATAAAGATGACTGATATGGTTTCTCCTATGCTGAAATAAGCCAAGACACAAGTTGGACCTTCATCTCATTGAAAACTGACAGTGACTGTTACATTAGGGGAGAGAGATACAGCCTCATACGTATCTATGTATTTCAAAAATCAGGCTCCAGTTTGTACACATTATTAAAGATTCTGGATCCCAGTAACCTGCACTTTCGACTTTCCTTATTAAGGTCTAGGAGAAACAATTTGTTACTTGGTTTCTAATGAACAAATTCATACAAATGCCTGAATATTTTTTCACAGTTCTTTAAAATTAACAAAGTACAAATAGAAGTCAAACAACTCTATTTTGTTTGGAATTCTAGATCTCAATACTTAATGAGGACAAATTAATAGTACACATACCATTTCAAGCATTTGACTTTCTATGTCTTCAGAGAGAATTAAGAGTTCTATTAAATACCAAATTAAGTCATTCCAGGAGGCAGCCAATGGTGGTAAAACAAAGTCGAGTCTCGATAAAGATTCAAGCATTCTCTATTATCAATGCTTTCAGCCCTCTAACAGCCCCAAGCCGCAGTTGTTAGCTTTCCCATCTTTTCTTCAGGAGTGGCCGTCAGTGCAAACACCTGCAAAGCCACCTGCTTATCTAATACACTTAATCAGGTGTAGTTGTGCCATTTCAAAAGACGAAAGTAGCACAAACACAACTTGTATTTTTTTCACTGTAAGCCAACTCCCTGTTCATAAAACCTCTTTCTTAATTTCCCAACAGAGCAGTCTTGTGGCAATACCCTTCTCATAGGTAAAAACCGTCATTGGTTTCAAGGCTGTTAACTACTACTGTATTGCCTTCCAATTTGCTTCAATGTATCATCAGAGATGTGATCCTCAACCAGTCCTGTATTACTTTTACACCCTTATCCATGTTCCAAGTCTAGCAAGTTACTTAAATGACTGCCTAGCAACAAGTACACAAGCAATCCCATTGGTGAAGCAGCAATGTATTTTCTTTATTTATTTACATTTTCCTGTAAGTCAATCCCAGCATTGGTCAATCAGCTCTAATCAATGCTAAGGTGTCAGTTTAGATGTAAATCCTTTGAAAAGCTGTGCTTTGGGTCTTAACAATCAGGTCTCCAACCAATATATTTGTTGAGCTTGAAAGCATCAGCCTCAAGACCATATCTGTTTGACCCTTCATTCACATCACTGCAGCAGAACCTTAAGCAGCCTTTTGCACTAAAATACTCCTAAATATCACAACTCCAGAAACACACTCCTTGGTAATATAATTGCAATCGCAAGCTTTTTTCGTGCTTCCTTGTGTGCTGCAAGTTAGGCTGCTATGTAAACTATAGGGACTCTAGGGACCACTCTTTCCCCCCAAAGAAACCCCCCAAACCAGAAATCCCATTAAAAATTATTTTCATACAGTCCTTCAAGGCACACCTGCAAAACTTGTTTTCTTTAATGTTCTCCAGAGACTTTAATTAATCACTTATCAGGTCATGAGCCTGGAGAACATTACAAAAAGTATTTTCCAGGTGCTCTTTGTGCTTTCAGTGCAAGTCTTTACTGACACCGCTTTGCCCTGGAGTAGAACACATTTCACTCTAGGTGAAAATCTGTCATGTCATAAGCAGTGTCATAGCCTTTCCGAATATTGATTTTTGGAAAACAAGTTTTATAAGTTCACTTTTCTATTTCTTTTAAGATGGATTCACAGATATTCACTTGGTACAATAAAGTCTTACTGATATGAAAACACAGAAAAGAGATTGCAGGTGATTACCAAGAACCTCCACTAGATCTCTCCTTTGCATTATCCCAGTACCTGCATTAAAGAGGATTTGGCCACAGAGTGATGCAGAAATTCTACTCTAAATAAGCACTAAGTGTAACCCATCTTCAAAAGCATGCAGAGCAAATTAGTCATCTAAAAGCTCACGTTTTGGCATGGGGAGAGGTAAAATGTTACACTGATTTCCCAAGTGTCTAAAAAGTAGATCAAGTAACACTAAAATGAAATTGTCAAACTGGAAAATTATTTTCACTGAGATAAACTTTATACTTAGAAAAAAATATTGCAGATAATTTCTAGCGCAGTCCAGCTCTGATGTGCAATACCCCATTAACAATTCTTCCCTGTTATCGCATATTAATTTCTCCCTCTTTTTTAGAGATGCTTGCAATGAGCCCATAACATGATATTCATTAGGGTCTGGTGAGGATTTGAGATGGCAAGATTTATGGAAGGTGAACCAATGAACAGATGCAGAACATTTTGCTCCTGAGTCTATCATTTTGATCCTTCTCTGTACAATTCATCCTATCTTAAATCAAATTTCCACTGATGTTGATCACAAGTTGTAGGAAGAACACACTCAGAAATGCGCTCTGCTTCTTTGTTCCTATATGCTTCAATGTTCATTTGCTCCAAGAGGTACAAGAAGTTCAAAATACTAGAGAGAACTGTAAACCAAGCCACTGTATGCTCAACTCCATTAGGAAAACCTTCTGGAAAGTTCTCCATTTGAACAACTGCAGTACTCAAACATAATCTGAACTGCCAAATATCAGCTACCTAGTCCACACCCTGAACACAGAAAGCACATCGTATCCTAGCAAGAGAGTTCTGGGCTGTACAGGAAGGCTTGAAACCCAGTGAGCTGCATGAGTTATTTGTAGCCTACAGAGGAGCACGACACATGACATGCCCTTTATGCTCTGGGTTTAATGGTTCTTTCTGAGATGTAAGCATTTTCTTTCACTCTACTGTACCATTCAGGACACTGAAAAAGTAAGAATATATTTTTCTTCATGCCTCATGATATAGCATCAATGCAATGTCCTGGAGTTTGACCAGTTGCAAACATGAATGTCCCACTTGCGGATTTCCACTTCTCTCTGTCCTTCCTGATACCTGCAATCTGGGAGATGTATTTGGTCCTCGAGCACATGAAAATACCACTACAATTTCAGAATGACTGACTTGCAGCATCCTATCATCAAGAGAATACAGGGTGGGGCGCTGACATTCCTAATATCTGTGCTCAATAGACACTGGGAATCACAATCTGAAAGCAAACATTATTTTAACATCAAGGCAAGCATATACTAGAGAGGAAACTTTCCCCTTAAATCTACAGTGTTTCTCCGCACTTCACTTCTCACAGGATCTCACATGATAATTAGTGATGTTTCAGGTTACTGAAGCATTTCCTAGTCTCCCATTCTGACCCAAGAGGGAATGACAATCTGAATCACAGGATTAGAGAGAAGACAGAGAAAAAACCCAACTCTCTCTTTCAATCTTCTTCCTTCCACTCCAGAACACATGCACATGCTGATCTAGAGACTGCACTGCTTTGTTCTATCTAGTTACATGTTATTCCAACAAGAAGATACTTCATAGCCTCATAGTCCATCTGTAGGGAAATTTTCAATGGGACTGCTCAGTGAACAAAGAAATTTATAGTCTGACCTGTCGCTTTTATCCTCTGAATTCTTGGCAAGCTAGTTAGGAGAAAGGGTTTTTTGCTTAATATTGCATTGAATTAAATACCTCCCTACTGCTTAAAAGATTACCTTACTCCTAACTTCTAAATGCTAACAGAGAACAGTTACAGTGCCCCCAATTCTCAACTTGGTGTCCACTTTGCCAAGGCCAAGCACGTCCAAGTGCTTTTTCAACTCTGTTCCGCTTCTCTGCAGATCAGGTTGTAGTCACATTGCCCTTCCATCTCACTGAACATGGCTTGATTCCTAGGGAAAAATCAGGCTTCAGACTTCTGTAACCTAGAAACAATCAAGATGGTCACTGCAACATACAACGAAAAAAGGAGATGGGGCAGCATTTTCTGTACCAGATACATATTTTTATACTTTGCTACAATTTTCCACCAGTGGTGCTCTTGGAGTCAACATTAGAGTAAGAGCTGCAGGGAGCTGAGGACCCTCAGTCCCCAAAAATCAGCAGATAAAAAAATAGTTTCCTTTCCTTCCCTTCCCTTGTCCCCCCAAATCCTATGTCAGAAAAACCTAACAGGAGAAGCTGATAAGACAGGATGGGGGTGAAGCAGTAAGATGCTGAGAAATCAGAGGGTTTACTATGGAATGTGGTAGACCAGCCAAGCTCTATGGCACTGGTTCAGAAAAGCAATTATAAACATTCCTAACTCCATCCCTCCTCAGGAAATGACTTAATAAGGTACTTCTCTTTAAGAAATATACTGTGCACTGGGATGTATGCTTCCTGAATTGGAGACTGTGGAGATAAGATCCATGTGGAATAATGGGTCTCTCACCAGGTCTATAGAATAAAAAGTTCTTTTGGAAAGTTAAAAAAAAAAAAAAAAAAAAATTTATTTTCCTGGTAAAGGAATGTAAGAGTTGTGATATGACAACACCAAAATAGGTAGCCTGTACAAATGCTTTTCAAACACAGCCTTCAAAAATCTGTCAAACACAAACACCCTGGTGTGAGCATGCACTTTGGTCTGTGCTAGCATCATGTACTGGACAAGGTGGCTCCAAGCCTTTCTCCCGTTATTACACCCTCACACTCTGAGGCTCATTTGAATCAGAGGGCAGAAAGGCAATGTATATCTTAATGCCTGAAAGCAGCCCCTAAAACAGCCTGCAAAATTTGTACCAAAAGCGAGACTGCAGTTATTGCACCGAGTGCCACTTTTGAATGAGGCACCAGGGCGATGTGCCCATCAAACCGAGCTGCTTGGAAGAACATCATCAAATCTGTTTTGAGCCTCTTTAGACCTTTACAGTTTACGCATAGGTACATTCATTTCATGTGGCACAGCCTACAGCTCCATTAAGCTACATTTTACTGTGACCACATCTGTAAAGGACATGACAGCTTCTAGCCATTTTCATAAAATTTCTATTAATTGCAGATTTAGCCACAGAATTAAAAAAAAACCAAAAAAACCCCAAAAATGCCAATGCAATACCATCTGTGTACCTACTCCATATTTACAAAGGGCTGTAGGATTTTTGACGTTCGCTGAGATACCAACATTATTTCTACCAGGCCTGGGTAGAGGCATAACTCATCACAAACTTTCACACAGACACTAAACTGATGGGGAGTAGAGAGGCATCCAGATAGAGGTTCCCCTGCACCAGGTACTTGAGAGGAATGGTGAAAAAAGCAAGCGGAAAGAATTGAGACACACGGTACCCCACAAACAGCAGGTTTTTAGGTAGAGGCTGTATGAGATGTGCTGAGCTGGACTGGCCACCTCTAAAGAGGTCATGCCAACAAGGCCCACTGAGGGGGGCTCGGCAGGCTGTTCTCTCTCTTTCCCTTATTTTATTCCTGCTTTCACATAGACAGCCTTTAGCCAATAAATCTTCTATCACTTCCAGCATAAGCACAGAGAATTCATCATGAAAAACAGCATAACAATGCTTAGATCAGTTATCAGCAAACTCCTACCAAAAATAAGGATGTGAAACAGCAAAGAAGGAGACAGCACTCAGAGGGACAGGTTTTTAAAGGGTCTGAGGATCTAAGTCCCACAGAAAGCAAATGAGGATAAGGAGTCCAGGCACTTTGGAAAGACCCGTGACTCTCATTTTCAGCTGCGTAAAGGAAAACGTCTTGTAGTAGTAGGTTATTTACAGCACTTTATGTAAACGCACCATAACTCAGTGTCCTTTGACAGCTGAGGATTTTAGAAAAGGCTGATCCTGCTCTCTTAAATATAAACATTGTTCCTCCTTTTAATACAACATGTATACAAAACTAGGATCAGGACTGAATAGGCAGAGCATACATGAAAGCCATTCAAGAATTTGCAAAGGCTACTGCTGTCTGTGTGGGTGGGGTGGGATATTAAAGCCAAAGAGAGTCTGTTTTGGAGTACACCAAAAAGAAAAAAAAAAAAAGAAAAAAGAAAAAGCTGAGAACAACAACTGCAGTTCAGTGAACAGGCACAGGCAGTGGAAGAAGATTAGCTAAAAATCCAAAACTCTTGAAAAGAATTAAAAGTTTCATCAGACATACAGAACAGTAAAACAAAACAAGCAGAATAAACATGGCTTTTATGGTGTGCTTTTGCTTTTAACTGTAAAACAGAATTTCCAATCTGTCTTCTGCTCCGACACATTTCGAGAACGAGCAAATAAAAGGAGGAAAGCGGAAGTCAAAACGAGAAAGAAGGCTGACTTCAGCCTGCAAACCGAGCGCTACAAGAGACGGATGTGGTGTGGGCATGAAGTCAAATTGCAGCAGAATAACGAGACAGGATTTTCGTCTGGATATAAACAGTGAAGAAAAAAGTGAGGAAAAAAAAAATAAAAGAAAAAAAGAAGAATTTTTACAGAATGGTTAGACAATGACTGAGATAAGACTTTCCTGTACAAGAAACGTAAAAACCCTCATTGCCTTTTATATATTGCTGAAGTAAGCAACAGAAGAGCTAACCTGGAAAGTTCCAGTGTGGCATAAGGGAATATTCACACAGTTCCTATTAGCTGTATGTTTTCCCACACTACAGTCTTTGGGGAAATTATAACACATTTCCTATTGAGAAAGATGAAACCAAGACAGTTCATTTATCTGAAGGAGTGTAACCATCTTATCACAGCATCTGAGCAGATCAAAGCCTCCAGACATTACCAGAACTACCACCAAAAACTGCCGAATGCCTGCAGAAACTCTTCATTCCCATATGTAAACTAAACGGTAAAAAAGAAAGAGTCATGGCATCGCTACCTTCAGCAATGCTTTGCTGCAGTGCTTCCAGAGCAGCAGTGAATCTGGTCCACCAAATTAGGATGATATTCTTGACATTAGAAGATGATAACGGACTGTACAGTCATGCCTGAGCTTGTACCTCCTGCTTAAACCCATGTGACATGCTGTGATAAAAAATGTGGTAATGCTTAAAATACCTGGTCCTGCTTGTCACTGTGCTTTTTAATCTGTTCTAATGGATCGCATCTTGCTTGACAACTTTCAGCTGAAAGGGATTCCGCAACTTTTTTATTTTCCACATACAATTCATATACATATATAAATTGCCTGGATTTCCAAGGAGTCCTAGGAGTGTCAAAGTCAATTTCTAGAATGACACATAGACTTTTCAGTCATGTGGGCATTTCCTAAAACATTATTCTGACTTTAACACCATCTCCATAAAAATTCTCTAAATAAACTTCATTTTAAATAAAACCCCAGAACGCCCATAGGCTCACCTTCACAAAATGACAAAACCAGGTTTGGTTTATTCAATTTGTTGTGTGTTTGAGAGATAAAGCAGTTATCACCACTGTAAAATACTCATAATGAACTGCAAGCTGGGAGGTTTGCCTACGTTGAACATATCTGGAAGGTATACTCCAACTCTTAGTATTTAAGTATTACTTCAACTTAATAGGAATAGCAATAGTTAATTAACTTCTCCAATTCTTTGAAATCTGCAAACCCAGGGATTAAACCTGCAAAGTGCTAGGCATCTTCTACTCTGAGTGTAGTCAGGATGGAGTCCATTAGGTAAATTTACCATTAGGTAAATTTGAAGTAATCTTACATAATTAATGGAAAAATCCCGTGACTTTTGGACAGCAGGTGGGTTTATGAAAACGATCTCATAACACCACCGGAAGCCAGTTGAGAGATTACAAGTGCCATAATCTGCTGTAACATTCCTTCTTTAACTCCTGTATGCTGAAATTCTAACCAGGGAAGGAGATGAGGTATGTCTTTATGTCTTTTAAACAGTCATTTAATTAAAAGTAAGCAGCTGCATCATCTGATACAATACAGTGCTCATGCTGGGAAGTCACGAATGTAAACTGCACTTTATTAAACCTGTTAGAAGCAGTTAAAACGCAGAATGCTGCTGGCACACCTTTTAGAACAGATACTAAAATATGTATCATGTGAGCACCTTACATGAGTAATTTTACAAAGATTTATTTTTCAATCATTCTATAAACAAGAATAAATCAAAAACAATTCAGTCTTTCACCCTACTGAGATAAAGTACATGCAAATGCTGTTTCAAAGTTAATTGGCTCTGAAATACTTAAGGCTGGGAAAATAGTTTTGAATGACAGAACTTTTCCAAGATTTCTGTATTTTTTCTATATTCACCATATTCCTTTACATTTGTAGCTCATGAGGCATAAAAATATTTTTAACAAGTTAGCACAACTACGTGCAAATGCTAGGAAACTTATGGTTCCTCATATGAAATCAGGTTAATATTTGTCCTTATTCTATTGCAGAAATAAAAAGCAAAGACATGAATAAAAGTGAAATGTAAATGGTATAAATGTTGCTGGTGACAAAAATTAAAGCTTTGATCTGCTGCAATTGAAATTGTTTTATCTGGGCTATTTTGGTTATGCTCGTGTGTACTGTAGGAGCTAAGTAGCAAAGCATGAACTGATCTGTCACCTTTGAAGCAAATTTTGTAGTGCTGTTCATACTCATTGACCTGGATTAATGCCCAACATTCATCCAAAACACGTAGAATATAATGAATGTCCTTCAAATAAGCTACTGACGGAGAGGGCAGTAGGGGTGTGGTGTGGCTCCCCAAGCACCCTGTGCCGTACGCTGCTGTTGCGCCCAAGTTCAGCACGTTGCAATGGGAGGAGCCCACTCAACTTTCACAGGGCACAAAAGGGCCACAGAGACCCTGCCTGGAAGCAGCACGGGCACTGGAAAGGTGAACCTGCCACCCTGGACGCTCTAGCGAACGTCCCCCCCACCCCTGAGCAGCACCCTGGTGCTGAGCTGTCCTGTCGCAGCAGCCTCACAGCTGGAAAGCTCTGCCCAGAGGGGGCAAAGGCTGACAGCAGCTGGCCCGTGGAGAGCAATTTGCAGGGCTGCAGCTTGTACATTCAGCGCTCCAAAATGCAGAAAGCGCCTTGGACTCTTTGTTTGCTTAATAAGAGCAGACAGTGAGTGGCAGAGAAAGAAAGGATAATTCTGCTGATATCTTTCTCTAAATTCTGTCACCTGCATTGCAATGAACTGCAGACAGTCGTGGCAGCTCTTCCGGACAGCCCTGAGATTGTGCCTGTCTGCTCTGTCTCTGGTGGCAGAGACAGGTTTCTTGCCTTCCTCCTTATGCTAATTAGAAGCATGCATGCTCTGCTGACCAGACTGTGATTGAATACAAATTCTGCCTACATCCCTTCTATCAATCCCTGCATGCTCTCTTTCTCTCCCTTTTTCCTTCTATCCCCAGTCACAAGATGCTTCAGGCAAGAGGCAAGAGCATTGTAATAAAATGACATCTCCAAACAGAGAGCTTTTTTGTTTCCAAGGCCCCTGGCTATCTCAGTTTCATTACATGTCTCAGGAGGGGGCATCACTCCCTGACAACTAACATCTGGCCCAAGAGACCTCCTAATTTAAAACAACAAACTAATTATTGTCACCTACTCTTTCCTGTAGCTTTTATCTTTATTTATTTTTTCCTGAAAGAAATATGTCAGCATATTTTTCATTTGAACTACTAATGCTCTGGGTTTTTTCCCCTTAAGTATGCTTAACTTTCTTCTAAGGGGAGGAAATCCATATTTTATCAATCAGTTTCAATTACCTACTGTATTTCACTCCGTGGTGTTGAATTATGAGTTGGATGAATGTCTTGATTAAAGACCTTACAAACATCTAGGTATCAGAGCAACCAATCTTCCTGCCTGCATGACATGTTATATGGAACACTGTGAACTGACATTATGTTAGATTTTGTTTATTGTGATTTCTTTTTAAAGTTGGAACTATCAGCCTCTTTGTTAGAGCATTGATATAAGCAATAAAGAGCTAGAGGCATTTATTTAAAGAGTGATTTCCTCCTCCCCACCCCCCCCTTCTCTCTCCCAGAGTGCTCTGGAAGATACTAGAGGCCAGTTTAAAGTCTTTTTGGTCAGGGAAGAGCCACAGGGGCTGTATTCTACTGGAACAAACACTACATTCATGACTTGGCCATGAGAAGTTGTAATCCCTCTCTTGCCACCGATTTTCCATGCCTCTTTGGTAAGTTATTTACCAAAATTTGCTCTTCAGCTTTCCTACCTTGAGGTTTACAGTACTAAGCTTACTGGATGCAATGTTCTTCACTGCTTTTAAAACTGAGTAGTTTTAGAAAAACTGAGCATTTTTTATTACTGCTCGTGACAAATTCCATTACTGCACATAATAAAAGTTCACCAAGATGATGTTGGGTTTTTTTCCCCCAGGTTTGGCAGGGGAAAGATCAGTGTAACCAGGATGTAACAATAGAAAATTAAATAATTGCTCATTTTAAGTTAATACAAGTTTTTTAAATGATACTCACTGTGTCAGGATTTTATTTGTGACCTAGTATAGAGCTGCAATCCCATGCCAATCCAATTTCTAGAATGCCACAGACACAGCAGCAGCTTATGCTGTTTAGTTGTTGGGTACATACTGTCTACCAAGAAAATCTCCAAAATAATTTGGCAGTTTGATAGACTCTTTCCTCAGGAATCATCCATCCAACCCACAAAACACCAGATGGACACAGCTTTGGATTACCCCAAGAAAAAATACTTTAACCAAAATGAAAAAAAAATTTCTCTTTAAGGAAAAAAAACCAAACCAAACAACAAACCACCACCCTACCCCCCCAAATTGCCTTTTAATAGAAGGATAATCACCATCAAACACAAGTTTACAAGGAAGAGGAAAAATTTTTCTCCATAAAAAGAAAGCATGGATATCATCTGACAAAAATGGGCAGCTCAGGAAAAGAATAGGGAGAGAAGAAGAAAACTAAACATTGAGTTTCTAAACCTCGTGAGAAAAGAAAAGTGAAGTTAATCCAGTCTTTTCTGCCCCTGACTTCTGTCACCAGAACAGCTATTGATCAGCTCCACAGCCATGGCTTTGCATAAACTAGTTAGGGGTAAAAGAAGGGGATGCCAGCCAGTCACCATCAGTGTTCATTAGGGCTGATTTATTTACTTGCTATCACATACCGAGGTTCCTGCCCTTTGATGTAGGCCAGAGTTGCTTCTACAAGAAAATGCTTAAAGGGAGAGAGAACTAGTAAATACCCAGCCTCAGACTGCTCAGGCTCAGTGAAGGTTGAAAGAACGTTACAGACTTCTCAGGAAGGAGCTGTATTTTATACTATACACACTAATTCTGTAACATGGAGCAGGCTCCTTTCCACTGCATTTTTATAATTGAGAATATGAGGTTTCCAGTAGGAGGAGGTAATGGTTCTCATGCTATTTTTAATCTAGATATGTTATTCTAAATAAAAGTAAATAAAAAAAAAAAATCTCTGTTGTTTACCTCCATATTTTCACTGCAGGAATGATAATGAAAGATCCATGACTAAATTCTCTCTTTTTTTAAACCACTGAGTTTATTGAAAGTGAGCAAGTGCCTTGCCTTGTGCTTTGCAGGAGAGCAATAAAGGGCTCATTTAAGTTTAAACTGTATGTAGAAGTCTTTAAAATTATTAATATTACTCTTCTTTATGAAGAGCAATTTTATCACCACATTTTTATTCTAATATCAGGAGACATTACCTCAGGTGATTTTACATTCCTCAGTTAGGTTGTTTTCAGTTCCCACATGCCAATGGCACAGGGCTGAATTACCTACTGCAGCCTGACTTTTATTCTGTATTTCTACATTCCTTTAGTAGAACATGCTATGTAAAGAAGCCAAGATGGGGGTGAAAAATTTTGACAGATCACTCCATCAATCACTCTGGGGCCAGGCTGAGGGGGTGGTTTACAGAAAAATGAGTTTTGGATGTGATGGGGGATATAAACAAAAAAATGTTATTTGAGGCCCAGAAACTTCAGCCAGGGAGAATTAAACAGGAATTGAGGGTTGACCCCATGAAAGCCAAATGACAATAATTTACCCAAGGCTTTCAAGCTCTCCATGACTTCCATTTAGTGCCACTGGATGGAATAGTGGTTAATGCCAGGTAACACAAGGGTTGGCAATGTCTCCACATTCACTATCTCTTCACCTTTTATGCTTATTGTAGAGAGTAGATTTTAGCATGGGTAGACCTAAGAGTTAACGTGGCCTTATTGTTATTTACTGTAACGTGGTAGTGAGGAACTTTGTTGTTCTAAGGACCTTCAGACCTAGCAAGTCTATTACCCCAAACCTGCGGTTTGAGTAACTTCTTTTTCTAGTACTTAATTATGTAGTGACAAGAGCACAACACTCCCTTATCATCCTCACCACTTCATGTAGACCTTGGATCCCGGGGAAAGCAGCAATATGCTCGTGCCAGGCAATGATCCAGAGCTCTAGCACACACTGAAAATTCCAATTCTGCTGGGTTGATTTCTAAGCACCCCAGGGACTATTTAGGACAAGTGAACCAGATTTCCCTCATGTATATTTGAAGTCTAAGTTGAACTGAAAGGCAAAGTGAGAAAAGACATAATGCAGTTGTTTACTGAGTATGTTTGAGTGCAGGAAGTTACTTTATCATGTCCTAGATGGTGGCATTGAATTCCCCTGAGCTCCCAGCACATGTTTGCCTTGCCTTTGGTCTGTGTGATTTGGATATAAGCTAGCTGTCATTTATAACACACCCAGTTTATCTGGCACACACCAAAATGATCTTTGACATCTTTTTCTCATGGGGTTTGCATTTGGCTCCTAACAGCATGACCTTGAGGCAGCTCCAACAAACAAATTTAAAATACTTAATGGCATAAGTTTAAATGGATCATTACTATCACTATTGCAAGAGTACAATTAAGCATCTACTGCCACTTCTTTCAGAAGAATTCTAATGCGGCTGTTTCAAACAGTTCTGAGCTTTGAAATACACTGAGATTCACGTTGTTTATTTTATGCATATAGTTTAAATATTAAGACACAGACAAGAGGAATAGTATTTGAAAGAAATAAAATCAGAAAATCTATCCAATCAGGGCACTTGCATTCAAAACTAACAGATGCCAATAAGAAAATTCAATAGCGTCTGGGTTGCTGCTTATCTTTACTTGAAAGGTACACAGATATTGGAATTATGAGAAGTCCTATGATGCAGAGAGAAAGGCAGAAATAACTGCTGAATATTCAAAGAACCCCATTTCCCCTTTTTCTATCATTTCCCGGGGTCAGATTCTGCAAGGTGCTTAGCAACCACTCTTTTGGATGGCACGTACTCCCCATTTTCATGCCTTATTAAATAGCTCTGAAGAGAAAATATAATACACAGCAATTAATTACCTATTTAATGAATATGGCTATCAGTAAATATAGCATGAAAGCTTCATTAAGTGGCACCCTCATTTTTGCATATGTTTTAAAAGGAGGTGAGAAACACTAGTTGGCATTTGAGAATAGTTTTACTTCCAGATTTATGTAGACTAGGCAAGAAAAAGACCACATGGAAATGAAAAGAGGAGGCAACAGCAAGAAAACGAGAAAAAAAGATCCACAACATGGAAATCTTTGTCACTTCCTACAGGTCCTCAATTCGCACACTTCCAGTTCCCTACTATATGCTATAGGAGTCTACGCAATTCATATCACATACTATGTGGTACTTCTTTTAGAATATACTAAAAAAAGATAGTTGAGAAGCACAGCAAGGAAGACAAACAGGAAATCCAGATATTCATTATCAAGGTTCTAACGCTTCTCTCTATGGGTCTAAGATGTTTTCAACAAATCTTTAGAGATCCACAACAGGACTGCATTTGCTCAGTGAATAGCAGGGCAATTACTACAGCACAAGAAAGCTAACAACCTCAAAGGGGTACAGAGATGATAGGAGGACAGTGACATGATGATACAAGACTGAAGAGCTCAGTACAAATCTTTGCATGGTGGGATCCCAAGTTCCAGAGAAATTCTCCACCATTTGAGCCACAGGCTCCTCCGCACTCCCCTCCTGGGGACTCTGCTCTTTTAGGAGCAAAGCACCTCATCCCGCTAAGCTGAGCAGACTTTTTGCGGTAAGCATCCCATAGCACATTTAAACAACTCCTCATTCTCTAAGGAGCCTCTAAAAATAACCTCTTGAGAATGACACATGGAGAAATTATTTTGAACTGTAGCTGATGTGGAAAAATCAGTGTTTGAAATTGTGTCATTCAAGAGATTACGGCTATTTAGGTATTAGTTTTTACTAGCATAAAGGTACCTTAAAGTGAAAGGTGGGAAGATGATTATAAAATAAGCTAAGTCAAGGCCTATGGATTCAGAACAGCATGAGAAAGTGGGTTATTTAAATCTGTCTGTTTTGAAAGTTTCATCTTAAGGAATTTTTATATTTCTTTTGATTTCTGCTTGTCTGAGTTGGCACCATCACAGATTAAGATTTAAAGTGGACAGTGGCAGGAGACTGTACATATCATCATCTGAAAATTCCTAGTAGGGTAGACCTGAACTCCTGTAAGATGTTCTGGTCTGCCTCTTCTCTTCTTTTGTTTCCTTCCTCCTCCCCACCTTTTTCTCCCTCCTTCAGATTCTGATATTTGGAATCTATGATATTTATTTCAACCCTGGCTGAAAACAGTGAGACACGGGGTGTGTGGGGGTGTGGGGTGTGTGTGTGTATTTTCTTTTCTTTCCTTTGCTATGGTCAGAGAACCAAAGGGAAGGTTTATTCACTCCATTCCCTACCCTCAGTTCCCCATATCAAATTACCGTGCTATCCTTTGGACTTGATATGTGACCCTTTAACAACAGATCATTCAGCACAACACATTTCCTAAATATTTTTGAGCTAGTCTTGAAATTTGCATCCTTGATTGTGTCTTGTGCCCCACCCCATCCCACCTTTGCTAAATTTCTAGAGTTATATTTCTTTCGTTTTCTGCTATTTTGCCCTTTTGAATATAACATCTGTACGTAACTCCCTCCTTTGCAGTAGTCAGTTTTGGTAGGAGATGACTTCCCTGAGAGATCGCTGTTTCTTATCTTGTTTGGTATCCATCCATTTCTGGCATTCAGTCACCTGCCCTCGAATCTCGATCTTGTGTGGTATGAACTCTCTGGTGTTGGGATTACCAGGATATTGTACAACAAACACTTGATGGCCCAAAATCTTCATTCAACTTAGCCAAAAAAGGCCTATGACTGACCAAGTTACAGAGCCATTCCTAAATCAATTTTGGATTCTGGAAAATTGTCCTCTGCTTGGGGTTTTCAGGAAGGTCTAGGTACATTTATAATAAAAAAAAAAGCAAACCAACAAAACAGGTGACAACACAAAACCGTTTTTTTTTTAGTGCAAAATTCCTCCAATTCCCCACTGACCTAAAATGATTTAAACATCTTTTAAATCACTCCATTAGAACAAAATAATGAAAAGGATATCTTTCAGGTAGGAAACTAAACTTTCAGGCCAACTAAACAGTAACCTGTCAGACATGCAGGTCACCCTATCTGGTTGAAAATCACCCTCCAGAACACTACAATGAATTCATGGCAGAATCGTGATCATACCTGAAGCCACACTTTCTCTGATGAAGAATGAAAGACACATAACCAATTAGAAGCCAAAATGAAAGAAAGCCCGTGATTACCACAGCTCAGTGTGGGCTCGCCCAAATCCCATGTGCTTATCCATTCCCATATGTTTTTAGAGATAAAGTTTCTGCAAAGCACAATACCCATGGTGTTTTGTCACTGAGTTATAGCTGCAAGTAAGAAACCAAACGCTGAGTTTCTTCCTTGCTCTTTGCAACAGCAAATTGCAATTTGCAAAAGATTTTTGATAACATTTGTTGTTAATTGGACTTAAAAATGTTAATATCCCAAATCACTGTGATCTTAACGACACATGTAAATGATCTCAGTATGTAAGAGAGCAAAAGCTCAGATTGCATTGAACTTCTCAGGATATACGTTCTTTCAATGTACAGCTAAAAGATATCAGGGTGATTTACTGTTCTTGATCTTTCTTTTTTGTGTGAAAATTAACAAAGCAAGCATATACTATATTTAACATGCACAGATAACATAGTTTTAGATGTTGAAAACAAAAATATGTATTTGTCTAACTAAAATTGTAGCAAATGAGGCTTTGCTTTCAGGCCCAGAGAATGGTCTCCCTTCGTCACTTATCCTCAAAAGGGCGGATACTCTCTGGTATAAAAGCTGCCCTCCTCTGTCATATGCTAGCCACAGAGGCACCGTATAGACTTAACCGCTAATACAATCAGTGCCATAAGCTTTTTGGGTTGATAGACCCAAGAGTAAATGAGAAATATAATAGTTTGTTACATGGACCCTTCCCCATTGGGATCCAGCCAAGCCTACCTACAACCCAATTAACACAATTTCATTGCGGAGAAATAACGTGGCTTGTTTAGTTGTTTGTCCACTATAACAGTTATGGAAACAAGATCGGGATTTTTTCTTTTGCTTAAGAGAGTAGTGCACGCAATTTTTTGCTGATCTCTGCACAGGCTTCCATTCTAGCAGAACTTTATCTGTTTTACCTATTGCTCTCAGTCTGTCCAGTTTCATTTCATTAGCTCTTAATCAACTTCCTCATTAAATATAACATATGCACCATCATTTGGGAGATCCACATATATTTTTCCATAGTTTTCTACACTGTATTTCACTTGCTATTTCACAACTATGCTCAAATGTCGACATTTATTTTCCTATACTTCACCACAACCTTTCTTACCTTAGCTTCTTATTACTGTTTCTAAATTCCATCTCCTCCTGTTTTGAAGCTAGCCTCAAAAAAGCACATATTTCCAACAGACACTATTGCCTGGCTCTAAAGCTGCATATTCTAGAAAAACAACTCAAACAAACCAACCAAAACCCCAAACAAACACAACCACCCCAAAACAGGATATATTAAAAAATAGGTTAGCTTAGCATCAGCACCCAAGATGAGCCCAAATTGTAGCCTACCCCATCCATCCACAGAAACTGCTGTTTATTCTCACCCCTCACAAATCTGCACAGATCTTGGCTTTGCCATGCTTACGAACGCTGAATAATACTTCACTTTCTGCATAGCCCTATTCATTTCTGCATGGCGTGACTGAGGTTATAGAACTGGTCCTTTACTTTTAATCTTCGCAGGGAAGGTTTGCAAGATTTGATCATCTCTAAACTGCTATGTTCACTCCAGGTAGTAGGACAGTAGAAGTAATAATGACTTTAGGTTTCCAGAGCTAATAAAAAATAAATTAAAGTTTCAAAATTAGAATCACGTAAACTGCAGAAATTTAGAAATAACATACAATTCATTCTAGCAAGAAATCTTTCGTGAATTTTAGTTTATAAGAGGATAATATCTGAAAACATCATTACAGTTTCTGCAGATTTCCATATTGTATATATTAATGCAGAGCTTGGCAGATAAGCAAGCCTAAAAATCCTTTGAGATTCTGAATATCAAAGCTAGTTACAGTTTTCATAGTGGAAAAACTAAAAATATGGTTTATGTTATAGATTAAATATGTTTAAAAATATTTTTAAAATAGAACAAGTTTTAACAGAAAAAGTGAAACAAAGCTACTTCTTCAGGTACTATTGGGTTATTCACATTTTCTCCTGAAGCTACCACATATCTACCCCCTTGAATCAGATTATCTTCCTTCTTTTTGAGGGATTGAGAGGTAAATGATGCTCTTCCGTTTACTACAGTGTCCGGGCAATGTCAGTAAGCATTTGCAGGTATATACAAAAGGGTCAAAGTCATGTCTAATTGAGTTGCAGAAATAAACCAGCTATACCCAAAAGTCTGATAAAGGCCAAAACCAGGGCAAATTGCTCCGTGGTTGGCTCATGATGCTCGGTATGGGTGCCTTGGTACTGTATGTAGTGCCCAGTTCTGCTAACCACAACTCGTTAAGAAAGATGATCAAGCACAGAAGCCTCAGAGGAGAGGCACAAGAATGGCTAAAAGACAAGTTATTGTAAAAGACCCAGAAGCACAAATTGTACAGGGAAAGCTAAAGCCTGCTTTACTCAGAGGCTATAAGCACATACACATGAAAAACAAAAAAAAAAATGCTAAAGGATAGTTCTTCTAGCAAGTATATATAGCAACAAAATTTCAAATTAAAATTAAGAAATACACATAACACAGATATGTAGGTAACCACTAGAACAATTCACCGAGAAGCATAGTGGATCACTAGGGGGAAAAAACAAACAAACCAACCAACCCCTGAACCCAAACCTGCATGTCCCCAGCTGTGACCTCGAGCTCAAATCCCAGACTTCTGCCGTATACAAAGCTGTAACAGACAGCCAAGTGCATCTTTTCTGGTCTTACAGTTTCTTCGACCTACAGTATATTACCACAGACAAATTAGGATGGAGGAGAGACCTGTTTATTTAGACTTTCTCATCTTATATCAGGTTGTTAAACTAAATCAGGTTAACTAGCAACATTTTCACTACAAAGATGATGATCCCAGTGTTACTTCAAAAATTTGTTAAAAATAAGGCCACAGTATCAATCAGATTACTAGATTCAACACACATTATTAATTTTGACATAATCAGCTACAGTTCAGATATATTGATCCTAGGACCCTGTAAAATCCATATGGAGGCAGTACTATAAAATTATGGAAATCATGGTACCATCTGTAGCAGAGGGTGAAGTTAAAAAAAAAAAAAAAAAAAAACCTTCACTTAAATGTGTCGACCAGACTGCATATGGGGCACATGAAAAATTAAGCATATGCTGCACAGGCAGAGATATTTTTGTGACTTTAGCCATTATAAGAAATAGTTTAAAGAAAATAAAACTGGTGTTTTCAAGACATTTGTATCAAAGACAACATGCCCACATGCAGAAAATAAAGGAACAGGCTGCTTACTAATAAAAGCTTAAATTTTATCCACCGAGAAAAAACCCAACCGCTATTAAAATGATGCAGTTCTTCAGCTATCCCATAGGGCATACTCAGATTTAATGTGGGTACCTGACCTAATGTACTGTACAGTTATGCCAGGTTTAAATAAAGTTGCTTTCTCTCTTTGTAAGATGCTATATTGGAAGAGCTAAGCAAAGGATCCTTGCACACAAATCAAGGGCTTCTGAGGACATTATGGTAACCAGGAAAGTGCCGTTGATTTGTCACATCATAAGAAACTCACTCTGCATGTGCACTAATATATATCACAAATGTCCACTACCTATTACATTCTACCAAGCCAAAAACCTGATATGAAAATACTAGGTTTTATTTGATAGCGACAAAAGTTTGGCCTAAAAGATTAATCAAAATTTGCATTTACTTGTGAAGCTGACTCTCGTGGATCAGTACCACATACGTGATTTAAACATTAAACCACAATTAGCCATTTGAAATACCAAATTCTGAACTAAAAAAGCAAAGATATGAAGACCATTCACAGTTTGTATATTAAGCCCACGCCAAAGGCCTGCAGCAGGCTTTAGGAAAAAAGTCCCAGTTTTTCGTAAGTGTGTTCAACTATTACTTGTATAAACAATTATTCCAGTTGTGTGGGTCGACTTAATGTAAATGTACCTTCAAGAAGCCAGCTAAATGTGTAATTGTGTTTTTGTACATACAACTACTGCAACGCGCACACTGAAGAAGCTCACTAAAATACACAGTTAATAGAAATTATAGGAGCAAATATTGTGCACCAGGGTTTAAAAATGAGAATCTCATTTTAGAAATCCAAATGCCAATATGACTATTCAGATACAAAGCAGGCTTATAACCATGATACTCAACTTTAAAAATGGAACTCACAGTACTATTTAAAAAAAAGCAATATAACAGCCTCGTACTCTATCAATATTTCTTGTTTTCATTTGTATTCTGCTCATTTGTGCAGCCCCATTTCATGTTGACTTTTTTTCCATGCACACAGCCATGCTAATATCTTCATGGATTTGTTTACAATAACCTTTAAATCCTTCCCTTGTCATTATGTTGCATAGCTGTTCTATTGTATATACACTCTACTTCGGTTCATTGCCTACACATCGATTATTTCACATTTGTCTACGTTAAACACTAAACAGTATTTTCCACTTACTAGTTCAGCCATTTAAAAATATCCAAATCCATCTGAATAAACTTGGGTGCCTTCCTTTTAGTTATTAGTTATACATTTAATCTTGACAGCATTAGCAAAATATCTAAGTCAGTCACAGAGAATTTGGTATTTGTCAGAGAAGTGAACACAAAACCAACCTCCTGCTTGAATACTATCATTTGCAATAGCAACGTTCACAAAATGGTAATGCTGACACTGCTGACTGACTTCTCTATGTTAACTTTAAAAGACATCTTGCACCCTGTAAGAAGTGAGACTAAGAGGTATTAACATGAAGTAACAGTACGAGATTGCAGAACATCAGCTACTCCGCAGTGACTCTGTATGCAGCTCTTGTCTTCATGTACTTCAAAGCAAACAGGAGCTAGCTTTCCCCCTTTCTTTCTTTACATGGCGTGGGCAACTGGATTTTTTTCAGGATTTGATTCTATCTGCAATAATTGAAATATTACTAATCTCACAATTCCAGCAATAGGGAAATAAAATTAACAACATGCCAAAACCTTGTTGGTCTCTGGTAGTTCAGTACACTATCTCTGAGAACGCTGGGGCATGCCAGATTGACTAGTGCATGGATAAAACTTGGGCTAATCTGTATACCACTCTGCATATGAATCGGATAATACTGAAATACTGTATCTGTGATGCCTGAGCATGATACTAAGGTCCAACTGCCTTTCAACCTCCCATAGCTTTAATTTTCCAGTGGAAAAGTCTCTTTCTAATCGTTCTGGGCTTTCCATAATCCTGAAAGAGATGTGAAGAAAGCCTGGTCAGCTGTGTCTATTTCCTTTTTTTAAGTAATTGCTGCTATATGTAAGCTGCAACACCTTTTGAAACCAATGAGGTAGTTAGCCTGTGTATAACATTAACTACAATTTAAAGACCAATCTAAACATCTCCCATCTATTTTCTCCCAGGATTTCAGTATCAACTGGTTGAATTTCACCTTTCACGAGTAAAGTCACCAGCCACAGTATTTTTATAGTCTTCATTCTCTACTCCCACTTTCAGGGAGGAAAAGGGAGGGACTATGAGAGAAACAAATTAAAGCCATCATAAAATTCTCTGAACAATCTGAATTTCTGTGGTAGGCCCACTTATTTGCTGCACATACAAGACAATTTTTAGGAAGCAAATGTCCTCTTCAAGTCTGCTACCCTCAGGCTTTCCAGAATACCAGCCCCCATTTGCAAACTTCCCAGTTACTGAGCAAAACCACCCACTGTGCAAACATAATGCCCATAAACAAATTGCTTCATCCATAAATATTGGTATCATCTCAAAATTCCAAGTTCCTTGTGTCCATTCCAAATACCACTTCAACATTACTCTGAGCGTTGCCAAACTCATGACAGTCTTTTCAGTGGTTTTCCTTTCTATTGCAGCTCTGTACTATCAGCCACCTCCTCTTCCACCTCAGCTAAGTACTCAGAACTCAGGCAGTCCACTGAGGCAGTTTTATATGCCGTCCTTTACCTACTTTAAAGGCAAAAGCAAACAAATGTAGCTGTGCTTTTAACAATCTTTAGGGAACTGATTTTTCTTTTTAAATAAAGAGAAGAATGTGTGTGGAAACCCATGAAGTTAAGTAATACAGAAATTGTAATTCTACCAGGTTAAAAATTTAATTTGTAAATATTGCCTTTGGGCTGACAGCTTCTGTATGAGATACACCCCGGCACAATTTACAATGAGGGTTACAGATAAACTCTTGGAAACCAAGAGTCAGAATTGCTGCTGGAAGCATCACCATTTAGTAGTAGCACTGCTACTACAGGAGTTAATTTTGTGCAGTCAATGTCACCTAACATATTTCTCATGCAGACCTAAGATTTTTGGGGACTGAGTGAACAGACTAAAGCAGCTTAAAAAAAAACAACACACACAACAAAAAAAGAAGCTTAAAACCTTTTAAAAAACCCTTTAAAGATATCAGTTCTCTGCCCTCCATAATTATTTCTGAATTTTCTTCTCTTTTCCACCCTTCTTCCTCTATAAATATCCAAGTCAAATGTCCATCTTAAAGAACTGCCTGTCCTTAGTAATATAATCATTACAAAATAATGCATTTGCTTTGGACATAGTAATAGTAAAAAAAAATACAAAATTTAGGAAACACTCATCTTGGAACACTGGCAATCATCACAGTGTACCCAGAAGCATTAAGCTATTATAGATTTAGTGACTATGACAAAGATATAGAAAACCAGAAAAAAGATAAAGGAGAGAAAGAAAATTGATGAAACAATGCAGGTGGATCTGGCATTTGTCATTTGCCTTCTGCTGTTTTTATTTCAGAGTCTTGGCTGCTATCGCACCATGCAATGTGTCCCAGCTCACCCCATGTATATAAAAAAAAAAAAATAAATAAAATATTATACCATTTCCATTCTTGCTTTAGCTTTCTGAATGCTCTCCACCACCCCTTCAGCTCTCAGGAAAACTTTAACCAGACATCCAGTAGCATCCATACCATTTTGAGGTACTGAATCTTTGGATTATGGGCTGATCACTCATGTGGAGCTTCACTTCACCCCTCCATACGCACTGTGGCACTGCGAGAATGAATGGGGTTCACAGTCTGACAACACAAAGGGGAAAGCTGACTAAATTCCACTCTGCTAGTGTAGAACTTCATTTCCAAAGCAAGAATCATTTGTATTTTATTTATATTGCCAGCCAGAATGTTTACTGGGAACAGAGGTAAGAGGAAGGAATATTTTGCCAGTAATACAGGAAAATAGCAATTTATATTTTACAACTGATGAATATTCACCCCTAGAGGTTATATGACAGTTGGATGAGGTTTCTTTTAGGGAAAATAAAATCAAAAGACAATTCTGCAATAGAAAATAAATTCCCACTGTGAATTACGCTTACCTTGTTAATACTCAAGAGAAAGCACTTCATTTTTTCAATTAATCTGACCTTTATCAAGAGCTAGCACAGAAGAAATATTCTCACAGAACTGAGTACTTGGAGTTAGCGTGAGAAACATTGTAGATCTGTACTCAGCATACTTTGCAAACTGATGTTTAAAAGATATTACTGTATACACTGTGGAACTGCTGCTTATCTATAGGGGTGTACACAGTTCTTGACCAAACTGTTCACCAAAATCTTTGTGCTCAAAAGCACAATGCCTTCAAGTGCCAAGGAGAAGTGCTGAGGAAGCCCTCCCTGGGTAGAACGCTCCTCAAAGTCATATCTGTCTAAGCAGGACACACTTAAGCCTCAGCACCAATATTTTTCTTCCCACTGGTAGGGATCGGAATTACCAAAAAGTCTGTCCAAGAGCAAAGCCTGCTGTCACTCACACAGTGGAGCCCTGGCTGGGGAACCAGACTTCAAACTGCTTGCAAAGAAAGCATGTTCACTCAAAAACCCTACCTGTAGCTACATGGACTAGAATGTCAATATTGGCGGGTCTTTTTATTTCCTCCTAATAAGTCAACAGTGAAAAAGGTGAGGGCTAAGACTGAAAGCTAATCGCTTTCACCAGCTAGAACCGCACTCTCAACAGAATTGGAGGGTACTAGGTTGAGAGGTGTGAAAATTAAAAAGGAAGCTCCAGACACAGAAGGAAGGAAGGAAGGATTACTGAACCATCACAAACTCAGAATTGCTTGAAGCTAAAATACAGCCTACAGTGTGTTCTGAGAGCACACTGATTGCTCTGAGAATAGAGGGACCAGTCCTGAGAGAAGGAAACAGCCTAGATACTGATTTTGCTGTAAATGACCCAACCTTGTGCTCACTCGGAGCATTTGGTTATTTTTTACTTGGCTATTTTCAAGTAAATCTTATCTTCCCTCTCCCCCAGCATCACCAAAATACATTTGTCTCCTGTTTGCTGATGTGCAGCAACATGGACATCTACCTCAGCCATTAAAATGTCTTCCTTCTATTTGAAAACCCTAATTTATTCCAAAAATGCAATATAGTTCTAAATGTGAATTTCACATAACCTCACCTGTGTTACATCGGCAAAGACAAAAAGACTGATTTTAATTAGGCTGCTTCACTTCAGGGCTGTTTTCTTAAAAAGAGGGCATATATTTCAGTTTGACTCATTCTTTACTGTTTTAGGAACATCAGCTTTCAGTACTGATCCTTTCAGAAAACGATGAGAACACAAAGTCTGCTCACATTCACTGAGGATGCATACTCTGAAGTAAAAGGTCTTCCTGCCTCTTACAAGCTAAAATTATCAATCTGAAAGCCAATTTCAAAAGTGAAATTGGAAAACAAGAATATCCACCAGAAATTCAGATTCTTTTTTTTTTTTTCTTTATTAATTCTTGACTGCAACCTGTGTAACTGATTGCAAAAAAGTGAATGCCTAGGTAGAGGAGCAGAGACATTAGAATCAGGTGCCTGCATCTGTGAGAAGGCTATTAAGCAATGGGTCATGCTGCATGCTTTTTGTGAGTTTATTGCCTTCCATTCAATCTTACATTAAATTTACTTTACCATAAATTGAGACTACAGGATTCTGCAGGATCAACCCCTAACAGCAATGTATAAAAGCATGTGCAAATGCTGTCAGTACCATAATTGCCAAGTCTTTTTGGCTAGAAAGCCTAAATTGACTCATAATTACTGCTATTCCCAGCCAAAAATAAGTGTGTATTGCCTTACATTTTCTTTTCCACATTTCTCATAGACATTTACATTTATATCAACACATAATGAGTAGAGGAAACACAAAGACATTTGAACAGAATTTTCTTTAGCTTGTCAAAAATGCCTTTTTCTCCCTTTTTCTTCACTTTAACATTAATTGGAACTGGGCAAAAATCCTCACATTAATAGCAATAAAAGTAGCACTAGTACATTAGATTTAATTAGCATCTAAACTAAAGATCCTACACCCCCGCAAGCAATTTCCACCCAGGAAACATTTCATCTGACAACCAAATGCAGCCAGTTCTGATGTGGCATGGGGCAGCTTTTCCAGATGAACAAGAGTAAAGGGGGAGGACACAAATTCAACCAGAGGGGCAAGAATCAGGTAAGTAGGTCACACTAAGACTAACTGGGACAGCAGGGCAAACATTGCCCTCTTTATGAAAGCAGGCTTCCCTATGAATAAAATCAAAACATTCGTCAAAGATAATTGAAATCATGTTTACTGCATAGATTCATAAATCTGAAATGTAGAGCTGCACAGACACCGTTCAATCCTGGTAACATCATAATAAATCAAAAGACCAGCAGCTTGAAAGCCTTCAATGCTTTTTAGAATAACCCAAAGACTTATTCACAGCTTTTATTTTTTCTGGCCTCCTTTATTTTTCTGTCTTGTAGAACGTGCATTGCCATCTATATTTAACAGCAAATGCAAAACACAGACAGTGTTACAGATCAGAAAGGCTAAAGTTTCTTCTTGTTCTTCTGTTCCCTTCAGCTCACCCCAATACCTCCATTCCTCCCTGGCTCTTGTTTTTCTCCCTTTTGCAGCTCCACCTCGTCTCATTCCAGCTCTTGTGTTCTGATCTCCTATTTTCAAAAATACCAGACAACAAGAAGATACTAAAAAATCAAGAGCTCTTGGTAAAGCTGCTGTTCTCTAAAGTACCTAACTGGACACTGTGCTACTCTTATTTTAAAATGTTTTTAGGACAAATCCAAGCAGCTCTTCTTTTTCTTCTAATGTGAAGAGTTTTTCATCTAAAAATTGTTTAAGTCACAAAGCATTATTACTATTTTGTAAAGAATATGGACATTTGTAGCTCTGCTAATGGAAGAATGGCTAATTCAAAATAACACAACTTTATCAGTGATTCATAACCTTTCCAGCCAAGCTATAGCCTATTAGTCACATCCTTTGGAGTTTTTTATGTTATGGAACTACAGAGCTAATTTTGACTCTGGGTCAAAACCGAACAGGCTGATTTTCCCAGGCCACAGTTCAAGCCAGATCTCAGGCAAATAATTCTTTTAAACACGGTTCTGGTTCATTTATACTCTATCCTATTCTAGTTCTTGATGAATGATCTCAGAATCACCGCTTTGTCTCTCTTGGTAAGAAAAGACGACAAAATATCCCACCATAAAGGATTTCAAATGTATTTAGCACTCAGTTATCTACAAGAAATATGAGTACATGTGCATGCCTGGTTTGGAAACGGCACGCGTCAATTAAGGGAATCGGCCACTTCCACATACAGATGCCCAATTTGTACACGCAGTCATGGTAACTGGATAGCTAACTTCAAAAACCTGGCTTTGCTTATACTTGACCTACAAGCACATCTGAGTATAAATTTTTAATGATTCTTTCTCAATGGGGTTTAAAGATTTTTTTTTTTTAAGTGATTGCTTTCAGGGATACATAAGCAACTCCATTCTTTGTCACTGATTAGCATCACACAAATATTAACCTCCATATCCACACTAAGTTGCTATCATCTAAGAAAAACTTTATGTCCTATTAATTTTTGAGTACCCCAAATAACAGACCTGGGGGTGGTCAAAATAGTGCAAGAGCAGAAATAACTCAAGTTACGCTTAAAAAAATTAAAATATCCACAAACATGGAAGAAAAATCCTAATAGTCTGCCCCAAGCTTTTTAGAGAGCTTGTACACATCATAACGTATATCGTATATATCATAATTTTAAAAGGTGCTAAACAGAAATAAGCCGCAAAACATGATTTCAGAGTATTTTTAAGTGGACACTGGAGGTTTCTTAGCTACATTGTACAGAATAAGGTTTTGGACTGTTTTTTCCTCATCAACCTGAAGTACAGGTTGCTTTTTCCCAGGAGGGGGTGCAGGGAGAAAGTATGTTAAGGATCATCTACAGCTGTAGAGCTGGCATTATGTACTGCGGCTCTTTGTGTACTGTCAGTTCGCTGTGACAACTGATATCTTGGATGAGGATGAACTGTGTTTCCTCACTGACATTGTCAGACAGCAAGGACTTGAGTTTGCACAGACTTCTGCCACTATTTGAGACTGATAAGATTAAAACTGTTGTGATTTTGTTTTGATGGGAGCTACTGTACAAGTGCACTGCGTTGTCTCCAGGGCAGGGCTGTGCGTTCCTGGGTATGATGGGGGAGGAGAGGAGGATGCATTGCAGTACAGAGACACTGTTTTTCTAAAACTGAACTCAGAAGCATTGAAGAGCTGGGGATATTATGAATACAATAGTTTTTAATGCATGGCATTAGAATTGCGTACTGTCCAGTGAAATTTCAAAGCAGCAAGGTCAATGCAATAAGCAGACAAAGAAATCATGGGTAATACAAAACATAAATTGGGATGCATATTAGCTTAAGAGAACACAGCATCAGAACACCTCAGTCTAACAAGAAAGGAAAGGTCCTGTTGACTGTGCACAGAGCAGAGATCCTCCAGCAAGTGCCATCCTCAGCCTGGAGAGGCAAATACTGCACACACACACCCCCCCAGGAATTTGCTTATCCTGTTCCTGGACATCCCGTGGTACCAGCTGGCTGCCTTTGCATCCTGCAGCCCATTAATCCACAGTCTTGATACCCAAGTGTTGACAATGCATATATATCATTATGGCATATCGTATCTCGCCAAAAGCACAGGCAGCAAATGGGGAAAAGAAAGCACTAACACTGCCTAAGCCCTGGTGGATCTCTCAGTAACAGTTGCACTTGTCTGTTCTCAAAGAATCAGATCCAAAAGTTTGTGAAATAACTAGAACAACTCCAGAGAAGTCAACAAGTCTTTGAAATATCATGATTATACAGACAGAAAAATGCAGAGCAACCTTCTTAGGACTGGTAAGATTGGGCTGATCCCTGTTGCTTTAATGTTTCTCGTTCCTTTAGCTATACTGCATGATCTTGCCTTTATTTATTTTTTTCAAAATGGAAAGAAATACAGGAGTTGAGGGGATTTCCTGAGTAACGAAGTGTAATCTCCTGCCACCTACAGGAACAATAACATGGAAACCTTTTTATTCCCATTTAGTTCTTCAGGATAGGGACTGGCTCTTCTTTCTGAGGAACACTCTGCAACTCAAAAATACACACAAATGCTGAAAAAGACAGAGCTGATAAAAAAAAAAAAAGAGGGAGAGAATACAAATGGTCCAGCCTGCCCACTCCAACACGTTATGGTCTATGTCACTTGCTTTAGATTACTTCAAATCTCCTATCTCTGTCTTTGTGGCTAATGGCCTAGAATAAAAAATTCTCATGTTCAGGCATAAAGTCAACAAGCAATCCTACAGAGAAAATTAGTAGTCATGTCTATGGCTTCTCCTCTGGACTTTGCTGTGTCAGTTCTAGAGGTTTTTTAGGTTTTTCTGTT
This sequence comes from Gorsachius magnificus, assembly GCA_034008185.1. Classification (NCBI taxonomy): domain Eukaryota; kingdom Metazoa; phylum Chordata; class Aves; order Pelecaniformes; family Ardeidae; genus Gorsachius; species Gorsachius magnificus. Next base: position 38,103,432 of record CM067088.1, on the reverse strand, counting down.
GTTACAAATGAAGCTGCCTAAGGACCAGCTGCTGTGACCTGGTCCAGCATTGTGGGAGCTCCTCCCAAGTGAAGAACTATCAGATAGGCAACGCTGGTTGTCAGCTTCAGCTGTGGCCCTGCAAAAATCACCCATTCTAATCAACAATACATAAGGCTGTCTGAAGCGTCCTTTGGCACTTACTGAATAAATAAATGATAATTAGATCAGAAGCATTATTACAGACCTCACAGTCACTAAAACCAAGGCCTTTGTAACGGGCTGGTTAAACGCCACATCTCTCTAGAAGCCTATACAAAGGAAGGATAAAAAACTATTACTGCTATCAACATTAGAAATAGTGCTGCATGTTCAGGTGATTGTAGCTGAGATGTATGGTTTTGTTCCTACGTCTCTTAGATTATTCTCCCACTAATGATTTACGACAGGGGTTTTTAAGTAGGCATGAAACTACTCACTATGACAGGAGATGTTCTAGATACGACTGCCCCAACTAAGGACCATTACAGTGTCAGTACCATTTCTTTGTATAGTTTCCAGGAATCTTTTTTCCTGGTTATTTATTTATTTATTAGCTCCCAATACTACATCAGTGCCTGAGAAAACCAAATCTACACTGGATCTATATGGGTAGATTTTTTGCTTGACAAATGGTCTGCAGTTGTTAGAAAAGCATGTTGATTTTTAAAGAACTGAGAAATTGGCTCCGGCAATCTGCAGTAAAAAATAGTTTTCTCTGCGTTGATTTTTCAATATTTAGTGTGTATTCAGAGTACATCCTCAATGCCATGCTATGCTCTATAGACGTGATATATGATTATACAGCTGTGACTAAGAAATGATGTATGAAATAAAAATCCCTGAACAATGCATTGGGAATACAGAGTCTGTAAGCTACCGTATGCACTGGTAGCTGCTGTTTGTTGCACTTGGAAATAAGAAGGGAGCCAGCGCATTTCAGTAAGGATCCAAACACCAACTATATTAAAAACGTTTCAGAAAATAAGAACGCCCTCTTTAATGTGCATGATGCATTGTAAGATAAGGCTGAACAAGAGAGTCATTTGGGATCTTTGTTCAACCTGGGAAGGCAGGATGCTGAGTATCTATTCTAAACCCCTGTATAGGGCCGAGAGCCGGCAGCTCTATGCCAGCAGCGCTCCCGGGCCAAGCCCAGCCCTTCCATCTTGTACCGGCGCTTTTGCCCATTTGCAGCAGTAATCAAATCAGAGTGACAACACTTTACATACTTCTAGTATAAGCCTAAAACACAGAGCAATAAGAAATTAATTTCATTGTGACAGTTGGCATGTTACTGCAAGTTTTCCAACTGAAGCTGTCAGAAAAAAAAAAAAAAAAAGGCAAAAAGAAAACCACCCCTTGTCTCCCTGTCACCATCTTCCCAAAGACTGAAATGAAGACGGCATAGCAGAGCCTGCTTTTTAGGTATCAAAGTAACAGCCTCACCAGCCAGTATCCAACTTGTTTCTCCCAACCATAGGAAAGAAAATACTGAGCTTCTAAAATTTTTCATCAGATTTCAATTGCAGTAATCAGATGAAACATAATTGAAGCTGCCTATGCAAGTTTTGTATTCCTTGAAAAACTCCCTAAAAGTTCCTCTTCTGAGACTCATATACTTTCTCCTGCACTGTCAGCAAAATACTGCCCAGGCCTGGTGGCTATGCTGTTAAAATTTCCCTGCATTTACATTATCTCTCTGTTTCTTTTAATAAATGCAGGAACAATTTCTGCCTTCAGCTTTGGTTTATGCATTTCTTTCTACTGAGGAAACTTCTACTTGCTTCTCTATGCTTACAACACCTGTGGAAAAGGTGGAATATTTGTGTTTCTGTGAGACAAGCTGGCCTTCCTGCCTCTGCCCTCCCACAGACCCCCGATGCCAAAGCCCTATCCTTCCACCTCCCTTTGCACACTGATCCAGCAGCACCAGCACAGAGCATGGCCAGGCCTGTGCCACCAGCCCCGCAATGACAACAGGCCCACTGGCAGCCTGGGTGGGTCAAGCGCAAGAGGCAACAATTTGGGTGCAAGGATGGTGAGGGAGCTCCAGGTGCTGGCCAGGGAGCAGGGCCAGGGGTGCCCCAGGCCAGTGGCCGCGTGGGGCAGGGAAGGACTTGCAGTGCCCTCACAGCTACAAGGGCATGTCTTCTCCATGTCAGAAAAGGAAGAAAATGCTAAAAATAAGCATCTCCTAATAAGAACAGACTTTAGTTGTTCTATCAGCATTGTTTAATGGAGGTGATTCTAAAGTATAAACAAATATAAAAATTATGAGGTATACTTACTGTACAGACAAGAAATTACGTTCGTCTAAGTGGGGCTGGAAGGGGATAAGCAAATCCACAGCAATGCTGCATGGTCTTTATGTGCTGGTGGAAATGTGGGTGGAATTTCAGCAGTGATAAAAATACGGAACTTCATTAACAGCTGCTTTTGTGAATGAAGAGTGTGTGCATAATTGTTCATGAAAAAACCAGCACCAACAGGCATCACTGGAGAGAACCCTGAAAAAGGATTAAATCAGGGGTCCAATCAGTGTGTGGATATTAAACCAGACTCTCTAATAATCTGTTGTGTACTGGACCCCACCATAATCCTTCACAAGGTCCCGCTGGAGTGGCATGGTTTGCTGTGTACAACCTCTCTAGCAAGGGCTGCCTACTGGAGGGGCGACATCAGTTCACACTGTGAACGCACTACAGTGACTCAGATAGGACCAGGAATTCACAGTGTAGTTATTATTGTTATTATTCTTTTAATGACAACTTCTCAGGATGCCATTAATAACTAAAATAATAGAATCATGTTGCATAGTCCTCCCAGCAGCTCTACACTGGGATCACTGCAGTAACAGCCCAGCAGTGCACACTGCAAAACAACCCCGATACCGAGCTGGGGAAGTCAGTCGCAGCGTGAGCCCTGCCGTACTGCCCACGCTCACCACTGCCCCCAGTGCACCCACCCAAATCGCAGAGTAGAAAAAAGCATACCCAGTACTTCGACAGACCACTGCAGGCTTGAACAGATTCAAACTTTCTGCCTGCAGACTGGCAGGGAAAAACAAAACAATTTTAAAGCTTTTGTCTTTTGCTAATGGCATTCTCTGAGCTCTCGCATAGCTCAGCAAATAGCCAATATTCTTAGCTTGCTTTCTCCATAGAAGATCTATTAATTCAAAATCAGAGTAGACAGCATTAACTCTGTGGTGCCATATGAAGCGAGTTCGGCTAACCCTTTTCTTTACAGAGAAAACTCTGGGCTCTTTTTATTCTTGTGCCTCAGTAGGTCCAAGTCCTCTTGGCTATTCTCTTTAAATTCCTATAAAAGGTTTACATCTTTCTCTGAACTCTATCCGAATTTCTCACATCCACTTCCCCACACAGTAAAGCACAGATCGCACAGTGAAACTATGCAGAATACATTTCTAATTTTGTCTTCAGATGAACACTGCTAAGCTGATGAGAACTTCTTAGACACCGGCAGCTTCCACTGACGTCAACTGGAATTGCAAGTTTGCAGTCAATTTAGTCCACTGCAACTAAAAGCACCCTTGGGCCACTGATCTCTAATCTTCCTCCCCCCTTACCATTTTCCTTCTCAAATTGCACAGTGCATTCTGCATTAGTGCACGCTAACTCCATATTATAATGTGACTCATACTGCATAAGCCAATTGGCAAAATTTGTTTTTTAAACACTTGTACATTACAAATTTTGACATTATAATGATAAATTACAAATATTGGTAAAAGGATTGGTAAAAGACCAGTCATTGTTATTTAATTATTTTAATATCAATCAGAATTAGGCTTCCGAATTCTGATGAGTTATGGAATAACAGCCATTAGTTACTCCATTAGGAAGCTATTACTGCATGCCGTTGTGGCATTCCAAATCCCCAAAAGCTCTAATACAGCATCTGTACACATGCAGATAGAGCAAGGGTATGTGAAAGAGCAGCACAGCAGTCAAAGGAATACTAACATACAAAGATGGGCACCTATGTTTATGGACAATCGCTTGGAACGTAAAACATCAAAAATTGAAACTCTTCCTTCAGTAGTATCAGGATGTACATGACTGAAAAACCCCAAATGAAGCAGTCCATTAAAATAAAAAGAAAGATCAAGTAATTTGTGCAGGAAACTTGACCTTTTAATTCTCTGAGAAAACTGTGCATACAATATATAGACCACATGAGAAGCACAATGACATTCACAATCCAGAAATTATACAGCAGATATGATGCCACTGAGATGAGAAGGAAAATGCTAATTCACTAGGAAGTTTCAACAGAAATAGAATGATACATATTTTTAATGAAACTTCATGAAACAGCTTGGCATTAAGACCAAAACCTGCCATTCAGTGGAACAACAAAGAAATATAAAACAGAAAACTAATTCAAAATATGCATGGGGTTTGGGAACACGGCTTTGTGATGGGAATGATGTATGAGTGTCAGCCTCAGAAAAGAAATACCAAAGTAGTAATGGGAGCTGAGGCTTAAGATTTCTCAGTATGTCCATTTTAGCTACAAAAGATTTTTATGCTTCATTTCAGTCATTATTTAAACATTGTTATTTCTGCAAACATGCCACACTGAGATAAGGTTTCATGCTGTACCACATCAAAATGAAGATTGGTGCAGAACGTCGGAAAGTGCCTTTATTGAGGTAACTTTATTAAGCTGTAGAGGAATTGAAATTGCAAATTCTTAAAGAAAGGGAGGCAGAGGGAGAAGAGGAAGAGATATGTTACGTTCTCTTTAATCATGGGATTTGCACAACATCAGTACAGTTATGATCTAAATAAAGTTTCTAGAGTCATCAGGATATTATACTGTAGCTGCTTCATTTAATCTAATGGTTTCCATTTAGGTAATTTTCATGCATTTTAATGTATTCAATGATCACCTTTTCCCTTGGCTGATTTACTCTCTCTGAAACTATATTGTACTTCATCTGCAAGATTTGGGATTCCAGACAATCATACACAGAGAAAGACCTAGAAAGTTTAGTAAAGATGCTATTTTGCATTTTAAATTCCCATTAATCATGCTATTTTACTAACATAGAAAACCCTGAATATAATTTCAACCTGTAGAAAAACAATACTCGAGAGATGACTTACAGAGAATGAACTTGACCTAGATTTTGGATTATTTCACTCTAACAGAAACTGATAAAATTTCAGACCCTGACAGCACATGAAAATGAGCAGGAACCGCATTTCTACATTCGATATTTGGCAAACATGAACCCTTGCTAAGCTGACTGCCTGTCTCCACAGCAGGCTAAAAAGCAGCCTGTTCTCTGAAGGTGCTTTGGCTTACATAGAGAGGGGAGCACGTTCTAGGTGGGAGAAGAACCAGGATTATCACGCCACTGCTAGCGGCACTGCCGCTGAGCTGCTGCTCAGCACAAACGCATCTCTCCTACGAGAACAAGAAGTGCAGCCTTCTCACAACAGGCTGCAAATACTTCGTAGGCTCAACAGGGAGAAAACGTCTTCCTCGGCAGAGATCCTCCTTCCTCCCCCGGCATCATGCGATTCTGGATTGTCCCAGCAGAGCAGTATCCCCTAACCACCACCCAGCTCTCCAAAACTGTTTTATCACTATAATACACAAAAGTGTTGTCTGAATACACAGAGTGAGGGAATAGCATTGCACCAGACATTTTTAAACTAATTAGAATGCAAAGCTGCTATGACTGCATGTGCAAATGAGGTAATTACAAATGCAAACGACTAATTACGTTCACCTGCTTGTGCAGTTACCCACTTCTTGTTGGGCAGTTGACATAATTGTGTGTGCAAATTAGACACACAGCTGGATGCAGACTTTACACTAGCAATTATGCACTGGAAGTTGGGTGAGGATTCAAAGGGGTTTCTGAGTTATGGCTTTGGTTTTATATTTTAAAAACGTTACCCTGGATTTGAACATGATATAATTTCACAGGTACTTGAAAAAAATTTATCTGAGCAGCACACTAACCTGAAGGGTACAAGGAAGTAGTAGGTACACATTTCATCTATATGTTTTAGGAGATGAAAAAATTTGCTAAAATTATGAATGGGAAAAAGGAAGAAAACAACACCAAATTTCGAATGTCTGAATAGATTTAGCTAGAAGCAGATAACAAGATTGTGAAATTCACACTACAAAAATGTATGATAATTAGAAAACGCAAAATGTCTTAGAGAAGTTTTATAGTCCAAATAACTCTACTGTGGGGCTATAGATTGGAACAATATATGGCTAAGATACCAAGACCATGAGGGTTCAAACATGGTGGGTGATTTAGGGCACCACAACTAAAGAAAAAAATTGTTTGTCATATGCCTAACATATGTAAGGTCAAAGGTTACTGGCTTTTGGTTGTTTTTTTTTTGGGGGGGGGGATTTAAATTAAATGCAGGGTGTACTTTCAGACTTGTAATAAGGGCACTGGATTTAGCAGTATCTGAAACCGCTGTTCAGCTTTGTGTTTGAAGAGAAAATCCTTCTAGATGCTCTCGCCACTGCTTGTTCAGACGTTGCAGCAGTTCCTGCAAATGCTTTTCTTTATTCCTAACCCTTTGGGATTTATAGTTCTCATAGGCTAATCCTTGGTTATTTTAAGTCCAGCTAATCATTCAGCGTGTGTGTGCCACAAATATTTACAGCACTCTAAGTATAAAACCAAAAACTCTTCAAGGCACATACAAATTTCACGGTGAGGTTTTCATTATAACTGGAAACATCCAATCTGGATCATTTCTGGATTATCAGTAACAAAATAGCTCCCTTGTTGAAACAACAAAAATGTTTGTTTTCTTTTAGTCCCTGATGATATCGAGTCTCTGACAGCAACAGTAGCTACAGCTCATTAATGTTTTGATCTAATGTGTTTCAGAGAAGGAACTTAAAATAAATTAAAAGAAAAAAAAGTGTTAGATCTTTTTCCTTAGTCCGAAGACTAGCATCAGCATATGGATGACAATGGAAGTCAGAATCTCCTACTATCACCTCTAGCAGCCTCCCAACACAAAAGGCAATTAAAACACAGGACAGCATACACCCTACAGCTGCCTAAATTGACAACGAAAGAGACCAAGAGAGCACAGACATCTGTTGAGAAAGAGCCTTCAGAGTGGATGAACAATTGCCTAGCACTGTCCTTGAACAGGCAGCAGCAGAGCCTCTGTCCATCCGTACCACATCCCATCGACAAGTCAGCAATGTTTCACAGTCAACATCTTGAAATATTGCCAGTTATCTTAGCAGCTTCTTTAAAATCAGTATCTCATGTCTTGATGAGAACGCTATATTAGACACACATTTTAAAACAGGCTTGCAAGCTGGGATTTTGCTCAGCTCCAATGTCTGTTTCGTATTCTCTCTCACACATGCACGCCCGCCATCCGATATAATCCATCTCCCCTGAAGATAAGGAGTACTGCATAAAATGGCCAAGGGCTGGCAGCATGGCTATGTTCGTTACAGCCTGCATGCAAACTATCAGAGCGCTGCTACAGACCTCAGGGAGCCTTGTGAAGCACACGGAGACCGTATAGCACGAGTCAGAGACCAGTTACCCACAGCCCACTTGTTTCAGAGATCATCGCCAATGAAAATACAATACCAGTATGTGTTGCAAGGATGTTTTATTATTCCTTTCTTGCGAGGAAATTTTTATGCATGTATTCATTTGTAAAATTTAATAAAACCAAACTAAATGGACTTGATTTATTTTTATCTTCATTAAAATAGAATGTAACATTGATAAAATAAAGCCCTTTGGTAAGCAAACTTACTGGTAAATTAGTTACAAAACCAAGTACAATGGTTTGGGTGAAAAAAAAATTTAATTCTTTGGAAAATAATTCAACTTGATATTGCTTAGAGAACTGGTTAGATTGAAAAATCTGATTTGTCACCAGAACAGATTTATTCTGAGTTTATGAATTCTTAATAAGGCTTCTTTTCATAATGATTAATGATAATTATCTTTTAAAAGTTTAATCATTTACCTGAGTATTTCCTACCTATTAGATACCATGAGTAAGTGAGAATACTTCTTGCAGTGAAAATCTCCTAACTGTCTCTTAACTGGCTGCAGCAAAGACACAGCAATTAATCTTGGAAATACATAAATTTTAAACCACCCTCACAAGTGTTAAACATGAAAGAATGGACAAGACAAGATTCCTTCATACCCCACATCCTACCAAATAATAACAGTTGGAGAATGGAAAGGAAAGGAACATTTTCCAACAGAAAATCCAAAATAGGTCTCTTGTGTAAGTCTGTAGGAAGATGGAGGAATCCACAACTTATCCACTTAGGAGAGGAATCCATATGAGCAGCTCTCCCATGCATTCATCTCATTCCTGCACCCCCTTCTGTTGTGCTGTAGCCCAAACTACCCCAAGAACTGTATAAAGAGGGAAAAGGGGAACACGCACTTGGAAGCTGTTCTTCTGTTCCCACAAAACTCATCACTTCTGCTCCCAAACAGTGACAGCAAAACTGCTCTCAGTTAGGAACAACAACAAAAAAAAAACAATTCAAAATTAATTTATCACTGGTTTAATTCATTGCATTCAGACATTCATCTCTTCCAGACATGATAATGTGATTAGTACAAATGATATCGAGCTAGTTAGAGGACATTTAGGAATACAGGACAGTATTTATTTCACAGAGTGCAATGTATCTTTCCGTTTTTGTTATCCCCAAGCAGGGCCGTTTTGGCTGCAAAGTTATCTCAAAAATGTGCTCTACAGTCTTCGCCTCCTTCCCAAAAGACTGTGTTGGTTTTGGGGTTTCTTTTTTGGGAGGGAGCATGTGACAGCACATTTTGCTGTTGGAAACAGGGCTATGTTTGAATAGTGAAACAAGAGATGTATTCTCATGAAATAAACCATGATTTTAGTGGTTTCCTTTTCTCTCAGTCTTTGAAAGGCCTAGAGAACTATTTGATCTCTGCACTTTCCTGAGTTTTGCAGTACATTTTTTTTTTTTTTTCAAAAACTGAAGAAGAGCTGGAACTACGCTGATTTAAGGCAAATAATTTTCAAAGACAGCACTCCTCTGCTTAGAGTGGTAACTCCCTGAGTGACCGTTCAACCATAACAACAGGAATATGCACTTACGCCTTTCCAGGATCAATTCTAAGATTCTTAATCATACATATTTTTTTATTTTAACTGTGATGTGCTGGACACACACTTCTCCTTCACAGCTTGCATACATCAAAACCATACTGAAATACTAATGGTATAGCATCAGAAGTTGCACACGAAGTGATCCAGTAGGGTCAGAGTATAAATAAGTATAGTCAAAGTATTCAGATGAAGTATTTATCCAAGCTATCTGAGAATAAAACTGAATGCTTAAGGTTAGGTCATCAAAAACATATAGATGAGCTATTTAGTACAGAAATGCTTTAAAAACATCAGTTACAGCTAAAAGTTGAAAAAGATATTGTCTTAACAGAAAAATATCCTTCCTACTTAAAAGACTTTAACATATCTAAACATAATGCACTGGAGCATTTTACTTTTTTGAAAATTGGGCTACTCTTCAGAGTCACTTGTTTCTTAAAGAAAAAATTCTTTCAGAATGGTGCAGTGTTTAAAACTGACTGATGAATGCCAGAAAAGCAAGTCAGAGAGATGTGTGAGATTGCCTGCATATATCCCAGAGGAAAAAAAAAGGAACTGTTAATAGCTTTTGCAGTACAATATGACTACATCTGTGAGACTTGCAAAAGGGATAAGCACCCACAATCATAACTACTAAACTAAAATGAAGCATGCTTAGTTTAATCTAAAATTTAATGGCAAGAACATGGTCATGTTTTGGAGCATACTTTGAGTTGGATACAAATTAATTTAAAAGACAGCAAGATCAGAATATCTCCTTTGGAAATATTTTCAATAAGAACAGAGGGATAATGTTCCATTCCTTACTCTTAGAAAATGTTAACAGGTAGGTTAGATGATTTAACAAATACTGTTTTAATGAGACATCACTTTAATGCTTGCTGCTGCTAAGGTCATATATGTTCTGTGTGTCTACTGCTCAGATTTCTTACCCAACAAGATTCCTTATCTTTAACGAAGCAGCTACATTAAACTGTCATTTTTTTTCTTTCATAATTGTTCTCAACCATGGAAGACCCAAGGTACCTAATGATCTCTACTTAGCATTTTTTGGAAGCAAAGAAAAACTGCTAGACTATAGGACAAGCTACATCCTCAAGTATGTTAATGTAGACCAGGGGAAAATAAAAAAATCAAAACTAAACCAACCCCTAAGAGATATTCTGAATTGCATTAATTCAGTCAGATAAAGAAATATGGTCACACTATTGAACCAAATGGCATATCTTCATCTCACTCTGCATCACACGTGAACCAAAGTAACATCAAAGGCAGGAAGAATTCATCCCTGTCTGATTTAACATCACAGAAATCTCATGTTTCCCATGCTCCCTACATGGGAGGGTTTCCAAACAGGCAGAGCAACAAGTGTGAGCCCTCTAAAACTGAGAGGATGAGACTGAGGATCTGGTGAACTTGGATGAAAAGTAGTGGCTTGGAAAAAAGTATCTCCTTGACTTCAGTATAATTTGGATCAGGTCCAGGTAGTGCAAAAAAGGAAGAATGGCACAGCCAATGGCACAATAAATTCAGCACAAATTCCTGCTATGTGAAAATAAGAAAGTTTGCTGTCTTCCCACTTCTTTAGTATGAAAAAGGCTGAGTATAGCCCTCAAAGGCTCTAAGAAAGTCTTCATTATAAGATTTTGGAGTTTTGCAGTAAGGAACATTACAGTAAAAACCGCCTTGCAATAAGGAAGTGCTAACCATCCAACCATATGCTACATTTGCTCTTTTATATTTCTTCCTCTCTCAAATATTACTTTTAAAAGATTATGCACATAGCATCTTTTTAAAGTTCAGTGACTGTCCAGACATTCTGTTAAATGTCTTTCTCAAAATTGTTCTAGAAATCCCTTTATCATATCGATTCATGTTCAAAAACACCTTTTCCATATCATAACTGCATTATTGAAAGCATCCCTTCAAGCTTCACTTTCTACAAATAAACACTCTGCTCGACTTCAGCTTTTTCCCACATTTTTCCCAGGAACTGACTTTTCATGACAAGCAGGAGTTTCCTTTTACTGAATATCATTTGTCAGAACAGAATGATACTCTGCAAAACAGGTAATAAAACTGAAGAACTAAACCAGAAAAGATAATCTATCATCCTAACTTAAGGAGAAAAGAAAAAGTAGCACCAATCATTTTAGCACTGCTAGAATAGTAATTTATTTCACGGGGCTGAACTACTTTCTCATATGAGACACTATGTGCCTTCTTACCCATTTCAGCATCATTCCCCTAACATACTGTGCTCTTTAAGAGCATATCAAGGATATACAGGTGTAAATAAGCACCTTCAGAGACTCAGAGAAACTGGCAAAGGTACAATCCTGCTACATTATTATGAATTCACAAGAGTTTGGGCCCTCTTGCCCAAAGCCACACTGTATAGCTGTACAGTATTTTCATACAGACAGAGTTCTGAGAGGGCTCTTTAATCTCATTTTCTTGAGAGGTAAAGGCACAGGTTACTATCCTACACTGCCGACCTTTTTTGAGAACCCAGACTGGTTCTGCCACTGCTTCATCCCATTCCCATTTAATTTCTCCAAAGCGTTAATTTAGTTCTAAGCCTATCCTGATTTTATGCTTATTACTTAGTTTCTTCATATTGATCTCACTTTTCTACATTCCTTCCTATTCAGCAAAGAGGAGCACACTGGCATGTATTCTTTTGAGTCTACGTGTAATCTTCAGGCTATATATAGACATGCATATAGACATTTTGGAAAGTGGCCTGTCCCCTTAATGAGCATAACTGCTGAGCATTTAGAATAAATATGATGTAGACCTGAGTGATCTTAGAGAGCTGCAGTTAAACAGTTTTTACCAGGATGAAGCATATGCGCTCAGTACATATCTGGCTTAAATAATCCTTTAGCTGGTGAAAGGCTACTCATGACAGAGTATCAGTATGGCTCCCTCCAGGCAACATGAGCTGTGTGAGAAGACTGAAGTAGTTAGTTCATATGAAATCAATTAATTTATAGCTACAAATAGATCAGTCACAAACTTCTTTATCCCGTTATTTGTATTGTATTGTACTGGAAGTTCACCTTCCTGCAGTTGTGCTTTTATGAAAGGTAACATATACTTGTAGAATACTAGTTAAAGGTCTGTTGTCACTACAGTTTATTGCCTTGCTTTTCTCAAGAACCCTTAATCAATGGAAGCCCTAAAACAACTCTACACGCTTAAGCAACGTACCGGAGCCTTACCCTATTACCTTGATGTTGCTGTGTCTTAAAAGAGTAGCTCCATGGAAAACATTACTGTAAGTGCTGGAGTACTAGTGGGCTCACTGATTGCACCACTGTGCTCCTCCTTGTTCTGCTCTTCATTAGTAAGGGATCAATTACAAAACAAATAAATCCTTTGCAACGTCTTAAACCATCAAAAAGTCTGTCTTGCTTTTGGGTAATTCAAGTTGCAATAGCTAATGTGAAGACATGTTAACAGGCAGACTCCAAGGCTTCTATGCACCAGGATAATTGAAACATGTCACAACTAATTAGCAAGTCAAATTACTTTTCTGCAAGGTGACCTAATAATGCAATCTGTCAAGACAGCAATATGTGCCATCCCAATCTTTGGCCCAAAATCAAAGTTGGTAAGACCACTGCTGTGTATCATTGAACATCTTATGTTGTTCTCACTCTTCCCTTCTTTGTCTAAACTAACATGCCAGCAGATATGAAAAGTGTTTAAACAAAGTCACAGAACAAAATTGTGGCTAACATTTAATTAAAATTACAGTTTATCATAGCTTATCATCAAGGTACACAGTGCCTTTAAATACTACGATTACTGTGCTGGATGATTTTATCTCAGCTTTTTAGTGTAAACGTGAGTCTATAGCATGCGTGACTCAGATAAAAGCACTGTACAATCCAAATATATATCATCTGAATGAGAATAAGCAATACCCCTCTGTAGCAGTGTTACCAGATGCGGGTTAGAAGAATGACAATGATGAAATGCAAAGAAAGGGAAAACTAATCTTGAGTCTGGGTCAGGAGCTTTTGGGCTTGTTTTTATCTTTTTAAACACATGATTCCTTTTAAATAGGATAACTAATTTGCAGTATTGAAAGCTGCCCTCAGAAACTGAGAGGAATAACTGAGCAGATTGATGAAGAATATAGAAAATACCAAAGCAATCCCAAGAGTCTGCTAGACATCCAATAATTTGTGGTACTGCAATAAGCATCCATTAACATAACAAAGTACATGTACACATTGATCCTCTCTAATTTTCAGAGGCATCCTCTTTGAATTGCAGTTCAGAATACTTTGAACTCTACATATTCTTTGTTATTTCAGAATTTTAACCACGTCTATTTTTAAAATATTTCAAATCACTTGCTAAATATAAATGAACAGTACATTCAGACTATCAGTCTTCGCAAAATACTCATTCAAAATGATCACAGTCAGATCTGCAGAAACAGAAATAGCATAAATGATAAACCTAATGCTATTCCACATCTTGTTTGCTCTACTGACACTTATTTTTATTTTCCTTTCTGAAGAAGATACCAGAATTTTCCTCAAAAGGTATAGTAGATTTATACCACAGCAATAATATTCTTGGTATACACTACCCAAATATATTTTAATGACTCAGTGTGTCTTATAAGAAATGTATTGAATTCCCCATAAAAGAGCCATATTTATGAATCTGTTTTCAATACAGAGTATAAAGGGATTTGTCAAGAAACAGTTGCAATATCAGTGGTGCAGAAAATCTGCAGTGCTATTTGCTGAGCTAGTTCTATGACCAAGTTAAGGATATAGCTATGATTTTTCCACCACATTGGTCATGACAATCCCAAACTTTTCTTCTTTGCTCCCTCTTCAGCACACGACTACAGCTTTATTCCCCATTGGTTACCAGTGCCGTTACTGTTGTAATCTGAAAAAAGTGAGAACCGGGTACATGAGCTTTGTAACCTATTTAACAAATCTTAAAGCTGCCCTATCAGAACATAAGTGCTAAAGGGTTTTTTGAAAGTCTGTGTGAAATATAGAGCCAGATTAGACCATCTGATAGAGATTTAGATCACAGTATACAGCTAGCATCTGTTTCAATCTCCAAAACACTAATGGAAAAAATTCGACATATTTCATTGTAGAATCCCCTGAACAAACCAGAAGATCCAGCTAAATAAAGATTTAAATCCACTCAGAGCATTCACTGCATACTGATGGCATACACATTTGAAAGGGGATAGGCAGGAAAAATAATATATTGAACTCTTAAAATCTAGGAGTCTGTTAATTCATCTCTGGAATAAATCCAGGCTCTAGTTCACCATATCCATATGTTAACCAATATTTTGAGTATTTCTGACAGGTCTTGAAACAAATCTGCTATCCACAAACAAGTAAAACTGATTACTGTTTGTACCAGCACAAGCAGTACTGCATTCCTCTATTAGCTGAGCAGAGCAATATTCCTTCAGAGCCTGTTTGCAATTGCCTTGGGAAACTGAACCCCCTCCTCCCTCTCTGCTCAGACATGCACACATGCAGCACCACTGCTGCCACTCTCCTGACACAGACAGAGGCTACCTTCATTTCCTTCATCACCAAATACACCTTGACATACAACATACCTTGACTAAAAACTGAATTATTTAACAACTCATGGTATGATGCCGACTAGAACATTTGCACAAGCCATACCCAGAATTTCTCTGACAAAAGCACTGGTACTGGTTTCAATTTGTGCTCATTAATTCAATGTTGAATTGCTTTGCGTGTTAAACACTCACAGCTAGTCCAACCTTTTGAAAAGAGCCAAAACTTTGATCTCATATAATAGATTATCATATTGCATTCTGCAGGGCAGTGGGGAAAAACTCAAGAAAATTCTACAGAAAGCTGCTTCATATCCTGGTAGTAGTCCATCTGAGGTAGGGAGAATGATTTGATTACTTTGTAGGGAAGCTGACTCTGGTTTTCCACGTTTTAGCCTGAGAACACAAGGATGAAGGAGGGAAAGAAGTAATAAATACGAAAAAACAAACAGGGAAGGACTGAAAATTAATTTGTCAGTGTAGGTGAGATAGGAGCCACACTGTAGAAATACAAAGAACAACAACAGAGATTGCAACAGAGACAGCAAAGGAGGTAGGATAACACTGAAGGTAGTAACAGATTGTGGAATAAAGACAAATGTCTTGAGGGCTTGAAACAATAAAGTAATTCTTGAAGACATTTTATAATGCTACAAAGTTTAACATAAGGAAAAATACAGAAGCTATAAAAGCAAGAGAAATTGGAACAGAGAGGATAAAGATGAGACAACATAAAGATCAAAGAACATGATGCTTCAAGCAATAGACAGCAATGTCAAAGATTTTCCAAGCTGTGAATAAGTAAGAAAAAAAAGTTAAAGCTTGTCTCTGAACTGACCTGTGCTCCTCCTGAACACTACTAACTATTTTTCTTTGGATGAGTTTACAGCTATAGGGAATTGGATTGCAAGACAACTCCTGCGGTTTCCTACAGTTTTAAGGTATGAGCAGTTGAAGCCAACTCGAAAGCCTCCTGAAATCTATGACTACAGTAGAATCCAGTATGACTCAAAAGGAGCAGATGTCTCAAGCAAATAAATCAGTTGGTGCTAAGCACCCAACTTTGACATTTAGACCACTCCACTATGTGAACCAACGTATCTCAATAATGACTTCCTTCAAAATCATACTTCTGGTGTGAGCTACAATACTGAGGCAGGCACACCTTGCTGTGCAAGGCATAAATGCAATGCAATTGCATTTATGAGCTTTAAAACCAGTGAAGAGGCAAAGTAGCCCATTTTATTCAGCTAAGTCCATTGCATACGTTTGCTTCTATGCACACTCTCTTATTTGATACAGTACAAAGATACCTGGAGTTACAAAATGTACCATTCTAGCTTATTACCTTAACTCATAACATATGGTAGATTTATTTTTTTTTTTTAAGAAAGGGCAAAACTTTACAACAGACAGGACTCAGACAGTGACAGCTGTAAATCTACTCATTCAATCAAAGGAGAAATGTTCCCTTAAAGATTTTTCTGTGACACCATCTTTCAGAAAGGAGACCTTGTTATCATTCCTCTAAAAGGTTATCAGGATCTTAATTTCATCTTTAGTTTTACAAAAGAGAATACCTTCACAGAGAGATGAAGTGCCCTGGCATTAAAATAAAAACGGTTTGTACAATAACTGCCTCAGAGTGTGTGCTTCTGAAAGATTATTTTATTGAATAGTCTTCCAGTCTACTGTACAAACGCTGCTGCCTTCAAGAGTTACAAAACAAAAGGTTAAAGATGTGAATTAATGTATGCCCAATTCCTGAACAGTGAGGAAGATGTCTTATTATACACTTGGGTGAAAATTCTGCAAGAAAATCCCTGGTATTTATTCAATATCTATACAATGCTATGTGTAAGTCAAAAACAAATCTTGTAATGATCTGGTAAACTGTCCAGCTCCTTTACTATTAGGTTTATGTATGACAGACTAAATGCAAACACAGTGCATGTAACTATCATGGCTGTAACTGTATGCAATACTTATATCAGAAAAAAAGGATCTTTATCAAAATCCTCATATTCTGATATGAAAAATGTGCTTTATTTTGAATTTCACATATTCATCAGAAAAGCATCACTAGGCAACGCAGAGAACAATACCTTTCCTGCAGAATTTCAAGTGAGTGTTTTAAACAAACACACTGGAAAGGACCCTCTGAAGGGCTGGAGACATGTAGACCTTCTTTTCTTCTTTTATACAGCAATCATGTCTCCCTTAATAGTTTTTTTCAAGTCCTACAAGTTCACATTCCCATAAGAATGCATTTGACAAGACTCAAAACTATACTGCATATAAAAAAAAAAAAGGGGTGCTTTTCTCCCATACACAAAAAAGATCATCAGGAATCACCTTATATCTTTTAGATACATATCATTCCAGAACCATTAAGTTATCTATTGGACATAGGAGGAACATTGGGATCAGCCTTCGAGATATTACATGATACTCAGCTGTATATGATGTCAGTGCTGGGCTGATGATTAATCACATCCGAGTTAGGCTCAATTTCCCTTAAAAGGCAAGCCAAAGACTTTATCAGTTTTAATAATGTTCGCAGACACTCTGGACTGGTGTAACAAAGCTGCTGTATCTCTGGTACACGACCTGAATTTGAATGGCTTTCTCTGGAAGAAAGGAACTGAAGCCAAATGCTATGCTTATCATAACTGAAGTTTAAAAATACGTAAAGATGACAAAAATCCTTGAAACTCCAATATATTGGAGATACCTTTGTTCTAATATTGGAGATCTCACACAGAGGAAAGCTACACGCACACACACAGGCACACTACCCAGACTGGATCATTATCCTGTGATAAACAGGATTGATTTCAAACTCTGAATTTCAAACTGATGCAGCAGTGATTTTTTTCAGTCATGTGCCGAGAGAACCAACTGCATCCCAAGATACTTGTTTTTTTTCTATTGAGCACCTATTTTCCCCTGCAATGATTCCTGCATAAGCCTTCTCTCTCCTAGGATCAGTCACAGTATTGCACTACAAAATTTTAGGTAATAAAAATATCAGCGGATTGAAATATTTTAGATCGTGTTAACTCTGATACCTTTATCAACCAAAATACTAACGTACATGCTTGAGTGCCACTCTGGATTAGCCCTTATACTTCTAGTATTTCTCCACTTGCTTTAGTCAAAGTTTTGGGCATTTTACACTGGAAATGAATCAAAATGAAGTCATATCCAAAATGCTCAATTGGACCACAGGAAAGCTACATGAAATCCATACTGTTTATGCAACACTGCATAATTTTGCATGTTAAAATTTGTAGTTATCATTACACTTTGATCTTTAGAAGAATTGCTACTGTTTCATTATAATTTAATTTTTCCTTGCCTTATCTACTGAAGATATGAGATAATTATTTGATTACATACACAGAAGCACCCATGCAAAACTGTCACAGATAAAGATATCTTGTAAGTTAAAAGGCAGAAAAACTACTGACAGGTGCTGGGCAGACTTGTTAGCGTGAATTAAAAAGAAGGGGGGGGAGGGGATGGGGACAAAACAACATTAATCTTCAGCCACAGCTCTGAAACTTTATTCTATAGGAAATTACTTGGAGGCTCAGCATATCCAGGTGATATCTTTTAAAGTTTCAGTCTTGTGCTGCAGAGAACTAAATTTCTATTAATATAAAAATTGGTTTTTATTAATAACATTCAGGACATAGAGTAAGATCAGTATGTTTGTGGTATCAGTGGATTTCACTTGCAGTTGTGTAAAAGGCTTCAGAGGACTAATCTGATATGCTTCATCTTCTCCTTCACCATCTTTTCCCAGAGCTTTTACAAAAGCCGCATCCTTGGGAACAAGAGACACACCGCATGCTTCCGCCCACGATGGCAGGCCCGAGGTTGGTTTTCTTTGTTCTCCCCAATGCCAGGCTATTCAGTGAGTGCGCATATTTTATAATCCACAACCTCAACATTCTGGAATGTCTTAAAAACCACATTAAGTTGCACTCAGCTGATCTTTTGTTTCAAAACCATATTTAGAAATTTTTCTTCAAACTACAGTAATTCAAAACACTTGAAATATACAGGTTTTGACTCCAAATGGTTGTGTCTGAGCTTCTGGCCTTCTCTCTCTCACACTAAGGGCAGATTCTGAAATCCTTTTTCTTCAAATACACCAAAATCAATATTTTGTTGCAAAAGTTTACAGCGGTTCTTATAAAAGGTCAAACATTTTTAATTTATTATCTATGTCTGTTGGTGTAAGTACTTGATGAGAAACTGACTTTGCATTAGAAAAAACCCTATTCACCAGATAATATAAAATTCAGTGGGAAGAAGTTTATCAGAATCTGGCCTTCTAGGAAAAGCTGTTGTACTACTGACTTGATGGAGAGCAACGCCATCACAGTGGCACTGATTCATTTTAAATGTCACTGCTTTAAAATGCCATCAGTTGAGAGAGCCTCTGGACAGACTCTCCGCTAGCGTAAATCAGCTTAGCTTGGTTGACTTCAGTAGAACTACAGTGATCTAAACCAATTGAAAATCTAGTCCTTTGTGCTGAGCCTTCATTCTCAACGGGGGAAAAAAAAAAAAAAAAAAGAGCCAGCACTGCACAGCCCAGTAAGTTTTTTGCAGATTCTCATGCTACTTATTAGCTATGAGTGCAGTTCCACTGCTGTTAGCAACAATGAGACCGACAGTACAAACCAGAGCCATGACTTCCCTGCACCATGTTAAAAGCCCCACTCAAAGAGGAGTTTGATGACACAGCAGTGAAATTCCTCTGGCTGGCAGAGACTGTAGCAATTGTTAACACCAATGCATCTCCAGTCATTGCTAATAACAAGTAAAAACCTGCTGGAGTAGACAAGGCCAAAATGGGCCTTTAATCAGGACTGCTGTCAGGGCTGTATTACTGGAGGCTCCCACAGTACCGAACTCTGTAAAAGATAACATAATGAATTTTTGATGTGAACAGTACTGGAGAAGTGGAAGTAGCATTAAGAATACTCCCTTTAACGGCTGGATCCTCCCAGAATCCCCTGTTGTAACCTCATTCACAGTGCAGCCAAACTATTCCACCTGGAAGCCAGGGGACTTTTAACCTAGAGATATTTTCAATTCGAGGAAATTTAAATAAGCCCAGTGGAAAAACTAGATTCATTTACACGTCAAAACGGCATCAACTAATTGTAACCTGCAAACCAAGAACAATAAAAGCAGAAAACAAAATTAAGATTGGCTCAGAAACTAACAATATTTTGACAGCTTCCCTTCTAGAATTTAAGCCCTGTGGTTCAAAACTTCACTCATCCTATGGAATTCTATTTTGGGCGCTTTGTTATCTGTACACAGAGAAAAATCAAAAAGAGACTGCTGTGATATGCCTATCAATTAAGGTTCATATTTATTTGTTCATATGAAGTTCCTTTATTCATCTTTGTGTAAATAATGTTACACAATTCGAAAGGTGCTTTCTATGTAAAAAATACAGTAAACTACTTCCAGAAAATCTTGCCAAATAGCACTACGCTTCTAAATGCAAGAGTGACCAGAACTTGTCACAACATCCATTTTTCTGCAAAATTCAGAAAAGTTTTCCAGATTATTTTCCTATATTCAGCCATGAACAAGCCTGTTCAAAATTATATAAAATTGGACATTCATACCCTTAATCCTTGATTAAGGTCCCTAGTTTAAATAACTGAATACTGTCAGTATTGAACTTCATGAAAGATACTGAAATTAAAGTTCCCAAGTACACTAAATTCATGTACCACCTTGTTTTTTCAAATAGATCTAAGATATGGCTCACGCCCTATCACGCTGGCAATAGCCATAGGATTTAGCTTAGCTTTTCAGCCTCCCAATAACCTCTTTTATCCAAAAGAGAGAGAGGGGGAATGCCTTTCCAGAACTTGTCATGTCAACTTTCTTCACACAGACGTAGCACTATTCCCATCTCCCCTGCTTTTAGGAGCTCCAATCTACACAAATTACTAGCTGTAACCTACAGTGAACTAAGCTGAATGTGGCGTTTTTAATTCCTTTTCTAATTAACCTATTTGCATGCATTTCAGTAATTATACAGCTTTGCATACCTAACAAGTAATATCCCACTGTGCAACGCCAACAGTTGATACAGCACAGTAATCTGTCTTCACCAGTGACACAGGAGATGATATTTAGGGAGAGCACAGAAACTTGGCCATTACCTGTGGCTGTTCCACTCATACTTCCACAGCACCCACAAGCTCTGGATGAAGGTGTCAGGGGGACATTCCTGCTGATATCTACTTTGAATCTAATCCAGAAGTTTCCCTAATCTTTTTCCAAAACTGATGTTACCGTTAATCTCCTTCCTATGGCTTTAAATATTCCCAGATCTCTTACTGTGGAAGCTGCTCTTTATTCACCTTAGCTTCTGCTTTTGCCACTTTGCAGAGTTCAGCCACACTCTCCCCCTCAGCCTTCTTCCCTCAAAACTGAGAAGTCCCCATCTTTCCAGCATCTCTTTGTACAGCAAAAGCTTTCTAACCTTGGCCATTTTACTTGCCCTTCTCAAACTCCAATATATCCTTCTGGAGATGCGAAGATCAGAACCACACACAGCACTCAGAATGAGAGCGCACCAAAGTCTTACATGCCAGAAAAAAAACCACTCTCCCTCTTGCTCTTACGGTACTCTTTCTCAGGATGCTTGATATTTTGTTGGCCTTTGTTTGGCTACCACTGCACACTGAATTGAGGACTTAGGGAACTGCCAGCGGCTCCAAGATCACTTTCCTGAATTATAACTGTTGGTTACTAACTCAGCATCACTTTATCCTAGTTCGGATTATTGTTTCATAGAATACAGTCACCTGCAATAAAACTTCTTTTGCCACACTTTTGTCCAGTGACACTGTCAGTTTTACAAGATCTTCCTGGAGTTCCCCGCTGTCAACGTAACATTTGACTACCTGAAAGACCTTAATACTTTGTAGGTGAAGATTTCACACAGATGGCACACATCCCTTCTCCTCATCATTGATGAAGATGATGATTAAACTTTGTTCTCAGCACTGTACCCTTGGGAATCAATTTGCATTCATGATACCCCCCACCCCCCAAACTGGCAACAGAGTACACAGCTTTTCTTTTACAACTAGACAGAGTTTATTCTTGCACTAAATCTCCTACCATTGCCTCTCACTCAAGAAATGCATAACCAAGCAACCTAATCAAAGTGTCCGTATGTCAAGGAAACCCCTATCAGGCCCATAGGTGTCTATGCTGTGTTTCATACTTGGCTCCATTAGCCTTGCTAGCGGACACCAAGCACCTGTCTGAGAAGACACAGTACTCACTGAGAGCCAAGTACTCCCTCTGAGATCCTCAGGAACTTATCCCAGACAGAGCACAATGTGGCTGTGTCAAAACTGCTTCTAAGGCCTGAGGTAGCTCACGTACTGCACAGTTAGCCACACGCTCAGAAGACAGATACATACAGAGCAACAGAGTCCATTCACTTTTATCACACAAAAAATCACTATCTACCTCCCAGTCTCCAGCCTGAAACACTAAACAAGCAAGTCTTCTCACCTTTTTATTGACAAACCACATGATTTTTCCTTTTTTAAATGTATCACTATGCCAATGCAGCTACTTCAGGTACATCTAGCACACACTGTGTATAGTACGGACATATGTCAAGAATATGGAAGATGAACATCGGGAAACATTGGACAAAATGCCTGTGGTACCGCTAAGGCTTCAGAGCGAACTTTCACTCCAGCAGGTCCCTCGAGCTGCAGCATTTGCTTCTTAGCAGCTACGCATGGAGTACCGCAACCCAAAGGGATTTCAGCAGCTTTTGCAGAGCCAAAGCCTACAAAAAACTGGGAAAAGAGGGTGGGAGGGGAACAAGAGAAAAGGGAAGTGCAACAGCAATATGCTGTGCTGGTATAGTTTTGCTGCGCTGCAGACTAACTTCAATGCGTGAAGACTTAAAACAGACTACTTGCTTCTCTCCAACACTCAGCAGGGCAGAGACTAAAAGGCTGAGGGCTGGCAAGATCACACTTTATTCCTGAAGCTCAGAATGGAAACCAGATATTTTTTTATGATTCCTCCATCAAACAAACATTTTGCTGTTAATAATTTTGACTCTTATGAATTAACCTTTAGTTTGACCTCATTTCTGAAATGCTTTGTTTGCTATATTGTGGGGATTTCTGACCAAAAATGTTAAAACTAATGACTGAAATGCATGACAGACTGTGTAGCAATTAGCAGTTACCATTGATTGTTCTGAGCCACCTGAAAAAAATGACCCTCAGGAAAGTTCTTTTCATTTATTTTATTCTTTACACAACCAAAATTAAGAAAAAATGGGAAGACAGTAAAAGCTTAATCTGCTCTCAATAGCCATAGTGCAAACAGTCTCACTTCTTAATTTGGGAATGCTACGTTTCAGTACACTGAAATTTAAGTAACACTGTGGAGATGGCTTATACACACTGTGAGCAAGGAATAGCCAGGCAGAACTTTGTTTTGTCATTCCTGAAATTATACTAGAAATAAAAAGAAATCCTGCTAACAAGCTAATGCTTTAATAGGGATATCCTCCCTGCAGTCTGACTGTCCATTACCATATTGCTTCTACAGCAAGCAAGCTACACCTTTTAAGACTTTCAACGATAGCCTGCCCCTGCCAGTTTTAATTCTGCAGGACAGGGTTATGAATATACTATTGAGAGATCCTCTCAGGAGGTTACAGGGCATTGATCTTGGGTCATTCAGCAAATTAGGACCAAACAAAGCAACATGAAGGCAACAAGTTTTGCTCACAACTTATTCTACATCAATCCAAATCATGACCTGAGATCACGAGACCTTATCCCACAAGACAGCAACAGTAACAGTACATTCACAAATCCACTATTAAGAATCAAAACACAAAATTATTGAGTTATAGTAGTAAGTGGCTAAACCTGAATCATGTATATATAGAATATATAGAGAGAATAGATATCGAATGGAACAACAGAAAATAAAGAGATGAACGGGTTAGAAGAGAATAAAGACAGAGCAATTAAATAAAACTCTTTAGGACATGACTGATTTCACATATCCTAATTATAATACTAGAAAATAACATAAGCAAAGTATTTAATGGGAGCTTTCTTAGTAGATTCAGTGAAGAGAAGGCTCTGGGTTCACCTGATAGCAGCCTTTCAGCACTCAAAGGGGGCCTATAGGAAAGATGAGGAGGGACTCTTTATCAGGGAGTGCAGTGATAGGACAAGGAGTAAGGGTTTTAAACTGAAAGAGGGTAGATTTAGATTAGATGTTGGGAAGAAATTCTTCACTGTGAGGGTGGTGAGGCACTAGAAAAATTTGCCCAGAGAAGCTGTGGATGCCCCCTCCCTAGAAGTGCTCGAGGCCAGGTTGGATGGGGCTTTGAGCAACCTGATCTAGCGGAAGGCGTCCCTGCCCATGGCAGAGGGGTTGGAACCAGATGATCTTAACATCCCTTCCAACCCAAACCATTCTATGATTCTATGAATATGCTGTTAGTACACCAGCTGAACTAGCTCCACATCAAATGAACCAGCTGAGCTTTTTATTTGCAGTTTTCAAATTTTTATGCATTTTTTTCCAATGCAAATATTAATCAAGAAGAATTCTCAAGTCTTTTTTAGTTTAAGATGAAGCTGCCCTTGTATTTACTGTAGTCCTGTCCACACTGCAGACACTGAGGTTTTAACCTGTTACATGAGTGACCACAAAGTTTAAAAAAAAAAAAAAAAAGCCAGCATACAGACTTTGAGCAATTACAATTTAATTTTGCACAGGTAAATCCTTATTAACGCATTTTGACACAAAGGAAATATGATTTTGAGAAAAGATGATTCTTAAGACTCTGTTTGCTTTATCCAGCCCTGTAGTTATGCTCAAACATAGCCACATTAACATCCTCTAAGTATCACCAGGCCTAACACACCTTCCTCCAAAAGGCACCAGAGGGATTTAGGCATAAATATCAAGTGGGAAGTAGAGCTCATCTCGTGGAGAATGAAGGCAAGAAAAAATATTTTTATGAGAGTAATATTGCTGGCAAAAACATGCAATAACGTGGTTGAGGATGTATTAGCAAACAATTAATGTATCTGGTGGCATATGTCAGTGAGACATCACTGATGAAAAAAATTATTATGCTAAGTAGCAATAAGGCTCTCTATAGCATAGCAAAATGAAAATACTTTTTATCATGTGACATCAAGCATATGGTACATTGCTGACTGGTGAATGACAAACTTTGAAAGGTTATTATTACCCTAATGAGAAAAACCTGACATAAAGGAATTAATTAGCTTTTAATTTATTTAGTATTTAGAAATAGCACAGGCTCCAGATGGTAGTTTCTAAGGTTTGTAAAAGGGGGGGTTGGGGACAGGACAGTTTTTTGTTGGGTTTGGTTTTTTTTTTTTTTTTTTTTTTTAATCTTTGTACTTCATTCTAGGATGGCAAAACAGAAGTAGTTACACAATTCCTCCAATTATTATTTGCTATGCGAAAAAAATTACAATAGTTCTATTAAGATTAAGGATTTAATCCCGATGGTGTATTAGAATATTTTTAAGGACAAGGCGCTCATTCAATGAAAATTATGCCTGTTTCTTTTCCTTTGGCAGCAGCTAATAATACTTGCATAAATGTGACTTTCCAAGCCTTCAGCAGATTTCAGGCATGCATAAACTCAGTCATATCTCTTTGCAAAGGATCAGCCCACTGAGTGATCAAAAAGCTTGGTCAGGTTTTCTTTCTGAAGTATACAACAATACAATAGTGGAAATTCTATGATTTTTTGAAACTTCAGATAATTTGAGCATAAAAAATTAATTATAAATAATGCATATACAGGTAGTATTTGAGTATATTCTTTATAATCAGCACTATCACACAGAGCATAGCCCACAGCTTACTCTCACAATGTCTCCAAGCACATCATTCTGTACGTGAAATGCATACAGGCTTACCAATACATTTCCTAATGCATCTGAAAATGAGTACAATAAGGCAGAGAATACTGGATTAGCTGGCTGAGCAAACTCCCCAAAGGGTACAGATTAACACAGATTTACTAGATAAGAGTGAAACCCTAAAAAATAGAATACAACTAAGTGTACAGTAAACCAGACTGCCTAAGCAGCGAAAAGTGGCTCTTCACCCTGTAGAGGGATGAGGAGAAAGGGCATACAAGGACAAGTGAAACTATCCAATAGTTCAAGCACAAAGTCAGTATTTGCTGTAGCACTAACTACAAAGATGCACTCGTACAATCATGAAAGAAAAAAAAACAAAACCCACCAAACAAAAAAACCAACCTACCCCTAATTCTTTTCTCCATACAACTCTGCAGCCTCAAAATCAATTATGTTTTTACAGCAAACAGCAAGCAAAGTTTTGGAATTTATATATCCTTGGGAGGTTGAAGGTTAGGTACAAGGTTTCATAACTACAACTTCCCCAAAACTTCATTTTGCCATCACAAAGGGCTCAGCTTTGCCTTCGTTCCATTTCTGACTAAAATACCTCATGACAGGTTTATAGTATTAATTTCCTCTTCTACTGCACTCCTTATAAATGTTTTCTTTACAGCATAAATCACATTCCCAGCACTAGATAAGTAAAGACTCATATAGATCACTTTCCTGGATTTTATATCACAAGCATCCTGTAACAGATTAGTGTTCTCTATTGATTATTCACAATGACAGGCCTTAATGACCTGAGGCAGTCTAATGACCAGAGAAATGAAATGGTGATAAAAGGTAAAGAATTTAAAATTAAATTATTTCTTAGGACAATTACTAATATGGTCACAGGATTTCTAAGGGATATCACTGGTTTTCAAAAGGAAGTTAATCCTGCTAGTAATATTTGTTTTCTTTCAGTTTTAGTAATGTACTTCCAGACACATAGATGAGCCTAAGGTCTATTTGTTTTTCAGAATTACTATCTCCTGGGCTCTTAAATAAGAGGTACTAGCTTTGTGGATCTGGAAAAAAAAAAAAAAAATCTGCGGAGTCTGAAATCAGTCCACCCTACCTACAGCTTTTTTCAGCCTGTGCTACAACCCAGATTGTTGATTCAAGGACCCTGAAACTAAACAGCACTATCACTCACCCTTGTCATCAGCATCAATGCTCAAATATAAATTCAACCTCTGCAGGAATCCCTAGGCAGCTGTGCCAGGGGAGGTTGGGTGCTCAGAGCAAGACACGAATCCCATTCTCCCCTACTACATATAGCCCCCAGCAGGCCAGTGAGACCCATGGACTTCAGGTGGGAATCAGGACCATTATTCCAAATAGTCAACTAGAGCAGCAGCTGAACTCCTGCTATTTCCAGGACACCTATGCTTTGCGTCTACTCAATGCCCTCTAGGGCTGACTCTACATATTCTTCAAGGGTTCAGCCCTGGGGCATTGGCACAAATGTAGAGGTCTCCAACACACTGAAGGCCACATATCAAATTCAAACCACCACTTTAACCAAAAAATATCTTATTTGTAATTGTTTTTACTGAGGTAAAAGCATGTGACTTTTGGAGGAAAACCATGGGACTCAGTAATAAAACATGTAAAGTGAGACCGTGGCTGTACTAATAAGAAAGGGTAAGTTCTATTGCCTTTGCATGGAGCAGATCCAGTCCCCTCCCACTGACCTTGGTGTACCCCTTGGAGCCAACCAGGAAAACATAATTAGGTGGGAAGAATTTGTTTAGCCTGTTCTTTCAACTCCCTGAAAATGTCAAGGAAGAGACAGCGCTCTGTAAAGTGTATCCTTTAGTGCTTCATATGCAAATTGCTGTTGCTCTTTTTCCTTTTTCTTTCTTTCCGTTATTTCCCTCCCCTCCCCCGAATGTGTGTTTTGTTTTGTTTTTTTTTCTTTTCTCTCTCCTTTTTTATCTTTTTTTTACAAATTTTAATGGATTTCTGAGATGGGGACCAGAGTCTCCACTGGTGACCTCCTCAAAGAAAGAATGTCACACAGTTCCCAGAAGTGCAAGATGCCAGCTCAGTACTTGTTCCCCTGCCAGCATGGCCAGCAAACAGCTCTGCTTTCATCACTGCCTTGATGCTGCTCTTTGAACAGGTCATTAGGAATTCCATGACCCATAAGTCAACATACATGATCTCCATGACCTTTTTACTTTTACTTTTTCCTGAGATATAAATTGTGAAGCTTGAACCTTTGTCTAGACCTAACTTTCCCAAGTGGCCAAGGAAGCTCCATTTATTCAGACTTTTAGAGAATAAAGCAGGCATTATCAGCCTCAGGCTATGAAATAAAAGGAGCATTACAAAAATATGAAAATAAAATGTTCCGTTAAAAAATAATTTTGTTACAACTCAAACCTATTCCCTGTTTCAAATTGGGCCTAAGATGATAGACTGGGGATGAGTGGCTGGAAAGCTGCTTGACAGAGAGGGATCTGGGGGTACCAGTCAACAGCTAGCTGAATATGAGCCAGCAGTGTGGCCCAGATGGCCAAGAGGGGCAACAGCATCCTGGCTTGTATCAGAAATAGTATGACCAGCAGGAGCTGGTGATCGTGCCCCTGTACTCTGCATTGGTGAGGCCACACCTCAAATACTGTGTTCAGTTTTGGGGCCCTCGCTACAAGAAGGACATTGACGTGCTGGAGCGTGTCCAGAAAAGGGCAACAAAGCTGGTGAGGGGTCTGGAGCACAAGTCTTACGAGGAGCGGCTGAGGGACCTGGGGGTGTTCAGCCTAGAGAAAAGGAGGCTGAGGGGGAACCTTATCGGTCTCTACAACTGCCTGACAGGAGGGAGGAGCCGGGAGAGTGTTGGTCTCTTCTCCCAAGTAACAAGCAATAGGATGAGAGGAAATGGTCTGAAATTGCACCAGAGGAGGTTTAGCAGGATCTTAGGAAAAATTTCTTCACCGAATGGGTTGTCAGGCACTGGAATGGGCTGCCCAGGGAAGTGGTTGAGTCCCCATCCCTGGAGGTATTTAAAAGACAGGTAGACAAGATGCTTCAAGACATGGTTTAGTAGTGGACAGGTACAGTTGGACTCTAAGATCTTAAAGGTCTTTTCCAACCAAATGATTCTACGATAATGTTTACTTCGCATACTGCTCTGCTGAACTGAAAACTTTTATTAATGATACACTTCTGGTTTTTAAAATTATGCTAACAGATTTACAGATCTAAAATAGTAACCAAATCCTAATAATGAAGCCATTTAATATATACCTCAACTTCTGACAACTTAATACTTGCTTTGAAAGCAGCAGTCCCCAGACTAATATGTTTATATCCCAACGTAAGTTGCAGGTATGTGCTCCCTTGCTAGCTGCACATTGTGTTGTCCTGACAGTTAAAGCTGTTCTGCAGACTTTGTTTCTTTACTCCATTTTGCAAATGAATGCTTAAATTATGAAAGAAATTAACCATCAAGATGATCCTAGGACATCTGCAATAAATAACACAAAAAGGTTTTAAAACGTTCTCCGATTCTTTGAAAAAACAGCAAGTTCATGAGATGCAAGGCTACATTTACATATAAATGGAAATACACACATATCCACGCATACACACACAAGATATTTATAAGATATCCCACATTTATTCTTCATCAGATTGAACCTTAAGAAATTAAATGAACTTTTAAATAACCCTTTATTCTAACTGGATATTCTCAAACTATAGCACGTTCAGCTTTTACTTGTGTATTTGCCAAAGATGACACCGCCAAGAGCCGGGAAATGGCAAGATAGGGGAAAATACAGCAGCTCAGAACAGATTATCTTTACAAAAGTATTTCTCATCATGGAAATATAAAAAAATTATTAAATTAAACCATTAACAGCTTCAGAGCAAAGAGAAAGGACCAAAATCTGCTTTCTGTCTCAGAACTACAACTCTCATTTATTTCAGGGACTACACAGCTGCAGCCAAGCATCACTGTGAGCCCAGTAGACAAAACTAATCAGCAGAGAAAATAAATCCATTTCTGGACACATTCATCTCCTTCAAAGGGTCTCTTACCTGAGCTGCCTCACGGCTTTGCGAGCTAGGTGTTCTCTCAGAGAGATAGAAGCAGAGCAGTCATTTTGGGACTGTTGTGGAACAGATACACAATGGAGCATCATGAACTTTAATGAAACAAGGTCTGTGAAGGCAGTATCCTTTCCATGACCAACTAAGGCAGTCAAAAAAAAAACCCACAAAAAAACCCACCAAACAAAAAAACCCAAATTGGTCTTGAGCATGCAAGCCCATCCAGTTTCTTCCACTGGGCTATGCCTTGGTCTATCCTGAACATTTTCTTTGCCAAGATATGAAGATCAGTACCACACACTACTGGGAGAACACAGGCAATTTGTCATTCTCAACACTGTCTACCACCAACATCCATTTAAAATAACTTTTCCAATTATTCACCTGAACTACTGACATAGGTCCATTTTAATTTGGAGCTGAGGGCATCAGAACAGATTTACATCCCCCAAACCTTCACGTGACACACAGATCAAGCTATCACATCCAAAAAAACCTCCCAAGAAAATCTGAAGCATGTGATTTCTATCAACTAACTTACCAAATTTGCAAGCCCTTTTTGAACTCGCAAGTAATTGCACCAGAATTCAATTCTGTCACACAACAGCCAGTGGGGAAAAAAAATATTTTAAGGCAATTCTAAAAAAAAGAGATGTCAAAATGGGTCTACATTGATCACTTTGATTTCACCTTATGTTTCTGCTCCTCACTGAAAACTTTTGTGTATAATTTTATTTCCATTTAA
Source organism: Gorsachius magnificus (assembly GCA_034008185.1). NCBI lineage: Eukaryota > Metazoa > Chordata > Aves > Pelecaniformes > Ardeidae > Gorsachius > Gorsachius magnificus. The sequence continues at coordinate 38,072,847 of CM067088.1, read as the reverse complement.
AAATTATTATAAATGTGTGAAATTAGAAAGATGCGTGGGTGCCTCTTAGCAGTTGCATATCTAACAATTATTACTAAAGTTTAACATCATAATTAGATTTGTAAGTCTCAACACACATTTGCAGGGCTAAACTTTTGCTCTTCTCATCTGTGAGAAAAACCTTGGCTCTTGAACCTGGAGCATGACAGTGGGGTTACAGTTAGAAGTACAGATTGGCACAAATAAAAATGCTCAAAAATGTAAAGGTGGAAGCCTTAATCCTCCTCGCTCTCATTCCTGCATTACAAAGCAATTCCACTCCACTGGAAGCCTGGATGGATAGGCATCTCTTGCATCAGCCAGACATGGTTTCCATTCCAAATACTAACTGCTTTAATTTCTTTTTGTTTTAAAGTAACAGACTGTCAGGACACATTTAATTGTCCCATGTTCTGTCAGTGGGGTATTGACATGGATATCCACACAGTTCTCCCCATTGCCAGGGATGACCCCATGTAAATAAGTGACGTGGGAACTTCCAAAGCCAAATCAATATACACATTTTGACTACATTTAGTGCTGTTTCAAAACTACAGAAGTTTTTACTGTATTGCAAGGCCAGCAACAGCTTTCAGTCATGTCATAGTCAGAAAACAAAGATAACTTGTCATAAGGAATAATTTGACTGATAAGCATACACACACACACAAAACCCATACGTACAGTCACAGAAACTATGCAGGACAAGTTTCTATTCATAGGAATATTTATATATTAATTGATAATGGGGTTTTATGGTTTAATTCTTTTGTTTTTAAAAAACCCTAAAGAAATAGTTCCCTAAAAGACTCATTTTCTGGTATCCTCCTTTAATATATTTCTCTAGCTTCATGATTACCTAACAAGACACAGTACTATTGATCTCGTATGCTTGGTTGAGTTGTAGATTATGATGTACTGAAGAAAAAGTCTGCTTCTGAGACATTTTGCTTTATCCTTGAAAACAGTTCACAAGCCAAACATATTGATTCACATTGTAATAAGAGAGAAATTGGGACTACGTTATTTTTTTCTTCTTTCAAGAGACAATATCCCAGTCTCTTGAACATTCTAATAGCACAGTTCAGGTGAAAAATTTGAGGACTTCAGCCCTTCTTTATCCATTTTTAATGCTGCAAAACTATAATAATAAAAGAATTAGTTTTCACTTAAATAAAAAAAAAACACCAAACCAAAAAACCAAAGCCCACCACCACCCCGCCCCCCAAAACACCATGAAAAAGCCACATTTACTTCATAACCTTCCACAGGAATTCTTTGGATTCAGGAATACTATAGGCTTCATTTTCCCAGAAGTCATTACATTACCTGAAACATGAAGTCTCATCTGATCACTATTGTAGACAATAACCCTTTCACAGATAAGTTACCTATTCCATCCTACATTTATATTTCAAAACTACTTCTCTTCATTTAATGTTCTACAACAGGAAAAAATTTAGGCATATTTCATCTTAGGTTCTCAAAATCAAAAATATATATACTTGAAATACACTAAAAACCTGCATTTTATTTCAGATTCATTATTTCCTGGATAAGATATTCCTAACCATCAGAATATATATTTTTAAATAAAAAAAATGGATGAAATAACTTGATTTTAGCTCCTGAAGCATTCAAACATGAAAAAATACACCACTTTCATTATACATAATAAAGTTCAGTGATGAGGAGATAATTAGGAGTATATGCAAATCATTACAAGTTTGATACACATACATCAACTCAGGCATAGCTGAAGGGCTAATTCTGCTTACGTGGCAAACAAAGTTTTTTTTTTTTTCTGTTTATAAGATGATCAAGTTATGGATATTGCTGAATGAAGCAAGGGATTGCACAGCAAACCCAGTAAACCTTGAATCAGATTCTTAAATCTGATTCAGACTACAGCCCCCAAGTGTCAATCACTGGTGTTCTTCATAAAAAATCAATATGGATGGTGAGCACAAGACAGATGCATATGGATTAAATGTTCTTAGTGTTTCTCCTTATCTGCACTTAATTCTGGGTTTGGATTTTTAAACAAATAAAAAATCAACCCCCTAAAATCTCTAAACTATTTGAAAGTGTGGGGTTTTTCCATTCTAATAATTCAACTCTGTGCTAATATAATGTAAAATATCCTTTAAAAAGACATTTGAGCTCCAAGCATTTAATGCATTACAGTTACAGTCATAACAAAAGAATCTGTTCTCTAACAATTTTCAATAGAAAATATTTCTAATATAATCAGGGGATTATCTGGAAATATATAATATATTATATTTGAATAGATCTATATTATATTAATATGTAACATATTATAGTATATAGAAAATATTTCTAATAATATTGGGGGATCAAATGTACCCTCAGTAAGTTTGCAGATGACACCAAGCAGGCAGGAATGTTGCTCTGCTTGAGGGTAGGGAGGCTCTACTGAGGGACCTTGACATGCTGGGTTGATAGGCCAAGGCCAATTGCATGAAGTTCAACAAGGCCAAGTGCCAGGTCCTGCACTTGGGTCACAACAACCCCAAGCAATGCTACAGGCTTGGGGAAGAGTGGCTGGAAAGCTGCCTGGTGGAAAAGGACCTGGGCATATTGATCAATAGTTGACTGAATATGAACCAGCGGTGTGCCCAGGTGGCCAAGAGGGCCAAATAGCATCCTGGTTTATATCAGAAATAGTGTGGCCAGCAGGAGCCTGTACTCCGCACTGGTGAGGCTGCACCTCAAATACTGTGTTCAGTTTTGGGCCCCTCACTACAAGAAGGACACTGAGGCGTGTTCAAAGAAGGGCAAAGCTGGTGAGAGGTCTGGAGTCTTATGAGGAGTGGCTGAGGGAACTGGAGTTGTTTAGCCTAGAGAAAAGGAGTCTGAGGGGAGACCTTATCACTCTCTACAGCTACCAGAAAGGATGCTGTAGTCAGGTGGGTGTTGGTCTCTTCTCTCAATAACAAAGACAAGAGGAAATGGCCTCAAGTTGTGCCAAGGGAGGTCTAGATTGGATCTTAGGAAAAATTTTCAGTGTCAAGCATTGGAAGAGGCTACCCAGGGAAGTGGTTGAGTCCCCATCCATGGAGGTGGTACTTAAAAGACGTGTAGATGTGGTGCCTAGGGACAGGATTTAGTGGTGGACGTGGCAGTGTTAGGTTAATGGTTGGACTTGATGATCTTAAAGGTCTCCTACAACCTAAACGATTCTATGAATCCATGATTCTATAATATCTCATTTACCAATATATACTACTCAGTGTCCCAGACTATTCATCTTTAACCTCAATGACATTTCCATTGGGGGTCTCAACCCTCACAACAAAATCACTCTGCTTTTAACCATTTTTAACCTTTTGTTCTATAACTTATGCTCTACTATTGTCTCATCTTTTTCTGTAAATTGAACAAGAGCTTTACACTGCAGCTTTCACTTTCATTCTGACTATGAAAATGAACATTCTGCTATTGGACAAGCCTCTAGCAAAACTCAGGAGACATTGATCTGCACTCAGAGGAGAAGCATCATGAATTAAGATGTACTATTCAAGGAAAAGGTAGTTACACAAATTCCTTTCATCTGTTAATTAGAAAAAATATGTCTGATGATGAATTAGAACAGTTGTATACTCATTAGGAGCCAGAAGTGAACTGATGGCCCAATGGAAATCAACAGCAAAATTTCAATTAGGTCATGAATTTACCTCATATTTTTGCATCCTTCAAAAATTTAAGTAAAACAGATCTGCTTATAGAATCTGAACAAAATAAATTCCCCCAATCTGCCATTACCAACAGAGTATAGGGCACTGAAGAAACAAGACAGAGCTCAGTACACTAAGTACCAGCCCTGAGAGCATTTAGGGCCACAGCCGAGCAAGTGGGAACAGTACCTTGGCCAGGCAGACCTAAGCCAGGTCTCCATCACTGCCCTGGGCTGCAGCAGCAATCTTTATACATTACAGCCATGCTTGTGAGATCCTGCCTCCACAGTGCAGCTCGACTGTCTCCAGAGACACATGGACATGTTTCCAACAGCAGTTCAACCTGTTGCAGAGATCAGTAGGGGAGTTGTGCACAGCTAGGATCCCACTTCATTCTTGACTACTTCATGACTTTTTCACTGTCCTTATACACAGAACTGAATGTTATCCCTAATGAAAACTTCCTACACTGATAAATTAGCAGAAATTATTTATGGATGTCTCTCCTTACAAATTAGTTCTCATTTAATGTTATTTTAAGAGACTGTATTTTGCATAGTAAAATGAAACAGTTTTCAGTATAGATTAAAGTACCTCTGAAAGGTTAAGAAAACTTATTTTCTTACAGGTGATAACAAATCTCAAGGTGATTCTGTGCTTTACTGCTTAAGCTTTCTGGTTTTGAAACACCAGTTTTCTGAGCTCTGTATGCACTTGTTCAACATTCATCAGTGTAGGCTTTTAACATCCACATATTCAAGTATAGTCACAGAGAACTTATTTTTTGTATGTTTAAAAGCACATGTTGATTAATGCTAATAAGCATCAGTCTGAACAAACTCAAAATCTCGTTGCACTTGGTATGTCAGACTTTTTCTTGTGCCAACTCCTTTCTGTTCTGCTAGAAGTGTGCAGTTTAAAAAAAAAAATATATTTCCCCAAATTTTCTTCCTTTGTTTCAAAAATGAAAAGCTTCTTTCAGTATTGTAAGCTCAGAATTTATTAAATGTGTCACATTGAATCTTACAGCAACAGATATAGCTATCAGCAGTTTGATGTATGTTGTGTATTCCTGAGAAGGTCTGAAGCACTTGAAGGACATAAGGATAGCAATCTACAAATGGGGCTGTGTGTCAGGAATGCTTAAGGGTTAATCTACATGAAATGCCAGGTGATAACAACTCTCAACTGCAGTCAACATATGGAACCTGATTTCATCAGATTGCAGTGTTTCCCAAGTACTTTAAAAGCAGCTGGAACTATAGCAATTTTGTGATTTCTTTAAACTGGGGGACAGCTGCTTACAACCCTGTTACTGAGCTTACAGCTCATGGCATGAAGCTATTTGATTTGACCTTGTTAAGATGTTTCATGATCTTTATTAATTTTTCCCTTCCTGTATGTTTATTCAGCTCCTTCCATTTACAAGAGCTGGGTTATAGTATTTTACAGTATTTCCTCCCATCCCGTTCAATTACCAACAGTCAAATCATACGACTTGACATAAATTTAACTAGTCAAATTGTTCATTGACAATTCCATTGCTTCAGCTAAATAAATCAAAATGTTAAAGACAGCGTAGGAGTTCTCTCTTTTTAGGCAGTGATGTTTTGGAGGAAGGAAAGGCCTGTTACCACCATGGTTAAACGATGGGTATCTGAACTGCTCTATTTGTTCAGTGCAGGTGCAGGGAAAGAGGCATGTGGGCAATGTGACCACTCTGTACCTGTAATGCTCCTGTTGAAGCTGTAGCAGGAGGCTCTTGGTCCCAGAGGTTATGCGGCCATGACAAGTGCAAATGACCCAATGGATCACTGAATGGAAAAGTGCAGAAACACACATTGGACACCAAGTAGCTTAAAATTTCAGGAACTTCTCCATCTGCCTTCTATACATGCTCTTGAGGTGCGTTAAGAGAAGTGTGGCCAGCAGGTCGAGGGAGGTTATTCTCCCCCTCTGCTCTGCCCTGGTGAGACCCCACCTGGAGTACTGTGTCCAGTTCTGGCCTCCCCAGTTCAAGAAAGATGAGGAAGTCCTAGAGAGAGTTCAAGAGGATTAAGGGACTGGAGTATCTCCCCTATGAGGAAAGGCTGAGAGAGTTGGGCTCGTTCAGCCTGAAGAAGAGAAGACTGAGAGGGGACCTCATCAACACATACAAATATCTTAAGGGTGGAAGTCATGAGGACGGAGCCAGACTCTTTGCAGTGGTGTTCGGCGACAGGACAAGGGGCAATGGGTACAAACTGAGACATAAGAGGTTTCAGTTGAATATGAGGAAAAACTTTACTCTGAGGGTGACGGAGCACTGGAACAGGCTGCCCAGGGAGTGGAGTCTCCTTCTCTGGAGATATTCAAAGCCCGCCTGGATGAAGTCCTATGTAACATGCTCTAGGAGAACCTGCTTTAGCAGGGGGGTTGGACTAGATGATCTCCTGAGGTCCCTTCCAACCCTTGCAATTATGTGATTCTGTGATTCTTGCTGGAGGAAAAGAAAATGAGAAGTAAAGGTATACGGATATTGGAATAATTAAATGCATTCCCTAATAGACAGAAGCGTATGTTCCCTCTACCATGTTTTAGAACCGTTAGATTTGTTCGGTGCCACAAATTTGTTCAGTGCCACCAATTGCACTCCGAGCAGGCAACACCTCTGTGAATTACACATTGGATCCAGAAGGGACAACAGTGATGAGTCATGCAGAGCTGCATGGAAAAAACGAACAAACTTCACATTATTTAAAAAAGAAAGGCTACCAAAATCACAAATCACTGTCAGCTAGAAAAGGCTTCAAGAATGGTTCTGGATACACCAGATAAACTTCTTTTAATTATACTTGCAACTTGTCATAATTTTGTGTGTTATGTATCTGAAATCAATGTACCTGCCATAATGCATTAAGAGCTACATCCTCAGAGGGAACATCACAACGCTAAGTACTACATCACCTAATTCTTCAGTGAATCCACAGCATCTGGGTAGATAGCCAGGCTGCCATACAAACAACAGGGAGCCATGCATCTGAGAACAAAACCTACAGAAGCCATTCATTATATCTGTACAGACACAGTAAACGTAGAAACAGTAAATCTTAAGGAAATAAATGCATCCTAAGCTATGCTCTCCAATGACTTCAAGGTTATTTCAGGGTTTTTTTTTTTTTAGATACTGAAGATGTCACACAGGAATGGAGAACAGTATCTCCTCCCTATCTTCTATGGGACCAATCCAGCACACAGAATCTGAGAAAGTTTCCTAGACCAGATAATCAAGGGGAAGCTCATTTTGTGGTTCTGAATGGGACTTAGGCACTCATGTCTCACTCTGTCAACACTTTGGAATTGCTGGCTATGAACAGTAGCAAAGCTTTTACACCCAGACAACTTTGTTGGCAAAAAACACAGACTCCAGAAAGCAACTGAAAGGACACACAAGGGAAAGAGTTGCTCAGGATTTGTAATTTGGCCCTAGATACCTAAAAGAGAAACTGCTGTGCAATCAAGAAAGCTGCAAAAAGAACTGAGCAAATTAAACTAAGCTAATCTCCATGCTGGGTCAACTAGACTATGACCAATATCCAAGTTAGCCAATTTCAAGCTGACTCAGAAATCTCTGTTCTGCTGTAACTGCATTGTAAACAGCCCCTGAAGGCCCCTTGCTTTTGTAGCCTCAAACACAGAATAAATAAGCAATAACATTTCTAGGTAAACTAGGAGCAACAGTAAAGCCACATCCTACTTATATACTTATGATTTAAATTCTACCTTTCAAGTTGGTCCTTTAACTATTTTGGAAGGTCTATGGATGTTTTGTCTCAAATTTGAGCAATGTAAGCAATGCTTTGAGAATCCATTGTTTAGGCTGTATCAGCAGTTACATTTAGAAATATCAAGGAATACTAAATTATAGATGCTGATTTATTTAACTCAAGGAATATGTGGTATTTAGCTATATTTTTCCTTTAACTTACTTTCAAAGATGGACTTAAACGACTGAGATGCAAAGGTGGAGAAAACCATTTGTGGACTTAAAAATAATTTTTTAAACAAAACAGCATGTTGGAAAGTAGTTTTCATAATAATATTCACCGAGATAGTTACCATGTGAACTACAGCATCTAGGCTGTTTTCAGAAGTCAAGGAAGTCTGAAAGTTTTCAAACCTTTGGGCTAAACATGACAAGTATTGCAACATTTCTTGCTTCTTGTTCAAGGAAATCTCACTGGAAAATAAACAGTAGAAAAGATAAGCTATGAAGCTGGGCCCCTGATGCTTCTAGCTCTTTCATCAGGCCTTATATCTGTTAACCTTTCATAAATGTCAGTTGGAAAAGAAGGACTTTCGACTACATCCCAGTGCCAAAAATTCCCATACTCATTCTGCTAGACCACAGGTTTCAAACACAGCTGCTTTATTCCCACAAAGAACTGAGATATGCAGGAAGAATAAGTAGTACTATGCTGTAGCTTCATTTCCCACAATAAAACCTACGTCGCAAATTGCTTTGTCTTTGCAGGTTTAATACAATAATTACTGAAATTGCATGAGGAACAGAGTTTTCACTGAATGACAAATGGAAAAATTGTAACTACAAGTGACAAAAGCTAATTCAATCTTCTACTAAAATCACTGTCATCTTCTACTATCTCCCAAAGTTTTCCTACTGATTTTCATCTTAGCTATAATAAACTTAATAAAACTCCTCTAAAATAAAAAATTTGCATATGCATTATGATGGACCTACTGCAGTTACTGTTTTATTATTAGTGTAATTTATAAGTTAAGTTGAAATACAGAGAGTCTGTGAACTTTTCATTATTTATTACAAAGCAAAGATGGTTTTAATAAACTGTTAGCTCCCCAGACTTGTTATTAGCTACCAGGTCTCAGAAATAGTCTGCCTCACTCATCAGTAAGAATTTTTTAGTGTCTATAGACTATAGTAAAACAACTATCATTTACAATTAAGCTTCTATCCTTTCCATCCCTTCAGCAATACAGGCAATTTTCTCTTCTTCTTTCAAGAATAACAAAAACCTCTCATGCTAAAGGCCTTTCTGAACCATCATGTCCGTAGAAGCAAAATAGTACAGGTAAAAACTAAACCACAATCTGCATGTAAATGGGTCCACAATCCCCAGTTCGTAACTTCAAGAGAACATCAGATAAGAATGTGGCTATTTCCCCAAAGCAGTAGCAGAAACTAGATATACCTTCTCCTTATCTTTGAATAATCAAGTATTAGACATTTTAAACCCCACTTTTAAGTAAGTGAAAACCAAAGCAAGCAAGTTTCAGAACTGTAGTGACATCCCTCCCAGTTTTGATTAGAGCAGACACATGAGCTTTCTCTAGGTTATCACATCTACAGCGTGCTTAACAGAACACTAGTATCAGAGTCCATTCTGGGTTAGAGTATAACAAATGAAACTTCATATTCAGGAAACTCAAATGATTAGAGGAGTACATGCCAGAGGGTCAGCAAGAATTTTTCTATTCTAACACTGCCATTACCTCCACCCCTGAAACACTGAAGAAGTTACGAAGACGATGCAGGGAATTGCACTGATTTGAAATGGAGATTTAATACCTAACTGTTACCCCAGCCTACTACAGAGTTAATAGTAGGTGTATAAGACTGTGCTATTCAATACCTTAGAGCTAAAATAAGTACGTCTTGAAATTTCCTGAGCTCCAACTCCTTAGAACCTTACAACTTTCACCACAGTTTGAAGATTTTATTTATTTCGTGTGGCTATCACCTGCTCTAATTTGTTTTCAAAAAATAATATCCACCAGGAAATCATTCCTCAGGCAGCAATTTACCCTAATAACAGTTCTACTTTGCACATTCTTTTTGCTGATCAGGTTTTGCTGTGTTGCTCGAGTGCTACAGTACCCAGAGTAGCAGAGTCCACCTTGAACACTGAGAGGGGTCTGAAATTGATTTCGTTGGTTATTGCAATGGTGGCAGGAGCTGACCTCACGTCCAGCACTGCTCAGAGTGTAATTTTTGCACAGTGTTGAATTTGTCCTTGTTATAGGATTCTACCGCTTTGCAGGAATCAATGACGTTTGGAAATGACAGTACTGTGTTACCACAAAAGCAAGACAGTTTGGTTTTATAACAGGGATGGTAATAGAGCATTCCTGCTGCTTATACAAACAGATCATGTCCTTCAACATCCCTGACTCCATGGAGCGATTTGTACTAGTCATAGCCCAGAAATTACTATATACTTGTGGATGCATGTATTTGTGGCAGCATATCCATGAGATGTCCTAAGGAAGTGACTACAGCAGCTCATGCAACTTTAGGCAACAGGACAGCAGATGTAAGAAAATCAGGTTTCATCAGAGAAAGCAGCATTATCAATCTTTCTTCCATGTAGAAAAGACTGTGAAGAGTGGTCAACCGCTCCAGCAAAATGGAGTAACAATGAAAAAAGAAAATCAAACATAAATTATTCTAGAACTACAAAATTCAAGACATACATTCCCAAGAGGTAATCTCTATCTCATCAAAATACTTTCCCCCTGCTTAAGTTCATCAGAAAAAATTAATCAAGAAACAAAAACATTTCTGTTTGACTGAAAAACACTGGGGAATAACCCATTTCTAGCTAGTGCTGGGTGTACTTCAAACATTTACAGCATTAAATAGCTCAGAACTTGATTATAATAGTCAAGCAAAACAGGCAGCGTATACCAGTGCTCTTTCCTTAAACAAAATGTCTAGATGAATGCTGTGGTTCAAAATGCCTTAATCCTCTAGTTTATCCCAAGTATATAAATTATTAATAGAAAAAGACTTTAAAATGATTTCTAGTCCGTTAACTATAACTAACGATAGTAATAAGATTGTTATTCATACTAAACTGAGCTCATTTTATATGGTACTACTTAATGGTAGTTGGTAACTCCATTTTAATTATTTTTTTGTTTAAATATTAATTTTATTGTTATTTTGTAGTAAGGAAAAATATAGTCACTATTACGACATTCTTACTTTATATCCTTTGTATGATTTTAGACAGAATAAAGAATTGATTTATGGATACATAACTGGACACCAACTACCTTGAAAAACACAACAAAGTAAATGGGATGCATTTCCCCCCCCCAGGGACTTCAATGCTGAATTATTTCATACTTCTGGCTCTGTACTTAGATCTGATGATGTGAAGAACTCTGTACTGCTCCCACACACAGACAACAAAACAGAGACATAGATTAAATACAGAAATCTCAGCTTTATTTTGGTTAACTGGAATGTGACACACTGCCAGCTACACCCACCTATTTACAGACAGTTACTACTTGGGACCTCCTAGTGTGGAAATCAAATTGCTCACAAGGTCTGAAGCATACCAGTAATTCCCAGTGTATCCTTGGTATCACGTGTTGGGATAGTCAAAAGTTATTACCACCTTATGATTAATAAAATCACTGTTTACTGGACACAAAGTCATACCCTAACAAATGATCGCTCTCCCTAAAAAGTTTACCACCGAAAACTAATTTTTGTAAAAGAAGATGAAGTAGTCTGACAAGCAGGCAAATCGGGAGAGAGAAGATAAGATTAATCTTGATAAGAACAGGTTGTGATAAAAGTGAACAGTGCTTAGCTTAGCAATTCCGAGATGTCTGTAGATAGGTAGACTAACAGCAGTCTGAGGCCAAGAGTCTTTTTTTCATACATTGAGATAAATATCCATGTATTTGTTCAATATCCTAAATAAATGCAAATGCCAGTAAATGTAGATAATTCTCTGCCTTCTCAGAAATACTATCAGCTTGCTTTATCTATCCCACGTGCAAGTGGTTCCTGAGGGGTAACAAAGGAGAAGGAGGATACAATGGCTTCTCAGCTCCTCTGAGACCTTGTATAGAGAAAACACTGGGATGTGAATTGTATCCAATTATACCTAGAAGATCTAGCAGTTACATTTTGTAGGCTTTCTCAAACCTAGACCATTGCAGTTATTCTTAGTTGCAGATATTGCCAGAATTTTGACATGTTTAAAAACCTCCAGGCAGACATAGGCAGAACCAAAGTAATTTTTTTTAAAACACAGCCTCAGACTTAGTCTCTCAGACTTAGCATAGCCTTACCATTTTAGGGTGTCTCAGATTCAAATAATTTACAAACTAATAGTTAAGTAGGAATCTTACTGTTATTTTCAGGTTCCTCACCTCTCACGTAGTTCCACAAATACATACAAGTTTTTTTACTTTATGTCAGAAATTTGATACACTGGTTATTCAATTAACAAGTTGCTCTTTTCTTGCACATTAGCCATTGAGTAGGTATCAGACTGAAATACATTTAATCAAATGTTCATGAAAATGGCCAAGCAGAATGTTTCTATACAGTTCACTGAGCAAAGTAGTGAAAAGGCAGGAGGAAAAAGATTTATTAAGTTGGACTTTGTATACAGAAATAATCACCATAACACATACATGCATTGAGCTAAGTGCTATACTTCTGAATTTGTCTTCCTACACAATGACCTCCTCCCCATCACCCCCCATAATCTTGCCAGGTCACCTCTGAACCATTTTTATCAGGGCTGTACAATTGCTAGCTAAGTATTAGTTACTATCACTGGGATCTTGCAGTGTTACTGTTATTATCAGATGTCTAAAACTAATAATGATCATCCATTTGTTACATTAAAAATATTTTAAAGGAATTTTATGGAAAAATATTCCACCTGAAAAGAAACTCATTCTGGTTCCCGTTCATATTGTGCTTCAAAGAAGAGCTGTGAGACAACAGCTCATGTTATGTGCCACCAGCTATGTGCCTATGCTGCCTATATTCCGTTTGCCTTATACCAGAAAGTGCCATTTCTCCATGCTGGCCTTTGGGCATAAAGCACTCTGACAGGGCTCTGGAACAAGAGAGGAACTTTTTCACAATTAGATGCCAGCAAAATCTTTGAAGTTACAGCTATGTGCTACAGGAAAGTTTTCCTCCCTCTTGTAGCAGTTCCCAGCTTACCTTTCCCTCTTCCATCAGCCGCTAAAACCGCCTCTGTCTGGCAAGCTCATAAAAGAATTCAGAAACAAAACCAATCTGCTGTCCTTCTCTTCAACTTCCCAGCCGTAGCCATGCCTCTGCACAATTAAACCACAAACTATGCAGTAATTACATTAAGTTAACTCCTCACCGACACAGAATTCCTGAGTTGTGGCTGAAGCCACATCCTTAACTCACCAGGGGCATTGATGGGTATTAAAAAAAACCCCAATAATCTAAAACAGCTTTAAAGATCTGCCTTATAGCTTGTCAGATGCTCAGCCAATATTCCTTTCCATTTACAAATGCAGCCCTTAAATTGTCACTGTTCCTCCACCACTGAAGCTCAACTACAAGAAAGGTTTTGTTTTCCCACTGCTCACCCAGGAAGGCACCATAACTTTTGTATTGTAAAGGTAGCTTCCATTTAGGAAAGGAGGAAAAGTAGGGAAGAGGCCTGACCCCCACTCATTAACTCTAAACATTTCTGCTTTTCCCCCAGCCAGGACTTTATAGTGAGATTCTGTCATTGATTGGGGCGGGGGGGGCTGGGGGGGTTAGGGGGTGGAATTTAAACAGAAACCGAAAGATTGCTTCTAAGGAGTCTTTCCCAGGATACCCAGGACATTTTAGTCTCTTGGACCATGACATACAATTATACTTTTAAGTAATTCTAGACAGAAGAAATCGCTGTAAAAAGGTCAGGATCAGCTGAGAAAGGGAAAACAGAGCTTGCAAGGTCAGTCAGAATGTAGGCAGTGGTAATTTCAACTGTGATTGCATCGAAGTGGTGCAACCTTTTACAACTGATGGAGATTACATCCACACACTACAGCAGATGGGCTTATTTCTTCCACTTTCAACACAACATACCCAAGTTACAATATTAGGGGTTTGCACAAACACTATGCCTAAACTAGGAAGGACCTCTGACATTAACTTCTGCCTGGCCTGGGTGTAATAAAATCTTCCACCCTCCAGTAAACACCACCTGCTTGTCTTGGGAGGAAGCCTCATTATTCATAAATTAGAATGGCCATGTAAGGTGGGATTTTGGGAAACAGGCCTTCATCTTAATTCCTGTCATCCTCACAAACTTTGAGAGGGTTTTTTCTTACATATTATGTGGTTACACAGGTCATTCCTCCAACGCTTACTACTTACAGTAAGGTAGGAGAACGGGATGTCACCAGACTGGGTGATCTTTCACAGGATGTCTTTTCCAGGCATCTTACTGTTCTTGTTTTGTATGCACAATTATTATTTTTAAATAGAGTCACTTCTGGGTGCAATAATCCCACTCCCTAATTGATCTGTAAGTAATACAGTTGCATGGATAATGCAGCAACTCAATGAATTAAGAAGAGCAGTATTTCTCCTGCCCTGTCTCTGAATGCTAGTTTACTTGAAGAGCTTTTTTAACCTGGTGTGCCCAAACATGTGTACATCTAATTGAATAGTAAGAAGAACATGAAGCTTTGATGGAGAAAGCTATACACCATTTTTGTAAACTGTAGCTTTTATACAGCTTGAATTAATAGATTTATTTCATTGTTTTCCATTTCAAGAGCACAGAACTGGCTCTTATTAAATGATATTGGTTTCTCTGGTATAAACACTATTACAAGGAAAAGCCAACACTAAAGAAACTCAGTTGAATTCATATAGTCAGTAAATACTGGGACTTTGATTTATTCTTCATCCTGTATAAAATTTTTAATCCTTTTCTTGCAGCCCGTTTTGTTTCCATTTTCCACATTTGATTTTCATATTGAAATTTGCAAGAAAAAACAATTTGCCAGCTAAATGAGACTTTATGTGAAGTGCATGTCCTCACTTAGGCGACATCAGGCTACATGTACTTGAATGGGTGCTTAACTAGGAAAGAAGTTCCGGGATTGCAACAGGATTGCTGATATGTTTACACTTAGACACGAACAGAAACTTACTGCTGAACAGGGGCCATATTTCCTTTTACACTTTTTAATTGTTCTATTTCTAAAAGTTTTACCACAGCACTGAGAATTTGGTTCCTCCCCTCTGCAATAGATTATGGGTTTTATGAGTAACCATAACTTTATATTCACTGGCGCCAAGATATACACTGCATCAATTTTCTTTCATTTTTGTTTCTCAAACACTACACACAAAGACAACACTATAAATATGTGACACGACTAAATGATGAAACAGCAGCTTCCTGCTGAAATTTTAAAGCGAGATAGACATTGTTTTAGCTGAGGAAGCCATTTAGATACCAGCTGTTCCCACTGAAAAGATGTGGCAGCCATCAGCAGAAATAAGAAATGCTCTCTCTGTACACATTGAAATGAGTTTTATCTTCCTTTCCCTTCTGTTTTGTGTTCCTGCTGGTGAAAAAGACAAAATTCATTTCACACTCATATTTCCTCGCAAGCACAAATGTTAAATGAGAGGAATCTATATCTTTGCACCCATACACGCACTTAGGTAAGATCAAAACCAGGAGCTACGAAGCATATTACTTCTGAGTGCTAATAAACTGATGAAGTCTCAGAGTTGGAACTGAAGGTAAGAGGAGAAAATTGTGAGCGTTTCCCAAAATTAATTTTCCATATTTATTTGTTTCTAGGTGGTATTCTAATTAGAAGAAAATAACATGGTGTGTGTCAGATATCACCGCGTGAAATCACAGAATAAGTGTAGATAGTTTAGTGACACCTGAAAAAAAAAATCTTTCACTATATCTTAGAATTAAGATTAGTGCTAATCACTACAGTCGCATTTTAGAAAGTAGCAAACAGTTACTCAAATGTTCTAGCTTCAAAAATATCATAGACTATATATATATCAATAAACTTTTCAGATGGCTATATCTGTTCAGAATACAATCTTCTAATGATCACGACAAAAAAATACATTGTGCTTTGCATCCAAAAAAGAGGTTATGAAGTTGACAGAACTAACATCTCTCCCCAGAGATGGTATAAAAATCATTATATCATATTAAAGATTTTGCTTCTTTTGCCACAGGCAATCAATTCTAAAAATTTGATTAAAAAAGCATTGCATTAGTGTGGTATTCTCAAGCTGCTTCTTATTAACATTTTATTGTAGCATAGCCTAATGACAACCAGTATCAGCTCTCATTATTCTAAATAAAGAGTATAGTCATTTTCTTCTTAATGATTGAAGCAAAATGCATCCATAGGGATATTTTAGTTTACTCTCTCTTACAATAATATTGTCATTATTAATACTTCTTGAAGACAACTTGTAGACTAAAGTTATCTTTTCAGAGTCACCACATGTTATTTTTTTAAATGTATGTAGTCTTAGTCACATGCAGAATGTTACATTCCTTCAAACAAAAATAACACCAGCCATTCATACAATATACGTTTAGTTCCTTAAAATGTTTCAGGGCAGCAATAGAACAATTCACATTATGATGCCTGCGACAAAAGACCATAAGAAAAAGTAGCAAATTACATTTCACATACTTGTGAAGCAGGTAATCACCACAAAACTCAAGTAAAAGAGAGATGATGTGATTTGTCCATTGCTATGCTAACCAGCATGTCAAAAGGAGAGCTATAGCAAAAGTTACTCAGACTATTATCTGCATGAAGACAGGATCTTCCCTTTTGGTCAGTGCTGAAAGCAATGAAATCCTGAAACAACTAGGATGCCTCTGTATCTATCTACACTTCAGTATAAACAAATAGGCAAGGACAAACACAGTTATTTTTCTACGCTTTCAAAGCAATGCAAGGAAAATACCTATCACTTCAAGGTATTAACCAAATATCTGGGTTTACTATACAAAAGAGCAATCTAGCAGTCACCAAAGGAGCTGCACCAACTGTCCAGCCAAAAATCTTGCCCTTCTTTACAGGGCTTGTTCTCTCTCTGAAGCAGGTCACTGAAAGGCAGACATGACAGTTACACCCTAATGGTTTGATTTTCAAATTAACTGGCTATGCTTAGTTTTTCAAAGGCACTTTAGAGCCAAAGGATGCAGAGATATGGTTGGAGCCATAAGGGAGTGTTTAAAGGAGGTTGGCATTAAGCCAAATTGATTTCCAATCTAGACAGGTACCTGCCCAATACCTCTGCATCCAAAATAAATCCTACCTTGTACCTATTTCCATCTTAGGTATGTGACTAGCACTAAAAATCCCTTCACTATAAATTTTCATGAAATCAATGGTTGCTCAGGACTTTGGTAAACGTCTGTTAAAAGCGTACATTCAGAAACTTAAATAGAGACACTTAGGAGTCTGGCACCCCGTTTGGTTATTACTCTTGTCCTTTGTTCTGAGCCACCCACCAGTATTTGCAAGAGCAGAAGCTGGTTGGTTACATGATGGGCTCCTGGTGCAGTTATCAGCTTTTTACAAGGATTATACATACAGGCAAAACCAACTAAGCGACTAATGGCACCAAATTTCAAATGTCACCTTCTCAGCCAGTTGCCTTTCTTTCTTCTACGTGTCCTATATTTTAGTCCTTGGCCAGACACAGTAGGCCACATAAAGCATCACCTACAAAACCAGTCTTGGATCGTGGCTTTAGTAGTCTCCAGCTCTCTTCCCCCATTTACCCACTTCAGTTGCTGCTTTATTGATCCTGACTGACACGCATAAAGTCTGTCATTCTCTCTAGATCATACATGCTTCACAGTAGCTGCTACCACCACCTCCTATAACAATATCTTTGCTCAAGTTCATACATATTTTGTACCAAATCCTGGCTTTCTAGGGGTCTTGACTCCTTCTGCTGGTATTTAAATTAAATAAAACCGTTGTATTCCCTGAGCAAACAAGTTTAAAATTTTGCAAAAAAAAAAAAAAAAAGAGGAACCCGTGGTTTGAATGCTACAAGATGGTACTCCCTTGCTTCATGTTATCCCATGGTCTCCAGTAAGCAATCCTAGTGTGTTAATCATCACTTCATTTGCAGGGATTGTTTACATTTTTAAGACTTCTTTTGGGGATTATTATTGTGCTAACACTAATTAAACTCAATACACAGTTTTATAGAATTTGACAACATATGAAGCACATCTACTGTAACACTCAAAAGGAAATAGGCTATGCACAAAAGAAAGAAGGTTGAACTGGAAAGCAAATAAAAAAATGTAAAGACCACATGATAAAAAAGAGGATCATAAATTGCAAAAAGAGGCTATAGGAAGCAGTGTATTGTATTTTCTGATGCCAGCTTAAATGCATTTTATTATCAAATACTAGAGCTTTTAAATATCTAACCCTAATATGGCAATCACCAGCTGAAAGAAAGCGTATATTCTCATCAACCACCACACTGTACCAATACAAAATATAAAAATTCCCTTTCGGTTTAGAGAAGTGTCCAGAAACACAGGGTAGAAAGCTGTTGCAGTTAATGGTACTATAACACTTTACACCAAAGGACCCCAGACTCAGGCCTTTTCCCAACCACGCAAATCAGTGAGACAAATTTATATGGAAGCAGTACTAGGCATTGTGTCTTTGGAGACCAGAACTCTAAATAGCTTTGTGTTTTTCAGGTTTATCTTAATTTTAAAACCATGTCCACCAACTGACCAGCTAGACATCTGGAAATCAATGTTAGTCAGAAATCTTGGTTGAATTCTGAGATTTTTGTACTTTTACTGTGTGTGAAAGGAGACTCTAATTTGGTTTTAATAAAAACTAATTGAAAGTAATTTAATACCAAGTGATTGTTAAGGGGATACACATTTTGCAGTTTATCAAGTCTACAGAAATGCAGTATAATTAACTCAAAACTGCATAGGCAATAATGTAATTATAATCTCTACAAGTTTAAACTTCCAAGCAATGTTTAAACAGTTAATTAAAATTTTAAAAGATAGTACTATATTACACGTCTATAATGTTAAGTGCTAAAAAATGCCAATCGATATTTGCTAAATAATCCAGCTGAGTAATCTAATTTCTAGCACCTCTGAAGCTAAATAAATATAGCTTCATAAATCTGACTTACAAACTATATAAATATCCAGACTACATATTAAATGACTGCATGTTATTTATTAGTTATAGACACAGGACCAACTTGAAAGCAATGAGATTTAAGATTTCCTAGTTTTATCATCTTTCAACATGCTGTAGAAATACAAATCCTAGCTAATTGCTCTAACATCCTGCTTCTGAGTACGCTGAGTGAAAAGGTCTGTCTTTAGTTCAGCTTGGCCTGTTGGATGTGCAGTTGCAAACTCAGAGCATCTTTTATGTCTCCTTTCAAAACATGTTAACTCTGTGGAAGCACAGAACTGATGCTCCTTAAAATGAATAGATACGGGGGCCACACTTCGAGGGCTGCTATCATCAGGGAAATCCTTGGTGTCCAGGAGCTCCTGGAGTTTTGCATTTTAACAAGATTCCATTTTTCAGACCCCACTACTGTTCCTCCTTGCTGCCAGAGAGCTCCAAGTTATACAAGGGAACCTTCCCACCACAGCAAAAGATTGCAAAAGCTACTTTTGAAATTTCTACTTTTCTCCTCTCTGCTGTTGAATCTTTACTATGGAAGAGAAAACATTTCCTTGTCATTTCTTTGCTTGCTATAAAGATACATTCCTAGATAGTAATTTATGAATGTAAAAAAAGGTTTATCCTAGATGAAGTATCAACTTGTGTTTACTAGCAAGCATTGGTAGCTGTTACTGCTATTTTAACATACTTCCAATGAACAGTGATTAAATTATTGAACACTTACTGGTTTCTTTCCCCTCTCATCACTAAATTCTGTGTTTGTAACACACTGAATACAGCTAAAATAACCTCTTTATCTGCTGCCCCAATTAGGTATTTGCTCATTATACCTACGTCAGCTCTAGATTGAAAAATCACCAGGACAGAAACCATCTCATCAGCTATGTTTGCAGTTCTCGGCATAATGTCAATATTTTCAGAAAACTATGGTTTCTAAATAGCATTGCACAACTCTGTTTTAATGGATTTAACAAAGCAGTGCATCAGCACAAGAGGGAGTCAGGAGATATTTCGCTGGATCAATTCTTAAATAAATATGTCATATAGGAGAAAAAGAGCTGCATGGATAAAGATAGTAGCACAGTAAGAGGTGTCATTTTATTTCTGGATTTCAGTTTTATAGTCTAGCCACGTTCATCATTCACGTACTTCTCTTGAGGTTCAGTACTCAAGGATAGAAATTTATGTAATCACAGCCTCTTCATATAAACAATACAGATAAAATTGAAGGGTCAGAGTGCACATGATGGCGAGCTTGACAAAGGTGCTCCATAGTTTCTACACTTTAATTTTATTTAAAAGGAAAATAGAAAAAAAAAAAATATATATCTCACCCTTGAGCTTGTTCCAGAGGCAAGACAGTAAATAGATTACTGTAACGTCTGGGCTTACTGATTCCTTTATTATTATTATTATTTATTTTTAAATTGCCCTCTAATGGCCAAGAGATTAAAAAAAAAAGGGTGGGAGATGAAATGAAAAGTAAAAGTGTACCAAGATGCAGCATTTAACACTGTCCGCAGTACAAGACATTTCAAAGTGTGTGTTGTCCACATTGTACCACAACTATGGCGCTTTTTGACAGGCTTTTCTAAAAACCGTGTGACAGTTTTCACTGTAAGCAACACTGAAGGACAGGAACTTGATTCCATCATTTCATGGTTGTCAGCTCTACAGACAGGAAGGTATATTTTAGGACAACACACTTTTCAGCAGCTGCTTGCATGAATAAGAACACACTTCCATCATTAGTCATTTAACCCATATAATGTGACAACAACATTTATTATAGAAGCTTGGAGATTCATGACAGTAGCAAGAATTCAGAATTGTTCTTTACATAATTTGCATGTGTTGAGTGCTTCAAGGCAACAACGTATTTGAACATCAATAACATTTGTCTTGCTCCTACCCTAATTTACTCAGTAAAGAAGAGCTGAGATAGGATAGCTTTCTAAGGCTTCAGAACCTTGTGAGAAGCCACCATTGGGTCAAATACCCCACTGTGAACACCACAGTCTGGCAGTGGGTGACTCATGGTGCTATCCTCCTTCAAAAAGTGAAGCCAAAAAGGACAGATTTCAGCACGTAACTGAAAAATAATAACCAGCGATTATAAAGATTTAACTAGCTTTATCTATGACATTGGAACAACTCTGATGATAAAGAAACCATTCCTCATTCCACCTTTACTAAGTCCATTCTGCAGCAGCTACCATCCAGCCCTCCCTGACTGCCTCGCAAGGATAATTTGCTTATGGCAAGCTCACACGTGTAGCCATGCCTCCTATGATTTCTCTTCCCCTTGCATATCTGTATAGAAGAGGAATGACTCAACTCTAAATGTGAACTGAAATAAAATTGCTTTGCTGAAGTCTCATGCTGTTTGGGTTGATCCAGTAATATTAGAACACTGCAGCTGAAAGAAGCTTTGATGAAGAAAGCCTTGAGTAAGAACTGAATGCTGCGGATTAAGGTAGCAATTAAAGTTTATAGACACTGTTCAGTATTTACCTTGTAGCTTCATAGTGTTCATCATGAGTCTATGACAGCCTGGTAAATACACACCAAGCACTTGGTGATTCTCGTGTTTGACAGTCATCAGATAAGGTAATAATGAAAGCAAAATTTAATCCGCTTAGATTGCTGGCACTTCCCAGACTACTAGCCAAATAAATGGTAAGAAGATGATTCAGCCTTGCACAAACTTTAGGTTGGGTCTCAGAAACAGCATCTCCTTTTAACATCCACAGCTCCTTTGCACATCATGTTTGCACGCGGGAAATCTACATCTGTTTCCCTAAGTTGGATAGCTAACCATCTAATTGGAATGGCTGTATAAGAAAACCCAAAGAAAAAAACCCACCTCAAAACCCACTGAGATTACTCTGAACACAAACAATAGGTTAACAATGAGAAAAATCCATCTGAGAAAAATGAGAAGTCCACATCTACATTGTCCAAGCCTGACATTGCCTGCTCACACCATTCAATTAGGTAAGGAAAGACTTTTAAAGGCATAAATGATAATAGAATTAATGTGCTTCCTTTAGAAGTCAATTCCTGCCTAAGTCTCAATTGTGCCTGTGAGCATCAATCAGTGCCAAAGCTCTGATAAATTTATGTTGCATCTTGCATACTATTCAAAATATCATTATAAATCTGAAAACAAAGCACACTGCTTGCCATGTGCTGCATGGTTTTCTGTTTATTTGTTTTCCAACCAGTTATGCCAGAGATGCTTCAGGCCTACCAGAAATTTCTCAACATCTGAAGCATAATGAAAATATTTAATGCAGCATACACACTCCTCTTTTCTTACCCCCCTCATTTCGTAACTAAAGTGATAACCAAAGCACTGTGTTATTGTATATAGATGAACAAGGACTGGTTCCAGCCAATTCCTTTCTAAAAGATCTTGAAAATAGCTCCCAGAGACTTCCTACCTAAAACCAGAGAACGCTGACACAGTTCAGCAAAAGCACTGAACATGTCCTAATCACTACAATATTTGGAACTCTGGAATTTCCTCTCCAGACTCCTGATGTCCAAATTATACACATCCCATCTAACTGCGGTGTCAAAGTTGCAGTTTGAGGTGATTTCCTTCTTCATCCTAACTGTAAAGCAGAAGGAGCAGTAGCTGATGAGAGATAAATACCTTGTTCCCAAGCCTCAGAACTTCTACAGAGGGCATGCAACAGAACCCTATGTACATTTTACACAAACTACCACAGTGAATAGTTGCATTTATCGAAAATTTGAGACTCTTTATGCAGTGTCTGTATGACACTGTACACAGTACAGCATAAGAAAATTGAACTTTCTAATTTTTTTCTGATTTTCTTAATGGCTTTTTACTGCACAATAACTCCCATCCTAAGTGTTTCATAAGATAAGAGATCTCTAGCTACAGAGCTTCATTAAATACTACTGTCACTCAAAGGCAAGCAGCACAAGTTTTGGCAATATAGGTAACAACTCCATTTACAATTTGGATTTCACACTTTGTCCCTCAAAACAGCGTACTTAAAGATAAAACAGACTATTGAGAACGCCTCAGCAGAAACTCCTCAGAAACACATACATACAGAATATTGTACCACTATGGAAGAGCCCACCTCCAAGACAACAGATACAAACACAGAAGTTATGAAACTAACACTTCATATCCTTACCGCAGCTATGCCACTTGAGAACCCCACCAGCCACTACTGTGGCCCAAAGATTTGAGCTGACACCAAGAGGTACATTACAAAAAGAAGGATAATCTACTGGTCAGAGCTCCAAACAGCATTATGAGATCCTGGTCTTCAGTCTTGTGGACACATTACTATTACTTTCCACTGTTTTTAGGACTTCAGGACCAAAGTGGACTGAGGGACACATTCTCCACGATGCCCTAGCAGTTCCGCTTCAGAGGCAGGATTAGGTTCCCATACCCCAAAGCGGTGCATGTTTCCCTTCTAGAGGAAAATCCTTCTAACCTTCATGGGACTGCTTCCAAATGAAGGCCTGAAAGACCAGGCTGACTTTCAATATAACACACGCCAAGTGACTTAAAAATAGTTCACCAAGTTTTTTCACGCCTATGACCATCACATTAAAAAGTAATTTCAAAGATTCAAGGTTCTAGTGACTTAAAATATTGTCGTCTTTTAAGTTAAGGCATAAAAAGAAACATTACAGTAACAGCTATATAAATATAGTTCATTTAATAAAAATGTAAATAAGATTCATAGAACAGACTTGGAAACCTTCAAAAATTTATTTTAAATGAAAGGGATTAATTCCTCAAGGTAAGATTTGTTTCTAAACTTGTAAGCCAGTATTGTAGGGCTATTGTGTTTCATTTTATTTATTAAAGAGACAGTTCTTATAAGACAAATACTTTAACCTACTCTAGCATACTTACTGCTACTTTTTATTTACTTTTAAGGACTTTAGATTGTTACCATCCTGGTCTGGATTCAAACCAGTACATTACAGAAGAAATGTTCAATATCTCATTACCAGTGTTTTCCAGCCTTAATCATTTCCACAAATACATTTGTCCCTTTGCATTCATACTTGGTTTGGCTTGATAGCATCTGACAATGAAAACCTGACTGAAGAAGAAGAAAAAAAAAAAGTCTAAGTACCCATCATGCAGATTTTTTTTTATAGGAAAACAAAGTGTTGTTTTGAAATTCTTTATCTGCAAAACAGAACCAAACACTGATGATCTGAGCCCCTGATTTACTGACAGCACATAAGAAAACTTGTTTTACATCAGCAAAACCTAAATGGCATATTAATTGTACTTTCAGTGATGGATCAAACAGGGAAACTAAATTTGTACACTTCTGTATTAAAAGAAGCTAGTGCTTTTAGGAAATATGTTGAGTATGTGAGGTTGTTTTTATGAAATCATTTTTAATAACACCATTTCAATAACACCATCTGACATGGAAGTCACTGTGCTTCCTGCTAAAGCTTTATCCAAAGTAGAGATTGATATCTGCCTTCTAATGTCAAAGATTCATTGAATATTTGGGAAAAATAAAGGACTGATAAGATAATTCTAAGAAATGGATGATGTAGATTCTACCCACCAGATAAAGGTAACTGGTGAAGATTTCTCAATTATAGCAAAAAAATGACTACTTTTTGTCCCTGAAAATGTATTGTGGATAGATGCAAGTAAGCAGTGAGATATAATAATAAGATGTGCTGTAAAGACATATGCCAGATTTCTAATAACATGTAATTAATGTCAACAAATGGGTGCACATTCATTAGGATTAACTAATCCTTATGACCTTCATTCCCTAAATTTTATCAACCTACTTAGATATGCAACTGTTAAAAAACAAACTTCTTATGCAACAAAACCTTAAGATCAATACAGCATTTAGCTCAAAGCCATGGTAGCACTGCAAATGCAGGAGCAACGTGCTGACGAACTCAAGTTTGGAAATCACTTTTGTAGCATATCTCCACACCAGTTTGAGTTTATTTCTAATAGAAGTGGGTAAGCAAGGAAAGAGAGAATTGCAATCATCAATCCCAGCAAAGAAAAAGACTTGAATCAGAACTTCAGGATCAGCAGGAGACAGAACTAACGCTGCAACTTAGAAGCTATGTTTCTCAGATGGTAATGAGAGACCTTAGAGACTTCAGGTACATGAAGCTTGAAGGCAGAGTCAAAAATAACCTGAAGCTTGCCATTAGCTGCATCCTTGTAAACTGCTGGCCACTGAAACCAGTGCTTGTGGAGTGGCTTTTAAAAAATGCATAGTACTGAGACCAAATTATCATGAGCATTGTTTCCCCAGAACTGCACAGCAAGTAATTACATTCTTTACTCTAGATGCAATGCAAGCACAAAGGCTGTAGTAGAAAATGCACAGAAGTTTTAAAATATTTATATCACCAGTACCATTTATATATATCATGATAGTCAAGTTAATGCTGGATTTTTAATTAGAAATGGTGTTTTCTGGAGAAGCATTTATCAGCTACAGGAAAATAAAAGTAATTATGAGCAGGTAAAGAAAAATTAAATAGAACGTTGAAACCCACAAATAAGTACCAGTGACAAAAGTCCCAAACTCCTCTGTGCAAAAGCAGAAATTCAGTGGGTTTCAGGAGGCAAACGCTTCAAATATACTCTTATCACCTAAAAAAGGAGTATGAGAAAAGGACACCTCAACTCTTAATATGCATTTATTTCTTAGCTTCCTCACTCAGAGTATCAACAAGGTTGTTAATTTATAAAATTTTGGGTAAAAATTTGTATTGTGATAAATTAGGACTACCTAGTTCAACAGCAGTGCTTTTGTTCTTACGGCACAAGTAATTCAACCTGACTTAATTCAATTCAGAAAATACTACACATTACAGAAGGAACCAATACACAAAAAATGTTAAGTTCCTTGACTCAAGTTTATCTGAGAGGATGTTTGATGACCAGCTGCCTATCAGATTACATTTAGCAACATTCATGCAACAATTAGTTAATAAAGTTCATGACTGCCTGCAAGGGACATGGAATGGCATGCGCCACACGGCTATAGGCTCCTCTGCATAATTTACGGCCCTGTCCCTGTGTCACCTGTTCTGGGTAAGGGTGAAGTGGCAACCAACAGGACAACCAGAACCTGTCATAAAATGGAGATTCCAGCCAGATCCCCAGTCTGGGTCATTTCTGAATTCCTTCTGTTTTTGGGGTAACTGTTGTCAAATTTCTCACCCCTCAGAAGCTCAAGGCTCCACTATTACAGTTACCTTTGCACCCGATATAACAGCTGGCACAACCTTGGACAGAAAGGGCCAAAATTTCATCTGGTGCAAAGCTACAGACTTTTGTCAGCTCTCTTGAAGTCCTGACAGTCTGTACCAGCTGAAACACTGGACTGCGCTCCAAGAAAAGTGTAATTCAGATTTATGAGAAGACATTTCGTATCCAATATAATTGATTACCTACTGTAACGTGAACAGAACCTAATTTGTACTAATGAACCCTATGCATAATACAGCAAAGCATTTAATAATATGGAGACCATAGAATGCCAAGCCAGATGTCATTGACAGCGATAACAATTTTCCCAGATGGCTGTTTCCTCCTGCTTTTTGCTGCCTTCAGGTTTGAGAAGATGGCATTTAACTCAGGAGATAGCTCTGATATTCCATGTCAATTAGTTTTGTGCCATTGCGGTCTGTGTACTACACCAAGTCAGTATCCTATTACAGTTCTTGCTATAGTATGGAAACGCTTGTCTGCTCTGGCAAATTTTGATAAATGTAACACCAGATTAAAAATAATATAACCATACATGGAGAATCTAATCAAGACTGAAGCTAACACATCTCTTTGGGTCTTTCACAGAAGAAAAACAAGATTAAAACTCTTTAAATTTTAACACATTCAGTTATGGAATTGGCAAGGAAATGAAACAACACATATATATTATACCAATAAAAATGTGCCTTAGTGGGCAAAAAAAGCCTGTGTATTTTTAAAATTATTCCATTCATTTGTTTGTTTGGGGGTTTTTTGTTGGGTTTTTTTTTATTTGTTTGTTTTTTTACATACTAGTCCAGTGATAAAATGAACAAAGTGTGGATTCTTTCATGCAAAACAGTAATCAGCATGAGGGTTAGCCGCGAATTACATACATTTGTAATAGGAATACTCCTTCATATCCTATTTGTTAAAATTACAAAGGCTTTTCCTAAATGTCAGGATGTAAAAGGACACAGAACTGCTCAAACCATAAAATGAAAAGCTGAAATTCAGCTTTATATGCCAGAATGCAAACCTAGATTCAAGTCCATAAGAGCCTGTAATATAGATCAGCATGGTTATCTTGCTGGGTTCATTACCAAACAAATTTAAATCACCAAATCAATTATTTTTACAGAAGACGGTCTGCGTATATTCTTTCCTGTATATGCAATCAATCCTAGTGAAAATTATACAGAGTAGGTTGTAAATAAATATTCTCCTGATTTTGCAGGCTTCACCAAATTATAAAGCTAAAATGTAAAAGAAAAACTGTAGGACTGGGTAGCAGATAAGGCATTGCTATTAATGAAGAAAAGACAAGTATTTAAATTGAGAAGGGATCTTGATGTTTTCTATGCAAGCTGAAGAGGAGAACATAATAGGAAAATAAAACAGCTATCAGAGAAGATAAATAGGAATACATCAACAGGGTCTATACAGAATTAGAATGGCGCAGCAAGAGAAGCAAAGTCTTTAGAAGAATATACTAGAATTTTTACTTTGCATTATAATGTCATCTTAAAAACAGATGGCAAAATGCCACTAGAACAAGAAGATGTCAAGAAATAATAGTGTCAGGAGCTATACAAAGAGCTAAAAGATGCTTCAGACTACCTTGTATTTGTAAGGCCATGCTCTACAAAGTCTTAAAATAATTTCATCTATGCAAGCAAAATAAGCAAAGACACTGCAAACTCTTGCCTAGCCCACCAGTCACTTGTAAAAACAGAATCTGGGTTCAGGATTAATCCAGATTCAGAAAACCAAGAGAGTGTTTTTAAGATGTTATAAAGAAGTATTATTGTCATAGCTCATCATGAACTACACATGATGCAATACAGGTTTAGGGTTGCTTATTAAATTTGTCATGACTAATTAGGAATTGATAGGAAGAGGTAGTAGGGTGTGATTTGGGACAAAAAGGCTTTAAATGTGAAGACCATCATCAGTGTTATTAAATAAAACCTGTGTGATCTCTAATGAACTACAGTGTGAGGCTAATAGCACACAGGGATTCAGAATGCTTTATAAAAGACAGTTTATACAGCACCGTAAGTCTCAAAACATTAAAATGCCTTCCTTACATTCCTAGGTAAGCCTTGAATGTTTATTTTGCAAGGAATAGCTCTTAGTGCCACATACAGTGGAATTCACTTAAATTAAATGAGAAGGAAGAAACAAGATGTGACAAACAAGGAAGGGAAAACGTGGTAGTAAGCAGCTGAATATGCTGAAGAAGTTCTGTTTACTGCATTTTTAAGATTGCAGGCTTTGAAGAAATTGAGGCAAGAAAGACATAAAAGATGGAGAAGGGACAGAGAGAGCTCCTAAAGCCAACCTGCCCGGCATGTCAAGGTTGTATAGCCAGGTGCCAAGTTAATTTTAAAGGCTGATTCTGGGAGGCCTTGGGAATAAAGATGAACAATCTTCTCAATTCTATAACCACGGTATGCTTCCAAGAAATCCTACACAGCACAGAAGAAATAGTCAGGTATACTTCAAGTACGTGCATTTTTGATTTTACATGCATTTTTGGGTTTCTGCTTATTCTTTGTAATTTTGTTTCTGACTTTGTGCAATCAAGAGCTTATCCCAGACTTTCTCAGAAATACTAATGTTAAGGCTTGAGTTGTCTTTAAAACTAACCGAATATATTGTATGACAAATATCAAAACCCACCCTGTTTTATATTAAGCTGCATGTTCAACAAGTTCCTCAGGTCTCAAGCTTTATTGCATTACTGATGTTTTATAAGTTGGAGCACACCTTTGACCAACTGCACCAAAGGTCAATGTCATGGGCTCAGCGCACGCTGGGGATATACAGTAAAGGGCAACCCATAGCATCAGTCACTGCTATCTAAAACTTATGTCCAGTAGGAAAATAAAAAAAGCTGCATTACTGGTAAGTGCATTACCGGTAAGTGCAGTAAGAAAAAAAAAAAAAAAAAAGAATCAGACCAACAGTATAACAAATTAATTTTCATTGTTAATATTTTGCATTTGTATTTTTTTTGTGTTTACATACTTAAATATTTGTATTTAAACCAGCTGTAAGTAAGTCCTTAATTCCCAGTTGTCTTCAGAAGGAAGAATGTCTCAAACTGCAGGGGAGTCTGCCAAAATGTAGGTAGTAGTGGTATTTTGCTGACTTCAGCAAATAGTATTCTCTGATAAATGACAGAGTTGAAATCTCTAACTTAACCATTTTTCCATTTATGATATGGGGTTGTTAGATCATTTGAGTAATAAAATACAGATTGTTGACTGGATTCGTTATTTTAAGGATATAGCACATGGAGAACATATATTGCAATTTATTCCCAAAGGCTGTAAAAGCAGCCATAAAGCAATCAGAAAGCAGGTAGAGAATGACTTTTATGGCAGGATAAATGAATGATAATTAGGCAACAAAAAAGGAGGCATAAATAGCTGGAAACCTTTGTTTCCCTGTGTCATCGAGCCTTTAGGTTTGAAAATCCTGCTGGCATACTGAAGAGTTTGGGTAAGTAACTATTAGCAGTGACACATTGCCAAAGCCAGTATGTTATATTTTGGCTATGTAAACCAATCATTACATCCAGTAATGATCATATCAGGAAAAATTTGGGGGGGGGGGGGGGGGGGTTGAGGAAGGAATTTCCATTTACCAACACAATTCTCACATTCGAAATGGAAATTCACGTTGTGTTGCAATACAGAAAACTGAAGGCACATAGGTATTGAACCCTTTAAGTATAAACACATAGCCCTTTTTCTAGCCATCTCTGTGAATCTCAGACAGCTACTTGTATCTCTCCTACTCTTTCGCTTCTTTCCCTGTACATGGCACACTGGCTGCACAGGAGGTGAAGTACAACTCTGTGGTACAAGACACAAAATAGGGACACTTTGGCCACCACCATTCTCACCCCTTCTCCATTTCAGTAGCCGGCTGCCTGGACAATTCTGCCCACTCCAAGCTCATTCTCATCTCTGGCCCCTGGGGATTGGCAGCAATATGCATCTTCAAAGCTATGTTATCTATGGTCATCAACAAGCTGACATTTATTCATCCACACTTCCATCTTTCATATTATTGTACATGCTATGCTAAAGTAAAATCTTTGAACTCTGAGTTCAAGTTCTTTAAATGTAAACTATCTTTTAAAGCAAAGTTTCCTTAACAGGTAGAAATGAAAAATATGACATTTCTTACAGTCATTAAAAAAAAAAAAAAGAAAACTCACACCAGTAGATATTTGCAGTTCAGTCTAGAACTAGAGAGAATTCAGAGAGACATTTAGTCCCTTTGCAAAAGAGCTGATCTAGCAATGTCTGTATAATATATAAGGTGGTGCAGCATTATGGAATCTTCACCTAATATCTGTACTAAGTGTATTCATAGTGAATTCATATTCATCTGCACTAAATGTATTCATAACAAGTCCCATTTGTTCTTCTGCTAACACTTTCTCTTGGTTTACCTAGGTCTTTTCTCCCTCCAGCAAGGAGGAGACAGCAGCATCTGCTGGTCTGACATGACTCAAGTCCAAGATAACAGGGCCTTCAGGAATGACAAGTGGCCTTGCAGGTGGGCTGTCCTGAGCTATCCAATGTTTTATGTTCTCTGGACTTTCCTATAACCCAGAGTCTCAGCTCCCCACCATCTCAACTATGATTAATCTAATGCATTCTTCTATGGGTAAACCCATAGACATTTTACTGTATTACTTCCTTTTCTTCAAGATTCATTCTAAACTTTCGGAAACTGCTGCAGTCAGACTAGTGGTTTTGGGTCACATGTTTAAATTAGATGCTACATTTACTGTTTTCTGGTTATATTCTACCATACCCAACTTGATAGTTGCACTGAAAATGTTTGCTACCGAAGTATGCGTGAAGGCAAACTTCTGCATCAGCTCTTTCAGAGATATTATTCCACTCAGCAGATAATCCTAGTTTTAGTTTCACTGCTATCTTAAATAATTTTACCACAACTAATAGCCTGAAAGCCTAAAGTTACTTTTATTTTTAAAATACAAATTAATTCATTGCAGCATCCTTCCTTATTAACTTTTTTTTTTAAGAGAGAGGTAAAAAAAAAAAAATTAACAGAGTGTTTCTAACAGTCAAGGCCACAAAGGTGAAAAACACAGAGACCTTTCGTCTTGCAATTCAGCCAAAATGTGGTACAATATATTTAAGGTGTTGTAGCTGGACATAGAAGGCATTCTAGGGAACAATAGCTTTTGAAAAAGTAATTTGCACCGTATTTCAGAATATAATGAAGACATTTATTAGTGTTGATGTCTTCAACACCACAGAATGTGTCTTGCACATAATTGAATCCAACTCCCCCTCACCTTTTTTGTAACGGGCAATAATTTTTCCTGCACAGTTTGTATGGGTTCATTCTGCCTCCAAAATATGTGAATCTGTATCAAACAAACCAAATTAGAAATCCTTGCATTGTTACCATCAAGACACTGGGCAAATCAACTTTAAAGAATGTTTTAATCAAGATAGGAATGACCTCTTCCTACTCTGCCACACAGGCAGGCATTAAAGTCAGCACAGCTGGAGAAACTGAGGATGTGGTTTCCTCTACAAAAGGAAGAAAAAATGTCCTGGCAGGACAGACATGCCTGTGTGACAGTGACTGCCTTTAGCTATGCAACATTTCCTACCAAGTCACAAATCTGGCAAAGCAGGTATATGAAATTGTTTCATACTGTCATTTTTGGTGGGCCACCTGCTCACATATAAATTGTTAGTGCTAATTACCCCACTAAGACCCTACAAAAAATACAAACATCACATTTTTAGTGTGATTCCTTTATATGTTAGCTTTATGAATGACTGACATGTCATTTCAGAGCAGCTGAATTTGAAAACTTCTCAGCATCAGGCAAGATTACAGTGTTCTACAATGCCTTGTGTGGCTTCCGTGTCCCAGGAAGAAAAAACAAATACAAAACAAAATTTGATTTGTGTCTCTCTCCTTCTGTCATAGAGGAGTTGTGTCAGCATGTTTCAGTCTCCTGCTAAGGTCTTTTAATGTCACACAACTGTTTCAGCTGAATTATCCGAGTTCCCCTCAAGGCTGTGCCCACACACCCTTGTGGGTTCGTAGCTGTCCCATAAAAGACATTCTACCTCCTAACCTGGAGTGGTTACCATGTACAGACCCCACTTACTTTTCTTCGATGTCCACAAAAGCAAGAGCAAGAGGGAAGACAGTTTCTCTAACTGTGCTCCTAATTCTGTGCTAACCTCTCATTTCTTAGAATTGCCACAAGGAAAGGAATATGAAAAGCAAATGAGCGAACTCATATTTTGCTAGAGGTAAACATGTTTTTTCAAGGCATCTGGTGGCAAGAACTGGAACTTGAGCAAAGGAAACAAGTCTTGGGTAGTAGCCAAGGACAGAGATTTAAAAAGAGTTTGTAATCTAGGAGAGTGTTGAATAAGTCAAGGGAGGGATGTAGAGCTAGGGACAGCCAAAAACAACATGGGTCTTGTTAAATCCATTTGACACAAAGGATGGAACCACTGAATTACAGAGAGTGTCTGAGTAAATAAAGTAATGTGCAGAGGAGCAAAACCTGAAATAAGGGAGGTAAGAGACAGAGAAGATACTATCACATTAGTATCCAATTATTAACCTACACACAAAGGAATGAGAACAAGAAATATGGGGGGAAAGCCCTAATCAGCAGTACAGATCAACCCATTTAGAAAGGTACTTCTTTCATTCCCTTAGCGTCTATGTGAGAAAATTGGAAAGGAAGAACAGAACAAACTGGTACAAGACCACAGAAGTCAGCACCATGAGAGAGGTACTGATTTAAATAGAGTGATTCTTAGAAGAGAGGGGAGCAGAAAGGCAGGCTAGAATACGTGCATATTTATCAATTCCCCTCCAATACCAATACCAGAATCACAGCTAAGCTTCCCTTCCCTTTTACTTTAAGGAACCTACTTTTCATTGAAATACAAAAACATAAGATGGAGCTGTAGGAAGGCTGTGTGCCTATCATATGGTATTTAATCACCCTACCTTTTGACATTGTAAACTTCATTATGTCACCATATAATCTTGTCTAGTGTCATTGTGTATTACAGTTCCTTCTCTCAATAAAAGAATTGTCCAAGCCTACACGGCATGAATGGTCTTAATGAATTTATGCTGACTAGCCCAAAATGAGCTACAGGTGTTCCTTGCTCCCCTCCTAATTATCCACAGTGCTGCATTAATACATGTTCAGCTTGCTGATGCTTCCAGTATTTCCTAGGAGCACACAGAGACTTCAGCGCTCTCCCTGCACATTTGGTCTAATCCTTTTTAAATAATACCATTATTTTAATTTTTCAAACTTTACTAATTGAATAGGTCCTAGCCCTTCTGTTACATATCTGTGTGACTTGCTGAGAAAGGAGGGAAGTTCATGAGAGATTTCATGTGGAAATATGCTTTTGGAAAGACTCACTGTTTGATGAACAAATCTTTGCCACAAAGCATACCAGCCAGTTACCACACAGTTAATACATGCTCAGCTGGAATATAATGGAACTTGACACCACAGTAGCTTCTCAGAAGATAATATCCAAAACACAGATTCTGAATAAGACAACATATAGTAGAAACAACCAACAAGAACAGAATTTCATGAACAATTGCTCCAAACAGTGACTTACTCTCCTTCGCAACCTAGTTTTATCATCTGTGTCCAAGTTGTTTTGCATGGTATAGCCATATTTATGACATCTATTTCCATTTAAAAGTTAGATCTAGTTAATTTTCCCTAGACAAAATTCTGACCAACCCGGGCTAACTTTGAGGCTAGTCTTGCTCCAATCAGCAGGCTGGCCTAAGAGAACATTGAAAAGAATCTTACAATTAGAAGTATTCTGATATACCAGATAAAATAAATAAATTTCACTGCTTCCACTTCTGCAAACAAAATATTGATGATATATGTTAATCTTACCTTATAATATCAGCATTAAAAGGACCTCAGAGACTAATTCAATCACTGTTGAATATTTCACGTTGAACAACAATGTCAATCCATCTATTTTTATCATAATTATAAGTGTTCCTGAGTAAATTGCATTTTAAGTTTTTTTTAATTGTAAGACAAGTCTATTTACCAGTTTGGGTGGGGTTTTTTGTTTTAGGTTTTTTTGTGTTGGGTTTGTTTGTTTATTTTACTTCGCTTATACTCTACAGAGTACTAGAAGAACATAACAGAGTGAAAAAACAGATTCTAGATAAGTTTAATTTACATGTAATATTTTCATTGTGTTATGCGACATGAGTTTAGCACTAAAACAGAAGTAGGAGAGCTCCTGTGCTCATGCAATAAGGCACAGGGAATTACTTTTGACTAGCTCACCGCTAACCAAAAGAAAGTAATTCACATGCTGAGATTTTAATCTGCTGTCCATCAACTGTATTCTTGAAGTTTTAATGTGTCATAAGAAACAGTGTAATAGATAATGACTGACTTGCTGCTCATTCCATCCCCAGCCCTTTATAAATCATTGCTGATAATAAGTAGTTGAACATATTTAGAAACACACAGATTATGGTATTGATCCTCCTAACATTGAATCGTAAACATCTCTTTCTCCTACCTAGATAATCTTTCTATCTGAAACATGCTTAAATCCTCCTCTACATGCTCCTTTGGTGACTTCACTGAAAGTCCAGAAAGAGTAAAAAATCCCTGTTATTTCAATAATACCCCGGTAATATTTTTTCCAAACATTTGCATTGAATGTGACTGCTTTACACAGAGAAAAAAAAAAAAAAAAAAAAAAAAAAAAAAAAAAAAAAATCAGTGATCACCAAAGGCATCTAAATACAACAGCAATACTACTGGTGTAGCACCCCTACAAAACCAGGTGTCTGAGCAGCAATTGCAGATTACTTCAGTTCCTTCCAACTTTTTCCCAGAATTCTTCCCACTTCAAGTGAACCTGTCTGCATACTGTGGTGGGAAAGGAAAATACCTGTATTTCTCTGACAATAAAAGTATACACACATATATAAGCGTATCTTAGGATAGCAGTGAGTACATTGCACCTGAAATTAGGCCAGATTAGCAAAAAAGGTTTTGAAGAACACTATTAAAATGCAGTATTAGAGGTAAATAAAATAAATGACTGAGTCTAGCTAGTATTCACCTATGAATCCTAACACAAGACAGTTGTACTACTGCCTACAATAGGACATTTACCATCTAAGTTATCAATGATATTAAAGAAATTTGTGTCAGACCACACCAAACTTAAACAAGACCTCCAAGAACCATCAACAGCTAGTAAAATTTTTTTTTTTTTGCAGACTATGTAAGTTGGCCAAGTGTAGACTACAAACAAAAATAATAAATATAAAAGATATATATACTGAAAAGTCAACATTCCTTTGTAAAAAGAAAAAGGGAACAAACACAAACACCTAATTAGTTTTTTTCATTAAGGGAAAATATTAGTGAGATATTTAATAACCTATACTAGGATATTTGCTGTTCAACATATAAGTCATCAGTAAAAGAGTATATAATAACATGACAGAGCTTGTAAACAAAGAAATGCTTTGCTCTGTGTATTAAAATTACATTATTTACATTTTTGTGTATTAGGTTTTTTTAAAATTTTAATTAGGACTGTCATTTCTACAAGAAAAATAAGACTTTAGAATACAATGGCAGGTGAAAATTAATGTAGATAAACACAAACTAATTACTTTGTGAAGAACCAACTTCTAGTTATGCATAAAAAGTGATGGATCCTTACATTTTGGAAGAAAAGAATCAAGAGTCACCAACTCACAGTTTTAGTAGCTATGAAGAAGTCACACATTATATTCAGAATTATTAGGAAAGGAACAGGGAATAAACCACAAAGCATCATTAGGCTTCTAACTGTGGTGTACCCAAATCTCAAATACTGCATATAGTTTAGGCCACTGCCACTCAAAGATTTCAGTGTAGAAGAGCAGAGTACAGAAGAACGCAGAACAATTAATTTGATCAGAGGAACGGAATGGATTTCATAGAAAGAAAACTATATGCAGTAATTTTGGAAAGTAAATGCCTGAGAAGAAATATGATAGAGGTCTATAAAACGATGAGTAGTATAGAGATAGTGAATAGGCAATGATTTTTCATTATTTGCCATTATTCAAGACATAAGTGGTATAAAACGAAATTATGAATAAGCAGTTCAAAACAACCAAGAAGAAGGACCTTTTTCTTCACAACTCGTAATTAAATCATACAGCTCATTACCCCAGCACGATGCTTCTGCCAAGAGTATAAATTTTTTCAAAAGGAATTAGATAAATTCCTGGAGGGAATGTCCACCCTCAAAGCTCTAGAAGCAAGTACTCCATGTATTACTGGAGCTGAGAGAATATAATGAGAGAGGCCCAATCTGCAGATACATCTACAGACACACCACGTCCTGTAATCTGCTGTTGTCCACACTGGAAACAGGATGATGCTCTAGACCAGGGTCAACCCGTTGATGCGGATCTTATGGTCTCCTGAAGTAATCCTACAATCACAATGCAGGCCCTCAAGTCTCTTTTTTATAAAAAAGTTGGATAGGGAAAGTAAGCGAGCCTTACAGTGATATGATTGATTTCTATGACTCTTAAACTTAGATTGTCCTACATACACAGAAAATACTATTTTTGCTCCAATTTATGTCACCTTTCAAAAAAATACAATGCCACCAACCTGCTAGGATATAGAAGTTTCTTCAATAGATTTAATATGTCTTCAAGTTCACAAGAAGTTCGAGATGCAACCTAAAGCATTTTTTAAATATTTAATTAAATATCTTCTTATTAAATACTTTAAATATAATGGGACCTTTGTGGGAACCTGAATGAAACACTTTGTAAAAACTAAAAAGGGGTTGCAAAGGCAGGAAAAATCTCTATGTTCTCATTTCATGTCACCATTCAGAAAAACATACAGTTTCACTGATTTTTCAGTTTGTCTACCAAAACTGAAAAACCTCTTTGGTTATAGAAATTAGCTAATACTTGAGTAATAAAACACTCAAACACTTTGATTGCTGAGATTACCGACTCCATCCTCCATTAAGGCAAAATACAGTTCAACACTCAGTCTTACCACATTAAGCTTCATAACTCTCCCAAAAAGATTCTCTCAGCTTGCAGTGGGACTGTTCCTTTTTTGATCAAGAGTACAAAAATGCACCATCTATGTACTAATATGGGAAAACCCTACTAAGAGTACAAGACCATAAAATAATCTGCTACAGTTATAGATCAGAAGCCTAGGCTGCACGCTATCAATCTCAGGACAAACCCAGCACAGGATGGAATTGATGGATCTATAACCAATAATATTTCACTCAGTTTTAGCTCCTGCTGCCCTGATAATCTCCTCCCAAAACATCAGCTGCAGGAATATCGTGCATCTAGCGACGCACTAGTGATTCATGAGTATATCAAATACAAGGAAAGCCTGACTGGACTGCCAACTTCTGCCATTAGAATGAACAGAAAAGGGAAAATAAATGTGATAAAAAACAAACAAGAAGTGTTTTTCTTCAACAAGGTCTCTGGATCTCTCTAGCACTTTTCTTTGGAGGCTTTTATTATGATGACCTTTTTATTGATAGCAAATCTTGGGAGCTCAGGAAATGTAGATTAATTCTAGGAATTGTCTGTCACAGGCTACTTATTCTATTTTCCCTTCCTTTCCCCTACATTTCTAGTCAACTACTTTGGTGTTTCTGTCAAAGACAAAAAGATTAAAGTGAGCTAGAGTGCCTATTTTCCAAACTCACTGTGATTCAAGAGGACAGTAAGTAGTCCCAAAAAGACAAATCTACCAGACTAATTAATTAATGTTCTTATTCATTAACTGACTGATTGTTCCAACAAAGAAAAGATTTTTACTATTGTCATGTAGTGATATCCCCTGCAGTTAGCCTGCTGTTGAGGAAACTCACCAAGATTAAGAAAATATGCATAAAATATATTTAACATCCACTCAAGAATAAGACTGATATTAACAAAAAACCAATGACAAACCAATTCCCAAGACACTCTTTAATTCTATAGTATCTAAGACTCTAAAAACACTCTTTAACAGCTTATGTTAGCTCAACACTAGCAATACATTAAATTCACACATGGTAAATTCAACATGGGGTATTAAGTAAGAAAAGTGCATAGCAAGTCTAATTAGGCATTTAAAAATAATTTTAGATGTGCTTTTATGATCAAATAATGCAGTATAAAACAAATATTTTAAACTTATCTTAAAACATAGCTACCCTGATGAGCATAATTTGGAAATCTTTAATGAATTCACCTCAATTAGCCTTTAATTAAATAGCTCATTAAAAACTGATTTGAATATTGCTCAAGAAGAAAACCTTGTTCAACTGTTACAATAGAATAGGAAGCTGACAAAGGTAAGGTTAAACACAAATTTTGGAACAGTCTGAAAGTCACATTGTTACAGGGGAAAAAACCCTCAACTTCTTATGATATCCACTACAAGATAAACTAAAGACATGACAGATAAACACTGGAAAACATAGGGGGTTGGTTTGTTTTGTTTTAATTCTTTTCAGAAAGAAAAAGAGAACTAGTAATGAAGTAATCCATCTTGAATATGTGTCAGCTGTCTTCAAAACTGCTTACTACCAATCCTGTTCTAGCCTACACTTTCAGAAAAACAACGGTTAATTTTAACTTCTCTTTTCAGTGGAAACATCACCTTACAAATTCCCATAAACACAAATATAGATGCATGGTTGTTTGCAAGAGCAACCACACATTCAAGGGTGCTTGAAAATTATTGCATAACACTGAATGTGACTTACGGGCAGGAGTAGTGCTGCAGTAGCCATTGTGGCTTAAGGATATGGGGAAGGAAAGATTAGTGCAAAGATACAATATTAATTTTTTATTAAACTAATTGATCAGATCAGTGGAAAAATTCCCATAATTGCCTAATGTGTTACTGCAGTTGATCTAACAAAAGTTTTGGTGTTTTTTTTAATCTATGACCTTCACTTCAAATACAGCTCAAGGCTTCACACTGTTTCAGGTCAAGTTAACATAAAAGCTTTGGTTTGCTTTAAGTGGGACAGAATCAAGACCCAGAGAGGGGTACGCAAAAGAGTATGGCCAGGCTGG
Source organism: Gorsachius magnificus (assembly GCA_034008185.1). Lineage (NCBI taxonomy): Eukaryota > Metazoa > Chordata > Aves > Pelecaniformes > Ardeidae > Gorsachius > Gorsachius magnificus. The sequence continues at coordinate 38,033,655 of CM067088.1, read as the reverse complement.
AGGCAGGATAGATAAAAAGTAAAACCAGACCTTCATATGCTACTTTAGTAAGTGCACAGCATGGAAGCCCTTACCCCCCCCCCCCCCCCGAGAAGGAAACTAACGCAGGGACAAGATTATGTCATGTTGGCATGGCCTTGTGTCAAGAATGATGTTTTGCTGCATTACCTGGAACAGATCACTGAACAGTTGGACTTGACATTGTCTAAGTCTAAGACACATTCTGTCATTCACGTATGTTGCAAAACGTACAGAGCCAACAAAATCATTCTCCATCCACAGAAAAATAGCTTAGAAACAGTTTTTGCCTGCAAGCTCCTGCATGGCGGCTTTAGGCAGGGTCTTTACTTCCCACTGTACTGCTATGCTCCTCCAGAAAGGTCAGGAAGAGACTAGCCTCAAAACAAGAGTTGACAGCAAATCAAATCCTTCACCTGCATGAAGCAGCAACATTATTAGCATATAAATCCAATACAATGCAAGAGTAAACACTAATAATATTGTTGCAAATATTAATAATTTAAATCCAATAGAACAAGCATCTCAAGAATGCATACATATGTTATGAACACCACTAATTCAGCTGAGTCTAAAAATACATTTTTGAATTATTTTGTTTTGTTCCATCAATGATTAATACATATGGATAGACACTTGAGAACATATTCATATGGAAATAAGCAGTGACATTCTAGGCCCTCTAAGTGATCAATAACTTTTAGCCAATTTGTGCAATTTCTTTCTCTGTATATCAGAATTCACAAGGGCTCTCATAGGCACTCAGGGACTAGGGAAACAAACATATTATAGTAACTATCAAAGACCATTAAGTACAAACATATCACCTCTGGCTCAGAAAATCCATGGATAATAGTGGGCTCATGAAAAATGCCAAGGAAGTGCCGATGCACTACTCTTATAATACTCCCTACAACTGTCCTGATCACTGTAAACAGATATGCTGGTCTGATACAGGCATGGTCTCATTTGCTGTTTGGAATAGAAAAAAAAAATGCTAAACACTGTATTTGAGCAGAGACAAAAACAAGCAGTTGACAACATGCGTTATTTCAAGAATGTCAGTGCTACATGGCAGACTAACCCGGTCCCTACATGACGGGCTCTGCACTCTTCTTGCATCCACAAGACACATTCTTACAACTTCAGCGCAGTGCTTGAGCAGGGCTGTCTCGACTGTACGCTGTTCTCATGAAAGACACTCACGCATACGGCTCTTGCCATTTCATCCTACAAAGAGAGCGCAAAAAAGCCCTCAAGGAAGTACCTTCCTTCTTTTCCTGTCAAGGCCGAGATTGGCATAAACAATATATCACACTGCTTACAAAATTCACCTTCCTTGTCCTTTCCTCCTCTCTTCTCCCTGTCCACTGCATTCAGAGAACATACAAGAGCATGCAAAAATGCTCACAGGCAGCACCATTTCACAGCAATTGAACCTCTACACTACAACAATCTTGCAGATTCCACTTTTTCTTTCCCCCTGAGGGGTTCATTACTTTAAAATACTTTGTATATATTTTATATTTTTCTCTTTTAAAAGACCTTCAGGTAGATACATCAACAACTTACACTGAAAATAGGAAAGGAAGTGGATTGTTAATATTAGAAAATTACCTGCTGTCTGGATAGGCTTGACAGAATAAAATCTAAAGTTCAGAAAGAAATTCACAGTGTTTGATCATGAGATTGAGCTCAGTCATTCAGACATAGCCACAGCTTTCTTTACCGTCTGATCACTTCAAAAATCACATTACCATAAATCACTGAAATTTCATCAATGATGAAACACCTTATGAAAAGTAATACAAAGCACAGGACAGTCAAACTGATTCTAATGAATATTACTTTTCCCAGCAATGAAAACTTCAGATTACAATGTGCCCCTCTCTGAGTGCACTTCAGTAGCTTCTGCAAGTGAAGATGCTTTCACAACTGCATTTCACTTCAATCTGTTTTGTGAATGAGCCCGTGCCCAGAATAGATGCTGGTAAGGGGTGGGTGGTGGTTGGGATGGGAAGATTGTAGCTGTAATGTTGGAAAAAGTAGGCAAGAGAGGAAAAAAACCCAAACAAACCAAAAGTGGTTTCAGGCCAGGGTGGAATTCAGGAGCTTGCCACAACACACGGCAGGGGCATGTGCTTTGGGGAAGAATTGCTGCTCCTGTTGTAATTTCCATCCCCACCCCCCTGCTTCCTCTTAGTGTCTCACAGAAAAAAAAAAAAGAAAAAAAACCTACACTAAATCTATTTGCTTTCTGTAGCTACTTTGTTATGTTTCTGGATTAATAAGCAGCCTATATCTATTTAGCAGTACAAACTGAGGCAGCTCTTGGACACTCCCTTCTTTACAAACCAGCCCTACTTCAAAGGAAGAGTTAACAAGGAGCAGTAAGAGTCTAAGTAGAAGTTGTGCTTGTCATTAAGAAAAAGTAGTGAGCATGAAGACGTATAACTGGACTGGGAACTCACTAAAGGTTATGAGTTCTCCTGCGCTTTCTGATAATATACTACATGTACAGCTCAAGAAGTGACCTAAGTGACACAAAATATAATTTGATGGATAGAGGGGAACATGCAAGAATTGTGTTCCATGGCTGTAAGTCTCCCATTATAGGAGAAATCATGCATAATCTCCCTATTATCACCACTTTTCTCTGTTAAAAAAAAAAAAGCAGCCTTCCATTTATGTCTGTTAAGGGCAAGATCCAAGAAGTCCAGGCTTCATTATTCCAATACTATTTTTAAAATACCTTGAGAAGTTTTCTATCTGCTTTTAGGATAGAGGACTTTCCAAAACGCAAATAAAAGGGAACTGAATTCCTCTGAACAATTGCGAGGAATCACTACACCGACTCGTGCAATTTCTTCAACCATTGCAGAACCAAATCCAACTTGTGCCCCCACCAGTGGCTCTGAAGTGATGCTGGAAGAGCAATTTCCTTTTCCATTTCATTCTCATTTTTCATCTTATCATACATGCATACACTGAAAATACATAACACTGTATAGCTACATAACACTGAAAGTAAAGCACCACGTTCAAGCATTTCTGGCTGAATTTATTAGTCAAACAGCTGATATTTCCTGCTAAAATCTTTTATAAATATTGTTTAACCAGGGTTTTTTTCTTTTAATCTTCACATAATTCAAAAGAAAGATGAAGAAGCATCCAATGATGATATTTCCTGATAGTAACACAAACTAAATGGGACCCATAGAACCTGAAGTGTAAAGTTTTCTCCTTGTCCGTATTAGTGTAATTTCATCGGCACGTGTGGAAGTACATTACTCATATTTGAGCTGAGAATTTCATCACACTTTTTTTTTTCAGAGCAGTGCAACTAACCCTGTTTTTTATGAAGCTTGTATACATGAGGCAGTTGTCATTTTGTGAGACAAAAAAATCAATACAGTATGGAACAAATGGAGACTTGCACGTCCTCTAGTTATTGAGGTTTTATACCTCTCCTTTTTTCTACTTCTTTTGAAATTGCTCCCACTTGCATCATAATATTCTTCATGACACAAAAAATTATATTCCTTTTCCCCCAAAGTTCTGTTTAGTAGTAAACACCTCCAACAATTCTTCAGTTTTGAAGAAAATACAGTGCCTAACTGACACATCTTGGTTAAAATATGTCATGATCAAAGATTAAGTCCTCATCATGAAAAGAGCAGTTCTTTGTAAGATGCTTAAGAGGATAAAACTTTTTGTGTGACAGATGTCACAATAAAACAAAGTAAAACTGTAGGATCCAGAAAAAATATAAAAGTCTTTTATTCTTCTAGTCATTGATGATAAATGGGGGGAGGAAAGGGAAATAACTTATATGCATTTATCTTGACACATCAGTCTTGGTGCATACAACACTTTAAGCACTCAAAATTTAAAAAAAAAAATAAAAAAAAATCTTATCAGGCCTGTATCAAATGGATTTGTCAATGCTTAGTTGAGTTATATTACAAGTTACTGTTGCATATTAACATGTCTCTTGAGATTTACTTGTGTATCTGTAAGCCTCAAGGAGTGAAATTTTTTACTCTCAGCATCATTCAACTCATGGCATAACAATGCTACTTTTGCTACACTTCACTATCCCCAACTTTTACTGTTTGACACCACACTGATACCATTTTTCATACAAACACAATACGGCTACAGAGATTAAAGACAAGGTGAGATAGTGGAACCATCATCACCTCAACACAGCTCAAAGGATTATCTGTTCCTTGTCCCCATCCCACCACCAAAAGTTCCTATTCTCCGTTCTTCCATTCTCTTGGCTCCAGCAGGATCAGATGCTCAGAGGAGCAAGAGATGCAGTGCTTGGCCAGACACCTTTCGCACTTTCAAAACTCATCTTAAAAGAGTATTGGACTGAGTAAGTTTAAAGAGACAGAAACAAAATGTGTGTTCAGTAAGCAGGCAGATTGTTGTGAAGTGGCCAGTAGACAAAACCAGGTCAAGCACTCCACCAAGACTTCGGGTATTCAGCTCTACTTTCTTGACAGGCAAGTAAAAGCTTTAGACATCAACTTACCAAGGTGATTTCTAATGCACAATATTCTAGTTACACAAATATTAGCCAAGTCCATACACATTATAATACGAGTGTGAAAACAAGGAAAAATTAATTTCTGAGTCTATATACTTTAAACTCTCTTTTATATATCTTCTTTCAAGATTAGGGGAAAAAAAAGGTTGAGTAACAGCAACAGAAGCGCATGATTCCAGTGCAATACATTAACAGTGGTGTCTGCCATTTTACAGCCTAATTTCCCATTTTTCTATCTTTCAGTTTTGAAGAATAAACTATTATAGTATTCTCACATCTCCATTCCTATAACAGAACCACTGGCCTTCCCTGTTTTGCATAAAGACGTGAAACACTCTTTCATCAGACAAAAAATATCCTTAGGTTTTTGCCAACGGTCCTCACAGAAATGCCAAAGGCAGAAGAAATACATTACTTGATTTACACACACAAATCACCAGCTCCATGATGGAAGGAAAAGTCGTCTGATAAGCCTTACCATAGAATCATAGAATCACCTCGGTTGGAAAAGACCTTTAAGATCATCGAGTCCAACCATTAACCTAGAACTGCCATCCCACCACTAAACCATGTCCCTGAGCACCTCATCTATCCTTCTTTTAAAGACCTCAAGGGATGAGGACTCCACCACCTCCCTGGGTAGCCCATTCCAGAGCCTGACAACCCTCTCGGTGAAGAAGTTTTTCCTAATGTCTAGCCTAAACCTGCCCTGGCGCAGCTTCAAGCCATTCCCCCTCGTCCTATCATCTGTTACCAGGGAGAAGAGGCCGACCCCCACCTCACTACAGCCTCCTGTCAGGCAGTTGTAGAGGGCGATCAGGTCTCCCCTCAGCCTCCTCTTCTCCAGACTAAACAACCATATCTCACCCCAACCCAAACCCCTGCCCCAGGCACTCCTGGAGCTAACGCTTGCATGGTCTTTTTACAGACAGTCCACAGCCTCTTTTAACTTCTCAAAATAAAAGCTACCTGGCACATATCTGCAAAGTTTTTATATTCAGCTCACAGCAAACCAGATAGATGCAAAGAAGTATATTTCTGTAGAAAAACCCAAAGAAAACCTGTTCATTCACAAAAAAACATTATATTTTTGTGCCCTCTGCCTAGCATATGCATAGTTGGCATAACTAAAAAATTCTTCACCAAACATGTTTTTCTTCCAGTCAGATGAAACATTTAAAGCAATTTGTTGCGTGAAAGTATACATGACCACAGCAAGTGAAAAAATCTGACCCTCACACTTTAAACCTAACCCAAGATAATATGGTTTATTGCCACTACAGAATTAGAGAGGTTTCCATTCATTGTGCATGCATAATTTTATTTGCACTTCTGTATTTAGTGACATAAACACAAGGTGACTTTTCCACTCACTGAATGATACCTTTCTTCTCCGTGATCAGTATCTATCAGGTGCGTGCAAAAGGATGTCAGGAGGATTACTAAAAGAATGGGGGACAAGACAGGGTGTCAGTGGTTAGAGGAACTTGCCCCACCAGGGATCACATAACAGCTACACTTCAGACTGTTTTACTGGAGTACACCAGTCTACAAAGCATCTAATACAACCTAACAGCAGCACAGTCAGCTCTAGCCAGAGATCTAGGACAGATCTACGCGAGAAGGCTGAAGGCCATTGGAGATTTTCAGTTACTAATGTGTTAGGTACTTGGTAATCTCATGAAAAACAGTGGTGAACCTCACAAAATTTGCACTTTTTGCAATCATGAAAAATATACTTTTAGGCACAGCTCTACCAGATACTCTAGCATATTAAAGTAGATCTACTAGCAAGTATTGAAGGCCAAATATATGCTTTAAAACACATGTTAAAAGCAGGAGAGAAATAGCATTCCTTTGCAATCCTATCGACTGCAGCCTTTTAATTAATCTATGATCAATTGTAGGTGTTTATCTCTTGAAGCATCTTCTCGTTCCTAGCGCAAGAATGTGAACAGTGAACTTGTCAGGGACAGGGAACACAGCATTGAAGAGCACAAATTGAATTTGTTTTCCTATGAGACACCTAAAATCATGCCATCCACAGGTGTGCAACATGGAAACAGATCCAAGCACTACTCAGATTTGGGGAAAAAATTAACTAGTCTCTATGCTGAGATTCAGACCATCATTTACAGTATAAGTGTTAGTAATACAACACCTCTAAACCACGCCCAAAAATCTGTTGATCCACTACTGAAATGCATGCATATGTGGGTTGAAATACAGCCTGTATTTATCCATAGTTTAGGATAGGAAAATAAAAATTTGTATGTCAATCTGAAGGGCAAATTTTTAAGAAGTCTGAATTTAACAAGAATAATTATTCTTGTTTCTGCTAAAATTTTTGAAATCATGAATACACAAGGCCACCTGCCTTAAAAAAAAAACAAAGCCACAGAACAACAACAAAAAAACCCCACTGTACAACCACCACAAAACCAAAGCCTTTTTGTCTTAGTACACAATTCACCTTTCGAATATAAAACAAGCATTTTCCATTTTTCAGCAGTTCAACAGCTTTTTTTCCTCCCTTTTTTTTTACACATAATTTATTTTCCTGAGTGATTACTGTATTCTAGTCTGGTTGTAAATTTTCATTTTAAAAATCTATTTGTATGTTCAGACCCCATGCTTAGGGAATGGTTTTACTTGCTAGGAAACAGATGTGAAAAGAAAACATTAACAACCCACTTACTTTATTAATATTAATGGAGCACATACATAGTGGCTACATTCCTCAGGCAAAGCTAAACTGCATTTTGCACTGAATTCTATAGATCAGAAAATTATAAATAAACAACACTTTGTGCTCTTTTAAACTTCAGCTAAAGGTAGACCTCTGCAGCCTCAGAGGTCCCAGCATTTGCCAAGCTACTGCAAAGCAGGGCTCAGTAAACTATTAAAAGCCTTGCCAGAAGCCTGTCTTCCAAGTTTGTCTCATAAATTGGCCCAGGACAGTCTCAAAAATTCTTTCACCAGCACTGTAATATTTCATTGTCTTGTGTAGATACTTCCAGTACATTCTTATCCCAACACGAGCAAAGAATAAAGCAGAACACCACTTGGTCAGCTGGATTTGAGAAGCGTGTGAAATGGCCTTCATCAGTGCCACAGGCACATCATAGTCTTCATCCAGCAGGTAGGGTTTCAGAGCAAGACTTTCTTAGATTTGTACCTCTTTTCAACAAACCAACAACTTCAATTTAGCAAGAGGAAAACATCTTCATAAAGTTAACTAAAGTAATAAAACACTCACTACCCAGTAAAGTGTTTTCCAACATTCTACCTTTTAACATCACCAGTTTTCCAAATTAGGTAAAATATTCCTTTCCATTCCTCAAAGCAGGTTGTTTCACCTCCTTTTCCATGCAATGAAAAGCACACATGTACGTCCTAGAAAATTTTAAAGGAGAATACAGTTCAGAGAAATTATAGTTTGTAACACTTTCTGACACTCCATGTACGAAAAGGTAAGAGATCTCCCTCAAATCTGGGACAACCTTATGTAAATCAGGGTGGTTTTCTTGAAATCCAAACTACACAAATTTAACATTCACAGGCAGGACCACGATTCTGATTTGAAACATATTTGCTAATATGCAAAACTAGCTTTGCCATTAGTTTGAAAGTAGAAATTACAAGATCTAATTCAGATTTTTTTAACAATTCGCAATGCAACACAAACAAGGTTTAGAAAATTTTTAAAACAGTGCACACTTTCTTTAGTGGAGAAGACTGCAATCCCATTATGTCAGAGATAATCCTGTTTACTCAGCTATGGAAGTCAGATGTAAATAATATAAAGCAATCAATAGACAGAAAAAATACACTTTTCTGCATAGAACATACACAAACTTATTTATGATATAAATAAACAAAACCCAGAAAGCAATCTTGGTAAATTTATATATATACATAATATGCATAATGTGAAATGAAAAACATGAATCAACTTTTAATAAGCCTTACATATCTTTTCACAAAACAGCTGATAAACATTCTCCTCTCCTTCCCTCCCACAAAAGCATTAAGCTTGAAGTGAATAAAACATTTTTGGACACTTGATGGTTTGATCAAAATTTCCTGAAGGGTTCTCTTGTATCTCCTCCATTTCCTGTACTTTACATCCAGCACAACAACAAAAAAAATAACTTCCATTATTTCAGCTGGTAATAATTTAACAGCCTGGCTGTAAATTCTGTGAAAACTTTGACAAATACAAAAAATGGTTGATGACTGTGGCATGCTAAACAAAAAGAATAGTTTCTCAAAGTCTCTATTATTTCTAATAAGCAATAATAATTTTATCATAGAGTCACACAATAGTTAATGACCAAAATAAATCTGAGTAAATAAGAATCCAGCATAGTCTTTATTATGTTTATTATATATATATAATAAATATAGGCTAGGGATAATAAATATATAAGTACTAAGTATCATATCATCTACAAAATGTGACCAATTTCAGCCCAGTTCAACAGAACACATCTCTAGGCTCTTTGACTATGGAAACATAGCAGCTGGCTCAAAACAGGTCCATTTTACTCAGAGGAAGTGTCATGGTTGCAGATATCAAGGTGTAGGCCTATGTAGCAGCCAAAAGCCACGGAGCAGATGGGGTACAAGAAGAGATGAAGTTCACAGAAGTTCTGACTCGCTGCCATCCAGTGCCAGATCCCAAATGTAACATGAAACAATGACATTGCCAGTCCCCACAGCATGTGGAAAACAGAAAGGATTATTTTACATGCTTCTGTTCTTACACGCCTCTAACTTAAGACCCATGGCCTAAAATATTTCTCAGATATTTTTGCGGTCTCTTCTTGTTCAGTTCCATTTGTTCCCCACTTAACCAAGTCACTCAAAATTTTCAGTTACTGCCATTAAATATATTAACAGTTCTCTTCTAGCCCCCCAATCTCAAGACTACCAGACACTTTTTCTTTGGACCACACAGCTGCAGCTACTAGGTGAAGGTCAGTTATAACGTTGTCTTATCTACAAGCTACAAAAGTCAAGGAAAGCAAAATATAACATCACTTTCCAGTAAAGTATTATAGTCCAATACCTGCAGAGACAGGAGAAAATGCAATACATTCTCTGTCAGGTAATTTGGGATTTGAAAGGGAGTGTTGACATAATTCTTATGATAGTGTTATCTTCAGGTTTTTAAAATAGAACTTGATAAATACAGTAAAACTTTCTGTGATATGATAGCAAAATAGAAGGGCACCAGACCTCATAAACCCCAAATATTCTAGTCTCTGGTTCTATATTTTCATTTATCATCTTTAACTGGTCACCCTAGAAATAGCCTAGAAAAATACTACCAAATAAATTATCTGTCAAGAAAGAAAGAAAAAAAAACGAAACAAAACCTACTGGTTGGAAGAAGTTGTGTTTTAGAAATCTATTATGATTTCACCTATTGATAAAAACAGATTTTGAACTACCAGTGGCAGGAAGTCACGCATTATGGGAAAAAGCTCCTTATAATTTTGGAATATAGATAAATGAGCATGTCCAAGATTTAAACCAAGCACTACTAACGATTTGAAACCTTGAGCAGCTTTTAAATACTCTGATTTAGTTGAGGCCAAAGTCTACATATATTCAAAAAAAAAAAAGCCTCAGAAATTCAATATTTTGTCTCACTTAAACCACAAAATAATGTGCAAACACATCCATGACGAGAGCCAAAAAAAAACATGTATGCAAGAAATTTGAAAGGCACAGAGTTATTTCTGCTAAACTAATGCAGCCTACAGGATTTCATACAGCTTCAGCTTCATGTTTTCAGTAGAAGTAATTCTAACTAATGAAAAGCAGTGCAGAAAATCTTCATACAAAATAATCAGCAAACGTACAAACTGAGAGATTACAACGTGTAAGATTGAACGCCATTTTAGTATCAACTATATATTAATAAAACACTATTACAGAAATATCCAACACTTATTAAACAACAACACAAGAAGACTGAAAGAAAGAAGGCTATGTAAAGACTAGAACTAGGAAGAGCATGTGTTGGACTTCCACCAACTGCAGAGGTAACTGCAGCAGTACAGTGGTGAGGGAAGGGTGCTTTGGCTGTTGGAAGTTCCATCAAGTTCAACTGCTTTGGGAGGAAGCTGAGCAGAGATGTTGTAGCTCTGACACAGGATTTGGAGTCAGGCTTTGGAAGAGCTGTGACTCAACCAGCTGGCTCCTAGGGCCATAATGGGGGTGGGGGTGGGGTGGACCAAACCAAAAAAATAACCCACCACCAAAAACCCCACCACATCACCCAAGAAAAACAAACAAAAAAACCCCAGTGGCTTCTTACATTTATTTTGACTGCCAAAACTACCATCTCCTCAGTGTTTAAAGCAGAGATATCTCCGAATACAACCAAATGGTGCAATACCTTCTAAAAATTGCCAAGTACAAGAAAATGTCCTTCAGACTATGTAGAGGGGTTTCTTGAACAACAGGGCCACAAGGTATTATGGGAATATGTGGACAATCCAGGGTTTGTAAACAGCGTGTCCTTGGTACACTGAAACAAGTAAGAAGCTATGAGCTAAGGCAAAAATGTGCTGATTGCAAGTAGAAACTAAGATAGCTGTGTGCTTTGTTTTATATATCCAATCACTATTTGAGAATAAGCATGTGGACAGTAAAGCTTAAACCAATGAAAAGTGTTACAAGTGCGGTCACTGTCCAAGGAGAAGCGCGTGGACAGTGTGTTAAAACCAATGAAATTATTGCTTGTGCCACGTGAACCCTGCTTGTACTATAAGTATACCCATTCTTGGGAATAAAGTTAGAGCATTCACTATACTCCTATGGAGACCTTGTCTGCTTTCTGGAGCTCCCCTCTTCCCTGGTAGCCCTATCAATCTAGTCGCCCTGTTCAACAAGACTAAATAAAGTCAGTAACAACAAACACACGAAGCAAAACTTTGTAGAGTAATACAGTGATTAAATCTGAGTACTGTGCTTAGCTTTGCAGATAACTCCAGTGCCAGACACAGTGTGGTTGGCATCCTTATGACTGTAGGCTTTGAAAATGATTCTTTTGAAGAGGATTTCTATTCTCTATCTACCAATAAAAATAATTCCTTTTTATTCTCCTGCTCCTAATGCAGTGGACTACCTCTGCCAGAGTACTGCATGACTGTATACTTGCAGTTACACACTTTGTTTGCAAAAGGAATTTGAGAGCACGTAGGTTTATACTAACACTTGCTAATTATACAAGCCGGTTAGTTGGCTATATAACAATATGTTTGCAAGAAAGATTTTGCGAAGGAAATCATGTATTTCAAAACACACAATTAATGGTTCACTTGCAAGATGGTTGTCCAAATTACTAAACAAGGGATCAGTATTCTGAGGTGGCAAACATAAGCTTCAAGTTTTATTAAGGCAAACAACAACAAAGTTTGACATGTTTGGAGGTCTTTTTGTTTACAATATCTTTATTGTAATTTGGCAAATAAATCTTGCAATAAAACTCTTCCAGGAGTTATGAAGCAGAGATCTTCTAACCTCTTTGTTTGTTTCTCTGTAGTCTATTAATATGACCCAGAAGTTCCAGCAGAAAAAAACTCTTAATGGCCTTTACCTGATGAGAGTAATAATTGAAAATGACTTCCCAAGTTTCTGGTGTTTCTTCAAAAATACCTGGAAGTTTACCTTACAAGACACTCTGAACTGCATAGAGTGTTTTCAAGAACACTTAGACTTAAATACAAAAGAGACCTTTGCTCCTAAGGGGGAAAAGAAACCACAACAAAACCCAACAGACACACAAAGGGGGGGGGAAGGAGATACAGAGAGAGAAACACAGTATAGCAAAACCCATCTTTCAGTCCAGGCATTTTCTGTGCCTAGGAATCCTGAAAAGATCACACGCATCCCAACACAGAGAAAAATCACTGTGTGACTCTTCAAAAGGAAAAGGTATTTTTTTCTTGGCAGCAGCCTACGTTCAGGAACAGGACAAAAGTTATTGAAGGACTAAAGAATCATATTTGGTAAGGATTCAAATACTCACAAGAAAGAATAGTAATCTAAAAAAGGCACTGTATTAACAAGAGTTGATAGAAAAATGTTACATTGTTGAAGATGACAATACAGAAAATGAAACGTATGAATTATTTAGGTAAATGAATAGTTACTAAAAAGACACAAAAAATGTCAATTAGTTCTAGAGACATTTCTATTCTTTTAGCAAGTTTAATTTTAGGCTACAGGATTGCTTTTAGCGAGACGCAAAGACGATTACTTGCTGCAAATAATACAAGATTGAGTGAACAGTCCAAAGTCTCAGTACACTACTATGAAATACAAATTTTGAATTGGCAGAGAAAACTTCCTCCACTTTTTTTACTTTCCTCTAACTTTTTTGTGTTTTTTCCTCTGTGTGTTGGTGTATGACAGTGTGTGTGTGTATATATATAAAAAAATTTATTGACTCGTAACGACTAAACAGAACTCTCTACAACCTGTACACAATTCACAGGCACAGTCTGGACTAGAAAATGTTGTCCTGCATCTTGCAATCCGTTAACATACAGCTTCTTCATTAAAGATGAAACCGTTTATGACAAGGCCAAACAGAAAATCTGTACATGTCTGTCAGGTGACACTGTTTTAGAAAGAATGTAGCAAAAATCCTGTTGAGCTACTGTAGAAAAAAAACTCAGCAACTCCAAATGAGTTCTACTCCGAGATTCAGGATATGCAGAAATTTGGTATGTCATGAGGACTATAATCATGATTAAACAAAAAAATATACTGTTTGACATGTGCTACTGTAGCAATTGTCCCACTTGATGCTATACTCTGTATTTACAAATTATGCAACAGGCTGTTTACTATGCACATATGCTTGGAAAAACATCCAAATCAAGACCAAATATTCTGTTTGTGTAAATTTGTGTAACTTTGCGAATCTCAATACAAACATATCACCACAATTCATTTTTGTTTCCTCAGTAAATTAGCCTAAAATGTACAGGCTTCAAAGGATGTGGAGGACTTGCTCGTTTCTTAGCAAGAGCGAACAACATGCAGTCCCTTGGCTGTAAAAATGAGTGATACAGCATATGTGCATGTGAAACATTTCTCCATGAAAGAGGCTCTTTGTTTTGTGATGATTAAATGATTAATGGTCACAGAACTGTGATACGGATCACTAGCAGTGATTTGGGACATGTTTTAAATCAGGAAGAAAGTTGTTCACACTTTTAGCACCATAGTGTAAATCAGGGCTGTTTTTCAAAAGCTCTTTTCCAAGCTAGAGTGCATCAGAACAACCCCTGGGGCTGGCTAGGCTCTTAAGAGTAGGACTGTACAATTTAAACCAATGCAGCTAGGGTTACAGACTATTGGCAGATTTGTGTACCATAACGCAACAGAAATAATTACAAGTTTCATCAGAAATCATGCACAATTTCCATTAACCTTATAACAATTCCACAAACAAGTGATAAAATTCATGCAACAAATGGATGGCACTTTATTAGTGTTTCTCTTAACTATTACTTTGATAATGTACATTGTTTATGAATTACTACAAGACTCAAAATTATTATTTATCTCCATTTGGACACCACCTGATAAATTCTTCTCCTCTGCTTAAAAATACAGTCAGTTTAAAATTGTAATGTGGAAATTACAATGAAGAAAAGCACTGGCAAGCAACAGTCCGAGAACAATTTTTCAGCAAGTTTTTAAATTTTGCTAACAAGTTCTCTGATGGAGTGAAGAGATGAATCCTTGGTCAGTCACCGCACTAGGCTCAGTTCTACAATGCCATCTTTAACTTTTTGATTTTTCCAAGTTTTAATGTAAGGTAAGACCCTACAGCGATTTCACCTGGCAACCTTTCTGTAGGCTGAATGACAAACCAGAGTTGGCAAGTCTTGACTCCCCGTGCTCTCCAGCCTTCAGCAGGGCATGTACAGCAGGAGATGCAGGCACAGGAATGAATGCTATTAATGCAGGCTCCCAGATTGACCAGAAAGCAAGAAAGAGGTTTTCTTCAGCATCCTTCTGCACCTGAATCTTGAAAGGGAAATACCAAAGAGCCCAGGAAATGTGTAAAAAGCACTACTTTATCAGCAGCCTCATGTCCTGTGTGGGAGATTTATCTGGCCTGTAGATTAGATGGTAGGTCTGAAAAACCCATCTGCCAGATTTCTGTGCAACACTGGAAAATAGTGCAGTACATAGTGACAGTTTGTGGTTTTACCCCAGCTACAGGGTTCCTGATTTTATGACCGAAATGTAGTTTTGCTTCCCTAGCCTCAGCTAGTAGCAGAGGCCAGTTATCTTCATGAATACCACCACAGAACATGAGGTACTTCACCCGGTATGAAAGAAGTCACAGAACAATTATGTCAGTCTCTGATTACATTAATAACCTACAAGTCGGCTTTGCTCTGAGGAGCATAACTCTTCTTTATTGCCTGTAGCTCAGAAGGATTTTGGAGCTGGACTAAGTGATTATGAAGTCAGACAACCAGGTTTCTGTCTGGTTCAGCTGTGTAAGACTTCCTAACCAGGCTGCTAGTTTTGAAATATGGTTTACCCCCTCTCTTTATATCCTTGTGGCCAACTTTGTGAAGGTTGTTTTATTAAAGTATTCACTGGATTGCAGATGGTAAAAACACTTTTCTTGCAGTACCTTTTCATGTCCTCCTACTGAGATGTTTCTGAGCTAGGAAATATGAAACAAAGGATGAGTCCTGCTGTTGATTAAATAGCTGGAATTTAACTAGTAGGGAGTTTGCACATCTGTTTCTTTGTCTCAGTTTTGCTGCTTGTACTATTGCAGAGATTATGCACTGTGTGAGTCACATTGTAACTTCTAATATTAACAGCCTGATTTCCCACATTTGTTGGGGTTTTTTTGCCTCTAGAAGCATGAATTACAAAAGATTTCTCCTTCCCCTTCACTTTTGAAAGCAATTAAAAACAAACTATTTAACAAATCACTAACTGCCAAGAAGTGTTCAAATTAGATCTTTTATTTTCATGGCCTTGCTTTTGATTTGGAACAGAACCAATTGGCTTTTGGATCTTTGCTCAAAAAGACACTTCTGCTAACATTTCAATGTACTGAAAACAGTAAAACAAGAAAACTTAGTGTTTTATGGTATGGCTTTAACAAGCAAGAAGAATTTCTAAAGATGTATTCTTACACCAGGTATTGTTTGGATTTAATTTAAATGTCATGTTACTAGCCTCTAAAAGATAGATGGAGGTTTGCTAATATCATTCTTTCCTCATTATTCAAAATAAACGTTGATGCAGAGCAGAGGCAGGAAAGAAAAGAGAATGGAAGGCAAAAAAAATAATCACTCGCTCTCTATTTCTTAATAGTCTGGATAAGATGGATTTGTATGTTTTGGCTTTCAGTAGCAGAAATAGAATTGCTATATAAGCGTCAGTTTGAGCAGAAAGATCCGACAACTCGCTCCCCAACCCCCACCACTTAATTCTGATTATTGCCAGACAGAGAACGACTCCCTTCCAAACGAGGCTTTCAGAATGGTTTCATTGTAAATGGGGGAAAAGGGGCTCACTTTTCCAATGGAAACACTGTTATCTTGCAACAGCTGTTTAGAGTTAACTACAGCCATACTTAAAGCCTTTAAAGTCTGTTTCTTGTTTAGTCTTGTATGCATGGGAAAGGCTTTTTGGGAGATTAACCCGTTGTTGTCTGTTAGGACAGCACTGGGCAATCGAATCAAGAGCTAAAATAGGCTCTGTCTTTGACGTGGCACAGCGCTCTAACCGAACCTTGTGAATAAACCCTCTTGCATTCCATTTGCCTTACTCAGCAGTTAAAACTAATGAAAGGTTAAAATTTCCAGAGCTAAGTCAGCAGAAGCCTATCCAAAACCATTTACACCACCCTAAAAAAATATAGAGAGTAGAGCATTTTGATACCAAAACACAGGAACTAGAAGAAAAAAAAGAAATAAATTAGTTCTTTTGGGTCAATTTTCCTTTCCCCCCACCCTTGTTAAATAAAAGGCTGCCTTTTCAGGTTTTCATTCCTTTTGATTTCAAACTATTCCTTGCAGACAAATAACAACAGTTGCTTAGGATTCTTTCAGAAAAACGCAAGAAGATTTTTTTGCCAGCAGTACTTCTCTCCTGTTGTTTCTTACAAATCTCAACAGAGAATAACATCACTAGTCAAACTGCTCCATGCCATTTGGCTGGATTGTAAGAACGCACAGAAGGAGGCAGCGAAGGCTTACTGTAATTAAAATGTGCTGCTACTAATGGGACACAACAAAGGGAACGGGGAAAGAAGAAATGCTTATGTGCACGCTGCTGTATCTGCAAGAAAGCTATAGTTCAACCAACAGCATGAACGCTTCAGTACCACCTAATTGCCACTAACAAGTTGTCTGGTTTTCAGCAGGGCTGAGCACAGTTAAGACACCAGGATTTTAAGTGACCCTAATTCAAGGTTAGAAGACCCAGTATGCCTTATAGTATTTCAAATAAGTGCAAGCTGCTCTGTGAAATATTCAGCGTGTCTAACTTCACCCTCTAGCAGCTCATGGCAGCTTTCAGGAAGACACATGACACTCGATGACTGCTTCCAGCATAACCTCTACAACTATATACAGATGGGAAGGAACAAGAGGTTTAGCATGATTTACTTGTTCCTGTGCCATCTCCTTCCATATTCATAAGTTACACTTTTCAAATGATATATTTTTATCAAGGAGTCCTTGTGCAGCACAATATGCCTAGGACTTTAGGCACACTCCTGTTAATGTAATAATTTACGAATTATTTTGGGCATGCAGTTGAAAACAAACAGCAAGTTACATTTGTTAAGCTTGCAGACTCCTGATATGACAAATAAGGAAAACTGATTATGTCTAGCAGGTTTGTTGGTTTTTTTGTTTGTTTGTTTTTTTTAAATTCTTCAATTATAGTATTCAACTGATTTTTAACATTCTTCAGTACTCCCTCCCATCCTCACCACTACAGCTGTCAGGCAAAGAGGCACAGATCTTTTTGATTACATTAGACCAAATTATTAGGTTATACTTTCTTCTTTTCCTCTGCTCTCTAGAAGAGCATTGTAATACGGTTAGCTAGGTTTACTAGCCAAGACTGCCATTGTCTTTAGATTCAAAACTACCTTGGGCATTTTGTATTGCTTATTCTTCCTGAGAATTATTTAATGGGTCAGCAAATTGCTCTGAACACCTAGAAGTCCTCTCTTCATTGTTTGAAAGTTTTCTTTTACAGCCCGAGATTCGCCAGGAATAAAATTCTTGGGTTATAACTGACTGAGCTGCTATCAGGCTGGCTGCATATACCCATCTCACCACAGTGGTGAAAACGCAGAGGATGTTAGATTCCATACAGTAGACTGCCGAGCTGACGTGAACCATAGCATCCCAGCCATCTGCTCAACAAGTATGTTATATTTTGTGTTGCCAAAATAATCCTAAGTGGGATACATATGCCTCTAAAAAGAGTCTAATGCAGGAGAGTGCCGAGCTCTTTCACTTTCCAGTGTCTTCAGTTGTAGCCAAACACATTTTAAGCTCAACCCACAAATTTTACAATTACCTTTTTTGCCACTTAGCCAGTTAAACAATGCAAATTCTCTAGTGGAAAGAAAAAAAAAAAAACCCACCACAAATCCACAACAGAAACGTGCTCATTTGAGTGTACCTCTAGGCAGGAAGAGAAATTCACATTTCTACTGGGAGTTGAAACAATACCCAAAACCTGCCCTCAGGTGTCCAGCGCATGTTATCATTAATGCACAATACTGGTCTACATGGAGAAATGTGTATGAACACATACAGGCATGTTTTGTGTTCACAAAGGATTTTTGAGTTTATACCCCATCATTAAAAACATGGCATCTCTGTTTAAAGAAAGTAGCCATCTCTTCAAGCCTAAGACATAGCTATGACAAAAGAAAAGCTATCCAGGGCAGTTACAGAGTCATGCACTATAACCTGTCAAACAGGACTTCCTTTCTGCGATTGCCTTGTTCTTGGGTTGCCCCAATTCAAGAGGTTAATTTTCAATCTGCTGTTGTCTTTATTTGCTATCAGCTGAAATTATTCTATATAAAGGAATTAAGGTCTGTCTTCAAATAGTGCAAAACTGAAGAAAGTGATTTCTGATCCAAGAATCAATACCAACTAACACTTACTGAGTGAGTCTAGAGAACACCACAAGTAAGCCTAGGTTATGCTAGAACATGGGGTTTCAAAGCCATCAGTAAAAGGCATAGCAGATTTTTCTGTAGAATAATGATTTAATTAGAGAGAGATGAGCTTTTTCTGCATACAATGAGAAAGATTTGAAGAATTGGCCTTCAGCATGACAAAGAGCTGAAATAAATCATATACCCAGAGTACAAGCAATTGAATTGTTCCCAGAAATTTCTTTCCAGAAGATAATAGTAAGGCTGCAAGACAGCGGTTTTCCTTTGGTTTTCCTTAGAGTAGTTAGACTGATGTCAGGCTGCCCAGATGGCAGGCTCAGCTACTAATTTATTTTCCCAGGGTTTCATACACTAAGAACTCAGACCTGCAATTAATTGATTGTATGTATGTCCTGTGAAGTCAATGGAAAGGTATCTGCTGACTTCACTGAGTTTTACAGCTGGTCCTTCAATTCCATCACTGTTGCATAGTGAATGCTATTTATAAAGCAGGACATTTTTAGTTTATAAATGCTGCTCTTCTCAGAACTACATAATTTTGGAACATTTACATAGAAAAAAGTGAGCTAGATAAAGCACTGCAACATTCACATAGAAGAAAAAGATGAATGTCACAAAATGTTCCCCTTATCTTGATGTTACAATAATTAATGTTTAATTTCAAACATGACATTCATTCTTAGAAAACATTTTGCACTGTGGCTAATGAAACTAGACTCCAACTTTTCGCAGTGTAAACATGCTAAATGAGCACATTCTTATTTATTTCACATAAACAAATAGGTCCAACACAGCTTCTCCAACCTTTACTGAATGGCTATACTTGGTAGAAAAAAAAAAATGCTGCATTCAGAAGAATCTAATGACAATCTCCACAGGCAGCACAGGTTACATGCTATCATCTAGAGAACTCTTCTTTACAATCCTGGAAGACAAAGTTTACAGCCAGCTTGAAATGAAAATTGAGAAGTGTGCCTGAGCCTATTCCTTCATAGCAAAGGAACTTCACAGTGAAGCCAGCACATGGGAGCAGAGGACCAGAGCTATTAACTAGGTAAGAAAAAAAACGTAAGATATCTTTTTTTTCCTACTTAAGCAACGTAATCACTTATTTGGAGTTACATGATGAGAGGCCACATTTTTTTTCCACTGCTGGACCACTGAAAATCCAAGGCAGCTTGGCTGATATCAACATAAGAGTTAAACCACATTTACACTAACATATCTGTAAGAAGAAAAATAGCTCAAATTGTTTGCTGATTAACTGCCTTACTACTCACTCTTCCTTTTTGTTTCTGTTTAATCACAGGGTGATGTGGGTTGGAAAAATGTAAGTTGCATCATTCTCTACCACACACTTGAAGACTCTGAAGGATTCTTAAAGATGCACAGAAGATTTTTACAAAGTTTAAAGCAGATGGCATTTGAAGCCAGGATGACAGAGTACCTCATTTGGAAATAATGTATTAATTAGTAATTACGCTGGGCCTTAGATATTGGTAAAAACTTATCATTAGACATAATCACAATCTTCCCTTCTTTCCATACAAGGAGTTAGGGGCATTACTCTCAAACCTTTGAAGACACATTTTGCACTATTTTTTTTTTTTTTTAAGGGGGGGGAGGGGAGGGAGGACCTAACAGAGCTACAGACAGCAACAAAAACAACAGCAGAAAGGATCCCACAGTGCTTAACTGTTAAATGTTTTGAGTGTTCTGAGGGACTCTAATGCACAGAGAGGGAGAAAGAACATTTGAGGTAGGTCAGAGGAGGAAAAGGCGATTACCAGTACATTGCCTGCTGCAAGCTGGGCATTTGGCATCCCACCGAGACAGCTGCCATTGCCCTGCCTACGTACAGTTACAGGAAAGCCACTCACTACACTACAGTTTTATGCTGGACAAAAAGCCCTGCCACGCTGGAGTTAAATGGGTCTTGCTATGGATATCATTTGACACAGAACGGTCAGTTTTAGGGACCTGATATTTTGATCAGTATTTTAAGAACTTAAGTCAGCTCTTCATGTGTAGCTCTGATCCTTCACAGCACAGGCAAGCATGGGTGCTACAGGTGATCAAGAACTGCCTTGCTACCTGCTTCTCTGCCGGAGCCTTCTAGCTGTATTTACTGAATACAAGCATTTTGCTTGCCATTTGATATTTCTGTAGGTATAAGCAAAGATGGGGCTGCTGTTCCAGCTTCAACATCTGGATCATCCTTTGACCAGTATTTTCAAGCCAACAACTGTTCTATTCCACAATCACTTGCTATATACACTGCAGCAGAGCATCTGTACCACCCCTCCCATCCAAAGCTACCTAGTCTACTTCGAGCCTTTATTAAAAATCTGCGTGGGAACAGTGACAATTACCAGGTAACAAGAACAGAGAAGGCCCTGCGAACATCCCAGTACCAGAGAGAGGAAGGCTGATTCAGGACTAAGAGAGAACAGGGAACAGTTACCATTCCCGTGTAACTGTGAATTAAGATGATTACAGTAAATATACAATCTACAGGTAAGTATGATCAACAGCTGGGACATAATGACTGAGGTTTGCTTGATCATGCCACTATGCAAGGTCAAAAATGGTATTTACAAAGAAAAGGAAACACTCATGATGGAATAGACTCTTTCACTTGGAAGTACCCTACAACGATCACCTAGTCCAACTGCCCAACCAATTCAGGACTGACCAAAAGTTAAAGCATGTTATTAAGGGCATTGTGCAAGTGCCTCTTAAACACTGACAGGCTTGGGCATCAACCACCACTCCAAGAAGCCTGTTCCAGTGCTGGACCACTCTCTTGATAAAGAAATGCTCCCTAACGTCCAGTCTAAACCTCCCCAGTACATCTTTGAACCATTCCCACCCATCCTATCAGCACCTCCCTCTCCGCTTCCCCTTCTCAGGACTCTATTATAGAGAGCAATGAGGTCACTGCTCAGCCTCCTTTTCTCCAAACTAGACAAGCCCAAAGTCTTTACCTGCTCCCCATAGGACATTTCTTCTGGCCTTTTCACCAGCTTTGTTGCCCTCCTCTGGATGCATTCAAGGACCTTCACATCCTTCTTAAATTGTGGGGCCCAGAACTGCACACAGTACTCAAGGTGAGGCTGCACCAACACTGAATGCAGCAGGATAATCATGATCTTATATTACTTTTAGAAGATAAAGTATTCTTTCAATTGCAACAGACAGTTATTAAAGCATGTATTTTCATGGCAAGTTTCATCACTTGTCTCATAATTCTGTGTGTGAACGAATTGCATATTCTGTTACAAACAGTGGGAAAGATCAATAGTTTGAAAAATCCTAAAAGTTTCACTTTGTACATTACTTCTGTACAAGAAATTTAGTGAGATTTATCTGAGTTTGACATGATTATCAACCTTTTCTAGCCTGCTTTCATCCCGATATAGCCACCTCTATTCATGGATAATCTGAGAAATTTACTGATTGAACTCCTTCACAATACTCAGGTAAAAGTTGTTATAACAAGTTGTTATTCAATATTTTGAATAGAAAAAGCACATGTACTTGGTAAACAACCACACTGAAGCCTAGCAGTTACATTTCTTAATATGAAAGTGCCATGTGTAATAACAGCAAGCCTTAATCCTCTTTCAGTTCACATGTGCTCCCTCCCCCATAAACCACTGACATTTATAATCAGCTGAATTTAAACCATCCTTGTTATCAAAAAGTCATGATGTCTTCCAAAGGTTTTCTTTGCTGCTCATTGTTTCTTCCCACATACACCCTGCATCTCTAACGTTTATGTCACCACAGCATCTTTCAAGCAGGCCCATGCATAGTTCACAGAAACTCTAGCCCATTGCTGGGTGTGCTGCCTTTCCAATTATGCAGGCTGAACAATAAGCCATTTCTTTCCCTTTACCAACCCAGACCTCTAACAGAATTCATTTAAATTACTATGTAAAATGTAATTGGATTGGTAATATGTCACTTACAGAAATATGTTTTTGCTTTCAGGATCTCTTTCCATTATGCTAATTCCAAACCTAAGGTCCATGAACAATATTAGACCACACTTTTTATTTCTGTAATGCTGTGCATTAGGGTGTTAAAGAAAGTGTCAGTTAATACCATAAATGTGGTGAAGTTACAAAACTAAAAACTTTTAATAACATCATAATGATCAAAATGCTGGTCATGAGTATAAACTACAAGCATTTTTTTGAGCAGCATCAAGCCGCTCACCAAAGCTTAACTTTTTTCATCCCTCTGCCCCATGTTGTTTGGGGGGGGGTTGTTTGGGGTTTTTTGGTTTTTTTGTGTTGTTTTTGTTGTTTTTTTTTTTTTTAAATGAACCTGAAATTTCTTGCTAAGCTTGCATTAAAGAAAATGAGTTTAGTTCTACTCTGGACCTTTAAATAAATAACATGCAAATTACTAAGAAGCAAGCTTCAAGATAACATTCCCACAAAAAAAAATTATCCAGTTTTTAAATTCTCTCTGACACAAACTGAACCCATTTCTTTTTGCTTAAGCTTCCATTCTATATCAGATAGTGACATAAGAGAATTCTGCAAGAATACAGTTTGTCTCTCATCCAGGGCTACTTGCAGGATTAGAGGCCTAAATTAGCAACTACAATATGAGAGTTGCAGTTGTTCAGTCAATTATGTTCATATGATAGTTACTAATCTAAAGCAAAAATATACAATGGGGCAACAGCTTCAATGGAGGATTATCCAACTGATGCTTCTAGCTCCATTGAATCATCAAAAACCAGGACAGGCAGGCTGATGTAAGAAATGTGTCTTCATATAAAAAGTGGCTGTTTTCTTCATTAGACACAGATTTGTGTAATCTTGAAAAATGTGAAAATAGCCTAATGAATGGTGATGTATTCTTCTGGGATTTGACTGTTCAGAATTGGTAAAATATCAATTAATATTTTCAGGGCTGAGTTTGCGTGTTGGCCCTTTGTTCCCCTCTGCTGCCCTAAGGCAATCCGGAGGCAAGAAGAATTTCCCAAGTTAGGAAGAGAGATGGAGCATATTAATAATAAGGTCAAGATTAGAAAGATTACAATAGGAAGAAAATATTGCACAGAGAGCTTGCAAAAAAGGAAGTTAAACCCACACCAAATATCACCATTATTTGTTGAACAGAACTGCTTAGATTGGGTTACAGAAATCTGATCTGTGGCATGTGATGGTGAATTGTACAGAGGTACATAAAAATATAATTCCCTTATAAGGAATCAAGAAAGGGAATGATACAGATCAGTCTGTGGCATCTCAAGAATTTATCTTGGATACAGAAATATATTTAAATAGAGTGTCAACAGCTGTATCCTGATGTGACATGAGGTGGGAAAATTAAAAAAAAAGAAGAAAAAAGGTCAACTTCACTTCCAGTTTGACTGCAATATTTTCTAAACTAAATGAATACAGCAAGGGGATAAAACCCTTGGTAAGTTCAGATTTCAGAGTAAGTATTCTTTAGTACATCTTATGAAGGAGCTCTTCTCCCAGAAGGGAGATCTGCCTCCAAAACTTGATAGCTGCCTACTGTGTCTTCTCAGAGAGTTCTCCAGCATGGAGGTCTTAAGAACATACCCTCCCTTTCAGATGCACAATTCACCAACATAACGAAACAATCAGCACTCATACAGTCTTTGATGGTTTAGTGAGCTGAATGTTTGGAAAACTGCTGTTCGGGATACACCTCTGTGACTAAAACAGCCCACACACACAACGGACAAGTGATCATCCTGACCAAGGACAGTATTCTGACAGTGCATCAGAAATACAGGAGAAATAGCATAGGTCGCTGTTGCCTCCTATCCTCCTACCAGTCACCACTAATCCTCCCTGCTTTTCTTACTCCAAACTGAGAAAACACTAACATAAATGGAGTAAAAAGCCCTAAAAAAAACATGGTGGGTTTTTTGTTTGGTTGTGTGGGGTTTTTTTGGGGGGGTTGTTTTGGGTTTTTTTGTTTTGTTTTTTAAAGTGATATAGGTAACAACCAGGCTCATCAGTGCTTAGGGACACAGTTTAGTGGTGGGATGGCAGTGTTAAGTTAACGGTTGGACTTGATGATCTTAAAGGTCTTTTCCAACCTAAACGATTCTATGATTCTATATCTAAAACTGATACACTGTGCTGTATTTTGAATGTTGACAGAATCACAAAAAACTAAATTTATGAATGAGTCTCTGCCACTACTGCAAAAGACCATACCCCACGCACTGCAAATCTCTCAGTCTTGCTGGGAAAGAGCATTACATTATCATACTAGGCCCAAAGCGGTTGGTGCAAGGAGCATTACAGCCTGATCCCAGCAGCACAGCCTCCTGAAATCCATGGTCTTACCTGGCACCCGCATTCCCTCTGAGAGAATTCTACTCATCTGATTTTGATAGAGTACATGAATGCTTCAATCTTTTGGGGAAAAAAAATATCACATGTATAAGTATGTTTTGGCCTGGCTTCTGCATCTTTTCAGGAATGCTTTCTCTATTACATCTGAAGAGACCAGCACTTCTAGGCAGGGCATTAAAATGACTTTTTTCCCTCTCCTGTGATATCATGAACTCTAATAAGGTCTCATTCAGGAATGAATCTGCTAAACACATAATCAAGGCAACCTCATACAGTAAAATCCCAGAGGACATACATATACGATCCAGACTATTAAAAACTGATCTTGCTTAGGCTCCTTTCCTAATTGCTGGGGTGTTCATATGATGAGCTCTTCCTTACCAATAACAGAGAACCAATTATGGACACAACCACAAAAGACGTTTGTCCTGGATATTTTGCAATTTTTTTAATCACCCCACAAATTTACACAGTTGTCCTTGTATAGTAGCAGAATTAATAGCCAAGACCACTGCTTTTGTTCAAGAGAAAAAGAATCACTAAACTACAAATACGTAATTTAAGAGTAAGTGAAATTACTAAGCTTCAAATAAAGATGTAGAGACAGGGGAGAAAGGGAAGCTTTAGATTAGAAACACCAATTCAAGTTGAAAGAAAAGTATTTGCATGCAAGCATTTGAAACCTTTCATGGCACTACACTTCTGAGACACATACAGAAGTCCCACACGGTTTTAAAAATTTATTTATAACAAATTTACTGTTTATAGACAAGGTATGACAGGTTTCTGACAGCAGTCTTTCAGCTTAGTATATATAGTTAATAACAATCTATCTTGCCAATACATATTTTAATCTCTATCCATTCTTCTAGAAATAACAGTCTTTGGATTTTGCTTATACAGAAGCTTTTTGCTCTGAAAACTCTGGAAGCTCTCAACTAACTAGCATTTATGTAAGCCTGCTTTGTTTCTGTAAATGATTTACATGATGTGCTCTGATTGTTCTTTAGTACCTGATGTATTACCTTCTACCCAACCATATTTAATGCATTTAAATAAAGACATGAAGTTATATCGACTCTGTCATGCACTATAACACTGAAATTTTTGCTCCATTCTGCACTGGTTAATTATAATTTTTTTTTTTTCTAACGGATGTATTTTTAAGACTAAAACAGAAAAGATTAATTTTTCATGCAGGGTGACAGCAATCATCATTAGATGTTAAGCAGCCATCTAAAGAAACAGTTATTAACAATAGGACTATCAAAAGTTTATAGGATATGTATCTGTTGTAGCTGCACATTTCAAAGATTCCCCACTTCAAGTATATTATAGGCAGCGTTTTGAATTCAGATAGTTTTTCTCATTGTCACAAATACACAGATCATTGTGGTCCTGCCTTATGATAGCATGTGGCTTCCTGGTTAATATGTGTAGCAAAAGATATTTTGGCAAATGTGACCCTTTGAAACAATGAAGAGCTTAAAAGAAACCATCCTAAAAGTAGATCTGGCGATTGTGGACAGCTGTAAAATGGCAGTCACTGCCTCCCAATGCTGAAGCATCACTTTTGTCAGGATTAGGGGGTGGGGGAAGTCTCAAAGTCTAAAAAGCTAGACAAGTTGAAGAAAAAGAAAATCCTGTAGGCAAGTTCTTTTCCACCATCATAAAGAAACTGTTTATATTTTTTCAATACCTTGTACCTATATCCAAGCTTAAGCTCCAGTGATCGCTGCAAAGACTGCTTTCGTGGTGGAGCCAGCAGCAACACTAGCAATCTGTGAACTGAAGTTTCCCAAGGTGAGGCTTTGGTTACTAGCACTGGTTTGGATAACTGCTCTAACCAAGATTGTTGTTAGCAAGTCTAAAATCCAGAAGGATATAAGGAGTAACCAACTCCCTAGATTAAAAACAACTGAGCAGAACTAAAAAATTTCAGACCAGAAAAACATATGATTTTAGATCTAGTTTAATTCATTCTAGAACTATGATTATCAAAGCTGTATTTGCTCCAGATTACCAGGGATAATAGTGGTTTAGACCCTATGCCTGTATTTCCAAAGTCTAAAACTAAGCTTTATACCATGATTGCTCCTGTTTTAACAGCAAGGTGTGTGCTTCAGCATTACATGTAGTTACCCAAATCTGAATCTGTCATCACCACCAGATCATCTCTCTGCCAAAAAAAAAAAACCCAAACCCATCGATGCTGTTTTTACAGTGAGACAGTTTCTAGAGCATTAGTCTGTATCATGCTTCATATAACAATACATAGATGATGTAGTTAAATAAAAAAAAAAGACAACATCTAGGTTTATGCATCCGGTACTAGGTCAGTACCACCCTACATTCGATAACAGCTGTTTTACACATATAGATCACGTTGGTGACAAAACCCATGTTTGTCTAGTTGTTAAAAGACCTTTTAACACAATGCATTTATCAAGGTATCTCTTATCCATTTCCTGAAACAAGAAGCCTTAGACTATAAACAGAAGCAAATATTTATTACTAGTACATAAAATCAGTGGCTTATGCCATGGTAATGACCAACCACTGCATATATATATATGCAGTAAGCATCCAGCTGTAACAAACAGTTTTCAAATCTCCAAGAACTAGAATTGCTGGATTTTGTAGGTAAGGCTGCATTAGCAGAAATCAGGGAACAAGCCAAACCTCAAATCCTAGAGTCTCCCCTGCAGTAATCCCCGAGCTGTCCTGATGGCATGGTCCAAAAGCAGCATGGCCATATACATGCTCCACAGAAACAATAATCAAAAAAGCCGAAACAAGATTTAGCAGAAGCAACTAACTATACTGCTTTTACAACACATTTGACCCTTTCGTGCTTACAGTGCACAGTAGCCCAGCTAATACACAAGTTCTCAGAAAGTACAGCAAGACAACAAGAGATCGGCTTAATTTACAGCCCCATCACCTCCCAAACTAACAAGTACCACTGAGCATAAGCAAACGGAAACTAATAAGACCAATCATTAATAAAATAGCACATGTTCCCTAAACTGCAACTCGAAATAAAGTATTCTGAAGGTATACCTACAGTCTCAAATACATATTTATGAAGGAAAGTTAAGAAGATAATACATCATCAGTTTTTAAACCAACTATTTATCCCATTAACCTCTGGTAATTTATAACAAGCTGTCATATCATTAACACAATAAGTCAATAATTGCTGCCACTATCTTTTCAATCCTTACTCACAGTGTTCTCTGACTTCAGCAAGAGATATGATTAATGAAGCTTTTGCACAGCCAGTAATACTTATATGCACTTTATCTTTCAGCAAATATTAAGTTTGGTTGATCACAGTACAGGTTAAATTTTGTTTCTTTTGTATCCATTGAAAAGAGAACCAGGATGGCCACACTATGAAATGAAATAACTTTCCAAGTATAATGGAAAGGGATAATAAGAATCAAGTGCTTGCCAAATCTTTTTTAAATTAGCATTTTCTTCATATATCTGTTTTCTGTCAAAACAAACCTTTGTTCAAAAACAAAACTAGCTCTCTTCACTGTAGAAATAGCGTTCATGATGCAAATCAATTCACTTTCCAACCTTGCAAACAAATGCTTCCAGAAGCAACAAAAATAGTGAGAATCCTATTACTAGCTTTCCTGCTCCTTGTGGGAAGCTGGAGGCTTCATTACCTAAAACTCTGAATAGCTGCAACAAAACCATTAGAGAGTTAACCAACGTTGAGCACTTCTGAAAGCCAAAGTAGCATCAGTTTTCTAGCTCAAGTCATTCAATGTTTAATTTTAAATGAACAGAATGAAATGAAAGTTAAGAGTCAAAGCTTCTCATCATTTCACCGTCCCAGCAAGAAAGAGAAAGAGATTTGGACAATTTACAGAAAAGCTAAATAAATACTGAGGTTTCCTTACTACAGTACTCTCTTGCTGTTCTTTCAGGAGCCAAATTTATAGCAGTCAACTAAGAGACAGATAAAGATGTCATTACTTTTTTATTAGAGGAGTATTTTATACTGCTGTGAAATTTTCCAGATTCACTGCTCCAATGGAATAATGCACTATTTTTAAATGAAAATTCTTATCTATCACATTAAATTAGTAACCCTGCCATGAACCAACTGATAGTGCTTTAAGCAAAGCAATCCTGCAGAACAAGTACTTAATAGAGGAATTTACATATTAAATTCAGATTTGTTTTTTTAACACATGGTTTGTTCTTTCTTTAGAGACTTTGCATAAAGTTTTCATTCAAACACTAATGTTAACTGGTGTAATAACAAAAAAAAAACCCACAACCAAACCAATCCAAGAAACCCCACCCAACTCCGAATTAGTGGTTCAAAATTCCTGTCTTAAAAGCCCAGATTTTATTTACCTATTTAGAGATAACGTGCATGCACACATGCATTACAGAAGATACTTTCCTAAAGCATCAAATACAGTATTTTTAATGCCTGTCAAAGAAATCTCAAATATGTCACATTTACATTCTAAAAATGTTATTAGACCTTTCAAAATATCTGACATTTCTGCAGACACACATTAATGAAATACTCGAGACTATGCTTTATGTTAAACTGATCTCCTCAAAGAAAATCCTACACTAATACATAACAAATACTTTCTCACACAGAAGAAATATAAAAAATGTGGAGCATTTTATTCATTTGCTTTCAAACCCATCTTCTGAACATTTGTATTTATATCAGTAATGTTTTATAACCCACTGTGAATAAAACCTGCATGTTATTGTTTATTCAAACATAATTCTCAAAAGTTTTTGATCATTCTTGAAGGGGCCTTGGAGTAGTCCTGGCAAAAGTCTGTGTTAGGGTGCTAAATATGACCCAACACTGGAAGGGCCAAAGAATGGTACTGACTCACTGCAAGGTTTAAATTCAAAACAGACTTAGTTGAGCCCTTGGACAGTGTACTTACAGGTCAAAAACTGTTCAGCCTTACTCATTTTGATAAGCACTGTAGTAAAATCTTTCATACTGAGCTAAGATCCAAGAAGCAGAGCAGCAAACAGAAAGGAAACAGAGAAGCACCAGTCAGCCTGACCATACCCTGGTGCAGGTGAAGGACTTCAAATCACTCTCATTTCCAAACAGAAATAACAGCTTAATCCAAAGTTCGAGTCACATGCTTTTGATAGTAGAGAGCGAGTACTTATTTCTGACCACAGAAAAGAAAGAAGTTAAATAAAAAAAAACCCAAACACAAAACCAACCCAAACCCATGCTTAGCACTCGAAGTGCTGTGTGGCTTATTCACCCAGTGCTCTCACCAAGAAATCAAGCATGCATACAGTGCTTCCTCTCTTCTTACCACCCACCAAGCAAAGTACACTGGGCCCTCCCTAACTCCTGCTGTTGGGCTGCACACCTCCGTTATCCAGCTGGCTTTATAAACTACAAGCACACCTGGGTCATCTGCTGGCCTAAGAAATGCTCTCCAGCCAAGATTTGGACCAGCAGGTTCAGTGAATTGCATACAAGAACCTGTTCATGGACATACTTTTTCATGTTTTCTGATCACCTCTGAACAATGAAGAATCAATAACACGTTCCTTGTTGCATGGAAAATCCACTTAATATATATATCCCTTAAAGTCCTGGCCTAAGATGAGGAAGATTTTTTTTAAAAAAAAAGTAATTTAGACTCACTTATGTATGTGGTATGTGTGCACACATGCGTATCTGTAGCTATCAGCTTTCTTTCACTTATACTTGGGCGAATAAAAGAAAATAATTTGATCTGTCAGGTATTGACTGCATGTTTGTTAGAAGAAAATTAGCATGTTTTCCCAAACACAAGGAAGATATTTTAAACAAATTGTATCTCAATTAGCTAGACAATTCTGATTCCCATGCCACATCTGACATGTTGATGACAAAGGTCTGTTTTCACATCGGACGGGCAATACTTTCACCAACACTACCTGCACAGTGCAGAAAGCACGCTGACTTTCATTTTGAAGTACACACAAAGAAGTTTGAAACACTTTTTTAAAATAAGAAACCAGGCATTCATGTTTATTTTTTCATATAATAGCATCTCTAAACATCTTTTCACTGCCTATGAGTAGAAGGGCACACGAAAAAAATTCAATAGGTGTGCATCACAGCCTGTACCCCCCCCCTTCCATTAGTTCTACCATGCCCAATCAGTCTGTCTCATACAGGTAGCCATGAATGAAAGCTCTATCGAGAAGCTAAAT
Source organism: Gorsachius magnificus (assembly GCA_034008185.1). Classification (NCBI taxonomy): domain Eukaryota; kingdom Metazoa; phylum Chordata; class Aves; order Pelecaniformes; family Ardeidae; genus Gorsachius; species Gorsachius magnificus. The sequence goes on along the minus strand of CM067088.1, from coordinate 38,002,271 downwards.
CAATGCCTCCCATGAGGTTGGGGGTGGAGAGGGGTTTTTTTGTGGGTTGGTGTTAGTTTTTTTTAGATTTAAGTAATTTAAGTAAAGATGCTTAATGTTACAGAATTCAATTTCTCTAAAATAACACAAAATATCAAGACTTAAAAATTTAAAGTCACTGTAACACATCTGTTTTGAGAAAGAAAAGGAAAATCCCAGAAATTATTTAATGCAGTCATCCCATAATCAAAGCAATAGAAGTACCCCTTTTACTGCACTGGAGCACCTATTTCAACCCTTCTCCACCCCTCACCTTCCAGTCCTCTTCTAAGCCCTACAAGATAAATGCCTTCTCTGCAGCAAGACTGAAAGTTATTGAATTCACAGTATTTTGGAAGAAAGGACATCATTATCCATGGTCCTGAGGCCCTCCCAGTGAGTGTGCTGCTCCTGCCTTCTCTTTTGTGGTTGGCAATATCAGACCTGAGCCACCCTGACTAGAGAGACCTTGAGGTATGGGAAGAAGCTGTAGAAGTGTTTCTCAAGAATAAAGAATCATTGTATTAAAAGCTGTTTTGCTGAAGGTTTTCTGTATTTTGCAACACTACAATGAAGTTGCTCCCCCCCCTTTTTTTGTTACCAATTTACATGCTGACTTTTAGGACTAAGGCATCAAGGAACTGCTTTAATTATCTGACAGACACTCAGGACTTGGTTGTCCACCTACATATTGCACTTTAAACAAACACTGTGCCACAGGATTTTTATTTTGCTTTTTAGATTTACAAAGCAACACAGAATTAACCTTTGGACCTTCCAAATATTATAACCTGACAGAATATCCCTCAGATTCAAGCTGTCAATTTTTCTCCCCCAAACATCCACCATAGCCATACTTTCCAACCTGCTTCAGAAAATGCTATGTGTTTGTGTGGATAATGTTTTTATATAATAACCACAATAAACGTGCTTATGCAAAAAGATGATATTTGCCATGTACAGGTGAAATCATGTCAGAAGTACAATACAGAGGAGTGCCTATTTCTGTCTTTTACCCAGGGCACAGCAATAATAAAAGCCCAATTTCCTGCGCAGAATGATAGCTTCCTTTAATGCAACCCAGCTCTAGTTTTTAATAGGAAACTGTAATAGTTGTTAACCTTTAGGTCATCTTACATACATAGAATCCATAAAATTTCTAAAATAATAAAATCGTGCTTGAACAGGATGTGTACTCAACATATTGATGCTATAGAATAACTGCTACTTAAAAAAAGACTCTTTATTTTGCCCCACTATTAATTACTTAATTGTAAATACTTTGTATTTCACTTTAGGGCAACAAAACCCAAAACCTCAGAGATCAGTTGAGAGGGGCATTACCTTCCAGTTACTTTGGGTAAAATCTACTTACTGAATTAAAAAGATTTGCTCTTTATTTTCTTCTTATAACTGTTTCCCTTTCAGATATCATATGCAGGAAGCTTGCAAAAAGGCACAGTATGCGAATTATCTTGAAAAGAGGCTGTCGTCTTAGGTTTATGGAAATGGAATAAATCTCAAGCTTAAATAGAACTAGAATAATGACTTCCTTTATATTCTTTCAGCATAGCCTTAACAGCAAACACAAATCATCCAGGTGTTATTTAGAAATCAAACTGAAATAAAGGGGTATATGTTGCAGTCATCGTACAGTTGAGAGGCTTGTACTGTTCATCAAAAATGATTAACCAAGTCCAACAAGTGAGCAAAAAGCCAGTTAAATAAATACAACTTTCCCTCCAAGTAATACTTGCTCAACTAGACTATTTACACCATGTATTAAAATTTCTATTTTCATGCCTGCAAGGATTGATGTGACCACAGTTTAGCAAAGGCACCAGACTTGCAGCATAGGCACAGCAAATAGGATTCCAAAATAATTCAGGACTTGACAGCGATTAAAGATGCCCCCTTCTTTACAGGGAACCCCACATCAGGCACTTTACAAAGCATACACTGACATGAATCCAAACAGCAGGCACCACGTTTGATGGCTGTCAGTGACAGAACTACACTCAGTGGAGTCAGGACTGCACCCAGGAGCCACCTGTACAAAGGCTCTTGGGAGAGAGCGCGCCTGGCCTACAGCAAAGGACTGTCCCTTCAGGAGGTCCCAGTCCTTAGCAGAACTAAAATCTTCAAAAGAGTACTGAGCAAGTGGCAGCAGTAAGGATCGGTGTGTTGTGCTGTTTTTCTAGAAAAACTTGTTACTGCAGTTTAGTAAGCACAAAATTTACAGAATAAAATCTTTGTTTTTACTATTGCTACTAGGAATAAAACTTTATATCCAGGAAACAAAAAAGATGCCAAATGCAAAAATACACGTAGTAAGATGTCTGTCAGCCAGCGGTGCCTCCCTGGCCCTCAGGGCTGAGCATGGCCAAAAGGGAGACAACACAAATTCTCTCACTGATGTCCCTTCTGTAGTCACACAAACAAGACTATTGGCCCCTGCAAAGCTGGAGCTGTTGCTTCTAAAATAAATCTAAATAAAATATGTTGTGGTTACAAATATAATTTAGAAACTATTTGTCAATTCTTTTAACTGTATGCAACAGTTCACAATCCCATATTAAGAGCTTAATAGCAAACACTCATCTCAAAGTACTGTTTGGTACCACAATCTCCTTCTGACACAGGTCGAACCTAAAGTCCCCTGGTAAACTTAAAAGCTACTCCACCCTCAAGGTATCCTACAGTAATGGGATTGTACATACAGCATCAATTCTTAAAAATGACATTTTAAAAGTATTTTTTCAAGTGAACATATACTGTCACTTTAAAGATTACACACGGAAGTGTTCTCACTCAGTGATTTCCCATGCACTGAGAGAATTTGCATTGCTTGAGGCGATTTCCACTTTGAAGAACTTTTAAATCCCAGAAGAGCATCCCTGACAAAGAATTTTACACCTTTGGGTAACTGCTTTCCTTTTGAGAGTCTTCTTGTTATTGTGTAATTCCCCTTTTGAAGATTTGCATATTGGTGAAGAAGCGCCTTTGAAGATTTTCACATTGTTTCGATAGGAGCAACCCTTTGAAAAATGCTCACATGACGGAAGATCTACCTTTAGAATAGCTTCAACAGGGTATTACCATTCTCAAAAATACCTTCATTGCCGTCTTAATTTAGTGAGATAGCCTGTCCTTTCTTAACACACATAAATCTCTCACTGTGTAAAGCTCTTGGAAAATACACTAAAAAAAATTTAGTTCTTTGTCTCCAGAAGTTCTACCAAGAATTACCAAATAGGAAACAGAGCGTTGATAAAAATGTTAACCAATTTTTACATGCATAACAAGTAACCTGTCTCACTCATCTAACAGTGCACTGCAGGATGAGTGGAAACATCTCATGTGAGAAAGACACAGGGCCAACTACCTGTTGGTGTAACATGGGCTCCTAACTGGAGCACTTGGGCTCTGATCCTTCAGGACATCAGCACTAAATTGCCACTCACTTGTTCAATTTTGCCTTACAACCACAAAGTGTTTTTACTCAGACACTTACATTTTACTTAGTCGTATCAACCCGTTCTAAAACATCAGATTTTGGCATAAATCCAACAAAATCATTCAGCAAGCTTGACCTAATATCCAAGTTACACCCAAACCACTATTCACAAGATGTTTTCCATTTATAATGAAGCCTGAGTGTCCACTACCACTTCCAAGTAGAAGAGCAGCCCAAAGAACCCTATTTTTCAATACTTCATAATGTAGCTAATATTCTGCACACAGTAGTTCAATCTCCTGGCTTGTTTTACACGCAGACAAATAGAACAGTACTCATGTAAGAAACTTTTCTTTTTTTATATGGTTGGGGAATTATGCAGTCTTCATTTAAGAAAGCATAACAGAATTCCCAAGAAATTACAAAAAGATTCATTCTCCCTACAATGTACATGTCAATGAATTACATCAGTCTGAAGATAGTAATGCCCAAAATAATTCAAAGATAACAGGAAAATCCCCTGAAGAGTCCTCGCATATCTTGATGTCAGAAAAAGCACAGCTGATGTCAGAGTTATATTCTCAAAGCCTTTTAAAAAAACCCAGATGTTTTCATTAACAGAAGTTAGGTGCTTGCAGTCGCTAGACATGTTCAATAAAGAGAACCTACAAGGAGTTTACCTGTGCTTCCACAGCTCCTGAAGTCGTAAAGAGCACTTCAGTATAACAGGGGGAAAAATACTCCCATGAAATCTCCTATTGGGCTAATGTCAGAAACTCTTGGTAGAAGCTGTTATATTTCTATCATGTCTGACAGGCCAAAAAAGTATCAGGATATAAAATTTTGAAAACTAATGTGGAAGTGAGCAATTCAAACTTAAAGATTTATCCAAATTCTACTCAAAATTCTGCCACTGTTCTTTTGAGTGGGGAAAAAGGACAAAAGCCCACTAGTGCAGGAGTGTGGAGGGGAGGCAATGTTGGAGGGGGAATAACTTCATTAAGGAAAGGAGAGATTGGAAAACTTTTGTCTGTTTATTCAGCAGAGAATGAGGATTATTATGATGTCAACTGCAGCATATATCCTGGGCAAGTTTTTTCATAGTGATTTTCCATAAATCACCATCAGGGTGAGTAAATTAATTGCTATGAAAAATAACATTATTTTCATATGCATGGCTATGAGATCACATTGTTACTGTAAGCATGAGTTTTGCAGTCAGGAATAATTTCCTGAAGGGCTCTGAAGGCTTCCTATTGCAATACAAAAGACAGTCATCCTTACAGAGCAAGGGAGGGCAAGAGAAGTTAGAGAAATGAGCATTGACGATCTCCATTCATTAGCAGGAAGCTGTTAAAGGTTTGGGGTGATTAATCATATTAAGTAGCTATTGACCAGCCATGGTTAAAAAATATTTAGTGGCCTGTTCTAGAAAGCTGTAAGTAGATACTTCATCTATTCTCATATAAATGATTTTGCTTGGGTTTATGCAGTATATTTGACCTTTAAGCCTAAAATCTGAACTTTTTTAGTACTATTTCCCCAAATGCATGTCAATTTAACTACCATTATGTAAAGAGCACACCTCCATCACAGCCTTGAAATTCTCTCTTTGAACAGAGATGGAGATGCACCTGTGCCAAGTTTCAGTCTTTTTTCCCCCAGCACCTTGAATTACCAGCTCCCAACATTTCTCATCCAGATATTTCTGAATAGTTCAAACTAAAACACCATAATAACATTAGTTTTAACTGGTTTCTCACCAAAGCTATGATCCCTACATAACTCCTGATAAAAAAAAAAAGTTTATAATAAAGCCTTAAAACAAGGTAAAGCACAACAAGAAATTCTGGGAAAGTTTCCCAGAACTCCAGTTTCTCTTACTCGCATCCCATCAGTCACTTAGAAATCAGATTTCTGTTTTCTAACCAAAAGCACCCTCCTGCACCCTGCCTTCCCCCCCAAAAAACAAAACCCCACAAACTTGTAAAAACAAAAAAACCCACGACTTAAAGAAAATATCTTATAGTAGCTTTGGCTCCCAGATAGCAAAAAGAGCACAGCTCTTTCATTATGCTTTAAGTCAAACTTTAGTTCAGGCACATATTTCCACAGTGGGGCACATACCTTTCCTAGACAAGCTGAGGTTCTGTTGCAGCCCTAGAGCAAAGCTTCTTAAAAAGCAGGGAAACTGCAATCAGCTATTCCTGACAATTCCTGAGCTGAGGAGGGAGAAGGAAACCAACCACAAATAAAATCCAATAAACACACAAAACAAAAAGAGGTGGCAAGAAAGGCTTCTATGAGCCTGGGTAACATACCCTGATCACCATTCCCCAGTCTTATTCAACTATTTTATACTCTCTTCCTATTTCAGATGAAGAAAAGCACTCTCATACTTGGTCCCCTAACAAAACCTAAACACCCCTTCCCCTCAGTCCCCAAATCAAAATGATTACCCCTAGTGCAGCAATATCTTACATAAATCACTGTTCACGGCAGTTTCGCCTCTCACTTCAGACCAAACCAATTCTTCCAGAAATAGCTTGCTCTTCCATAAACTTTAGTTGCATTGTGTATAACATGCTGACCTCCAAGGACAGCAAGCACATCTCATGTCTCTAGAGATAAAGCACCACAGCCATTTCCAGCATTAAATAGTAGAGCTTTAAAAATTTACTAGTTTATACATTAGTTTAGTGTTTAAATTGCAATAGCTTCAGAAATGACACACCCACCCCCAGAAGATCATAATGAGATCTTATGGCTCTTGCTTGCTATTAGTACCCTCACAGGCAGAAGGCATCACTCGCATGAGGTGCCAGAGAGCCTGCAATAAGTCAAACTAAGCTTCACTCACTCCAGTAAGGTTTGCAATGGTAACCTGTCCTGGTTTCAGCTGGGACAGAGTTAGTTTTCTTCCTAGTAGCCAGTATATAGTATGAGAAGAATGTTGATAACTCGCTGATATTTGAGTTGTTGCTGAGCAGTGCCTACCCTAGTCAAGGGCTTTCAGCTTCCCATGCTCTGCCAGGTGCACAAGGAGCTGCGAGGGGGTGCAGCCAGGACAGCTGACCCCAACTGGCTAAAGGGGTATTTCCAGTCCATGCAGTGTCATGCTCAGTATATAAACTGGGGGAAGAAGAGGAAGGGGGGGGACATTCGGAGTGGTGGCGTTTGTCTTACCAAGTCTCCGTTATGCATGATGGAGCCCTGCTTTCCTGGGGATGGCTGAGCACCTGCCTGCCCGCAGGAAGTAGGAAATAAATTTCTTGTGTTGCTTTGCTTACGCGTGCACACACAGCTTTTGCTTTACCTAGTAAACTGCCTTTATTTCAACCCATGAGTTTTCTCACTTTTACCCTTCCGATTCTCTTCCCCATCCTACCATGGGGGAGCAAGCAAGCAGCTGTGAGGGGCTTAGCTGCCAGCTGGGGTTAAACCACAACAAATTTCATTTATGTATTTAAGATGCACCAGTTCCCTAGTTCCGAAACAGATATTCTACATGTAAGTTGCTTCATAATTAACAATAAATATGCAAATACTGGGACAGATTTCAACTTCCAAAAAAAATGTCCTTATTGCATCTTATCACCAGCAGTCCCTGCTACAGTCAGACTGCACAGACTACCCCTACTAACAGGACCCTCCTTTGGCAAAGAGACGTGAGCGACTCGCTTTAGTTATATTATGGGTCAGCAGTACAGAAATGCATCTCTCATTCAGATCCCATCAGGTCACGTACAGTGTAGATTTCCATCTTCTTTTTAAAGTAAAACTTCATGATGTCCTTGATACATCTGCAACATCTCTTCTCATATAAGCATATACAAAGATGTTTGAAAGTATCAGCTCTGTGGGCGATTTAGGTATTGGTGAAGAGAATGTTTTAGATGAATGAAACCCTGGAAACAGTTTTATGATTTTTTTTTTTATCCAAGACATGTCTGGAAATTTTGTCATAAATTTCATAATTTTCCCCTGATATTCAGCATTGTTTTGACAGAAACAAAACTTCATTTTTCTTAGTTTTGAGTGAAATGTTTTCCAGGAATATTTCCTAGGGTCACAGTGAAACTTGTACAGGGGTAAGTGACAGAGAATCGCTACAGCCAAACTGCTGGGAACAAGAAAATCTGAGGTTTCTCAGGTTTTCGTCCATCCTGAACAAACAACTGAACTGGGAATATGCAACATCCTGTATTATAAATGTAGACGTTTTGCTACAAAATGTTGACAAGTTTGCAGGTATGTTCCATGCAAACAGATTTTTCAAGAAATTGAAATATTTTTTGACTCTTATTTGACTAAAAAACCCCAAACAAACTCCACGAAAGGCCTCAGTGTCAACAGATGTTCGAGTCAGCAAGCTGAAATCAACATTGCAAGTCCTGGCCCTTAGTTTGCACCTTAAAAAAAAAATTTTAAATCCCTTTGGTATAAACATATATTTAATTGTTTTCACCTTGCTTCCTTGTCCTTACCCTTTAAAAAAATATAAGACCGTGCAAATGATTAAGTATTTACATACGCACCTTCTCTCCACACAATTACATAAACAGGATAATAGAGAATTCCAGGTTTATTCACATATTTGCTTTTTACAGAGCTTACATGCTGGTAAGAAATGAAAATATTTGAAGTAAAATTAGTTCTGTGCTGACAACTCATACAAATTATGGTACTTCAATTTGAGTTTGTTTACGTGATGGAGAACAGCACCTAACCTTTCAGCTCTTCTATTCCGAGACAATATCATCCTGAAAATATAGCCAAAGCAATAAATTGCACTGAAAAGAAGGTTATTTACGTTACTTGGGACTGAGGCACAGCTTAACAAACTATTACAGAATGGTATCTTTGATTTTAAATTAAATGTCAAGCATAGTTATACAGTGGTGAAGTACCCTCAGCTGTCTGGCAAAAGTGTGACATATTGCATGCAAAATGTAAGGAGATAAGACAGAAAAAAACAACCAACCAGAAAACCTGAACTGCAGAAGGAGCAATCCCAGAATATACAGACAAACATGGCGACTCCGGTTTACTCCGATGCCCTACCATGACATGGCCAGTCTGCTTCCAGGGAGCCCATACAAGCACGAAAGGGAGAGAGGGCACAAGTTCAGAGGAGTTTGCACAAGAAAGAAAAGATTTACAAACATAAGCAAGAACCTTCAGATTTGTTTTACTGAGCAACTCATCTTAAAAAACCAGAAAAGTTAATTTGCATATAACTCACCAAATTTACCCAATCAGTTCCAACACCTAAACATTTCTTGTAGGATATGCGGTGCATTCAGCATAAAGCAAGAAAAGCCACAAGTACGCTTGTCTACGGGTACAAACATCATTTTTAGAAGCCAAAAATATATGATGCCACTTCATGCCAGACTATGCACACTGCCACTGAGGTAGTTCAATGCCGAAGCCCCACGTACCACTGGGCTGTATTGGGTGTCCATGCCCAGGTGTCCCTGTGAGGAGAGAGAGGGGCTGTCCCATGCCGGGCACGGCCAGTTCCACAATATTAACGGCCACCATGTCTTGCCAAACACCATAGAAACCACAGTCCTAATGTCACCAGAGACAACTACTTCAGATACCACTGGTATTTTGGCTGTGTGATGGCATTCAGACCTTCCACCATTTCTTAATTCTTTTTGTACATTTGTGCCAATAAATACTCAGGAGCTTCAAATAACAATCAATATTACATTCCCATGATGGTCTAGCTCTATGATTTATGCTATCTGAAGATGTAATGTAAAACATTGTATACAAAGATAGGCTTAATAGAAAGTGCTACTAAAAGAAAGGTAAAAGCCTAGTGTCATTCTCCAGTCTTGTTTCAGTGGGTGAAATGGAGGATTTAATCAGCCTACCAAATAAAAATGAAAGTTTCATGTGGTTGTGACTGATCTACACAGATTTCACAGTCTCAAGAGTCAGCAGAGCAGTTTAAATTTTGAAGCATATGGCTTTTACAGCTTCAGTTAATTTGGGCCTTTTTATTACAAAAACGTTTAAAACACCTGTCATTTTTAACTTATGAAGTTATTATCGAGTTCAGCTAACAACAGAATATTGCATATTATTGAAATAATTAGTAACCAATTTTCTCAAAAGGCTGAATTTTTTTTTAAGAACATGACAATAGGTCCTTTAATCTTCATAAACTCTTTCAGGATCCAATATTGACAATTTCATTTCCAAAAGTCACAGATGACAGCCTGCTGCAATCTCACCTTTGCCTGACAAATTACTGCTAATGCCATGAGAACGCTCATCCAGATGCCGATCTGTTGCTTATTCAACCACTATAGTTACTAACTGCAGTCAAGTACTTACGAATGTTTTTATACTCAAGCCTGAGTTAGTTATCCATTTTCTGAAGGAAAGCTAATAACTCTTAGAACTCTCATTCCACTTAACAGCAAACTCAGAAACACAAGATTGCACTGCTAAGCATCCCTTCATTTAGCAGTGTTCCCAGTTCACATCATATGGGGCTACCCTTATTTCTGTGACTGTGTTGCCATTGACTTTATTATAATCACTCCCAATTGCTTTTACCTAAAATAATACAAAATCTCAACACTGTTATAGATATTTCAGCAGTACATTTGTCTTACTCTGCTTTATGTATCATGGCTTACAGCCATAAATTATATCCCGCATAATTTTATTGTACAATATGCTCTTATCTAATTGTATGAACTGCATAAATTAGATTTATAAAGTATATTTCTGGCCCTTATAGAACATTTTAAAGCTATTATCATAGTACTCTTGAGCATTTAGAAAATGCTCAAAACCAGAAACTGTTCTACAAACCTCCACTGAAATTGCAAAACCAGAAGAGACCCCACTGACTTTCAGTGAGGTTTGAATGCATCTTGGTGCAACTACCTATACAGGATAGAGATAGCCCAGATAATCTTTGGGGGCATGTATAAGTAATGTGAAATTCAATGTAAATAAAGTGAAAGTGATTTTACCCAAGACTGAAAAGAGAGCTAAAGTCCGCAACAGGCTGAATTCCTACTCACCAGAAGGTTTATCTTCCCACTGTACACCAAGACAGACAAGTCTTGGAATAGATCCCAAGCACCTTCTAAGAAACATTTACTTGAATAACTACTTCTGACACAACATCACCATATAATTGATAATTTAGAGATATGAACAAGACTAAATACAGATATTTGTACCTGCTGTCCATATCTAAAAGCATTATTCTAAAACTGTAGTCAAAGTATTAAAATCAAGCAAATACATATGAAAAAGCCAACATATCTTCATTCTGAAATACTGCCAGGCAACCTTTCTGTATTCTTCCTCTTGGTAAGCAGGGAATCATGCCTGTAGGGAGACTTTGATGCATCAGATAACACCAGGAGGTCAGTATGAATGGGAACATGAGGCATTGTATAAATATTTCAGGATCAAAATACTTTAAAATTGTTGTTGGAGGAATTGGGATAAATTTAATGAAAAAAATTCAGCCAGCCCCCATTAGCATCCTTCATGCAGGCTGTTTGCTTCAAGAGAAAGCACTATCCAAGGTAAATGAATATTAAATCAATGCTCCACTGTTTAACAGGGGGAGTCATGCTATAGGATTTGTGCTTTTTTTTTTCCCCCCCAGATCAACAGTAAAATTTCTATTTAAAGATGATAAAAAAGAATGTTTCCAAAACACGTTTGTACTGGTTCCTAATCAAGTTCAGTTTAGGTTATTATAGACCGGTTGGCTTCAGTCCACTTGTTTTTTTATTCTTCAGTTTCTAAATTCTTCTGTAGTGCTGCTCTTCAGCTGATTGGCTCCTGAACACATCAAGAGGTTGCAGAAAGTATCTCCATTTGCTCATTCTCTCCCCCACAAGCGGGTGAAGAGTTGTAACAAGCTGCTCTGAAAAACTGAAGGGCTGAAAGACTGCTACACAAATCCAAATTTTATATCTACTTCTTTAAAAAAAAAAGTCAATATAATGATTTTCCTTGAAGCAAATAGAGCCCAGCCAGTTAAGGGATAAAGACTTTACCCTTTTTAAGTTAACACCATTCAACTACTATCTCCCTAATAACTTCTGGCTATAGCAGTGACTTCTAGATATTTATATACTTAATCCTACTTTATCCAACAGGCTTGGCAGCTAGCATAATTTTGCAGGGAAATGCAGGCCTCCTCTTAAAGACACACTGTGGTAAACAAGATCAATAACTTTTCATTTCTTACAGGACCCAGTGACAGGGCACACTGCACTCAGACATTATTTACATATGAAGCAATGACTGAAACGGAGATGACTCTGGATATGTTAATAGTCCTGTCATTAAAGTACATATCCCCTGCACAGCCTAAATGGAATCTAAACACACGTCATGTTAGTCCTGCATCTGATTATGTGATGTACCAAGAAAAAAAAAAAAAAGTAAGAAGAGACTTGAAAATGAGATGTTTCAGAAAAATACTATACTAAATGTATAGTAAGCAAGCAGAGTTATTTATTTTTCCCTATAAATCCATAGTGAATTAAAGCTTTTAGTAAAGCTTTTCTGAATTGAAAAAAGATTAAATTTAACATTTAATAGCTTTATTACATTACTGTGTATTTGAGATTGCAGTGCACAGATTGGTCTAAGGGTGCAAGAAAGTTGTTTTGTTGTATGAAGATGTTCACAAGGGTGCTTTCTCCCCCATATTAAGTAATCACAAAACCACTTGCCACATGTAAACAAAGAAATTTACAGTATTTATTCTGCCCCAAGGATGCCATTTCTAGACAGTAAAAAGAGAAAGTCTCTTGCCTTAAGAATGGAAAAGCTTTCAAGCATACACTTCGATTTGATAAGAACAGGTTAACCTGTTACCCCTAGCAGATTACACAACACAAAGGCACAGAAGAGAGGGTCTTAAAAAAAGGAAGGAAAGATTTGACAGTGAAATTAAGCGAGGATTCTAATTATTCCAGTAACTTTTCTTTAATGTACTTCAAGATTAAGACCATAGTGGGAAGGAACTTACGTTTAAAAGTCTTTTTATGCTAAAGGTAATCCTCTAAAGGAACTTAAAACAGCTTAAAACTGTGCTTACAGGAAAAAAAAAAGGTACGGTTTTTAGAAGCCAGATTGATTACATGCGGGGACATCAAACATTCAGAAGCTGCTACTACTGCCAAAGTAAATTTTTAAATTATTTTATTACTGACCCATTGGTCAATTAAGACATCATTACTGGTTTTTATATTTTCTGCCTGAAAATAAAAGCCACTTGGGAATCATAGCATGTTTGGAAGCTAACAATTAGCAACAAGGAACTTTTAAAGTGCCCATAACCAAGTTTTGTTTTAAATTACAAATTTCTTAATGAGGCAGGTTTGTTTCATTTTTTTGGTTTCGTTTTTAATTTGATTGTAAGAACCCTGTTCCCCCTATTGCTGCTATCCTGCTCACTGCCATAACACTAGCCTGGACAGCACTTCTGCTGAGAAAGTTAAGCTACCGTAAGAACTAATTACGATTTTCAGGCTGAAGATAGGTGCATACTACTTTCAGTAGGCAGTTGGCATTTCATTATTTAGCGATGACATATCATTAGAGTGTTACATCTAAAGGTTAAAATTCTAGCATGCTGCTGAGTGGTACACCGAAAAGCCACTATCATTATTTATAATGGCTTTCCCAGCTGCAAAGCCTGGTGGATGGTACGAATTAAACATTTGCTGGGAGAAAACCTTCTCTAATAATAACAAAGTAAACAACAAACTATAGATAGTTAGCCAAAAATTAATTGAAGTGTAACCAGAAATACCCTTTTACCGCTACTCAGAAGTTATTCTACAGACATAAGAGTAAGTATGAATTTTCTCATTTCTGAGCAATGTCTATGGAAAAAAACCCACTTTCTACTATGTAAGCAAGCTGTATTCTTCCTTACTTTTCTTACGGGGTACAAACTTAATTGCCTCATTTGCAACCATTCGTAATTTTGTCCTTTGCGGGCTGGCATAGTGAAAGCTGCTGTGCAAAGAAAATAAACAATTGTTTCTTACAACCAACACGCATAGTACGAGGCCTGCTGGAGGAACATGCTAAAATAGAAGCGTACAAGAGCATTCAACTTTGGTGAGACAACAGCAAAGTGCTGACCTCATCAAGGGAAGGCAGGACAGAATTCCATTTGCAGGCTGAGTAACAATACAGAACATAAACAACTCAACAGAAAATAACGCTTACACAACGCCCAAGGACTGCATCGTAGCTGCGCACACTACACACAACTATGAAACTTATGGAGATTTCTCACCCTGGAAATCATGGTCAAACAACGACCTCATCTTTATTCCCAAAATAGAGTCTAAATGGACCCATCTTCAAACATATTAGTTTCACACTGACAGGTACAAAAAACCCCACACCACCCAAATTCTTCCCTGTCCTCCTCTCATTATTTGACTCTCTTCTTGGAAATAAAAGAGAAAATAATGAACTGGAGTTTCTTAAGATACTGAATAGCCAATACAATCCCAACTAGGCTGAACATCAGCATCAATTACTTCCATAGAAAGAACAATAAATTTAAACACCTCTCTAACACTCATGTTCAAGGAATTATTTGATAAATGTTTACCCAAGGGATGCAGTCTTAGAACAGTTATTAAAAAAACCCTCAACACACAAAAAAAGCCCTAAATCCAGCAATAACATGGGGGGTATGGCAAAAAAAAAAAAAAAAAAAGTGTTCTGATTTCTACCCTTAACATTCTGATCCAATATATCTTTCTTCTTAACTGCTTAACATTTAAGTACCCTTAAAATCCTGTACAATAAGACTGTTCTATTTTAGCAATAGGATCTTTAGACATTGGAAAATCGCACATGTTCCAGGGAAACCTCAAGTGTGTTTTGACACACACTGAGCCAGATAAAATGATTCTGCCATTTGTTTACAGAGCAAGTGACAATAATATTTCGAAGTTCTAGAAGAAGTGATAGACAACTGGTAGCCTCCAGGAAGCACACAGACTTACAAGTACAGCATTCTGGCACTGCACTCCAAGCTGTGGACAAGACTGCCACCTCACTGAGAGCCCTCATCACCTCTGGTAACAATTCAGACCTTCCATCACAGCGGTAACTCGCTGCTCAGAGTACACATACTCACATGCTTTGAGATCCTCGCCCTTTGTTTGCACATTCTTTACTGTTAAATCAGCAAGGTTATGGTTTTTCTATGCTCTGCTTAGCGTTACACCAGCGTGGTAGGAAGTTTGTTCTTGTTCACTCAACAGGCAGCTGGTTTGAAGCCTATGGTTTACACCACAAAGATAACGGAGCTACTGAAGAAGCTGTCTTGCAGACTACCAGTAGTTCATCAGAACAGCTTTCAGATTTCATACTTGCTTTGGGGTTTGTGCATGTGTGGTTTCAAAAGAGAAAAGAAAAGCAGTAATTTTTGATCTTTTAAAATTCCATTGACACAACCCAGTATCTCAGAATTTGAACAATCAAATAAATCAATTATTTACTATATTGCTATTTCAAAGTACAAAGGGAAAGAAAAAAAGAAACATTGAAACCCTACTGGAAGTCCCCCAAGTCAGATTTAAGAAACTGCCATTCATAAAAATACTATTACTATCCTGGTGTAAAGTAGAATAACTTGTTTCTTTCTTTAAATAGCAGTGGACCATTCAATGGAGCTAGAACAGCAATGCAGTCGGCTCATGACATTATGAGAAATTAGCTGCAGCTGAGGCTTCTGAGTCTGGAAATGCAAATATAACCCAAATCTCCATACAGCAGGTCTGTCTCACCTACAGCACATATGAAATACTGTGCAGAGCAAGTACTTCTGAGCTCAGCTTGAAAAACATTAATTCATATAATTTCTTTACTTTAAAAAAGGGCAACGATTTTTAATTACTTGAAACAGAGACATTTTTGTCTCGCGCTGTTCATTGTGAAAGGTGGTAATTTAAAATGTAAACCTTTGAGCACATTTACATTGCTCCTCTGAGATGAGAAAGATGATAGTATTTGTTTTTCCAAAAGCTCACAGATGCTCCTGACTATATATTTTTCATAATTTTTAATTTCTTTGTTTAAAAAAAGGCAGAATCAAACGCTGCCTAGACTTTCTCACATGCAAACCCACTGACACATGAAAATAACAAGAAACATGACAGTACTTACTCTGTTGAGTGGGACATCTTTTCCCATTTGTAACCTATGGGTAGTTTTTTAGATCGCACAGATAGGAGTGGATTTTCAAAGGGCTTTATTGGAGCACCTAAACTGAATTGGACAGATTCAGAAAATGCTCAGCAGTCAACAGCTCTTGTTTACAATACTTGACAGTTAATGAGCATGGAGATATTATGGAGATATTATGAAAATATTTTGAAAATTTTCTAGATCCATATGTTGGGACCATTCTTTTTCCTTTGCATCTATTGCCCTTTTAGTTCTTTAGCATCTGAGCTGTTTCTTTTAACACTAGTTTCTCCTTAGAAGCTTTTGTCATGAAACTTCTGTCAGCCTGGAGTCATGTGCAAGCCAAAGAAGAGGAATTCAGGTTCACATATTGCAATTTTGTCACATGTCTTGATATTCTTTCACTCTTTAGTGCATCCTTGACACTTCACAGATATTCACTGGCTTCTCCCCAGAATGATCTCCTGGACCTACCATGTAGCTAAAAAGCTGATGTATTTTGTAGATCATGTTTGGTGCCGCTACCCTCAGGCAGGCAACATTGACAAAGAAATTAATTCTTGTGGTTGTTGTGGTTTTCTTTTACAAGGAAGCAAGTTTCAGCTAGGTTGAGACACTAGTTGGAGCAACACAACAGACTAGGAGAAACAGGATAAGATCAGGATAAAAGGCTTTGAGATATTAGCAATCTCTCCCTCAAGCTTGCTGCAACTCTTCTTTATGAGATGCCTAAGCCTCAATGAACTAAAATTATATTTACATTTTCCTTTTCTTTTTTGTTTCCACATATGCTACGTGCTCAGTAGCATACCCAGTTTTACATCAAGTTCTACCAAAGCCTTAGAGGGACATAGCAATGAAAGGAAACAGAAAACTGAAGTTCATAAATCAAACCAATTGGGAAATATGAGAAGTAAAAACATTTTTCAGAGCTGGCAGGACATATCTTAATAGAAAATTTCTAACCTGCAGTAGGAGATGGTATGTCAAATGTTAAAGTGGGGAACAGAATAAGTTATGTTCAGTAGGCTGAAACAAACAGACCATTACTACTAATGAGCTACACATACTCTTGACCCATGTTCATCAGGTTGCATTTAGACATGACTTTGTATCTAAATGGTATCAAAATGACCTTTATCTCCAAAGTATCCTCCAAAGCAACTGGGGGGGGAAATCACAATTAGGTGCCATATGCAAAAGCAACACTTTATCACAACTGAATACTATTTAAAATACTCTGTTTTAAGAACACTTCTTAAATTAAGAAAATATTTGCAGCCATCAGTATAGAATTTAATCTGAAAATACTTGGGAGTAGGTAGAAGACAAAAACATCGAAAGTGATTGCATTCCAAGGTGCTCTTTGCTTCAGAATTTCTTAACTGTGAGAAGCACAGTTTAGGAAGTAAAGGTTTGTAAAAGCAATTTCAAAAATTTTCAGCAAGAACAATTTTCAAGCAGTCTCTAAAATGATATAGAACAACAGTTATTTTACAAATACTCTTTTCCCTCTGCTTGCCTGCCATATTTTAAGGAACGGGGAGCAAAGGGTAAAGCCAAAAATCAAAAGCATTAGTCACCATATGAAGCATTCAGCTGATTAAGAACATAAGACGACCCTACCATTTTCTGAAAACTTTCCATTTTTTGGTTTCTTTTATCCTTGCAAGCTAAACCCAGAACTTCTCTGAGGTTAAAATAATCCTGCCAAAACATCTTGAGCCAAACAATGCCTCCCAACTTTAGTAAGGGCTGCACTCGTATGTTTAAGAGTGGAAAGTGCATCGCAGCATTTCTAGCTTACCGTGTGACTGGAAAAGGAGTTCAGGGCTCAACCCTGATTGCACTGCGTGCTCTGCATGCAGGTGTGCAACAGGTAAGGCTTCCAGTGCCTCATGATCCCTTTGCTGCAGATCCTTCCCCAACACTTCTCATTTACTAGATTGTAATGTGCCTTCCCTGCACACTTGCAGGCATAACAACAGAAGCACAGTAAGCTTCTTAAATTAATTTCTACATTTACTAATGCAAAGAAGATAACTCACCATGCTACCTGACTTTCTAGCTATAAGAAAGTTTTCCCTGTTTTGTGAAGAAAGTAAGATTGTTTGATCTCTCTTCTATTCTTTAGTCATCAAGAATGCATACATCAAAGCTGGCTTATAATTATGGTTTTTTTAAAATCATAGCACTCAAGGGAAGAGTTACTAAAGGTCCCAAATCTTCAGAGTCAGCATTCATACTGCCACACTTAAACACCTCAGAAAAGGATTTACACATCTTAAGATTCTTTCTCTTGTCATACAAAGGGCTATTTCTCAGAACCTTATAACCTAAACATGCAGCTTAGTTGACACTAGTTTGACCACCTAATACGTTTAATACATCGATCCCAACTGATTCCAAGATGGAGCTACAGCACGTATACTCCCATTTCACTCTCTCTTGCCTGGTACCGCATCTGCGGCTTCCAAAAACATTACATGCAACAAATAGTTAACCATATGTTCCACAGTTCCTTTATTTGTTAGAGAGGCACTGTTTCAGAGCAGATAAGGGAATTTAAGATGGGAAATGTTAATGTAAGCATACTTTCCTGTGGCTACATAGTTATTTAGATCAAAAACACTAAGAACAATCCAATACAGCAGGATGACGATGGTTGAGCGCTCAATACCAACCCATAGGCTGTAGTTCAAATTCTCACCCAGGTGGATTACTAGTGCATACTCCTCAAGGAGTTATATCCAGAGATCCTTATTCAGTCTGAAACACCACAAGAAGGAAATTAATTTCTGTAAGTGAGTCTGGAAAGGTTTAGCACTAGAGCTCATCAGCAGCAAATGCAAAGTGGCCCAGTCAGAGAAAGGTGGCAATACACGGGTTAAGCTTTCTTCCTTCCTCCACTGCAGATCACATGTGCTATCCAGACACAGCGACAGTAAGACGGTGTTGAGAAGTACTGGCAACATGCACCTCTAACGATATGATACAAAGGAAAAGTTGGATATTTCTGACCTCGTTGGAGAAGGTGAAATCTTTTTCAGATCAAGCATTCTAAATTACATTCACTGACTTGCAAACAGATAAACCAATGCTTTTAGAATCATCTTATTTCAGATTTTTCTGAAAAGCTCAGCTCTCATTAGGTATCTCAATTTATTTTGGGGGAAGACTCCAATATCTGACATGCTAAGCTGTGCTGAAGGTTTGGCTGTGCGTGTGCAAAATCTGACCTTCTTCAGACTGTATCTGATCTCCATAAAGATTACAAAAGAGACTGCTTTTCCCTTTTATCAAGGTACTTCAACTCCCTGGTTTAGCCCTACAGTAGGAAAATTGAGTTTAAAAACCAGGAAAACATTTTACTATCTACACAATAGAAAAGTTTCTTATAAAAGAAAAAATTCATTATTTATAAATCTTTATTTAACATATTTACATGCAATCTCATCAAAATGTTTGGTGAAAACATAAGCCAAATATTACAATGGATTAAAAAAATATGCTTGTGCTCCTTTTCCCAGAAATTGTAAAAATAAAACCATCTTGATTTCAAAAATGTGCCTCTGCTCTGGTTTAGAAGTAAATGGAATATCTATAATAGTGGCTC
This sequence comes from Gorsachius magnificus, assembly GCA_034008185.1. Classification (NCBI taxonomy): domain Eukaryota; kingdom Metazoa; phylum Chordata; class Aves; order Pelecaniformes; family Ardeidae; genus Gorsachius; species Gorsachius magnificus. Next base: position 37,982,955 of record CM067088.1, on the reverse strand, counting down.
AAGAGTGAGCTAAGTCTAACAAAAAAAAATAATCTATTGCTTATACACTCTTGTGCATAACATTGAACACAGCAGATATGATGGCAGAAGAGCAAAAATATAGAACATTTTTTAATCCAGAGTTAATTTGAAAAATGGTTTCAACAAAAAGTTATTTTTAATTTTGTCTTCTGGCTAAACACAAGTTCTAGATTTTAACAAGTACATATTTCAACTTGAAATTAAAATTGTATCAAAATTATACTAAAACTGAAATTATTTTAATGTAGCCACAAAAATAACTTTCAAACTAAAAATAAGGTTTCATTTAAAAATTTATATAAATTCCGAAAGATGTCTTTTTTTGCTATTTGTTCTAGCCAAAGTAAAAATTTAGCCTGCATCCTTCAAAGGAAGAATTTTCAGAATATTTATCAGCTACAGTCCAAAGGTTTCACACACAAATTCATTAAATGGGTATGTTTTGGTCACATGGTTCTTCCGAATAAAATTCAATATAATTTCCAAATAAGATCACGTTGCAATATTAGCACACCCAGCCATGAATTCCCACCTACCCTGCATTTCTATAACAAAGATTATGGAGAGTAGAAATAAAACAGCAACCAGGATGAAGGAGAATCTGGTTTTACCTGATAAAGAAAGACGACAATGAAAATTTATGATAAGCTATTAAATAAGAGCTTCTGCAGGATACTATAAAAAGTGCAATAAGGGTAGCTGCTTTTCATTCTTGTAAAAACAGCCATCTATTTTCTGTACATGAATATGTTTAAGATAATTCTTCCCATCACCTCATCTAATCTGCTAAAAATAATGAGTTAATGGTTTATCAAGCACTGTTGAAAAAAGTTGTTGTATGTCAAAGTTGTCATGACATAAGCAGAAACAATTTAGCTGCACTTCTTAGAAAAACTAGGCTTATGCTTACGAATGGAACCCCTGGAAATCAACAGGCTTAAAGACAGGCATGATCTTACATACCTCGCTGTTGGATAAAGTTACTTGTCTGACCTAACTAAGCCCTTGGAGAGCAGCTATTCTACTTCACATGGATGCAGCCCTGCACAGATCACACATCCAGCACAGGACACACTGGAGCCCTTATTCTCGCTACTAACGATCGCGTGCAGCCTATGGGGCTGTCTCAGGGTCTACGCTTTTTTCTAGCTTATAAACTGCTCACCTTCTTGAGCACAACCCTGGAAAAGTTTTACAGCTCCAGTCACACATGTTTCCAAGCACACTACTGGTTTCTATTACCACTTTTTTCTTTTTTTCCAGGGGATGCAAAAAAGGAAACTTGTTCTTTCATTAGCAATATCCTCCTCTCAAAAATTGCCTGTTTTCTTTTAAACTCCTAGTCCCACTTGTTCATCAACAGCTCCAAGTATAAGTCTCAAATATCTTATATGCAGAAAAGCATAGCTAACAGTGTCTAGAAATAAATAAATCATAGTACGCTACAGCTGAGAAATTTTTCCTAACATGCAACAGAAATCCCTAGTGGAAGGAATCAAACAGTCTTCAGAGCATGCCTGCTCATTTCCAACCTCTGCAAGTCAAGTATAATTCCAAAGCAGAGTTTTCTCCAACTACTCAGTTTAACTTCTCTTAATAAATAAGACGTTCTAGAGCATGGGAATCTGTAGGTCCCAAGGGAGGAACAAAAAGGGGGATGAGAAGGGAAAGAAAAGATCAGTTACATACAACACATTTTGTAAGTCTCATAACCTGGTTTTTATTTGCTAAAAATGGAAAGCTGAAGCTGCCTTTGAGACACTTTTATAAAGTATCAGTTTCCCTTGGACCCCTAGTTCATTAAAGGTTGGGTTTTTTTTCCTCCCTTTCCTTTAAGAAAACTGCCCCGCTGAAAAGGGCATTAGAAATAAGGATTGTATTTCAACTGAAGACAGAGCAAGTAAAAAAGCTTTCCTAATTACGTCGCTGATTACTTGAACAGTCCTCCATTTGACAATACAATTATACTAAAAGAAAGGAGAATGTCTTCATTACACCAAAAAAAGGAGAAAGTGTGTTTTTTCTGCTTTAAAATTTATGGACTATGAGCTGGACATATGAATGCACTTGAACTCCAAGAGGTCAGATAAACTTTCTGAAAACACCAGTTTTTCCCCTGCACAAATATCCATACTACATAATTCATGTTTTATATTCTTTCCAGGAACTCCTTCACCTACCAGGGACAAGCTAACCTCAAACTGTAGCAGTAACAGTGTGCTATGGCCTCTGTTACTAGTTCTATTTCAATGTCTGCTCTGTTGTATTTCTATTTATATTACACAGAAGTCAGCAAAAAGTCATAATGATCCTGACACATCTGGCAGTGCCAGAGGTGCCGTATAGCTCAATATCGCAGGAACACTTAAGCAGATTAAAAGCAAAGGAAAAGAAACTACCACAGCAAGCCCCAGCTGCAAAAGGTAACTCCATAAAAAGCTGCTGTACTAACAACAGAATGGTGATGATTGCCATCCTGATAATAAATCATTATCTTCCCAGGTTTAATCTTTAAAATAATTTCAATATTCATTATTCAACCACCCTTTTTAACCCTGTTTTCCAGATGGGTGACTTAGGGAGGTTGAGACTCAGATCCTCCCTTTCCTGACAGCCGTGGAAAACCCCAGCTGGCTTCAGTTCCATAGCTAACTGGGTTCATCTGGTTATCAAGCACATTGAGCTGGCTACAGGCAGGACCCCACTCTTGAACTGATACTCCCAGACACTTTCCAGTGTCTGGCTAGATTTGGGTATGTTCCCAGGAACCAAGCACAAGACAAAAATAATCATCTTTTGAACACTGGGAAATAAGGGAAATAGAGAATTCATCAAAAGGTTAGCCAGAAACAGCAGTTTACTTGTAGCACTGAGTACTGTTCTTCTACTGCAGAACAGGTCTTAACTGACAGCACTGGATATTAAACCACAGTCATTGG